>CM077030.1:17074099-19574099 GCA_039090855.1 Macrothele yani
AACCGTAGGTTGAAGAAGCGTATATGCTCCAGCTTTGTCCGTCTGTCCGCACGATAATTCGCGTGAAAATGGTTCGATTTCGATGAAATTTTAGTATATGGTAGGGTACCATCTGGGGACGAAAGCTTTTGAAAATGGGCGAAATGGGGTCAAAGGTCAGGACATAGGAGCGGGATCCATTCCATCGCCCTTATGCATCATAACTTGCGTAAACATTGTTCAATTTAGAATAAATTTTAGTGTGTGGTAAGGGACTACCTGGTGACGAACGCTGTTGAAAAAGGGATTAATGGGTTCAAAGGCCAAGATATAGAAGCGGGATCTATTCCACTGCCCTTATGCGTCATAATTTGCGTAAAAATAGTTCGATTTCGATGAAATTTTAGTATCTGGTGGGGGAACACCTGGGAATGAACTCTGTTGAAAATGGGCGAAATGGGGTCAAACGTCAGGAAAAAGGAGCGGCATTTATTACATCGGTTTTATGCGTCATAACTTGCGTAAAAACAGTTCGATTTTGATGAAATTTTAGTATGTTGTAGAGGATCACTGGGGGTCAAACCCTGTTGAACCTGGAAGAAATGCGGTCAAACGTCAGGACATAGGAGCGGGATCCATTACATTGTCCTTATGCACCATAACTAGCGTAAAAACGGTTCGATTTCTATGAAGTTTTAGTATGTGGTGGAGGACAACCTGTGGATTAACCCTGTTGAAAATGGGCGAAATGAAATCAAACGTCAGGACATAAGAGCGAGATTTCAATGAGATTTCGATGAAATTTTATGTCAGGACATACAGTAAGAGCGAGAAATTCATGTCAGGACATACAAGAGAGATTTCGAGGAAATTTCAGCATGTGGTAGAGGACCACCTGGGGATGAACCCTATTGAAAATGGGCAAAATGGGGTCAAAGGTCAGGACATAGGACCAGGATTTATTCCATCGCTTTTATGCGTCATAACTTGCGTAAAAATCGGTCGATTTCGATGACATTTTTGTATGTGGTAGAGGACCACCATTGAGCGAAACCTGTAGAAACTGAAAGAAATGAGGTCAAAGGTCAGAACATAGGAGCGGGATCCATTACATTGCCCTTATGCACCATAACTAACGTAAAAACGGTTCTATTTCGACGAAATTTTAGTATGTCGTAGGGGACCACCGGGGGACAAACCCTGTAGAAAATGGGCGAAATGAGGCCAAATGTCAGGACATAAGAGCGAGACCTCAATGAATTTTTTTTTCAGAACATAAGAGCGAGATTTCAATGAGATTTCGATGAAATTTTATGTCAGGATATGAGAGCCAGATTTCTATGAAATATTTACTATGTGGAAAAGGACCACCTGGGGACGAACCATGTTGAAACTGGAAGAAATTAGGTCAAACGTCAGAACATAAGAGCGGGATCCATTCCATTGCCCTTATGCGTCATAACTTGCGTAAAAACTGTTCGATTTCGGTGAAATTTTAGTATGTGGTGGGGGACAACCTGGGAAGGAACCCTATTGGAAATGGGCGAAATAGGGTCAAAGGTCAGGGTATAGGAGCGGGATCTATTTCATCGCCCTTATGCGTCATAACTTACGTAAAAATGCTTCGATTGCGACAAACCTTTATCATGGTGCTCTGGAGGTATACTAAACTGGTTTTGTTGAATATCATCGAAATGGGGTCAAAGGTCAGGGCACAGGAGCGAGAACTGTAGTATGTTGTTCCTGAGGTATACTGAATCAATTCTGTTTAATATCTTCAAAATGGTTTCAAAGGTTATGGCACAGCAGCAAGATTTGTTCCACAGCTATTATTCTCATAACTTGAGTAATGATTCCTGGTATGTTGGAAAACGTATCATAATTAATGCTTTGCATGATCACTGCATTTAGTGTTGATTACTCGCGGAATTTTTTTGTTAAGACCTGCTTCACCATTTTCGTTCATTATTTTTTGCAAGCGTATCATTATCAATGCATTACTAACTTGTTTTAACTAACATTTATATGAAGTAACCCATTGATATAATGAGCTATTTACCAGCAGTTGGCGGAGGAAACAATTTGATAAAAATATATTTGGATGAAGTGAGCTCCTAAATTAACTTTCGAAAAATATTTCTGTAAACTAAATATATGCAAAAACAGCACGGAAGATATTTATGTAAACTAAATATATGCAAAAAGAACACGACGATACGTTCAAGAGATCCTGTGACCCGTAGTCTTACTTTCTTGTCACGTCCACCTGGGACCATTTAGCAGGAATACAATACCCGTCCACAAACGGATCGCCTATCTCGGAAGTAACTTCGTAGAGTTGTAAGCCTCTCTTGGCCACTCACGTCTCAGGATATTTATCCTGTAGAGCATGTCTGGGACATCATGTGACGTCACGTGCCACCATTACGAAGTATCAAAAATTTTGTACAACGGTTAAAGGAATCGGGGCAAAATATGTGAAGGGATAACATTGGAGCTTTAACTGATTCCATGCTACACTATATATCAACGTGCATCGCAACCAGCGGTGAATTTATGAGGTAATAATCTGTAACCGTTATGCTCCGACTCTTCTGAAATAAAGAGTTCTACTGCTGTGATATTGCAAACCTTTCTTTATCTCTTCCTCTGTTATGCATCAGCTACGTTTCACTAAAAGGTGTGAAAACACAAATTTGACCGTGAAGCGGATCGAAACCGCACCCCCTCACTCCGGAGTGAGAAGCTCTCCCAACTAAGCTACACGGACGGAATGTACCGTTCCAGATTTGTCGTCTTGACACATGATTCACCTCTATAGTACGTCACACACGGGTAGCTTGATTTGAGGTGCATAGGCTATATTTATCTCTACGAATATTATCCACATGTTCATTCAGGTAGCTTGATGTTTCTACTTCATTTAATTTCGATCATCTTTATATTATTGACGACTTTTCATTAGCTCATTTAGATGACTTGAATGGATTTCTAAGAGATAACTCTGATCATCTTACTTCATGAACTTTAATGATCTCAAAACTTCTACTGAGTTTTTGTAGTGGAAATGGTCGATTTCACTGGGACGTTGAAAGCAAGCATAGAGCAGATGCAACGTACCTGAACAAGCAAAATAGTCACCAGCAGCAGCAGCAGTACACTTCTGCCAACTGGTCTCAAGATGTTCATACCAACTTTGAAAATCTCCGGTTTGCTGGAGACGAAAAAACATTCAAACGTCAAGAAAACAGCTGCGTCATTTTTAAAAGTCCTCTTGGGCGGAAAATTTTCCTGGTGCCAAGGGAAATGAGAGTCCATTGACGCAAGGTTCTGAAAGTAAGCAAGGGGTTACAAA
Organism: Macrothele yani; assembly: GCA_039090855.1. Lineage (NCBI taxonomy): Eukaryota > Metazoa > Arthropoda > Arachnida > Araneae > Macrothelidae > Macrothele > Macrothele yani. Next base: position 17,077,434 of record CM077030.1, read on the forward strand.
GTCTCATATCCGAAATGGCGAAGTCTCTGCACGGTTATTCGTGAGAAATGTGAGGCGAGCGTTATCATGAAGCATCAGGACACCTTATCTATTGAGCAATTCTGGCCATTTTCTTCACAGTTTCTCAGGCATTTGTTGCAGGTCGTCATAAGAGCGTTATGCTGTGATGGTCTGACCAAGACTCAAGAATGATCGGTGGATCACGTCTTGACACCACCACTATACAGTAACAATTTGTTTCTTTGGGTGTATGGCTGGCTTTGGCATGTTACTGGGCACTTCATCGGTATCCACACATTGAAGGGAGCGTCTATTATTATCGTATAAAATCCACTTCTCATCAGCTGTCACAACGCGCTGCAGAAATACTTCTGTTTTGTTCCTCTTAAGCAGAAAAGAGCACATTTCGGGGCCACTTATCTTACATTACTTGGTAAGTGGATGCGGCATCCGCTGATAAAGTAATTAAGTGAAAAAATTCACATGCAGAAACACCGTCTTCGACACAATTTAAAAGCACACAATCCAGTATTGAAGCACTCATATCTTGTTAAAGATTTATTACTATAATGCATTGTATGTTAAAAGCAATATATACAAGTTAAAAAAAGATCTTTCGAGTATGCTTCATACTCATCCTTAGATTAAAATTAAGAGCTGTTTAATTGCAGCATATACAGTTACAGGTGATTGGGGGTTCTATGACGTGTAGATGAAACTGTGGTCAGTTCAAAACGTTGCAAGACGCGAGACGAGTGGTTATATAGTTCCAAAAGTTAGTTAATCGTAAAGTTCTCGGCATCATTTCGTCTTTTGGCAGCTACAATCTTCTTCCATTGAGATGAAATGTAATGGGGTATTTTCTTCATTGCAACAGAAATGTTGCAAATGATGTATGATGAGACTTTCGGTGAATGTTGCCGAAAAATATGATCTAGATGTAATTAGTACACGAGCCTGATCGGATACTGGGCTTTATTCTCGGAGCTTAGAATGCTTACAGCGGAAATAATAATTATATGAATGGTGCTGCTTTTGGTGACCGTTTAGATATTACGAGCTGTACATTAGCCATTTCCAAACAGACATTGCCGTAGCTTTTGGTACAAAACATAGATATTCAGCAAAACATTTTAAGCGAAATGTATTCTATGCTTTCATCGATGTGTGCTATTGGAAGAAATGAACTTCTGCCTTTCCAGACTGTGTGGATGGTATCCATAGTCTATTTCAGATGCTTACTGTTACACAAAGGAAATTTCTGATGTGCTGTTAGAGTAGCGATATTATACGGATGTTTGATTCTGCATGCTAAGTATATTCTTTCAATAACAGATAAAAAACATTTTTCGCGAAAACAAACAATTTTCATGTCATATTCACTTCTTGGCGCGTTAATGTTTTCTCCTCTGATTTTAATAATACTTGAGAGTTTTTATATTCTCTCTTTAAAAACAATTCACTCAAAGCTGGCGCGGTTTGAAAATGCCCAGAGCTAACGAAGAGTTGTAGCTCCGTATGTTTTTAGCCTAGAACCGCTTATGGCAGCAGTGACGTCACAGCGCCAGCAACAGAAGTGGGAGAACAACATTAATAGCAGGAGAGTTAGAATGGTTCTACTTACTATTCCCCGCTATTCGGATGGATCTTTACCTGTCCTGCCTTTAGGATGGATCTGCGTCTCCTGCTATTAGGATGTATCTACCTCTCCTGCTATTAAGATGGATCTACCTCTCCCACAATTAGGAGATATTTCCCTCTCCTCCTATTAGGATGGATCTGCCTATCCTGCTATTAGGACGGATCTATCACTCGTACTGTTAGGAGGCATTTATCTCTCCTTCTATTAGGATAGATCTACCTCTCCTGCTGTTAGGGTTGATCTACCTCTCCTGTTATAAGGATGGATCTACCTCATTTAGAATGGATCTACCTCACTTAGGATGGATCTACTTCTCCTCTATTAGCAAGGATCTACCTACCCTGCTGTTAGGTTGAATCTTCATCGCCTGCTATTAGGACGGATCTACCTTTCCTGCTTTTAGGACGGATCTACCTCTCTTACTGGATGCATTTATCTCTCCTTCTATTAGGATAGATCTACCTCTGCTGCTGTTAGGGTTGATCTACCTCTCCTGAATTTACGATGGTCTACCTCTCCCACTTTTAGGAGGAATCTACTTATCTTGCTATTAAGACAGATCTACCTCTCCTGCTATTAGCAAGGTTCCACCTACCCTGATATACCTATCCTGCTATTAGGATCTACCTATCCTGCTATTAGGATGAATCTTCCTCGCCTGATATTAAGACGGATCTACTTCTAATGCTATTAGGACGGATCTACCTCTCTTACTGTTAGGAGGATGCATTTATCTCTGCTTCTATTAGGATAGATCTACATCTCCTGCTATTAGAATGGATCTAAATCTCCTACTGTTAGGGTTGATCTACCTCTCCTGTTATTAGGATTGATTTACCTCTCTTGTTATTGGGATGAATCTACCTCTGCTGAATTTAGGATGGTCTACCTCTCCCACTATTAGGAGGAATCTACCTATCTTGCTATTAGGATAGATCTACCTCTCCTGCTATTAGCAAGGATTGACCTACCCTGCTATTAGCAAGAGTCTACCTACCCTAGTATTAGCAAGGATCTACCTATCCTGCTGTTAGGATGAATATGCTTCACCTGCTTTTAGCGTAGATCTACCTCTCCTGCTATTAAGACGGAACCACCTCTCCTGCTAGTAGGACGGATCTACCTCTCCTGCTATTTGGATGGATCTCCCTCTCCTGCTTCTAAAGATCTAGGTACCGTTGAGAATTATAGCTTCTTTATGAATTTACGATTTTTAATCAGATAGTTACAACACTTATTCTTCAATTCACATAAATTTCCAATAAAGACAAGCTCTTTTGTTATATCATCTCCACGTGTTTTCACAACTCCACCACATTCACATTATTCAAGGTCGTCTATATATTTGCTCTGCTTAACTGTCAGCTTTGCCAAATATGAAAGATCATGTTGCCAAAATATGAAGAAGTAATGTGCCCTTCAGTGAGTGAATCTTTAACCAAGAAGTATCGGAATTTACGGAGCAAACAGAAAGGGAAAAAAGGAGGTTAATTAAAGATATACGTTGCACACACCATTCTTCGTATACCTCTTTTTTAACTGAAACACGAAACCACGTAATAGTCATTAACTTGAGGTGTGCACTGCCATGACTTTTCTGCATGTACAGAAAGCATAACGCACGCATAATTTTAACTTTTAAATTTAAAAAAATGTATTCCTTCAAACATGGAAGAACTGTTTCAGGGTACAAATAACAACCACATGTTTCGGATTACAATCTTATTTTCTTCCTTCTCACTGCTGTTTAACAAAGTAACTCTCAAATGTATGAACAGAGATTTTTTCAGAGGGGAACAGATGTTGTTTTTCACTTCCCTGGCAGTAAGAAAAAGACATCTCTTTTTCCAACGCTTTCAGGAAACTAACGAAATACGATAAATTGACTTTGTCTTTTCTTCGTAATTAGTGTTTTGTTTCCGAGAACTTTATGAACAAACACGCAATTAATGTTTTCTTTTGTTCCCGAAATTTTAACGAACAGTAGCGTCCTAAGCAAAAAAAAAAAAAAAAAAAAAAGATAAATAAACAAAAGAAGAATTATGGTTCAAAGAACCGCAAAATTTATAGATTATCCGGAAAAAAAAAACGGAAATTCTCCAACTGGGCAAACACGCCGTTCGCATTGTTTTTATTCGTCGTTTTAACAATGCATAATTAATTTTTATTGATTTACTTTTTTCGCTACGAACTAATTAAAATAAGAATGAACTGCAAGCTAATTCTTTAATTAGGCTGTAAGAATCCTTTATGTCTCAAATAGCGTCCCTTGCTGGCTATTTTAGATTGCATATTAAGGAAATAGTTCACGGTGTCGCACACTGCTCATAATATCATGTTTCACTCGAAAAGGCAGCGATAAACACGTATGTCACTGTTATTACGTCTTTTTCATCCTTCCTGCCTTTTTTTATTAGCAATTACAAACGGGAGAATCAAAATGTTTTCATTAATCCACGAGAACTGTCAAGCGACCGACATTTCCGAAGTTGTTATTAAACAATTGTTTCGTTTTGCACGCAGGAGGCAGAAAATCCTGGATTTTCTAAAATTAATGAAAGCGCGAAGATTATTTTTGCCTCTAAATTTAATCAATCCCATTTTTATTTTGAAGAAAATGACGGCATTAAACAACGATTCGTATCCCCCTTTCACAATAAGTATAAAGGTTTTGACGGCTTAATTTCTCCCGGAGCTGAAAGGAATAAAGCGAAAACTAATTCTTTCACTTACGCAATACAAAGAATGATACCCTCCTTCACGGAGTTCAAGCGTTCATATTTTACGCTTAACGTCGATCCCTTCCTCTGCTTCGAGGTTCTCCTATAATCATGATTTGAAGCTAGTAATATCGTAGAGTTCACAAAAAAGAATGAAATTAAATTCCAGGGGAGCCGCTGTGACACAGTGGTCAAAGCGATGGTCTCTGACCGCTCGTCCGAGCGGGCCCGGACTCAAGTCCCAGATGAGGGATTTTGGCTTATGTCATTGGCTGCGACTCTTCCACGGTACCAGTGATTCTATGTGGAGACGGGTGACTTCTTATAATCCATTCCAAAGGTCGGTAACCTTTTCATGTTTGAAGGCTGCATTAGGTTAGATGTAATATAACAAGGCCGCATTCCAGTAACTTTCGTCCGAGTGGGTCCGCACTCAAGTCCCAGATGAGAGATTTTGTCTTACGGCATTGGCTGTCCTTCCTCCATGGGACCAATGACTGTAAGTTGGGATGGGCGACTTCTTATGGTCCATTTCAGAGGAGGGGAACCTTTTTGTATTGGAAAGCTGCATTAAGTTAGCTGTAATCTAACTAGGCCGCATTCCTGAAACTTTCGTCCGAGCGGGCCCGGACTCAAGTCCCAGATAAGGGATTTTGTCTTACATCATTGGCTCTTTCTCCTTCACGAGACCAGTGACCCTAACGTGGGTTGGGAGACTTTTTATAGTCCGTTCCAGAGGTGGGGAACCTTTTCATGTTGGAAGGCTGCATTAAGTTAGCTGTAATCTAACTAGGCCGCATTCCTGAAACTTCAATTGGATACACCTCAAAATGTACATTATTTTGTACAAATCTTACAATGTATTGTACAAATCTTAACTTTTTTTTCCGTTATTGGAGTACAAACTCCAAAAACGGAAAAAAAAGTTAATTCTAAAGTTAACTATCCTTTTAATGACCTTGTTCTGACCGGTTTTTTGTTGGACAGCATTTGAATATTTTTTTTGCAACATGGAGGTCTGATCCTCTAGATGGGCATCCGTTCTTTGTGACATTAAGGGCGTCTAGATTTGGGTTAAGTAGGAGAATGTAGATTCGCAGCCATAAGTGGTTGAAAAGCAAGAAAGCATTTTTCCTGCACACTGCCAAAGGCGTGGGTATTCTATTACATAGCATCAAATAAGGACTTTAAAATGTCATCTTCTGAGAGCTCAATCAATTCCAACAATCATCAAGTCGTTTCGTGGAAATGTAAATACTGAAGAAGGTTGAACAAGTTAGTAAAATCAAGCAATGCATTGATTATGATACGCTCTCCAACATACCAGAAATCATTACTCAAGTTATCACTCAAGTTATGAGGATAATGGCTGTGGAATCTCAGTCCTGTGCCCTCACCTTTGATTCCATTTCGATGATATTCAACAGCACCGCTTCAGTATACCTTCGAAATAACATGATAAAGTTTTGTCGCAATAAAAGCATTTTTACGTAAGTTATGATGCATAAGGGCTATGGAATAGGTCCTGCTCCTGTGTCCTAACCTTTGTCCCCATTTCGCCCATTTTCAATAGGGTTTGTCCCCAGATGGTCCTCTACCACATACCAAAATTTCATCGAAATCGAAATTTTTTTACGTTAGTTATGATGTATAAGAGCAGTAGAATGGACCCCGCGCCTATGTTCTGACGTTTGGAATCGCAACAATCTGCTCGCAAGAGTGTGACGTCATAAAACTTTAATAGGATCCACGCACAACGCGTGACGTAATGAGACAGACGGCGTGACCGCGCGCCAACATCTTAATCGCGAAAGTGTGACGTCATAAGATTTCTAAGCATGGGTAACATTAATGGAACGACGCCATGACACTAAAAACGTGGTAATTCGGGGTGGTTATTTAACCCACTAAACGAATTTTCCTAAAGTCGAGATCAAGGTAAAACGATTTCTAGTTCCAGAAAACGGTAGGTTAACGACTTTCATCAAAATCCTTTTTTTTTTTTTTTTTTTTTTTTTTTTGATTGGAGGTTTAACGACCGCCGTGAGCAACTCAGTGGGCTATAAGCAGTCACCCGTCCCTAATTTAGGGTCACTGGCTCCAGGGAAGGGAGAGAGCCAGTGCCGTAAGACAAACACAACATCCATGCCTGACCGGGATTCGAACCCGGACCCTTTACGGACGAATGATCAGAGGCCAACGCCTTAGACCACTGCGCCACCGGACTCAAAATCCTTAAAGTCGTTTTCAAAATAAAATTTACATACATACAAGAATTTTTTTTTTTTTGGAAATTTAACGACCACCGTGAGCAACTCAGTGGGCTATAAGCAGTCACCCGTCCCTAATTTAGGGTCACTGGCTCCAGGGAAGGGAGAGAGCCAGTGCCGTAAGACAAACACAACATCCATGCCTCACCGGGATTCGAACCCGGACCCCGTTCGGACGAATGATCAGAGGCCATCGCTTAGACCACTGCGCCACCGGGGCAGCCATACAAGAATTGCTCCTTTAATAGTATGGGATAAGAGTGATGGAATGGATTCCGATCCTATGTCCTGACCTTTGACCCCATTTCGTCCACTTTCAATAGGATTCATTCCCAGGTGGTCCCCTACGACATACTAAAATTTCATCGAAATCGAACCATATTTACGCAAGTTATGACGCATAAAGGCAATGGAATGAATCTCACTCCTGTGTCGTGACCTTTGACCCTACTTCACCCATTAGCAATAGGATTCGTTCCCAGTTGGTCCCCTACCATACTTAAATTTCATCAAAATCGAACCATTTTTACGCGAGTTATCGTGAGAACAGACAGACAGACAGGCGGACAAAGCTGGAGCATATACGCTTCTTCAATTTACGGTTGGAAAGCGTAAAAAAGCCTTTCGATACACAATATTAAAATCCTAAAAACACCAGAAGATAAGATCAATTGAATTCCTTAATGAAAAATTTAGCATAATTAAAAATATAGTTTACACTAAAACACGTGTGATCTTTCGAGCCAACTGGGCTCATCCTCAGATGGTATTACAAGGATTGGTGCCTAACGATGGGAGAACCCATATACGGGGAGCGAATGCGTTGTGACACTGGAAACTTCCCTCCACGTTCATACGAAACTGGCGGGTTGTTTTTGTTGGAAGCGGTTCTATCCATTTACATGTTGTAATTATTAGTTCCGTACGAATAGGCATGGGGTGATTCCATTATCACAATACATCCACTCTTCCGTTTAGATCTCCTGTTGTCTTTCAATTTCTCCGCCCTTTACAATTCTGCCGCAAAGTGCGTATATTTGTATTTGTAAATGTATCTCCGATTCTAAATATCCCTTGGAAAAGTCTCCTCTAGGTAGGATACTCTTCATTATACAGAATATGTTGCACAAAGATTCTCCTTTAAGTAACGCACAGCTTTCCTGCAAGGGATCGTAACGTTATATCACGTTTTCCTACATACCTTTTCTGATTGTTCAATTTGAAAAATTCCTTTTTCCTGGGATGTCTTCAGCTGGGTTACTCTCTTTGCATGCACTGGCCTTTTGAACAGACAGAAGTTCTGGTCACATATTTCAGCTTCAAACAGCATAGGTAACAATGCTTTTCCGTCCATTAAAATCAGCCATCATAGCAACGTAAACTGGCTAGTAGTTCATTATTTCAAGTAGACGTTTGTTTCCAAGGGAATCTTGCTTCCATTTCAACTGGGACATATACTAATTAAAATATGTCTGCAAAAAATATATGTTTTTTTTTTCGTATGAAATATACATACGAGGGTTGTACCGAAAATAATGCAAAAGTGGGTAGAACTTTTTTATTAACTGACAGAAGTCGTTCAAATTGCACATGTTATTAGAGTAACTTTATACAAAGGAACTAATCAACATGGTCTCTGTCACAAGCGATGCATTTGCGCAATCGTTGAACCCAACTCTCGAATCCTGTTTGAAAACATTCAGGTGTGGACTGTTGTACCCAATTCCTCACAGACACTTTCACTTCGGCTGTGTCACCAAATCTTTGTCCCGAACCATTTTACGAGGAGACTGTCCTTCATTTGACCAAACAGGTGGAAATCTTAGGGCGCCAGATCTGGGCTGTACATTGGTTGGGGGATCACAGACCAGCCTAATTTGCTGATCGCCTGTTCTGTTGCCAGAGATGTGTGTGGTCTCGTATTGTCATGGTAGATGTGGATCGTTTTCAAATTCTTGTTCGGTGTACTCCTCCTTACAGCTTCTCTAAGTTTCTTGAGTGTCTCAATGTACCGCTCACTGGTCACGGGTAGGCCACGTTCCAGAATACCGAAGAGAATGACATCCCTGTCATACCAAAAAACAGTTACCGTGGCTTTCTGTGCAGATCGCTCGCTTTTAAACTTCTTAGGCCGTCTTGAAGAGTTGTGACGCCATTACATGGATTGATTCTTCGTTTCCGGATCGTAAAGATAGGTGCACGTTTCATCCTCTGTCACCAGATCGAAAACACCCATGTCTTCATTGGCTTCAAACGCTTCCAGAAGATCAGGGCAGACTACCACCCTTCTCTCCTTCAATTCGGGTGTCAACTGCCGAGGTACCCACTTTCCACAGACTTTCCGATACCCTAAGTCTTTCAGCATCTTCTGTATGGCATTGTGACCAAAGTAAAGTTGTGCAAGAAGCTCACGGATTGATACTCGTCTCTCCGCGCGAATCAATTTATCCACTCGCTGACGATTCGTGTCAGTGGTCACAGATGATGTTCCCTCACTGCGTGGTTTTCTTCAATGCTGGTTTTCCCTTCTTTAAATTTCGTCATCCACCTGTGCACACTGCTCTTGTCAATGGTGTCATCTCCGTAAACATTGTGTAGCCTTCTGTGGATGTCGGACAGGCTGCACTCTTCCTTCGTCAAGAACTCAAAGACGGCACGTTGTTGCTGCTTAGAAGCCATTGTTTACCTGCAATGAAGAAGGAGGGTTACTATAGAGGAAGAGTTACTCTACTAACATGTGAAATTTGAACGGCATCTGTCAGTTAATAAAAATATATTTTGCGTAACTTTCGGTACAACCGTAGTATATATTTGCGTAATGCTATCTGCTGCAGCTTTATCTCCTTCATGACGCTATGATAATTGGCAGACCAAAGCCAGGGTCCTCCCCACTTTAATTCTAAGACGAATTCTAATTGTGAGAATCTAATTTTAAAACGCTGAATACAAGTAAAGGGGCAGTGCTAAAATGCAGTAAGAGTTATTTCATTGCTATCAGTTTATTACAAATTACAAAGAAATTTAACATGTATGGGCACATCTACACATCTATGTAGAGTTAGAAACTTAGAAGAACAGTTCCTGTAACTGACGAACCATGTAACCGCTTCCTACAAGATTCAAAATAAACAGCCGTTTATCGACGTTTCAAAGCTTGCCATTTTGTCATTACGGTGCAGAAATTTCCGTTCACCATTCGGCTGAGAAATGTTGGAAAATTCTAAAAAATCAGCCCAGGATATAGGCAACACATATACATAAGCGCACATGCACAACATACTCGAAGAGGTTTGCTTGCCCTTGAATGCTACTCGGAGAGATGTTTCGTGGCTCCAAGAAACGTTTGGAGAATGCCGAAGGAAAAGCATATCTTTCGCCTTCTGAGAAACGCGGTGTGAATTATTGATGACTATGATACCCCGGTGGAGCAGTGGTGTAAGCGACGGCCTCTGATCATTCGTCCGAAAGGGGTCCGGGTTCGAATCCCGGTGAGGCATGGATGTTGTGTTTGTCTTACGGCACTAGCTCTCTCTCCCTTCCCTGGAACCAATGACCCTAAATTAGAGACGGGCGACTGCTTATAGCCCATTGAGTTGCTCACGGTGGTCGTTAAACCTCCAATCAAAAAAAAAAGAAAAAAAAAAGAATGATGATTATGATACTCCATTTGCAATGGCACACCGCAGAGCAAAAGACTCAGAGGTAAATCTTTCATAGAGACTCATGGCAACAATTTGGCCCCGAAGATCTCAGCAGAACAGCGCTCCAGTGGATATACATCGAACTGAAACGCCGAACCGTAACTGTCTGCCTTTGTTCCCCCAGAGTTTACACCCATCGAGTTTATATTAGGTGGAGACACGACTCATATCCACGCAGCACTGACAGCCATAAGTTCCCGTCCGTGCTGCAAGTGACGTCACATCCAGGCAAGACGCAGACAAGAAGCTGCTTTGAAAATAATGGGACAAACGCGTTTGGGCGTACAGACAGATAAAATAATGAATTGAATAATCTTTATCAATTATACATAAGTTTATTCTTTTATCAACTGTATTATTTAGTTCTTTTTTGCCAATATGTCACGTCACCCCAAAGATTAGCTGTGATATATGGCAGCAGAGTCGGTGGTGTCGCCATCTAGTATAATCTCGATGTTTACACCTCTTTCCGCGGTGCTATTTATATAGCCACTTGAAAGAGCGAGGGAATATGAACTTCCGTTGTGCATGGCTTTTATCGATTATGAAAAGGCCTTTGATTCGGTGAAATCATCAGCAGTTACAATGGCTTTGAAATAATGCGGTATTGAAGATGCATACATTAATATTATTAATAACATCTATGAAAATGCTAGTGTAAAGATTCGGCTGTTTGAGAACAGCACACATAAAAATTGGAAAGGGAGTGATACACGGTGACACCATAATCTCCGAAGCTCTTGAATGCCACATAGGAAAATGTCTTTCAATCACTGAACTGGGAAAACAAAGGGATAAAGATCCATGGAGATTATTTAACTCCCCTTCGTTTGCTGATGACGTAGTCATTTTGCAGCTACCCCATCAGAGGTGCAGAGTATGATCCAGGAACTTGCTGACAAGAGTAAAAAAGAGGGGTTAAAAATGAACTTTCAGAAGACAAAAGTGGTGTACAATGCTTTTACAAGAAATGAAGATTTATCGATTGATGGAGAAAAACTGGAAATAACAGATACGTACGTTTATCTTGGACAGCAGATATCAAGTGAGGGTCACATTGATGAAGAAATTAATCGGCGTACAAAACTTGCCTAGAGAGCTTTTGGAAGAAACAGCATAATTAGCAGGAGCAATATGCCATCATGTCGTAAAAGAAACGTGTTTGATCAATGCATCCTTCTAGTGCTTTCGTATGGTGCAGAGACGTGGACCTTAACTAAAAGAGACATACAACGGCTGAAAAATCTCAAAGAAGCATGGAAAGGTGCATGCTTGGTGTAGGAAGACAAAATGATCAGGGTAAAATCCCTGAAATGGCAATGGGCTGGACATACTACCAGAAGGACAGACCATTGATGGACAGCCGACATTTTAGATTAGATTCCAAAGGACACGAAAAGACCCATAAGACCACATGGGAGATAGGTGGATGAAATTCGAAAGTATACGGAGTGACGTGGAGGAGACTGGCACAAGACAGACCGTTGTGGAAGAGGCTTGGAGAGACCTTCGTCCAGCAGTGGATTGATAATGGTTGATGATGATGATGACCGTAACACGTGACCGACGCTATCGTAGTTTCGTGACCGACCACTGGGGCGCTGTCATAAACACGAGAGTTGGACCTCTGTTTCTCCTCCTCTGTGGTGCGACTTATACAGCCACTGGTACCGTATCACGTGACAGACGCTATCGTAGTTTCATGTCCGGCCACTGGGGCGCTGTCTTAAACACGAGAGTTGGACCTGTGTCTCTCCTCCTCTGTGCGGCACAGTATCTAGGTATACAATTTCCTTTAAAAAAAATTTCAAAGACTATACTGCAAAATATTTTAATTTAGCTCCGTTATAATTTGTTTTGAATAAAAAGGGATTAGGAAGATGAAATTGATCTTTCGTTTCTTTTGATTCAAAACAAAGAATAATCAAGCAAGATTAAAACCTTTTACAGTAACCACAGATTATTCCGAAAAGGAAGTTTTAGCCAAATTGTCTAGATACGATGGATAGTGTGACGTCAAAAAAGAAGTGCCTTGGCCTTCTACTTCGCAGAAACCTCTGATTTTTCAGTATACCTTCGCTCACCAAATATCGAGAGAGGTGTATTGCCACTAGTATTTTCCAGTTTTCTGCTTAGCGAATGAAAATACACTCATTCACACAAACTTCATCCGTCGTTCGTTCGCATCTCCTGTGGAAGGAAAATTCGGAAAAACAGTAAAATTCCTTCAACTCGACTCTCCAAGGGAAAGGTATAGCACATCGATTTGTAGAAAATTCGACTTACAAAATAAATAACTCTGTAAATAAACCCCTACTCAGAGCATTAATAAACTTCCAATATGTTCCAAGATATCACTTTTTCTGCAATGTCCTTTCTTATTACGTACATATGCACGACTTAACATGTTGGAGCTTCCTGAAAACCGGATTACACTTTGTATTTCAATTTCTTAAGAACGCAAACGTATAGTAAGTACGTACCCTTAGCATTTGTTGAAAAAATCTATTAATTTTCCTTGTCGGTTTGATTTTCGTTTTTGTTTTAATACGAAAGCATCGAAGAACCAATGCAGTAGAATTCGCATATAACGAGGCCGTGTTTTGCGAGATCCTGGATTTAACAGGCTAAACAGGAACTTTAGTTCAGTACGGGGGTTGGGCAATGAAACTGAAACACGTGGGTTTAGGACACAAGAATTATTAGTACGGTGTAGGGCCTCCTTTGGAGGCCAATACAGCAGTAAATTCGTCGTGGGAAGGACCCATACAAGTCCTGTACAGTGATCAGATGGATTTGAAGTCATTCCTCTTGCAGAAGAGTGTCTAGTTCACGGCTTGATGCTGATGGAGGAAAACGTTTCCTGACTAGTTCCTCGTAAACAACCCAGAGTGCCTGAATAATGTTAAAGTCGGGTGCCTGTATAGTCCATGACAGATGTTCAACCTTACCTTCATGCTCAGGAAACTAGTCTTCCACCAGTTTGGCTCTGTGCATCGGTGCGCTATGATCCTGATTCACATCACCACCGTCAGGGTACAATGTTTGAACCATTGGGTGCATCTGACCAGGTGCACCCAATTGTCCGATAGGTAGTGATGTGCCTACCAAGAACAATCAGCGGGCCGACAGATATTGTGGCCCAAACTAACACCAATCCACCTCCGTGCTTCATTGTGGATAATAAATAGTCCGGGTTGTGAACTTGTGAGGTATGTCTCCATACGTAAACCTTCCCGGTTGTAGGAAAGACAGTGAAGGATGATTCATATCGGTAAACAATCTCGGTTGTGGGAAAGACAGTGAAGGACGATTCATATCGAAGAACAATACACATTGAAAACAATCCCGGTTGTGGGAAAGACAGTGAAGGACGATTCATATGGGAGAACAATACATATTGAAAACAAATCCCGGTTGTGGGAAAGACAGTGAAGGACGATTCATATGGGAGAACAATACACATTGAAAACAAATCCCGGTTGTGGGAAAGACAGTGAAGGACGATTCATATGGGAGAACAATACACATTGAAAACAAATCCCGGTTGTGGGAAAGACAGTGAAGGACGATTCATATCGGAGAACAATACACATTGAAAACAATCCCGGTTGTGAGAAAGACAGTGAAGGACGATTCATCTGAGAACAATGCACATTTCAAGTTCTCCAAGGTCCACTACACTTGCACTGCTGGAACCATTGCAACTGACGTTTGGCATTCACACTCGTGATCCACGGCTTGGTAATAGCAACACGACCGTGAATGTTGACGCGGTGAAGCTCCCGACGAACAGTTTTGATGGAAAAGGTGAGTCGCGGTGCGTATTTAACTCTGCGGTGAGTTGGGCAGCTGTGGTTTTATGTTTTGCGGATCTCATCCGTGTTAGCACCCGAACGTCCCTGTCGGACAGCTTCCTCGTACCTCGACAGTTACTCCAATTGGGTATGCCGACATGACCCTGGAGACCGTGGCTCGCGATACACCACAATGACTTGCTCTCTTGGACACAGATGCGTCGGCGAGACGCGCACCAAGAATATGTCCTCTTTGAAAATCTGATAGGTCTCCCATTATGTTGTGTGGATCGCACTTTTTAACGTCCCGCTGTGCTACTGCTCTGTTAACGCAACCAACCCACTCTGCTCTCGTTGATCGACTGCGAAATAGATACAGGCTGGACCCAGGTAGCGCCTACAGCGTCATGACACGTGGGGTGATATTTGCGCAGGTGTTTCTGTTTCGTTGGCCATCCCCTGTATATTGTTAATTCAAAGCAAATTTGATCGTTTTTAACGAGCAAAATTTAATGAAGTCCCGGATTTACCAAGGGAGAGATGGAAAGCTATTTTGTTTTCGCGGGGGTAGGGGAGCTTGAAGCGTAGTGTCATGACTACCGTGAGCAACTAGAAGGGCTACACGCAGTCGATCAACTCTAATTTAGGGCCACTGGTTTCACGGAAGGGAGTAAGCAAGTGCAGTAAGACAAGCACAACATCCATGACTCACAGAGATTTGAACCCGAATCCATTCAGGACGAATGGTCAGACGACAGCTTCTTGACCACTGAGCCACCGGGAGCAGCAAAGCTGAGACGATCACTTTTAACTAAGCATCAAAATTAAATGAAGTTCCATATTTAACGAGGTAGAGAAGAAATTCTGCACATTTTCCTGGAATGCAAGAATAGAAATGGTGCCATACTAGACGAAACTGCAAAAATGCACCAGAAATCTTGGTGTGCTAGAGGAAGAATACTGATAGGAAAGAAATGGAGAGAGAGTCCATCAAATGTTCAACAAGCGAGTTTTGCAAGGAATACCCTCCACCCCCTTCAAGGAGCTGTGCATTGGGATTATCGCGTCAGCAGAGTTGAAAGCAAGCATCCTACTACTAGGCAAAATGATGATGAGTGGGTTCCCGTATGTGTATTACATGCATTGCTAGGCAACTATTGCATAGAAGAATAGAGGAGAAATGGAATGGGGATATGGCCTGAGGGATAGCTGTAGAAAACAATTCCTGGAATTTCGTCCATTGCTAGTAGAGTAAAAGGGCCGATTCTGCCCAACATGTAAGTCTATAGCAGTGCGGCCCTCCATGTAGGCCGTTGCGGTCCATGGCGCCTCACGTACCGATGTGGGCGTGGTTGGATGACGACATCACTAGGATAATGATGTCACGATTCTAGTGGTGCGCGCCATTTCTTTTCTCCCACGAGGTCGATCATGACAGCGCCGTTTTGTACACCGCGTGTTTGGGTGAGTCGAGATGTTGGATGACATCACCGTTGAAGCTGTTGCAGCCATTTGTTTAGTGGATTTTCCTCAATTACAAAAATTAAAATTGTCGCAATGCGCTTTCTGTAAAAATGTTTAAGATTTATTATTACTCACTTGCACCCATGGGCTGAAACTTTGATGCTACATTAGGGGGAGAGATATTCAAATATAGTTCTCTTAAGTTCATTCCTTAAAACTTTGGATGCACTTTATCCTCACTGTATACACATTCCAAGAAACACACCCAACTGTCGTGTTTATATTAGCTCAAAGACATAGTCAAACGTAAATAGCGTCGACATCAGCTTGTTTCTAAGTGCTTGGGTTTTTCTTGAAATTCGAATTATGGAATGAAAACTGTACTAGAGAAAATTAATGTTACTTCGAGTTAAAGAAAAATTGCACTTGGAGATATGGAGCTTACCGAACTAGAAATGCATAGAAAATGGAAACTTGTGCTAATAATCTACAAGTTAGAGAAAACTTTGACTAATAGAAGTTTAAGTTACAGAGGTTTTTCTTCATGAGTTTTGCCAACGCAGCTGAATCTATTTCGTTTCGCTCCACACCAAAAATTAAAACCAATTTTCGTCTTCAGTTTACAGAGGTATACTTGAGTTGTTATGCATATTAGTCACAGATGGTTTTTAAGTACTGAATCACTATATCATTTACTTTTCTTTTTCTGTAGTGGCTGTGAGTCATGAGTATGTGTATTCCGGTGATCCATCTTAACATTGCTTTCTTAATGCGTGTTTAATGGATTTACTCTAGATTTTTTTTTACTTCCTGTGAGATCGAATTTCAGCATGCATCATTTTCCTGAACTTTCAAATTGCCTAAATAACAGCGTAATGGGAAATTTGAACTTCAATGCTTTGTGGAAAACTTGCGACTACTTTTTGATGGACTACTAAAAAGTGAAACAGAATTTTCTAAAAATGTGATACAGATTCACAGTTGTTTGTAATGTGTTCGCTACTTTTTGTGTGGAAGGATATTATTTTTGTGATTCTTTATTTCATTGGTTGGTGGTATCATCCGGATATTTTTATCAAAACACCAGCGGGTGGATGTGATCACATTAATTGGTGCCCAACGGATTTATTGGTACTTAGAATTGTTGCTTTTAAGGCTACAAATGTATAATTAATAGAGTAACAAGTGTATATTTACCTGGATTCCAGAAGATATGGATTTATTTTGCATGATCAGATGGAATCTGAAAAAATTGAATTTATTTATGCATATACATGCCGCGTCGGTGATCGAGTTGTCTGAGGCGCTGTTCTTGGGCCAGTTTGTCCTGAGCTAGATTCCAGGATGAGTTCTGGATAGTGTCCTTATCCTATGCCACTGACTCTGTCCCTTCCTGGAGCCAAAGGCATGAATATGGTATGGGAGATTGGTTATAGATTTCTTATAGCCGTAAAAGATGTTAATGATAGACACTAAACTTTGAAGAAAATATATAACACAGCTACAAATATATAATTAATACAGTAATAAAGTTGGAGAGAATAGGTTCAGTTTTCAAGGTGGAGACAAGGAGAGCCACTATCTCCAAAATTATTTAATTCTGTGTTGGAAGACATTTTTAGAAACTTAACTGGGATGATGGAAAAGGATTAAACATAAATGGAAGGTATCTAAATTACTTAAAATTACAACCGGCAATAGTGAAAAGCAAAATATGATAGAGGATTTATGAATGGAAAGTCTTAAAAAAGGTCTGACAATAAAAACAAAAGGATTAGATTAGTCTGACAATAACATAAAAAGATTTTGACAGCAGGAAAATAAATTGAAAAAGTAGATGAATACAATTATTTGGGCCAAGTAATAAGTTTTAAAGAAAGAAAAGAAAGAGAAATTAATAGAAGAATATTGCAAGGTAATAGAACCTTTTGGATACTTAAAGACTATTTAACCGGCGATCTTCCATTCTGCTTAAAAATATGTGACCTACTACAGAGGTGAAGCGCTTGTCAAGACGACAAATCTGCAGCGGTATATTCCGTCTAAGTGGATTACTTGGAAAAGCAACTTACTCCGGAATGAGGGGTTAGCGGATTCGATCTCCGTCAAGGTCAAATTTGTGCTTCCATACTGGCGCCCGAAAGGAAATATTGGATGTTCTGGCCGTTGGGTTTTTCGAAATATGTAATAAGTTTGTTCCATACATCATCTGGAATTAATGGAAATTTCTTCTTCGGTTCAAAGAAAAATAAAAAAACAGAGAAAAAAAATAAGATGGAGATTATGTGACGTATTTGACGTACTACAGAGGTAAAGAACATGTCAAGACGACTAATCTGCAGCAGTACATTCGGTCCGTGTAGTTTATTTGGGAGAGCAACTTACACCGGAGTGAGGGGGGCGCAGTTCCGATCATCGTCACGGTCAAATTTGCGTTTCCACAAAGAAAAGTCTTCAATACATGTATTAATCCCGTATTTATTTATGGAAGTGAAACGTGGAGTGTCACAGAACGACAATATGAAAAAATAAGAGTATCGGTAAGAAAGGTAGAGAGAAGAATGCTGGGAATAACAAGAAGAGACAGAATTAGAAATGAACTTATAAGAGGAAGAAACGGAATAATAGATATAAAAATAATAAAAGAATCAAAGTGGAGATAGACTGGACATACTGAAAGATGAAAGATATATATGATTATTAACAGAATGACAACCGAGATATGGAAAGAGACGAAAGGGGCGACAAAGAACGAGATGGAGAGATTACCTTCAAAAATTTAGAGGTGTTAAATGGTCGATTGAGGCTAAGGATCCAGGAAGTTGGGAGAGACTGGTGGTGGCCTGTACCCTGCAGTGGGTGCGAACAGGCTAAGAAGAAAAAACTTCGAAACAACAAAAAAATTTATAATCTGAAGTCTTGAAGATGCGGCTAGATTTCATCTGAAGTCCTGAACATGTACATTCATTTTTTACGCTTTCCAAACGTAGGTTAAAGAAGCGTGTAAACTCCAGCTTTATCCGTCTGCCCGCTCGTCCGCACGATAAATCGCGTAAAAATGGTTCGATTTCGATGACGTTTTAGTATGTGGTAGGGGACAACCTGGGGACGAACCCTTTTGAAAATGCACGAAACGGAGTCAAAGGTCAAGACATAGGAGCGGGATCCATTCCATTGCCCTAATGAGTCCTACCTTAAGTAAAAATGCTTTGATTGAGACAAAATTTTAACATGTTGCTCCGGAGGTATACTGAACCGGTTCTGTTGAATATCATTGAAATGGGTGCCAAGGTGAGGGCACAGGAGAGAGATTTATTCAACAGTCATTACATTCATAACTTGAATAAAATGCTTCTATTTGCGACAAAACAGTATGTTGTTCTCGAGGTATACTGAACCATTTCTGTTTAATATCATAGAAATGGTGACAAAAAGCACAGGAGCGAGATTTATTCTACAGCCATTGTCCTCATAACTTGAGTAATGATTTCTGGTATGTTGGAAAGTGTATCATATTAATTGCATTGCATGATTTAACTAACTTGTTGTTTGTTCATCTGAAGTCTGCAGGGTTTGTATGTACACTATCTACCAACAAGTAATTGGACACCTGTGATAGCAAAGGAAAACGAAGTTTATTCACCTTCAATAGTTGGTGGAGCCTCCACGAGCGGCGATTACAGCTGCGACCCTCCGGGGCATACTTTCAACCAGGCGTTGTACGACTGCTGGCGGTGTTTTATTTCATTCGGCTTGGAGAAGACAGGTCAGTTCGTACACCGATTTCGGACGATGGGAGCACCCCTTAAGTCGACGCTCCAACTCGTCCCAAAGATGCTCGATAGGGTTAAGGTCCGGGCTCTCCGCAGGCCAGTCCATTCGATTAACTCCATTGTCACCATACCAAGCCATGGTGGTCCTCGCAACATGACAGGTGGCATTGTCATCCTGAAAGTAACATGGGTCCACCCCGTAAAACTACTACAATGTAGGAAGCGCATGGTCATCCAAAGTGGTGCAGTAGGTCTCGGCGTTGAGTCTACCAGAAATTGCGACCAAGAATCCCGTGCCATACCAGGAGAAACACCCCCATAGCATAATTCCACCGCCGCCGAACTTCACAGTTGGCACAATACATTCCGGCAGGAGGCGTTCTCCAGGCAGAAGCCAAACCCAGACACTGCCATCCGAACGGTTGATGGTGAACCTTGATTCGTCGCTCCAGAGAACCTGTTTTCACTTTTCAACGGTCAACTGTCGACGTTCTTTGCACCACGTTAGCCGAGCAGCGCTATTGGACTTGGTGAACAAAAGCTTGTAGGCGGCAGCACGTCCATGATAACCGAGCAGATGGGCTTCCTTACGGATGGTATTCATCGAAAGAACACTCCCGGATGCCTGTTGAAACTCCTCGCGGATGTGGCCCATCGATTTGGTGCGATTCTTTCGAATTTCTCTGGCCAGCACCCGTTGGTCTCTAACTCCCAGTTTTGTGGGTCTGCCGGGTCGGGGCACATTCCGACAGTTACCTCTCATCTTCCACTTGCCAATCCCGTAGAACACTGTCGATTTTAGGTACTTCAACTTGCTGGATATGTCATGTATGGATCGGCCATTTCTGTGATACCCGACGATTACACTTTTCTCGAAATCAGAAAGCTCCGAACTGCGTGGCATCTTGCATGCGACTGGTTGCGTTGTTGTTTTCCACACGATATTTAACAGCGGCGGCCGTGACGTGTATCAGGACCGCAGATATCGTCGATTTCAGGGGTGTCCAGTTACTTGTTGGTAGATAGTGTATTTGTGAAGTCTGGTATATTCTATGTACACTGAAAAGCAATTGAATTACAACCAGCTGGCGTTATGCAAATGTGGCGCTGTGGGCGGCCCTGTAAACGGAAACGACATGACGTAGGCAGCGATCCGACAATATAAGGAGTGATGCGACTGGAATCAGTAAGAGTCGGACGCAGTATGGGTAAGACAAAGGATCTAAGCGCATTTTATTGTGGGCAAATTGTCGGGTCCCGACGAATAGGTCACTCCATATCGGAAGTCGTGCAGGCACTGGGATTTTCACGAGCCACTGTGTCACGGGTGCACCGTGAGCTCATCGAATCCGGGAAACCCATCCTTGCAAGGGCCAACTGCCGTGCACAACAGCGTGTGGATGAGCGGGGTCATCCTCGGTAGCTTCCATTGTAACAGAGGATATACGGGCCACTGTGCAAAAAATCACTCGGCAATTTAACGCTGCTGCACAGAAACGTATAAGCAGCCACATCATCCAGAACCATCTCCTCGCTATGGGGGACAGAAGCCATTGTCCCACGAGGGTACCGCTGCTGATCGCACATCACAGGGTACAAAGATTAGCATGGGCGCGAGAGCATCGCCACTGGACCCTAGACATGTGGGAAAATGTTGCCTGGACTCACGTTGGTACATGCGGATGGCAGGAAACGAGTACGGCGCAAACCACACGAAGCAATGAATCCTTCTTGCCAGCAAGGTACTCTTCAAGATGGTGGGGGTGGTTTTCTCGTCTGCGGACTGTTTCCTTGGACTGAAATGGGAACCCTGGTACGTGTGACATCGTTACTCACAGGTCAACGTTACCGGGATATCCTGGACCACCATTTGCTCCCGTTTGTGCGTCTTCAACATCACACTGTGGACCTAATCCTGCAACAAGACACTGCGCCGTGCCATCGCTCCCGAGTGGTTGGACGAACACTCCACAGACGTGACCTTGCTTCCTTGGCTAGCTAGGTCACCTGACCTCAATCCCATCGAGCACATCTGGGATGCCATCGAGAGAGATGGCCCCCTCCATCAAATCTTCGTGAAGTGTGGGAGCTTGTTCAGGGGTCGTGGATCCGTATGGCTTCCCAACGCTTCAGGTGTCTTGTCGAGTCCATGTCAAGACGAATCGCCACCGTCATCAGGGCGAAAGGTGGTGCTACACGTTACTAGACAGGTATGTCTAATTCAATTGATCTTCAGCGCATGTTTATTCGAAAAATGGGACAGGTGGGATCCTTGATGTATAAATATCTGAAGTTTGAACTAATCAGATTAATTTGTGAATGCATATCTGAAATCTGGAAGTTGTAGACTGATTTTATGCATGTTTCTTTGAAATATGGAATGCGTGAATCCTTTCATGTACACCGAGGTGTTTAAAAATAGTATCACTACCTGCGTAATATGATGTTAGCCCTTCTCGTGTATCCAAAAAAGCTCTTAACCGGAGAACCATGGACGCTACAAGATTTCTAAAGGTGTTGTGCGGCTTCTGGTACTAACACGTTACTTGAATACGCTTTAACGTAATCAAGTCACGTGGTTGAGCCGCCGCAAATTGTATTTGCTGTTACGTCACAAACCACAGATGCCAGATTGGATTTGATGTCTGGGGAATTTGGAGACCAGGGAAAACCTGGAAGTCTTTATCATACTCCGCGAATCACAATCCGGGTAGTATGGCATGGCTCATTATTCGGCTGAAACTAGGCAATACTAAAAGGGAATACCGTTACCATGAAGGGATGTCCTTGATCTGCAATGGTATATAAGAAGGTGGTGGAAGTCATAGTTTTGTGCAGTCACAAGAAGGACTGGACTCAGTGTTTTCCAGTAGAACACTCCCCAAAGTATTACACTTCTTCCACCTGCTTGCTTTCGTCCCATGGTGCATCCTAATCCCAACCCTTCCCCAGGTAGACGATGCACACGTACCAGGCTGTCCACACGGTGCAAGAAAAAACGAGATTCACCGCCAACCAGACATTTTTACAATCATTTAAGGACCAGGTTTGATCCTCGAGTGCCTATTCTAAGCGTTTCAGACGGTGAACCGAAGTTAGCACGGGGACTCGGAGTGGTATAAACGACTACGACTACGCAACCCATTTCAGCAGGGTTCAATGAACTTTGTGTTGTTGCACATTACTCTCGTCATCAGCATTAAAATTATCGGCTCGTTACGCTACAGTATTCCTTCTGTAGGCTTTTACCATACGAGAGAGCTGGGGTGTTATTCTTCTTCTTTAGATGCGAAAGGCAGAGAACGTGGACGATTTTGACAAACGCCAAAGTGCAACGAGCAGTCGACTGAATCAGACCATTTCCCAGAAGGGAAAGCTTCTGGCTTGTGCGCGATTGGCCGTGGTTAGTGTTTTAAAAATCTGTTCCCAGGAAGGAAAAACCACGAACCACCAGTCAGTCGACCACGCTTAATCGATGCTAGAGATGAACGAATAGTAGCTACTAATGAGCTAGGTACGCTTCTGTACACAGCGGTCGCGTTGTTCCTATATGGAACTCATAAAGGACACAATGCCTTAAGTGCGCCTTATCTACTAGCATTTTTGATGGTATAAGTTAAAAACTAAAAAAAGATTTGCAACGGTGACTATGTTCATAATCGACAGACTCATATATTTATCTTATTTATTCTTGACTAAACACACAACTAAAACGCTAATGGAATTTCACGGATATACAATAAGCATAGAATGAATGAGTTATTAATCAACAACGACTTTGCTTTCTATTTAGTCAGTTTTAAACACTATTACCATAAAATTAATATTCCTTTGGTACTTCACCGAAAAACATTTTGTATATTCCCCCGAGAATCCTTTTAGTTCATCATAATGCATGTACTCTTTTAGAGCAGTTTTGTAAAAACAACAAATAGCGTGTTCACACACATCGAAGCGACGCCACCAATTATCCAGGGTCGTGATCCCATAATTCTCTGCAACGATTCGCTGGCTGGCTGCATCCACGCAACTGAAACTCACAAACATATAAATTTGCAGCAGGTTCTCGACTAAAATAAAAGAAACGAGCAAAGGACCCTAACATCCAACAATTTTTAAACTTCTATTGCTAACAAACAAATTAAGTGCCACACTTGTCTTTTGTTCAAAACTTGAGGCAATGAAAACTCAGCCGGGATGATAACACGTTGGGTTTCTCCGACAGGACAGTTGCAGGAATGCATTATGCAAATTTTCCACGAAAAAATGCCAGAACTTTCAGACGCACCCAATACAACGGAACAAGATTTTGTTTTTTTATCCGAATAACGCATATAGAGATATGTTTTTCATCCGAATAACGCATACAGAGATATGTTTTTCATCTTACAGGCAGTCGGATTGGCATACAAACCCATAACAACAACATAGCATTATATATTTCATTTTGTTTTATTATTAATTTTTATAGCATTAAAATGTCTCGAATCATTTAAAAAAATAGTAGGAAGAAATATACAAATATACACGAAACATATTGTACGTATGTCGATACCAAAGCAAAAGCTTGAATGAGAAAAAGAAAACATGTATTACGTGCAATATCTATATTCGTCTTGAATAATTAACAAGAAAGATGACACCGAATTTTCGGGTGTAATGAGCACGTTTCTTGAATCGGTTCTAACGCAAATTAAATTTATAAAAGCAAATGGAACCGGTATGGGAAACAATAGTATCTGACCCAACAAAGAAGTTTTTCAATCGTGTTTTTAATCCAGAAGATACTGCTGTAAACGGAATCGTGAACTTACGCCCTCTGTTTTCAAACTTGTGCGTTAAGAAAAATTTCAATTTATATGAGAAACATTTCGCAGCGGAAACGCTCTCCAACAAAGAAATAATTTTTCAAATCGGACTCTTCGTAACAAAGATATGGACAAATAAGAGATATGCATCTACGCCCCTGGCGGGAAAACCATGCATTATTTTAGGAAGAAAGCATTCTCAAAACGTTTTTCGATGTGAGCGGTATCGGTCCAAGAAAAAAAAATTAGTCCAGTTTTCAGGAGTTCAGATTTTGCTGCAAATACATCAGAAACAGAAATTAACACTTATGCTCCCTGGTGGAAAAACCATTCTTTACAAAATATTAAAAATATGTGAAAAACATTTTCCATCAGGAGCTGTGTGAGATACAGGAATTTTTTTAAATCGGAGTTTTAGAAGTAGAAATATCGGGAAAAACGCAATTCACCTTTGCGCTCCCTAACGGAAAGTCTATGATTTAATTGAAAATTTTGAATTTATATGAAAAACATTTTGCATCGGAAACACTATCCAACAAAGAAGGAATTTTTCAAATTGGACTCCTAGAAGTAGAGATATTGACAAAAAAGACATACATCTACGCCCCCTGGCGTAGAAACTATGAATTATTTTAAGAAGAAAATATTCCTAACAGGTTTGTCTACGTGAGTAGTATCGGTCTACAAACGAATTTTTTCCAATCGAGATTGTAGGAGCTCAGATTTTGCTGCAAATACATCAGTAGCGGAAATTAAGACTTACGCCCCCTGACGGCCAAACCATTTTTTACCAAAAAATTAGAAATTATATGCAAAGGATTTCCCATCAAGAGCTGTATCCGGTGCAGAAATAATATTTTAAAAAGGAGTTTTAGAAGCAGATATATCGGGGGAAACACGATTAACCTTTACGCCCCATAGCGAAAAGTCTATGAATTATTTGAAAATTTGGAAATTATATGAAAACCATGTCACGTCGGAAACTTTCTCCAATAAAGAAAGAATTTTTCAAACAGGACCATTAGATGTAGAGACATTGACGAAAATAGGATATACATCTGCGCCCCCTGGTGGAGAAAACATGCAATATTTTAAGAATAAAAATATTCCAAAAAGGTTTATCGACGTCAGTGACATCGGTCCACGAACGAATTTTTTCAATCGAGATTTTAGAAGCTCAGATTTTATTTCAAATACATCAGAAGCAAAAATTAACACTTACGCCTCTTGGTGGCCAAAGTATTTTTTACCAAAAATTAGTAATTATATGCAAAAGTTTCCATCAGGAATTCTATCCGCTGAAGAAAAAAAAAATTCAAATCGGAGTTTTAGAAGATAAGATATCTGGGAAAACGTAATTTAATTTTACGCCTCCTAGCGGAAAATCTGTGTGTAACTTAAAAAGTAACTACACTTCTTCGTCATATACGCAAACGAAAGATAAAATAATTTTTTCAATTGGTTGTTTAGAAGCAAATATATGGAATAAAATGTATTTTGAAATCGATATCATGTGGGTTTACGCCCCCTAGCGACGAAACTTACATCGTAAAAAAAAATGAAGTGAAGGATCATCATTCGCATATTTCAAGTTTCCCAATGAAAAAAAAAATGCAAATCGGACTAATAGTTACAGATATATGGTGTCTATAGACGGACGGACGAACGGATGGACAACCCGATAACATAAGCACGATCTTTTTTTACAAAAGACGTGCTAACAAATTATCACATCAATAATATGCAAACACATAAAAGAAAACACACCAAACTTCTGTATTGCTCTAAACTTCGTTCAATTTGTAGTTGTTGTTTTTTTGTTTTCTCATCATTCAATCCGAAACATTTTTTCGAACTAGATAGCTCAAATATTGTACATCTTGTACCAAACAGCTTACCTTCATCATTAGTGTTACTGTCACAATTCCTTGAGTTTTCGGTAATGCATCCGTCCAATTTTCATATAATTGATAATTATATCCTACGACTTGAAGCTAAAAAAGTAAGAGGACAAACAATTCAATGAAAATTATTTTGGTTGTTTACACAAACAGAAATTTTCATTTGGAATACGGCATAATCACTCAGTGATACACAGTTTGTACGAATGCACATAAACAACATTTTTAGATCTACTACATGCTGGGCATTGGATCTTCGGCTGTATTGCAAGGGTGTAAGTCATCCCTTCCACGACGATTTACACCCCCGAAATACTGGGGAAAAATAAGAAATACAGTAGAACCCCCTTAACAGAGACTCCAGAATAGCGGAAAGTTCCATTTATGGGATTATTTTGTGATCTCCAGTCCCACGGTATATACGGTTTTTTATATTAACCTCGAAATAGCGGATCCTCAGAATCGCCGTCCGTATTCATATAGAGAATGCAAGGGACGGTGATCTTGGTCACACGACAGTTAAAAACGCGAGCTTTCAGGGAGGAAAATAACAAATTTTCATCACAAAAATCGTTTTTAATTTTTTTGGACGAGAGCAACTTGACATATTGTCCACCTGTATCTCATTAAAAATCTACTGGTCTGTGATTTCAATATGGCCGGTATTTTCTTAGATGTGGACAAAATAGCTGGTTTTGATTCTCAAATTAACTCCAACGTTTCTAAGCGTGAATTAGATATGCCACATTCTCGTTTCAATAACTGTTTCTATTCTTTCAGTTACACTGTGATTTTGTGCTTGCGTAGTTTGTAGCAAATGTACCAAATTTTTGTTCGGGTAAATTGTTCGTTTTTGAAATGGCTACAAAAAAGAGAAGAATTAACATTGAAAGAAAAAAATTGAAATTTTAAATTTGAGTGCAATGAAAAATTTGATTGTGTGGATCTTTGCCAATCGATTCAAACAAAGTTGGCAAAACGCAAATAAACGAGCTTTTGAGAAAGAAGAAAAATAGATTTCTAAGACCGTATTTTTTTTTTTTTTTTTTTTTTTTGGTTGGTGGTTTAACGATTACCGTGAGCAAATCAATAGGCTACAACCAGTCACCCTTCCCTAATTTAGGGACACTGATTCCAGGGAAGGGACGGAGCCAATGCTGTACGACAAACACGACATCCATGCCTCGCCGGCATTCGAACACAGATCCAACTCTGACAGCGATCAGGAGCCAGCGCTTTGACCACTGCGCCACCGTGGCGGCAAACCACACTTCAGCTACTATTTGTCGTATAATGGTACGGGGTTTGCTGCCACAGATTCGACCAAGGTGTCAATGTTGGTGGTCATTACACGTCCTGACATTGGCATGGCTTCGAGAGTAGTGTGTCCGGCATTCAAACGACAGAACCATTTTCTTGCAGTGCTCCTAGCCTCTGTTACCTTGCTTTCAACTGCAGATACTTCTCTCCCTGCTTTTGCCGAGTTTAAGCTTTTTTTCGAATAATGGCATAGGAGCACCTGAACAGCGCGTTTACCGACCTCCATCCTTTACTGACCTGATAACGCATTCCAAATGCTTGTAATCAATTTCATGTGTTCCATGTCATCGCGGTACAAAGTTGACGCTTCTGCGCGTTTTCCGCAAGAATCCATGTCCATCATTATCTGTAGCTTAAAATGGGAGACGAAGTTTTGACTCATTCTGGTATTGGGTGTGGTGTGTGCAAAAGCTCTACCCGTTTATGTAATCGATGAAAATTGTGATGGGAGTAGTTACGTCACAGATGCACACCAATGCCGAATTTTCGACCAATAAAGCTTGGAGCAGTAGAGCATATTGAGGCACTAGGTTTGTCTGAGTAAGCCATTCGTAACGAAAATCACGGACGGTGTAACACGGCATACGACATTAGATACTGTTTTCTATACGAGTTCAATAAAGGCAGCACTGCAGGCACGGATTGCCGCAACATCTGTCAAGTGTATGGTGGGTTCCAGTTGATGATAGCACATGTCGTTGTTGGTTTCGGAAATTCCAGAACGGAGACAGATGCTGTAAAAGTCAACCACGTCCTGGACGTCCATCAGTGGTTTCTGACGAGGATGTGGACCAAGCCATAAGAAATGACATACATCCAACCGTTCAGGAATTAGCGGAAACGTTGTAAGTACACAGAACAACAATTGAAAGATGGATGCATGCGCTTGGGTTCATCTCCAAGTTCGATAACTGGGTTCCGCACCAGCTTTCTGCAAAGCAACGATAGGAGAGAATCCGTACCTGTGGTTCTTTCTTTTGTCGTCACAGAAATGAACCGTTTTAGGGACGAATTTTAACGAGTGATGAGAACAGGGTACTGTATCGTAATGTAAAGCATCAACGGACTGTGCGCCAAGGTGCAGAGCTTGCTTCATCGACCTTAAACGGTGGACTACATCCCAAAAAGGTTTTGTTGGGTGTTTGGTGGGATATTCAGGGAACAATCCCCTATGAGGTGTTGGCACCTAATCGAACGATAAATGCTGACCTCTACTACAACCAGTTGGCCATATTGTGAGAACAACTGACATCGAAGCGGCCAGCACTTGTCATTCGCAAAGGCGTGATCCTTCATCATGATAACGCCAGACCTCATGCTGCTTTAATCACTCGGCAAAAATTACTTTACTTTGGTTGGGAAGTGTAACCTCACCCGGCGTATCCCCTGACCTGGCACCTACGAACAGCCACCTTTTTTGATCGTTACAGAACGCCTTCGTTCTCCAAACCTTCGATGATGTGGACGACGTGGAAACGGCATTACATTACTTTTTTTACTCTAAAACACAAGACTTTTTCCGGCGTTGGATTCATCTACTCATAGACAGGAGACAAGAGGTCATACAGAATGATAGCAATTATGTGAAATCCTAGGTACCTTATTTGTTGTGTTCTCGTCTTTTCTTTGTAGCCTACAAAAACGTGTGGCTACTTATTGGGTGCACACACCCAATAATTACGCATGCCATGGAAAATACGAAATGTTGGCGAGTTTTGTGTTTTCAACCAGTTTCGGTTTGCTCCTGCAAAACGGACGTCAGTAAAGTGTCTTCATCACAATCATTCTTCTTTGTCTGTTGAAGATTTTACGGATAAAAACCATAAATATTAAGCAGCTGTTGTTTCTGTCGCGTGGGCAGTGCAAGGAGAAATGCCACGCTTGAAATGCTGAAACAACAAAAGTGATGTTATCAAATAAACTTTCACAGAAATCAAATACAGTGGAGCTTGGGTTATACGATTTTCACCATTATACTTGATTCTGCTTTAGACCCGATACGGTTTCTATCGTTTTTTTTTTAATTCTGTTATACATAATTCCTTTATACGCTTTTTGCTATTGTACCCTAAATTCTGAATTCCAGATTATAATAAATACAACTGTGCACGGTTCTTGATACAACTCTAAACGGTTCTTGACTGTGGACTGTTCTTTTATTCTTTTAGACGTACCCCGGTATGTTCTTCGTGCACCTCAAAGCTGCACCTTGATCCCACCAGGGAAGTTGTTTTTTTTCAGTTTCGGTGAAAAATTGGTATCGCATTTCATGACACACACACACACACACATGCACTACCTAAAAATCAATATAACTCTGGGACGTAACTTTGTGGCCCCACTATTTCATGGCGTAGTAGAATAGAATACAAAATGTATCATCAATATTATGTTTTCACATGGATGCACTCAGGATCTATTAAAAAAAAGCTGTTAATTCTGAGGTCTGTACTGAAGCACTGGCATTTTTAGTTGTGATTCTTAATTGCAGGGATTTCACTTAATCTAGAACCAGGAGTTTCATATACTGCCAGATTCATCATGAAGAGTGCATCCATTGTCTTCGCTTAGTTAATCTAAAATAAAAGTGTGATCTGATTTACGAAAATAGAATTTCACTGACGAAACAAAATTCTGAGTTAAAATTCTCTTTCTTTTTCTGTCATTTTTCTATACATATAAAACTAATAAGATCCGAGGTATAGAGTTCAGAATCCAGTTTAAACTTACTTTATCGAATAGAAGCATGTTCTGGGTCAGATAAAGGGAATGTGTATCAAATGAAAAATTCTGGTTTCAGAGGATACAATATGATTGATAATATTGATATTAAATCTATGCCTCCAATACCAAATGCATGGTAAAACGTTTGGTTTTAAAGGAAGAGAGATATTATTTTTTTATAAGTTCGGAAAAAGAATATTGTGTCTTAGAGCATTAGTACGAGGCACCGGACACTCAACCGAGATATTTCTGTATAGAAAATGATATGGAATTCCTTTCTTTTTTTCAAAGTAAATCTGAAATGGTGTGTTTTATTTCCCGCTAGAGTGAGGTGGAATAATGTAAATCTGACGCTTTCAGCGAAGAACCAAAGGAAGTTCAGATCTGGCATCTTAATTGATTAAGAATATGACGTAACATTTTCGTCTATTCTTAACCGATTACGGTTCGGCATTTTTATGTATTTTATTATGAACAAAAATGTTTATAAAAGGCAATTATTAATAACTTAGGGACTGCCGTAAAAATGTGATTTCTCGTGTTTTCTTGGAAAATTAGTTATTCTCATCGCCATTTCTCCCGCACGCTTGGGGTAAGCTCTCATGAAAACCGTTAACCGCCAAAGTGACATGTGAAAAGAACAACCGTCGTCGCAAGAAATTAACACACCATTTGGCTTGAGGAAGCGGTATTTGGGTTCCATGCAAATCTATGGCAGACATTAAGTTCCTAATAATTGCCCTTACAAAAGCTTTTCTTTCATATTACACTGGGCGTGTCGCAAGTTTTGCAGTATTTGCATAAACGCATGTGCTGAAGTGGGTATACCACGTGTTTAAATTAGTTCAAGTGGCGCACTGCAGTCAGCCGAAAGGGACATTGAGTGGAAGTCGTTGCTGTGAATAACATTCATTGTATATCACACGCCGTTCTGTCTGTGGTTGGGACGCCTAAAAGATGGACAGCCACAACCTGCTAATTAGGGAACTTTTGCTTAACGAGTTTGAACTCGGCCATAACGCAGCTCACGCAACATGAAACATTTGCTATGCGAAAGGGGAAGGTTACATGGACCACAATACCGCAACCACATGGTTCAAGAAATTTCACTCAGGTGACAGAAACCTCGAAGGTCAGACAAGGTCAGGTAGGCAGCGAACCGTGGATTCGGAGACCGTGCGCCAGGCTGTAAAGGAAAAACCGACAGCCAGCACTCGGAGATTATCAGGTTAGCCAGACAATCACTTTCAGGACTTCGACAAGGTCTGCAGCAGCTGTCGCTTTGTCCCTCACGAACTAAACGCCAGCTAAAGTAAACCGCCAAGTGGAAGTGCGCACGAAACTTCCAGAAAGCCCGCGCGATGCACATTTCACCAAGAGAATTGTTATGAGCGATTAAGTTGGTCTATTTCCATAATACTAACATACAGCGACAGTGGTTGATCTCGGGCCAGCTTCTTCCTCATCCTGTTGTCAAACGTATGAGCTTCAACCAGCAGGTGATGCTCTGCATCTGCTGGAATTTCGAGGGGATAATCCATTACGAATTTGTTCCAGACGGTCGTACCATCAGTGCCAACCTCTATTCTGAACAGCTGGAGCGGATGTATTCCGTTTTGGAGGAGAAGTACCCGGCACTGGTAAACAGAAAGCGCGCTCTCCTACAGCAGAACAAAGCTCGGCAGTAGGGGAATAGGGAGTGTTCTACCACGCGGTATGCGCTATGCAGTATGATGATGTTGATGATCATGCGGTATGAGGGTGTAGTCACTGCGGTATGATGATGATGATGCGGTATGGGGGTGTGGTGTTTGCGTTATGGGGTGACGCAGTATGAAGTCGTGACCGTTATACTATCAAAGAATATCTAACGAGAAGAAGTTAAGGCTCAGCGAGACGTAACTAGCGCAGCCGTATCTTCAGGGAAAACATGCAGTGCACAGAAGCCAACATGCAGGCTGATGCCGAAGCTTGCGTATTTCTGTTGACTGCAATTCTTTGGGTAAAGAACAGTCAGCAGTCAGCCGAGCTTCTGAGACTCACAGCACGTGATTGTAACCTTCTCGGTAGCATAATCACTTCGCAAATCGGATATGCTAGTTTTGTTACGCCAACAGGGTTAGTTAAGGCTTTTGTTTGTTCTTCAGTTTTTCAGAAATATTTTCAGTAATGCCAAATACTAGGAAATGTCTGCATTTTGTACGGATCCTTAAGCCTAATTGAAATATTTGCTGAAACGTAATTTAAATAGTAATACTAATGTTATTGCATATTTTTCTCACCAAAATAAGGGATGGGCGGGATATCAGAAAACAGCAACAACAACAACAAAAAAAAACTGCTCTAAGCAAATAGTCATCAGATCGAAGGAAACCAACGTGGATCAAAGAAAAGCTGCACTGCCGTAGTCCCCCTTAACGTGTTTTGCTCCTGAATGTTAACTTTCCCGCAGAGCACATTATCTCTTAAGATGTGGTGCCGCTGTTGCCGCCTGTTTTACTTTATCTCTATG
The DNA here is from genome assembly GCA_039090855.1 of Macrothele yani. Lineage (NCBI taxonomy): Eukaryota > Metazoa > Arthropoda > Arachnida > Araneae > Macrothelidae > Macrothele > Macrothele yani. The sequence continues at coordinate 17,110,066 of CM077030.1, forward strand.
AGAGTTGACCTTCTTTAAGCGTTAGATATTCTTTGGTACTATGATACTGATGCTGCTGCTGATGACGATGTGTGACAGGAGGACAAAGGATGAATCTACAAGGTGGTCGAAAAGTCCCCTTGGGGCTTTGATTGACAACTGTACAAAAACGAACAGATATACAACAATGTGCTTTACGGCACTGGGAAAAGTAAAAATTCGAGTTTAATAATATTACCTTAATACATGTGCGCCTTTGGTGATACGTAACACATTCAGTCGGTATTTAATTTCTTGCCATTTGCGCTCCAACATGTCAGGATTGATTTTATCAAACACTGCTGTAATGCGTTGTTTGAGCTCCTGAAGGCTGCTTAATCTTTCCCGGTAAACCACGTCCCTGACATAGCCCCAGAGCAAGAAGTCTAAAGGAGTGATATCCGGGGACCAGGATGGCCAAGGAATGGTACCATCTCAGCCAATCTATCTGTCGAGAAACTCACGGTTCAGGTATTCACGAACGTCAAGTCCCCAATGTGGGGGAGCACCATTTTGTTGCAGTAGTACGTTTGGTTGCAAATCCTGTAGTTGAGGAACCGAAAAGTTCTGAAACATGTCCAGGTAATTATTCATTTGCACTGTGGGCTCGGAGAAGAAGAATGGCCCGATCACACGGTTATGCATGGTCCCAAACCAATCATTCACCTTTGGGCTGTGCGTGACGTGCTGCCTGACTGAATGCGAGTTTTCACTACCCCACATAAGGACTGAATGCGAGTTTTCACTACCCCACATAAGAACTGAGTGTTGACCTTTCCGTGCACGTAAAAGGTTGCTTCATCCGAGAACATTATACGGCGTAGGAAACTTTCCTCAACTTCCAGCCGCTCCAACATATCCAGAACGAATGCAAAGCGATGAGGTCGATTGTTCGGTTTAATCTGGTATAGGAATTGCACTTTGTATGCGGTTAATTTCTGGCATTTGTGAAGCACTCCCATCAATGTGGATCGCAGAACATTCCGTTGTAAAGAGGCTCTTCTCGTGGACTTGCTAGGACTGTGAGTGAAAACTTCCTGTATGCTCTGCACAGCTTCTTCACTGTCTTCCACTTCTTTGCCAGTCGAGGACGTAACCAGTATCAAAGAATTTGTTCTGACACGCTCTGATACTGAAATCACTCGGTTGATTTTTCCCATATGTTCGACGGTAATTTCTTTTTACCGTAATCACAGACTTCGTCTCCAAAAGCCTACGCACGCATATTGTTTTCTCCTGTGGCGACGATATTTTCAGTTGTTTTGCTGTCAGCGTCGGTATTTTCTAGCACGTAACGCTATCTGTTGGAAAGAAATGGCGTTAAAACTCGAATATTTACTCTGTTAAATGCCGCAAACCACATTGCAATTGATCTGTTCGTTTTTGTACAGTTGTCGAGCGAATCCTTTAGGGAACTTTTCCACCATCCTGAATTTGGACACGTAAAAAAATTGAGAATTATTTGCGTAAAATCGAGTACCCTGGTGCTTTTTGCAGATAATAAAAGCTATGCATCTTTCGCACGACAAAACCTTTGTGAGTGTGAAATATAATCCCATATATTGGATATTTCGCCAAGTCTGGGTAGGCGACATGCCCCTGTTTTCCGTGGTGAATTAATTCAAATGTTACAGAATCTCTTCTGCCTATTTTTATGGTATCACCTAATTTTTCACTGCCTCGAAAACAAGTGATTCCGACTTATACATTCATTTATTTACATGCAACACATTGCATTTATTTGCATCACACACGACTACATCGAGCCATATTCCGGTACATATTAAGTGGAATTGAATCATAGCAACAAACAAGAAGGTTTACTAATTCCTAACATTGAACGGTACTTCGGTAGGTGGCTTAATAATCGTTATTTTCGTAAAATCAATGAAATAATATATGTGAGCGATAAAATTAAATGTTTACTAAACTATAGCTATGGCAATTGTAAGTTATTTGATTGTTTACTTTCTCAGAAACAATATTTGTTATTATTGTTATTTGCTTTTATTCGAAATATACGAGACACAGCCTATGACAAACAAATATAAACAGCAAAATTATCATTGGTCGGTGTTGTTGAACTGATATCAGTTTTCTTTGAAGATCTAGGTGTCAGTCAGGAATCGGCGTAATATACACTGCCGGACAATTGCTAAGGATGGATGACAATAGCAACGATGGCAACAATAAAATGGAAGGCAGGAAATAGTGGAAATTAGCATAAGTGCGGGATACAGTAAGACGTGTTGTGCGTATGCAAATTTTGAATTGCCGAACTTGTTCGTGACGTCATAGCGCTGATAAGAGATATAAAGGATTTGACGCGTATTGACCGTTGTTGTTCAAACGCAAAGTTGAAAGGGAAAGAATCAATTGACGAACTTGCAATTTTCAGTATGTCTTCCCGACATCACCTAGATGATTTTACGCGTGGCCGTATTATTGGCAAGATTGAAAAAGGGCGAAAAATAACAGATGTTGCCAGGGAGTTCGACGTCAGCCACAGTGTTGTTTCAAGGCTTTGGAAATCATTTCAAACAAATGGAGAGTGTAGCAAACGTCACGGGGGAGGTCGTGTTAGCAGTACGACACCTGCAGAAGATCGATACATAGTGCTATCAACAAAAAGACACCGGCGCAGCACAGCTAGTGAGATAGCAAATCAGTTTATGGCTGCTACTGGCAAGCGGATCTCCCGAAAAACTGTCGCCAGACGTTTGCATGAAGGAGGACTATACGCCCGCCGTCCTGTTGTGTGCATCCCATTGTCTAGACGTCCGCCCGTTTGCAATGGTGCCATCAACATCGCAATTGGACTGATAACGGCTGGTCTGCTGTCCTCTTCTGAGATGAGAGTAGATACAGTCTATCGTCTGATTGTCAACGACAACTGATCTGGCGTGATAGTGGTACAGCATTTTGTCCAGCAAACATACAGGAAAGGGACCGATATCCGACATGTAGTGTCATGGTATGGGCTGGCATCATGATCAATGGCCGTACGTCCCTCTATGTGCTTCCAACTGGGACTATGACTGGACAACGATACATTAATGATGTTCTGCTACCTCATGTTCCCATGTTCTGTGGTGCTGTCGGTGATAGATTCATTTTCATGGACGACAACGCAACATGTCATCGAACAGTCGCTGTCCAGGAGTGTTTTGAGAGCGAGGATATTCAACGCCTCGTATGGCCAGCACGTTCTCCAGATCTGAATTCCATTGAAAATGTGTGGGATGCTTTGGGGAGGAGTCTTGCTGGTCGCCAATGCCCTCCAATAAACAAGGACACCCTCATCCGTGCACTGACAGAGGAATGGGATAAATTACCCCAACAGCTGCTTGATAATGTTGTGCAAAGCATGACACGACGTGTGGAATCTTGCATCGCCCTCCATGGTGGCCATATCCCGTATTGACATCTTACGCCAGAACGCCTGAGGACGGTAATTGCATTTTTTTCACGTTTACGTATTCTGCACAAAATGGCCTGTTTATCCCTTGAACACGTTCTAAAGCCTTCTGGATTTCGGAGCACAATAAATTGTCTTTCTTGTAATGTCCTGGCATTCTGACATTATTTTATTTTACTTGGCAGCCAACCACACTTACTTTTTATGCGCTATATAGCCGTTTATGATCCGTCCTTAGCAATTGTCCAGTAGTGTATGTATGATGTCCCAAGTAAAGCTATTTTTTTGCCGTTCTGCGGGTGATATATCAGCAAGCTGCAATTTTCTGAAATGTTTCGTGAACATTTTGAAATTATTTCAAGTACCCCGATAAAAATGGGTGCTATTGCTGTGCGTTTAATCCATAATTGGATACTATGGCCAAGTCTATATATATATATATATATATATATATTTTTTTATCCAGTGGTTTTCATCGACCTGGCATCTTCTGGAATTACTATATCGATTATCCAGACTTTCCGATTTATATTATTAATAATAATAACTGTTATTATTATTATTCATATCTAGACGAAAGTAAGGAACGACTCTGACACAGATGAAATGATGTGACTATGAAATTTCATCTCCGTACGCGCAAGCAAAAATCTTACCTCAACATAGGAAAACAACCGGAATCGAAAATGTGTTTAAGGGGTATTGGTAACTTTCGTTACACGATATCTACCGGTTACACCCTATCGCGTTATACATAATAATTTTAAAGCTCAGGTCAATAGCAGGTAATCTCCCCTTGGTGGTCGAAAGAAAGCCAAATTTCGCTGCGACCGATTCTTTATTACTTCCTGGAAAAATGCATAGCATCAAAATGCATTTTTGTGATGGCTTTTATGACGCTGAACATCAGGTTCTCATAATTTGCGCAGATTGCATCGAGATATTATTACGTTTATGTACACTGAAGAGCAATTGAATTAGAGACAGCTGGCGTTGTGCAAATGTGACGCTGTGGGCGGCCTTGTAAACGGAAACGACATGACGTATGCAGCGATCCGACAATATAAGGAGTAATGCGACGGAAATCAGTAAGAGTCGGAAGCAGTATGGGTAAGACGAAGGATTTGATCGTGGGCAAATTGTCGGTGCCCGACGAATGGGTCACTCCATCTCGGACGTCGTGCAGGCACTGGGATTTTCACGAGCCACTATGTCACAGGTGCACCGTGAGTTCATCGAATCCGGTAAAACCACCCCTGCAAGGGCCAACTGCCGTGGACAACAGCGTGTCGATGAGCGGAGTCATCGTCGGCTAGCTCGCATTGTAACAGCGGATAGACGGGCCACAATGCAAGAAATCATTCGGCAATTTAACGCTGGTGCAAAAAAACGTGTAAGCATCCACACCATCCAGAACCATCTCCTCGTTATGGGGTACAGTAGCCATCGTTCAACGAGGGTACTGCTGCTGACCGTACATCACAGGGTGCAAAGATTAGCATGGGCGCAGGAACATCGCCCTGGAGCCTAGACATGTGGAAAATGTTGCCTGGACTGATGAGTCGAGATTCACGTTGGTACATGCTGATGGCAGGACACGAGTACGGCGCAAACCACATGACGCGATGGATCCTTCTTGCCAGCAGGGTACTCTTCAAGCTGGTGGGGGTGGCATTCTCGTCTGGTGACCTTTTACGTGGACTGAAATGGGACCCCTGGTACATGTGACATCGTCCCTCACAGGTCAACATTACCGGGATATCGTGCACGTTCATTTGCTCCCGTATGTGCGTCTTTAACATCCCACTGGCGACCTCATCCTGCAACAAGACAATGCACCATGCCATCGCTCCGGAATTGTATCCGAATGGTTGGATGAACACTCCACCGTCGTGACCTCGCTTCCTTGGAAAGCTAGGTCACCTGGCCTCAATCCCATCGAGTACATCTGGGATGCCATCGAGAGAGATGTTCGAGGTTCTGACCCCCTCCAACAAATCTTCGTGAACTGTGGGAGCTTGCTCAAGGGGTCGTGGATCCATATGGCTTCCCTACGCTTCCGGTGTCTTGTCCAGTCCATGTTGAGACGAATCGCCGCAGTCATCAGGGCGAAAGGTGGGGCTACACGTTACTAGACAGGTATCTCTAATTCAATTGCTCTTCAGGGTAAAACCCAATGGCGTAGGGTGACCTAAAATTTATCAGGGGCTAAATAATTTAAAAATTACTCTGATCCTTCTTCCCACAGGGAACTATAGAAAACTTTTCGTGGGGCGGGCGTGACCGAAAATTAAAGTTTTTGAAATCCATCAGGACAAAATAAAAGTTAATGAAAAATAGATGAAGCAATTAAAGCATTATTTTCTACTGTAAGTTGATGTATTTTTATTAATTTCAAACATTTTTTCTAATGTAGGTTGCATTTTAACAAAGAAATGAAACACTTTCGGGGGGGGAGGAAGGCCCCCTCGCCATCCTCGTTACGCCCCTGCTCTTTCCGTACTGTGAAATATAATTTCAGTGGATTGTCAGGTTTCCGAATGCCACGTGCTGAAATCATACTTCACCACAAAGAATGAAATAGAACTTTTATTTATACACGGTCTAGTCACATTATTGTAACCACCAACTGATATCCAGAAGAACCGCCGTGTGCAGCGGGGGCATCAGCTAGACGGGCTGGAAATCACTCAATAAGTTGCTGGAAGGTGTTCACAGGTATGTGGAGACATGCTGCTGACTGCAGTGCATCTGACAGCTGCTGGAGGGTGCGTGGTAGAGGATCCATAGAGCAATCGATGTGGTCCCACAGATGCTCAATTGGATTTAAGTCTGGGGAACTAGGGGGCTAGGGAAGTACTTTGAAGCCTTCGTCGTGTTCTTCCAACCACTTTCGGACATTTCTAGCTGTATGACACGTCGCATTGTCGTACTGAAAGGTCCCATTCCCTCAGAGAAGCAGAGAAGACTATTAGCATGTATGGGTGTACGTAGTCTGCAAAGATGGATTCATAACGAATTCAATCCATAGTGCCCTTCCTTAGCTATAAGTGTACCCAGATAATGATACGAAAACATCCCCCAGACCATAACGCTGCCCTCACCAGCTTGAGTTCGACCATAAATGGTTGAGGGGTGTTTATTCTTTAATGTTTCTCGCTCTGTAAGCCAATGTCCATCCGTTTGATGAAGCAGAAAACGTGACTCATCGGAGAACGGAATCGTTTGCCAATCAGCGGAGGCCTAAGTCCGATACTGCCTTGCAAATCTTAGCCTTTCCTGCCGATGCACCTTCGTTAGCATAGGTGCAGTGACCATCGGTCTGCATCCGAGCCCCATATGCAGCAGGGTTCGCTGAACTGCCGTTTTAGACACACTTCCGGTAGCCCTCTGGTTCATTCGGTCAGTGAGTTGTTCCACTGCAGCGTGTCGATCGGCCCTCACGCACCTTCTCAGCCAACGTTCACGCCTCACATCAATGGCGCGTGGTGCTTCGCAGTTTCCACATCACTTATTCACAATGGCGCCATTTCTCCAATCACGATACACTTTTACCACAGCAGCACGCGAACAGTTTACAAACTGCGCTGTTGCAGAAATACTACCACCCTTGGCCCAAAAGCCGATAATCATCCCTTTTAAAAATTTGATAAATCGCTCCTTTTATCCACGACAACAACGAGTGATATGTTTTAAGAGTGTCTACAGCATACCTTATATACCCTCCAAGCCAGCTTATGACACGTGCCTTCTTTCATTGACTGAGTGCTGTTGACGACAGAAGTAGGAAGTGGTCACATTACTGTGACTCGACTATGTACGTATGCAGTGCTGTATAACATAAAAAAAAACAGTTGAACAAAACAGTAGTAAACAGTAGAAACAAAACAAAATATGTCGGCTTTCGCTTCTGGTGAATCAGGATATTTTGTTATAACTCCACATTAAAAGTTATAGGCAGAGTCTTTTGTTTACCGGGCAAATATTTGGTTGATATGGCTTATGTCTTTAACGGTTTTTCTTCTTCACCCCTTAATAAGCTAAAAGGACGTTTCGATAATAATTTCCATTGTTCGCTTTACTTACACGAGCGAACCTTACAGCTTGCTGAACTCCACAAACTAAAATCAGCAGCTCCCTGTTCGACGACGCGGAAGCAAAACTGCTACTATTAAGCAGAAAGGTGACGTTGCGCATGCGCAGTTCTGCGCACATCTGCTCATTCACTACTGTTCTCTGAAACACCGTCAAGGCAACCAAGCCGACAAGTTGGCGGGTGTCGCCTTTACCATTTCGCAATATTCATTGCGCTCTAGTGAACGGATATGGAAAACTCTAATGTGTTCCCCAGTTACTCAGCTATTGTAGTGTGGCATATATTTGCATTTAGAAAAACTGGGATCTGGTTACTAATACGGATTTTTTTTCGGAATTTTTCCAGTTAAAAAGAAAAAAGCATTTTTTCCCCTCATCTTCATGCGGTGCCTGGCCCCGGATCACATCATGACACGACACCACTGCTGAAACGTGATGAAATAATGTTCGTCGATAATTTAGTAAAATACTCTATATTGTTGAGCAACAAGGAAATTTATTATTGTTGTGTCCCTTCATGGGACACTATTCAAAAATCAGATTTCAGTAATAGTTCTGACTACTTCTTCTTATGACACCCACTACAGGGTATAGGCCTCGTCCAGGCTTTCCCAACTACCTCGATCCTAAGCCTCAAACCAACATGTAGCACCTCTATTGTTGCGTCCCTTCATGGGACATCATTCAGAAATCAGATTTCAACAATAGTTTTGACTACTTCTTATGACACCCACTGTAGGGTATAGGACTCACCCAGTCTTTTCTAACTTACTCGACCCTTAGCCTCAGAACACCATTTAGCGCCTCTATTGTTGCGCTTCATGGGACAGCATTCATAGTCAGATTTCATGAATAGTTCTGACTACATCATCTTCTTATGACACCAACTGCAGGGTATAGGCCTCGCCCATCTTTTCCAACTTCTTCGATACTTATATTCAGACCACCATTTAACACCTCTATTGTTGCGTCCATTCATCGGACATCCTTCAATAATCAGATTTCAGCAATAGTTCCGACTACTTATTCTTCTGTTAACACCCACTGCGGGGCATAGGCCTAACCCAGTCTTTTCTGACTTCCTCGATCCTTAGCCTCAGACCACCATTTAGCACCTCTATTGTTGTTTCCCTTCGTGGGACAGCACTCAAAATCAGATGTCAACAATAGTTCTGACTACTTCGTCTTATGACACCCACTGCAGGGTATAGGCCTAGCCCAGTCTTCCCCAACTTCCTCGATCCTCAGACCACCATTTAGCACCTCTATTGTTGCGTCCCTTCGTGGGACAGCATTCAAAACTCAGATTTCAAAACTAATTCTGACTACTTTTTCTTTTGTTGACACCCACTGCAGGGTATAGGCCTCGGCCAGTCTTTCCCAACTTCCTCGATCCTTAGCCTCAGTCACCATTTAGCAGCTCTAAATTTCTGAAGGTCATCTCTCCATCTTATTCTTTGGCGCCTTCTTCGATACCTTCCATCTCTCAGTTGCCATTCTGTTATTAATCTTGTCCATCTTTCAGTCTTCCAACATGTCTACCGCATCTCCACTTTAATTCGTTTATTATTTTTATAATATCTTTTATTCCTGTTCTTTCTCTTATAATTTTATTTCTAATTCTATCTCTCCTTGTTATTCCTAACATTCCTCTCTCTATCTGTCTTACCGATACTCGTACTTTTTTACATTGTCGCTCTGTGATGATCCAGCTTTCACTTACATAAGTAAGCACGGGGGTAATACATGCATTGAAGATTTTTCTTTTTAAACAAAATGGAAGATGGCCGGCAGGGCCGTTTCTACTGGGATGGTAGGGGGAGGGGGGCAATTACCCTCCCAGAATGGTCATTTCAAGGGCGTAAATTCATGTCCTGTGGGATGTAAAAAATAGAAATTGTAACTAAAAAAGAAAGTTACACTCTTCAGTATTTTCTTTTTAAAGACTTTAGTTAGTCTCATACAGTATTCCATGCAGCTAACCAGATGCAGTGTAACATACACTATGAGGTCTGAACATCTCACATCCATAAAAGGAATTTTCCAAAACAGTGAATGGAGTCATAAAAAGCAATATGCAGATATACACATTCTAGTTACATTATTGTGACCACCTCCTACTTTTGACGTCAACAGCACGTAGCCAATGAAAAAAGGCCCGTTTCATGAGTTGGCTTGGAGGGTACATAAGGGGTGCTGTAGGCATTCTGAAAACATATCCCTCGTTGCTGTTATGGATAAAAGAAGCGATTTATCAGATTTGCAAACAGGGATGATTATCGGCTTTCGGGCCAAGGGTGGCAGTATTTCTGAAAGAGCGCGCAGTTTGATAACTGTTTGAGTGCTGCTGTGGTTAAAGTGCATCGCGATTAGAGAAATGGTACCACTGCGAATAAGTGACTTGAAAACTGCTGAGCACCACGTGCCATTGATGTAAGAGGTGAACGTCAGCTGCGAAGGTGCGTGAGGCCCGATCGACTCGTTACAGTGGAGCAACTCACTGGCCTAATAAACCAGGGGATCACCGGAAATGGGTCTAAAACGACAGTCCAGCGAACCTTGCTGCGTATGGAGCTCCGATGCAGACGGATGGTCACTGCACCTATGCTAACGAAGGTACATTGGCAGCAAAGGTTAACATTTTCACGGTAGTATCGGAATCAGACATCCGCCGATTGGCAAAGGAATGCCTTCTCTGATGAGTCATGTTTTCTGCTTCATCGAACGGATGACAGTCGACGTATTTGACGAGAAACGTCGGAGAATAAACACTCTTCAACCATTGCTGGCAGAACACAAGCTGGTGGGTGCAGCCTTATGGTATGGAGAATATTTTCGTGGCATTCCCTGGGTCCACTCATACCTGTGAAAAGCATTATGGATCGAATTCGTTATTAAGCCCCTCTTGCAGACCATGTACACCCATACATGCTTATTGTTTTCCCTGTGGCAGATGGGATCTTCCAGAAGGACAATGCGACGTGTCACACATCTAGAAATGTCCGAGAGTGGTTGGAATAGGACGATCAAGACGCCTAAGTACATCCTTGGTTCCTTAATTCTCCAGATTTAAGCCCAAATGATCATCTGTGGGACCACCTCGATCGCTCTATGGATTATCCACCACGCACCCTCCAGCAGCTGTCAGATGCACTGCAGTCAGCATGGCTTCACACACCTGTGAACACCTTCCAGCACCTTATTGAGTCATTTCCAGCCCGTCTAGCTGCTGTCCTTTCTGCACACGGTGGTTACTTAGGATATTAGCTGGTGGTCACAATAATGTGACTGCATCGTGAATGACCTTTTCAAACATGTCATTGTGATGAAGAGCTAATATTTTGTTCTGCGCAGAAAATTCTCTGAGCGTTTAAGCTTGAACGGAATTTTTCCGAGCCCTGTTCCTAAAGCTTTTCCTGTTGTTCCAATATTAATATTAAAAGAAAAGAAGCGTTGACAAACTGCTGTAAACATAGCGTTGACAAACTGCTGTAACTGATTTATGGTATATGGCCAACGCTATGTCTGCTCAATACCCCTCCATCAAACTCACGATAGAACTTGAAAATAATTTCGTCTTGCCTTATCTTGACTTTCAAATTACTCGTACCCCTTCTGACAATTCCCTGTCTTTTGCTGTTTATCGAAAACCTACATCCACACCCACTCTAATTCCGTACAACTCTGCTCACATTTTTCAGCATAAAATTTCTGCTCTGCACTTCCTATTTAGAAGAGCATATTCACATTCTTCTAGCCATTTCGCCAGAGCTCAAGAACTACAATGGATATCATCCCTTGCTAAAAACTATGGTTACCCGGACAACGTTGTTAGGGAGTGCACAATAAAGTACGTTTTTCTATGTCAACTGCTTTAATTAGTGAGCAGGTGCCTAAAAAGTATGTTGGATCCGTTGATTTTAATCCACATATTGTAAACCTCCTTACCAACATATGTTCTCGTCATAAAATACAATTTGGAATACGATCATGCAATCTATATACCATTATCCGCAATGATCGTGACAAAATTGACAAAGGGAAAAAATGGGGTGTGTATGTTATTCCTATGCTTGACACTATCTCTGGTGAACTAAACAATCATTATGTGGGTTCTACCAAAAGAAATTTGGATTTGAGATTAAATGAACACAGATATGATCTAAAAATGAATCACCAAAGCACCTCTTTTGCAAGAACCATAAGTGCTGGAAATTCCATCCCAGACTGGGACAACGCTAAAATCATAAACACACCTAACTCTGTTCATTCCTTGTTATTTGCAGAAAGCCTCTATATTTCGGCTTATAATACAAGTTGCTGTAATGACTATTATCCTTATGTTTTACCTGAACCTTGGAGCAATCTTGTTGGGAAGGACAGCACAATAGCAATTGCTTCTGTTAAGTGATCATTGGCTAACTATGCCTTTTTTTTTATTGTCTTGTTATCTGGTATATCATGTGACATTGACATTACCTTTCCCATGATGCATCTACTCCACGTACTTAAGACCAGCATGTAGCCACATGGTGAAATTACATCTGATGAAGGTGTCAATGTGACACCGAAAGTGCTCATGTGTTTTTAAACTGTATATAGATTTCATTTTTTAGCTGAATAAATATCATCGTGCAACAAGACGGATTTCTTTTCTTTTAATATTAGTATTTATGCACGAATTATAGTGTCAACCGTCCTGTTGTTCCGTTCACTATCCGATACTCATTCGTTCTGCATTTCTATGGAGTGGTGTGTTGTCGGCGTTCCCATAACGTTTACACTTTACTTGATATTTATAACCTGTGGTTCTTGGGAATTCACCTAGTTTTTACATTTTGAATAGAATTACGTCAAAAGCCTGAAATGCGATTTTTGAAAGATCATAAAACTTTCCTTTAACGGTGGAGTGTGAGAAAGGACAAACCACGTATTATTTGAGTGGAATTCGAATGGGTGTAATTTTGAACCCGAAGGGTCGTAGTTTCAAGTCTCGCCCTCCTAGATAAGAAAATCTTGCTATAGTCCTGATCACCGGTTAAATAGTCTAAGTATCCAAAGGCTCTACTATCTGGGATGATTCTTCTATTGGTTTCTATTTTTTGCCTGGCTCTAAAACTGATTACTTGACCTAAATAGACGAATTCGTCTACTTTTCAATTTCTTTTCCTTCTGTCAAAATATTTGCTGTTTCATTTTCTGTATTTTTCACATATTTAGTTTTTGTTGTGTTCATTGTCAGACCTTTTTTAAGACTTTTCATCCATTAAGTACTTTATCATATTCTGCATTTCTCTATTGCTACTACCATTACTAATATTCGTTACATCGAAAATTTTACTTGGTCTTTCTTTAATACTATCGGGAAAGATGCATAACATTAAAAATATACTGAAAATAAGCGAAATGGTGCCCAATATGCAAAATATTGTGATTCGTCTTTAAGGAGTGTGAAAGATTGCATTGAGCCACAATCTACACAAAATAGGCGGCGTCCTTTACTAACTGCAGAATATCCTTTCACTGAAATATTCAAGTGCCTTATCAGCACGTGATCCTTGCCGCATATGGACGGGAAACGCCCACAGTTATATGTGTGTTTTAAGCAAAATCAATGCTTTGCGACACAAAGCACTTAAGTCCTAATCATTTCAGAGAGAAAACATTTGAAGCATTAATCACACTAAGTTAATTAATTTATTTATGCTCCACACCTAATGAATCTTCCGTCCCAGTAGAGAGGTTTTGGAATCTGTGAAATGAAAAATGTCCCTCTAACGAAAGGTACTTTGATCCTCTGAGAAAAGACACATGAAAACAAGCAGTACTGTTAGATATCTCACTTCTCCAAAACGAAAATTCTCTTTGGCTGAAAATGAGCGTATCTTTTATCTTTATATTACGTGCTCTTTCATATATTATCTTTTACTTATACCTGATCCCAAGTTGATTCCCGTTGAAACTGCGGCCACAGAGTTAATGATGATCTATATTCGAAGGAGTAAAGCAATTCCTAGTTAACAAATTCTGTTTTCCTTCTATAAATTTTGCGTTCATTTTTCAGACTTCGGTAAACATGAATTTCAGAAACTTTAAGCTTAAGAAGCTTAAAAACAGCAGAACACGTGGAAACTATTATTGCTTTAAGGCTGGAGTGCCACTGTTAGTAATCACATCGGCTGAGTTTTCTGGCAAAAGTTTACCTTTCTCTTTTCTAAATATCAATTACAAAACACGAGGAAATAACTTGAAAATTCTGCGATAAGTAAAATATAGGAAATTATGGTGCTGTAACACGAAAGCTGTAAGCCATGGATTTGCACATCAATTAGCGAGAAAGAAACAATTTAGCGTACAAATATTTATAACTCCCAAAAAGTAAGCGCAGACAGATTGCGCAAAAACAAATATTAGCACGAGGTTTCCCTAAAACTAAATAAAATGAGGATATAATAACACTTATATGTAATATATGGGACATTTTTTATCAGATAGTGTATATTTTAATCACTAGTTTCCAAGTTGTGCCATTACTCTTTTTTTACTACAACATGTAAACTGGCACTAATGACAAAGCCTGACATTATTTTAGCCGTTGATTTCAGTATCGCGGCACTGAGTTCACTCTGGAACTATTGACTGCTACCTTTAGAGCAAAGTTTTGTTATCGAAAATTTACAGAAGCATAACAAAAAACGAGGGAAGACCCTGATAGACATCGTAGATAATTTATTTTACGCACCTTTCGGATGCCAAAATTTTTGTGGGTGTGAAATAAAACGAGTGATTCGAAAGTACATATTTATTTACGTAGAACACATTGCATTTATTCGCGTCACTCACGACCGCATGGAGTCCTGTACATAGCCTACTGAGTGGAATTAAATCATAACAAACATTAAGGTTTACTAATTCCTGACATTGAGAAGTACTTAGGTAGGTGGATCAATAGGACAATAAAAGTACGATATTTGAGCCATAAAACTATTTGCTAAACTAAAGCGGCAGCATTAGTAAGTATTTCGTTTGTTTAGCTTTTCCGCAACAAAATTTATTATTATTATGATTATTAGATATTCCATCTCTTCCTGAGATTTTTCTTTTCTTCCTTTCGAGACGTGTACGACGAACCAAGTCTGGGAAGTGGTATTTCTTTCTCTCAGTTGTCCAGTAACTTCCTACAAGTGTTCAGGATAGCTTCCTTCTGTAGTTCCATCTTGGTGTTAGGTTGAAGGTCTAGTGTCTGTATAGAGCTGTGAATGGTCTTAGGTGCAACTCCTGTGGCTGATATTACTATGGGGACGGTGGTGACGTTCTCCGTATGCCACATTTCCTTGACTTCGTATCGTAGGTCGTTATACTTTGACATCTTCTCTCCGTGCGTCTTCTGGATGTCGCACGTGTTGGGCCCGGCTATGTCAATGAGGTATAGTGACTTCTTCTTCTTGTCGACCAGGACGATGTCGGGCCGATTGTGGGGGATGGTCTTGTCTGTTCTGATCGATCTGTCCCAGTACATCTTGTGGTGTTGTTCTCTAGAAGCGTCGTTGGCTCATACTTGTAGTATGGGGATAGGCTCAGTTGTAATGAGGTGATGATTTCTTGCCAATTTCTGATGGACAATCTCGGCGACTTGATTGTGCCTCTTCGTGTACTCTGTTTGTGTGAGGACTGTGCACCCGGCTGTAGTATGTGGGATGGTCTCTAGCACTTGATCGCATTGCCGACATGTGTCGTTTTCCACTGACGTGTCCTTCAGGATATATTCCACCTCTTCCTGAGGTTTTTTTCTTCTTCTTCTTATTATTATTATTCAGATTCAAACGAACGTAAGAAACGATATTGACACCGATAAAATGTGATGTAGCCACGAAAATCCATCTACACATGCGCAAGCTGAATTATGACCTCAAGATAGAAAGACAAGCTGAATCACAAATGTGCTACTGAGAGGGATTGGTACCTTTTGTTTCAGGATACCTACAGGTAACCTCCATCGTGTTACACATAATTTAAAAGCTCTCGTTAACAGCACGTAACTCACCCTAGGAAGGAGGTGTCGACAAAAAGCCAAATTTTGCTAGGACGCATACTTTACTATTGCTCGGAAAATTACAGAGCACCAAAATGCATTTTTGTAATAGCTTTTATCACATTTAGCATGAGTTTCTCGTAATTTTTGCAGATTGCGGTCAGATATTATTACGTTTATGTAAAACGTGATGATATAATGTTCATTGATAGTTTAGCAAAATACTGTGTGCTTAACGTTATTTTAAATACACCACGACCGGCGGATTGGTTAATCCCAGGAAAGCGAGCAGGCAAAAATTCAGTAAACTGGTCTGTGATAACAGCGCAGAAGGCACGTAAGGTTCGCGTGTTTAATTTTTTAACGACCATAGCGCCCAAAACGCTCGTACATACAAACTGCCATAGCGGCCCGAAACGCCTGTCTAGAGTGAGTCAGATTTCCTACCCTTACCTGTTCTTCAAATTTTCTCGACCTATGAGGAATCAGAAAGTGTTACCTTCAGTCACTATTGTTGTTATTAAACAAAGAAGTGAACCAACAGACAGTTTCGGGCGTTATGGTATTTGGAGTGATAAACTATTTTTGCGTCATGGTAGTTAATGGGGTTAAGCGCGCCTGCAACCAGACTAGTTCGTTTATCGAACGAAAAAAAGCCCTTGTTAGGGCTGTTGCTCCAAACCAATCCAGTTCCCGTCGAGTCGCCGTCGCGCTGGTTACCCCACTCAGTATGAGTGGGCCAAGTGCGGGAACGATCGGGCAAAGGCCACCATTCCCAGATCCACAGAATCCGGCAATGGCGGATGGAGACACAGAATCATTAGTGAGCGCAAGCTCGGAAGGGTTCCTTGGGTTCTTCGGGGAAGTGAACGAGTTGTTGGACAACCAGAATACCAGAGTGTCTCACAACCTACGAGGGCAGTTGCGGCCGATTCTTGATCGAAGGCAAGCTGCCCTCGTCAATCAGCAATTGGAAATAGAAAAACTAAATGGAAGATTATTGGAAAGAAAAGAGTCCACTGAGCCAGGATAGCGGACGTATGCTGAAGCGGCCGCGGCAAAGCGGAAAACGGAGAAGCCTCGCAAGCTGCGTTCCCAAGCACTGCGTATTGCTCTATCCGAAGGGAAAAGAGCGTTTATCAAACGATTTCAAGGAAGAGGTGAGGCTTGAATTCAACCCGGGGACACTCGGGATCGGGGTCAAGGGAATGAGACGTGTGAGTAAGGGTGGTGTGTTGATCGAATGCCAGAAGGTGGAAGGGGTAGAAAGAACTGTCGAAACCTATAACAATGTGAGCTACATGCAAGACTTTTACCAGCTAAAGTGTCCTGTAAAAAAGCTTCCATGGCTGATAGTGTAGGGGGATTCTAGAGAGGACTCAGAGCTCGTTGAGCACGAATTCCGCAGTCAAAACGAACTTGCGGACCCAGAGACGTGGAGGGTTCTCTTCCCCATCAAACCTCGGTGGAAGAAACGCACTGTCCACTGGGTGCTGGAGATGACCCCAGATGACTTCAGAATGTGCCTCAAAAAAGCCAAGGTGTCGCTTGGCTGGAGAATTCTCGGGTGCCGAGAAATTCTTAGAGAGACCCGTTACTTCAAATGCAACGGGTTTGGGCACCATAAAGCCAAGTGCCCTGCAGAGTCCGAGTCGTGCGCCCGTTGCAGCCAGGCGGGTTACCGACACAGAGAATGCCCCAACGAAGCTCATTGCCTCAACTGCCAGAAGGCAAACGATCACTACCACCTTAAACTAGAGACCAACCACTCCAGCCTGGAGATAAAATGTCCCAGTCTCCAGAGGTACGTCGAGATGCAGAAACGAAATATCGACTATGGTTGATTTGCAGCTGATTGTAACGGGTCTGAACACACGATAATGGCAATGTAACCAACTTTTTTGATGTAACTAAACAATTCTGAGCTTGCACGCCGTGTAGGAAGTGCAATTTTTCTTATTTTGGGATTTTGCACCTATGTTTGTATCTAAATGGAATTAAAAGCCTACCGCTCCCAGTTCGTGTGGCGAGCGAATCTCCCAGAGATGTCTCAATAGACACACGGTCCATCTGGGTACATTCCCATTCGCGCCACTTGTCCTGGTCTACGGTTCTTTTCGCGATATACCGATGGGTCTGGTGTCACAATGTTTACGGTTAAGTAAGCATGACTAAGTGAGATCCGTTGAACCCTGTGAAGTCCGCATTTGGACGGTACAGGTTTACAGATTCATTAACTTAAATACACCAGACTGTGAATACTCAAGTAACGCATATAGAGTATTAAATCCGTTTATTTTTATGGCGTAATAAGCACAACGATTCGCCAAAGTTTTGCACTCCACTGGGAGGCTTTTTCAAGGCAATGGTAGACATAAAAATGCACGGAATAGGGACACGTAAGTAACAAAGATGATGTTTTGAAAAGAACGTGGGTGGCATCACGAACATATTACATGAATTTTTATCACGCCATATTATACGGAGCGCAGCAATGCGTTTCCATCTTTTAATATAGCATGCCAAACCCTTAGTAGTTCAGTAGAGACCATATCATTGCATGCTAGTTCGGTGAAGAGGATTTCGACTGTTTCTCTGATGGTAGTTTCTTTAAACAGATGTAAAGAACGCATGCGAAGTGTCAACCGGAACATGCTGAATACAGCCCTCTTCAGAGAATCCATGCATTAATCGGCCGCTCCTGTATGGAATAGCATTAGAAGAATTGCCCCTTACACGAACTTTAAAGAAACTGCCATCAGGGAAATAGTTGATATCCTCTCCAGCAAACTAGCATGCAATGAAATGGTCTCTACTGAACTACCAATGGTTTACCATGCGTTATTAAAAGATGGAAACAAATCGCGGGGCACCGTATAGTTACCAGATAAAAATGCATGTAATATGCTAGCGAATGTCACCCATGTTATTTTCAAAAAATCAATTTTGTTCTTTACATATTCCAATACCTGCATTTTTATGTCTACCATTGCCTTGAAAAAGACTCCCAGTGGAGTGCGAATCTTTGCGCTTAAGGTGGTTCCACCTAACATCTGTGCCTCATGTTTCCAAGGTTAAACTTCTTTACATATTTTCTTCGCAATTAATGATTTCCCAAGGATGAAAATTTGCACATCGATAAAACTAACTTTAAGTTATAGTATGGGATACTTAATTCTTGCTAAAACTTAACCATAATTAAGCAGGCCAACATTTGTTTGTCTACTGACGTCATCAATATACAGGTCGCGCCATCTATTAACAGGTCTGAACATTACTCAAAGAAAAATGATTGATTTTCAATATAATTATGGTTATGTAAGGGAGTGAGACAAGGTGACACTATATCTCCCAAACTCTTTAATGACACATTGGAAAATGTCTTTCAATCACTGAACTGGGAAAACAAAGGGATAAAGATCAATGGAGATTATTTAACTCACCTTCGTTTTGCTGATGACGTAGTCATTTTTGCAACTACCCCATCAGAGCTGCATAGTATGACCCAGGAACTTGCTGACAAGAGTAAAAAAGTGGGGTTAAAAATGAACTTTCAGAAGACAAAAGTGATGTAATATGCTTTTACAAAAAATGAAGATTTATCGATTGATGGGGAAAAGCTGGAGAAAACCAATACCTACATTTATTTATCTTGGACAGCAGACATCAAGTGAGGGCCACATTGATGAAGAAACTAATCGGCGTATAAAACTTGCCTGGAGAGCTTTTGGAAGAAACAGTATAATTTTCAAGAGCAATATGCCATTATGTCTTAAAAGAAAAGTGTTTGATCAATGCATCCTTCCAGTGCTTGCGTATGGTGCACAGACGCGGACCTTAACTAAAAGAGACATACAAAGACTACAGACAACTCGAATAAGCATGGAGAGATGCATGCTTGGTGTGACCAGGAGAGATAAGAAGAGGAACTCGTGGGTCAGAAAAATGACAAGAGAGGAAGACATCATGATCATAGTAAAATCCCTGAAATAGCAATGGGCTGGACATATTGCCAGAAAGACGGACCATCGATGGACAGCCGAAATTTTAAACTGAATTCCAAGGGACAGGAAAAGACCCAGGAGAAGACCACATGTGAGTTGGGTGGATGAAATTCGAAAGTATGAGGGAGTAACATGGAGGAGACATGCAGAAGACAGACCGTTGTGGAAGAAATTTGGGGAGACCTTCGTCCAGCAGTGAATTGATAATGGTTGACAATGATGATGATGATGCGGTTCATGTGTATACTGTATATTCTTGAGTAACAATAAAATTAACTATTGTTGGGTACCTTAATACAACAGCATTCAAAAATCAGATTTCAATAATGGTTTAGATTGCTACCGTTACCCATTTTCGTTACATCCAGATTTTTTTACTTGGGAAGTACTTTACTCTTGTCCGGAATGAAGCATGTATCAAAAAGCATTAGGATCTATAATTCGAAAGAAACACTTAGAATACATTTCAGTCATTATAATTCCAAATTGAAGAACTCCATTGACATTATTTATTAAGAATTATTGCGAAGAACAGGCAACCTATGAGCAAAGAAAAATCATTTTTTTTAGACAACTCACCTCTGCGGGAAAAGCGTGACCTGAGACAGTGTGTTCAGATCCCTTGTCATCCGTCCTGCCGTAATGCAATAGAATTTCGTGCACTCGATACTTGTACGACAAGGGTCCTCCGTGAAGTATGACGGGGGTACTACTACTGTCCAATCGGAAAACTACACTGTGACCTGTATTTTTGATAGTCCCGTTTACCTAAAATGATAGAAAAAAGCCAGAAAAAAAACTATTAATAGCCTGTTAGGAAAAGTCAATTACAGTTACAAAATTCAGGCATTCGTTAGGTGTAAAGCATTTAATGTCAGTAGGTACCCACGTGTGCTCTGTTGATTGCTCGCAGGATGTTTTTAATGTCAGTAGGTATCCACGTGTGCTCTGTTGGTTGCTCGCAGGATGTTTTTAATGTCAGTAGGTATCCAGGTGTGCGCTGTTGGTTGCTCGCAGGATGTTTTTAATGTCAGTAGGTGTCCACATGTGCTCTGTTGGTTGCTCGCTGGATGTTTTTAAGGTCAGTAGGTATCCACGTGTGCTATGTTGGTTGCTGGCAGGATGTTTTTAATGTCAGTAGGTATCCACGTGTGCTCTGTTGGTTGCTCGTAGAATGTTTTTAATGTCAGTAGGTATCCACGTGTGCTCTGTTGGTTGCTCGCAGAATGTTTTTAATGTCAGTAGGTGTCCACATGTGCTCTGTTGGTTGCTCGCTGGATGTTTTTAAGGTTAGTAGGTATCCACGTGTGCGCTGTTGGTTGCTCGCAGGATGTTTTTAATGTCAGTAGGTGTCCACATGTGCTCTGTTGGTTGCTCGCTGGATGTTTTTAAGGTCAGTAGGTATCCACGTGTGCGCTGTTGGTTGCTCGCAGGATGTTTTTAATGTCAGTAGGTGTCCACATGTGCTCTGTTGGTTGCTCGCTGGATGTTTTTAAGGTCAGTAGGTATCCACGTGTGCGCTGTTGGTTGCTCGCAGGATGTTTTTAATGTCAGTAGGTATCCACGTGCGCTCTGTTGGCTGCTCGCAGGATGTTTTTAATGTCAGTAGGTGTCCACATGTGCTCTGTTGGTTGCTCGCTGGATGTTTTTAAGGTTAGTAGGTATCCACGTGTGCGCTGTTGGTTGTTCGCAGGATGTTTTTAATGTCAGTAGGTGTCCACATGTGCTCTGTTGGTTGCTCGCTGGATGTTTTTAAGGTTAGTAGGTATCCACGTGTGCGCTGTTGGTTGCTCGCAGGATGTTTTTAATGTCAGTAGGTGTCCACATGTGCTCTGTTGGTTGCTCGCTGGATGTTTTTAAGGTCAATAGGTATCCACGTGTGCGCTGTTGGTTGCTCGCAGGATGTTTTTAATGCCAGTAGGTGTCCACATGTGCTCTGTTGGTTGCTCGCTGGATGTTTTTAAGGTCAGTAGGTATCCACGTGTGCGCTGTTGGTTGCTCGCAGGATGTTTTTAATGTCAGTAGGTATCCACGTGTGCTCTGTTGGTTGCTGGCAGGATGTTTTTAATGTCAGTGGGTGTCCACATGTGCTCTGTTGGTTGCTCGCTGGATGTTTTTAATGTCAGTAGGTATCCACGTGTGCTCTTTTGGTGGCTCGCAGGATGTTTTTAATGTCAGTAGGTGTCCACGTGTGCTCTGTTGGTTGCTCGCAGGATGTTTTTAATGTCAGTAGGTGCCCACATGTACTCTGTTGGTTGCTCGGAGGATGTTTTCAATGTCAGTAGGTATCCACGTGTGCTCTGTTGGTTGCGCGCAGGATGTCTAAACGATAGTCCAGCTCCATCCACGTACGCTGCAGAATATCAGGTGTAACAAGGAAGAAAGCTGCAGTAATACGTTCTTTCAGCTCAGAGGTAGATGTAATATTTTTCTTGTACACACTCTCCTTAATAACGCCCCCCAAAAAAAACAATATCGCATGGGATAATATGAGGAGAAAATAGGGGAGGGGAGTGTGCCGTTGGACCTCCACGTCAAATCCAATATCCTGGAAAATGGTGGTCTAATGATTTGAGTAAATTCAAAGACAAGTGCGGAGGCGCTCCATCTTGTTGGTAAATGGTGTCTTGAAAATACTGAATTTCTGGAATTGATAATTATCCTAACATGCCCAGGTACGCTATGTTAGTAATGGTTCATCGAAAATAAAAGGGGCCCTGTCACTCTGTCTTCTATAAGGTCAGCCCAGACATTAGCCCCAGAGTTGTCTCTCTCGTGTGTTACGACCCCATGAAGATTTTCCGTGCCCCAGATTCGGTAGTTATGTTTATTCACTCTGCCAGAAACATGGAATGTGGACTCATCGCTGAAACAGATCCGTGAAATAAGTGTGGGGTCTTCGTCAATACGATTAAGCATGTCTAACGCAAATGCTTTTCCACGTGGTTAATCATTTGGTCGACGTTTTTGCACTAACTGCTCTTGTATATGCATATAGGCCTAGATGTTTATGCAGAACCTTGTGAATCGTTGCTCTCGGTATTTCAAGTTAACGACTGGCGACGCGGATGGACTTTTTCGAGCTCCTTAGGTAAGCCTTACGGATGTCTTCCCCCTTTCCTTCCAAAATGGAAGGTCTCCCAGTGCTTTTGCCTTTCAAGACACTTTCTGTTACTTTGAATTTATTTACCCATTATTCGATGCTTCTGCGTGTCGGCGGTTGTCTCTTGTACTCCGTTCTGAACTTCGCTGAACTGTTGTTAGAGATTTTGACACCGCAAACCAAAACACACACGCTGCTTTCTCCACTGGGGAAACTTTGTCCGTGTTTGACGAGATTTTTCATTACATGAGATACCTGGCGCCATCTTTCATCTGACTTATCAAACGTTAACACTTGCCACGTCTGTGGATGTTTAAAGTAAGTTTTTTTTCTATCGTATTTTTTTAATAGCATACTGAAATTGTATATTTCATTTAAAGACACACTCTATCTTCTGCGGTTGGGCAATATTCATATTATTTTCATTCGGGTTAAGTGATTACAGAAAACAAAATAAAATATCGAAAATGGCAGACGCTCCAACTGACCACTTGAGGATAGGGTGTGTTTTAATTCAGATTCTTTGCTTCGGGATAAGACCAAAACGCATTTATGGCATTAGACACACTTTACGCCTGATTTACAAAGACTGGGTCCAGGGAATGGAGATAACCAGAACCAACATTATGAGAAATCAAAGGGCAGCTTGCTGACCGATGTTTCACTATCTCACAACGTCAGCAACTTTAATTTTATTTATGATATCGCACAAAAAGTGATACACTGGAAATGCAAAATGTCGCCATTCGGACACAAGAAAAAAAAATTGATTTCCGAACATCAGCCAATTGGGCATACGAAGTTCAAAAAAATATCGGAATCTTCTCCGAGTGAGGGAATACAGAAACGTGAGGGAGATTTTTCGGTTTCAGAGGTTAGTTACACACTTGACGTTATCTGACGGCAAATTGCTCTATCCCATTTCTTTTCAGTGTGGAGCAACAATAATTTCTTTCTTCATCGTGCGTTTAGTAACGTCATTGTTGAAAAATTCGGGAACCAAACAACCCGCAAACATCAAATTTTGGGTTCAGCTTTGAAATTCACAATCAGATACATTAGCTAATCTTCAGCCAGAATACGATGGAACGGCAGTGAAAAAAAATACAAGTTCACGTGTGACATAAGAGTAGTCGTGATGGCCGTGTGTGTATGGATGATGATCAGCGTAGTGGGAGCATGTGTACCTCTTCAGCTGCCGAAAAGATTCAGCGCGTATGTAAAAATGTCCGACGTGACCGAAGAAAAACTGTAAAAGAAATAGCATAATAAGTAGGAATGTCAGCTGGAAGTGTTCACAGCACTCTTCACAATGGCCTGAACACGCATTACATTTGTCAACACTTGGTTTAAAAAAGTGCTAACTCACGTACGACAAGAAGCACGAATCACCCTTGCCGGTGTTATCACCCAAACGGCAATTCAACATTATCACAGGAGACAAGACATGGCATTTTGTACGATCCACAGAAGAAACGTCAATCCTGTGAACGGAAATCAACATCATCACCTCGAAAACAGAAACCTCATTTGGACTAGACTAAAGGAAGAGTAACGCTGAAAGGTTTCTTTGACTCTCAGGGCCTTGTACACTAAGAACTGATTCCAGAAGAGAGCAATGTGAATAAAAAAACTTAAGTCGATATCCTTCGCCACCTCAAGGATGCAGTTAGAAGGAAACGTCTGGGAATGTCGACAAGCCACAGTTGTTTTCTTCATTGCAATACGCCTACATATTGATACCTAGTGGTCAATACAATGTGACGTCATTACAGTATCCCCCACATCCTCCTGACTGGGCACCGCTCGATTTTTACTTCTCTCCACGTTGAAATCTTCCCTAAAACGACGATGATCCACGACCGCTGATGTTGCTGCGCGTCTAAAACCCGATTGAAAACAACCCCTTTTCGGTCAAATACTACAAACTTCCAAAATATTCGCTGTGCATTTATTGGGGAAAAAAGTGATCGAATTCCCCGCTAGAGGCGCAAGTGTCTTGTCGGTTTTCGTTAATATCTCTGCTTTTAAAAGTCCGTATTAAAAAATTCTTTGAATGCCGGGTACTATTTACTGTGTGGAACACTTTGCCTCTACTCGCGCAGTTTTTTAGTTCACAGTTCTAGCGCTAGATGTCGTTTGTGTGCGTTATTCAAAATTATTCCGCTAGAGGGCGTAAAGTTAGATCATGCTTTCATCTATGTTGTTCTTTTAATTGTTTGATATAAAAATCGCTTTGTCTCTGCTATGTTCCTTCAGTTAAGAGAAATAGAAATTTTCTGAGCATAATTTGTTAATTTTCGTAAAAGAATTTTCAACCGCTAGTAGGGGAAAAGTAACTCTCTGTTTGTAGATATTTTATCTATTGTAGAAACGCCGATGGTTATTTTTTCTGTATTCTGTGATGTGTTACACTGACCATGATTAATTTGGAAATATTTTATTCATGTCGGAAAGGATTCAAAAGACGTGCTCATTACAACCGAAAATTCGGTGTCGTCTATCTTGTTAGAGTGTGTCCCACAAACGGATTTGTAAAATATTTTTTTTTATCGGAGGTTTAACGACCACCGTCAGCAACTAAATGGGCTGTAAGCAGTCACCCGTCCCTAATTTAGGGCCACGGGTTCCAGCGCCGTAAGACAAACACAACATCCATGCCTCACTGTGATTCGAAACTGGACCCATCTCGGACGAATGATCAGAAGCCATCGATTAGACCACTGCGCCACCGGGGCGGCATAAAAGATTTCACTCCTTCCGAATCAAATCTTCGCAATTTTTTCTGGTTTCACTTTTCGTAAATGTCACAACATTGTAGTCCTTAAATGAAAGTCAAGTAAATTAATTTTGAATAGTACCATATTTAAAACTCACTAAGCAAAACTGATGTCTATGCTATGCTGTGCCGACATCGTCGCATTTACGCAGTCAAACGGAATCAGTTTTAATTTTTGCTAATCTCCTAGGGTTATTTCACAAATTTTAGCTTTCCTGCTATATCAATACTATATAAAGCAAAGTGGGAAAATGACAAAATGCAAGTATTTCCGTCAGCTAATTGTTCGACCACTTCTAACTGGCCTAGAGATCTGAAAATTGGTAAGCTGATAGGCTTTAAGGTTAATACACCTGAAAAATCCGAAATGTCAAAATGGCGGCTTTAGAACACTGCCTGCTTGAATTTTTCGCGAACTGTACGACCACATTTAAATGACCTAGAGAGATCGAAAATTGGTATGCTGATAAGCCTTAAGGTCCGTACATTTAGAAAAGTCTGAAAATCAAAATGGCGGCTTTGGAACGTTGCCTGCTTGAATATTTTGGTTATTGTTTGACCACTTCTAAATAACTTAGATATCTGAAAATTGGCATGCTGATGGGCCTTAAGGTCCGGTTACCTGAAATGTTTAATGCTTAAAACTAAAGATACAAAATGAGGAATATGGAACATAGGTTGAATTGTTTGCGAATTGTTCAAATACTTTTACATGACCTGGAGATCTGAAAATTGGCATGCTGATAGGTCTTAAGTTCCGAATACCTAAAATGTCCGAAAAATAAAAATAAAATAAAAAGGGAGGCTTTGGAATGTTGCCTCTTTAAAAATTTTGGTTATTGTTTGACCACTTCTAAATAACCTAAAGATCTGAAAATTGGCATTCTGATAACCCTTAAAATCCGGATACCAAGAAAAGTCCGAAAACCAAAAGATTCAAAATGGCGAATATTTAACATTGGTTGAATTTTTTGCGAATCGTTCAAATACTTTTACATGACCTGGGGATCTGAAAATTGGCATGCTGATAGGTCTTAAAGTTCGGATACCTAGAAAAGTCCGAAAACCAAAATGTTCAAAATGGCGGATATGGAACATTGGTTTAATTTTTGCAAATTGTCCGGATACTTTTACATGACCTGGAGATCTGCAAATTGGCATGCTGATAGGTCTTAAGGTCCGAATACCTAAAAAAGTCAGAAAATCAAAATGGCGGCTTTGGAATATTGTCTGCTTGAACTTTTCTACTACTTCTACACCTAGAAAAGTTTGAAAATAAAAAAAAATTAAAAGGGAGGCTTAGTTTTACTCTTCAAAATGCTAATAGGTTTAAAGATAGTTACGCCAGAAACGATGAAATGCTGTTAAAAGTCCATCGCATTTTGATTTAAAGTAAAAAGGCGCCAAAGCCTGCTCCGTTTACATCAAACGAATTGACGTCACGATCCTGCTCCAAATCGTAAAAGAGTTACGGATCTTAAATTGCTTTTCTGTCTCTTAATTACTTTTTCCTTTTCTTCAATTTATGTTCAAAAAATTATAGATTCACCGTTTGGAGAACAGGCGTAAGTTTTTGATTCATATTTTCGTTTGGGATAACAACAGATATTTTAAATTAGTTTACGGTTGTACTGCAAGTGTTAAACTTAGGTTGTTTCATAACTACTCCGAGTCCAGTAGCAGTGGCGGTCCTAGACCTTGCGGAGGCTCGGGCGATGGCTCTTCACGGGGCTTTTCGTAATCGCAATGACCCAAAACCATCGCAATAACCCAAAACCATCGCAATAACCCTTTATTTATACACTGAAGAGCAACTGAATTAGAGATACCTGTCTAGTAACGTGTAGCACCACCTTTCTCCTGATGACGACAGCGATTCGTCTCGGCATGGACTTGACAAAACACCGCAAGAGTTGGAAAGCCATACGGATCCACGACCCCTGAACAAGCTCCCACAGTTCACGAAGATTTGATGGAGGGGGGTCAGAGCCTCGAACATCTATCTCGATGACATCCCAGATGTGCTCGATGGGATTGAGGTCAGGTGACCTAGCTGGCTAAAGAAGCGAGGTCGCGTCGGTGGAGTGTTCATCCAACCATTGGAATACAATTCGGGAGCGATGGCACGGCGCATTGTCTTGTTGCAGGATGAGGTCCACAGTGTGATGTTGAAGACGCACAAACGGGAGCAAATGGTTGTCCAGGATATCTCGGTAACGTTGAACTGTGAGAGACGATGTCTCACGCACCAAGGGTCCCATTTCAGTCCACGTAAACAGTCCCCAGACGAGAATACCACCCCTACCAACTTGAAGAGTACCCTGCTGTCAAGAAGGATCCATCGCTTCATGTGTTTGGCAGCACTCGTATCCTGTCATCCGCATGTACCAACGTGAATCTCGACTCATCAGTCCAGGCAACATTTTTTCACATGTCTAGGATCCAGTAGCGATGTTCCCGCGCCAATGCTAATCTTTGCACCCTGTGATGTGCGGTAAGCAGCGGTACCCTCGTGGGACCATGGCTTCTGTACCCCATAGCGAGGAGATGGTTCTGGATGGTGTGGGTGCTTACACGTTTTTGTGCACCAGCGTTAATTTGCCGAGTGATTTCTTGCACTGTGGCCCGTCTATCCGCTGTTACAATGCGAGCTAGCCAATGATGACCCCGCTCATCCACACGCTGTTGTCCACGGCAGTTGACCCTTGCAAGGATGGCTTTACCGGATTCGATGAGCTCACGGTACACCCGTGACACAGTGGCTCGTGAAAATCCCAGTGCCTGCACGACTTCCGAGATGGAGTAACCTGTTCTTCGGACCCCGACAATTTGCCCACGATCAAATGCGCTTTGATCCTTCGTCTTACCTATACTGGGTCCGAATCTTATTGATTCCCGTCGCAATACTCCTTATATTGTCGGATTGCTGCATACGTCATGTCATTTCCGTTTACAGTGCCGCCCACAGCACCACATTTGCATAACGCCAGCTGTCTCTAATTCATTTGCTCTTCAGTGTACATATACACGTAAAACAATTACATGATATTGCTTACTCAGACCGTATACCAGTCGTTCGCATTTTTGTTCTCACACAAACCCTCACTTGGGGAGAATGTGATCCCAAAACCAATTGCTCCTTTATCAGGAATTGTGGTATTAATTTATAGGAAATGAACACGAAGTAATACGATACATTGTTTATTAATATAATTAGGAATACAAAATAGTACCTGTTGTATCTCATTGACAAAAGTGTGGCACTTGTACCAGAAATTGCGGCAAAACTCCTATGAAAAATATCTTGAACAAAAATTAAATTTAGACAGTTCTTCACAACTTTCCTGCTGAAAAACTGTCTCTGACCAAAAAATTAAAAACAAATTTCTAACAGAGTAACGTTTTGATGTCGCTAATTAAAAGTAGTAAACAAATATTAAAATTGGTCATTTATTTGTATATGATCGTGAACTACAGCTACAATATTTTAGGTGACGCCATGCAAAAACAACTTATTAATTGGCGGCGATGCGGGGCCCTTGGCGGTTGCCCGATATGCTCGTACCTGGGACCACCACTGCCCAACAGTTCCGAACTTCTAAATCTGGTGATGTAGGAACATATTTATTGTTTGAGGATTGTTTTCGTTGTGACGGATATTTTTCTGTCTCCAGATCTGGAATTACAGGTTAAGTAAAACAATATTTCATGAGAAAATACATTGATATTAGTAAGACGTTTTCACTATTTACAGATAGTATAAGATAATGAGGATTTTTTCGTGCGATCGTAAAATCTGACCAATTCAAGATTGTTCCAACGGCACCTCATCTGGGAACATCTGCTTTTATTCCATCCCTTAAACAACAGGATTCCAGTTACTTCTCAAAAAGAAATTTGCGTATCATTACGATTGATATCCAAGAATTACTCTTTAATTTAATTTATCTCCATAGCTCTCTTTTTATGTTGCACATGCGAACAACATTGCATCCTGTCGTTGCTTCAGGTAAATACACAGAGCTCGTGCAATTAAAGCCAGAGCCAAAGGCAAATATACACCAGCATACATCTAATGATGTTTCTAAGGATAAATCTAATTTGAAGATCTATTTCCATTAAAAAGAAATCCATTTCCTTGCAACTGATTGATAAATATGTTTTGTTGTCTTTGCTTTTTGAGCAAACGCTCGCAGGCATGATGATATTGAAAATCTCTCTCTCAAGGAAATATCATTAATTATCTTGACTAGGTTCTGTCAGTTGAACCCTACTGAACAGTTAAATGGTGGACCTCGTTTGATGCAAAGAGGAAGAAAAGTAATTAAAGTCATGAGTCATGCTTATACCAGTAAAACCTCACATGCTTCCTTCGAAGGTCTTAAAAGACTCCATTAATTGAAGTGTTTTAAACTTCACGGACGGTAGGTCAGCTGCTCTATAATTTTAATTAAAGAGAGCGGATGATTAATCATTTTCCTGATTGGAATATTTTGGAGAGTTTTTTTAGACCCCTTTGATATTCTGGCTTCTAAAAATACCCTCCGGCAAAGCATAGTGGTTATCAGAATATTCATCCAACGTCGCCATGGAATTATTTTAACTAGAGAGCAGATTTACAAATTCGAAAAAAGTATCCCACATATTTTTTTTACGCGCAGTGATTGCATCATCTATTGAACAACAGTCGATGATGACAGAAAAGTACCACTTTTTTCTGCCCAGGGCAAGAACTAGGAGGATATTAATATAACAGAGAGGAGGAAATTAGTTGCGTGGACTCAAAAACTTGAAATCTATCGTCGCTCGTCTCTTCAGAGGGAGCAAAAAAAAAATTAAATAAAGTGCAGCTATTTCTTCTCACCCGGTGTTAGTAAGAGAAGATGGAGCGAGGAAGATTTTTCCTAATCTTCTGGGCTTATTCCACAGCATTACTTAATCATTAGCTCTCACACTCATTCGCGTGTCGTTTTCTCCGAGAATCCTCGCAGTTTTGCCATGATTAGGCTGGAGCGAATGAACATTAACTACGTATCTCAGATAATTTTACAGCAAATCCTATCGTCGTGTTTTACCCGAGGGATTACTTTTCTACATAGCTTAATTCCTTTTAAAGTAAAACAAATGGGGATTTATTCCGATAGGTTCTTGAGCTTTTTTTTTTTTTTGTATTTTGCCATCAAGTAGAAATCGCGGTAAGTGTTGTGTCGACATGCTTTCCAATAAAACATTGAGAAATGCCTCCATTGGCGAGAATACATCTCCAGACGCCGTTCTCTTCTTTTAATTCTCCAAGAATGAAATAGAAAAAAAACCCCGGAAATTCAGCAGCCTACAGCTTCGCTTGCTGATTAACAAGGAAAGGAAAACTAATTATGCTTTCGCCGTGTTAGAACAGCGGCTATTTTAGTGATTCTTTAGAACTGTGCCATTAAATATGAATACTTTCTGTCTTTTAAATAATCCGTGGAAAAAACCGTTTGTCCTACAGACAAAAGTTATGCACCTGTTATTTCATACAGAAGAGAAAATAAGAGACATCTATTTTTCGTTATAAGACTTTTACTTCCTAATTATAAGAAGAGGTGTGCTGTGCACTAAGCGCATTTTTTTCTTCTGAGAAAGCCTAGTCAAATTTTGGGTAGGCCTATAGTTGATAATCTAGTTCACGTCGAATATTCATAAAAGTTCGTACGACACGGAGATATAGTGTTAACATCCAGTTAATATTTCAAACCTAAGTTACGTGTTCCTGCCATCTACCGGAAAAGATATTTAAGAAAAAAGAAAATATTACTGTAATTTTTGTGTAAAATAATTAGACTTAAATTTAAGAATTTGGACGTTTTTTGTATTGCGTCGTTTTCTTTCTTTAGTTTTTTTTTCTTAGTTAAAATTATATTGTGTGGTTTCAAATAGAAACAAGAAAGATGACACCGAATTTTCGGTTGTAATACGCAAGTCTTTTGAGTCCATTCTGAAGCGAATGAAATTTATCAAAGCTATTCAAAGTCATTGGAACCGGCTAGGAAAACGATCAACCGGTTTAGCAGTCAACAAGACACCCACAAATAGAAACATTTACTTAGTTCCACCAGCGGCTAAAAAGCATGTTACGAAAATTAACAAATAGCGCAGAAAAGGTTTCTTATAGCACAAGAAAGGTATCAGAGACAAAGAGATTTTCAAATCGAACAGTTCAAAGAAGTTATATAGAAAAGGAAACATGATATTTGATGTAAGTCTACATATGCCGGCGGAAGAATTTTGCTTAATGGAAAAGTAGAAAATAGGCAAAAAAATATTCTTCACGTAAATGCTATGCTAAGGAAAAATAACTTTTGAAATCCGTCTCCCGGAAGCAGGCATAGCGAAAAGAAAAAGTTTCGATCTTTAAGCACGTGCCGGATAATTTTTGCATTTTTAAAAAAAGGATAATTCTTCACATCTCTAACTGTAGTGAATGGCATACAGTAAAAAAACATTTCTCAATAGTGGTTTTAGAAGCTGCGATACAACTGCAAACTGAAATACAAAATCATCACCTACCGACAGAAATGTGAATTACAAAACTCCTCATGTGCTAGCCTAAATTATTCTACAAGGTAAATGGCATCCGTTGTTGAAAGATTTTTTTAAATCGGGTGTGTAGAACCAGAAAATTGCGAACAACAGATTAAGAATTTGCGCCCCCTAGAGGCGAAATTGTACGTTATTTCGGGAAGAAAGCTTGCTTAGTTAGTAGTGTCTAACCGATAAAGAAGTTTTACAATCGAGGTTCAGTCCCGTAAACGAAACGTAAACTTACGACATCTGGTGGCATACTTCTGTTAAAAAAATATGAAATAATATGAGAAACATTTTTCTGCGTAAACGCTGTCCAACAAAGAAATAATTTTTCAAATCAGACTCTTATAAACAGAGCTATGGATAAAAATAAACTATGCATCTACGCCTATGCATCTACGCCACTGGCGAAAAAAAAATGCATTATTTTAAGAAGAAAGTATTGTCGACATTTTTTTCGAGGTGAGCTGTATTGGCCCACGAAAGAATTTATACAGTCGAGTTTTCAGGAGCCCAAATTTTGCTGCAAATGCATTAAAAGCAGATATACACTCCAACGCCCCCTAGTGATCAAAAATTTTTTTGCAAAAACTTGAAATTGTGTGCAAAATATTTTTCATCAGGAGTCCTATCCGTCACAGAAACAATTTTTCAAATCAGGGTTTTACAAGCAGAGATATCGCGGAAAACACAATTCACTTTTACGCCCCTTAGCGTAAAAGGGAATTGCATTTCTATGTCCCGAAAGTTTATGAATTACTTGAAAACTTTGAAATTATATGAAAAACATTTCTCATCAAAACCTCTATCAAACAAAGAAGGAATTTTTCAAATTCGACTCTTAGAAGCAGTGATATTGACAAAAATACGATATAGGTCTACGCCCCTTGACGGAGAAACCATGCTATATTTTAAGAAGAAAATTTTCCAAAAAACGTTTATCGACGTGACTGGTAAGGGGATATTTTGAATTGAGATCTTAGAAGCTGATATTGTGCTGCAAATGCATCAGAAGCAGAAATGAACCCTTACGCCCCAGGGTGACCATACCATTTAAAAAAAATGGAAATTACATGCAAACGATTTCCCATCAGGAGCTGTATCCGGCGCAGAAAGAATTTTTCAAATCCGAGATTTAGAAACAGATATATCGGGGACAACGCAATTTATCTTTACGCCCCCAAGCGGAAAATGTAAGTCGAAAAAGTGACTATAACTAAAATAGTCTTCGACATAAATGAAATCGAAGGGGAAAATAAATTTTTCAATCGGTCGTTTAGAAGCAAATGTACGAAATAAACTGTATTTTGTACCCGAAATCATCTGCATTTACGCCCTCTAACTGCGAAATTGTGTATCGTATAAAAAATGAAATGAAAGATCACCATTCTCACATTTCAAGCTTCCGATGTAAAAAGAACTTGTAAAAACGTGCAAATAGTTGCAGGATATGGT
Organism: Macrothele yani; assembly: GCA_039090855.1. Taxonomy (NCBI): domain Eukaryota; kingdom Metazoa; phylum Arthropoda; class Arachnida; order Araneae; family Macrothelidae; genus Macrothele; species Macrothele yani. The sequence goes on from CM077030.1 coordinate 17,143,537, forward strand.
GTCAACAGACGGATGGACGAACCAACCGATAACATAAGCAGGATCCTTTTTAAAAAAGACGTGCTAAAAATACTTTCAGTAGATCCTAAATTAGTCTTTGTTAAATCCTCATGGTTAGTTTCTATAGCTAGTCCATGGGATATAAAATAAACATACGAAAACTAAATAACTTGACAATGTTCACGGCGGAGCTGCATATGAGCAACGTAACAAGATAACACGTTAATTAAAACTGGTTTATTGTGGACACATCCTGAGCGAAAGAAGATATGTTATGTCTCAATAACATCTGGAGAGCAAGATAAGCGGGAAAACGAAAGCTAACAACAGAAGAAGATGGCCTCGTGATTAAAAGAAATGAACTGGAATGTGAAGGGAGAAGAACTTTGGTTCGTGACATTTATTCACTTTCAGTTTATTTTTTGGAGATCGTACACGAAAAAGTATAATTTTTTCAGATAAACAATAATCAAGGGACACAAATAAATGAAATTAATAAACTGTGGTCATGGGCGCCTCCAGGAAATTTTTCAAGGGGGGGTCAAGTGTAATCAATTAAGGTTTGGCTAATTTGTAGGAAACAGTAATTCGTGAAAATGAAAGATTAATACTATTACTATTACTACTACTTACTTACTACACTACAACACTGCTACTACTACTACTACTATTATTATTATTATTATTAATTGATGCTGCTCTTGAAGAAAGTGTATGTTAGTAATAGTCATGTATTATGATTTACATTGGTAACTGTTTTCAAAATAATGAACAGTGTCGAGCAGGGCCACGCCAAACCTTTTAAGTTCAGCACACACCACCCTGAGCGGAACTTGTTTGGGCGTACTACCTTACGGTTTGCTAGGTTTTCCGTTTTCACGTTATCGTTTTCGAGTTCCAAATTTCCAATAAAATTGGGATATTAAATTAAACGCCCCAAACTCCATCTTTCCTTGTGGTCTAGTTCTGTGAGTGTAAAAAAAAAGTAATAAATAAAATAAAATAAAATAAAATAAAGAGGAAAATAATTCTACAGGGGGGATCAAGTGACCCCTGTGACTTCCCCTGTCGGGGCCCATGACTGTGGTAAAATATCCGTTGATTTTATTGGCGTAAAAACAATTTGGCATAACGCAGCTGAACTTTAGCTTACCAACGGGTGGCTTAACATTTGAAAATATATACTTGCTTTCAGTTGACTTCAAATTGTGCAAAAATTTGGAAATGTGCGCGTGAACAAAACGTCAACAAGCAAAGCAAAGTTTTAATATTTTAGGAATTCTGCCCATAGGAGATGCAGGTCACGCGAGACGGCATCGCTGCATGCGTATTCTGTAAATAGACAAAGTCAACGCTCTTTCCACATTTTTCTTTAATTGACACACAGCAATCAAAAAGTTGTATTTCGACAAAGCTGGAATCGAACCCCAAATCTCTCGATAACTAGCCGAGTGTGTTCGCCTTACTCTACGGTGGCCAACAATCCACGCCGCTATGTGTGCTTATCTGTCAGCATCTGACTTCACAAATCCGTAAAGATGGGCTCAGCAACTGAGACGTCTCCATTTGGTGGGACTTAAGTGCACAAGCTATTTAATTATAGCTAATAAATCCAAAGGGCGAGAGAAATGGTGAAAATCCTTCAAATACGTGGATATAATGTAAAAACAAAGTCACCGCTCTTTCCACGTTTTCTATAAATAACACACAGCAACCGAAAATTTGTATTTCGACAAAGCTGGGATCGAAACCCTGCTCTCTCGATAACTACCCGTGTGCGTTCGCTTTAGGCAGATGCTTACAGATAAACACACATACCTCAGTATATTGCGGCCACCGTAGCGTAAAGCTAACGCACTCGGCTAGTTATCGAGAGATCTCAGGTTTGATCCCAGCGGGTTTTTTGTTTGCTGTGTTAACTACAGAAAAACGTAGAAAGAGCGATGACTTCGTGTATTTACATTATCTCCACGTATTTGGAGGGTTTTTACCATTGCATGCGTATTCTATTGTGGGTATTTCAATCGTCTCTCTGACGGAGGTCTCAATTTGGTTAGTGTATGGTGCCAGGTGTTTGTACCGTGCTCACTGCGGTATCGCATCTTTTAGGCGAACTTGTCTTTCAAAGGCTGGGATAAGGGATATATTCTTCACATTTCTTTTGTGTTCGGCAACCCTTCTGCCAATCAATCTCTTAGTCATTCCTATTTAGGAATTTCTGCGTTCCGTGAGGTTATTCAAGCGGGATGGAGCAAACACCTGCCTTCTGGTCAGTGTCGATTCCCTTCTTGGAATACACGCGTCCATTAATTTCACCATAGAACTGGAAAACTGCAATAAGGTCCCATATCTTGATGTGCTTCTCTACAGATCGAAAAATGGAAAGATGCACACTGGAGTCACATTATTGTGACCACCAGCTAATATTCAGAGTAACCGCCGTGCGCAGCGCGGGCATCAGCTAGACGGGCTGGGAGTGACTCGATAAATTGCTGGAAGGTGTTCTCAGGTATGTGGAGCCATGCTGACTGCAGTTCATCTGACAGATGTTAGAGGGCACGTGGTGGGGGATCCATAAAGCGAACAACACGATCGAGGTGGTCCCACAGATGCTCAATTGGGTTTAAGTCTGGGGAATTAGGGGGCAAAGAAAGTACTTTGAAGTTTTCATCGTGCCATTCCAAACACTCTTGGATATTTCTAGCTTTGTGACACGTCGCATTGTCGTGCTGGAAAATCGCATCTGCCCCAGGAACGACAATCAGCATGTATAGATGTACGTGGTGTGCAAGGATGGATTCATAACGAATTCAGTCCGTAGTGCCTTCCACAGGTATGAGTGGACGCAGAGAATTCCACGAAAACATTCCCCAGACCATAACGCTGCCCCACCAGCTTGTGTTCTTCCAGAAATGGTTGAAGAGTATATATTCTCCCGATCCCCGCCCCCTTCCCCGCATGGCGCGGAAGGAGTAGGGGGGGATCGGTAGGTAAGAGTGATATTTTTAGAAAGATGAAGTTTTTGAGGAGGTTCCGACGTTTCTGGCCCTATACACCAACGTCTATCCGTTCGATGAAGCAGAAAACGTGACTCATCTGAGAAGACAATCCTTTGCCAATCAGCGGAGGTCCAATTCTGATACTGCCGTACAAATGTAAACCTTTTCTTTAGATGCACCTTCGTTATCATAGGTGCAGTGACCATCCGTCGGCATCGGAGCACCATATGCAGCATGGTTCGCTGAACTGTCGTTTTAGACACATTTCCGGTGATCTCTTGGTTCATTAGGCCAGTGAGTTGCTCCACTGTAACGTGTCGAACGGGCCTCACGCATCTTCGCAGCTGACGTTCACCTCTCACATCAATGGCACGTGGTGCTCCACAGTTTCCAAGTCACTTATTCGCAGTGGTGCCATTGCTCCAATCGCGATAAGCTTTAACCACAAAAGCACGCGTACAGTTCACAAACTGCGGTGTTTCAAAAATACTGCCACCCTTGTCCCGAAAGCCGATAATAATCCCTTTTTGCAAATGTGATAAATCGCTCCTTTTAGCCATGATAGCAACGAGTGATTTGTTTTTATAATGCCGGCAGCACACCTTCTAAGCCAGATCACGACCAGTGCGTTATTTCATTAAATACGCGCTGGTGACGTCAAAAGTAGGAGATGGTCAAAATAATATGACTCGATTGTGTACTTGTATTCTCACAATCAACTGAAAAATTCTTAAGAATGGGAAGGTGTGCAATCGAGAAAATCGAATATTTTTATGATGATTTATTATTTAAATTTCTGGAATTTTATTTTTAATTTCTTAAAAGTACTGAAAAGCAAAGCACACAAAACCCGCTGTTTTGTTCGGTTTAAGTCAAAATTAAATACAATGTACATACACTGACGGAAAAAAATCCCAACACCAAGAAGGGGTTGTGTTAGATAAACGGCAGTTGGTAAGCGGTAAGAGTACATCTGTAAGATGACGTCTATGCAAATTTCGCGATCGGCGCATACGTGGGGCTCTAGTAGCGCCCCTCGGAACATGCAAAGCAGGTTTGCTGTAAATACCGGCTGTAACGTTCGTGAGCGTTAGTTATCGTTGAGATTCGACGCAGTGTGTTGATGTTAGTCAAGAATGCCTTTAAGAAGACGAAGAAGCCATTATCAACAGCTCACGGAGTTTGAACGAGGTCGTGTAATAGGGCTACGAGAAGGGGGATTTTCTTTCCGCAATATTGCAGAACGACTTGGTAGGAATGTAGCCACTGTGCATGATTGTTGGCAGCGGTGGTCGAGGGAAGGTACTGCCTCAAGAAGACCGGGTTGCGGCTGGCCACGTGGCACTACTGAGAGGGAAGACAACCGTGTACGGCGTATGGCCGTGGCGCATCGTTCTGCGTCTGCGGCAGCAATTTGAACTGCAGTTGCCACCACAGTGACACAACGAACTGTTACAAATCGGTTACTTGAAGGACAGCTCCGAGCCAGACGCCCTGTAGCGTGCATTTCACTTACTTAAAACCATTGCCGTTTGCGACGTCAGTGGTGTCAGGCTAGAGGTAATTGGAGGACGGAGTGGAGATCTATTGTGTTTTCTGATGAAAGCCGGTTCTGCCTGGGTGCCAGTGATGGCCGTGTGTTGGTTAGAAGGAGGCCAGGTGAGCGCCTGCAACCAACCTGTCTGCGGTCGAGACACACTGGACCTACACCTGGAGTTATGGTCTGGGGAGCAATTTCCCATGACAGCAGGAGCACTCTCGTGGTTATCCCACGCACCCTGACGGCACAGTTGTACGTCGGTCTGGTGATTCAAGCTGTTGTGCTGCCATTCATGAACAGCATTCCAGGGGGTGTTTTCCAACAGGATAAAGCTCGCCCGCATACCGCTGTTGTATCCCAACATGCTCTACAGAGTGTCGACATGTTGCCGTGACCTACTAGATCACCAGATCCTTCTCCAATGGAGCACGTATGGGACATCATTGGTCGACAACTCCAGCGTCACCCCAACCAGCATTAACCGTCCCTGTATTGACCGACCAAGTGCAACAGGCATGGAACTCCATCCCACAAACTGACATCCAGCACCTGTACGACACAATGCATGAACGTTTGCGTGCTTGCATTCAACATTCTGGCGGTTACACCGGTTATTAATGTACCAGTATTTCACATTTAAAATGGCTCTTCTGGCGCTTACAATAAGCTGTGATCTTGAAACTTTCATCGATTAAATATGTTACCTATACAAATGTATTGCCGCCATTTCATTCCTCTACAACTATTTTTTTGTGGTGTTGGGATTTTTTTCCGTCAGTGTATACACGTCGGTTAACGTACCTCTTATCACTGCAAGATGACATTTTCCTGGGTGTGAATGTTTTGTTTACGTATTTTCTTTTCTTTAAGGGGAGATCTTTAATCGTGCAGAGTTGTTTGACTATACGTTTCAGAGGAAAATCAACTTTTTTTAGTCCCCTCTGTGCAGCTACTTCTGGACTCAGGGCATTGAACTGTACGCCTACTCGTGTTTTTTATATTTTCAATTGGGGACGTTCTGTGATTTACTGCTACGTGTTAGACCTTCCTTGAAAAATACACTCATTACTGCATACAGGAATCACATTATGCGTTCTGATGCAACTGTATACGACGTTCGTGGCACATTTAAAAATAAATGCACTAAAGTGCCAAACGTCATCCGATACGTACCGTGTAGGACCTTTTCCAGCCCGGCGAAGTGTAGCAACTCGACGTGGCATCGATTCCACAAGTGGCCGGAAGACTTCTAGAGAGATGTTGAGCTATGCCGTCTGAAGAGTCGCTCACAGTTCCCTGGTTTTGTAGGTGCAGGATCTTGGGTGCGAATGGACCTTTCCACCACGTCTCATAAGTGCTCTATTGGGTTCATGTCGGGCGGACCTGGTGGACACACCATCCGTCGGAAATGTCCAGAATGCTTCTCGAATCAATTTTGGACAACTTGTGTCGGATTACATGGTTATTTTCCGCCTGGAAAATCCCATCGTTGCTGGGGTACATGAAGTCCATGATAGGCTGCAAATAGTAACCCAGCAGATCTACAAAGCGATTAGCCGTTAATGACGTGTTTACGAGGACCCAAACCGTGCCACGATAAGACACCCCACACATACATCTATGGAACAACCACCAGCTTGCACAGTGCCTTGTTGACAGCTTGTGTCCATACCCTGATGGTATCTACGACACACCCGAACCCTACAATCAACTCGCAACAACTGGTAGCGTGACTCATCGGACCACGCCTCATGTTGCCAGTCTTCCAGGGTCCAATTACCGTGTTCACATAATGCCTTGTTGACAGCTTGAGTCCATGGCCTCATGGGGTCTGCGCCACACCCGAACTCTACCATCAGCTTGTAACAACTGGTAGCGTGACTCATCGGACCACGCCACATGTTGCTAGTCTTCCAGGGTCCAATTACCGTGTTCACACAATGCCTTGGTGACAGCTTGGGTCCATGGCCTCATGGGGTCTGCGCCACACCCGAACTCTACCATCTGCTTGTAACAACTGGTAGCGTGACTCATCGGACCACGCCACATGTTGCTAGTCTTCCAGGGTCCAATTACCGTGTTCACACAATGCCTTGGTGACAGCTTGGGTCCATGGCCTCATGGGGTCTGCGCCACACCCGAACTCTACCATCAGCTTGTAACAACTGGTAGCGTAACTCATCGGACCACACCACATGTTGCCAGTCTTCCAGGGTCCAATTACCGTGTTCACGAACCCAAGTGAGGCACTATGTCCAATGTCGTGGTGTTGACAAAGGCACTCTGGTGGGTCTTCTGCTCCCATACCCCATGGACGCTAAATTACGCTGCACTGACCTGATGGATATGTCACCTGGTACCTCCTACATTGAATGTGATTGTCATTTGGGTCATTGTCGCTTGTCTGTTAGCATGGACAACTCTTGTCAGACTCCTCTGTTCACGGTCATTCAACACCCGTGGTCGGCTACCGTGAATACCTCATGGAAGGCTGGCAATGCCTTCCATGACGTATTCTCGGCACACACGTGACACCGAGGATCAAGGAATGTTGAATGTTCGCACAACTTCGGAAATTGCATGTGCCATTCGTCTGCCTAGCACTACCATGCCTCGTTGAAATTCCGATAATTCACGTCGGCTTGCCATAATCCTACTGGCGGTTGTTCAACATGATTCCCGAGATTACACGTCGCAATTGATAAAAATCGTAACGTGTGTCCAAGCCTTTATAATACGATGACTGTGCCAGTTAAAAATTTGCCTACTGCTATCCAATGAATTTTTGGCAATTTAGTGTATATTACAAGGTACATTTCGCCAGCCCCCCCCCACCCCGGCAAATTCAAAATTCAACAGTGCCATTCGTTTGTGCTGGTTTGTGCCGCAAACCGTGTCGTTTGTGCTAGCATAGTTTTTGAGATATTCAAAATATAAATTGGGGGGCTGGGGAAATGGTCAGCCCCCCACCCCGGCAAATTCAAAATTAAACAATGCCATTCGTTTGTGCTACGTTTGTGCTGGTTTGTGCCGCAAACCTTGTCGTTTGTGCTAGCATAGTTTTTGAGATATTCAAAATATAAATTGGGGGGGCTGGGGAAATGGTCAGCCCCCCACCCCGGCAAATTCAAAATTCAACAATGCCATTCGTTTGGGCTACATTTGTGCTGGTTTGTGCCGCAAACCGTATCGTTTGTGCTAGCATAGTTTTTGAGATATTTAAAATATAAATTGAAGGGGGGGGGGGGAATGGTCAGCCACCCACCCCGGCAAATTCAAAATTCAACAATGGCATTCGTTTCTGCTACGTTTGTGCTGGTTTGTGCCGGAAACCGTGTCGTTTGTGCTAGCTTAGTTTTGGAGATATAAAGTACCTAAATTTCGTTGTCAACCATTTCCTCAGCCCCGCCCTCCTCCCACCCCTCTCGCAAATTCAAAATTTAGTGTAGCCATTCGTTTGTGCTGGTTAGTGCCCGAAACTCTGTCGTTTGTGCTAGCTTAGCTTCCGAGTTATTAAATACCCAAATTTCGGTGTCGACCATTTCCCCAGCCTGTTTTGAATATAACATAAATTTGGCGGGTGGGGTAATCCCCCCCCCCTCCCATCCCACAAGTTCAAAATTCAACACAGCCATTCGTTGTGCTGGTTTGTGCCACAAAACGTGCCGTTTGTGGTAGCTTAGTTTTCGACATATTTCTGCGAACAAGCCTTTCTTTAATACCAAACAGATCATGATTCGACAGTGAGCACGAGGTCATAAATGATGCACTGTGGATCAGTGGCATTAGATCATCTGGAGTGACTAAAGAATTTGATTCATAACAAAAGGAGGACATTTGTACGTATGACGCTGACAACATGATCCGAACCCTACTGTACCTACATTCAAACAGTAAAGCATCCTACTGCCGTTATGATGTGGGGTTGCATCTCAGCTCATGGAGTGGGTAGACTGCGTAACATTGAAGGTAACATGAATGCTGCCCATTACATACAAGTAATTGAGAAAGTTTCCAAATAGTGATATCATCCTTCAGGACGACAACGTGCCCTGCCATCGGACACAAGTAGTGGACAGGTGGTTGGTTTCTAAATCTGTCGGGAGTTTGCAATGTGCTACACAATAGCCGAATCTTAATCCGATCGAAAACTTTGGATAAAACTGAAACAGGTGAGTACGAGAAATCCTACAAATTAAGTAAAGTTACTTGAAGCTATGATTTCATGTTGGCACCATCTAACATCAAAGGATGATCTTGAACACCTATTGAGTAATATGCCCAGGAGATGTGTCTTAGCAATTAAAATCAAAGTCAACCCCAATAATTATTAGACAATTTTATGTATGTGTACATACAAACAATTGTCTTATAATAATTATGCATAATAATTATGGATACATTATGTATGTGCACATACAGAGAAGTATGTCTGGAAAGAGATGTAAGGTCAGGTGATGCGTAACATCACAGCCTCTCCTTGACAAATGTCAACCCCGCCTTCTCGTGGTGCATCCTGTTCCTACTAAAGGGGCTCTGACGACCGCCAATAGCGGTATAACTATACCATCGGGATTAGAGGAAATGCTATCCCACACTCACCAACCCGCTTGGCCAGTGTGGTGAGTTATGGCCAAAATCCTCCAAAATGACTCTACAACTTAAATCTTGGCCCTCAGTCTCCGGCAGCTGGAATGTACCATGCCAAGGCAGTGGCCAGTGCGACATGAAGGCAGAGGGTGCTAAGAATCTCCGGACGACCGGACTAGGCTGCCATCTGATGCTGACCTTGGCTACGTATAATGAACGCTCCCTATCTTCTGATTCAAGGCTTCTTGAATTGGAAGAGGAACTACAAAGGATCAAGTGGGACATCGTCGGGCTAAGTGAAATAAGGAGAATAGGAGAAGATCTCATTGAACTGAAAAGTGGACATCTCTTCTACTATCGTGGGACAGATACTGGCAGAACTAGTGGTGTTGGATTTATAATAAACAAGAAACTGAAGGATAAAGTTGTAGAAGTTGAAAGTTTCTCTGACAGAGCTGCACGACTCGTTATCCTACTCTCGAGAAGATACAAGGCTCAGATTATTCAAACGTATGCACCCACCACAAGTCATCCTGAAGAAGAAATTGAAGAATTGTATGAGGAAATTCGTCATCTAAATAATAAAGGTAAGCAGCACTTGAAGATAATTATGGGAGATTTCAATGCAAAAATAGGGCAACGGCAACAGAATGAAACTTCAGTAGGTAAATTCGGTCACGGCAACAGAAACCAGCGTGGAAATACTCTCGTAGAGTTTGCAGAGGCAGAAGGGTTTTTCATCTTGAACTCCTTTTTCAAGAAAAAGCCACACAGGAAATGGACATGGAGACATCCAAATGGGACGACAAGTGAAATTGATTTTATTATGTGTAACCAAAAATTCGTCATAGAAGACTGCAGTGTGCTAAACAAGTTCAACACAGGTAGTGACCATAGATTGGTGAGATGTAAGATGCACCTTAACGCTAAACTCGAACGTGGCAAGCTCATAAAACAAACAAAATGTATTGACATAACCAACCTTAAAAGACACCATAATACCTTCAAGTTGGAACTGAAGAACAGGTTCTCTGCTTTAGAAGGCCTAACATCGGAAGAAGTGGATATTTCTGAAGTTAACAGAAAAGTAACCAAAGCTCTTATGGAAACAGCAACAAAATTAGCTGTGTCTAAGAACAAGTTGCATGTGCACAAATTATCAGGAAAAACCAAAATGTTGATGCAAAAAAGAAGAGAGATGAGGACAACTAAAGAAGATGTGACTTCCAAAGTGGAATATATAGAGCTATGCAAGACAGCACGAAAACGTATCCCTGAAGACGTAAGGAAATTCGACTGTGAAGTAGTGAGGAAAGGGTTCTACGTCAATTCGTCGACTGCGTCAATTCGTCGACTGCGACGATTCGTCGCGCGTCAATACGTCGACTGCGTCAATTCGTCGCGCGTCAATTCGTCGCGGACAAATTCGTCGACTACGTCAATTCGTCGCGTTTACAGGTTTTGGTTACATACAAAACGAATGCAGGAAAACGTACGATTTCGAACGTCTTGCTCCCTGATCAAATTTATAAAGTTTGGACATGCAGACAGGATAGGAATATTACGTTTTTCTTTGGCACTAAAAATATTAGACGGTAAACGGTTTTGGGAACGGGGTAGGGCCCGGTTGGGCAGAGCCCCCCATATACAAAATTTTCGTAAAATCTACAGTTTTCAATTCAGAACCACCAAATCTGGTATACTATCTCGTGGTATTCTAACTTAGACTGTAGACGGTTTTGGGAAGCGGTTGTAGAGGGGGGGGGGGTTAGAATCCTCCCCCCTACAAAATTGCCGTAAAATATAGTTTTCAATTCAGAACTACCAAATTTGGTATATTATCTCATGGTACTTTAACTTAGACGGTAGACGGTTTTTGGAACGGGTCAGGGGCCCGGTTGGTCAGAGCCCCCATACACAAAATATTCGTAAGATCTACAGTTTTCAATTCAGAACCACCAAATCAGGTATCCTATCTCATAGTACTCTAACTTACACGGTTGTCGGTTTTTGGAACGGGTGTTTTCAATTCAGAACCACCTAATCTGGTATACTATCTCATGGTACTCTAACTTAGACGCTAGACGGTTTTTGAAAGGGGTTGGAGCCCGGGGGTCAGACCCCCCCCCGAATAAACACTTTTTCGTAAAATCTACAGTTTTCAATTTAGAACCACCAAATTTGGTATACTATCTCATGGTACTCTAATTTAGACGATAGACCGTTTTTGGAATGGGTTCTAGCCCGCGGGGTCCGAGCCCCCCCCCCTCATAAAAAAATTTCGTAAAATCTACAGTTTTCATCTTAGAACCACCAAATTTGGTATCATGAAACTGTAACTTAGACGGGAGACGGTTTTTGGAATGGATCGGGGCCCGGGCGGTAAGAGCACCCCCTCCCCCCAAAGAATTTTCGTAAAATATACCGTTTTCAACTTAGAACCACCAAATTTGGTTGACTATCTTATGGTACTCTAACTTAGACGGTAGACGGTTTTTGGAACGGGTTGGGCACGGGGTAAGAGCCCCCCCCCCCCCGTAAAAAATTTTCGTAAAAACATTTATGGTTTTCAATTTAGAACCACCAAATTTGGTATACTATCTCATGGTGCTCTAACTTAGACGCTAGATGGTTTTTTGGAAAGGGTCGTAGCCTGGGGTTCAGAGCCCCCCCTCCCCATAAAGAATTTCTTGAAATCTACAGTTTTCAATTTAGAACCACCAAATGTGGTATACCATATCATGGTACTCTAACTTAGACCGTAGACGATTTTCGGAACGGGTCGGGGCCCGGGGTTAGATCCTTCCCCCATACAAATTTTTCGTAAAATCTACAGTTTTCAATTTGGAACAACCAAATTTGGTATACTATCTCATGGTACTCTAACTTAGACGGTAGACGGTTTTGGGAACGGGTCAGGCACGGGGTCAGAGCCCTCCCCATAAAAAAATTTCGTAAAATCTACAGTTTTTCAATTTAAAACCACCAAATTTGGTATACTATGTGATGGTACTCTAACTGAGAATGCAGGCGGTTTTGGGAAACGGTTGGAGCCACGGGTTCAGAGCCCCCCCCCCGCATGCCAATTTTTGTAAAACCTACAGTTTCGAATTTATAACGACCAAATTTAGTACACTACCTCATTGTATTGTAACTTAGACCGCAGACGGAAAGGGTCGGTGCCCGGTGTGAAGGGGGCCCATTCAAAATTTTCGTAAAAATTACAATTTTTACTCTTAAGAACTGCATCCCAATACAGCACTCCATTACCCCACCTACGGTCTAGGTTAGAGGCCGTAGATAACAATAAAGTGAAAAAATATCCGGTTCATGGTTAAAAACACAAATTAATAAACGTTAGCTTTTACCACCAACGGTTGCCTTATCAGGCAGAAATACAATGTAATGTAAATAATATAAATTCTTTTTTGCTTCGTATAATTAAATTAACTAAATCAAAAGATTTAAAATAAGTTTCCTGGAAATTTACGGAAATAGCTTTTTCATTCATTAACTTTCACCCGCTGAACTTGGTGATTTTAGAAATAGTAATATTTACCTGGGAAATACCGGGTACCCCTGCTAGTAAGAACTAAAGATAATGTTACACTTTTAGTCAGGTACAAAACAATAATTAGAAAGCCCTAGGACTGGGCCTGTTTAGCAATTTTCAGTGTGCCGTGCTAATTTTCATAATGTTTTCATAGAAGTCCAAGATTTTAGCAATGCGCTTTTCTGAGGTTGGACTTATTAAGCAGACCCTAGGCATAGAGATTTTTGATAGTTTTCAGTCCTCCGAGCTGATATTTATGTAGTTTTCATAGAAAATAAAATGAATTCTGTTTAAATGCTACTCGAGCACAAAGCATTAATAGATACGTCCGAGACCTAGGCATATGCATTTATAGTAATTTTTATAATGCTGTGATTATATGAGGTTTGCATGACAAATCAATTTAAGAGTGTTACGCTTATCAAAAATTATTTAAAAGGCCTAGGCCTAGCGGCCAATAATTAGCATTTGGTGCCTAAGTGAAAGCGCAACATTATTAAATTGATTTGTTATGCAAACCTTTTAAATACGACCACAGCGATTAAAAGTTACTAAAGAGTCCTTGTAAGTAATATTTTTTGACCGAGTGCAAGTACAATTTACGAAATGTCAACAGGTCAAAATATCTAAAGTAACAATGAAATTTGGAATATTTCTTTTTTCTTTCTTTTTATTTCAGTTTTGACACTTGTATTAAGTTTTAAAAACATATATTTCTCCTATCGTATACCTTCATTGTGCTTTCAACAGAATTTCTTACCATGTTTTGGGTGTTTTATTTCGTGTGGTTGCAGTTTTTTTAATGTTTTGGGCATTTCATTTTGTGTGGTTACTTCTTTTTATGTTTTGGGCATTTTACTTTGTATGGGTGTTTTTGTTATGTTTTTGTTATTTTCTTTTCTGTGGTGGTTGTAATGTCGACAGGATGAAAAGGGGAAACTGTGGACAGTCACGATGCCTACTTGCTTATAATTTTTTTTTTCAAATACAGCACATGATTTTGTATTGAGTTATACCACTTACTCATTAAGCGACTACAGGTTTTTTTAAATATGAACTTTTTCTTAGAGCCTTTTGTTTCCTCTACCTAGCTTTTTCGGCTCCGCAATTTCTTTTTTGGTTTTGGAATATTTTCCTTATTATTAATCTATTTTCTCATGCAAACTCTTTATGTAAGGTATGTTTATTCTATCGAAGTATTTTGCAATTATACGTAAAGCCCTGTTGCTGAAGTAAAAAAAAATATTTCCAACTGAAACAACGCAGTTCAGATATTTTCCCGCTGTTAACTCAAAGAATGAAAACAAAAACAGCAAATCTGTGCAATGGTTGAGGCATGAGACAGTACTTACTGGTAACCAGGCAAAGTTTTAAGGAAGAATGAGCTTAAGAATTTCTAACTGCAACAAAAAAGAGCATCCGCACTGTATCCCTTCCCATCCTCTAGTGCTGGCCTTTGGACGTCTTGAAAGAGAAGTCTTAAGGACACATCTGTATCGTAATTGCCTGAGAATTCGCGACAATCTTCTGGTGTCGTAGTAGAAAAACACACTTCCTACTTCGCCTAAATTGCTTGGATGTAATGCCAACGAACAAAGTTTTGCTCTCGCATTGGATTTCTGTTGCTTTTGATGGAATACTTTTCCCCTGGGGTTCACCGCTTTCACTATAGTCTTCAGGACAGACGGCAATACACCCCAACGTAAAACACCAATTTCACGGCAATTAACTGCAATTAGCGAAAGAGAGGGGCGGTACAGGAAATAAGTCGAACGAGACAGATCTGAACTTAGAAAGTCGGGGGAAGGTGTTGCATGAAAAACTGCGTTTGGCTTACAGATCATTTGGCACGTAGGGACGTAGGTTTCGTTTAATATGTTACGGGGTAAACAAATTGTCTTTTCAGTATAACAATTTTCTTTTATACGCATGGTGCAACACAAAAAATTTGAATTTATTTTTGAGAATTAGCATGACGCCTACCGGCCCAGAGTACAGCTGCCCAGTCCGCGCCTGCTGCCGCCTCCGGAACCTGGCTCCCGGGTTCTTCGCATCTGTTGATCCCCCGCCAGGAGCGTCCCAGCTGTAAAATACATGTACCTCTGCGTTTTAGAAAAACAAGAGATAAGATGCCGATCCTTAAAATTAACCACTTCTTGTGACCGCAGGTACGAAAATCTTGAACTTCGCTTAAACCCTAACTAGAGGAACAAGCTTCACGTGATTGTCTGTATTCTGAGTGTTTTATTGAATGCTTGCTCATTAGTTCGTAGTTGACTGGAGAACAGAGAACGTGCTTGTTGAAACCTTTGTTGTGCGTTGTCAAATGATAATAGTGGAAATATATCATTCTAAGTATTTTGGAAAGAGAAAGTGCATTGTTTTCCGAAGGCACTATGCAGATGAAGAATGCAACATAAATAGTTAACTCACAAAAAGAAAATGATTTGCTGAAATGGAAAGGGTATTTATCTTGCCATAACAGAGTGCGAGGTGATTTACGGTATTGTCACTGTATTGAAAGAAATTATGGAAATTGTACTGGCTTTGCTAGTACTATTCTTATTGGAAATGAACACAGGATGCGCAATGAGAAACCACATAATCATGCTCCAAGACCGGAGAAAAGTGATGTTGCTGTTGCAAGAGCGCAAATAAAAGAACGAGCGAGAAATACGGACGAAGCCCCTGCACAAATTATTCAAACCGTGTCAACGTCAATGGCTACAGTAAATGCAGCTTACATGCCTAATATGGATGTACTAAGGCAAGTTGTAAAAAAGAGAAGACATGCCTGCGGAGCCTACCGACTTCAGAACGGATCGATGCCCCAATAAATTTACAGGAGAAGATGGTGCAAAATTTCTTGGCAGAGATAGCGCATTTGGACATCAAAGAATTATTTTATTTTTAACAGAGAATAATTTACGAAAGCTTAAAGAAGCACCCCTCTAGATTATGGATGGGACATTTGAAACTTGTCCAACCCCTTTTAGGCAATTATGTTCCATTCATGCTATGGTTGAAACGAATCCACAGATGCACAGACTTTTCCCACTAGTTTATGGGTTACTTTCCAGCAAGTATAAAGAATATAATACTATTATACAGTATTTTTGTAGGATTTACAAGACTATGCATCAGACTATGATATTCAGCTTGCACCACAATATACGCATAATAATAGATTTTGAAATAGCTACCGTTATAATGCTGCTAAAAAGGAATTTGGAAGCAGCACACAGAAATGTTGTTGGTTTCATCTCGAAAAAAATGTGCTGAGGAATATCCATCCTCTGGCATAGCCTTGGAATATAGGGAAAACAGTGAGTTTGCTCTCAAAGTCAGACATTTGCAAGCACTCGCATTTTTTTCATCTGATGAAATTCCACCTGCTTTTGAAGAAGTGAAATCAATTTTACTAGAATATGCAGATTCTGTAGTTCAGTGGTTTGAGGAAAATTATGTTCTTGGAACATTTCGTGGAAGCAGAAGAAACAATCCGAGCAGAAGCCCTCCGCTGTTATCGCCAACAATTTGGTCAGAAAGTGAAAACAATTTATTTGGCTTTCCCAGAACACAAAACGAACTTGAAAGATTAGACAGACGCTGGAATACAATTCTGGGAGAGAAAAAACTGTGACTGTACGAAATAATCAGTGAAATTGCGAAAGAGCAGAGAACAACTATGGCTAAAATCGAAAGAGTGATAGCACAGATTCCAACAAATCCACCCAGAAGAGAAACGCTGGCAAGATAAAAAGAAATTCGAACTTCTTTGGTGCACAGAGACATTGTTAATATGCTGGACTTTTTAAGAGGAATTTCATATAATTCTACCCTTTACTAAAATGTGCTGGTATTTCTCACTAATTGAATTATACCTTTTACTAACTTGTATTTGAATTTTTCAAGAATGTAATTCCGCCGAAGATGCAAGAATGTAAAACACAACGCAAAATTAAAAAAGACAACATTTTCAAAATAGCATGTCAAAAACATAAAATGTTAAAAAGTAATCCAAAATGTGAAACAAATTAAAATTCAAAATGCAATCCAAAATGTGAAACAAGTAAAAATTCAAAATGCAATCACAAGTCACAAGCATTACAAAAATGCGAAACGCTATGTAACAAGTACAACACAAAATAAAACAAATGAAAAAAATGCATACGCTTTGTAAAATGTACAAAATAAAATAAATGCCATATTCATAAGGATTTCATGACGAGTCAAGTTAAAAAAGAGCTTTTACTTAGACTTCAAATAATAATTACTAGCCTCTACACCTTTTTAAGTCTTTAATAAGTGCAACATCATTAACCTGACTTGTCATCAAACATTATCAATATGACCATAGCATACAATCACTTAAAAGACTTGTTAATGGATGATTTGAGGAATCACCAAGTTCAGCGGGTGAAAGTTAATGGCTGTTTATAGTTTTGTACTCGAGTAAATGCGCAACACAGTAAACTTGACTTTCTCTGAAAATTTTATGTATATGAGCACGGTTGATTGAAAACTGATAAAAAGGCTTAAGGCCTGTTTATTAATTTTTGTGCCTCAGTCAAAACGCAGTACCATAACCTTGGCATG
This sequence comes from Macrothele yani, assembly GCA_039090855.1. Lineage (NCBI taxonomy): Eukaryota > Metazoa > Arthropoda > Arachnida > Araneae > Macrothelidae > Macrothele > Macrothele yani. Next base: position 17,160,818 of record CM077030.1, read on the forward strand.
TTATCGAAACCTTATGAATACGTCAGACTAAAAATTCCTAAAAAACGTTTACGCCTAAGGTCTTGTAACTAAAGTTTTGTGACAGGGTAAAACTGCAACATTAATAACTTGACATGTTATGTTAACGTTGTGAATATGAGCATGGTGGATTAAAGATTTCAACAAATAGCTTTTGGGATTAATGTGTTGTAGCTGAGTAAAAATGTAACATTATCTTGATTTTCTATATAACCCAAACTACGTGCTGAAATGGCCCAACTATATATACGTATACTTCAACCATATACCGAAGCGCTGACAAGGTGAAAACAAAAGTGCAATTTTGTACGGTCCCCTAACATTTTATGGCCAGCCTACATGGAAGTGGACACGTTGATATCAAAAACATAGTTTTTGTACGGTCCACAACAAATAGCAATGGACACGTCGCAATCTTTCTTTTTTTTTTTTTTGTTGGGGTTTAACGACCACCGTGATCAATTCAGTGGGCTATAAGCAGTCGGACGTTCCCAAGTTTGGGCCACTGGTTCCTGGGAAGGGGGACAGCCAGTGCCAGAAGTCAAGCACAACGTCCATGATTTACCGGGATTTGAATCAGGATCCTTCTCGACAAGTGGTCAGAAGCCAGCGCCTAGATCAGTCCGCCGCCGTAGCGGCACACGTTGAAATGTATTTTTCATACGGCCCCAAACGCTCTTATGGACATACTAGATTGAACTGGACCCAAAATAAAGCATTAATATAATTTGTACTAGCAGGGATACCAGTTATTTGCCAGGTACATATTACTATTTGTGAAATCACCAAGTTCATCGGGTGAAAGTTAATGAATGAAAAAGATATTCCTGCAATTTTCCAGTAAATTTATTTTAAATTTTTTGATTTAGTTAATTTAATTTTGTGAAACAAAAAAAGAAAGAAAAAGGAATGGGAATACTTACCTTCTAGGAGACATCTATAGAACTGCCGTACATCTGGCGTGTGCTTCTGTGAATCCCGCGACACAGAAATGCAATGTACCTATGTGATGTCACATGCATACGACTTCACATTGGCATTGATCATCTTTTTCTTACCGTTTTGAATTTTGAATATCTAGAACTCTCTGTTTACATTACATTATATTTCTTTCTGATAAGCCGCTCGTTGGTAGTGAAATCTAAACTATATAGATTTGTGTTTTTAATACACCATTAAACGCATATTTTTGCACTTTATTGTTATCTACAGTCCCTTACTTAGACCGTAGGTTGGTTAGTAGGTTAGTTGATGGTTTATCGTGCAAGGCCCTCAAAGGGCCAAAGAGCGCCTTAGAACGTAGATAGGGTATTCTTAAGAGTAAAAAACGGAACTTTTTACGAAAATTTTGCATGGGGCTACCTTGACCCGGGCCCCGACCCCTTCCAAAAACCTTCTACCGTCTAAGTTAGATAACCATAAGTAGTATACCAAATCTGGTTGTCCTAAATTGAAAACTGTAGATTTTACGAAATTTTTATGAGGAGGGGGAGGGGCTCTCACCCCGGGGTTCCAACCACTTCCAAAAACCGTCTAGCGTCTAAGTTAGAGTTTCATGATACCAAATTTGGTGGTTCTGAATTGAAAACTGTAGTTTTTAAGAAAATGTTGTATGTCTGTGTGCGGGACGGGGAGGGGCTCTGACCCCCAAGGCCTTGACCCGTCCCAAAAACCGTCGACCGTCTAAGTTAAAGTACCATGAGATAGTATACCAAATTTGGTGGTTCTAAATTGAAAACTAGATTTTGCGATTTTTTTATGAAAGGGGTCCTTACCCCCTTCACAAAAAAATCTGCAACCACTTCCAAAATTGTCTAGCGTCTAAGTTAGAGTACCATGAGATAGTATACCAGATCTGGTGGTTCTGAATTGAAAACTAGTTTTTCAGAAAAATTTTTATGTAGGGGGCTCTGACCCCCGGGCCTTGACCCGTTCCAAAAGCGGTTTACCGTCGAAGTTAGAATACCATGAGATAGTATACCAAATCTGGTAGTTCTAAATTGAAAACTGTAGATTTTACGAAATTTTTATGGGGGGCGGGGGGCTCCAACCCCTTCCAAAAACCGTCTAGCGTCTAAGTTAGAGTTTCATGACATCATATTTGATGGTTCTGAATTGAAAACTGTAGATTTCACGAAAAAAAATGATGGGTGGCGTCTCTGACCCCCTGGTCTTGACCCGATCCAAAAACGGTCTACCGGCTAAGTTAGAGTACCATGAGATAGTATACCAGTTTGGTGGTTCTAAATTGAAAACTGTAGATTTTACGAAACTTTTGTGACGGGGGAGGGGGGCCTCTCACCCCATACTTAATGGTTCTTAATTAAAAACTGTAGATTTTACAAAAAACATTAAGGGGGGGGGGGGGGTGGGCTGTAACCCCTGGGCCTTGACCTGTTCAAAAAACTGTCTACCGTCTAAGTTAGAGTACCATGAGATAGTATACCTAATTTGGTGGTTCTAAATTGAAAACTGTAGATTTTACGTGGCATTTTTATGACGGAGGGCTTTTACCACCGGGCTCTAACCCCTTCCAAAAACCGTCTAGCGTCTAAGAGTACCATGAGATAGTATACCAGATTTGGTGGTTCTGAATTGAAAACTGCAGTTTTTAAGAGAATTTTCTATGTGGGGGGCTCTGACCCCACGGGCCTTTACCCGTTCCAAAAACGGTCTGTCGTCTAAGTTAGAGTACCATGAGATAGTATACCAAATTTGGTGGTTCTAAATTGAAAACTGTAGATTTTACGAAAAAGGTTTATTCGGGGGGGGGGGGGGGGGTCTGACGCCCAGGCTCCAACCCCTTCCAAAACCCTTCTAGCGTCTAAGTTAGAGTACCATGAGATAGTATACCAAATTTGGTGGTTCTAAATTGAAAACTGTAGATTTTACGAAAAAGTGTTTATTCGGGGGAGGGGGTCTAACCCCCAGGGCGCCAACCCCTTTCAAAAATCGTCTAGCGTCTACGTTAGAGTACCATGAGATAGTATACCAGATTAGGTGGTTCTGAATTGAAAACACCCGTTCCAAAAACCGACAACCGTGTAAGTTAGAGTACTATGAGATAGGATACCTGATTTGGTGGTTCTGAATTGGAAACTGTAGATCAAATTTACACTCGATGCCTTAATGAAGGGAAGATTTCTGAAGATTGGAACAACGCTACAATGATCCTGCTACATCAAAAAGGCGACATTGAAGATCTCAGGAACTACAGACCTATCAGCCTCCTATCAGTGGCTCATAAAATGTTCACCAAAGTTCTTTCACACCGTTTGAAGGTAACCCTGGACATGGCTCAACCGAGAGAACAAGCTGAATTCAGGAGTGGCTACAGCACAATAGATCATTCCCATGTACTGAGAGAACTAATTGAAAGAGCGAGGGAATATGAACTTGCATTGTGCATGGCTTTTATCGATTATGAATAAGCCTTTAAAAGTCGGTGAAACCATCAGCAGTTACAATGGCTCTGAAATCCTGCGGTATTGAAGATGCATACATTAATATTATTAATAACATCTATGAAAATGCAAGTGAAAAGATTCGGCTGTTTGAAAATACAACACACATAAAAATTGGAAAGGGAGTGAGACAAGGTGACACCATATCTCCGAAGCTCTTTAATGCCGCACTGGAAAATGTCTTTCAATCACTGAACTGGGAAAACAAAGGGATGAAGATTAATGGAGATTATCTAACCCACATTCGTTTTGCTGATGACGTAGTCATTTTTGCAAGCACCCCATCAGAGCTGAAGAGTATGATCCAGGAACTTGCTGACAAGAGTAAAGAAGTGGGATTAAAAACGAACTTTGAGAAGACAAAAGTGACGTTCAATGCTTTCACAAAAAATGAAAATTTATCGATTGGTGGAGAAAAGCTGGAGATAACAGACACGTACGTTTATCTTGGACAACAGATATCAAGTGAAGGTCACATTGATGAAGAAATTAATCGGCGTACAAAACTTGCCTGGAGAGCTTTTGGAAGAAACAGCATAATTTTCAAGAGCAGTATGCCATTATGTCTTAAAAGAAAAGCTTTTGATCAATACATCCTTCCAGTGCTTACGTATGGTGCAGAGACGTGGACCTTAACTGAAAGAGACATGCAAAGGCTGCAGAATACTCAAAGAAGCGTGGAGAGGTGCATGCTTGGTGTAACCAGGAGAGATAAGAAGAGAAATTCGTGGATCCGAAAAATGACAAGAGTGGAAGACATCATGATCCGAGTTAAATCCCTGAAATGGCAATGGGCTACACATACTGCTAGAAGGACAGGCCATCGATGGACTGCCGAAATTTTAGATTGGATTCCAAGGGACAGGAAAAGACCCAGAAGAAAACCACATGGGAGATGGGTGGATGAAATTCGAAAGTATGCGGGAGTGACATGGAGGAGACTGGCACAAGACAGACCGTTGTGGAGGAAACTTGGGGAGACCTTCGTCCAGCAGTGAATGGATGATGGTTGTCAATGATGATGATGTCTTGAAACATATTTGACATTCATTGACTAAATGAACAAGTTTAACGAGTTCTATTTTTTATTTCTCGTAACTTAAACAGTTTGTACTTAACCAGAAAAAAAAGAAGTTTATGTTAGCTTTACAATCTTTTTTTTTTTTTTTTTTGATTGGAGGTTTAACGACCACCGTGAGCAACTCACTGGGCTATAAGCAGTCGCCCGTCCCTAATTTAAGGTCACTGGTTCCAGAGAAGGGAGAGATCCAGTGCCGTAAGACAAACACAACATCCGTTCCTGACGGGATTCAAACCCTGACCCCTTTCGGACGAATGATCAGAAGCCATCGCTTAGACCACTGCGCCACCGACGGCTGTACATCATTTTAAAAATAATTTCGTAAGGAATTCGAAATGTTTTACAGATCTAACATATCTGCATTGTTGTACATGAAGTGGATGAGAAGACAGAAAGAAATTGTAAAGCTAACATAAACTTCTTTTTTTTCTGGTTAAGTACAAACTGTTTAAGTTACGAGAAATAAAAAAAAATAGAACTCGTTAAACTTGTTCATTTAGTCAATGAATGTCAAATATGTTTCAAGACATACTTCTCTGTAGGTACACATACGTAATGTATCCATAATTTTTATGCATAATTATTATAAGTCAATTGTTTGTATGTACACATACATAAAATTGTCTAATAATTATTGGTGTTGCCTTTGTTTTTAATTGCTAAGACACATCTCCTGGGCATACTACTCAAAAGGTGTTCAAGTTCATCCTTTGATGTTAGATGATACCAACATGAAATGTAACTTTACTATTAAGTAACTTTACTGAATTTGTAGGATTTCTCGCACTCACCTGTTTCAGTTTCATCCAAAATATTCGATCAGATTAAGATTCGGCTATTGTGTAGGACGTTGCAACCTCCCGACAGTTTTAGAAACCAACCACCTGTCCACTACTCGTGTCCGGTGGCAGGGCACGTTGTCATCCTGAAAGATGATATCACTATTTGGAAACGTGCTAACAGATGAAAGAAGCATTGTCCCTCTCCAGTACTTGTATATAATGGGCAGCATTCATGTTACCTTCAATGTTGCGCAGTCTACCCACTCCATGAACTGAGATGCAACCCCACATCATAACGGCAGTAGCATGCTTTACTGTTTGAATGTAGGTACAGTAGCGTTCGGATCATGTTGTCAGCGTCATACGTACAAATGTCCTCCTTTTGTTATGAATCAAATTCTTTCGTCACTCCAGATGATCTAATGCTATTGATCCACAGTGCATCATTTATGACCTCGTGCTCACTGTAGAATCATGATATGTTTGTTATTAAAGAAAGGCTTGTTCGCAAAAATATCTCGAAGACTAAGCTACCACGAACCACACGTTTTATGGCACAAACCAGCACAAACGAATGGCTGTGTTCAATTTTGAACTTGTGGGATGAGGAAGGGGCATTCTCCCAACCCGCCAAATTTATGTTATATTCAAAACAGGCTGGGGAAATGGTCCACACCGAAATTTGGGTATTTAATGACTCGGAAGCTAAGCTAGCACAAAGCAGCACAAACGAATGGCTATGCTAAATTTTGAATTTGGGAGTGGGGTGGGGTGGGGGGAGGGCGGGGCTAAGGAAATGGTTGACAACAAAATTTAGGTACTTAATATCTCGAAAACTAAGCTAGTACAAACGACACGGTTTGCGGCACAAGCCAGCACAAACCTAAGAAAAACGAATGGCATTGTTGAATTTTTAATTTGCCGGAGTGTGGGTCTGAGCATCCCCCCCCCCGACTTACATTTTGAATATCTCAAAAACTAAGCTAGCACAAACGGCACGGTTTGCGGCACAAACCAGCACAAACGTAGCACAAACGAATGACATTGTTGGATTTTGAATTTGCCGGGGTGGGGGCTGACCATATCGCCACCCCCACCCCTAACTTATATTTTGAATATCTCATAAACTATGCTAGCACAAACGACACGGTTTGCGGCACAAACCAGCACAAACGTAGCACAAACGAATGACATTGTTGGATTTTGAATTTGCCGGGGTGGGGGCTGACCATATCGCCACCCCCACCCCCTAACTTATATTTTGAATATCTCAAAAACTATGCTAGCACAAACGACACGGTTTGCTGCACAAACCAGCACAAACGTAGCACAAACGAATGGCATTGTTGAATTTTGAATTTGCCGAGGTGGGGGCTGACCATTTCCCCAGTCCACCCCCAATTTATATTTTGAATATCTCAAAAACTATGCTAGCACAAACGACACGGTTTGCGGCACAAACCAGCACAAACGTAGCACAAATGAATGGCATTGTTGAATTTTGAATTTGCCGGGGTGGGGGCTGACCATATCGCCACCCCCACCCCCTAACTTATATTTTGAATATCTCAAAAACTATGCTAGCACAAACGACACGGTTTGCGGCACAAACCAGCACAAACGTAGCACAAACGAATGGCATTGTTGAATTTTGAATTTGCCGGGGCGGGGGGCTGACCATTTCCCCACCCCCACCCCCAATTTATATTTTGAATATCTCAAAAACTATGCTAGCACAAACGACACGGTTTGCGGCACAAACCAGCACAAACGTAGCACAAATGAATGGCATTGTTGAATTTTGAATTTGCCGGGGTGGGGGGGCTGGCGAAATGTACCTTATATTACAGATGGTTACGATTTCTCGCTTTCATAGTTCATTACGTTGCAACGGAAGAAAGGAAAGAGCTTAACAACTGTGTATATAAAAAATATCTTCATTGATAAAGCTAAATGCAAAGTTCCTAGCGTCCGGCCAATGTGCAGGAAAAAGCTTAAAGATATTTTTGCATATTGGAAGACATTACCATTAAATGTTTAGGAAAACTGTAATTTAATATATTTAAGAAAAACTGGACCACCCCGGCAATAAACCCGGATCATGTATTTTCACTGAAAACCAGGTGGCTTTGTCTCTTTGCTGGTAGATTAACAATCAAGATTACTTTCATATCATTCCTAGTCGTCAAAAACGAAGTAACAGCAGGAATTACTCATTTATAGTGGAAAATATCCCCTCTTACTCACACGTTTAAAACAATGTCTTATATTCACATATTCAAGAGAAAAGTAAGCCTGCATAATATCTGCAGAATTTTTAATAGCTAACCCGTACTTGTTTTATTTTTCGTTTGTTTGTTTCTGTCTCAAAGAGGCCATCAGTATCAAGAGAGTATTAGTTCTTAAATTTGACATCAATTCCTTTGAGTATAATTTTTTTTTTGAAAAGGATTTGACCACAAAGCTTCTCGTAGCATAACTTTTCCGAGAACGCCGTGAAAAATTTATTTTCTTTTATTTGTTGATTTCAGAAGCTTAGTCGATGTTGCCATTATCCTTGGGGAATGAAAGTTTATTTTTTCAGCGAGAACTCGGTCGTCGAGATGCTGAACATTGTTCTTTTTTTTTATACTTTCTCATTCCAAATATAGCAGTAAAGGCCAATTGTAAACCCTTCTGCATTTCAAGCTTAGAAACAAAAAAAAATCGCCATTCCCTAAAGAAAAAAACCTTAGTTTCTTATTTTTCCGGTTTTTTTTTTTTTTTTTTTACTTTTTGTGCTGTTTTGTTTTGATCTTAGTTTCTGAAGTTTAACCTACTTTTTACACAATGCTTTGTTTTGATATAGTAGTCTAGAATTCCGAGAACATTCAGACCTGTTTCTTTATGTTTTTATTCATTCTATACTTCAGCATTTTCTGAGTGGTTCATCTAGAATTCGCTATCTAGACTACGTCATGTTTTTAAAGTGAAGGGTCAGTAAAAGATCGCAAAATCTTAATGTAAAACGTGAGTTGCTGCCATCTCAGTTTTGATTTACTTTGCCTTCTCTATCATGTGTTACGTATTCTGCCAAGTTTGATACTGCAGGTTATTTCTAAAATATTTGGCCAAACTTTGGGAACTTGTTCTGACGCTAATTCTGTTGAAAAATGTCACATAAACATACGACCGGAAGAACTTTTTCTGAAGTGATATACAGGGTGTATCGTAAAGTTTCTCACCATCCGCATTGCCAGAGAATGGAAGTACATAATGATATACAATCAACGAAATTGGTTTAAGTGACAGAAGGCTGATTCCATCAGCTCGACTACAGCTCCCCTAATTGTGAATTTGCGAATTTCGCACTAAGGACTACGAAAATATGATAGATAAAGCTAAAATGTGAATCGCAGAGTTGGACTGCATCTTTACTTTGGTACAAATACACTGCTCAAAAGAATTACTGGAGCAAGAGTTACCGTAATGAAAATTATGTGACGCTGAACATAAACTATTATTTTTACATAGGATAAAGTAGAATGTTCAGTAATATGGGTAAAAAAACGCACATTAGCGAGCATCATGCAATACTGTCATTTAATGAGCATGATAAGATATTTAATACAGACATTTGACGTGAACTAGGAACATCAAACATAAGTCATCGCTCTTTCCATGTTGATAAGTGAGTTACGGAAAAATTATTATTTGGCTGCCACCGGGAATCGAACCCTGGGTCTTCCAGTTACGTGTCAGACACGCTTCCACTGTACCACAGCGGCCTCGAATTCCTCCAGACTCACATATGACTAACTGCCAAGCCACTAGGCAGGTTGCTTCTTGTAGCTTCGCGCAACGCTGGGGATTCACCAAAGATGGTATGCAGCAACAGATCAAATAACTAGAAGTCGAATGCGCTCTTTGGCCAAACCTGGCCCTTGCGCCACTAAAATCAATTAACCAATTAACTAGAAGGCTATTCAATAATTAATACAGATATTTAACGTGGACTAGGAACATCAAACGTGGAAAAGAGCGATGACTTCTGTTTGTTGTTCCTAGTCCACGTCAGTTGTGTGAATTAATTATTCATTCGCCTTCTAGTTATTTATTCAGTTCCGGATCCTTCCTACTCTTGCGGTGGGAGCGGATGTAGACAATGCAAGAATAAGAAAGTTTGTTGTCTATTTTTTTTTAGATGAGAGAAATTGATTTAATCATGTGACCAGTAGTTTTGAAAGAAAATTCAATCTTAATAGGCATAGGCTGCTTTCAAGGAAAAATAAGATGATAGATTCTAGCAGAGGAGGTTGAGAAAAAAGGGAAGTGATTTCATAAAAAAATGAACCTAGCCTCTTGAGATTGAAATATAAGAAACTGTGATAATGTGAATGAATCCAATGGGCTTTCCCCATAAACTGGAGGAATGTTAAAGCTAAAAAGGATATTCCATTAAGCTGTCTTGGTCTTAATATTCTTCATCAAGAAGCCGTGATGCATTAAATTTCGAAAACTGTTGTCTGGAAAAGGCAACGTGATTGCTCTTGTTCGAGTCGGGAGGGAAAATGTGAACGAAGCATTTTCTAAAACGGTTGTTTAAGTTAATTTCTGTTCGCATAGGAAAAAATGAAGTCAGAGGGGGAACAGTGTATCTAGAAACACTCATTTTACAAAGTTTTGAGATGGTATGTATTGGAGAGTTGCAATGGAAAAATTAGAAAGTTTGATGTCTACTTTTTTGAAATGGGAGAAATTGAACTAGTCATGTGATCCAAACAAACTTAAATGAACATTTCAAAGTACTGATATTTTGAAACATGAATGATTCGAATATCGACTTTAAGAAAACATGAACGTTTCGAATACGGACTTTTAATTGTACGGTATCACCCATGTTATTCTACGGGATTTTTGTAATTATAAGAAAACGAAAATTTCCAAAATCTACCTCTTAGATAAAACTTCATTTCCATTTTTTGACTTGTTAAAATCTATTAGACTCAAAAACGAACTTCATGAAATAATGAACGTTTCAAATATTGACATTTTGAAAAATGAACGATTCAAATATTGACTTTAAGAAAAAAATGAACGTTTCGAATGTAAACTTTTAGTCGGACGATATTTTCCATGTTATTCTACGGGACGTTTGGGTTTTTTAAGAAACCCCAAATTCCAAAAATCCCCCTCTTAGGGAAAACAACCAAACCATTTTTCGTCTTACTTAGAATTTTACAGTAAATAATTCTATTCTGATGTAAAAATATAGAAACAGCTTATTGAAAATAAAAAAAAAAAGTTGTAAAGTGTTGAGCGGAAACCTGATATTTGTCTATTCAAGTATTCCACTCATAAACGGAAAAACATTAAGGTGACTTCTCTCCTCTTTGAGTTCCGTTTGGTTCAAAGGAAAAAAAAAATATGTGAAAGAGGTGTTTTCTAGCCGAATCATTCAAACTCATTTCTATTCGAAGTATAAGGAAATGAAATCTGGCATCAGAACAATGAATGCGAAAACACTTTCATTGAAACGACAGTAGATCATCTCGATTAAGCCTGCTTTCATGACAATGAATTTTTTTGTAATGAAAGACCTGGAGTTCTTCGTTAGCCTAAAAGAGTTCGACTCGCTTAATAAATTAAAATTGAAGAAATGCTTCTATTTCTCAGTAAAGAACTAAAGGGACACGAAATCAGGAAATAGTAAAATAAGAACGAATATTTTAAAGCAATTCACGAAAAAGGCCATGGTTCATTCAGTAAAGAGTCATAGACTTGAGAAGGTGTGAACAATCTATCTCCGTCTTCAGATTGAGCTTTCACTTATAAAGCTTTTGTTTTTCATATTGTAATATATACATACATTTTCCTTGACTGATCATGGGCTATTTCCCCAGCTCGGAAGATCTAGAAAAATCTATAGAACATGTAAGTTAGTACCACATGCCTTTACATAAGATATTTCTCTTTTGGAGAGTAAATGCATGCAACTTTGAATATTAAATAAAAAATGTATCATGGAAGAATAAGTTGAGAAGAGTTCTAAAAATACAGGTATACAATGATATGGAGAAGAAATCTTAAATCTTTTCAACGTAATGTGGAATAATAAGCCAAATACATTCTGAACTGTCAAAACATTAGTCTCAGCAGTAAATTAAAAAAAAAATATGTGTTCTGGGTTTTCTCAGCGAAGAAATGAAATTCACATGATTTCTTTCTGTTGTATGATACCTAATATGAAATGTATACTTTTTAAGTGACGTAACAGTTTTGGAAACAATCTTTTTTAAATGTAGTTGCAAACGCCAAAGAATATTTAAGATTTTTTTCTAAAATGGAGTTTCTTGTTCTTTTACAGAAGATATCTGATGGGTCTGTTGAAGTGGAGTCAAATCATGGGTAAATGATATCAGCTTTTTGCAATTCTTCCCCCTTCATGTGTCCGGTCTGCTTCCGCAGTTTTGATAGAAAATTTGATCTTAAGAGACATATGCTAACGCATGGGGGAATAAAAATGTTTAAATGTACGCAATGCTCTTCTAAATTTTCTCGACAGTCTGCTAGAAAACGTCATGAGACAAGATTTCACAAGTTAATTGAGTCCCATGTTGTAGGTGGTTCCCACAATACTGGGTCTACAGGTGCATCGAGTTCTGCTTCTACGGAAGAGAATACTAAAGACTCCAATATTCCTAGACCTTCTAACATGACAGCGGTTCCACCGATTGCACTTTCCAAGTGATTTGTGCTTACTGAATCTGTGGCTAATGGAATACCACGGACTTATAGAAACACCCCAAAAAAAGGCTCAGCGAAGTGTCTTCCAACATTTTTAAATGGCATTAAGAATTCGGTGGAGGAAATCCTTCGCCATTCTTTGACAGAACATTTCACTCTCAAAGCAAATATTTTCATGGAGGTCGTTTTTGAGAAAACTAAACAGGAAGATTCTGAAGACTTTGATTATTGCATGTATAATCTAAAGACAACCAACAAATCATTGTATCGCGCAACAAATATTGAAGAATTTTATGACATAATGGCTCATACATTGGACAAAGAGAAGACGGAGAGTGAACTCAAAGGCTCTGGACGGACTTTTTCTCATGTGTTATGGTTGGAACTCAGGGTCAACAGATTTAGACCCCTGTGAAAAGTTTAAAAATGGACTGAACTGATTTTTATTTTCTGAATTTACCTATCCAAGAACAAAAATAAGTTGGAAAAAGAAATAGCTAATTTAAAATAAATAACTTTTCAGAAATAAGCTCTTTATCTTTCTTAAGTGAATCAATCATTTCTTTTGTTTTGCGAAAATCTGTCATCCATACATTAAAAAAGAGTAAGAAAAGAAGTTTTAAGTTACATAGAAGAAAAGAAGAAACGAAAGACGAAATGGAATAGAAAAAAAAGGCATAGTAAAATTTTACGTGAGGAAATACAGAATTTGATGCGAAAAGAGACACTGAATGTTTTGAACAGGGAAACTTGTTTCAGTGAAAGATTTCTTCTTTTGGGGATTTTTTTAAGAAAAACTGACATTTTCAGTAAATTTATTGTTTTCTATGAAATTTTTTCTCAAAGGACTCTATTAAGTTGATCTCAAGTCTTTGAAGGGGGACCGCGGGTGGCCGAGTGGGCAACGTTCGTGACTGCCACGGAAAGGACTTTAGGTTCGATCCCAGGCAGGTACGAACGATTGATCCACTAAATATTCTCCGTGCGTCGGATGGGCACGTTAAGCCGTCGGACCCCGTGTACTGGCCCCACCGGTAATAAATAAGGGCGTCTTCCTCCCCCTTTATACTTCGCTTCCGTGTCACTTTCCTATCGGGCACTCTAGCCCAAATCTCCTAGCTTCCTATTTCTAAGGGTTGTTTAAGACCTGGGGTCAGACACTCCCTAAAATCCTCTACATATGATCATGATCATTTGAAAGGAATGGGAAGCAAATTAATATGTCTATGTTATGAGAAAATGAAATAATTTCCTTAAGACAGTGTGAAGTGAATTGAACTTCAAGTAGTTGTACGATGTTTTACTATCGTAATATGTACATATATTTTGGGAAAATGTCTTCTAAAGTTATAGAAAAAAAATATATGAATACAAAAAAAAAAAAAAAAAAAAACAGTTCCTTAGATGTACAAATAGAGTATTTGATGCCAAAAAGTGGGAGGGAATGCTTTGAATTGGAATTTCTTGTTTCAGTGAAGGAATTGTTATTCTGGATTCTGGAATTTTTTAAAAGAGAAACTAACATTTTTAGAAAATTTCTGTGGGAGTCGAACTTGGACATTTAACAAAGTTATTGGAGATATAGGAATTTGGAGAAAGTTTATCTAATGAAACATGAAGTGAAAGAAATGGGCTGGAAAATTTAATATTCAAGCTTCAACAATTTTTTTGTTCCTTATGCAATTCTGGAGATATTTTGCGTTTTTGTGAGAACTCGTTATTTCAAAAATCAACCCTTTAGATGTTTTTAAGCTAGAAAAAATATTGACCAAGGGAAATTTTAAGTAATGCAAATTTTGGCTTGAAGCACTTTAAGTAAGAAAATATTTGTCTGAAGTAATTTTTCATTGACATCTGATTATTCGTCCGATATGGGACCGGAATCTAATCCTGGGGAGGTTTGAGAGATGAGCTTTGGAATTACGACACTAGCTTTCTGCCTTCTCTGGAATCAGGGGACTTAATCAGGGACTAGGGACTACTTATTTCCCTTCGAGTAGTTCACGGCGGACGTCTTATCTCTTAAGTGAGGAATGAACGGCAAAGTTGAAACGCTCTGTCCCATTGAGTTGCTGAGTCATCAGTTTTTGATTTTTGTCATCTTAGACAATCTAAGTTCTTTCAGTAACTATGTTTTTTCGAGCTTGAGTCTGCGTTCAAAGTTCAAAACCAGAATTTAGATTAATCTCCCAAGCAAAATGACTACATGTCATATGCGGTTTCTCAGCTAGCAGTAGACGTGCGAAAACATTAGCAGGAAATTGTCAGTTTCCGGCAGACAGGGGGATTTCAAAGCTAATTTCTTGGTTAAAGCTCACACACTGGAGAGAGCGTTAAAACACTGTTCTTTCATGTTTTAATGTAAACCTCGAGGAATTAGTATCTAACTATGGCAAGTAAGTAAGATCTAAAGATTTAGGGGCATGTACACTAAAATCCTACAATGAGTTTGTGTGAAATAGGGTAGAATCGGCCTTAGAGACTAAAATATACTGCTGGCCACCCAAAATGCAACACCAAGAAGGAAACGAGATAGCAAAGCCATATTTACTGGACACATAACAACAGATACAAAGATGAAACGATTGAGTTTACAGGTCCGTGCGACTTGCGGAACACGCACACATAAATAGTTCGTGTGGCCCCCATGGCTGGCAATAACGGCCGCTACACGCCGTGGCAACGAACGAAAGAGGCTTTGGATGTGGGCTTGGGGTATGTCGGTCCAGGTTGCTTCCACGCGTTGCCACAGTTCATCAGGCGCAGCCGCGGGTGGTGCTTGCTGGGCCACTCGGTTGCCGATCAGCGAACAGACGTGTTCCATGGGCGACATATCGGAAGAAGAGGCGGGCCACGGCAGCAGTGACACCTGGTGGGCCGTGAAGAATTGTTGCGCGATGCGTGCCACGTGCGGGCGCTCATTGTCCTGTTGAAACTTGACCGCTGTCAGGTCCTATAGGTAAGGGAGGACTACAGGCTCCAAAACGTCGGAGATGAAGTGGTGGCTGTTGAGTGTACCGGCGATGGTTACCAGAGGATTGCTCCCCAAACCATAATGCCAGGAGACGGACCTGTATGGCAATGCATAATGCAGGCGTCATACAGTTTCTCACCGCGGTGCCGCCACACGTAGATCCGACCATTTTATGGTGTTACAGGCAGAAGCGGGATTCGTCGGAGAAGACAATGTATTGCAATTCCGTAGTCCAGGTGTGGCGTCCAATGGCCTACTGCCGCCGCACTCGCCGGTGGTGTAACGTCAATGGTAATCGGAGCAATGGGCGTCGTGCGACAAGTCCCCGCTCCTGCAGACGACGTCGAACGGTACGTGCTGACACAGGTTGTTGCGCAACACACCCTAATTCCTGCGCTAACTTTCGTGATGTGGCGGTGTGAGCCGTCAATGCCCGCCGCACAACATGCTGTATCTCTCGTTCGGTGGTGTGCCGCGGCTGCGGGAATCGCTCACTTCGGTCCGTCCGTCCCTCTTGCACCCACCGAATCCATACTCGCCTCACTGTGGCTGGAAGTCGTCCCACATGGGCGCCGATGTCTCGGTACGATAAGCCGCTGTCGCGATAAGCCACTTTTCGTCCTCTGTCGAACTCCGAAACGTGCTGGAATGACTGCCGTTTTCTGAGACGATGCCCCCCTCTTTCGTTCGATGCCGCGGCGTGTAGCGGCCGTTATTGCCAGCCATGGGGGCCACACAAAATATTGATGCCTGCGTGTTCCGCAAGTCGCACGGGCCTGTAAGCTCAATCGTTTCATCTTTGTATCTGTTGTTATGTGTCCAGTAAATCTGGCTTTTTGGGTGGCCAGCAGTGTAGAAGTATGCATCTCCGTCAGTCCCCGCCCTTTCTATCTACTTGGGGTCAACAGGTGAATTTAGGCTGTATACCGATGAAGCAAAGTATCCAAGGGGATTTCTAAGCTGTGCAATATTATTGGATTGGTGTCTAAAGATGGGATAACCCCTAACAGGGGGAGCGAATGTGTAGTAACACTGGAAACGTCTATCCCTGTTCATACTGAACTGGCGTGTTGCTTTTGTCGGTAGAGGTTCCATCCGCTTGCATGTTGTAAGTATTAGTTTCGTACGAATAGACATTTGGTGATTCCACTGTCACGATGTATCCTCTCTTCCGTTTAGAGATCCTGTTGCCTTTCAACTTCTCAGTTATATTACAATTCTGCTGCAACGCAGAGGCTGCGTATATTTTTATTTGAAAAAAGTATCTCCGTGTCTAAATATCCCTTGAAAAAGTCCTATCCAGGTAGGATACCCTTCATTATGCAGACTATGTTGCACAGAGATTCTCTTTTAAGTAATGTACGGCTTTCCAGGTAGGGGTTCGTAACGTTTTTTTTATGTTTTCCTTAATATATTTTCTGATTGTTCGATTTGATAAATTCATTTTCTCTGTGATGTCTTCAGATGGGTTCATCTCTTTGAGGACAATTTGTGATTTTTACTAGAACACATTTCTGCTGCTACTGCCGAAAATTAGCTGCTTTTATCGCTATTGACTGATTTCCCGATTGTGTACAAATCCGGTATTTTTGTAAAAACAGTGCTCACACTGCGTACTTTAAATTATAAGTAGATTGCCGATTTCCTCTTGTAGCGCACACGTGCATTATCTTTTTCTTTGAATTTTTTATTCTAAAAATCTGCTTCGAATTCTTTTAGTGCAAGAAAGGATTAAAAAAATTTCCTTATTACACCCATAATTCGATGTCACTTCTTTTGTTAATTTAAGGCTGTTGAAGGGAGCTCCGTCTCAATAGAGATTTTTCTGCAGGTAGAAAAGGTCCCTTGAGATGAACATAACATCCAAGTCAATACCTCCGTTGGTGATAATATTTGGACAAGATTCTCTTTATTACTGACAGTAGCAAAATTTTCGGGAAAAAAATTCGTGATGATTTAAATGAATATCTGAATTTCACTTTATCAGTGAAGCGTGTGAACAGAAACTAAATCCTCTTTATGAGATTGTTTTATACAGAAAATCACAATACTATAAGAAGCGCGTGAATACAAACAGGATATTAGATTTCAATTCACCGCATTCTTACTATAGGCGTATATATAAGCAAATATTATCATTCACTGCAAGGAAAAAACAATTTAACTCAAATGAAGAATCGAAAAAAGTATATTCATAAAGCTGAAATATAAATAAAATATGGCTGAGAATAATTACCCAGGTGAAATTATTGAAGAGCAGAAAAACTTAATAAATATTCATTTGCGAAATTTCTTAACACAAAAGCCTGCTTGAATCTATTATAAGTGAGTCAAGAAGAGCATAAGCTGTTTTTGAAATTCTGCAAATACAAGGCCTATATTCGTATTGTGCTTCTACATAAACCTTGGAAATCACTAGCCAGATTTTACCTGGGATTCCAAACTGCGACCAACAATATGAGTATCCTCCAGTTGTATACGACTGGATAACAGGGTCACTGTGTGAACTGATTATATACTTTTGAAGAATTAAAAAAATGAATTCGTTTTTAACAATTTCATGATTATATCAAGGAAACAGAATTAATCCTAATGCTACAACTAGTAATTTCTCTTATGTTGATGAAAGTTCCATACAGAAAAGTTAACTTTAAAAAATATATATATTATTCTGGTACAAAAAAATATTGGCTATATTTTGCACACGACTCTTTTGGCAAGTTGGCGATATTCTGAATCTTTTGCAAATACACGAGGAAAAAAATTAATATTATTTGTGTGTGTGTGTGTGTGTGTGTGTGTGTGTGTGTGTGTGTGTGTGTGTGTCACAGTTTCTTACAGCTGGTGCTGTTAAAAAAAAACAGCCACGCTATGCGTTTGGTTCAATCTTTTGGTCCGCAACCATTTTTGAGGGTTCCGAGCCTTTACACGAAGTTATATATATACACTGGCGGAAAGTGAAAAAAGAACACCAAGAAGGAATTGCCGGACGATCATGAAATCTACATATGTTAATGGATCGTGTTTACGTAGGTGTGATGTTAATTTCGGGACCAACCGGTGAGCGCTTACGTCACAGCACGGCGTAATATGCAAATTATCGTCGGTGGTATTTAAGGAGTACGGCGAAGTGAATGTAATCAGTCGTCGGCGTACGGACACGTGCGAAGGTCCTCGAGCAAGACGGTGTACTTACGTATTTTCGGTCTCGTGCAGTAGTGAATAGCAAAGTACGTGGGAGAAATCCTTCTCATTATTTAGCTGCATGGAGTTGAGTTGCTTCACCACTAAGTGATTCTCATATAGTTTGTGGTCGTCAAGGATTTGACTGTGAGTTATTTTTATTTCTTGTTCTTTAAACTTCAAGTTAGAAGCTTTATTTTTGTTTTCCGGTTCCAGGCCAACCGGAGCTCCGTGCCTCCGGAATGGCGAACTTTTTGAACCGACCTGAAACCATTCAGGTTACTCATAATGGGAAGTCTCCCAATGTTAATATTCTTAAGGAATTAGCCGACAAACTTGACTATCCGGAACAATTGCACACAGTCCAGCGATTTAACAAAGGACTTTTCACAGTGCGTTTCCAAACTGCTGCACAAGCGCTGCACTACCTTGAGCACCCCTTGACAGCCTACAAGGACGTTGCGGTGAACGTTTCGCCAGTAGATGACGGCATTCGTACCGTCTATGTCAAACTCGTGCCCATTGACATCCCTAATGAGAAGATCTCTGCGGCACTTACTGGATATGGGGAGATTGTCACCCCCATTCAGAATGAGCGGCACACACTCAAAGGTCTGGAACATGTTTATACAGGCACAAGAAATGTTCGCCTGCGTATGACAGAGCCAGTACCCAATTTCCTTCAAGTGGGCCGTTGGAAGGCCATGGTCACATATGCTGGCATGATACGCACATGCCGTAGATGCGGTAATGCTGGCCACATTACTCCTCAGTGCCCATCCCGAGCTTGCCCCAACTGTAGTACGGTGGGGCACTTAGAGATCTCGTGCGAGCAAGCCTGCTCCAAGTGCGGTGCGGATTCTCATACCAAATCCAGATGCACCCAGTCATCCTTCACAGATGTTGTAGCTAGGCCTTCAACAGCTCCCCTTGTTTTCAATGAGGAGTTTCCAGAGCTACCGTCCACCAGTACTACTGTTGTTTCCGGAGACTCTGGTGTTCCTGATGCAGTTGTTACCATGGACCCGGAACATGTTGCTTCTTTGAACTTACCGGTTGTCATACCTGTCGATCCGCCTTCCGAGAATGTCGTGACTTCTGTTAATCAAGAGACCTTGGTTGTTGACGGCCGCGTAGAGCCTGGAGCTTCTTCTGCTGTTTCAGCAGTGCAAGATCTTGAGGTTCTTGACATGCCATCTACAGAGGTCACCTCACTGCCTCTTGCCGTTGAATCGGCTGTTGTTATTAATTCTGAGCCTCCCATGGACGCCGACGTATGTACCGAGGTCCCTGAGCCTCATTCACCTGATTCTCCTGACGCCCAAGTCGGACTTGTTACCACTGTTGCATTTACAGAGGTTATTTCGGATGATGACAACATTTACATAGATTCCGTTGATGATGTTGCTTTCACCTCTCCTGTCGGAACTGTCTCCCTACCTTCCACCTCCGGGGACAAAGTTGTACCCGTTATCCATTCCAGCAGGCCGCCGGGACGCGTTCCTGTTACCATCCACAATGTTACTCCTTCCAGAGAGACTCGTCCTGCTGACCATTCCTACCGTCAACAACGACAGTCCTCTACATCTTCGGAGGGCAGGACTCGCGGCAGCCGTTCTGCAAGTGTTCATCCTGGCCGTCGGGAAAGATCTCCCGTCCAACTGGAGGAAGGGGAACTTCTCCCAAGTAACCGCCGACGGAACCGTCGCCGGAATCACAACCGTTCCACCTCTGGAGATTGGCATCGTCAGTTCTAAGTGCCGGTCCACGTTTCTAAAACGGGTGGGCTAATTTGAATCTACCCTCCTTACTGACCTTTGCTTTGTGTATTTTTGTATTTCAATTATCTGCTTAACCTTCAACCTTAAAGTTTCAACATTAAATATTCAGGGACTTCGGTCCCGGTCAGTAAGGCGTTGGCTCATCGGCTGGATTATGACCCAGGATATTAATATCCTGTGTGTCCAGGAAACATTTTTTAACAATTTTAGGCATGTTTCGGATTTTCGTCATTACACTAATGCCCCGTGCTGGTTTAGTCTTTCTCCGACTAGTCACAGGGGCGTCGGAATTATTGTCAACCCTAACTTCAAGGGTCGACAACTGAAATTTCAATATGATGACGAGGGTCGAGTAGCTGCTGACAGCTTCGCCCTCGCTGAGTTTAAAATTCGCGTTATTTCAGCCTATGCGCCATTGGAACCCGCTCAACGGGGTAGATTCCTCAGGAGTCTTCCTTTATTTTTTGGGGGTGGTAAAGACTTCCTCATTTTGGGGGTGACTTTAATCTTGTAACGGAGCCTCTTGATAAACAGGGGGTACCTGGCAGACGGACTCGTCCCGGGCTGTCTTCTCCGGGTTCATGTCGGGGGCGGGGATGGTGGACGCCTGGCGTTCTACTCACCCTGGGGTCTTCGACTGGACTTGGACGGATGGCACGGTTCGGGCCCGCCTGGACAGGATTCTTGTGGGGGGCACTGGGGATTGTGACCTTGTGTCGTTTGTTCATTGTGATGTTAATTCTGTGTTTCTCCGTGTGAGTGACCATCGTGCCGTTTCTGGCGAGATCGTTCTAACAGGGGCCCGGACACGAACTCAGGGCCCGTGGAGGATGAATCTGGTAAGACGATGGATCAAAGCGCATTTGATCGTGGGAAAATTGTCGGAGTCCGAAGAACAGGTCACTCCATCTCGGAAGTCGTGCAGGCACTGGGATTTTCACGAGCCACTGTGTCACGGGTGCACCGTGAGCTCATCGAATCCGGTAAAGCCATCCTTGCAAGGGTCAACTGCCGTGGACAACAGCGTGTGGATGAGCGGGGTCATCATCGGCTAGCTCGTATTGTAACAGCGGATAGACGGGCCACAGTGCAAGAAATCACTCGGCCATTTAACGCTGGTGCACAAAAACGTGTAAGCAGCCACACCATCCAGAACCATCTCCTCGCTATGGGTTACAGAAGCCGACGTCCCACGAAGGTAGCGCTGCTGACCGCACCTCACAGGATGGAAAGATTAGCATGGGCACGGGAACATCGCCACTGGACCCTAGACGTATGGAAAAATGTTGTCTGGATTAATGTCGAGATTCACGTTGGTACAAGCGGATGGTAGGATACGAGTACGGCGCAAACGACATGAAGCGATGGATCCTTCTTGCCAGCAGGGTACCCTTCAAGCTAGTGGGAGTGGCCTTCTCGTCTGGGGGACTATTTACGTAGACTGAAATGGGACCCCTGGTACGTGTGACATTGTTCCTCACAGGTCAACGTTACGGGGATATCCCGGACGACCATTTGCTCGCGTTTGTGCGTCTTCAACCTCCCACTGGTGACCTCATCCTGCAACACCGTGCCATCGCTCCCGAATTGTATCCGAATGGTTGGATGAACACTCCACCGACGTGACCTCGCTTCCTTGGCTAGCTAGGTCACCTGACCTCAATTCCATCGAGCACATCTGGGATGCCATTGAGAGAGATGTTCGAGGCTCTGACCCCCTCCTTTAAATCTTCCTGAACTGTGGGATCTTGTTCAGGGGTCGTGGATCCGTATGGCTTCCCAACGCTTCCGGTGTCATGTCGAGTCCATGCCGAGACGAATCGCCGCCGTCATCAGGGCGAAAAGGTGGTGTCACACGATACTAGACAGGTAACTCTAATTTAATTGCTTTTCAGTGTATAATCAAGATCATCATCATCATTGTCAGCCATTATCAATCCACTGCTAAGGTCTTCCCAAGTTTCTTCCGCAACAGTCTGTCTTGTGGCAGTCTCTTCCTTGTTACTCCCGCATACTTTCGAATTTCATCCACCCATCTCCCATGGGGGTCTTCTTCTGGGTCTTTTCCTGTGCTTTGGAATCTAGTCTAAAATTTTGTTTGTCCATCGATGATTCGCCCTTTTGGCAATAAGTACATCTCATTGTCATTTTAGGGTTTTTACTCTGATCATGATGTCTTCCACTCTCGTTATTTTCGTGATCCACGAGTTTCTCTTTTATCTCTCCTGGTTGCATTATGCAGACATGCATCTCCCCATGCTTGTTTCAGTTGTCTCTGCAGTCTTTGTATGTCTCTTTTAGTTGAGGGCACTAAAACGAAATGTCAAATATCTAGGTAGACGCACTGAAGCTTTATGATTATTTTCTGTCATGAGTATCAAATCTGAACTTTGGTATTCCCGTAACAAAGAGTTATAACGTAGAAATATTTTCGTACTTCTACGTTAATTTAAAATATCACTGTACGAAAAAATAGTTCCTAAAATTAAACCTTAACGGCCAGACGAAACATGTAAACAACAGAAGTCAAATTTACGGAAAAGAGGCTTTATTCAGGATGTAGCTAACACATCGTAGCATAGCATATTGCACTAAACTCTCCACACACCACACAACTCTTAACACAACGCTCCCTTCAATAATCAGTTTACACGCTCTTTTCAATAATCAGTTTACAAACCAACGCTCGCTCAACAACAGATTAGTCGTCGTTTTTATCTCTCGTTCTTATCAAAACTCTGGCATACGTCACGTTCATTCAACCTCAATTGTGTTGCCAAACGTATTCGCTTGAGAGAAAATATATTATGTTAAGAGTGAAGAATAACTGAGAATAAACTCAAGATTTACATAAGGAAAGAAACTAAAAAGGGAAGTTAATACGTCACATCATCACCCTCGTAATCTTTTTTTTTTTTTTTTTTTTTTTGCCAAGAACCTATCAATTTTGTAGAGGAATCCTTTGAAACAATCTGATCATTCATTTAACTCTTTCAGATAAGAAATTACAAAATGGATGAAGAGATTTATTGATCTGTTGCCGTAACTGACTTTATATCAGTACACATAATCTCTAGACATCAATAGTTCAATATCACGAACATTTATAGAAAAAAGAAACTTTCTGTACATCAAATGTCCATATTATAAGTCGCGAAAAATATTTTGTCACAATAGGTACGGAGAACACTCATCAATATACATGTCAGATGTAGCATAGTAGTAAAAAAAAAACTGCGTAGGTTGTCGGTACTCTTGGACCTGTGAAGATTGCCGTTTACTGTGGCGCTCTTCATAGATTCGAACGAGTTTTAGGCACTCGTGAATAGAGACAGGACGTCGAACTTCCAAAAAATCCTGCACGAAGGGATCCAGCTCGTGTAACAAAGTGTCACAAATATCAGACTCGACTGCAGCGGGGTCCCATAATTTGTAAAGTCGAACTGCTTCCAGAGCGAACGAGACTGGACTATCTGACGCTCGCTGTCGCCTGGAAAACAGTTGTTGGGCTAGGCCGACCTTATTGGTGCCAAAAGGAAAGACATCAAAAAATGCAGCTCGAAATTGCGGATATGAGCCCTCTGGGTTCATTCGACGCCACTGTCTGTACCAGACCTTTGCCGTGTCTTGCAAACATGTGCCAGCAATAGGTATCTGACAGTCTTCAGGAACATTATATAAGTCAAAATGATCATCAAGATCCTCCAGAAACCTAAGCGATCCGCCGTGTCCCCTGAATACAATAGAACCCGCATGGGGTACGTAATGAGCAAGAATTTCGCTACTTCTCACGGGGGGAGGGGTTGTGGTAGGGTAAATTGTTGTTGAGGCACTGCGGTCGAAGTACGCGGTACATAAGCTTCGTATCTCGCGTATTCGCTGTCTGGTAAGTCAGAACCGCAGGCCTCGTACAGAGCACTGAGTGAATTGTTTGGAACTCTATAACGCTGAGTGCGTAGATTGTCTGTTGTAGAATTATGAGCCTCATGATCCTGACTATAACAGTCATAGAAGAGACCGATAGGATCTGTTAGGTTAGCCATTTTCCGTGACTTCTACTATGAATCTGTTCGAATAGATTTCGGGCGCCAAGATAACGTAAAAGTCATTTCGTACTTCTACGTTAATTTAAAACATCACTATACGAAGAAATAGTTCCTAAAATTAAACCTTAACGGCCAGAAGAAACATGTAAACAACAGAAGTCAAACTTACGGAAAAGAGGCTTTATTCAGGATGTAGCCAACACATCGTAACATAGCATATTGCACTAAACTCTCCACACACCACACAACTCTTAACACAACGCTCCTTTCAATAATCAGTTTGCAACCCAACGCTCGCTCAGCAACAGATTAGTCGTCATTTTTATCGCTCGTTCTTATCAAAACTCTGGCATACGCCACGTTCATTCAACCTCAATTGTATTGCCAAACGTATTCGTTTGAGAGAAAAGATATTACGTTAAGAGTGAAGAATAACTAAGAATAAACTCAAGATTTACATACAGAAAGAAACTAAAACGGAAAGTTAATTTAGAATATACGTCACAGAGTACAGAACCTTACATGTATTTCAAATAAAATGCCCACCAAAACTTATTTCAAATCCATTTGCACAACATGGATTTTATCAGCTTTTCCCGAATAAACGAATCGAAGGATAGAAAAGAAGCAGAATGACATAGTAATAGGCTGCTAATAGCAGAGCAACATATTTATTGGCTTGCAGTACGTTATCAGTATTTGTTCATATCGTCAAGTTCCTGGTATTTCCCTTTTGTAACTCCTGATGCAGAAACCTTTCCGATTTGTAGGCATTTGATTATTTTTCCCCAGTCACCGCAATCTTAACTAACGGTCATTTGATCAAAGAGAAAGGTAGGGGTAAAAAGGAAAAAGAAAAGTGCCCATTAGTGTCCATCCTGATATCGAATGGAAATGAAAGACAGCATGTCACCGACGGAACTCCTAACTCTTGGATCTCTACTTACTTCTTCTCCTCCTAATGCGATTCCCTTGACCGAATCAAAAGAACTACGGCATCAATGTGCATGTGTGTTTGAACACGGAGCTGCCGTTCATCTCATTACCAACGGGAAGTTTACTTCTTCCACAAGCCAGGAGTTACTCAGCCTCCGGGATAAAACGTCCAAACACACATGCCACGGCATACCCTTTTCTAGCGAAAACACACACCCACACCCCAAGTTTCTCATCCACCTTACGATCTGCGATCGTGTGCTACTTTCGTCCCCGTGGACACTTGAAATACATCAGCAGTTACCTTGTGTTTATCCACGTGCAAAGCTTCGAGCCCAGGGTCGTAGAGCAAAGTTGAAGGCTCAATATCCACAGGCGATTGTCTCCTACCACGATTGCACAGCTTCCATTCAGGATTTAGCAGTCCCCAGTAATCTGGTCCTGAAAAGAAATCACAATAATTTACACCAAAGAAAATCAGACAAAACAATAAACGTTATTTCTGTAAACATAACATGAAAAACGTTTTAGAACAGTTTTATATATATGTCAAAATCTATTTTTTTTTATTTTGGTTTAACGACCACCATGAGCAACTCAGTGTGCTATAAGTAGGCTAGATTTTATTTCGCGGCGCGAATTTCCGCAATTATTTTCGATAATTTTAAGGGTTTTCCTGTAATTTCGCGTA
This sequence comes from Macrothele yani, assembly GCA_039090855.1. NCBI lineage: Eukaryota > Metazoa > Arthropoda > Arachnida > Araneae > Macrothelidae > Macrothele > Macrothele yani. Next base: position 17,186,500 of record CM077030.1, read on the forward strand.
TTTCAGATTTTTGCCTAATTTTTATTGTAATTTTTAGATTATTTTTCACATTTAAATAATTTTAATACTGCCTTCATTAGAATTTACGCGAAAAATATATCGCAAGTAATTCTATTCCAAACTCCGAACGAAAACTTAAAATCTTGAATTACCTCTCAAGATCATTCGTTACGAAGAGACTCTTATCGAACAAGCTTGACGCGTAATTCCTAGTCAAATGCACTCTGCTGAAGAATGTACGTGTAGTCTTTCGTGATTTTCACCCCCCCCCGCTACTGTTGAACGACCTTGGCGCACTAGCAACCCGTAAACCGGATGTCGTCAATTGTATTAATTTTAATTGGGAAAAGCAGCTCACAGAAAAGAGTGTTTGAGTTTGGCAGACGCTTAACTTAGAAGTGTTTGTGCTTTCATGTGAGTATTTAGTTTATAAAAGTTTTAGATACTGCTTGTTAATTTTGAAAATGAGCCACGTGATTACATGCATCTGAAAGCAGCACACCAAGGGAACGTTTTATGTGAACAAAAATCTATTGTTCTGTTTATGTTGCAACATACTAGTGGAATTTTCAAGAAAAGAGGACAGTTGTGAAAGCCATTTAGCAAGCAAGCTGCATGAAAAAAGTGTGTCCCGTCAGTCAACCGAAAGTAATGCAGACATGTGTTGATGAATTAATGGAGCAAAGAACTAAGAAAGAACAGCATCGCTCAACTGAACTATCGAAATTAACTGGTGCATTTTGTGCAACTAAAATCCCACTTTCCAAACTGGAGAACCCTACATTAACAAAATATTTGAAAAATACGTTGAAATATATTGGTGTCATTTAAATGCAAATTAGATGAGGAAATTTTTACGTCCTCAAATAACTGTCTTTGCACGATTTAAAGAACTCTCATCCAATACACCACAATTTGCAAGATTAAAAAATATTTATTATTTACACTTAAAAACAGTATGTACAGATAAAAGCTTCGAAAACTAAGTTGGCGAGATCTTTCGGCTCCCCGGGAACCATTGTCAAGCCTAAGAGTGCCACCCGAGTGGAACGCGCAATGCATCTTTTACAAGCAGAAGAGACACGTCATACATCCGTTATCATAGATACAATTATAAACAGCACACCTCTGTACAACAGGAGTTAAGTAAAGCATATGAGCAACTAATTAATAATTTTAAAGACAGTACAGCATGGGGAACAAACTAGGAGGTTTTAAAATCTTAATATATTGCCGCCAAGTTAGTGGCATATTGGTGGGTAATTCCTCATTGCAGCATAAGTCATTAAACCCTTCCCATTCGTCCCTTAGTCTCCGGATTCAATAACCCAACTAGAACCCTTGAAAAAGCCCTTGCAACTCTTCTGAGCAAGTGCTTCAGGGGTTCTAGGTACTCTGTGTTTGGAACACTTCAAGCACTCAACACTATAAAAGCCTTTAATTATGGCGGTCAAAAATTCATAATGGCATCGTTAGATGTTATACAGTCAGTTGCAACGTTGCTGGCATCGCTGGCAATTGTATCTATGATAACGGATGTATGACGTGTCTCTTCTGCTTGTATAAGATGCATTGCGCGCTCCACTCGGGTGGCACTTTTAGGCTTGACAATGGTTCCCGGGGGGAGCCGAAAGATCTCGCCAATTTAGTTTTCGAAGCTTTTATCTGTACATACTGTTTTTAAGTGTAAATAATAAATATATTTTAATCTTGCAAATGGTAGTGTATTGGATGAGAGTTCTTTAAATCGTGCAAAGACAGTTATTTGAGGACGTAAACATTTAGACACGAAATAAATATCTGATGTCAGATGAGGAAATGTTATTTACCGAAAATATATGATATTCACAAGCAACAAGTGACTGATGTTTTAAAATCAATATATAGTATACGCATCGTAGCAGACGAAACAACTGATTCTGAAAATAGATACTCTTGAATATTCTTGCTGTTCCATCAGCTGAAACGAATGTTGAAATCTGTAATGCTGAATCCTCTTTTAATGCAATCTTCCTCGAGTGCGTCCCTATGGAATCCCTAAAGTTTAAAGCTGTCAGCGAGACAATACTTCAGTGCGTCAATGACTACGAAATACCTTTCGCGAATATAACTGCTTTTGTGACAGACAACCCATCTTAAACATTCAATGCGCGGGGAAAGAGTCTGAAAGCCGAATATTCGAGGAAATACATTTCGCGAAGTTTCGGAGTAAATCCCGAAATTTTGCGATTTACTCCACGACCTACCCGCGAATTTTGCCTTGTTTGCCGCGATAAAATTACTACTCTAGCTATGCGCAGTCTCCCGTCTCTAATTTAGGGCCACTGGTTCCAGGGAAGAGAGAGAGAGAGTCAGTGTCGTAAGACAAGCACAACATCATGTCTCACCGGGATTCGAACCCGGACTCATCTGGGAGGAATGATCAGATGCCAGCGCTTAGATCACTGATCGACCGGTGGGGCGTATCTTTCAGAGTATTTTGAAATTCCTATTGAAAAATTGTTTTTACGTCGGATACCTCTAAACACGACCAATAGTTCATCGTCATTGTAGTTTACCATTATGTGGCACAAACTTGTAAAAAATAATTTTGTCGTTATGCAAATCAAATCACCAAATTCATTTTTATTAGAACAATATTAGGATGCACATGATTTTCTTTTTTAAGCTTTTACGGTAAACATATTTAGCACACCTTTTTATGATACACAACTTACTATGTCCACGTACTTCATTTGTTCGTATACTTGACATTCGTGAGACCTATTCTTGCGGTAAGTACGTACTATAGGATAGATTCTAAAAAAATGTAACAGATCTACAAAATGTTACATATTAAAGATTACTTGTATTATTTGGTAGATGATGTACACATTTGTGGTGCAGAGTGAAAATACGGTTAAGTTTTACTCAGTGATGCTCATTTATTTTTCCCTAGAAAGATGTAGCACTTTGAGGCGGCGTGTGCATCAAATAGTTGTCATTAAGTAGTTAAAACGTAGAGAATAATAATTCTAATTTTTGAAGGGCATCCATCACATTTAGAACACGTATACATACATTTTGTTTTCTCATCTGATAAGTCTCAATCTCTTTTCGGTAAAATATGTACCTTTTTCTTTCAAAAGTGGGCTTCTTACAATTTCTTTTATGCGTTTCTTGTGTCGTCTGTCAGTGTAGCATTCAACAGTTGTTGCTCACTATTGTGATAAGTGTGTTATGTTTGTACATGACAAAAGCAGAAGTTTTCGCTTCTCCCAGATTATTGGTGCACCAAAACGAATGTATTTATTTTATCCTTTTCCTATTGACTCAGCTATTCCACCCAAACAGCACAGACCTTATGCGGATCCCATGATTTTTTTTTGGTACCCAAGTCTCACTCCGAAGTATTCATAGTACGCTTTTTTTTCAAAGTAATGTTCCTTTGTTTCTTTCAATAACTATATCCTTCCTTTTGCAAGCAGTGGAATTCGAACGTCACACCTTTCTACTCCGGAGCTGCTCTTCCCCCAATTAAACAACGCTAGAAGCTATATTACTAATTTATTGTCCATTTGCCCCCCCAAGGGCGCAGTTGCCTAAGAGATGGCATCTAAATATCCGTCCGAGATGGGTCCCAGTTCGAATCCCTGTGAGGTATGGATGTTGTGTTTGCCTTATGGTGCTGGCTTTCTCCCTTTCCTGGAGTCAGTGGCCCTAAATTAGGGACGAACGTCTACCTATAGCCCAATGAGTTGTCCATAGTGGGCGTTAAATCCCCAATAAAAAAAATGTCCATTTGACACATACGTCACACTCCCTTTCCTTTCCCCCCAAACTCGAGGCAGGCGGGGACACGAAATCGTTCAGCTGGTTTCGGGTCAACCGACAGCAACACTCGGAGACCGTTTCATTGCAAACTTTTTTATTTGTTATTTACTGTACCTGCTTTGTGTGGAAGAACCATTACACTATCTTTTCCAATCCTCACGGTCAGAAAAATCATTTTTAATCAACCCTGTTCAGGTGCCACCTATAACTTTTTGTTTTGCCGACAGTGGGAATCGAAATTAGAGATCTGCAGGGGCCTAGCTCGGCCCGGAAAAATGTTTCATCCGCTAAGTTAAACTATCGGGGCGGGTCTGAAGTGGATACTTTAACATTTTACCCATGCATTAAAAAAATCTTGTCTCACGAAACCAAAACTAACTTGTTAAATAATCAAATGGGGAAGTTCAATGAGTGAAACGGTTCTGCCACCGGATGCGTTGATTAATTACAGCTTAAACCGACGAGTCGGGATGTAAGATGAGAGGCTGAAACGGGACTGTTCATTTCTTTTAAGGTTGGAATCAAATTCCGTTTTCACTTCGTTGGCTTCAGCGATTAAATCACCTGCCGTTCCATTTCTTTTACGCTTTGCAACCGTAAGTTCTCCCTTCCTTTCTTTCTTTCAGTCGACAGACCCACACTTCCACTATCCTCTCTTTCAACCTCAGTTATCTATCGGTTCCTTTTAAAATCCCACTCTCCTTCTACCCTCCACATCCCTGATGTCTCCCAATCCTCTCTCACCACTGTCTGGTATGCCGCCCTTTCTCCTCTTTCATCTCCTCTTGAAATAAACACTCACTGGCTGTTTCTCCCCCGCCGTCTTCCCGTTCCATCCATCCTCCACCGCATGACCATTCTCGATTGACCTCTTTGCCCCTTCTGTACTCAAGAAGCTGATGTCTCTCACGTTTATCTACATTGTGTCATCCTTCTTCCACTACTCCATCTTGCATTTTCCATAGCACAACGTTCAGCCACAACTGATCTTCCTTTCGATGCCTATAAGACACTCCTCCTGCAGGTCTCTCCGCCAGTCAAGCTTCCACCCATCTGCTCATATATTTTCATCCTGGTGAATCTACGTATTTCATCAGCGCTGCCGAGATATCTCATCTTCTCATACCTTCCACCAAGTTTCTGCGGTACTACTGTGCCACGTCCGGGAGCGTCTCCTCTCAAGACTTCGTCTAGAGAACCTTGTGGCCGTTGCCCAACAAAGAGGGCAACAATTCCGTTCCACCTAGTCTCCGGCCGCCTCCTGGTGCGCCGGCATGCCAGAGACGTTGCAACTGACTGTCGGCAATCTATAACCTCGATTCTCCTAGCTCTGTTGAACTCCAGTTCAACGTGCATGTTCATCATTGGTTTTTGGATCATTCATGTTATTTTTTTTATCAATCTGAATTTGAATGTCACTCTTGCTTATTAGTTTCTGTGGTATTTATTGTTGTAGTCACCGCATCTCAAGTGTATTTCTGTTTTTTTTCTTATGTTGCGACGGTAATATCCCTCCTGCCTTATAGTTTTACATTAATGGTGATTATTGCTTGCATTGCGATTTGCAAAATGTGTATATATAATTTTGCTACGTTCCATTGTTTGTTATCACATGTTGCAGCTTTACTTTGAGACGGCCTGTTCGTCTGTCTCCTTAACTCGTTTTATTAATAAGTGTGCATTTCTCACTCTAATGCTTCGTCCGACCTTCGCACTGTGCTGTAACTCAACTGTTCAACGTTTAGAGATTCGTTATTTTATCACTGAATTTCACTTGCATAAAATACTACTCCTTGGTTTACAGTTAAATTCAACTCTCTTGTTAAGCTAATTTTCATCGATTGCATCAAAGCACAGCACAATGTCGAGTATATATATAAATGTTGTTGTCTTCACTACTAACGTGCTGTGATTCCTCCTTACGGTTATACAGGGTGTACACAAATTAGTTGGGCAATTTCGTAAGTGAATAATGTACGAAATATTAAGTGTAAGTTACCGGTTCAATTGCAGATGAGTCTTAGCGTATCCTAAGTTTGCGGATAGATGTTTTTGGCCCATTCTTCTTTGCTGAAAAAACTGTTACGGGAATCGTATACCTGGACATGCTTCAGATTTACCTGATGCCGATCCTGAAAGAAACAATGCTTCAAGGTTTCATTTTTCAACAAGATGGCGCACCGTGTCACTTGCACAGATCGGTGACTTCTTACCTCATTGCTGAAGTACCAGTTTGGATTGGTCGCGGAGGTGTTATTCCATGGCCAGCACGATCACCAGATCTTTCTCCCCTAGATTTCAGTGTCTGGGTTTTTGTTAAAGACCAGGTTTACCGTCCGCCGCTTCCGAAATCCATTCCTGAATTGAAATCACGAATCAGCACTGCACTTGGTTTGATCGACGTGAGCATGCTCTCTAACATATGGCAAGAACTGATGTACCGATGGGACATTTGCAGGGTAACGAAGGACAGCCACATCGAACATTTGTGAAAAAGGAAAACTTGGTGTGTTTCACTATCTTATAATTTTGTTCACTCTCATGTGTGCCTGTATAACTACGCATAATAAATCATTCTTTTTGCCCAACTAATTTGTGTACATCCTGTATTTCAGCTCCGTTTGTGTTCAGTTCTTCCACGTCTATGTGAACTTCTCCTGTGTCGAGATCAACATGTTCCGTCAATCTCATGTTTCTCATTACTGACATCTTTCACTTAGTTGTGAATGCGCTAATCTGTACATACCCTGCAAATGCGTTCCATTGTTCGTTGCCGCAATTTTGCACCTTGTATAATATGTGCCCTGATTATCTATCTCCTGTTTGATTGTATAGCACTATGAGTGCCCTCTTCATTATTTTTTTCGATCATTTTGTTAATTGCACCGTGCTGTATATAAGTTGCATTACACCTGGACCCTTGTCACACTTATTATATATTCTTTGTTTTCGGAAAAACTCGTTAGAATGTTCTCTAAATCAAACTTCAACATAAAGCTTATATCTCCTAACAAATGTGCATATAATATGCACCATGCTGTACAAATATTATTTGTCGTCCCTATGATTATCATAATATCTCCCAGTACTAAGACATCCTAATTCTGTTTGCCTTAGGTTTCACATTATCTACTTTGTCATCCACAATTCTCCTTTTGCACAGTGCTTCATTATATGATTCTGGTTCTGTTATTTGTCAGCACTATAATGTACTTATGCTCCGAGACGAAATGTCCCGACAGTCTCTTTTATTGTTCTTGTGCAAAATGTCTGCACCTCTTAATACGAGGCTCCTTTGTGAATCAATACATCGTGCTGTATATAATGTAAATAGATGTTCCAGTTTGTATATTTTACCGTACAATATATGTATCAAAACGCCCATGTTCGCCAACTGAACCCAACCTTGCTAATAAAACTGTGTTGAACTGAAGAAGCGTATATGCTCCAGCTTTGTCCGTCTGTCTGTCTGTCTGTCCGTTCGTCCATCCGTCCGCATGATAACTCGTGTAAACATTGTTCGATTTCGATCAAATTTTAGTATATGATAGGGGATTACCTGGGGACGAACCTTATTAAAAATGGACGAAATGGGGTCAAAGGTCTAGGCATAGGAGTGGAATCCATTCCGTTGCCCTTATCATTCATAACGTGCGTACAAATGGTTCGATGTCGATGAAATTTTTGTATGTGGTAGGGGACCATCTGGGGACGAACCCTGTGGGAAATGGACGAAATGAAGTCAAAGGTCACGACATAGGAGCGGGATCCTGTCCATTACATTGCCCTTATGCGTCATAACGTGCAAAAAATGGCTCGATTTCGATGAAAATTTAGTATGTGGTAAGTAAGGAACCACCTGGGACCGGATCCTATTGAGACTGGGCGAAATAAGGTCAAAGGTCAGGACATAGGAGAGGGATTCATTCCATTGCCCTTATGCGTCATAACGTACGTAAAAATGCTTCGATTACAACAAAATTTTATCATGTTGTTCCGGAGGCATACTGAACCAATTATGTTTAATATAATCGAAATGGAGTGAAAGGTCACGACATAAGATCGAGATTTATTCCACAGCCATTATCGTCATAACTTGAGTAATAAGTTGAGTAACGATTTCTAGTATGTTGGAAAGCGTATCATAAGCAATGCATTGCATGATTTAACTAACTTTTTTTTTCTTTTCAGTTAAATGTTTACATGAACGGTGTTATCAGGTTCTCCAAACCAAAACCGAAACGAAATTCTGGCGCAATTTTTTGCTACAACGAAGATCAGGAAGTTCGAAATATTTGCTTGCATATGTGCGGTTCCAGGGGTACTTATGTATTTCTTGAAGTGTAGAGACAGGTTTTGAATCCTAAAACTTAACTTTCGGGAAAAGAAACTGTGCACTTGTTATCTACGATATAATGACTTCCAAAATACAGGTACCCGTTACGCCTACACTTTTCAGTATTCTTTATAAATTTCCTTCTCTCGCTCTGTGTGTGTGTGTGTGTGTGTGTGTGTGTGTGTGTGTGTGTGTGTGTGTGTGTGTGTATTCATATCTCCATTTCCAAAATGTGTTTTCTTTCATTTCGGAATTTCTTTTGTGGACATCCTCTCGCGGGACACTGAAAGGTGCTTCGCTGGTCAAGACGAATATAGGAAGAAGTGGAAGAAGAACGAAGGTAGAATTGTAAGAAAAACAAAGGAAGAATTGGAAGAACAATAAAGGTGGGATTGGAAGGAGAATAAAGGAAGAATTCGAAGAAGATAGAGGAGAAATTGGAAGAAAAATAAAGGAAGAATTGGAAGAAGAACAAACAAAGAATTTGAAGAAGAATAAAGGAAGAATGGGAAGAAGAATTGGAGGAAGAATAAAGGAAGAACTGGAAGCAGAACAACGGAAGAATTGGAATAAGAATAACGGAGAAATTAGAAGAAAAATAAAGGAAGAATTGGAGGAAGAATAAAGGAAGAATTGGAAGAAGAAGAATGGAAGAATTAGAAGAATAAAGGAAGAAATGAAAGATGATTTGGAATAACAATAAAGGAGAAATTAGAAAAAAAATAAAGGAAGAATTGGAAGAACAGTATAGGAAGAATTAGAAGATTAAAGGAAGAATTGGAAGAAGAACAAAGGAGAAATTGGAAAAAGAATAAAGGAAGAATTGCAAGAAGAATAAACGAAGAAATAGAAGACGAATAGAGGAAGAAATGGAAGAAGAATAAAGGAAGAATTAGAAGAAGAATAAAGGAAGAATTGGAAGAAGAATAAAGGAAGAATTGCGTTACTTACACTAAATGGCGGGGAACGCTTGATGGATATATAAAACGGTCAGGGGCAGTAAATTTGTGCCAGGCCGGGTTGTGGCTGGGCCGACCCGGCCTGGGCTATCCAAATTAAAACCCGTTCAGACCTCTAGTCGAAACCGCATCCTCTTAACTTTGAGCTCCTGTTCTCCTAATTGAACGACACCGGCAAACTTATCGCTTTTGTCTTTTTCATTTGATTCATACGTCACATAACAAACTTTTCAAAAATATACCAGACACTATCCTGTAACCATTACCATAAGAAAGCAGCATTCAGTACATTTAAATCCGGCACACATACAATTAATTGTTGAGACGCAAACCAAACTAGCAATCTTTCATCCTTGTAGAGAGTTGGAGACCAGCTCAACTGCAGGTTCAGACATACTCGAACCCTGCTTCAACATGATACACAACCCTGTTAGCCCCCCTCTCCTTTCCAAGTGCCACCAGATTCATCTTGAAACAGGGACGGATCCAGAAGCTTACCTTTGGGGCGGGGCAGAAAAAGATGGATGGAGAGACTGCGCATGGGTCTCTCTCTGACACACGCACGCACACACACACACATGCTCTTTCAGGCAATGCACAGCCTTTTAAAGTTTTTCCATCTAAAGAATTGCGCAAATTGTTTAAATCACAAAGTGTGAAAAACAAGTTAAGAATTAGCACTATGTTCCTGGAGTTCAGTTATCTGGATAGAATCTTTCAGAAAGCTTTTAGAGCTCTTCCATTCGGGAGGCTTAGTTTAATATTATAATTTCTAGTTTGAATCACTGAATCATTCCTGAGCAATATGACCGGCAGTTCCACTTTAAAATATTTATTTATGCTTTCATAATGCATGATACCCACCTCTTTTGAAAGGAACTTCCATTTGCTTCGCTTCATCAAATCGTTCCTTGTTTTAATAGAACTTTTGTTTCGACGTTTGTGGAAATATCACATTAAACAAGTTAGCAAAATCATGCAATGCATTAACTATGATACGCTTTCCAACATACCAGAAACCATTACTCAAGTTATGAGGATGATGGCTGTGGAATAAATATCGCTCCTGTGCCCTGACCTTTGACCCCATTTTCACGATATTCAACAGAACCGCTTCAGCATACCTCTGGAACAACATACTAAAGTTTTGTCGCAATAGAAGCACTTTTAGTCAAGTTATGAAGATAATGGCTGAGGAATATATCTCGTTCCTGTGCCCTGACGTTCGACCCCATTTTGTTGATATTAAATAGAACCGGTTCACTACATTCCGGAACAACATGATAAATTTTTGTCGCAATCCAAGCATTTTTACATGAGTTATGACGCGTAAGGGCGATGGAATGGATCCTCTCCTATGTCATGACCTTTGACCTCATTTCGTCCATTTTCAATAGGGTTCCTGCCCAGGTTGTCTCCTACCACATACTAAAATTTCATCAAAATCAAACCATTTTTACGCGACTTATATCGTGCGGACAGACAGACAGACAGACAAAGCTGGAGCATATACGCTTCTTCAACTTCCGTTTGGAAAGCGTGAAAAAGCCTACCAAGTGCTTCTCGTGATCAGACAAAATCCCTTTTGCTTTCTCATATCAGCTTCATTTCACTCTGAAAATCCAGATTTTTTTTTGTTTGATTTTTTTGTTCTTCCTCTCTCAGAATCGAGAACAGAACACTTATCTCAAAATTCACAACACATTTTAATCGTTGTAAAAGCTTTTACAAAAATCTGCATTTATTACTAGAATTTTACAAACATAAATGCCTTAATTATTTACGATTTCAGCTATTTAAAAGGAAAAACCGCGTTGAAGGCGATCTTCCCAGTCACCCATTGACAGATCCGCAAGTGTCTTCAAACCTCTTACATAGCAGGTTTGAGTGGCAAGATTATTCTGTACACGATCAATAACTAACAAAGAATTTCCGTTTCGCTCCAACTGATAATTATTTAATTATTTCATTTTGTGGCAAAGCAGCGCGACAGGAAAAGTTGAGCATCATTTCTGAAATCAGCACATGAGAGTTAATAAGAAACTGAGAAAAAATCTAAAACCAAACTATTGCACACTCGTGCTTCCATTTGAAGTAATTAATGCAAAAATGTACCAGATATGCTATACATTTTCTGCTTTCACTATCATCCAATTTCAGAAATCGATTATTGAACTATACTTATGTATCTCACACAGTGCAGGGGTTGCTCTCGCTTTTATAAAGTTTTCGTCAACTTATTCGCTAAATTTATGTTCTTTGCCAATGTATTATAAGAGTACAAACAGCCAAAACAATCTTTCCATCGCAAAAACCATTTCTTTTTCTTTCGCAAATTGCGAAGAATGCTATCAGCAGCGCGACCCCTGCAGTGTAGTTTCTTCAGCAGGGCGATTAAAAAAAATGTGAATCCTAGTACTGCATGTGACGTATTTACCTCAGAGGTGACGCGCATGTTAAGATGGAAGCAACAATCTAAGCACTTGCCGATGTAGCTTAATTGGGAAAGCATAGGGCTCGGAAGCAGAAGTTGCGGGTTCAATTAATGTCCCCGGCAAGCTGCTTTTACGTCATATTAGGGCCCGAAAGTAAACTGAAACCTCTGGCCGTTGGGTTTTTCGAAAAATGTGTGATTTTCTTTCCACACATCGTCTGGGGAATTAGTCAGAATTCCTTCTACAGTGAGCTCTCCTTCGGGTGTGATTTGCCGGCTGACCCGAAAACCTACGATTCCGCCCCAGTCCTTTCAGCGACATGTGCTATTTTCGTTTCACACGTAGTCTGGAATTAGTCGGAATTCCTTCTTCTACAGTAAGCTCTTTATGATATGTGGTGTGCCGGCTCACCCGGAAACCTATGATTCCGTCCCAGCCCTTTCTCAAGGGAGGATAAACGCGACATGTGCTATGTTTTGTTCCACACATCGTCTGGAATTAGTCGGAATTCCTTCTTCTGCAGTGAGCTGTCCTTCAAGTGTAGTTTGCGGGCTGACCCGAAAACCTACGATTCCGCCCCAGTCCTTTCAGCGACATGTGCTATTTTCGTTTCACACGTAGTCTGGAATTAGTAAGAATTTCTTCTTCTACAGTAAGCTCTTTATGATATGTGGTTTGCCGGCTCACCCGGAAACCTATGATTCCGTCCCAGCCCTTTCTCAAGGGAAGATATACGCGACATGTGCTATGTTTTGTTCCACACATCGTCTGGAATTAGTCGGAATTCCTTCTTCTGCAGTGAGCTGTCCTTCAAGTGTAGTTTGCGGGCTGACCCGAAAACCTACGATTCCGCCCCAGTCCTTTCAGCGACATGTGCTATTTTCGTTTCACACGTAGTCTGGAATTAGTCAGAATTCCTTCTTCTACAGTAAGCTCTTTATGATATGTGGTTTGCCGGCTCACCCGGAAACCTATGATTCCGTCCCAGCCCTTTCTCAAGGGAAGATATACGCGACATGTGCTATGTTTTGTTCCACACATCGTCTGGAATTAGTCGGAATTCCTTCTACTGCAGTGAGCTGTCCTTCAAGTGTAGTTTGCGGGCTGAACCGGAAACCTACAATTCCGTCCTAGCCCTTGCTCAAGTGATGGGAGATATATGTGGCGTACGTGTCTCAGAGGAAACGCACATGCGAAGACGGTAAAGTTGTATCGATGAACTTCGTCGGTATATATAAATTGGGTAAGCATTCGGCTCCGAAGCTGATGAATGCGGATTCGATTTTCCGCCACCGGCAAATCGAAACCACGTCCTTCAGCTCCGGAGCCGAATCATAACCATATTTTTCATGAGCCTCAACCAAATCGAAACCACGTCCTTCAGCTCCGGAGCCGAATCATAACCATATTTTTCATGAGCCTCAACCAAATCGAAACCACATCCTTCATGAGCCTCCGGAGCCGAATCCATTTGCCGCCTCCGGAGGAATGGATTCTAAGCAAGAGCATTGTGAAGTTCGAAAATCTACTAAGGGGCCGTCCATAAAGTACGTCCGTGATGTTTTACTATTTTTAGGCTCCCCCTCTTCCCCATGTCACATTTTGCTCGTTTGTTGGCACCCCTACCCCCTAAAAAGCATGTCCTGATTCCCGCAACCCTCTTTATTTTTGACGACTGCTTTTAGAAGTCCGTTGAGAAACAGGAAGAAAACATGTAATTATTTAAAGGAATCTTCCATATATTTACACGTTTGCTTCAGAAAATATTTGTTATTTAGGCATTAATTTATTCCATGATGCTACCCGAACTTTATAATTCTAGAATAAAGATCTACAAAGAACGCAATACTCCTGATTATACCATCTACAAAACACGATAGATTTCGTAATACATATACAAGAACTTAATATTAATATCCTAATTTAGCTAAATATCATGAGAAATCTAAAATATTTCATACCTGTTTTTAACAATTAAAAAAAAAAAAAAAGAGAAAACAAAACCAAGAAATGACATCCACTATATTTTTGCCGCTGGACGGCCGAATTACTAAACCTCCCACCTCCCCTATGTCACATTTGGTTCGTATGTCAGGAACCTCCCTTCCCCTGTAATCTCGGACGTACTTTATGGACGGCCCTTAACGCATATCTTAACTATGTGGAGATCATCATCATCATCATTGTCAACCATTATCAATCCACTGCTGGACGAAGGTCTCCCCAAGTTTCCTCCACAACGGTCTGTCTTGTGCCAGTCTCCTCCATGTCACTCCCGCATATTTACGAATTTCATCCACCCATCTCCCATGTGGTCTTTTTCTGGGTCTTTTCCTGTCCCTTGGAATCCAATCTAAAATTTCGGCTGTCCATCTATGGTCTGTCCTTCTGGCAGTATGTCCAGCCCATTGCCATTTCAGGGATTTAACTCTGATCATGATGTCTTCCACTCTCGTCATTTTCGGATCCACGAGTTCCTCTTCTTATCTCTCCTGGTTATACCAAGCATGCACCTCTCCATGCTTCTTTGAGTTGTCTGCAGCCTTTGTATGTCTCTTTTAGTTAAGGTCCACGTCTCTGCACCATACGTAAGCACTGGAAGGATGCATTGATCAAACACTTTTCTTTTAAGACATAATGGCATATTGCTCTTGAAAATTATGCTGTTTCTTCCAAAAAGCTCTCCAGGCAAGTTTTGTACGCCGATTAATTTCTTCATCAATGTGACCCTCACTTGATATCTGCTGTCCAAGATAAACATACGTATCTGTTATCTCCAGTTTTTCTCCATCAATCGATAAATCTTCATTTCTTGTAAAAGCATTGAACATCACTTTTGTCTTCTGAAAGTTCATTTTTAATCCCACTTCTTTACTCTTGTCAGCAAGTTCCTGGATCATACTCTGCAGCTCTGATGGGGTAGTTGCAAAAATGACTACGTCATCAGCAAAACGAAGGTGGGTTAGATAATCTCCATTAATCTTTATCCCTTTGTTTTCCCAGTTCAGTGATTGAAAGACATTTTCCAATGTGGCATTAAAGAGCTTCGGAGATATGGTGTCACCTTGTCTCACTCCCTTTCCAATTTTTATGTGTGTTGTATTTTCAAACAGCCGAATCTTTGCACTTGCATTTTCATAGATGTTATTAATAATATTAATGTATGCATCTTCAATACCGCAGGATTTCAGAGCCGTGGTAACTGCTGATGGTTTCACCCACCGAATCAAAGGCTTTTTCATAATCGATAAAAGCCATGCACAATGGAAGTTCATATTCCTTCGCTCTTTCAATTAGTTCTCTCAGTACGTGGATATGATCTATTGTGCTGTAGCCACTCCTGAATCCAGCTTGTTCTCTCGGTTGAGCCATGTCCAGTGTTACCTTCAAGCGGTGTGAAAGAACTTTAGTGAAGATTTTATAAACCACTGATAGGAGGCTGATAGCTCTGTAGTTCCTGAGATCCTCAATGTCACCTTTTTTATGTAGCAGGATCATTGTAGCGTTGTTCCAATCCTCAGGAATCTTCCCTTCATTAAGGCATCAGTGAAAATTTGGGCGAGTACTGTTTCAATTTCTCCACTTGCTTCTTGTATGATGTCTATAGTAATTCCATCTTCTCCTGGAGCTTTCCCCCGCTTCATGTTCTTGATTGCATGAGCAACTTCTGCTGGGAGGACTGGAAGAACTCTGGTACCTTTCATGATGTCTGGAGTACATGTATCATCCCTTTCATATAATTTGGAGTAGAAATCTTTCACTCTTGTCAAAATTTCGCCTCTATTTCTTGTTATAGAACCATCTTCTTTTCTCAGAGCCATAATCTGTTTTCTTCCCTTACTGAGATGTCCCTTTGCTATCTTAAGGCTTTGGTTGTTTTCAATTGCTTTCCTCACTAGCTCACAGTTGAATTTCCTTACGTCTTCAGTGATACTTTTTCGTGTTGTCTTGCATAGCTCTATATATTCCACTTTGGAAGTCACATCTTCTTTAGTTGTCCTCATCTCTCTTCTTTTTTGCATCAACATTTTGGTTTTTCCTGATAATTTGTTCACATGCAACTTGTTCTTAGACCCAGCTAATTTTGTTGCTGTTTCCATTAGAGCTTTGGTTACTTTTCTGTTAACTTCCGAAATATCCACTTCTTCCGATGTTAGGCCTTCTAAAGCAGAGAATCTGTTCTTCAGTTCCAACTTGAAAGTATTATGGTGTTTTTTAAGGTTGGTTATGTCAATACATTTTGTTTGTCTTATGAGCTTGCCACGTTCCAGTTTAGTGTTGAGGTGCATCTTACATCTCACCAATCTATGGTCACTACCTGTGTTGAACTTGTTCAGCACACTGCAGTCTTCGATGACGAATTTTTTGTTACACATAATAAAATCAATTTCACTTGTCGTCCCAATTGGATGTCTCCATGTCCATTTCCTGTGTGGCTTTTTCTTGAAAAAGGAGTTCAAGATGAAAAATCCTTCTGCCTCTGCAAACTCAACGAGAGTATTTCCACGCTGGTTTCTGTTGCCGTGACCGAATTTACCTACTGAAGTTTCATTCTGTTGCCGTTGCCCTATTTTTGCATTGAAATCTCCCATAATTATCTTCAAGTGCTGCTTACCTTTATTATTTAGATGACGAATTTCCTCATAAAATTCTTCAATTTCTTCTTCAGGATGACTTGTGGTGGGTGCATAAGTTTGAATAATCTGAGCCTGGTATCTTCTCGATAGTTGGATAACGAGTCGTGCAGCTCTGTCAGAGGAACTTTCAACTTCTACCACTTTATCCTTCAGTTTCTTGTTTATTATAAATCCAACACCACTAGTTCTGCCAGTATCTGTCCCACGATAATAGAAGAGATGTCCACTTTCAGTTCAATGAGATCTTCTCCTTTTCTCCTTACCTCACTTAGCCCGACAATGTCCCACTTGATCCTTTGTAGTTCCTCTTCCAATTCAAGAAGCCTTGAATCAGAAGATAGGGAGCGTCCGTTATAGGTAGCCAAGGTCAGCATCAAATGGCAGCCTAGTCCGGTCCTCCGGGGATTCTTAGCACCCTCTGCCTTCATGTCGCACTGGCCGCTGCCTTGGCCAGGTACATTCCAGCTGCCGGAGACTGAGGGCCAAGATTTAAGTTGTAGAGTCATTTTGGAGGTGTTTGGCCATAACTCACCACGCTGGCCAAGCGGGTTGGTGAGTGTGGGATAGCATTTCCTCTGATCCCGATGGTATAGTTATACCGCTATTTGCGGTCGTCAGAGCCCCTTTAGTGGGAACAGGATGCACCACGAGAAGGCGGGGTTGACATTTGTCAAGGAGAGGCTGTGATGTTACGCATCACCTGACCTTACATCCTCATCACCTGACCTTACATCCTCATACAAAATTTGTTACTTCCCAGTTGGATCTTCGTTAGTGAATACCACATTACTTCTCCGAATTTAATGTGGAGATATACCTGTTTATTTGCAACTTCCTTAAAGTGCCTACGTGTATTCCAAATCCTTTTTGTGCATTGGGGGTTTCTTGTTAAAAACAGACCCCCCCCCTCTTGGCCGCCTCCTGATGAATTCACTAAACTCCTCCTGTTTTTCATATTTTCACTTGAGCGAACTACTTTATAATCAAGGGTTATCTGAAATGTATTTACTTTGTTCTTTTAGAGAGATTCCATTAATTCATCAGATAAATTTCCAGAGAATTTGTTGTTCAAAGGAAACACTATGTCATTACTTTGTGGATAGCATTAAATCTCCTTATCGTGAAATCTAAAGGATGAGAAGTGAGAATAAACTTAGTTACAAGGCTGTTGTAAAAACGGATCCTTTGCCGCTAATAAAATCAAGGCCTCCGAAGCGGAAATTAAAGAAAAGCAGTTCAACATCGATGAATACAGCCAAAATCATTTCCCGCTAGATCCGATAAGTTCCCGTGTATAAGAATTATCCTTAGCATTAAACGCCATCGCGCATGATTTTGTAATGAAAGTGTTTCTTCCAACCCCACCAGATCCCTCTTTTTTCTGCACTTCGCTTCCGTTAAACTTAAACAGTAGGAGCAGCATTTACTAAGTAATAGCGATTGCAGCAATACCTGATAAGAAAACCCTTTTTAACATGTCCTAGCAAAAAAATAAAATTAACTCGATTTTTTTTATTTGGCGCTATCCAGTTATTTTAACGTAGATTTTTTTTTTAATAAAAGCGGTGATTATGACATTAGCAAATTCAAGCTTAATTACTCGTGCTTAACATATCTGAGTTACAAATTTCTGAAATAACGTTTGCGGCAGATGAAAGTAATTAAAATCAGTTCTGACGTATATTTCTAATTTAAGCTTCCTTTTGAGTTTCTGTTTCTCATACAAAATTTGTTACTTCCCAGTTGGATCTTCGTTAGTGAATACCACATTACTTCTCCGAATTTAATTCTATGTTTTAGCAACGCTGGCACTGACCCAATATAAAGAAAAACTATATACGTAGAACACAAACGACGTGGAGCATACGAAGAGTATAGAGATTATTAAGATTGGTAAGAGCTTGTTGTTAACCTCGGCAGATGATTTACAAATTGATTGTTAATTGGAAGCTACGCAAGCATTAGGCCCATAGATGGTCGTATCAGAACAATATGACTACCAAACTAAAAATGGGAATAACCACCCTTGGCCGGGATGACAGTGGCGAGACTGCGTGGTATGGAGACAATGAGGCCCTGGAAGGGTTTCTGAGGCACACGTGACCATTCTGACTGCAGCAGAGCACGGAGGAACCCGAAGATGACGTGGGTGTGGGTCGGCACGTCTACCCTCTCGATTCAAATAGTTCTACAAGTGTTCTATGGGATTGAGATGGGGCGGATTCGCTGGCCAAGGGAGAACGGAGACATCGCTGTCGTGTTTCTGGAACCAATCACGCACCCCCTTAGCGACGTTGAAGGGTGCAATGTCCTGTTGGTAGGCATCACTACCACCAGGGTAAACGTCCAACATGAAGGGATGATGTGGTCAGCTAGGATAGACAGGTGGTCATTCACGTTCAGTGACACATCCAGTTGTACCAGCGGCCCCAGGTCATACCAGGAAAACATTCTCCAGACATGCACACTACCACCTCCGGCATGCGTTTGACCGATAAGCATGTCCGGGTGTTGGTTCTGGTGTGTCTGACGTCATATCCGCCACCGCTCGTCACTTCTGTGGAGTAGAAACCTCGATTCGTCAGAGAAGGCAAACCATTTTCACTCTTCCACTGTCCAATAACGGTAGTCCCATGCAAACTGCAGGAGTCGTTTCCGATTGACCTGGGTCAACATGAGAGCATTGACGTAGCATCGACCCGGGAGGCACATGTGTAACAGGGTTCGCTATACTGCTATAGGGGACATGTACATGGGCGCCCCAGCCTTTATTTGCGTTGTCAATTGCTGCACTTTTACCAGTCGATTGCTCTTTACCAGTCGGCGGAGGCGACGTTCTCTTCTGGAGTCGATGGCTTTTGGGACTCCACAGTTATGACGTCCGAAGGTACTCGATGTGCCAGCGGTCCATTCTTGGTACACCCTTACTACAGTACCTCGCGAACAGCCCACGAAGTCTGCTGTTCCTGAGATGGTTCCACCCTTGGTGCGGTAGCCGATGATCATTTTCTTAAGCACGTCCGTCAAATCATTATCTCTGCCCATTGTGCGCACTATGGCTCATCTGTACTGGCCGGCTGCTTATATGTCCTTCTGATCGACCTTGTCCCGTGCACTTTGTGTCGAGCCAGGACGGGTACGCTATGATTCCAGGGGTAGTCAGATTATTCTGATACGATTGTGTGTATGATACTTATATGACTTGTGTGACTGAAAATGCTAAATGTTAGTGCGACTTCTACAATTTGGAAAAATAAATTGTGTTATTGTTACGTAAGTTGCTCATTTTTATGACTCCTGATCGTTTTTCCTTTAGTGAGAAGGAGATGTTTGGAATACACTGACTGGACGGATATCATGGATAGTAGTATAGGCTTGATCACATCTGGGCTAAACAGACACGTCCCCATAGCAGACAGATATTCCTGTTTCTTGGATTCTAATTATCGCTAACAAAAATATAATAGTGAAAAAGCAGATCTCTAAATCAAGTTGATTAAGTTGCTGATTTGATCTGTAAACAAGGAAAAAATAAAAAACACATTTCTGATGAAAATGGATCGTTCCAGATTCGAATCAATTATATTTGTTTTCTTACGAGGTATAACAAATTCCTCCACCACAACAAGTTGCTGCAACTAACTTGCTTTGGAGGCGATAGCATTTGTTGTAAGATTATGCAATTTAAGTCTTTTTAGAGTTCTATTTTTCATTATTATAATTGTGAGCGTCAAGCATCTTGTGATACCATATATTAGACAATGTGTGAAGACCAACTCCAAATTTTAAAACATAACGAAACAGATATTTAAACATATATAAAACACAGTGGAACCTGAATATGAAAGTATCATTTCAGCTGAAAATTCAGTTTATGGCATTCTGAGTCTGAGAGTAATGAACTTCTAAGAAAAGACTCAAGTGATATATCAAAGCAGAAAATAAAGAGAAATGTTGTCTGACACTTTGAAACATGTGAGAGACATTTGACCTTCTGATCTTAAGAAAGCTACTCTTAGAATGTTTTGTTTAAGCAGAATTTCAAGGCGTTGGACTCAAGGTTATTGACTGCTTTGAGAGCGTCAGATGTTATAGTCTTTTCACATATGGTGACACAAATGGAAAGGTTAACAGATTTGTTTAAAATAAAGTATTTTGGTTGAGTATATCGTTCGATTCTGAGATGTTATTTCATTTGCTTGATAAATAGTTTGAGTGTTTTTATTGCTTCCAGGAATATGATCTTGAATGAATTCTTTACTCTCATAACATATATGTTGCACTCCATTTATAGTCATCTTGATGCGAACAATGCTCAGTAGGATTTTTGTAGCACTTCTTTTATTCACCCTTTAACCTTTTAGTGTCGCTGAACTCTAAGTGATATCGACACTAATGCTTGGGTGGAGAATTCAAAGTTAACTTTGTTTTAAAGAGAAGCTTTATAATTATTTAAATCTGTAAATACTCATGCGATTTAGGACAATGTGAGCCTCTCAAGATAGGGTCAATATTCTGTCGAGTGTTTGTCATACTTCTTTTATTCACCTTTTAACCTTTCAATGTAACTGAAACTTATATAATATCATCACCGATGTTTAAGGGGGTTAAATTTGTTTTAAAGAGAGATATTATAATTATTCACAGCTGCAAATTCTCATCCTGTTTAGAACAAACTGATCCTTTCAAGATATAAGATATCTAGGCACATGATCACCGTTCTATGACCTTATTAGGCGAAGTACGTTTGCTTTGAGACCCTCTGATGATTAATGAATATGAAAAAATTAATTCCATTGCTAAACCTTTACACTTGTGCACTTCAAAAGACTTAAAATGAATAGAGTTCAACTCAGTAAAAAAAAATGCAGTATGAGCTCCATATAAACCCTCGCTGGAGAACTAAACACGCTGATTCTTCTGAGTGCTTCTCTAGTCGCCTCTTGCTGTCGGCTACGAACCAAAGATGTCGTTTTCGGGTAAGTTTATCTTCTTTTAATTTTGCGTCAAGAACTGATGATTTTTCATCTAGGTATCTGCAGAAAGTTTAACATTTATAACGAATATTTAAAAGTAACATATTTCAGAGTTTTAAATAAAGGGAATCATTAAACATCGTGCACCATTAAGATTCTTTTTTAAAGCTAAATTCCAACTTCTAAATTATGAAGTGGTGAGTTGTCTAGTATATTGATTATTTTTATCATGTTAAATATACTCTGTTCTAATTGCTTTATCACAAATTTTAAACATTAGCAATTAGAATCTATAATTTCTTCATTTTATAGATTTTGAAAAGGAGCTGAAAAAAAAAAAAAAAGTCATTTCTGATGATGAAGAAGAAACTGAAAATCCCACTGTGAAGAAACAAAAGCTTCCAGTTAAAAGGAAAAACAATGCCAAACAAAGTGCTTCCTCACCATATGATTTGGTTTTGGTTGATGACACTGTACCAAATAAGCTCATACCTCCATACTCCATTTATATCGGAAGGGGAATCGTCGCAGAAATTAAAGAATTTCGTAAAAACTATTACCTGTGCTTTGCAAAGATAGTGGACAGTGAGAAAAAGAATCATTTTAACTTGCCAATTGAACAGCTTGGAACTCTGAAAAAGGCCATAGATACATTGTTTCTGTATGTAAAGGACTATCAGTAAATTTTTTTTCTTCGATATACTTTCTTTGAAATAACTAACTAGTAACCTTTATGGTTCAGTGTCAATGTATATTTTGTTCTTAGAAACATTTATGTTTACATACGTGAAATGTTTTTGCAAATTCATAAAGTGACGTAGAACTCTTTCAGTATACGATAACATAAATGTTGGGATTTTGAAAGAGCAAAAACAAGAAAAGAACGCGCATATCGCAAAGTTTCCCAAAATGCAATTTCATAAACAGTCTTCAGCATTTAAAGGCTATGTGGAATCACATGTGGCCACAGCAAATGAAGATATTTCTGATCCCACTATTCTGTTAAACAGCATGAAAACTCAGATTTTTAATATACTGTGTAATAACAGTTTATCTTTGAGGCTTAGATTTATCGTATGTTTAACGATAACTTTCTTCAAGTTTAAAGACGATTCTCCGATCTTTCAAGATTTTTTCTTTTGTTCGTTTGCTGAACGTGTTACGTCAGTATATGGCATAAACGAAAAACTTGAGAAAGCTTTTCAAAAAATTGAAAATTCAATTGAGACATTTATTAGGGACGGAAGCGGGTGGATAATAAAACGTATTAAGTCTGTGCATGTTCATATCGGAAAATATAATTCCATTAATGGCGGTTGTTCTACGATGAGGTTACCGAAGTTTTTGCAAAATAAAAAATGCTTGTTAAACATAAAATGTGAAGACAATTTATGTTTCGTCTACAGCGTTTTAGCAGGGTTATTTCGCAAATTTTCGAATAAAAATTCTGTTAGTACTTATAGAAAATATCTGAAATATTTAAACACTAAAAACTTGAAATTTCCTATGGCATTAAATAAAATAAAATGTTTCGAGGAAAAAAATAATTTATCGATTAGTGTATATTCTTATGATAAAGATGTGTTTCCATTATATGTTAGCAAAAACGCAAAGTTCAGGCAAATTGATTTGTTTCTTTACAAAAGTCATTATTTTCTCATCACGAATTTTAATCGTTTAATGAACCAAAAAAACGGATTACATCATTACTGCCGTAATTGTTTAGTTGGATTTCAGAGGGCAAATACTTTAACTGAACATATGAAAGTATGTATGAATAATAAATTTCAGAAGGTTTCTTTACCACAAGTTGGTAATTCTGAACTTATTTTTAATGCATTTCATAAAATGCATGAACACGCATTTTGTGGTTTTGCAGATTTTGAATGTCTTACGAAAAAAGTGCATACAAGTATACCATCAATATCTAAAAGTTTCACTCAAGAAAGAGAAATTCACGTTCCTATCAGTTTTGCCTTAATCGTAGTGAACAAAAAAAACGAGATTGTGTATCACAAATATTACTGCGGTAAAGATACAGTGAAACAGTTTCTGGATGTTTTAAAAAACGTGTGTGCTGTTGTTTTGAAAAAATTGAAAGAAAATGTTCCCTTGATTAAAGAAACAATAAACCGAAGTTACACTAATAAGTGTCACATATGTGGAAACAGATTTAAGAAGGGTGATTTAAAAGTACGTGATCACAGTCACTTCAGTGGTGAATTTAGAGGATTTGCACATCAGTCATGTAATCTGAATTATAAAAATTCATACTTTTTTCCAATTGTTATGCATAATTTGGCTGGCTATGACAGTCATATCATTCTTAAGAATATTTCTGCGCAAGTAGCAAAAGAAATCAAGATCATTCCTGTCAATATGGAAAAATATTCGACTTTTACATTAGATAACATAAAATTTATTGACAGTTTTCGTTTTCTAAATACATCATTATCTAACTTAGTTGAAAATTTAAATAAAAATATGTATGACTTCCCCATTTTTAATTCATTTTTTAAAAACTGCAAAAACAGGTTTTTGCTAAGGCAAAAAGGAATTTTTCCGTATACATATTTCTGCTCAGAAAAGGTTTTAAAAGAAACAAGATTACCAAGCAAAAAGTTCTTTTATAATAATTTGACAGAGTCTCACATTTCAGACGACGATTATGATCATGCGCAACTTGTGTGGAAAGCATTTAAATGCAGATCTTTCTCAGATTATTTGCGTTTGTATCAATACACTGATGCACTGTTGTTAGGAGATATTTTCATGAATTTCAGACGTTTATCACTAAATTACTATCGGTTAGATCCTGTACACTTCATAAGCGCTCCAGACCTCTCATGGAATGCAGGTTTAAGAAAAACGAAAGTTAAACTGGAATTGATTACTGACATTAGCATGTACTTATTTATTGAAGCGGGAATCAGAGGCGGTATAAGTCTTGTCGGTACAAGGTTTTCAAAAGCAAATAATCCCTATATCCCAGAAGATTTTGATGCTACGAAACCCACAACTTACATTTTGTCCTTGGATGCCATAAATTTATACGGATTTGTACAGTGTGCTCATTTACCATATGCAGGTTTTAAATGGTTATCTGAAGAACAAATATTAAATTTCGATGTTACTTCTATCCCTGATGATTCAGATACAGGTTACATTCTTGAAGTAAATTTAAAATACCCGCAGAACATTCACGATGAACATGATGATTATCCTTTAGCTCCTGAGCATTTAGTTGTAAGAAAAAGTTTTTTATCAGAGTACCAGAAAGCTACATTAAAGAATTTGGATTTAAAGTTTCAAGGAGTGAAAAAATTGATTCCAAATTTATTTGACAAGCAGAATTATATTGTCCATTATCGTAATTTAAAGTATTACATAAAGAAAGGATTAATTTTGGAAAGAATTAATAGAATTTTGTGTTTTAAACAGAAGCCATGGTTACGAGATTATGTCACATTTAACAATGAAAAGAGAAAACAAGCTAACAATGAATTTGATAAATCGCTTTTTAAGCTTATGAACAATGCGTTTTACGGGAAAACATGTGAAAATGTTAGGAAAAGGATCACAGTGAAAGCTGCAGTTACCCAGAAACAATGTCAAAAGTATATGTCTAGTCCTGCATTAGAGTATTTTGAAACCATTAACGATAATTTTGTACTATTCAAGTTAAAGAAGACTAATCTTTTTCTAAATAAGCCTCTTTACATTGGATTTTGTGTCCTTGAACTCAGCAAACTGCACATGTATAAAACCTACTATGATTTTTTTAAAATGCAATATAAGAATCGTTGCAGTCTAATTTACACAGACACTGATTCACTAACAATGTATATTGAAACTGAAGATGTCTACCAAGATTTGTGTACTGTTTTTAAAGAAATAGTTGACACAAGTCAGTATCCTACTTTTCATCCTGCATACAACAGAGGAAATGAAAATAAGTTGGGATATTTCAAGGATGAAACAAATTCGAAGCCAATAAAAGAGTTCTGCGCACTAAAACCAAAGATGTATTCATATATATATCAAAATGATGCAAAAAAAACAGCCAAGGGAATTAAGCGTTATGTTATTAAGAATCTGAATCATGATGATTATAAAACTGTATTGTTTGGTACTCAGTTGCTTAGACATTCTCAGTATCAAATTAGCAGCAAAAAACATAACTTAAAAACTGTAATTCAAAATAAGATTTCACTAAGTCCTTACTATGATAAGAAATTCATTTTTGATGATGGAATTGAGGTGAAATCTTTTGGACATTATTCTATCGCATAAGTTGTGTTTTATGATGTTCATTTGTAAACTGATTTCTGTGTTTCATAAATTCAACTTATAGACTCGTGTAATTTAAGTAAATCTCAAAATATGTTTTATCAAAGTGCAAAAGAAATTATCACTAAGTTTTAAAAAGCATCATACAGAAACCATTGCATATTTATTATCTGTATGCATCGCTGAAGAAAAAAAATCAAACGCATTCATTCACCTGTGAATGAATACACATTTCATTTCAGATATATCAATGTGTAATAAAATTTGACGTCTGCCGTCTTTTGAGAATTAGTTTTTCAAGCAAAAATGAGATTTATGTAAAAGTAGAGCCTCACTGCCCCTTCTTCATAATTTTTTTCTGTTATAGATCTCGTGCATCAGTGCTCATCAAACTCATGTGTGACATTCAAATATTTCATAAATGAGAAAGAGGATCAGCAGAAGATTTATCAGTTTGATATATCAAATCCCATGCTTGACATTGTCAACCCACTAACTAAGAAACAATTCAAAAAAATTATTGAGGAAAAGAAGCAAGGTCATTGGTACAGAGGCATTATGAACAAAAAACATATTGACTTGTTTACAAAGAATAAAACGGAAATTTTTATTATTACAGAAAAAGATAATGAAAGCTTTAATGTTTTAATGAAAGTAAACAGTAAAGGAGTAGTGCACTTTTTCAGAGTTTCGGGAATAAAAATAAAAAAGATTTGGAACTTTTTCAAAAGTTTTCTTTACATATGTAAGTCAACAACGATGTGTATCAGTTCAGATCTAATGATATTAAATGCTATGCACTCTATAATCTGCGTATAGAGAAATCTTTAAAATATGCATTTACAGTAGGTTTGAGCTTTCACGGGTTTTATTAAAAGGAATTCATTTGAATTATATACTTTTTCTGTATTTTTGGCATGTTTTATGAGGTGAATATTACGAATTGCATTTGCATGGTAATCAGAATTGTATAAGATATTATACACTTTAAACTGTGTTGTCTGTTGTAGCTTCAATGGATTGTATTGCTGATACCATTGCATTTCACACTATAAAATTGTGTTATCTGTTGTAGACTCCATAGTATGTATTGTAGCCACCATTGCATATATATATACTATAAAATTATGCTGTCTGTTGTAGATTCCATAGATTTTATTGTAACCGCTATTGTATATATATATATATATATATACTATAAAATTGTGCTTTCTGTTGTAGCATTAAAAATAAAAGGGTGAAAACCCGCCAGATCATGTGTTTCGATTGCAATTATACTTCAAAAGGTTGCAATGTGCTACATATGGTCTGTCGGCAAAAGTAAAGCAGCACAGCCTAGATGAGCAAATGAATGCGACATTTTATTACACAGCAGTTTGGTGAATGATGATGGAAGTGAAAATAACTGTGAGTATTATTTTTATTAACTTTCTAAAAGAGTAAGTAATTGATAAATACAGAAAGTATACAAACACACAAAATATGAAAAAGAAGAAAACGTTTTTATTTGAAATTTGTGATCCTTAAGAGTTACATTTTCATTGTTACAATATAACATCAAAATATTTAGATAACAATTGACTATCCGTTAATAGATTAAAATAGCTGAACAGATTTAAGTAGAGTGACATCACTCGTCTGTCTATTAGGATTAATCAGCGTGTCCATTATCAAAAGTCTCTACCGAAAGATAATCTTTAAGCGTCTAACATTTCAAGAGTTCAACGTTTCTTGACCTCTGTCAGAGGATACATCAAGATATGCTAGCTTTATAGAAGGTATCTTGTGTTCTTTTCGATGTGAGCCAGATGTTCGCTCTTTTTCGTCGTCATTTTTTATGGGCTGATTCACTGCAGTTTGCGACGAATGCGAAACACATACACACATACATACACACAAATGCAAATATTAGCATTCTGAAAACGATCGTTCTAAAGGATGAGTATTTCTGGTGATTGGTGAATGAATTTCTCTAATAATTTCTCTGTTAGTAAGAACTTAAAGACTCCATCAGCGGTAAAATTTTACAACACATTTCTAAACAGTCCATTCTTTTGGATGTAGGAGCATTATATCATTTTAGTTCTTCAAAGTGCACTGTCAGATAATGAATGTTGTAAACGGCAATTCTGAATTTTTAATGCATGAAGCTCCTTAAGGATCTCCTTGTTCGACAAGATTTTGAAATAGGCGATTTTCGAGTCAAATGCTGGGTGATCCACTTCATCTGAAGGAAATTTTACAGCAGCATCAACTGTTTGAAGCATCGTTTCGTAGAGTTTATTGCCACAACTTTTAACAGTGTAGGGACTGCTGGCGGATGTTCTGTGAACATGCACAAATCCAAATTTCTCCATGGTTTATTATAGAATAAACTCTGCAAATGTAATCTCTAAAGAGGTTTGAAATGAAGATTTGTTCTAACGTTCCTTTACATCCACATGGGTTTTTATACTTGATGTGAGGATCAACACTGCAATTGATGAAGTAACCAATGAAAACAGATCAACTTAAGAAGTAACCAATGAATTTTGATGTTTAAAATCAGATCAATACGCAATCAGTTAGGTCTATTTGCTTTTTCTTCACATAAGCACTATAGTATGTCTTTTTAACATTTTCTAAACCTTATCCAAATTAGTCAATAACTACCGTATTGGATGTAATATAAGCAATTAAGTGTTTACTAATTAATAACATTCAAGCTTGTTTTGATTCATTTAGTTTTAGAGAACAGTGGATCTAAGTTGTTTTCCTAAATTCCATACAAGTCTGATATTTCTTTAAATTTAACTTGCAGGTATGTAGTTTTAGATGACGACTGACGAATCTTTTCACCACTTGCTCATTATGGCCTTGGTCTATGAGGCTCAGTTCTTTAAGACTTTTTCCTCTAACCATTTTATAAAGAAAATATAAGCAAAACAACCCACAACTTGCTGAATAAGGCGCCTGATATGTTATTTTGTTCCATTTAACGCTATCAGAATTTTCATCGATAAATTTTAATATAGATGTATTATTAGGTTCGATGCCATAAGAGCAAAAATAATAGCATGTAGAATTTTGAAAGAATAAAGCAATCCAATGTGAACCTTTCTTTTTCATTGGATCTAAATTTACAATAAAGGAAGACCAGCGATCTCTGTGCTGAGGCAAACCATCAGACGGATATACTCCATGAAATGTGGTGCTCATAACAGGATCACTGCATGCTAATCGCCAAAGACTACGCGTATCCATTAAAAGTCGGTAAACACACTTCGTGACTTGTCAATTTCAATCGTATTTTGGAATTCTGCATAAACTACGACGTTAACTGTTTCGGGCAATGGTTCAGAAAACTTCAAATCTATGGAAAGATTACCATTTGCAGTAATACTAGAATGTAGTTCTCCGGAACTGAAGTCTGGAGTTAAATCAAACGCATAAAGACTCAGACCATTTTTATATTCCTTGTAGCTAATATTGATATTTTGACCGTAGTGAAATCTTGTTAAATCTGTAAATAGACTCAAATAATTCCGCGCATAAAGATCCTGTTGAAAATTTGGCGTATAAGCTTTCGATGGAATCATCTGATTATCCTTTAATAAGCAAATATAATTTAAGTTGTAATTTTTAAAATTAAATGGATTTTTAGCTATCGCTCCGTTAAATGCAGTGTTACTAACAAGCCCAATTATTAATCGTGTTGGTAACTGACCGATGAAGGCGTTCGCAATTGTGGATGAATGCAATCCAGCTGAAAGGGTAAATATTTTCACGTCAATTTTCCTTATGGGAATTTTCATCACTCCTCTCTCCAATGCTTTTTCATGCGCAATTATAACAGAAGGGGTAACATCGACTTTACGTATAAATAAAGAGGCATTTTGTATAACTATTTTATAATTATCTGCATTAGACATTAATGCAAATGCATCCTTAGATCTTTCAAGTTTTATCTTTACATTCATACCGTTTGGTAATAACTTAGATTGACACGC
This sequence comes from Macrothele yani, assembly GCA_039090855.1. Lineage (NCBI taxonomy): Eukaryota > Metazoa > Arthropoda > Arachnida > Araneae > Macrothelidae > Macrothele > Macrothele yani. The sequence continues at coordinate 17,215,935 of CM077030.1, forward strand.
AAGGTCAATATGTAAAGCTCCGCTTAAATCGATTAATTTACTTTTTTTACACATTTGATATCGCGAGGTCAGTCCAGCATTAAAATTATTCTCCGGATTAATCTCGTCAAAATGAGATGGTGTGTCAGCATAAAAGCCTGAACACGATAACATGGTCTCTTGAGCATCTTTTGGAAACATCAACAAACTTTCAATAATGCTTCTATAGGCATAATTATTTTCTGATTGTACAAGCTTGTCATTTAAAAACACTGAACATTGATTAAACATTGTGTTTAAAACGTAATTAATTGCTGTAACTTTTTCAGCTTCTGGCACATTATCACCATTCTTCTTTAAAATTTTTATTTGCATGTGCAATATGGAATGCGCTAAATCTAAATATTGTTCTCCACTTCCAGTTATGTAAAATTCTACTGGACTTTTATCTGTTAATGTTGCAATAGGCTGAAACTCAACGAAGGTTGAATTTTCAATTGCAACTTGAGTAGGTCTTGTAGAAAAGAGTTCCAGTTCGCTTTTTAGACAGGGGCAAGACCTCGAATCCATGACAGCTTTTTTACTTGTAATTAAATATATCTCGATAATGACCCAATTTACGTGAACTTTTCTTCATACGTTTAGCCGCAGAACTGTTACCAGTTTTAGGTTTGCGTTTTCTTTTTATAGGTTTCCCTCTACCACTTTGCTCGAGCTTTTGTAATACATCAGTTTTTATTTTCCCAGCTGTTTCTTTAAATCTTGTTTTAGCCGCTTCACTTAAAGACTTTCCGGATGTTAAATCAGATATAACGTTTCTTCCTGTACTAAGTAATTGTTTACCCACATATTTTCCTGCTTTTGACAAAATTGGCGTGATATGTCGTAGTATATCACCAAACAATCCATATCCACGTTGATGTAATGGTCCACTAAAGTACAAATTTCCCCCAATCTGGTCGGTATAGTGATCGGTACAATTCCACTTTTGCGACTTCATAGTTTTCTCTTAAGAAGTTATAATCTTGATAATGGAGACAAGATGTTCAAAGGCATAGATATATCATTCACCAAAGCAAACAAATGTGAAATGACGATGCCATCAAAAACTCTGTTTTTATAGTCTTCTTCTAAAGCATAACACCAGAAAAGTTTTACCACCTGTGAAAATTATATTTCCACCTCCGCTTGTTCTTAAATCGATTTCTATCGTATCTACATAAGTTTTCCTTATAGGAAAATACAAAGGTGATGTATACAGTTTTACTATCTGGTCTTTCGTCTCGCTCATTACAGGAATTATTCTTAAAAGCGGGGCAACGGTATCGCCTACACGATGTGAATCAACTACATCACTATACACAAAAATTTCGGTGATTCCTGCATCCAGTTCTATAACGTAATCACTTATGTATGTGCCTGCATCAAAAACAGAAATTTTGAAACCCAACAGATCTTTCAATCCATCGCAAAATATAATTGTTTTGTGTTCCGGTATTAACATTTGAACTTTCTTGTTTGCTAAAAGTTTAAATTCTGCATAACTGACGACATCAAATAAATCTTTTGGATTCGTATATAATCCTACAGGAATGTGAATTTTTTCTGTGATTTTTACGAGTTTTTTTACTTCTACAGTTTTCTTTTCAACAACAGTAAAGAACTCAGCCTCGTTGAAAACAGTTACATGATGATATTCAAAAGTAGCAGTTTTCTTCAGTATGTGGTTTACTAAAGGCAAGTTGAGCATATGTAACAAAGATGGAGCATTTGCTGCTGCCACATGCATTTCATAATTCTGTGGTATAGTCACAGTTACTTTATTTTCAGAGACATTTAATGAAAATGTTATGAGATTCTTTTTAAGTACAAGTAAAATATTTTGATTTATACTCTCAAATATGTTTTCACTTTGGCTATGTTTAATTGACAAAAGAGGTATAACATATTCTTTATCTTGAACTAAAGTTTTATCGATGATTTTGAAAAATTGATTTGACAAATTAGCTTTAGTTTCTCGATAGTGAAATTCATGCTTATTTTCAGTTAAAACTATGCTTTCAATTGGTAAATGCAAAACATACAATAATTTTTCAGCCGTTTCATTTGATATGTGAACTTCATAATTTTTCGCGATATCAAGTGTTACCCTCATGTCTTCGTGTAACACAAACGAGACAGCATCAGTCTTAACTATTGTTCGTATATTCTCGTTAATAGTATCGAAAAATTTTTTCCCTTTGTCGTTATTGTCTGAAATTAAGGGGATATTATATTCGGCGCCACGTACTTCAACTGTTTCCATAACATCTTCATCATGAACAAGCTCGTACTCATTATTACTTTCAGTGATGTTAAACCAGCTTCTAGGAAGTATGATTTCTGTTAAACCTACTTCCCATGCACCAGACAATGTAAGTGGCTGTGACAGCTTCGTTAGGAAATGTCCTTGGGTATTATTAGGAAAATACTTCATACTTGCAGTGCTAGCTAACGTTACATAAAATTCTTCACCCATGATGCGCTTATCCAGCTATTAAATTTTTCAGGAAATCCGCTCCAACAAACGTATAATTCCTTTTTCTTACCACGCCCTTTAACTTTAAGAATTTTATCAATACGCCACAAATCCTGCTCGGTTTTTTATTTTTTGTAATTCTTCTGCGTAAAATTTTCCTTTAATGATTTCCCCTTGCATGTCACGTATTATATAGGTTGGTGGATCCGAAGGAACAAGTTCATGAACAAGAAAAATTTCTTCAGTCCATCCTGGTAAGTAACCTTTCTTAAAAACATGTTTTACTTTTGATATACGAACCTGATCGTTAACAGAGAAAACAAATCTTTTTTTCGTTGTTCCTTTCCATACAATTTTTCAAAAAATTTGAGAGTGATGTTGTTTCTTTACCTCTGCAGGTGACATTCCTATACTACGATGTATACTCTTGTTGTAGCTATGAACAAGACTCTCCAATATATTAAAATATTTGTATGAAGACCGGTGCGTAAATATCCGAAACATTTTTCTTTCAAAGTTCTGTTGAATCGCTCAATTACACTTGCCTTAGTATTACTATGAGTAGCATAATGTTTAATGTTAGACTTTTTAAAAAACAGTATCACTTTTTTATTAAAAAACTCATTTCCCTTGTCAGTTTGCAATTTTTGTGGCTTTCTTTTCTTGAATACCTTTCTAAAGCCAGATAAAACTGAATCAGGTTTCTTATTTTTCAAAGGAACGACAAAAGCATATTTTGAAAATACATCGATAATTGTTAGAAGATATTTCACACCTTTGTTCTGCTTCGATAAAGCTTTTAGATCTACTAAATCAGCTTGCCATAATTCATCTTGAGCCAATGCTATGGTTTTTCTACGTGAATACTGAATTTTAACAGGTTTATGCAAGTTATATGTGTCTTGGGACATTAGCCATTCTTTCACTTTGTTATACGGAAGCTTGCTCGTTTGTGCCAATTTATTAATGCCCCCAAAACTTGCAGGATGTTTAAAATCATAGTAAAGGGATTTCAATAACTTAGCCATTTTGCATCTGCTGAATGACTTCTTGATTTTCTTGGTAATGTACTTCGTGTCATGCGTCTGCTTTGTGAAGGTCTGTTTGCTTCCAATGCTAATGAAGTTTCCGTAGAACTTCTACGTCCATTTGGAGAAACCGGGTCATAAAACACAGATGAACTATTTAATCTCGAAGTTGGAGAAGCTTCTAAGTTATCCCTCAAACGCTTGTTACCAATCCATTGCAGAGGAAGATTAACTGATTTTATTACTTCAATAAAGGGTTGAAATCCAACTGGTACAGTATCATGTTTACGGTTTCTCATAAGGTATGAAAATAAGTCTACGATATTACTTCCAGCAACCGAATCACCGTTAATAACAAGTTCGCCTTTATTGTTCCATTTGAAATTTTTCTTTTGTACCATGGACAAAATATGTGGAATATACTTCTGATGTAAGCGAGGTACTGTTACTATGATCGATTCTGCTATGGGGTCTTTACTTAAGTCATCATCATTCTTTAAAGGTTTAGCATCTGAATACATCAGTTTCTGTTCTTCGGATGGAGGTACGATGCTTACAGGCATAGGTGGTCTTGGAGAATGAACAGTTTTTTGATATCTAGTGATGAGCTGACTCAGCAGTTTAACTTTCACATCATCAGGAATTGAACTTTGATCTAAGAGCGATCCGATATCGTCTTCTAAACGTACTGACGGTTTTTGAAACTGATAAGCTGCGAGCAGCTCAGGAGGAACTAAAGCCATTTTCTGAGCCATAGTTTATATACGTTTTCCTATTGCTTTTCCTACTAAACCTCCAAGAACTGATAGCACAGTGGGTATTATTAATGGTAGAAATCCACCAGTTTGACTGGATAAAATTTTTCTTTTCTTGGCTAGAGGAATCTTTTTATTTGCCAGCTGTCGAATACCATGTTTATACTTTTTTATTTTATGCAAATTGATAGGCAAGTTTCCTTCTAAGACGTTGCTACAGATTTCACAAATAGAATGAATCTGATCCTTTGAAGCAGTTTTTAATATAGCTTTCCTCTGCAAAGGCGATGATTTGCTTAACAATGCTAGTAAGTGATAATTTTTTTATATTTTTCATTATTTTGGTAGATAAACCCAGTGAACACCGTTTTCATCAGGAAAACAAGACTCTCTCAGTCTTAAATTGACATCAGTTTCAGGTCGAAAATCGAGAAGTAAATAACCAAACTTTTGAGTCGTTGCTTTTTTATAGGCATCCATCAAGTACGCTGACTGATGAACAAAAGCTTGACGAGCTAAACATTGTAACTGGCTTATATCTCTGTTATTTTTGAAAAACAAAAGATAATGTGTGTTTAGACTTATATCCCGCATTACTTTATTTCGTGGAAACAAGTTTTGCATTATTAATATCACACTTACATTAGCATGATGCGAACCCACGGTAAACAGAAACGCCAGCTTCTCTGTTAGCGAACTCATTAAGTCATCGATGACAACGAGGTCTACATCATCAAACGTATCAGGCATTCCGCGTACGAATTCTATGTCTTTCTCTTCTAAGAACCATGGTTGGTATACTGAATAACACCACTTGATTTTTTTAAGCTGGCAATCGTAGATGTTTTGATGAATTATTTTTCTAACGGTGGTTGTCTTCCCTGATTGCGAGGGACCAACAACAATGCAAGTACTAGGATGCTTAAACTTCATGTTTGACAAATGCGCTTAAACTCATTTTCAAGTAACTGTACACCAACTACATAAGCTTTTAAATTTCGATTCTCATCGCGAAAAAAATAACGGATATCATAGACATTCTTTCCATCTTTCTCACACTGATGAAAATAATAACTGCGTCCAAGATGTATAGATTTAAAGCATGAGGAATTTTTTAAATCAACTTCTAGTTCTGCCACCGTTTCAGTATTAATAACTAAATTAACTAATAATACTATATCCAAAGTAACTGCAAAAGCAGTGAAAAATATAAAGAATAATTTGTCATGATCCATTTAAAAAATCGGTTAGATTTTTATATCAGCCTAGTGAAAACCGTTTCAAGATTTTACAGTTACATTACAAGAATGAAACTTTAGGTGCTCGTTGATACTTATATACTCCATGTGCATCTGTTGACATAATCGTGGAAATGGTGACGTGTCTGTTTAGCCCAGATGTGATCAAGCCTATACTACTATGGATATCTCATGATACCGATTGACGGGTTCCACTTTTCGCCCCGATAAGAGCAGTCACACGACGAAGTATTGAGTCACTAGGTCACAAAAGCGCTTTACAGGTCCCTGTTTACCTCGAAGAATATGCTGATAGCAATGGAACTCTGGGGATTTGGTGGGTCCCATAACCTATTGCGAGTAATTTTCGCTTGATGGTCGTAATGAAAACGTTTCAAGCACCTCCCTCATTGAAGCCTATGATAATTTGTGCCCCTGCCTCTCTCCGGTTAGTTGCAACTATGGGAGATAGAGAGATAGGGCCGCGGCCTTGTCCATCCACCACCTTCTCGACAAACAGCGCTGTCCACGATGTGATGTTATTCCGGAAATGACGTATTACAGATACAGTCTTCATACTCTCAAAACGGGAATACTGTAGCTCTTATAACACCTCCTCGATAGAGTGATCCATGAGTCGGACACGCGCTCTCATACCGCTTTCAATCGCAATTTAATCACGGCGTTTATTTATTGAATTGTCGTATACGCGAATGAAGGGATGTCCTTACCAAGCGGCGGGTTCTTTCGCTAACAAGGGGGTGACAGCTTTGCGTTTCCAAGGAAACAGTTATCCTACGATTTCTGTCCTCTTTTGTGTCTATGTCCAACAAGTGTTTTGGTAAAGATTAAAACTAGTTAAAATACCTAAAAACACAACTAAGTGAATTAATTTCTGGTGAAGAAATGCTGTTTAAAATTGATATCCATATAATAAGTTCTTCAGTATGTAAAAATTACATTGCATTGCAGCCAGTACCGAACAATTAACTACCAGTTTACGTCCTGGTATGCTAATCTTTACGCAGTTAATCAGATTCTGAATAACATATAAAATCATGGAAATAAGTGCTATATGGGTACTACATATGTAATGGATCACGTTCTCATTTATGATCACATAGTGATTTTTTTATTTTTTTGCAGGCTGTACAGTCAATGTCTGAAAATAAAATCAGTAGGTTCATTAGAGGTGATAAAACAATTGTGAATGAGACAAAATTACTGATCTGTTTGAATCACTATTACCACGCCCCCGGTAAACGGTGGTCGCGGAATACTTAATTATCGTCTAATTGGATAAACAGTGAGGTTGCGTTCCCGTAAATGTAAGAAACCCAATCTCAAAGTTTACCGACGTCGCGTTGTGTTTAATATAGGTTCGTCACGAGGTATTCGTAAAAAACCCATATGCCGCAAATTGTGAATTACAGAAATATACACTGCCTAGAAAAGTTAGCTACACCAGGTTAAGTAATTAACAATGTTTATTATAAGAAAAGTATATTTAAGCAGTTACAGCCTTTAGGTTGAGGCCCAATAAAAGTTACGTTAAATTAAAGTAATAGAATTAGCCATGTTGACAGGTCCACTGCTGCGTAAGCCTGTTACACCCCTGAGCTTAACTTTAAAATAAATCCCTCGATCTATCTCGAGGAGGCATAGCGACCATGCATATGTATATATACATTTAACATTGGAACTGGAATTGGGGAAACAACGTCACCTTACCTTCCGTCGGTTGAGTTGTCGCTCGTTGAGGTCCCACGCTGGCAAAAGGAAAAACTTTCGAGTATGCTGACTCTGGATCTATCTATCGCGTTATAAGATTACTCAACCTCCGTCTCATCATCGGTATCCTCTCTCTTTACATATCTACCTCGCTCTGCTTAATCCTCGCTGAATAACCTTTCTGAATAGCTATCCTCCGAATATGTTCATTCTCGAATATCTATGAATCTGTCCTCCGACTACTGTATGCGAATAACCATCCCTGACTAGGTCTTTTTCCTGTATATATTTATATTTCCGTCCCTTTAATTTTCCACGTGGTAGTGGCGTGCCTACAACCCTCTAAGAACTTTTCGCATGGGGTCTGGATTGGTCAGCTGAGCTGACCAGTGCTCGAGCGTAGTGGCTATTGATTGGCACTCTGGTCCACTCAGCTACCTTTTCGCAGCAGCTGGCATGTTGGGCAGGTGAGACTTCTACGAATTCAATGGGACATAATTTCTGAACTCGGATGAATAGCAAATAATTTGACGAGGCTTCCCTCTGACAGAGTAACGACTTTCTAGTGATACCGCGACGTACTTTACGACTTTCGCTGGTGCCTCCTTCATCGAGGAGATGGTCGTAAACCGTGACTCGCCTATTCATCTGACCGCGGTTCGGACTCTTGCATGAGAACTCCTGAAATACCGGGATGTTTTGTCCCACCAGCAACGCTAGCACTGGGGCCATTTCGTAAATGCCGTTCTTCTTCTCACAATAGTGAAAAGAAGATAAATTTCTTGGTCATTCACCACGGGTGTCCGAGAAAAACGCGGTAAACCGCCTTGACCACCTGAGCTTTCTGCTCCGTTGGGAAAAAGGGGGTTCATGGGGCAGAAAGCGAGCAAAGGAAAATTAATTTAAATTAAGTAAAAAATAATTAGAGTAAATTACTCCTGGTCTCTGTAATTAATTAAACCGCAAACAGTGTGGCCCGAACTATGAAGTAGTTCCGCAGCAATAACAAAGAGGGCATATCGCCCTCTTTGTTATTGCTGCGGAACATATCGCCTCTATATATATATATACATATCGCCCTCTTTGTTATTGCTGCTCTTTGTTATTGCGAGCCTGTTTATCTAGACATTGGAGAGTGCAACTGCAGATTTGTTGAAAATGTATACAGAGCAACTCTGTCGAAAGTTATGACTGCACCAGATAAGACAAAGTGAGGCAGGAAATCGAAACTGACCTCTTCCCTTCACCCGAAAACATAAAAATTACCAAGACAAACGGTTATTGCCAAGCCTTTGTTTCTCATGCTAGAGTAAAAATTATGATACGATACTAGTGCCACGAAAACAAAACCTGGACACTGGATGATTGAGGTCATGTGATTTGGTCCGAAAAATCATTATACACACTTTTTCCACGTCTAGGGCGAATGCGATAGAAAATACATAATTCTAATTGTTGCCGATTGACAATCATGGTACGCGATCAGTGATGGTCCGGAAAGCGATCTCTTGGTATTCATTGATTCGTAGAACCACCCTGGATAGTCGAGTTACAGCCACTTCGTATTTTGACATTCTGGTCATCCAAAATGTCAAGATATAAATGACAAGATATAGGTCATCCAAAAATTCAAGATACTACATTGAATTGTCGAATTCGAGTTTATGGCTTTATTTCTCTACCTGGGGGGTGAGTAACAATTATCTTTGTAGGAAGGCATCAAGAAATTATCTCATCTTCAGCTTAACGGAGGCAGTTTCCACGGCGATAGTTCGAAGAACAGTTGATAGGTCAGGGGTGCCCAGAAGGTAAGGCCTTAACACAAAGGTTTAAAAAGAGGGGTCACCGCTCTGGTGGTGCAATTTTTTTTTTTTTTTTTTGGATTGGAGGTTTAACGAGCACCGTGAGCAACTCAATGTGCTATAAGCAGTCGCCCGTCCCTAATTTAGGTCACTGGTTCCAGGGAAGGGAAAGAGCCAGTGCCGTAAGACAAACACAACATCCATGCCTCGCCGGGATTCGAACCCGGACCCCTTCCGGACGAATGATCAGAGGCCATCGCTTAGACCACTGCGCCATCGGGCCGGCCGGTGCAATGGTTTAAGCGATGACTCATGACCATTCGTCTGAAATGATTCCGGGTTCGAATCCCAGTGATGCATGTATGTTATGTCTGTCTTACAGCAGTGGCTGTGTCCCTTTCGTGGAGCCAGTGATCCTAAATTAAAAACGAGCGACTGCTCATAACCCACTGAGTTGGTTACGATGGTGGTTTACCCTTCCTCCCGCCCCCCAAAAAGTAGGAGTCTCGCGGAAGAGTTCAAGGGAGGTAAGGCAATTAAAACTAACTTTCCGCGAGGAACTGGACAGGTGTGTAAAGGTGACAGTCACTGAGTTGCCGAGATAAGAATTAACAATGCAAGGGACTTCTGATCAGGGCTCTGAAAGAAAATGGTTGGTAAGATCTTCTTCCGGATCATGAAGGCAGCGAGATAAGGAAGACGAGGGAAAATAGAGGTTTAGAATGTCCGATGTAGAAAAGTGAGCCTCGAACAGAAACCAAATTTGGAAACGAAAGCTTAGCAACGAGGTAAGTGAAAAAAGGCAGATCATCGAATTAATAATTCAAATTAATCAGAACAAAGCTGAAACATCTTTCCCATTGCTTCACCTAATAAACATATTCTTTACTCCAAAGGAATGACTATTAATTTTAGCCGGTATTTCATTTATTTATTTGTTTCATCAACGGGGTAATAATACAGGTGAAATGCCGACACTTAAATTCTTTACCAGCGGATGTCTAAGGAACCTTTTACACAAGGATAATTCAGTGAAGAGCCCTATATAACGAGGCACTCCAGCCCAAATCTCCTAGTTTCCTACTTCTAAGGGGTTTTAAGACCTGGAGTCAGACACTCTCTTTCTAAAATCTGCTATATAAATCGCATCATGATCGTTGAACTCGAATCAACAACAAAATAAATAAATAAATAAACTATAGTAAGACTAATATTTTCCGTTTAATCGTCTCTACTTCACTACTAAAAACATTACGCATCGTACTATCTGTCAGCTAAACTCGTAGCACAGTAATTTCGGAGTCTTAAGCATCGGATAGCTACCACACAAAAATCTTTAATAATGCACTGAGCTTAATTAGATGATCCAACGGCCAGAAGAGAGAAGACTTCAATGACTCGCATGAATTATTTTTATTGGTTGTTCCAGGAAAAGCATAAACATGTTATACCGTACTTCAAATTAATCATAGACGATTACATCCACATCAGTTACAATACTGAACCTATGTCAACTTACGTTCGACTTGTTTTCATCCAACATCAACATCAATTTCCGACATTAGTCCACATATCATACACTATCTACCAACAAGTAATTGGACACCGCTGCAATCGACAATATCTGCGGTCCTGATACACGTCACGGCCGCCGCCGTTAAATATCGTGTGGGAAACAACAACGCATCCAGTCGCATGCAAGATGCCACGCAGTTCGGAGCTCTCTGATTTCGAGAAAGGTGTAATCGTCGGGTATCACAGAAATGGCCGATCCATACGTGACATATCCAGGGAGTTGAAGTACCCAAAATCGACAGTGGCCTACGTGATTGGCAAGTGGAAGATGAGAGGTGACTGTCGGAATGTGCGCCGACCCGGCAGACCCACAAAACCGGGAGTTAGAGACCGACGGGTGCTGGCCAGAGAAATTCGGAAGAACCGCACCAAATTGATAGGCCGCATCCGCCAGGAGTTTCAACAGGCGTCCGGGAGTGTTCTTTCGATGAATACCATCCGTAAGGAAGCCCATCTGCTCGATTATCATGGACGTGCTGCAGCCCACAAGCCTTTGATCACCAAGTCCAATTGCGCTGCTCGGCTAACGTGGTGCAAAGAACGTCGACAGTGGACAGTTGAACAGTGGAAACAGGTTCTCTGGAGTGACGAATCAAGGTTCACCCTCTACCGTTCGGATGGCAGGGTCTGGGTTTGGCGTCTGCCTGGAGAACGCCTCCTGCTGGAATGTATTGTGACAACTGTGAAGTTCGGCGGCGGTAGAATTATGCTATGGGGATGTTTCTCCTGGTATGGCACGGGATTCTTGGTCGTAATTTCTGGTAGACTCAACGCCGAGACCTACTGCACCATTTTGGATGACCATGCGCTTCCTACGTTGTGGCAGTTTTACGGGGTGGACCCATGTTACTTTCAGGATGACAATGACACCTGTCATGTTGCGAGGTACACCATGGCTTGGTATTGTGAATATGGGGTTAATAGAATGGACTGGCCTGCGCAGAGCCCGGATCTTAACCCTATCGAGCACCTCTGGGACGAGTTGGAGCGTCGACTTAAGGGTGTCCCCACCTCCCGAAATCGGTGAAGGAACTGACCTGTCTTCTCTAAGCCGAGTGGAAGAAAATACCGCTAGCCGTTGTACAACGCCTAGTTGAGAGTATTCCCCGGAGGGTCGCAGCTGTAATTGCCGTTCGTGGAGGTTCCACCAACTATTGAAGGTGAATAAACTTCGTGTTTTCCTTTGCTACCCCAGGTGTCCAATTACTTGTTGGTAGATAGTCTATATCATGACTACGCAAACCACCCCACCACACTTCTTTCGCTGTTAGCTTCAACATTACATAACTCTCGTTCTTATCTGTCAATACGCATACGACACGCTCTCTGACCTCAAGACTGCTATCAACACCATTCAGCGTGTGAGAAAATGTAACGTTACGGAAGAAAACGCTTATTGCGCTCCTCAAACAGAAGTGTTCCCATGGTGACCGGGTATTGCCAAAAGCTACGGTAAAACAATTCCTTTCCTTATGTCATCTAAGGAGTATGGATTATAAATCTGTCGCTGGTTGCAAGTGCTTTCTTACAGTCCTTAGTTTTACGGTATGTAGATTTCATTATAGTCATTTATTCTCAGTTCCAAAAGTAATGATTCGGAAGCAGTAGTCCCCCTGACACGGACATCATGCCATTGGGTAGAAACAATTTACTCATACATTTTCCCTTCTTCTTTCTTAGGTGCACCACCCTTTTCTTAGCATTCTTAGCGGAAAAGGTAATCAGACAGGAAGGATTAATGATCATTAACCCCCCCCCCCCCAAATGACCACTTAGAATGACAAACGGTAGGGAAAAGCAACGATTTCTGATGCGCAGGTTTACTCGTTTCTGTTGCATTCGTCTCACTTCTTAGACAGCGAATACATTCGTTCGAGCTGATTTCGGTTTATTTTGTTAACCCCGAGTTAATTCGTTCCAGCCGGTTAAAGGGTTAAAAGGAATTAACTCAAATTTACATAGAGAAAGAAACTAAAAAGGAAAGTTAAATTACTGTGTACGTCATAAGACAGCATTCCCCAAATTACTGTTTGGTTTCAGTAATTTGCTATTTTTATATAAAAACAATTGCGAGGTCCATATACTTCCGAAAATTTCGACACGCACGTTATAAAATGTACATTGAAACGTTTCAGAAATACGTGAAACAAATGATTACGTATTTATCTTGAAAGCCTAACGGCGGTGGTTTTACGGCATCCATTATCTGTTCATTACAGTTCCGATGCCACACTCTTTTACGGTTTCTTATTTTAAGAAAAGGTCACGAAATACGAATGCAGGTAGCGCATCAGTATTTCTCTTCGCCAGGTAAACAAAGATGTTTATTATAAATTCTTAAATGTGTCTCGTAAAATTAACTTTCCCCGAATTTCTCCAACGGTTAATAAAACCGCGTCTTTACACAACGCTTTGAAATTCAGGCTTCGTTGAGCTTCCTTTTGAATGCACTCGGGTCATATGCGCTCATGTAAACTTGAGAGATAAAAACACTACCAACTTGAAGTTATTACTTTTATCGCTGTGTCAGAGCGGTGAAAAAGTATCTGGAATCTGTCGATGGGAATTCTGGAAGATGCAGTTGAGGATGGGAAACGCACTTCCTGAGGGGGAGCTACCCTTCTCGGGCATCAAAAAAGACAAGATAACTTGCCATCATTCAAGATGGCGCTGCGGGGAGTTTCAGTTTCACGATAGAAGAAATGCAACTGAGGACGGCGGTAACATGAAAAAAAAAAAAAGAGTATAAAAAATGTAAGCAATAAAAAAGAGACAGCAAAATTCGAATCAACATGGCACACCTGGTATCTGCGTTATGTGTTCGCAGGAGATATTTATCACAAGAGCAGTACACTTGTTTCGAATCGACCGTATTTTTCTCCCCTTATTTTCTTTCTCGAAATACACACACACACACATACAGACTTAGTAGGCTTCGTGTAATGACCCTTTTTTCCCCTCCCTACACTGCTGCTGTTCGACATGGATGCCTTTCCTGCTTATTGCCATGTGTCATACGTCGAATCACACACACACATATAACAGCGGTGTTCTATCCTCTCTATAACAAAACAACCACCACAGGTACATTGAGGCTCTGTGATCCGCTCTTCCTGATTCCACATCGAAAAGGACAAAGAATAGATTTTGCTGTCGAAGAAGAAATGAGAAGCGATCTTTTTTTGGAGATAACGCGAGCAGAACATTTTGAGAAACTTTTAAGATGCAGCGAAATACTATAACAAAGCTGCTGTTTTGAACCACGGTGGAGCTGGAACTATCGATAAATGAATAACATCGATTATCCGACCTAAACGGGACAAAGGGTTAATCGGATAACGAACATATTGGATAAAAAAAGAAAGCTATTGCGAAAAAATGAAAAGGGACGAATACCAATCAACCCAAAATAATAATTCCCGAGAAAACACATCCACGGTGTTTGGACAATTGCTAAGTAGAAGCAGTAATGGTAATCAGTGTTGCTTGCTGCTGTTTTGAGTCATGAAATATCAACAAAATTGTTACGTTAGGTCTTCAGCTCAGTACTACACTGGTATCTCCGAATAACGGTCGATGCTGGCACCATGAAAAAGTGGCCGTTGTTCGAAGGGTAATCCTAGGTTAACACTGCTAGTCTGTTGTATCACAAATATTTTGTAATGATTTCTTCTGTCTTCGATTTCGTCTTCTTACATCACGCAGTTAACCATCCGGTGTCAAATTTAATGAATTCCTTTCGCATCGGAAAGCTTGAAGTTTGCTACTAGGAGGCGTAAATGAAAATGCTATTTCCTTTTACATAGAAAATACCATACCATGAACGAATGCTCGAAAACAGATCAGACTGCACACAAAGATAACCAAATAGATCCTGAACAAATTATTTAATTATCAAATACAAACTAGACTCCAGTGGCCGAATATACAGGATGATCAATAAGGAGTATGGCCCCCATTTTGGGGGATACAGCGTCGAATACGACGTAGCATAGAGACAATGAGTGTCCGAATAGAGTCCTGAGGTATCGTGGTCCATATGGTGTTGATCCGAGTCCACAGTTCATCTTCATTTTGCGGGGATAAGAGTGTACTTAAACGACGTTCAATCATGTCCCACAGATGCTCGATGGGCGAGAAGTCGGGGGATTTAGACTGATCCGAGCGGTATGCGACCGGGCGTTACGTTGTCGGAAAATGGCGTTTGGGATGCCCTGCAGATACGGTACAACCGCGGGCCGCACTCCTCGTCAACATAGCGGCGTGCCGTCAATATACCCGTAATGCGTACCAGCAGTGAGCGGCTGTTGGCGCTGACAGCACCCCACACCATGATTCCACGTTGTCGGGCCGTGTGTCACTGCACAATGGCGGAGGAGTCCACCCGTTAGCCACACCGCCTCCAGACTCTCACACGGCGATCATCCGTGGTGAGACAGAACCGCGATTCGTCGCTGAACACCACACTGTTCCATTCGGCACCCCACGCAGTTCTTGAGCGACACCACTCCAAGCGGTGACGACGATGGCTCTCTGTTAAGGGTAGCCTTCGCAACTGACGGCTGTTCTGCAAACCCGATGCAGCCAATAGGCGTGGCACAGTCCGCGTCGATATCGGAGCATCCAAACCTCTCCGTACAGTCGGGAAAATGTCACACGTTGTGTCCTGTGGGTCCGCTACTGCATGGCGTTGGATTCGATGATCGGTGTTCCCGGACACCCGTCTCCGTGCTCCGGTCGACCTACGACGTTGCACAGATCCTTCCTGGAATAACTCTCTCCAAATGTGACCGACGGTTGTGCTATCCCGTTGAGTCTCTTCCGCAATACGACACAAGGACCATATGGCGGTGCGAAGACCTACGATAACACATCTCGTGAACTCATCCGTTTGACGACATCACGTACGACGGCGTTTTAACGGCATTGGCATCCCCTGTTCGTTCTCCAAACACAGTTACAGCAGAACCACCCGCTTCTCGCGGCCGAGACGACGTCTCGACTGATGGCCTCACGGGTTTGTTGTACGCTTATATCCGGCGCGCCGTTCGTGCGATTGTCTTGCACATGCAGTCTTTGCATAACTTGTACGTGTGCACCCACTCTGCGATTCGCATGACGCTGAGTTCACGTCTTCGTGGTGTGGCATTTTCTCTGTCAAGCAGTATATGTTCTACTAGATATCATTGCTTCTTTTAATAATACGAAACAACAACATTATTTTTTTCTCGTTCGGTATAAAGATGAATTTTAGTTAAGGCTGACTTTCGAGCCTGTATTAGCAAATCACGGAAACGGAAATTCCCATTCTGCAATATTACGAATAAACCAAAAGCAAAGAAAATTTGTGCCGCTTTATGAAATGCAGTAAAGATTAACGCATGGCGAAGAAACCGTGAAGATTCAATGTATCTTTATGTGCAATAATAATTCAAATTTAGAGGCATGTGGCGCCATCTATATTCTGAAGATTCATTAGGAAGAAAACAAATACAAAACTAAACGTTCGGAAAATACGTATTGACACGTCATTGAGCAACTACTTTTCTACAGCCCATTAAAATTTATGATTTTCCATGACCTAAACGTTTATAACAACGTGCATTTTCAGTGTAGTTATATTTGTTCTTTGGGGTTGTGAAAAAAAAAAAACGCGATTTCTTCAGACAGCCCACGATTGCACTGCTATTGTGTTTGTTCCAGTTATGGTAATGAACATTTATTGAACGTCTATTTATCTATTTTATTTTCTTCCTAACGAATATTTAGAATGTAGATGGCGCCACAAACATCAGCTATTTTAAAATGACTGCTGCACATATAAATACCGATTTTTTGCAGTTTCAATGTCATACTTTCAACTTTAAAGTATTTCTAATCTTATCACCAATTTTTAAAGCCTTTGATTCATTTATTATTTCCCAGAATATGAATTTCCCTTTCCAGTTTTGCTAAGCATAGGTTCGAAGCCGAAATACAGCTTTAAGGCTGTCTTTGAATGAGTGTAAGAGACATTCTACCCTATATCTGCAATGTAAATTCATTTGTACACATTTTGCCGAAGACTATTCCTTTGTAGTGTTTGAAATTTTGCGCACAAATAAAAACTATCTATAGCTAATATGTGTAAAAGTTATTATTCCGAAAAAATAGTTAGAACTTTTTATTTTAATTCTATTTATCTAACTCGAAAGTATTCCAATTTGGGCGCTAGATGGCACGATAAGTTAGCTTAGCAGTGTTTCTGTTTGGAAGAAACGAAATTTCTCATTTTTGTCTGATTTTTTTGAGTTATCTAGGCCAAATAGAAATAATTAAATGGGGCCAAAAGCAAGACTAGAAACTTGTCTACCATAAATCATCTTAAATCCTACAATGCGTTCATTTTTTGAAGAGAAAATGTGTACATTAGCAGAGAACCCTTGAATTTGGGCTACGAAACTCCGCCTTCCACATAAGCTCCACCCCCAAACAACGTCATTGGTTAAAACGTAACAGGGCATATATTGCCTTTTCATTGTGGAGCCAATGAGAGACCGCTGCCGTTATGAATATGGCAAAGTCTGCAGTGATTCGCTGACGCCAACTACTGGAATAGTCCCTCTAGACGTAAAAGCCACACCCAAGGAGTGATATTTTGCGCCATCTATCGCAGAAGATGAACCCAACACTCATTCAAAGACAGCCTTCCTAAGAATCGCGGCAATTCTCGCTAACCCTCACTGTACCGCCGCCTTCGTTTACCTCCAGAATATTATATGAAATAAACTTCGGCAGTTTAATGGGATTCGATTGTGCATCCCGATCCTAAAATTAATTCCACGAAATAAAAAATAAACTTTTTGGTTTTATCTTGTACGATTCGTAATGACGAATTGCATTGAAGGTAAAATTTTTGCTATGACGTATTTTTTTTCGTTATTGTTACGATATTTTGGGTGTTTTGGAAGGGGTAGGGATATTGCTACATAAAGCAGAATGTAAAGTAACGATACTTTTGCGCGCTTTAGTGGCATGAGTTAGTACATAAATTTTCATGTGGCACAAATGACAACTATTGAAATTTTTGGTCATTTTTATTATATGTCTTTCTTCTCGCGTTGCTTTCTATTAGACATAAAAGTGTTAAATGAAATTACAATAAACTCTTCCAACAATGTCAATATGTTGATTAATGACACTTCTTTATGCTCTTCATGGGCAATACTATGATAGGCAAGAAAAGCTGTTATCCTGCTTTTGTGACATCTTGTTGATATTTTTCTTAGGTTCTATTTAAACGAATTTTTTGGAGACGAAAAAGTATTTTAAAGTTTAGTCCAAATCACGTGCTTTATTCATTTGCTTCTTTATTTTTAGTCCTTACGTGTTGCATAGAAATGGGTTCGTCCGGAAGACCCGTAACTTCTGGTTCCATGTCTGTTTTCCTGGACCACAATCAAGGATAAGAGAAATTCATTTTGATCCACACCTTAAAGAGTTCTCTTCCTTCCCTTAAACCTTCGATTTTAAAACGGCTGGAAAACCTTTTCGAAAAGTAGGAACTGTACACCAAATTAAATTGAACCAGATGCATAACTTTATCGAGAAAGCCAGAACCAGCAGTGCTAATAATATTTCTATGCTGCAACTTCGCTACCTGGGCTCTGTTCCCTTCATACCAAATATTTCCTATGAACTCAAAAAACGCGCTCAGGAGGATGAACTTCGGTGTCGGCATAAGGTCTCCGGCATATTTATACACGATGCTTAAGAGAAATATTGACAGTCCCCCTCTTCTCAATGAGGCAGGTATTTATGCCATTCCACTAAAATATCCGGACGGCTCCAGGCGATACTACATCGGAATGACCAAACGTTCGTTTGGAATTAGAATCAGCGAACATAAAAGGGATACAAGAGACGGGAAAATAACACTGCCCTATCAAGAGAAGTCAAGTTCAAGTCCGCCGATCCTATATGGAGTGATGTAAAGAAATTAGCTTCATACTCCACACCCAAATCTACTGCCATTCGCGAAACCTTGGAAATCTTAACCAGCTGCGAGGCTTGCAACGATAGGGTCTCTCTGAAGTTACCACGTATTTGGAATAAATTCTTCAAATAATACTGAGATTTCTACCATAGTACCGCGTGCCCAACCAACGCGACCTCGTTTCTTCGAAATATCACGTTTGCTCCTA
Organism: Macrothele yani; assembly: GCA_039090855.1. NCBI lineage: Eukaryota > Metazoa > Arthropoda > Arachnida > Araneae > Macrothelidae > Macrothele > Macrothele yani. Next base: position 17,234,744 of record CM077030.1, read on the forward strand.
ATCATTTATTGTCTAGTCAAGTCACCGCGTTCAAAGTGTTGAAACGTTCTATTATCCTGTTTGCAGTTAGCTGTCTACCTTCCTTGAGAAAGCCATCTGGTTGATGTGCGAAAGCTTGGAAATTTTGATTATTTATTCTACGCCAATAAATTTTCGGATTTTTAGTATATAGTTATACTATTTTGAGTGGAAAACCTTTGTTGTAGTTAAAGTCGTCGCTACAAATACGCTTCCATTGTTAATAGCTTCATTTATGTTCATCTACCGTACAGAATTGTGGTTTGTGGGTTAAAGCTTCATTTATAATTATACAGAGAATGCGTAGTTTGAAATTCAGCTTTCGTTTATAAACCTTTTTTTCTTTGAGGTCAGCCTTCCTCTTCTGCTATAAATAATTTTTTTTCACAGTTCTTTGCTTGGATTAATATCCCTAAAACTGAGTTGGTTCGAATTTACAACCTACGTACGAAAGGTTAAGCACTGCCACAATAAAGAATATAAAAAAGTGCCATATTCACAATTAATGCTAGTCGCCTTCAAAATACCGCCCTTTAGAATCAACACACAGTTTTCAGCATTCCCGAAGATCCTGAAAACAGTTTTGGAAGCCATTTTCCGGGATGTTCGCAAGTTGTTTTGTCACGGCTGGTTGGATAGATGTAATGGCTGCATGATACATTGAATGTTGCACATAATTCATCATCTGGCCCAATCGTAACATTTCGTTGTGGCAATAATAATGAAAATCTTAGCATATCATCCTGTGGTTGAAAGGTAACATTTCGTTGTGCCGATAATAATGAAAATCTTTGCATATAAATCATCCTCTAGTCCAAAGTAACATTTCGTTGTGGTAATAACAACTAAAATCTTTGCATATAATTCATCCTCTGGTTGAGACGTAACATTTCGTTGTGGCAACAATAATGAAAATCTTTAAATAGAATTCATCCTCTGGTTTAAACGTAACATTTTATTGTGGCAACAATAATGAAACACTTTGCATATAGTTCATCCTCTGGTCCAAACGTAACATTTCGTTCTGGCAATAATAATGACAATCTTTGTATATAATTCATCCTCTGGTTTAAAAGTAACATTTCATTGTGGCAATAATAATGAACATCTTTGCAATTAATCCATCCTCTGAACCAAACGTAACATTTCGTTGTAGCAAAAATAGTGGCAATCTTTGCATATAATTCATCCTGTGGTTTAAACGTAACATTTCGTTGTGGCAATAATAATGAACATCTTTGCATTTAATCCATCCTCTGAACCAAACGTAACATTTCGTTGTAGCAAAAATAGTGACAATCTTTGCATGTAATTCATCCTCTGGTTTAAACGTAACATTTCGTTGTGGCAATAATAATGAAAATCTTTGCATATAATTTATCCTCTGGTCCAAACGTAACATTCCCTTTTGGTTATAATAATAAAAATAATTATAAATTTACTTCTGTCATAAAATGCCGTTACATTCTAAACACAAAAACGGGAGACATGGTTCAGCAGTCTCACTTGTCATTATAAGAGGTGTTGATATAATAACGACAGTTTTCTTGTTATCTTCTTTCCAATCCTACGTATCATAATAAACAATCTTCGTGACGGACGATAAAGCAAGTTTTCTGAAACAGGCTTTCTCCTCGCACTCTGTTGGTGCGAAAGAACTTTTCAAGATCACAATCAACCGCTTCTCAAACTCCCTTATTCTCGAGAGGAAAGAAGATGATTAGACATAATCATCGACAGCTGGCTTCAAGAGCGATCAATGAAGTACATTTCTCTCGCCACATTCCCGTCCTTGGGACATGGAGCCCAGAAGATGAAAGCGCGACATCATCTATGCATTCTTCAAACAGAAACCAATAGTAAATCATCCGTTTAGCGACTATACATAAAAGAATAAGAGAGCCAAATTGGATCAGCATCGTCAATATCGATCTCACAAAATGACTTTGATCTCACTTTTGCTGTCATCGTGGAAATTCAGAGGAACTTTGATATTTTGTTTCATTGCTTCCCCCATCAGGCTTTACTTTCGCCGCAGAGCGTAATCCTCGCACCTTGCATTCTTGGGGAGAACTTGTTTCATTCTTCATTTCTTCAAACTCTTGCCTACACAGGCGTTTTTCCTACCACCACAGCAACTGGACCACACGTGATCAGGAACACCCTCGAGAACTTAAAAAATAAAAAGCAGAAGTCTTTCGCCAGAAATGTCAGCGCAGCAAAAACGAAGAAATTTGCTTCCTTCACAGAGTTAGGCGTTTAAGGAAATCACATTTTTGAGCACTTCCAGAGTAAAAGGAAAAAAAATCTCCATTGTAAATTTCGCTCCAAGCACTTTGCTTACATATTTCGGATTATTTTTTCTTCTTTCTCCTAAGAGAGGTTTTATTCACTGACACACAGGATGATTTACAGGGAAAAACAAAGACCACCGAGTGCTTCTCATGTATTTAAATTTTCAACAAGACTTTTTTTTCTTTTTTTATTCTACGCAAAGGACAACTACAGAAAAAATGCACGTTGACGAAATAGAGGAAACATGCTAAGGTTAGAGAAAGGCGTACTCAAAGGAGAAAATAAAATTGGAAAATAAAAAAAAATAAAAATTCTAAAAGACGGCACGACGAAAAAAAAAGCAAAACAGTTTCACATTTTCAAAACGTCGCCACGCAAAATTTCAGGAATAAAAAGAAATCTACTCAAATCATGCAAATCTCATGCAAATTATGAATAGGAAAAACGAAAACTACCAAGGCTTATATACTAACTGCCGCTTTCCGTCGATCTGCGACGGGCGCAGTTACTGGTTTTTCGTATTGAGATCTGCTTCGTAAACATCCCAAGAAGGCTGTTATCGAACTCATTCATACATGATACATCAAAACCTTGGAATCAGCTATAAAACTGAGTGTTCTATAAGTGTCACAATTTTGCTCTTCGGACAAAAACATTTTTAGATAGTCAAACATTTATGTAAAAGCTAGTTATCATGGTGCTAGGGCATTACAGTCTTTCCATTTAGTTAATAAATAAAAACAAACAGTGCGAGGTACGATAAAAAGTTTCGAAATGTCCATATAATGGGCATATGAAAACAATACATAGAGGCGATTTCGTATTTAATACTTCTACGTTATCACTTTGGGAACAAGTTCTCACAGCGTATTCTTACGAATTTCAGCAATTGTGCCATTGTTGGAAGTACTGTTCTTGCTACTTTTTAACTCTCTCTGAGAGTCTTCCTGAATAATCTTCATGTCTTAAAAACTTTTTTCTTCTGGTTCGCATCTTGAGCAGTGGGAATAAAAAACCCACAAAGAGCAAAATCAATAGAGTACGGGGAATTCCGAATAGTAAGCTTTCCATTTTCACCATGAACACGAGAACGAAAAGCACTGAGTGTGCAGGCAAATTGTCGTGATGCGCCATACATCTTCCCACAGTCACATTCGCGCAATAAATCTTCTCGCAGTCACGTTTGCTCCATGCATCTTCCCACAGTCATGCTTGCGTCATGGATCTTACCTCAATCACGTTTGCCCCATACATCTTCCCGCAGTCACGTTTGCCCCATACATTTTCCCAAAGTCACGTTTGCCCCATACATTTTCCCGCAGTCACGTTTGCCAGATACATGTTCCCGCAGTCACGCTTGCGCCATGCATCTTCCCGCAGTCATGTTTGTGCCGTACATGTTCCCGCAGTCACGCTTGCGCCATGCATCTTCCCGCAGTCATGTTTGTGCCGTACATGTTCCCGCAGTCACGCTTGCGCCATGCATCTTCCCGCAGTCATGTTTGTGCCGTACATGTTCCCACAGTCACGCTTGCGCCATGCATCTTCCCACAGTCATGTTTGTGCCGTACATGTTCCCGCAGTAACGCTTGCGCCATGCATCTTCCCGTAGTCATGTTTGTGCCGTACATGTTCCCACAGTCATTCTTGCGCCATACATCTTCCCACAGTCACATTCGCGCAATAAGTCTTCTCGCAGTCACGTTTGCTCCATGCATCTTCCCACAGTCATGCTTGCGTCATGGATCTTACCTCAATCACGTTTGCCCCATACATTTTCCCGCAGTCACGTTTGCCCCATACATTTTCCCGCAGTCACGTTTGCCCCATACATCTTCCCGCAGTCACGCTTGCGCCATGCATCTTCCCGCAGTCATGTTTGTGCCGTACATGTTCCCGCAGTCACGCTTGCGCCATGCATCTTCCCGCAGTCATGTTTGTGCCGTACATGTTCCCGCAGTCACGCTTGCGCCATGCATCTTCCCGCAGTCATGTTTGTGCCGTACATGTTCCCACAGTCACGCTTGCGCCATGCATCTTCCCACAGTCATGTTTGTGCCGTACATGTTCCCACAGTCACGCTTGCGCCATACATCTTCCCACAGTCACATTCGCGCAATAAGTCTTCTCGCAGTCACGTTTGCTCCATGCATCTTCCCACAGTCATGCTTGCGTCATGGATCTTACCTCAATCACGTTTGCCCCATACATTTTCCCGCAGTCACGTTTGCCCCATACATTTTCCCGCAGTCACGTTTGCCCCATACATCTTCCCGCAGTCACGCTTGCGCCATGCATCTTCCCGCAGTCATGTTTGTGCCGTACATGTTCCCGCAGTCACGCTTGCGCCATGCATCTTCCCGCAGTCATGTTTGTGCCGTACATGTTCCCGCAGTCACGCTTGCGCCATGCATCTTCCCGCAGTCATGTTTGTGTCGTACATGTTCCCGCAGTCACGCTTGCGCCATGCATCTTCCCGCAGTCATGTTTGTGCCGTACATGTTCCCGCAGTCACGCTTGCGCCATGCATCTTCCCGCAGTCATGTTTGTGCCGTACATGTTCCCGCAGTCACGCTTGCGCCATGCATCTTCCCGCAGTCATGTTTGTGCCGTACATGTTCCCGCAGTCACGCTTGCGCCATGCATCTTCCCGCAGTCATGTTTGTGCCGTACATGTTCCCGCAGTCACGCTTGCGCCATGCATCTTCCCGCAGTCATGTTTGTGCCGTACATGTTCCCGCAGTCACGCTTGCGCCATGCATCTTCCCGCAGTCAGGTTTGTGCCATACATGTCCCCGCAGTCAGTTTCGGGCCATATATCTTCCCGCAGTCGTTTGCACAATATCATTTCGCGCAGTAACGTTTGCACAATACATTTTCGCGCAGTCCCGTTGTTACGTTTGCGCCATTCATCTTCCCGCAGTCATACTTGCGTCATACATTTTCAGCAGTCACGTTTGCGCCGTACATTTTCCCGCAGTATTTGTAGAACGGGTCCGTAAAACACCCGATTCGCATTTTGGTCCTGTGGAACGAATTGCTGAAGCACAATCCCTTCAATGCTAAAAAAAACCCATCAGGATTTCAAACTGTGTGAAATTTAAAATTTTTTTGATGACGGAGATCGAAGTCGCGTCTCGTCGCTCCGGAGTGAGTTGTTCTAACCGACTAAACTACGCCGACGGTATGTATCGCAACAGGTCTGTCGTCGTGATACATGATTCATCACTGTAGTACGTCACATCATTTACCTCTGAATTTTTTTTAAGCGAAGAAGGAATTTCTCATTAATTCCAGACGATGCGCGGAACGAACATCACACACTTTTTGCAGAACATAACTGCCATTTCTACGTTCGGGCGACAATATGTGGATGACGAGAATCCGAATCTCCTCGCTCCGGAGTTAATTGTTATAACCGACTAAACTACACCGACGGTATGTATCGCAACAGATCTGTCGTCTTGACGCGTGCTTCACCTACGTCAGAGCTGGAACACACTTGTCTGGCTTCTTTCAGGGCATGAAGACCATGAACGTTTTCAGTGTGACGACTACTGTTTTGTTTTATGGTCGTACCCGTAAATCCATGGTTTGTCACTAATTATGACCATCAGCTGTCTCTAGTTAAGGTTTGTCAGAAGTTTATCTTTCAACTCCGTGGGCGCATTCTCCTGAGAGTTTTAATATGTGACACAAATTTCGCAATATTTCTCCTAATGTTCAGATCATTCGTTAAAATGCTCTCAGAAGAAATACCCAATTTAGATACTATTTCTAGAATAGTGACATGTTTTCCACTTCGTAAAATTTATTTAACCCCATTCACATTTTCATCAGATTTCTTTGTGCGATGGTGTGGTCGTGTGAAGAGGAATTTTCAAAAAGCAGTTTTCAAAGATTTTTTGAGAGGTTTTGCTAGTCATGCAGAACACTACCCGAATATAACTGGGTGAGTTCCCACCTCCAGGATATGGAGCTTCCGATAAACGCGCTGTTGTTGTCTGGTAGGAATGGCAGAGCCCAGAAAAATACGAGCAGCTTTAGCTCTAATTATATAGGACATCATTCTAGGCGGTAAAAGTAAATAACACCATTGCTGGCCAGGAGGCTGCAGCCCTGGAAATGAGTCAGCGCCATCAAGCACGCAAGGATTTGATGATCAGGGAAATACTTTTCCAGCGTTTGATATGCGAGATAGCCAAAGACTTCAAGACCGATCTCCGTTTCCAGAGTTCTGCAGTGATAGCAAAGCTAGCGAGTCCTATCTTGTCGGCATCGTTAAGGGCCCCAACCTTTACGCTAACTATTCCATAAGAGTAGCCATCATGCCCAAAGATATCAAGCTTGCAAGACGTAGACGAAGAGAATTGAACATAAGAAAAAAAACTTTTAAAAGTGAAAAAAGGGGTCCCTTTTGACGAAGAAAAGTGGAATTAAGTGACATGCAATAATCACAACATTTGTTGTACTCCCTGAATATCCTCAACTAACCTCAGGCCTTTTTTAAACTACGAAAATCACTTAAATGTTTGCTTTTTTTATTTACTGTTTCTTTCACGAAAGCGATTTTCAACATTTCATAGGTTTCCGATGCAGTCTTGCCTAATTTGGAACACACTTCACTGCACACGCACTCTTCTCTGAAATCGAGCATTCTCAGGTCGGAAAAACGAAACGGCATTCGACGCGCATACACTCTACTTTGTAGAACTTTATCAGTTAAGACGACTACCCAAAGATCACAGTGGCGCGTTCACGATCACACCGGGGAGAGTCACAATTTCGTCCTACACTGGCGTGCAAAAATGAAGGACGAGACGGTTTTTCGAATGTAACGTCGTGCAGAAGTGCTCCACATCGACTCAAATCATACCATAAGATCCCCCAGATGTAAGAAAATGGGACAAGTGAGCAAAACCGTCCAAACAAGGAATTCAAAGGATACAAAGGCACTGTATTGAAAAGGTTACTTTGAGCGCAGCTGGACAAAAGACAGAAACGTCCAAGTGACAAACGGCTGCCAAGAAAAATCCAGTTTTTAGTAGAGGATATGATCACCCCCGACTTCGTTGCAGTGTTTACAACGTCTGTCCATGCTGAGGACGAGGTTGTCAAGCAGCTGTTGAGGCATCGCGGCCCATTCCTCTTGTAGCGCCAATCGAACCTGCGGAATCGTTGCTGGCGGCTGGTGACGTCCTGCCAAGCGTCTCCCGAGAAGGTCCCACACGTGTTCGATTGGACTTAGGGCCAATCCATGCGTTGAATATCTTCACTCTCCAACAGCTCTACGACAGCCACTGTACGATGAGGTGTAACGTTGTCGTCCATGAAGAGGAACTCAGGACCCACAGCACCTCTAAACAGACGTACGTGAAGCAGGAGAACCTCAGTACAATAGCGGACACCAGTGACTAAAGCTGCTTGGAAGATGTGGAGATCAGTACGGCTACCAAGCATGATAACGCCCCAAAAGAGAACTCCGCCACCTCCAAACCGGTCGCTTTCGTTAATGTTGGAGGTGTGATTGCGTGTTCCCTGCTCACTCCAGATGTGTATACGTCCAGAATCGCTCGTCAGACTAAATCGGCTCTCATCCGTAAAGAGAACTCGACCCCATTACTGATGTGTCCAACTCTTGTGTTCCTGGCACCAGAGAAGCCACCGTCTCCGATGAGCAGGCGTTAATGGCACACACCGTACTGGTCGTCGTGTAAATGGACCACATTTGTGCAGCCTCCTGAACACGGTAAACCGCGATAAGGGACGTCCAGTTGTCTGTTGCATGTGCCTTGCGATTTCTCCCGCTGTCTGCCGTCTGTCGCTTCTTGCCTGTAGGACAACATACTGGTCGTCCGCCGCCGTGGTTGCTCGTGGACGACCACTGCTAAACTCTCGGACAGCTGTTCCTGTCGTTTGAAATGCTCTCCAAGCTCGTGAAACGATGCTGTGAGCGATCGCGAACTCCTCGGTCACAGTAGTCACACTTCGATCTTCTTCCAACTTCCCAATGACGTGACCTCGGGTAAAGTCATCCATATGTTGACTACTGGATTGCTTGTTGGCCATATCACACGGTGGCAGCAACTCGACGTCGTTCAAACAGATGTACACCGCGCAATAGCTTTCATCTAATTGCTGAGCGTACACCGCCAGTGTGCTTTATACCCTTCCGACACTCCCCACCCCCGGCTACGTCATGCTGCATATATAGGCATGCTCTACCGTACTGGACCCTAGTTTATCTCCTGAGTGGTTTTTCGGTCCGTTCTGACTGCTCGTTCCGCTGTTATGCTAATTTCTTCCCTTCGTCCTTAATTTTTTCACACCAGTGTATTTTGAGATACACATGTTTGACCTTAATTCTTTGAGATTCATGTGATATTTGCTAGGAAGTGGAAAACATAAAGCTGATGACGTGCATTTTGGGCACGGAATCACATGGATTTTTCAGGTGAGAAGAAGATGGAGGTTGATAAACGTGCTGTTCGGGTGCTCCCACGCCAGTAATGGGGGAAATGGTTTAAACGCGGCAACGGCAGCGAGAGACATTTGAGCAGCTGAAGGCGAAGGAACAGTGTACAGCAAGACCGCACAAAAATCGTTCCGGAGTTTTGCTGCTGAAGACACAAATCTCTAAGACAAGCCGAGGTCAGGACGTCCAAACACCGCAAACACATGAACCTTAGTCGAACATCCAGAGTGAAGCCTGGTACCAGTACACAACAATTAGCAGTTGAGGTCTTCCCAATCCACCATTATTTGTCACCTGCACTAACTTGGTTTCTCCTACAGGTTGCGTCTGAATAGTTATCCGTGACTTGATACACCAGCAGGCGTAACAACGTGTCGTTCTCTTTTTGCAGATTGCCGTCAATTCCACGGAGCGGTAAGTTTGGGCATCTTATCTTCACCGGTGAATATATATTCCTACATTCCCTATAGACTAGTGGCTGAGGCCACGCCCTGAAGCATAGAACTGCTCCATAGGAAAGTAATGCTGTGGCGGAATCGTGAGTGTCCTGTGCACTGAGAACACGTTCCAGTTGGTCAGGATGTGGACGAGAGCTCCATTTCTAGAAGCTAGAGCAAAACCATGACGTCTGCGGGAACAGTACCCAGTGTTCATCAATAAGAAGCATCGGTGCAAGTGTTTAATGACCCAAATGAGACCTCCAGAGTGGTCCGCCGAAAAGTACAAGAACTGAAAGGCGCCAAGATCCTAACGCAAGATTCGGAGCTTGTGCCATCCGACATCCACTCGTATCGTTCTATAACCAATTTCGTACAAGGGCTGCACTTCCTTTCAGTGGCAGATGTGAAATCTGGCATCAGCGAATTTCCGAAACCTGCCAAGTGATACCGCCGTAACTCTGGCGGAATACTAGCATAGGGTGATGGGAAACAGCGACCTGTACTTTGCAGAATGAGGTAAGTGAGTACGGCTTTTCTTTCATCCTTAAACGTTTTTGTTGCGAATGGAACGAACTTTTATCTCACATTGGTGGAATACGGCATATGGATCAAAACAGCCTCTGGCCCTTTCATTTGCGCATGTTGATGGACTGTCATCGAGAGCATCACACACATTTTTCACGAGTGACGTCACTTGATACCCGATGACTTGAAAAAAAATCATCTGGTCTGACGAGTCTAGGTTCGAGTGTCAATATCTCGATGAATGAGGCCGTAATCGTCGTCACGCAGGTAAACAGTTGAAATCTGATAACACGAAATAACGGAAGCAGGACGATGGTTGCGGTATCGTGACATGAGCATTATTATTCTCATGGACATCACTAAGTTTCCTCATCCCCGATGAGGATATCCTCACCTTCAGATTCTATCTAGATGTCAACTCGGGCTAAGTGTTGCGCAACATATCCAGATGGGACTGGACTCTTTCAAGAAGGCCGTCGTACCCCATGTTACAAGGCCCACATTCTTCAGAAATTGTTCGAGCACCATGTCCAAGCCTTTCATGTGCTCCAGTAGATACCAAATTATCCCGATTTAAATCCCACTGAACATCTCTGGATGCAGTAGATCCAGACATTCTCCAATCCACGCAGAATTGTAGGACATCGTTCTTTTCAGCTAGTGTAGAGTACATGACCTCACCTCCCTCGCTTTGGTGGAGCAGATGCCACGCCGTTTTCACACGGTTATCGGAAACGAAAGGTGGCCAAACATGGTTTAGATACAAGAAGGTCATGGTCGTAGTGTTTTTAATTGGTTTTCAGTTGTAGTTAATTACATATAATCAATGTTCATAGCTACTATACCGTGCAAATTAATTGGGACAAGCTATTTTATTCTCAGAATTGTAATGTGATCGCCAGTTGATGTCGGAAACCCACGTAAACCGGTTTTATCAGCTGTGAGGGGGTGTGACTGTTAGAACTTGATAGTAAGAATGTGGTTTGACCGGTTTTAAACAGGAAATAGGCACTTCAGCTTCAGTTGTGAGCTTTCGTGTGTGACAGGTGCATGTTAGGTTTTGCTCTCTGTGAGTACGTGTTGCTTTCTTGTATTGAAAAATGGATATTTCCCCTAGGAAGCGTTCAAAAATAATTGCTCTGAAGGATCACACTTCTATGACAGTGAGAGATATCGCTTCTGCAGTTGGTGTAGGCAAATGAGGTGTATCCAGACTGCTTACGCGATACAATGCATCTGGATCATCGTCTCCAAAAAGAGAGGTAAATATGGAAGAAAACGAAAAACAACTCCACGAACCGATAAATATCTAATCAGAAATAGTAAAATGAATCCAAAAAAAAAATAAAAAACAAGCACCGACCTTCAAAGAGATTTATTGGCTAGTGGTTGTGATGTTAGTGATTTAACTGTACGCCGTAGGCTTCTGGAAGTTGGCCGGAAGGCAAGAAGACCAACGAAAAAACAATATTTGAATGCAAAAATGAAGATAAAACGTTTAGCATGGGCCAAAAAATATAAGTCATGGACTGCTGGCGACTGGAAAAAGGTAATTTTCAGTGATAAAACTCATTTATTTGTGCAGGGTTACCAAGCAAATGCCGTTAGACGAAGCAACTGTGAACCCTTAAGACCTGAACATGTCAAACAAACTGTAAAACACCTTCTGAAACAGATGTTTTAGGGTTTTTTCACATCAAATGGCACTGAAAGCTTAGTTCCTGCTCAAGGTATGGTTAATTCAGCCAAGTACGTAGAAATATTACAACGTAGGATTGTTCCATTCTTGCAAACTTTTGACGGGACATTTCAACATGACCATGTCACAATTCGAAACTGGTCACGAATTTATGCTGGAAAATCAAATTCATTTGCTTGATTGGCCTGGAAATTTACCAGACTTAAATCCCATAGAAAACTTGTGGAATATTTTGAAGAGACGTTTAGGTAAAATGGAATGTACAATCAAAGAACGCATGATAACGAATGTTATAAAAGAGTGTTTCCACGATTATGAAGTCAAAAAAGATGTGCACTCACTTAGTGGAGTCAATGCCAAAACGAATTCAAGAGGTCATTTCTGCTAAAGGAGGATATAATTCATACTAATACAGGTATTTATCAGTGTATATGAAGGCATAGAATAATATAAAGGCATAGTTTTGGAAAAAAAGAGTGATTTTTACTTTGTCCCAATTAATTTGCACAGTATAGTAATTATTTGTTGAACACATAACCAGACCAACTAAATCTGAACAACTGAAATAAAGCAGTCGTGGTCAAAAGGTTCTGCCCTTTCGTAACACTTTAGCTGGGTTATTTTTCAAAGGATCACTTTCCAGAACATGTAAAGAAGCTACAAATACGTTTTACTTTTGCGCAGATTTTCAACTGAGAATCAGAAATCGTACATGATCAGGTTATCGTAACAGCAAGCTCACATTAAAAAAAAATAGCAATCTCCGCAATGTATCAACATTTTCCGATTTTTACACGCTTTCCAAATCACCAACCCCATCACACTCTCGTCTTAGCGTTTTATTTTCATTTGACTCACTGTGAGGTTTGCCAAAAAAGTGAAAGCTGTGTATAACAATAATGTGCCGTTCAATAGAGAAATCTCTAACCGAGTAGTAACGAAATGAGAAAGTGAAGCTCAAAAAGAAAATTAAATCAGACATGTACGTCACAGGGTGTATTAGTATATTTTGAATTTAGAAATTGTTATTTTAGGAGTCTATCATTCTTCGTTATTAAAAGAGACTTACAAATATATATTAAGTGTGCAACGTAATTCTCGGCCACAGGCACGACACGTTGATAGCAAATCGAATACGTATCTAATCAGGGAAATAATCCCCGTCGTGTTGGATGCATTTGAGCCATCTGTCAGTAAACTCATTGCTGAATGCCACTGCAGAAAAAAGAAAGAGGGCTGTTTCGAGTTGGTAAAGTCATCAATACTTCTGTGGACCTCCTCGACAGAAGTTAAGTGCGTATCACTCAGGTGATGTTGCAGGGAGCGAAAGAAGTGATAATCCAACCGGACGAAGTCTGGAGAATACGTCGAGCGGGACAAAATATCCCATCCCAGGTCGGTGATCGTGTTTAAAGTCGTTTTCGCGGTGTGAGAACGCTCGTTATCCTGAAGCATCACGACCGACCTTCTGCCCTTTCCGGTGTATGGCCTTTTCGCCTCCAGTGCGTCACTCACACGAATGAGTTGCTGACAATAACGCTTAGCATTGACCGTTTCACCCAGGTTTTAGCAACTCATAGTGTACGACACCGCGCTGATCTCCCCATATGCACAGCAACAACTTCTCATCACAGGTTAAAATCTTGTGGAGGAAATCCTTCTTGAATCTGGAGAGCAAAGACACAGCAACATCGTAGCGCCTAGACTTGTTCGCAGCTGTGAGTTGGTGGGGCACCCAACGGCCCTCCTTGTGAGTCCATCCAAGCTTGTGCAGGCGCTTTGCTTTGGCTAGCCGTGTTACTCCGAGTTCCTGGGCGAGCTCTGACTGTGTGCGACAGGGAACCGCGTCCAACAGTTGTTCCAGTTCCTCATTGTCAACTTTCTGTTGCTGTCCCGGAGGTTCTGCATCACGGAGATCGGAATTTTCCTGCTTAAGCCGCTAGAACCATTTCTTACACGTACTGTATGTAGGACACAGCAGCCTCAGCCAAAGCAACACAGATCATTTGCTGGGCTTTCGTGGCACTTTTTTCAGCTGAAACGCGAACGCAGAAGGCAGTGCCTCAAATGTTTCTTCTAGAACGACATTGCTTTCACCGTAAGTTTTCGTCTCTTCTTGTCACTACAGCTGTGAGCGGTTACGATTGTCTGGAAAGCTGTTGAATTGCGCTGTAATCAGCTATTATCGCACACTGCTATTTGAATTTGCCGACGTTCTATGATCGTTTGCGGATAGGGACCGAGAATTAAGTTGCACACCTAATATCACTGACATATTGTCGTGCAAATTTTATTTTTTCAACTTGTAAATTTGGTAATTTACCAGTTATCGCCGGGCAGTCTCATCGTTCTGGAAAAAAAAATCCTTTTCGAGCAAATACGACAATGAAATAGAATATTGTTCTTACTTTACAGTTAGTCTCCTTTTTGAAGTTTTCTTGAATGACATAACAAAATTTTTCCAATGTTGGAAAAGATGAAAGTATTTACATTTTCACATTTTTTTTTTTTTTTTTTTTTTTTTGGTTGGAGGTTTAACGACCACCGTGAGCAACTCAATGGGCTATAAGCAGTCGCCCGTCCCTAATTTAGGGTCACTGGTTCCAGGGAAGGGAGAGAGCCAGTGCCGTAAGACAAACACAACATCCATGCCTGACCGGGATTCGAACCCGGACCCCTTACGGACGAATGATCAGAGGCCAGCGCCTTAGACCACTGCGCCACCGGGGCGGCACATTTTCACATTACATATATATATATATATATATATATATATATATATATATATATATATATATATATATATATATATATATATATTTACGATATTAAGTAACTTCTTGAAAATGGTGCTTAATCTTTAGCAGCGCGACTCCACGTTTAATATTTGAGCTTCAGGTATCATCGCAATTTATTATTCGAAGTGGGTAATTGCGGAGCTCTGTTAAAATTATTCGTAAAGTGTTTTCAGTGAAGTAGTATGATAAAGGATATCACCGAGCCTTCTGATTCAAGTTCGTCTAATTAAGCTCAAGCTGACGTGAGATGATTTTGTAATTGAATACCCAGGAACAGTTTAAAGCATATGCATCATGAGATCCGCATACTGAAGAGGCTAAGCAGGCGGCAGTTTTTACTTCTTTATAAAATGCAGTCCTGAAAAGATATCTCACTCGCTAAAATTCATTTCCTTCACTAATTGCCGTACAAGTGTAAACATTATTTCGGTGGTGGTAACTGATTGGTGCCGAATCATGAATTCGAATCTTATCATTTGAATCCCCTCGGAGTAACGATCGCTCAATGTTAGTTCAGCCGAAAGACAAGTACTAAATCAATTACAAAGAAGTAACAAGTTCTGTAGCATGAAATGTTCGCTGTCTGTTTTATGTTTTCCCTAGATAAGATCGCTACACTTTCATCAAGTGCTGCTTCATGCTTTTCCTGGGAGCTTATTGCGCAATACTGCCGGACAAAAATCTCACTCCTTGCTTTATGTTATTAGCCTGTGTTTCTGGCCTTTGACATCTGCTTCTTCTCGGCCAATCCGTCTTCACTGATAGTCTTATTCTAGGCTTTCTTTTTTCTACGGTCATGTTGTTGCTCCGACTTCAGTTTCACTGGACGTCGTAGTAATTTGAGATGGGCACGGGCTCCTTTTTTGTTTTAAGACCCGGGCCATTCATGACTGATCCGAGCCCGGCCTGGGTTTCAGCATTTGTGCAAAGTTTACCTATGTGAATAAGAAAAACATGAAGCATATCGTTTTACTCCTAATTATATTTCAATCATCAGATAGGAATGTTGGTGCTTCCCCTTAATACCGATCCCCCAAGAGAGAGAGAGAGAGAGAGAGAGAGAGAGAGAGAGAGAGAGAGAGAGAGAGAGAGAGAGAGAGAGAGAGAGAGAGAGAGAGAGAGAGAGAGAGAGAGAGAGAGACAAAGAAAGAGATACGGAGGGAGAAAGAGAAAAAGAAGAGAGAGAGAGAGAGAAAGGTAGAAAGAGAATGAGACGGAGAAAGAAGAAGAGAGGGAGAGAGATATGTGGAGAGAGAGAGAGAGAGAGAGAGAGAGAGAAAGAGACGTAGAAAGGGGGAGAGAGGGAAAAGAGAGAGAGAGAGAGAGAAAGACGGCGAGAGAAAGAGAGAGAAAGGGGAAGGGATGAAAGAGAGAGACGGAGAGAAAAAAAGAGAGAGAGGGAGAAAGAAAGAGAGAAGGAGGGAGAGGAGAGAGAGAAAGAGAGGAGGAGAGAGAGGGGGAGGAAGAGAGGGAGAATGAGAAAGAGTTCAGAAAGAGAGAGAGAAGGAGAAAGAGAGAAAAAGAGACGTAGAAAGGGGGAGAGAGAGAGAGAGAGAGAGAGGGAGAAAGACGGCGAGAGAAAGAGAGAGAAAGCGGAAGAGATGAAAGAGAGAGAGACGGAGAAAAAAAGAGAGAGTGGGAGAAAGAAAGAGAGAAGGAGAGAGAGAGGGAGAAGAGAGAGATCGAAAGAGAGGGAGAGAGAGAGAGAGAGAGAGAGAGAGAGAGAGAGAGAGAGAGAGAGAGAGAGAGAGAGTATTGCACGTATTGTTAAAAAAACGCCCGGGTATGCTAACCACTGCACCACCCAGAACGACCAAGTTTCAAGTTTCCGATCAATTAAACCCGGGCGTTTTCTGGGAGACGCGGGTTCGAGTCCCGCTCCAGGACGATGAAAATTTTCAAGTTTTCGGATATTATCTGACTTACCATCCTTGTCACATTTACGCCAGAAATCGAATTGTCATCTTCAAAATTTGTATTATATGGCGTAATCCCGCATTTCTTTCATGAGCCAAAGAGAGCCTAACCATTCGGTTGTACGTTTCCTGTTGCGTTAGTTAATTCAGTTAGCGGTGTTAATTAAAATTAATTTAAAAAAGTGAAAGGGAAAATTAACTTAAGCCTGGGACCGTAAGAGCCCGGGTTTTAGTGAAAGATTTCATATAAGAGTCCGCTCAGGCCCGGGGCTAACTCCAAACCGTTTTCGGGCGTTTTTCATATCACGGGGCACGTGCTCATTTCTATTGCGAAGTACACAACGTGTGTTAATCAAGTTCAGTAATGCACGGTAAAAAGGAACAAAAGGCAGCGACCCAGGAAGCGAATCTTTTGACGCCCTCTGGGTCGAAGGAATTATTAAGGTACCCAACCGGAAAAAACATCTGTGTATCACCACAATTTTTTTTAGTTCTTTCTTTTGCTCGGGGTTTAACGGTAACCAAGATCATCTAAATAGACTGTAAGTAGCCGCCCGTCCCTAATTTAGTGTCGCAGGTTCTAGAGAAGGGAGATAGCTAGTGCCGTTAGACAAATTACCATCCATGACTCGTTTGGAATTCGGACCAGGACCCACTCAGAAGCCAAAGCAAAGAACAATGCGCAACCGATGAGGTCCTTCATCATTTCGTGTTTAAACGCTTTTTAAAAACAAATTGATACAGCGTCTGTGTTGATGAAATTATTAGGTAACGCCATATTACTCATTTTTACGGACTGTGGTGTTTGTAACCCTAACAAATTTAAATGAAAAACAGTATTTGATTTAAAAGATCACACTGGTAAAGTCATTTTTTTTCGAAGCCGTTAGAATGGCAAAAAAAACTTTGTATTTTCAATCTTAACTGATTTTATCCCCATAAGCATGGCGAAGTATATAATACACTTCTTCCTTTTTCTGAGGGGAGGGGGTCGTGGTAGCTCGGAAACTACCGACATAATATCCAGACAGCGGCCCACCCAGAATTCTTCCGGTGATCCGACAGCTCAGTCCGCTCCCAACAACAGGCAGTACTTTATAAAACATACTCAGTTGGCATTTAAAATACCCCACCCCCGATACAAAGCATTTTTTAAAGCTATCATAAAACTGCTGGAAACTATGGGAAACGTTCTAGACTGTTATCATCTACAGCCGGGCTCTCACGTTTCTTGAATATCCAAAATGCCCACAAACCTCTTCCTTTTCAGCGCTAATAACAGTCGGTGAAACAAAAACTAGTCAGTCGGTTCCAGCTCAGGTGAATACGGTGAATTCCTGAACAGAGCAATGGGCCAAGGGAAAGCAGAATTTCATGGTGGTTCTTAGCTCCATTCTTAAAGGCTAATAACGTGCGCCTACATCAGCTGCAGCGACACACTCTTTGAGTAATTCTCATAGCTCCGTGACGGTTACGATTATGTTCGGTTACGTGCTAGAGTACGTCGTGCAAGTTACCACACCTTTTACAACCTTTCCTTTTACGCATCATATTAACATTTTTTTTTATTGGAGGTTTAACGACCAGCGTGAGCAACTCAATGGGCTATAAGCAGTTGCCCGTCCCTAATTTAGGGTCACTGACTCCAGGGAAGGGAGAGAGCCAGTGCCGTAAGACAAACACAACATCCATGCCTCACCGGGATTCGAACCCGGACCTCGTTTTGACGAATGATCAGAGGCCATCGCTTAAACCATTGCGCCACCGGGGCGGCCATATTAACATTCACCGAACTTCATTGACATAACTTGCATATCTCCATTCAACTTTCCGTTTTAGTTTATTTGTTCTATGAAAAATATGTTCCTTATTAGCTGCATACTTATGATGGCATATGTTCCTTATTAGCTGAACCTCAAAGTTTCTACGTGGGTTTTGGCAACAGTGGACAACCAGTCAGTAGGTAAATAAAAGAAATGTGTTACGAAATTCAAACAGAATCTACGATTAGACGACTAGCTGTAGTACATATATAGAACATTAATTAATGTTCCTTAAGAAGAGATACCTTGTTGGTGTATTTCCTTTCATAACGACGAGGGCTGTTAAGTGGTCTGCGCTCAGGAATTAGTTTTGCGTCGACATGTACGAGATCGATAACAGAGGAACAAAAGAGAGTGTTTCCGTAAACTGTTTTCGTCTTACAAGGGAGAGCTTTTCCGTAAATAACCTTTGTCTTATAAATATGCGCGACGCTACGGGTGTACTAGAGTGGACTTCAGCCCACCGAACTTTCTTTGAGCCCACCTTTTAGCGCACCCCCCAAAAAAAAAAAGAAAAAGAAAAAATATGTAAACAGCTAGAACACATGGCGAGCGCAGCCATGTAAGATTTTAGGGAACGTAGGTAAAAGTATGTGAATTTTTCAAATTCACGGAAACTTTGCTATATAATAATAATTTCTGTTAAATTTTGTGTTGTACTGTTCTGTAAAATGGAGGGAATTTCGTGAAAGCATGTATAAGGGAGAAATAGAAAGACACCAACCATTTTCGCCATCATAATTTTGTTTGAAAACATACGATATTGCTTGTCAGGTTACAAAGTAAAAATCGCAAACCGCTTTAGCACAGTAAATATTAAAAACTATTTAAGAAATGACGTAAATTAGCTAAAATTGCAAATAAATATTAAATTGTGAAAATCCCTGGAAATTCGTTTCCACGGTGGTTTCCGGTACGAAATGTGCTAAATAAATACTAGGTACAGTATGTACATGAAAACTTACTTTTTATACTGGGATAGCGTCATCGGCGTCAGGTTAAATCTACATGTATGGAATGTTTTGGAAACATTTCTGCCGAACACATCAAAATTAGTGCACCCCCGTACGACATTTGGTCCCCCTAATAGCCCATCCAGTTCTAAACTTCTGGGGTCGCCACTGCATATAAAGGATAACCTTTCGGTAAATAGCCTTTACACAGGAGAGTTTTTCGTAAATAGTCTTTACACAGGAGGGATTTTCCGTAAATAGTCTTTACACAGCAGAGCTTTTCCGTAAATAGTTTTTTGTCTTATAAAGGAGAGTTTTTCCACAAACAGTCGTTGTCTTATAATGGAGAGTTTCCCATAAAAAACATTTGTCTTACGAAGGAGAGCTTTTCCGCAAATAGTCTTTGTCTCAAAAAGGACAGCGTGTCCGGAAATACTTTTTGTCTTATAAAGGAGAGTTTTTCCACCACAGTCGTTGTCTTATAATGGAGAGTTTCCCATAAAAAGCATTTGTCTTACGAAGGAGAGCTTTTCCGCAAATAGTCTTTGTCTCAAAAAGGAGAGCGTTTCCGTAAATAGTTTTTGTCTTATAAAGGAGAGTTTTTCCACAAACAGTCGTTGTCTTATAATGGAGAGTTTCCCATAAAAAGCATTTGTCTTACGAAGGAAAGCTTTTCCGCAAATAGTCTTTGTCTCAAAAAGGAGAGCTTTTCCGTAAATAGTTTTTGTCTTATAAAGGAGAGTTTTTCCACAAACACTCATTGTCTTGTAATGGAGAGTTTCCCATAAAAAGTATTTGTCTTACGAAGGAGAGCTTTTCCGCAAATAGTCTTTGTCTCGAAAAGGAGAGCGTTTCCGAAAATAGTATTTGTCCTACAAAGGACAGTTTTTTCGGTATTAGTCTTTCTCTTGCAAAGGGCAGCTTTTCAGGAATAAATGCTTTGTCCGTTCGTGTGTCCAGTTGGTGACTAACAAGCATCAAGCGACCGCGAGAAACGATTAAAACATTACATGGTATTCTCGAGTCAGCTAACTTCTCCATTTCATTAACTTTAAATTAAATAGTGGCAATGTAGAGCCTGAGCAGTTGTTACTAAAATATGCATAATGCACTGCCAACTGCCTTCGTTTAGGTTCTTTCCCCTGCAGTAGGGAGTCTAGTCTCCTCACCTTTGATAATTATCTGTTGTCGAAGTGGTTCGTAAGAATTCGTGCAACTCAGTAAGCAGAGGGGCTATACGTGGGACAAGAACATAATGTATCATTATATCCGAGAATAATTAACATCTCGGGCTATCCTTCGTACTCGTTAGCGTTTATCACAGAGGTTATCTCGTAAAACTTTACTTTTCCCAAACCGGGTGATTTTCGATGAAAACCAGAGCCCCCAACGTCATGCTCCCTTACCCAAGAAAATGCGCCGTGGCAACAACGTCCGTTGCATTTTCGGAACCCAATCCGCTACCAGTCAAACTCAATGCCGAACCTCCACTGCCGAAACTCGAACACTTCGCGGCTAAGAAGACAGATCCTTTTAGCAAAATACATCATTTGTCATAACGCAATTCCAAGTTTTCTCAGACGCCGTGTCATGATGTAGAGGTCAATGATCACCCGATGAGGTAGACAACTAGTTCGTCGTTCACAAACAAACCATGCCTTTACATTACAAGTATGATGGCAAGAAATATGTTCTACAGAACGTCTTACAAATCCGAACACAAGTTAACAATTTCTTGCTTAACGCTGACGAAAGCCATTAGGTTGAATAGCAAAAGGAATGCCAGACAAAGACAGTTAAATATTATAAAATAATGACAAAAATGTCCATGTGTAGGGGTGTACTCGGGAAGCTGGTTTTTATCTGTTGCTACAGTCAATATCATTTTATTCGATTCTGTTTTTTAACAAAAATCCCACTTTTCTGTTTAGGAAAATTGCTTAAGAACTCAGTTTCGTTTCTTTCTCTGAACTGCTTGAATTTCCTTCACTATTTTGATTTTCAAGTACAAGTTTTCCCAACATACGTTAAAATCCTCAGACATTTTCCAGATATCCGTATGCTAAGAGCTACAGGTGTTATGTTCTCGTACATCAGTCATTCCTCTGAAATACAACCTAAGATTCCTCCGTTTTCTATATGTTGCTCTTTTATTCAGGTCTCCATCTCTGTCTAGAAATATGTATCGTAAAGCAAGATCCTATATTTCGGATAAGAATGCTTTATTCTTTGAATAGGATGAAAAAATCATAAATGTCCACTCTCACACACTGCTTGCAAGATTTCATTTAACCAATTCGTGCTGTACTAATTTTCATTCAGAAATTCCTTGGACGGCAATTTCGACTGTATCAGTTACAGCATCCCTACCACTTGCACATATTCAGGAATATTATCGACGCGACATTATACATGTGTACGTTCACCGTATAGATCAATAATGCATCGAAAGACCGAGGTAAAGCTTTCTTTCCTCACGAAAATCGAACCTTTTCGCTATGCCACCGTTTCATACGAACCGCCGGTTTCAACTATCGCAGCACAGATGTTACGCACAGTATGATAGCAGGATTGCTTATGGAACCATAATCCTTATTTTCTTTTCCATCCATACGAACCGCCGGTTTCAACTATCGCAGCACAGATGTTACGCACAGTATGATGGCAGGATTGCTTATGGAACCATAATCCTTATTTTCTTTTCCATCCATACGAACCGCCGGTTTCAACTATCGCAGCACAGATGTTACGCACAGTATGATGGCAGGATTGCTTATGGAACCATAATCCTTATTTTCTTTTCCATCCATACGAACCGCCGGTTTCAACTATCACAGCACAGATGTAACGTGTGTATAGCCCTTCAGGCTGTGCAGTGTTGCCATTCATGCATACTTCAATTTCTATACTTACGGTTAATCCACTTCCTACAGGATTGCTTATGGAACCACAATCCTTATTTTCCTTTCCATCCTGTTATTAGTTTTCTAGTTAGCTTCTACATTTAAAATAATGATACTGCATCATCACTTATCGTATTGTTTTCATTCATTTTCATACCTGAATTGTTTTTGTTATCACCTAAAACAGGGGTTCCCAAACCTTTTGAAACCGCGCCGCCCTTCACATGTCACATTTTCTATGCGACACCCCTGTACCCAAAATGTAAAAACAAATTGCCCAAATTCGAGTTTGTGGTATTTTTTGAAAAGAAAATATAGTCATCCACATTACTAGCTTGTATTCTTTTTTATGTAAAAATACAAAATTAGATTAAATTACAGAACTGAATAAAACAAAATTGATGATAGGCATATTTTCACAATGGTAACACTCTTCATTTGGTTTTCACATGTTTACAGTAATTTTAGAAACTATCTAACAGCAGTATTTGCGTCTTAATGGGAAAGGGGAGTTTGTTTCTCGTTACACAAAACATCGTTAACGCTGAGAAGGAGATCCGCGTAGCTGATCTCCTTCTCAGCGTTAACTTTGCTTCTATATCTGGATTTTATAACCGCTAGAGCTGAAAATTCTGCCTCGCAAACGCAGGATGTGGCAAAAGGGAGAATTACTCTCACGGCTTTCTTACTCAAATCTGGGTACTCCTTTGCAACACTGTTCCAAAACTGTGGCAGGTTTCCGGAAGAGAATGCCGTTTTCACTGTGGAGTCTGAAGAAATGTCTGTTAACTATTCCAGCTCAGCAGTAGTGAAGGTTAATGGTGGATCTACAGTAAAGGGGTCTGTTACCCACTTATGTTATAATCTGTTTGTGGTATAAAATATTTGTTTAATTGAACGTTCAGTTGAGATAGATGCTCCAAGATCGTCATGTTGCGTTTCATTACAAATTATAAGTTTTAGTTTTTCTTTATAGTCCCGACGTCCCGGACCAAGACCGGTGACGCCCTGGGACGTCGCGACGCACAGATTGCGAACCTCTGGTCTAGACCCTTCGCTTGAATGCGTCTAGGACAATTTACGCAGATCCCATCCAGTTGTGTTTGGATGAAGGATAAAATTCTAATTTATCCTAATATATAATTTGCTAGAATTCTCCTCCTCCGTGCCACTTTTTAAGTTGTCATCCGAGAAACAAATGTTGCCACGCTTAGCTTTTTGTGTAGGTGACATCATCACCTACACGCGCACAGATCAAGGGAAAAATCACTTTGTTTTGTTTTCATAGCAACAAAGAACACAGCTGCTGGTGTGACGTCATCTAATCAAAATCATTCTCACATGACGTCAGAGATGTGTTACGTCACATGGTCAACTTTTTAGAGATACGAAAACTTTACATCAGAAATTTTGATTCACTACCTGAACCGGTGTTTAGCCATCTGTATGTGGCAACGTTAAGAGTACGACGATATGACGACGTCAAGATAAAAATAGTTAACGGAAAAGAACAGTGGAAATTGATACAGGGTTCACGGTCAGAGTATACTAAAAATGTTGTGTACCAGAAAGTGTTGCCGAAATAGGGACTAAGGTTTTATACAAAGCAAATAACAAACATACAGCCCGCCCTATCAAATTCCATAATCGACTGCTCAGGAAATTTTCAAAAAGCTGTGAGCCGACGTGGAACTCAAAAACACAATAAATAAATGTCAATAATTTCTGTATCATAGATTTTATTTTTTCCCGTCATTATTGACGGGCTTTCACCTAGTCTATAATAATGAAATAACCATGTCTGCTTGTTTGTCGCCTACAGAAGATGCTACTGAACGTGATGAGATTTGGAATTTGGCAGACTTAGTCCGAGATACAGGAGAATGTGCCCCTCGGAGCCCTTTTCTGAAATTCGAATTTGGAAAGTTTTAATTATTTTCTAAAGCTTCAACCATTGTTGAAGAAACTTCTTTTCAAATTTGATCTTGCTGTTTTGACGTGTACTGTGTTCTTCTAACTTTTCCTTTAAGTTTTCTTTGTGTGAAAGTTGTGCTTTATCTTGACTATGTGCTTCATTTCTGAACGTCACATTCTGAACCTCCAAATGTTTTGTTACGTTTGGAAGTACTGCCAGTTAGGAAGGTAAAAGGTAACGACACTAAAGTGGTAAAAACAACTGTAGCCAAAGTTCTTTTCTTTTCTTTTATTGAGGTTTAACGACCACCGTGAGCAACTCAATAGGCTATAAACAGTTTCCCGTCCCTAATTTAGGGTCACTCGTTCCATGGAGAGAGAGAGAGAGAGAGAGAGAGAGAGAGAGAGAGAGAGAGAGAGAGAGAGAGAGAGAGAGCCAGTGCCGTAAGACAAACACAACAGCCATGCCTCAACGGAATTCGAACCCACACCCATCTCGGACGAATGGTCATAAGGCAGCACTCAGACCACTGCGCCACAAGGGCGGCGTAACCAAAGTTCAGGGGATTTTGGTGAATGTTGTTAGTGATTGTAAAGTACGCTGCTCAAATTGGTCATCTATAATTTATCGAGTGCTTTTTTCATTGTTGTTCGTTATTATTTCATCTTTTCTTAGTGGTAATCAAATTCGACTAACCAACTATCTATATAATTCAAGACTACACACTTGTGATGTTGATTAAGAATAAATTATCAAAGTTTATTCACAATTCAAAGCTTTATTAGCATCGATTATAGTTTCGCACAGCTTCTGGCTCGGCTTCATTAGGACGAATAGAGCGTAAACATTCAAATCTTTGTGACATCAGAGTTCTGACGGTCACGGTTTTTTGGTGAGTTGTTTCCACGCGCTTGAAAGAAATGGAGTCAACGTCATGTCGTTGACCAGCAGTGAAGAGTTCCGGTATATGTGAAAAGTTTCTAATACATTAAGCTTGATCGTTGAATCAGATTTATCAATCAGCGTAGCGTTTCCAAACAGAAATTTATGGTTCTTTTCGTGACAATGCTGGGCTATAGACGACTTCTTCAGTTCCCAATTCCGTACGTAGGTCTTGTGTTCCTTCACATGGAAATTTAAAGCCCTGCGGGTCTGTCCAATATATATGAAAGTCCACATTCACAAGGTATCTGATAAATTCCCCATAAATTTATGTCTTCGACGTAATCTTTTGATCCGAAAAAATGTATCTTGTTTATGGGTTTGAAAATAACTTTGAAATTAAGACTTGAGAATTTGTGAAATTCCGAAGCAAATGGGATGACCGCCCAATTCTGTCACATTGGGTTGTCTACCGGCGTGAGTGAGCAGACATGCTTCGGTTTCCTAAATTTTTGGACCACTTTATCTACAGGGTGATCCATTTAAACCAGTACCATGTGATTTACTTATAACTTTTTTACAAATAACAACAAAATCATACAGTAAGTTGAAAATTATACATGTGGTATTGAAGAATCATTTTATCAAAGCAAATGTTGGAATTGTCCTCCATTTTCTTGTAAACACAGTTGAACACGCCGCACCATATTCAGTGATGTCTCATGTAGAGTACGAGCAGTAACATTGCCAATTTCAGTCGTGATTGTTTCACGCAATGCATCCAATGGTGTTGGAAGGGGTTTGTAAACTCTATCTTTTAAGTAGCCCCATAAAAATAAAGTCACGGGAAGTTAAGTCCGGAGATCGGGGAGACCATATGTTTTTTGAAATTAGTCTGTCATCAAAGAAGCTGGTTATGAGTTCCATTGAGACTTTCGATGTGTGACACGTAGCGCCATCCTGCTGAAAGTAGCCCTCTGTCAATTCAATGTCATCAAGTTGTTCCACAAATTTATTGAATATGCGGCAATAAACGTTAGTGTTGACAGTCTCAGAGAAAAAAATGGGGCCAATAATTTCCGTAGACGAAACCGCACACCATACACAAACCTTTTGTGAATGCATCGGTGTTTCACACATAACGTGTGGGTTTTCGGCAGCCCAGTAGCTGCTGTTTTGCGAATTGACGTAGCTTGACAGATGAAACGAGGCTTCATCCGTAAACCATGTGATGGAGAAAATATTAGATCGCAAATTAAGAAAATTTTGAAGCCATTTGCAGTAACTTACTCTCTTTCCCTTGTCCGGTTCCTGCAGCTGATGGATTACGTGTACTTTAAATGGTCGAATATTCGCTTTTTCTGCTGCCCTTTGACAAGTTCCGTATGAATAACCTGTCTGTTGGCTTAATTTCCGCAACGATTTCGTCGGAGATTGAAGTAAATGTTGCCGAACATCGTCCACACGCGTTTGAGGCATCGGAGGGTGATTTCTACCGCTACCGCTGAGAAGAGAACCGGTTTGCTCCAGTTTTTTTACCATCGACAGAATTGTTGACTTGCTTGGCACTTTTCGAACTCCAAACTCTCTTCGAAATGCTCGTTGCGTTTTGATGACAGAATTGATTACCCAATACGATTTCACCCAGGAAACACGCTCTGGAACAGAGTACTGCATGTTTCCGAATGTACGCAAGTGAATGACAACGCAACAACAAACAAATCACGAGAGAGTTACAGTTACGGTTAATAATCTTCTTCACGGTGGCGGTTTTCATTTTCCAGGAGTTGCTGCTTCTATTGAAAAAAAGAAGAAGTTCCTTGCGCGATCCCTTGCAAAAATGTAAGGTTTTTTCAGGGTACTGGTTTAAATGGATCACCCTGTATAACGGAATATGTATATCCTCTGTGTATTGCAA
This sequence comes from Macrothele yani, assembly GCA_039090855.1. Classification (NCBI taxonomy): domain Eukaryota; kingdom Metazoa; phylum Arthropoda; class Arachnida; order Araneae; family Macrothelidae; genus Macrothele; species Macrothele yani. The sequence continues at coordinate 17,261,304 of CM077030.1, forward strand.
TTCGTTTAAGAAAATCTAGCTCTTTCTGTAAGCAATCCTGAGCTGTGTATTGCACGATATACGAATGTGTAGAAGGCAGAGATGTTTTGGTTTCATGGGTGATTTGATTTAGCATGTGGGGGTAAGGAAACAGCGAATGGTTTTCGGCAAACTGTTGTACTAAAGGAACAGTCAGAGCATGACACAAGGGCATCCAGGAATGGTAAGCAGCTATCTAGTTCAACAGTTTTGTCTTCAATGTGAATTCCTGTGAAGAGCTGAGTGTTGTGAAGAAGAGATTCTACCTTTAGGCTTCGTAGTGTTTTAGCGTCTAAGTAAGGAAATGTAGACATTCATGACTATAAAATCTTGCGTAACAGCTTCAGGAAACAATATTTCGTTTTTTAATTTTGCAAAAAAAAAAAATTAATTTTACTTTTACGGTAACAACGAAATCTTTACATCAGACGTGACGGACGCACCAATTTTGACGCACAAATATTTATAGGTAGGTTGTGCAAAAATTAAAGGACTGGATTTCCGAAGTGTTACGTACATGATTCTACCGCACTGGCTGAACGGTTTGTTTGCGTATAGACCACGGCTCTCCATATTTTACTGCGCAAAATAAAACTTTTCACTATTTAAAAACTGTAGTTCCCAGATACTTATTGAGAGAAAATTCATTTCAATGAAGTGCGAATAGAACACGAAAAATGAAATACGAGAAAAAGTGAATTCTCTAGAACTTCATTCTGTAGAAGCTTAACATTGCTATTCCTCCGTTAGCGCATTCTCTCACTTCATGATTTCTGTATTTCATCTTGACGTAGGAGGCAAATCATCGCCTTGATGTGTATGTGTTTCTTATGCTTATTTAATTATATACTATCCTTGTAGTGGGTTCTACTGATACGTAAAATATACTTATATACAGGGGTTGGACAAGAGAAATTGAACACAATTTTTATACGGTTAATGTTATTGTGTAGGCTACACTGAAAAGAAACAAACGTTGTGATTATCTTTTGTATACATTTTTTGTATATATTCTCTAGGTTGTATGCCAGTGCACTACAAGTTGTGTTCAGCTGCGGTTGGTACGGGCATTTGGTGAAATGTGTTACCTGTCAGACTTCCAAAGACGACAAATGGTTGGAGTCCGTTCAGCAGGACCGTTTGCAACCATAACAGCCAAATTGTTTGGTGTTTCAAGAGCAACAGTCTCCAGGGTTATATCTGCATACACAGAACATGGGAAGACTTCGGCGGCGAAGAACTGCAGGCGAATACCGACACTGAATGGGAGGGACCGTGGAACACTAACAAGGATTGTCCAAAAAATACAGAACTACTAACATAAGAGTGCCAGCAGAATTCCGTATTCACATGCAACACCTTGTTCCACAAAAACAGTCAGCTTAGAACTTCACAAATTCAACCTCCAACGGAAGAGCTGCAATTGCTAAACTTTTATTCACAGAAACCAATGATACAATTTGAACAAGTTAGTAAAATCATGCAATGCATTGATTATTATACGCTTTCCAACATACCAGAAATCATTACTCAAGTATTACTCAAGTTATGAAGATAATGGTTATAGAATAAATCTCGCTCCTGTGTTCTGACCTTTCATCCAATTTCGATGATATTCAACAAAATTGGTTCAGCATACCTCCAGAACAACATACTAAAGTTTTGTCACAATATAAGCATTTTAATCAAGTTATAATGGCTGTGAAACATATATCGCTCCTCTGCCCTGACCTTTGATCATATTTCGATGATATACAGCAGAATTGGTTCAGTATACTTCGGGAGCAACATGATAAAGTTTGGTCACAATCGAAGCATTTGTAGGTAAGTTATGACGCATAAGAGCAGCGGAATGGATCCCGCTCCTATGTCCTGACCTATGACCCCATTTTGCCCATTTTCAACAGAGTTCGTCCCCAGGTGGTCCCCTACCACATACTAAAATTTCATCGAAATCGAAGCGTTTTTACGTAAGTTATGACGCATAAGGGCAATGGAATGGATCTCTCTCCTACTGTACAGTATATTCTGACATTAGACCCCATTTCGCCCATGTTCAATAGGGTTCGTCCTCAGGTGGTCCCCTACCACATACTTAAATTTTATCAAAATCAAACCATTCTTACGCGAGTTACAGTGCGGACGGACAGACAGACGGACAAAGCTGGATCATATAAGCTTCTTCAATCTATGGTTAGAAAGCGTAAAAAAGATGAGTCGTGAGTATAAAACATGTACAACTGATGACTGAAGACGTGTGATATGGTCCGATGAGTCCTCATTTACAAGTATATTATTCCCAACTGTAGGTTGGCTATATAAGTATATGCAGAACCCCCAAGGAAGCGTACAATTCGGAATGTCTGGTTCAAACTGTCAAACATGGGGGTAGAACTGAGGTGACTTGGGCAGCCATCTCTTGTTATTCGGCTTGCACAATCATGACCCTACATGATAGAGTTATTACCAGCGAGTGCTTTGACGTTATAGGTGATCAGATGTATCCTATGGTCCAAATGTCATTTCCCATCCTTGATGCCATTCTCAAGATGATAATGCGCCCATATACACAACCAGAATAGTTCCGTCTTGATTTGAGGAAGAACAAAGGCAGAAAGAGATTCCCTCTTGCAACATCATTGAAGCAATTGCCTGATGTTCTGATCGACAAAAATGAACTTCAATATCTGCCTTGGCCAGCTGAATCACCAGCCTTGAATATAATCGTCGACAGTTTTGGAGGGTAGAGTGAGAAACAGATTTCTTTTTCCAACTCATTGAAGCAATTGCGTGATGTTCTGATCGACGAATGGTTTAACATTCTACTCGAGACTATTCAAAAGCTGTATGAATCTATTCCGAGAAAGGTGGTGTATTAAAGACAAATGCTGATCCAACACCTTATTAATAAAGGCATAGTACAACATTCTACTGGAGACCATTCAAAGGCTGTATGAATCTATTCCGAGAAGGTTGGAAACAGTATTAAAGATAATTGCTGATCCAAAACTTTATTAATAAAGACATAGTACAACATTCTACTGGAGACTATTCAAAAGCTGTATGAATCTATTCCGAGAAGGTTGGAAGCTGTATTAAAGACAAATGGTGATCCAACAGCTTATTAATGAAGACATGGTACAACATTCTACGGGAGACTATTCAAAAGCTGTATGAATCTATTCCGAGAAGGTTGGAAACAGTATTAAAGATAATTGCTGATCCAAAACTTTATTAATAAAGACATAGTACAACATTCTACTGGAGACTATTCAAAAGCTGTATGAATCTGTTCCGAGAAGGTTGGAAGCTGTATTAAAGACAAATGGTGATCCAACAGCTTATTAATGAAGACATAGTACAACATTCTACGGGAGACTATTCAAAAGCTGTATGAATCTATTCCGAGAAGGTTGGAAGCTGTATTAAAGACAAATGGTGATCCAACACCTTATTAATGAAGACATAGTACAACATTCTACTGGAGACTATTCAAAAGCTGTATGAATCTATTCCGAGAAGGTTGGAAACAGTATTAAAGATAATTGGTGATCCAAAACCTTATTAATGAAGACATAGTACAACATTCTACTGGAGACTATTCAAATGCTGTATGAATCTGTTCCGAGAAGGTTGGAAGCTGTATTAAAGACAAATGGTGATCCAACAGCTTATTAATGAAGACATAGTACAACATTCTACGGGAGACTATTCAAAAGCTGTATGAATCTATTCCGAGAAGGTTGGAAGCTGTATTAAAGACAAATGGTGATCCAACACCTTATTAATGAAGACATAGTACAACATTCTACTGGAGACTATTCAAAAGCTGTATGAATCTATTCCGAGAAGGTTGGAAGCTGTATTAAAGACAAATGGTGATCCAACACCTTATTAATGAAGACATAGTACAACATTCTACTGGATAATATTCAAAAGCTGTATGAATCTATTCCGAAAAGGTTGGAAACAGTATTAAAGATAATTGCTGATCCAACACCTTATTAATAAAGACATAGTACAACATTCTACTGGAGACTATTCAAAAGCTGTATGAATCTATTCCGAGAAGGTTTGAAGCTGTATTAAAGACAAATGGTGATCCAACACCTTATTAATGAAGACATAGTACAACATTCTACTAGAGACTATTCAAAAGCTGTATGAATCTATTCCGAGAAGGTTGGAAGCTGTAATAAAGACAAATGGTGATCCAACACCTTATTAATGAAGACATAGTACAACATTCTACTGGAGACTATTCAAAAGCTGTATGAATCTATTCCGAGAAGGTTGGAAGCTGTATTAAAGACAAATGGTGATCCAACACCTTATTAATGAAGACATAGTACAACATTCTACTGGAGACTATTCAAGAGCTGTATGAATCTATTCCGAGATGGTTGGAAGCTGTATTAATGCCAAATGGTGGTCCAACAGATTATTAAGAAAGACATATCACCTATTTCCCAGGTGTTCACATTATTTTTCCCAACCATTGTTCATAAATGGTTCAAATTCGTTAAAAATGTACTTTCCCAATAAATTCGATTATTTCATTTTTTGCATCGAAAACATCAACAACAAAAAATAATTAAATAAAATAAAAATAAAGGAATAGCGGACGAGATCCAAACTTGCAAAACAGTTGGTATCAAAACAAATTTCAAGATTAGGGGAAACACCTGAACACAGATAACCAATAAAGGCTACATCTAAAGCTTCGGAATCGCTTGAACATATTTCAATTAAATGTTTCCCTGTAATTTATCCCATTCATAATTTCAGAAATACTCAGCCTACAAGCTGATTCATATACCCTTTTGTTAGACCTGGGTAAAGCCTTTTGTAGTAATTATACATTCACTTCACAAAGGTGCCATGGTTTCGTCTAAATACTTCCCTAATTTCTTTTTTTATACGTTCGATTAAAGGTTTTCCGCGTATTTCACATGATAGCTAATGTTGGTTCCGGATATTTTTGGACCTTCATACTGCCGGTCTTTAGAAATATCTACTGTTCTTTTTAGGCAGTATTTACAGAAATTTCCCTCCCTAAAGCTCAAGGAATATCCAGCAAACCTATCCTATGTAGTTAAAACCATCAGTTTATAAGGAATCAAACTAGTAAGGTCTAACTGTGAAGCAGATGTATTATACATTAGCAACGATTTTACCAGTCGCCTCTTCTTCAAACACCCGAAACAGAAACAAAGCAGGATAAATAATATAAATGCACACGTTTTATTTAATATTGCACACATTTTAAACAACTGCGGTTCATTACGATGCCATCATTAACAAGCAAAACACCCTTCAGAATGGGTCACTGGAATTAAAACAAATGATATATGATGGAGCCAGTTCCTTCAAAAAGGCCTCTTTTCCTTTCTCCATATGCCAAACGGAACCTTTTCGTTTCAGGTAACAGTTTCACACACCTGTCACAAACAATAAGATAAATTTCTTCTGCTATTTTGCTGTGTATTTCTACGAAAATGGTGTTGAAAGGTTTTTAAAATTTGAGGGAACAAATTCCCATAAAAAGTTCCTGACAGGAGGTTACTTTCTCTCCTCTCATCCTGAAAGTTTCCTCACTTCCGTGTTACATCAACGAACGTGAAGCAGCCACGGTAAGTTGCTTTCACGACCAAGCCTTTCTAGTGTCTATTAAGTACGACAGGAAATGACGAAATGTCTGGTGATGGGTGAACTCCGAAGTGGCTGAACCCAAGAGTCTCGTCCGAAACTGCGATTGTACGTGTCACAAAGCTATCCCTATTTGCTATGTAGCCGTTACATAGGAATAAATAAATAAAAAACATAGTAAATAGGTAGAATACAATGATAGAGTCTAGGAGAATTGCACCAGTTAGTATCGTGGATCTGCTGAAAAATGAATCAGCACGGAAAAAATTTATAAGAAAATGAAATCCAGTGTGAAACTTGATTAATTATTTTCAAGTCTTAGAATTTTTATTTAATTTCTGCAAACAATTGAATTCTACTTCCTTCCATTAATGTTGCTTAGTATTCCTAGTAAGAAAAAAAATCAGTTCTGTTAAGGATATCAACTAACGCTCTATTTTTAAATTATTTACTGTTACACCCCTGCGGACCGCCAGAATTGAAACCTTAAAATATCAGCCCTCCATTAAAGGATAAATTCGGTCAACATCATCCGTTTCTTTTCACTGCTGACATGCAATTCAGTACCCGCAACGTAAATCCAAAATATCTACCTCTTATTTTCAGAACAAGGCAGCTAACCATTTCGTTAGTTACCACAGGGAAGTAAATTTCTCCGTCATTTCTGTCCACGCCAGGATTCGAACCCGGATCCCCTCATTCCGGAATAAGTGACTCTACCAATTGAGCTACGCGGACGTTTTATTCTGATTCCTATCTGCCTTTATATCGTGTGCGTCCTTCTGGCAGGTACGTCACATCTCCTGGTACGTTACATCATCTCCCCCTTATTATTATTTTTTTTTTCTGAAGTGCTGGAGAAGGGATTCTCTTATTTTTCCTATCTCGCGGTGTGGAAATAACATCACACCAATGCGAGATTTTGAACGGTCCGGTCAGCCGGATAGTTCGGGCGCCATTATAACGAAGTAAATTTCTCCGTCATTTCTGTCCACGCCAGGATTCGAACCCGGATCCCCTCATTCCGGAATAAGTTGCTCTACCAATTGAGCTACGCGGACGTTTTATTCTGATTCCTATCTGCCTTTATGTCGTGTGCGTCCTTCTGGCAGGTACGTCACATCTCCTGGTACGTTTTTTTTTTTTTTTTTTTTTTTTTGATTGGAGGTTTAACGACCACCGTGAGCAACTCAATGGGCTATAAGCAGTCGCCCATCCCTAATTTAGGGTCACTGGTTCCAGGGAAGGGAGAGAGCCAGTGCCGTAAGACAAACACAACATCCATGCCTCACCGGGATTCGAACCCGGACCCCGTTCGGACGAATGATCAGAGGCCATCGCTTAGACCACTGCGCCACCGGGGCGGCCCTGGTACGTTACAGGGTATGTGCGAAATATTTAAAAATATTACATAACTATTAAATAAGTGATTAAAATACAGAAACGAATATCTCTTCCGCTTGTATCTATGTTTGTTTGAAATACATGTCGTGATGGAAAGAAACATAAATATATGGAATGACGTATATGTCGCGATGTATAAATCTACATTTACGATTCCCTAGAGGAAAGATTTTGTATTGAAAAAAATCAAGAGTTTTGATTGGACTTTCTCAGTTTCCAAAACAAAAAATACGACAGTTGCACTGAAAGTAATGCAAAAGTGGGCATAACTTTATTTTTAACTGACAGAGCTATTTCAAATTGCACATGTTGGCAGGGTAAATTTTTCTCTATAAAAACGTACTACTCAGCATAGTCTCCATAAAAAGCGATGGATTTTCGCCATCTTTGAACCCAACTCTCGAATCCTCTTTGAAAAACTTCAGGTGTGGATTGTTGTACCCACTTCTTTGCAGCAACATTCCCCTCATCTGTGTCATTAAATCGTTGCCCTAGTAAGCTTCTCTTCATTGGAAAGAACAGGTGGAAGTCGGAGGGTGCCAGTTGTGGGCTGTAAAGCGAATTGGGGACCACCAGTATATCGCAGCAGACTTGCATCCTTCTCTCCTTCAAATCGGGTGTCAACTGCCGGCGTACCCACTTTGCACACACATTCCGATACCCTAATTCTTCCACCATTTTCTGTTAGGCATTGTGACAACAGTCCAATTGTGCAACAAGCGCACAGATTGTGACTCGTCTCTCCGCGCGAATCAATTCATCCACTCGCTGACGATTCGTGTCAGTGGTCACAGATGGTCCCCCACTGCGTGCTTTGTCTTCAATGCTGGTTTCCATTTCTTTAAACTTCTTCACCCATCTGTGCTAATTGCTCTTGTCAATGGTGTCATCTCCGTAAACATTCTGTAGCCTTCTGTGGATGTCGGGCAGCCTGCACCCTTCCTTCTTGAAGAACTCAATGACGGCGCGTAGTTTCTGCTTGGAATCCATTGTTTCCAATGAAAAAGAAAAGTTACTGAAGAGGAAGAGTTACTCTTCCAACATGCGAAATTGGAACTACCTCTGTCAGTTTATAGAAAAGTTATGCCCACGTTTGCATTAATGTCGGTACAACCTTCGTAATTTATTAATTCGGAACAACCTTCGTAATTTATTAATTCGGTACAACCTTCGTAATTTATTAATTCGGTACAACCTTCGTAAATCGGACAAAAAAATTGAGAAATGTAGTGCCCAAAGAAAGACTGCTGGACCGATTTTGTAATAACTCAGCACGTATTGCTTCCTAGAAGACGTGCTAATCAGACGAGAGGCTCTTATTAAAACGGTTCAAATTGATTCAGGAATGGCAGTTTCAGGTTTTCATATGGCTCCGCTTTCCAGAGCGAGAAAAACATAATACGTGTTGGGGGCAAACAGAGGAACTATTCTGTTTCTTCGGAACATCTACACATTTTGAATCCAGAGCAAGAAGAAAAAAAGTGAAAGAGCACTCTGACACTCTTCGTAGAAAATTTATGCTATGAATCTCTGGCATGCCAAAATATTTGTGGGTGTGAAATGAAATGAGTGATTAGAGAGTACACATTTATTTACGTAAACACATTGCATTTATTCCAGTCACTCACGACTACACCGAATAAACTAAGAGGACTTAAATCATAACAACAAACAATAGGGTTTACTAATTCCTGACAATGAGCAGTACTTAAGTAGGTGGATTAAAGAATGTTATTACCGTAAAACCAATGAAAGAAGATATGTGAGTCATAAAAGTAAATGTTTTCTAAACCATGGCGGCGGTAATGTTAACTACTTCGACTGTTTAGTTTGCAAACACAATATTTTTGTTAATATTGTTGTTAGATAGACCTCATACAGAAAATTTTAAAATCCATCGGGAGATGCAGCGATGTCTCGCGGGGTAGATCGCGGCCAGACACGGCAGCTTTCTTAACTGACGACCGTCGTCTCTTGCACAGGCGCCGACTACGCGGGGGCAACGGGGACGATCGCCCCCTCAGTGATTAGACCGCGGTGGCAAAAGTATGTTTTGACGCCCTCAATTTCCTCTGAAAATGCATGCCTTTTAAATTTTTAAATATGTTAGTTTTGTATCAACATTTTAATTTTATCTAACAATGCTAAGTTTTTTCTTTTGGTTGCTCTTTCTGCAAAGAGAGAAGTGGAGATTGGGGAGATACTGGGACTGGGGTGCTTGAGCGACCACCGCAAGCTATTTTCGGTAGCGAAATTGTAAACAGGAGTCACCGGGGGGGGGGTTGATCATCTGATGTTGTTAGCGCTTCCCTGTTCCTTCCCCTCCTCCCAGCCCTCATCCAGTGTTTTAGGAAGAATCACTGTTGTTCTGGCTCTATCAGAAGGCACGCAAGGACAATGATACTTTCAAGTCATCTGCTTGTCGCCTCCAAGCCCTGGGCAGGCGACATGCAGTCGGGTTCACGTCTACCCATATAATAGCCAGTTTCTCATCAATTCCCATAGAGGCAATAAACTGTAACAGAGGTATCGTAAAGCTCTGCAGTCGCAGTGGCCGACAGGGCTTTACAGAGGAAAGAGCTAGTTCATCCCTTTGAGGAGCTGAATGCCGACCCGTGTCTGAAAGGGTGGGTGGAAAACAAGTTGGCTACTTGTTTCTACGTCAGCACGCTGGCCTGCTCCACGAGCTTCGTTTGTCAACTTCCCTACAAGACCTGATTTTCTTCTGCTATGGTTTTGCACGCCCGCACCTTTTCTTGGTTTATACTTTGTAGTGTTTGTTTCACTTTGTGTTTTATTTGAGTTGTACACTGAGTGTTGATTTTGATTTCCGTTTTTTTTAACTAAATGTCACGTGCCGATGCAACGTGCCGAAATACGCGTATGAACATGAAAGGACAGGACACTGTTTTCGACGTTCTTTCGTGCTTATAAGAAGAATCTTTATCGCATTTCGATATAGATCCTTCTTTAAGAACTATTTGTAAAAACTGCCCCGAAACTAATTCTGAAACTAAGACTAATATCTGATGGCTGTTTGACAGTACCATCATATTCTTGGGATAATATTGTAATACAAATTATCACAATAACTTGAACAGATTTTCTGCTCAGTTTACTTCAGGACATTTGTTATTCGGGAACTCATAAATGAGCTAGAAAAACGTTTTCCATCTGTCAACAAGGACGCCATTCGTCTGTTTTGTAGAATCCAAACATTTATTCTGCTGAAAATGAAAACAAAAAGTGGATTGACGCAAACGCAGTGAGAAAAACATACGATTTTTTTTCTTATTTGAGCAATGAAGAAAACAATTCCACATTTTGTGCCATTAAGAAGACATTTTCCAGTTTGTGCAATAAGCAACGTATCTTCATTTCATGAAATAAAACTTGTTCACTTTTTAAACTCAGTGAACTTCAGAAATCATATATAGGGTGTATATAGGGGATGCAATCTATCAAGATGATAACGTCTCACCTAATTCACAGAGCTAGGAATGTGCAATCATGGTTTGAAGAACATAAAGACGTACTTTCACACCAACTTTTACACCGTCCTTGGCTTCCCCAATCAGCAGACTTGAACATGATTGAGCCACTGTGGTCTGTGTTGGAAAACAGAGTAATATCCCGTTATACTCTGTGACGTGCCTGCCCCGCAGGACGCACACGACATAAAGGCAGATAGCAGCGAGAACGAACGTCTGCGTAGCTCAGTTGGCAGAGCGACTTGTTCCGGAATAAGAGGACTCGGGTTCGATCTCCGGCGTGGACCAAAAATGAGAGAGAAATTTACTTCGTTATAATGGCGCCCGAGCTTACCGGATGACCAGGCCGTTAAAGATCTTGCAATGGTAAGATGTTCTTTCCACACCGCGAGCCAGGAAAAATAAAAGAGGATCCCTTCTTCAGCGCTTCGAAAAATAAATGTGAGTGATGTGTCATTCCACACACCAGATTGATTGGGAGTTCTCAAATGCACGTTCTTCAGCGGATGGCTGCCTACAACGATACATGGTCCCGGCTGATCCGTGGGTTATGCCTCGGCCCTCTTTCGGAGGAAGGGGGAGATGTGACGTGCCTGCCCCGCAAGACGCACACAACATAAAGGCAGATAGCAGCGAGAACGAACGTCTGCATAGCTCAGTTGGTAGAGCGACTTGTTGCGGAATAAGAGGACTCAGGTTCGATCCCCGGCGTGGACCAAAAATGACGGAGAAAATAAAATTACTTCGTTATAACTCCTCCTATGGCTCTCAAGACCTTGGAGCAGTTTCTGCCTGAGGAATAGTTTAACATTCCATTAACCACCATCCAGGATTTGTATGCATCTATTCGAAGGAGGATTTATGCGGTTTTGAATGCCAAAGTTGGTCTCACACCTATTAGGTACGTGCAGCCTTCTTTTCCTAGGTGTTCACCTTATTCTTTCCAAACCCTGCATATTGTCGCGTCATTTCATAGGACAGAATTCAAAAATTTTATTTCAGCAACAGCTTTGACTACTTTTGTTACCCATTTCCGTTGCATGGGATTTACTTTACTACTGTCGAGAAAGAGGCACAGCGTCAAACCTTTGTGACCGGTATGAAATATTGTTGATGCAATGGTATAAACGTTAGCGTGTTAATCTGCGGTTTAAGATGGAAGCGTTCGCTATCATAAATTAGGAGATTTCATGATTAGCAGTCAAAAAATTCTGTCACAAATACCTTTTTCATTTCTTTTAATTTTCATTTTGACCCATTCGTTAGGATGCTACTAGGCAACTATTCAGCGGTCATCTCACACCGTATCAGAAGTTCAATCCATCGTGAAGTTTAGGCTACAAATATTTGTTACAGTTTCCTTCCTAGCATAGTGGAAATTCCTATGGGGAGGCTTTGTGTCTCAAGTTAAATCATATCTTCTCGTATTAGTACCGCAATATTCAACGTACCAGAGACTGGCTATGCAAATGGACAAAATGTATCCCACGCACACAATTTCAACTGATGTACAGATGTTGTTATTCTGTGTCAGAAGATCTTATGATAATTAGAATCTCTGGCATTCTCATCCACTAGGGCTGTTGCGAGGTAGATTTCGAGCACAGCGATTGAATAACACGGTTCCATTTCATTCCCTTGTGAACAATTGTTTCTCGGAAGTGCTACGGTTCTCCGTGCTGTTGAAATGTACTTAACCATTCTACTTCACTTTAAGACTAAGAATCAGTGATTAAAAATAAACTGAACGGTGTAAGGGCTAATTCATCTTTCCCGACGCTGGATGATTTTAGAAATCAGGCATCAGTTATGATTGTTACAATTGATTCCTTGATGATTATTTGATGATATCTTTCAATCTTCGATTTATTTTACGAGAAACACAAAACCTTTCGGAAGAAAACGTCATTTTTCTTAACATCATAACTTTTTAACTATGATAACATTTGAAAAAACAAATGAGCATTTTTTTACATTACTATTATAAGAACTGACATTATTTCTTTTTATTTACGTACACATGTATGTCACATCATTGTAAATAAGAATAGCGTGCCGGTATCGTTTGCTAGTGGCAAATCATTCTTTGGGAATGGCAAATGGTTGAAAAGCTCGTGCTGTTTTGGGCAGTTTGGCAAAAAGAGCTGTGGTCTTGAAAGCTCTTTTGTCGTGAACACGATATCCCTGTAGGTAACATGTCGAAAGACACAGCTTCTCAAAATGAGAGATTGAAGATCGAAAGGCACAGCTTCTCAAAATGAGAGACAGAAGATCGAAAGGCACAGCTTCTCAAAATGAGAGACAGAAGTTCGAAAACGCAGCTTTTTGAAACGAGAGATACAAGTTTGAAAGACACAGCTTCTCAAAGTGAGAGATACAGGTTATAAAGACACAGCTTCATAAAATGAGAGATAAAAGTTCAAAAGGAACAGCTTCTCAAATTGAGAGATAGAAGTTCGAAAAACACAGCTTCTCAGCGTGGCGGATACGAAAGAAGCTGCTTCTCGATAACGCTGGTAAAAAATCGAAAGAAGACCCTTTTCAAAAGCACTGATAAGAAATCAAAATAAGCAACCTTTTTCGAAAAAGGAGGGAAAATCGGAAGATGCGGCTTACTGAAAACACGGATATGAAAGAAATACTTTCCTAAAATCACAGGTAAAGGAGTAAACCAGTATTTCCTCGAAACTACTGGTATGAGATCGAGAGCGGTTACTCTTCGGAAAAAACTGATAAAAAAATAAAAAGAATCAGTTTCTTGAATACAGGGATGATATATTGAGAGAAGCAGCTTACTAATAGTAAATAAAAAGAAAAGGTTTCCTGGAAACATGATAAGAAACCAAATGGTACAGCTTCAGACTCGTGAAAGAATTAGAAAGAATCAACTTCGCAAAAACACGGTTTACTTTCATATACACTGAAGCTCCCAGTCGTACGGATCATAGCGGGACAGGCATATTTTCTCAAAAGCATGGATCAAATATGCTTATAGAAAAATTACTTTAACAGCGGTCACATGGGAAGAAACGCGGTTCCTTAAAAAGACGGATACGGCGCAAAATTGCGCATCTCTTCAAAAATGTATCGGAGGTATATACAGAGAGGTTTCCGATAACACGAAATGGTTAAAAATTACACCTCAAAAACACGAATTATTGGTAGAAAGTAACAGCTTATTAGAAACATGAATTATTGGTAGAAAATAACAGCATATTAGAAACATGAATTATTGGTAGAAAGTAACAGCTTATTAGAAACATGAATTATTGGTAGAAAGTAACACTTCCCAGCAAAAACTAATGTCAAAAAAAAAGGCCCGGCGGCCACCACGCGGGTCAGAAGTTCAGGCCAGCAATAGGCACCCCATCAGTTGTCATATGCCAGAACCGGGCCATCACTTATGCATCACAAGCAGTGGCTATCACAAGCGTTCCTTTTGCGGCCCTGCAAGCACGTGCCATAAATGATGGCTAGCCTAATGTGGTACGCTAGTTTCCCGGCAGTAGCAGCCGGAAATCACGTGACGTAACTGATGGCTCTCCGAATCTTGTCAGCAAATTTCTCAGTAGCAGCCATTAGAAAAAATTATATATAACCGCAGTTTCCGAAAGGCACAACTAATTTTTTCTCCCTACGGAACTTCTGCATGACGGCACAGCGACGAGGAAATTTTACCAACAGGTCCTGAAAAATGCCCGTTTGGATCTGCCTGGAAACGAACCAACGACAGTCTGCTTGCGAAGAGAGCGCTCTACCCACTGCACTGGTTTGCCACTCACCAACGTTTGCTTGAAGCTGAGCATCTTTCCAGCGCAATGTGAATCGAAGGGTTCTCTTTTTAATTTTGCAATATTGCAAGGTATTTTTCATAAATGTCCGTTTCATATAATTCATAAATTTATTTTTCAACGTAACGGTTGCTTATATTTACCTTAAGGGAACTTCACTCATTTTCAAGTAGTGTACCATCTTAAAAGAGCTTTCCAAAGTTTTGTGCTGTCCTTGTGGTCTTGAAAGGCTATTGTTTAATTAATATATTTACCCGTTCATGTCACATTATGTTACATTTTTAACGCCGTATCTTTCCCTTCCGCGCTGCGAAGCTACATTTGTTCTAAAAAAGAAATATATTTTATTTTACTTGTCGTTATTTTTAGGAGCGAATTTCTCCTATCTCGTGTATTCAACCCATGGATGAGTGCATTATATCCGAATAGCGTTGGGTTTTTTTTTCAAATAACTGATAAACTTTGTACGCTTATAATTCTTATTTTTTTCCCCAACATAACGATTTTTTAATGTTTTTCTGAGACTTTTATTTGAAGTGGTTTAGTCTATGTCAAAACGAAAGATTACACAGAAATTATCTCTTGCTATTCGTGGAAATGCAGTGGGTATATTTCATGGCGGGCTGTATTCTCTATTCTTTGTGTGTTAGTGCAGGTATTTTGCTACGAAATGAGTTTCTATAAATACATGAGAGTAATTGACTACTTACTTCTTTCAGTTCATTAATAATTATTTATATATTTTTGTTCTGACGGTAATCATCGCAGACGTGGCATTTCATTAGGAAATTAATTCGCCTCTCTACATATGGTTTTCTTTTTAACATCCACTAAAATAACACGATGGCGATAGCGTCGTCTTCAGCTAATTGGTACCACGAGAGACACAGCACGTGTTGCTTCGGCGCATGCGCAGTCCCGTTGCTTTCACCTCGTGTTGGGGTTGTTTCGGTAGCCAGCTACGCACCATTAGCGGCACTTGCTTGGTGGCATGCAATTCACGGCGATGCTGCAAGGCCATCAATGGCTGCCAACTGATAGCGCTGCCACCAACGGACCGCTACCGGGCCGTGAGCGGCAGATTTCAGCCAGCAGTGACCCATCACTGCCAGCTGGTGGCCAGCAGTGTCCGAACACTTGTGTTTTTGCTGGGTTGTCAATAACGTGAATTATTGGTAGAAAGTAACAGCTACCCAATAGCTGCAATTATGGGTAGAAAGCTTCTCAAATACTCAAATTATTCGTAGCGAATAACCTTTCAGAACACTAAGGTTTATGTGTAGAAAAATTCTTAGTGTTTTGACAAATACCAAAAAGACGAATTATTGGTAGAAATTAAGTTTCTCAAAAAAACAACAAATTGTTGGTATTAGGTACCTTTTAACAGCTTCTGAAAAACAAAGAATGGGTAGAAAGTAGCAGCTCAAAAACGCAAGTTAGGTAGACAGATATTCCCGGTAATCAGTATTTGAGAGGGAGATTTGCAGATTTTCAAAACACTGATCGGAGGCAGAAGTACGAAGTTCTTGAAAAACCAACTTGACAAATCATAAGACACGAGATCTGTACCCTATTCATATAAACAAAGGCACAGCTATTAAACCTCGTACATTAAAGTAAAACCGATAAAATATCTTGAAAATATAATTCAGAAACGATTAAACACTAGTGTTTTACACCTGTGATACAGAACAACATGCAGTGTATAGATGTACTTCCACAGATACATTGTAATAGATCTTTCAAAGAAGTGGGTTTAGAAAAGGGGCAAGCTTTCACACTTCGATTCCGTTACCGTTATTGATACAAAAACTTTGTTTACAAAGTTTCTTCTTGTAAAAACAATTATTGCAAAAACTTTGGAAACACCAGGGAAATGAACGAAAGATCGGTTAAACGATACGTCAAAGCAGAAAAATATAATGAAAAAATCGCGGTTTTCACTTAACCCTTTACGACCATGACCCCAAAATCCTTATTTCCTCCAAATACCATATCGCCCGAAACTGTCTGTTAGTTCACTTCTTTGTTTAATAACAACAATAGTGACTGAGGGTGATTCCTGCTGATTCCTCATAGGTCGAGAAAATTTGAAGAACAGGTAAGGGTAGGAAATCTGACTCACTCTAGACAAGCGTTTCGGGCGGCTATGGCAGTTTGTATGCACGGGCGTTTTGGGCTTTATGGTCGTTAAAGGGTTAAATGTTTTGCAATGCACAGCAGGGAGATGTCCGTTCTATAATATTTTTTCTAAAGATTATTTTAAGGAATCCTATAATTTTAATCATTTAAGCCTTACGTTCTAGATATCGCAAAAGCACATTTCCTGCGGATAGAGAAAAGCTGGAGAAACTCAGTTAATCACTCATAACATTACAGGAAGCTTTAGACGTTTAGTAAAAAACTCTCAACGCATTTAAAGCGGCATTGTTCTACAAAAATGAATGGTTAGTCTAAATTGAATTTCACGGAATCATTTGGCACGTTTCGCATAATACCAATGGTATACTTGTCCTGTTTTGTTTTGTTTTGTTTGATTGGAGGTTTAACGACCACCGTGAGCAACTCAATGGGCTATAAGCAGTCGCCCGTCCCTAATTTAGGGTCACTGGTTCCAGGGAAGGGAGAGAGCCAGTGCCGTAAGACAAACACAACATCCATGCCTCACCGGGATTCGAACCCGGACCCCGTTCGGACGAATGATCAGAGGCCATCGCTTAGACCACTGCGCCACCGGGGCGGCATACTTGTCCTGCAAAAGACGTTTACTTTTATTTCAGAAATTTGTTTTAGAATTATAATTGAATTGCACGAACAAATGCTGCACGCAATTAATCTGCTAACTACATAGTTTCGTTTCCTTGGCTCCGAGTTTTACAAAATAATTACCTAAGCGAAAAAATAAAATAAAAAAACAGCGTTTTATTAAAGACTGACTGTTCTCTTTCTGCATAAAACCATTATGCATGCTGCAAACGCTTCTGAGTAACTTTTTTTTCGCTTTGGTAAATCGGTTCGTTATCTTAAAATCAAACATCTTCTATTCGGAATTGTTCCAGAGAGCTACAAAAGGAAAAAGACCCTTTCGTAAAAACAAAGCTTTCCAAAACTAACTCAGTAAACCTGCTTTAGTGATTTGAACGGCCGCATGTGATGAAAACGTGAATAATGGATTTTTCGCTAAAACACACACATATGTAGAAGGTAGTAATGAAAAATAACGCAGACTGATTCAGATGGAAAACATATTCTAACTCACGTAAAGAGGGGACGTGAAAAAACCAGAATGCTCAAATCTTAGCGTGTTTACACAAATGAAATCCAAATAGAAAATACAATTACTTGGTAGCTCGGCGAACGTTTACACTCAATGTACTTCATTACATTAAGTGATTCCCTCTTTTTCTTCATAAAACACCGAGCACTTCAAACTAATTTGCATTTGGTCCTTTTTACGTTGTTGCGTTTCATTTTTATACGCCCCGGAGGAAGGAAAAGTTTTGCCAGGAGCGAGATTTCGTGATCGTTGTTGTTTAGATTGCGACAGTGATATGTTTGTAGTTCCCGAAAACAAAGCAAATACCTGAGTCCTTTTGCTATTGCGTAATGGGTGTCTATTGATTGTTGCTCCTTGACTTGAGCGTTCCCATAGCGATATCGGATTCGAGGCAAATGTTACGAAGTTTAACGGGGGAAAAAATATCTCACGCCAATTACTTTCTTTTTCTTCCTCAAATAAGGACCGAGGCTGTTTAATGAAGCATCTTTGTATGTTCGGAAAGCATATTAAGTTATTTATTAATTAAATTACACGAAATACGTAAGTACTTTTTCATACAGCGCAAAATTTCGTGAATGAGTTTCAGTGATGCATAACTGGTGTTATTGACAGACCATTTTCTCAGATAACTTAACAGAATGGACATAGAGCGTAAATGGACATATGGGTGTATTCAATAGGTTCCTGTCCCGTCGTGCGTATATCATGTTTCGCGGTACGATTGCTCTCACTAATTTTAGCTTTAGTATTCCGTAACTTCAGCACACTTTATATAACCTTGTTCAAGCTATGTTACTCCATGGTACTTGTATAAAACTATATATTATATCAAGAAAATCATGCCTATCTCTTTATCAAGATATTTAGCTCATAGCCCGTGCCATGCACTGGTGAAAAAGCTGTGACTGAAATTTTTGTAAGACGAATCGTAAAATAAATATACATAATTATAATAAACGATAGAATTATTATTAGGCAGTCTATAAGATAAGTTCTTCAAAAGTTTCATTTCGTCTGCGATTAGCTCTACCTTCGTTCAAGTTATGCAAAGTATTAGAAGATTAGTTTGCACGCTACTACCGTTGTCATTCTCTTTTTAACGGACGTTTTCTTTCAGCTTTATCTTCTTCCATATTGTACTACAAAGAAAAATTTCTACGGAGCTAATGAGGTTTTTAAATTTCCACCACAGTGAATCAAAACTAAGCTTTGCAGTTACTTTCTTACAATTTCCTTTATCCTTTTTTTCCTTTTTGTGAAATAAAATAACGCTGATTCCTTTTTATGAAATTACTCTGCAATTTTATTCCTTTTTATGAAATTACTCTACAATGAAAACACGACATAACACTTACGTAACAGAACAAAAGTCGCAGAAGGTTGTTCGAGCATGTGCGTGTCGCCTTTCACATTAATTGGGCGCACAGAAACCAGTTTCTTCATCGTTCGTATATATTTGTGTCCCTCGTTTTACTAATTTTATTTTATTTTCCAGTATTTCTCTTTGATTTTACGAATCGTCCGACAGCGGTGAACTAAATTCCGATTTCGGCCACCGAATGAAGCAGATGACGCTGCAAGTACTGAATGACGCCAGACCTTTAGGAATAGACGTAGCCATTATATAGGTTTAATAACAGAAACAAAAAAAGGAGATAGTTTCTTCTCTTGTGTCCACATCAGGTAACGTTTTAAAAATAAAACGGCTTCTCTACCGCTTCGGTGTTTTTATATTAATAATATATAACTTCAGCATTTCTTGTTACAAAGTAATCTCTCACATTTCTAAATCTGAAATGGTCCGCGATTTTTCTTTCCAACTGTAACTGTACTTTGTTTTCCTCTGAATAAGATTCGGCACAGAACGCGCCCGTTCCTAGAGCTCAACAACATGCGAGATGTTGAACAAAGGGAAATTTGCGGCTCATTTATAGATTAGACCCCGATGTTTCGCTTCGCCAAAGACGCCCCTAGATGGCAGCACGGCAGCAGTTCTCCAAAGATATGTTCAAGACAGATATGCGCTTTGCTGCTGGAAAGAGGCCCGTAAGGAATACGGACCCTGGAACTTGTTCCAATTATTCTATTCATGGGCGCAAATATCGAGAGAGGGCATGCCCTACCCTGGAAATCGGACCCTGCTGTTTCTGTTTTTGGAAAGCATTACAGGGATTTTAGGGATGACACCTAATTCCGATTGCTAATTTTTCTGTTGAACTTCTGGATGTGTGTGTATGCAGTAAAAATAAACACAGCTTCGAGATTTACGGTAGAAATTAATAATGAAATTTCTCATTGCGTTCTGGAGAGCTGTTCTGGGAAAGTATGATAAGTACAATATGGGAAAGTATGAAAACCAAAGAAATGAAAAAATTATCATCTGTGCAACAGCTGTTCGCTTCTGGACAAATATCTGGCGAACATTTTCTCAGAAATTTGTCTTGGGGGCTTTTGTGCTTTCTTGATGACCAATTGAATAGTCTCCGGGTTTTCTGGGCGCATGAGACACAAACGGACAAAATGATCAAAAGAACGACAAAGAAATATGCTTATGCCCTAAAATGCTATTCAATTTCATTTACACATCTGTTTATGCAATTCTAGGGGTCACCTGGTTTCCAATTAAATTTATGTGATAGGAGCGCCGAGCCGAAAAACGGTTCGATGATAAAGAAAGCACAGGCAAATTTCCATATGGTGTTTGCAGGTGTCATACGTAGTTACAAATCCTGTTTGTCCACTCCAGAAATCTAAGGGCGTCCGTGATTGTATTAATTTTAGTCTGCAGCTCAATACTTTATTCTACAAGCCCAGGATCATGACGTCATCACTTTCAGAGATATGTTCAGGGTGGTAAAAATTTTTAATGCCTTTTCCCCGTTGTATTCATAACAGTTTTTGAAACAGCATATTTCCTTTTCTTCAGCCCTTAGTTTTACATGCTGTTTGGGTTGATTGACTTTATAACTTTTTTCTAATATTGGTCCTAGGACTTAGTTGTTATAACGCACTCCTCTGAGCTTTTTATGGGGATTGATTTGAGTACCCTTACGTTTTTGCGTGTAAGGTAAATTTTTAAACCGTTGCATTTTACAAATTTATGTATGTAAATAAACTAACAAATTTAACTCAAAATCTAATTGACATAAAAACGTAATGCTATCAAAATAATCTCCGTGAAAGCTCAGAAGAGAAAATGGCAAAATCTAAGCACCAGAGCCAATATTTAAAAAGTTGTTAAACAATATAATGAAAACAAAACGTAAAATAGATGAGTGAAAAGAGAAATATGCTATTTCAAGAGCGTCATGGTTACAATGAAGTAATGGTGCTCAAAATATTCGACGCTATAAGTGATGACGTCTTTATTCTAGACATGTAAAATTAAATTATATATAACTTTAAAGCTTAATTCGTAGGATTAGGTTAAATGGTACCAATTCCAAAAGCCAAAGTTAAGAGGTAACTTTTGGATTGAAGGTTTAACGACCACCGTGAGCAACTCGATGGGCTATATAAGCAGTCGCATTAGAAGTATCAAATATTATTACTTACCTACCACATCCCCATAGCAAAAGCGGCAAGTCACGTTAAGATATCTACTGTACACAGAAACTGTGGGGACTGTATGACGCCTGCATTATGGCGATGCATAATGCAGGCGTCATACAGTCTCTCGGCGTGGTGCCGCCACACGCGGATCCGACCATTGTGGTGTTGCAGGCAGAAGCGGGATTCGTCGGAGACGACAATGTCGTGCCATTCCGTAGTCCAGGTGCGGCGTTCAACGGCCCACTGCCGCCGCACTCGCCGGTGGTGTAACGTTAATGGTAATCGGAACAATGGGCACCGTACGACAAGTCCCCGCTCCTGCAGACGACGTCGAACGGTACGTGCTGACACAGGTTGTTGCGCAACACACCCTAATTCCTGCGCTAATGTTTGTGATGTGGCGGTGCAAGCCGTCAATGCCTGCCGAAAAACATGCCGTTCCTCTCGTTCGGTGGTGTGCCGCAGCTGCGGCAATCGCTCACGTCTATCCGTCCGTCCCTCCTGCACCCACCGAATCCATACTCGCCTCACTGTGGCTGGATGTCGTCCCACACGGGCACCGATGTCTCGGTACGATAAACCGCTGTCGCGATAAGTCACTATTCGTCATTTGTGAAACTCCGAAACGTGCTGAAATGACTGCCGTATTCTGCGACGAGGCATCAGAAAGCTTCCCACCCACAGGTCCAGCAGCACAACACACTTCCACTACTTACACCCCGCCTTCTGTGCACCATTCTTATAGTGCTTCTCGGTGGCGTGCCGGGCGCACATGATTTGCATATGATGCCCTGCAATGCTAATCGTTTGCATGTCCTCTCGCGGGAGACGCATGCTGCTAATTTCAGGACAAACGGATGCTTCCTCCTTGTTATTGCATTTTGGGTGGCCAGCAGTGTAGAATGACTGAAATTTTTAATTAGGATAAGGAGGAAAGCGAAAACGCGAATGGTTGGATGAGGTAAAATTTACTGCGGGAAGGTCATGGAAATCAGAAGTCATCATTCGTCCGTAAGGGGTCCGGGTTCGAATCCCGGTCAGGCATGGATGTTGTGTTTGTCTTACGGCACTGGCTCTCTCCCTTCCCTGGAACCAGTGACCCTAAATTAGGGACGGGCGACTGCTTATAGCCCATTGAGTTGCTCACGGTGGTCGTTAAACCTCCAATAAAAAAAAAAAAAAATCAGAAGTCAAAGACAAAGGTCATCGTCCGGCAATGTACCGAAAACGGCCTAAATGAAAACACTCAATCCCTATTTGCACACGAACATTGGGCCAACGCATTTCTATTTACGGCGCTCCAACGACGGGATATCTTTGTAGATAACACGTTGCCAGCGGTTCTGAGAACGTTACGTTGGATGAACAAACAAGTTGTACTTCGAGGTTTCATCTATGGCTTTCAGATAAATAGGAAGAAGAAATATCTTCCGCAGACTTGCAATTCACTCCATCAAAGGTGATTCACCCCTGTGCAATATAAAATCTCAAACAAGACGGATCGTCGTTGGAGGATATTTGGCTGTAAATTAAATAAAGGATTATGCTTACGTTCTGCCACCGAATAACTACTTGCACTGGTTTTCGTAAATTAAGGAAAAAAATTGAAAAATTGTTATAACTCAAGAAAATATACAACCAATTTGAATGAAATTTGGTGAAAATCTTCGTTGTACCATATGTTATAGAAAATCACAAAAACGGTTTGCATAAAGCATTTATATTTTGTATTTGCTATAAAAATAAAAACATAAATCAGCATTCCAAAAATTAAATTACAAAGTGTCTCAATATGGAGTGTGATCACCCCGAACAGCAATACAGACCCAACATCGATGTTCCATGCTGTTAATAATGGTGTCTATGAGATCCATATGTAGCAACGCCCATTGTAGCAAAGCAGTTTGAAGCCCCTGCAGATTCGGGGAATAGGGTTGAGTGCAGCAACACACTTGCATACAGCGTCCCACATATTGTCAATTAGGTGAAGCTCAGGAGAGCGTGTTGGCCACTCAATAGAAAGAACAATCTCCTGTTCAATGTATTTCTGTACCAGGCGCACTGTGTGTGGGCGAGCATTATCGGATTGCAGTATGATTGTGTCGCCAATTGCACCTGCATATATCCAAACAAAGGGGTCCAGCATATTATCTCTATACCTCTGAGCGTTCAAGTAGCCACCTGGTAGCACGTAGACGTCGGTACGTCCGCCTAAAGAGATGCATCTCCATACAAGCACGCTACATACGTGCCCCTTTCACGGACATGAGAGGGTTGATGCCTGATCCCTGGCTCTCTCCAGATGAAAATCCGCCGTGTAAAGCGTACCTCGACTCCTCCGTGAACAGTACAGTTCTCCATTGGTTTGGTCTCCAATTAACATGCATACGGGACCAATCCTAACGTTCCTTCCTTTGGAAGGAGGGTAAGAGCACGTACGTTACTGGCCACCTAGTGTGGAGCTCTCCTTCATATAGCCTTCTGTGTACCGTAGAAACTGATACCGTCCTTCAGGTAGCTGTTACAAGCCCAAATCAAAGATGGGTCGGCGTAGCAGTCCTGTTCCGGTGCGCAGATAGCTTTAACATCGATCACGTGAGGAAGTTGTTACCCTAGGCCTGCCTTCCCAGGTAGCACAGCCTCGCCATTTTACGTAGGCCCAACATTGAGCCACCATCTTCTATTCCCGAAAGACGGTGGCTCAGTGTTGGGACTACATTAAATTGCAAAGCTGTGCTACTTGGGTTATCTGTACCTATGGGAACATGATTCTCTGGTTTAGAAGTGGTTCCACAGCTTTTAAATCACACTAACGTTCAGCCATCTGGCTATGTTCACCTGACTTTGGCGTGCTTCAAGTTTGCCTACAGATCTGCAGCGTAATTCCACTGGTAAATGACGACTCGAATTCCTTACAACACAATCTCTATCACGAAATCCTTTCTTCAATCTCTGCACGTGAATTGGCAACTCACTGAGAAACGACCAGTTTTGCGTTGTTGTTAATCTGTATATACCTATGCCATCGCCACTTATTTGCATACCAGTCACTAATGCTGTAGTACTTTGCCTGTAACATATGCAAATTTGTGCATATTTAACGATAATTAGCCAACTTATCGCGATTTTCGATTTAGTTCTTTAATTTATGAAAACCACTATATATTAAGTTGGGCTATTGGTAGCCCATGTTTTCGTTAATACAGACATTTGACGTGGACTAGAAACATCAAACAGAGGTTATCGCTCTTTCCACGTTTATAAGTGAGTCACGGAAAAATTCTCATTTGCCGCCACCGGGAATCGAACCCACAATGCTGGGGATTCACCAAAGATGGCAGTTAGTGTTTGTTAGTCTGGAGGAATTTGAGGCCGCTGTGGTGCAGTGGAAGCATATCCCGTGCGTAACTGGAAGACCCTAGGTTCGATTCCCGGTGGCGGCCAATGAGAATTCTTCCGTGACTCATTTATAAACGTGGAAAGAGCGATGATCTCGGTCCATGTTTTCATGTATTATCTGTTATAAATGTACATATACATATAAACATACACTGAGTTAGCTTTGCATTCGGAACACCCTCCGTTTTACATATTCAGGTGACGATGAAGGACCGGGTCATATGAACTGCACGTGCACATACAATAAATTGTGCACTCCTATTCTCTGTGTACGTAATCAGTAATCGTTTGCGAATAATGCAAACAATCTGGCCGTGGTAAATTGGCAACTTAAGCCAATTTCACCCCGGCCAGATAGTTAGGGTTCGGAGGGCAGGTGTCAGTATTTCCGAAACAGCCACACGTTTTGGCTGCTCCCGTACAATTACACTGGCGGAAAGTAAAAAAAGAAAACCAAGAAGGAATTGGCAGACGACCATGAAATTTACATATGTTAATGGAGTCGAGTTTATGTAGCATTGATGTTAATTTCGGGACCGACCGGTGAGCGCTTATGCCACAGCACGGCATAATATGCAAATTATCGTCGGTGGTATTTAAGGAGTACGGAGAAGTGAATGTAATCAGTCGTCGGCGTACGGACACGTGCGAAGACCCTGAAGAAGCTGCAATGTCTGGACATGGAAGACGTTTACGATTTCATCAGTTATCGGACTTTGAGCGAGGTCGTCTAGTCAGACTCCGCGAGGCCGGGTGGTCGTATCGTCGTATTGTGGAGAGAATTGGACGGGAAGTATCGGTGGTGGTATGATGGTGGTATGATGGTGGCGTAGATGGTCCGAGGAACATTTCCAGACGAGAAGACGTGAAACCGGGAGTCACAGACGGACTGATGAGCGGACCGATCGACGCATAAGAAGAGCAGCGTTGTCAAGCAGATCATCCACTGCGACGCAAATTCGAGCTGCTGTTCCACGTGCAACACAACATGCACTTCAGGGTGTGAGACAACTTCAATGGCCTGCACGTTCACCGGATTTGTCCCCCATTGAGCACGTGTGGGATTTTATGGGACAACGACTTATCCGGTCTCCACGGCCAGCCACGACCATCCCCGATTTACGCGTCCAGGTTGAGGATGCTTGGAACGCAATACCCCAAACTTACATCCAACATCTGTACGACAGACTCCATGCCAGAATTGCACAGTGTGACGCAGTTCATCGCGGTTCAACCTCGTACTAACCATGTTACACGGAAATGTTATTTTTCAGTTTACCAGCAAATACAGCTGTATTTTGCCATAGTGTTTTGATCACGTTATCCTCTGTATTCCGTTATTATGCTGTATAAATTTCGTTAGTATCAGACGTCTCCTTCTTGGTGTTTTTTTCATATTCCGCCAATGTATATCAAGGGTGTTTCAGGACCTGATAAACCATGCACAGACATCCAGAAGAATGGTTCACATTCGTCAGCCACACACGTTGTTGATCGGGGAGGCAAGCGTCGGTTGTCACGTCTGGCATCTCATCAACTACGTGGAATAGTACCCCAGTTCGCTTGCCAGAACAACAGCGGTGGAGTTCTACCTATTCCTACATTAACCCTGCATTGCACCTTACTTTGTCTGGGGTTTCACAGCCACAGACCAAAGAGGGTACCCATGATGACGCGCAGTCATCGCCAAAAACGACTCGCATGGGCGAATGAACGTCGGCGATAGACACTCGATACAGATGGAACAAGGTCATATGCAATGATTAGTTCCGTTACCTGCTGCACCATGCTTATAGCAGGCTTCGCGTATGGAGTAAACACCATGAAGCACTATCCCCTGGTTGCACAGTTGTGGTTCAACATGCCGGTGCAGGTGGTTTTCTGGTCTATGAAGCTTTTTCCTGACAAGCCCTGTATCCGTTGGTTACAATCCCACAAACACAAAATGGTGGACGCTACAGAGACCTGTCAGCCGACCATCGCCAGTAATATCTGCAGGAGGTTTACCAAGTGCACAGTGCCATTTTCCAACAGAACAACGCAGCATGCCATCAGACTTGTATAACTACTGAGTGGTTGAAAGAGCACGACAACGAATTCGACACATTGGCTTGGCTTTCCAAACTCCTCTGATTGTAACCCAATTGAACATTTGTCGGATATGATAGAACGGGGTGTATGACTGCTGATCCTCCTCCACGGAATGATCGTGAAATGACGGAGCAGCTGCAAGCTGACATGATTCAAGTTACGCATGGAAGATGTTCGACACCTTGTGGAGAATGTTCCTAGGCGTCTGCGAGCCGTGATTTCACAGAAAGGAGGATCAACGATTTATTAGTAGGGGTTCCTAATACAAAGCTAACTCAGTGTAAGTTTCCATAATAACCCGAGACCAACGTTGCACGCAAGACGATCCATAAATTTCACCAAATAAGTCTTGAATACGGAAACATTAATGTTGACTCAAGATTCGTACGAAATACCAGTAATATAAATCTAAGCTGTCTCACCGTACGATAAAAACACCAAGTTTCCAAACTGCAAACTAAAAACATTTATTTACAGACTAAAAACCTTGCAGAAAGCTAGCGCTTTCGGAGAACACATGTCTCCATCTACTGGCCCGAGTGCCACAGGACAAGCACCGCCCATCAGATATATATAGCCCACCATTGCCCACAATGCAACACTGTACCAAGTTCCAAACATACCCCTCCCCCTCCCCCTCCCTATCGTCAACCCCCAGAAATGAAGAGTACACACATAGTAATTTAGAAACCAATCAACCCCCCCACCCCCGTTAACATTTCCTCCTACTCAACCCTCCCCCCCTTCCCTTCGTCCAAATAAAAGCAAAAAAAAAACCTGAAAACATATCAAACAAACTATTAAAGCACAATAATTAAAAAAAACTAAATTAAAAAAAGTTCAACTGCAAATCAAAGTCCCTCGTCCGTGGAGGCCTCTTGGGTGGTAACCAACCTTCTCCAAGTGCTAGGTACATAGGTCGGCAGATCCTCATTACATCAAGAGTCACCGTAGTATAGGATGAACAAACTCTCGGACATAAATATAGTAGACCTGCCGACGTTGGAATTCAATATCTTGGCACCACTTCAATCTGGGGAATATCCCTCAAGATTTACAGCAGTAGTGAGTGCAGTACTTATTGTTCCGGATCTGAGGGCGTACCTGTGTTCTCCCAGTCTGACAGACAAGGTCCTAAGTGTAGAGCCAATATATTTTTTGGAGCCATGTCAGGGGGGTCAAAGTGGTTTAGGGGGAGGCTGTAAACACCATGTTGTTGCAAGGTGGAAGTCCTATCTCGGTCACGTCTGATCAGAGAGAACAAATTTCTATTATTAATTCCAAAATTTAATTGGTGTCTCTTACAAGCTTTTTTGAGAATAGATATGGTGTTAGGGTTGTACTCTACACTACCTACAAATCTTTTCTGTCGTGTCTCCACGGATAACGTTGTGAATTTCAGTCGTCCATCTCTCTTTAGTAGTTCTTGAAAAAATTGTTCTGAATATCCAAATGTACGAGCAACGGATAATACAGTTGAGAGTTCCTTTTTTTTTTAAATTATTATACTTTAATAGTTTGTTTGATTTGTTTTCAGGTCCTTTACTTTTATTTGGACGAAGGAAAGGGGGGGGAGGGTTGAGTAGGAGGAAATGTTAACGGGGTTGGGGGGGTTGATTGGTTTCTAAATTACTATGTGTGTACTCTTCATTTCTGGGGGGGCGATAGGGAGGGGGAGGGGTATGTTTGGAACTTGGTACCGTGTTGCATTGTGGGCAATGGTGGGCTATATATATCTGATGGGCGGTGCTTGTCCTGTGGCACTCGGGCCAGTAGATGGAGACATGTGTTCTCCGAAAGCGCTAGCTTTCTGCAAGGTTTTTAGTCTGTAAATAAATGTTTTTAGTTTGCAGTTTGGAAACTTGGTGTTTTTATCGTACGGTGAGACAGCTTAGATTTATATTACTATTACGGAAACATTACTTTCGTATTCAAGATTTAATCATACCAACCGCTTTTCTCATCTGATCTGACCCTTAGGTACTACCACTTCTTCACGCAGCTCCACAGCTTTACATAGAGTAATCGTTTCCCCAAATTAGTTGAAACTGCATTCCACAAGATTTTCTTATCACAAAACTCGACATCTTTTACGACGGCTTACAAAAGCTTCTATCTCGTTGGCGAAAGTGAATCCCTCCTGACGGTTGTTATCCTGATTAACAAGATCTATTCTGCAAAGTATTTTGGGCGGTTGAAGTTTACATCAACATTTCGCCATTTTATCTGCAACAACCTAGTTGAATCACCTCTCCGCTTGGAACAGCAGGATAATTCAAGACTCATTTCATCCCCAACTTAAATTTCTGCAGCATTAATGACATTTCGGCAAATCATTCGCTTTTGGTGCACCGATTATTTGGAACTATTTGCATGGGTGCAACGTCGCAGCTGTCAGATATTTAAATGAGCATCAAATAAACTACGTTTGAACAGTTCCACATTTTAATACGCCGAAATGAAATTCGTCATGGGCTTCGCGATCCACTCGAAAGCATATGCAGAAAATGAGTATTTTCTGATCCTGTAAAGCTTTTTGACATTGCAATCCATTATGACCGAAGGGAAGCAGAACATTTCGACTCAAACTTTAGCGGAGGAGCAGAAAGCACTATCTCGTAAAACGAACAGAAAAACATACTGAGAGTGATGACATGAAATTTAATTTGTTTGCGCTTTATCATCACCTGAACGAACTCTCATTTCATTGAAAATCTGTTACGTATCACTTTTGATGAAGAGAGTGTTCATATTCTACTTTGACGACGAGCGTGTTGCGGCGAATCACTTTTCATAATGTCGTTTAAAAAGTAAATATTATATTTCTAAGTTTTAATCAGTGAATAAAAAAAAAGCTCACAGATTTTCTTAATATACTTGTACAAAGGCCGTTCCATAAAAAAACGAGAGTAATTTTTTTTAGTTGGCAACAGTGCGAAGATGTGAAATAACTACTCAGACTACTAACTGAATTAAGGACGTATCTATGCCAATAGATATTAGCCGCGACAGACGACTAACTGAATTAAGAAAGTATATATGCAAATAGATATTAGCCGCGACGCAGACGACTAACTGAATTAAGGAAGTATCTATGCCAATAGATATTAGCCGCGACAGACGACTAACTGAATTAAGGAAGTATATATGCCAATAGATATTAGCCACGACGCAGACGGATAACTGAATTAAGGAAGTATATATAACATCACAGCCACTCCTTCACAAATGTCAACCCCGCCTTCTCGTGGTGCATCCTGTTACCACTAAAGGGGCTCTGACGACCGCCAATAGCGGTATAACTATACCATCGGGATTAGAGGAAATTCTATCCCACACTCACCAACCCGCTTGGCCAGCGTGGTGAGTTATGACCAAACCCCTCCAAAATATTCCACAACTTAAATCTTGGCCCTCAGTCTCCGGCAGCTGGAATGTACCTGGCCAAGGCAGCGGCCAGTGCGACATGAAGGCAGAGGGTGCTAAGAATCCCCGGAGGACCAGACTAGGCTGCCATCTGATGCTGACCTTGCCTACGTACAATGGACGCTCCCTATCTTCTGATTCAATTGGAAGAGAACTACAAAGGATCAAATGGGACATCGTGGGGCTAAGTGAGGTAAGGAGAAAAGGAGAAGATCTCATCGAACTGAAAAGTGGACATCTCTTCTACTATCGTGGGACAGATACTGGCAGAACTAGTGGTGTTGGATTTATAATAAACAAGAAACTGAAGGATAAAGTGGTAGAAGTTGAAAGTTCCTCTGACAGAGCTGCACGACTTGTTATCCAACTCTCAAAAAGATACCAGGCTCAGATTATTCAAACTTATGCCACCACAAGTCATCCTGAAGAAGAAATTGAAGAATTTTATGAGGAAATTTGTCATCTAAATAATAAAGGTAAGCAGCACTTGAAAATAATTATGGGAGATTTCAATGCAAAAATAGGGCAACGGCAACAGAATGAAACTTCAGTAGGTACATTCGGTCACGGCAACAGAAACCAGCGTGGAAATACTCTCGTTGAGTTTGCAGAGGCAGAAGGGTTTTTCATCTTGAACTCCTTCTTCAAGAAAAAGCCACACAGGAAATGGACATGGAGACATCCAAATGGGACGACAAGTGAAATTGATTTTATTATGTGTAACAAAAAATTAGTCATAGAAGACTGCAGTGTGCTAAACAAGTTCAACACATTTAGTGACCATAGATTGGTGAGATGTAAGATGCACCTAAACACTAAACTTGAACGTGGCAAGCTCATAAGACAAACAAAATCTATTGACATAACCAACCTTAAAAAACACCATAATACCTTCAAGTTGGAACTGAGGAACAGGTTCTCTGCTTTAGAAGGCCTAACATCGGAAGAAGTGGGCATCTCTAAAGTTAACAGAAAAGTAACCAAAGCTCTTATGGAAACAGCAACAACATTAGCTGGGTCTAAGAACAAGTTGCATGTAAATAAATTATCAGGAAAAACGAAAATGTTGATGCAAAAAAGAAGAGAGATGAGGACAACTAAAGAAGATGTGACTTCCAAAGTGGAATATATAGAGCTATGCAAGACAGTAAGAAAAAGTATCACTGAAGACGTAAGAAAATTCAACTGTGAACTAGTGAGGAAAGCAATTGAAAACAACCAAAGCCTAAAGATAGCAAAGGGACATCTCAGTAAGGGAAGAAAACAGATTATGGCACTGAGAAAAGAAGATGGTTCTGTAACAAGAAATAGAGGCGAAATTTTGACAAGAGTGAAAGATTTCTACTCCAAAATATATGAAAGGGATGATACATGCACTCCAGACATGAAAGATACCAGTACCAGAGTTCCTCCAGTCCTTCCAGCAGAAGTTGCACATGCAATCAAGAACATGAAGCGGGGAAAAGCTCCAGGAGAAGATGGAATTACTGTAGACATCATACAAGAAGCAAGTGGAGAAATCGAAACAGTACTCGCCCAAATTTTCACTCGATGCCTTAATGAAGGAAAGATTCCTGAGGATTGGAACACCGCTACAATGATCCTGCTACATAAGAAAGGTGACATTGAGGATCTTGGAAACCACAGACCTATCAGCCTCCTATCAGTAGTTTATAAAATCTTCACTAAAGTTCTTTCACACCGCTTGAAGGTAACACTGGACATGGCTCAACCGAGAGAACAAGCTGGATTCAGGAGTGGCTACAGCACAATAGATCATATCCACGTGCTGAGAGAACTAATTGAAAGAGCGAGGAAATATGAACTTCCATTGCGCATGGCTTTTATCGATTATGAAAAAGCCTTTGATTCGGTGAAACCATCAGCAGTTACAATGGCTCTGAAAACCTGCGGTATTGAAGATGCATACATTAATATTATTAATAACATATATGAAAATGCAAGTGCAAAGATTAGGCTATTTGAAAATACAACACACGTAAAAATTGGAAAGGTAGTGAGACAAGGTGACACGATATCTCCGAAGCTCTTTAATGCCACATTGGAGGGTGTTTTTCAGTCGCTGAGCTGGGAAAACAAGGGGATAAAGATTAATGGAGATTATCTAACCCACCTTCGTTTTGCTGATGACGTAGTCATTTTTGCAACTACCCCATCAGAGCGGCAGAGTATGATCCAGGAACTTGCTGACAAGAGTAAAGAAGTGGGATTAAAAATGAACTTTCAGAAGACAAAAGTGATGTTCAATGCTTTTACAAGAAATGAAGATTTATCGATTGATGGAGAAAAGCTGAAGATAACAGACACGTACGCTTGTCTTGGACAGCAGATATCAAGTGAGGGTCACATTGATGAAGAAATTAATCGGCGTACAAAACTTGCCTGGAGAGCTTTTGGAAGAAACAGCATAATTTTCAAAAGCAATATGCCATTATGTCTTAAAAGAAAAGTGTTTGATCAATGCATCCTTCCAGTGCTTACGTATGGTGCAGAGACGTGGACCTTAACTAAAAGAGACATACAAAGGCTGCAGACAACTCAAAAAAATATGGAGAGGTGCATGCTTGGTCTAACCAGGAGAGATAAGAAGAGGAACTCGTGGATCCGAAATTGACAAGAGTGGAAGACATCATGATCAGAGTTAAATCCCTGAAATGGCAATGGGCTGGACATACTGCCAGAAGGACAGATCATCGATGGACAGCCGAAATTTTAGATTGGGTTCCAAGGGACAGGAAAAGACCCAGAAGAAGACCACATGGGAGATGGGTGGATGAAATTCGAAAGTATGCAGGGGTGACATGGAGGAGACTGGCACAAGACAGACCGTTGTGGAGGAAACTTGGGGAGACCTTCGTCCAGCAGTGGATTGATAATGGTTGACGATGATGATGATGATGATATGCCAACAGATATTAGCCGCGACGCAGACGACTAACTGAATTAAGGAAGTATCTATGCCAATAGATATTAGCCGCGACAGACGACTAATTGAATTAAGGAAGTATCTATGTCAATAGATATTAGCCGCGAGAGACGACTAACTGAATTAAGGAAGTATCTATGCCAATAGATATTAGCCACGACGCAGACGACTAACTGAATTAAGGAAGTATCTATGCCAATAGATATTAGCCGCGACGCAGACGACTAACTGAATTAAGGAAGTATCTATGCCAATAAATATTAGCCGCGACAGACGATTCTGGTTTTGTTATTGCGCAGTTGTTTAAGGAAAGTCTGCATTTCTCCATACAGCTATGGAGGTGAGTGTTTTGCTATCGTTTGGGTAAAACGGCTATACAAACAGCTGATTTAATGAAAAAAGCTTACAAAGATAAATGTTTACGTGAGTCAACGATTTTTAGATGGCACAATGATTTCAAAAAAGGGTGTTTTTCGGCAGAACTCGCTTCTAGGCATGCTCGACCTGAAAGTTTTGTTACGAAACGTATGGCTAACACTGTTTTGGCAATCCTGCAAGAAGATCGACGAATAACGTGTGAAGACATAGCAGCGTGAACTAATATATCATAAACGTCGGCATTCCGCATTCTACGCGACACATTACTGCTGTATCGTATGTGTTCCAGATGGGTACCACATCGCCTGACGAGAGAGCAATTGTTAGCCAGAGTTCAGATGTGTCATGAGTGGAAACAAATTATTGCAAAGGATCCAAGTTTTCTAAACACAGTAATACCTGCTGATGAGACATGCGTCCACTATTTCGAACCACTCACGAAGCAATCAACGAGTGTCTGGAAACACACACAGGTCCGCCTCCTCCGAAAAAGT
The DNA here is from genome assembly GCA_039090855.1 of Macrothele yani. Lineage (NCBI taxonomy): Eukaryota > Metazoa > Arthropoda > Arachnida > Araneae > Macrothelidae > Macrothele > Macrothele yani. Next base: position 17,295,224 of record CM077030.1, read on the forward strand.
CCACCAAAGCTAATCAGCTGGAAAGGTGATGATGATAATTTTCTTTGATCATAAAGGTGTAGTCTGCCAGCATGCTGGCAGACTACATTTTTATTATCTTTTCCTCCACAAATTACTGTCAATACTTACATTTCGGTCTTGAAGCATCCGCGACGACACATATCAATTAAGCGACCGGAACTGATGGGCAAGTGGACCCTACATCATCATAACGCCCGCCCACATGTGGCTGCTTACGATCAACAGTTTCTTACGAAATGCCGCATTGAAATTATTGCACAGCCTGCCTATGTCCTGACCTCGCCCCGTTCGATTTCTAGTTGTTTCCAACAATGAAGGAGAAGTTTCGTGGAGCAACATTCAACACAGATGCTTACGTTATTCAAGCTGTACATGGGTCGCTAAAGCAACTTCCACAACATGCCTTTGCCACATGCTTTGAAAAGTGGACTGAACGATGGGACCGTTACATATCATCCGAGGGAAGATACTTTCAGAAAGAATAACATATAGGTATTTTGCTGTACCTATATTTCTTCATTTTGTGTGATTTTACTCTCAGCGTTTATGGAACGTTCGTTGTACGTATGTTCGTAAAAAGTATTGTTCTTATTTTTGCAATTTTTCTATCCTATTATGTGTCAGGCTTCCTCTTAAATCATTTTTGCAATTATGATTATACGTTTTCTTGCAAACCTTTGCTTTACTTGAATATATTTGACCAAAATGACTCCACTGTATACTAGTATGCATAAAAAAACTAGATTGGCAGATTAGGAAAATACTAATTTGTTCTGGTTTTTCTTTTTTCTGGATTCGAATACTGGCATGACCAGCTCTAAGGAAAATAAACAGTCGTCCGTCCATTTCTTTTTTCTTTTTTGGACTGAAGGCGACCACCGTAAGCAACTACATGGGCGATAAACAGTCGTCCATCCCTAATTTAAGGCCACTGGTTCAAAGGAAGGGGAAAGCCAGTGCCGTAAGACAAACACAACATCTGTGCCTCACCAAGATTCGCAACTGGACCCATCTCGGACAAATAGTCAGAAGCCAGCTCTTAGACCACTGCGCCACCAGTGCGTCTGGCCGTCCCTTATTCGTTGCCACCAAATCCTGGGGAAAAATTCAGCTGCTTAAAGGTGTCCCTAAACACACGCACACTCTTGAGTGTTGCGTTTGAATATCACGCCAGAAACATGGGAGGTTTGGTGCCCGAGGCGACGTGTGGTGTGGAGCGCAGCTCTTCAACACACCTGCCTGAAATCTTGATCTTGAGAGGGACTGAACTGCAGTTCTGAGCTTTTTTTGTATCCGTTTTCAGCTTTTCATTTATCGAAATAGTCAATGACTTTTTCACTCTTTAAAGGATACGCAAATGAGACGTGTTCTGCAGAAGTGTCACTCAAAAGTGACGACTGTTTTTGACCAAAGCTGAGACTCTAAGTGTGGTCAGTGCTTAATCTCCCAACTCTGGCATGACACTTAACAGTGTGTGGGTGTGGGTGTACACCTTAAGACAAGCGCGAAGCTCACACTTCATCCGGAATTTGGAACCTGGTGCACGTCGCACGACTAGTCAAAAGTCTACTCTTCTTACTAATCGGTCACCGGGACGGCAATAACGAAATTTGTTTTGGATCGAACAGATGTAAACATTTCTAAAATTTTTTAAATTTTACGGAATTTCCTGATGGAAAGTTTTCTTGCAAGGTCGCGGTTAAGATTACAGTACTGCTTGCTACTAACATGAATCAATATACCGCTATTTTCAAAGGATATATCCGGAAAAAAGAGTATAGTCTTAAAGATTGTTTTCTGTATTTCTCATTTTGAAAATTAGTTTTCAAAATGTTGCACAGATTTCCGAGGGGCTTGATTTACATTTCTAATGGTGAGAGTATGCAATATCATGATAATGTTTATTTTTTTTTTTTTTTTTTTTTTTTTTTTGTTTCTAGCCGGTATACTGGGGAGAAATAAAACACTTTAGATCAAAGGGACATGCACGTTCAGATTTTCAATTTCCTTTCCACTCGTGATTTTTACTACGCAAATCTGTTTATTAGTTTGTACGGTGAACTACCATTTTTACATACGATAACATACAATGGCGCAAAATATGCATTATCCGCTATATTTTCTAAATAAACTAATGATGGTTTTAATGCGGACAGCAATAACATTTCGGTATTGTGTCCACAAGATTACTTCTAAGAGAGTGAGCTATTTTGCTGTTCCCCTTTTGTCTCAACAAATTGTTTATGAATTGTGAAATAGGCTTCTCCGTGCACCCAGTCCAAATCAGTTCCTCAGGATGATGAAAGCCGTCAAACACCTGTGTATCTCGGTCATCAATGAAAAAAAAACAACAACAAAAAAACTCGACTTACTTCTTTGTCAGTTCATAAGCGTGCGTACATGCGTTCCACGTGTGACCAAGGCAGCAGGCGCTGCAATCCCGTTATTCAGTTATACTCTTTACTTAAGAACCCACGCTTTGTGCAACTTTTAAAAAGCGTTTCTTCTGCTGTGTGTCATGCCGGTGTGATTTTTTACTTGTCGTCCTCTGTCTTCTAAGAAAGAAACCTCTTGTATTGCCGAAAACCAGTGAGTAATTTTTCAAGTGTTTTCCGATATTTAAAATTATCGCCACCAAGACGGATTAAAACTGCATTATTTTTTTGTAAGAAATTAGCTATTACTCATGCCAGTACATCATCTTGGTGAAATGTTTTATTGTTTTTTTTAAAGAAATAACGTATTAGAAGTTAGTAGTTAATAACGTAATGCATCGACTTCCAAGTTTTCCTGAAAACTGAAATATTATTGAGTGGCAATTTTTTCTTTTTTGTTCTCCACCCAAGGCTGGTGTCACGCTCTTTAGTCTCTTAATTCTGCTGATCATTTATTTAACCCACATAAGCAAACAATATTCCAGTTGCGTAATCGCGCATTTGTCTTAACCTATTTTCCTCCAGATAACAATCAATTATCGCCACTTTCCTGAGAGAAACAGAGAGAATCCCATGGGACCATTAATTTTCAAGATTTTCTGGGATTTTTCTAAGACAGCCTTTACTCGCCAGATCTCAGTAACGCATGATGCTCGTAAAATCGTGACAAATGAAAGAATGACGAGAAAATTTCTGCATGTAATTGATATCTCTTTCTTGAAAATTTTTAAAATCATCTACTCAGGTATTTCAAAATTTTTTTTTTAATTTTCGTAGTCATAAAGTTTTGAAATAATCGAATTTTACAATTCCTAGCAGGAAAATATTGCATCTAAAACAAGGGAAAATATACTTCGGGAAAAAAAGATGCTGTTATTGCAGCAATCGAATGAAAAAAGTATACGGAGTAGACAGAAACCATTAAACCACCTACCTAGTAAAAGGTATTGTGTTCTCCTGCTGACGACAGCCCCCCCCCCCCCCGCGCGCCACCCCCAGGTAACTCCACCCATGCTTATTGCACCGCTGTCCATAATTCCGTCGTATTCCTGGGTGGATGGTCCAAACTCGAACGGACCTTTCCACAGCAACTCCAAGATTTTCCACAAGGTTTATATCCATTGAACGGCGAAGCCACTCTAGAGTGGGACTTTCTACGGAATGTTCTTCCAAACATGTTCTAGTACCCATGGCTCTGTGTGGGGAAGCGCATTTCCCTGTTGGAAGAGTCAATTGCCTTTTGACCACGAACGGATTTAGATGGCCCACAATTATGGACACGTAGCGTGGACAGTTCATAGATGCATCTAGATGGATCAAAAGGTTTCAACGTGTGTCAGTTGAACGCACCCCAGGCCATAACCGAATATCCACCAGTATGAACGGTTTCTTTTTGACATGCCAGGTTCATCGCTGTGTGTGACTCCTCCAGATCTTTAGCTCCTTGTCCGCAAGAAATAACTTTTAACGGGACTCATCAGACAAGGAGACCCGTCTCCAATCATCCAAGGTCCAATGCCGATGTTCTTTTGCCCATCTGAGGCATAAAAAGTCCGGAGATGCGGCGTTTGCAATGGTGATCTTTTGGGTCGGCGGCTCTCATAACATATTACAGCTACGAGAGACATAACAAAAGTTGTACTGACGTTAATCTAAAACGGAAGCGGTTGATGCAATCGGGAAAGTGATTGCGTCATGTCAAGGCCAGACTCTCAGCAGTGCAGTGGTGTCAGAATGACTCGCTATCATTTGTTGTGTGGATGTGAGAGGGTTCGGAAATGGAAGCGTGCAGCTCCTCAGGTCGAGTCAGTGCGTTAGATCCGCGCTCGTACGTGAAAATAGAAACTCTGAAGGGTAAAACTCCGACACAGATCCACACTGCCTTGCAAGAAGTTTGTGGGGAAGGAAGTCTTGATAGGAACACAATTTCTTTCTGAGGACAAAGTTGAGACCGGAAATTTGTCAAAATCACCCCAATTTGTTGTAAGCGGGAGCGATCTTGCTGCATGACAACGCATCACATCACGGTGCAGCGTCTGGGGGGGGGGGCTTTTGTTTTAATATGGCTGGGACCCACCATACAGCCCTGATTTCAGTTCACCCGACTTTCATCTTTTCCCAAAGTTAAAAACTCGGCTCCTGGCATCCGCTATGAATAGGAATTGCTGGACGAACTGACATTGGACGTGACCCAAGTAATACGACAGCTGAACAAAGATGGTGTACTACGGGGCATCAAGGACCTACCTCACTGCGTGCTAGCTGTCATTAGCAGCGGAGGGTAACACATTGAACGGCAATTACGTAATTTTCCTCCGTTACTTAACACTTTTCTCAAAAATGGACAACGTGTAGAACTTTTGTTAGGACTCCCGTAAACATTGTCTGACAGTCTTGGTGGAAAAGTTTCTGGAACCTTCCTCACTGAAGTCGACGGAAATTTATACCACTGTCGCTCTCCAACGTCGCAGTCGACACGTGTCTCGCCGAAGTCTCGAAGACCACGTTCATCCGCCACTCTTCTCCGCTCACAGCGCTACAATACGATGCTATTCCGTAAATTCCCTCTTCCTAATACGTTCTTAATTCTGTCAAACGGGGATACTGCACTTTCTGTGCTACTTTCGCAATACAGTGACCCATCCATACGTCGGATATCCACTATCATCAACTCAAAATAGAGTAACTATACTAATGATCCGAATTTCTTGTCGTTGAATAAAAAATCAAAATTTCCAAGATTTCGCAGATCAACCAGATGGCTTTTTCAAGGAAGGTAGACAGTAAAGTAGAAACTAAATAATGGAACACTTCAACAATTTGTTCAGTTTGTTGTCTACCTTCCTTGAAAAGGTCATCTGGTTGATGTGATAAAAGCCTGGAAACTTTGATTTTCTATTCTACGACAAGAAATTCGGATCACTGGTATAGTTAGTTATACTACTTTGAGTACAGTTCCTATTCATTAATTATCTACTATAAATTCCTCTTTCATACTGTTAACTCATGATATATATGCATAATGACATGAAATTGCCATCTACGTCAATGCAGAAATGTCCTCTTACACATACACCTGCAAAGTGATGGGTCCGTTCATTAGCGAAAGGGCTAACAGCTGCGAAATAAGTATCCCATGATTTTTGTCCTTTCAGTGTATATTGTTACGTCATTAAGCAAAAAAATACTACAAAAAGACACTAACATTAGCCATGAATATAACCAGCTCATGCAGAAAGAATCCAAAATTTTCCAATACGATCTGTTGGAGTTGTTATACAATCTAACGAAAAATCAGTTTTTGCACACCGGCGAGAAAACTTTACATTAAAAATGCTGGGAAAAACGCAATATAATGAATGTTCAGCTAAAAATCGAGCTTGGCTACTAAATATAAAAATCATTTTTGAAATAAGACTTTTAGAAGCGAAATGTTAGGACACTTGAAAAATCATACTATTTGTGAATAATATTGAACACGATAATATCTAGCCAGTGTTGTAGGATCTTTTCAAATCAACTGTTAGAAATGGATGGGTGATTAAACTTTAAATAGAAATCTAAGTCGCAGCCACCTTGGTTGAATATTTGATATCAGAAAAAGGTCAAGCAATGCCTGAAAAATTTGAAAGTGGTTACAGCTCTCAGATGCAAATATAAGTTTTCCCATATTTATATAGAAAACAAAGATATTAAATGGGCATTTAGGTCTCTTCACAGAAAAAATTCCGAAGAATTATTAAAAGAAAAAAAAACTTTTATATTTTCAACGCGAAGAAGATATTTCATACTTGCTCTACTTGTTGGTAAAACTTAGCACTGTGAAAAGCAAACGTTCGCAAAATGTTTCACCTATAATCCAAATTATCGAATTTAGAAATCATTTTCTAGCGCTAAATTATAAAAAAGAGGCATCGCTCCAAATATGAAACTAGGCTTACGCAATCTAGCGAGGAAACTATGCATTAGATAAATTCTGAAGTTTATAGACTTCTGCTCTCATCATATGCGTTATTCGATGAAAAATAAAATAGAAAAAAAAAAAGAAAGGTGACACTGAATTTTTGTGTTGTAATCAGCACATCTGAATCCTGTCACACACACACACACACACACACACACACACACACACATACTGTAAATATATAATATCATCATCAACCATTATCAATCCACTTCTAGATGAAGGTATCCCCAAGTTTCTTCCACAACGATCTATCTTGCGCCAGTCCCCTCCTTCATGTCACTCCCTCATTTAATATATATATATATATATATATATAATAGGAAAGACCTCCAATAGGCCTCCCAAGTTCATTCGTATTGGGAGGCCTATTGGAGGTCTTTCCTATTAGAGATATTGAAAAGGTTACGGGATTCCATTCGAAGGAAAAGAGCTGAACTGTGACTTCACAACGCCGGAAGCCATGATGCGCTCAGTGTTCGCGACTTTCTGGCTAACAAATCAATTACCAAGTTACACCATCCACTGTATTCACCTGACTTAGCCCCTTGTTATTTCTGACTGAACTATGGCCTTACAATGCTCCAACCCATGATTCCCTCAGTGATCGAGACTTCCTGGCTAAGAAATCAATTACCAAATTGGATCAGTCACCATATTCACCTGATTTTGACCCTTGTTACTTGTGGTTCTCTTCCTGAATAAAAACTGTCGTGAAAGGAAGAAGTTTTTCAGATATTTCTGCCACCAAAATTTAGGGTGACAAAGGAACTCAAAAGTATTCCGGAAACAGAGTTCCAGTTATCTATTGAGCAATGACAACATTGTCTAATTAATGCATAGCTGCGGAAGAGGATTACTTCGAAGGCGACAAAGGAACTCAAGAGTATTCCAGAAACAGAGTTACAGATATGTTTCGAGCAATGTCAACAGTGTCTAACTATGCATAGCTGCCAAAAGGGATTAATTCGAAGGTGACAGCAACCGCTAGGGCACAGGTACAGACATGTTTTTTTCCTACAGGTGCATTCCGGGAGCTGAATTATCATACCTCGTATATACATTAAAAGCATGATAAATAAAAAAGAAAGAACGGCATTTATTTGTGGGCACCATTTTCATTTGCTGAGGTCCCAAAATATGCTGGATTAATGTAAAATGTTTCAAATTATTTTCTGGTAATTCAAAAGATATATTCATTGCATAGGAGAATCAAACAGCGAATGAAATATAGATGGCAGCACAGTATCAAGGAAAAAAAACATGAAACTCGAGAATGCGGGGAGGAGCACGTGATCCTTTAGCCCTTTCGCACACGTAGAGAGATACCGTAGTGAATCATCTAATGTACATTGTCGGTCAGCAACATCGTGGTTAGGACAAGTGTTCTGAGGATGACCTTATAAAGGCTAAAAAGCTTCAACGAGAGTTTGGTGGAATGCTGGTGACCTCAAGCATGCCGTTATTTTAAACTTTTTATTGGATTTTAATAGTGAAATATTTTAAACTTCAAATTTAACTACTGGTGCAACAGGTACAGTGAACATCGATGGAATGTGATTCTTAATAATGAATTTTTAAACTTCAAATTAAACTACTGGGGCAATAAGTACAGTAAACAACGATGGAATAGGATATTTTATCAACATGTATATAGTGATTTTAACATATAAAGAACAGAAACGAGAGTGCAATAATGTGTGCGCAATAGTGTACATAAAAGAAAAGATTAAAACCAAATGTTTCATCTCCTAAGGAATTATCATTGGAATATCGCGACATGTGTTGAGAATCGTCAATGAATCCACAAATAAAGAAAAATGACACACCAAGAATGTGCGTCGTATAAACTAAGGATTAGAGGTACGTAATAGTATTTGATCTATTAGTGGATATAATGTTGTTACTATATTCACCGCATTTTATTCTTCCGTGCTCTTCACAACAATTTGTTTCAAAACTGGAAATCAGCAGAACTGATCATACTCAACTGGGCACAGAAGATATTTCACAATAAAGAAGTCTTTAAAAGTAAACTCTCCTGAAATGTTGGTGCCGTGTAATGCCGTATAGTACTCATCAGTTGGATAACAGGAAAAATGGCAATAAAACAAATTGCCTTCTTTGAAATTTCCTTCAACTACACGCATCATTCATAAGAAGATGTTTCCTTACGACTGGAATTCAGAAGCCTGTAGCGTTTGAAGTTGTGGGTAGTCCAAGCCATATATTATCTCGTCATTTCCCGAAGGCACTTGGCCAGGGCTCCTTTGTCCGAAGGAAATTCAAGAGATATTTCTTGACAGCTGCTGATGACAAGGTCGTTCTTCGGGGATCCCTCAGTGACGCCACTATTTTCAGATTCATATACTTGAGGAATTTGCCCTCCAGCTTACCTTTCGTTCTTATTATTTGGCGTCTTTAATTTCATATGAAAATCGATGCAATCTTTTTGTCCTTATTGGATGTGTTTTATTCGTGTGACACACAGCTTAATGGAATACAAACTGATAAAAATCAAAAGAAGCAATATAATAAAGAGCGATGAAAGTACAATTCTTTCAAAAACTGAACAAATTCTGAGCATTGTGGAAGTAAATAATTATACACGGTGATCATTATCTGTATCATATATTGTCAGTTATTTATTTTAACAAGACTTTTCTTTTATATTGGATTGTCAGATAAGTTCGTTCGGTTTTTTCCAATGTTATTTGAAGGAACACGAACAATATTTTGATCATAGTGTTGCATGTTTTTTTTGGTAGCTCTATTCTTTCTGTAGAGATTTTGTTCATCGGTTTCGATATTATATTTAGTTTAATTATTTTTAGCCATATGGAGATGGACTGCCAAGTAGACCGAAATCAGTATTTTCGACACCTGCTTCTCTTCGCTTTCAATCAAGGTTGCAAATCTGCCAAAGCTGCCCGAGACATTTGTGCTGTGTGTGGAGAAGGTGCTATTACTGACCGAGCTGCACAGAAATGGTATTCACGTTTCAAGAAGAGGAATTTCGACCTCAGAGACTCTCCGCGTTACGGCAGACCTGTTTAGTTCAATGGGGATGAATTGAATGAGCTCATCTACGAGGATCCGTTTCACTCCACTAGGGAATTGGCCCAGCAGATGGAACGCTCTCAGAATACCTTCACCCGTCACCATCACTCGATGGGCAAGGTCCAAAAACTCGGTGCATGGGTGCCACATTCTCTGAACGCAAGAGACAAACTCCACCGCTTCACTATCACCGCCAGTTATCGTGCTCGACACCAGGCTACTCGTAGACACAGGCAAATATTTCTTTACCGCATCGTCACGGGCAATGAAAAATGGTGTGTCTATGTCAATATGAAGCAGACGGAAGAACGGCTGATTCTTCACAAGCAAGCAACACTTCGAGCCAAGACCGAGCTGCATCCACGCAAGACCATGATCTGCGTTTAGTGGGATTGGGAAGGTGTAATCCACTACGAATTGCTTGAAAAGAACACCACTATCAATTCACACTTTTACGTTCAGCAAATGCACTAGCTCAACGAGGCAATTCAGCTGAAAGCACCCAACCGGTGGCACGGTATGCTTCTTCATCGCGACAACGCTCACTCCCACGTCCCTAATCTGACCAATACTTCTATTCAAGATCTCGGTCGGGAAGGCACCCACCGTATTCCCCTGATCTGACACCCTCAGATTATCACCTTTTCCGGTCGCTCTCTAACAGTCTGCGAGGCGTATCGTATAACACGACGTCGAGCTGAAATGATGCCTCTACCGTCGAGGCATTGACAACCTAGTGGAACGTTGGCAAGAGATCGTGAACAATGAAAGACAATGTATATTATTAACTGATTTGCGAAAATTTTTCCTGAAAAATAAGGATTCCATTAATTGGAAAAAAAACCGAACGAACTTTTCTGACAACCCAATATTTTACCCATTTATATTACTTTTACATATGGAAAAAACGGTCTTTGTCGTTTTAGTGCAGAAAACTACGTTTTTTTATGGTATTCTCCGTTCAACGTAACGTAGAAGTGTTTCTCTCTCCAGAAGACAAAGACTTCCTACGAGAGGGAAAAGAATGAAAAACTGACCGAAACAATAAGCAGATGCTACCATCTCTCACATAAAAAGCAAAAGGCGATGACTCACTTAGCAGCGGAATGTAAGAGTGGATAGGCGTATGTATGTTAATGACTGTTACTAAACTTGTATATACATAAAGACACACTGTAGGAAAAGCTTTATTCCTTCAAAGTTAGTTTTCGTTTTCTTTCAAGGAAATACGAGTGAACCGCTACCGACGCTATTGACGTTCATTATTTATAACAATAAAATTGTTTTACCCAATGTAAATATATGAGGAATATCTTCGAAATCTTAAAGAATCAGCGAATTTGCATGAATATCAGCATAAGCACTGTATGATAGTACAGTTTTAAAATTAAACAATCACATTTCCAAGACAACTCACAGTTTTAGGAAAAATTAGAAAAAGAGGAATCATTCGTCTGAGATGGGCCCGGGATCGAATCCCGTGAGAGATCGACATTATGTTTGCCTAATGGCACTAGCTCGCCATTTCTCTGGAACCAGTAGCCCTAAATTAGGGTCGGCCGGATGCTTATAATCCACTGAGTGGCTCACGGTGGTTGTTAAAACACTCAATAAAAATCAATCAGTCTGTGCGACCAATCATAGAAATCATCCAAATATTATGTCCAATTATCGTGTGAGAAATAGGGGATAAAGAAATAATAATGAATTTCTAAATCGGGTCATTTCGACCCAGAACTATGAACCCAAAATTCGAAAGATTTTCGAGTCGGATGGAAATAGAAAATTGAACGGAACTATACCGAATCACAAGCATTCTTCTCTATGCCGTCCAATGTAGCGCTGCAAATTGTAAGACTCGTATGCTTTCCTTAACAAAGAGCTGTACACATTAGTTGTAATGCAAGATACACTGAAGTGCCAGAAAAACTGGTACACCAGTCTAATACTTGGTAAGTCTCCAACGGGAACGCAGGACTGCAAACATACGACGGGGCATGGACTCCACTAACCTCTAGAAATATGCTGTAGGCAATGCACACCATACTTCCTGCAGAGCGTTCCATAAATCGGGTGTATTCCGAGGTCCCGGATTCCTGTGTTCGATAGCGCGTTGCATGGCATCCCAAATGTGTTCCATCACGTTCAGATCTGGGGACTTGGGTGGGATGTCAACAACCCAAACTTACATGAATGCTCCTCTAGCCATAATGTGGCGTCCTGACACTTGTGTAGAAGTGCATTGTCCTATTGTAACAGGCCCAACCCATCAGCATGAATGCAGGACATGAACGGCTGTACTTTGTCAGAAAGGATGCACACATAGAGTTGGCCGGTCACAGACGTTTGTAGACATACCAGTAGTCCCAGTGAAGTCCAGCTAAACACACCCCATACCATTACGGACCCCCACCAGCCGGTACAGTTCCCTGTCGACAGGCGGGATCTATGGCTTCATGGGGTTTGCGACACACACGAATCCTTCCATCTGCGCGATACAGTTGGAAACGCGACTCGTCCGACGAGGCTATTTGTTTCCAGTCATCAAGTGTCCATTGACGGTGTTGCCGTGCCAAAGCGAGGCGCAGAGCTCTGTGTCGTGCACCCATCAAGGGGACTCCAGATGGGCGTCCGCTCCCAAAGCTCATATCGTGCAGGATACGTTGCACAGTCCGGACGCTGATGCTTGTTGAGGCTCCAGCATTGAATCCCGATGATACCTGCGAGTGTGTTGCACGCCTATCGCGTGAAACGATTCTTGACAGCCGACGATGGTCACCCACGGTTTTTTACGGCCACACTTGTATCGTAGGTTGAAGGTTTTGCCGGAATTCTTGTAGTCACGGTACACCCTTGCATTGGTCGTCCGTGAAAGTCCGAACTTCGTTTCTACCTCCGAAATACTATGGCCCATCTCACGAGCGCCAACTATGACACCACGTTGAAAATTGCTTAAATCCTTATTACTTGTCATTCTCATGCCGAAAACAGCTCTTACAGCTGGCATGGATGTCCAGAGCTTTATATACGCACTGGCTTACGCAACCGATTAGGCGCATAGGTGACGTTGCTATGTATTTTGAATAAGCTCGTCTGTACTAGTTTTTCTGGCGCATGGTATTCCACTGAACTCAAGACGGTTTTTACAACTATTGCAGTGTCAAACGCTATCATTCTGCACCACCAGAAGGTAGACTTACCGCTTGCATGCATAACAGACACGTTACCTACTGTTCAAATGACTGCAACGGCTGTCAATACCATGACTACAGAAGCCACCGTCAACTTAGTTGCAAGAAAAAGTTTAATGTCTGCGCATTATCCTGAGGAGCAACGACACAGACGTGCCAGAACACGCACATTTTAAAGAGAGTATCCTTCTCATAATACCGCTTAAGTTTCAGAATAAGCCCATAATATATCCACACTAAAGGAAACATTTCGGGATTAAATGCATTTTCGATTGGACGTTCTGTTTTTCATCGTTCACCGCTGAGAGCCACCTTCCCATACGTGTCGTCTGTTGGGCCCGATTAGGAACAAATCAAACTTGGTATGTTATTCCACTCTCAACAGTCACAACATACAGTTGTATACAGTATTGCGTAACTGCCTCGCTAGTGGAGAGTTCAGAAGCGCGGGATTCTGGAAAATCATCCAATTTGGGCCCTATCTAGAGCCCCGAATGAGTCGTAAGCAGCGTGTTTGTCCCACTGCATTGCCTCTCTTCTTTTCTTGGAACCATTAGCTCTAAATTAAGGATGTGAGACAGGCGTTTTAGCCTTAAATGGTCATGGAAGTAGTGGTTCCCCGAAATAAAAATAAAACAAAAATAAGCGTTAGGCATACGAATGAGAACTTGTGTGCCATTCGTCAGTAAAATATCAGTCACTTCTAAGTCTCTGTTCCACGTGCATTTCAAACCATGGAAATTTTGCTTCGTGCAGAAGGTGGTTAGAGTCAATTGTCTACTGCGTGATGTGAAAATTTCACTGCGCAGCATATTGTTTCGTGCGTTTAACTCTTTAACCCGTTGGAACGAATTAACTCCGGGTTGGCAAAACGGGTTGAAACCAGCTCAAACGAATATGTCTAAGAAATGGACAGAACGCGGCTGGAACGAGTGAACTTGCATATCAGAAAGCGTTGCTTTCCCCTTAGCTTTGTTATTCAAGGTGGTCATTCAGAAAGATGCTTGACACTAATCTTTATTCGGTAACTACCTGATGAAAGAAATATAATAATGGCGATAAACTAAGAAAGAGAAAGAAGTTTGAGTCATTTGTTTCTACCTAGGGTCATGATGTCCGTGCCAGGGAACTAGTCCTTCCGCATCAAGGCTGGGGTGATGCTGTACAGACCAAAGGAATAAAAGAGACAGATATATGAATTTCAGAGTTAGTGCTGTTGAGAGAAGAGAAAAGGAATTGTTTTGCTTTAACTTTCGTAAAATGCGGCCGCTATGTGAACATTTCTCTTAGGGAAGCTCAGAAAGTATTTATGTAAGTATGTAAAGTACTTATGTACGTATGTAAAGTACTTATGTACGTATGTAAAGTACTTATGTACGTATGTAAAGTACTTATGTAAGTAGTAAACATTTACCTTTAGGAAGCTCAGAAAGTATTTATGTAAGTATGTAAAGTACTTATGTACGTATGTAAAGTACTTATGTACGTATGTAAAGTACTTATGTACGTATGTAAAGTACTTATGTAAGTAGTAAACATTTACCTTTAGGAAGCTCAGAAAGTATTTATGTAAGTATGTAAAGTACTTATGTAAGTAGTAAACATTTCTCTTTGGGTAGCTCAGTTTGGACTTATGTAAGTACGGGCACTATTCGGCACAAATACATCGGCAGCTGAAAAATGAAATTAAAGATTTCAAACATGGCCAAACCAAACTTACCCAAGTCCAATAAGTGAAATTACCATTTGATGTCTTTTGTTTGCTCTGTTTGACCACGATCCGATGTGAGAAAAAAATGATGCCTTATGTCATTCTCTTCATATTTCGGGGAATTACCGAGTGGTGTACTGCATTTGCCCATTACTTATTAGGTTACTGTGCTTTGATGCCCTCCATTTTCATTTCTTTGGAAGAAGTCGGTGGCTGAAGTTTATAACTCTTGCTGGATGATGCGATTCCAAGTTGTTGGAGATTCTTCTTGATAACTGAGAATGTGAATGTTTCTAAGCATGTGTACAAAAACTCCGTGACATTCATAAATTGTTCGATTATTATTTAGAGAATTCCACGTTGATTACTTAAAACAGTCCATTATGTAGGATGCCAATGAAACATACTTGAAGAAATGCCCGCTTGGTTTATCTTTATCATTCTTTATCAAATGCAGAGGATTTTAGGAAGGGAGTGTCTGACCTCAGGTCTTAAACAACCCTTAGAAATAGGAAGCTAGGAGATTTGGGCTAGAGTGCCTGATAGGAAAGTGACAGGGAAGCGAGGTAGAAAGGGGTAGGAAGACGCCCTTATTTATTCCGACGGCTTAACTTGCCCGTCCGACGCACGGTGGATATTCAGTGAATCGAGCGTTCGTACCTGCCGGGGATCGAACCTGAGGTCCTTTCCGTGGCAGTCACGAACGTTGCCCACAAGGCTACCCACGGCCCGCCCGCTTGGTTTAATTTGATTGTCAATACATATTGCTCATCTTCGAATTTTGAATAATTCGTTTTCGCACATCATCATGCCATATCTCTTAATGTAACATAGGTCCATGTTACTCTGAGTAAAACATCTGATAATCATAAATCCGTGTTGAAATTCAGATATGCATATATATAGAATTTTTTTAGTTGAAGGTTTAACGATTATCGTAAGCAACTCGATGGGGTATATAAGCAGTCGCCCGTCCCTAATTTAGGGCCACTGGTTACAGGGAAGGGAGAGAGCCAGTGACGTAAGTCAAACACAACATCCGTTCCTCACCGGGATTCGAACCCGGACTCATCTCGGACGAATAGTAAGAAGCCTATGCTGAGAACACTGAGCCACCTCAGTGGTCTAAGCACCGCTTTCTTACCAGTGTATTTCAAACCAGAATTATCTTTGCTGAGATAACAAAGTTTTTTTGTTGGAAAATTGTACGTAGCGAAAAATGTGCTGAGCAAGACCTAGCAAACAGCAAGAACTGCTTTCCCCGAAACCAGAAATCTTGCTAGGGCGGCAAGAACTACCAGGTACAGTAACCAGAAACCTTGGTGCAGTTCCAAAATATATTCAGTTAATCCAGTTGGTATGCATAGCATGGCTACATTATGTATTAACATAAGTATTCAGACACTACCAAATATGTTCATAACTGCAAAGAACTGTTGCGCAGGAAGATGCGCAATGAGTGGGGAGATACGTATATAAAGGTGTGAAGTTCTGCCGTGTTATCACTAACTTTGAAGCGGATATGCCGCGTGGACGTGAACTCTTCGAGTTCCACCGTGGGCTGGTCACAGGAAGTCATTTGAGTAACGTTTCCATATGGAGCATTGCAGCTAAACTAAACATAGCAAAATCGACAGTAAGTGATTTCTTGAAAAGGTGGGAGCAGGACGGCGTAACTACAGGAAAAAAATAAAATTAAATTAAAACGTTTAGGAAGGCCGCACTAACTGACGGAACGTGACAGAAGAGCCATGGTAAGAAAAGTTAAAAAGAGCCATGGTAAGAAAAGTTAAGAAAAGCCAATGCAAGAAAAGTTAAGAAGAGCCATGGCAAGAAAAGTTAAGAAGAGCCATGGTAAGAAAAGTTAAAAAGAGCCATGGTAAGAAAAGTTAAAAAGAGCCATGGTAAGAGAGGTTGAGTAGAGCCATGGCAAGAAAAGTTAAGAAGAGTCATGGTTAGAAGTGTTAAGGAATCCCGTTCTTCCTCTGCCGTTTCCATCGCTGCTGAAGTAGGAAATGCGTTTTATGGCTCGGTTAGTACCATAACTATCCGCTGAGAGTTGCACAGTGTGGGTTATTATGGCAGAGCAGCGGCACACACGTCACACGTCACTATCGAGAATGCGAAGCGCCGTTTGGAATGGTGTGTCTCCCGTCGTTCCTAAACTATGGGTGACTGGAAAGCTATTCTTTGAAGTGATGAGTCACGCTTTTTACTCTTCCAGTGCGATGGGCGTGTTTGGGTTTGGCGACAGCGCGGCGAACGATTTTCGTTTTACTGTATTCTTGCAACAGTTAAGTTTGAAAGAGGCATCGTCATGGTATACAATTGTTTTTCGTGGATGCGACTGGACCCGTTGATTATTTATTATACCATGAACTCTGAAGTGTACCTCGACGTTCTGGTTAATTCTGCCCTACCAACAATGTGGCAGTATTAGAGAAATGACCGTTGTCTCTTTCCACACGATTGAGTCCTGTGCCACATGGCACGGCATGTGCAAGACGGATTTCTTGAACATGAGGTGGATTTGTTAGACTGGCATGCTCAGTCGTGATCTTAATACCACAGAACACCTCTGGGATGAACTGGAGCGACGGATACGAAATCGCCCATACCCACCTGTAACGTACTACAGAGGTGAAAACATGTGTCAAGACGACAGTTCTGCAACGAGACATTCTGTCTGCGTAGCTCAATTGGGAGAGTGACTTACTCCGGAGTGAAGGGAACATAGATTCCATGCCCGCTGCAGACAAACTTGTGTTTTCACACACCGCTTTCCCTCTACAGCACTGCAGGACGAATGGCGTGCCGTTTCTGTCGAGACCGGCCCAAAATTGTTTGATAGTTGCCGCTGTCATACAAGCTAAATGTGAACCGACTAACTCTATTAATTGCGGTAATAAATCCATTTGTCCCAGAACATTGCGGTGTCCGAATACGTTTGATAATATGGTGTTTTTTGCTGTGCCTATTTTTGTTAGCCAAATTTCACATCACTGGAATTGTCAAAATTGAAGCAAAGGACCAATCTTAAATGCACGATGAAATTGTGCCGTTGTTGTGTTGAACCGCGCACACTGCATTCGCCCTATCTGGCACCGGCTGACTATACAGGGTGATTGTAAACTCCTTCAACAAAACAAGTGGGGTGATAGTACACATCAAGACGAATAATATTTGGAATGGAACCTTGGGCCGCATTCCATTCTTAGGGCCAAAAAAGAGCCCGTTTGAAAATTGTCCAGCAGGCACATGGAGTTCCAACCAGTGCACAAGAAGCACAATATGCAAATCAGGTGGGCTGAACACGTGCGCAGACGATGAGGAGCAAACATTTAAAAACTCAGCCGAACCCAATCAGCGATATTACCGTGCGCACATGTCATGAGAATTGACGAATACGTCTGACCGGCGCAGCGTACCGTGTGTTCCTGGAGCAAGTGCTTCCCGGCCTGTTGCAGGATGTACCGCTCACCACACCGAGTGACATGTGGTTTATGCATGATGGGGCCCCAGCACAATTTGCCACAGAAGTCCTATACTTCCTAAATGCGACCTATCCCGGGCGGTGGTTTGGACGCGGTGGACCTGTGGCTTGGCCTCCACGCTCCCGGGACCTTAATCCACTGGACTTTTTTTTTTTCTGGGGGCACATGAAAACATTGGTGTACGAGATACCTGTGGATTCTCTGGAAAATCTCGTCGCGCGAATCGCTGTTGCTGCGGACAAGATCAACAGGGAGTCTACGAGAGGGTGCGATGGTCTTTCATTCGCCGGTGGGGGCTGTGCAACGAAACCCTTGGACGCCAGTTTGAGCAGCTATTTTGAGGCTTTCTGTGATGCGATTGGAATTGTGCAACTCATAAATTAGGTGTGTGTTTTTGTTTTCACTGTTGAAAGATCAACGTGGATTTGTAACTTTGCTCTTTTCTGGCACTAGGAGTGGAATGCGGTCCTAGATTCCATTACAAATATTGTTCCTCTTGATGTGTATTATCATCCCTCGTGTTTTGTTGAAGAAGTTTACAATCACCCTGTATGTTATTTGCCCGACTGAAATTTACCGCTGAAAGGGAGGGTTTTTGGGGACGTTTAAGCGAACGTGATGACCCATCTGCACATGATAACATTCGATGACTCTACCCGCAGTTTCCAGAAGTTATAAGAACGATGCCAAAAGTGTTTTTGCAGACGTAAAAAAGTAAGTTCCAGTAAATGTTACTTATTGTTCATCTTTAAAGTGCATTCACCAAACATAATTGACACACCTTTTACACCTTTTTCACGATAGTTTTTATTCGAAATAATCATACTATACGCGAAATTAAAATATGCCCATTTGATGCAAGTAAATTATTGTTACACGCAACAGTTTTGAAGAAAAAAAAACAATTGATGCCATTAGTTTCGTTGCATTATATGTGGGTGAAATTCTTTAACTAATAGCTTCTTGTAATGTAATCGACAATAAAAATATAATTGCCCGAAAATATATATCCTTGTATTTTTAAGAGAAAGAAGAGTGACGCTTGATTCAGACATTATTATCAGAATAAATGTATGATAAAAATAAAACCTAGTTTAACTCTTTCATCTTGGAGATCATGATTCTTTCCATATGCCAGAAAGATCAGAGGAATTTGAAGGATACTGGCGAGACGTCACCGAAATTGACATGGTCAGAACATCACGATCGATTTCCAGCTGACACGTAACAAGTGAGCTAAGTTCGACCTGTAGGTGAAATAAATTCCCCACATAGAATCAACACACCAGCTTCCCAGAACTAATGATATTAAACACCCAAGTATCAATCTGTAACGGCTAAAACACCATCCATGCTGCATCCCTATATCCTCAATATAATTAGCTGCTGTTTCCTGTAGAAAAATAAATCTTTCAAAACATATTTCCCAGAATTAGGTTTAGAATTTAATACCTTTTCCTTTCTGAAAGAGACGATATTTTGTAATCTGATGTTTTAGCGAGATATCTGCAAAACAATTAATTTTGTTATTTGGAAAGATTTATTCGAACAAAACACATGATAGAATACACACTGCATGAACACGATGAGGTGAAATGGTCACGAGATCCCATCGTAATTGAGCACAGGGTAATGGTGCAAGCATCATAATGGGCCATTATCTATGATAACAGGACAAAGTTTAATATAATTTAATGGTACAAGCGTCCGTCAAGAGCCATTTCTCCCTCAGCGTTACACTACATGACTCGAGCTTCGCGAAGGACGATTATCAATGGCGATATCACAAAGTCAAAAGTCATCTTAAATGTTCAAAGCAACCTTTGTGAAAAAAGAAGAGGAAAGAGAGAAAGGTCGATGCTTAACTTAGCAGTAAATAGTTCAGGCTCCTTTACCACCATCTGACAGAACAAGGTAACGCTGAATAAATGTTAACTATTAAACCACCAGGACTGACTCTCAGTACAATAGAACGAACTTTAATGAGTTGGCTTTATGGTTTGCTGTTATCTTCAGCGCAAATATCATGCCTGAACTTCTAAATGGGAGAGTGCCAAGACATTAGAACTCCCACTCGAAATAATCTCGTATCATGCAGGCAAATACACTCGTGCTCAAACTTAAAGGGTAATTTGTAAATACGTATATAACTCGAAGTATTTACGAGGATATTCAATGAAATTTGGTAAAGGGATTTCCTATTACATTACTTGTACAACACAAGAAGAAGAAAACCATAATTCTATAATTTTCATCGGTTAATGCCAGCCATACACAGTTTAGTTCAAAATTATGACCACTTGCTTGTATGAGGTACGACCTTCTCCTGTCACCAATACTGCCGTTATACGGCGTGGCATTGATTCAATGAGGCCTCAGAATGTTTCTGTAGGATGCTATACCATGCAGACACCAGAGCTTCTCGCAGATCATCAAGAGTCATCCATGGTGGATCCATACGTCGAACCTGTTGGTCAAGATATACGGCGCGGCATTGATTCAACGAGGCATCTGAATATTTCTGTAGGGATGCTATACATATCATACACGCACCAGAGCGTCTGGTAGATCATCAAAAGTCATCGGTGCTAGATCGGTATTTTCAATCTGTTGGTCAAGGTAGTCCCATCACTGTTAAAACCTTTGTGGTACGTTGCGCCAAAACGTGGTGCTACACCAACTTCACCACTTTCTGAGAAGGGATACACCATTGTGTGATGCAAACAAAACCCATGAATATGGTGCAACTGTGCCCCACGTTATGGTACAAGGATGCATCACATGACGATGCAAAATTTCACCATGTTGTTGGGTTTTCTTTGTGCCACACAATGGCGTATCCTTTCTCAGAAATGGTGCAGTTAGTGTAGCACCACGTTCTGGTGTAACCTACCACAACATTTTTAACAGTGCACATATGTTCAATGTGATTTACGTCCGGCAAGTGCGGTGGCCAGAATAATAAGCTGAAGTCACTGGAATGCTCCTCCAACCCTACCCGCACACGAACAGTAACGGCCATTATCTTGCTGAAAGCAACGTATGCCAACGGGATAGACAGTCATCATGAATGGGAGCACCTGATCCGCCACCACGGATTGGTAGCTTGAAGTGTTCATCGGGACATCGAGGGGGACAATTGCTCCCAGTGATTCCCAGAAAAGCATGCCCCACACGAGCACACTCTACTTCCTGCCTGTTTCTTCTCCAGCATCGTGTCAGGATGATTTCGGTGAGCAATGTTTCGCCATACTCTCCATCGACCATCCACACGATAAAGTGGAAAACATGATTAGTAGGAGAATACGATTTTCTTCTCCTGTTTGGTGGTCCAATGCCTCCTCGCAGATGAAAATCCACGCCGTAATCTTAGGTGTCTGCCTGTCAGTATGGGTACCTTGCGGGGACGGCGGCTCGAAAGTCCCATATTGAGCATAGAGAGCCGGGTTTATTGGACTGGTCTACGATATCTCCACGATTTGTCTGCATTAAATGATCTGTCCAGTTTTTACACTTTAGCCCGTCCGTTGCATCGTATTAGTCGAGATAGCCGTCGCTGCTCACGGTCATCAATGCTCCGTCGGCGTCCACTATTATCCCGATTACTGCAGATCTTGCAGGTTTCTTTGTATTCCTGGAACACTTTAACAACAGCACCGCGTGAACAGCCATTAATATTGACCGTTTCTATTACGCTACCGCCCTTCATTTGGTAGTCAACAATCATTCCTTTTTTAAACTATGTTAGGTCACGTCCTTTTATCGTTTTCACGCGAAATTTCCTACCGTTAGTAAGTTTGTGTCCAATGAAATGCTTTACTTGATTAGCATATGTTCCTACATACGCCATCTGGCTGCTGCTCCCAGTTCCTCCATACATCACGGGTGGTCATAACATTTTCACTGGACTGCGCATTGGTTTACCCTCTTTGGGTCGTGGTTTCCCTGGTTCGTGGTTTCCCCACGAATCAAAGAGGGTAAACCACGAACTAAACCAGAAAAAGCATAAATGGTTTAATTTATTAAACCATTTAGAAAAAACATAAATGGTTTAATTTATTAAACCATTTATGTTTTTTCTGGTTTAGCTCGTTTTTTCTGGTTTAGTTAGTTATATTCACTTGGGTCCATGAGTGAATATTGGTGATACTTATATTATATTCACTTGGGTCCATGAGTGAATATTGGTGATACTTATATATAAATGGTTTAATTTATTAAACCATTATATATAGTATATATTTAATGGTTTAATAAATTAAACCATTTATATTACTCTTATATATGTATAAATGGTTTAATTTATTATACATTATATCTAAAACATTAATTCTTATCAATCTTTTATATAATGGTTTAATATATATATATATATATACACTATCTACCAACAAGTAATTGAACACCCCTGCAATCGACGATATCAGCGGTCCTGATACACGTCACGGCCACCGACGTTAAACATCGCGTGGGAAACAACAACGCAACCAGTCGCATGCACGATGCAACACAGTTCGGAGCTCTCTCATTTTGAGAAAGGTGTAATCGTCAGGTATCACAGAAATGGCCGATCCATACGTGAAATATCCTGCTAGTTGAAGAACCCAAAATCGACAGTGGCCTACGTGATTGGTAAGTGGAAGATGAGAGGTGACTGTCTGAATGTGCCCTGACCCGGCAGACCCCCAAAACTGGGAGTTAGAGACCGACGGGTGCTGGCCAGAGAAATTCAGAAGAACCGCACCAAATCGATGGGCCACAGTCGCGAGGAGTTTCAACAGGCATCCGGGAGTGTTCTTTCGATGAATACCATCTTAAAGGAAGCCCATCTGCTCGGTTATCATGGACGTGCTGCCGCACACAAGCCTTTGATCACCAAGTCCAATATCGCTGCTCGGCTAACGTGGTGCAAAGAACGTCGACAGTGGACCGTTGAACAGTGGAAACAGGTTCTCTGGAGCGACGAATCAAGATTCACCCTCTAACGTTCCGATGGCAGAGTCTGGGTTTGGCGTCTGCATAGAGAACGCCTCCTACCGGAATGTTTTGTGCCAACTGTGAAGTTCGGCGGCGGTCGAATTATGCTATGGGGGTGTTTCTCCTGGTATGGCACGAGACCCTTGGTCGCAATTCCTGGCAGACTCAACGCCGTGACCTACTGCACCATTTTGGATGGCCATGAGCTTCCTACGTTGTAGCAGTTTTACGGAGTGGACACATGTTACTTTCAGGATGACAATGACACCTGTCATGTTGCGAGGCCCACTATGGCTTGGTATTGTGACAATGGGGTTAATCGAATGGACTGGCCTGCGCAGAGCGCGGACCTTAACGCTATCGAGCATCTTTGGGACGAGTTGGAGCGTCGACTTGAGGGGTGCCCCCCCCCCTTCCCGTCCGAAATCGGTGAAGGAACTGACCTGTCTTCTCCAAGCCGAGTGGAAGAAAATACCACTAGCCGTCGTACAACGCCTCTTTGAGAGTATGCCCCGAGGGTCGCAGCTGTTATCGCCGCTCGTGGAGGCTCCACCAACTATTGAAGGTGAATAAACTTCGTTTTCCTTTGCTATAACAGGTGTTCAATTACTTGTTGGTAGATAGTATATATATATATATATATATATATATATATATATATATATATATCACTCTTATATATAATGATTCTTATCTATATATATCTGTGATTCTTATCACTCTTATATATATTGGTTTAATACATATATATATGATTCAAGGCCTCTTGAATTGGAAGAGGAACTAGAAAGGATCAAGTGGGACATCGTCGGGCTAAGTGAGGTAAAGAGAAAAGGAGAAGATCACCTTGAACTGAAAAGTGGACATCTCTTCTACTATCGTGGGACAGATACTGGCAGAATTAGTGGTGTTGGATTTATAATAAATAAGAAAGTGAAGGATAAAGTTGTAGAAGTTGAAAGTTCCTCTGACAGAGCTGCACGACTCGTTATCCAACTCTCGAAAAGATACCAGGCTCAGATTATTGAAACTTATGCACCCACCACAAGTCATCCTGAAGAAGACATTGAAGAATTTTATGAGAAAATTTGTCATCTAAATAATAAAGGTAAGCAGCACTTAAAGATAACTATGGGGATTTCAATGCAAAAATAGGGCAACAGCAACAAAATGAAACTTCAGTAGGTAAATTCGGTCACGGCAACAGAAATCAGCGTGGAAATACTCTCGTTGAGTTTGCAAAGGCAGGAAGGTTTTTCATCTTGAACCCCTTTTTCTAGAAAAAGCCACACAAGAAATGGACATGGAGACATCCAAATGGGATGACAAGTGAAATTGATTTTATTATGTGTAACAAAACTATTGTCATAGAAGACTGCAGTGTGCTATACAAGTTCAACACAGGTAGTGACCATAGATTGGTGAGATGTAAGATGCACCTCAACACTAAACTCGAACGTGGTAAGCTTATAAGACAAACAAAATGTATTGACATAACCAACCTTAAAAAACACCATAATACCTTCAATTTGGAACTGAATAACAGATTCTCTGCTTTAGAAGGCCTAACATCGGAAGAAGTGGATATTTCTGAAGTTAACAGAAAACTAACCAAATCTCTTATGGAAACAGCAACAACATTAGCTGGGTCTAAGAACAAGTTGCATGTGAGCAAATTATCAGGAAAAACCAAAATGTTGATGCAAAAAAGAAGAGAGATGAGGACAACTAAAGAAGATGTGACTTCCAAAGTGGAATATATAGAGCTATGCAAGACAGTACGAAAACGTATCACTGAAGACGTAAGGAAATTCAACTGTGAACTAGTGAGGAAAGAAATTGAAAGCAACCAAAGCCTAAAGATAGCAAAGGTACATCTCAGCAGGGGAATAAAACAGATTATGGCACTGAGAAAAGAAGATGGTTCGGTAACAAGAAATAGAGGCAAAATCTTGACAAGAGTGAAATATTTCTACTCCAAATTATATGATAGGGATGATACATGTACTCCAGACATCATGAAAGGTACCAGTACCAGAATTCTTCCAGTCCTCCCAGCAGAAGTTGCACATGCAATCAAGAACATGAAGCGGGGAAAAGCTCCAGGAGAAGATGGAATTACTGTAGACATCATAAAAGAAGCAAGTGGAGAAATTGAAACAGTTCTCGCCCAAATTTTCACTCGATGCCTTAATGAAGGGAAGATTCCTGAGGATTGCAACAACGCTACAATTATCCTGCTACATAAAAAGGGTGACATTGAGGATCTCAGGAACTACAGACCTATCAGCCTCCTATCAGTGGTTTATAAAATCTTCACTAAAGTTCTTTCACACCGTTTGAAGGTGACACTGGACATGGCTCAACCGAGAGAACAAGCTGGATTCAGGAGTGGCTACAGCACAATAGATCATATCCACGTGCTGAGAGAACTAATTGAAAGAGCGAGGGAATATGAACTTCCATTGTGCATGGCTTTTATCGATTATGAAAAAGCCTTTGATTCGGTGAAACCATCAGCAGTTACAATGGCTATGAAATCCTGCGGTATTGAAGATGCATATATTAATAATATTAGTAACATCTATGCAAAGATTTGGCTGTTTGAAAATACAACACACATAAAAATTGGAAAGGGAGTGAGACAAGGTGACACCATATCTCCGAAGCTCTTTAATGCCACATTGGAAAATATCTTGTAATCACTGAACTGAGAAAGAAAAGGGATACAGTTTAATGGAGATTATCTAACCCACCTTGGTTTTGCCGATGACACAGTCATTTTTGCAACTACCCCATCAGAGCTGCAGAGTATGATCCAGGAACTTGCTGACAAGAGTAAAGAAGTGGGATTAAAAATTAACTTTCAGAAGACAAAATTGATGTTCAATGCTTTTACAAGAAATAAAGATTTATCGATTGATGGAGAAAAGCTGAAGATAAGAGACACGTACGTTTATCTTTGACAACAGATATCAAGTGAGGGTCACATTGATGAAGAAATTAATAAGCGTACAAAACTTGCCTGGAGAGCTTTTGGAAGAAACAGCATAATTTTCAAGAGCAATATGCCATTATGTCTTAAAAGAAAAGTGTTTGATCAATGCATCCTTCCAGTGCTTACGTATTGGTGCAGAGACGTGGACCTTAACTAAAAGAGACTTACACAGACTGCAGACACCTCAAAGTAGCATGGAGAGGTGCATGCTTGGTGTAACCATGAGAGATAAGAAGAGGAACTCGTGGATCAGAAAAATGACAAGAGTGGAAGACATCATGATCAGAGTTAGATCCCTGAAATGGCAATGGGCTGGACATACTGCCAGAAGGACAGACAATCGATGGACAGCCGAAATTTTAGATTGGATTCCAAGGGACAGGAAAAGACCCAGAAGAAGACCACATGGGAGATGGGTGCATGAAATTCGAAAGTATGCGGGAGTGTCATGGAGGAGACTAGCACAAGACAGACCTTTGTGGAGGAAACTTGGGAGACCTTCATCCAGCAGTGGATTGATAATGGTTTACAATGATGGTGATGATTATATATATATATCATCATCATCATCATAATTGTCAACCATTATCAATCCACTGCTGGACGAAGGTCTCCCCAAGTTTCCTCCACAACGGTCTGTCTTGTGCCAGTCTCCTCCATGTCACCCCTGCATACTTTCGAATTTCATCCACCCATCTCCCATGTGGTCTTCTTCTGGGTCTTTCCTGTCCCTTGGAATCCAATCTAAAATTTCGGCTGTCCATCGATGATCTGTCCTTCTGGCAGTATGTCCAGCCCATTGCCATTTCAGGGATTTAACTCTGATCATGATGTCTTCCACTCTTGTCATTTTTCGGATCCACGAGTTCCTCTTCTTATCTCTCCTGGTTACACCAAGTATGCACCTCTCCATGCTACTTTGAGTTGTCTGCAGCCTTTGTATGTCTCTTTTAGTTAAGGTCCACGTCTCTCCACCATACGTAAGCACTGGAAGGATGCATTGATCAAACACTTTTCTTTTAAGACATAATGGCATATTGCTCTTGAAAATTATGCTGTTTCTTCCAAAAGCTCTCCAGGCAAGTTTTGTACGCCGATTAATTTCTTCATCAATGTGACCCTCACTTGATATCTGCTGTCCAAGATAAACGTATGTGTCTGTTATCTCTAGCTTTTCTCCATCAATCGATAAATCTTCATTTCTTGTAAAAGCATTGAACATCACTTTTGTCTTCTGAAAGTTCATTTTTAATCCCACTTCTTTACTCTTGTCAGCAACTTCCTGGATCATACTCTGCAGCTCTGATGGGGTAGTTGCAAAAATGACTACGTCATCAGCAAAACGAAGGTGGGTTAGATAATCTCCATTAATCTTTATCCCCTTGTTTTCCCAGCTCAGCGACTGAAAAACACCCTCCAATGTGGCATTAAAGAGCTTCGGAGATATGGTGTCACCTTGTCTCACTCCCTTTCCAATTTTTATGTGTGTTGTATTTTCAAACAGCCTAATCTTTGCACTTGCATTTTCATAGATGTTATTAATAATATTAATGTATGCATCTTCAATACCGCAGGTTTTCAGAGCCATTGTAACTGCTGATGGTTTCACCGAATCAAAGGCTTTTTCATAATCGATAAAAGCCATGCACAATGGAAGTTCATATTCCCTCGCTCTTTCAATTAGTTCTCTCAGCACGTGGATATGATCTATTGTGCTGTAGCCACTCCTGAATCCAGCTTGTTCTCTCGGTTGAGCCATGTCCAGTGTTACCTTCAAGCGGTGTGAAAGAACTTTAGTGAAGATTTTATAAACTACTGATAGGAGGCTGATAGGTCTGTAGTTTCCGAGATCCTCAATGTCACCTTTCTTATGTAGCAGGATCATTGTAGCGGTGTTCCAATCCTCAGGAATCTTTCCTTCATTAAGGCATCGAGTGAAAATTTGGGCGAGTACTGTTTCGATTTCTCCACTTGCTTCTTGTATGATGTCTACAGTAATTCCATCTTCTCCTGGAGCTTTTCCTCGCTTCATGTTCTTGATTGCATGTGCAACTTCTGCTGGAAGGACTGGATGAACTCTGGTACTGGTATCTTTCATGATGTCTGGAGTGCATATATCACCCCTTTCATATAATTTGGAGTAGAAATCTTTCACTCTTGTCAAAATGTCGCCTCTATTTCTTGTTACAGAACCATCTTCTTTTCTCAGTGCCATAATCTGTTTTCTTCCCTTACTGAGATGTCCCTTTGCTATCTTTAGGCTTTGGTTATTTTCAATTGCTTTCCTCACTAGTTCACAGTTGAATTTCCTTACGTCTTCAGTGATACTTTTTCTTACTGTCTTGCATAGCTCTATATATTCCACTTTGGAAGTCACATCTTCTTTAGTTGTCCTCATCTCTCTTCTTTTTTGCATCAACATTTTGGTTTTTCCTGATAATTTGTTCACATGCAACTTGTTCTTAGACCCAGCTAATTTTGTTGCTGTTTCCATAAGAGCTTTGGTTACTTTTCTGTTAACTTCAGAGATGTCCACTTCTTCCGATGTTAGGCCTTCTAAAGCAGAGAACCTGTTCTTCAGTTCTAACTTGAAGGTTATATGGTGTTTTTTAAGGTTGGTTATGTCAATAGATTTTGTTTGTCTTATGAGCTTGCCACGTTCAAGTTTAGTGTTGAGGTGCATCTTACATCTCACCAATCTATGGTCACTACATGTGTTGAACTTGTTTAGCACACTGCAGTCTTCTATGACGAATTTTTTGTTACACATAATAAAATCAATTTCACTTGTCATCCCATTTGGATGTCTCCATGTCCATTTCCTGTGTGGCTTTTTCTTGAAGAAGGAGTTCAAGATGAAAAACCCTTCTGCCTCTGCAAACTCTACGAGAGTATTTCCACGCTGGTTTCTGTTGCCCTGACCGAATTTACCTACTGAAGTTTCATTCTGGTGCCGTTGCCCTATTTTTGCATTGAAATCTCCCATAATTATTTTCAAGTGCTGCTTACCTTTATTATTTAGATGACAAATTTCCTCATAAAATTCTTCAATTTCGTCTTCAGGATGACTTGTGGTGGGTGCATAAGTTTGAATAATCTGAGCCTGGTATCTTTTCGAGAGTTGGATAACAAGTCGTGCAGCTCTGTCAGAGGAACTTTCAACTTCTACAACTTTATCCTTCAATTTCTTGTTTATTATAAATCCAACACCACTAGTTCTGCCAGTATCTGTCCCACGATAGTAGAAGAGATGTCCACTTTTCAGTTCGATGAGATCTTCTCCTTTTCTCCTTACCTCACTTAGCCCCACGATGTCCCACTTGATCCTTTGTAGTTCCTCTTCCAATTCAAGAAGCCTTGAATCAGAAGATAGGGAGCGTCCATTGTAAGTAGCCAAGGTCAGCATCAGATGGCAGCCTAGTCCGGTCCTCCGGGGATTCTTAGCACCCTCTGCCTTCATGTCGCACTGGCCGCTGCCTTGGCCAGGTACATTCCAGCTGCCGGAGACTGAGGGCCAAGATTTAAGTTGTGGAATCATTTTGGAGGGGTTTGGCCATAACTCACCACGCTGGCCAAGCGGGTTTGTGAGTGTGGGATAGAATTTCCTCTAATCCCGATGGTATAGTTATACCGCTATGGGCGGTCGTCAGAGCCCCTTTAGTGGGAACAGGATGCACCACGAGAAGGCGGGGTTGACATTTGTCAAGGAGAGGCTGTGATGTTACGCATCACCTGACCTTACATTCCTATATATATATATATATATATATATATATATATATATATATATGTATATAATATATAAATGGTTTAATTTATTTAACATATATACATATAGTATAGTTAGTTATATTCACTTGGGTCCATGAGTGAATATTGGTGATACTTATATTCACTTGGGTCCATGACTACTGATTTAAACCAGGAAAAACATAAATGCTTTAATTTATTTTGCCTGGAAGAGGTTAGTCCTCTTCCAGGCAAAATAAATTCAAGCATATGTTCCTACATACGCCATCTCGCTGCTGCTTCCAGTTCCTCCATACATCACGGGTGGTCATAACTTTTTCACTGGACAGCGTATCTTGTAATTTACGTGAAACAGTAATCCATAGAACAACATTTAAAGTTTTTTGCTTAAGATATGAGGCATTTTATATGAAGTGTGATCACTCTTCAGAGATATGTAATTTAAGAAATTACTCCACATACTGTTTACGAGAGTATTGATGAAGTAATGAGGGATTAATAACCACTTCACGACAAGAGCTGTCCCGGCAGAGGGGTGAGCCAGCTCCTGTGCGTTTCGCTAGAGCATTCACTACATGCTCAACGGGATTTACGCAGCGTATCTAGGTGGTCAATCTATTAGACAAATACCTTCCTGTTCGTGACAGTCCTCGACCAAATTAGCTCGATGCCGTTGGACATTATCGTCCATAAGAATAAAAATCTACACTGAAGGCTCCCGTGACATATAAGTCCAGAATCTCGTTTCTGTACTTCAGAGAAGTAACAGAGCGACTCTGAGAGATACGCAGGCCTGTTCGCTTGTTTGTTATGATTCCTGTCTAGACCATCACGCACTTTCACTAGAATGGTCTCTTTCTCTGGTGTTAGAGGGAATAGTGAGGGTCCCTGGTTCTGTCTAAATGATAATGTGACGTACTACCGAGGTGAAGCACGTGTCAAGACGACAAATCTGCAGTGATACATTCCGTCAGTGTAACTTTGCCGGTTAGTGCAACTCACTCCGGAGCGAAGAGACGCGATTTCGATCATCGTCACCGACAATTTCCCGTTTTCACAATAATAGGTTGCAAATTAGCGCTTAAGCTGAATCTGAATTCATCCGTGAAAGAAACGTTCTCCCTCTGTTCTAGACTCCAAGCGTGATGTTGGCAACTTCAGGTTAACAGAACTCGCCGGGCTGCTGAAATTAGAGGGATACAAATAATTGGTGTACTCCTTTCTCTTTCGGCATTGCTTGCAAAGTTTTCTATATACACTGGCGTGCAAAAATTAAGGACGAGACGGTTTTTCGAATGTAGCATCGTGCATAAGTGCTCCACATCGACTCAAATCATACCATAAGATCCACAAGGTATAAAAATATGGGACTAGTGAGCAAAACCGTCCAAACAAGGAATCCAAAGGATACAAAGGCACTTTATTGAAAAGATAGCTTCGAGCACAACTGGACAGAAGACACAAACGTCCATGTGACACGCGGTTGCCAAGAAAAATCCAGTCTTTAGTAGGGGATACTATCACCCCTGACTGCGTTGCAGGATTTACAACGTCTGTCAATGTTGAGGACGAGGTTGTCGAGGAGCTGTTGAGGCATGGCGGTCCATTCCTCTTGTAGCGCCAATCGCAGCTGCGGAATCATTGCTGTCGGCTACTGACGTGCTCCCAAGCGTCTCCCGAGAAGGTCCCACACGTAGTCGATTGGAGTTTGGTCCGGGGACCTTGCGAGCCAATCCATGCGTTGAATATCTTCACTCTCCAACAGCTCTGCGACAGCCACTGTACGATGAGGTGTAGCGTTGTCGTCCATAAAGAGGAACTCAGGACCTACAGCACCTCTAAACAGACGCACGTGAGGCAGGAGAACCTGGTTACAATAGCGGACACCAGTGACTGAACCTCCTTGGAAGATGTGGAGGTCAGTACGGCTACCAAGCATGATACCGCCCCAAACGAGAACTCCGCCACTTCCAAACTGGTCGCTTCCGATGATGTTGGAGGTGTGATTGCGTGTTTCCTGCTCTCTCCAGATGTGTATACGTCCAGAATCACTCGTCAGAGTAAATCGGCTCACATTCGTAATGAGAGTTCGACCCCATTGTTGATGTGTCAAATTCTTGTGTTCCTAGCACCTCAGAAACTGCCGTCTCTGATGAGCAGGCGTTAATAGCACAAACCGTACTCGTCGTCGTGCAAATAGACCACCTTTCTGCAGCCTCCTGGTCACGGTAAAACGCGATAACGGACATCTAGTTGTCTGTTGCATGTGCCTTGCGATTTCTCCCGCTGTCTGCCGTCTGTCACTTCTCGCCTGTAGGACAATATACCGGTCGTCGGCCGCCGCGGTTGCTCCTGGACGACCACTGCTAAACTCTCGGACAGCTGTTCCTGTCGTTTGAAATGTTTTGCAAGCTCATGAAACGATGCTGTGAGCGATACCGAATTCGTCGGCCACACTAGTCACACTTCGACTTTCTTCCAAATTCCCAATGACGGGACCTCGGGTAAAGTCATCCAGATGTCGTCTACTGGATTGCCTGTTGGCCATATCACACGGTGGCAGCAACTAGACGTCGTTCAAACCGATGTACACCGTGCAATAGCTTTCACTGAATTGCTGAGCGTACACCGCACGTGTGCTTTATACTCTTCTGGCATACCCCCCCCCTTCGACGTCATGCTACATGTATGCGCATGCCCTACCGTACCGAACCCTAGTCTATCTCCTGAGTGGTCTTTCTGTCCGTTCTGCCTGCTCGTTCCGCTGTTATGCTAACTTCTCCTCTTCGTCCTTAACTTTTGAACACCAGTGTACAAACAGGATGCTTTTGAAACCCTCGTTCTTGCAGTTTCTGCAAGCATCAAAAGAAGTCTAACGTAAAAGAAACGTAAACTTGGAAAGCAAACAGGGAACAGCAGCTACCTTTAGCAGTATGTCAATGGTTGCACAGCGTTCCTCCCTCTCTGGGGACCAATGGATTTGACAGTTAGGCAAGAACGCAGCTACCGCCGGATTAGGGGCTTACGAAATCGTTCAAATTAATGCAGGTGAAATCTTAACTAAGAGGCTCTATGTACTTGGGATGTCCTGCTCAATGTCCGCGCCGGTGCTTGAGAGGATCTGCATAAAACAGATAGAATGTGTAATACATTAAGACTCTGGATATTCCGCAGGGACGAGTGACATCGGCTGTGAATGTCATTAATCCGCACCTTAGCGGTGTCCGATAAGAAAAATGTTATTGCATACTCAAAAAATTACTTCCCATGGTCGCTGCGAGAAGCAAAACTAATTTTTTCAGTCCGAGCTTTTCGAAGCAGACATTTGAGATAAATGCAATGATAATTTATATACTGTAGCGCGAAAACTGGGAATCATTCGAAACAAAAATGTTCTTCGTTGCAAGTGCTGTCGTAGAAAAGAACAATTTTTTAATCGAACTTTTAAGACTAATTTGGAACAAAATACAATTTGAATTCAGTAGCATTTGTATTTTTGCCCCCTAGTGGCATCGGAAACTAAGAAAACCGTGTGGAATTTTTTTCTCATATTTCGCACCAATAGAAATTTTGAAATTGGGCTATCTTAGGTACATAGATAAGAACTTTTGATATTGGACTATTTTTGATGCATAGATAAGAAATTTGGAAATTAGACTACTGAATTAGGGGTATGCAAAACTTTCTGCTGTTTTAAGGAGAAAGGAGACAGGAACAATCAGGAAACCAGTACACATTTATTCAACGAAATATTGGTCGTTAGCATCTTTTGCCATTTTTCAGCAACAAATGAATGCACCTGTCATAGAAGGACTCGAGTGTGTAGCTGAAGAACTCAGTGACGAAATTATCTACTTATGGAACTGTGGTGAACCCCTGTTGGGATAGGGCATATTGCATAGGACAAAACATATGAACGTCTGAGGGTGCAATGTCCGGGGAGTAAGCCTGGTGAGGTAAAACCTCCCAGTGTAACTGTTCAAGTGTTGATTTCGTGGTGGCACCGACATGTGGTTTGGCATTAACGTGCAACAGGATGACTGCACGGCATCTTTTACCTGTCCATGGGTATTTTTGCTCGATTTCGGCGTTCAGTTTCATCAACTGATCGCTATATCGTTGTGCAGTGATTGTTTCGCCCGGTTTCAACAGTTCGAAGTACAGCACTCCATGCATATCTTACCACAAACACAATAGCACCTTTTTGCCGTGGACATCCTGTTTTGCAGTGGATGTTGATGGCTGGCCTTGTTCGACCCAGGATCGCTTCCGTACGGGGTTGTCCCAACAGACCCATTCTTCATTCCCGGTGACAACCTTCCACAAGAAATTCTTTCCTTGAAACCTCTTCAGCAACGACATTCAGATGCCCAATCGTTGACCAATATTACTCTCCGTTAGAGTATGCGGAACCAACTTACCAATCTTCTGGATCTTCCCCAAGGCCTACAGACGCCGTACCACCGTCGATTAAGCCACTTCCAAGCACTTCGCCTGTTGCGTGGTCGATTGTGTGTCATTCTCTCGCAACAGCGATTCCAGCTCTTCGTCTGCCAGTTCCTGCGGTCTACCTGCACGTGGCTTGTCTTCCAAGCTTAGATCACCTTTCTTAAACCTGGCAAACCATTCTCGACACGTCCGCTCACCCATAACCGTTTCGCCATACGCCTGCCATATTGAAGAGTATGTTTCACTCGCACTCCTTCCATAAATTAAAAATGAATAACAAACAGTGCCTCAAATGAACTTCATCGACCGCCATGCTAGGCTTCATATACGAACTGACAGCACGGGTCGCCGGACGGTTAGCGGCCGGTAGCGGGGACGGCGGATACTTTTGCGTACCCCTAATAGATGCATAAATAAAAAAATTTTGAAACTGGATTATTTTAGATGCACAGATAAGATCTTTTGAGACCGGACTGTAAGATTTTCTAACCGGTTCAGAAATGATCTTTGTAAATATGGATGAATATTCTGGCTCCCACTGGAATTTCGTAGCTAGCTCATTTTTTGCGCAGCGCTGACAAAAAAAAAGCATGTTTTGAGCCTTTCGGCTTTCAAAAGCAAGAGATTAGTCAAACTAGATCAGATCATACGTGGAGGATTTTAGGAAGGGAGTGTGTAACCCCAGGTCTTAAACAACCCTTAGAAATAGGAAGCTAGAGGATTTGGTCTAGAGTGCCGGACAGGAAAGTCGGGCGGAAGTGGTCCTTATTTATACCCAGGGGATTCCGACGGCTTTACGTGCCCATTAGACGCATAGCGGATATTTAGTGGTTCGAGCGTTTGTACCTGCCTGCAATCGACCCTTCGGCTTTTCCGTTGCAGTCACGAACGTTGAGAACTAGTATACCCCAGGCCCGATTAGACGCATCAGATTCGGCTGAGAATATAAGTATTCTGAAATGTATTGTTCTGATGCTGTTGGACAAGAGATTGTCGTTTTAGGGTATGTGAATGAGAGAGGTGCGCTTAAGGGCAATATACACTATTTTGACAAAAGTCATCGGTCACCTAGAAGAGAAACACAACATAGCATTTATTGACATACATTAGTACGGTGTCGGTCCACCTTTGGCCTTAATGCATGCACTTACCCTTTGAGACATGCTTTCCACAAGGTTTTGGAACACAGCTATAGGTATGCGCTTCCATTCCGTACATAACGCTTCCGCTAAATGTTGCTTAGTAGTAGGCCTTGGTTCCAAACTTCTTATGCGACGCTCTAATTCATCTAATAGGTGCTCTATGGGATTAAGACCAGGGTTCTGTGCTGATCTTAATATAGTCCACGCACAATACGGAATTATCGTCAAACCACGCCGTAACAGTCTTTGCTTTATGGTTCGGGGCATTATCCTTCTGTTACCAACAAGGCTCGGTTCCATAGTATTGGCACAGACTTGGTAGGGCATAATTGTCCAGAATATCGAAGTAGACGTGGTGGTTAACAGGTGTGTCTACGATAACCAATGGGCCGGAACCATATCACGAAAAACACTCCCACACAAGAGTAGACTGCCAGCTCCTAACTTGAACACAGTGGTAAATAGCGTTCCCCCGGCTGCCGCCATACCCACACATGGCTATCAGACTGATGGATCGTGCATCTAGATTCATCAGTCCATAGGACCCGTTTCCATTGATCTACGGTCCACGATAAATGTTCTTTACACCATGCTAAACGACGAGTAGCATTCTGAGTGGAGATGAAAGGCTTATGAGCAGTCGCACGACCACGGTAACCCATGGAATGAAGTTATCTGCGAATTGTACGTGTACATACCAAGGTTCCAGCATTTTTACTCACCTGTACACTGAGGTCTTGTGCAATACTACGACGATTAGCTGTAACGACTCTCCTGAGGCTTCATCACTTATTTGTTTTTGGTTTTGCTGCTTCAATCACGCCCTGTGTCTTTCACGTATTCGGTACATGCAAAACACTTGACTTGGTATGTTTAAACGCCTCTCGGTTTCTCTTATGATGAACCCACTAATGCAACATCCAACAATCTTTCTTTTCTCAAAGTCAGTTCTCTCCCGCCGCGACATTTTCACTTAACCTCACAGTGCGATATGATCTCGGTCAGCTGCAGGCTTGTTTTTATACCGTTTGCAGCTGTACCGCGCATCTTAACATTGCAGCGGATTCGTTCATTTGCTTTTGAAGGGGTGTCCGGTAACTTTTGTCAATATAATGTACATCTAGCCAGGCTGTTAAGGCCATGCAGGTAAGGTCTAAATTCTATCTCGAGGAGATTTAGTAAGGAGGAGATTAAAAAACGTTCTTAGTACGATAGGAATCTAGAAAATACTTGATTAGGAGAAACACTTTTCTTTTTATTTGCTAGGAAGAGTCTCTGGGAGCCATAAAGCGAGAGAGGTTTTAGAAAGCTCTTGAGTTTTTGGGTTGACGGAGCCGTTAAGCTGATTACAAGATACACGAAGAGCGGCCTGTGTCTATAAGACGACGGAGACCAGGTATACGAAATATCTTTCATTCACAGCCAGTATGATAATTCCTAAACCGGAGTAAATTAAATTAATCTAGTAAATATCTTATATGAACCCACAATTTGTGTTTCTGGGTCATACAGTAATTATTCACACCGAAAATGCTATAGTTAAAAATAAATATCTTCACTCATGGACTTCTAAACAACATTAAGTACCTTGTAATCCATAGTTGATATGAAGCATATTCTTGGTGTGTCAATTTATTTTCTTTGTGGACACACTGATGAATCCCAACAATGTCGTGATTCTTCCAACTATAAATCATCGGTAGGTGAAACATCTGACTTTATTCTCTTATTCAGGTCAGACCCTCATTTACGCAAGGGCACACGGGGCCCGTGCCCAGGGCCCCCATGGACGGGGGGGGGGGTTTAAGCACTAACATTTAATTTTTATTATTATGGGCAGAAAAAACGGCGACGTCCAGCAGTTAATTTTCACCGAGCGTAAATATGCATCGATATGTTGCTTCAAAAAAATCGGTTATTTATATTCATTTGAAAGATGGAGATAATTTTAATTTACAATTTTTTAACATTTATTGTTTCTTGCATTTATTAAAGTAGATTGCACTTGAGTATTACGGCAGCACTTCTTGTGCTTTATACAATTATAAGCGCAATTATAGAATAATTATGCAAAGCACTAGGGGTGATGCCTTAATACGCAAATGCCATTGTTAATTTATTAAGAGTATGATTCATGCCAGGGGATGGAGGGGCTCCCCAAGTTGTTTGTGCCCAGGGCCCCATTTGTCTTAAGTCGATCTCTTCACCTACCGATGTAGTAATCGCGACATGGTTGTGATTCATCAGTGTGTCCACAAAGAAAATAAATTGACACACTAACAATGTGCTTCATATCAACTATGGATTATAAGGTACGTATGGGTATTTAGGTCCATGAGTAAAGATATTTTTTTTAACTATAAATTAAGCTACTTACTTATTACTGTTACGAACAAAAAAAAAAGATCACGTGTGTGATTCTATGTATCGAACCAACTTAATCACATCGAAGACATTAACCGAATAAAGAGGAACTAGCAGCAACTGGTCCAAGTTGGATACGAACCAAAATAAAATAAAATGTAATGGGTCTTGTGGGAACGCAAATGTAATCAGAAAGGGACGGAGAAGTAGAGAGGGTCGTTACATGGGCAATTACAGGTGCACAGACAAGAAATTTTGAAATTGGACTATTTTAGATGCACACATAAGAAATTTTGAAATTGGACTATTTTAGATGCACACATAAGAAATTTTGAAATTGGACTATTTTAGATGCACACATAAGAAATTTTGAAATTGGACTATTATAAGTACGTAGATAAAAAAATTGAAATCGAGCTATTAGAAGTGCATAAATAAGAAATTTTAAAATTAGATTATTTCAGATTCATAGAGTAGAAATTTTGAAATAGGAGTTTATTAGATGCATACATAAGAAATTTAGAAATTGGACTAATATAGGCGCATAAATAAGAAACTTTCAAATTTGACTATTGTAGGTGCTTACATAAAAAAATTAAAATTGATGATTACAGGTGCAAAAAAAAAAAAAAAAAATTGAAACTGGATTATTATAGGTTAATAGACAAAGTGTTTTACTGAAGAAGGAGTACAGTCAAAACCCTATTTAATGGACTACGATTTAATAAATTCCGCGATTTTACGTAAATTTTTTGTGGTCCAGACGTAAAACCACATTGAAATTAATGCTTGGCGTTTCCCGATTCAACGAACACATTTTCAGAATTTAGCGAACATTTTCTATTTTTTTCAAAACCACCAAACTATGTTAACCAGCATTTTCACGTTAAAAGTCAGCTAGAAAAAGAGCTTCGTGTAGCAGGAAAATTTTACGCATGCAGTTAACCAGCGTTTCAAAGAACACCATCTGCGACACATCTTGACGGAATCATAAATAAGTTCGCCTTTCTTCCGACTATAAAGCGAAAGCTTCTTACAGGGGGAAGCAAATGACCAACAAGTTCCAAAGGAGCGCAACGTTTTCTTGCATGGGTGGGAAGCAAGTAAACCAAAGGCGGTGTGGGGGAGGAAATCTAGAATGACCTGGAGAATTTTTGTTTTCAGCTGCAGACAGAACAATAGCATTCTGTGAAGTCAGAGACACACATGGTCCGTACCCATTCCTGAACCTCTGGAATTCTTTGCCAAATCGCGCTTTTTTTTTCTTTTTTTCTCAGTGTTAAATCTACCGTTCAATTAAACAACACAGCTCGTTTACGGACAAAGTTTTTTGATGAACACAGGTAGCACTAGAAAAGTTTGTTACTGACAGAAAGATAACGTACCTGTTTACGTATTCTATTACGAACACTAGCTTGATTTGAATGTTTCATTCGAAAGGTTTCCTCGATTTAGCGAATTCCGCGATTTTCCGTAAAATACTGTGGGTCCCTTGAAGTTCGTTAAATCGAGGTTTGACTTAAAACCTCGATTTAACGAACTTCGAAAGGTTTCCTCGATTTAGCGAATTCCGTGATTTTCCGTACAATACTGTGGGTCCCTTGAAGTTCGTTAAATCGAGGTTTGACTGTATAAGTTATTTTTACTGTACACAATGTTTTTTACTAAAGCCATAGTAAACAGGGAGAAAAGAATAAACAAAAAGAAAGGTAATGTTTCTTGTATGCTTAAAATACCTTAAATGATATACTGAAATGCTTATAAAATTTATGTTTTTTCTTTGACAATATTTTAGTTGAAATAAAAAATGTGTGTACGCTTGGCAAGGAGTTTCATCAACAACTTAAAACATTTTGTCAGCACTCTTTCGGTGCTGTTTGGTAACTCTTGACAAATTACGGTGTATTTACAGAGATTTCAAAGCGGTAGAATCTATTTGCTTTGTGAAGCCGAAAAGCATCGCGCATCTTTCTCCCCGCACGGCATGTAACGTCAGTCACAGTTCCATCTGAAAGCGGGAGCTTTCGTTTACGGCTGAGTTGGAGTATTTACACTTCTCCGAGAGTTATATCCTGATATTCCCAAGTAAAGTAAACCGTCTCTTCTATACTCGTGTTCAAAGCCAATATGAGCGCGCCTGAAATATCTATTTCGTATATCACTTTTGAATGCGGGAAATACTTGTGAAAAGTTTTCGTGCGATAATTTCCTAT
Source organism: Macrothele yani (assembly GCA_039090855.1). Classification (NCBI taxonomy): domain Eukaryota; kingdom Metazoa; phylum Arthropoda; class Arachnida; order Araneae; family Macrothelidae; genus Macrothele; species Macrothele yani. Next base: position 17,334,993 of record CM077030.1, read on the forward strand.
CTGACCGTATTCAGATCTCGATATCGTTAGTAGAAGCACGAAAGATGGCTTAGAGTAACTTACATATTTCTCTCTTCTATGGATGGAACTGCATTTTCAAACGTTTGTGAGGACCCTTAGGATATGTTTGATGACGGTTTTAGTAACATACCGTTCTCTAAATCGTCTGAGAATAAAATGTGGTTGTTGGAAGCATTTAAGACACAAATAATTACAAGATATTACAAGATACTTCCTTTAAAAACGAATATTCCGAATAAGTCATGATAGTTTGGTATATACGACACATTAACTTATTTTTTAAACAGCTCGAAATACCAGCATGAAGCTTTTATTTTTTGGCAAAAAATTATTAAAGCAAAAATAATTACACTTCAGAGGACTCAGTTATTGCATAATATATCTGTGTAAGCGATTCATCATTATGTACTGAATTTCACCTCACGATTCTTCATGAATGTTGATACGATTACTGAAATATTCGATGCAACTAAAAACAAGAAAGATGACCATGAATTCTCTGGTGAAAGGAGCCTTTCGTTTTTAACACTTTTCGAAACAAAAAGAAGTTTTGAAGACGATTCTTAAAAATAAGCAAAAAGTGTAAAAAATAACAAAAAGAACACTCTAAATTCTCTACGTAAATTTGAGTTTATCCTCTTTTAGCGTTTTTAACCTTAACGTTATATTTTCTCGCCCACGGAGTGACGTTGGCAACAATTATGAGGTTAGAGAGCGTGACGTATGCATGTTAACAGATAAAAACTAGAGATACATACCGTTGAAGCAGAAGTCAAAAGGTGAGGTGCAGTGATGGTATAATCCCGGAAGCTGCGTTACGCTGAAGTTGTGTTTACTTGATCGCTGCGTGTTGAGTTTTGTTAATATTTACGCTTTCCAACCTTAGGTTGACGAAGCGTATAGGCTTCAGCTTTGTCCGTACTATGATAACTCGCGTAAAAGGTCCGATTTCCATGAAATTTTAGTATGTGGTGGGGGACCATCTTTAGACAAACCTTATGGAAAATGGGCTAAATAGGGCCAAAGGTCAGGACATAGGAGTGGGATCCATTCCATTGCTCTTATGAGTCATAACTCGCGTAAAATTGCTTCGATTGCGACAAAACTTTATCATGTTGTCCCGTAAGTATACTGAGCTATTTTTTTTAATATAATCGAAATGGGGTCAAACGTCAGGACACAGGAGCGATATTTATACCACAGTCATTATCCTCATAACTTGACTAAAAATACTTCTCTTGCGACAAAACTTTAGTATGTTGTTCCGGAGGTACACTGGAACAATATTCTGTTTAATATCATCGAAATAGGGTCAAAGGTCAGGACACAGCAGCGAGATTTATTAAACAGCCATTATCCTTACAACTTGAGCAATAACTTGAGTAATGATTTCTGGTATGATTGAAACCGTATCATAATCAATGCATTGCATGATTTTATTAACTTGTACATTGAGTGTTTGGGGTTAAAGTTTTATGTTTACTTAAAGTACATTAATTAATGCTATTATTGGCATATTTTCACTGGATTCCATGTAACCACTTCCTTCGGAACACTTGAAAGTTTTCATCGTCCTGGAGTGGGAATACAACCCGCACCTCCCGATTTCCGGTCGAGCATGCTAGTCATTACACCATCCAGGACAAGTAAATTCCAAGTAACTGAACATAGATATCTGAGAACCTTCAGATTTGTGCTAGTCGAACCTATTCCTGCCCCATCGTAGCGTCTCACATATAGGGTCGGGAGGTACGGCTTCGATTCCTGCTACAGGACGACGAAAATTTTCAAGTTTTCTGAAGGAAGTGGTTACATGGAATACAGTGAAAATATGCCAATAATAGCTTTACAATGCCTACCATGTATTTATGAAGAATTATTTCTTCGGGGAAATTCGTTTCCCAATTGTATATGACGTACATTAATTAGCTTCAAAATATTGGTGCGGTAATAAATCAAGTTCTGCGTGAATAGTGCTTATGAGATTTTGATAAATAAAAGGAAAGAACTGTAAGTAACTATTTCTTGAACTTTACTTAAGTGACTCCTACTTCACTTAAAGTGAGTGGATAAGAACTGTTTGTATGAAGTGTTCTGTAAGCCATATATACACTTTTCAAATAGTAAGAACGCTACAGCTCTCTAGCGATAAAAAATCACCACTGCGCAAAATGCATAATAACCGCGGTGTTCTTCCTAATAAAAGGATCCAGTTACAAAAATCATTTTTTCAACGACTTTTCTAGATTGAGTAAAACATTTAGAGGTAAAAATTGCTACTTTCACCAACTAACGGGAAAAGGCGGATTATAAAAATCTGAAATTGTACGCAACGGATAATACTGTATATTCGATTTTTCAAACAGAACAAGTAAATGAAGAGATACTAAGAAAAACACAAATATAACTCAAAGCCTTCTATCGCGAAAGCAGAAAATTATTTAATACATAAAATATGCGAGAAATGTTATTTAAATTAAAGGGTGAACTAAAATCCTCTAGCGTGTTAAATGTGAAGTATAAAAATGTAGAAAACATGCGTAAAAATTCTCATAACTGCACTCATGCACTGGAGAAAGAATTTTTCAAATATGGCTCTTAGAAGCAGAGCTCTCAAGAAAATAATTTATTCATATACACCATCAAGCAAGAAAACCGTGCAATATTTAAAACAGACTGCCTCCGCAGTATTTACCATAGCAAACTTTATAAAGTACAAGAAAAAATTCCGCAAGTGGAATTTCAGAAGCGGAGATGCGTTCGCTACCAGAATCACATCTTGTTCCAATCAGAACATGAAAAATTCAGAAGTACATATATGTAAACTGTACCCAGAGTGCACGGTATCCGATGTAAAATGAAGTATTCAAATCAAAGTTTTTAAACCAGATATATCGAAAAACTTAAGTATACATCTACCCCTTTATCCGCAAAACTGTGCATTATTTTTGAATGGAAATACGCATGAAATATTTTCGCAGCGAGCGAAATAAATCGTCGTATGTAAAAATATCGAAATGAAGGAAATCAGAGTGTTTGTTCCATGAAAAATTCAAAGATGGCCAACCTGAGTTTGTTCTTTTTTCCCGGCAAGCGACTTTTATTTTTAATCAGTGACTAAATTGGTGACTGGAAGTGGCGTAACGGAGGTCACTGGCGTCCGTAGGTAAGATATGTAATCGAAACAACACCACGTACGAATGAGAAAGTGGTTTCGGGAAGTGACTTGAATATCGGTAAGCACCTACCCGATAACTGTTTGTCCTACTTCTATATGGAATATACACTCATAGTCAAAAAAAGGTTGCACCCAGAAGGACGTGTCGGATTGCGATGCTATTCGGGAGGAAGGTAAAGTTTACCAGGAACAACAAATGATTAAACATTCAGATTGATATGGGCAATATTTATTGAGCTACACGCCAATAAGTAGTGGCTTTCAGTATGGCGCTGGGCCTCCATGTTTGCTCTCACAGGATGCCAGACGTCTAGACATGGAGTTCTACAGGTTCCTAATGGTGTCATGCGATAAGCCATCACATGCAGCTTGAATCTACTGATGAAATTCCTGCAGATTGTGCAGTAGGGGTGGAGGTCCTGGATAGCGCGTTCGATCGCATTCCACACATTTTCAATCGGCGATAGGTCTGGCGATGCGGCTGGCCATGGCAGAGTGTCAATGCCCTGAAGACAAGCTCACGAGGCAGCAGCAGTATGCGGACAAGCGTTGTCCTGTTGGGAAATCGCACAGTAGTGAGCGTTCGCATAAGGTAATGCCACTGGTTGCAGGACCTCATTAACGTAAAGTTGGGATCTCAAAGTGCCTGTAATGAACACCAAAGCTGATGTGGCATCGTAAGCAATTGCACTCCACACCACGACATTAGACCTTTTGGACGTGTGAAGCTCGACAACAAACCGTTCATCTTGGGGCTGAACACGGTGCCTCCACACACGGATTCATTTGTCGTCTCTTCTAAGACAAAAGCTTGACCATTCTGCGTGGCTCCATGGCAGTCTGGTACGACACCATTGCAGCCTTTGGCGACGATGCAGTGGTGTTAAAGGCAGTCGTCGTAACGGTCTGCGTGCGTGTAGTCCTACGTCGTGCAGCAGTCTGCCAATGGTGCTTGAATTAATCAGACGATGAATGGAGGGAACCACTGCTTGCTGAATATCCGCAATCGTGGTTGTTGGGACACTCGGTGCATGTCGGACAATCCGTCGGTGCTCTCTTTCCGTGGTTCGTCTAGGTCTCCCAGACCCTTCCAGTCGCTGCTGTGTGCCTTGTTCTATCCACTGCCGCTACGGTGATATCCGCACGATCGATATGACGCGCAATAGGGCGATAAGGCCATCCCGCTTCCCGAAGCCCGACGATGCGCCCCTCTTGAACTTCTTCAACTGCTCGAATTGCTTCCAAACTTTTCTCCGAGGCATACTTCACTTAGAAAGGATGCAAAACACACAACAGCACGAGTCAGAATGGCAAGCACGCTCAACGGGACGACCCTATAGAGCCAGTCAGGGACAGCGCTACGACACCTCCTTGCTTGCGTCACATGAGCGTCCAAGCGTGATACTTGGTCATGTGCATGTCTCACGATGTCGAACCTACCCACCAAGTTCCCTTCTTGTCGGTTGCTTCCTTCTGGGTATAACTATTTTTTTGATGATGCGTGTATTCTGCAAATTTCCTCCAGGCAAAATTAATTTCATATGTCATAATACGTTTAAACACATTAACCTAGATTAGAAAACGAAATTTTGTTTGCTTTTTAGTTTGGGGTTTTAACGACCACTGTCAGTAACTCGATAGGCTATAAGCAGTTACCCACCCCTGAGTTTGAGACACTGACTCCAGGGAAAAGATAGAACCACTACCGTAAGGGAAGCACAACATCCACGCCTCACGGAGATCCGAATCCGGATACATTCCTGACGAATGGTCACAAGCCAGCGCTTAGACCACTGCACCATCGGCGCGGCCAAACAAAGAAAAAAAGGGTTTATGTTACGAATCGTTGCTATGCCTAATAAATATGTACTAAAATGCACAGCACCTAACGAAATTGCAAACTAATAACGAAAATGGAAAATTTATCGCCAAGACGGTACCCGAGCGATCTGAGGTGCGGGACTCTACTCTCCATCGGAGAACTAACCGAGCTCGAGTCGTGAGGTATGGTTGGAGCATTTTTCTAATGACGCGTGCTCTTTTCCTTTATCAGAAAACAGTGCCTGCAAATGTAGCACTTAGATTTACTGATCGTGGTCGTTAAACTAGAATACAAATAAATAAATAAATAAAGTCAAACATTCAATTGTAAGAGGAATGTTTTACACGTGGCAAGTGTAAGGTTTCCGTACTACAAACGTACCTGCCGGGGGCCGCCCCAGTGGTGCTGTGGTCTCCGTTCTGGTTTGTGGCCATTCTTCCGAGATGGGTCCGTGTTCGAATCCTGGTAAAGCATTAACGTTGTGTTTGTCTTACAGCACTGGCTCTCTCTCTCTCTCTTCGCTGGTGCCAGTGGCCTTAAATTAGGGACGGGCGAACGTTTATAGCTCGTCGAATTCAAGAGAAAAGAAACTTGCCTTGACGGAAATGCAACTTCAAGCAGCAATACTGTTCAAGGAATTTCGGAGCCCTCAGACTGCAGTCGGGGGACAGGTGCTCTTCTGTGCCGCCGCGTTGGCATGCATCTACTACCTGATCCTAGGTATACTCACGTAGAGTGCTTCCGTTATAAAACTGCAATGATTTTCCTGTGTACTTTAAAACTTGCGCAAGATTCTTCTCCAGCTCTCTTCGTCTAGGAGCAACCCTTCATTAATTATAATCCCAAGGACAGTTTTCTGAAGAAAAGTATCTCTCGTTACGCTCACACAGTCAAAATATACGAACCTTTATTTTGGATTAAGAAGCGCCATCTTTGTTGCGAATAACAGCAATTATGCAACACGGCATAAATTCAATGAGGGCCTTCAGCTAGTCTTCCGGTAACCTGCATCCAAAAAAAAAAAAAAAAAAAAAAAAAAAGGCTCCAGTATCTAGGAGAAGAGCCATAAATACTTCTGTTCCTTGTTTCAGAAAACTGCAATTACTAAGACCCGAACATTCCTGTATTATTTACATCCATGCGGACTACAGCAATATGGACACTTCAATTTCTCACTCACTGTATTTAACGACAGCCCAAAGCACTTATCTCAATAAGGACTTTATAGAGATAAAAGCACTCATCCCTATCATTAATTTAGGAATACTGGTTCTACGGAAGGAATAGAAAAATCGCCGTACAATAAACACACACCCAACACCTTTATATAGGACGGCAACCCGGATGGAACTTGAATGACTATCCAAAAGCTGGCGTCCCTGCGCCACCAGAATGGGCCAAGAGGAATGTTCCGAATTCAAGACAACATAGACTGTTTGTAATATAGATAATAAGAATATATCTGTAATATCACACCAGATGCCAATAATAGTACTGATGCCACTCATTCTCACTACAAAAACAGATCTTTATTTCTCTTTCTTAATGCATCTTGGGTCTACAGATGGACAAAATCGCCTCGCTCTTGTTAATTAGAATTCTTATCATCCGGGAAAAAAGAAAATCAGATCCGAACCTTTCCTTTATATACTCGACTACAAAACAGTCCCTCTTGGTTGCTAACCGAAAACAGTAGAGTCGTTCAAAATTAAACTTTGTAAGTAAATATTTGTTTAACAATCGATTTTTTGAATATTGATAGTATCTGCAACAGCCTGTAGTATTGTAAAAGAAAGTTATTGTCGCGATGAAAATCCTTATGAAAATCGTCTGTGCAGTGATGTTAAGTAATACTAAGAAAATAATATTTGATTTGTTTTCTTTACTTCAACGTGCAACGTATGAAAAATTCGGCAGAGCTACTTAAATGAGAGTCTACATGACGAAAATATTAATAATAATAATCAGTGACAAAATATTTTAAACTCATCATCTATAACACTTTCACCACCTACCAAATGGAATGTTGGGTAGCCTTTGACAGCGATAACCCCTTGCACCCTATCTGATATGAGCTTCACTAGATCGCAGACGGTGTTCTTTACCAACTGAATAGAATAATCCCAGAATTTGGCGACGGAGAGAGCAGTGTCATTAATGGGCTAATGCTGCGTTTCACTGCATCTTACAAGTGCTATATGGGATTCATGTTACAAAAATGTGACGACTAGGTAAACACACAAAGTGCTGGGATATTATCCTGGAACTGTATTTCCACAATGTGAGATTTCAGACTGAAGGCGTTGCCTTGCTGAAAGATTCCAGTGACATCCCAGATAATGGTCAACATGCAGGCAACACTTAGTCCGGAACAATGTCTAAATTTCTACCTGGGCATGATTTTGGACTAAAACAGGCTATCCAGCGATGCATACGTGCTCAACAGAGATGAGGGGCCCAGTAATATCCATGGGAATAATCTCCATGCCATGACACTACCTCTAGTGGCTTGTTCACCTGCAGCTGTTCACTCGCGCAGCGACGTATACGGGCCCGTCTATAGGTGCTGGGACCTGAACTCATTGGGCCAAGGCTAATCTTTTGCTTTATTTTTTTTATTTTTTTTTTGATTGAGGGTTTAACGACCACCGTGAGCAACTCAATGTGTTATAAGCAGTCGCCCGTCCCTAATTCAGGGCCACTAACTCCAGGGAAGGAAGAGAGCCAATGCCGTAAGACAAACACAACATCCATGCCTCATCGGGATTCGAATCCGGACCCATCTTGGAGGAGTGATGACAAGCCATTGCTTAGGCCACTGCGCCACAAGGGCAGCAGGGAACTCCTTTCCTGCCGCCCCGGTGGCGCAGTGGTCTAAGCGATGGCCTCTGATCATTCGTCCGAACGGGGTCCGGGTTCGAATCCCGGTGAGGCATGGATGTTGTGTTTGTCTTACGGCACTGGCTCTCTCTCCTTCCCTGGAACCAGTGACCCTAAATTAGGGACGGGCGACTGCTTATAGCCCATTGAGTTGCTCACGGTGGTCGTTAAACCTCCAATTTAACGACCACCGTGAGCAACTCAACGGGCTATAGTTGCTCACGGTGGTCAAAAACCTCAAAAAAAAAAAATCCTTTCCAATAGTTAAATGTCCAGTCACGGTGATCCCAAGACCACTACAGAAGAAGCTGTTGACGACGGTCGGTCAACATTGGAACAAGAACGGGCTACAGACTCCTCAGGCCCAACATTATGACGTTCATTGTATCGTGTGCTCTTCAGGCCCAACATTATGACGTCCATTGTATAAAACGCTCCTCTGTGTGCCTCAGCTGTAGCCTCCTTTAAATGAGTCGTCGTGCGCCGGCTTGTATCTCTGAAGGCACGTGCAAACTAGTGTTCGCCTCAAGTTTTAAGAAATAGTGATCTTCGGCATGTTGGGTGGATTCCTTTTCAGACTATTTCCGAGACATCTTCATTACGGCGGCACTCGAACAGCGCACAATTCCTGTAGTTGCAGATATGCTGTTCCTCACATTAATCGCGGATCACGGTGATAATAATTTCTTGTTCTCAGGAAACTCCGACGAGTTCTTTTCTTTAGCCAATGCAGCGGCTTGCTATTGGTGAACTGACATGCCTTGCCAGTGCTGTCTAAGCGTATATCGCGCCTGTCCGTGGTGTTAGTGCTACGAGTTCTGCGACGCTTTTACTCGTAGGCACAGGGGTTGTCATAATTGTCTGCCACATACGTGCATTGAGTGCCGATATAGGAAAGACAAAAGAGGCGTACAAACAGCTTTGGGCTGTTAACTTCTCAAAGTCTGAAAATTGTGTTTTCCTTCTCTTTCTCTTGTAAACCGGCAGAGTAGAGGCAAGGTGGCTTCGACCTGCAGATCTAATCACAACGTTTTCGCCCATCTTTTGGGATGGCGGTTTTAACGAGAAGTATGAGCATTTAAGACCATCAGTAGTTGTCTACCTTAACTTACGGTCGCTCGTTCCAGAGAAGGAAGATAGCCAGCGTCGTAGAACACCAACAGCAACACCACCCATATGTAATCTAGAACTCGAACCAGACCCTAGCTTGGAGAAATCCAGAAGCACGAGTCTCTGTCCACTCAGTCACATGCCTGGTACTCAAAGTTAAAAGACTGTTTATATGTATCATTGGGATCCTCAACAAATATGATACACTATATTAACAAAAGTCACCGGACACCCTTTCAAAAGCAAATGAACGGAGCCGCTACGTTGTTAAAATGCGCAGTACAGCTGCAAACGTTATAATAACAAGTCTGTAGCTAACCGCGATCATATCGCACTGTGAGGTTGAGTAAAAATGTCGCGACAGGAGAGAACTGATTTTGAGGAAGGAAAGACTGTTTGGTGTTATATTAGTGGGTTGTCCACAAGAGAAACCGAGAGGCGTTTAAACATACAACTGTTTTGGATGCACTGAATAAGTGGAAAGCACATGACATACCTGAAGTAGCAAAACGTACCGGCAGACCAAAGAAAATTAGTGATAGAGGACGTCAAAGCCTCAGAAGAGTCATTTCATCTAATCGACGGAGTACTGCACAAGACCTCAGTGTACAGGTGAGTAAAATACTGGAACCTCGGTGTGTACACGTACCACTCACAAATAACTTCATTCCATGGGTTACCGTGGTCGTGCGGCTGCTCATAAGCCTTTCATCTCCACACGGAATGCTACTCGTCGTTTAGCATGGTATAAAGAACATTTATCGTGGACCGTAGATCAATGGAAACGGGTCATATCGACTGATGAATCCAAATACACGATCCATCAGTCTAATGGCCGTGTGTGGGTATAGCGGCAGCCGGAGGAACGCTATTTACCACAGTGTACTGTTCGTACGGCAAAGTTTGGAGCTGTCAGTGTACTCATGTGGGGGTGTTTTTCGTGGTATGGTCCCGGCATATTGGGGATCTAATTGTCATTACTGCAATTTTCCCACCAGATCTGAAAAAAGCGAAAATTATTCATGTTTTGAAAAATGGCAGCCGAGACTATTGAGAATATTATCGACCTATCACACTTATTTCTGTCCTTGGGAAAATAGTTGAGTCTCTTATTTTTTCTAAGCTATATGATCACGTCAAACATGTCCTCAGCTCTGCGAAGCATGGTTTTGTGAAAAAACGCTCAACGCTTACCAACCTGTTCCCTGATCACAGAAGATGTTACATCATCTATTGACAGAGGATCTCAAGTTGATGTTATTTACACCGACTTTGCTAAAGCTTTTGACAAAGTTCATCATGGCATTTTACTCAAGAAATTGACCTGTCTTGGCCTCAGTGATAACTTGATGTCCTTGTTTAAGTCCTATCTTTTCAACCAATCCCACTGTTATTTATAACAGCCATGTTTCTGATCCGTATGTTGCCACATCTGGCATACCCCAAGGCTTTAATTTAGGACCACTCCTGTTTTCAATATACATTAATGACCTTCCTTTTTGCATTCATGGCTCATGTCTCTTGTTTTCTGATGATCTTAAGCTTTATCGCAATGTAAAGACACCTGATGACTGTCTTGCTCTCCAAACTGACGTCAATAACCTGCTTCAGTGGTGTGCATTAAACCAACTCTATCTTAACATCTCCAAGTATCATGTCGTTTCCTTTTCGCGGAAAAGAAAACCCATTATTTTTTACTACAGAGCTGGCGACTATACTCTTACCCGGACAAACGAAGTCCAGGACTTGCGAGTCACGTTTGATTCGAACTTGGACTTTAAAAGTCATGTCAAAAGAATTTTACGTACAGCGTACATAAAACTTGGATTTTTCATGTGACATTTCAAGTATTACTCGAATACTCAGACACGTATTCGCATTTTTGTGACTACGGTCAGATCGTCACTGGAATATGCGGTGATCATTTGGAGTCCTAGACAAGTAACTCTAGTAAATGAAATTATGAAAGTTCAGAAAAAATTCTTCGACACCTTTTTTTATAAATCGACCGGTGTTTATATAGCGGACATCCCTACTGCTAACTTTCTGACATTCTTCAACATGACCTCTCTGCAATTGAGAAGGAAGTCTCTCCAACTCAAGTTCCTGTACGGCATCATCAATGGAGAGATAGATGATACTCAAATTGTAAACCAATTAAGTTTCCGTGTCCCACATTTACCGAGGACAAAATGTGAACTATTTGCAGTGCCATTTTGCAGAACTGATGCTGGAAAAGATTATCCGTTATGTCAAATGTATAGGCTTCACAACTCACTTCAAGAACGTCCGGATATGTTAGTAATATTTTTTTTTTTCATAAAGCATGTTTTGCAAGATTGTAAATATCACTTGGTAATTATCACTGTAAATATAAATATAGCGATTCCTGTAACTAGATTTACCGTCTGTAGGGATGTGCTTACAATAAATAAATAAATAAACCTGTTAACCAGCACGTCTACCTCGATATTCTGGACAATTATGCCCCAACAACTGTGGCAATTCTATGGAACCAAGCCTTGTTGGTACCAGCAGGATAATGCACTGAGCCATAAATCAAGGAGTGCTACGGCGGGGTTTGACGATAATTCTATATCGTGTGTGGACTCTCCAGCACAGAGCCCTAATCTTAGTCCCATAGAGCACCTATGGGATGAATTAGAGCGCCGCATAAGAAGTTTGGAACCAAGTCCTACTACTAAGCAACAGTTAGCGGGAGCCTTATGTACTGAATGGAAGCGCATACCTATCGCTGTGTTTCAAAACCTTGTCGAGAGCATTTCTCGAAGGGTCAGTTTTCACACAGTATTTATTAGAAGAAAGATACAGGAGATGTGCTTGAATAAATCATCTCAAATGATGTATGACAAAAGAAAATATTTACAGGTGCGTGTAGCTTACGCTACTGCTTATTTACACGGTTCTGTACATTGATGATAGTAAAAAAACAGTTAATTACACTCGAGTGTCAGGTGAGGCAACAAAAGTCTCTGACAAAGCAAAGAATAGGAACAATTCAGCAAGAAGAGCGTTATACAATATTAATTTTGCACAGTATTGATGCAAGGAATAATACAGAATTCGAGCTTGCAGACATAGATTCAAAAGACAGGTGATGAGAAATTAACAGAATGTGCAGCTTGCGCTACGTTAATTACAGGATTCGGTGCAACGTTTGCATGACAACAGTTAAGTGCAGTAGAAATCTGGCGAGGCAATATGAATCTCTGGTAATACAGAGAGTAAAATCAATCCAGAATGATGAGCACTATAGAGTATAAATTTTACACAATATTGATGAAAAAAAAAAAGTTCTGACCGAAAGGTGATACATTGTGGGTGACCTGGAAAACCAGGAGGTTGCAGGTGATCAAGGGACAAACATGAAATCGAAAGTTCGAAAGACAGATGATGAAAAATTTACAGATGAATGTGGCTCGCGGTACTACATGTTACATACAACGGTGATATGAAAAATAGTTATATACAATAATTTTCCTGAGAATACAAAAGAAAAAATAATCTCTGAAAATACAGAGAGAAGACACAACTCATCACAGTGAGTATTGGAGAACACAAATTTACACAGCTGAAAAGTAAAATTACACTGTTGAATCAGGAATTGAAGATAAGAATATACTGTAAAAACCACAAAGTTTACAGATGTCTGTGGTTCGTGAAACGACCTATATACATGATTCTGTACAATGAGAAGTTACAATTTATATATATTGATTTGTCAGAGGTGGTAAAAAGAAATAGTCTCTGACATCGCAGAGAGAATACATAATTCAGCAAGATGAGTAATGAAAAACAAAAAAATTTACACATGAGTTATACACGAAATGATACATGTGAAGAGGATGAGAACAGAGTCTTAAAAAAAGCGTGAAAAGAAATTGACAATTATAAGTAGCTCATGCTTCGAACAATTCATAGGATTCTATACAATAATTGATCTACTAAAAGTGATGTACAATAGTGAGACAAACAAAAAAATTCTGATAAAATAGAGAGTACAAATAATATAGTGCAGTGAATGTTGAGGAACAAGATTGCACTCAGTTGCGAAGCAAAAAAAAAAAAAGAAAAAACAGGAAATGTGTATAGAAAAATCGTCTCAAAATGACATATGAAAAGAAGATTTACAGGTGCTTGTAGCTGACGCAACGACCTATTCACAAAGCTCAATATAGTGGTGAGAGAATACAGTTTATGTATGATAATTTGTCGGAAAAGACAAAAAATAGTCTCTGATGAAGCAGAGATTGAAGACAAATCAGCATGGCAAAAATTGTATCTATCAGGAGGTAGGTGAAACAAAAGTTCCGACTGTAAGGTGAAGCGTTGTGGGCGACCCTGCAAACCAAGTGGTTGCTGGTGACCAAGTTGATAGGAACTGTGGTTCACTGCAGCGTGCAACTGCAGTGGTAAGTTCTAGTCGAAGGCGGGAGAGTAGGCGATTACGAAAATGACAAAGTAACGCAGTACTGACTTTATTTATGTCAGTAGAAGCTTCGGGGGGACGCTGAAGATGATACACGTGAATTATATGTTTTACAAGCACAAAGATGTAGGAGCAGACTGCCGGAAGGTGAATAGGGCGAGAAGAGTTCAGAAGTAGTGTTCGGTAGGCGCTGAAGGTGAGGACGGTCTCACAGGATCGTTGCGCTAGCGTGAAAGCGAGATGGAGTATTGGCAATAATACTGTGCAATTCATGAAGACATGCTGAACGTCAGCCTCCTCGCCACAATACGGACAGGAGGGTGAAGATAAAATGGTCATGCGATGTAAAATCGACGGCACAGGGAGGCGGTTGTGTAAGAAAAGCCAATGTGAATTGACTTCAAGGGGTGCTGAAAGTGGGGAAAGCGCAGCGGACCACACTGCGGAGGTAGAAGAAAGTGGAATACCAGAAATGGGAAGAGGTGCGGAAGAGCGAGAGAGAAAACGGTAGAGATCAGCTGTTGAGAAAGAGACAAGAGGAAGAGGTGGACCAATGGACGACAGAAAAAATGGGAGAAGGAGAGAGGCAGAGTGAACAGAAATGAGGCCTGAGGGAGTAGCAAGCTCAGGGAACAGGGAGATTATAGTAGAAATAAGAGAGTTGTGAACAAAGTGAGCGTTGGCATTGAAACGGAGAGCAGAGGGTAGAGAAGAGAAGGGGAGCCAGGAAAGATCGGTGTTAACAAGATCGCTGACAGTAACGACTCCAGCTCTGAGCCATGAAGGAAAAGCAAAACATGGGAGATGGGGAGGGTGTAGCAGAGAAGAAAAAAAGAGGTTCGGAAAGTAGGTCATTTGTGGAGGCAGGGAGAGAGCGAGAAAGAGGGAGGGAACGAAGAAAGGAGATAGCCTCTTTGTAGACAGGAGGGAAAAGTGTGAGGAAGGGGACAGTGGTCCATGAGTAAGAACGAAAGGAGAGTAAAGCGTGGGTTATGCGGAGAAACTATGACATCACGAGCAGCAACTGCAGAGGGAGCAGGTGCCGCAAGTGATCGTAAAAACGTAGACACACGATAAGCCTTGTAATAGGATCTGACGTCGGGTAGACCAATGCCTCCGTTGGAAGGAGACAGACTGAGTTGAGGTGCTCCGACCCAGTGATGGCCGGGCCAGATAACCTGAGTTTGACAGCGGGTGAGTTCAAGAAGACGTAGTGCTGGTTGCTTCGAAGCCAACCAGGAATACGTGCACATTGAAAGCAGGTAAGTGTGCGTTAGACGTGCTCTTTGAAAGACGGAGGTGCAGAATTGTGCGCGCCGCCAGATTGCGACCGAGCGATGTAGGCGTGGCCGGAGAGTCGTCCAGGTGACGAGTGAAGCAGTTGCTGGTTTTCCAAGGTGGACTCCTAGGAATCGTTGAGAGGTGTTGGACCACTCTGCTCCCCAAGGAGAGTCAGTGCGGTTAGTCCACGAACCGGTCCATAGGCCTGTGCTTTTCGTTGTGTTTAGAGCTGCTCCGGAACATGAGGCGTAAGTATTGTAGAGATTGTGGAGATCGTGAAATTGTGAGTCTTGCCGAATGCAGAATGTAATATCGTCGGCGTAGGCAACATAGGTAGCAACATGATGACGTGTGCTGGCTACCACCGGTGGTAGTGAAGCAAAGAAGGATCGATGGACTGCGCGTAAAAAAGGTTCTATTGCGAGGGCGAAGAGCTGCCCGGATAAGGGGGCAACCCTGACGCACGCCGCGACGAAAGGGTATGGGAGCTGTGAGAAGGTTGAGCAGCTTGACGTGGAAAACTGCGTCCCGGTAGAGGGAGATGAGAAGAGAAGCAAAGGAAGGAGGAAATCCGAAATTTAGTAATGTAGCAAGAAGGTAATCATGAGAAATATTATCGAACGCTGAGCGTTGATCGAGGAAAGAAGAGCAAGGGGTTCTGAGCGAGAGCGGGCGAGGTGAATTAGATCATTAAGAAGCTGAATATTATGGGAGATGGAGCGCCCGGGTACAGTATAGGTTTGATTAGTGGAGAGAATATGAGGGAGTATGGGGTTAAGCCGGCGGGACAGAAATTTAGTATAGAGTTTATAATCAGTATTTAAGAGTGAGATGGGACGCCAATTCCCCAAGTCAAGCGGATCACCCTTCTTGGGGAAAAGTACAACATGTGCGAGCGTGAAACTCCTTGGAAGAGATGTAAGATGCATGGCAGTAGAAAAGGCACAGAGGAGAAATGGAAGGAGGGCAGGAAGAAAAGCCTTATAGAAAGAAACAGGGAGACCGTCCGGGCCAGGTGAAGCCCGGGGTTGAGGGACGAGAAAGTGTCAGAGAGCTCAGTTAAAGTGGGAGGATGGAGGAGACTGGCTGAAAGATGAGAAGGGACCTGAGGCAAAGAAGAGAACAGAAGAGGAGAAGCCGTAGGGGAGGGAGGAGGAGTTTCACAAAATTTTGAAATGTAGTAATTACGTACCATAGAACAAATTGGAACTGGTTCGGATGAAACTACTCCAGTTGGAAGACGAAGGTGCTGCAGAACAGAAGAGGATCGGCGAGTTGACTCAAGTGACGTAAGGAATTCGTACGAACAAGCATCAGGTTTCAGGTGTTGTAGTTTAAGGCGTTGAAGGGCTTGTTTTGCCAGTGGCACCAAAAGTGAATGTAATTCTGCCTGGTAGACTTGAAATAGGGGATCAGCAAGATTGAGCAAAGAAAGCATTTGCCTAGTATGATCAAGTCGCATCCTCCGTTGTGTCATGATCGAGTATGACAGGTTTCGTACCAGTAATATGAGGTGGCGTTTTACTTCCAACCAAACGTTGAGGGGGCACGGTGAAGAATGAAGCCTTGTACGCCAATCCGCAAGAAAATCTCGCACCGATGAGCAGAAGGCTGAGTCATCTAAAAGAGTGTCGTCAAAAGTCCAAGGCCGGATTGTACGTGGCTGTGTTGAAGTAGCAAAAACTGTTATGGCAATGGCGCAATGATCCGAGGAAGCAGTGGGTGTACAGCATGAATCTGATATTGCTGGTAGAAGAAGAGAAGTTGCATAAAAGCGATCCAATCTTGCTGTAGGAGGATCAATGGCTCTTGGTGCACGCCATGTATGTGTAGTCTGGGTTGGTGACAAATGGCGTTGAACATCTACTAGTGAGAAGTCTGAAGTGATAGACTGTAAGAGATGTACTACTTCCGTGCGGTGTTCTCTGGAAGAAGAAGAGCGATCAGTTAGGGGATGTAGAGTGCAATTGTAGTCACCTCTGATAAGTACCCGGTCGGTGATGGGAATACGTGACAGAGCCCGTCGAAGTTTTGCAAACAACTCTGGCACGTGAGTAGGAGTGCAAGGAACATAAATGTTGAATACATGAAATTTTTCAGCTGCGACGGTGAAAGAGACTCGTTGTAATAAGTCTCGACATAAGTTTTTCACTGAGAAGGAGGAAAGAGTTGAACGAAAACGTGAGTGAACACCAACTGCCATGCCACCACGCGACAGTTGGCTGTAGGCGTGATGGAAAGTATGATCCCACCGACGCCATTGATGAAATTGAGTGGTGGAAGTACAGTTTGTTTCCTGCAGAAGTAATATATCAGCATTCAGCGGAGCAAGATCCTCTCGTACCAGCGCATTCGCAAGAGGTGTCGCAAAACCGCGACAATTAAGTGACACCACCTTGAATGTCTAGGTTAGTTGTGGGATGCAGTAGGAATTGACTGGCTGTAGTGATGGAGTGGAGTCGACGGAGAAAACAAGCACTCCACGGGACCTCGTCCGCAGTGCGCCGAAGAGTGTTTTCAAGTGAGTGTAATTGAACCAGCACTTGTGGAAGAGCTGCTTCATACTGCTGAATGGAAGTGCGTGCTGAGGAAGGGCTAGAGGACCCTAAAAGGCAATCCAGCACGTCCTCGTAAGGCAGAGGCTCAGCAGGGAAAGCATTTTCAGCAAGAAAAGTTGTGAATTCTTCTAGTGAGGGAAAGGCACCCTCACATGCTGTCTCAGAGGAAGTGTGTAGAGGCGACCTGGAGAACGGTCGTCGAGAGCTGACGGAGCGAGAGGATGAGCGGGTAGAAGAGCGAGATGATCTTCGGGATGCCAGAGTCTTTGCCTTCTTCGTCTTGGAGCGAGTAGCACCACTGCGTTTTCCAGCAACCACTAAAGCTTCATGATCGTCTGGAGAGTCTGAACCCGAAGCGTTACCTGTGACTCGTGTCATGGAGCCAACGGTAAAAGCTGAGGAGTGGTCAACATGTACATCAGCAGTGGTTGTAAAAGTACAAGGGGGAGTCGATTTTGGAAGCCTGGGAAAATTCTTAGGATCAGCAGGAGGTGGAGGCATCAAAGTCGTTTGTTGACCAATGGCAGTAAGCTGACTTTTGGAAGATCTTGATTCCGCGACTTTCCTCGAATAGGAAGAAGTCTGTGAAGCGTTGGTGGACAAAGTAGAAGAAGATGTAGTGTGTGGAGCTGTTTGCAGGGAGGCACGTGGGCACTGAGCCCTTATGTGACTTTCGCTCTGACATATAGTGCAATACTGTGAAGTGATTATCTCAACTCTTCGGCGTTGCTGTCCACAGCGGATGTGCAAAACATTCGGAACCGCTTTCAGCTGAGCATCAGATGAAAAGAGGACTCGAGCAGTGCGGCGAAAACCTCGAATCGATTTGTCTTCAGGATCTCTGGGAGCCGCAGAGAGAGTTGTGATGGAGCCAACAACTCTGCCGTACCTGCTGAGCAAGGTGCAAAGTGCAGCGTCGGATACTTCTGGTGGTACGGGGTAGAAGGTCACCTGCACCGGGCGGTGCGCAACCGGTTGTGCTAACAGATGCACGTCATTGATGGTTAGACCTTCCGTAAGGACCTGGTCAGCATGCGCTTTATCCTTAAAATATACCAAGACAGATCTGGGTTTTCGAGCTACAAAGTCTATTGCATCCTTTGGTAAGATAGTTTTGAGGGCTCGGCTATATTGCCACAGCTTAGTGTCGGGAAGCGCATCAAAATAGACGCCCCGTTCCATAGTGGAGGAAAAAAGTGACCAGCTCGGGAATCCTCTGGTATGTCAATTGTAGCAGTAGAACCGACGACAGTGACATAGGATTCAGGAAAAGGCATAGCAGATGAAACTGGGGGTGTGAGGACCCCAGAAGTTGCAGAAGCATAGGATGCTTGGGCAGGCATGGGTCGAGAACTCGATGAAGCGGCTCCTAGCAGTGAGGGCGGATCAGAAAGTTGATGAAAAGTAGAAGCTATGAGGTCAGTATCACTGATCACGGAGACGTCATCATCTGCTGAGATGTAGATAGGAGACTTGGCACCACCGCACTTGGTGGGAAGGGAGGAAGTTATTGCTGGAGAAGAAGAGGTATCCATGACGTCGCAATGACGCTCGGGAGCCACCTCATTTAGCTGAGCAGGAGCTGCCGCCGTAGAAGAAGAAGAGGGTGCTGGCTGATCTGCCAAGATAAGGATGTGGGCGTCACCCTTGTCTGCCTCCGC
Organism: Macrothele yani; assembly: GCA_039090855.1. Taxonomy (NCBI): domain Eukaryota; kingdom Metazoa; phylum Arthropoda; class Arachnida; order Araneae; family Macrothelidae; genus Macrothele; species Macrothele yani. Next base: position 17,353,954 of record CM077030.1, read on the forward strand.
CATCGAAGCAATGGCGAGACTTTAACGAAAAAAGACCAGCTCGGTTGAAAAATAAAACAGTGAATAATGAAAAAATATGGCACTCACCAACCTGGGAGATACACGAACGTAAAGCGTGGACTTTCAACTTGAAGATACACGCAACCACAGAAACTAAAGCACTCAATAAACACCTTATAGCAACGAAAATCACGGAGCTTAAAAACCCAACCACTGAGCTTCGAAGGGTCAGTGCATGCATTAAGGTCAAAGGTGGACCGACACCGTACTAATGTATGTCTATACATGATATGGGTTGTTTCTCTTCTAGGTGTTCGGCGACTTTTTTCAATATAGTGTACATTCGTGATTCAAATATAACTATTCTTAGCCTTGTACGGTTCCATTGTTTCATCATCTACGGTCTTACTGTTTCATTTTTGTAAATTTGAGGGATGCACCCATTTTGAGCACGTCTTTTGCATACTTCTGAATTCGTTCTGTTGCTAGAGGTTTGTCTGCAAAATCTTATGTCCAGAAAATCGGATTAGAGGAAAGGAATTTTTCTTTTTAAGTAGAAGGTAACATACTGAAGTTTCTTTCAGATATGTGCGTTTTCTTGTTTCTGTGTATGTGTGCTTACCAATAATTTTTATCAGGTAGGCGGACAGTCCAAAGGACAAACAGCAACGCTTAGGGACAAGATATAATATTAGAGCGTTCTCTCTCTTTCTCTTTCCGTTATTGGGGATAATAATCCTAATTACTGGTGGAATATCCTCTTAGCGTGGCTTATGATAGAAAAAAAAACTGCCTGTCACTTTCTTTTAAATCCTTCTGTCACTGGCATCGGGAAAGCACATGCTATTTTAGAACTTCAAATGCAGAACACATAAGAGAGATTTGCACTGCTTCCTTTTTAATTGTCAAACGTTTCCACGAATACCATATTCCCCTGATGGCCTATTAAATGGAGTGTTCATTCATATGATTTGCATTTTCATTTGTAAACCCGCTTGTTAGGCAAGCAAGCTAATATAGCTTGAAATGCAATACATTTCACCCAAACGAAAATATGTCTCTGACAGTACGCCTGAATTTTCTCGATTTCAGAAAACATTCTTGTAAAGATTTTCAAAATGTGATACTTTGTTTATTTCTGAAAAAAATTTTGTTTATCTATGAAAATATTTTTGTTTATCTATGAAAACATTTTTGTAGAGATTTTCAAAATGTGATACTTTATTATGAATGAAATACGGGATTACACCATACAATACAAATTTGGATGATGCCAATCCTCATTTTGGTGTAAATATGACAAGGATGGTAAGTAAGATAATATCCGAAAACTTGAAAGACGCGGGTTCGATTCCCGCTCCAGAACGACGAAATTTTCAAGTTTTCGGGTATTATCTTACTTACCATCCTTGTCGTATTTACAGCAAAAAAAAAACGGATTGTCATCTTCAAAATTCGTATGTAATACTTTATTTATCACGTTTTAAATTATTGGGTCGTACGATGTAGCAGACCGAATGCTATGTTCCAGTGGCACAGAGTCATGTTTTGAACGTAATAGTCAGCGGAATATTAAATTGCTGGACAGAAAAATAATAAACAAACAGAAACACTATTCCACTAAAAAATTGAATTTCGTTTAAAAATGTACCAAAAAAAGAGAACGGATTAACCTAAATTTTACGTTTTAAATGTTGTTCTGATTGCAGATTTTGCTCATATTATTTTTGTAGCTATTGTTTTTAATTAACAAGTATTATTTGCCTTCGATTAATTGATAAACAGTTTGTGATTGACTAGTTTCAACCTAACGTAATGTAATACCCAAAAATAGCCACCTTTTTTACACTTTCCAACCCTAGGTTGAAGAAGCGTATATGCTCCAGCTTTGTCCGTCCGTCTGTCTGTCTGTCCGTCCGCACGATAACTCGCGTAAAATTGTTTCGATTTCGATGAAATTTTAGAATATGGTAGGGGACCACCTGGGGACGTATCCTATTGAAAATGGGCAAAATGGGGTCAAAATTCAGGACATAAGAGCGGGATTCATTCCATTGCTCTTATGAGTCATAACCTGCGTAAAAATGGTTCGATTTCGATGAAATTTTAATATGGAATTTTAACTACCTCGGGACGAACCCTGTTGAAAACGGGAGAAATGGGGTCAAAGGTCAGGACATAGGAGCGGAATCCATTCCATTGCTCTTATGCGTCAAAACGTGCGTAAAAGTGGTTCGATTTTGATGAAATTTTGTTATGTGGTAGGGGGCCACCTTGGGACAAACCCTATTGAAATGGACGAAATGGAGTTAAAGGTCAGGATATAGGAGCGGGTTCCATTCCATTGCATTTACGCGTCATACCTTACATAAAAACGCTTCGATTGCGACAAAACTTTATCATGTTGTTCCGGAGGTATAAACCGGTTCTGTTGAATATCATCGAAATGGGATTAAAGGTATTAAGAAAAATATCATCGAAATGGGATTAAGGACCGATATTTATTCCTCTGCTATTATCCTCAAAACTTGGGTAAAAATGCTTCTATTGTGACAAAACTTTGGTATGTTATTCTTGAGGTCTACTGAACCGGTTCTCTTGAATATGATCGAAATGGGGTCAAAGGTCAGGAGAGGAACGAGATTTATTCTACAGCCATTATCCTCATAACTTGAGTAATAACTTGAATAATGATTTCTGATATGTTGGAAAGCGTATCATAATCAATGCATTGCATGAGTTTACTAAGTTGTTTATCCATCAGGCTATAACGAAGATTGCATACGTCGAATATTTTTGACTTTCCTTTCAGTTTCGTTATATATGGTTTCGACTGCATATCTAAAAAGAAACATTTAAATATTCCTTATCACTCCACTGGTACTTTCCGCATAAGTCACAAATCACCAAATCTACGCCATATATAGAGGGCTTTTTGTATAAAGAGTAGATGGCAAATGTACAGAAAACATTGAGATGAATTCATTGCAAAATGAAGTTTTGCTGCTAAAAATGGGAATCCAATGCTTTCAGTAAAATATTCAGATACACAGATTAGCAAGAAAGATGACACCTAATTTTCGATTTTAATGAGCACGTCTTTTGAATCCTTTCCGAGGCGAATAAAATGTTTTCAGTTATTCACAGTGAATGGAACCTGTTGGGAAAAAAATTAATCAGATTTCTATAATCGATGTAGCATTCAGACACAGAAACTGTTACTTACACCCTCTTGCAACTGAAAATTAGGTTACGGAAATTACAAATTGTGCACAATAAGTTCCTCATGGCCGAAGGAAGATAGATATAAGTGACAAAGGGATTTTTAAATCAAGTTTAGCTAGAAGAATAAATACAGAGGGAAACATGATACGCCACCTAGGGGAAGAATTCTGCATTACGTAAAGAAGTTGAAAACATGCAAAAAGCATTCTTTGCTAAGGAAAAAAAATATATTTTTTTAATACGTCTTCTGGAAGCAGAGATAGGAAGAAAAATATTTTGACTTACGCCTCTTAGATGGAAAGTTCCTCATTTTTATTTTAGCAAATGGCATACAGTAAACAACGAGAATTTTCAGTAGGTCCTTCAGAAGTGGAGATACGGGTGCAAATAGAAGCACACAAACATGAGCTACAAAAAACTCCACAAGTGCAAGCAAAGTGTTCCATAAGGTAAACAATACCCGGTGTTGAAATACATTTTAGTCGCAAATTTACAAACAGAGATATGGAAATGAATAAATTAAACATTTGCGCCCCTAGCGGTAAAATGTTCACTATTTTGGGAAAGAAATACACTCAAAATACTCTCTTAATTCTTAGTTCCCGACCAAAACAAATTTTTCGAGTTGGGTTATTAGTCTCTTAGATACTTCTGCAAATATACTATAAATGAAAACGTGAACTTACGCCCTTTATTCACTAGTTATCAACCGTAAAACAGTTCGTGGCGAAACAAAATCACGTGAAATTTAGCTTAAATTTCTAACACTACTGTATCGAATTGGTTCAGGGGTGGAGGGCAAAAACTAATTTTGTTATAAATGAGACTCTATAAATTATCTAATGATGTATTATTTATTACTCTGCGGGTATTTGTTTGGAAGATATAAGCGTTCAAAGTGTGACATATTTCCGTTGCATTCGTGTTCCCGATGTTACCACCTACCCAGCGCGGAGAAAGATGTAGTTCTACGTCAAAAGGGGTCAATGAGTTGGCATTCCATTCAGAAAGAATTAATCGTATTATGGAGCACGCATACTGACGAATATAAAAGACAAGGCGAAAAGGGGCTTTTTCAGTTTTTCGAGTTCGACTTTGATTTCTACAGCAGACTTGGTGCCAGACGAAAAGACCAGGAGATATATCTATGGCATAACATTTCTCTGTCTAATTTTATTGATATATTTTGTTTGCCAAAGAGAGGTCATCGCTCTTTCCACGTTTATAAGTGAGTCACGGAAAAATTATCATTGGGCGCCACCAGGAATCGAATCCAGGGTCTTCCACAGTTACGTGCCGGACATGCTTCCACTGCACCACAGCGGCCTCGAATTCCTCTAGACTCACATACACTAATTGCCAAGCCAATTGGCAGGTTGCTTCTTGAAGCCCCGCACAAGGCTGGGGATTCACCAAAGATGGTAAACATCAACTATACAAAAAATTAGGTGGCGAATGCATAATTAATACACACAACTGACGTGGACTAGAATCATTAAACAGAAGTCATCGCTCTTTTCACGTCAAATGTCTGTATTAATTATTAATTTGCCTCCTCGTTATTTGTTCAGTTGATGCTTACCATCTTTGGCGAATACCAGCCGTATGTGGGGCTCCAAGAAGCAACATGCCAAGAGGCTTGGCAGTTTGTCGTACGCGAGTCTGATGGAATTCGAGGCCACTGTGGTACAGTGGAAGCATGTCCGGCGCGTAACTGGAAGACCCTGGGTTTGATTCCCGGGGGCGCCCAATGACAATTTTTCCCTGACTCACTTATAAACGTGGAAATAGCGATGACCTCTGTTTGATGTTCCTAGTTCACGTCAAATGTCTGTATTAATTATTTTGTTTGACAGAACGGATCGCTGATATCATCTAGTTTTCTTAAGAAAAGGAAGAAAATTTTTGTGTTCATCTTAAATGGAAAGGAGGATTTTACTACCTTTCAACTCAGGGGCGGATGCAGAAGTTTACTCTAAGGGGGCGGTTTTTCGGGTACAAAAGGGGGAGAAGACATTATTATGGAAGTGCCTTTTAGATATAACGTGACACCATATCTCCGAAGCTCTTTAATGCCACATTGGAAAATGTCTTTCAATCACTGAACTGGGAAAACAAGGGGATAAAGATTAATGGAGATTATCTAACCCACCTTCATTTTGCTGATGACGTAGTCATTTTTGCAACTACCCCATCAGAGCTGCAGAGTATGAACCAGGAACTTGCTCACAAGAGTAAAGAACTGGGATTAAAAATGAACTTTTAGAACACAAAAGTGATGTTCAATGCTTTTACAAGAAATGAAGATTTATCGATTGATGGAGAAAAGCTGGAGATAACAGACACGTACGTTTATCTTGGACAGCAGATATGAAGTGAGGGTCACATTAAAGAAGAAATTAATCGGCGTATAAAACTTGCCTGGAGAGCTTTTGGAAGAAACAGTATAATCTTGTCTTAAATTTATGTGTTAAAAGAAAAGTGTTTGATCAATGCATCCTTCCAGTGCTTACGTATGGTGCAGAGACGTGGACCTTAACTAAAATAGACCTACAAAGGCTGCAGACAACTCAAAGCAGCATGGAGAGGTGCATGCTTGGTGTAACCAGAAGAGATAAGGAGAAGAACTCGTGGATCCGAAAAATGAGAAGAGTGGAAGACATCATGATCAGAGTTAAATCCCTGAAATGACAATGGGCTGGACATACTGCCAGAAGGACAGACCCTCGATGGACAGCCGAAATTCTAGATTGGATTCCAAGGAACAGGAAAAGACCCAGAAGAAGATCACATGGGAGATGGGTGGATGTAATTCGAAAGTAGGCGGGAGTGACATGGAGGAGACTGGCACAAGACGGACAGTTTTGGAGAAAACTTGGGGAGACCTTCGTCCAGCAGTGAATTGATAATGGTTGACAATGATGATGATGATATCTATCTATCTATTTATATATGTACAGGGTTAGAAGGAAAGTCCTTGATCAGGCCAATATCTCACGAACTGTGGCAGTTAGCGATTTACTTCTTGTGCAGTTGTATACGAAACCCCCTATGTCTAACACAATACCACCACAAAGGATCCCGTCTCCCCCTTTTGGGGGAGTTGAGGAGGCCATCTCGCCCCCTTTGCAGATAAGGCAAATAAGTCAATTAAAAACTTGTTCAGCGAGGCAAAAAATGTACATAAATGTTTTTGTCCCATAACAAAAGATGGAAGGAGACTCTCCAAATGCGAAAAAAAAAATAAAAAAAAAATGAAACTACCTGATTCGCTGTGTCCGAAGTATATTCACATGGATTTCAAATGTGCTTTCTGCTCCTTCATCAGAATATAAAACTGATCTGCGTGGTCGGTATGCTAACACTTCGTGAACCAGTGACGGGAAGTCGAAAGCTTTGTCACGTACGTAAGTCACTTAGATGTGCATACAGTTTTCCTATTGGGTGTTTCGTCACTTTATTCTATTTCTCCTTGTCTCAGTGTATTTTTTTACAGTATTGGACATCAAAGTCTGATATTGGATATATGAAGGAACTGCGTTTTTTTTTCATAACAAAAACTGTTGATAAGTTTTGTAGGAAAACTTTTCCTTTGTGCTTTCATATACTTAGAACTTACCGGTTTAGGTAAGTTCTAAATAATAAATTCTTGTCTAAATACTCTGTCGTTGTTTCCGAAAGTTGTGATTTTTCTGGGGCCACATTCCCGGTCCCCTTCCATCTTTTGTTATGAGACAAAAACATTTATGTACTATTTTTGCCTCGCAGAACAAGTTTGTAATTAACTTTTTTGTCCTATCTGCAAAGGGGGCGCGACAATCCCCTAAACCCCCTCTCAAAAAAAAAAAAAAAAAAAAAAAAAAGGCGGCGAATGATCCCCTGTGATGTTATTGCGTGCACCATAGGGGTTTCCTAAACAACTGCACAAGAAGAAATCGCTAACTGCCATAGTTCGTGAGATATTGGCCTGATCAAGGAATTTCCTTCTAACCCTGTATTGGGTATATGATGTTAGTAACACGAGATGCCGAAAATTATTCCGTGTTAGCCACGCTGCCTCCCTCTCACCCCATCCCACCCAAGCGGGGATTGACTACGGAGTGGGTGGAACAACGGGAAGAGTCTGTGAGGCGTGAAGGAGCAGTAAAAATAAGAAAAAGAAATAAATCCTAAAAAGACCATCTGGAAGGAAGCGGTGAAGACATTTTTACGGATTTTGTTTACGAATAAATTAAGATACGAGCGTAGATCAGATTGTTATTCACAGTTTCGAGACGTTACAGACGCTAGACAATATGACAATAGCAAAGAATTAACTTGGAGCCCCGCACAATGTTGGGTATTCACCAAAGATGGTAAACAGCAACTGAAGAAATAAATAGAAGGCGAATGAATAATTAATACAGACATTTAACGTGGACCAGGAACATGAAACAAAGATCTTCGCTCTTTCCACGTTTATAAGTGAGTCACGGAAAAATTCTCATTGGCCGTCACCGGGAGTCGAACCGAAGGTCTTCCTTAAGAAGCAACCTGCCAAATTGGCTCGGCAGTTAGCATGTGTGAGTCTGAAGGATTTCGAGGCCGCTGTGGTGTAGCGGAAGCATATCCGGCGCGTAACTGGAAGACCCTGGGTTCGACTCCCGGTGGCGACCAATGAGAATTTTTCCGTGACACACTTATAAACGTGGAAACAGCGAAGATCTTTGTTTCATGTTCCTGGTCCACGTTAAATGTCTGCATTAAGTTTAATTGTTAAATTTCTTTTACAAAAACTCAAAACAAGATATGCAAAGCTAATGATTTACGATCTTCGCTACTTTAAACGTAAAAACTACGTTAGGGTTCATGGGGGGGGGGGGGCGATCGCCCCAGTAAGCCTCCGCTGGATCCGTCACTGTTTCAACTGTTCTCCAAGGCGTATTTTAACAGTTTTTTTTTATTAATGTTCCTTCTGGTCAGCAATTTTTTTTTCTTCACTTCATTCTCTCTCTATTTTTGTTTTTTAATGTTCTCCACAAATTTAGGAATTGAAATCTTTTAGCGCATTTGCTAGGCATGAACGGATGAGTGCCTGAGGGCTTAGCATTCGCGGCCGATGCCTCAGCTTAGATTTACTGGTACAAACTCTTAATGAATTTTTCAAAGTTCGTATGAATAAGGGACACGCTGCTCAGATGCTGAATGGTTCCTTTGCTCTTCCGATCTGTTTACGAAATTATTCCATTTCACTTGCTCTAAAAGGAGCAGCATACAAAGCGTTTGCCGTCTTTATAATCGACGGAAGCAGCACTCTCCGTTTAGAAGATTCCCAACTTTGCAAATCTTTCAAAGGACATTAAAGAATAAGTGCAGCTTAAAATGTTCGAAATTATTCTCCTTTCTGGAGTTACTAAACAAGTTCTCAAAATGCTTCGTAAAGAAGTTAATTCGACACGATATCGTCCGCTCCGAACAATGAAAGGAATAAATTGCAGAAGACCGTTAAAAATGCTAGACAAATGAAAATTTGATTTAAAAACACAATAATTGATGTTTAAGAGTTTTAACTCTGTTCTTCCGAATATACAGTATGTCAGTTAAGTAATGGGACAAAAAATATTATATCAAAACAAAATACTATATTTTGCATTGTCACTTACACAGATTCAAAATAATCTCCCTCCAATACCACACAACGGTGAGATATTTTGTACAGGTGTTCGAAGGCACGGTAAAAGTCCTAAACCTGAACCACTTTCAGTCTGTTGGTCACATCTCGTTGGATGTCCTCAATGCCGCAGAAGCGCTTCCCTTTACCTTTGGGAAGAGGAAAAAGTCTGAGGAAGCCCAATCTGGTGAGTAGGGTGGATGTTCTATCACACAGATGGACTTCGAAGACAGAACCTGCTTCACAGGCAGCGCACAGTGTGCGGGAGCGTTGTCGTTCAACATAAACCAATAGATTTTGTGGAGCAGTTCCTTCCACACACTTTGCAAGCGGGCGTACAGACGTTGCATTAATCCTACATAATACTGACCGTCCACTGTGGGTAATTCCAGTCGAGTCGAAAAAAACAAACAAAAAAAAACTATGACCATTGTGTTGACACGTGATTTTAGCAACCGGAATTTCTCCTTCCATGAAGAAGACGTTAAAATCTATTCCATGCTCAGGGGTTTTGTTTCATAATGGAACTAAAAACACCTATTTTCATCACCGGTGACAATTATTCACGATCTTGATCAACTACACATATGAACTTTTGACAACATGCAACCATATGCTCTCTCTCTGTGTCAATATGTGCGGTACAAACCTCGAACAAATCTTCCTCTTGTACAGATCTTTTTCTAAGATTACCATGGCCGTATCCTTACCGACACCAAACTGTTTATCCACTAGCCTAGAGGTTATTCGCCTATCATGGGCAACAGTTTCGCAAGCTTTCATCCCATTTTCATTTGTCCGTGCATGAACAAAACGTCCTGTGCGCGGTTCATCCTAGATGGATTCCCTCCCATCTCTAAACTTTGAAAAACAGCGGAATACATATGCATGCCTCAGATAGTCATCTCCGTAAATTTTTTTTAAAGTCTTCGTACCTTTTCGTGGCAATGTTTTCTCACTTACAGGAAAATTTGTATCACAGCTCTTTACTTCATTACGCAACTCCTGACACGCTCCACTCACTCGCTCACTCCTATTTAAACGGTGGCCACACGAACACTGCTGCATCGCACCCGACGCGAAAGTTTCTCCTGCGATTACAGCACACTCTAGCGGTCAAAACAATAAACACGTTTGTTACTTTTATTCAAAGGGCTGTCCCGTAAAACATCTGTCTCATTATTAAACGGGCACCCTGTGTTTATTAGCTCAGGTGAATATTTTTGGACATATAATATCATCAATAACTGCCATCCTTTTGACCTAATTTTTCCAAATAACTGAAAAAGTGTGTTGGATTACATCAATTTTTTTTTATTGAAATTTTAACAACTACCGTGAGTAACTCAATGGGCTATAAGCAGTCGCCCGTCCCTAATTTTGGGTCACTGGTTCCAGGGAAGAGAGAGAGAGAGAGAGCCAGTGCCGTAAGACAAACACAACATCCATTGTTCACGGGATTCGAAACCTGACCGCTTTGAGACGAATGATCAGAGGGCCATCGCTTAGACCACTGCGCCACTGGGCCGGCGTTCGATTGGAATAGAACTCGAACCAGAATATCCTGATCTTTGTAGGACTACTCAATAGAACCCATTACGCTGCTCAGTAGCATATTCCAACCAACCGACATGAGTGCCGTGCTCATTTCGTCCACTTTTTTCGTGTTTACATCGTCCGGGTCATTTCGTCCATGTCCACTTCTTCCGGGTTATCATTTTTTAAAACACATTGATTTCGTGCTCAGTACGGATATAATACATTTTTGCTACTAGGTAGGAAAAATGGGTTAAAAGACTGATTATTATTATTTTTTTTATTGGAAGTTTAACGACCACGGTGAGCAACTCAATGGGCCATAAGCAGTCGCTGGTCCATAATTTAGGGCCAGTGGTTCCAGGGAAGAGAGAGTACGAGAGAGAGAGAGAGCCAGGGCCGTAAGACAAACACCACATCCATATTTCACCGGTATTCGAACCCTGACCCCTTCCGGACGAATGCTTAGAGGCCATCGCTTAGACCACTGCGCCACCGGGGAGGCGTTGGATTGTAATGGAATTCGAACCAGAATATACTGATTTTTGTAGGACTACTCAATAGAACCCATTACGCTGCTCAGTAGCAGGCAATTCCAACCAACGGACATGTGTGCGGTGCTCATTTCGTCCACTTTTTCAGTGTTCATTTCGTTAATGCTTCCTTCGTCCGGGTCATTTCGTCCATGTTCACTTCCTTCGGGTTATTTCGTCCATGTTCACTTCGATCGGGTTATTTCGTCCATGTTCACTTTGTCCGGGTTATTATTTTAAACACATTGATTTCGTGCTCAGTACGGATAGAATACATTTTTGCTACTAGGTCGGAAAAATAGGTTAAAAGACTGATTTTTTTTTCTTTTGATTGGAGGTTTAACGACCACCGTGAGCAACTAAATGGGTTATAAGCAGTCGCCCGTCCCTAATTTAGAGCCACTTGTTCCAGGGAAGGGAAAGCCAGTGCCGTAAGACAAACATCACATCCATGCTTCACGGGATTCGAACCCTGACCCCTTTCGGACGAATGATCAGAGGCCATCGCTTAGACCACTGCGCCACCGGGGCGGCGTTGGATTGTAATGGAATTCGAACCAGAATATCCTGATCTTTGTAGGACTACTCAATAGAACCCATTACGCTGCTCAGTAGCATGCAATTCCAACCAACCGACATGGGTGCCGTGCTGATTTCGTCCACTTTTTCAGTGTTCATTTCGTCAATGTCTACTTCAACCGGGTCATTTCGTCCATGTTCACTTCGTCCGGGTCACTTCGTCCATGTTCATTTCGTCCGGGTTATTGTTTAAAACACATTGATTTCGGGCTCAGTACGGATAGAATAAATCTTTGCTATTAGGTCGGAAAAATAGGTTAAAAGACTGATTTTTTTTTATTTTTTATTGGAGGTTTAACGACCACCGTGAGCAACTAAATGGGTGATAAGCAGTCGCCCTTCTCTAATTTAGAGTCACTGGTTCCAGGGAAGGGAGAGAGCCAGTACCATAAGACAAACACAACATCCATGCTTCACGGGATTCGAACCCGGACACCTTTCGGACGAATGATCAGAGGCCATTGCTTAGATAACTGCGCCACAGGGGCGGCAAGATTGATTTCAAAAGAAATTTTCGGTAACCCGCCCGGAATGATTCATATATTATGAAGGTGTGGACTAGACTGCTGGAATACCGGAATTACCGGAAAAATTGTCGATGGGCTGCCATACTCTGAGCCGGTAGGGTTTACATTAACTAAGTAGAAGGTAATATACGGATACACTCACTTCCTCGATTTTCAAATTTAATACTCGTTCCTTTCGGCTGGTATCCTCTACCTCAATCTCTTTTTGTCATTTGCAGTTGAATAATCAATATTATGTAATCAAATGTCATTTCGATAATATAAAATGGAAACTTGAAATTCGTTGTTTATGTTAATGCATTAAGGTTCATTGATAGAAAAATTTTGGGGCTTCTGTAACGTGCATATGTTTGTTTTTTGTTTTGTTTTCGAACGTGATCCGCATCCGATTTACTACTTTTTGGGCCTTACAGTTAAACGAATTCTCAAATTGCAGTTTTGGAAAGTCTGCATCGGCTACAGCAACACTACTATTTTCCTTTGAAGGGAATGAAATAAAAATTAGTTTTCGCATTCTTTCACTTCTGTCACTTTATAAATTTACACTGACATTCTGGTAATTCTGTACATTTTCACTTATTTTTCAAGAGATTTTTTCGTAATTATTTTATTGATGATAGGTAAATCTTGAAAAAAGAAATTAATTTTTGTCGCATTTGGATTTCCGTTCTACCTAAAAGTGGAGAAACTATTATGAATTTTTAATCCAGTAGCAGTAACATTCATAAGAATGGAATGAAGTATTCTACAGCCTCTCTCAGAGAATGCAACTTGTGCGTTACTTGTCTGCAACGGAAGTAATTTTAGTAGGGATCTGCTGCTGTCCAGGAAAATAATTAAAATGTTGTTAACTATTACCTCAGTGCGAAAACCTGGAATGATTCGCAAAGTTGTGTTGAACGAGTGTTTAAAATTAAAAAAAAAAAAAAAATGGTGATGCTGACATACCGTGTATTTAGGGATGGGTACCTTGATAGTTTTACCCAAAAGTAGGTTGCACAAAATATATTTCCAGGGCAGTTTATTGATCGCCAGTCAGCCACTGCACAATAGTATACATATTTACATATTTAATTTTTTTTTCGCCTAAATGCTCCTTAATCTGTATTGTCTGTGCTGTCTGGTGATTTTGACGTTCTTGAATACCTCACAGAACATGAAATTTTAAAAACAACTTTTCATCAATTCACAATCTCAATAAGTCTTTTTTTTTTTATTGAACAAGCGTATATGCTCCAGCTTTGTCCGCCCGTCCGTTTGTCTGTCTGTCTGTCTGTCTGTCGCATGATAACTCGCGTAAAAATAGTTCGATTTCGATGAAATTTTAGTATGTGGTAGGAGACAATGTAGGGAGGATTTCTATTGAAAATGGCCAAAATAGGATCAAAGTTCAGGACATAGGAGCGAGATCCATTCCCATCGCCCTTATGCATCGTAACTTACGTAAAAATGCTTCGATTGAAACAAAACGTTATCATGTTGTTTTGGAGGTATACTGAACCAATTCTGTTGAATATCATCGAAATGGGGTCAAAGGTCAGGGCACAGGAGCGAGATTTATTCCACAGCCATTATCCTCATAACTTGAGTAATCACTTGAGTAATTATTCCTGGTATGTTGGAACGCGTATCAAAATCAATGCATTGCATGATTTTACTAACTTATTTTTCTCTTGCAACTGGTTATCTCTCCGTCAGCCCGTCCTTTCTACGAACACTCATACTACCGCCCAGCACGTCCGAACTCAAAACCATAATTTGTTCGAGCATTCGCTCAATTAGTCTATGCTCAATTAGTCTATTCTCTATTTACTCCATTTTCCTTCACTGCGAATTGTCTGTCTCTCTGTCTGTCCGTCCTTCCTATAAATACTCTTAGCTACCGCACAAAAAGTCCGATTTGAAAATGATTTTTTTTCACTCTTCCTGGATCATTCTTTATTTCATTTTCTTTCCTGCAAACTGAACCACTTTCCGTCTGGACTTAAATACGCGTGCGCGTTGCGGAGCTGAAATGAACACCTTTGCCTGGGTGTTCAGGAGCACCCTTTGCCTAGAACACCCAAATGAACTCATTTGCCTACGGAATATGCGTGGGCGTTCGTTCACCCAACTGAACACCTTTGCCTGGGTGTTCAGGAGCACCCTTTGCCCAGAACACCCAAATGAACACATTTGCCTAGGGAATATGCGTGGGCGTTCGTTCACCCAACTGAACACTGAACGCTGAAACCACTAAACACACTCCAACTGAACACCACTACACACACTCCAACTGAACACCCTTGCTTGAATGTTCAGTAACACCCTTTGCCTGGGAAACCCAACTGAACACCCTTGCCCGCGGGAATACACGTGCGCGTTCGATTGCCCAACTGAACTCTCCTGCCTGTAATAGTTTTCCTTAAAGCAGGTGCAAAGTTTAGAAAATGTTTCTGACGGAGCGACTACCCCACTTTGTGGGAAATTTGATAAGTATGTGATAGGGAACAAGTGCGTTAGATTGAAAAATAAATGTTAGTTATTAAAATTTTAGTGATAAACATCGTATATCACAAAACAGTTAAACAGCGCTTCAAACTTCAGTTCCTCGTTTTATCTTAAATAATATTTAAACTGGTTATATTTTAATCGAAAAATTTAAACAGGAAAAACATTTTACATAAGCAATGTTCTTTAACCCCCATTTTTTTCCTGCCTAGCGCAAAAATTCCATCGAAACATAATTTTTCTTCGCTATTCTATCAATTCTAAGGAAAACATGAATGTGAACGAAGTGAACCAGGTGAAGTGAGCGTGAACGAAATGAAACGGACGAATGGAACGTGGGTGAAATGAACCAGCCGAATGGAACGTAGGTGAAATGAACAGGACGAATGGATGTGAACGAAATGAACCGGACGAATGGACGTGAACGAAATGAACCGGACGAAGTGAACGTGGAAGATCAAAAATGAAAGGGACAAATGGAACGTGGACGAAATGAATCAGACGAAGTGAGCGTGGACGAAAGAAACCAAACGAAGTGAACGTGAACGAAACGAAACGTACGAATGGAGCGTGGGTGAAATGAACCAGACGAATGTATGTGAACGAAATGAACCGGACGAATGGAAGTGAGCGAAATTAACCGAATGGAACGTGGAAGAACAAAAATGAAAGGGACAAATGGAACGTGGACGAAATGAATCAGACGAAGTAAGCGTGGACGAGATCAAACGGACGAATGGAACGTGGACGAAATGAACATGGAAAAGTAATCCGTCAGCACTGAGATGTATCTGAATGAGTATTGTAGCTGTTCCCATCATTTATTGCCAGTTGCTTTCCAAATCATTCTATTATTAAATTCCACTATGAAATAACATTTAGCACCATTAAATTAATCTATTGACTTTCTTCCCGCATTCATCCCCTTCGCCGAAATAAAAAAAACATTCTGCTTTTATCAGTAGCGGATACAGCAGGGGGGGGGGACAGGCATACACCTGCGCTAAAATTGATTTTTCATTTTAAAGTAAGCAAGATCGCAATAATTTATTTTGTGTTCATTTATTTTTTTGAGATTTTTAGGAGAGATTGCACAACTCTTGACATCTTATGTGAATTTAATAACAAACCAATCTGTTATGTAAATGAGAAGAAGAAAAATTATGTCACGTCACACACTCTTTGGAATGTACTTTTTCAAAGCCTCTCTACGGCTCTTGACTTTGAATGATATATTTTGAACTCCAGTTAATCTGTACAAGTAAGTATCAACTAGGTTTAATGAAAAACACTAAATATGAAAAATGCATACAAGTAAGTTGATACCCAAAAACACAGGTTCAAAAACTCCCGGCTTATACACTGGCGTGCAAAAATGAAGGACGATAAGGTTTTCTGAATGTAACGTCGTGCAGAAGTGCTCCACATCGACTCAAATCATACCATAAGATACCCAAAATGTAAGAATATGGGACAAGTGAGCAAAACCGTCGAAACAAAGAATCCAAAAGATACAAAGGCACTTTATTGAAAAGGTAGCTTCGAGCACAACTGGACAGAAGGCTGGGCTAAGAAAAATCCAGTCTTTAGTAGAGGATATGATCACCCCTCCCTACCTGAGTTGCAGGATTTACAACGTCTGTCCATGCTGAGGACGAGGTTGTCAAGGAGCTGTTGAGGCATCGCAACCTATTCCTCTTGTAGCGCGAATCGCAGCTGCGGAATCGTTCCTGGCGCTGGTGACGTGATGCCAAGCGTCTCCCAGGAAGGTCCCACAGGTGTTCGATTTGATTTAGGTGCGGGGACCTTGCCGGCTAATCCATGCGTTGAATATCTTCACTCTCCAACAGCTCTGGAACAGCCGCTGTACGATAAGGTGTACCTTTGTCGTACATGAAGAGGAACTCAGGACCCACAGCACCCCTAAACATACGCACGAGAGGAAGGAGAACCTCAGTACAATAGCGGACACCAGTGACTGAACCTCCTTGGGAGATGTGGAGGTCAGTACGGCTACCAAGCATGATACCGCCCTAAAGGAGAACTCCGCCACCTCCAAACCGGACCTTTTCAATGATGTTGGAGGTGTGATTGCGTGTCCCCTGCTCTTTCCAGATGTGTATACGTCCAGAATCGCTCGTCAGACTAAATCGGCTCTCATCCGTAAAGAGAGCTCGACCCCATTGCTGATGTGTCCAGTTATTGTGTTCCTGGCACCACAGAAACCGCCGTCTCCGATGAGCAGGCGTTAATGGCACACACCGTACTGGCCGTCGTGCAAATAGACCACCTTTGTGCAGCCTCCTGGCTACGGTAAAACGCGATAACGAACGTCCAGTTGTCTGTTGCATGTGCCTTGCGAATTTTCCCGATGTCTGCCGTCTGTTTCTTCTCGCCTGCAGGACAATATATCAATCGTCCGCCGCCGTGGTTGCTCGTGGACGACCACTGCTAAACTCTCAGACAGCTGTTCCTGTCGTTTGAAATGATCTTCAAGCTCGTGAAACGATGCTGTGATCGATGCCGAACTCCTCGGCCACACTAGTCACACTTCGACCTTCTTCCAACTTCCCAATGACGCGACCACGGGTAAAGTCATCCAGATGTCGTCTACTGGATTGCCTGTTGGCCATATCACACGGTGGCAGCAACTCGACGTCGTTCAAACCGATGTACACCGTGTAATAGCTTTCATCGAATTGTTGAGCGCACAGCGTCCGTGTGCTTTATACCCTTCCGACCACCCCCACTACGTCATGCTGCATATATGCGCATGTCCTACTGTACCGGACCCTAGTCTATCTCCTGAATGGTCTTTCGGTCCGTTTCGCCTGCTCATTCCGCTGTTATGCTAATTTCTCCTCTTCGTCCTTAATTTTTGCACACCAGTGTACCTTCAAATGTATACAGCGTGAGGGGAAAATTACACCCGAATTAAAACAGCATGGAGTAAAGTTCACAGGTGTAAAGCCATTGTCTTTATAAAGGCGGATGGAAAAGAGAGCAAACGAATCGTCGTTTTTTTTATTTTACTGTTCTTCTTTTTCCAAGGGAAAGTGTAAACTAACAAGACAAATATTGCCATGAAGCAATATTATGCAGGAAATTATTAAGAGATTTATAATTGTTTGCTATAGAGATTTTTTGCTTCATTTCAGTAAAATATCCGCCTAAGCGTAGAAAAATCCGAAAAAGCTTCCAATGCTACAATTTTTCACCAAAAATAAGCGAAATCTCAACAATGAAAAATCGGGAATCTTGGCAGAAAGGAAAATTTTCACAATTACGTATTAGCTTCAAATGCTCTATATTATCGGAAAGGAGAAACATAACTTAAGCATAATGATAGAAATAACAATAGTAAAAACTCCAGTGTCATTAATCATATTATAATAACTTCCAGGTTTTGGAGGTTGTTGATCGCTAATTTCTATAATTTGATAATTTGATATGTTCTTTATACTTCATAGGAATCTTATGAATACTAGGATCTCTTTGCTTTTTCAATTGGCCTAAAAAAAGTGGTTTCGTTCCATTTATTTCTATTTTTCTCTTGGGGATCAACATTCTCGTTTAAGGTGAAGATATCGTTGTGATTGATTCAAACTAGAAAGAAAACGTCTTTCCCGCAGCTGGGGAAAAAAGCTGTTAAGTGCTTTAATATCCACATCGATCTCATCATCAATACATAAATTAATTTCACCTTAAACTAAATTCCAGCTCGATATTGAAAAATAAGAAGAATGTGGAAAACACCCCGAGGGCAGAGTAAAGTATCAAAAGGTTTCGCGTCCTTTTCCCTTTCAATGCACGCAGGGCAAGTGTGGCTGGCTGGTTGCTTGCTATTAATGGTTTTCTGGGTGCATGACTCTCCTCCGAGTCCCGAGCTGAGCAGGTGGTGTTTCGGAAGAACAAAACGCGACAGAAAGAGGTAATGGGTTTTCTGAAGGCGAGAAAACGGGGCCAGGCTAAAACCATTTGCCCGCAGACGTTAATTGATTTATCGGAATCGTTCTTCACCAATAACACGTGCACTGACTGGGAATCCACTGCTTGGGCGGGTGAGGAATTTCCTGTCGTATTATCCTTTGCTGTCTTTACTAGGAGAACGGAGCTCGAGGAAATTCCTGGAGCGTCACCCTTTCCGGATTTGAACGTTTCACATCGAACGGGAAGGAGGAGACGGACGTCGACGAAACAACTGATTTTGCCGAGACGTTGCGGGCTTGTATGTGTCGCTTCAAATCCTCCAATGAACTTTTCTAACTTAAGTATAATGAGAACGGTCTTTAAATCAATACCATGAAAGGAAACCTTCCAGATATAGCAAGAAGAACAACGAAACTATTCAAGTAGCAACCTAATTTCCCTCCCGTTTATAAAAATATATTGTGGATTGAAAAACTGGCTTAGCGCACCCGGTGGCGCAGTGGTCTGAGCCCCGTATTGCGACTATTCGTCCATGTGGGCCCGGGTTTGAATCTCGGTAAGGCATGGATGTTGGGTTTGTCAACGAAGCATAGATATCTGTCGATTAACACGATAAAAAAAACTTGCAACAGACCTTTGTAACCTCAGTAAAGTTACGTGGATATAGGTTTTTTATTAGGTTAAAAGCCATATACAACAAGTTAAAAACAATACTTCAAAAATACATTGGTTAAAAGTACTAGATATTTCGACCGACACTATGTGGTCTTCATCAGGTACAGGACACACTGGACAGATTGTTCATGCGAGCACAACATATATACAGTGACAAGGGGGAAACGATGCATTATAACGCATGCTCATACAGGAAGGTAACGTTACCAAAGAAACGCACTGCATAAAGGTGGGAAATCTAAAGAACTATTGAAGATTAAAGTCTATAAGGGAAGGTAGAAATCCGTTTGATCAGATAGTCTAGTTGAAAAATAAATTCAAAGTACGGTGATTACCAAAACGCCCCAAAAGGTTATTACCAAAGCGTTCCAAAAACCCCAAGCAAGGAATGGACATTTATCTGTAGCCCCAGGTGATTTTTAAACCTAGGAACAAACAAAACCTATAACACGAGAGATATATTCGGTCCTTAATGCACAATCTTAGCAAAAGCGACGTACACAGTCCAGTCAAAAAATATGATCTCCCCATGCCGCCAATACCGCAGATATACGGCATGGCATTGATTCAGTGAGGCATCTGAACGTTTCTGTAAGGATGCTATACCATGCAGATACCAGAGCTTTCCGCATATTATTAACAGTCACTGGTAGTGGATCCATACGTTAAACTTAATGGTCAAGATAGTCTAGCGTTCAACGGGATTGATGTCCGTAGAGTAAGGTGGCCCGCTATTAAGGTAAAGTCAGTGCAATGCTCTTCAAACCATTGATGCACACGCACAGAAACATGGCAAGAGACATTATCTTCCTGGAAGCGACCCGTGCCATCGCGGTAGACAGTCATCCCCAATGGAAGCACCTCATCAGTCATAATAGATAGGTAGCCTAAAGCGGCCATCACGCGATCGATGGGGATGATTGTTCCCAATGATTTCCAGGAAAATACGCTCCACACAAACCCACTGCCACCCCTGCCAGTTTCTGCTCTAGCAACAAGTCGGGATGACTTCTGTCAGCAATGCTTAACCGTACTTTCCGTCGATAAAGTTGCCCGATAAAGCAGAAAAAGTGATTTGTCGGAAAAGGCGATATTCTCACACTGTTCAATGGCCCAATTCCTCCTCTCAGATGCAAAGTCACGCCTTAATCACCGATGCCTCGTCATTAGCGTGAGTACATCGAGTGGACGGGGGCTCCGGTGACCCATAGAGAGCAGAGTTTATCGGACTGTGGTCTGCCATACCCTCCACGATGTGCCCGCATTAAATGCTGCGGCCTATTATTTCACTGTCGCCCATCTGTTGTATCCCATTAGTCGGGATAGCCGTCGTTTCCCACTGTCGTCAAAACTGCGCGAGCGTGCAATTATTACCCCTATTACTGCAAATCTTGCAAGTTTCTTTGAATTCCTGAAACACTTTAACAACTGCACCACGTGAACAGCTCACAATGTCGGTAGTTTCTGTAATGTTACCACCCTTCATTCGGTAGCCAACATTCCTTTTTCAAACTCTGTTAGGTCACGTGCTTTATCCATTCTCACAAAAAACGACATACCACTGGAAGACTGCCCAGGTCGTACTATTATTTTTTGTTGATGTTGTTTGGTTTGAGAGTTTAACGACCATCTGGAGCAACTCGATGGGATGTAGGCGGTCGTACGTCCCTAATTTAGGGCCACTGGTTCCAGGAAAGGGAGAGAACCAGTGCCATAAGACAAACCCAACATCCATGCCTCAACGGGACCAATTTTGGACGAATGATCAGAAACAATCGCTTAAACCACTGCGTTACAGGGGCGGCATACTTTTTCTGTAACTGAGACTTTACAGCGTATTGGTGAGAACAGAATCTACCTGAAGCGTGTGTGTTTTTCGGATGAGGTTACTTTTCATGCCTCTGGTGAACTAAACAGGCACAATGTGCGTATGTGGGATCCGCAAAATCCTCATGTTGTCTTTGAAAAACAGTGGGACATGCCAAACGTGAATATGTGGTGTAGTCTCATAGAAAACAGATTAAACAGACCTTTCTTTCTTTTCTGAACGCGCAGTAACAACAAATGTGTACCTGGACATTATGCAGCTTTATGTTGTACCTAAGATTGACGAATGTCTATCATGAGTAATTTTCAAGCAGGATGGTGCGTCACCATATTAGGGATTAATTGTTCGAAAATTTCTCAATACCACATTTCCCAACAGACGGCTTGGGCGGGATAGTCTAATCATGGCAGCCGCTGTAACTCGACGTAGCACGCCAAGACTTTCCCTGTGAGGTTATGTCAAGTATAAAGTCTATTCAACACTAGTGTAAAATACTGAAACTCTGCTGAGGAGGATAACAGAAGCTATTGCCACAGCCTCTAAAGATGTTGTTAGGCGAAACATGTCGAGAAATTGATTACCTACTTCATAGATGTGATCCAGGCCACGAACGGCCCATATATGGAGGTGTTCTAATTAGTTCACATCTTCATATGAGCATCTTTCGCGGCCTGGAGCATATAAAACTCTATTAGTTTCATATGCAACATGCTACACACTGCTTGTTTCTACTTATAATAGTTTTTTTTAATTCTTCCTCGGGAAAAGAATATATGTCCACCTCGTACTTTTATGGCCCCATGAGATTCTCGTGATGGTTTCGTTAAATTCCGAAACAAAAAATCCAGCGTTACCCTAGCATTTTTTGTAGACAACTCCAGCCGTAACTAAGTGCAAAGGCAAACCTTATGAATCAGCTAATTACGATATATTTCTCTTAAATTGCTGATCACTTTATGTAACTGAATGCATTTTGTTTCAAATTTAACAGTAAGTAAAATATTTATGTATCAAAATTTTCTTTACATATCACTGAAAATTAGTACCACATACAGTTTTATGCTATATCATAGAAACAAATTTTGTGGAACTTTAGATTTTCTATTATTTCATCGGACATGGCTCCAACAACAAAAAGGTTACTTTTGAGTTTTACGTTATTAGATGTAGTACTATAGTAGAAACACTAAAGTCTAGTGGTTTTCCATTTTACTTAATTTTTTTTCGGTTAGCAGGCTCTGCGATAATCAAAGTCTTGGTGTAGTTGATCAGAAAATATTCAAATAACTTTATGTAGAAAATAAAGAAAACCTATTTTCCCGTTGAAGACATTTTCTGAAATATACGTCTTTCCTTTCGTAGAACATGTTTTACTTATGCAAATTCTAAAAAAATGGATGTCGCACATTTCATTCACAAAATTCATTTTTGTATTTTTCAGATAAAAGATTTTGATAGATTATATAAGTTTCCGAAATAACATTCACTATTTCATGTAAACTGTATTTTGAACTGTCTCTGTTAAGCAAGTAGCAAACATATTTGATATTTATTGAACAATGATTTGCATCATGAGCATAGATTTCCATATTTCCTTCTCTGATTTAAAAAAAGGGATATATGCATGTAGAGCAAACAATTTCAAGTCTGTGTGAATATAGGAACTTACCACTAGAATTATATATGAATCATATTTGAAAATCTTCCTGATATCAGTTTCTTCCAACATACTGAAGAAGTGTAATAAAATCTGTTTCATATTGATGAGGATATATGTACAAATGGCAAAACTTTCTCTGGGATATATATCTCAGTGAGAACTCAAAAAATACATTTTGAACAGAAATGTGGTAATTGTCGCTTCAATTTGACAGTACTTTCAAAACCTCAACTACAAATTGTTATTTTGAAATTTTGAGATGAAACATGTGTCATGCTTCAGTAAATATATTGTCATCTGAACTATGTGGAGTATGTTTTAACACGACAGATATTTCTTTAATTAATGTTAAAAAAATCTACTTCTTATTACAGAATGAGTAAATTTTATCTTTTTCTTTCGTGTTTCGGAAAGCGAAAAACGGAAGCACATCTTTTCGTACATTTATAAATGAATCGGCGCAGGAGACTGGCACGCAGCATCGATCGAGCGTTTTTAAATGCAGTCCCCTCCTAACTCAGAGCACTAAAACAGTAAACCAAACGTGATTCGTAAAATTCTCCAGAATTGTATTCCGAAATGCAAAGCAAGGTACAATGATTATCCAAGTATCTTCATTGTGGCCACCAGCTAATATCCAAAGTAACCGTTGTGTGCAGCGCGGACAGCAGCTATACGGACTGAGAGGGACTCAAAAAGATTCTGGGAGGTGTTCTCAGGTATGTGGAGCCATTCTGGCTGCAGTGCGTTTGACAGCTGCTGGAGGGTGCGCGGTGGAGGATCCATAGAGCGAACCACACGATCGATGTCTTAACACAGATGCTCAATTGGGTTTACGTCTGGGGAATTAGGGGGCTGTCATCATACAAATATTCATCTAGTCTGATTCTGTGGAAATTTACTACTCATCCGTGAGCAGCAAACTGCCTCATTTTCCCCTGTTCCAGTTGTGACCGGGCGCACTTTTAAGCGAAGTGCCATTCCATACAAATGATTGGTTTTCGTTCATAAAGGCCATGCACGACCCCCTCACAGTAATTGTGGACTGGCCTTCCTATGGCTGCAATAAGGTCCTACTGTAAAGCGGACGCTCTGCCGCGACGTTCCGCCAGTAAACCTATGAAGCGGCCCACAACATGGCCCAGAAAAGGTTTCCGGCCCCAACTTATACGGCCCAGAAAAGGCTTTCTGTTGACTGTTGCACTTCTTTGAAATTGTGTCCACAATTCTGAAATTATGGAATGGTGCACACGGAAGATATGTTCCACCTCCGTCATGGATTGGCCAGCTTCTAAACTCTCGCAAGATTCCTATCGTTCAGCACCATCCAGACGCCATCTTTTGTCAGGGAGGGGGGTAGGATTTAAGAACTACAATGAACAACTCAGTGGAGTATAAACAGTTGCCTGCCCTTAATTTAGGGCCACTAGCTCCAGAAAAGGGAGAAACCCAATGCTGTAACACACACATCATCTCTTCCTCACTCGGGGCTCATCACGGACGAATAATATGAAGCCAACACTTAGTCCTCTGTGCCGGTACAGATGCCTTTTTCCGGAAATGACGAAGAAAATGGCTATTTCCGTTTCTTTGTGTTTTTATTTAATTGGAGGTTTACCGACAACCTTGTTCAGCTCAGTGGGCTATAAGCAGTCGTCCGTCCCTAATTTACGGCCAATGGTTACAGGGAAAAGAGAGAAACAGCGCCGTAAAACAAACATACCAACCATGCCTCTCTAGATTCGAACTCGAACCCATCTTGGACGAATGATCAGAACCCATCACTTAGACTCCTGCTCCGCCGGGGCGGCGCTGTATCGTTCTCAGGTGCACCAATAGCCACTGACAGAAAATATTCCATTTATCTGGCAGTCTTATTTGTATGTACACTAAAGTGCCAGAAAAACTGGTACACCAGTCTGATACTAGGTAGGTCCCCCACGGGAGCACAGGGCGGCAGAAATACGACGGGGCATGGACTCCACTAGCTTCTGGAAATATGCTGTTGGCAATGCATACCATACTTCCTACAGAGCGTTCCACAATTTGGGGGTATTCCGAGATCTCGGATTCCTGTGTTCGATAGCACGTTGCATGGCATCCCGAATGTGTTCTTTCACTTTCAGATCTGGGGACTTGGGTGGAAATGGCAACACCCCAAACTCAGATGAATGCTCCTCTAACCATAATGTGGCGTCTCGACACTTGTGTCGAGGTGCATTGTCCTGTTGGGACAGGCCCAACCCATCATCATGAATGCAGGAAATGAACGGGTGTACCTAGTCAGAAAGGATGCGCACGTAGCGTTGGCCGGTCACAGACGTTTGTAGACGTACCACGGGTGCCAGTGAAGTCCAGCTAAACTCACCCCTGCCCCCATTAGCTGGTACACTTCCCTGCTGACAGGCGGGATCCGTGGTTTCATCGGGTTTGCGCCACACACGAATCCTTCCATCTTCCCCATACAGTGGGAAACAAGTGTGTGGACAACGGCCCGATTGAGGTGGCCGCGCCGTATAACCAGTTGGTTGCAAAAACTGAGCAGGCATAACGATGTTTGAAGAAAGTAACTGGTAAGGAAAAGAGTACAAAAAAGGGACGCTGGTCTTTACGTCACAATACTCCCCACCTGAACTAATTATTTCATCAGCTGTGTCCGACCATAGACGAGAGATCCAAGCCTGAGTCCACAGACCACTCGGCGAAGGGGATGGTTGTACGCAACACTGAAAATGAGGGGCTCGTAACTACAAACAAGAAGAGCATGAATAGATAAACCCACATTACTTTTCCTTAAGTTCTTGGAGATTTATGTAGTAACGGTTCTAAGCACTTTGAATCATTTTTCATCGAGCGATAAAAACGCTATAACGCAGATCCTCACTTTAATCGAAAAATAAAAGACAGAAAAAGAAAACTTTGTCTGTATGGTTCTAATCATGCTGATCAGTTATGTTATTATTCTTTATTTCCATTTCTCTTTCGGATTCGGAATTGATGTCCTCTTCATATGAGTAATAGCGGCCCGGATACTCTGTCATCATTACTGTCGCGAACAGATCCGCTAAACTGCAGATGCGGCGAACCGGAACGAGATATCGGCAGTACCAACCCATTCTGTGCATCTGTTTGTAATAGGTAAAATAAGGGGTCTGATAGTCACACTGTTCTATTAAAGTTCTGTTTCACTGTCGGCTGGTTCGCGACATTGATTTATGGTAACTTACATTCTCTCTCAGAGAAAGGTTTGGAATTTTTCCTCTTATTTCACGCTTCAAAGAAGGATTCGTAATTTGAAAAGTCCCAGTTCGATAAATATTTACACTTCCCGCAGTACGTTACTTGGATCCATTTCCCCCGGATATACTAGCGTTCTGAATTTGGGGAGATGTGTGAAAAATATTTTTGCGCATTCTTCACAAATTTGCTAGTAATCAAATAACCAGGCAGTTTAACAGATGCACTCGCATGTAACGTGCGAAAGTTCGTGAGGTGCTGTTGAATTGCAGTGTCATTGCAGGTAATAATTAATTTAATAACATTCGACTCATGCAAGTCTAAAATCTCTTTTAATGTCGTAACTACAAACACGCAATATATGCTGAGATTTGGCACTCAGCTAAGAGGCTTCGTCTGAGACTAATTCTTAGAGGTTAGAACCGTAACAGATAACACTAAAACAAATCAAACATTTTTTCATACTTTGGAACAATCAGTTTCTTTTTTACATGAACGTCCGTGGTTGATATATGTCGTGCTCACGTAGTATGGGGAGCATTATTGGCTGTTCCTCCGCTTTGTTCAGAAGATGTCTCTAGGCAGCTGACGGTTCCAAAGTCAAGCATTGTTTGCACGGGTGCTGATGAGTTATGATTTCAGCATTTTCACTCATAGCTGTGGTAATATAGTTTGTATAAGGTGTGTATCACCTTATAGAAACTACATTGGCACCGCTATGCGTAAAAGTGGGAAAATCCTAACGCATCCACACCCGTGCAACGAATTCTTGTCCTTGGACCTGCCAGATGCTTGGAGAAATCTGAACAATTACCGGAGGAACAGTCGATAGTGTCCCCCATACTACTTGAGCATGATATACCAACCAAAGACTTTTACATGAAAGGAACGACTGATTGTTCCAAAGCACAGAGTAGGAAACCCAGAGGTAAATCTTCCATAGAGGTTCATGGCAACAATTTGGCTCGAAAATCTCAATAGAACATTACCCCAGTGGACGGACCTGGAACTAAAGCTTGGAAACGGTAACCGTTAGAGTTTACCTTTTATTTTTATTTTAAGAGACTAGAACTCTCTCCGCTGTCTTACTCATGCAACCACTGGTACCGTATCACGTCACAGACGCTATCGTAGTATTTCCTACCACTGGAATGAAACCTCTGTTTCTTCTTCTCTGTGACTCTAAATTCCACAAAATTTTTGAACTGTTTCAGCGTTGTCTGTGACTGTTCTAAGCTCTAAGAAACAAGTTCAGGCGAAGCTTTCTGTGGAGTGCGAGAGCTCAGCATATATTGCGTGTTTGTATTTACGCTATTAAAGGAGATTTTGGACTTATGTGAGCCACATATTATAATATATTGATGTTGTAGAACATTTAGTAGTTAATTTAATTTGTGTATTTCATTTTGATCAGCAATAAAACGTTTAAGATTGCAGTTCATACCTTACTCGTTAGTTATTTTATACCAAATGCCCTCAGAAGCTAAGACTGTTATCCCTTTACTCAGAGAGATGTTACTATCTCGAAAGAAAATCGTGTCTTTATCCTTGAGCCAAGTTACTTAAATGATACAGACAACCGATGAGAATCAGCGACCAAAAAACACAAATTTTGAAAATGTGAATCCGTTTTTTTGGTTAAAATATCACAAGGATGGTAAGTCAAATAACTATAACGAAGTAAATTTCTCCGTCATTTTTATTCGCGCCGGGATTCGAACCCGGATCCCCTCATTCCGGAATAAGTCACTCTACCAATTGAGCTACGCGGACGTTTTATTCTGATTCCTATCTGCCTTTATGTCGTGTGCGTCCTTCTGGCAGGTACGTCACATCTCCTGGTACGTTACATCATCTCCCCCTTATTTATTTTTTTTTTCGAAGTGCTGGAGAAGGGATTCTCTTATTTTTCCTATCTCGCGGTGTGGAAAGAACATCACAATAATGCGAGATTTTGAACGGTCGGGTCATCCGGATAGTTCGGGCGCCATTATAACGAAGTAAATTTCTCCGTCATTTTTATCCGCGCCGGGATTCGAACCCGGATCCCCTCATTCCGGAATAAGTCACTCTACCAATTAAGCTACGCGGACGTTTTATTCTGATCCCTATATGCCTTTATGTCGTGTGCGTCCTTCTGGCAGGTACGTCACATCTCCTGGTACGTTACATAATATCCGAAAACTTGAACCCGCGTCTCCCGGTTAGCACTCGAGTATGTTAACCACTACCCCACGCAGAACGACCAAGTCTCAAGTCTCCAATTAATTTGAATATAACCATCACAGGATTCGCTAGTCGAAGCAACCGGCATTCGTTTTTAGCGAATCTGGAAATTACGAATCCTATCCCGTGATTGCCCGGAAGAGCAGATAATTCATGAATGAAAAATAGGATTACACGTACCATACAACACAAATTTTGAAAATGGGAATCCGTTTTTTTGGTGTAAATATGACAAGGATGGTAACTAGCGACTAGCGAACCCTGTGATGGTTATATTCAAATTAATCGGAAACTTGAAACTTGGTCGTTCTGGGTGGTGTAGTGGTTAGCATACTGAGGCGCTAACCAGGTGACGCGGGTTCGATTGCCGCTCCAGGACGACGAAATTTTCAAGTTTTTGCAAGTTATTTAACTTACCATCCTTGTCATATTTACACCAAAAATACGGATTTACATCTTCAGAATTTGTATTGTATGATGTAATCTCGTATTCCATTGATGACCAAAGAATATTTTACTTTCTGTAACTCAACAATATCAGCCAGAACAGACATCTTCAACCGAACAGAACAGATTTACTCGGGGTTAGAAAAATGGTTTGAAATCAGTTCGAACGAGTATATTCGCTAAGTAGTGAACCCAACGCGGCTTGGCGAGTGTACCTGCGCTTCAGAAAGTGTTGCGTTCGCATTACATTTGTTTTTCAAAGTGATCACTTAAGGAAATGTTTGACACTAATACTTTCTAAATGACTACCTAACAAAGGAGATATTTGAGTCACTAGTTTTTACGGAATGGCGGCATGATGTCCGTGTCAGGGGGACTAGCCCGTCCCAATCATGCCTTGGGTCATGTAGCAGAGCATAAAGAATTACTCAAAGCTATCGTTTATCACCTGTAACTGGTTTATTGTCGGTACTGCAGAGATGAGAGCAATCGTTTTGCTGTAGCTTTGGTGAAACCTGGTCGCTATGTGAGCATTTCTGTTTAGGAAGCCCAGAAAATTTTGGTTACCTTTTGGTTCAGGTACATTGGACGCTTAAATTCCGCACATTCTCTTCGTGACTGAAGCTCGATGTTGACACCCCCGAACCATAAACAATCTGTGGTACTCGTGGAACATTAGATAAATGGCAAAGTCTTGTTAGTTTGTTTGAGAGTCTAACGACCACGGCGAGCAACTCGATGGGGTATAAGGTATCACCCGTCACTAATTTTGGGCACCTGGCTCAAGGAAAGGGAGAGAGAAAGTTCCTTCAGACAAACATGACATCCATGCCTCACCGGGATTCTAACCCAGAACCATCTTTCAGCATTCTCAGCGGAAAAAAACATTTCCATTCCTGATAACTTTAATAGCTTTTGCCGCTTGTTTGCCCTTCGACACCTATGCCTCACAGGGATTTGCTCACAAACACAACATCCATTCTTCACCGGGATTCGAACTTGTTTGCTCACAAACACATCATGCATGCCCCACCGGGATTTGAACTCAGACCCATCATGGACGAATGATAAGCAGGTGTTTAGACCACTGCGCTACCGGGAATGCAAAAATAATCACAAAGTACAAAGCATTTATTTTCCAATGAATTTCTAATAAAGCCATTTTGGCATGCTTGAAACGAATCTTCCTAAGGGTTTCATTCCAGCAGCCGCTCCTAAACTTTGAAACGGAGGTCAGGGTTTGCCGTTTTTAAATGATGGAACCTTTGTACTTCTTCTCAGGTGCAAACGTTCCATCACCTAATCTGGAAGAGCAATAATTTCAGCAAATCTTGCATGTTACGAAGTATTCCCGCAGTTCAAATGACTATTATTTATATTATCCTGTACCAGGATGCGGTTTATTAAATTCAAAATTTTGTTAAAATTAAAGGATCATAGGGAAATTAAGTGATAAGAGATAAGGGTTAAAGAGGTGACTGAAAAAAGCAGGAATGTCAGATGAAAATAAAAATTAAATGATGATAGGGAAATTAAGTGATAAGAGATAAGGGTTAAAGAGGTGACTGAAAAAAGCAGGAATGTCAGATGAAAATAAAAATTAAATGATGATAGGGAAATTATATCCTTTCACTATATCCTTACATACGGTCTGTCTACTAACTCCATGCTCCGTGTAGCGTAAAGTGGAATAATTCAGGAATTTGACTCTAATCAGCATTGAGCTAACTCACAATATTTATATAGAAACAAAGTATAAACAAATTAATAGATTTTTTTAGCAATGTACTCTCTCTCTCTCTCTCTCTCTCTCTCTCTGTCCCTCTCTCTCTCTCTCTCTCTGTCCCTCTCTCTCTCTCTCTCTCTCTCTCTCTCTCTCTCTCTTTGTCTTTCTCTTTCTCTTCCTCCCTCTCTCTCTGTCATTCTCCCTCTCTCTCTCTCTGTCATTCTTCCTCTCTCCCCCCCTCTCTCTCTCTCTCTCTCCCCCCTCTCTCTCTCTCCCCCCTCTCTCTCTCTCTCTCTCTCTCTCTTGTAAGATCATTATAAATACTTAATTCTAACTTCCACTGCAGCGGACGACAAGTACTAAATACTTAACTCTAACTTTTACTGCGGTGGATGACATAACATGTTAGTATTGTTAGTGCTACCGACGAGCTCACTGATGCTAGTGATATATACCAAGCTTTACAAAACCCATACCTTAAAACGCGTATAGCATATCGGAATTATCTTACAACGAAAAGGGCTTTTATAGGTGCATGTGAAGTTGGGACAGCAAAGGCTACAACTGGAAATCACTGTCTGTTCCAAAGGTACTATCTTCTTTATGAAATAGAAACAGGAAAGACCATCTTTCTGCAGAGGGTAGAACTGCAGCAAAAATGCCACACTTAAACAGCGCGATCAATGGACTTAGAAGCGCAAACAGCGTGCAATATGAACCTTGCTGTGAAGCCACTAAGATTATGATACAATTTAGACAGGGATCTCCACATTTTAACCAACTCATGAGTAGAAATCTTAAGTATCCAAGACTACTTTTCCTTAACCTTCTGGAAATTCATGTCCACGAGAAACAAAACAAAAACAAAATATATAATGCACACTGTGCCTTAAACGCAAAGACTCGAAGGTTCACCAATGGAAGACGATCCTGTGTTCTGACGACAGTTGCTGACGGCCGCATAGAGTTTGTGTCGTCAGTAACACCACACAGTTTTAACCCGGTTTATCTGAAGTCACCAGTTCTAACTTCTAGCAGCTGTGTTCTAGCAATGGGTACATTCAGCTAACATAGGCATTGCTCCTGCTGTAATTGTGGTCTGACTGTGGAAACGTCCAAGTGAATGTGACTATCCCATTGGACCGCATATGTTCTAGAAAGATGGACTTCTATGCCATGAACCCAGCGTTTCTACAATCATCCATTCTTGCCGCTGCTGGTGGTGCTTTTGTATTGCGTTCATTCAGATGGCGTAGACTGCGCCTGCTCATGGCTGTGTAAACTGCTTGGTTCATGCGGCTCTTCCAGTAGACCGTGTGAATTCTAGAAGTATAAATTCGATTCCAACGGATTTGAATACCCCAGGTCGGTACGCGTGATTGATTCGAATATTAATACCAAATGTTCTCGATCTTTCGTGGAACTCCTTCATCACTGGACGAGTCAGTCTTATCGAGAATGTCAGAGTCGCGGTAGTGCCAGTGCTGTTTGTCAGTAGTGCCAGCGAGTCGCGGTAGTGCCAGTGATGTTTGTCAGTAGTGCCAGCGAGTAGCGGTAGTGCCAGTGATGTTTGTCAGTAGTGCCCGTGCTGTTTGTCAGTAGTGCCAGCGAGTCGCGGTAGTGCCAGTGCTGTTTGTCAGTAGTGTCAGCGATGTTCGCGGTAGTGCCAGTGATGTTTGTCAGTAGTGCCAGCGAGTCGCGGTAGTGCCAGTGATGTTTGTCAGTAGTGCCAGCGAGTAGCGGTAGTGCCAGTGATGTTTGTCAGTAGTGCCCGTGCTGTTTGTCAGTAGTGCCAGCGAGTCGCGGTAGTGCCAGTGATGTTTGTCAGTAGTGCCAGCGAGTCGCGGTAGTGCCAGTGCCACTGCTGTCTGTCACTTCGTAACGAATGGCATTTTCGTTCCGCCTCCAAGCAGGCAGAGTATTCAACTGCAACTTTCTCAACCAGTCCGGGAAACATGGCGTCCTTTAGAAAAAGTCTTTCACAAAATGGCGTGTCGAGTTTCGTAAGAACAAATTGTCCGTTTTCATACAATATACACTATATTGACAAAAGCCCCGGACATCCTTTCAAAAGCAAATGAACGGAACCGCTGCGTCGTTAAGATACGCGGCACAGCTGAAAACGGTATAAAAACAAGCCAGCAGCTGACCGTTATCATATCGCACTTTGAGGTTGAGTGAAAATATCGTGGCTGGAGAGAACTGACTTTGAGAAAGGAAAGATTGTTGGGTGTTATATTAGCGGGTTGTCCATTAGATAAACCGAGAGGCGTTTAAATATACCCAAGTCAACTGTTTTCGATGTACTGAATAAGTGTTAAACACATGGTGTTCTGAAGCAGCAAAATGTACCGGCAAACCAAAGAAAATCAGTGATAGAAGACGTCGAAGCCTAAGGAGAGTCGTTACAGCTAATCGACGGAATTCTGCACAAGCCTCAGTGTACAGGTGAGTAAAAATGTTGGAATCTCGGTATCTACACGTACCATTCGCAGATAACTTCATTTCATGGGTTACCGTGGTCGTGCGGCTACTCATAAGCATTTCATCTCCACTCGGAATGCTACTCGTCTTTTAGCATGTTGTAAAGAACATTTATCGTGGACCGTAGATCAATGGAAACGGGTCCTACGGATTGAAGAATCCAGATACATGATCCATGAGTCTGATGGCCGTGTGTGGGTATGGCGGCAGCCGGGGGAACGCTATTTACCACTGTGTTCTATTCCTACGTTCAAGTTAGGAGCTGGCAGTCTACTCTTGTGTGGGAGTGTTTTTAGTGATATGGTCCCGGCCCATTGGTTATCGTGGACAAACCGGTCAACCAGCACGTCTACCTCGATATTCTGGACAAGTATGCGCTACCAACTTCGTCGCAATACTATGGAACCGAGCCTTGTTAGTACCAGCAGGATAATGCACCGAGTCATAAAAGCAAGGACTTTTACGGCGTGGTTTGACGATAATTCCGTATCGTGCGTGGACTGGCCAGCACAGAGCTCTAATCTTAATCTCATAGAGCACCTATGGGATGAATTAGAGTGCCGCATAAGAAGTTTGGAACCAAAGCCTACTACTATGCTACAGTTAGCGGCAGCATTATGCACAGAATGGAAGCGCATACCTATCACTGTGTTCCCAAATCTTGTCGAAAGCTTGTGGCGAAGGGTCATTGCATGCATTAAGGCCGGAGGTGGACCCATACTGTACTAATGTATGTCAAAAAATCCTATGTTGTGTTTCTCTTCTAGGTGTCCGGTGACTTTTGTCAATATAGTCTATCTTGCGCTGCCGTTATTTGCACACATAAATATACCCACATACATCCAAAAACTATATTCATCAGTGTAATGCCAAATTGAATAACAGTTCAATTAAAACATGTAAATCCTATTTAAATATTTATAGAGACCTCCTTTCCGGGTTGACCCTCACACAGTTCTTTATATTTACTCCACCCTACATCTCCTTCTCGTGGTACATCCTGTTTCCACTAAAGGGGCTCTGACGACCGCCAATAGCGGTATAACTATACCATCGGGATTAGAGGAAATGCTATCCCACACTCACCAACCCGCTTGGCCAGCGTGGTGAGTTATGGCCAAACTCCTCCAAAATGACTCCACAACTTAAATCTTGGCCTTTAGTCTCCGGCAGCTGGAATGTACCTGGCCAAGGCAGCGGCCAGTGCGACATGAAGGCAGAGGGTGCTAAGAATCCCCGGAGGACCGGACTAGGCTGCCATCTGATGCTGACCTTGGCTACGTATAATGGACGCTCCCTATCTTCTGATTCAAGGCTTCTTGAATTGGAAGAGGAACTACAAAGGATCAAGTGGGACATCGTGGGGCTAAGTGAGGTAAGGAGAAAAGGAGAAGATCTCATCGAACTGAAAAGTGGACATCTCTTCTACTATCGCGGGACAGATACTGGCAGAACTAGTGGTGTTGAATTTATAATTAACAAGAAACTGAAGGATAAAGTTGTAGAAGTTGAAAGTTCCTCTGACAGAGCTGCACGACTCGTTATCCAACTCTCGAGAAGATACCAGGCTCAGATTATTCAAACTTATGCACCCACCACAAGTCATCCTGAAGAAGAAATTGAAGAATTTTATGAGGAAATTCGTCATCTAAATAATAAAGGTAAGCAGCACTTAAAGATAATTACGGGAGATTTCAATGCAAAAATAAGGCAACGGCAACCGAATGAAACTTCAGTAGGTAAATTCGGTCACGGCAACAGAAACCAGCGTGGAAATACTCTCGTTGAGTTTGCAGAGGCAGAAGGGTTTTTCATCTTGAACTCCTTTTTCATGAAAAAGCCACACAGGAAATGGACATGGAGACATCCAAATGGAACGACAAGTGAAATTGATTTTATTATGTGTAACAAAAAATTCGTCATAGAAGACTGCAGTGTGCTAAACAAGTTCAACACAGGTAGTGACCATAGATTGGTGAGATGTAAGATGCCCCTCAACACTAAACTCGAACATAGCAGGCTCATAAGACAAACAAAATGTATCGACATAACCAACCTTTAAAAACACCATAATGCCTTCAAGTTGGAGCAGAAGAACAGATTCTCTCTGCTTTAGAAGGCCTAACATCGGAAAGTGGATATTTCTGAAGTTAACAGAAAAGTAACCAAAGCTCTTGTGGAAACAGTAACAAAATCAGCTGGGTCAAAGAACAAGTTGCATGTGAACAAATTATCAGGAAAAACCAAAATGTTGATGCAAAAAAAGAGAGATCAGGACAACTAAAGAAGATGTGACTTCCAAAGTGGAATATATAGACCTATGCAAGACAGTACGAAAAAGTATCACTGAAGACGTAAGGAAATTCAACTGTGAACTAGCAAGGAAAGCATATGAAAACAACCAAAGCCT
Organism: Macrothele yani; assembly: GCA_039090855.1. Lineage (NCBI taxonomy): Eukaryota > Metazoa > Arthropoda > Arachnida > Araneae > Macrothelidae > Macrothele > Macrothele yani. Next base: position 17,389,117 of record CM077030.1, read on the forward strand.
AAAGATAGCAAATAGACACATCTCAGTAAGGGAAGAAAACAGATTATGGCACTGAGAAAAGAAGATGGTTCTGTAACAAGAAATAGAGGCGAAATTTTGACAAGAGTGAAAGATTTCTACTCCAAATTATATGAAAGGGATGATAAATGTACTCCAGAGATCATGAATGGTACCAGTACCAGAGTTCTTCCAGTCCTCCTAGCAGAAGTTGCACATGCAATCAAGATCATGGAGCGGAGAAAAGCTCCAGGAGAAGATGGAATTACTGTAGACATCATACAAGAAGCAAGTGGAGAAATCGAAACAGTACTCGCCCAAATTTTCACTCGATGCCTTAATGAAGGGAAGATTCCTGAGGATTGGAACAACGCTACATTGATCTTGCTACATAAAAAAGGTGACATTGAGGATCTCAGGAACTACACACCTATCAGCCTCCTATCAGTGGTTTATAAAATCTTCACTAAAGTTCTTTCACACCGCTTGAAGGTGACACTGGACATGGCTGAACCGAGAGAACAAGCTGGATTAAGGAGTGGCTACAGCACAATAGATCATATCCACGTACTGAGAGAACTAATTGAAAGAGCGAGGGAATATGAACTTCCATTGTGCACGGTTTTTATCGATTATGAAAGAGCCTTTGATTCGTGGAAACCATCAGCAGTTACAATGGCTCTGAAATCCTGCGGTATTGAAGATGCGTACATTAATATTATTAATACCATTTATGAAAATGCAAGTGCAAAGATTCGGCTGTTTGAAAATACAACACACATAAAAATTGGAAAAGGGGTGAGACAAGGGGAAACCATATCTCCGAAGCTCTTTAATGCCACATTGGCAAATGTCTTTCAATCACTGAACTGGGAAAACAAAGGGATAAAGATTAATGGAGATTATCTAACCCACCTTCGTTTTGCTGACGACAAAGTCATTTTTGCCACTACTCCATCAGAGCTGCAGAGTATGATCCAGGAACTTGCTGAAAAGAGTAAAGAAGTGGGATTAAAAATTAACTTTCAGAAGACAAAAGTGATGTTCAATGCTTTTACAAGAAATGAAGATTTATCGATTGATGGGGAAAAGCTGAAGATAACAGATACGTACGTTTATCTTGGACAGCAGATATCAAGTGAGGGTCACATTGATGAAGAAATTAATCGGCATACAAAACTTGCCTGGAGAGCTTTTGGAAGAAACCGCATCATTTCAAGAGCAATATGCCATTATGTCTTAAAAGAAAAGTGTTTGATCAATGCATCCTTCCAGTGCTTACGTATGGTGCAGAGGCGTGTACCTTAACTAAAAGAGACATACAAAGGTTGCAGACAACTCAAAGCAGTATGGAGAGGCGCATGCTTGGTGTAACCAGCAGAGATAAGAAGAGGACCTCGTGGATCAGAAAAATGACAAGAGTGGAAGGCATCATGATCAAAGTTAAATCCCTGAAATGGCAATGGGCTGGACATACTGCCAGAAGGACAGACCATCGATGGACAGCCGAAATTTTAGATTGGATTCCAAGTGACACGAAAAGACCCAGAAGAAGACCACATGGAAAATGGGTGGATGAAATTCGAAAGTATGCGGGAGTGATATGGAGGAAACTGGCACAAGACAGACCGTTGTGGAGGAAACCTGGGGAGACCTTCGTCCAGCAGTAGATTGATAATGGTTGACAATGACATCTCCTGGTATTCGGGCTATCTTTGTTTTTGTTGTTATCTAGACGAACGGTTATCTGTTTGGTTACTGAAATACAGAAGGTAACGCTTTGGTCATGAGTGCAGTTCTCTTTATCAGCAGAGTATTATCAACCTGTCGGGGAAATCATGAGCAATAAAATGCTTGATTAAGGTTTTTACTTTTTTCATTTGTCCGTATCAAATGAAGTTTCAAACACAAGCAAGTGCATTATACAATTAATTAGAAAATGCTTTTCACTGACGTTTTGAAAGCACAGCGCTACAAACACTTGTAATTCATTACAAACGGCTGCTAAGCAGACATTTGAAACATTTTTTTCCAAATTTATTCACAACAAAAAACGCATCTCATTTGAAAAGGAAAGTTTTCAGTATCCAACAAAATTTCTTCAGCGAAAAGTACATCGGTAATTTCACTTTGTTATGTGACTGACACCTGTGTTTGGGTCGCGCTGCTGCAAAACATCAGTCATCGGTTTGGTAGTCATGTTCAGCCATTGGCTCCTGGATAGAAACTCATCGTTGTAAATAAGTATATTCCTTTTCTTTCGTGGCTTTTCTGTAGAATAAGCAGTTCGTAATTAGTACGTATCAAACAATCAACCCTCCAAGCGTATGAAATACAATGTATTTGGTATTTATTGAATCGTTATTTGTGTTGTTACAAACATATTTAGAATGTCTCCATATTAAGCAATTACAAGTAGCAGATCTAATTCTCCAAAAGGTGAACATACTAAGTTATTAGAAAAAATTAAATTTAACTTAATAAACTGTTATCAACATCGACCTTCATTTGACAAAGGAATGAATAAGAACGTAAATTACTGCTGTGCTTGTTTATGAAATCCTCATCAAAATTTGCATGAAGAGTTCAAGTTCGAATCTAACAATAATAAGAACCTTATCTCAAATGAGTCATTACACTCATCTTCAAAACAAATCCAAACACCTGAAAGGAGCCGAGCTAGGAGTTTGGTTTCTGCAAGATATGTTCATTGGGAAATACGGAACAAATGATCAGCATCTCGGTATCATAGGTACAATGTGCGTCGATGTAGCTAAGAATCGGTGTGGCCACCTATAGCCTGTACCACCTGCTGTACCCGCTGAGGCATCGAATCAAGTAATGTGTGAATGCTGTCCTGTGCAATGGCCATCCAGGCAGTATTGACCCGTGTCCAAAGTTCATCAAGGGTTGCTGGCGGAAAGTCGTACCGCTGAGGCATCGAATCAAATAATGTGTGATTGGTGTCCTGGGGAATAGCCATCCAGGCTGTATTGACCCGTGACGAAAGTTCATCAAGCGTTGCTGGCGGATGGTCTGCCCCTGTCGTCTGGGCACGTCCCACAGATTTTCCACGGCTGATAAATCCGGCAATCTAGCTGGCCACGGCAGACGTTTAACGTTTTTGTTCCTGAAGAAGGCACGTGTTGTCAATGCAACATACGGTGTCGCATTGTCCTGCTGAAATATGGCCCAGGGGACGTCCTGCAGGTACGGAAGGGCGACTGGCCGTAGAATGTAATTCACGTAACGGGCACGCGTTATGGTGGTAAGGACTCTCAGGAGAGACGATCTGTTTTCGAACCCGACAGCACCCAGGCTATAATGCCTCTTGCTGGGGCGGTATGCGTGGTACGACGTCTCTCCCCTTGCTTTTGGATGACACAGGTCTGGCCATTTTCGTCTGAACATAAGAACGTTTCGTCCGAGAACACGATACTATGCCATTCGTCACGCCATTCCCTTCGTCCGATGCACCTAGTAGTCCAGCAGTCCGTAGCCTGGTAGTCCATTGCTGTTGTGTCAAAGATAGCCTGTGGTGGGACAGACGAGCTTACAGCCTGGAGTGTAATGATCTGGGACGTACTGTTACAGCTGACACGGGAGAATGCGTCACAGGTCTCCACTGCTGCGCCAACGCCGTTGACGATGCAGAACGGTCACTTAAAGACATTCTCCTGAGATGACGTTTGTTCCCCGGCGTTTGCAGTGTACGACGTCCAGAGCCTTTTTTTTTTGTTTCCTTCGTGCACTACGCTTTTCTTCGTACGATTCACTGCATCCCTCTTGCCACGATGAACACACTGTGCCCCACACTGCCGGCAATATCTCTGAAGGAAGCATTGTAGTCTCTTGCATTGATAAATTGACCTCTGTCGAATTCGCTAATTTGACTAAGATTTTCTTACACGATGAAGGCATCCTTATCCACTGCTGATCCCATACTGACAGAGCCACGTGGCGCTTATAAGGGAAGAAAGGCCGGTTGGTGCCCTGTCTCTCACGTTCTGCGATCTGATTTGCCCAGACGCGGTATGCATGCATCTATGACGCCGAAATTCTAATCATTTCTTCAATATTGTCTGATTAGTATTAGACGTATGCGAAAGTTTCCGCCGCACCCGCTAGCGGGCGCTGTAGGGGTCTGACCGACCCGTGCTGTCAGTTCGTACATGAAGCCAAGGATGGCGGCCGATAAAATTCATTTGCGGCACTGTGTGTTATTCATGTTTAATTCAGGTAAAAGCGCGAGTGAAGTATAAGGTTCAATATGTCAGGCGTATGGAGAAACGGTTATGGGTGATCGGACATATCGAGAATGGTTTGCCAGGTGTACGAAGGGTGATCTACGCTTGGAAGGCAACGCCATGTGCAGGTAGGCTGCAGGAACTCGCAGACGAGAAGCTGGAATAGCTGTTGCGAGAGAATGCCACACAATCTACTACGCACCTGGCGAAACTTTTGAAAGTGGCTCAATCGACGGTGGTACGGCGTCTACAGGCCTTGGGGAAGATCCAGAAGATTGGTAAGTGTGTTCACCATAATTTAACAGAGCGCAATAATAGTCAACGATTGGGCATCTGCATGTCGTTGTTGAAGAGGTTTCAAGGGAAGAATTTCTTGGGGAAGGTTGTCACCGGGGATGCAAAATGGGTCTATTGCGACAACCCCGTTTCGCAAGCTATCCTGGGTCGACCCAGGCCAGCCATCAACATCCACTACAAAACAGGATATCCGCTGGGAAAAAGGTGCTGTTGTGTGTGCGGTGGGATATGCATGGAGTGCTGTACTTCGTACTGTTGAAACTGGGCGAAACAATCACTGTACAGTGATACAGCAATCAGCTGAAACTGAACGCCGCAATCTAGCAAAAATGCTATAACGCACAAGTTTGTCAGCGCCGGGTATCGAACTCGGGTCCTCTCACACCGGAGTAAGTCGCTGCCCTAACTGAGATACGCGGCCATGTGCTCTCACTGATATCTGCCTTTTTCTCATGTGCGTCGTGCGGTGCAGGCAAGTCACAACGCCTGTAGACAGAAAAATAACGCAGCCCAGTCATCCTGTTACACGATAATGCCAGACCACATGTCGGTTCCACCACGAAATCAACGCTTGAACAGTTATACTGGGAGGTTTTACCGCTCCCGGCTGACTCCACGGATATTGCACCCTTAGACTTTCGTCTGTTTCGCTTTTTGCAACATGCCCTAGCCCAACAGCGGTTCACCACAGTTCGAGAGGTGGAAAATTTCGTCACTGCGTTCTTCAGCTCAAACCCCGAATCCATTCATTTGTTGCCCGGAAATTGGCAAAATGCCATGGATGTTAACTGCCAATATTTCGTTTAATAAATGTGTGCTGGTCTCCTGATTGTCCCTGTCTCTTTTCTCCTTAAAACGGCGAAAAATTTTGCCTACCCTTATTATATCCTGTAAAAATCAAAGTCTCAGCTCGACTACTTTCAGGTGTTCTGCCTTTCATGGACATGAATGTATTAAACAATTATCTTTCTTTAACTTGGAAGTAATTTTTAAGAAATATCACGAACGTAGTATCTACCTTTTTTTACGTTTCGAATCTAAAAACATCTCCTTAATTTTGCAGCAATACTGCCTTGTAACAAGGAGCACGTTTATTTGTTAACAACAGCTTTAGGTTTTCATCCGCGAATCTCAGAGGTTTAATAATTGCTTCATTTCATCCATGATTTGCCATATTTGCTACACGAAAAGGCAAATAAACGCTATAACTCATTTATCTTTTTTTCTTTTAATTGCACCCTCCTTCTAACACGCCTCAACGAAATATGGAAAATTGATTATTCCTAATGTTAATAAGAATTCACGCATCTTCTTAGTCTTTACTTTTTCCGCATTTCTTTTTTTTTTTTATCTTTGAAGGTAACATGTAAAGCACTTCTGTCTTAATTTACTGCAAAATAATAATTTCGCAAAAAGAACTCTCAGTGGAGAAATAAAAAAAAAGTTCTTTTATTTATTTAGGACTTCTTGTATTTGACAGTTTCACTATTTTAATCACTTTTGGAGAAGGGGAAAAAATAGCGCGCCGAGTTCGTGCGAGAAAAGTGGTAAATGAAAAAAAAAAAAAGTTCGCCGTCGCTCAGGAGCTAAAGTAGCAAAATTAATGCAGCGGCAGAGAAAGAACACCAGGAGTGTTAACTAACGCAGAGTAGGATCGCTAGAAAAAAAAATATAAATAAAAAAAGAGAGGTCTGGGAGAAAAAACAGCGGCAGCACTGTTGACAAATATCAGCGTTCTTTCCTGTTCTTGGTTCACGCCTTGAACAGCTGCAGCCATCGATTGCAGAAGAAGGACCTTGCGCCGCCCAAGCAAGCATGGTGTGGGCTTCATCCATTACAGGCTCCTCGTAAACACCTGTCTTCTTCTACACATTTACTCAGCTCCATTCCCAAATGACTCCAGGGAGAACCAGGAATCCTTTATTCATATGCGTCTCTTTCTTTACTAGGAGCTATAGACATCGCATGCATCAATGCATGCACGTTTGCTCCTCAAGGAATTGATGCGAAAAGCAATCTCTGCGTATAACGCGAAATTCATTCCCCTCTGAAACGGTGAAGATTATAAAATAACGATAACTCGGTTTCATGAGAGAAAAAAAATAAAATCTTGTACGTTTCGAAGCATAATATATCACAATTTCATTTCTATCTCGAAGCGGCGAAGCAACGAAAAAGCGCAAATTAGCAAAATCTAACTTGCGTTGAGGTTTGACAATATCAACCAAGTTTATGCACGGATAAGATGAAGACGTTAATGACGCCTTTTCGTATCTTTTTTCCCCCAGCCGAATAATAAGAGATGTTCATATTCGTACACTGGAAATTCACAATTTAATTTTGCGATGTTCATCTTTCTGTTAATGAGCGAACGCAACACTGATTAGCACAAATACGTAGAATACCAGTTTGCATTAACACGCGAAGCGTTTCAGAAGAACGCGTTTCCCCAAAGTTAACAAAAATGCATTCCTCCAATTATTAAGTCTGGGACATCATCACTAAATTTCATCACCTATTAAAGCTATATCTCACTTTCTGTTCTCGATCAAAGCGGTCTCCACAAGAAATTAGCTCCAAGGAAAATGCTTTTAAATATGGAATCATCCTTCCTTGATTCTAGAAATCAATGTTTCCCGCTCTCTAGAATCATCCTTTCTTGATTCTGGGAATAATTTCTTCCAGCTGTCTGCAATTATACTTTTATGCTTCTGCAACTTATTGTTTCTAGCTGACTGCAATCATCAATACTTGCTCGTGGAAATCTTTGCTTCCTGCTCTTTTGGAAACATCCGTTTTTGCTTGTGAAAATCGTTGTTTCCTGCTCTGTGGAATCATCTGGTTTTAGTTTGTGGAAATTACTGTTTCTAGCTGACTGCAATCACTAATACTTGATTCTGGAAATCATCGTTTCCTTCTCTTTGGAATCCCCCGTTTTTATTATTTCTTGCTTTTTGGAATTATTCTTTTTCTGCTTCTGGAAATTATTGTTTCCACCTGACTACAATCACCAATACTTGCTTGCGGAATCATTGTTTCCTGGTGACTGTAATCACCAATACTTGCTCCTGGAAATCGTTGTTTCCTACCAGTAAAGAAGATTCTTAATGTCACCCTCTCCGTGCGATCAATATTAGTTCACATATTACAATATTTTAATATTAGTTCATAATTAAGTCCATATATTGTGACAAAAATTTCAAAAATACCCTGGCGAGAATAAACCACTAACAAGAAAGTTATAGTAATTTACTTATAGAAGAAAGTTATAGTAATAATGATTATAAAAGACAGTTATAGTAATATTACTTATAAAAGAAAGTTATGGTGAGATTACTTATAAAAGAATCACAGTTAATGTGTCTAATTTCTGATGTTGTGACGTACTATAGAGGTGAAGCACATGTCAAGACGGCAAAGTTGGAGAGATATATTCCGTCGGTTGAGCTTAATTGGAGAAGCATTTAACTCCGCAGCAGAAGGGTGCAGCTTCGATCATAGCCACCGGTAAATCTGTGTTTTCACGTTGGTGCCCCATTTTGAAATGCATGATGGTCCGCCGCGTTTTCCGAAAAATATGTGACACCCTCTCCACACAATGTCTCGAATTAATAAGAATTCTTTTTTCAACGCTTCAAAAATATGTGATGATTCTTCCACACATCATCTGGATTAAATCAGAGTTCCTTCTTCTTCAGCGAGGTATTTCAAACACGGTTTGTCGGCTGACCGGGAAACGAATGATTCCGTCCCAGCCCTTCCTCAACGGCGCAGGGGAGATATATAAGACGTACTACAAATGTGAAGCTCATGTCAATATGGCAAAGTTGCAGAAATGAATTCCGTCGGTGAAGCTTAATCGGAAAAGCATTAGGCTCCGGAGTAGAAGGATGCGGTTTTGATAGCCATCACCAGCACATTTGTTGTTTCACAATGTTTAGGGAAAAAGTAATCAGATAAGGAAATCCAAAAGTTTGATGTACATGGGATAAATGAGCTGTAACCGAAGTCCTATTAGTTTCAGGAAAAGTTAGCGCTAATAACCTTCGTTTAATATCATCTCATTAGTTAAAATAATTTCACGTTTTCGTTAATTTTTAGGGAAGACTAGAGACTGGCACCGTCTATAAATTTTAGATGCAAATGAGGAGGAGAAACTGACCAATTCTGTTTTTGGAGGAATGTATCCTCGTAGGCTATCATAAACTTAATTGAAGTGAATAGAAAATGGGTTTCATGGTTTAATTAATTTTTATTTCTTTTTATCTGTGTGGAAGAATCTTCGAACACATAGTCTTATCTCAGAGCTCTTATGCTCCAAGTCTACCTCAAGCGTACTATAGTGGAAGATAGGAAAATGTACCGCTGCTACGAAACGCAGTCCTTAGCGTTTGAATCGAAAAGCACCAAAATTATTACTCAGAATTCATATTTGTTTGATCAGCAATTTATCAAACAAAATGTCTATTTAAGACGAAATTTCGAAATGGCCGAAGGTTTTAGAAATAGATTTGATAAGATAAATTATGCCTCGTACATTTGGCTGCTGAGTTTCCAGGTGGGAAATGTATTAATATGTAACTTGGAGAGGGGGGTGGGGGCAGAGTGTACGTGATAGACTTCTTCCAAAATGCGAAACACATAGAAAATACATTGACATTCGTGGAAATGCCAGAGGATGTACTTGAACAGCTCTCGAAAGAAAGAAAGAGAGAGAGAGAGAGAGAGGGGGGAGGAGAAAGAGAAGAGAAAGAAGAGAGAAGAGAAGGTAGAGAGAGAACAGAAAGTAGAGAGAAGGAATAGAAAGAAGAGAGAAGAGAAAGAAGAGAGAGGAAAGAGAGAAAAAAGAAAGAAGAAAGACGGAAGTGAGAGAAGAGACAGAATCGAGAGAGAGAGAGAGAGAGAAGAGACAGAAGACAGAGAGAGAAGAGACAGAAGCGTGAGAGAGAGAGAGAGAGAGAGAGAGAGAGAGAGAGAGAGAAGAGACAGGAGAGAGAGTGATAGAGGAGAGAGAAAGAGAGAAGAGATTGAGAGGGAGAATGAAAAAAGATAGGACGATGCAATGAGCTTTGGTTCAGTCCTAAAAATGTAAACGGCTGGAGGGGTACTTCGGGTTTATTAATTAACAGCAAGCACCCAGCAGAAGTGAAACCTGCCGCGGATTGATAACTTTCTTGCGTTCCACTGGAGACGTCATAAATTGCCTAATACACTTCCACAATAGCACACTCTTAAGCTGACTTGTATTACAGTCTAAATCAGAAGATTTCGCTCTCTTTTTGCATGTAAGTGAAATCAAAGTAATGCAACTAACACGTGGGGGAAGAAGGCGCAAAAAGGTAGAAAATGATTGCTAAGAGATGGGTTAGGAAGCTGCATATGAATGGATTTCGTAGAGGAATGAGAGCCTCTACTTCGGCTTAGTGGTCTAAGCGTGGTTTCTGATCATTGGATCGAGATGGATCAGGATTCGAATCCCGATGAGGCGTTGATATTGTGTTTGCCTTACGGCACTGGCTCTCTCCTTTTCCAGGAACCAGTGATTCTAAATTAGGAAATGAGACTTCTTATAACCGATGGAGATGCTCAACGTGGTAGGTGAACCTGCAAAAAAAGTGAAAAAAAAATGAACGGGTTGTAAGAGGGACAACAATGTACTGCAAGTGACTAGATAGACAGCGGTTGGCTGGGCGAAGAAATCAAGGAGAAGTGTTCGGGGATTTGAGAAGAGTAGAAAAATAGGTTCACATCTCTATCTGAACTCGGAGAAAAAAATTGGAATTTCGACGTCCAATTGCAAGTGAGGGATCTAGGTAGAAATTAAATAAATGGAAATAGACAATTTTGCAACTGTAATATAAACAAACAAATGTGCATCACGGCAGCGATTAACTTCGCCTCGATAGTACGGGTACATTAACATCTCGAAATTCTGAGCTCTTGCTTCCGCTAAGTCACGGACCACGTTGTAATAAACATACGAAATTAGGTTCTGTGTTGATTACAGGCAACGCAACGTTTTAGAATCTCCAGCGCGTTAAATCCTTCATCAGAAAATGATGTAACATTGGTACCTAATAAGCAGAACCTCTGATTAAGACTATTGTAACTCCGTGAATAATAAGTGGAAGACCTGTTTAAGACTACGATTCAGCAATTTGCTAACTCTAAGCTTAGTTATATCCGACATTTCCCAAGAAGATTTTTCGTAAAATTTCTAAAACTTCTCTGAGCAATTTCTTCTAGATTTCTGAGCACGTTTCACACTCTAAGTAACATAATGAGCAGAACGTCTTCATTTTTTGAGGAGAGTCCTCAATTTCAGTGCTTCGTCCTCAATTCCGTAAACACTGGCTAAGGACGTCAAATGTCATCAGTCTCTTAATTTTTGTCCTCAATCTTTGATTCCTCCTCCCCTCCCGCAGAACAAATTGAAAGAGTGGACATTTGTGCAATTGTTTTCAAAATTTCGAGATGCACAGTGAAGGGTGAACATCATCATTACCAGCGTCAGCATCGAACAAAGTCATATCAATAATCGTGGCATTATTTCGTTTCTGTTTTAACTGGATTTAACTAAAATATTTATAGGATGGGGAGCAAATATCTTTTTTCTGCATCCACTTTCTTGCAATTAAATAAGTAATTGATAATAATTTGGTAGATTTTATTGAGAGCTCTACAACTTTTGTTCAGCACATTTTCGTTACTCTTCTTTCAAGTGAAACTATTGGACTTGAAATATTTCTTCTCATCGAGATAACATACAGGTATACCATGATTTCTGTAAGCACAGTGTATAAGAATTTTCTAGCTTCAGATATATTTCCTTTTATAGAATCACAACGAAATCAAATCGTTGCTTTGCTTGTATTTGTTGCACCTATTAGTAACATGTAAAATTTTTCAGTAATATTCTGCATGATAGTATTTTATTGCTATTATATATTTTACGTGAAAATCCTCCTTCAGATTCATCTTACGTTTTCTCATGAAACTGAACAAGAACTCAAATTACGATACAGGTCATAACACTCTTTGCTAATCTTCAGCTTTAACATAATATGTCAGATGTCCTCAATCATGTCACCATTCTAAAACGAAATTGTCCTCAATTCTGCATTTAGATTGAGGATAACGTGTCATTTTGTCCTCAATTTCGTTCTCCAAAATCTAGTTATTTTAAAGTAAGGGGCTTCGGTGCAACGTTAGATTGAGAGCCCGAGAATATGGTATTTGAAATTTGACTCAAAATGACTTGGAAGTTCTCATTTCGTTCGCTACGCGGATAAACGCAGATAAAAAAAAATGCCAACGTTTACCACAATCAAAGGTTTATTATATATCGATTATAGATTTTCAGAGCTATTGGCTCGGCATCATCAGGACGAATGGAGCGTAAACATTCAAATCATTGTGACATCATCAAAGTTCTGACGGTCACGGTTTTTGGTGAGTTGTTTCCACGCCCTTGAAAGAAATGGCGTAGACGTCATGTCATTGACAAGTCGTGAAGAATTTCGGTATATGTGGAAAGCTTCTAATACATTAAGCTTGATAGTCGAATCAGGTTTATCAATGAGAGTAGCGTTTTCAAACAAAACTTTGTGGTTATTTTCGTGACAATGTTGGGCTATAGACGACTTTTTTAGCTCACAGTTCCGTACGTAGATCTTGTGTTCCTTCACACGGAAATTTAAAGCCCTGCGGGTCTGTCCTATATATGAAAGTCCACATTCACAAGGTATCTGATAAATTCCCCATGAATTTATGTCCTCGACGTAGTCTTTTGATCCGTAAAAATTTATTTTGTTTATGGGTTTGAAAATAACTTTGAAATTAAAACTCTTGAGGATTTTTGAAATTCTGAAGCAAATCTGGAGAGCAAATGGGATAACCACCCTTGGGTTGACTATTGGCGTGAGTGAGCAGACAGGCTTTGGCTTTTTAATTTTTTTGACAGCTTTGTCTATAATGAAATCGGTATATCCTCTGTGTATAGCAATTCGTTTAAGAATTTCAAGCTCTTTCTGCAAGGAATCCTCAGTTGAGCATATATGTATTGCACGATATACGTATGCGTAGAAGGCAGAGACTTTCTGTTTCCATGGGTGATTTGATTGTGCATGTGGGGGTAAAATGAAGAAATAAAAACTTTTTTGAAGCGTTTCCAAGAAGACTAAAATATTTCAGTGCTGATCATCTCCACCGCTACTCCAAACAAATAATTAATTACCCCTGTATCCTCGTCAAGTGCATATACCCTTCCAAAAGCGTGTAAACATACATTTTTATTTAACTTTGTGACACACAGAGGCAAAGAAAAATTAAAAACGCAAGGTGAAAAGTGTATTCTGAAGTAAAGCAAATCTCCTATGATACATGGTAATGTCAAGCGGAAGAACTATGGCATAAAAATTTCCACACTTCCGAATGTACCTTTTTACTCGTTCCATTTCATCATCACTGTTGTACGAAGCTTATCTGTTGGCAAGAGGGACAATGATTCTCGATTTTTTTTGTTTTAACATTTTTGTTTGTTTTTACACATTAATTCACTATTTACCTTTCATATCTCACTAGAAAGAAGAGGCCCTGAAACGATTTAGTCATGTGACTAAAAGGGTCTTAGCTTCCCTGCTCTGAACTGCACATGAATTCGTGAAGTCCATTAGTCCGTTAGTATGTTGCTGTGAAGTTGTTCATATTTTATTATTTTTATTCATTATTGTGATTTTTTTCCAAAGACAAACGAAATAACACTCGTAATAACATATAATGTTCGTTTACCACTGCCACAGAAGAAAATGTTAGAGCGTTTTGAAACAAAAATGATTTACCTCTATCCGCTGGTTTTTGCTTTTACTGATATACAGGTAATATTTCTTTCCTGTCTTAAGTAATATAAAGCGTAAAGTTTAGTTATTTATATATACATTGAAAAAAGAATTTGTTTTGCATATGTTTTGTTGGTAAAACTATCTCAGTATTTATTGAAAAGTTTAACGGGTTAGCATTTCCGTAAGATGTATGCGTCTTACGGAAATGTTTTTTCACCGCTTTTACTTTCCTTACTGTTGGAGTTACTAAGTGCCATAACTTCAAACGACAAAAGTCCGCCCTTCCAAAAAATAACGACAGTAGAAAATGCGTTCAAGTCAAGCAAGAGAAATGCGAAAAGTACTTGCAAGTTTTCTTTCTTGAGTAATCCATGAATAAGGAACACACTGACACCGCACACCGGTAATGTTAACATTACGGGTATAGACCAGAACCAAAAATACCGAAGCCGAAACCTCCGGAATGGTGGCAGAGCAAAATCCTTCAATGAAAATAGTAGGAAATTGAAAACAGTTCCGCAAAAATCCAACAGAGTTCACCAGGAGAGAAACAAAATTTGTAAACACGCCGCCATCTTGGATTCTATGCAGACATCCTATATGCCATCAAAAACATTAAAATATTCGCATTTCGTGCCTCAACGTTTCAAGCAATGTGTCAACAAAACAGCAGTACATTTCATTTTTTTTAGTGGCAAATTTCAAAGTCCCCATCAGCTGGAACTCTAAGCGAAAACTTCGCAAATACTTTGTCAGTTTCGTTTAAACATTAGCATTTCCTGCATTTTGTGTGAAACTTTCAAAGTAATTTCTGAACTAGGTATCACCACATTTTATTCATATTACAACACAACCTTCGAAGTTTCCATCAGCGCACGTTTTATGAAATTACCCGCTATTCTTTTATCCTTCCGATTCAGCCCATCAGTGCATTACTGATAGCTGAGACGACGCACACACGATAGCTGGGATTCAGTTGATCACATGACCTCAGTGACAGCCGTTCGTTTCAGGGCCTCTTCTTTCCAGTGGGCTATGTTTACCTTCGAAGTGACGTCATAAGCAATGACGTAATGGACAATAAACTCAGTACCTGTTTTTCAAGCCGCCGCAGGTTGCTGATATTCATACCTTCGGTTGCATTTTTGCAGGTAATTTTTGAAGTGAACATCTTCACCCCAGAATTTAATAATTAAGTAAACCTCGTTATTGGCAGCAACGGAAATAGCGTCACGGAATTGACGTCATCCTCTATTTTATTTATCATAATTTTACGTAAAACTGCTGTTTCGTGCGCACGGCTGTCACTGTTACTCTCTACTGGATTCATACCCAGTGAACGGGGGCGCAATTCCAGAGAGGAAACTTCTGCGCAATACCCTTCCAGCCATGTTCTAGTGACCACGACTATGTGGAGAGAAGCAATGTCCTTCTAGGAGAGATCATTGCTCTGTGGGTACATGATAACCACGAACGGATGTAGTTGGTCTGCAAGAATGGGCACGTAGCATAGACTGTTTAGAGATTCACTTAGATCTTCCAGAGGTCTAAACGTGTGCAAATGGAACACAATCAGACCAATGCCGAACCTCCACCAGCTTGAACAATTCCTTCTTGACATGCTTCTTTCATCGCTTCGTGGGTTTTCTGCAAGATTCGCACCATCTCGTCCAAACGAAATAACTAGAAACATGACTCATCGAACCAGGAAATACGTTTCTAATCATTCAAGGTCCAGTGCCGTTGTACTTTCGCCCAACTGATGCGTACAGTGCAGTGATGTAGCATTAGCATTGAAACTCTGGTCGATCAACAGCTCCCATAATCATTTGCGGCTGATGATCGCCAGATAATCTAGGTGGAGGTTTTTCTGGTAAATTCCTTGTTGAAATCGGCGGTGATTTGTGCCAGTGCCGCTCTCCAGTTGGTTGCAAATACGCGAGACTGACGTTGACACACATAGCTATGCTCATTCACCGCGTTTCTCCACCCACAGCGAAGCCCACGTTACAAAGGCATTCCGGAAGTGGCGTATTCCCGATACGCTTCTAATGCTGTCAAACATGTATACTGCAAGTTCTGTGCCACCTGGGAGTTATAAGGATCCATGCGTCGGGCACCTACTTTCACCCCTCTTTTAAAATCTGTTAACTCACGACATTTATGCATACTGACATCGAAGTACAGTCTAGGTCAGAGGTGGGTAACATTTTCATGCTGGAAGGCCGCATTAAGTTAGCTGCAATCTAACAAGGCTACATTCAAAAGACATCAATTAGATATACTTCGAAATGTACATAATTTTATAAACAAATCATAGTATGTACTAACAAACTTCAAAAATGCAAAAAAATATTTTTAATTCTTAAGTTAACAAACCTTTAAATGACTGTTCTGACTGCTCTTTGTTGGAAAACACTTGAATATTTGTTTGCAACATGGAGGTCTACACTTCTAGATGATCCTCTTGATGAGTATCGGTCATTTTTTACCGTAAGAGCGTCTTGATTTAGATTAGGTAGGGAATATAAATTTGTAGAAATACGTGGTTGGAAAGCAAGAAAGCACCATTTGTGCTTGTCCCCGAAGGCGTGAGTATGCTGTTACATTTTCCCATATTTCAACAGGATCTTCCTTAGGGTCAAATAACGATAAGATCCAGTCGAAATTAAAGAACTAATTTAAAATGCCTTTAAAACGTAATCTTCTGAGAGCTGAATCAATTCCACCTGTACTCCTTTAGGAGTCATAGAACGAAATCATAAACGTAGCAGGTGTCAAAGTAGCCTTTATGGCTTACTAATGGTTTAATTGTGTCCGTGAATCATATCATATCACTAAGATGTTCTCTGAGATTCAGAGGTTAGCTCCAAAAAGAAATACAAACTAACAGATAATATTTACTTACTGTTGCCGTATCAAACTTCTCCATTTACAGCGGTCTTGACATACAACTCGGGCTTCACTGACATCCATCACACGCCATACACAAGATATTTATACTTCATACATCAGGTAAGTGCCACAGCAGAAGGTTCCAGGTGATCATTCAACCTTGTTATTTCGTTGAATCTTGTTTTACATTTTGGTATTTTAAGTACGGTCACTTTAAGATTAAAAAAGGAATACAAGGTCAAAAAAAGAACATTAATGAAAATAAAATTATTTGCTGTGAAAATTTTCGATTCACTCAAAAGGCCGCACTTAATGGCCTAGAAGGCCATAGATTTCCTACACCTGGTTTAGGTAAACGCAATGATGTCCTCCTACCTCTATGCCTAGCAAACGGTGGGTTCGTCCACTAGCCGGAGGTGGTGACAGCTTTGCGATACCCAGGAACCAGGTATCCGATGATTTCTGTCTTAACAGTGAACTTCAGACTAGTTTTCTGCCGGTCCGCGAGGAGTTTGCTGCTGGTCAACGAGGAGTTTTCTGCTGGTCCGCGAGGAGTTTTCTGCCGTTCCGCGAGAAACGCGTGAATTTATTTATTTCTCTTTTGAATCGAAATGGAGTCAAAGTAAAATGAAATTTAGATTAAAATATTTTGAACACCTGTCGATGAAGGTAAAGGAAAGCTTGGATGGCTTTTTTCTTCACAGAAGATCTGAACTCTTGAAGGCTAACTCACCAGGAAAAGGAAATCTTTGTTGAACTTCCTGCTGATGCCAGTCTGGTATCGATATTCAGATCCAAATCTCTGACTCAGTTTTGTAATGTTATGGCGAAAGAATATACAAGCCTCAATGACAAAACTCTAAAATTATTGGTAACTTTTTAGATCACGTATATTTTTTGCGAGAAAACCCTTTCAGCCGTTTCGGCAATCAAAGCAAAGCACAGGAACATAATGGACATTAATTTTGCGCTGCACCTTGCAGAAAGGAAGCGGGAACAATGGCTCCAGAAGATTATCGCGAAGCAGCAGTAACAGATGTCGCATTGACCCACAAAAACATTATATTAACGGTAAGGAGAATATTGTGGTGTATTGATTATGGATTGCACATATTTTTATCTTTAAAGAATATTTATAAACAGATTAAATTATATTAGCTGTAAGCACGTGACATTGAATAATCTGCTATATAAACTACGGATTATATGCAGTGATCATTATAATATACAAATTACGAGATTAAATGCTAAACGTTCGAAAAACTTTCGCGGATCGGCAATTCGAAACGTTTTGCCGGTCTGCGAGTGCAAAAGGGCTCGGAACCACTGCTTTAGACGATGGACGAAATCTGTAAAATGCTGATGTTAACCTGAATTTCAATTTAAACTCTTTTCCATTCCAGAGCAGCAATTTTGAAAATTAATATTTGCTTCATCGGCTCCTGATTCTTTCTACGTTGCTGTTTCTTACAACGATAACGTAAAAGTGGACTTCAGCTAGTGAAGCAGTTTTTTACATTGCATGTTGGGAGATACGGTTAAATGACACTTAAATTATGAAATACATTTTTATGTCCTTACAGAGACATCACGGGGACTTATCGTAATTTAAATTTGGTTCCCAACCTGTTTGTGTTCTTCGTTGATAAAGCGTCAGCAGATAGCTGCAGTTGATTGATTTGCTGTGCGACTAGATTTTCGAAAGAAAATTTCATCACGTGTCTCCATTCGGCTTGCTATCTTCTCCGAGTAAGAAGCTGAGAAGTCCATGACGGCGTAATACTGATAACATTCAACCCACTAAACTTCCGAAGTTTATAAATATCAGTGCTGGGTACTCTCACACATATACACAGCACACAAAAAGGAACGTTCTTCCTATCATGTTGTTGTTGAATATCATTACCATATTTTGTAAAGAACAGTTCTACTTTGGCCGCGACTACATACGTGAAGCGCATTCCAAAGCAGTTACCAATTCATGTGCTCTGGCTTTGCGAAATTTAGTTTGCGAATAAAAGAAATCAAGAAAAACTGCAAAAATCACTAAGATTTATGGCTATTAATCTGCGTGAATCAACGTAAGGAAAACATCTCTAGTCAATTCAAAAGAAACTTTAAACAATTAGAGAGATTTATGGGACGTACTGTAAACAACTTCCTCGAATTCAGAAGCCATTTCACATGAAACCTGAACGTGAACTAAAAGAAATACACACGACGTTCACGTAAATTTAGAACGATTTTCCAGTAATATATTTAATGTTCAAAATAAAATTATTTCTTCCATAAATGTTCTATCTGATAGCCGTTTTCTCTTGACTATGAGTCAACATCTGGATTTTCAAGATAACAGGGCATTTCTTAAAATCGATAGTGATATGTTAATTCCACTCCTCTTCCTCCACTGCTTTCCAATGTCCTATCACTGTTTTAGGTCTGCGCTTAGAAAGCGCTCTTTTTAGCAATCCGAAGGCACAACAGTCCGTTGGTGACACATCAGGTAATTTTGAAGGAATGTGAGCAAAAGGTATAGACTTGATACCTGCCCCTTTTTTCATTTTTCAAGAATACGAATCGTACATTTGAATGTATGACCGGTAGCTTTGTAATGATGCAGTTCTACTCTTTGAAGTATCTGTGGATAAAGGAATGGTATTTCCTCTTTAAATATAGGAGTTTAAACATTTTTTTGGTAATAAGTAGAATTGAATTGACATTCTTTTCAACTTTTCTTAACTTTAATTTCCCATTGTACGAGAAGCCAGCAATAATCATGAACCTTTTACTGAAACATTTTTGGATTCTTGGAACCAAGTTTGTACGCATTTTTCTACTTTTTTGCCATAGTAAATCGACCTTTTTTACGCTTTCCAACCGTAGGTTGAAGAAGCGTATATGCTCCAGCTTTGTCAGTCTGTCTGCCTGTCCGCACGATAACTCGCGTAAAAATGGTTCGATTTCGATGAAATTTTAGTATGCGGTAGGGGCGATTTGGGGACGAACCCTATTGAAAATGGAAGAAATGGGGTTAAAGGTCAGGACATAGAAACGGGATCCATTCCATAATCCTTATGAATCATAACTTGCGTAAAAATGCTTCGATTGCGACAAAACATTATCATGTTGTTGCGGAGGCATACTGAACCGGTTCTGTTAAATATCATCAAAATGGGATCAAAGGTCAGGGCACAGGAGTGAGATTTATTCCACAGCTGTTATCCTCATAACTTGAGCAATAACTTAAGTATTGATTCCTGGTATACTGGAAAGTGTATCATAATCGATGCATTGCATGATTTTACTAACTTGTCGTGTTACAGTCGTTTAGGTAGATCCATGCTTTATCAATAATCACAATAAATTTCGATCTACCTCCGGCTAAGTGGTGGTTTTTATATAGAAGTCTACACCGCGTTCTGCACTCAGTCACGTGCCTAGGTGAAAGGCGTCGAACATTGTTTTTCGCTTTTTTCAGATTAAAATCTTTGTTATTACGTACTTTACATTTGATATAGAGACTTTTAACGACTTAGCGATCACTCTTTGTGTTGGTGTATTTTCTTTTAAGACCAGACACCTTACTTTTGAAATAGTCGTAAAAGCACGCACCTCCTTCGGATATTCGTTTGGTGTTCCCTTCCCTGTTAAAAATAATGCTTGACGACTTTCCGCTCTATTACTAACAATATTGCATAATTTACATTTAGAAATGCTAATTCCATGATTTTCGTAGTGTTTTTAATTACAGAATAGGAATATTTCTCTTCGTAAAGAACAGTTGCAGTTGTGTAAAATGTTGTTAGCAAGGTGGAGACCAATATGCTTCGGTGGTGTGGCCATGTTGAAAGAATGAGTGATGAGATGCTTACTAAGAAAATCTTTTCAGCCCAAGTGGCAGGAAGGAAAGGCAGAGGAATGCCAAGGAAGACATGGGTGAATCAGATTCAGGAGTGCCTGCATTAGAAAATGATTATGAGTATGAAATATAAAAGATCTTGTGTATGGCGTGTAATGGATATCAGTAAAGCCCGAGTTGTATGTCAAGACCGCTGTAAATGGAGAAGTTTGATACGACAACAGTAAGTAAAAACATTTGGTAGTTTGTATTTCTTTTTGGAGTTAACCTCTGAATCTCAGAGAACAGCTTAGTGATATGTATGTATGTATGTATGTATGTATGTATGTATGTATGTATGTATGCATGTATGTAAAGAACAAGTTAGAAAAATCATGCAATGCATTGATTATGATACACTTTCGAACATACCAGAAATCATTACTCAATTTATTACTCTAGTTATGAGGATAATGGCTGCGGAATAAATCTCACTCCTGTGTGCTGACCTTTGACCCCATTTCGATTATATTAAACATAGCTGGTTCAGTATACTTCCGGAACAACATACTCAAGTTTTGTCGCAATAGAAGCATTTTAGTCAAGTTATGAGGATAATGGCTGTGGAATATACCTCGCTCCAGTACGCTGACCTTTGACCCCATTTCGCTGATATTCAACAGAACCGGTTTGATATACCTCCGGAACAACATGTTAAAGTTTTGCCACAACAGAAGTATTCCTGTTTAAATTATGAGGATAATGGCTGTGGAATAAATCTCGCTCCTGTGCCCTGAGCTTTGATCCCATTTCGATGATATTCAACAGAACCGGTTCAGTATACCTCCGGAACAACATGATACAGTTTTGTCGCAATCGAAGCATTTTTCGTAAGTTATGACGCATAAGGACGATGGAATGTATCCCTTACCTATGTCCTGACATTTGACCCTATTTCGTCCATTTTCAATAGAGTTCGTCCCCAGGTTATCTTCTACCACATATTAAAATTTCATCAACATCGAACCATTTTTACGCGAGTTATCGTGAGGGCAGACAGACAAAGCTGGATCATATACGCTTCTTCAACTTACGGTTGGAAAGCGTAAAAAACGTAATCTTCTGTCCACAGCTTGTTTGCATGAGCCATTTTCTTAGCAGACGATATTTAACAGCAGCAGATGTTTCATTCGTGTTCATCTAACACGCTGTTGCCAGTTTGAAAATTTTCAACTTCTTTTATTTTCTGTAATGTCTTATGAAAGACGTTGTAAAATTGCGTGAACATCCCCTGCACTTCTGTTAATCTTTTTCTGATTAAAAACGGAATGCTGTCGTTTCTAAGAGCTATTATCGTAAAACCCTGAATTTTCAAAGAACCTCTCCATCATTCCTTTTGTATATTAGAAAATCATTCTGGCCTCACTTTTTCCGTATCCATGTGACGGAACATTACTCGTATTAAGAGCGGTTCGCGGTTTGATTGGCTAGAAAATTTCCAACTATCGGTTTGATTGGCTAGAAAATTTCCAACTATCGGTTTGATTGGCTAGAAAATTTCAAACTATCGGTTTGATTGGCTAGAAAATTTCAAACTATCGGTTTGATTGGCTAGAAAATTTCAGTCGACTGTTGCCTAACCTAGTTTTTACCGTGAAGGGCATATTGCATAATATTAAGGTTATTGTGGTAACGTGTACTCCTCCCCCTCTATTTAGTGCACGTGCTATTATACATTTCGTTACCATAAGAAAAAGGGTACTTTAAGTGTCGTATGATGTCTATGTATCAGTATGTGAACGCCTTAAAACAAAAGCTATTACAGCTATCAAGAGTAAACTTTAGAAGTTTTGTGAAGTAATACTCTGAAGTAGTACATTTCACTTTTTCTGAAACAACTGAAAGTCATTGTCAATTCAGAAAAAATCTCCAAAACAATCTTTTGCTTTAAGAAATCATGATGAATAAAAGTATGAAATCTGTGATAAGTCCTCGTACAGAAAAGAATAATAGTGTTATTAGCCTGTTCTGAAAATAAAATGACTAACTAACCCTCATTCGTAGCGAAATATATTTCATCATCACGTGACCTGATTCTCCTTCGTTTCTACCTTAAACATGAAGTTGTTGTAAGCGTCTTACTAGCTCTGTCAGCAGCACTTCTTACTCGCTTGTAAAACATGGCCAGCACAAACTCCATTGCGAGAAAGCGGAAGGACTTCTTCACGTGATAAGTTTGGAAAAGTCCTTCCTATATTTAGGGTGTTGGATTTAGACGTGACCCCAGTCCTCCGAGTTTCTACGTTAAACCTGAACTTGTGGTAAGCGTCTTGCTAGCTCAGTCAGCTGCACCTCATACTCGCGTGTAAAACATCGCGGGGTAGATCCCAACTGTGGACAAGGGAAGGAATCCTTCACTTTCCGGAGAAAGTCTTTCCTGCAATGAGACTGATGCATTTATGTTGTAAAAAATGTGGGAACTCTAGGACAGTAAAAGTCAAAACCAAAGTTCTAGAAAACCCGAAACTGACATTTCGGTAAAAAAACAAAAAAAAAAAAAAAACGAAAACAGAAAAAACAAGAAGAGCGTACTGAAAATCCATAACACACTAAAATTTTCCTTATTAGAAAGGAAAAACTTTTTAAAACAACGGGAAATTTCATTAAAAAACGAAGACCTACTGACAACTTTTTTCCAAGTTATTTTCAGAAATTTTCTTTTGAATTCGCACCGCTCATTTTTTATATCGTACGCACCGAATACAAACACTACCTACTTTCTATTGATGGAGCAGGAGCACACAACGTAAGCAAGGCCGGATGCAAGGCCTTAGTGGACCCCAAGGCTAAGAGATTTGAGTGGGGCCCCAAAGAACTTATGACGGGGAATTATTATTAAGTCCGTTAAAAAACAAAACTGTAACTATTATATTATCTGCGGAGTTTCCATAACTCACTGTATTTTTCATTGTTCTCAGAAGACCATGAGGTAAAAGCTTAAGTTTCCTAGATTTTGTCTTGGATTTTCTAATGACTTACCATTGTTTACTTTTCTTAGTGCATCTTTCTGTTATGCAATGTGAAGCCACAGTGGACTTCTACAATTAACGATTCCAAGTGCAAACTGGGATGTGTGGGTGGATGGCAGTGAAAAAGCTGAAACGGTCTCGCTGACACCGCTATACACTGCGATATGAAACCTTTACCTTTGGTGAGTCACTGTCTTGAAATCGTTCGTCTTTCAGCTTCTGACCAAGTGGAGATCACACGAGACAGAAATAAAATTATTTTATAACCTGTATCTCTCTATTATTTGCGCGGGCATTCCTCCTGGGACCTTGGTCATGGTGGGCTCCATGACCCATAGGCCCCCTTTAATCTGGCCCTGACCGTTTTTACTTTCCGTTTGAACTAACAAAGCAACATCCTGAAACACTCCAATGCGGCAGTCGTGAAATATGCAGAGTACACGTAGAGTAAAAGAAACCATCTAAGCTGCTTTATTTGAGTAAATGTTACAACAGTAATTTCCATCTTCAATACAATAGAAAGAAGAAATTTCCAGTTGTTCCGAGAAAGAATCACTATTAAGCTTTCGGGATACATCGGAAAGACAGCAATATAGCAGCATTTCCCCTTTCACTGACCCTGATACATATTTTAAAATAGGCTTATTTAAATATCTCTGTGTTTCAGTAAAATGTAACGAGAGAAGGGCACGACTCGATAGCGAAGGAACTTCGAGATATTTTAAGGGGAGACTGGTAGCACACACCAAAGAAACAAACAGCGTAGAATCTCTCTGTCGTAACTCAAAGCAGTGCTTCTATAACACTTAACAAGCACAAATCAAATGCCATCATTATGAGAAATCTCACTAAATTCAGTGTAGTTGCAACGTGAAGCAAAACATTGGTTCTTCCTTTTGATTGCGTCGAGCAACTCAAGAAAAGGATTTCGTTTGCTCTACTCTGTAACGTTTTGAGTTTTAAAAGTGGAATGTCGTAGGCAGTGTCGATGGAAATTCAGTTAAGCAGTGCTGTGGTACCCGAACAGATCCCAAAGTAGTAAATTCGTAGCAGCTCTCAATATCAATCAGATAGGTGCCATCTCGCTTACGTACGTAACAATGCCGTTGAAATGGCTTTATAAGCACCTCACTGGAAAGGATTCATATGTTAACGACGCATGTGAACGCACTAAAGAGGGGAAACACATGTCACAACGGTAAAGTTTTAGTGACAAACTTCGTCGATGTAGCATATTTGGGGAAGCATTCTGCTCCGGAACAGATGGATGCGAGCTCGAGTCACGACACCGTCAACTTTGCGTTTTCTCATTGGCTCCCGATCGTGGAAATGGGTCTATCGGCCTTTGAGTTCTTTTAAAGATGTGTGATTGTCTTTCTACACGCTGTCTGGAATAAGTGAGAATTCCTTCTCCTACAGAGAGTTCAAGCCTGATTTGGGACGGTTTTTGGTGTTCCCGCCTTTCTCAAGAGGGGGGGGTATATGACGTACTACAGAGGTGAAGCACATGTCAAGATGGAAACGTTTCAGCAATAAATTTTGTAGGTGTAATTTAATGGAGAAAGCATTCAGCTCCAGAGCACAAAGATGCGACTTCTAGTTCCCTCACCGTCAAAAGTGCGTTTTTACAAGCACAGATGGGGGCAATATGAAAAAGACGCGTGATTTAAGCGACTTTGAAAGAGACAGGATAATGGACGCTAGCGGGCAGGTTCAAGCATCTCAGAAACAGAAAACATTCTCGAATATGCAAGAACAAATGTGTCTAGGGTGTACGGTGAGGGTGCACAAATAGCGAAACATGCAATCAGGTGTCCTCCTGTTTGTAGAAACGACTGATCGATGTCCGAGGGCAACAGCGACTGGAGATGATTCTAAGATTGAACAGACATCATCAGAACGTGTTTTGCCACAAACAAAGCATCTCTGCAGCACACAAACGACTTCTATGCTACTTTCATAGTACCCAGGTTGCATTTCCGTACGACAGAGTAGGAAAAATCAGACTTTCATACAGAGCCTTTCTGGACTCTTTTCAGGAACTATCATTGTTCTAAAATCCTCCTAAAGCAAGGTATAACTTTAAAGAAGAATTCATTCGTCTAATAATTTCACCATCTAATTTGAATTTTATGTCATACATGCATCCTAAATATAAAAATTCACTCATCTTGCCCATCTATGTGCCATTTGGACTAATCTTAGACTCAGTGCTAACATCTCCTCGCTCAAAAATCATAAATTTGGATATTCCGTTTTATATACTCAGTTTGAATCTCATACAAACTTCGTACATCCTGGACAACATGTTCTGTAACTCACTTTGCTTTCTTCCAACAAGACTGTCATCTTCAGCATACAGCAAAAAAATATGTTTTTTTTCCCTTTGCTTTTCATTTTTTCATTTTCAAAGCAGGTTTTTGAGCAATTTATTCCGACCTCTTTCTCTTTCACTCTTAGCGTATGATACGAGAACTGTATTTCGGCGGTGATCCATCAGCACGACTAGTTTATGTTCTTCTCACAGTATACTATATAAAAAAAGTTCTGAAATTCAAGAACCACTTTCCTTGATTCCTTTGGTGACTTAACGAAGCATATTTCTGATACAACTTTTTCAACTAAATGATAGAAAGAAACGTGAATTTCACGAATGATTCATACTCCAAGAATTCGCAATTCCGTTCTTATAATGGACGATAAATTGCCGTTTTTAAGATGTGTTAACAGAAAGTTCTGAATTTTCAGAAACCTTTCCGCAAGTCCTTTGGTATATCAACAGAAATCTCCGTTCTGAATTTTTCTGCATCCACATGACGAAAAATCTCCGATAATAATAGGACTGATTCGCTAAAACACTTGAGATTTGATTAATTGTTAACTACCCATAGTCTGTCTAAGAATTGGATTTGAAGTTCTGTAAGATCAGATATTGTGGATAGCACACTCACCGACAAAGAAACTTGCGCGCCAAAAAGGAAGCATCAGATTGAACTGAAATTTTATGGACGTAATGATACAGATGAATGATATACATGATGACAAAAACAGAGCTGCAGGACAATTAGAGGGATCTGGGCATGCAAACCGGTCATCTACAATAGCGTGTCGCACCGCCTCGTGCGACGATATATACGGTCCGGCATGGGGGTGAACAGACGCTTGATGTTGTCTTGCGGCAGACTGGCCTTCACGTGTAGGACGGTGTGCTCCGAATCCCGGATATTGCGGCACTGCGGAAGCTGGAGTTTCGACTGGTCCCACACATGCTCGATAGAGGATATGTCCGGTAGCGGGAAGGCCATGGAAGTGTCTGGACATGATGTAGGCAGTACTGGGTAACCCGTGCCGTGTGCGGGCAGACATTATCTTGCTGTTATAGCGCACCTGGAATCCCGACTAGTAATGGGAACACATGGGGTCGTAAGATCTCACCCATATACCGTTCCCGTCAACGATCCACGTATCACTACTGGAGCTGATCGGCTATCGTAGGCTATAGCTCCCCAGACGATAATGCCTGCAGTGGGGGATGTGTGGCGCTCGATAGCAAAGTTGGGATTGTGCCGTTGACCCGGGGACCTCCATACCTGGACAAGATGATCATCTGTCCCCAAAACGAAGCGGGACTCATCGCTAAACACCGCACGTCGCCAGTCTGTGGCTTTCCACGTCGCTTTGGCCTGGCACCACTGCAAACGGAGCCGGCGATGTTTGGTGTGAATGACAGCACACGTAAGGGGCGCTGGGATCGCAGATTCGCTTCCGCAATGCGTCGGGAAATTGTTTGTGTGCACACAAGGAAATTGTAGTGGGCGAGGTCCATGTGGTATCCGTTCGTGCCTGGCGCACGATCCGTCGATCCCCTCTACCGTTGGTCCTCCTGGTCCGTCCGGAGCCTCTCCCCGGTGTGGCAGTGCCGTCACGTGTACACTGCTCCTAACACTGTCGGACGTTATGGTCAGAACAATCCACATGGCGGGTTATACGGTGCGCTGACCACACTGCGGTTTTCAGGCCGATGAGCAGGCCTCTCTCAAAGTCCGTAAGTTGCGTAAATCGACGTCCCTGGCGTCTACCCAGCTTTTTTGTCACCCTGTACTCTCGCTTGCGTCGGCCGGTACTTTTCGCTTTCACGGGGCATCGACTACACGCCAGTTTATAAGGCTGCCTGTTTGTGCTCGTAGCGCCACCACAGGGTGTGCGTTCATGCGTAATCGCACCAAACGTGAATCATTTGCATACCAGATATTTGCAAAATTTCGTGGTTGTAGCATGTTCTTTTCTAGGTACGCAAATTTTATTGTCCGTGAGTATATATGGCATGAATTTTGGCCAAGGTGCAACAGGATATTTCTTCTCCTTTCCCCTATTTTGTGCACCAGCTATTGTATATGGTGTTTCCGTTAAAAACCGGGTACCTAAGTTATTTCACAGGTGATTTGTACGATGTCTATGTATCAGTCTGTAGAGTCCTTAAGACAAAAGCTATTATAGCCATAATAAGTAAATCTTATATTTGGAAGTTTTATGAAATATTACTATAAAACAGTACATTTCACGTTTTCTTAAAGTTAATTAAAAGTTATTGTCGGTTAAAAAAGAGATCTGAAGTTCCAAAGCATTCTATTGATTCCAAAAATCATGACAAAAAAAATACTTAATTTGTGCTAAATCCTCCTACAGAAAAAATAAAATTATTATTAATTGTTAAAACATTATAAGCTCCAACAGAAAATAAAACGACTAAATCACTCGCTTTAATGGGGAAAAAATTAATCATCGCACAATTACTTTGAACTTAAAGGTGAGAGCGATTTTAAAGACATCCTAGCTCAGTGGTTAAGACGCTCGGTTTGTAACCCAAGAGATCTCAGTTCGATCCCCGCCGCTGGCGTTAAAGATTTCTCTAGCGTAAGGGCTAAAAGTTCAGGACCTTCGATTTTGCTAGCTTTATGCATAAATACGGAAACTCTTAAGGTGGACTTTTCTGAAATAAACGGTATTACTGACGACGGAAAATCTGTAAAAATACGGGTTAAAATAAACGGGAACTTTTAAAAACGGAAATTTCTTTAAAAGATGGACACTTACCGGCAAATTTGCTGCGTGTTATTATCAGAAATTTTCCATGAATTCACACCGCTTATTTTTAGAGTGTTATTTTATTTTCTCATAACTCTATGTAAGACATAATCTTTGACCTCCTCAAATGATGTCTCTCGTCTTAAGCATAGGCTTTGTTCACAACATAATAAATCGTTTTATGTACAGAAGTACTAAAAAGAATGAAATGATATTGTTATCCCCTTAGAAATTAAAAGATGGCTAATCTAAGTTTCGTAGGAGGAGTATTTTATTGTTAACAAAAGTTTATGGGTGCTCTGCACCCTTTCGGGAATTTCATTGCGAACCTTAACCCCGAGGAATCCTCGTAGTTCGCTCCCATAATCTGATGAAACATACACGGTCGAGTCACATTATTGTGACTACCAGCTAATATCCAGCGTAACCGCCGTGTACAGCGCGGACAGCTGCTAGACGGGCTGGGAGTGACTCGATAAGTTGCTGGAAGGTGTTCACAGGTATGTGGAGCCATGCTGACTGCAGTTCATCTGACAGATGTTGGAGGGCGCGTGGTGGAGGATTCATAG
The DNA here is from genome assembly GCA_039090855.1 of Macrothele yani. Classification (NCBI taxonomy): domain Eukaryota; kingdom Metazoa; phylum Arthropoda; class Arachnida; order Araneae; family Macrothelidae; genus Macrothele; species Macrothele yani. Next base: position 17,417,914 of record CM077030.1, read on the forward strand.
AGCGAACAACACGGTCGAGGTGGTCCCACAGATGCTCAATTATGTTTACGTCTGGGGGATTAGGGAACCAAGGAAGTACTTTGAAGTCCTCATCGTGCTCTTTCAACCTCTATAGGTAATTTCTAGCTGTGTAACACGTCGCATTGTAGTGCTGGGACATTCTATCCGCCCCAGGGAAGACAATCAGCATATATGGGTGTACGTGGTCTGCAAGGATGGATTCATAACGAATTCGGTGCAGATTGCCTTCCACAGGTATGAGTGGACCCATAGAATGCCACGAAAACATTCCCCAGACCATACCGCTGACCCCAGTAGCTTGTGTTCTTCCAGAAACGGTTGAGGAGTGTTTGTTCTCCGATGTTTCTCGCCTTGTACGCTAACGTTCATCCGTTCAATGAAGCAGAAAACGTGACTCATTGGAGAAGGCAATCCTTTGCCAATCAGCGGAGGTCCAATACCGATACTGCCATGCAAATGTAAGCCTTTTCTGCCGATTCATCTTCGTTAGCATAGGTGCAGTGACGATCCGTTTGCATCTTTGCCCCATACACAGCACCGTTCGCTGAACTGTCGTTTTAGACACACTTCCGATAGCCCCTGGTTCATTCGGCCAGTGAGTTGCTCCACTGTAGCGTCTCGATCGGCCCTCACGCACCTTCGAAGCCGACATTTACTTCTCACATCAACGGCGCGTGGTGCTCCGTAGTTTCTACGTCGCTTATTCGCAATGGTGCCATTTCTCCACTCACGGCATTCTTTAACCACAGCAGCACGCGAACAGTTAACAAACTGCGCTGCTTCCGAAATACTGCCACCCTTGGCCAAAAATCCTATAATCATCTTTTTTTACAAATCTGATAAATCGATTTTATCCATGAGAGCAACGAGTGATGTGTTTTCAGAATGCCTACAGCGCGCTGTATACACTGACGGAAAACAAATCCCAACACCACGAAAAAATAGTTGTAGAGGAATGAAATGGTGGCAATACATTTGTATAGGTAACATATTTAATCGATTAAGGTTTTAAGATCACAGCTTATTGTAAGCGCGAGAAGAGCCATTTTAAATGTGAAATGCTGGTACATTAATAACCGGTGTAACCGCCAGAATGTTGAATGCAAGCACGCAAACGTTCATGCATTGTGTCATACAGGTGCTGGATGTCAGTTTGTGGGATGGAGTTCCATGCCTGTTGCACTTGGTCGGTCAATACAGGGACGGTTAATGCTGGTTGGGGGTGACGCTGGAGTTGCCGTCCAATGATGTCCCATACGTGCTCGATTGGTGAAAGATCTGGCGATCTAGCATGCCACGGCAACATGTCGACACTCTGTAGAGCATGTTGGGTTACAACAGAGGTATGCGGGCGAGCGTTATCCTGTTGGAAAACACCCCCTGGAATGCTGTTCATGAATGGCAGCACAACAGGTTGAATCACCAGACCGACGTACAACTGTGCCGTCAGGGTGCGTGGGATAACCACGAGAGTGCTCCTGCTGTCATAGGAAATTGCTCCCCAGACCATAACTCCAGGTGTAGGTCCAGTGTGTCTCGGCAGCAGACAGGTTGGTTGCAGGCGCTCACCTGGCCTCCTTCTAACCAACACACGGCCATCACTGGCACCCAGGCAGAACCGGCTTTCATCAGAAAACACAACAGATCTCCACTCCGTCCTCCAATGAGCTCTAGCTTGACACCACTGACGTCGCAAACGGCAGTGGTTCGGAGTAAGTGGAATGCATGCTACAGGGCGTCTGGCTCGGAGCTGTCTTTCAAGTAACCGATTTGTAACAGTTCGTTGTGTCACTATGGTGGCAACTGCAGCTCGAATTGCTGCCGCAGACACGGTACGATGCGCCACGGCCATACTCCGTACACGGCGGTCTTCCTTCTCAGTAGGACCACGTGGCAGGCCGGAACCCGGTCTTCTTGAAGCAGTACTTTCCCTTGACTTCCGCTGCCAACAATCATGCACAGTGGCTACATTCCTGTCAAGTCGTTCTGCAATATTGCGGAAAGAAAATCCACCTTCTCGTAGCCCTATTACACGAATTCGTTCAAACTCCGTGAGCTGTTGATATAATGGCTTCTTCGTCTTTTTAAAGGCATTCTTGACTAACATAAACACACTACGTCGAATCTCAACGATAACTAACGCTCACGAACGTTACAGCGGGCATTTACAGCAAACCTGCTTTGCATGTTCCGAGGCGCTACTAGCGCCACACGTATGCGCCGAGCGCGAAATTGGCATAGACGTCATCTCACAGATGTACTCTCACCGCCTACCAACTGTCGTTTATCTAACACAGCCCCTTCTTGGTGTTGGGATTTTTTTCCGTCAGTGTATATTCTCCAAGCCGGCTCACGGCACGTGCGGTCTTTCATTAGATACGCGCTGTTGACTTGAAAAGTAGGAGATGTGCATAGTAATATGACTCGACTGTGTATTTTGAAAAACAAAAACTCTTACTAATAAGAAAAGATATTTTGGACTTTTACTGAAATCTGAATAAAATTTGAAGCTAACGGAGAAATGAAAGAAAAGACAGCTGGAATAAAACTAGATTTCTGCTCATTTACCCGCAAAGTAATTAATCTTCCCAATATCCGAAACGTCTGCTTGCATTAGATGAATGGAGTGGGTATCTGAATGTGTCACAGCTGCGAGCAAATAAGAAAATAGCCAGGATAATATTTCGTGCTTAAATTTAACGTCTGTCTCATAACAAGAGCGGGCTCCGCTGCCTCGCCTACCTTGAGCGCAGCATATGTTTGAAGCCCACACGCTACAGAACAAGTTATTAAAGGCGATGAGAATATTTCAGATTCCTTCCTTAAAGAGGGCGAAGGGCTCTTCTTGAGGAACTGGAGGGTTAGGAAGGAAGGCGAGCTCCCCGGATTATGTAGACCCTAAGTTCATAGCACCGCGCGCGTAAATTATTTTCTGATGAAACACGAAATCTTGGGAAGCAAAGTTCTGCTTACCTTAATAGCGATGCGACTGCCTTCTAATTGCGTATTTTAAGTTTGTGGCTGCGATGAAATGTATTGCATCGCTAGTGAAATATACATGTAACTGAACAATGGGACACATATTTCCTATGGCAAAATGGCCACCTGCATCACGTGGCTAATATAACCTTTTGACGAATTCAGCTTCTATTCTCTCTGTGTGTGTGTGTGTGTGTGTTTGAAGCCACTTACGGCATAGAAGCTTTCGCTTTCGAAATGGGTTTTACAAAGCTGTGTTAAACTTCAGTTCCGTACACCTTAATTTAATTACCTCCCAATTCGAAAACTTCCAATTTTCGTTCTCGCCAGATTCCTTTCGTATAGCGACAATTTTCTCCCCTTTGCCTCTTAATCACATGAAGAGCATTTTACTCAAGCCATCTGCAGCAAACAATAACAGTGATAAAAGATATTATCACACGGCATTGAAGTAAGCTGATTAAAAGAAAGAAATCTCAAGCAACCTTTCAGAGAAGTAAAATGAATTGATCCAATTATACTTCCCATGTTATTAAAAGGGTAAATAATTGTTTTACAGAAAAAAAAATAAAGCGAATGTCTAAATGGTCTTGAAACATAATGTCGTCTCTCTGAGAGTCAGCTGATAATTAGTTAAAGTACTCAAGTAGAAATCATTTAAGAAAGCAATTAAAATTAATAATAACTTGCAATCTGATGAATAATTTCGTTTAATGAAGCATAGCCTCAACGTGTCCCATTTCTTAAAGCTGGAAATATTTTATTATAATTGCCTGTGAAGAAAAAATAAAGATTTATTTTAAAAAATCATTTTTAACTTATTAGAAACAGAATGAATCTTACTGACGTGAAAATAGAAATACTAAAAAAAAAAATGTTTTGCCACTCAGCCTCTTCTTGACATATGAAATAAGGGAATGGTAAAGTGTTTCGGAAATCTTTGTGTATTAAAATCACTTATAAAGTTTACGAACTAGCTTTTATCTACAAAGGGTGAGTCGAAAGATTTGCAAAATTTTAATAACTTTATGTCTTAACACGTAACTCTTTGATAAAAGCTGACTAGCATTCATAGTACAAGCCATCGTGTTGCACAGTCCTTAGTTGAAAATAAATTAGCTGAAAACAAATTGTTCTCTTGGCAAGGAGTTTAATGTTTTTTATTTTCGTTTCGCTTTTCTTTATCTTTCCTTCTGCTTCTTTCAGTCCCTTATTTCCAAGTGCCATATCGAAAAGCGAATCATGATATAACATAATGCTAGTTATTGTACTAAACACTTGAAAGAACGTTTTGTTCTTTGTTTTTCATTTTGTTTGAAGTCTTTGTCATCCGAATGCACTGCATAAACCATTAACTACACTAATACATCCTTCTTTAAGAAGGGAACAAGAACGTGGGAAAACAACAGCTACTGTTAATAGTTTAAAATATATGCTGTGTTTGAAATGAAATTCATGTATATGGGAGGATCACAATCTTTTTGTAGCAGACAAAAAACAGAGCAATGCATGAAAACCTAAATACAAAAAATCTCAAATGATGCATATATATTCATATCAATTTGAATGCACAAGGATTTATTATTGAAGTCTATTTTCGCCATTGAAAATACTAAATAATATACACTGAAGTGCCAGAAAAACTGGTACAGACGAGCTTATGCAAAATACATAGAAACGTCACCTATGCGCGTGCGTATATAAAGCGATAGACATTCTTGCCAGCTGTTAGAGCTGTTTTCGGTATGAGAATGACAGGTATTAACGATTTAAGCGATTTTCAACGCGGTGTCATAGTTGGCGCTCGTGAGATGGGCCATGTGATTTCGGAGGTAGAAACGAAGTTCGGATTTTCACGGACGACCATTGTAAGGGTGTACCGTGACTACAAGAATTCCGGCAAAACCTCCGACTTATGATACAAGTGTGGCCGTAAAAAAAAACATTGGGTGAACGTGACCATCGTCGGCTGTCAAGAATCGTTTCACGCGATAGGCGTGCATCACTCTAGCAGGTATCATCGGAATTCAATGCTGGAGCCTCAAAAAGCATCAGCGTCCGGACTGCGCAACGTATCCTGCACGATATGGGCTTCGGAAGCCGACGCAAAACTCGAGTTCCCTTGATGGGTGCACGACACAGAGCTGTGCGTCTCGCTTGGGCACGGCAACACCGCCACTGGACACTTGATGACTGGAAACAAGTAGCCTGGTCTGACGAGTCGCGTTTCCGACTGTAACGGGCAGATGGAAGAATTCGTGTGTGACGCAAACCCCATGAAGCCACGAATCCCGCCTGTCAACAGAAAACTCTACCGGCTGGTGGGAGGTCCGTAATGGTATGGGGTATGTTTAACTGGACTTCATTGGAACCCCTGGTACGTCTATAAACGTCTGAGACCGGCCAACGCTATGTGCGCATCCTTTCTGATGAGGTACACCTGCTCATGTCCTGTATTCATGCTGATGGGTTGGGCCTGTTCAAACAGGACAATGCACCTCAACACAAGTGTCGGGACGCCACATTATGGTTAGAGGAGCATTCATCTGAGTTTGGGGTGTTGCCATTCCTACCCAAGTTCCCAGATCTGAACGTGATAGAACACATTTGGGATGCCATGCAACGCGCTATCGAACATAGGAATCCGAGACCTCGGAATACACCCGAATTGTGGAACGCTCTGCAGGAATTATGGTGTGCATTGCCTACAGCATATTTCCAGAAGCTAGTGAAGTCCATGCCCTGTCGTTTTTCTGCAGTCCTGCGCTCCCGTGGGATCTACCAAGTATTAGACTGGTGTACCAGTTTTTCTGGCACTTCAGTGTAGATCTCCTTTCATGAGCAAAGCTCACTACGAAATGTCAAATAAATTTGTACAAGAAAAATATCATTTTTTTATCTTGGAGCTTGCTTCCCAAAGTAAAGAAATGGGTTTAAAAAATTAATAATAGAAAATTTAATTGGTGTACATTGATTTTACGAAAACCGAAGGTTTTGAAATTGATGATGCAAATCTGCAAATGTAGAAGTAACCGATGCCTACTTTTATTTGCGACAATAAATAGAAAGTCATGATCGTATATAAGAAGAAATAACTAAGCTTATGATAATGTAAGTCGTGAGAATTGACGGAACATTTCTGAAAATAACGTGTAGCAAAGTTGCCGGTAAGTGTCCGTTTTATTAATAGAATTCCGTTTTTACATGCTCCTGTTTTATTTTTAGCTTTTGCATTTTCACAGATTTTCCCTATTCAGTAGTTCTTTTTATTTCAGAAAAGTCAGTTTTAAGTTTTCCTGTATTGATACAGAAATTTCTAAAAATCGAAAACGCTGAGTTTCCCAGCCCTTACACCAGAGAATCCTTTCGGCCGATGGCAGGGATCGAACGCATGCCAATTGGGTTAGGCCTACCCAAGACGCGTGTTCTAACCACGGAAACAAGAAACAGGAAGTCTTAGGAACTGCACTCACGTTCAAGGTAAAACTAATATCGCGATGATAAAGTCCCTGTTTTTTCATTAATGCCAATGATTTAGTCATTTTGTTTTCTGTTGGAGCTTATTACTTCTTTGAATATGCTTGCAATAATTCAATGTTTTTGTAGGAGGACTTACCACAAATTAGGTTGTTTTTCAAGGTGATACCTCGAAGCAACAGAATGCTTTGGAACTTGCGTTTCTTTTTTAATTGGAAATAATTTTCAATTACCAATATCATTATATTATTATCATTCAATATTATTATCATTATGTATAATTTTCATATATATGTATTTATGGAACAAAGAGGATCACGTAATTGGAAAAGAACTTAAAAAACGCAAGTTATTAAGTTGCGTTTTTAAGTTTCTTTTCCAATTAGGTTTCTAAGTTTTTCGTTCTAAGGCACGTTTTTTAGTGTTTTTCGTTTTTAGCTAAGCAAGTTCTGGATGGTGGTAAGTGGTATGTTGTACCATTCTTCCTGCAGAAACTGCTCCAATTCCTTGAGAGACGCCGGAGGAGGATAACGGGATGACACTCTGTTTTCCAACACAGACCACAGGGGCTCAAGGATGTTTACGTCCGGTCACCGTGCAGGCCAGGCAAGGTGTGCAACTTCAGCTTCATGTTCCTCAAACCATGATTAAACAGTTCGACATCTGTGAATCATCATTTTGAAGGTGCAATGTCTTGACGGAAACGATGTCTGCGGCATTGAATGCACAGGGTCGGCCGAAAGAATGACATAGTCACCGCTAGTGATCCACCCGTGTAAGGTGATAATGGGACCTGCTGCAAACCACGAGATCATGGCCCAAACCATTATGGAACCGCCACCATGCTTCACTTTAGGAAGGAGACAGCCTGGGTTGTGGGCTTCTGCGGGGGTTCTCCAAAAGTAAACTCATCCTGTGGTGAGGATGAGTGGGAAACTTGATTCATCGGGAAATAAGACATGTTTTCAGTGATCCGCAGTCCACGTTTTATGTTCCTGGCACCACTGTAGTAACCGTTTCATATTCACCTGTGACACCAGGGGTTTTGCAATCGCAGCTCTTCGTAAATATTGTGCTTATGCAATTCCCGTCGCACGGTATGGGTCGACACTGTGTTTTGGAGATGTTCATTAAGCTCAGCAGTCACTTTTGTCGCTTTGGTCTTCCTCCTTGCGGTCACAACCCTCTTTAATGTCCTCCTGTCTCTCGCAGTGAGTACAGTTTTTCTTCCAGAGTTGTGTCTCGCAGATGATGATGTGCCTTGAACTTTGTATGCTGTCATGACCTTCTACACGGTACCTCTCAATACCCCCAATACCTGTACCACTGTGGTTACCGACGCACCAATCAGACAGGCTCCGACAATCTGCCCTCTTTGTAACTCTAACAGGTCACTCATTGTGCCTTCGCGTGGAACGAGATTATGCAAACCCCGATTTACAATGCAATCACACAGACCCTTGAGACTATAAGAAACAGTTTTTACAAAAGAAATTGTAGCTGCATGTCTGTTTTACACAAAAAGCAGCACATGCCAAAGTCATTATTTTCAGCCAAGTGTTTCCATTATTTTGGACAACTCCTGTAAATATATCACAAGACTTATAGAATCAGTAAGAAGCACACAAAATGTAACATGATCACTGCAAAACCGTACCTAGCTGCAGGTTTCAAAATTAATCAGTATAGTAATAGAGTCAAGTAATTTTCAATCCTAATAAAATACTATCGAAATAACACCCTAAAAATTCTGAAAAAAAATTAAAATGGGTAAATACAGAAAGAGAGAAATTAGAAAAATCCACACATTTTAAGATATTAAAGAGTGCTTTACCACTATGGAGCACTAAACCACTCCTCAGGGAAAGACGCCTGGAGCCCCGTGGCCTAAGGTTCAAAATTCGTAAGAGTGCTGAATTTTTGTAGCTAAAGAACAGAAGTCTTAACCAATTAAGTATCAAATACTTCCTTAGCACTCTGTCTTCCCTACCTGAACCGGTTAGTAGAACTTAAATAACATAAAACATCTGGAACTTACATGTAACTCACAAATGAATCACATATAACCTTAATTAAAATTATGAAGCACACAAGATCAAAACCGTAAGTTCTCCAAGGCAGAAATGCAAACAAGATCTGGCAGTTATGTTTCAGAACTCACGTCTTAAGGTAAACGATAAGTCAATAAGGGTACTTTCCGAAAATAGTGAAATATTTTTGATACGTCGTAGATGAAAGTTTGGGCTGTTAGAATTCTCCTGGGCGACTCGGAGGAAATAAAGTTTTTATTGTAGCCCTAAGAAATTGTTAATATAGAAATTAAGTTGGTGTAATATTACATAATCTAACTGTAAAACTTGAATTGGAAGTAAAAGACGACAATAGATTTTAAAAGTGGAACTTGCAGAAATTAAGAGGATAGTTATTATTCAACATTTCAAAAATGCCTTTATTCTTCAGTAAAATAACATTTCTATGTACATGACAATGGAATTCTGCCAATAAATACAGCGGTATATACATCAGCTGGAAAGTTCCAGTGAAACGTAAAACAAAATATTGTTAAAATCAAAAAAAATATTTCGCCACGTAGGGCGAAGGAGAGGCAGACAATAAAGCACGAGCGATACAAACGAAAATGTTTACCTACAGTATTGTAGACAGGGCAAGACATGAATCTATACTATGCACAAATTCCAATTAAGCATTACTACCATACTAAAGATTAAACATTAGGTACTAATTCACAGAAATGCAACAGTGATGCTACATTCAAAATTTACAACATATGTACAGAAGTATTCAGTGACAAGGGAAATAACGCTAAATGTACTCAGAAGGGCATCTTGTTGCATTAAATTATACACACAGTGACTAATATTTTAAAAAAATATTCAACATAATGAAGGGGACATTGCGTGGGCAGTAAACTGTGCAGAAGGAAGAATTATATACAACAACATAAAACCCAACATTATCGAAGAGAACATGGGAAACATGGTGAGCTATCTTCAATGGCACATTAAAACAGAAAAATCACTAATAGCGAAGCACCAAAATTAATACGTAAAAACATGATTTGTTACAGTGAACGTGGGCGACAACAAAAATCCCACTTATAGGTTGAGATGTAACTGCAAATTGTGGATATGGAACCACCCAGCCGATTGGGCCCAAGTGGATTGAAAAACGCTATCGGTGTTTGTTGAGGCAGCACGAGAGTGCTCCATTTGGAGGCGAGTGGTTAACCGTGCTAGGAAGCGTCTCCGAATGATAGCACTTGCCTCCTGAGGAGGTGGAATAAGAGCGGGGAAGCGTTGTTGAAGATGGAAAGCATAGACAGTGAACTTCACAAGAAGAAAAATATAACGGCACACAGGAGGCAAGTGAGTAGGTGGATGCTTTGTTTGGAGTAGCCAAGCATATGCAAGAAATGGTAACGATCGAGCACAAATTTGATCAGCAAGACGAAATGCTGTGTTTAGGACTGGCAGGAGAACGGGGCAGAATAGGTATTGATGTTGGACGTCGCTGACTTCAGGGCAAAAGGAGCACTGCGGAGAGGTGAGAAGGGTCATGCGAAACAGTACTGATGGATCAGGGAGACGAAGGTGAAGAAATTGCCAATGGACATTGAGTTCAAGAGGGGAGGAAAGGGGGAGGTAGATGCTGTCCAGATGGCGGGGAGAAGAGAAGGAGGAGCAGAATGAACAGAAAGTGGAAGTGCGGGAGGGGAAAGAAGAAGCCAATAAAGAGAAGAGGAGGAGAGAGAAGTAACTAGAACCGGGGAGCTACGAATGAGGAGAAAGAACGGTAGGGAAAGAGGAGCAGAGGGGACCGAGAAGAGACCATCAGGTGAAGCGAGGAGTGGAAAGAGGCTCCAAAGCGCTGTGCGAAGAAGAAGATATTCGTTAGCAAGAGTAATGGTTGGAGATAGAAACAGGGAAGAAAAGAGGTCTCCAGGTTAGATCAGAAGTTACGAGAGAACGGACAGTTATCACACCAGAGCGGATCCAATGAGGAAAGTAAAAGTAAGGGAGGTTAGGAGGGTGAATAAGAGAAGAGAAGAAGAGAGGTTCATCTAGGAGATCAAGAGTTGAAGAAGGAAATGAACGGAGAAGAGGAAGCGAACGAAAGAGAGAAAGGCCCTCTCGCAGGACAGGAGGGAGGTGGGACGGGAGAAGAGAGTATGCATCCATCTTCAGAAACAGTAGGAAGGTGAAAGATGGGTCACGGAAAGAAGCTAGAACATTCAAGGTAGTGGTAAGGGACGGAACAGTTGAAGTGGCAAGGCGAATGAAATGAATAATGCGATGAGTTTTATAAAGGAAAGCTGGATCAGGAAGCTGGATGCCACCCAAAGAGGCTGGCAGATGAAGCGTGGCAGGTTTAACCCAGTGATGTGAAGACCAGATGACGGAAGTTGAGAGGCGAGTGATGGTCATCATTTGTGACACGGGCACAACCGTCGACATCCAAGAGTATTCGCATAGAGAGATAAGTTGTCGACGAACAACGGCTGCTCGTTGACGGAACGATGTGAAAGGGCGGGCCTTACTCCAGTAGGCAGCAGTCCGTTGTATCCGGGGAAGAAGAGCAGTCCAGGTGGCAGATGCAGAAGCCAAGGGCAATCCGACATACGCACCGAGGATCTTCTGTGTAGTGGCTGTCCACTGCGCACCCCAAGGAGCATCAGTGCGGGCAGCCCATGCCCCGCACCATAAGCCAGTACTTTTAGTGGCATTCAGCGCTGCTCCAGATAATGCAACATACTGTTGATATACAGAATACAGGCGATCAAATTGAGATTCATCCCGGACGCAAAAGGTCACATCATCAGCATAGGCGGTGAAAATTATTCGATGATGACAGTACTAGCCACTGTCGGCGGTAGGACATCCAGGAGTGATCTTCGGGCTGCTAACAGGAAAGGCTCAAAAGCGAGAGCGAATAGCTGGCCGGAGAAACTGAGGACCTTAACAGAGTGCTGTTGAAATATTATGAAGAATTTGGACATATAATTGAGGTTTCCAGAGAATATTGGCGTAATTTACGTAAATTTTGTGTCTTTCAAAATTACATTTATGATCAGAGGAACCTTTTAATTCAGAGTCGGGGTATCCCTATGGGGACCTCTTTCTCCAGTTTGCTTGCAAATTCATACCTACATCACTAAGAAAGGAATCTCAATCTGTGATAAAGTGACAAATTTTAGATACATAGATGACCTCATTAGTTTCAAGGTCGGTAAGGAGGATTTTCTTCTGGAGAGTTATTACCCTTCGTGACTAGTCTTGGAAAAGATCAGCAACGTTTCCAGAGTTACTTTTCCGGATTTGGAAATTCCTCGGACTCGTGAAGGAATTCTTACGGGATTATTTGACAAAAGAACCGAATTTGATTTTGTTCCTCAACCTTTGAGTGTCTGGAATTCAAAAATCCCTAAAACAATTCACAGGAATATTATAATTTCATAGTTCCTACTAATTTCGCGTATTTGCAATAATAAGTTTAATACCACAAAATTTCTAAAGTTACTGTATTCCAAGTTGTTGATTAATAACTATACTCTTAATTTTTGCAAGTTCCACTTTCAAAATCTAATGTCGTTTTTACTTCCAATTCAAGTTTTACAGTTAGAGTATGGAATATTACACCAACGTAATTTCTATATTAACCATTTGTTAGGGTTACAATAAAAACCTTATTTACTCCGAGTCGCCCAGGAGAATTCTAACAGCCCAAACTTTCATCCATGACGTATCAAAAACATTTCACTATTTTCGGAAAGTACTCTTATTGACTTATCGTTTACCTTAAGACGTGAGTTCTGACCATAACTGCCAGATTTTGTTTGCATTTCTGCCTTGGAGAACTTACGGTTTTGATCTTGTGTGCTTCCTAATTTTAATTACGGTTATGCGTGGTTCTTTTGTGAGTTACATGTAAGTTCCAGATGCTTTATGTTATTTAAGTTCTACTAACCGGTTCACGTAGGGAAGACGGAGTGCTAAGGAAGTATGTGATATTTAATTGATTAAGACGTCTGTGCCTTTGGCTACGAAAAATCCAGCACTCTCATGAAACCTGAACCTTAGGCCCCTGGGATCCAGGCGGCTTTCCCTAATGAGTGGTCTGGTACTCTGGAGTGCTTTAGCCTTAAAGAAAAGTTTGGATTTTTCTAATTTCCATCTTTTTGTATTTAACCATTTTAATTCTCCTTTCAGGATTTATGGCGTGTTATTTCGATAGTATTTTATTAGAATTGTAAATTACTTGTGGTTGACTCTATTGCTATAGTATATATAAAACTTTTTATTATATATATAACAAGTTTTTAGTGTTTTAGTTAAGTTTTATCGTTTTTAGTTAAGCAAATGATTTTGGTTTTTTTTCGTTTTTAGTTAAATTTTTTTTAGTTTATTGCGTTTTAACTCAAGTTATTAAATTGCGCTTTTTTTAGCACGTCTTTTGTAAAAAAAGATCGTGCTTCTGTTATCGGTTTGTCTGTCGGTCTGTACCCACGATATCTCTGCAACTATTAGTCCGATTTGAAATTTTTTTTTTTTTGCATTGGTAAGCTTAAAAAATGATGATCCTTTATTTATTTTTTTTACGATGTACAATTTCGCCGCTAGAGGGCGTAAAGGCAGATGATGTCGAATTCAGAAATACGTTTTATTCCACATATTTGCTTCTAACCATCCGATTGAGAAAAAAATTATCTTTCGATTCCATTTATGTCGAAGTGTATTTTAGATATAGTTACTTTTTCAAATTACGCATAGATTTGTCGCTAAGGGGCGTAAAAGTAAAATACATTTTCCCCGATAACTCTTCTTCTAAAACTCCGATTTGAAATATTTTTTCTTCAGCGGATACATCTCCTGAAGGAGAATCTATTGCATATAGTTTCAAATTTTTAGTAAAGAATACTTTGGCGACCAGGGGCGTAAGTGTTAATTTTTGCTTCTGATGTATTTGCCATAAAATCTGAGCTTCTAAAATATCGATTGAAAAAATTATTTCGTGGACTAATGCCACTCACATCGATAAACCTTTTCGGAATATTTTCTTCTTAAAATATTCCACAGTTTCTCCGCCAGGGTGCGTAGATATACATCTTATTTTTGTCAATATCTCTACTTCTAGGAGTCCGATTTGAAAAATTCCTTCTTTATTGGATAGTGTCTTCCGTGTGACATGTTTTTCATATAATTTCAAAATTTTCAAGTAATTCATACACTTTCCGCTAGGGGCGTAGCGGTAAATTGCGTTTCCCCCTATATCTCTGCTTCTAAATCTCCGATTTGAAAAATTCTTTCTGCACCGGATACAGCTCCTGATGGGAAATCGTTTGCATATAATTTCTAATTTTTGTAAAAAAAAATAGTTTGGCCACCAGGGGCGTAAATCTTAATTTCCGCTTCTGTTGTATTTGCAGTAAAATATGAGCTTCTAAATTATCGACTGAAAAAAACGTCGTTTGCTGACCGATACTACTCATGTCGACAAACCTTTTAGAAACATTTTCTTCTTAAAATAGTGCATGGTTTCTACGCCAGGGGTCGTAGATGTATATCTTATTTTTGTCAATATCTCTACTTGTAGGAGTCCGATATGAAAAATTCCTTCTTTGTTGGATAGTGTTTCTAGTGTGACATGTGGTTTATATAATTTCAAAATTTTCAAGTATTTCATAGACTTTCCGCTAGGGGGCGTAAATGTAAATTGCGTTTCCCCCTATATCTCTGCTTCTAAATCTCCGATTTGAAAAATTCTTTCTGCACCGCATACAGCTCCTGATGGAAAATCGTTTGCAAATATTTTCTAATTCTTGTAAGAAATGGTTCGGCCGCCAGGTGGCCTAAGTTTTAATTTCCGCTTCTGTTGTATTTGTAGCAAAATATAAGCTTCTAAAATCTCGATTGAAAAAAAAGTCCTTTGTTGACCGATACTGTTCATATCGACAAACATTTTAGGAAAATTTTCTTCTTGAAAAAATGCATGGTTTCCATGCAGGGGTGCGTAGATGTATATCTTAATTTTGTCAATATCTCTACTTCTAAGAGTATGATTTCAAAAATTCCTTCTGTGTTGGATAGTGTTTCCGATGCGAAATGTTTTTCCTATAAATTCAAAATTTTCAAGTAAATCATAGACTTTCCGCTAGGGGGCACAAAGGTAAATTGCGTTTTCTGCGTTATTTCTGCTCCTAAAGCTCTGATTAGAAAACTTCTTCCTGTATCGCATACAAGACCTCATGGAAAATATTTTTCACATAATTTCTAATGTTTGGTAAAGAATGGTTTAGCCACCAGGGGTCATAAGTGTTAATTTCTGCTTCTGAAGTATTTGTTGCAAGATCTGGGCTCCTAAAACCTTGACTATTTTTTTTTCTTTGACCGATGCCGCTCATATGGAAAAACCTTTTGCGAATACTTTCTTCCTAAAATAATGCATGGTTTTCCCACCAGGTGAAGTAAAGTCGCATCTTATTTTTGTCGATATCTATGTTTCTAAGAGTTCGTAAGCTCACAATTCCGTTTACAGCAGTATTTGAGGGATTGAAAATCTTCTTTCTTTCGTCAGATCTATTGTTTTCCATACCGGTTCCATGAACTTTGAATAGCTTTGATAAATTTAGTTTGCGTCAGAACGGATTTAAAAGACGTGCTTATTACACTCAAAAAGTCGGTGTCATCTTTCTTGTTTAAAGATTTTTTCAGTTTGATGTAAATAGATACTTGCGTTATTTCTTTATATTGAAAAAAATTATATGATATTTGCTATTGGTGATAATGATACTGATATCATTATTATCAATATCATTATCATTAGTACCAATAGCATTATTAAATATCATTATTATCAACACCGTTATCATTATTATCTATGACATTATCATTACTATCTATACCATTATCATTACATGATATATCATTATATCATTTTTTCAATATCATATAATTGATAAAACTTTTCAATTACCTGTAAGAAATGGTGAAATGTATAGTTTTATGGAACTACTTCACAAAACTTCTAAATACAAAATTTACTCTTGATACCTATAAAAAATTCTGTCTCAAGCTCTCCAGACACTAAGACATAGACACCGTACAATCACCTGTACCATAATTTAAATATGCGGCTTGTTACGGTAAAACAATATATAATGCCTGGTACATAAAATGTGGGATGTAAGGTCAGGTGATGCGTAACATCACAGCCTCTCCTTGACAAATGTCAACCCCGCCTTCTCGTGGTGCATCCTGTTCCCACTAAAGGGGCTCTGACGACCGCCCATAGCGGTATAACTATACCATCGGGATTAGAGGAAATTCTATCCCACACTCACCAACCCGCTTGGCCAGCGTGGTGAGTTATGGCCAAACCCCTTCAAAATGATTCCACAACTTAAATCTTGGCCCTCAGTCTCCGGCAGCTGGAATGTACCTGGCCAAGACAGCGGCCAGTGCGACATGAAGGCAGAGGGTGCTAAGAATCCCCGGAGGACCGGACTAGGCTGCCATCTGATACTGACCTTGGCTACTTACAATGGACGCTCCCTATCTTCTGATTCAAGGCTTCTTGAATTGGAAGAGGAACTACAAAGGATCAAGTGGGACATCGTGGGGCTAAGTGAGGTAAGGAGAAAAGGAGAAGATCTCATCGAACTGAAAAGTGGACATCTCTTCTACTATCGTGGGACAGATACTGGCAGAACTAGTGGTGTTGGATTTATAATAAACAAGAAACTGAAGGATAAAGTTGTAGAAGTTAAAAGTTCCTCTGACAGAGCTGCACGACTTGTTATCCAACTCTCGAAAAGATACCAGGCTCAGATTATTCAAACGTATGCACCCACCACAAGTCATCCTGAAGAAGAAATTGAAGAATTTTATGAGGAAATTTGTCATCTAAATAATAAAGGTAAGCAGCACTTGAAAATAATTCTGGAGGATTTCAATGCAAAAATAGGGCAACGGCAACAGAATGAAACTTCAGTAGGTAAATTCGGTCATGGCAACAGAAACCAGCGTGGAAATACTCTCGTTGAGTTTGCAGAGGCAGAAGGGTTTTTCATCTTGAACTCCTTCTTCAAGAAAAAGCCACACAGGAAATGGACATGGAGACATCCAAATGGGACGACAAGTGAAATTGATTTTATTATGTGTAACAAAAAATTCGTCACAGAAGACTGCAGTGTGCTAAACAAGTTCAACACAGGTAGTGACCATAGATTGGTGAGATGTAAGATGCACCTCAACACTAAACTTGAACGTGGCAAGCTCATAAGACAAACAAAATCTATTGACATAACCAACCTTAAAAAACACCATAATACCTTCAAGTTAGAACTGAAGAACAGGTTCTCTGCTTTAGAAGTCCTAACATCGGAAGAAGTGGACATCTCTGAAGTTAACAGAAAAGTAACCAAAGCTCTTATGGAAACAGCAACAAAATTAGCTGGGTCTAAGAACAAGTTGCATGTAAACAAATTATCAGGAAAAACCAAAATGTTGATGCAAAAAAGAAGAGAGATGAGGACAACTAAAGAAGATGTGACTCTCAAAGTGGAATATATAGAGCTATGCAAGACAGTAAGAAAAAGTATCACTGAAGACGTAAGGAAATTCAACTGTGAACTAGTGAGGAAAACAATTGAAAACAACCAAAGCCTAAAGATAGCAAAGGGACATCTCAGTAAGGGAAGAAAACAGATTATGGCACTGAGAAAAGAAGATGGTTCTGTAACAAGAAATAGAGGCGAAATTTTGACAAGAGTGAAAGATTTCTACTCCAAATTATATGAAAGGGATGATATATGCACTCCAGACATCATGAAAGATACCAGTACCAGAGTTCCTCCAGTCCTTCCAGCAGAAGTTGCACATGCAATCAAGAACATGAAGCGGGGAAAAGCTCCAGGAGAAGATGGAATTACTGTAGACATCATACAAGAAGCAAGTGGAGAAATCGAAACAGTACTCGCCCAAATTTTCACTCGATGCCTTAATGGAGGAAAGATTCCTGAGGATTGGAACACCGCTACAATGATCCTGCTACATAAGAAAGGTGACATTGAGGATCTCGGAAACTACAGACCTATCAGCCTCCTATCAGTAGTTTATAAAATCTTCACTAAAGTTCTTTCACACCGCTTGAAGGTAACACTGGACATGGCTCAACCGAGAGAACAAGCTGGATTCAGGAGTGGCTACAGCACAATAGATCATATCCACGTGCTGAGAGAACTAATTGAAAGAGCGAGGGAATATGAACTTCCATTGTGCATGGCTTTTATCGATTATGAAAAAGCCTTTGATTCGGTGAAACCATCAGCAGTTACAATGGCTCTGAAAACCTGCGGTATTGAAGATGCATACATTAATATTATTAATAACATCTATGAAAATGCAAGTGCAAAGATTAGGCTGTTTGAAAATACAACACACGTAAAAATTGGAAAGGGAGTGAGACAAGGTGGCACCATATCTCCGAAGCTCTTTAATGCCACATTGGAGGGTGTTTTTCAGTCGCTGAGCTGGGAAAACAAGGGGATAAAGATTAATGGAGATTATCTAACCCACCTTCGTTTTGCTGATGACGTAGTCATTTTTGCAACTACCCCATCAGAGCTGCAGAGTATGATCCAGGAACTTGCTGACAAGAGTAAAGAAGTGGGATTAAAAATGAACTTTCAGAAGACAAAAGTGATGTTCAATGCTTTTACAAGAAATGAAGATTTATCGATTGATGGAGAAAGCTGGAGATAACAGACACGTACGTTTATCTTGGACAGCAGACATTAAGTGAGGGTCACATTGATGAATAAATTAATCGGCGTAGAAAACTTGCCTGGAGAGCTTTTGGAAGAAACAGCATAATTTTCAAGAGCAATATGCCATTATGTCTTAAAAGAAAAGTGTTTGATCAATGCATCCTTCCAGTGCTTACGTATGGTGCAGAGACGTGGACCTTAACTAAAAGAGACATACAAAGGCTGCAGACAACTCAAAGAAGCATGGAGAGGTGCATGCTTGGTGTAACCAGGAGAGATAAGAAGAGGAACTCGTGGATCCGAAAAATGACAAGAGTGGAAGACATCATGATCAGAGTAAAATCCCTGAAATGGCAATGGGCTGGACATACTGCCAGAAGGACAGATCATCGATGGACAGCCGAAATTTTAGATTGGATTCCAAGGGACAGGAAAAGACCCAGAAGAAGACCACATGGGAGATGGGTGGATGAAATTCGAAAGTATGCAGGGGTGACATGGAGGAGACTGGCACAAGACAGACCGTTGTGGAGGAAACTTGGGGAGACCTTCGTCCAGCAGTGGATTGATAATGGTTGACAATGATGATGATGATGACATAAAATGTGATGCGTAACATCACAGCCTCTCCTTGACAAATGTCAACCCCGCCTTCTCGTGGTGCATTCTGTTCCCACTAAAGGTGCTCTGACGACCGCCCATAGCGGTATAACTATACCATCGGGATTAGAGGAAATTCTATCCCACACTCACCAACCCGCTTGTCCAGCGTGGTGAGTTATGGCCAAACCCCTTCAAAATGATTCCACAACTTAAATCTTGGCCCTCAGTCTCCGGCAGCTGGAATGTACCTGGCCAAGACAGCGGCCAGTGCGACATGAAGGCAGAGGGTGCTAAGAATCCCCGGAGGATCGGACTAGGCTGCCATCTGATGCTGACCTTGGCTACTTACAATGGACGCTCCCTATCTTCTGATTCAAGGCTTCTTGAATTGGAAGAGGAACTACAAAGGATCAAGTGGGACATCGTGGGGCTAAGTGAGGTAAGGAGAAAAGTAGAAGATCTCATCGAACTGAAAAGTGGACATCTCTTCTACTATCGTGGGACAGATACTGGCAGAACTAGTGGTGTTGGATTTATAATAAACAAGAAACTGAAGGATAAAGTTGTAGAAGTTAAAAGTTCCTCTGACAGAGCTGCACGACATGTTATCCAACTCTCGAAAAGATACCAGGCTCAGATTATTCAAACGTATGCACCCACCACAAGTCATCCTGAAGAAGAAATTGAAGAATTTTATGAGGAAATTTGTCATCTAAATAATAAAGGTAAGCAGCACTTGAAAATAATTCTGGAGGATTTCAATGCAAAAAATAGGGCAACGGCAACAGAATGAAACTTCAGTAGGTAAATTCGGTCATGGCAACAGAAACCAGCGTGGAAATACTCTCGTTGAGTTTGCAGAGGCAGAAGGGTTTTTCATCTTGAACTCCTTCTTCAAGAAAAAGCCACACAGGAAATGGACATGGAGACATCCAAATGGGACGACAAGTGAAATTGATTTTATTATGTGTAACAAAAAATTCGTCACAGAAGACTGCAGTGTGCTAAACAAGTTCAACACAGGTAGTGACCATAGATTGGTGAGATGTAAGATGCACCTCAACACTAAACTTGAACGTGGCAAGCTCATAAGACAAACAAAATCTATTGACATAACCAACCTTAAAAAACACCATAATACCTTCAAGTTAGAACTGAAGAACAGGTTCTCTGCTTTAGAAGTCCTAACATCGGAAGAAGTGGACATCTCTGAAGTTAACAGAAAAGTAACCAAAGCTCTTATGGAAACAGCAACAAAATTAGCTGGGTCTAAGAACAAGTTGCATGTAAACAAATTATCAGGAAAAACCAAAATGTTGATGCAAAAAAGAAGAGAGATGAGGACAACTAAAGAAGATGTGACTCTCAAAGTGGAATATATAGAGCTATGCAAGACAGTAAGAAAAAGTATCACTGAAGACGTAAGGAAATTCAACTGTGAACTAGTGAGGAAAACAATTGAAAACAACCAAAGCCTAAAGATAGCAAAGGGACATCTCAGTAAGGGAAGAAAACAGATTATGGCACTGAGAAAAAGAAGATGGTTCTGTAACAAGAAATAGAGGCGAAATTTTGACAAGAGTGAAAGATTTCTACTCCAAATTATATGAAAGGGATGATATATGCACTCCAGACATCATGAAAGATACCAGTACCAGAGTTCCTCCAGTCCTTCCAGCAGAAGTTGCACATGCAATCAAGAACATGAAGCGGGGAAAAGCTCCAGGAGAAGATGGAATTACTGTAGACATCATACAAGAAGCAAGTGGAGAAATCGAAACAGTACTCGCCCAAATTTTCACTCGATGCCTTAATGAAGGAAAGATTCCTGAGGATTGGAACACCGCTACAATGATCCTGCTACATAAGAAAGGTGACATTGAGGATCTCGGAAACTACAGACCTATCAGCCTCCTATCAGTAGTTTATAAAATCTTCACTAAAGTTCTTTCACACCGCTTGAAGGTAACACTGGACATGGCTCAACCGAGAGAACAAGCTGGATTCAGGAGTGGCTACAGCACAATAGATCATATCCACGTGCTGAGAGAACTAATTGAAAGAGCGAGGGAATATGAACTTCCATTGTGCATGGCTTTTATCGATTATGAAAAAGCCTTTGATTCGGTGAAACCATCAGCAGTTACAATGGCTCTGAAAACCTGCGGTATTGAAGATGCATACATTAATATTATTAATAACATCTATGAAAATGCAAGTGCAAAGATTAGGCTGTTTGAAAATACAACACACGTAAAAATTGGAAAGGGAGTGAGACAAGGTGGCACCATATCTCCGAAGCTCTTTAATGCCACATTGGAGGGTGTTTTTCAGTCGCTGAGCTGGGAAAACAAGGGGATAAAGATTAATGGAGATTATCTAACCCACCTTCGTTTTGCTGATGACGTAGTCATTTTTGCAACTACCCCATCAGAGCTGCAGAGTATGATCCAGGAACTTGCTGACAAGAGTAAAGAAGTGGGATTAAAAATGAACTTTCAGAAGACAAAAGTGATGTTCAATGCTTTTACAAGAAATGAAGATTTATCGATTGATGGAGAAAAGCTGGAGATAACAGACACGTACGTTTATCTTGGACAGCAGACATTAAGTGAGGGTCACATTGATGAATAAATTAATCGGCGTAGAAAACTTGCCTGGAGAGCTTTTGGAAGAAACAGCATAATTTTCAAGAGCAATATGCCATTATGTCTTAAAAGAAAAGTGTTTGATCAATGCATCCTTCCAGTGCTTACGTATGGTGCAGAGACGTGGACCTTAACTAAAAGAGACATACAAAGGCTGCAGACAACTCAAAGAAGCATGGAGAGGTGCATGCTTGGTGTAACCAGGAGAGATAAGAAGAGGAACTCGTGGATCCGAAAAATGACAAGAGTGGAAGACATCATGATCAGAGTAAAATCCCTGAAATGGCAATGGGCTGGACATACTGCCAGAAGGACAGATCATCGATGGACAGCCGAAATTTTAGATTGGATTCCAAGGGACAGGAAAAGACCCAGAAGAAGACCACATGGGAGATGGGTGGATGAAATTCGAAAGTATGCAGGGGTGACATGGAGGAGACTGGCACAAGACAGACCGTTGTGGAGGAAACTTGGGGAGACCTTCGTCCAGCAGTGGATTGATAATGGTTAACAATGATGATGATGATGACATAAAATGTGATGCGTAACATCACAGCCTCTCCTTGACAAATGTCAACCCCGCCTTCTCGTGGTGCATTCTGTTCCCACTAAAGGGGCTCTGACGACCGCCCATAGCGGTATAACTATACCATCGGGATTAGAGGAAATTCTATCCCACACTCACCAACCCGCTTGTCCAGCGTGGTGAGTTATGGCCAAACCCCTTCAAAATGATTCCACAACTTAAATCTTGGCCCTCAGTCTCCGGCAGCTGGAATGTACCTGGCCAAGACAGCGGCCAGTGCGACATGAAGGCAGAGGGTGCTAAGAATCCCCGGAGGATCGGACTAGGCTGCCATCTGATGCTGACCTTGGCTACTTACAATGGACGCTCCCTATCTTCTGATTCAAGGCTTCTTGAATTGGAAGAGGAACTACAAAGGATCAAGTGGGACATCGTGGGGCTAAGTGAGGTAAGGAGAAAAGTAGAAGATCTCATCGAACTGAAAAGTGGACATCTCTTCTACTATCGTGGGACAGATACTGGCAGAACTAGTGGTGTTGGATTTATAATAAACAAGAAACTGAAGGATAAAGTTGTAGAAGTTAAAAGTTCCTCTGACAGAGCTGCACGACATGTTATCCAACTCTCGAAAAGATACCAGGCTCAGATTATTCAAACGTATGCACCCACCACAAGTCATCCTGAAGAAGAAATTGAAGAATTTTATGAGGAAATTTGTCATCTAAATAATAAAGGTAAGCAGCACTTGAAAATAATTCTGGAGGATTTCAATGCAAAAATAGGGCAACGGCAACAGAATGAAACTTCAGTAGGTAAATTCGGTCATGGCAACAGAAACCAGCGTGGAAATACTCTCGTTGAGTTTGCAGAGGCAGAAGGGTTTTTCATCTTGAACTCCTTCTTCAAGAAAAAGCCACACAGGAAATGGACATGGAGACATCCAAATGGGACGACAAGTGAAATTGATTTTATTATGTGTAACAAAAAATTCGTCACAGAAGACTGCAGTGTGCTAAACAAGTTCAACACAGGTAGTGACCATAGATTGGTGAGATGTAAGATGCACCTCAACACTAAACTTGAACGTGGCAAGCTCATAAGACAAACAAAATCTATTGACATAACCAACCTTAAAAAACACCATAATACCTTCAAGTTAGAACTGAAGAACAGGTTCTCTGCTTTAGAAGTCCTAACATCGGAAGAAGTGGACATCTCTGAAGTTAACAGAAAAGTAACCAAAGCTCTTATGGAAACAGCAACAAAATTAGCTGGGTCTAAGAACAAGTTGCATGTAAACAAATTATCAGGAAAAACCAAAATGTTGATGCAAAAAAGAAGAGAGATGAGGACAACTAAAGAAGATGTGACTCTCAAAGTGGAATATATAGAGCTATGCAAGACAGTAAGAAAAAGTATCACTGAAGACGTAAGGAAATTCAACTGTGAACTAGTGAGGAAAACAATTGAAAACAACCAAAGCCTAAAGATAGCAAAGGGACATCTCAGTAAGGGAAGAAAACAGATTATGGCACTGAGAAAAGAAGATGGTTCTGTAACAAGAAATAGAGGCGAAATTTTGACAAGAGTGAAAGATTTCTACTCCAAATTATATGAAAGGGATGATATATGCACTCCAGACATCATGAAAGATACCAGTACCAGAGTTCCTCCAGTCCTTCCAGCAGAAGTTGCACATGCAATCAAGAACATGAAGCGGGGAAAAGCTCCAGGAGAAGATGGAATTACTGTAGACATCATACAAGAAGCAAGTGGAGAAATCGAAACAGTACTCGCCCAAATTTTCACTCGATGCCTTAATGAAGGAAAGATTCCTGAGGATTGGAACACCGCTACAATGATCCTGCTACATAAGAAAGGTGACATTGAGGATCTCGGAAACTACAGACCTATCAGCCTCCTATCAGTAGTTTATAAAATCTTCACTAAAGTTCTTTCACACCGCTTGAAGGTAACACTGGACATGGCTCAACCGAGAGAACAAGCTGGATTCAGGAGTGGCTACAGCACAATAGATCATATCCACGTGCTGAGAGAACTAATTGAAAGAGCGAGGGAATATGAACTTCCATTGTGCATGGCTTTTATCGATTATGAAAAAGCCTTTGATTCGGTGAAACCATCAGCAGTTACAATGGCTCTGAAAACCTGCGGTATTGAAGATGCATACATTAATATTATTAATAACATCTATGAAAATGCAAGTGCAAAGATTAGGCTGTTTGAAAATACAACACACGTAAAAATTGGAAAGGGAGTGAGACAAGGTGGCACCATATCTCCGAAGCTCTTTAATGCCACATTGGAGGGTGTTTTTCAGTCGCTGAGCTGGGAAAACAAGGGGATAAAGATTAATGGAGATTATCTAACCCACCTTCGTTTTGCTGATGACGTAGTCATTTTTGCAACTACCCCATCAGAGCTGCAGAGTATGATCCAGGAACTTGCTGACAAGAGTAAAGAAGTGGGATTAAAAATGAACTTTCAGAAGACAAAAGTGATGTTCAATGCTTTTACAAGAAATGAAGATTTATCGATTGATGGAGAAAGCTGGAGATAACAGACACGTACGTTTATCTTGGACAGCAGACATTAAGTGAGGGTCACATTGATGAATAAATTAATCGGCGTAGAAAACTTGCCTGGAGAGCTTTTGGAAGAAACAGCATAATTTTCAAGAGCAATATGCCATTATGTCTTAAAAGAAAAGTGTTTGATCAATGCATCCTTCCAGTGCTTACGTATGGTGCAGAGACGTGGACCTTAACTAAAAGAGACATACAAAGGCTGCAGACAACTCAAAGAAGCATGGAGAGGTGCATGCTTGGTGTAACCAGGAGAGATAAGAAGAGGAACTCGTGGATCCGAAAAATGACAAGAGTGGAAGACATCATGATCAGAGTAAAATCCCTGAAATGGCAATGGGCTGGACATACTGCCAGAAGGACAGATCATCGATGGACAGCCGAAATTTTAGATTGGATTCCAAGGGACAGGAAAAGACCCAGAAGAAGACCACATGGGAGATGGGTGGATGAAATTCGAAAGTATGCAGGGGTGACATGGAGGAGACTGGCACAAGACAGACCGTTGTGGAGGAAACTTGGGGAGACCTTCGTCCAGCAGTGGATTGATAATGGTTGACAATGATGATGATGATGACATAAAATGTGATGCGTAACATCACAGCCTCTCCTTGACAAATGTCAACCCCGCCTTCTCGTGGTGCATTCTGTTCCCACTAAAGGGGCTCTGACGACCGCCCATAGCGGTATAACTATACCATCGGGATTAGAGGAAATTCTATCCCACACTCACCAACTCGCTTGGCCAGCGTGGTGAGTTATGGCCAAACCCCTCCAAAACGACTCCACAACTTAAATCTTGGCCCTCAGTCTCCGGCAGCTGGAATGTACCTGGCCAAGGCAGCGGCCAGTGCGACATGAAGGCAGAGGGTGCTAAGAATCCCCGGAGGACCGGACTAGGCTGCCATCTGATGCTGACCTTGGAAACGTACAATGGACGCTCCCTATCTTCTGATTCAAGGCTTCTTGAATTGGAAGAGGAACTACAAAGGATCAAGTGGGACATCGTGGGGCTAAGTGAGGTAAGGAGAAAAGGAGAAGATCTCATCGAACTGAAAAGTGGACATCTCTTCTACTATCGTGGGACAGATACTGGCAGAACTAGTGGTGTTGGATTTATAATAAACAAGAAACTGAAGGA
The DNA here is from genome assembly GCA_039090855.1 of Macrothele yani. NCBI lineage: Eukaryota > Metazoa > Arthropoda > Arachnida > Araneae > Macrothelidae > Macrothele > Macrothele yani. The sequence continues at coordinate 17,443,700 of CM077030.1, forward strand.
TAAAGTTGTAGAAGTTGAAAGTTCCTCTGACAGAGCTGCACGACTCGTTATCCAACTATCGAGAAGATACCAGGCTCAGATTATTCAAACTTATGCACCCACCACAAGTCATCCTGAAGAAGAAATTGGAGAATTTTATGAGGAAATTTGTCATCTAAATAATAAAAGTAAGCAGCACTTGAAAATAATTATGGGAGATTTCAATGCAAAAATAGGGCAACGGCAACAGAATGAAACTTCAGTAGGTAAATTCGGTCACGGCATCAGAAACCAGCGTGGAAATACTCTCGTTGAGTTTGCAGAGGCAGAAGGGTTTTTCATCTTGAACTCCTTCTTCAAGAAAAAGCCACACAGGAAATGGACATGGAGACATCCAAATGGGATGACAAGTGAAATTGATTTTATTATGTGTAACAAAAAATTCGTCATAGAAGACTGCAGTGTGCTAAACAAGTTCAACACAGGTAGTGACCATAGATTGGTGAGATGTAAGATGCACCTCAACACTAAACTTGAACGTGGCAAGCTCATAAGACAAACAAAATCTATTGACATAACCAACCTTAAAAAACACCATAATACCTTCAAGTTGGAACTGAAGAACAGGTTCTCTGCTTTAGAAGGCCTAACATCGGAAGAAGTGGACATCTCTGAAGTTAACAGAAAAGTAACCAAAGCTCTTATGGAAACAGCAACAAAATTAGCTGGGTCTAAGAACAAGTTGCATGTAAATAAATTATCAGGAAAAACCAAAATGTTGATGCAAAAAAGAAGAGAGATGAGGACAACTAAAGAAGATGTGACTTCCAAAGTGGAATATATAGAGCTATGCAAGACAGTACGAAAAAGTATCACTGAAGACGTAAGAAAATTCAACTGTGAACTAGTGAGGAAAGCAATTGAAAACAATCAAAGCCTAAAGATAGCAAAGGGACATCTCAGTAAGGGAAGAAAACAGATTATGGCACTGAGAAAGGAAGATGGTTCTGTAACAAGAAATAGAGGCGAAATTTTGACAAGAGTGAAAGATTTCTACTCCAAATTATATGAAAGGGATGATACATGCACTCCAGACATCATGAAAGATACCAGTACCAGAGTTCCTCCAGTCCTTCCAGCAGAAGTTGCACATGCAATCAAGAACATGAAGCGGGGAAAAGCTCCAGGAGAAGATGGAATTACTGTAGACATCATACAAGAAGCAAGTGGAGAAATCGAAACAGTACTCGCCCAAATTTTCACTCGATGCCTTAATGAAGGAAAGATTCCTGAGGATTGGAACACCGCTACAATGATCCTACTACATAAGAAATGTGACATTGAGGATCTCGGAAACTACAGACCTATCAGCCTCCTATCAGTAGTTTATAAAATCTTCACTAAAGTTCTTTCACACCGCTTGAAGGTAACACTGGACATGGCTCAACCGAGAGAACAAGCTGGATTTAGGAGTGGCTACAGCACAATAGATCATATCCATGTGCTGAGAGAACTAATTGAAAGAGCGAGGGAATATGAACTTCCATTGTGCATGGCTTTTATCAATTATGAAAAAGACTTTGATTCGGTGAAACCATCAGCAGTTACAATGGCTCTGAAAACCTGCGGTATTGAAGATGCATACATTAATATTATTAATAACATCTATGAAAATGCAAGTGCAAAGATTAGGCTGTTTGAAAATACAACACACATAAAAATTGGAAAGGGAGTGAGACAAGGTGACACCATGTCTCCGAAGCTCTTTAATGCCACATTGGAGGGTGTTTTTCAGTCACTCAGCTGGGAAAACAAGGGGATAAAGATTAATGGAGATTATCTAACCCACCTTCGTTTTGCTGATGACGTAGTCATTTTTGCAACTAGCCCATCAGAGCTGCAGAGTATGATCCAGGAACTTGCTGACAAGAGTAAAGAAGTGGGATTAAAAATGAACTTTCAGAAGACAAAAGTGATGTTCAATGCTTTTACAAGAAATGAAGATTTATCGATTGATGGAGAAAAGCTGGAGATAACAGACACGTACGTTTATCTTGGACAGCAGATATCAAGTGAGGGTCACATTGATGAAGAAATTAATCGGCGTACAAAACTTGCCTGGAGAGCTTTTGGAAGAAACAGCATAATTTTCAAGAGCAATATGCCATTATGTCTTAAAAGAAAAGTGTTTGATCAATGCATCCTTCCAGTGCTTACGTATGGTGCAGAGACGTGGACCTTAACTAAAAGAGACATAAAAAGGCTGCAGACAACTCAAAGAAGCATGGAGAGGTGCAAGCTTGGTGTAACCAGGAGAGATAAGAAGATGAACACGTGGATCCGAAAAATGACAAGAGTGGAAGACATCATGATCAGAGTCAAATCCCTGAAATGGCAATGGGCTGGACATACTGCCAGAAGGACAGATCATCGATGGACAGCCGAAATTTTAGATTGGATTCCAAGGGACAGGAAAAGACCCAGAAGAAGACCACATGGGAGATGGGTGGATGAAATTCGAAAGTATGCAATGGTGACATGCAGGAGACTGGCACAAGATAGACCGTTGTGGAGGAAACTTGGGGAGACCTTCGTCCAGCAGTGGATTGATAATGGTTGACAATGATGATGATGATGACATAAAATGGGGGAAAGGAGAAGAAATATCCTGTGCCACAATAACCAAAATTCATGCGATATAACAGCTGGTGATATACTGATGGTATATCGCATAAATTTTGGTTACTATGCAGAAAGATATGATATAGAAATAATCGTATCTTGTGCCACACTAACCAAAATTCATGCGATATAACAGTTGCTGATATACTGATAGTATATCGCATGAATTTTGGTTACTATGCAGAAGATATGATATAGAAATAATCGTATCTTGTGCCACAGTAACCAGAATTCATGCGATATAACAGCTGGTGATATACTGATAGCATATAGCATGAATTTTTGTTACTATGTAGAAGATACGATATAGAAATAATCGTATCTTGTGCCACAGTAACCGAAATGCATGCTATATACCATCCACAATATCCGATCTCGCTACAGAACTTCAAAATCAGATTCTTTGACAGGTGATTGAAACTTAATAGTAAATCAAAGCTTAAGTATTACCGCGAATCTCACCTTTTACTCGAATGTTTTCGTCTTATGGATATGTGTGACGTACTACAGAGGTAAAGCACGTGCCGAGACGACAAATTTGCAGTGATACATTACCTCCGTGTAGCTCAGTTCGAAGAGCAACTTATTCCGGAGTGAAGGGCGTGGTTTCTATCAACGTGAAGCACAAATTTGTGTTTCTACATCGGTGCTCGAACGTAAATATGGATGTACTAGCCCTTGGGTTCCTCGAAAAATGTGTTATATTGTTCCACACATCGTCTAGAATTAATGAAAAATTCGTTCTTCGCTTCGAGAAATAAATCAATAAATAAAAAAAAATTTAAAAGGAGATGATATGACGTACCACAGAGATAAAGCACGTGTCAACACGACAAATTTGCAGCGATACATTTCGTCCGTGTAGCTTAGTTGGGAAGGTGGCGTGGGTTCGATCCCCGTCACGGACAAACTTGTGTTTCCACATACGGAAAAAGTGAAAACGGAGGGTTTCCGTTGATATACAAAAGGAACTGCGAAAAGTTTCTGAAAATTCTGAATTTTCCTTTAATACATCTAAAAAAAAACGGAAATGTACCGTCAATATAAGAAAGGAATTGTGAAAGATTTCTGAAAATTCAGAATTTTCCTGTAGTCCGAAAAATCCATGAAATTCGGGTTTCTTTCCATCATTTCAAGCAGAAGGTTTTATCACAAATATGCTTTGTTAATTCACCAGAGAAATCACAGGAAGTGACTCGTGAATTTCAAAAAACATTTTAGTGTGGAGAGCTTTTGGAAATAAACAGTTCAATTTTAATGAGCACTTTACCATTATGTCTCAAAAGAAAAGTGTTTAATAAATGCTTCAACTAAACTGCTTCACGAACTTCAACTAAAATGATATTCAGAGGCTACAAATGACTCAAATAGCTATGGAGAGATACATGATTGTTATAACCAAGAAATATAGGAAACGAAATTCATGGATCAGAGAAATGGCAAGAGTTGAATCTTTGCAATGAATTCAAAATTGGCTAATCCAAAGTTGAACCTATCTGCGTTCCAAAGACAATCCAGAGTTAAACGTCAGACATACAGTCGTGGCCAAAAGTTCTGCACTGGTAGACCGAAAGTAAATTATTGATGTTCGAAGTCAACATATACAGCGTAATGGTAAAATCAGCAATACATATTATACGTATATACATCATTTTAAAGGGGGAATTTTATGCTGAATTCAAATATTTTAACAAAATGTTATTGCCAGAAATAAAATTAAAGTTACAAGCAAAAGTACAGCGTCTAGTCATAAAAAGCAAAAAAAAAAAATAATAAAAAAATAGTGGGATTTGTGAGATCAGCGTACAATGCATTTAAAGTAAAATTACTGTTCAGTACATTATTGAAACTTGCAGGGCACTTGAAATAACTGACGAACAAGCAAAATACGCTTTAATATTTAATTGGATAACCACGGTTTCTTAGTAACAAAGTGCACCTTCTTGGCATGAAACTAATGGAGCTGCTCTAGTTGTCCATTGGTGACAACACTGTGCCATACGGAACTTACACACCCAATTCAAGTCTTTAATTGAGTCTGTAAGGGCCGTATGGCAATTAAAGTCTTTAATTAAGTCTGTAAGGGCCGTATGGCAATTGAAGTCTTTGATTGAGTCTGTAAGGGCCGTATGGTAATTAAAGTATTAAACTGAGTCTGTAAGGACCGTGTTATCACCAATGGACAACAAGAGAAGCTCATTAGTTCCATGCCATGAAGGTGCACTTTGTTACTAAGAAACCGTGGTTATCTAATTAAATATTAAAGCGTATTTTCCCTGTTGGTAAGTTATTTCAAGTGTTCTGCAAGTTTCAATAATGTACTATACAGTAATTTTACGTTAAATGCATTCTACACTAATTTCACAAATTCCACTACTTTTTGCTTTTTATGACTAGATGCTGTACTTTTGCTTGTAACTTCACTTCTATTACTGGTAATAACATTCTGTAAAAAATATTTGAATTCGGCGTACAATTTCCTTTGAAATGATGTAAAATATGTATTCCTGACTTTATCATTACGCTGTATAAGTTGACTTCAAACATCAAAAATTGTTTTTCGGTCTATTGGTGCAGGACTTTTGGAATCGATTGTAGGTTCGTTTGATTGCTTCCACAAAGGGGACTTTTGTTTGTTTGTTTGTTTGATTGTGAGCGCGCGCATGTGTGTGTTCTTTCTGTGGAGACAAGCCACTTTCCAATCAAATAAAAAGGGGAATAATGTATCTCGTCTCGATTAAATGTTTGTATCTTGGAATTTAATTGAGATTTGTATCACTTCTAAGAAATAATCAGTCATACTTCCCATGGGATGCAAAGGAGCCATTTTAAACCATTCACAGAAAACAAAAATAATAAAGAAAATGTGTCTCGAAGATGTTTCGCTGAAACTCAACTTATGACTGCAGTAATCTAACGAAGTGCTTATTACGCGAAAGTAATACTATTTTTATCACTTAAGCAGGAATGAAAATTCAGTTCATTTGCTAGTGATTTTATTTATTCATTGCGAGAATTGAGGATTAACTGCATTAAAATTAAGTGGCAAACATTTCAGTGTGTTCTTAAGGGACAGGTTTTAGTCTGAAGCCTTGTAAGGCAGCGTAAAAGAGATTACTTTTAATAAAATGAATATTTATTTAACCCTCGATGCGAGAAACAAAGAAGGATAAATAACTAAACAGTGCGATTGGTTTCGTAAGTAAAAGTGAATGCAGAATATTTTTCGTCTTGTATGGATGCCAAGGATGAATACTCTTGTTAATAAATGACGGGGCAGATCATTTAGGCAGCAAATGAATAATATAGATAAAATGAGGAAAATTATCTTAAGATGGCATTACAGTAAAATTTAAGTTGTAACTCCAATAAGCTAACAAATTCCAACGAAAACTATGTTGTTTTACGACTAAAATTACAGAAATTTCCGATACAAATTAACACCATTATGATCAAATGGCAAACGTTTAACACTATATATACTAAGGGAGCAGGTTTTGCTTTAAACGGTTCACGAGGAAAATGTTTTAAAGTAACTGTAAAGCGATTATTGTTTCTAAAAGGTAAATTCTTTCGTCGCTGTGACTTAATTAGACGTCAAAGGAGGGGCAAATAACCTGTTATTTACGCAGATGCTGCAAATTAATGTATTTACTTTACTTTAACTAAAACAGAAATCACGATTGAATTATGAGAGCGCAACGTTTTCTTTCGTCAAGTAGAGATGTCCTCGTAAATGCATTTTGCTTTAAATTGCGCTATAGCAAACACCTGATTTTTAATTGCAACACTTAGGCAAAACAAACAATTCTTTATGCATGATGTTCAACGCAGTGAGATTTAAATATAGGACAGTTAAAACATTACGCTGAGATAGCTTTTCGATAATAATCGCACAAATATTGTGTTGTTCGACGGATGTTTTCTAATATCCATGGCATCATGCGATTGGATAATTGCCAATCTCATTGTATATGTGGTAGGCGACAGTTGGGGTTCGATTCGCCTTAGCAGCTCATCGAAATCGGGGATTTTTCCGAATGTAACGCGAATGGTGATTGTATAGGTCCTTCTCACGCACGACGCACACCTCAAATTTAAGTTTCCTTTTGAGTTTCTGTGCACTCATGTGAATTTGGTGTTTCCTTGTTAAATATTTTTGAACTCAATACCATATGATTATGAGGTTTTCAAAGTTGGCAGCCTGGCAGTGGGACCATTAGAAGTAATGTTTTGAGTACAATAGCAGAACTGATGTGCTAAGAGATATGTGATGTACCACGGAGGTGAAGAACGTGTCAAGACGACAAATCTAAAACAATACATCCGTCCGTGTAGCTTAGTTCGGAGAGCAACTTACTCCAGAGTGAGGGTGAGCGGATTCGAACCCCGTCACGGACAAATTTGTGTTTCCACATTAGCGCCCGAACGTAAAAATGGATGAACTGGCTGTTGGTCTCTTCAAAATTGTGAGATGTTTGGTCGACACATCGTCTGAAATAAACGAAAAATTCGTCCTTCGCTTCAAAAAGAAAAAACAATTATGAGGGAGATGATGTGACGTACTGCAGAGGTGAAGCACGTGTCAAGACGACAAATCTGCAGCGATACATTCAGTATGTGTAGCTTAGTTGGGAGAACAACTTCCTCCGGGATGAGGTGCCGCGTATTTGATCCCCGTCAAGCACAAACTTGTGTTTTGACGGATAAGCTATGAGAAGAGTACGATGTGTAACTTAACATTGTTGCGGAATATATTTTATGGCGGGCCAGCGATAATTTTCAAAGTGGATTTTGACGTATTAAGCGCTAGTGGAAGAACGTTGATAGAAAAGCAATAGAAAAGGAGTACATTAAACGCTCAACAAGAGATGTGCAAGAGACTCTCCGCCACCCACCACAAGGAGGCTATGCGTTTAGTGTACCGCATGAGAAGAATTAAAGACAGGCCACCTAATCCTAGGCAAAAAGAAGATGGTTGGAGCTCACGCATATGTTGGTAAATTTCTGGGTGCCGATTGAAGAGAGGGATTGGGGAACAATGGAATGAAATTGGAGCTGGAAAGGAATAATAATAGAGAGAGAGATACCAGTTCCTGCAATTGTGTCAGTTTTCTCTTTCACCCTCTAATTCAGCGTTGCTCTGGAAAGAGCGGTCATGCTTTTATTAATGCCTGCGGTACAGTCAGTCTGCATTCAGTCTCACGCGGCCGTGAAGTTCAATATACTTGGCAAATTTAATCAATTAACTATAGTGCTAATGTATTGTAGTTACTATTTAAATATTTCAAATACATACACTCAGTAGACTCAACATTACAGATAGGGGTGATGGGGATTTGACAAAGGCATACCCCGCGCAGAGTAGAACGGACCCAAATCGAACGAAGGTTGCAAATAGGAGGACAGCAGGGCTTCCCCAAAGTGCATTGCAATGGAATGAACATGGATAAACGTGGTGATTTTAGCGACTTATGATCGTGGACGCCCTTGTTGGTGCAAGACACATCCAACACAGCACAGAACATTTCGTATGTGTTACAGGTACGTAGCACTGAAACACTGAGACTTTTCAGATACGTTCCACAATGTAAAAGTAATGTTTCAAAAACCTTACGGTTACGTCAAAATGTCTTCAAACGTTACACAACTTTGAAACATAATCGATACGTAATAGTAAAAGATCTTTGTAACTTCAACATACCAACTTCATGTTATTGTTACGTATTTGAAAGATATTTGTAAGTTCGTTACATTACTGTTACGTATTTGAAAGATATTTGTAACTTTGTTACATTACTGTAACGTATTTGAAAGATATTTGTGACATCATCATATTACAGTTACGTATTTACTACGTTGAACATCGTAGTTTCAATAAACTTTGTAAAATCACATAGTACACTCGACAACTGTTTCAAAACCAACAACTTTCGTATTACGAGTTGTTTAGGTTTTCACAGGTTCAAGGCATTCCTCTGTCCATTCGGAACACTGGCGGCGTTTATATATTGATAACAAAAAAATAAAAATTGGTTCTAAATGAGGGTGTCGAATTTCTATTATACATAAAGGATAGACTATATTTCAGCAAAAAAAGAAAGAAAATCAAATTCGTCATTTCTCTAAATACCTGCCAATATTAATTTCTCAGCTTCGAGTAAAAAAAAAACATGCTCGTATAGTATACTGAAACAACAACACAGCCATCTACTTAGATTTTAAAAAGTGCTTTCTGGAATTCAAAAATTAAAATAATCAAAACAATTACTTACTTTCAGATGATCTTGAATCACAAAAAGAAAAAGTATGAAACATTAAATCAACTAACTAGCTAACTCGAGTACGAGACAGTATGACCAAAAAATATCCCGGTAGCACGTGGAAATACGACTACAAGAGTTTTTTTTATTTTTATTGGAGGTTTAACGACCACCGTGAATAACTCAATGGGGTATAAGAAGTCGCCCGTCCCTAATTTAGGGTCACTGGTTCCAGGGAAGGGAGAGAGCGAGTGCCGTAGGACAAACACAACATCATTGCCTCATCGGTATTCGAAACAGGACCCCATTCGGATGAATGATCAGAGGCCATCTCCCGGAATGTAACATCAAGGTAGCAATTATGTACAATGAAGACTATAAAACTGTAGTATTGGTGAATGCTGCTTTTAACGTAACCGTAATATACAAAGGGTTATGTTCCAAAATGAATGTTGCTGAAACGCAATTGTAAGATATCTCTGAAAGTGTAACCAAAAGGAGAGATTGTAACATTATTGATACATATCTGAAACGTTTGGTGCTGTATGGGATGAGTCATTCTATCACCTAAGTGGTTAGAACCCTAGGGTTTCCGGTGTAACCGTACCAAGGATGTACCGCAAGTATACCATCGACAGTCGTACCAGCGCCCAGAGAACAAGCGGCGCCCTGCCACATGCCATTAATTCCCGCTGTCAACGAAGACTCTAAAGGCTCATACATATTAACCGCTCAGCAACAGAGGTACAAATCCAACACAGGTTAAGTGAGGGAGGTACGAGCAGCGTCAGCGGGTGAACGGTACGGCACACGGGACATACCCTAGTCAACTGAAACCATCGCCCGTACCCTTGTGCCACAGTTGACTGCTCGTCATCGGACATCACGACTCGCTTAGTACTGGGACCATCAAAACTGAACATGAATCCATTTCATTTGTACCAAAATAACGGGAGTGTGCGGATAAGGCGTCGACAGCATGATGCCATGGCCCAGTTGTGCCAGATTGTCTGTCTCCAAGCTCTGTGATGGTCTCCAGAGCCTCTTCATGAGACACATTATGTCCCTTAATGTGTCTGAAGAGTCCCTTAACAGCTGCGCGCTACCAGCATGTGCTGGCTGATCACTAACACCCTGCTTTCATAGCCTTCGCGCATCCTGAAGCCGAAGTTCTGTTCCAGTAGAACAAAGCGCCTCCACACCAAGCCGCCACCACGCAGGCCTGGCTCCAGGAACACTCACCTAAGTTTGGAACCGTCCAGTGATCCCCTAGTTCACCGGATGTAAACCTTACGGAAACTCTCTGGGGTGCCATGAAGTGGAACAAGATCTCCATGGATCCCGGACAGACGTCTCGGTCGAAGTTGTGGACAATGCTACAACAAACATGGCTGACTTTACTTCTAGAAACCTTCTGGTATCTGGTGGAGTCGATGCTCGGAGTGTGCAGGCAGTTATTCGCGTTAAAAGAGGACCAACATGCTGTTACGTAGGTGTTTCTAAGGTTTTGCCCATTGAGTCTAAAATTGTTATGGATATATTTACATAATAAAAACGTATATAGGCATGTTACCTGGTAATCATATTTTTACATGGTGGGAATTTTCACCAAAAAACGGATTTATCGAGGGTTTCCGTCGGTCCCGAGCTGCTCGTTATAAGCGGGTTCTACTGCATGGGGATGAATAGGAAATACAGTTCTACTATACAGGGTATCCGAGAATTATTGGACAAATTACGAAATTATATAAAACAAAACATTACACAGATAGAAAGAAACTGACTGTACTAACTTACAATGTAACTACACAAGTTAATAAATTTCGACGTGAGATCCCTTGGTTGCTCGTAGTACGTCCAAGCGATACTCGATTTCATGCCATGTATTGGCAAGCATCTGAGGAGTTATGGAATTAATAGCAGCTGTGATAACCTGCTTCAGTTCCTGGAAATCAGTACAAGGCGTCTGATAGACACGATCCTTTACATAACCCTACATGAAATAATTCAATGAGTTAGATATGAAGAGCGAGGAGGCCACGGAATGGGACCACCACGCCCAATCCATCTGTTAGGGAAATGCTCATTTAGGCACTTATGTACACACATAAGTGCCTAAATGAGCACTTATGTTGACCAATGCGGAGGCGCACCGTTTTGTTGGAAAACGACGTTGTCACATATTTTGATCTGGGGTATAGCGACATTTTCTAGCATATCCAAGTAAATGTCACCATTTATGGTTTTTAATTCGCAGAAGAAGAAAGGACCAATCACAACTCTTTTTGATAGGGCGCACCACACATTAACTTTTGGAGAATCACGTTCCAGTTCAATAGCAGCATAAGGCGGTTCACTGCCCCATATTCTACAGTTGTGACGATTCACAATACCTGATACATGAAATGTGGATTCATCACTAAAAATTACAGTACTGAGAAAGTTTTCGTCGTTTTCCACTCGATACAGCACATCTACAGGGAAATCGTATTGCAGAGTGTAAACAATTTAACGCATCTTTTGCACTATTTGAATTTTATAAGCATGACTCTTTAATTTCTTGAGCAAGATATCGTGAACTTTCGATTTCGGAATGCACAGTTCTCTGCTTACTTGACGAACGGATTTCCTGGGGCTTCGTCGGAAACTTTCATTAACTTAGTCAACCGTCTCACCGCTGACGGTAGGCCTACCGGCTCCTCCACGATGTTCCACATTGCCAGTTTCTTTAAACGGTTTCATCCACCGCTTAATTGAATTCGTTGACGGAGGATTACAACCATAATCTGAACGGTACCGTCTTTTAACTTTAATGACAGACTTTAATTCCGCAAGCCATAACACATACATCACCTTATGCTGTACTGATGACATGACTACTGATTGCGCATTTCTCATACATTCCTCATCAGGCCACACGTAGCGCCATCTATCGGATTCTGGGAATAACAATTCTGCAAAACAAAAACATAGAAACCGTGTCAGTAATACGTGACATAGAAAACAGACAATGCTCATAGTTTTTTTTGTACATAATTTTGTAATGTGTCCAATAATTCTCGGACACCCTGTATTTCCTATCCATTTTTGTCTGCAGGTCATAGAAAAAAAATGACTTTCCTCGGCAATGAACCAGATTCGAAAGCGTCTATCAGGTCGTTCCGAAAATAATGACCGATTTTCAGAGGTGCCACATTCAACTCGCCCACAATGCTTGCAGACCAACCCGCTTACAGCGCCACTCGTACGAGTTGAAGGGCCGCACAGACGCCGGATACACGCCATAATCGGTTGAGCTACGGTCACCGCTATTCGAGTGAGCGTGGTCTGTACAACATGTTAGGAAGGAGTAAGTTTGGGGGTGATTCTGCTTCACGAGTTCAAATTCGGTCGTAATGCGGCAGAAACCTACCGTAATGTGGTCGAGGCATGGTGCAAAGAGGCAACATCTGAACGTACTGTTCGTCGGTGGTTTAAAAAGTGAGGCGATATCTGAACGTACTGTTCCCCGGTGGTTTGAAAATTGAGGCAACATCTGAACGTACTGTTCGTCCGTGGTTTTGAAAAGTGGGGCAAATTCTGAACGTACCGTTCGTCAGTTGTTTGAAAAGTGAGGCAACATCTGAACGTACTGTTGGTCAGTGGTTGGAAAAATGAGGCAACATCTGAACGTAACACTGTTCGTCAGTGGTTTGAAAAGTTTCGTTCCAGTGACACGAGCCTACAAGATAAGGAGGGCCGAGGACGACATTCGGTCATTCGTAACGATTCTTTGAAGGCAAATCTGGAGGCAAATCTGGAAGCAAATCCTCGAATCACAATCGGAGAACTCACCAAACAGTACAATGTGTCGGTGGTAACCATTTCCGAACATCTGCACCATATTGTTAAGGTTAAGAAGCTCGATCTGGATACGTGGTTTCCACACGAACTGACGCAGCATTAGAAATAACAACGATTTCTGATTACTCATAACCTTGTGCTTCGCAACGAAAAGCCGCCGCTACTTGATCGCATTGTAAACTCTGATGACATTTGGGTGCTATACAACAAAACTGACAAAATTGTAATATACGTAATATGTATATATATTGACAAAAGTCACCGGACACCACTTCGAAACCAAATGAACGGATCCGTTGCGTTGTTAAGATGCGGGGTACAATGTAAACGGTATAAAAACAAGCCCGCAGCTGACCAACATCATATCGCACTGTGAGGTTGAATGAAAATGTCGCGGCGGGTGACAACTGACTTTGAGAAAGAAAATATTGTTGACTGTTACATTAGTGGGTTGTCCATAACAGAAACCGAGGGACGTTAAAAGATACCTAAGTCAACCGTTTTGGATGTACTGAATAAGTGGAAGGCATACTGTTACGGGGTGGTTTAACGACAATTCCGTATCGTGAGTGGACTGGCCAGTACAGAGCCCTGATCTTAATCCCATATAGCACCTATGGGATGAATTAGAGCGCCGCATAAGAAGTTTGGAACCAAAGCCTACTGTTAAGTAACAGTTAGTGGCAGCATTATGTACTGAATGGAGCGCATACCTATTGCTGTGTTCGAAAACCTTGTCGAAAGCATGACTTGAAGGGTCAGTGCATGCATTAAGGTCAAAGGTGGACTGACACCATGCTAATGTATGGCAATAAATACTATGGTGTGTTTCTTTTCTAGGTGTCTGGTGGCTTTTGTCAACCGCCCATAGCGGTATAACTATACCATCGGGATCAGAGGAAATGCTATCCCACACTGACCAACCCGCTTGGCCAGCGTGGTGAGTTATGGCCAAACCCCTCCAAAATGATTCCACAACTTAAATCTTGGCCCTCAGTCTCCGGCAGCTGGAATGTACCTGGCCAAGGCAGCGGCCAGTGCGACATGAAGGCAGAGGGTGCTAAGAATCCCCGGAGGACCGGACTAGGCTGCCATCTGATGCTGACCTTGGCTACTTACAATGGACGCTCCCTATCTTCTGATTCAAGGCTTCTTGAATTGGAAGAGGAACTACAAAGGATCAAGTGGGACATCGTGGGGCTAAGTGAGGTAAGGAGAAAAGGAGAAGATCTCATCGAACTGAAAAGTGGACATCTCTTCTACTATCGTGGGACAGATACTGGCAGAACTAGTGGTGTTGGATTTATAATAAACAAGAAACTGAAGGATAAAGTTGTAGAAGTTGAAAGTTCCTCTGACAGAGCTGCACGACTTGTTATCCAACTCTCGAAAAGATACCAGGCTCAGATTATTCAAACTTATGCACCCACCACAAGTCATCCTGAAGAAGAAATTGAAGAATTTTATGAGGAAATTTGTCATCTAAATAATAAAGGTAAGCAGCACTTGAAAATAATTATGGGAGATTTCAATGCAAAAATAGGGCAACGGCAACAGAATGAAACTTCGGTAGGTAAATTCGGTCATGGCAACAGAAACCAGCGTGGAAATACTCTCGTTGAGTTTGCAGAGGCAGAAGGGTTTTTCATCTTGAACTCCTTCTTCAAGAAAAAGCCACACAGGAAATGGACATGGAGACATCCAAATGGGACGACAAGTGAAATTGATTTTATTATGTGTAACAAAAAATTCGTCATAGAAGACTGCAGTGTGCTAAACAAGTTCAACACAGGTAGTGACCATAGATTGGTGAGATGTAAGATGCACCTCAACACTAAACTTGAACGTGGCAAGCTCATAGGACAAACAAAATCTATTGACATAACCAACCTTAAAAACACCATAATACCTTCAAGTTAGAACTGAAGAACAGGTTCTTTGCTTTAGAAGGCCTAACATCGGAAGAAGTGGACATCTCTGAAGTTAACAGAAAAGTAACCAAAGCTCTTATGGAAACAGCAACAAAATTAGCTGGGTCTAAGAACAAGTTGCATGTGAACAAATTATCAGGAAAAACCAAAATGTTGATGCAAAAAAGAAGAGAGATGAGGACAACTAAAGAAGATGTGACTTCCAAAGTGGAATATATAGAGCTATGCAAGACAGTAAGAAAAAGTATCACTGAAGACGTAAGGAAATTCAACTGTGAACTAGTGAGGAAAGCAATTGAAAACAACCAAAGCCTAAAGATAGCAAAGGGACATCTCAGTAAGGGAAGAAAACAGATTATGGCACTGAGAAAAGAAGATGGTTCTGTAACAAGAAATAGAGGCGAAATTTTGACAAGAGTAAAAGATTTCTACTCCAAATTATATGAAAGGGATGATATATGCACTCAGACATCATGAAAGATACCAGTACCAGAGTTCCTCCAGTCCTTCCAGCAGAAGTTGCACATGCAATCAAGAACATGAAGCGAGGAAAAGCTCCAGGAGAAGATGGAATTACTGTAGACATCATACAAGAAGCAAGTGGAGAAATCGAAACAGTACTCGCCCAAATTTTCACTCGATGCCTTAATGAAGGAAAGATTCCTGAGGATTGGAACAATGCTACAATGATCCTGCTACATAAGAAAGGTGACATTGAGGATCTCGGAAACTACAGACCTATCAGCCTCCTATCAGTAGTTTATAAAATCTTCACTAAAGTTCTTTCACACCGCTTGAAGGTAACACTGGACATGGCTCAACCGAGAGAACAAGCTGGATTCAGGAGTGGCTACAGCACAATAGATCATATCCACGTGCTGAGAGAACTAATTGAAAGAGCGAGGGAATATGAACTTCCATTGTGCATGGCTTTTATCGATTATGAAAAAGCCTTTGATTCGAATGAAACCATCAGCAGTTACAATGGCTCTGAAAACCTGCGGTATTGAAGATGCATACATTAATATTATTAATAACATCTATGAAAATGCAAGTGCAAAGATTAGGCTGTTTGAAAATACAACACACGTAAAAATTGGAAAGGGAGTGAGACAAGGTGACACCATATCTCCGAAGCTCTTTAATGCCACATTGGAGGGTGTTTTTCAGTCACTGAGCTGGGAAAACAAGGGGATAAAGATTAATGGAGATTATCTAACCCACCTTCGTTTTGCTGATGACGTAGTCATTTTTGCAACTACCCCATCAGAGCTGCAGAGTATGATCCAGGAACTTGCTGACAAGAGTAGGGAAGTGGGATTAAAAATGAACTTTCAGAAGACAAAAGTGATGTTCAATGCTTTTACAAGAAATGAAGATTTATCGATTGATGGAGAAAAGCTGGAGATAACAGACACGTACGTTTATCTTGGACAGCAGATATCAAGTGAGGGTCACATTGATGAAGAAATTAATCGGCGTACAAAACTTGCCTGGAGAGCTTTTGGAAGAAACAGAATAATTTTCAAGAGCAATATGCCATTATGTCTTAAAAGAAAAAGTGTTTGATCAATGCATCCTTCCAGTGCTTACGTATGGTGCGGAGACGTGGACCTTAACTAAAAGAGACATACAAAGGCTGCAGACAACTCAAAGCAGCATGGAGAGGTGCATGCTTGGTGTAACCAGGAGAGATAAGAAGAGGAACTCGTGGATCCGAAAAATGACAAGAGTGGAAGACATCATGATCAGAGTTAAATCCCTGAAATGGCAGTGGGCTGGACATACTGCCAGAAGGACAGATCATCGATGGACAGCTGAAATTTTAGATTGGATTCCAAGGGACAGTAAAAGACCCAGAAGAAGACCACATGGGAGATGGGTGGATGAAATTCGAAAGTATGCAGGGGTGACATGGAGGAGACTGGCACAAGACAGACCGTTGTGGAGGAAACTTGGGGAGACCTTCGTCCAGCAGTGGATTGATAATGGTTGACAATGATGATGATGATGATACACACACTGAAGAGAAAAGTTTTCACGCCTGTGTGTCATAATTTGGTTGAGGCTTTCTAGTTTGATGGTTTGCCGTTTGCTAGGAGAATATTGTTTTTCTGTTTTATGGTTCTGGTTCTTTGTGCGTCATGGTTCTTTAGTTCTCAGTATCTTAGGTAGTACAGTCGACGGACTTCGGTCATTCTAGTTTTTGTCGACCTGAGAAAAGTCAGTGCACAGAACAGGTACTCCCCACGACGAAGACTGTTCTGATATTTTTATTTTATTTTTTCATTTGATTGGATTTTGAGTCGTTGCTTTCAAGGTAAGTACGCTTCTATTTTGTGTATTCAGGTCGTTATTTATTTGGAGTGTTGGGTTGTGTTTCTTATTTTATTTATCATGGTAATTTTCTGGATCGGCAGCTATGCGCCTTCCTCGATTTTTAGCTAAATATATATATATATATATATCATCATCATCATCATCATCATCATCATCATTGTCAACCATTATCAATCCACTGCTGGACGAAGGTCTCCCCAAGTTTCCTCCACAACGGTCTGTCTTGTGCCAGTCTCCTCCATGTCACTCCCACATACTTTCGAATTTCATCCACCCATCTTCCATGTGGTCTTCTTCTGGGTCTTTTCCTGTCCCTTGGAATCCAATCTAAAATTTCGGCTGTCCATCGATGGTCTGTTCTTCTGGCAGTATGTCCAGCCCATTGCCATTTCAGGGATTTAACTCTGATCATGATGTCTTCCACTCTTGTCATTTTTCGGATCCACGTGTTCCTCTTCTTATCTCTCCTGGTTACACCAAGCATGCACCTCTCCATGCTGCTTTGAGTTGTCTGCAGCCTTTGTATGTCTCTTTTAGCTAAGGTCCACGTCTCTGCACCATACGTAAGCACTGGAAGGATGCATTGATCAAACACTTTTCTTTTAAGACATAATGGCATATTGCTCTTGAAAATTATGCTGTTTCTTCCAAAAGCTCTCCAGGCAAGTTTTGTACGCCGATTTATTTCTTCACCAATGTGACCCTCACTTGATATCTGCTGTCCAAGATAAACGTACGTGTCGGTTATCTCCAGCTTTTCTCCATCAATCGATAAATCTTCATTTCTTGTAAAAGCATTGAACATCACTTTTGTCTTCTAAAAGTTCATTTTTAATCCCACTTCTTTACTCTTGTCAGCAAGTTCCTGGATCATACTCTGTAGCTCTGATGGGGTAGTTGCAAAAATGACTATGTCATCAGCAAAACGAAGGTGGGTTATATAATCTCCATTAATCTTTATCCCTTTGTTTTCCCAGTTCAGTGATTGAAAGGCATTTTCCAATGTGGCATTAAAGAGCTTCGGAGATATGGTGTCACCTTGTCTCCCTCTTTTTCCAATTTTTATGTGTGTTGTATTTTCAAACAGCCGAATCTTTGCACTTGCATTTTCATAGATGTTATTAATAATATTAATGTATGCATCTTCAATACCGCAGGATTTCAGAGCCATTGCAAATGCTGATGGTTTCACCGAATCAAAGGCTTTTTCATAATCCATAAAAGCCATGCACAATGGAAGCTCATATTCCCTCGCTCTTTCAATTAGTTCTCTCAGTACGTGGATATGATCTATTGTGCTGTAGCCACTCCTGAATCCAGCTTGTTCTCTCGGTTGAGCCATGTCCAGTGTCACCTTCAAGCGGTGTGAAAGAACTTTAGTGAAGATTTTATAAACCACTGATAGGAGGCTGATAGGTCTGTAGTTCCTGAGATCCTCAATGTCACCTTTTTTATGTAGCAAGATCATTGTAGCGTTGTTCCAATCCTCAGGAATTTTCCCTTCATTAAGGCATCGAGTGAAAATTTGGGCGAGTACTGTTTCGATTTCTCCACTTGCTTCTTGTATGATGTCTACAGTAATTCCATCTTCTCCTGGAGCTTTTCCCCGCTTCATGTTCTTGATTGCATGTGCAACTTCTGCTGGGAGGACTGGAAGAACTCTGGTACTGGTACCTTTCATGATGTCTGGAATACATGTATCATCCCTTCCATATAATTTGGAGTAGAAATCTTTCACTCTTGTCAAAATTTCGCCTCTATTTCTTGTTACAGAACCATCTTCTTTTCTCAGTGAAATAATCTGTTTTCTGCCCTTACTGAGATGTCCTTTTGCTACATTTAGGCTTTAGTTGTTTTCAATTGCTTTCCTCACTAGTTCACAGTTGAATTTCCTTACGTCTTCAGTGATCATTTTTCGTACTGTTTTGCATAGCTCTATATATTCCACTTTGGAAGTCGCATCTTCTTTAGTTGTCCTCATCTCTCTTCTTTTTTGCATCAACATTTTGGATTTTCCTGATAATTTGTTCACATGCAACTTGTTCTTAGACCCAGCTAATTTTGTTGCTGTTTCATTAAGAGCTTTGGTTACTTTTTGTTAACTTCAGAAATATCCACTTCATCCGATGTTAGGCCTTCTAAAGCAGAGAATCTGTTCTTCAGTTCCAACTTGAAGGTATTATGGTGTTTTTTAAGGTTGGTTATGTCAATATATTTTGTTTGTCTTATGAGCTTGCCACGTTCGAGTTTAGTGTTGAGGTGCATCTTACATCTCACCAATCTATGGTCACTACCTGTGTTGAACTTGTTTAGCACACTGCAGTCTTCTATGACGAATTTTTTGTTACACATAATAAAATCAATTTCATTTGTCGTCCCATTTGGATGTCTCCATGTCCATTTCCTGTGTGGCTTTTTCTTGAAGAAGGAGTTCAAGATGAAAAACCCTTCTGCCTCTGCAAACTCAACGAGAGTATTTCCACGCTGGTTTCTGTTGCCGGGACCGAATTTACCTACTGAAGTTTCATTCTGTTGCCGTTGCCCTATTTTTGCATTGAAATATCCCATAATTATCTTCAAGTGCTGGTTACCTTTGTTATTTAGATGACGAATTTCCTCATAAAATTCTTCAATTTCTTCTTCAGGATGACTTGTGGTGGGTGCATACGTTTAAATTATCTCTCTCTATATATATATATTACACTATAAATATCACCCACAACACCCCTCCCCCCACTCACACGCATAAGCACACAGTAACAGGTAGACCCAACATCACATCAGAACCTACACATGCAATTGTTCCCCGAAAAAATACTAGTGAAAAAAAACCAAGAAAACAAATAAAAAACAAAAATACAAATAAAAAATAAATAAAAGATAAAGTAAAATTTAAAAAATAAAGAAATACAAGAAATGCTCCTGACCCCCGAACCACTGTTCAGGGGGAAACGCCCGGGAGCCAGGAACCAATGTGTTCGGGTTTCATAAGATGGCAACTATTTTTAAAAAATTCCAGGTAACAAACAAATTTCAACATAAAAATTTGTTTCAAAATAATATTTTTTTGAGCCATCTGTTTTCCCTACCCGAACATTTTATACCAACATTTAATACAATTGAAATAGCAATATGTATAAAACCTTTTAACTCAACTGAAAACAAGATAACCAATACTTTACCCTATTATCTGTAACCTCTTGAATTATAAATTCAAATGAAGGTAAACTAAAACTCTAAGTTAAACTAAAACAAACTTTCAGCACCATGAAGACAAGCCTAATATATGAGTTAAGTTTAAAACTTTGTAGGTATCATGTCTATTTTTACTCACATAAGTAATTATATAGATTTGCTCAACAGATGTTTGTTCGTAATATATCGACAGCTCCACAGGTCACGCCATCTACCCAATGTATGAACAAAATGTATATTGCTTTTAGAGCAAATTATCCCTAATGTGTAGAAGTAGACCCCTGTATTAAATTTCTCTGGGGCGACTCTGAGGAAAAAGAGTATTTTTTGGTGCCCCGAAGAAAATTGTTAATTAAGAAAGTTTTTATCAATAAAGTTGTTATCAATAAAGTTGTTATCAATAAAGTTACGGGATTCGAACCCGGACCCCTTTCGGACGAATGATCAGAAACCATCGCTTAGAACACTGCACCAACTCTGTGACCCCAATGGACAATAATAGATTATAAGTTGGCAAATTTTGCGAATTTCTATTTGAAATTTGTTACACGTGTTCTTAAGACTTGCAATAATAAAATGACGTAAAAACAATCGATTTTTTTTTTACAAAAAATGAAAATCCCCCTTAAATGATGGTGGTGCATCAAATATATTCTTTGTCTAGTGAAGATTAAATTGGAAAGTAGCTAAAAGTTGGGAACACGAAGAACTGACGCATAACAATTCTGGGTAGGCAACAACGAAAAAATACTCTACTGAGCTTTACTTGAGGTGCACAACAAGTACGTTTATTATGTTTACATCCACGTAACACATATCAAAATATGTATTTATAATTACTTGAATGAACAGAACATCCTGTTATCCATCTCTACGGCTGATGTACCTGAGCCAAATAGTGTTCAAAATTTGCTGCACTCTCCAAAGGTAAATGCTCTCATGGGGGCCGGATTTTACAAAAGCTGGAACAAAAAATATCATTCCCCCTTTCTTAGGCAGTACACATCATAAAACTGTCACTGTTAATAATCGATGTGTTGTAACTGATAATAATAAAGATAAAGAGTTATAACTGATAATAAGCTCTCCCCTATATATTCATATTATCTACTCCATAATAGGGAAGGCTTCTTCCCCTGACGCGGACATCATGCGACTGGGTAGAATCATGTGACTCTAACATATACTGCCTTCTTTCATGCCTTTGTTATAAACCTTTTATCAGGTAATCAGTCAAAGAGAATTAGTGTCAATCGTCCTTGTAAATGACCGCTAGGTATAACAAAGCTAAGGAGGAAAGTAGTGCTTTCTGATGCGTAGGTTCATACGTTCCATCAACATCAAACAGAAGTCATCGCTTTTTCCCCGTTTATAAGTTAGTCACGGAAAAATTCTCATTGGTCGCCACCGGGAATCGAACCCAGGGTCTTCCAGTTACGCACCGGATATGCTTCCACTGCACCACAGCGGCCTCGAATTCCTCTAGACTCACACTAACTGCCAATCAAATTTGGCAGGTTGCTTCTTGGAGCCCCGCACAATGATGGCGATTCTCCAAAGATGGTAAGCAGCATCGGAACAAAAATTTAGAAGGCGGTGCAGTGGAAGCATATCCGGTAACTGGAAGACCCTGGGTTCAATTTTCGGTGGCGGCCAATGAGAAATTTTCCGTGACTCACTTATAACGTGGAAGAGCGATGACCTCTGCTTGATGCTCCCTGTATTAATTAATCATACGTTCCAGCCGCATTCTGTCCACTTCTTAGTCAACAAATATATTAAATTGAGATCATTTCGCCCCATTTTGCTAAACCCGGGCTAGTTTGTTTCAGCCGGTGAAACGGTTAACAAATTCAACTCAAAGATTTACACCGTGCTGTTTGCCACTTGGTAGTGATGATAAAAACAATAGATGCTTCCACGAATGGTGAGGAGGACAGTGTCTTACTCTTAACTGGATATCCTGAATCGAATCCTACGTACATCACTCGTGAAACTATTTGTGTGACGTATTGCAGCACTTTTGTTACGCGACGAAATGGCAAAGTAAAGACAACGATCTTCTAAATAGGAACCAGAAATTACAAGACATAATAAGCAATAACTTATTGTAATATTATGAACAAACCAAGCAGTATGGCGTTAGGCATTTTATCACTAAACATGTACAAAATTAATAAGAATTTATTAATAGCGTGGATCTGTATACCAACTATACAGCGTGTTTGTAAATGGTGGGAACACCTTCTTATCTTATACCATGTGAAAGAGAAAACATGAAATGTTTTCCGTTGTTACTGCCGAGGCGTGTATTTCCATCATTCACCGCCAGTTGGGGTTATATATATCGTATACTTACCACACACATAGTCTTGTTGAACAATGGAGGGTCCCGAGATGGCAATTTGTGTTCCACTGTTTGATAAGAAAAAGTGTGCAACATATGTTCAAAAGAAATTTCAAAGTGCGTCCGGTAAAGATTCACCAACCAGGAAGGCTGTTTTACAAGCTACATCAGAAATTTCTAAACACGGGTTGCTTGTGTTAGGGATAGAGCAGCGGCAGGCTTAGTGTTACTGTTTGTCCCCAATGGGAAGGTCAACCGACAAAACTGTTGAATCTGGAGCACCCAGAAATCTCTATAGATAATTGAACATGAGCGTGATTGGGTGAAGATGAATGTAGAGTCTTCATTGTCACACTGAAGACTCTACGGACCTTTCTTTTTTGCCGAGAACACTATAACAGGGCATTCCTACCTCGATATCTGCAGCAATAGTTGATGTCTCAAGTCCAGGAAAATAGTGATTACTTTATTTATCAGCAGAATGGTTCTCGTCCACACTTCCATAATTATATTCGGTACCTTAAACCGAGCAACACAAGCGTTGGATCGGACGTGCTGGAGAAAGAGATGAATGTTTCTGGAAATTGCCGCCGGGATCACAGGATTTAACTCCGTGTGAATTCGTCTTGTGGGGCTACATAAAAGATCGTGTTTATGTACCACCTTTGCAGCATGACGTTCAGAAACAAAAGCAGAGAACTGAAGAAGCTACCACTACGCACACACAGGATATACTGGACAAGATACGGCAAGAGTTCGATTACCGTGTGGACATACATTGAAGTGGCAGGAAAACCTGGTACAGACGAGGCAATGCAAAATACATAGCAACGTCACCTATGCGCGTACTCGGTTGCGTCCGCCAGTGCGTATATAAAGCGATAGACATCCTTGCCAGCTGTCAGAGCTGTTTTCGGCACGAGAATGACAAGTAATAACAATTTAAGCGATTTTCAACGCGGTGTCATAGTTGGCGCTTGTGAGATGGACCATAGTATTTCAGAGTTCAGATTTTTACGGACGACCATTTCAAGGGTGTAACCGTGACTACAAGAATTCCGGCAAAACCTCCAACCTACGATACCAGGGTCGCCGTAAAAAGACATTGGGTGAATGTGACCATCGTCGGCTGTCAAGAATCGTTTTACGCGATAGGCGTGCGACACTCTCACAGGTATCATCGGAAAAACAAGCTTCAGCGTCCGGACTGTGCAACACACCCTGCACGATATGGACTTTGGGAGCCGACGCCCAACTGGAGTCCCCTTGATGGGTACACGACAAAGAGCTATGCGCCTCGATTGAGCACGGCAACACCGCCGCTTGACGCTTGATGATTGGAAACAAGTAGCCTGATCTGACGAGTCACGTTTCCAACTCTATCGGGCAGATATAAGGATTCGTGTGTGGCGCAAACCCCATGACGCCATTGATCCCGCCTGCCAACAGGGAACTGTACCGCTTGGTTGGAGTTCCGTAATGGTATGGGGTGGGTTTAGCTGGACTTCACTAGGACGCCTGGTACGTCTACGAACGTCTGTGACCGGCCAACGCTACGTGCGCATCCTTTCTGACGAGGTACACCCGTTCATGGCCTGCATTCATGCTGATGGGTTTGGCTTGTTCCAACAGAACAATGCACCTCCACACAAGTGTTGGGACGCCACATTATGGTTAGAGGAGTATTCATCTGAGTTTGGGGTGTTGTCATTCCCACCCAAGTCCCCAGATCTGAACGTGATAGAATACATTTGGGATGCCATGCAACGTGCTATCGAACACAGGAATCCGAGACCTCGGAATACACCCGAACTGTGGAACTCTCTGCAGGAAGTATGGTGTGCATTGCCTATAGCATATTTTCTGAAGCTAGTAGAGGCCATTCCCCGTCGTATTTCTGCCGTCCTGCGCTCCCGTGGGGGACCTACCAAGTATTAGACTGATGTACCAGTTTTTCTGGTACTTCAGTATATACCGTGTCATAAGTGGTTTCCACGTTGAGTCGTTGTGAAGTGACGTGATGTAAAAAAAGCTTGACCATTTTTTCTTTCACAAGGTACAGTCGTCGCCAAAAATCCTGCACCAGTAGAACGAAAGTCAAATTTTGATGTTTGAAGTCAACTTATACAGTTTAATGGTAAAGTCAGAAATACATATTATACATCATTTTAAATTTTTTTCTATTATGAATTCAAATATTTTTACAGAATGTTATTACCAGTAATAGAAGTGAAGTTACAAGCAAACGTAGTCATAAAAAGCAAAAAATAGTGGAACTTGTGAAATTAGTCTACAATGCATTTAACGTAAATTTACTGTTTAGTAGATTATTGAAACTTACAGGACACTTGAAATAACTTACAAACAAGCAAAATACGCTTTAATATTTAATCTGAGAACTCCGGTTTCTTAGTAACAAAGTGCACCTTCTTGGCATGGACCTAATGAGCTTCTCTAGTTGTCCATTTGTGTTAACACGGTGCAATACGGCCCTTACAGACTCAATTAATGATGTTTTAGATGTGGGTCCTTGTGGACGGATCTTTTGCTTCAATGTCACCTACAGGTTCTCTATGGGATTAAGATCTGGTAACTGTGCCGGCCACTAACATTTTCTTATAACTTTTCGATTAAACCACTCATCAACCAACTTTGACCAATAACATGGCGCGTTATTGCCCTGAAAGATAAAATTCCGCAAACCCATATCTTGTGCAGATGGTAGCAGTTTGGACTCCAGAATATCCACATATTTCGATCCATTCAATGTGCAATCAAGAATGTGCAGACGGCAAACACCACTGGCTGAAATACAGAACCATAACATCAACGAATATGGGTGCTTGATTGTTGGCTTGGTGCAGCATGCCTTATATCTTTCACAAGCCCGACGAAGTACATAATTATTTCCATTATTAGCGGAAATAGTAACAGCTGTTTCATCACTGAAAATAACATTTTTCCATTCATCAACAGTCCAATTCTTGTGCGCCTTGGTCTAAGCAATTCTTTTCAGCCGTTGTTGTTCATTAAGGAAAGGTTTTCGTGCAGCTTTTCGAGCAGTCAGTCCATTTTCTTGTAGCCTACGATGAACTGTACGTGAAGATGCAATAATGCCTACTTCATTCTCCCACTCATTTCTTAAATCAGTGGGTGTTTTGAACTTTGATTTTAAGGAACGACGAATCAACATGCGATCATCACGTTCAGTTCATAGCCTTGGTTGACTTGTATTTTTCTGTTTCCCACACATCCAGTTTCTGCAACTCCTTTAATGGAGCGCAAGACAGTGGAATGATCACAGCCATATTTAACAGCAATTTTACGACTACTGAATCCAAGTTACTGCAAAGTAGTAATTTTTTTTGCCGTGGTTTAAAGAGGCAGGACCTATCTTCGGATCTTCAACATTCCAATATTCAAATATCACCAGGAATTCTCCATAAACGTCAGTCAACTGACTGCAAGCAGCTGCGTTCTAAATCGGCAGACGATTCTACATTCTTTTGTATCTCTTTAGCGGACGTCGGAGAAAGCTATAGTGGATTAGCGGGGCGCGAACGCTTTTTCAGAACTGGATTTGCGTTTCCTCACTTGCACATATTTGCTTGAAACTTCACTTCTATCACTGGTAATAACATTCTGTAAAACTATTTGAATTCAGCATAAAATGTCTTTTAAAATGATGCATAATATATTTTCCTGACTTCGTCATTACGCTGTATAAGTTGACTTGAAACATCAAATATTTACTTTCGGTCTACTGGTGCAGGACTTACATGTGCAGGACGATTTTATGTATATGGCATTGATATCTGCCCTTGTCTTGGCGCAATAAATCACTAACAGTGTTTCCACCACTTATAAACACCTATATTAAAAATAGTAAAATTATTTTAGCAATCCGAATTTATTGGCATGAAAAAGAAATCAAAGTTTTCAAACTTCCTTAAAAAATCCACCTTGTTGAAATGCGAAAGCTTGGAATCTTTAATTTTTGTTTTACTTCAATAGATTCAGATTACAATTATATTTGTACTATTTTAATAAGAATTGTTTTCATCACAGATATATAATGCTCATGTCTATTCGCAATAATAGTAAAGAGTAAGCCAGCGACATTCGTTGACATTTATTGTTTGCTCTTACGTTTTCTTTTCAAAAAATCTCTTACTTTTTAATGCTACATTTTCCTTTTTCTTTTGTATTTTATGGGATACTTCTTTCAAGAAAAGGAATAGTTTGTTTTCTACACTATTTTATTGACTAAACAAGAGTTATCCTGCGTGCCAATTTCTCTTCTGTGCTCTCTTTAACTTTCTTTTCTACGCGAAAAGTTTTTTTGTGTGACTTGCCTGAGATCATCGATAGCTGGACGAAGAAACATTGTTGAGTAAATGTTCAAATCCTAACTCAATTATGCTAGCATTGTTCCTCTGTTATACGATGTAATACAAGAGTTGATTTGCAGAAGCACTCTTTACAAATTTAGTTTTAACTGCATTCGTAAAGGAATCTTGATTGTTTTGTAAATTATTTTCTCCCTGATTGGTGTGTGTTCTAGCTGTTATCCCTGGTAACTTGTTTTTGTATTGATTCCAAGAAACGTTTTTCTTTCGAATAAGGTAGTTTCATTTGATTTATGAAGCTCCATCTAGTGGCCATCTAGCTAAGTAGTACTGCGCATGTGCGTTTGCGTGTTTCGGAGATACAAATTTCGATTTTTGAAATAGTTCTGGCTGTTGGTAATTCCGCTTTCAACCGTTCCATTAACACCTCTACGGGAGTAAAAATATTGTTCCCACTGATGCAGCTTGTTTACCCATAACATCATACGTTTCTCGATTTTATGTCTGTGATCTCACTCTCGTTCTTTCTTTCTAACTCCGAAAGTATGAAAACGAGCAGTTCTTTATAAGATTTTCATGAAGCATAAATCTGCTTTATTTCTCCGTATGAGAATTTTCATAATTGTCTTTTCAATGGAAAAATTTAAGGGAAAAAATATATAAACGGATTTGGAATTGAGCAGAATTTAAACAATTTAGAAGTTTGGAATTATCACATTTCTTGCATTTGGATGCATTTTAAAGTTTTACAGGCAGTGTATTGAAAAGTACTCTGAATTCAAGTCAGGAATATTACAGCCGTTTCGAATTTTCACGCTGAGAGTCTTCACGTTTCGCAATCCAAAAATAAAAAAAAATAAAAATATGATCTGCTTCAATGAATATTCTGCGCCTCCGGCAATCACGAGAATGAATTGAGAAACCTCCAGATTCGCTGTATATGAATGCCGGTTGCTTGGATTAGCGAATCTTGTGATGGTTATATTGGAATTAATCGGAAACTTGGTCGTTCTGCGTGCTGTAGTGGTTAGCATACTCGGGCGCTATCCGGGAGACGCGGGTCCGAATCCCGTTCTAGAACGACGACATTTTCTAGTTTTCGTATGTTATCTGACTTAACATCCACGACATATTTACACCAATGAATGGATTCACATCTTCCAAATTTGTAATCTTCAGCTTCGTTTCATTTAGAATTATTGTAATTTGTTAAAAGATGAAATGTCCTTTTACAAGAAGGTTGATGTTTCACGATATTCTTGCTTCAGGAAATTTCTTGTAACGCCGAAATTCGAATTCGTTATCAGTGTTCATAGAGCAGATCTAACATACGGAAATATTAAAAAAAATTGCTGCTTTACCTCAACATCAGAAACGGTTCAACATCAAAAACTTCAGCTGGATAATTTTCTTCTTTTCAGCCGATTCAGTGTTTAACAACTATGAGTACCAAAAGCTACAAATAATCGCCCGAACCAAATTTAGGACCACTCGCTAAAAGAAAAGGACAACACCATTTCCGTCGGATAAACACGCCACCCGTGCTTTATGGGAGGCCGTAATCTGGATCAAAATAAGACGATTAGCAGAATGTGGTCCTTGTTTTCACACGGCCACCAGTCTTTCTACCAGATAAATGCAACACTTTTTTCTTCACTAAATGTTGCTAAAATTTTATTAGTAACATTTTTCATAAAAACACACGTCGAATATTTTTCGTGTGAGGAGAAGAAAACAATTATCATTCTTATTGTCCATGCCGTAATGACTGAAAAAGAAATTTCCTACGTGAAGAGAACAGCAGGTGCTGTTAATGGAAGAGAAATTCTTTTTGTTTTCAGCTCCCATAGCATGTTTTTTCAGATAATTTCCGAGAATGAAAGGGCATACAAAATTCAGCAACGAGCTGAAATGGGGAGAGAAAACACTGATCAGAATCTAGACCTTAATAGCGTATGTAATCTTTAGGTTAAAAATTTTCCATTGCGGAACAAATCATGTTCGTGCCTCTCTGAAAGAAATCACAGTATTCTTCTGAAAAATAAGGCTAAATTTTGATTGAAATACTAGCTTTTGTTTCGAAGATTTAGATAATACTTTCAATCGCATCGAATACAGTATAATAAAAAAATCTATTGGTAATTACGAAGTACCACTTTGACTTGAATTATTACATTTTGCATACTTCGTTATAAGTGTTTGACACATGGAATGAATAATTAAATACCACTGTTCACCATGGAAATATCTGAAATTAAATCAAGCATTTTGTGCATACAAATATATTGCTTAAAGAAACATCAAATAGAGCTATGTAGCCAGCCCGAAAAGCGAAAGGAAGTGCTAAATTGAAGGAAAAAGCACGTGAATTCTTTAAAATATCACCAGCATTTTGTATTTTTTTTTATTGAAGATTACTTTTTTATGGAATTGTAACAAAAAGGTTTAACTTCTCCTATTCCCGAAATATATTGATTTGCACATTTAGGAACGAACAGGTTTATTCATCCAAAGCATTCTGTTGGTCTCTTGGAAATCCTAACCCATATATTTAACATAATTATTTTTTGCACGTGGGGGAGCCAAGAAATCTTGCAACGTTTTCTTCCACTTTCCACCGTTCCTTTTCACTGCGGTTGGTTGGTTGGTTATACACTGCTTGACAATTGCTAAGGACGGATCATAAACGGCTATATAGCGCATAAAAAAGTAAGTGTGGTTGGATGCCAAGTGAAATAAAATAATGTCAGAATGCCAGGACATTACAAGAAAGACAATTTATTGTGCTCTGAAATCGAGAAGGCTTTGGAACGTGTTCAAGGGACAAACAGGCCATTTTGTGCAGAATACGTAAACGTGAAAAAAATGCAATTACCGTCCGCAGGCGTTCCGGCGTAAGATGTCAATACGGGATATGACCACCATGGAGGGCGATGCAAGATTCCACACGTCGTGTCATGCTTTGCACAACATTATCAAGCAGCTGTTGGGGTAATTTATCCCATTCCTCTGTCAGTGCATAGTTGAGGGTGTCCTTGTTTAATGGAGGGCATTGGCGACCAGCAAGACTCCTCCCCAAAGCATCCCACACATTTTCAATGGGATTCAGATCTGGAGAACGTGCTGGCCATACGAGGCGTTGAATATCCTTGCTCTCAAAACGCTCCTGGACAGCGACTGTTCGATGACATGTTGCGTTGTCGTCCATGAAAATGAATCTATCACCGACAGCACCACGGAACATGCGAACATGAGGTAGCAGAACATCATTAATGTATCGTTGGCCAGTCATAAACCCAGTTGGAAGCACATAGAGGGACGTATGGCCATTGATCATGATGCCAGCCCATACCATGACACTACATGTCGTATATCGGTCCCTTTCCTGTATGTTTGCTGGACAATATGCAGTACCACTATCACGCCAGATCGGTTGTCGTCGACAATCAGACGATAGACTGTATCTACTCTCATCTGAGAAGAGGACAGCAGACCAGTCGTTATCAGTCCAATTGCGATGTTGATGGCACCATTGCAAACGGGCTGTACGGTGACGTCTGGACAATGGGATGCACACAACAGGACGGCGGGCGTATAGTCCTCCTTCATGCAAACGTCTGGCGACAGTTTTTCTGGAGATCCGCTTGCCAGTAGCAGCCATAAACTGATTTGCTACCTCCCTAGCTGTGCTGCGCCGGTGTCTTTTTGTTGATAGCACTATGTACCGATCTTCTGCAGGTGTCATACTGCGAACACGACCTCCCCCGTGAAGTTTGCTACACTCTCCGTGAAGTTTGCTACACTCTCCATATTCTTACGCGATCCTGCACTTTGTGTCCATTACCCACCATTCATTATATATATATCACCATCAACCACTATCGATCCACTGCTGCATGAAGGTCTCCTAAAATTTCTTCCACAATTGTCTATCTTGGGCCTGCCTTCTCCACGTCACTCCAGCATACTTTCGAATTTCATCCATCCATCTCCACTGGAATCTTCTTCTGGGTCTTTCCCTGTCCCTCGGAATCCAGTCTAAAATTGCGGTTGTCCATCGGTGGTCTGTTCTTCTGGCAACATTTCCAGCCCATTGCTATTTCAGTTATTTCACTCTGGTCATGATGACGTCCACTCCTGTCATCTTCCTTACCCACAAGTTCCTGTTCTTATCTTTCTTGGTTACACCAAGCATGCATCTCTCCATGCTTCTTTGAGTTATCTTCAGTCTTTGTATGTCATTTTTAGTTAAGGTCCACGTCTCTGTACCATACATAAGCACTGGAAGGACGCATTGATCAAACACTTTTCTTTTAAGACATAATGGCATATTGCTCTTGAAAATTATGCTGTTTCTTCCAAAAACTCTCTAGGCAAGTTTTGTACGCTTATTAGTTTCTTCATCAATGTGACCCTCACTTGATATCTGTTGTCAAAGATAAACGTACGTGTCTGTTATCTTCAGCTTTTCTCCATCAATCGATAAATCTTCGTTTCTTGTAAAAGTATTGTACATCACTTTTGTTTTCTGAAAGTTCATTTTTAATCCCACTTCTTTACTCTTGTCAGCAAGTTCCTGGATCATACTCTGCAGCTCTGATGGGGTTGTTGCAGAAATGACTATGTCATCAGCAAAACGAAGGTGAGTTATGTAATCTTCATTAATCTTTATCCCTTTGTTACATTCCCTTTTGATGCAGAAAAAGTGAAGTTAGATGTCTTACGAAGTGAGAAAGATGAAAACAGAATACGCCGGACGTCTCACATTGTGGCACCAAAATCAGGTGACAGATTTTTAATAGGCCATCGTTCTTAATCTGCTCACCTTGTAATAGATCAAGCGTTCTTAATCGCTGTATTTTACTAATCGAACTCGTATTACCTGTACCACTGTTTCCAGCCTAATTTCTGTTTATATTATGGCAAAACTGTTTCCCCACTTTAAAGACTGCACAAAACAGAACTAGATTTCGCAACGCAAAAACTGACCTAATGAAATAAAACAATAGCACTTATTTTATATCCAATTATTCTTTAAAGTTTTTCTAAGACACTTCAACTAAAATATATCAGTTGATATTATTCTTAGACATTTCAACGGGGTTTTGTTGAATTACGCAAGGCAACTCTTTTGATTTATAGCAATCTTGGAAGAACACACACATGGTATCTAATTTTCAAAACTAAGTGAAAACTATTCTCTTGGGAACGCATGCTTGATTTTGTGACAGTCTGGATTTGTGATCAACGCACTCTTTAACTAAAGATCAGCTTTGCATATTGATGCATATATATACATATATATATATATATATATATATATGGGATGTAAGGTCAGGTGATGCGTAACATCACAGCCTCTCCTTGACAAATGTCAACCCCGCCTTCTCGTGGTGCATCCTGTTGCCACTAAAGGGGCTCTGACGACCGCCCATAGCGGTATAACTATACCATCGGGATTAGAGGAAATTCTATCCCACACTCACCAACCCGCTTGGCCAGCGTGGTGAGTTATGGCCAAACCCCTCCAAAATGATTCCACAACTTAAATCTTGGCCCTCAGTCTCCGGCAGCTGGAATGTACCTGGCCAAGGCAGCGGCCAGTGCGACATGAAGGCAGAGGGTGCTAAGAATCCCCGAGGACCGGACTAGGCTGCCATCTGATGCTGACCTTGGCTACTTACAATGGACTCTCCCTATCTTCTGATTCAAGGCTTCTTGAATTGGAAGAGGAACTACAAAGGATCAAGTGGGACATCGTGGGGCTAAGTGAGGAGAAGATCTCATCGAACTGAAAAGTGGACATCTCTTCTACTATCGTGGGACAGATACTGGCAGAACTAGTGGTGTTGGATTTATAATAAACAAGAAACTGAAGGATAAAGTTGTAGAAGTTGAAAGTTCCTCTGACAGAGCTGCACGACTTGTTATCCAACTCTCAAAAAGATACCAGGCTCAGATTATTCAAACTTATGCACCCACCACAAGTCATCCTGAAGAAAAAATTGAAGAATTTTATGAGGAAATTTGTCATCTAAATAATAAAGGTAAGCAGCACTTGAAAATAATTATGGGAGATTTCAATGCAAAAATAGGGCAACGGCAACAGAATGAAACTTCAGTAGGTAAATTCGGTCATGGCAACAGAAACCAGCGTGGAAATACTCTCGTTGAGTTTGCAGAGGCAGAAGGGTTTTTCATCTTGAACTCCTTCTTCAAGAAAAAGCCACACAGGAAATGGACATGGAGACATCCAAATGGGACGACAAATGAAATTGATTTTATTATGTGTAACAAAAAATTCGTCATAGAAGACTGCAGTGTGCTAAACAAGTTCAACACAGGTAGTGACCATAGATTGGTGAGATGTAAGATGCACCTCAACACTAAACTTGAACGTGGCAAGCTCATAAGACAAACAAAATCTATTGACATAACCAACCTTAAAAAACACCATAATACCTTCAAGTTAGAACTGAAGAACAGGTTCTCTGCTTTAGAAGGCCTAACATCGGAAGAAGTGGACATCTCTGAAGTTAACAGAAAAGTAAGCAAAGCTCTTATGGAAACAGCAACAAAATTAGCTGGGTCTATGAACAAGTTGCATTTAAATAAATTATCAGGAAAAACCAAAATGTTGATGCAAAAAAGAAGAGAGATGAGGACAACTAAAGAAGATGTGACTTCCAAAGTGAAATATATAGAGCTATGCAAGACAGTAAGAAAAAGTATCACTGAAGACGTAAGAAAATTCAACTGTGAACTAGTGAGGAAAGCAATTGAAAACAACCAAAGCCTAAAGATAGCAAAGGGACATCTCAGTAAGGGAAGAAAACAGATTATGGCACTGAGAAAAGAAGATGGTTCTGTAACAAGAAATAGAGGCGAAATTTTGACAAGGGTGAAAGATTTCTACTCCAAATTATATGAAAGGGATGATACATGCACTCCAGACATCATGAAAGATACCAGTACCAGAGTTCCTCCAGTCTTTCCAGCAGAAGTTGCACATGCAATCAAGAACATGAAGCGGGGAAAAGCTCCAGGAGAAGATGGAATTACTGTAGACATCATACAAGAAGCAAGTGGAGAAATCGAAACAGTACTCGCCAAAATTTTCACTCGATGCCTTAATGAAGGAAAGATTCCTGAGGATTGGAACACCACTACAATGATCCTGCTACATAAGAAAGGTGACATTGAGGATCTCGGAAACTACAGACCTATCAGCCTCCTATCAGTAGTTTATAAAATCTTCACTAAAATTCTTTCACACCGCTTGAAGGTAACACTGGACATGGCTCAACCGAGAGAACAAGCTGGATTCAGGAGTGGCTACAGCACAATAGATCATATCCATGTGCTGAGAGAACTAATTGAAAGAGCGAGGGAATATGAACTTCCATTGTGCATGGCTTTTATCGATTATGAAAAAGCCTTTGATTCGGTGAAACCATCAGCAGTTACAATGGCTCTGAAAACCTGCGGTATTGAAGATGCATACATTAATATTATTAATAACATCTATGAAAATGCAAGTGCCAAGATTAGGCTGTTTGAAAATACAACACACGTAAAAACTGGAAAGGGAGTGAGACAAGGTGACACCATATCTCCGAAGCTCTTTAATGCCACATTGGAGGGTGTTTTTCAGTCGCTGAGCTGGGAAAACAAGGGGATAAAGATTAATGGAGATTATCTAACCCACCTTCGTTTTGCTGATGACGTAGTCATTTTTGCAACTACCCCATCAGAGCTGCAGGGTATGATCCAGGAACTTGCTGACAAGAGTAAAGAAGTGGGATTAAAAATGAACTTTCAGAAGACAAAAGTGATGTTCAATGCTTTTACAAGAAATGAAGATTTATCGATTGATGGAGAAAAGCTGGAGATAACAGACACGTACGTTTATCTTGGACAGCAGATATCAAGTGAGGGTCACATTGATGAAGAAATTAATCGGCGTACAAAACTTGCCTGGAGAGCTTTTGGAAGAAACAGCATAATTTTCAAGAGCAATATGCCATTATGTCTTAAAAGAAAAGTGTTTGATCAATGCATCCTTCCAGTGCTTACGTATGGTGCAGAGACGTGGACCTTAACTAAAAGAGACATACAAAGGCTGCAGACAACTCAAAGAAGCATGGAGAGGTGCATACTTGGTGTAACCAGGAGAGATAAGAAGAGGAACACTTGGATCCGAAAAATGACAAGAGTGGAAGACATCATGATCAGAGTTAAATCCCTGAAATGGCAATGGGCTGGACATACTGCCAGAAGGACAGATCATCGATGGACAGCCGAAATTTTAGATTGGATTCCAAGGGACAGGAAAAGACCCAGAAGAAGACCACATGGGAGATGGGTGGATGAAATTCGAAAGTATGCAGGGGTGACATGGAGGAGACTGGCACAAGACAGACCGTTGTGGAGGAAACTTGGGGAGACCTTCGTCCAGCAGTGGATTGATAATGGTTGACAATGATGATGATGATTGATGATGATATATATATATATACATCAAACTGGTTAGTAAAATCGCTATTTCCTAGCCCAGGCAGTACTATGGAATTGTAAGAAATGTAAACGCAGAGTGAAGAATGAGAAAAATTATATCGATATATATCAGCCTCCCGTTAGTTCTTCACAAAATCTTCACTAAGATACTGGCTCATTGCTTCAAGAAAACTCTGGAGATGGCACAATCAAGAGAATAAGCTGGATTCAGCACTATAGATCATATCTGTAGCTATAGCACTATAGATCATATCCATGTATTGAGAGAAAGCTAATTGAAAGAACAAAGAAATACGAACACCAATTGTCTTTATTTATTATGAAAAGGCCTGTGATTCCGTGAAACCAGCAGCTCTTTTAAAGTCTTTGAAATCCTGAGGTACTGATGATGCATATATTAACATTATTAATAACATCCATGAAAATGTAAGTGCATAGGTTCATTTCTAATGAAAATGTAAGTGCACAGGTTTTCCTTTCCAATTCATATTGGTGCTCTTCTCAAAAGAAGAGCACCAATAAAAAATTGAAAATAAGTGAAACAAATTGACACCATATCTTTCAAACTTTTCAATTCCAAATTGCAGAGTGTTTTTCAACCATTGAAGTGGGAATACAAGGGTATAAATATTAAGGGAGATTAAACAACTTCGTTTTGCTGATGATGGGTATTTTATGCATATGCCTTCCGCACGAGTGACAGAGTATGATTAAAGAACTTAATGAGAATAAAGAAGGTAGTCTAAAAATGGATTTACAGAACATAAAATTGATGTAGAATGCCTCTGCAAGAATTGAAGATCGATTGATTGATAGGGAAAATCTAGAGATTACTGATTCCTACATTTACCATGAACAACAGATATCAAGCGAGGGCAACATTGACGAAGAAATTATTCGGCGTGTAAAACTTAGTTGGAAAGCATTTGAGAGAAACAGTGCAATTTTCAAGAGCAATTTACCAGCATGTCTTAAAAGAAAGGTGTTTAATAAGTACATCCTATCCAATCTTAATTTATAGATCAGAGACGTGGACGTGAACTAAGGTGTACAGAAGCTGCAGACAACAGAAAAAAGCATGGAGAGATGCATGCTTCGTGTAACCAGGAAAGATAAGAAGTGAAACTCATGGATCAAGAAAATGACAACAGCGGAAGACATCATGAAATCCCTGAAATAGCAAACAGTTGGACATATTTCTGACCACCTATCTGCAACAGAATTATTAGACTGGATACCAAGGGACAGGAACACACTCAAAAGAAAACTACATGGGCGATGAGTGGATATATTTCGAAAGCGTGCTAGAGGGATCTGGAACAGAGCAGCTCAGGAAAGACAGTTGTGAAAGAAACGCAGAAAGACATTCATCCAGTAGTGGGTTCTATGACATATACTCTAATTTAACTTTCACTTTTAGCTGTCTTTATGTAAATTTCGAGTTCTTTCTATTTTAGCGTTCCAAGATTAATGCTACATTTTCTCACTCGCTGAATGTTATGTTAGCAGATATCTTGAGGTCAAGAGAGAATGAAGTGTACACGTTTGACAAACTAAGAACGAGATATAATGTGTGGAACTAGCAGACAAAATGTGGTGTAGTATTCGTGGAAGCTGTCTTTAGCTGTAAGTGGTGTTTCTTGGTACATATACACTGAAGTGCCAGGAAAACTGGTACAGACGAGCTTATGCAAAATACAAAGCAACGTCACATATGTACGTACTCGGTTGCGTCCGCCAGTGCATATATAAAGTGACAGATATCCTTGCCAGCTGTCAGAGCTGTTTTCGGCATGAGAATGACAAATAATAACGATTTAAGCGATTTTCAACGCGGTGTCATAGTTGGCGCTCGTGAGATAGGACATAGTATTTCGGAGGTCGAAGTTCGGATTTTCACGGACGACCATTGCACGGGTGTACCGTCACTACAAGAATTCCGGCAAAACCTCCAACCTACGATACCAGTGTGGCCGTAAAAAGGCATTGGGTGAACGTGACCATCGTCGGCTGTCAAGAATCGTTTCACGCAATAGGCGTGCAACACTCTCGCAGGTATCATCGGAATTCAATGCTGGAACCTCAACAAGCATCAGCGTCCGGAACCGTGCAATGCACCCTGCACGTAATGGGCTTTGGGAGCCGACGCCCAACTCGAGTCCCCTTGACGGGTGCACGACACAGAGCTATGCGCCTCGCTTGGGCAACTGTACCGGCTGGTGGGGGTTCGTAATGGTATCGGGTGTGTTTAGCTGGACTTCACTGGGACTCCTGGTACGTCTACAAACGTCTGTGACCGGCCAACGCTATTTGCGCATCCTTTCTGACGAGGTACACCCGTTCATGTCCTGCATTAATGCTGACGGGTTGGGCCTGTTCCAACAGGACAATGCACTTCCACACAAGTGTCGGGACGCCACATTGTGGTTAGAGGAGCATTCTTCTGAGTTTGGGGTTTTGCCATTTCCACCCAAGTCCCCAGATCTGAAAGTGATAGAACACATTTGGGATGAGCTATCAAACGCAGGAATCCGAGACCTCGGAATACACCCGAATTGTGGAACGCTCTGCAGGAAGTATGGTGTGCGTTGCCTACAGCATATTTCCAGAAGCTAGTGGAGTCCATGCCCCGTCATATTTCTATAGTCATGCGCTCCCGTGGGGGACCCACCAAGTATTAGACTGGTGTACCAGTTTTTTTGGCACTTCAGTGTATATTTATAATTATATCGTGTTACAGTCACGTCAAACTACTATTGTGATTATTAATTCACGTTAATTCGACTAAGTGACTATTGTCGTTATTGAAATAATTACCTAAAATTCTTTCATTAGTGAAATCTCAAGAGAGTTGAGCTGAATAATAGACGAACTGTAACTCTTTCTTGAACTTTATTTGAGAGACTTCTGTTTCACGTAAAGTGGTAGAATTGGAAGAACGAACTTTACGTAGTGCTCTCTAAGCTACATATGCATGTTTTAAACATTTAGGAACATTACAATTCATAATGTTTGATTATAATAATGAGATTGTCTTGGTAAAGATAAAATTAAAAAAAATTATTTAAGTGTTTGAAACTTTATTGAAATCCACAATACAGAATAATGTTTCGACAAAGACGCATAAATTTTACGTCGAAGATGTATGACAACAAATTAATTATAGAAACTCCAGTAGTTCTCTGTGCTACTGCAGAGCAGAACGTAGCTGCCAAAGGAATAAAATTTTGACTGCTTTTCCGCAGAGAGCTGGAATACCTTCGAGCATCATTTTTATCCAGAACTGAGATATTGATTAATTAAACGTTGAATGCCTTTCCAAATCTGTGGCAATTCTATAATTTTCCACCGAGGTTGATTTAGTTACTGAAATATGAGTACCTTATTCACGAGTCTTCCAAACTAATCTTCTGGATGATGATATTCATGGGATATGAGAAGCACTTGCACATGTTTACGAGTAATGATTATGATGCTTCGCACCCTCAAGTCTGGTAAGTGTGTGAATGTACAATTCGAATGGCAGGTTAACCAATTACCGTCTTTAAACAATTTTTTAATGTATTCCAAAGCACCTATGTTCTATCACATCACTTAAATGGAAGAGAACCGTCATTAAGGCGCAAATTAAAATTATTTGTACGGGGAGACATATTCCAAAAATTAGTGAGTCTTTCTGTGATCTGTTCATTGTCACGAAAATATCTAACGACATTTGGTTTCCTTAAGTAATTTATTGCCTACCGAGAATTGGTTATGCATTGATAAAATCACTTTAGTAATAACGCCTTTGTTGGATTCATAGAAAAAGTTCCGCTACCGTTAATTGAGGAAGTACTCAGTTTTAAGTGCTGTAGTCATCTTTGAAGTAAGCCAACTTACATTAAATGGAATTATCCAGTAACCGGGAAACTCGAACTTTTTCTTTGCTTTAGATATTATTTAGAACGGTACTTTCACTTTTATCTCGAAATTAGCACACTTTCTTTATCGTATTTTAGAAGTTCGACGCACTTTAGAAACCTTAATTTTTCAATTTCCAGATATCATTCCTTTAGAAAAGAAAGAATCGTTTCTCCTTGAAAGAAGTGCTGTAAATACGATTTTTGCAGTGTCTTTGATGGTTGGAGTGATTCGGCAGATAATGTCACCGTCATCCAGCGACTCTGCAATCCTCCAGGCCTTTGGAGAGTTCTTAGTGGTTCTGGCGTTCCCTTGTCGGCGACAAAAGTCCCTACGCAGCGATCCTGAGTGACGTAATTTAATTTGGGGTGATCAAAGTCGACCAGCCGCGACCGACAGGTCACAACTCGGTCGGCCATGACATCAGTCGAGGCAATGGTGGTGATGAACCCTGGGGGTTATGCCTCTTCTTTTCTTCAAATCCCAAAGGGAATTGTCCGGAGATCTATATTCTTATTTCTCACATCGAGTATCTGGAAAGTTAGGCTCAGTGGTGAGCGTTCATGGGAAGGGGCCTGTTCTTAATGTGTTCTTAGCAGTAACAAAATTAATGTGTTTTATATGGTGGGGAAATAATGATTTTTGCTTAAGGGATTTACGAATTTCAACATCCTTCTTAAATTTCGAATTGAATAAAGCTCAGAGCGACGGGGGTCCGATTAACCTTGAAGAATAAAATATGACTAATTAATAACTAAGAACAACTACAAATTATGGGCGAATAAAAATTAAAATACATTATAATTTAGAACACGCCGTACACAGTGCAGAGATGGAAACGGGTCACGGATCGACAATTTCTTGCGGGTCAAACGGGTCGGGTCAAGTGAATTGGGTCGGGTCAATGTTTCTTGCTGGTCAAACGGGCCGGGTCTAGGGAATTGGGATTCACTCAGGCTATATATATATATATACACCGGGTGATCCAAAAGTCTTGCACATTTTGAAAAGGTAATAACCCGCGGAGTTTTGAGAGTAGGGCAACGCGGTTTGCGTTGAAATGATCAGAATGACATCGGGCTTTTTATGAAATCACATAAACTTTTACTCATTTTACTTACATTTTTCATCGCCAGGTGGCGCCATAGGCGAGCAGGTCTGGGATAGTGGGCGTAAAAGCAGCAACTGGGAAGCAACCGCAAGTCACAGCGGTCCGTGTCAGTATGCTGTCATTACCGGACAAAACGCTCTTGGTGAAATGGTTCTCCTGCAACGCTGAATGTGCGAGTGCTGCGTTGAGAGACTGCCGATCACTGAAAGGTGATCGCAGTGCGAAAGGACCGATGGAAAGTGCTGCGCTGAGGCGAATGGCGAAAAACTTCGAAGAAACGGGATCTCTGGCAGTACGCCTACGAAGCCGTAGACCACGAACACGTGCTGCTACAGCGACACGATTACGCAGGAAATGGGTGTGATTGCAATGTCAGCCGCTCATGGCGACTCCAGGGCTCGCCATGTTTCTCGGCAAAGAGGCATTCCATACGGGACTGTATGGCGAACACTACGAAGGATTCTGCACAGATACCCGTACAAACTGCAACGGCATCCCAAATTGCAAGCTGACGATTACGTGCAGCGTCAAGAGTTCGCAGCATGTTTTTTCGACAAATGGATGTCGACGAGAACTGGCTGATGAACGTTTTATGGACTTATGAGGCAAACGTTTTCCTAAAAGGAGCGGTAAATACGCACAACTCCTGCATCTGGGCCACGGAACATCCCCAAGCAGTCGTTGAAGCGCCACTTCATCAGCCGAAAGTGACAGTGTGGTGTGAATTCCCGGATTCTTATATTATCGGTCCTTTTTTTTTTGAAGAGGTCCACGGCTCCTTCTTCGAAACCGTTTCAGTGACAGGTGCACGTTATGTGAACATGTTACGAACGTACGTTATCCCTAGCTTACCAGAGCGGGATGCGGTGAATCTGTGCACATTTATGCCGGATGGAGCACCACCTCACATCGCACATTCCGTTAAGCAACTGCCGCAAGAGACGTTTGGCGCTAATCGTGTGTTGAGCCGACACTTTCCGAAAGCCTGGCCACCTCCGTCACCAGACCTGGCACCCTGCGATTTCTGGCTCTGGGGTAAACTAAAATCACAAGTGTACAGATGTCGCCCCACTTCATTGGCCATGCTGAAAGATGCATTCGACACCATGTGGCAGCTATACCTCCAGACATGCTCTTCAATGCCGTCCATGGTGTTTTCTCTCGTCTGCAGGCAGTGCTGGAACAGGACGGACATTACATTGAACACCTGGTACAATGAGGTGTCTAACCTGGCACAATCAGGTGTCTATGTTTCTTGACACTTCCAACCTCTGCTTGCTGCGCCATCTATCGATGAAAAATGTAAGTAAAATGAGTAAAAATGTATGTTATTTCTTTAAAAAACTCGATGTCATTCTGATGATTTCTACGCAAACCACGTTGCCGTACTCTCAAAACTCCGCGAGTTATTACGTTTTAAAAATGTGCAAGACTTTTGAATCACCTGGTATATAGCCTTTTACTCAATTTCCTGTTCTGTGGTTACCCTGTACATAAGGATTCATATTACATATGTTGTTTTACGAAATAAATGAAAAACAACATATGTAATATGAACACGAAACAAATGAAATGAAATAAAACGTGTTGCTGACCCGATTTCGACACGGATTATTTAGGCTATATTTTTGTGAAGCAAAAAAAAAAATTTTTTTTGACTGAAAAATGTGAGCTGTGGAATTTTGTGCTTTATACTGATAATTAAAGGAAGACTGTCCTCAGAAGGAAGAGTGTATTTCCTTCTGAGAGGCAATGATGAAAACAAATCCACACTTTGGAAACTTTCAACTCATCATAAGCTTGTGCAAATTTATGTTGCCGTGAAATATATTCTGAAACTTGATATGTTATCAAGAAAACAACTAAAACTGAAATTAAACAGACAATAAGTTACGTAATTCAAAAATTTTGACTGTAGCGCCATCAAAAGTTGGTGGGACATCCTTAATATTACTGCAGAGGAACTTTTTGACGCCCTCAGTTTGATTTGAAGACATATGTAAAACAATTAGGTTATATCTTGCAAATGAAGGACGACAGTTTCAATACTTCCTGTAAGTGAGTAAATTATACGTTCCCATAATACGGTTGTTTGATTTCCGTATGACCTACGTAAGATACCCTCAGCAGAGATACTTTTTGAGCTCCCTGTAGGCCTACATATCATCATCATTGTCAACCATTATCAATCCACTGCTGGACGAAGGTCTCCCAAGTTTCCTCCACAACGGTCTGTCTTGTGCCAGTCTCCTCCATGTCACTCCCGCATATTTACGAATTTCATCCACCCATCTCCCATGTGGTCTTTTTCTGGGTCTTTTCCTGTCCCTTGGAATCCAACCTAAAATTTCGGCTGTCCATCTATGGTCTGTCCTTCTGGCAGTATGTCCAGCCCATTGCCATTTCAGGGATTTAACTCTGATCATGATGTCTTCCACTCTCGTCATTTTTCGGATCCACGAGTTCCTCTTCTTATCTCTCCTGGTTATACCAAGCATGCACCTCTCCATGCTGCTTTGAGTTGTCTGCAGCCTTTGTATGTCTCTTTTAGTTAAGGTCCACGTCTCTGCACCATACGTAAGCACTGGAAGGATGTATTGATCAAACACTTTTCTTTTAAGACATAATGGCATATTGCTCTTGAAAATTATGCTGTTTCTTCCAAAAGCTCTCCAGGCAAGTTTTGTACGCCGATTAATTTCTTCATCAATGTGACCCTCATTTGATATCTGCTGTCCAAAGATAAAGATACGTATCTGTTATCTCCAGTTTTTCTCCATCAATCGATAAATCTTCATTTCTTGTAAAAGCATTGAACATCACTTTTGTCTTCTGAAAGTTCATTTTTAATC
The DNA here is from genome assembly GCA_039090855.1 of Macrothele yani. Classification (NCBI taxonomy): domain Eukaryota; kingdom Metazoa; phylum Arthropoda; class Arachnida; order Araneae; family Macrothelidae; genus Macrothele; species Macrothele yani. The sequence goes on from CM077030.1 coordinate 17,487,012, forward strand.
CCACTTCTTTACTCTTGTCAGCAAGTTCCTGGATCATACTCTGCAGCTCTGATGGGCTAGTTGCAAAAATGACTACGTCATCAGCAAAACGAAGGTGGGTTAGATAATCTCCATTAATCTTTATCCCTTTGTTTTCCCAGTTCAGTGATTGAAAGACATTTTCCAATGTGGCATTAAAGAGCTTCGGAGATAGGGTGTCACCTTGTCTCACTCCCTTTCCAATTTTTATGTGTGTTGTATTTTCAAACAGCCGAATCTTTGCACTTGCATTTTCATAGATGTTATTAATAATATTAATGTATGCATCTTCAATACCGCAGGATTTCAGAGCCGTGGTAACTGCTGATCGTTTCACCGAATCAAAGACTTTTTCATAATCGATAAAAGTCATGCACAATGGAAGTTCATATTCCCTCGCTCTTTCAATTAGTTCTCTCAGTACGTGGATATGATCTATTGTGCTGTAGCCACTCCTGAATCCAGCTTCTTCTCTCGGTTGAGCCATGTCCAGTGTTACCTTCAAGCGGTGTGAAAGAACTTTAGTGAAGATTTTATAAACCACTGATAGGAGGCTGATAGGTCTGTAGTTCCTGAGATCCTCAATGTCACCTTTTTTATGTAGCAGGATCATTGTAGCATTGTTCCAATCCTCAGGAATCTTCCCTTCATTAAGGCATCGAGTGAAAATTTGGGCGAGTACTGTTTCAATTTCTCCACTTGCTTCTTGTATGATGTCTATAGTAATTCCATCTTCTCCTGGAGCTTTCCCCAGCTTCATGTTCTTGATTGCATGAGCAACTTCTGCTGGGAGGACTGGAAGAACTCTGGTACCTTTCATGATGTCTGGAGTACATGTATTCCCTTTCATATAATTTGGAGTAGAAATCTTTTCACTCTTGTCAAAATTTCGCCTCTATTTCTTGTTATAGAACCATCTTCTTTTCTCAGAGCCATAATCTGTTTTCTTCCCTTACTGAGATGTCCCTTTGCTATCTTTAGGCTTTGGTTGTTTTCAATTGCTTTCCTTACTAGTTCACAGTTGAATTTCCTTAAGTCTTCAGTGATACTTTTTCGTACTGTCTTGCATAGCTCTATATATTCCACTTTGGAAGTCACATCTTCTTTAGTTGTCCTCATCTCTCTTCTTTTTTGCATCAACATTTTGGTTTTTCCTGATAATTTGTTCACATGCAACTTGTTCTTAGACCCAGCTAATTTTGTTGCTGTTTCCATTAGAGCTTTGGTTACTTTTCTGTTAACTTCCGAAATATCCACTTCTTCCAATGTTAGGCCTTCTAAAGCAGAGAATCTGTTCTTCAGTTCCAACTTGAAAGTATTATGGTGTTTTTAAGGTTGGTTATGTCAATACATTTTGTTTGTCTTATGAGCTTGCCACGTTCCAGTTTAGTGTTGAGGTGCATCTTACATCTCACCAATCTATGGTCACTACCTGTGTTGAACTTGTTCAGCACACTGCAGTCTTCGATGACGAATTTTTTGTTACACATAATAAAATCAATTTCACTTGTCGTCCCAATTGGATGTCTCCATGTCCATTTCCTGTGTGGCTTTTTCTTGAAAAAGGAGTTCAAGATGAAAAATCCTTCTGCCTCTGCAAACTCAACGAGAGTATTTCCACGCTGGTTTCTGTTGCCGTGACCGAATTTACCTACTGAAGTTTCATTCTGTTGCCGTTGCCCTATTTTTGCATTGAAATCTCCCATAATTATCTTCAAGTGCTGCTTACCTTTATTATTTAGATGACGAATTTCCTCATAAAATTCTTCAATTTCTTCTTCAGGATGACTTGTGGTGGGTGCATAAGTTTGAATAATCTGAGCCTGGTATCTTCTCGATAGTTGGATAACGAGTCGTGCAGCTCTGTCAGAGGAACTTTCAACTTCTACCACTTTATCCTTCAGTTTCTTGTTTATTATAAATCCAACACCACTAGTTCTGCCAGTATCTGTCCCACGATAGTAGAAGAGATGTCCACTTTTCAGTTCAATGAGATCTTCTCCTTTTCTCCTTACCTCACTTAGCCCCACGATGTCCCACTTGATCCTTTGTAGTTCCTCTTCCAATTCAAGAAGCCTTGAATCAGAAGATAGGGAGCGTCCGTTATAGGTAGCTAAGGTCAGCATCAAATGGCAGCCTAGTCCGGTCCTCCGGGGATTCTTAGCACCCTCTGCCTTCATGTCGCACTGGCCGCTGCCTTGGCCAGGTACATTCCAGCTGCCGGAGACTGAGGGCCAAGATTTAAGTACATATATATATATATATATATATATATATATATATATATATATATATATATATATATGGGATGTAAGGTCAGGTGATGCGTAACATCATAGCCTCTCCTTGACAAATGTCAACCCCGCCTTCTCGTGGTGCATCCTGTTCCCACTAAAGGGGCTCTGACGACCGCCCATAGCGGTATAACTATACCATCGGGATTAGAGGAAATTCTATCCCACACTCACCAACCCGCTTGGCCAGCGTGGTGAGTTATGGCCAAACCCCTCCAAAATGATTCCACAACTTAAATCTTGGCCCTCAGTCTCCGGCAGCTGGAATGTACCTGGCCAAGACAGCGGCCAGTGCGACATGAAGGCAGAGGGTGCTAAGAATCCCCGGAGAACCGGACTAGGCTGCCATCTGATGCTGACCTTGGCTACTTACAATGGACGCTCCCTATCTTCTGATTCAAGGCTTCTTGAATTGGAAGAGGAACTACAAAGGATCAAGTGGGACATCGTGGGGCTAAGTGAGGTAAGGAGAAAAGGAGAAGATCTCATCGAACTGAAAAGTGTACATCTCTTCTACTATCGTGGGACAGATACTGGCAGAACTAGTGGTGTTGGATTTATAATAAACAAGAAACTGAAGGATAAAGTTGTAGAAGTTGAAAGTTCCTCTGACAGAGCTGCACGACTTGTTATCCAACTCTCGAAAAGATACCAGGCTCAGATTATTCAAACTTATGCACCCACCACAAGTCATCCTGAAGAAGAAATTGAAGAATTTTATGAGGAAATTTGTCATCTAAATAATAAAGGTAAGCAGCACTTGAAAATAATTATGGGAGATTTCAATGCAAAAATAGGGCAACAGCAACAGAATGAAACTTCAGTAGGTAAATTCGGTCATGGCAACAGAAACCAGCGTGGAAATACTCTCGTTGAGTTTGCAGAGGCAGAAGGGTTTTTCATCTTGAACTCCTTCTTCAAGAAAAAGCCACACAGGAAATGGACATGGAGACATCCAAATGGGACGACAAGTGAAATTGATTTTATTATGTGTAACAAAAAATTCGTCATAGAAGACTGCAGTGTGCTAAACAAGTTCAACACAGGTAGTGACCATAGATTGGTGAGATGTAAGATTCACCTCAACACTAAACTTGAACGTGGCAAGCTCATAAGACAAACAAAATCTATTGACATAACCAACCTTAAAAAACACCATAATACCTTCAAGTTAGAACTGAAGAACAGGTTCTCTGCTTTAGAAAGGCCTAACATCGGAAGAAGTGGACATCTCTGAAGTTAACAGAAAAGTAACCAAAGCTCTTATGGAAACAGCAACAAAATTAGCTGGGTCTAAGAACAAGTTGCATGTGAACAAATTATCAGGAAAAACCAAAATGTTGATGCAAAAAAGAAGAGAGATGAGGACAACTAAAGATGTGACTTCCAAAGTGGAATATATAGAGCTATGCAAGACAGTAAGAAAAAGTATCACTGAAGACGTAAGGAAATTCAACTGTGAACTAGTGAGGAAAGCAATTGAAAACAACCAAAGCCTAAAGATAGCAAAGGGACATCTCAGTAAGGGAAGAAAACAGATTATGGCACTGAGAAAAGAAGATGGTTCTGTAACAAGAAATAGAGGCGAAATTTTGACAAGAGTGAAAGATTTCTACTCCAAATTATATGAAAGGGATGATATATGCACTCCAGACATCATGAAAGATACCAGTACCAGAGTTCCTCCAGTCCTTCCAGCAGAAGTTGCACATGCAATCAAGAACATGAAGAGAGGAAAAGCTCCAGGAGAAGATGGAATTACTGTAGACATCATACAAGAAGCAAGTGGAGAAATCGAAACAGTACTCGCCCAAATTTTCACTCGATGCCTTAATGAAGGAAAGATTCCTGAGGATTGGAACACCGCTACAATGATCCTGCTACATAAGAAAGGTGACATTGAGGATCTCGGAAACTACAGACCTATCAGCCTCCTATCAGTAGTTTATAAAATCCTCACTAAAGTTCTTTCACACCGCTTGAAGGTAACACTGGACATGGCTCAACCGAGAGAACAAGCTGGATTTAGGAGTGGCTACAGCACAATAGATCATATCCACGTGCTGAGAGAACTAATTGAAAGAGCGAGGGAATATGAACTTCCATTGTGCATGGCTTTTATCGATTATGAAAAAGCCTTTGATTCGGTGAAACCATCAGCAGTTACAATGGCTCTGAAAACCTGCGGTATTGAAGATGCATACATTAATATTATTAATAACATCTATGAAAATGCAAGTGCAAAGATTAGGCTGTTTGAAAATACAACACACGTAAAAATTGGAAAGGGAGTGAGACAAGGTGACACCATATCTCCGAAGCTCTTCAATGCCACATTGGAGGGTGTTTTTCAGTCGCTGAGCTGGGAAAACAAGGGGATAAAGATTAATGGAGATTATCTAACCCACCTTCGTTTTGCTGATGACGTGATCATTTTTGCAACTACCCCATCAGAGCTGCAGAGTATGATCCAGGAACTTGCGGACAAGAGTAAAGAAGTGGGATTAAAAATGAACTTTCAGAAGACAAAAGTGATGTTCAATGCTTTTACAAGAAATGAAGATTTATCTATTGATGGAAAAAAGCTGGAGATAACAGACACGTTCGTTTATCTTGGACAGCAGATATCAAGTGAGGGTCACATTGATGAAGAAATTAATCGGCGTACAAAACTTGCCTGGAGAGCTTTTGGAAGAAACAGCATAATTTTCAAGAGCAATATGCCATTATGTCTTAAAAGAAAAGTGTTTGATCAATGCATCCTTCCAGTGCTTACGTATGGTGCAGAGACGTGGACCTTAACTAAAAGAGACATACAAAGGCTCCAGACAACTCAAAGAAGCATGGAGAGGTGCATGCTTGGGGTAACCAGGAGAGATAAGAAGAGGAACTCGTGGATCCGAAAAATGACAAGAGTGGAAGACATCATGATCAGAGTTAAATCCCTGAAATGGCAATGGGCTGGACATACTGCCAGAAGGACAGATCATCGATGGACAGCCGAAATTTTAGATTGGATTCCAAGGGACAAGAAAAGACCCAGAAGAAGACCACATGGGAGATGGGTGGATGAAATTCGAAAGTATGCAGGGGTGACATGGAGGAGACTGGCACAAGACAGACCGTTGTGGAGGAAACTTGGGGAGACCTTCGTCCAGCAGTGGATTGATAATGGTTGACAATGATGATGATGATGATATATATACTTCAACAGAAACCAGCGTGGAAATACTCTCGTTGAGTTTGCAGAGGCAGAAGGGTTTTTCATCTTGAACTCCTTCTTCAAGAAAAAGCCACACAGGAAATGGACATGGAGACACCCAAATGGGACGACAAGTGAAATTGATTTTATTATGTGTAACAAAAAATTCGTCATAGAAGACTGCAGTGTGCTAAACAAGTTCAACACAGGTAGTGACCATAGATTGGTGAGATGTAAGATGCACCTCAACACTAAACTTGAACGTGGGAAGCTCATAAGACAAACAAAATGTATTGACATAACCAACCTTAAAAAACACCATAATACCTTCAAGTTGGAACTGAAGAACAGGTTCTCTGCTTTAGAAGGCCTAACATCGGAAGAAGTGGACATCTCTGAAGTTAACAGAAAAGTAACCAAAGCTCTTATGGAAACAGCAACAAAATTAGCTGGGTCTAAGAACAAGTTACATGTAAATAAATTATCAGGAAAAACGAAAATGTTGATACAAAAAAGAAGAGAGGTGAGGACAACTAAAGAAGATGTGACTTCCAAAGTGGAATATATAGAGCTATGCAAGACAGTACGAAAAAGTATCACTGAAGACGTAAGAAAATTCAACTGTGAACTAGTGAGGAAAGCAATTGAAAACAACCAAAGCCTAAAGATAGCAAAGGGACATCTCAGTAAGGGAAGAAAACAGATTATGGCACTGAGAAAAGAAGATGGTTCTGTAACAAGAAATAGAGGAGAAATTTTGACAAGGGTGAAAGATTTCTACTCCAAATTATATGAAAGGGATGATACATGCACTCCAGACATCATGAAAGATACCAGTACCAGAGTTCCTCCAGTCCTTCCAGCAGAAGTTGCACATGCAATCAAGAACATGAAGCGGGGAAAAGCTCCAGGAGAAGATGGAATTACTGTAGACATCATACAAGAAGCAAGTGGAGAAATCGAAACAGTACTTGACCAAATTTTCACTCGATGCCTTAATGAAGGAAAGATTCCTGAGGATTGGAAAACCGCTACAATGATCTTGCTACATAAGAAAGGAGACATTGAGGATCTCGGGAACTACAGACCTATCAGCCTCCTATCAGTAGTTTATAAAATCTTCACTAAAGTTCTTTCACACCGCTTGAAGGTAACACTGGACATGGCTCAACCGAGAGAACAAGCTGGATTCAGGAGTGGCTACAGCACAATAGATCATATCCATGTGCTGAGAGAACTAATTGAAAGAGCGAGGGAATATGAACTTCCATTGTGCATGGCTTTTATCGATTATGAAAAAGCCTTTGATTCGGTGAAACCATCAGCAGTTACAATGGCTCTGAAAACCTGCGGTATTGAAGATGCATACATTAATATTATTAATAACATCTATGAAAATGCAAGTGCAAAGATTAGGCTGTTTGAAAATACAACACACATAAAAATTGGAAAGGGAGTGAGACAAGGTGACACCATATCTCCGAAGCTCTTTAATGCCACATTGGAGGGTGTTTTTCAGTCACTGAGCTGGGAAAACATGGGGATAAAGATTAATGGAGATTATCTAACCCACCTTCGTTTTGCTGATGACGTAGTCATTTTTGCAACTAGCCCATCAGAGCTGCAGAGTATGATCCAGGAACTTGCTGACAAGAGTAAAGAAGTGGGATTAAAAATGAACTTTCAGAAGACAAAAGTGATGTTCAATGCTTTTACAAGAAATGAAGATTTATCGATTGATGGAGAAAAGCTGGAGATAACAGACACATACGTTTATCTTGGACAGCAGATATCAAGTGAGGGTCACATTGATGAAGAAATTAATCGGCGTACAAAACTTGCCTGGAGAGCTTTTGGAAGAAACAGCATAATTTTCAAGAGCAATATGCCATTATGTCTTAAAAGAAAAGTGTTTGATCAATGCATCCTTCTAGTGCTTACGTATGGTGCAGAGACGTGGACCTTAACTAAAAGAGACATACAAAGGCTGCAGACAACTCAAAGCAGCATGGAGAGGTGCATACTTGGTGTAACCAGGAGAGATAAGAAGAGGAACTCGTGGATCCGAAAAATGACAAGAGTGGAAGACATCATGATCAGAGTTAAATCCCTGAAATGGCAATGGGCTGGACATACTGCCAGAAGGACAGATCATCGATGGACAGCCGAAATTTTAGATTGGATTCCAAGGGACAGGAAAAGACCCAGAAGAAGACCACATGGGAGATGGGTGGATGAAATTCGAAAGTATGCAGGGGTGACATGGAGGAGACTGGCACAAGACAGACCGTTGTGTAGGAAACTTGGGGAGACCTTCGTCCAGCAGTGGATTGATGATGGTTGACAATGATGATATACTAGAATTCAAATCAAATTTTTTCGTGTTTTTGGGTTGAATCCGGGTCAGTTACAAATCTATGTCAGGTCCGGGTCCAACATTTTTGATCCGTTTCCAGCTCTGACAGAGTAAAACCCTGATTGTACGTTTTTCCATTTCGAACGACCTTTTTCTGAAGTCCCGAGGATTCTCTTGTATTTTACCCGTTTTTCCAATCACACGATTTCCCGCATGGAATGTCGTTCAACATTCTTGGTGCCAAACCTGATTTTCCTCTAATTTCGTGTATTTCTTGCTTTTCGTACGTGGAGACAAATATGCTTCGGTGGTTTGGCCATGCTGAAAGAATGAGTGATTAGATGCTTACTAAGAAAATCTTTTTAACCCAAGTGGCAGGAAGGAAAGGCAGAGAAAGGCCAAGGAAGACATGGGTGGATCAGATTCAGGAGTATCTGCATGAGAAAAAGATTTTGAGTATGAAGTATAAAAGATCTTGTGTACGGCGTATAATGGATATCAGTGAAGCCCGAGTTGTATGACAAGACCGCTGTAAATGGAAAAGTTTGATACGACAACAGTACGTAAAAATATATGGTAGTTTGTATTTCTTTTTGGAGCTAACCTCTGAATCTCAGAGAACAGCTTAGTGATATGTATGTATAATGTGAGCAACTCAATGGGTTATAAGCATTCGCCCGTCCATAATTTAGAGTTAATGGGAGACAGCCAGGGCCGTAAGACAAACACAACATCCGTGCCTCACCGGAGTTCGAACCCGACCCCTTCTCCGCCGAATGCTCATAAGCCATCGCTTAGACCACTGCGTCACCGGTACGGCTCAGCAGAACCTGACGAGTAGGATGCCTTAAACTGGGTATTCCTCCCCAGAATTTGTCAAAAGCAGGTGACGCCCAGTTGCGGCAGTGCAGCATTTCTCAGACTTCAAAAACACTTTCAAAATCTTAAAGACGCTGACTGTAAAAACACTTGCAAAGCCTTTCAATTATTTGAGAATCTGAGCTTGACATTAAAAATGGAAAGCAAACGGAAATTGCTGACTTTCTCCAAACCAACATCCCATAATGTAAGTACGTACGTACTTGCACCACATAATATGGTTCTTACACAAATGTGTCTACAATACATACTATATACAAGTATATCACTTCTAGTGAACATTGTGTTTCTATTTTTTCCACGCATTATATAGGCCTGTAAAGTTTGTTTTACCTCGGTTTACAATTTTCTGCAAATTACGACTTCTGATGCTGTTCAGCTGAAAACGGTAAAATCGGGGTTTCACTGTATCATCATTGTTAGTTAATGAGAAACATTAACTGCAGGAAAGGGAGCAGTAACTTGCGAATAATTTGTACAACTGGATAGTATAAATGTCGGTATAAAAGAGTAAAATGAAACTGATATGATGTATACTATCGTAGAGGCAGTCAAGATCGATAAGCGCTCTTAGACGCTGGATACTGACCATTCGTATGAGATGGCCACGGTTCTGAGTCCCGGATGAGAGATGGGTGATATGCCTCTCCAATACCTCCGGCCCTTTCGTGGAGCCAGTATCCCTAAATTAGGGACGGGATAAAACTTATAGCCCCCAGAGTTGCTCATAGTGGCCAAAACAAAACAAAAGAACGTTATCATGGACTGTTAACGGGGAAAACCTTTATCAGTATGCGCTAATCGTACTGATAAGATTTAAGCACTGGTGCGAAAAAATAAAGGATTATCTACAAAACCTGCAATGCTCACAATGAACGAAACGAAATGCATTGGAATTTGACTGGAACTTTAATTGAGACACAAGATTTACATAGTGCATACCTTCCCCATTAAATCATAAAAAATAAATATGCATATGAAGTAGAAACAGCACTACTAAAATTCCTTTTTTGGTTTTTCAACATGGGTCTTGAGAATTTTGGTTCTCAGGAATGGGATCCATTTTATCTCTGGTTGCTCGAAAATATTATGAAATATTTGTGTAAATATTGTAACTTTTTGTTTAATTTCTGAAATATCTTTGTCTTTTGGTCTTAGCGAAGAGTTTTAGCTAATGGGTTGAGCCAGATACGACAAATTTGTTTTATTATTGAAAATGTTAAATTTCTTGGTTTTATAAAGGGCCTTACCTTTATATCATTTGAGGTTGTCCCTCTGTTTATGGTGGCTCCCTCTTTATTATTTGCAAATTTGGGACATTTCTTTGAATTAACTAGTTAAATACCCGTACTTCGAACGTGAAAATAAATAATTTCGTAAATAATTGAATAAACAATTTCGTTCAAAACTATACATTTAAAAGCCAGCAAGTCAGATGTTTTTGGAAGCGTGAGTAAAATTGTGTTGCCATCACTAATATCTCAAGGGAGAAACTTTTTCTTTTTCAAATTTCAATTACTATGAAAATCTACCCGCATATTTATATTTATTGCAGTCACCTTACCACTTATATGACATCACCGTTGCTTCGGTGAAAACGAATGTTAGTAATTTGGTTTTGACTCAAGAAGCTTTGACATTCGATTTGTCAAACGATAATATAAATGTTTAAATGCAAAGCATATGATATAGCGCTTTTTATGTGATTTTTAAGGGTTTTTTTTTAAATAAATTGAGAACAAATAAATTAAGAACAAAATGAGCAGACCAACTCAAGTCATTTAAAATTTAGGGCGGGGCTTCAGTTGCTGGGCAACAATGGCTCGATCACTGCAAAACTTCCTAGCGTTATCAAAGCTCGGTTTAAAAAAAAAAACATTTCCACCCATTTAAAGTTATTGCCGGAAAACATCCTTTCTTAGTACGTCTCTATGTTGTAAAAGGAACATTCCGGCCAGATATGAAAGTTCTAAGTTCAATAATTTCTGAGATTCGGTGATGAATCAGTGAGGGCTTTCAGTTTTCTATGTACAGATTACTAAGCAGGTTTGTCGTAGAAAAACCCATTTCCAGATTTCTGTAGATAAGAGAGAGGGTTATCCATGCTGGTCCTTGATAAAACTATGTGTGGCGGTCTCTTTCTTCTGCAGTCCTTCTCTTACTACAATTTTCTATTGTTGACGTCTTGACTCTGTTCTCAATGTACTTTTGTCTGTATTCATCTGGTTTTGATTTAGTACACACACACACACACTCAGTAGACAAAACATTAAAGATACGGGTGATGGGTAGTTGACATGCACATCACCGGCGCAGAATGGAACAGACCCAAACCGAATGCAACCGATAAATAAGACTGACAGCAGGCATTACCAACATTGTATTAGAATCGATGAACATGAGTAAATGTGCTGATCCTAGCGACTTTGATTCTGGATGCATTGTCGGCGCAATACATATGGGTCATTCTATCGCCCTAGCGGTAAGAACCCTAGTGTTCCTGAGGACAACCGTATCAAGGGTTGTCCTCAGGAACACTAGGGTTATACCATCGACGGGCGTACCAGCTTAGACGTAGTGCGTTGTTTCTCTCTATTCTAAAAAAGTAACTGCCACCGCTATTTTAGAAATTTCGCGACACTCTTGCTTTTCTAGCTCGCCGCGCAAAACGTATTGAACACAAAAATATGAAATTTACATCGTTTGTATAGAATTGTTTGGAGAACACGCTGAAATAAACCGTTTCTCGATTCTGGCGATACTTCAAGAGCTATTGTATTTCAAACTTAAGGTAAGCAAAAAAAGTGCTATCAGGTCGCGTTCCGTACACACTAACAGCAACAGAACCACGAAACTTTGTAGGCATGTAGTGCCATGACCGAATTTTTGCACCTCGTCGCCCTTTTTTTTTTTTTTTTTTTTGAATTTCGGTTTAGTTTACGAGAAATTAAATTTCTAAATTTCACAAAATTCTCTATTTTGCGATGGGATCCATTTGAAAAAATGGGTATATGGTAAACTATAAATCATAACGCATTGCAATTTTTTTTACAGCATAAACTTACAACTATCGTTACTTTTTTACAAAAAAAAAATTAAGAAAAAGGCATTTTCTGATTTTAAAGCATTTTTTAAGGACGAAAAAAAAAAAAAAAAAACGAACGGCTTGTCTGTCATCACAATAAACACAGAGGAACGTTCTGCTCCCGTGACCTGCTGCCATGGTGACGCAGAGAATTTGCTATGCATATGTTTTGTTTGTAAAGCTATCTCAATTGTTTAAGGTGGACGTCAAGTAATTTTGCTTCCTATACTTTCAATGGAAAAACTTCTGCACACATTTTCTCTCCCAATTAATGCGTTCCCAAGGATGAAAATTTGAACATAGACTAAAATAGCTTCATTTTATAACTTGGAATACTTAATATTTTCTAAAACATAACCATAATTATGCAATCCAACATTTGTTTGTCTACTGACGTCATCAATTTACAGGTCGCGCCATCTTTTTTCTTCCCAATGAATGCGTTCCCAATGATGAAAATTTGAACATCGATTAAAATAGCTTTATTTTATAACTTGGAGTACTTAACATTTTCTAAAACATAACCATAATTATGCAATCCAACATTTTCTAAAACATAACCATAATAATGCAATCCAATATTTATTTGTCTACTGACGTCATCAAAGTACAGGTTGCGCCATCTTTTTTCTGGTTCCAACACCACCAAAGGAAAATTTATTGATTTTTTATATAATTATGGTTATGTTTCAGAAAATATTAAGTATTCCAAGTCATAATATGAACATATTTTAATCGATGTTCAAATTTTCATCCTTGGGAACGCATTAATTGGGAAGAAAATGTGTACAGAAGTTTTTTTCCATTGGAAGTATAGGAAGAAAAATTACTTGACGTCCACCTTAACGGTTTAGCATAACGGTTTACGGAAATGCTTTTTGGACCGCTTTTGTTTTCCTTAGTGGTAAATTTAGTATGAGCTTAAAGTTCAAACTACAAAATCCGACCTTCCAAAAATTGAAGACAGTAAAAAAAAAACTCAGAAATTTCGGAATAATAAGCCTTATTTGCTTAGATATGCAATAAAAATAGATATTTATATGAAATTTCCAGTTTTTATTTCATGTGATATACTTGGAGATCGGGCACAGGGCCGGAGCGCTACTCTGGAAACGATCGTAGCTAACCTAGAGGCGCAGCCCGTATTTAACTGAAAAAGATAAACAAACTAAAACAATGCGTCACGTGTAGCGAAAACAAATGACGCTGGCTACGGAGAGAAAATTTTTCCAGAGCGAAGTTTAGCTATTGAAACTGCCAAGGAACTGACGGAACTGACTGACAAATGAAAGTTGAGATGATGACTGACTGTGCTTTAGAAAGAGAGAGTTGGAGAAAGAGGGGTAAAAGAAAGATGTGCAATTGTTGTTTTTTCGTGCTGCTCAGTGAAAAGAATTTAAACAGTGAAAAAGTTTCCAATTCTGATTTTGTCTTTTTTTACGCTTTCCAACCGTAGGTTGAAGAAGCGTATATGCTCCAGCTTTGTCCGTCCGTCCGTCCGCATGATAACTCACGTGAAAATGGTTCGATTTCCACGAAAGTTTAGTATGTGGTAGGGGATCACCTGTGGACGAAACCTATCGAAAATGGTCGAAGCAGGGTCAAAGGGCTGGACATAGGAGCGGGATCCATTCCATTGCCTTTATGCGTTATAACTTGCGTAAAAATGGTTCGATTTCGATGAAATTCTAGTATGTGATAGGGAACCACCTGGGGACAAACCCTATTGAAAATGGGCGAAATGGGGTCAAAGATCAGGCAGGGCATAAGAGCGGGATATATTCCATTGCCCTTATGCATCATAACTTGCGTAAAAATGGTTCGATTGCGATAAAATTTTAGTATGTGGTAAGGAACCACCTGGGGACGAACCCTATTGAAAATGGGCGGAATGGGGTCAAAGGACAGGACATAAAAGCGGGATCCATTCCAATGCCTTTATGCGTCATAACATGCGTAAATATGGTTCGATTTCGATGAAATTTAGTATGTGGTAGGGAACCACCTGGGCACGAACCCTATTAAAAATAGGCAAAATGGGGTCAAAGGTCAGGCACGGCATAAGAGCGGGATATATTCCATTGCCCCTTATGCGTCATAACTTGCGTAAAAATGGTTCGATTTCGATGAAATTTTAGTATGTGGTAGGGAGCCACTGGGGACGAACCCTATTGAAAATGGGCGAAATGGGGTCAAAGGTCAGGACACTGGAGTGGGATCCACTCCATTGCCCTTGTGCATCATATCGTACCTAAAATGCTTGGATTGCAACAAAACTTTATCATGTTGTTCCGGAGGTATAGTGAACCGGTTCTGTTGAATATCAACGAAATGGGGTTAAAGGTCATTGCACAACGGCCAGATTTATTCCACAGCCATTATTCTCATAACTTGAGTAATAATTTCTGGTATGTTGGAAAGCTTCTATTGCAACAAAACTTTGTTCCGGAGGTATAATGAACCGGTTATGTTCTGTTGAATATAATCGAAATGGGGTCAAAGGTCAGGGCACAGGAGCGAGATTTATTCCACAGCCATTATCCTCATAACTTGAGTAATAATTTCTGGTATGTTGGAAAGCGTATCATAATCAATGCTTTGCATGATTTTACTAACTTGTTTGTTTAATAAAGTTCGTTTTGTTTGCGAGTGTGGCGAAGAGTAAATAAACTCCTACGACGGTACAGATCCCAGAGAACAAGCGGTGGCCAACCACATGCCATTGATGACCCGAATCGACGTAGGCTATCCTGGATGGTATAGACTGACCGTTTGGCAACGGAGGCTCAAATCACATCAAGGTTAAATGTCGGAAGCCCAAGAAGCGTCAGCGAGCGAACGATGCATACATACCTACCGAAGCTCTACTCGAGTAAGTTTACAAGCCTCAGAAATCTTGAAAATTACAGACCTGGAACGGGAATCGAACCCGCAGCTCCCAATTTAAGTTCGAATATGTTACCGTTCCACCACCCAGAACTAGGAATCTCCAAGCAACTGAGGATGTTTACTGGTACTCTGATGAAACGCTCCACCGTGCGCAAATCAAAGCATATATGATTTTCATCTTAGCGGTGCGCGATTTAAACACGGTGGGGCGTTTCATCTATGTTCCGATAAACATCCTCAGCTGCTTGGAGGTTCCTTGTTCTGGGTGGTGTAGCGGTAACATACTCGAACGTAAATCGGGAGCTGCGAGTTCGATTCCCGTTCCAGGACGATGTAATTTTCCCGTTTTCTGAGGCATGTAAACTTGCTTTATTAAATTGGCAGTCATCTGCCTGTAATACCTATTTGAGGCTCTACTGGTGTGCTACTGGTGACTGCTCGTCATCGCCTGTCCTGGTGCCGGGAACATCAAACCGTGACATCTGCAGAGTGGCGCAGCACGATGTGGTCAGATGATTCGCGCTTTATCAAGCTGTACCGATCTGACGAAGGGTGCTGGTGTGGCGTTTACAGCATAAGGCCATGGCCCCGTGCCGGGTCTGGCTCATTCGCCCTAAGTTTACTTTACCGAAGGGTCACTTGACCGAAAATAACTTCACCGAAAAGATTGTTTCACCGAAAGATCACTTGATCGAAAATAACTTCACCGAAAAGATTGTTTCACCGAAAGATCACTTGATCGAAACGTTCATTTCACCGAAGGGTCACTTGATCGAAAGGTACATTTGACCAAAGGGTCACTTGTTGGAAAAGATCATTTCACCGAAGGGTCACTTGATCGAAAGGTACATTTGACCAAAGGGGCACTTGTTGGAAAAGATCATTTCACCGAAAGGTCTCTTTAAATAAAAGCTCATTTCGTCGAAAAGGTCATTTCACCGAAGGGTCAGTTTATCGAAAACTTTGGATTTCATTACAGGATCCGTTGAAGCATGGTGCCAGTTCGGGAGACAGACCACCGAAACGTTAGGGGATCATACTCAAATTGCACTATTGATTTCTCCGTGTCACAGAGAACGCAAAGATTTAGTTTTAAGACAAAAATAATTAATTTTACGCCTCTAGGCCTCGGCTTAGGACTTTTTAGCAAATTTAAATCATGTTATCTGATTTACGTAAAAGTTATGTTGTGTTCATGTTAATAAAGTTTACGTAAAAAGTAAAATTAGTAATGTGGCACATTTTTTCAGGCAAAAATAATCAATTTTAGGGCTTTTGGCTTAGGTTTAGGCCTTTTTAGCAAATTTTAATCGTGCCTGCTCACATTTTATGTAGTGCTTATGAATATGAATAGTGTTAAAATCTGTTATCTAGGCCTACGGTCAAAAAATTTATGTTTTGTGGTTGAGTAAAATTGGAACATTATTTACTTGATTTGCTATGTAACCCTTATGAATATGAGCTCGGAAGATTAAAACTTGACAAAAACGGCACCTTATAATTAATGCATCCCACTGCTGACCACATTGGTCTCTCTACTATCCCCACTACCGGTAGTTCGCCTGACGCGACCTCTTCGATTTTCCGTCAGACGAACATTTCAGTCACGGACAAATCTGCCTTTCCTTCTCTCCCGACCCGGACGATTGTGCATCCACCTTCAGGATTGGCGGAAAGGTCTTCTACTACAGATGTGTCTCATAGCGGAGTGTTCCGATCCGGATTTGTTGAGTGGTGGTTTGGCAGATCGACCGTCTGGCTCTTCTTCCTAGCATCTCGGATATTGGATCTCCAATTTCAATCTTGTCTACAATACCCTTGTTGCCACGTCTTCCTGCAGCCTCGGCTGTTGTACCAGTCTTCACTAAGCCTGATATGCTACGTATTGCTTCTTCAGCGACGTTGGTTTCCTCGTCTCTTGACTCGGGAGGTGAGCCTGATCCACTAATGGATACATCCACCTCAGCATCTTCTTCGAAGCGTATTGGAACTCCCAAAGGCGCTGTAAAACAGAAAAAGTTAAAACAACTTTCTGTGCCTCTTTCTGAGGATTCATCTAGTGTCCCCGGTGTTTCTGGTTCCGGTTTTTCTCCACCTGATGATTCTTCAAACAGTATGCTTCTCCGCTCAGGTCCTGTTAATCCTCTCTCTGATGCTGAGGTTCTACAGGCCATTGATACGTTTCCTCCAGTTCCTGGACCACTGTCCAGACAGCAACTTTTACGTTTTTTTCAACCTGCACGAGCGATTGTTTGTTCTGAAGAATTCCTCCACTCACCTGATCTGGACCTCTTTGCAGCGGTAACGCAATTCGAAGCTTATGTGTCATTTTTTAAATCTCTGAGTGCCACCGATCCTCGGTATCAGGCGATTTTGGGACGTTACACGCGCCGTCTCGCCTCATTGAAGGAGCTCGCTGAGAAGCATATATGTGATACCTCATTTCCTCTTGCCGATAACTTTTAGCTCACTTCTCCAAACCGATCACTTGTTGTTCTCTTAATGCTCTGGGATTTGCGAACCCGTTCGCAAATTCTCTGGTGTTGGTAGACTTCGTGCCTGTTGATTCTGATGTTTTCCATGTATTTTATATTTGCTATATTTGTGTGTTTTTACTGTGTTTCACAAGTAATGTATTTTCAATTTGCTATAATTGTACATTTTTGCGGTGTTTTCACGAATAATCGGTCTTGTTACTTGTGTGAGCCACCCAGTATCTCTTTATCATTTTCTTATCTGTTGTTTCCTGAATTTGAGCCTTGTTTTTAAAATTTCCTATACTTGTGAGTTTTTGCTGTGTTAGTGCTTTCCTCGATCGCGGATTACTATATTGGTACCTTTGTTATTTTTATAAAGTTGATGAGTTACTCAATAACGTTTTGCGCTCTAAATACATTTAAATTCCGTTCGGATGATTTATGATGTCATAGTACATTTCACATACTTGTGCACATGTGTTATTCATATCGTTTGACATGCCGATATGCCATTCATTGTTCGTGTGCATATTCATTTCCTTTCTGTGTAATTTTGTGCTGCATCGTGGATGTACATACATTGCCGCACTTTTGTTTTCTGTACTGCAACTTTCAATGAATGTCCTATGTTTGTATTTCGTTATAGCAATAAACTGGGTACTACTATGGTACCCACAGTTACCAATACCAATACCACTGCCATTTCAGGGATTTCACTCTGGTCATAATGTCGTCCACTCCTGCCATTTTCCTTATCCACAAGTTCCTCTTCTTATCTTTCCTGGTTACACCAAGCATGCTTCTTTGAGTTGTCTGCAGTCTTTGTATGTCTTTTTTAGTTAAGGTTCATGCTTCAGCTCCATACGTGAGCACTGGCAGGATGCATTGATTACACACTTTTTTTTTGAGACGTACTGGCATAATGCTCTTAAAAATTGTACTGTTTCTTCCAAAAGCTCTCCATCCAAGTTTTATAGGCCGATTAATTTCTTCATCAATGTGACCCTCACTCGATATCTGCTGCCCAAGATAAATGTAGGAATCGGTTGCCTCAAGCTTTTCTAAATCAATCGCCAAAACTTCGTTTCTTGTAGAAGCATTGTTCATCACTTTTGTCTTCTGAAAGCTCATTTTTAATCCCACTTCTTTACTCTTGTCAGCAAGTTCTTGGATCATACTCTGCAGCTCTGAAGGGATAGTTGCAAAAATGACTACGTCATCAGCAAAACGAAGGTGAGTTAAGTAATCTCCATTAATCTTTATTACTTTGTGTTCCCAGTTCAATGATTGAAAGACAATTGCAATGTGGCGTTAAAGAGCTTGGGAGATATGGTGTCACCTTGTCTCACTCCCTGTCCAATTCTTATTTGTGCTGTATCCTCAAATATCCGAACCCTTGCACTTGCATTTTCACAGATGTTATTAATAATGCTAATGTAAGCATCTTCAATACCGCTGGATTTCAAAGCCATTGCCTTCGATTCCGTGAAACCGCTGATGGTTTCACGGAATCGAAGGCCATTTCATAGTCAATAAAAGCCATGCATAATGGGAGTTCATATTCTCATGTTCTTTCCATTAGTTCTCTCAGTACATGGATATGATCTATAATGATGTAGCAACTCCTGAATCCAGCTTGTTCTCTTGGTTGGGCCACTTTCAAGCGATGTGAAAGAACCTTAGTGAAGATTTTATAAACCAATAATAGGAGGCTAATGGGCCTGTAGTTCCTGAGATCCTCAATATCACCTTTTTTATGGAGTAAAATCATTGTAGCATTGTTCCAATCCTCAGGAATCTTCCCTTCATTAAACACACCTGGTGAAAACTTGGGCGAGTGTAGTTTCAATATCTCCACTTGCTTCTTGTATAATATCCACGGTAATCCTATCTTCTCCTGGAGCACTTCCCCGTTTCATGTTCTTAATTGCATATGTAATTTCTGCAGGGAGGATTGGACGGACTTTGGCACTGGTACCTCTCGTAATATCTGTAATAGATGTATAATCCCTTTCATATAGTTGTATATTTCTTTTTGAAAGTGATGCCACTATCCCGTCGTGCTGTGTCCAACATAAGGTTTTATGCCTAAAAATGGGGGAACACCTAAATAACTTTTAATATTTATAAATAAATTAGTGTAAATAAATTCTTCTCACACGTTATTTCCAAAGTTAATCCGTACGTCACACGTCCAAGGTCGTTCCACCAATTCCTTATAAAAGAGAAAATGTTATGTCACGAATATTCGTTGTATTGTGTAGCACATACATGACCTTTAAGCAAGAAATACACGGATTTATAAATTACTGAATGATATAATTCTGTTTCTTTCCTAGTTTTTATCACGTCTTTTGTAAAAAAGGATCGTGCTTATGTTACCGGTTTGTCCGTCCGTACCCACGATATCTCTGCAACTATTAGTCCGATTTGAAAAATTATTTTTGCATTGCGAAGTTTGAAATATGCGAATGATGATCCTTTATTTCGTTTTCTTTTACAATGTACAATTTCGCCGCTAAGGGGCGTAATTCCAGATGATGCAGAATTATTCCACATATTTGCTTCTAAACATCCGATTGAAAAAAATATTTTATCTTTCGATTTCATTTATGTCGCAGAGTATTTTAGATATACTTACTTTTTCAAATTACGCATAGAATTTCCGCTAGGGGGCGTAAAAGTAAATTACATTTTTCTCGATAACTTTTCTTCTAAAACTCCGATTTGAAAATGTCTTTCTTCAGCGGATACATCTCCTGATGTAAAATATTTTGCATATAATTTCAAATTTTTGGTAAAGTATACTTTAGCCACCAGGGGACGTAAGTGTTCATTTTTGCTTCTGATGTGTTTGCCATAAAATCTGAGGTTCTAAAATTTCGATCGAAAAAATTATTCCGTGAACTGATGCCACTCACACCGATAAACATTTTCGGAATATTTTCCTGTTAAAATATCCTGAGTTTCTCCGCCAGGGGCGTAGGTGTATATCTTATTTTTGTCAATATCTCTACTTCTAGAAGTCCGATTTGAAAACTCCCTTCTTTGTTGGATAGTGTTTCTGATGAGAAATGTTATTTCTATAAATTCAAAATTTTCAAGTAAATCATAGACTTTCCGCTAAGGGACACACAGATAAATTGCGTTTTCTGCGTTATTTCTGCTTCTAAAATTCCGATTTGAAAAATTCTTCCTGTATCGCATACAAGACCTGATGGAAAATATTTTTCACGTAATTTCTAATGTTTGGTAAAGAATGGTTTGGCCACCAGGGGGCATAAGTGTTAATTTCTGCTTCTGATGTATTTGTAGCAAAGGCTCCTAAAAACTCGACTAATTTCTTTTTTTCGTAGACCGATAGTGCTCATAAGAGAAAATCTTTTGAGAATACTTTCTTCTTAAAATAATGCATGGTTTTCCCACCAGAGGACGTAAAGTCACATCTTCTTTTTGTCGATAACTCTGTTTCTAAGAGTTCGTAAGCTCACGATTCCGTTTGCAGCAATATCTGAGGGATTAAAAAACCGATTGAAAAACTCCTTTCTTCCGTCAGATACTATTGTTTTCCATACCGGTTCCATTGACTTTGAATAGCTTTGATAAATTTAATTTGCTTCAGAACGGATTCAAAAGACGTGCTTATTACACCCGAAAATTCGGTGTCATTTTTCTTGTTTTTTTATTTTTAGGTTTAACAAGTGAACAATTCTATCAGTTACAAGCAGTCCCTTATTTCGGGCCATCGGTTCCAGGGAAGGGAGAGATCCAGTGTTGCAAGACAAGTACATCACCCATACCTCACCGAGGACTCGAACACGAGCCCAGCTCGGATGAAAAGTCATAAGTCAGCGCTTAAACCACTGCATCATGGGGGAGGTCCTTATTACTTTTGTATGTGCTTAAGGAGAGAGTGAGAGTTAATAAATACGCGATATTAAGTTCCACGTGTGTTTTGACAGCTTCATTTTGGAACTAGAACATATGTGTTGCGGAATTGTATATTCAAAGGTGATTTGACGTAAGGTGTACCCATGTTAACATGAATTTTTTTAACGAATTAGGTACTCAATTCCTTGTAGATCCATTTACTTAATAATATATAAGATTAATTTAAGTCAGCTGCAGACAGTACTAATAATAAAGGCTTCTCGAATGACGTATGAACGAGCCTGCTTCATGCAGCTGTTACGTCATACATTGGCATGACATCGTTCGAGAAGCTGCTTCGAGTTACGTAACTCCTGCCCGTAAACACGACTGCTAAACACGAGGTTACAAATATTTATCTCTCAGTGGCGGCTAATGGTGATGGCATGTATTATACAATTATGTATTATACAAGTATTATACACTTATGTATTATACAATTATGTATTATACAAGTATTATACACTTATGTATTATACACTTATGTATCACAAAAGTGCTATACAATTATGTATTATACCAGTGCTATACAATTATGCATTACACAATACAATTATGTATTATACAGTTATGTATTACACAATACAATTATGTATTATACAGTTATGTATTATACAATTATGTATTATGCAAGTATTATACAGTTATGTATTACACAATATAATTATGTATTATACAAGTGTTATACAATTATGTGTTATGCAAACATGTATTATATAAGTATTACACAATTATGTATTCTACAATTATGCATTATACAAGTATTCTACAATTGTGCATTATACAAGTATTATACAATCATGTACTAAACAAGTTTTATACAATTATGTACTATAGAAGCATTATACCATTATGTATTATACAAGTATTATACAATTACGAATTATACAAGTATTATGCAATTATATATTATACAAGCATTATAGAATATTATACGATTTACTTTACATTTACTTCAAATTTATTCATCTAGTAACAATTATGTACTATACAAGTATTATACAATTATGTATTATACAAGTATTATGCAAGTATTATAAAATTATGCATTATACAAGTATTATATACAAGTGTTATACAATTATGTGTTATGTATTATGCAAGTATTAGATAATTATGTTTTGTGTATGATACAATTATGTATTGTGTATTATGCACTAATGTATTATACAAGTATTATAATTATGTGTTATGTATTATACAAGTATTATACAATTATGTATTGTGTATTATGCACTAATGTATTATACAAGTATTATAATTATGTGTTATGTATTATACAAGTATTATACAATTATGTGTTATGTATTATGCAAGTATTAGATAATTATGTTTTGCGTATGATACAATTATGTATTGTGTATTATGCATTAATGTATTATACAAGTATTATACAATTATGTGTTATGTATTATGCATTAATGTATTATACAAGTATTATACAATTATGTGTTATGTATTATACAAGTATTATACAATTATGTGTTATGTATTATACAAGTATTATACAATTATGTGTTATGTATTATACAAGTATTATACAATTATGTGTTATGTATTATACAAGTATTATACAATTATGTGTTATGTATTATACAAGTATTATATAATTATGTATTATACAAGTATCTTGCAAGTATTATACAATTATGCATTATACAAGTATTATATAATTATGTATTATATACAAGTGTTATACAATTATGTGTTATGTATTACACCAGTATTATACAATTAATTATTATGTATTATGCAAGTATTATATAATTATGTACTGTGTATGATGCAATTATGTATTGTGTATTATGCAATAATGTATTATACAAGTATTATGCAATTATGTGTTATGTATTATACAAGTATTATACAATTATGTGTTATGTATTATACAAGTATTATACAATTATGTGTTATGTATTAACCAAGTATTATACAATTATGTGTTATGTATTATACAATTATGTGTTATGTATTATGCCAGTATTAAACACTTATGTATTATACAAGTACTATACAATTATGCATTACACAAGTATTATACAATTATGTATTATACAATTATGTATTATACAAGAATTAAACATTTATGTATTATACAAGTACTATACAATTATGCATTACACAAGTATTATACAATATTGTATTATACAAGTATTATACAATTATGTATTATGAATTATGTATTTTACAATTGTGCATTATAAATTATGTATTGTGTATTATGCAATTGTGTATTATACAATTATTAGTAAATTACAGGTGCGTAATGTACAACATGAACATCTTGCATTTACTCCAAATTTATTTATCTATTAAGTGTCCAATTAATAAAATTTCGCCCATCATTTTGACACGTGTGTCTAGCAATAAAATGTTGCATATCACACGGTAAGTCCTAACAGCCCATGTTCATTATTTCCTGCTGTTCGGCGTTTTGGAAAGCCTCTGAAACAAATTTCTACGAACATATATTTCTTAAAAACCGGTTTGCTTTTACATAAAATAAAATTGGGTAATTATGTAGGGCTAACTTCCATACCACCCTAAACAAGGGTCACTTTTTTCTGATCCCAGCGGTAGACGTTACTCAGAGAGTTCTCTGGACTTCGCTAGGTATTCCCACATCGTTCAGGCCTCAGTATACTCACTAAAATGCCCAGACAGTGTATCTTCTTTGCTTACTAACAAAGAGAGACGTCGTTATTACATTCTCGTTTGATATTTCCAATCAGAATAATACAGATGCAACAATAATATGCTTAATTTATTTAAAAACATTTAAAAATTTCTGATCCAGATATTAGATCTCCGAATACAACTTTATTGTTACCTAAATGGGAAAAGTAATTGCTTTATCTCAATGGCTTTTACAAATACATCACAGAACGAGATTTATATATGATATTAGGTATTCCAAAACCTTTTTTGTCGAAATCGTTCATTTTATCCGAGCTCATTTTAAAAGACTATTTGCTGAGTGTGTATGCATTAATTAACGAACATATAAGCAAGCATATTTCGCCTGTAAGAGATTTCATTCTTTTAAAGAACTTTACAAATTTAATTTATATCTGCATATGCAAAATAAATTCAAATTCCATGCAAGCTAAGCTTTGTTTACGTACATTTTGCGCCTTCTGTTTCTACTTTAATAGCGCAGATGTTTTTGTGCCTAGCATTATCATAAACCAAAACAAAAAAGGATAAATCTCGTTAACAGCAACAATTTCGCATACCGGTAACGAGATTTAGATTTACAACACATCTTTCACATCTCGCACTGGTTTCCCTTTATAAAACAAGTTCAAACACAAGTACACTATGGTCACATGAATCTCTGCGATACAACCCTAGAATTTCTTTTTTTTTTTTTTTTACTATTTTGGGTGATGACTTAAATAAATTAATATGTGTTTGTGTGTGTACAAAATCTTGAGAAACGAAATGCTCTGAAACATAATAAGATTTATCTTGCTGTGTTGCGTAAACAAATTACATGGCCTGCCTCAAAAGTTCAAGAAATCAAATTACTCTTACTTATTCACTCGCAAATATGAACAGTTGTTTTGTAAGGAGGAACCGCACGTTTACCGCAGATGCTACTATACAACTTGGGTAATTACGAAACTCAAAAATAAAATATTGTTAATAAAAGTTTAGAGTAGAAAGGGGCGAGGAGAAATACATGTTACCCAGGGGAGACTAAGCTCTTTCGTAAACGATATAAACAAATTAGCCAGACATTTTGTAATTCTGTACTGTGTGTCTTAAGAAACGAAATGGTCCAACAGCATAATGTGACATTTCTTCCTGTTTTGTGGAAACAAATTTTATGTTTACCTTGTGAAGGTTTAAGGAATCCAATTAAAATAACTTCACGAGGACAAGCAGGACACTTTATTCTCCGCGAGGTTGTAGTTTTAAAATCTCACAGCTGCCGTTTAATGCTATATCGAGATTTAAATCCTTATTTCCTTCAGCCCCTGAGCCGCAGCTTTCTTAGGTCTGGCGTCTGACTATTCGTTCGAGATGAGTCCTGGTTCGAATCCCGGTGCGGCATGGATATATTTGTTTTACAATTCTGGCTTTATTTCTTCCCTGGAACCAGTAACTCTGAATTAGAGACAGGTGGCCACATAATAGCCCATCGAGTTGCTAACGGTGGTCGCTAAATCCCCAAACAAACAAAATCCTGATTTTTGTTTTTTTGAATGGAAGTTTAACGACGACCGTGAGCAACTCAGTGGACTATAAGCACTCTTCCGTCCCTAATTTAGGACTACTGATTCCATGGAACAGAGGGATAAGACAAACGCGACATCCGTCCATGATCGGTGCGGGATTCGAACCCGGATCCATCACGGATTAATGGTCAAAAAGCAGCATTTAAACCACTTCGGCACCGGGGCGACTAAGATCCTGATTCCAGATGCTGTATGATTTGTAATGAGGTGTGGGTTCCAATTTCGGATTAAAGGATGCATCTAGTGTTTGTTGAAAGTACGCGGATTTAATTGATCATTTTTTACGCTTTCCAACCGTAGGCTGAAGAAGCATATGTGCTCCAGCTTTGTCCGTCTGTCCGCCGTCAGCACGATGACTCGGGTAAAAATGGTTCAATTTGGATGAAAATTTAGTATGTGGTAGGATACCACCTGGTAACGAACCCTATTGAAAATGGCCGAAATGGGGTCAAAGGTCAGGACATAGAAGCGGGATCCATTCCATTGCCCTTATGCGTCATAACTTACGTCAAAGTGCTTCTATTGCGACAAAACTTTAGTATGTTGTTGCGGAGTTATACTGAACGAAGTCTGTTTAATATCATCGTAATGGGGTCAAAGGTCAGGACACAGGCGTGAGATTTATTCCACAGCTATTATCCTCATAACTTGAGTAATAACTTGAGTAAAGATTTCTGGCATGTTGGAAAGCTTATCATAATCAATGCATTGCATGATTTTACTAACTTGTTTCTCATTCATTAAGCATTGGTTTACTATTTACAATTAATTATTCTTTCCATCTTGTGGCTGGTAAAAGTCAGATGTCGGTGCTTTGGAAATTTCATAGACTACACTGAAGAGCAATTGAATTAGAGACAGCTGACGTTATGCAAATATGGCCCTGTAAAGGGAAGCGACAAGACGTATGACGAAGAATCTAAGCGTATTTGATCGTGGGCAAATTGTCAGGGCCCGACGAATGGGTCACTCCATCTCGGAAGTCGTGCAGGCACTGGGATTATCACGAGACACTGTGTCACGGGTGCACCGGGAGTACATCGAATCCGGTAAAACCATCCCTGCAAGGGCCAACTGCCGTTGACAACAGCGTGCGGATGAGCGGGGTCATCTTCGGTTAGCTCGCATTTTAACAGCGGATAGACGGGCCACAGTGCAAGAAATCACTCGGCAATTTAACGCTGATGCACAAAAACTTGTAAGCAGCCACACCATCCAGAACCATCTCCTTGCTATGGGGTACAGAAGCCATCGTCCCAAGAGGGTACCGCTGCTGACCGCACAACACAGGGTGCAAAGATTAGCATGGACGCGGGAACATCGCCACTGGACAATAGACATGTGGAAAAATGTTGCCTGGACTGATGAGTCGAGATCCACGTTGGTAATGCGGATGGCAGGATACGAGTACGGCGCAAACTACATGAAGCGATGGATCCTATTTGCCAGCAGGGTACTCTTCAAACTGGTGGGGGTGGCATTCTCGTTTGGGGACTGCTTACGTAGACTGAAATTTGACCACTGGTACTTGTGATATCGTCCCTCACAGGTCAACGTTACCGGGATATCTTGGACGACCATTTGCTCTCGTTTGTGCGTCTTCAACATCCCACTGGAAACCTCATCCTGAGACAAGACAATGCAGCTCCCGAACTGTATCCGAATGGTTGGATGAACCCTCCACCGACGTGACCTCGCTTCCTTTGCCAGCTAGGTCACCTGACCTCAGCACATCTGGGATGCCATCGATAGAGATGTTCGAAGCTCTGACTCCCCTCCATCAAATCTTCGTGAACTGTGGGAGCTTGTTCAAGGGTCGTGAATCCGTATGGTTTTTCAACGCTTCCGGTGTCTTGTCCAGTCCATGCCGAGACGAATCACCGTCGTCATCAGGGCGAAAGGTGGTGCTACACGTTACTAGACAGGTATCTCTAATTCAATTGCTCTTCAGTGTATACACTTATCAAAATAGTTGAGCCAAGACTAGTCAGCTTCAGCGCTCGCATGTTCCACACATTTCAACCATGGTATTACACTGGTGTGCAAAACTTAAGGACGAGCTAGATTTTGTCCTATAGTGTAGCACAGGAGCGGTCGGTGTATGTGAAATTCAAACAATAACAACTTCATTACTTACAAAAATGGTGACTACCAACACTACTGCAGATACTAAAGGATACAGTGAAACTTTATTCAGAATTTGCTACATAGCACTGGGTGCCATGACACAGATACATCGTTATAAAAGACAGTACGAAGTGTAGAGGAGGTCTTTAGTAGAGGATAAGATCACCCTAACGTCGATGCAGGATTTGCACAGTCTGTCCATATTTTGCACCAGGTTGTTGACGAGTTCTTGCTGTAGCATTGCCCATTCTTACGTCAACGCCGTCCTCAGCTGTTGGAGAGCTTCCGGTATGTGCTTCCATGCCGCAACGCATCCCTTCAGAGTGTACTCCACCTATTCTATAGGATTTAGGTCGGGAAATCATGGTGGCCAATCCATCTGCTGAAGGTATTCGCTTTCTAACATCTCATCAACAGCCACCGCAGGACGGTGTATGGCGTTATCTTCTATTAACAGGAATTCTGGGCAAAAGGCATCTCGAAACAGAAGAACATGGGGAAGGATTACATCATTACAATAGTGTGTACCGTTTACAGAACCTCCTTCCAGTGTCTGGAGCTCCGGACTTCCAGCGATCAGAATGCCTCCCATGGGAGAACATTGAGGCCGCTATATCTATTCCTTTCATTGATGTTTTCGGTGAAATAACGAGTGCCTACCTCAAGCCGGATTAACTGTCGTCCAGAATCGCTAGAGAGACTAAATCTTTTCTCATAGGGCAATGAGTACCGTACTCCACTGTTCTGCTGTTCAGTCCTTATGTTCTCTAGATCACTGTAAACGGTATCTCTGGTGAGCGGTTGTTAAAGAAACACAGTGTAGTGGTCGTATGTCCAGTAGACCCTCTCTGTACTCGCCTGGCCAATACAAACGGCGATATTGTGCGTCCTATGCTCATGTTCAGTTGTTTTGCAAGGTTATTTGCCGTCTGGTGTCGATTCCTCTTGGTCTTTATGAGCAGATAGCAGTCCTCATTGGTGGTGGTGTTTGGTGGACGGCCACCACAGGTGTTCCGCACAGCTGTACATGTATTCCTGAAGGCCAACCACGCACGCGATACGATGCCATGGACAATAGCGAGCTCTTGGACCACACTCATCTCAATTTGGTCCTCCTCAAACTTCCCAAATAAGGCCATGATCTACTATACCATAGTCGTATGATTCCGTTGCTTCCTCTCAAAAGTTTCGAAAACATTAGGAAACTCCTACTACCTACTAGCATTTTGGACAGGGAGAGTTTTTGTCCTACACATCAAGAGAGCTAGTTATTATACTCCGCCTTCTTTACTTGTATTTTCTCCGTCTATTGTAATTTGTTTTTGTTTTCATGATATCATCTAGTTCATCAGACTTATTCCAAAGACAGCTAGCTGTCTTATATTATAGAGACGGCTAATAACATCAATGTAATATAATTGTTTGGAGAAGGAAACGTTTCATGAATTTCCAAACCTTTTTCTGTAGAAACGTTTCGCTTGAATTTCCCGCTTCCAAAACTGCGAATGGTTATCTTGTTCGTAACACTAGCAAAGAAACAAATTACATTAATGGCGAATGTCCTTGACAAGATACCATAAAACAGCAGAAAAAATTGTATCCACAACTACACTGCTGGCCACCCAAAATGCAACACCATGAAGGAAGCATCCGATTGGCCTGAAATTCGCAGCATGCGTCGCCCGCGAGAGGACATGCAAACGATTAGCATTGCAGGGCATATGCAAATCATGTGCGCCCGGCACGCCACCGAAAAGCACTATAAGAAGGGTGAACAGAAGGCGAGAGTGTAAGTAGTGGAAGTGTGTTGTGCTACCGGACCTTTGCGTGGGAAACTTCCTGATGCCTCGTCGCAGAATACGGCAGTCATTCCAGCACGTTTCGGAGTTTGACAGAAGACGAATAGTGGCTTATCGCGACAGCGGTTTATCGTACCGAGACATCGGCGCCCGTGTGGGACGACATCCAGTCACAGTGAGGAGAGTATGGATTCGGTGGGTGCAGGAGGAACGGACGGACCGACGTGAGCGATTGCCGCAGCCGCGGCACACCACCGAACGAGAGGACCGGCATGTTGTGCGGCGGGTATTGACGGCTCGCACCGCCACATCACAAACGTTAGCGCAGGAATTAGGGTGTGTTGCGCAACAACCTATGGCAGCACGTACCGTTCGACGTCATCTGCAGGAGCGGGGAATTATTGCACGGCTCCCAGTGCTCCGATTACCACTGACGTTACACCACCGGCGAGTGCGGCGGCAGTAGGCCGTTGTACGCCGCACCTGGACTACGGAGTGGCACGACATCGACGAATCCCACTTCTGCCTGCAACACCACGATGGTCGGATCCGCGTGTGGCGGCACCGCAGCGAGAGGCTGTATTACGCCTGCATTATGCATCGCCAAACCGGTCCGTCGCCTGGCGTTATGGTTTGGGTCGCAAATTGGATATGACACCCGCACACCTCTGGTACGCTTCGCCGGTAAACTCAACAGCCACCGCTACATCTCCGACGTTTTGGAGCCTGCAGTTCTCCCTTACCTTCAGGACCTGCCAGCGGCAACGGTTCAACAGGCCAATGCGCGCCCGCACGTGGCACGCATCGTGCAACAATTCTTCACGGCCCACCAGGCGTCACTGCTGCCATGGCCCGCCTGTTCTCCCGATATGCCGCCCATTGAACACGTCTGGTCGCTGATCGGCAACCGAGTTGCCCGGCAAGCACCACCCTCGGCTACGTCTGATGAACTGTGGCAAGGTGTTGAAGCAGCCTGGACCGACATACTCCAAGCCCACATCCAAAGCCTCTTTCGTTCGATGCCTCGGCGTGTAGCGGCCGTTATTGTCAGCCATGTGGGCCATACGAACTATTGATATCTGCGTGTTTCGCAAATCGCACGGGCCTGTAAGCTCAATCGTTTCATCTTTGTATCTGTTGTTATGTGTACAGTTAATCTGGCTTTGCTATCTGGTGTCCTTCTTGGTGTTGCATTTTGGGTGGCCATCAGTGTATTAGGATCGTATGGATACAATACATAGATACGTCGCATCATTGTGCGTTTCCTAGGGTATCAGTACCTTATATGTAGGGATGCGTAAATTTCGCCCCAAAAAATCGAAATTTCGCAAAAAAAATATTTTAAAATCAAACATTTCGCATTTATTCGCAAAATCAGAAGACACACAAAAATTGTTTTTTAAAGTTTACTTTACTTAGCTTACTGTTTTTCAAAGTTTACTTAGAATGTTTTTTAAAGTTTACTTTACTGTTTTTCAAAGTTTGCTTGCTGGTTGGCTAAGTACCAAAACACTTAGTGAAAAGCTAACAACATTGTAGTAGTCTCTATGTTCTCTTACCTTAGCCTTTGTCTTCTGTCAGTAATAACGATGTTGTACATACTGAACTATCTCTTAGCATCCACGCTGTTAACAGAATTGTGGAGGATTTGAATACCTGCCTTTGCATAGTTTAAATAGCAGCATTTTTGTTGCTTTTAAAATATGTATGTCATCACCAGGGTCTCTTGGTTGACTACAGTAAGTAGCTGTCTGTGAAAATGATTGAATCCAGCGATCAGCTCATACCGTGGTATGTTTTTAAAATATGGTGCTTTAGATATGCTTTCCAATAAGAAATTTGTGTTCAAAGATGATGTAAGTGTGGTCGCGGCTACAGATTAACAACAAATTCTGCCAATATGATGGTAGACTTCATTTGTTTCGTTGGATGTCATGTGGAGGGTCAATTTGCCTTTCTAGACGAGCATTAAAAAATTTGAACATCATGATATTTGTATCGCTTAAATACAATACCTCGTGGTCAAACTTTTTCACTCTATCTACTAATTGATTCTTAGGGCGGCCCACATTGATATACCTCTATTAAACGGATCGCGAGCATTGTAGTTTGTAGTCTACTAGCGAAATGCAAACAAGCATGTGCTCATTTGTATTCTTTCAAGGCTAGCCAGCCAGCGCGACTGAGAGGTGCTGGCTGACTCACCAGAGGGAAAGAGGCGTTGAATGGGATTTCCCGGATAACCCACGCTGAGTAGGATACGCACGGCGCAAGAGCTGCGCGAAATTAAGTTCTATTTTTGCTTTAAAAAATGTTAATTATCGAGATGTCGCGGAAAAGTAGTTAAAATCAAATTTTCGTACTTATTCGCTTATATTGCCAAATTTTGCATTTATTTGCATCTATTTCGTAAATACGAAAATTACGTATCCCTACTTATATGCATCAGTGGAATAAGTTCCACACCCGAAAAATTGCTCCAATAATCACCAAAGACGGACCTTTTAGCAAGCAAGCGAACAATGACCCTTTGCAGCCACCTACGTCACGCAGGAGTTTTGTGTCATGTACGAAAAACGAAGTTACATTATATGGAGCGTAGAGGATTATGACAGGAAAGATGGTAGAGAGGAAGAAACGCGAATGACAGATGATTAGCAAGCTTGGCCGAAGGCGACACATGACGTCATAGGCTACACTAACTAAGGAAAGAGAATCCGGATACAGATCGGGACAGGCGACCTAATTTTCAACGAGAGATCCAGTAGCCATGGGATCGAAAACTTAACGTGCCAAGGTAATTTCAGAAATATCTTTGTCTTGGAGAATACGTTGTGGTTCAGACTTCGACCATGTATAGTGATCGACCGCGCTCTGGTAATGGCGGTCACTGAGCCGCAGTGGTTCCGACATGGGAGCAGCCAGATCACGTGACATTAGGCAAAAAAGTCGCGTGCCCCTCGTCCCATTTCAGTCCTTTCTCATGCTCTGACAGACAACTTTAAATACTAGCATTTAAAACATCACGCAAGCTAGAAGTCTGGTTTTTAGGAATAATGCGCCCCTCCTAAGACTATATTCTTTTGGAAATATATTTTTTAGGTACTGGTAATAACTGAGTATGACCAGCCGCTGCAGATGAGACCCGTACGTACAGCCATGGCGGACTTTGAATGAGGCCGATGTGTTAGAATTCTGGAAGGTAGACTCTCTTTCCTTGATGTCGTCGCTCGTGTTGGACGAAACAGAAGTACAGTGATGCGAACACGGCGTCAGTGAAAATAGGAAAGTCTGACGCGTCGACGTGAGGGGGCTGGAGCTCAACGATGAACGAATGCACGAGAAGACCGTCATGTTCACCGTATGGCGTTGGCGGACCGAACAGGCACGTCTCGAGCGTTAGTACAACAGTTGAGGTCTGCATCACACCAAAGGTTGCCTGCAAGCTTTGCGTGAAGCAGTTTACCTCAAAAAAGGTTCGTCGTTCGCTTTCAATTTCTTCGACTTCATTTGACTTTAAACTACAGCCGACAGCTGCTGTAATAGGATCACGAACGCAGACATTGGCGTGATGAATGGAAGCGTACAGTGTCTTCCGATGAGTCGCGGTTCACCCTAATGACCCATGATGGACGTATAATTTTACAATGACGCAGTGGTGAATGTCTGGTAGGGGTATGCATTAGGCAGCATCATGTGGGCGCGACAGCAGGCTTTACGGTGTGGGGTGTTTTGGGGTTCCATTCACGTTCCCACCTCCTGCGCATAACAGGAACCCTCACCGGGCAACGGTACATCTCCGAAGTTTTGGAACTTGAAGTGTGCTATAACTGCAGACGGTGTCCAGTGCCATCTTTCAACACCACAATGCCTTACCACATGTGGTGCGGAATGTCTTACAGCCCCTGTATGCCCGACATATGCCACGTCTTCCTTGGTCAGCGTGCTCGGGGGATTTACCACCCGTTAAACAAATATGGGTTATGTACACTGGCCCGACAAAGTCTGCCACCAGTTACCCAATGCGAGATTTGGGTAAAAATCGAGACATTACGGAATGACCTTTCCGTAGTGTGGTATTTAGAAAACCTCTTCCAGTGGATGCCACGCTGTGTACGAGCCGTTATCGTCGACTTTTGTGGGAACACAAGGTACTGAGTACTGTTTGTTTTTTCTTACAGGTCTGTAGTTCTAATATATATGTTTTTTTAGTGTTGTATTGTCAACAGACAACAGTGTAAAAACGTGAAGTAAGGTGATCAATTTTAGTCCTTTCTATCACTTCCGCCATTATCAGGGGACATCTAAGCACTTCGAAATTTGTATAAGTTAAACATTTTATCACTTTTGTTCTGCCTTCAATTTTAATGTCAATTTATTTATTTTTCTATATTACACATGATCTATTGTTCATTGGATGCTAAGAAATATTTTCGTATTGCTTACCGCTCAGTACCTGCTTCTTAGGCTTTTTAATTATATTCCTTCGGTCACATTGAAGAGCATTTGCAATAAAGTATCATAATCCCTTGTTTTCATAAATAGCGGTTTCCCATTCTCAGAAAAAATTAATTCAAATTCTTCTCTGATTGTAAGTGAGCGTTGGCTTCCCAGTAAGTCTATCCCTGCTCTTCGAGCAAATGCTATGTAAACCGCAGACCAAACATATTTGTTTTTTGTATGCACAGAAGAATAAGAAAATAAACGTTTCTTTAAAAGCTTCTTGCAAAGCCCTGTCCTTGCTCGCATGAATGATGAATTTTTTTTGCATTAGAAGACGACTAATCAATTACCTGAAGGTAAATACTACGCAACAAATCAGACCGAAGTTATTTTTCAAACCGATTGCAAGCATCAAAGAGTGATAACTTCTTTTGTTGTTTGTTTAATGGATTAACGACCACCATAAGCAACTCAATAGGCAATAAGCAGTCGCTGGTCCCTAATTTTGTGCCACTGGTTCCAGAGAAAAGGAAAAGCTAGTGCCGTTGGACAAACACAATATCCTTGCCTTACCAGGATTCGAACCCGGACCCATCTTGTACGAATGATCAGAAGCCAGCTTTTAGGCCTTTGCACCACCGAGGCGGCAAAAAGTGATTATAAAGTATAGAATACTAAACAGCTTGGGACAGCTGAGCCAAATTATACAGCTATGAGAATTTAGAAAATGTACTTTTTTCAAAAGCTATTAATTAACTACAGGGGATTTCATGAAGGCAAAATCTCAGGAAAAAAAAAAGGTCAATCTTTTTCTTAAATTTTACTAAATACACTATATTTACAAAAAGTCACGGGACACCCCTCCAAGCCTAAAGGAACGGATCCGCTGCATTGACAAGCGCGGTACAGCTGCAAACGGTATAAAGACAAGCCTGCAGCTGACCGCGATTATATCGCACTGTGAGGTTGAGTGAAAATGTCGCCGCGGAAGAGAATTGACTTTGAGAAAGGAAAAATCATTGGGTGTTATATTAGTGGGTTGTCCATAAGAGAAACTGAGAGACGTTTAAACATACCCAAATCAACTGTTTTTGATGTATTGAATAAGTGGAAGACACATGGCGTGCCTCAAGCAGCAAAACGTACCTGCATACCAAACAAACTCAGTGATAGAGGACGTCGAAGCCTCAGGAGAGTCGTTATAGGTAATCGACGGAGTACTGCACAAGACCTCAGTGTACAGGTGAGTAAAAATGCTGAAACCTCGGTATGTACACGTACCATTCTCAGCATGGTGTAAAGAGCATTTATCGTGGACCGTCGATCAATGGAAACGGATCCTATTTACTGATGAATCCAGATACACGATCCACCAGTCTGATGGCCATGTGTGGGTATGGCGGCAGCCGGTTTAACGCTATTTACCACACTGTACTCTTCCTACGCTCAAGTTTGGAGCAGGCACTGTGCTCGTGCGGGGGTGTTTTTCGTGGTATGGTCCCGGCCCATTAGTTATCGTGGACAAACCTGTTAACCAGCACGCCTACCTCGATATTCTGGACAATTATGCCCTACCAACTTTGGGGCAATACTATGGAACCGAGCCTTGTTGGTACCAGCAGGATAATGCACCGATCCATAAAGCAAGTACTGTTACGGCGCGGTTTGACGGTAAATCCGTATCGTGTGTGGATCTGTAAAGCACAGCGCCCTGATCTTAATCCCATAGAGCACCTATGGGATGAATTAGAGCGCCTCATAAGAAGTTTGGAATCAAGGCCTACTACTAAGAAACAGTTAGCGGCAACATTATGTACTGAATGTAAACGCATAATTATCGATGTGTTCCAAAACCTTGTCGAAAGCATGTCTCGAAGGGTCATGCGTTAAGGCCAAAGATGGACCGACACAGTACTAATGTATATCAATAAATGCTATGATGTGTTTCTCTTCTAGGTGTCCGGTGACTTTTGTCAATATAATCTATTTTGTGAGGTACAGTATATATAAAGATGTCATCATTTAGTTAGTGAAATACTAATGACGTCACGATAGTTATAGGCAATCAATAAAAAATACGGCGTAAATCTAACGAGTAACTAATTGCACGAGAAATGTCTGAGACTGAGACGTCACAGTTTAAAAATGTAAGCAGATCGCCTTTATGTAATAAATCTCAAAGAAACCGTCTTACATAACATGCACGTGCATTGTTTTGCTAATTTTCTCTCTTCCTCCCCGTTAGGTATCCTATACGAAGTACAGGTTTAATGCATACAGAAAATGGCTTTCAAATATAACTGAGGGAGAACAGAGAGAACGACGAAGAGAATGTGATCGATTCTGCATGTGATGAGAAAGCAAGGTCCCTCCATCGCGTCTCAAAGACATTTCAATCGAGAAGAATACAAAGAACTTTTCATTGCCTATTTTCTGCTTTAGAGGCGATACGAACGAGAGAGAAATATATTACTCACTGCAGAGACAAGTATGAGAGGTTTTCGCAATGTACGGTAACACTTTTTTATCCTCCACAATGTTTAATCAGAGGTAGTTGGAATTGCACACGAAATAAGAGGTGAACACAAACTACTTATCTGTATATTAACCAAATTT
This sequence comes from Macrothele yani, assembly GCA_039090855.1. Classification (NCBI taxonomy): domain Eukaryota; kingdom Metazoa; phylum Arthropoda; class Arachnida; order Araneae; family Macrothelidae; genus Macrothele; species Macrothele yani. The sequence goes on from CM077030.1 coordinate 17,523,371, forward strand.
ATTGAGACGCTTCTCCTGACGTTTAATAAAGGAATCAATCCCGGTAATGAATAAGACTCTGCAAAAATTAGTTATTTACAGCGCACCCAGCAACGAACTTCCGAAGTCAAAGGACATCGAGGACGATTTCGTAAACGGTGGACTTCAATAAGTTGATCTCTTGTGCAATAACACGGAGCTTTACTTTCCTCATTTCAAAAAAAGTGTCATTAATGTGCGAAATACTGTTTTTTGCCTTGCTTGTTAACAGTCTGTTATGCTGCATTTATCATGTTTTTAAAAGTATTTATCATGCTTTCAAAGGTATTCATCATTGTTTCAAAAATATTTATCAAGGTTTCAAACGTACAGTGATTTCATGCATACTTATACTTTCAGGTAAGCTGATCATGGTTTCAAGCATATGTATCATGGTTTCAAAAGTATTTATCATGGTTTCGAAAGTATTTATCATGGTTTCCAAAGTATTTATCGTAGTCTTGAAAGTATTTATAGTAATCTTGAAAGTATTTATCATGGTTTCTAAAGTACTTATTATGGCTCCATAAGCATTTATCGTATTTTCAAAAGTACTTGTAGTTTCAAAAGTATTTATCGCACTTTGAAAGGCATTATTTTGGTTTCAAACAAACATGTTTATCTTTTTCTAAAATTAATTTACCTATAAGCTCTGACGTAACTATGGGGTGTTAATAACATGTTCGACATCTTAGACCTAATTACTGCGTAAGACCCAATAACCCAACGTATGGTAATACGTATATACCGCGCAATTTGCTCATCTTCCGAAGAGCTGCATTGTTCTCAACGACCAAGACATATAAGGAAAATGTAAACACTTGCAAGCACCACGCTCTTGTGGCCGAGCAGACTGAGATTCTGGATTCTTCACCACAAGGTCTGGAGAGTTACATTGGTCTAAACGACAACGGTGTAGAAGGAAATTGTAAGTCTCTCACGTGGCCAAATGGTCTCAGATTCTGGACTCAGTCCATTCGATTCGTCTGAAGTAGCTCTTGGTTCGAATCCAGATGAGTTATTGGCGGGGCATTTGCTAGGAAGGGTAGCATTATCTGTCTTTCTCTCTCTGTATGTATATATCGAAAAATACTAAAGTTATAGAATTATAGATGCATTAAAGTTCCACAGATAGCAACTCAGAAAATTGGAGAGGTTGTTTTTGTTCATGGGTGTATGTTTTCAGAAGGCATTTAAAATCGCTGGAAAGGACACACCTGAGAACATTAAATGGTCTAGATATCAGCCATTACTTTATGGGTCAATTGTACTCGGAAGAAAAGAAAACAGAGGAGTCAGCTTCACTCACCCACCTCTAGCTTATGGAAGGGTAAGTGTCGGGAAACTACAAAAACGCAAGTAGCAAATCTAAAATATAAGAAAATTCTAGAGAGCAGAATATTTCACAGGACTTGTAAACGTGATCATGTTCAAGTTTCATTTCGTGAAATTTGTGCCATATACATTATTTGTTGAAAAAATGTAAAAGTAGAGAGCACCCTTGGAATAAATATGCTAAAAATTTAACGAACGAGAAAACTTTTTATAAAGCATACAACTAAATCCCCGAAACTGAAAAAAAAAGCAGACAAAAAAAATTATAGATGAAAGATAACTTCCACATGATGACGCTTATCGCTTCCAGCAAGCCCACATATGATACTCGCATGCATTATCATCACCCACAGCAACATAAACCCTTATAAATTCACTGCCTGAAGAAAGTCTCGTCCATAACTTTGTGCCTTGTGCCAGTATCTTCCAAGTGCATCCATCATACTTTCGAATTTTATCTACCCATCTTGTTAGTGGCCTTCCTTTGGATCTTTTTCTGAACCTTGAAATCTAATCTAGTTTTAAATTTGCCTATGGATGACTAGTTGGTTTAGCAACATGTCCAGTTCATCCGCACTTGAGTATGCTCTATATACACAGTCGAGTCACATTATTGTGACCACGTCCTACTTTTGACATCAACAGTGCGTAGCCAATGAAAGAAGGCACGTGTCGTGAGCTGGCTGGGAGGGAACATACAATGTGGTGTAGGCAATCTGAAAACATATCACTCGTTGCCGTCATGGATAAAAGCAGCGATTTATCAGATTTGCAAAAAAGGATGATTATTGGCTTTTTCATTTCATTTTATTCATTAATCTTGCTGTTAGATATTAAAATTAATAATTCTGAATAGTTAAGCATAAACATACAAATAACAGCCGGGAAGATCAAGGAAAAGGCCTCGAGGATACCTGACCAGCCTTGATCTCCCTAGGTTTAAGTTAAGACAAGAACATTGATTAACAGCAACAGAGTCAAAAAAGAGAACAAATATCAAATTAAACATCTAATCATAATATTAAGTTAACAGCATATCAAGGGAAAAATAATGTTAAAGTAATGAAACACATGAGTTGTCCCCCCTACCCAATCCTCATTGTATAGATACCCCTTCCCTTGGTCACTGAATCTTCACCTGGTAAGTCCCTCGCATTCCTCCCTCAGTCGAATAATCCCTGTCAATCAACCTCCCATCTTCTACTAATAAATGGATATAAGTTGTTAAGTAAGTTGTGTTTCAATTTTTTTAAACAAATTGAAGTTACTAATAGATACTAATTATGCAGGCAAACAGTTACAAAACTCCGGACCAGAATAATTTAGGCTTTGTTTAGTAGTTTGTGTTCTAGGTGTAGTTAATCTCAACAAAGCTTGGCTACAAATATTATAACAGTACGTAGCAGCATTAATTTCTATGAGCTGCTGTCTGAGGTTCAATTTAATTCGTTTGTACATAATTTTGCCTAAGTTAAAGAGAAACAGTTGCTGAATTGTTAGAATATTATATTTGTTAGGGTTGGCTCTGGAATATCTGAACGTATTTTGCCCTAGTAAGTTGTCACCATTTAAATTATGTTTAAAATCTATTAATATCTATTAATCGAATATATTTATTTTGAAGAATTTGTAATTGTTTAATATTAGTAAGTGTTGTTTGACCCCAGGATAGTAAGCAGTAGTCAAAGTGTGAATGAATTAATGTATAATAAAATAATTTTAATGTTTTAACAGATAGATTTGTGAGTCTATGACTAATTATTCCTATATTTCTGGATTTTTTGATAAAATTTCTATGATGCAGATTCCATTTTAAATCATTATGAAAAACAATACCCAGGTCAGTAAGATTATTAACTAACTAAATCTGATTATTTCGAAAGGAAAAGTTAAAATTAATAGTTTGATTGGGTTTATGTCTGGAAAAAAGTAAGGTTTTAGATTTATTGTAATTAATTACAAATTCATTGGAAGACAACCAGTCAGTGTACTTCGATAATTCAGTAGTGGACAGAAATATTATTTCACTAATAGGTGGTCCCGAAAAGAGGAGTGTTGTATCACCGGCGCCAAGAATGAGGTTTGAGTTAGATTAAATATTAAAGATATCATTAATATATATGTTAAATAATAGTGGAACAAGTACAGATCCTTGTGGAACTCCTGATTTGATATATGCGATAGTGAAATAAATTGATCAATTTGAGTATATTTTGATCTATTACTAAGAAAATTTTTATATTTTTCTAGATATGTAACCATTCTGTTGGTTTTCGGTCCAAGCGTGGCAGCATTTCTGAAACAGCGCAGTTTGTTAACTGTTCGCGTGCTGCTGTGGTTAAAGTGTATCATGATTAGAGAAATGGCACCGTTGCGAATGAGCAACGTGAAAACTGCGAAGCACCACGGGCCATTGATGTGAGAGGTGAACGTGTGCTTCGAAGGTGCGTAAGGGCCGATCGCCAAGCTACAGTGAAGCAACTCAATGGCAGAATGAACCAGGAGGCTACCGGAAGTGTGTCTAAAACAACAGTTCAGCGACCCCTGCTGCGTATGGGGCTCCGATGCCAACGTATGGTCACTGCACCTATGCTAACGAATGTGCATTGTTAGAAAAGGCTTACATTAGCACGGCAGTATCGGAAATGGACCTCCGCTGATTGGCAAAGGACTGCCTTCTCCGGTGAGTCACGTTTTCTGCTTCATCGAACGGATGGACGTTGGCGTATAAGGCGAGAAACATCGGAGAACAAACACTCTTCAACCATTGCTGGAAGAACACAAGCTGGTGGGGGCAGCGTTATGACCTGGGGAATATTTTTTTTTTTTTTTTTTTTTTTTGATTGGAGGTTTAACGACCACCGTGAGCAACTCAATGGGCTATAAGCAGTCGCCCGTCCCTAATTTAGGGTCACTGGTTCCAGGGAAGGGAGAGAGCCAGTGCCGTAAGACAAACACACCATCCATGCCTGACCGGGATTCGAACCCGGACCCCTTACAAGCGAATGATCAGAGGCCAGCGCCTTAGACCACAGCGCCACCGGGGCGGCGGGAATGTTTTCGTGGCATTCTATGGGTACACGCATACCTGTGGAAGGCACTTTGGACTGATTTCGTTCTGAACCCAACCTTGCTGAGCACGTACACCCATACATGCTGATTGTCTTCCTGGGACGCATGAAATCTTCCAACACGACAATGCTACGTGTCACACAGCTAGAAATGTCCGAGAGTGGTTGGTAGAGCACGATAAAGACTTCAAAGTATTTCCATGGCCGCCTAATTTCCCAGATTTAAACCCAATTGAGCATCTGTAGACCCACGTCGATCGTGTTTTTCGCTCTATGGATTCTCCACGACGCACCCTCCAGCAGCTGTGAGAAGCACTGCAGCCAGCATAGCTCCGTATACCTGTGAACACCTTCCCGCACCTTATGGAGTCACTCCTATTTCGCCTAGCTGCTGTCCGCTCTGCACATGGCAGTTACTCTGGTTATTAGCTGGTGGTCATAATATTGTGACGCTACCGTGTATATGTACATATTTACGAAAATGCCTTTCGCATGTCCTGAAATGTCACGATACCAAATTTGGTTGCATTTGGACTGCTAAACACCTGTCTGAACAGCATTTAATATGGATACTTTAATTACAATCACCCAGTACAAGCTGGATTTCAAGGGACAGAAAAAAATCACGTTAAATGGAATGTCTAAATCATGCAGGAGGGACTTGTAGAGAATGGCGCATGACAGAACAATGTGTAGCAGAGTTGGGGAGACCATCATCCAGCTGGATACTGATATTGATTATGATAATGGTCTCAATACACTGAAATACCAGTTTATTAAGCCCACTTCCCCTCATTACATAAATTGCAGACTGCAACACGGCGAGGTGTGCTAAATATAATACATCTACAATTGTTATACGAGCTCGTCCAGTATCAGTCAACATTCCATGGACGGCCTGAATAGACAAAACGAATTATACGAGGAACGTTGAACCTAACATGGCAGCTGCCAACCGGCGCAAAGATTCAAGAGTTTTTCAAACTGCCGCATTCCTGGGCTTTTCACGAGCAATCGTAGCAAGGGTTTACGGTGAATTGTGCGATACGCAAAGAAAAAAACTTCCAGCAGTTGGAGATTTTGTGAACGAAAATAGCTCATGAAGCAGGTGGTTCAAATGAGACTGGCAAAAGCCGCGCGAACGAACTGACGGGCCACAACGCAGCAAATTACTGCAGAATTCGGCGTTGGTGTTCCGAGAGTCATCTTCGAACGCACCACGTGACAGATCATGTGGAGAGTGGCGTGCAACAGCGGACGGACAATGTCTATAAAAAAAAAAATAGTACTTATGTTTTCAGCGCACAACCGAAAGTGCGCTTGCGATGAACGAGACAGCATCGACACTGGACCAGTGAGAATTGAAAAAAAACGTTTCCTGGAAGGAAGAATGAAGATCCCTTTTGCATCATGCGGACGGCAGGATGCATATATGCTGGAAGTAAAATAAAGCCATGGAACTATGCTATCAGATATCATAAAGTACAAGCAGATGCAGACGGTATAGTTGTGTGTGGAGTGTTTTCTTGGCACACACTAGCCTTCGAAGGGGACATTTTAACGCAGTTGCGTATCTAAGCATCGCTGAGGAGCAAATTTATCCCTTAATCTCTACAATTTATTCTCAAGCATATGAATCGCCCAGAAGAATAACCCTCAGACTAGAAAAAAATTGTATATTCATTGAATGGTTTCAGAAACACGCGGACAAGTAGCCCTTGATTTAGTGGCCTACGTAGTTCCTGGATTTAAATCCGTTGAGCAGATCTCGCATTTGGAGGAACGGGCTATTTGATGCTAAAATGTGCTGCTGTCCAATTTGCAGCAACTATACGCAACTCAATCACTTCCGCATGCTACAGTATTTTTGCACGATGCTTCCAGCATCCGGTATGACCCATGCCATGATGAATTTCGGTTGTGCTGCAATCCAAAGGCTACGCGACAAACTACGTGGGTGTACAAAATAAACCGGCATCTCATTGTATATAAATGCATGTACACTCTATGCATAAAATCAGTGATGTAGTTCTAGTTAAAGAAGTTCCTTAGCGGTGATCTGATTAAGTAGAAACGCCTTGAAAAGGAGACCCAAAGTTTTAAAAGCATTGTTTTATTATTCAGTATATTTAATAAATTTTTATTACCAATTATTTTTGTTTAAATCGCAATTTTTTATAAAGGAAAAGAGAATGTTAAGTCACATGCTGAAAACATGGAGGATTGTTTTTTTAAGTAACGCTCTGTCATTTCAGATAATTTGCATATGTTCAGTGTGATTATTACTTGATTCACACTGAGCAGATGTAACTAATACAGTCACACTGAACAAATGTAAAGAATACAATCACATCTATCCTACATCGCCCTGGTGGCGCAGGGGTCAAAGCGATGGCTTCTGATCATTCGTCCGAGATGGGTCCGGGTTCGAATATCGGTGAGTCAAGGATGTTGTGTTTGTTTTACGACGTTGGCTCTCCCTTCCCTGGAACCAGTAACCCTAAAATAGAAGCAGGCGACTGCTTATAGTCCACTGAAAAAAAAAACAAAAAAACAAACCATCAATCTTACAGTTGGACAAGTATGCTTTTTTCCCAAGATATCTGTTGTATAATTCTTAAGGAATAAGGGAAAAAGTAGCTTACAGTAAAAATATTATTCGCACGCGTAAAAGGGTTACTTGACCTTAGCCATTTAACTGTTGGAACGAATTAATTAGTAAAATGAGCTGAAATCAGTTCGAACGGATATAGTCGCTGTCTAAAAACTGGATGCACGCGGGTCCAATGAGTGAGCCTCCTCCGTTAAAATGCGTTGCTTTCCCCTTAACTTTATTTTTCAAAGTGGTCGTTCAGGGTGACGATTAACACTAATCATTACTCATGACTGATTACCTTCAAAATAGGCTATAGCAATGGTGACAAATCTAAACAAGAAAGATGACACCGAATTTTCGGGTGAAATAGGTACGTCTTTTGAATCCGTTCTGACGCAAATTCAAGTTATCAAAGCTATTCAAAGGCAATGGAACCGGTATGGAAAACAATAGATCTGACGAAAGAAAGAAGATTTTCATTCAGGTTTTCAATCCCTCAGATACTGCTGTAAATGGAATCGTGAGCTTTTTTTTTTTATTGGAGGTTTAACGACCACCGTGAGCAACTCAATGGGCTATAAGCAGTCGCCCGTCCCTAATTTAGGGTCACTGGTTCCAGGGAAGGGAGAGAGCCAGTGCCGTAAGACAAACACAACATCCATGCCTGACGGGATTCGAACCCGGACCCCTTACGGACGAATGATCAGAGGACAGTGCCTTAGACCACTGCGGCAGCCGAATCGTGAGCTTACGAACTCTTAGAAACAGAGATATCGACAAAAATAAGATGTGACTTTACGTCCCCTGGTGGGAAAACCATGCATTATTTTAGGAAGAAAGTATTCTCAAAAGGTTTATCCATATAAGCGGTATCGGTCCAAGAAAAAAAAATTAGTCGAGTTTTCAGGAGCCCAGATTTTGCAACAAATACTTCAGAAGCAGAAATTAACACTTATGACCCCTGGTGACTACATCATTCTTTACGAAACATTAGAAATTATGTGAAAAATATTTTCTATCAGGTCTTATATGCGATACAGGAAATGTTTTTCAAATCGGAGCTTTAGGAGCAGAAATAACGCAATTTACCTTTGTGTCCCCTAGCGGAAAGTCTATGATTTACTTGAAAATTTTGAATTAATAAGAAAAACATTTCGCATCAGAAACACTATCCAACAAAGAAGGAATTTTTCAGATCAGACTTCTACAAGTAGAGATATTTACAAAAATGAGATATACATCTACGCCCCATGGCGTAGGAACCATGCATTTTTCAAGAAGAAACTTTTCCTAAAAGGTTTGTCGATATGAGTAGTATCGGTCAGCAAACGACGTTTTTTTCAATTGAGATTTTAGAAGCTCATATTTTGCTGCAAATATATCAGAAGCGGAAATTAAGACTTACGCTACCTGGTGGCCAAACCATTTCTTACAAAAATTAGAAAATATGTGAAAACGATTTCCTATCAGGAGCTGTATGCGGGGCAGAAAGAATTTTTCAAATCGGAGATTTAGAAGCAGAGATATAGGAGGAAACGCAATTTACATTTACGCCCTCTAGCAGAAAGTCTATACACTACTTAAAAATTTTGAAATTATATGAACCACATGTCTTACTAGAAACACTATACAACAAAGAAGAAATTTTTCAAATCGGACTCCTAGAAGTAGAGATATTGACAAAAATAAGATATATATCTACGCCCCCTGGCGTAGAAACCATGCACTGTTTTAAGAAGAAAATGTTTCTAAAAGGTTTGTCGACATGAGTAGTATCGGTCAACATACGACGTTTTTTTCAATCGAGAATTTAGAAGCTCATATTTTGCTGCAAATACAACAGAAGCGGAAATTAAGATTTACGCCCCCTGGTGGCCAAACCATTTTTTACAAAAATTAGAAATTATGTGCAAACGATTTCCCATCAGGAGCTGTATCCGGCGGAGAAAGTATTTTTCAAATCAGAGATTTAGAAGCAGAGATATAAGGGGAAACGCAATTTACCGCTACGCTCCCTAGCGGAAATTTTATGAATTACTTAAAAATTTTGAAATTATATGAAAAACATGTCACACGGAAATCACTGTCCAACAAAGAAAGGATATTTTAAATCGGACTCCTAGAAGTAGAGATATTGGCAAAAATAAGATGTACATCTACGCTCCCTGGCGGAGAAACTGTGGAATATTTTCAGTCCACGAAAGAAGTTTTTCAATCGATATTTTAGAAGCTACGATTTTATGGCAAATACGTCAGAATCAAAAATTAACACTTACGCCCCATGGTGGCCAAAGTATTATTTACCAAAAATTTGAAATTATATGCAAAATATTTTCTACCAAGAGACGTATCCGCTGAAGGAAAAAAATTTTCAAATCGGAGTTTTAGAAGAGTTATCGGGAGAAATGTAATTTTCTTTTACGCCTCCTAGCGGAAAATCTATGCGTAATTTGAAAAAGTCCCTATATCTAAAATACTCTTCGACATAAATGGAATCGAAAGATAAAAAAAAAATTCAATCGGATGTTTAGAAGCAAATATGTGGAATAAAACGTATTTTTGAATTCGACATCATCTGCATTTACGCCCTCTACCGGCGAAATCGTACATCGTAAAAAAAAAACGAAATAAAGGATAATCATTTGCATATTTCAAGCTTCCCAATGCAAGAAGAATTTTTCAAATCGGACTAATAGTTGCAGAGATATCGTGGGTACAGACGGACGGACGGACAGACCGATAACAGAAGCACGATCTTTTTTTACAAAAGACGTGCTAAAAAGGAGAGAGAAGATGTCTCAATCACTTGTTTTTACGCAGTGGCATGATGTCTATGCCAGGAGGGCTTGCCCTTACCATTTATAATCTGTGTAATGGAGCAAAGAATGAATAACTAGAAGAAAGGGCTTATCGGTTGTGGCAGGCTTGCTATCGGTACAAGGGGTATAAAATGTTTATTTGTAATTTTGGCAAAACAAAACATTTGACGTGCTGTTCAGAAAAAAAAATCCTGCCGCTATATGAATAGTTATGTTTAGGGAGCGCATAAAATTTTGAGCACCATTCGGTTAAATTGGATCGGCCGCTTAAAGGGTTAATGCCTGCATAATTTCTTTCTGCAGTTTTTCTCCGAGCAATGAAATAATTTTGAGAACTACCGTCTAGACAATGGACTTTTAATTCTCTTTACGCCGCCCCGTTGGCCTGGTGGTCAGATGTGTAGGTTTCTGATTAGTGGTCTGAGTTCCGCTTGAAACATTGGTGGTGCGCTTCCCGCGCCCTAAGACAGGGACCGCCAACGACATGTAGCCCTTATAGCAGCTCACATTGAAACCAGAAGCAAACAAACATTGAAGCCATAGAGCAGTTGAAGATCATGAGATGTCCTATTGTGTGATGCGACGGTTTAATCTCGTCTTTGCGGTATGAATATTTCGGCTATGATTGCATGTAAAACTCAGTATTCGCTATTTTCGATTATATGATCATCTGGAAAAAAATTTCTTTATCCATCTTTTGCAACCGCCTACCTACGAAAAGTAACTTAGCCTAGAAAAATATTGCCGCTACGCCGCGCTAAGGTCCTTCTACACCCCTGCATAAAAGTCTCTGACTCCAGTAATTCCATCCTTCGGAAGAGGTTCTGAATACACACTTTTAGCGGCTTTTCCAAGGCCAATTTGATCAACACCCACTATATCATCAACTGAACTAAGCAGAAAAAGGAAGAATAGTACGTACGCAGCCATACACTGTAAAAAATGAGTGGTGTGAATTTATGGAAAATTTCTGAAAATAACGTGCAGCAAAGTTGCTGGTAGTTATCCGTGTTTTTTTAGGAATTTCCGTTTTTAAAAGTGCCCGTTTATTTTAACTTCGGTATTTTCACAGATTTTCCGTAGTCAGAAATTCCGTTTGTTTCAGGAAGTCCATTTCACGTTTTTCCGTATTTAAACTGAAATTCCGTAAAATCGACAACCCTATACAGCACTTACCCCAGATAATCCTCCCTCGGAGGTCAGGATTGAACCCCCGTCGTTTGAGCTTCCTCAACAGATAACTCGAGCTATTAACAACTGAGCCGCAAACGCTTGGCAATCCGACTCACGTACATCGTAAAACGAATTCTTGATGATGAATTTTTTTTTTTTGTCATTAATGTGAGTGATTTAGTTGGAGCTTATTGTTTTTCTGAATAAGTTTGTAATATTTTCCTCCTTTTTTTTTTTTTTTTTTTTTTCTGTAAGAGGACTTTTCACAAATTAATCATTTTTCATCTTGATTTTTCGAAGCAACGAATTGCTTTGCAACTTGATTTTTCAAAATGCCAATGACTTTCAGTTATCTTTAAAAAATGTCAAATTAACTTTTTACGGTGTTATTTCACAAAAATAAGTAAATTAATTTAAATTTTACTCTTGACAGCTATAATAGCTTTTGTATTAAGTTGTCCAAAGTCTTATACACAGACATCGTATCTGCACAATAAGTACCCGGTTTCTTACAGTAACACAATGTATAATAAGTAGCTGGTGCACCAAATACGGGAAAGGAGAAGAAATATCCTGTTGCCACAATAAACAAAACCCATGCAATATGCTATCCGCAATATCCGATCTCGCTACGGAGCTTCAAAATTCGACAGACGATTGAAATTTAAAAGTAATCAAATCTCAAGTATTCTCATGAATCGCTCCTATTACCCGTGATTTATCGTGATACGGATACGGAAAAAAGTGAGAACGGAGATTTTCCTTCAATATACGAAAAGGAATTGCGGAAAGGTTTCAGCAAATTCCGAATTTTCCGTTAACACATCTCTAAAACGGTAATTTACCGTCAATATAAGAAAGAAACTGCGGAAAGTTTTCTGAAAATTCAAAATTTATTCCGCGAATCAATGGAAGAATCTTATGTATCTTGGTACGAAAAAGTCCGTTAAAATCAGGTTTCTTTCCATCATTTCACGGAAAAGGTTGTATCAGAAATATGCTTCGTTAATTCACGAAAGAAATGAAGGAAAGTTGTCCGTGAATTTCAGAAAAGTGTTTACAGTGTAGTGAGAAAACGCAAAGGACTGGGTGTACAGAAGTTGTTACTTCACTAGTCTTCGCGTTGGCTTGAGCTACTCTTCCCTTTATTGAAAAACGAAGTAAAGTGAAGGAAAACCTCCGCGTCTTGAGAGAGTATTTTTCTGGAAGATAATACTTTCGAATGTTAAATGAACTGAACATCTGGCATTAAATACAAATGAAGGCAGTTTACCCCGTGAAAGAAGAAAACGAACAGGATTTTGACATATGTTAATATAAAATGCCCATTTCTTAGAGACGGTGAAAATTAACATTTTTACCATTTTTGTCTCGTGGGATTAATATGAAAGAATACAAATTTTGAAGAAGGCAGTCCGTTTTTTAGTGTAAATATGACAAGGATGGTAAGTCAGATAATATCCGAAAACTTAAAAACTTCTTCATCCTGGAGCGGGAATCGAACCCGCGTCTCCGAGCTAGCGCCCCGGTATGCTAACCACTACACCACTCAGAACGACCAAGTCTCAAGTTTACGATTGATTTGAATATAACCATCACAGGATTTGCTAGTCGAAACAACCGGAATTCATATTCAGCGAATCTGGAGGTTAAGAATCTTATCCCTTGATTGTCCGGAGAAGCAGATAAATCATGAACGGAATTCGGAAATACACCATACAATACACATTTTGAAGATGTGAATCCGTTTTTTTTTTCGGTGTAAATATCGGAAATTGTTCGGAAACTTGAGACTTGGTCGTTCTGGGTGGTATAGTGGTTAGCATACCCGGGCGCTACTGGGAGACGTGGTTCGATTGCCGTTCCAGGACGAAGAAATTTTCACGTTTTCGGATATTATCTGACTTATCATCCTTTTCATATTTACACCATAAAATGTACTGTCATCTTCAAAATTTGCATTGTATGATGTAATCCCGTATTCCATTCATAATATGAAACAATTTTAAAAATAAACATGAACACTGCATTCGTTTACCGATTGTATTTCTCTAACAAAAGTAGAAGGCAGAAATAATAGAAACCTAATCATACTGATGTTCAGCTTTAAGTTCCGTTACGGTTAATATGAAAATCTTGAATTCCTGATTTTAAAAATATATTTAACCATATCTTTGTCTTATATTTTTGCTCATGACGGTTATCATTTTCAACGATTTTGATTCTTCTCTGAAATCACAAAAGCTGTAATTCTCTTAATTTTGTTCCAATCTTTTCTCTCAATTTTCCATTTGTCATCTCTCGGTGCTGCACGTCGCGCAAATCTTTTCAAACCCTATTTTTACTCCCAAAAGATTCTTAATCTCAAACATAATTTTAAAACTCCATGAATTCAGTCTAACAGCCCCCAGAGAAAGAATTTATTCTGAGTAGTTTCCTGTCGGTTACAACAAGCAGAGGAACAAAACTGATCAAACATTCGTCGTTTCCTTTAATGCATAAAAATCATCTGAAAGGCTGGATTGTGTGAGATAACCCGTTGCCTAGCAACGAATTATTTGAATGGTCATTTACTCTGAAACAAATGTTCATGAATTCTCAGTTACTTTGCCTAGCCACGCATCGGAGCGAAAATGTTGGACTCATCCCCCCACCACTTATTCCCCATTGTTCGAGACAGTAATATGTTTAAAACAAATTCGTGAACATTTCTACAGATGAATATGCTGTGAGTAAGTAGAGATGAAGACTATTAAACATTTACAAAATCACTCTGTTATTTATGATTTTGGCAATTTCCCATTAACGGTAGCGCTTAAGGCACCATACTGATGCAGCTGCAAAATTACGTTCTTTGCGGAATTCTGCGGCCAAATCGGATAACCAGATTATCTTGATACGAAACTCATCCGCAAAGCACTAGAAATGAAGCATAATTCATGCCAGAAGCTCCTTAGCACTTTAGACGAAATGTTCTCAATATTTTACGTTTTAATTTTTAAAAGGTTTTTCGGCTCATTTTTTGACGAGAGCGCTGAATTAACTGTAGCTAATCTAACGTTGAACATATCCGTAAGCATTATTTACGGTTTTGAGTATTAAACCATAAAATAACCGCCGTTTGTTTATCCTGCTTAGCGCATATCTCAAATTATCTGTTGTATTCCTAAAATATTTATTTACGTTCCCATTTAAGTGTTTTTAGATTTTCACGCTGTCGAAACAAATCGAGCCTACATACAAACCTAATGAATTTTAAAGCAGTATGCATGGAAGCATATTTAGTAACATAAGTGATGATTGGTTTGTTTGAACACAATCTGCAAGTACTAGAAAACGAAGCATACTACTTGATAAATATTTCTCTCACATATTTTATGAATTGATAAATTTTAATAAATTTGAAGTCAAAATCGTAGGAAAATTTTTTAAAAACATTTTAAAACAACAGAGATTTTTCGTAGACGCTAAAACCTGACATTTTCAAGTTACCATTTTTTCAATTCATCTACTAGTTTGTCTGATTGTAGGCACTTTATGCTTGTAGAAATCAGCGGAGAAATATGTATTTTACCAGAGGAAAGACAATCTAGTAGATGAACCAAGATTTTTCCAAGATTGGGACATTGTACTTTTCCTGATACACGATTTCCTCATTCGTTTTTACGTCTGTCAAATATCTTCACAAATACCTTCTCATAGAAAACTGACCGAAAGATCGTTTTTCGATTGCACAGAAGTACCTGGCAGCCATTATTATACTGGTATGCAAAACGTAGTGATACCGAAGAAGCAACAATCTGCATGTGCGTCTCATTTAGTGCAGCACATGCAAATAAACACAGCGTTATAAAGGCGGTAGACGGACTCATTTTTTACCGCACCTCGTGTTCGTTCTCGAAGTAGGTTGGACAGTATTGCGGTGTTAAATTTAGTTGCAAATGTCCAGAACAGAGCATTTGGACGACTCGCAGCTTTAGGATGGAAGCAGGTTAATCCCAGTCATAGATTTCCAGAGCAGGCACGTATCCAGGAATTTTGCTTGGGGAAAGAGGGACGAGTCCAGGAAAAACTTAGAATATTTTATGCATAGCAGATGTAGGTGGCAAGTTTTATTGACCATATGCTGTACCAACCTGCCGCTTGCATATTTACATTTTACCATGCCACGTCTCTTGGGGGAGGGAGGGGGAAACCCTGAGATTACAGAGACAAATTTCAAACTGATATAATAGTAATGAAATAATATATTAGGGTTGCTATTAGGAATAAATGAAAAGACCAAATGCGAAATTTATAGAAATATATTAAACTGCCGATTTAAATTGCACAAAAACTGGCCTTGAAGATCATTCATAAACAAACCGTTCTATATTCATTCATTAACTTTAATAGACTACATAAAGAAGCTTAAGTAGTTCTACAATGCCTTTATTTAACCCTTTAACCAATATGACCCAAAAATCTTGTATCACTCTAAATACCATAACACCCGGAACAGTCTGTTGTTTCTCTTCTTTGTTTAATAACAGCAATAGTGACTGAGGGTGATTCCAGCTGATCCCTCATTGGTAGAGACAATTTGCAGAACAAGTACGGGTAAGAAATCTGACTCACTCTAGACAGGCGTTTCGGGCGGCTATAGCCGTTTGTACGTACGGGCGTTTTGGGCGTTATGGTCGTTAAAGGGTTAAGGTGAGGTAGCCGTTGTCCCAGGCAGGGTCCAGGGTATGGACACGTGCGGAGGATGCAGATGTCCCTGCCCAGTTACAGATTTGTTTATTGCTTCCTATAAACTAATTTTGTGGACAATTATTAAAAAAATAATAATAAAAAATCAAATTTTTGCTTGTTGTTGTTGGGTAACCTTTGGGAGGGGTCCAAACCCCCTGTACCCTCTCCTTGGATACGTGCATGTTCCAGAGCGTTAAATATATCACAAAATGTCACCTCAAGACTACAGAGGCTGCTCGTCAGTACCGGAGAAATTGGTAATCGACAAGTCTCGTCTTCTCCAGTAAAGAAGAAATTCTGCAGTGCCGGAGAGGTTGGTAGTCGACATGACTCTCGTCTTCTCCAGTAAAGAAGAACTTCTTCAGTACCGGAGAGGTTGGTAGTCGACAAGACTCTCGTCTTCTCCAATAACAAAGAACTTCTTCAGTACCGGAGAGGTTGGTAGTCGACAAGACTCTCGTCTTCTCCAGTAACGAAGAACTTCTTCTGTACCGGAGAGGTTGGTAGTCGACAAGACTTCTCGTCTTCTCCAGTAACGAAGAACTTCTTCAGTACCGGAGAGGTTGGTAGTCGACAAGACTCTCGTCTTCTCCAGTAACGAAGAACTTCTTCAGTACCGGAGAGGTTGGTAGTCGACAAGACTCTCGTCTTCTCCAGTAACGAAGAAATTATTCAGTACCGGAGAGGTTGGTAGTCGACAAGACTCTCGTCTTCTCCAGTAACGAAGAAATTATTCAGTACCGGAGAGGTTGGTAGTCGACAAGACTCTCGTCTTCTCCAGTAACGAAGAAATTATTCAGTACCGGAGAGGTTGTTAGTCGACAAGACTCTCGTCTTCTCCAATAACAAAGAACTTCTTCAGTACCGGAGAGGTTGGTAGTCGACAAGACTCTCGTCTTCTCCAGTAACGAAGAACTTCTTCTGTACCGGAGAGGTTGGTAGTCGACAAGACTCTCGTCTTCTGCAGTAACGAAGAACTTCTTCTGTACCGGAGAGGTTGGTAGTCGACAAGACTCTCGTCTTCTCCAGTAACGAAGAACTTCTTCTGTACCGGAGAGGTTGGTAGTCGACAAGACTTTCGTCTTCTCCAGTAACGAAGAACTTCTTCAGTACCGGAGAGGTTGGTAGTCGACAAGACTCTCGTCTTCTCCAGTAACGAAGAACTTCTTCAGTACCGGAGAGGTTGGTAGTCGACAAGACTCTCGTCTTCTCCAGTAACGAAGAACTTCTTCAGTGCCGGAGAGGTTGGTAGTCGACAAGACTCTCGTCTTCTCCAGTAACGAAGAAATTATTCAGTACCGGAGAGGTTGGTAGTCGACAAGACTCTTCCAGAGACATCACTGATGCAGAATACCGTTGTATAGCTTTAAGAGCAAGAAGCCATGGACAGAGACAGGTGAGCAACTGACCCTGAATATTACAGCAGCAAGAAGCCATGGACAGAGACAGGTGAGCAACTGACCCTGAATATTACAGCAGCAAGAATCAGGCGATCGCGCTGGCCAGGGCAGCATCGAGACACATTGTAGGCAATGTCTACTGATGCTGACAATGTGCTGGCGAGCGTTATTGTGTAGAAACTAGGAATAAAGGATACCACGAATGTACCGCAACAAAATGGGCTGTGGCACCATAAAGACGTGATGTCGTGCTTCCTTTATATCCGCTATGCGTACGAGTGGTGAAATTCTGTTGCAGCTGACAACGCTCCAAAACAAGAAACCAGGCCAAGGAGCAGTATGGCGCTAACGGTTGGTAGCAAGATCACTCGCCTCCAGGCTTTCGGATGGTAGCGGTGACGACGTCGCCCCCAGGCTTCCAATCGGTAATCGTCGGCACTGAGACGGAAGCTCTTAATACGACACGATTCCATTCGTCTTGCAGCACGTGTCTGGTGCAAAATTTTGCGACGATGTGCAGCTCGCATGTTCACAAAATTCGTCTTGCAGCGCGTGTATTGCTGCAAAATTTTGCGACGATGTGCAGCTCGCATGTTCACAAAACCTGCTAAGAAACACTTCGGAAGGGTGTACAACGTTCCGTGATTGGCTTGCGCATTCACGTGACAGAAATTGGAGATCGTCTATAGTACGTGGGAGAAACGAAGGAAAGAAAAGCCGCTTCAGTGATCAGTATCAACATGGATTAACCATGTTACAACAATCACATCGAGTTTTTCCAAAAATTACGACTATGAAGGTATGGCAGTTAGGAAAGAAGTAAGGGGGATAGTTTAGTTTTTTCTTTATTGTTTTTTTTATGCTTTCCAACCATAGGTTGAAGAAGCGTATATGCTCCAGCTTTGTCCGTCAGTCTGTCCGTCCGCACGATAACTCGCGTAAAAATGTTCGATTTCGATGAAATTTTAGTATGTGGTAGGAGACTTTCTGGGGACGAACCCTTTTGAAAATGGGCGAAATGGGGTTAAAGGTCAGGACATGGGAGCGGGATCCATTCCATTGCACTTATGCGTGATAACTTACGTAAAAATACTTCGATTGCGACAAAACTTTATCATGTTATTCCGTAGGTATACCGAACCCGTCCTGTTGAATATAATCATCGAAATGGAGTCAAATGCCAGGGCACGGGAGCGAGATTTATTCCACAGCCATTATTCTCATAACTTAACTAAAAATGCTTCTATTGCGACAAAACTTCAGAATGTTGTTCAGGAGGTAAACTGAACCGGCTCTGTTGAATATTATCGAAATGGCGTCAAAGATCAGGGCACAGGAGCGAGATATAATCCACAGCCATTATCCTCATATCTTGAGTAACAAATTGAGTAATGATTTCTGGTATGTTGGTAAGTGTATCTTAATCAATGATATGCATGATTTTATTAACTTGTTTAAAGAAAAGTTATTGACAAAATGATCAGCTGAGGTAAGTTTCCTGCAAGTTTAGACACTAATATTCCTAGCAGGAGTATATTATCTCAATGAAACGTTAGCTTTAAGCTTAAGAAAAAGACCGTAATATGGATTGAAAGTTCTTTTTGCTTCTTTTTATTGAAGGTTTAGAGACTACCGTGAGCAACTCAGTGGGCTATATACAGTCGCCCGTCCCTAATTTAGGGTCACTGGCTCCAGGGAAGTGAGAGAGACAGCGCCGTAAGACACATACAACATCCATGCCTCACCAGGATTCGAACCCGGACTCATATCGGACGAATGATCAAAAGTGATCGCTTAGACCATTGCGCCACCCGCGGCGGCCATTGAAAGTTCAGAGAGAGAAATACACTTTTTGCGGAGAGAATAATAATCCCTGTAAAACAAATTCGTGTAACATATTTCATATTTATATGTTTTACTAAGTAATAAAGGAGATTGTTAAGTCAAATTATTGGGTATTATTCCCACTCTTTTCAAAAATTTGTCTTAAAAATCTTTATTCCTTAGTAAAACCCATAAATATGTGTTATTTGTGATGCATTAAGTGCAGTAACAGCCATATTAACAATTATTACTAAACTCGTATTCTTTGTGTTTTAGTGTTGATAAATAAATTCATATTATACAAAAGCAACTTTGATATTCTTTTTATTTTCTGATATTTAAGTATGTGATTTACACCCAAATTGTTGAATACATAAAAAATAGTAAGCCACAAAAAAATTTCAGATTGCTATTTCACGAATCGTTTCAGATTGGAACGAAAATCGGGTCACCCATATTTAAGCCCCAATCGACATTTAAAATATAACATTTCGTAGCAGTCAGTTACTTGCTGCAGTTTAATCTCCTAGATTAAAGCACTGCCTTCTCTGCTAGCAATACCCGGTACTAAAGGAAGTTGTAATTATATAGTAAAGTACAATAACATTTCATATTTTAAAACCATCCAAATAAACCCTCAGTCAACAATAGCACTGTTGGCAGTGCTATCGTTGTGAACTTTGGTGTTTACGACCGACCTGAACAACACCGAGAAAGATGAAAATAAGTCACGGATTTTCAGCCAATATATTGGTTAAGAATTCATCCTGAAAATTTTGCTTTTCTTTAGTAATTGCGTGACGAAGTGAACAATTTTAAATGAAGAAAAATTTGGCTTTCGCTCTTAGAAATTTAAAATTCTCCTCTTTTCCTTGAGTTAAATACTGTATAAACGCTGTGTTTTGCTTCCGCTCCGTGCCTCCATAGTGACGTCAAATTGAAGAGCCAATGACAGCGTAGATTCCTAATGGGCCCAACCTAAGAGATATCTAAAAATCATGGCAATATCCGCCGGGAAGCAAACCTGCTTCAACCAAACTGCCATTCACTGCACGTATTAATATGGGAGTGTCCATTCCTGCCTGTAAACCAGTGTTGAGACTTGCCGAGCCCGAGCCCGAAAGCCCGAAGTAGAGCTCGGGCCCGAACCGGAGACGGGCTTTGTAATACTGACTGGAGTTCGGGTTCGGGTTTTGAGAGAGGGGGATAATTTTCTTCCTTTTTCTTTTGATGTGATTTTACATGATTTATCACACGAGACTTTTTTACCCTTTCGAGTGGTTAAAGAGAATTCTTCGGCAACTGGGTCTACATGGGGAGTAGGAATTCGGCAGGACTATTCATTACGAGCTTGGGAAACAAAATACCGTAGGCTATGAATTACAGGATTTCGGCGAAGGAAAAGTTTCTTTAATAACTATAGACAGTAGATAGCAAGCTGACGAAATTTCGCTCCCTACCTCAAAGGGGCAGCTCTCTGTTAATTCTGTTGAGAAACGTACGACGTAGAATGTTGTGCTTCCCGATTTTTCCTGATTTCCTGATACCCTCCTCCCCTGGAAACATTTCAGGAAGAAATGAATGGTCAAATAAACTATAAAAATAGATAGACATCCCTTTCCCGCTTTGCAGTTGAGAAAGACATCGGTTAATTGCACGGGCAGGTAAGACTGGAAGAGAGGACTTTTTTTTTAATGCCTAAACAGGTTAATCATAGTTTTCGGGCTCGTTCGGGCCCGGGCTCTATCTTGCAATATAAAATACGGGCTCGAACCGACATAATTCGAGCTCGGACTCTTAAAATGGAGCCTGAACTCAGCTCTGCTGAAAACATGGTCGAATGTCGTCCGCTGTGGATTGTGGAGCTGCTATCGCATGCGGACCGAGCTTTTTGAACACCCGTCTTCATGCATCAGTCTCACTACGGAGTCTCGTGGTACTTTCTTCACAACCACTGTCTCCACATTCGGTCTACAATTGTAACATCGAAATGCGTGTCCTCCACATTCGGTCTGCAAATGTTGCATACAGATGCGTGTCCTCCATATTCGGTCGACAATTGTTGCATCCAGATGCGTGTCCTCCACATTCGGTACACAATTGTTGCATCCAGATGCGTGTACTCCACATTGGGTCGACAATTGTTGCATCCAGATGCGTGTCCTCTACATTGGGTCGACAATTGTTGCATCTAGATACGTGTCCTCCACAATGCGATGTAGGGAAGAACCTGCTGAACGTAACCCTGTGATGAAACCTGTGTCCGTGTGATGGCAGAATTTCCGACAATGTCGCACAGGCTTTGTCACTTCCTACATGCGATTCCCGACTTCAGTTGGATGCAGTGTCCCATACGGCGAGGAAAAGGGCGAACAATTTTCGCTACGCCCAGCTGTTTTGGGATCCTCCCCCACAGCTATCACGTGATTAGTTCACAGCTGCGACGCTTTGCATAACCTAGCTGTCGACACCAGAAATGAAAACGGGCCACGGGTCAACGGGTCAACAATTTCTTGCGGGTCCAACGGGTCGGCTCAAACTGTTCCTGACCCGTTTTGACCCGGTTTTACTCCCGTTTTATTTTTGAAAAGAGAAAAATGTATTCCAAAGAAAAATTCGCGTTGTGGAATTCTGTAGTCGATACTGGTGCCCACAGAGTGAATAATGATTTGCCTCGCAAAAGTATTGTTGTCTCTTTCTTAAAGCAACGAAGATTTCCACCGACCGACATCAGACGCACCGACACTATATCATAAAAAGATACTTCCTTATCGTTCTTTTACAGTGCGATTGTCCAGAGCAAGGTACAGGCAAATGACATTCGCTTGCTTCTCAGCTGATTCACTCTCTCTGTGTGAAGTTCACTGTATGACTAAGAGTAACTTTCACATCGCATCTTTTACATTGAGAATTCAGAGGTTTTCAATTGATGTGCTAACATCCCGTTCCCATGACATGTCATGTCGAAATTAACTCGTTATTTGTTAATATGGACAGATGTAATATTAAGGAGGTTGAGAAAGTCGTCGAGGCCAACAAATTCGTGCTTGTTGAAAACCACAAGGGGAAGAGTAAATGCTGGAAATTGTTTCGTCTCATTAAGGAACCGGTGAATAATTCTGTGTTGTTTGGTCTTGCTTGTTGTTCAAAATGTGGAAAGTGTATAGTTACAAAGAAAGATGTCGACGGTGTAATAAAAGATTATGGAACCAAAAATCTAACGGACCATATGAAAGTATGCGCACCTCCATCAAAGCGTGGAAAGAGGGAACAATCTAAATACATTTGTGTAATCGTAAATAACGATTCCCATTTGTAATATACTCCATGGTCACGGTCATAGTCAGCCATTACTTCTGGATTAAAAATAGTAGCACTAAAAATGGCACTAAAATTTAGCAAGTAACCAAATTTTATTATTAAAAAGGGATTTCAGTTATTAAATACCAAGCAGTTATTATGATGTATATGTATATTACGTTTATATGCATATATACATAAATTGAGTTTCGAATTGATAGTTCAAAGCAGATTTGTCCGGGTCAGTTACGGTTCCGGTTCGGGTCCAGTTATGGAACGTCCTGGTCTCCGAAGTATTTGTCCCTTTTCCAACTCTGGTCAGCACATGTCAACCAATTTAGCTCTCCTACAAATACTTCCTGTTGTGGTATTATCTATGTCGAAAAGTGTAACATACTTTTTTTTTCTTCTTTGTAGGTTCAACAACCACATTGAGCAACTCAATGGCTATAAGCAGTCGCCCGTCCCTAATTTAAGGTCACTGGCTCCAGGGAAGGGAAAAAGACAGTGCCGTAAGACAAACGCAACATCCATGCCTCGCCGGGATGCAAACCCGGACCCCTTTCGGACGAATGATCAGAAGCCATCGCTTAGTCTACTGCGCCACCGGGGCGGCGTAATGTACTTGAAAAATGATTTTAGGATTTCGTGTGATTTTTAAGAACAGAATAGGTTTTACTAACGAAAACATAACTACAGCACTTGTAAGCCTTTCATGTGGACAGCAATTTTGATAGTGATGTAATGCGTAATTGCTGAAGTATGAGATGCAAACTGAATTCGGTTTTATTAATCTAGAAAACACGCTTCATTTATTATGATCTTAGAAGATCACGTGTCAATCACGTGCAGGTCGTTTGATGTTCAAGACTAGCGTTTTAGTACACGCATCTTTCTAACAGGGTAGAACGAGAAGAGTACTGAACATCAGACGATTTGGCTTCGAAGGGACAACTTTCATGTACGACCTTTGAAACCACAGGTAGTGTAAATACGGGTACAAAATAAGGAAATAATAAGGCGCAAAAGTAAATTTTCATAGGGACTTTTAAATGGTGAAATATGGTACATGTAAACATATAACTTGTAGAATGGGGAATGTGCTTATCTAGCAGATAGGAAAACACAAATTTGTCGGTGGCGACACTCGAACTCTCATCCTTCTGGTCCGGAGCGGAATGCTTTCCTAATTCAACAACACTGACAAGTGCTTACCAGTGCTACATGCCTTCTTAATAAAAGGATGAGACGGAATCGTAGGTTTCTGGGTTAGCCGGCAAACCATGCTTGAATAAATTCACTGTGGAGGAAGGAATTCTGACTAATTCCAAATAATGTGTGTGGAGGAAACATTACACGTTTTTCAAAAAACCGTGACGTATATTCTGAGATAACTTTCATTTTTAGTTCATTTTCCTATGTAAATTTCAGTTTGTTCTCTTTTTTACACTTTCCAAACTTAACGTGATATCTTCTCTCTCACAAGAAAGAGGTTGACAACACAATTGAGGTCAAAGAGAGTGACGTATGAATGTGATAAGAACGATAGATAAAAAGGACGATGCAGTAGTTGCTTAGTGTATGTGCGTGTGAGTGTGTGTGGAGATGTTCGATTTTTGTTAAGCTAGAATACATGGTAGATAATTAAGGTAATATAGGTGAAGCAGTGCTACACTGTGGAAGCCATCATTCGTTGCTGGACCAATAGAAGGTTATCGTAAGTTTGGGTTCTGTACAGATCTCTCAATAACTAGCCGAGTGCGTTCACCTTACGCTACGGTACCAACAATCCACGGCGCTATGTGTGTTTTACTGTCAGCATCTGACTTCACAAATTCTTGTGAAAATCTTCCAAATACGTGGAGACAATGCAAATAGAGAAAGTCATCGCTCTTTCATGTAAAAATCTTCAAATACAAATACAAACTGTGTCCAAATGAAAAAAACTTCAAATCCAAATATAAGTGAAAAATATTCAACAATCCAAATACGGGGAGATAATGGAAATGGACAAAGTCAAAGCTCTTTCCATGACAAAGTCAAAGCTCTTTCCATGTTTTTTTTTTTTTTTACACACAACAACCGAAAAATTGTATTTCACAAATCCGTCTTCATAAAGAACGATGACTTTGTCTATTTACATTGTTTCCACGTATTTGGAAGATTTTCACCATTTCTCTCCCCCTTTGGATTTATTAGCTATAATTAAATAGCGTGCCGTTAAGCTGCACCAGATGGAGACGTCTCAGTTGTTGAGCCCATCCCTACGGATTTGTGAAATACAACTTTTCGGTTGCTGTGTAGTAATTAAAGAAAAAACGTGGAAAGGGCGAAGACTTTGTCTATTTAAATTTTCTCCGCGTATTTGGAAGATTTTCACATGTTACTTTAAAGATTAATCGTTGTAGTGTAATAATGATTATTTCTTAGTGCGAATAATCGCAAACACATTTCTTTCACTTGGAGATAAACATGTTCTAAAGCGTTTGTGTGCAGTGAGAAATTTGCTATTTCAGGTCAACCTTTTTTTGTTGATATGAGCTAAATAGTAAAGATATCCCATAAACGTTTCACACGTACAGGAAAGAGGCTAAAATCAAACATTGTGGTGAATCCTTGAACTCAAATGTTTTGTGTTTATGATTACAAGAAATATCATAATTGCAAGACTCAAAGTGTAAACACCAAGCACATTATCCGTCGCTGTTTACTTCTTCTCCGTAATTGGTTTTGCTCATCGAGTCTTGATGTTTAATTAATGCATTCACAATTCTTGAGCATCTTATTTCCTGTGGGTATATTACCCAGCCAAATTCTTGTTTCATTTAATTTCGTTATATCCCGTTGGCAGGATATTCCATATTAATTAACAAGTTATCACAATAAAAAAGGACAAGCATCTGTAATTCAAAGACTTGTAGCAACGAAATCAAGTACCCTTCGAATAAATTATAATAATTTAGTAAGAACGAACATTCATTAAAAAGACTTTTTGTAGTGGCAAGAAAATTCTAGCGTCAAAAACCCTGAATCAATATTCCCTCGGAATAATTGGCGAGATCAAAGGAGAGAAAAGATGATAAAGAAAATGGCGTCGATTTTATAAAGAAATCATGTCCGTGCATAAATTTTGAGAAGCGTGTGTCATATCCTCAGGAGAAATATCCTTCTTCCAAAGAGTGAGGAATCCATGAATAATTCGCTGGGTCACATCATAGGGAAGAAACCCGCCCTCTATTTACAAACACATTTTTATTTTTTCATATGCTGTAAAACGAATTACATCACACGCATCAATGCACGCTTGTTTGTAACTTGGGGAAAAAGGAAGGCTCTGTTTCACCGTGCTCATAAATAAACTCAAAGATGGTTTCGTCTTAAATTTTAAATTCAGTTTTAAGGCGGAAGAAAAAATTGGCTCAATTTCCTTCACTCTTTGAAAGACTTCTTGTCACCAGCATAGAGCCCGTCCCACGGTTCTCGTTCAATACCTAATACTTTCAGGGAAGTCACTTTAACGGCTTTTTACTTTCGTTGAAGAAAAACAGATTTTCCAGTTTCTAAAGTAGTATGGTGCGGATTTAAGTTTGAATAAATCGCAAGGTTTTAGGAAAGTAAAACGTCTAAAGAGGTTCTCTCATCACAGGTAAAATCCAGTATTCAGGGATTCTAGAAGAAACGCAACACTATTGTTTTTACGATTATTGGAAACAGAAATTTAAATTATAGGAAATTAATGCTCAACGAGATATCATATTTCAATTAAAAATGTACAAAGATAAATGTACAAAGGCTGTCCCATAAAAACTAAGAGTAATTATTTTGAGTTGGCAACATTGCGAGGGGGGAAATCAACTACGCAGACAACTAACTGTATTTTTTTTTTTTTTTTTTTTTGATTGGAGGTTTAACGACCAACGTGAGCAACTCAATGGGCTATAAGCAGTCGCCCGTCCCTAATTTAGGGTCACTGGTTCCAGGGAAGGGAGAGAGCCAGTGCCGTAAGACAAACACAACATCCATGCCTGACCGGGATTCGAACCCGGACCCCTTACGGACGAATGATCAGAGGCCAACGCCTTAGACCACTGCGCCACCCTAACTGTATTAAGGAGCTATGTATGGCAACAGTTATTAGCGATGGCAGACGATTCTGGTTTTGTTATTACGCAGTTGTTTAAGGTACCTGCATTTCGCCATACAGCTTTGGAGGTGAGTGATTCAGAGTTAAGGAATGATATGCACTGTGCGATATAGTTTTGCTATTGTTTGGGTAAAACGGCTCCAGAAACAATTGATTTAATGAAAAAAGCTTATAAAGTTAAATGTTTGGATGAGTCAACGATTTTTAGATGGCCCCATGATTTCAAAAAAGGGCGTTTGTTGGCAGAATTCGCTCCTAGGCATGCTCGACCTGAAAATGTTGTTACGGAGAGTATTGTTAACACTGTTTGGGCAATCCTGCAAGAAGATCGACGAATGACGTGTGAAGACATAGCGGCGTCAACTAATATTTCATAAACGTCGGCATTATGCATTGTGCGCGACAAATTACTGCTGCACTGTGTGTGTTCCAGATATGTACCTCATCACCGGAGGAAGTAACAATAGTTAGCCAGAGTTCAAGTGTGTCTACAGTGGAAACAAATGATTGCAAAGGATGCAAACATTCTAAACACAGTAATAACTGCCGATGGAACACGTGTCCAGTATTTCGTCCCCCCCCCCACGAAGCGCGCAACGAGTGTCTAGAAACCCAAAGGCCTGCCTCCTCCGAAAACACTCCGCCAACCCAAATCAGCTGGGAAGGTGATAATGATAATTTTCTTTGATCATAAAGGTGTAGTCTACAAGCATACCGTTCCCCCCAAAAATACTGTCAATGCTGAGTATTATATTTCAGTCTTGAAGCGTCTGCCAAGACACATATCGATTAAGCGACCGGAACTGTTGGGCAACTGGATCCTGCGCCATGGTAACGCCCGCCCACATGTGGCTGCTTGTGTTCAATAGTTTCTTACGCAATGCAGTATTGAAATCATGCCACAGCCTACCTACAGTCCTGAGTTCTCCTCGTGCGGTTTCTGGTTGTTTTCAGCAG
This sequence comes from Macrothele yani, assembly GCA_039090855.1. Lineage (NCBI taxonomy): Eukaryota > Metazoa > Arthropoda > Arachnida > Araneae > Macrothelidae > Macrothele > Macrothele yani. Next base: position 17,550,742 of record CM077030.1, read on the forward strand.
TGCAAGGGGAGTTGCGAGGCGCAACATTCAAAACTGATGCTGACGTCATTCAAGCTGTACAGGGGTCGCCAAAGCAGCTTCCACAAAATGCCTTTGCCACAGGATTAGAAAAGTAGACTGGACGATGGGACCATTGCATATCCTCCGAAGGAAGGTACTTTGAGAGGAATAACATACATTTTGCTATATTTCTTCATTTTGTGTGATTTTACTCTCAGTTTTTACGGAACGGTCGCTGTACATGGAAAAAAAAATGTTAGCAGGAAATTGACATAAAGTTCCACGTACGAATTCAAGCGCGGACACATTATTTACTCTTATCAACAACATTTGTTTTGAAAAATATTGAAGACAAGAAAACTGAATTTGCTTGTTCCACTTCCTGCTCATCCATGTAATACTTCTCAGAAAACACCATCCTGAGGCGGGAATCGAACCCCAACCTTCCGATTACCGGCCAAGTATGCTAACCATTACACCACTCAGAACAATGAAGTTCCAAGCATCTCAGACATAGGAATTTGATGATCATATGTAGAGGATTTTAGGAAGGGAGTGTCTGACCCCAGGTCTTAAACAACCCTTAGAAATAGGAAGCTAGGCGATTTGGGCTAGAGTGCCCGATAGGAAAGTGACATGGAAGCAAAGTAGAAAGGGAGAGGAAGACGCCCTTAATTATTACCGGGGGCCAGTACCCGGGGTCCGACGGCTCAACGTGCCCATCCAACGTACGGCGGTTATTTAGTGGATCGAGTGTTCGTACCTGCCTGGGATCGAACCTGAGGTCCCTTCCGTGGCAGTCACGAATGTTGCCCACTAGGCCACTCACGGCCTTGACATAGGAATCTGAAAGCCCTCAGATTTCATTTTCAAGTTTTGTGAAAACTGTTACATGGATGACCCGTAAGTGGTACAAGCAAATTCTGTTTGCTTTGCTTGAATATTCAGTGAATTTTCCGTGTACACTGCTGACCACCCAAAATGCAACACCAAGAAGGAAGCATCCGATTGGCCTGAAATTCGCAGCATGTCTCGCCCGCGAGAGGACATGTAAAGGATTAGCATTGCAGGGCATATGCAAATCATGTGCGTCCGGCACGCCACCGAGAAGAACTATAAGAAGGGTGCACAGAAGGCGGGGTGTAAGTAGTGGAAGTGTGTTGTGCGCCCGAACCAGTGCGTGGGAAGCTTCCGCAGAATACGGCAGTCATTCCAGCACGTTTCGGAGTTCGACAGAGGATGAATAGTGGCTTATCGCGACAGCGGTTTATCGTACAAAGACATCTGCGCCCTTGTGGGACGACATTCAGTCATAGTGAGACGAGTATGGATTCGGTGGGTGCAGGAGGGACGGACGGACCAACGTGAGCAGTTGCCGCAGCCGCCGCACACCACCAACGAGAGGACCGGCATGTTGTGCGGCGGGCATTGACGGCTCGCACCGCCACATCACGAACGTTAGCGCAAGAATTAGGGTGTGTTGCGCAACAACCTGTGTCAGCACGTACCGTTCGACGTCGTCTGCAGGAGCGGAGACTTGTCGCACGGCGCCCATTTCTCAGATTAATATTGACGTTACACCGTTGGCGAGTGCGGCGGCAGTGGGCCGTTGAACGCCGCACATCGACTACGAATGGCACAACACTGTTTTCTCCGACGAATCCCGCTTCTGCCTCCAACACCCCGATGGTCGGATTCGCGTGTGGAAGCACCGTTACCAGAGACTGCATGACGCCTGCATTATGCATCGCCATACTGGTCCGTTGCCTGGCGTTATGGTTTGAGGCGCATTTGAATATGACACCCGCACCCCTCTGGTACGCATCGCCGGTACACTCAACAGCCACCGCTACATCTCCGACGTTTTGGAGCCTGTAGTCCTCCCTTACCTGTAGGACCTGCCAGCGGCCACGTTTCAACGGGACAATGCGCGCCCGCACGCGGCACGCATCGTGCAACAATTCTCCACGACCAACCACGTGTCACTGCTGCCGTGGCCCGCCTGTTCTCCCGATATGTCGCCCATCGAACACGTCTGGGAGCTGATCGGCAAGCACCACCCGCGGCTACGCCTGATGAACTGTGGCAACGTGTGGAAGCAGTCTGGACCGACATACCCCAAACCCACATCCAAAGAATCTTTCGTTCTATGCCGCGGCGTGTAGCGGCCGTGATTTCCAGCCATGGGGGCCACACGAGCTATGCAGAGGCCAAACAAAATGCAACTCAATTTCTTGAATATCATTCTTTAAATCCTATCGCTTTTGTACGGTAAAAACTGTATGAACATAATTTAAACGTGCTCATATTATATTAATTTATTTTATGAAAACGTATCTTGTTATCCGGAACAGTTTCATGATACTTAGAAAATATCACATTATATTATTTGAGTTATTATAATTAAATAATTATTCCAAAACTCAAAACCGACAATTTTGTGTTGGAAAAAAATTAAAATGTCCCTTGTTTTAACTGCAGATTGCTTTTGGATTCGTACATTTACTTTAAATTTACTTCACTGCTGAACAGTTAAAGCTCAGCTCTCGTAGGGTGTAACTTGGTGAATCGGCTACACTGTATTTTACTCAGATAATTCGCTTTTAGTTGAAGCTGAAAGACTTAATTTTACATGGCACGCACTTTCAGACTAATGTCCAAGGTAAGATATGAAACAACTTTACATATATATAAGCCACTTTATTCGCTGTTATGAAAAGTCATCCAAGTTGAACACACTTTGTCAGAAAAAATTGTCGGGTTATAATCAAATTACCACAATACTTGTGTTCAATCCAATATCCAATTATACAATCATCGTCAAAACCATAGTTACACCAAGAAGTACTTGTCGGATTGCAATGCTATTCGAGAGGAAAGTAAAGGTTACCAGGAACAATAAATGGTTAAACATTGAGACTGATATGAGCAATATTTATTGAGCTACACGCCAATAAGCAGTGTCTCTCAGCATGGCGTTGTCCGCCATGTTTGCTCACACAGCATACCAGACGTCTCGGCATGGAGTTGTACAGGTTACTAAAGGTGTCCTGCGATAAGCCATCCCATGCAGCTTGAATCTTCTCACGCAGTTCTTGCAGATTGTGCAGTAGGATGGAGTGTGGATAGCGCGCCCAATAGTATCCCACACATTTTCAGTCGGGATAGGTCTAGCGATGAGGCTGGTAATGGTGGAGTGTCAGTGCCGTGAACGCAAGCTCTCGAGACAGCAGCAGTAGGCGGACGAGCGTCGTCCTGTTGGTAAATCGCACCGGAGTGAGCGTTCAGAAAAGGTAATGCCACTGTTTGCAGGACCTCATTAACTTAACGTTGGGCTGTCTAAATGACTAATGAACACCAAAGGTGATTTGGCATCGTAAACAATTGCGCCCCATTCCATGGTACCAGGCTTTCTGGACGTATGACACTCGACAGCAAACCGTTCATCTTGGTGCTGACCGCGGCGCTTCCACACACGGTTTCGTTTGTCGTCTCCTCCAAGACAAAAGCGGGACTCGTCAATGAAGATCACGCGCTGCCATTCTGAGTAACTCCAGGACAGTCTGGCACGATACCATTGAAGTCTTTGGCAAAGATGCAATGGTGTTAAGGGAAGTCGTCGTAACGGTCTGCGAGATTTCACTCCCACGTCGTGCTGGCACTAATCGTACGATGCATGGAGGAAAACACTGCTCGCTGAATATCCGCTATCGTGGCTGTTGGATCATTCCGCGCATGTCCGACAACACGTCGGTCTTATCTCTTCGTGGGTTGTTTATGTCTCCCAGACCCTTCCTGTCGCTGCTGCGTGCCTTGTTCTATCCACTGCCGCCAACTGCCATTCGAGCTATGGTGATATCCGTACGACCGGTATGGCGCGCAATACGACAATAAAACCATCCTGCTTCCCGGAGCCCGACGATGCGGCCCCTCTCAAACTCCTCCAATTGCTCGAATTACCTCCGAACTTTTATCCGAGGCATACTTCACTTGCAAAGAATGCAACCAACACAACAGTACGTATCAGAATATCAAGCGCGTGCAACGGGACGACTTTATATAGCCGGTCAGGCACAGCGCTACGACCCCTTCTTGCTGATTCTTGAATCATTTGCATTTCTCACGATGTCAAACCTACCCAACAAATTTCATTCCTGCCGGTTGCTTCCTTCTGGGTGCAACTTTTTCTTAACGATAATCGAATGTAGTTATCTTTCTCTGCTCTTAGTAATCGTGAGCTTACGAACTTTCAGTCGCTATCGGCTCGTTAGATAGGCATGACTCATTTCACAAACGTTACTCAAGAATCGTCTGAAAGACATTGGTGTATGCACATTGCACACTAAGCTCTTATCTTAGCAGCCTTACTACGTAGCTTGCCCTTTGGCCTGCTGTCGGATGTTGCCAACTTTAAATTCCACCAAGAGAAACTCAATGCCGTTAAGTTAGAAAATATTTAAGGAGAAGAAATTAAATTTATATAAGAAAACTAGAACACGCAAAGAAGGTCAAAACATAGGTACACCCCATAAGCTGCCGAAACTCTGTTGGCTCAGGCCTTATGTACATTTTGGTTATTTCTTGTTATATTTTCCATACTGAACGTCACATCTGAACTTCACGAGTTTCTCTCCATTTAGGATATAATTGGCAGTAAGTCAGGTCAGATTAGCTGTCATAAATAAATCGACCACGCAATTTTAATGCCGGTACCGATTTGGCAATTATCTCAACTTAGTGTTCCCTCCGTCACTGAATGTGTTTTACTACATGCTGTTAAATCTTCAATTGAACTGAGAGTTGTAGTGATGTTTGGTCTTCTACTGTTCTATTCAGAGAAAGAACGCTTTCTAGATTTTGTCGGAAGGCAACTCAATTTTTATAGAATACTTTTGAACTGCGAATCATTATAGGCCTAATATAACAAAACAGAATTTTGAGAACCGGGTTTTAGAACATTTGAACACATAGGACACAACCATAAAACAGTGTGCATAAGCAGATATGATAAGTCAACTTATCATACGTTTGAATCCTTATCATTAACTGACGACAGTGAATCATACTTCGAGATTGCTGGATACGCGTAGGGTGAAAGAGATGGCAGGTTGCCGCAGAAATTTTAATTTTCAGCCAGGCTGAAGACGACCTAATGAAAGACTCGTAAACTTTGAGAAAATAAAAGTTTACGAGTCTTCAATCCAGTTGGCGAGATAAAATGAGGAGGCTGGAGATTTGAACGTTAGTCAGCGTACAAGTTGCAAACACTGATAACGGGCTACTCGAACGCTGAGTACGGTTGAAATGGTCGTGCTTTAATGGCGAATGTCACCGCAATAAAGCACAACCATCATATCTCATCGCCCACGAAGCTGCAAGGTGGTACACCGAGCGTTTACCGACTGGTCAACATCCAACTGCAGAGACTATTAACAACTGTGTTCGCCGCCTCCGAGAGACCGGAAGCATACAGGCACGTCCACGATCGGGCAGACCAACGGCTTCGGGTGTTACAGTGCATCATATGCTGTCCTGGTATATGTCCTTGACAATCCCAACATTAGTACCACAGCAGTCGCCAAAGCATGCGGACTAACAGCACAACCTGTTTGCCAAATCCTGAATGAGCATGGAGCTCACCCGTACTACGTTCAACTAGTGCAAGGTTTGATGAATGGAGACCAGGGAAGGCGTTTCGATTTCTGCAACTTTGTACATAACACGTTAGAGGTTAATCCAAACTTCTTGGCCGATATCTTGTGGACAGATGAGTCCCGTTTTACACGGGACGGAATAGTCAATCGGCATAACACCCATTACTGGGCTCTGAGCAACCCATCTATGGGACGAGCTGCTCAACATCAACGACGTTGGTCAACTAACGTTTGGTGCGGTATTTGGCGAAACACACTAGTTGGACCCATTTTCTACGATGGGACATTTACAGGTCAGCGGTACCTTCAACTCTTACGGAGCCCGATATCTGACTTTCTGGATGATCTTTCCCTCAGAGATATGCTGCGCTTGTGGTACCAACCATGATGGTGCACCACCTCACATAGCAGCCAACGTACGGAGTTTCCTGGCTGAAACATTCAGACACCAGCTAATTGGTTATGGTTATATAGTGGAATGATCTCCGCGGTCACTGGACTTAACACCTTTGGACTTCATCCTGTGGGGTTACTTGAAGAAACAGGTTTATGCTGCAGAACCTACTAGTCTGGAAGATTTACGACACCGCAATGTGTGCGCCTGTAACAACACAGTGACACCTGCCATGCTAGATAGTGTACCAGAAGCTATTCTTACACGCCTCGGAATGTGCATTGTAGCCGATGGTGGCCACTTCAAACCGGCTGTAAATTGACTTCGCGCAGATGTGCGTTGTGCCTGTAAGTAGGCATATCTCATGTAAACATTTTTCAGTATTATAAATAAGCCTGCACAGCTTCTGTCTCGTGTCATTAATTTTGTGATTTCGAATTAACACCATATTGATTCGTCCATGTACATAATTCGTGCGCACCATATGTCGTTTCCTACTAATTAGACGATGCCCTACAACTTCGTATTTGGAATTTTGTTTCTATCTCGCGTTGTTCGCGAGTTTGGTTTTCTAACTTCTTACCTCTGCAGCTAGGGGCGCTCCAATCGCTTTTATTCGATCGGCCATCGTCCCTTTCCTATACATAGAACTAACTTGTGTACCACTCGGGCCCTTTCTTCCGCAGTTATTGCCTAGAATAAGGACTTTCCTTTGAACTATATCATTAAATCGTTATCAATCCAATTTTACGCCACTGCTCTTTTTAAAAACTGCAAGTTTTTCCATTTCTTTTTACTTTAATCAACAGTTTTCTGAATTGCCTAGGAAATATTTACAGTGTGTGTTGTGCTGAAAGATATTTTCCCATGCTGGATACTTAAGAAAAGGACATACAGACTATCATGATTTAGCTGTTATTATCTTTCAGTGTCTGCCAAGAATTACTGTTTTCCTGGGAAACTATCTGTCATAACAAGTTAGGCGTCTCTGGTATATGACGGTAAAGTCTTTCTTCCTTGTCGTTAAAGTTTCATACGAAAATGAAACCACCTGATCAGATTTCTACACACATGCGTTCTTTACTGTTTATTTTTCACCACTCTTCATGCCCAGTGAAGAACTAATAGATTAAAAAGGAACAGGAGAATCATCCGCCCTTTCGATATTGCCTGCTTGAAAAATATTTTCAGTATTTTGTATCACACTTCCCCTTTCGAAACACTAATTTTGTTTCCTGCTCAGCGCCAAACGCTTTTCCTGGATGAGACATTTGATTTAGGAGCTTTCTCTCGAGAACAAATTGCGAATAAAAACTGGATCCGTAAGAGCATCATACACAACTAAAAACCAGTAATAAATAGAGGAAAACTATTTGGAATGCTAGATAAATTCATTAGTTCGTTCCTGTCCGAAATGTTTACTGGGTGGATCATCACATCTCCAATCCTCTCCTTTTTCCCTTCCTACCTCCAGTACAGATTTTCCTTGCAAAAAGAAATTCCCTTTCATTCTCAGGAATGACCCGTGGAGATCACAAGCGCTTATGTCCAGGCAGGGCTTTTGACGCGATGTATCGATGACCATATCTCAGAGCTGACTAGTTGACACTAAGAGCTCGTAGACATAGGACTGTTACCTCGAAAGAAACTTTACTTCAAATCACTGAACCTCTGTATTCGCATCGTAGAAGGCAGGAATTAAGAAGTACAAAAAAGATACAAACAGCAAGGAACTACCCTCAATCAGGATTTCCGTCTTCCTCTCGTGTACAGAAATAACAATCACTTTGAATCTGATCTTATGCTTTTGTCAAAGAAACTGAAATGGTGTTCGAAAACCTCTGGGTTCCCACTTAGAGCTCGAAATACCCACATGTTCAGTGGCGCAGATGAGACTCTCCCATTATGTGGATGCCTCATCAACGCTACTGACCAGAACTCACAAGATAATCTTACCTTAATACACCTAAACATATGCGCCTTTGGTGGCACATAGCACAACCATTCGGTATTCAATTTCTTGCCATGTGCGCTCCAACATGTGAGGATCGATTCTATCAAATACTGCTGTAATGCGCTGTTTGAGCTCCTGTAGGCTGCTTAATCTTTCCCGGTAAATCATGTCCTTCACATAGCCCTAGACGAAGAAGTCTAAAGGAGTGATATCCGGGGACCGGGGTGGCCAAGGAATGGGACCATCTCTGCCAATCCATCTGTCAGGAAGCTCACGGTTCAGGCATTCACGAACGTGAAGTCCCCAATGTTGGGGAGCGCCATCTTGCTACAGTATCACGTTTGGTTTCAAATCCTGTAGTTGAGGAACCGCAAAGTTCTGAAGCATGTCCAGGTAATTATTCATTTGCACTGTGTGCTCGGAGAAGACGAATGGCCATATTAAACGATTATGCATTAGCCCACACCAAACATTCACCTTTTGACTGTGCGTGACGTGCTCCCTGACTGAATGTGGGTTTTCACTACCCCATATACGAAAGTTCTGAGTGTTGACTTTTCCGTGCACTTAAAAAGGTTGCCTCATCCGAGAACATTATATGGTGTAGGAAGATTTCACCAACTTTCAGCCGCTCCAACATATCCCGAGAGAATGCTAAGCGCTAAGGTCCATTGTTCGGTTTAATCTGGTGTAGGAGTTGCACTTTGTAAGCGATTAGTTTCAGGCGTTTGTGAAGCATTCCCATTAATGCGGATCGTGAAACATTCAGTTGTAAAGAGGCACTTCCCATGGACTTGCTAGGACTGTGAGCGAAAACCTTCTATATGCTCTGCACAGTTTCTTCACTGACAGGGGGTCTGCCACTTCTTTGCCAGTCCAGGACGCTACCAGTATCCAATAATTTCTTCTGCCACGCTCTGATACTGAAATCACTCAGTGGATCTTTCCCATATGTCCGACGGTAATTTATTTGTACCGTAATCACGGACTTCGTTTCAAAAACCCAACTCACGCACATTGCTTTCTCCTGCGGCGACGCCATTTTCAGTTGTTTTGCAGTCGGCGTCGGTATTTGACAGCACGTAACGCCATCTGTTGGAAAGAGATGGCTATAAAAACTCGAATATTTACTATTTCAAATGCCGCAAACCGTATTGCTGTAGATCTGTTCGTTTTGATACAGTTGTCAATCGAAACCCATAGGGGACTTTTCGATCACCCTGTAATATAAACATACTAGCGATTCGAATTTATTGGCGTAGAATAAAAATCAGTTTCCCAACTTTCGCACATCAACCAAATGCCTCTTTCAAGGAAGACAGACATAAAATAATATAAATATACCAGCAATCCGAACTTATTGGCGCAGAATAAAAGTCAATTTTTCAAGTTTCCGTACAGGTGGCTTTTTTCAAGGAAGGTAGACAGAAAGTACCGTTTCTGTCTATCTGCTTGAATAGACAGAAACTAAGAGCCATAAGGGCCATCTGGAAATAAAACTTTAGTGCCTTTAATAAACTGCAGTTTCTGCGCATCTTCCTTGAAAAAGCCATCTGTTTGATGTGCGAAAGCTTGGAAAACTAATTTGTATTCTATGCCAATAAATTCGGATTATTAGTTTATAGGTAATATTATGCTTTTTATTGAATTGTCCCAGATATCCCACATGTTTCTCATGAAAGCTGAAAAACTCTGCAACTTGAAAATCACTTTTGCTCTAAAATGGTATTCTATGCAAATAGAGTTTGTTATTTTGTTAAACCCTTCTTCGACTCCAGTAGAGGGTGGTGTGACCTTTTCATTTTGTTTACTCCACAATTGGAAGGTAGCATCATAGCACCAAAAATAGTATTTGCTAAGTGTTGATCTCCACGAGAAATTGTTGTAAGCGATACAATTTCCCATGTTCATGTCAAGCCGGCGAATGTTTTCCCGAAATATCCGCAGCAGTTGGAAAGGGCGATAAAGAACTTAGGCCCCGAGTACAATCGACCTGTTAAACCCATCAGCACTGAAAATGTCGCGCGCAGTTAGCGTCCAACTGTTAGTGGAGCGAAACCAGCGAAGGACATTTCCCATTTTTCAAAGTCCCTGGCTCGTCGCAATCCACCTCCATCAATTATTTATGGTGGAGGTCAGTGCCGATAAACTGCTGAGAAGCTACCGCTGTTGCTTTCCTTCTTTCTTCTTTCTACTTTCTCTCTCTACTCCCTGTAGCTGCTGCGCAGATGGGCAGGACTTTTCTTTCTGCTTTATAGGACTCTTTCCTGACCCTTGTGTTAGCTCACCTTCTAATCTAATTTCATTGGAAGCCTGGAATAGAGACGTTTCGTTTATCCTTCACCATACGGTCTACCCTTTTCAGATCGCTGGAATGAAAACTCCTGAAGATCTAATTAGTAGGATTCGAAGCAGGTGTCTTATTACCACAAATAAGTATCTCCCTTTCGCCCATTTTTTTCCCTTGCTATCTCTCCGGCTTTTAGCTTAACATGCATTTCTTAATGGCCAAAGCCTCGTAATTGTTCATTCCCCGGAACATAAGATCCTTATTTCCCAGAACTCCCAGATTACGGAACTTCATGCTGCTCTTCCTGTTTTTCTTTTATCTTTATAAGAGGGGGAAAATGTGATATTTGTTCTTATTTTCTTTCTCCCTTCGGGATCCCTGCTTCCAAAATGATCCAGTTACCGACGAAAAGTAAATGCAAGAATGGAAAATTTCCCATGTAACTTCATTCTTTCTTTATTTCGTGGATAGTGAATCACAAAAATTAGTTTTGCAGAGGAAGATCTGAAAGCCCAATCTCATGCGGCGGTGAACTATAAAAGGAATTGCTTTCTCCGTTGTCGAATTTATGTACCCTGGGAAGAGGGTCGTTCAGAAACTATGTATTGATGGTTATCTCAACAATGTAAGTTATGTTGGACACAACATATAATATAAACTTTCAAGTCTTTGTTCAGTTTACCCATCACCTCGGTGTAAATAGCTGTGGTACGATCGCAGTAATAATGTGCATCTTGTGTCCGCATGTATTCGAGACAGTTACGCTGGTGTTATCAGTTCTTTTACTTCCTAGATCGTTACTTGCGCGCTGCAGTTCACAGCAGGGATGTTAAGACTTCGCTTTTACTATGTATTCAGAGCGTTTCTCTCAGGTTATTTTTGTTTCTGACTGTTGTAAGACACTAACTATTTTTGAAATAAGCAAAAGAGGAGGGACAGCAGGGGGAAAGAAGATATGCTTGTGACATAGCTTTAATTGTTTATTAAAACAGATTTGACATAAACTACAAGAATAGCTTGTACTATGAATAAAAAGAGGTATCTGAATTTATCCTGAATATTAACTTTTATTTACAGCAACGTCGGATTCTCGTGAAACTTAAACAGATTGCACATTAAAGACATAGGATTAATACAAGTGGCAGTGCTCAACACAAAATGAAACTGATGTTACTCTCGCTTAATTAAATCATTTATGCACCTGCTGCGAAATTATAGGGTTTCAACAGGAAGACTACAACCAATAATTTTATATTCAAATATTTATTGGGTACTGTTAGTCCTATTTACTCATGATACTTACTCGTGGTCATTGATTGGAGACACAACAGTAAAAACAAAACTTAATAGTCATATATAAGTAGGAAACGAATTTCCCTGAAGAAATAGTTCTTCACAAATACATGGAAGGCATTACAAATGTAATTGTTGGAACAAATGTGCCGTATTTTAACACTGTTTCCATGAAGCCACTCCTTCAGAACGCTTGAAAATTACTTTGTCCTGGAGAGGGGAATCGAACCCGCATCACCCGATTTCCGTTCGAGCATGCTATCCGTTACACCACCTAGGAGAAAGAAGCTTAGAAATCTGAGAACTGTTCGGATTTGCGCTAGCCGAAGCGTTTACGTGCTCCCTCGTAGCTTCAGCATGAATTCTCCTCAAATCCGGGGACGGATGTAGGTCACAACAATTACATTTGTATTGCCTTCCATGTATTTGTGAAGAATTATTTCTTCAGGGAAATTCGTTTCCCACTTATGTATGATGTTCTCGGAAGCATTGGAACTTGTGACCTGCATCCGACGCCGAATGTGAGAAAAGGTCCTGATGACGCTACAAAGGAGCATATAATTGCTTTGACTAGCTCAAATCTGAATAGTTCTCTGATTGCTAAGCTACATCTGCTTAGCTTGAGTTGCATGGAACTTCCTTGTCCCCGGTGGTCTAACGAATAACATGCTTGAACGGAAATCGGGACGTGCGCTTTCGATATTTGTCATTTTGTGAGAAATTTTATGTGAAAATCGCAATGCAGCCTAAATCCCCTTCTCCCCGAAAAGGAAATCATAGATTTTAGCGCTTTCTCTCTCTCTCTCTCTCTCTCTCTCTCTCTCTCTCTCTCTCTGAAATTTTAATCTATTTCACAGTCTTTTTCTTAAACTCGCAGCAATTTGAGGTGATTATTTTTCTTTATGGTAATCTTTGTGTGTTTTCATTTTTCACATAACGACTTTATTAAAAGTATGAGATTCATTTTCTAGGGCCCTCAATGAAATTTTCCTCCTAGCCGCGCTATGAAATTTCATCCCGGGCCCCTCTCAAACGTTCCATCCTGCCCTGTTTACAGTGAAGTTATGCTTGTGTTTTAATTGTACCATAAACACTTAAGAACATTCAGTCTACGAAGCGCTAAAACTCTACAAGAACAACAATGGTGCGAATGATCTACTCAGACCATAACTTCAGACTTCCCAGAAATCCAAAGGGTGCTCAAGCTTTACACATGAAGTCCAATGAGTTCTCGAGTTCTGAATAGGATCTCCAACGGGTTACCGAGCTCTTTAAATACTCACACACGCATACATAAATCTACAGGGGAATTTCAGTTATAGACAAATTAGCAATACGATTTAATCAGTGATACGTTCTTAAAATTGGAATGGATACACAATCTATATACGTTCTTAATTTTCCTTTTGCGCAATTGTAAAATGCGCAGAGCGAGGATAGCATAAAAAGTTAGTTAAGAGCGTATATCATTTTTTTAGGGTGGATGTTTTATTATTTCTGGGTTTATCACCACTGTGAGCAACTCGATCTACGAGCTGTCTGCTCTCACTAATTTAAGGTCACAACTTCTAGGGAAGACAGAGATAGCCAGTGGCGAAAGACTTACACAACATCCATGACTCGCAGGAATTTGAACCCACACCCGTTTCGTACGAATGGTCAGAAGGCGGCGATCGGATCAATGCACCACCGCGGCCGCAGGAATTTTTGTTATTATCAATGATTTAAAGGGTACTTCAGCGATCCCCAAAGCACGCACACAGTCAGGGTCTATGAAATATTGGTGCGCAGCATTTTTAGCACGTTTTTTGTAAAAAAAACAATCGTGCTTATGTTACCGGTTTGTCCGTCCGTCTGTACCCACGATATCTCTGCAACTATTAGTCCGATTTGAAAAATTCCTTCTTTGTTGGATAGTGTTTCCGATGCGAAACGTTTTCCTTATAAATTCAAAATTTTCAAGTAAATCACAGACTTTCTGCTAGGAGCACAAAGGTAAATTGCGTTTTCTGCGTTATTTCTGCTTCTAAAACTCCGATTTGAAGACTTCTTCCTGTATCGCATACAAGACCTGATGGAAAATATTTTTCACATAATTTCTAATGTTTGGTAAAGAATGGTTTGGCCACCAGGGGGCATAAGTGTTAATATCTGCTTCTGATGTATTTGTGGCAAAATCTGATCCTGAAAACTCGACTAACCTTTTTTTTTTTTCTTAGACCGATACTGCTCGTATGGATAAACCTTTTAAGAACACTTTCTTCCTAAAATAATGCATGGTTTTCCCACCAGGCGACGTAAAGTCACATCTTATTTTTGTCGATATCTCTGTTTCTAGTAGACCGATTTGAAAAATTATTTCTATATAAATTCATGTTTTTCTTAACGCACAACTCTGCAATCAAAGGGTGTAAGCTCACGATTCCGTTTACAGCAATATATGAGGGATTAAAAAACTTCTTTCTTCCGTCAGATACTATTGTTTTTCATACCGGTTCCATTGACTTTGAATAGCTTTGATAAATTTAATTTTCGTCAGAACGGATTCAAAAGACGTGCTTATTACACTCGAAAATTCGGTGTCATCTTTCTTCGTTTCATAATGGAAGGGGTGTTTTAGCTGAAAATCTGATATCCGGGGATTCCTTGATAGTCCTAAAAGAACCCAAAATTGGTGAATTAAGTGAGTTGCTTTTTGAATTTTTTATTCTAAGTTTTTAGTTTTTTTCAATCGATGCATGGCACACATTGGAAAATTTTAACGGGTGCTCAAACAAGGAAGCACCCGCGTAGTCAGCGTGTATGACTCATCCTGTAAAGACCTAGAAGATATGCTATGTGAAACAATATTACTGCGCTTACCTTTCCATTACTTCTATTAAAAATACTAGCAGGGGTCCCCGGTATTTCCCGGGTGATTATTAACTATTCGTGAAATCACCAAGTTCAGCGGGTGAAAGTTAATGAATGAAAAAGTTATTCCTGTAATGTTCCAGCAAATTTATTTTAATTCTTTTAGGTTATTGATTTTTGGAAAAGATTATTTTTGATTTTTCCATTGGGAGCAAAAAATGTAAAGTTTTTTAAGATTGCAAACGCCTGAGTAGGCGATAATGTCGTATTTACAAATGTTACAAGAAAAGAAAAAGCCGGGGTGGCTGGAAATGTGAAAGTAAAAAAATATATTTTTTTTTCTTTTAAGAATAAAAAAAAAAATGGAAGATGAATGGAAATCCTTGCCTTCGAGGATACATCTATAGAGCTGCAGTACATCTGGCGTGCGCTTCTGAGAATCCCGCGGCACTGAAAGTTGTACCTATTTCATGTCGCGTGCATGCGACTTGGGTGGCATTGATCATCCTTTTGCTTACCGTTTTGAATTTTTAATATTTGGAACTCTCTCTATTTACATTACATTGTATTTCTGCTTGATGAAGACGCCCGTTGGTGGTGAAAGCTAAGGTTTATTCATTTGTGTTTTTAATACACCATCAAACGGATATTTTTGCACTTTATTGTTATCTACGTTCTCTAACTTAGTCCATAGATCGGGTATTGGAGTTCTGAATTGTGTTGCAGTGCTTACAAGAAAAAAAATAAAACTTTTCCCGAAAATTTTGTATGGGAGCCTTGACCCCAAGGTCCGACCGCATCCAAAAACTACCTACGGTCTCATTTAGAGTACCATGATATGGTATACCAAAGTTGGTGGTTCTAAATTGAAAACAGTAGATTTAACGAAAATTTATGGGGGGGGGGGGGCTTGTGCCCGGGCCCCGAGCCCTTCCAAAAACTGCCTACGGTCTCACTTAGAGAGTATACCAAATTTGGTGGTTCTAAATATGAAAACTGTAGATTTTGTATAGCGGTCAACCAAACAAACAAACATTCATTTCTATGTATATAGGTAGGAGTTTATAAAACTTAAGAAAGAAATCCAAACAATGTTACTACCCTCAGAAGTAACCAATTTCTACTTTATGAACACAGGTACCAAGCAAAATGTTTTTGATCAGGAATCCTCATCAGAACTAATGAGAAAGGGGCACAGAGCAGACATGTAACGTTTGTAAATACGAAATTATCATCAGAGGTGTGCTAGACTTCAACCGTAAAGGAAGGCACGGCTAATGCGTAATGCAGCTGTTCAACAACACCGTCTGGCAACAACATCTGAATCAGAAAAATTCTGCGGAGTGGCTGATGACGTCAGCATAGCTATACGATCGATCCTTATTGTCCTAAGGTCCGCGGGAGCTACAAAAAATTTCATTCAGTTCCATTCCGCCTTGTCGGGACAAGGTGCTGCGCATGTCATGTTAGTGACAACTGAAATAAATCATCTTTGCCATAGTAAGTCGTATGCGGTTTCCATTTTCAAATCCGTGCGGTGTTCGTTGACCAGGCAAACATTGTCCGCTTGAGCTCTGTTTTTCCTAAGATTTTTAAACTGGTTCTTCAATTTCCTAAAATAATTTATCTTCTGAATCCTACATGACTCGTAATTTCCTAAATGCAATTCTTGTTTTCAAGCTACTAATCATAAAATGATATATAAACTATAAAGCAATATTCATGGAGACATAATTTAATGCATGTGTGTATTGGACTGTGTGCTAACGTTGGAGCAATATTATCAGGGCAATTCGTTTTTTAATTCCTCTCCTTTTTTTGGCAGGTTTCATCACACACAATCCTCAAGTTTCCACTCGAACAAGTTTCCAGTTTTTTAGCACGTCTTTAGTAAAACAAGATCGTGCTCATGTTACCAGTTTGTCCGTCCGTCAGTCTGCACACACGATATCTCGGCAACTATTAGTCCCATTTGAAAAACATTTCTTGCATTGGGAAGCTTGAAATTTGCGAATAATGATCCTTTATTTCGTTTTTTTTTACGATGTACAATTTCGCCGCTAGAGGGCGTAAATGCTGATGATGTCGAATTCAAAAACACGTTTTATTCCACATATTTGCTTCTAAACATCCGATTGAAAAAAAAATTACATCTTTCGATTCCATTTATGTCGAAGAGTATTTTAGATATATTTACTTTTTCAAATTACCCATAGATTTTCCGCTAGGGAGCGTAAAATAAATTACATTTTTCCCGATAACTGTTCTTCTAAAACTCCGATTTGCAAAAAAAAAATTCTTCAGCGGTTACACCTCATGGTGGAAAACATTTTGCATATAATTTCTAATTTTTGGCAAAAAATACTTTGGCCACCAGGGGCCGTAAGTGTAAATTTTTGCTTCTGATGTATTTGCCATAAAATCTCAGCTTCTAAAATAACGATTGAAAATAATATTTCGAGAACTTATGCCAAGCACATCGATTAACCTTTTCGGAATATTTTCTTCTTAAGATATTCCACAGTTTCTCCGCCAGGGGGCGTACATATATACCTTATTTTCGTCAATATATCTACTTCTAGGAGTCCGATTTGAAAAATTCCTTTGTTGGATAGTGTTTTCAGTAATTTCAAAATTTTCAAGTATTTCATAGACTTTCCGCTAGAGGGCGCAGAGGTAAATTGCGTGTCCCCTATATTTCTGCTTCTAAATCTCCGATTTGAAAAATTATTTCTGCATCAGATACAGCTCCTATTGGGAAATCGTTTGCATATAGTTTCTAATTTTTGTAAAAAAAATGGTTTGGCCACCAGGGGGCGAAAATCTTAATTTCTGCTTCGAATGTATTTGCAGCTAAATAGGAGCTTCTAAATTCTAGATTGAAAAAAAAACGTCGTTTGCAGACCCATACTACTCATGTCGACAAACCTTTTATTTTAGGAACATTTTCTTCTTGAAATAATGCATGGTTTCTACGCCAGTGGGCGTAGAAATATATCTTATTTTTGTCAATATATCTACTTCTATTAGTCCGATCTGAAAAAATCCTTCTTTGTTGGACAGTGTTTCCGATGCGAAATGTTTTCCCTATAAATTAAAAATTTTCAAGTAAATCATAAACTTTCCGCTAGGGGCCCGAAGGTAAGTTGCGTTTTCTGCGCTATTTCTGCTTCTAAAACTCCGATTTGAAAAATTCTTCCTGTATCGCATACAAGACTTGATGGAAAATATTTTTCACATAATTTCAAATGTTTGGTAAAGAATGGTTTGGATACTAGGGGCATAAGTGTTAATTTCTGCTTCTGATGTATTCGTAGAAAAATCTGAGCTCCTGAAAACTCGACTAATTTTTTTTTCTTCGACCGATGCCGCTCATATGGAAAAACTTTTTGAGAATACTTTCTTCCTAAAATAATGCATGGTTTTCCCACCAGGCGACGTAAAGTCACATCGTATTTTTGTCGATACCTCTGTTTCTAATAGTCCGATTTGAAAAATTCTTTCTGTGTTGGAGAGCGTTTTTGGTGCGAAATGTTTATCATATAAATTCATGTTTTTCTTAACGCACAAGTCTGCGATCAGACGGCGTAAGCTCACGATTCCGTTTACAGCAATATCTGGGGGATTAAAAATCCGATTGAAAAACTTATTTCTTCCGTCAGATACTATTGTTATCCATACCAGTTCCATTGACTTTGAATAGCTTTGCTAAATTTAATTTGCGTCAGAACGGATTCAAAAGACGTGCTTATTACACCTGAAAATTCGGTGTCATCTTTCTGGTTTTTTTCTGTCAGGGGTATTCTCTCTTTTCTGCGAGTTCTTTCTTGTACTCCACTATTTTTCTCCACTGTTTTTTTTTTGTTGGCCTTCCTACTCCCCATATTTTCCAGCATCTTCATTTCCATTGCAATTCGAATTACGTTTCGGTTTCCTTTCCTCCAAGTGTTTATTTCCTAACACTCTCTGTTACCTTTCCACTATTTTTTCAAGATCTCTTATGTGCTCATTTCTTCTACATTCTGTCTTTGATATCCCTTTCATCTCTCTAAGCACTGTCATTTCCATTCTTTCCCATTATTCATCTTACTTTTCATGATTGCTGAAATATGTGAATAAGATAAAACAACAAGCTTTTCTCCAGTCCTGTGCATTTTAGGTTGCACTTCTATTGGGATATTCTTGTCAGAGATTACTCTCGATATCTCTTTCCATTTATTGCATTCTGCTCTAACTTATT
Organism: Macrothele yani; assembly: GCA_039090855.1. Classification (NCBI taxonomy): domain Eukaryota; kingdom Metazoa; phylum Arthropoda; class Arachnida; order Araneae; family Macrothelidae; genus Macrothele; species Macrothele yani. The sequence continues at coordinate 17,569,420 of CM077030.1, forward strand.
CCATTAGTGCCTCAGTTCACAGGTTCCAACCCGTGTTCTGTAAGGTTGAGCCCAAATATTTAAACTCTTCTACAGTTGTGCAATTTCTCCGTGTACACAAAATTCCTTTTGATCACCACCCGAACCAACTAACATCTCTATTTTGCAAAGTTTTCTTTTGTACCAGCTTTTAAAGCGCGTTTTTCCAGTTTATAAAAAAAATTGTACATTTTCAAGTGATTCTCATCAGCGGGTAAATCATCAGCAGGAAAACGTTTTCATCGTACGCCATCGGACGCATTGTCCCTTTAATGGCCACGAGGACTGAAGAATATGTTACTTGCTATGGGATTTGGCGGCGGATTTGGGATATGTAAATCGATATCTCCGAAAGTCATTACACTCTAGTGAGAAGATGGCGTTGCTTGACGCAGGAGTTTGAGCAAAATGACAACTTTCGGGGAGAAAGATTTAAGAGAATTGACGACCTTCTTGAAAACATGGTCTCATTCGGAGTTACGCTTGGTGACTAGATTTCACTTGACACCAGCGCCAGAAATCCGTCGCCAACTGCAATAAGTCTGTGGTCCTCACGTCATGTGTTTCAGGAGTGTGTCAGAATGGTTTTCAAAATTCTAACACAACGCAATGCATTGACGAGTGAGAAACCAGGTCGTACGCTTATGCCTTGAGAATAGTAGATTTCTTGCCGTTGGAGATAGATCTACGCTGCAGGCGTTTTCGTGCCCAAAAAACCTAATAACGGCGCGAATCTTTGAATGAGATTGTTTTTTGTTTTGTTTTTGTTAAGTTTAACGACCACCGTGAGCAACTCAATGCGCTATGTGCAATCATCTGTCCCTAATTTAGTATCACTGGTTCAAGAAAAGGTAGAGAGCAAGCGACGTAAGACAAAAAAAGAAAAAAAAACCAGCCACGCCTCTCCGGGGCACGAATCCGTATCCATTTCGGACGAATAATCAGAAGCCAGAGCTCAGAGAACTGCAACCCCGAATCTGAAGGAAATAGGGATTCAAATCTCGATCTAGCATTAGGCGGCAGCTGTGTGATTTTAAATTCATAACCTTGCAGGAAACGAAGTGTCCTGTTTGTCAGAAGATCGCACTTAGTCCACTGCGCCACTGTTTTTTTTTTTTTTTTTTTTTGATTGGAGGTTTAACGACCACCGTGAGCAACTCAATGGGCTATAAGCAGTCGCCCGTCCCTAATTTAGGGTCACTGGTTCCAGGGAAGGGAGAGAGCCAGTGCCGTAAGACAAACACAACATCCATGCCTCACCGAGATTCGAACCCAGACCCCTTTCGGACGAAAGATCAGAGGCCATCGCCTTAGACCACTGCGCCACCGGGGCGGCACTGCGCCACTGTGTAGGCAGGTTATATTTCAATGCAGGTTGTCATTTTCATTTCAATCTATTTGATAGGTCGTTACCTTTTAGTTTAAACTCCTTTGCCAAATATCCGCCTTGCTTAGCCCATAAGTTTTTTTCCATTCCCCCTACGTATCTTTCCTTGTTTTACCAGTTTTTTTTAATGTTTTTGCTGGGACATTGTAGCTCTGGAATTTTGAATATTTCCTAATAAATTAATGCATAGTTTAATGAATAAATTCCGGAAGCTATTGAGTTTACATGATTTAAATCACGTGTTATGATACAGTTTCGAAGTGAGTGAGTTAATCAGCCTGTTGTACTTTCAAGGTAACATTATTAAATGCACGCATGCATCGCTGTTCTGCATATTTATTTACACCACCCGCCACTGTTTCCATTACGCAAGAATGAAACGAAATATCTTGTTAAATTAGTTATATATCGATTTATTTCATTTCGAAACATTGTTCTTTATCATTGAAAACTAAAGAGCGTTGACGTCATAGTTTTCTTTCTGCGTTTCTAAGCAGGCGTTAAAATGATTCACATCCACTCAGCGCCTTGAACGTGTGACGGGACATGTTCTCGATGTCATGTTAGCTTAGAAATACACACATTATTTTGTGGCTACCGAAAGAAAGTTTTTAAGACGCAGATCACAACGAATTGTAGGTTAGGAAATTTTCGAAACTAGAAACGTTTTCCTGTAGATCTGCTTGGTTAGCTAAAAACTATATGGAAGTTTGTTTTCACGTATGCAATCTGGAAAGCAATACGGACGCAAAATAAAAAAAAATCAAGCGCAATATTTCCAAGTAACTATGCTGTTATTAATTTTCACTCGATGCCTTAATGAAGGGAAAATTCCTGAGGATTGGAACAACGCTACAATGATCTTGCTACATAAAAAAGGTGACATTGAGGATCTTAGGAACTACAGACCTATCAGCCTCCTATCAGTGGTTTATAAAATATTCACTAAAGTTCTTTCACACCGCTTGAAGGTAACACTGGACATGGCTCAACCGAGAGAACAAGCTGGATTCAGGAGTGGCTACAGCACAATAGATCATATCCACGTACTGAGAGAACTAATTGAAAGAGCTAGGTAATATGAACTTCCATTGTGCATGGCTTTTATCGATTATGAAAAGGCCTTTGACTCGGTGAAACCATCAGCAGTTACAATGGCTTTGAAATCCTGCGTTGTTGCAGATGCATACATTAATATTATTAATAACATCTATGAAAATGCAAGTGCAAAGATTCGGCTGTTTGAAAATACAACACACATAAAAATTGGAAAAGGAGGGAGACAAGGTGACACCATATCTCCGAAGCTCTTTAATGCCACATTGGAAAATGTCTTTCAATCACTGAACTGGGAAAACAAAGGGATAAAGATTAATGGAGATTATCTAACCCACCTTCGTTTTGCTGATGACGTAGTCATTTTTGCAACTACCCCATCAGAGCTACAGAGTATGATCCAGGAACTTGCTGACAAGAGTAAAGAAGTGGGATTAAAAATGAACTTTCAGAAGACAAAAGTGATGTACAATGCTTTTACAAGAAATGAAGATTTATCGATTGATGGAGAAAAGCTGGAGATAACAGACACGTACGTTTATCTTGGACAGCAGATATCAAGTGAGGGTCACATTGGTGAAGAAATTAATCGGCGTACAAAACTTGCCTGGAGAGCTTTTGGAAGAAACAGCATTATTTTCAAGAGCAATATGCCATTATGTCTTAAAAGAAAAGTGTTTGATCAATGCATCCTTCCAGTGCTTACGTATGGTGCAGAGACGTGGACCTTAGCTAAAAGAGACATACAAAGGCCGCAGACAACTCAAAGAAGCATGGAGAGGTGCATGCTTGGTGTAACCAGGAGAGATAAGAAGAGGAACACGTGGATCCGAAAAATGACAAGAGTGGAAGACATCATGATCAGAGTTAAATCCCTGAAATGGCAACGGGCTGGACATACTGCCAGAAGAACAGACCGTCGATGGACAGCCGAAATTTTAGATTGGATTCCAAGGGACAGGAAAAGACACAGAAGAAGACCACATGAGAGATGGGTGGATGAAATTCGAAAGTATGCGGGAGTGACATGGAGGAGACTGGCACAAGACAGACCGTTGTGGAGGAAACTTGGGGAGACCTTCGTCCAGCAGTGGATTGATAATGGTTGACAATGATGATGATGATGCTGTTATTGTCTAAAACAACTCAATGACATATGTACGATACTTTGACATGCACAAATATTAAAAAAGAATTGAGATTCACTGGCCGACAAAAATCATTACATTCTATCACAATCTACCATTAGGAATATATTTCTCCTACAATAAGAGTGGACACTTTGTGTAATTATTATCATTTATTTTTCATAATCTTACTTAAGCATTAAATTTCTCCCTAAAATTATAATTTTCAATTTGTTTTGCTGATTCAGCATTTTTCTACCATTAATATATCAAATCCATGTGGAAATAATGGCGCAAGAATTCTGTATGTCGTAAATTTTAAGCCATTCTTAATATATAGATCCCCGCATTACGAAATGATGAAACATCAGCAGAAAAAAATAACACTTTTTTAACTAGACAAAAAATTTAAAAAAAAACGGTCTATAAAACCCTCCATGGCAAAAGGAAACGTTATGATTAATTTCCCTCGTGCAAAATGCAAAAAAAAAAAAAAAAAAAATGAGAGATACTAAACCACCAAATGCTGCTTTTAATTACACTCACACAGAAAAGAAAAAAGACATTTTCTTGCTATGTGACTCACATTATTTCTCTAAAACAGCAGACAGAAAGTTTCGTCATCAAAACAAAGGAATTACAAATCTTCTTTCTTTTTTGTTTCGGAACATTTTTGTTTTTTTGTTCTTTTGAAATGGAAAAAAAAGTTTTTTTAAGCCTAGTATTTTACTTCGGTTTCACGAAAATTAATATGTAAAATATCCTTTAATTACTTAATAAGCTGCTACATACCCTTTACAGTTAACATATCACTACTAAGCTCTCGCGAAATGTCACCTTACCAGAACGGTATCAAGAAGTGTTCATAGCGGATCTAGTTGAATAGTAAGAAGGAATATGGTGTGCGTTGCTACGAAATAAAAACTAATTATTCTAGAATAAACGCCTTTTAGAGTTAAAATAAATCTAACTTCTACCGTTACTAATGGAAAGTTCAAAACGTCACTGTAAAAAACAAAACACAGCTTTACGATTTCTACTTGCTAAATGCTAGGATTTCAGAAGAGTAAAAAACACTGTCGGAAATTTCTTCCCTTTTTTCCGAATTGAGCGCAAATCTTAAACTACCTACCGCTGGTAATATTAATAGTAATAACAGTAGTATTAATATTAAAAAAGACGGTTTTATTTTACCATTCACGGTTATTTAGAATTTCACCAAACAGCCATCAATTTCTTCTGGTAAGCAATTTTCCCAACCCCAACTTTTGCTTTTCTTTTTTGTTAAACGTGAACATTTTTTTGACCTTAATGATATCATTACTGCCATTAATGTTAATTGCACTAAGTGTTAATTTGTTCGTTCGTTATATCACTATGTGTAACACGCTGGCCACATGATTTGTTCGTACTTCATAAACAGCAAGTGGGGCCATTTGCATTCAGTTCACACTTTTCAAAATTTCAGTTCAACCTTGCACCACAGAATCGTGCAGCATCTGACGCTTACACCACGTGATTTTCACACTTGCACCGTAAAGTGGTGCATGAAAACGTTTGACTTGCACCAAGTTTTCGTGCAAATTACAAAATGCAGCCAGAGCGGCGTTACCTTGCACCACAATTTGGGTTAGTAAAAGAAACAGCGCATGTGTCTTCGTCATCAAATCATCCGACGGAGACAAATGTTGTGTTGTGCCGCCATATTGGTTTTGTCGTCACAGTGAGTACGAGTTTGGAAAATTTTAAAGAAGTGTTCACTCAAGTTAATAAGGTAAGTGATGAAAATAATTTTTGTAGCACATATATATCTGGTGTTCCGGACATAATTATTTTCACGTTGAACTTTCTGATGTTATATATAATGCCTAGCCACGTGTAAGACAATGAAATTTTCAGTTTTCTGATGAGGTTGTTCACAGGAAAGTAGTTAGTAATGTAGTTACAAGCTCAGATTGCGGCACTAATTGACCCAGCGCATTAATCTTGAAATTGAGACTATATGTTCTAACATAAACAATGAAGAAAAAATCTTCCGAATATGCGAAAAAAATGTAAAAAAAAAAAAAAAACGGAAATTTTTGCTTCTAAATTGATGAAGTAAACACAAGCGTTTTGGAACTGTACACAGAAACCTTGTTTTCAAAGCATTTTACCCCTAAAGCAGTGATGTAAAAAGACTACACTTAATTTTTGTGATATGTTGCACCAATAAGTGGAACTACAACAGCGGCAACACATTTTGGGAAAGTTACACCAACAAGTGGTGCAACGTTGCACCATATTATGGGGCAAGGTTTCACTATAAAATGGTGCATCGTTACATTTCATGGTGTAAGAGCGCACCATTTTATAGTGCAACCATACACCGTATTCTGGTGCAACCTTACTCCATAAATTGATATATGGTAGCACCATATTTTTGGGTTTTGTTTCCACCACATAACGGTGCATCTTTTCTCAGAAAGTGCGGCAGCTGGTGTAGCACTACTTTTTGGTGCAATATATCCCCAAATTCTTAATAGTGCAACATGAATCCTTCTTGGTTGCGTTTTCTTCCATAATTCTCGTTATTTTGCTCGGAAGTAAGTCCAGATAGCGATGTTCTGAATAAATATAAAGTTACCATTTTTTAGGGATTTATCAACAAGGATTCCTTGTCTCATTCAAAAATATCATTTGGAACGTAAATCGTCTGACAGCGATTTTTTAATTGGAATATGTTCATTTTACGATGTTTTTACCTTATGTTTTTTTAAATTTGCACCTATTAAACCATTATTAATTTTCTCATTTAAATCTAAGTTGCACAAAGCGATGACCATCCTTTCTCAGTGGAATTTAGCACTTCTGGCATCCAGTACCACTGTTGTAAACCAAAGGAGAAAAGGGTCTAAGTTTCTTTCAGTTTTGCATCTTTTTCAGTTGTCGCACAGAACAATTTAAAACTTTCCATCTGTAAATTCTTTAAATGACCCTTTGAAAAATAGCAACCTTTCTTCTATTCACGGCTTGAATAATTTTTCACCAATGTTTTGACACAGCCACATTATTTTGATCCAGACATATTTTTAAGCACAGCAATCTATTTCAAAAGAAATTAGAGGCTTAATATGTTGCTCTCACTGCAGATTCATGCTATCCAAATTGGGTGGTATTAGGAATCTACTAGTTAGTAAAATCATGCAATGCATTGATTATGATAAGCTTTCCAACATACCAGAAATCATTACTCAAGTTATTACTCAAGTTATGAGGATAATGGATTTGGAATAAATCTCGCTGCTGTGTCTTGACCTTTGACCCAATTTCGATGATTATTAAGCAGAAATAGTTCAGTGTACCTCCGGAACAACATACTAAAGTTTTGTTGCAATCAAAGCATTTTTACGTAAGTTATGACTCATAAGGGCGATGGAATGGATCCCGCTCCTTTGTCCTGACCTTTGACCCCATTTCACCCATCTTCAATAGGGTTCGTCCCCAGTTGGTCCTCTACCACATACTAAAATTTCATCGAATCGAATTATTTTTACGCGAGTTATCATGCGGACGGACGGACAAGACTGGAGCATATACGTTTCTTCAATCTACGGTTGGAAAACGTAAAAAGGGATATGCAATTTAGCATTTCTTTTTCTTCGTAAAGAATCGTCTACTAAAGAAGTATTTATTTTCAAATATAATGTTCTTTCCAAACGTTCTTCACTAATAAAATACTAAAGAAAAGCTAACAAATTGCTGCTGAATGGTCTCGATGAAGCAAGCTATCACAAATAACTGAAACATTTTCAAATGCAAAAGGATTGCAGCAAAACTGTTGACATTTTTTTTAGAATTCATCCGTTTGTGTTCAAACATTTTCAGAAGTAAGGTACTCCCAATATAATTTCCTCTCGAGTTTGACTCGTGGAGCTTACATCACTGTTTGCGCTTCTTTATAATTGGCTCAGTATGCTTCCCACCAAAATTTTTTCTGAAAAGTGAAGATTTTTTATTTTTCTTCAAAAACATTATTTAACTTTCTTCAGGAATTTATTTAATTCACTTCAAAACTGAACAGATATTTATTCAGATTTTAGGTGATTTTAATTCGTTATGCTACAGAAATTTCGGTATTAACGCACCGAAATAACGGAATGCGATTGCTAAATGTTTTTATCATCACTACGTGTGGTTAACGTGCAACCAGAATTGGAAACATGTGCTTAAAAATGTTCACATGCCTTGCAACTAAAAACATCCAGCATAATTTTTATTTTGTATAAATTGCTGACATTTTTTTTTTATTTGCTAGAGGTCATCGGCACGTTGTTGACATGAAGCTAGTAGGTTAAAGGGCTACGTTCTGCCTCTGTTCGATTCTCATTGTGCTCTGCGCAGTTGTTTCCCACTTTCTTGTTTAATTAATACAGATTAGAAGTAAAATACGTATATAGTAGATAGATGAAAGCCCGTCAATAATGACAAGGAAAGATAAAATATGCAGAGAAATTGTTTAATAGCCAGTTATTCTTTTCATTTGTGGTGTCCAAATGTGAAAGTATGTTTCATGAATGTTAACAACAATAAAAAAAGGGTGTATTGGTTGAGGCAGGGATTTGACAATTGAAGCAGGCAAACACTCTTTCTACTGCGCTACCAAAATGAAACAAACATTGAAACGCTAAAGACAAATGATATCATGTTGTTTCTGATTTTACTATTCCAATGTCTTTTGATCCCAAACAAAGAATAATCCAGCTAGATTAAACCATCTCGCAGTATCCTTTATTTGCCTTGGAATATAATTTTAAAATAAATTTCACAAGATCTGATGGAAAGGGTGACATGACTTAATTAACTGTCATGGTGTTCTCGAAGTTCCTGGCGGAGCGTTTGTTAATCTGACATTATGATGGGGTTAGTCCACGTGTCTTTTATCTCGGTAGATACGTCCACTACCCTAAGATGATCGTTGTTGTTAGTTATTCGGGGTTAAGCATTGGTCGAGGATGATACTTTTAATCTGCCTTTGTTCTGATGGGTTCGTTTATTATGAATAATTTTCCTTATGGATCTATATTATATTTTTCGCGCTCCCATATTCCGTCATTTCTGGAACTTTGACAGTTTTTTTTTTTTTTTGAAAGACGTGGAATACCGACAGTTTTCTTTACGGGGTTCACCGTAATAACTTCTTTCGTACATTTCTACAACTATCGGACAAGCTATGCGTAAATGTTCGAAACCTTTTTTGGCATTATTTGTTTTCAGACGTAAATAGAGCATCGACCTTCACACGCAACAATTTTTTTCAAAATAATGACTTTTAAAGTAGTCGTCATGTCATTGGGGTAGGCGACTACTCACAGCTGCCTTAGAAATCATGAGAGCCTAAGAACTATTCCTTCAAAAAAAAAAAAAAAAGCTAGGCACTAGGTCCAGGAGAAAAACCTATATTACGCTGCCTAATTATTATGTGTTAAAACCAAAACGTACGTGTACCTTTTACAAAGCATAACAGATGATGGTTAGAGAATGTTAAATAATGAATTCTACATGCAATGATTTTCAAGATTTTTAGAATTTAGTCAAGAATGCTCAATCGTCAGAGATAAAACAAGAAAGATGACACCGAATTTTCGGGTGTAACGTGCACGTCTTTGAATCCGTCCTGACGCAAATTAAATTTATCAAAGCTATTCAAAGTTAACGGAACTGGTATGGAAAACAGTAGTATCTGACAGAAAAAGAAGTTTTTCACTCGAGTTTTTCAATCCCGCAGATATTGCTGTAAACGGAATCGTGAACTTAGGCATTCTGGTTGCAGACTTGTGTGTTAGGAAAAAAACTGAAATTATATGAGAAACATTTCGCAGCGGAAACCGCTCTCCAACAAATAAATAATTTTTCATTTCGGACTCTTGAAAAACAGAGATTTCGACAAATATAAGATATGCATCTACTATCCCTGGCGGGAAAAACATGCATCATTTTAAGAAGAAAATATTCTCAAAAGCTTTTCGATGTCAACGGTATCGGTCCAGGAAAGAATTTTTTCAGTCGAGTTTTCAGTAGCTTAGATTTTGTTTCAAATACATCAGAAGCAAAAATTCATATTTATGCCCACTGGTAGCCAAACTGTTATTTACTAAATATTAGAAATTATATGAAAAACACTTCACATCAGGAGTTGTATGCGATGCAGGAAGAGTTTTTCAAATTTAAGTTTTAGAAGCAGAAATATTGGGGAAAACGCAATTTACTTTAACGCCCCTAGCAAAAAGTCTATGAATTACTTGAAAATTTTGAAATTATATGAAAAACATTTTACAACGGAAACGCTATCCAACAAAGAAGGGATTTTTAAAATCGGACTCTTAGAAGTAGAGATATTGACAAAAATAAGATATATATCTACTTCCCCTGGTGGAGAAACTATGCATTATTTTAAGAAGAAAATATTCCGAAAAGGTTTACCGACGTAAGTAGTATCGGTCCACAAACGATTTTTTCAATCGAGATTTTAGAAGCTCAGATTTTGCTGCAAATACATCAGAAGCCGGAATTAAGGTTTACGGCGCCGTAGTGGCCAAACAATTTTTTACCAAAAATTAAAAAATATATGCAAAATATTTCCCATCAGGAGCTGTATACGTTGCAGAAAGATTTTTTCAAATTGGAGTTTTAGAAGCTAAGAAATCGGGGAAACACAATTACGCCACCTAGCGGAAAGTCTATGAATTACTAGAAAATTTTGAAATTATATAAAGAACATGTCGGGCGAGAAACTATCCAATAAAGCAGGAATTTTTCAAATCGGACCATTAGAAGCAGATATATTGACAAAAATAAGATAAACGTCTAAGCCCCCTGGCGGAGAAACAATGCAATATTTTAAGAAGAAAATATTCCGAAAGGGTCTATCGTGTGAGTGGATCGGTCCAAGAACTATTTTTTCAATCTAGAATTTAGATGCTCAGATTTTGTGGCAAATACATCAGAAGCAGAAATTAACCCTTATGCGCCTCCTGGTGGATAAACCATTCTTTACCGAAAATTGGAAATTATATTCAAAAGATTTCCCATCAGGATCTGTATCCTCTGAAAAAAGAATTCAAATCGGAGTTTTAGAAGTAGATATATCAGGGAAATTTACCCCAATTTAATTTTACGCCCCCTAGTGGAAAATCTATGAGTAACTTGAAAACGTGACTGTACCTAAAATAATCTTCGACATAAATGGAATTGAAAGATGAAAGATTTTTTCAATCGGATGTTTAGAAGCAAATATATGGAATAATATGTATTTTGAATTCGACATCATCTGCATTTACGCTCTGTAGCGGCGAAATTGTACATCGTAAAATAAATTAAATGAAGGATCGTCATTCGCATATTTCAAGCTTCCCAATGCAAATATAGAATTTTTCAAATCGGGCTAATATTTGCATAGATATGGTGTCTACAGACGGGCGGACGGACGGAGAAACCGATGACATAAGCACCATCTTTTTTTACAAAAGACGTGCTGAAAAGCGGAGAAACACATATCTAAGGTGCTATATATTTCACATAATCTTAAATTATGCTGACGGAAAATTTGCGCTTTTATTATACGCTAACTAAATCAAAATGAAATGTAATTAAATTATTTATTGATTAAAAGAAGATGAGATTATTTGTTGATTAAAGAAGTTAGGGAATGATAAATGAAATATTGAATTCTACGTGCAATGATCTTCAACATTTTTTTAAAATTTCATCAAGAATGTTCAAGAGTCACACATAAAACAGCGGAGAAACGCATATCTAGGTACTATATATTTCTCATAATTTTAAATTATGCTTACAGAAAATTTGCACGTCTTTTATCCAAACATACATACATACATATATACATATCGCTAAGCTGTTCTCTGATATTCAGATGTTAGCTCCACAAAGAAATGCAAATTTCCAGATAATTTTTACTTACTCTTGCCGTATCAAACTTCTCCATTTAGAGCGATCTTGACATACAACTCGGGCTTTACTCACATCCATCACACGCTGAACAAAATATCTTCAATACTTCATACTCAATCTTTTTCTCATGCAGAGACTCCTGAATCTGATCCTCCCATGACTTCCTTGGCCTTCCTCTACCTTCCATTCCTGCCACTTGGGCTAAAAATATTTTCTTAGTAAGCATCTCATCACTCATTCTTTCAACATGGCCAAAGCACTGAAGCATATTGGTCTCCATCTTGCTAACAACATTTTGCTTCACATGCACAACTGCAATACATTTTCATTCCTCACACAATCAGAACGTGTCTTGCCACAAAAACCCCGTAGGTAATGCATTTCTCCAGCACACAAACGACTTTTATGTTTCTTCTGTAGTACACAAGTTTCACTGCCATTCATCAGAATAGGAACAATTACACTTTCATATACAGCCACGCGGGACTCTCTTGAGAACCTTTCATTCCTGTGAAACCCTCCCAAAGCAGCCATGATTTTCAATGGAGAACTCACTCGCCTACTAATTTCACTATCCAATTTGTTCTCTCTGTTAGACATGCTTCCTAAATACGCAAACTCATTCACCTGGTCAATCACTGTGCCATTTAGGCATATATTACATTCAGTACTACCAGTGCCTCTCTCAAAAACCATAACTTTTATGTTTCCCTTATTTATACTCAGCTTGAATCATGCAAACTTCGTACAACCGAGACAACATACTCTGCAACTCACTTTTGCTCTCTGCCAACAGGACAGTGTCATCAGAGGTGCGAGCTAGTTCTGTGTGACATTGGCGAAAAGACCCCAACTCACTAGGTTTATTTCCAAAATCCTTAAGTTGAATGACCAATTGGAACAGTCAGCTGTGGGCTAATCCCCCACCCTGTTGTTCTTACCTGATTAAAAAGACACAAGGAAAGACACGTGTTTTATCCACTAATTAAAATCAAAATGAAATGTAAGGGAATTACTTATTGACTAAAATTCTATTCTTTTTAAGAAATGCTTTTAAAAAGCATCTCTATTTAAATGCTTGCACTTGAAGTACTTTCGTCAAGTCAGTCAAGGTCCTTCGGCATGATTTTCAATTTATGAGGTTGCGCTGCTTAAGATTCACTTTTTCATGCACACATGAATTTTACGAAGTATTAAACCGTATGGCCTGTCTTCTCATCAGCGTTTGTATGAGAGAAACATTTTATTCTCTCTAATTTATGCAGGAGACTGATTAGCGCCAATTCTGACGAGAGTAAAATTCAGATTCTTCTCTTGAGCGGCTTTCACGGTGGAATATTTTCTGGTTTTCCATTTCCTCACAATCTTTTTCTCCCCTTCATTTATCAGAGATTCAATTTAGTCGTAAAGATATGTTTCGTCTTCGCATATTCTTGTTTCTCCTGAACTTGCAAAAATGGAATAAGGCAGTGGATGAAAGGTGCGCGCAAGCGCGCGCGTGTGTGTGTGTGTGCGCGCGCGCTCTCTCAATGCTCACATTCATTAATATTTCATATATCTTCCCACTTACGCGAAAGGTGAATTTCCGAGAGCGGTCGAGCACCTGGCAATTGAGTTAAATGATTCTCTTTCCCATTCCACAACATTACGTCACACTCGCTGCTTTTTTTTTACTTATTTTCACTGATCTTTGGACAAAATTCGCGCCTCTTCATGAAATTACTTATTTACACAGATTGTTTATTTGTTATGTTGTAAAATCATTAAGTTGTGGTTATAAGGCATTCCTCCCTGTTTATATTTCATTTCCACATATTGCCGCCATACATGAAAAAAGCAAAGTAGAAGCAATAACTTATTTCGTATTTGATATTGATATATATATAAATTACTCACTGGTAGATGCAAATTGTTTAGTGAAATTTATATATTGTTTTGAAAAAATTGTCTGCTTTTTATAATTTCACTTGAACTACTCACGTTAGATCATGCCTGTAAATAACCATGCGTCTTGAATCAATCGAGGACGAATTCTGGATAGTGAAACAGAGTTTCTCTGTTTAAACCGATGCAGGGAACGAGGTGATTGAGGCCGGAGCGGTGTGCAACTGCGACAAGAAAGATTTTGCGAACCTGCTCAATCTTCATAGGTCTCAAATGACATCCTCTTTATAAGATATTTTGGTTTCTCCTATGGTCGAAGAGCTGAAGGACTGTTTCAGCTTGGAGTTCAGAACACTAATTGTGTGTAGGTGGTTTCATCTAAGTCACATTATCGGTGGCTCTTATTTGCAAGAAAACAAAAGTTAAATTGGTAGAGGGTAAAGGTATGACCTGGTAAATGTCCTTCGCCAAATAGCTGGAGTCCAGAATACCAGTTGTGAGTATGTTTCTGCATCTTAGTCAAATAGCCGGAGACTGATTTGTGAGAAAATTTCATTGAACGTTAAATTGGGAGAGAATAATGGTATCCCCTCGCAAACGTCCTTTGCCAAATGGTTGTAGACCAGAATGCCAATAGTGAGTAGGTGTCTTCATCCTAGTCAAATTGTCGGAGATCCTGAATTCTGAGAAAACTTAATTAAAAGTTAAACAGCGAGAGAGGGATGGTACCACCTGGCAATCCACACTCCTTAGCTAAAATGTCAATTATACCGATATGAGCAAGAATCCATTGAAAGTGTATTTCGATGTGATGAGATAAATACTTTGTCTTGCCAATAATGTTCCTAAAGACTTTGTCTCAAACATCTGATCCAAGGTGTTTATATCGTTTTCCTTACCTATGTATTTCAACGTTCTAAAACAACTTCCTTTTCTTAGAGTTCTTCATTCAGAATTTGCCATTCCGATTAAGTCTGAAAAATTAACATACAAAAGTTTTGCTGAGATCCCATTTAAGCTTTATAACTGGTATAATGTTGCCAGTAAACCGAGCTTTTGCATTTATAAACGAGGTTTTGGACTTGTAAATTTCTTTCATTAGACGGTAACTTCCTGTGCTAATCAAGGACCACCCCCAGAGCACATGATATACAGGGTGTCCGAGATTTATTGGACACATTACAAAATTATGTACAAAAAAAGAACTATGAGCATTGTCTGTTTTTCTATGTCAGGTATTACTAACAAGCTTTCTAAATTTTTATTTTGCAGAATTGTTATTCCCAGAATGTGATAGATGGCGCTAGGTGTGGCCTGATGAGGAATGTATGAGAAATGCGCAATCAGTAGTCATGCCATCCGTACAGAAGAAGGCGATGCGCGTGTTATGGCTTACGGAATTAAAGTCTGTCATTAAAGTTAAAAGACGGTACCATTTAGACTATGGCCCAGGAAATCCGTTCGCAAAGCAAGCTGAGAGCTGTGACTAATGCCTCCGCATTGGTCACCGTGTGTACGCAAGTGCCTAAATGAGCATTTCCCCAACAGATGGATTGGGCGTGATAGTCCCATTCCGTGGCCTCCTCGGTCTCCAGATCTAACTCCATTGGATTATTTCCTGTGAGGTTGTGTGAAGGATCGTGTCTACCAGACGCCTTGTACTGATTTGCAAGAACTGAAGCAGCGTATAACAGCTGCTATTAATTTCATAACTCCTCAGATGCTTGCCAATACATGACATGAAATCGAGTATTGCTTGGACGTACTACGAGCAACCAAGGGATATCACATCGATATTTATTAACTTGTGTAGTTTCATTGTAAGTTAGTACAGTCAGTTTCTTTCTATCTGTTTAATGTTTTGTTTTATATAATTTTGCAATGTGTCCAATAATTTTCGGACACCCTGTACATCGTAATAAAGAATTTCCGGGGTATTTCCTTTACTAGCGTTCAAAAATTTAATCAGTAGAAAAGAAATTAAAATTAAACTACTGTCTATGTTTCCATGGGCAGAAGGGCCTAAATTAGTAAAAACTATTTCATAGATCCCGAATGTTTCAATGTCATTCTAGGCATATCTGCACCTTATCGTTACCTACATAAGCCAACGAAGCTGACACTCCTGGACATGTTGATGATTTCATGCTCAGCATTACTAACATGCACTCTCACACTGCAGGAATTAAAACTTTTAAATCTAAAACCAAATGCCTTGACTGCTCAATGTGTTTTCGGATAATTCATTTTGCTAATTACACCCTTTGTATTTTGGCATTGAAACTGGCATGGATTTCCATAATAAGGAAGATACCTTCTTATTTTGAGTGTCATTTGGAAAAAAATGTGTGCATTCGTAGTGTCCCGTTTTCTGTCCGTATGTAAACACAATATATGTTACAAACCTATATTGCGAAGTTATTTTTTTTCATCAACAGAGGATGATGATTCACAAAATTTCGAATGATGAAAAAAATATTAAATATGCATATCTAAACTTCCAAACGTCAGATCTGAAAAATTCTTTTTGCACTCCATATCCGGAGCTATGAATAAAATAGTCCACGCATTTCTTGCGTTTCAAAGTTTTATTTTTAGCAGGCAAAAATTTCTGCTTTTGCGAAATGAGTGAACGCACGTATTATTATTTGGCACAACATTGCAGTTCCGAAAGTCACTCTTCTGAAAAAATCATTTTGGGTCCAATAGCTGCAGTTACCAGCAAAATTTTTCGTGAATTTTCCAAGCTTTTTCTTTGTAAAATAATCTAACCTCTGGCGTAAATTTATTTTAGCAGTTCCACGGCATCTCCACTTACGACTGTGGCATTGATGAAAGTGTTTCAATATCGACTAGTTTTGGCTGTGATCAGCCTGATCCTTGCACTCTTTTAAGCTTTTGACGCACTAATTTTCCAGCAAGGAGCCACAGTATATAAACTCTTGTCGAAGTATCTGAACTCCTTAGGCAGCGGGTGGCCTAGTGGGCTACATTCGTGACTGCCATGGAAAGGGCCTCAGGTTCGATCCCAGGCAGGTACGAACGCTCGATCCACTAAATATCCGCCGTGCGTTGGATGGGCACGTTAAGCCGTCGGACCCCGGGTACTGGCCCCCCGGTAATAAATAAGGGCGTCTTCCTCTCCCTTTCTACTTCGCTTCCGTGTCACTTTCCTATCGGGCGCTCTAGCCCAAATATCTTAGTTTCCTATTTCTAAGGGTTGTTTAAGACCTGGGGTCAGAGACTCCTTTCCTAAAATCCTCTACATATGATCATCTGAACTCCTTAGATCCCTATTTTAAACTTTATTCTTGCTTTGTATTGTGATCATATGAGCAAGATTTCTCATGAATTTTCTAAATTTTATGATAAAAATTGTTCTCCCTGGGAAACTAAAATTCGATTTTTGAAAAACACGTTTGACCTGAAAGTTCAATAACAGAACAAGGCAGATGATACCGAGCTGTCAAGGGTAATGAGCACACCATCTGAATCCTTTATGATTTATGACACAAAAAATTTTCAAAGGAGATTTTGAAAAAAAAACAAAAAAAACAATAAGCGTAAAAAAAGGATGCTTCTGCGTCGCCTAGAGTTAAACATAGGATGTGCGTAACGTTCTTCATAATCACCAGTTAGGATTAAAATTAAACCGGATTTCTATCATCGGAAATACATACATCGAAAAATATTAATCGTTGTTTACGCTTTGGAACATCACAGATATGGGTTACACAATATCAGAAAATGTCGCTCATAGCGGATGATGAATCCTGGTCTCCTAAAGCAGAAATTGTAAGCAAATGGATGCCAACCAACACTGAATTTTAAAAAAAAAGGGATACTTCTGTAATACCTCGTTGGACTTCCTCGCGATCGAGGAAAAAAAAAGTATACCTCTCTAATACGCGTTGGACCTCCTCGCTATCGGGGAAAAAAGGGTTACCTCTCTAATGCCGCGTTGGACCTCCTCGCGATCGGTGGAAAAAAGGAATGCCTCTCTAATACTGCGTTGGACCTCCTCGCGATCGGGGGAAAAAATCCTCTCTAATACCGCGTTGGACCTCCTCGCGATTGGATAACGGTAGCAACGCTATGGTACATGGAGTTCACGAGCCCTATGTAATATTGTGGAGACAATGCACACCATGCTTCCTGGGGAGTGTCTCATAATTCCATTATATTCGCCGGTGGAGGATTCCTGTTATTGACGGTACGATGAACAACATCGCAAATGTGTTCGATGGGGTTTAAATTCGGGGAACGCGGGGGCCAAGTCAGGATGCCAAACGCCGTGCCGTGGAATGCTCCTCCAGTCATAATCGGGCGACTGTGAACGTGTGCGGTGGCGCATTATCGTGTTGAAAGTGGTCGCATCTGTCGGAATGGTTGCATGGCATGAACGGGTGCAAATTATCACCAAGGGGGTTACGTAGCCAACACCGGTCAGAGCGCTGTACGGACCTATAAAGAATCATAATACGTGCCAGCTGAAAATCTCCCCACACCATCACAGAGCCACCGCCGGCCTGAAGTCTCGCTTGAAGGCATGCAGGATCCATTGCCTCGTTGGGTTGTCTCCATCGCCTATCTTCCCCAAACAGTTAGCCCTGCGATTCATCGGACGAGACTACACGTTCCCAGTCATCTTGCGTCTACTGAGGGTGTTCCCGACCACAGGCGAGGTACACACCACACGGCCTTGTGTTGTAGGGTCGGCAATGGAACCTGTGTGGGCTGTCGTCCCCGAAACCCCATTGAACACAGGGATCTTTGCATTGTCTGAAAGCTAACGTTACAACTGAACCCAAAATTGAACTGCGCTCTGATTTACGGCAATGTTGCACGCCGGACATATGTTACGATGCGTGGCAGGCGTCGTCCTCCACGGTCGTCCAGTGCTTTTCTACGGCAACACGGGTCTCGCACTCTGGACGTTTTCCCTGAGTTTATGTAGTCCAAGTACACCCTTCAAATTGCTTACCGTGCAATTCAAAATTTCGTGGTAATTTTCAAAATGGAGTGACCCATCTGCCGGGTGCAGATAATCCTACCACGTTCGAAATTGCTTAAATTCTGGTAAGCTGGCATCTAAACTGCTAGTACTTGAGCTTGCGGAGAGTTGTGTTCTTATATATACGTCGTTTTCGGACGATACCATTAACCGCATGGGTGTGGTGGCATTCAATAGAATGGCACCTCAGTGTGTAATTCAAGCAATCCCCGATTTTGAATCTTTTGGCTTTAACAGGTATTGAACACTTACTGAAGAGCGACATCCTGACATTCTTTACTCCACATGAATACAAATTAAGGAAGAATACTAGAAGTTAAGAAAGAAACGTTCCTCGTGAATATACACGGAAAATTCACTAGATTGTTCACAGTAATCAGAAATGGGTACTGAAATGCAGGTAATTTACTGGTCATAATGTACGTACAAAAGTACACAATTCTGATTGCTTTAATAATGTAGTGATTTTCCTGTGTATATTTTTATGAGGAATATTTCTTCCTTAATTTCCATCTCTGCGGTGCTGGTGAGCGGTGCTGGTGACTTCTGACCTGTAACCATTTTTGGACTTAAAATGGTCGTTTACGCTATAGGGGGCATGGGATGCCTTCCACGGATATATAGGTGGCACAAGATCTGGAATTGTTGGAATTTTTAAACTATAATTGCTTAGCTTAAAATTTTCAAGTGATGTAGGAATATACACTGGCGGAAAATGAAAAAAGAACACCAAGAAGGAGACGTCTGATACCAACGAAATTTATACAGCATAATAACGCAATACAGAGAATAACGTGATCAAAACATTATGGCAAAATACAGCTGTATTTGCTGGTAAACTGAAAAATAACATTTCCATGTAACATGGTTAGTACGAGGTTGAACCGCCATGAACTGCGTCACACTGTGCAATTCTGGCATGGGGTCTGTCGTATAGATGTTGGATGTAAGTTTGGGGTATTGAGTTCCAAGCATCCTCAACCTGGACGCGTAAATCGGGGATGGTCGTGGCTGGCCGTGGAGACCGGATAAGTCGTTGTCCCATAAAATCCCACACGTGCTCAATGGAGGACAAATCCGGTGAACGTGCAGGCCATGGAAGTTGTCTCACACCCTGAAGTGCATGTTGGGTTGCACGTGCCGTGTGTGGGCGAGCGTTATCTTGCTGGAAAACACCACGATGGACCGACCTTACAAATGGCACAACAACGGGCTGAATGATGTTGTCGATGTAGGAGGTGCTGTTTAACGTACCCGGTACAAACACTAGTTGTGTACGGGAGTGAAAGCTGATCGCTCCCCACACCTGGAGACCAGGTGTAGGCCCTGTGTGTCGCTGGCGGATGCAAGAAGGGAAGAGACGCTCTCCTGTGCGTCTGCGAACACGCATACGACCATCGGAGGCTCCCAAGCAGAATCTGCTTTCATCGCTGAACACGACAGATCGGCATTGCGTTCTCCAGTGCAGACTTTGGCGACACCACTGCAGCCGTTCATGACGGTGGGTTGGAGTCAGAGGTAAATATGCCAGAGGCACACGTGCACGTAGTTCTGCATCCAGTAGACGGTTGCGGATTGTTCGCACAGTCACCTAAGGTGCAACGGCAGCTCGGATTTGCGTCGCACTGGATTTTCTGCTTGATAACGTTGCTCTTCTTATGCGTCGATCAGTCCGCTCATCAGTCCGTCTGTGACTCCCGGTTCCTCGTCTTCTCGTGTGGGGATGTTCCTCGGACCAACTACACCACCATCGTACCACCACCGATACTTCCCGTTCAATTCGCTCCGCAATACGACGATACGACCACCCGGCCTCGCGGAGTCCGACTAAACGACCTCGCTCAAAGTCCGAAAACTGCTTAAATCGTACACGTCTTCCATGTCCAGGCATTGAAGCTTCTTCAGGGTCTTCGCACGTATCCGTACGCCGACGACTGATTACATTCACTTCGTCGTACTCCTTAAATACCACCGACGATAATTTGCATATTATGCCATACTATGGCGTAAGCGCTCACCAGTTGGTCCCGAAATTAACATCACACCTACGTAAAATCGACCCCCTTAACATATGTAAATTTCACGATCGTCCGCCAATTCCTTCCTGGTGTTCTTTTTTCACTTTCCGGCAGTGTATATACACGTTGCGATATATATCGTACTGCAATCCTACACAAGGAATTCGTTGTGCGATTCTCACTGAACTATATAAAATTCTGTTACTGGAGAAGCACACAGAATAACTAAGGTGGAAACAACGTGCATTTAACATTTTGGCTTTACTCCGAGAAAATGCATTAAGAAAACAGAAAAAGAAAGTTAAAAATACAATCACTATGAAATAATAAAATTGTTACACTAAAGAGAAAGATCTGAGCTTGGAATTAATTCATCTCTGTTTTGCTGTATATATATGTATATATATATGTTCCTTCGACGGAAGACTGCTTACGTGTCGGTGTTCCCTGATGAGTCCGACACGATGGTTTTTGATTCCTGTTCTGTTTGTTGTGGTAAGTTTTAACTTGTTTAGGCATATTTTATATTAAGTGGCTTTTCCTTTGATCTGTGATGTTTGGGTGGGTGGATACATATATATATATATATATATATATATAAATATACTGTATATTTGCGAATATCCACGCTGTTTAATACCTATTCAGCACACGAAGGAATATATTTAAGCATGTCACATATCTCGTTCAGAGGGGACATTCTGTTCACCGAACAACTGAAATTTGATCGATCTTCAAACAACATCGGTTAATTTGTTTGGGGTACTTTTTTAAGCAAATTTCAGATAGAAACAAATCTGGTTCTTCATGATTTTCAAATTTACACTGTAAAAAATTGCCGTGAATAGTCAGTGTTTCACCTGGATCAAGACGGTTTACAGACCGTAAGCACGTTACCTGGCGGACAACCATAAATATTTGGTAGTTAAGCCACATGTTCACGGTATTTAAACTGTTTGAACTGTTACTGTATTTTAACCTTGAAAATCTGGCAACGTTCTTAAAGTGGTTATATTACTATTTTTTCATGTACAATCAGTCGACTGGCAGCATCTCTATGGGTAATACGTTTTTATTTTCCAGTCAGTAGATATATTTTTCCCCGGTCATTAGACATGTTAATGAACATTACGGTATGGTACTGTGAAATTACGGTTTATTGACCGGCCACTCAGCTGCCGGTGTATCTACGCTAATATGACCCTGCAATTTTTCACAGTGTACTTCCTGACATTTAAACACAGAGAAATAGCTAAACTTATCTTAAAACATTTTAAATGCTTTTGTCGGTTTAGATGGTGGCTTTCAGTTTCAATTAAACTTACGTTTTCTAATTTTAATGAACGCCAATTTGATTTGTTTTCTTATTTTTAACATATGTTGAAAGATTTAATTGATTTTTATTTCTGTTTTGCATTATTACCTGATTTTCTTTCTTGCTTTTAATCAAAACTCCTCTGTCTTTCCTCCTTTTTCAATATAATTTGATAGCATTATTTAAATTTATTTGAAACGTGTCAAATTTAATCAGAACTTGAAAGGTTGAAATGAAGCATTGTCTTTATATTTCAATTAAAATTGGTTCTTTTTCATCTCCATGTTTTGATTACGACTTGTTTCTTGAATTTCTCAATTAAATTTGACGTATTTTTACCCAATTTTAATGAGAATCCGTGGTGCTGTAAGTTTAATTATATTCGGTTTTTCCCCACCAATAGTTCATTATATCGTGTTTTTCCAGCTGTAATTTTAATTAGTGAATTGCATATTTGATAGCGATTACAGAATATAATACAAAAATAAATTAAACCTGTTTCTTTCTTGCCACATTCCCATTGCAACTTTTGGTATAAAGTCTGCGAATTAACTAATACTTTATATTTTTAGTCTGTTGTCAATATGTCAAGTTTTATTATTTGTAAAGAAATAATAAAACTTAACACTTTTGCACGTTTTCTCTTTGTTCATGTTCACCGAATTTTCCCGCAGGTATTTCTGGAGTAAAAAGTTTTCCAAATGTTAGAAACAGGAGACGGAGGGAAGATACTATGGGAAGCGCAACTGTTGTTAATTGTCTTATTTTGCAAAATTTGAAACACATGAATATTTTTGATAAAATTAAAGAATACAGTCTAAGTAACGATTTGAATTACTGGTGTGTTTTATCAAACAGCGTAACACACTATAGTACCTCAGGCCACCGATTCTTTTACAGCTTTCTTTGGTTCCTTTTATTTTTCTATGACAACTTGCTCTTTAGAGACACTATATTTTTAAATAATGTTAAAATATATTTGTTGAGAATAATTAAATAAATAGTTTGCCTAAATGAGAAGACGTAAATATTGAAATGAATTCGTTTAATGCGATGCGTTTCTAATATACTACAATAGTGGCCTGCACAGGCTTTAATGGTTATACGTCAATTCGTCGACTGCGATGACGGCCTAGGCCAAGGTATTAATATTTAATGCGTAAGTAAAAGCGACATAATACTAACTTGACTTGGTGTTTAAACTTTATGAATATGAGTACGATGGAATAAAAACTGTTGAAAAAGGTTTAAGCAAATTCATTTAGTTTTAGTGCCAAAGAAAAAGCATAATATCACTAGCCTGTGTGGGTGTCCAAACCTTACAAATATGATTAAGGTGGGCAACAACCGAAATCGTACGCTTTCCTGCATGCGATTTGTATGTAACCGAATTTTGTAAACGCAACGAATTTGACCGCGACGAACTGATGCAGTCGACGAATTGACGCGCGACGACATGGACGCAGCCGGCGAATTGGCGCGTGACGAAACGCTATAGTCGATGAATTGACGTAGCCGGCGAATTGACACGCGGCGAATTGACGTAGCCGGCGAATTGACGCGCGGCGAATTGACGTAGCCGGCGAATTGGCGCGCGACGAATTAACATAGTCGGCGAATTGGCGCGCGACAAATTGACGTAGTCGACGAATTGACGCGCGACGAATCGCCGTAGTCGACGAACTAACGCACGACGAATTGATGCGACACCATTTCAATTTGGAAAGCCCGGCCCCGAACTGTAGAAGGCCAGCTCAGAACTTTCAGACTTTCATTACGCGCTCTTCTCCACACTTTGCAGATAACGCGATGCTTTACCTAGACCAGCAGAGCACTTTTTAAAGGCATACCAGCAGAACTGTCCACAAAGAAATCATCCAAAAATGGAAAAAAACAACTCAGAACACCAAAAAAGAGTCGAGCTCGACTTTGATTTTTACAGGACATATTCATTAGGAAATACAGAAAAAATTATTAGTATCTCGGCGTCATATGTACCAGGTGCGTCGATACAGCTAATAATAATTGGCGTGGCAACCTCTGGCTTGTATCACTTTCTGTACGAGCTGAGGCATCGAATCAAATAATGTGAGAATGATATCTTGTGGAATAGCCATCCAGGCTGTATTGACCCGCGACCAAAGTTCATCAAGAGTTGCTGTTGGACGGTCATACCGTTGCACCTCTCGTTTCAGCATGTCCCAGAGATTTTCTATAGTTAATAAATCCGGCAATCTAGCCGGAGACGGTATAAACGCAACGTTGTTATCCGTGAAGAAGACCCGTGTGATCGCTACAACATGCTATGTGGAATTGTCTTATAATCACAGTGCCCCGGATCAAGACCGGCGACGCCCTGGGGCGTCTCGTCGCACAGATTGGGAACCTCTGGGCTAACCCACTGTTATCCCTACGTATCTATTGGAAAGTGCTAGTCATCCGGTCTATGTCTGAATGTGTGCACCTGGTAACTGCAAAAATGTTTCTACAAAATGTGGGTTGGCCCACTATTGCTGCAAGGTCTTCATTTGATGTTTTTCAACTAAAAGCCACGCGAAAATAAAGCGTCTACGCCTGAATGTGTATCCCCGGTGACTGCAGCAGTGTTTTCACAAACTGTGGGTTAACCCACTATTGCCGTGAGGTCTTTAACTGATGATTTTCAACTGGACGCTACGCGAAAATAAAGCGTATTTGTAGCTGCTACTTCATGTTCATAACTACTACCGTTTGTAGAATAAACTACTCAAAGTTTTACTTGAGATACTCAAACGGCTTCAAATTACACTCCGTTATTTTCAATTAGATTTAGATGATTATTCTTTGTGTTTTACGAATGATTAGATGAAAATATTAATTAAATAACTATTTACCAAAATCACCGTCAAGAATACTAAAAATATTATAGCTACTTTAAGCTTCTATTCTTCCACGAGATGATTTGAATAAAGAAAAAATTGCGTAAAGAGCACTGCCATTTTTTAACCCAGTATTTTCCCACACACATAAATACAGGCAGTCATTTCTTTCTTCTGTGATTATTTTCTGTACTCAAATTGCATCTGAAAAATATATTGTCCCTGTCGTTTAAACAGAATTATAGTTAGGGCATTTACCAAAACTGTGCATTCACAAACGTCTCCCAACTGCGATGTTTACAAACGGCTTCAAATTACATTGTTAACAAATAGCTCCGGAATACATTATTTGCCAAGTGTTGTGATGCGAGTACCATCAATTGACATGGATCATGATCGGTAATTTGTCCGGAGGCCATTTAAAGGAACACAGCTGAATGTCATTAAGATACCTGGGACAAGGAACCTTCCGGGAAGATGTAGCTCAAGTTCGTGTTACAGGTTTAATGGATGACGAGATTACAAACTGTTTAGCGAAAGATTTGTTGTGCACCCAACTTGTTGAGCTCAGAATGTTTCAGCAGTGCGTGAGATCTCTCCATTTGGGGAAATAGCGTGTACCACATAAAAGGGGTTGCTCATCATCCCAAATTGAGGAACGCTAGGATTAATGATGATGTTTTTGATGGCTCTCCTTCGTCATCATCCCCGTTAAGATGAAAACATCATTTCTGCTGTTTTTAATTCCATTCTTTCTCATGAAACAGTTACAGGAATTATGGACCTGATTGTACCTCTTCCATAATAACGTAAGCACCCAGAACGATAGAAAAACATGTACTCTTACCTCGGAAAAGAAATTTTGCAAAACTGTTTTCATTATATGCTTTAAACCCTTTCCTGACAAGCAATTATTATTATTTTCGAAGTGAGATATGGAGGAAAAAAGATATTTACGAAGGAATACAAATTAAAAACGTAAATTATGTTTCTACTCTGCAGGGAAAGTTTTTGGCTATTTTAGTTTCATATAGTATGACTCAAACATTTTGCAACAATTTATGAAAATACATCAGAAATTGCTGGAAATTTCTTTTCCGGCAAGATATTTGGATGGTTAACTTTTTAAACAGAAAATCCGTTAATAGCAAATTGAGAGCAGGAACGGCGAATAAATGAGTTTATTTTTCTAAATTACGGAACCCTGAGAAAACTGTTCGCGCCCCATCACCTACGAAGTTACCGAAAATATTGCTCTTCATCCTTACAAGGCATTATTTCCCATGTGGAAACGGGATTCATAAAGATATTTTCAAAGATATAGTTTATTTAGCAAAGTAAAGTAAATTAGATTTTTGAAAAAAGGTTTATTCTTGCACTTGTTAAATTATATCTTTGAAACATTTTATGCTTTCGTTTGATAAATAATATAATTAAAAAATCTTTCTCCTTCCACTTGGTAATTTGTAACTTTGAAATTCCTTTTAAATATATAATTAAAAATTCTTATCCTTCCACTTGAGAAAGGAATTGCAACAGATGTCTTGTTTTCCACTTTGAAAACGGTAAATATGCGAAATGTAAAGATATTTATCGTCAGGAAAATTTAATTATATATAATAAGTTTTATCAGTTAAGGGTACACCAAGTATGCAAGCTCAAATTGTTTGCAGAGCAGTATAAATCCGTTTATTCAATGACGTAGAGTAGCCAAGCTTTTGTTCTCCGCTGGGAGAATTTTTCACGGCAGCCAAAGTTCATATCTTAAAACATTTTAAATGCGACTTGTATATACTGTCCTACACCACCGAATCAGCGGATTTATACTATACTATAATATATCTTTGTTGTGATAATTAGAGACATTAAACGAAAAACGAATATGTCAAAAATGATGTGGCTCATAATTTATCCGGTACAGAAAGATTTTTTACCAGTACTCCTACCGCCTGGAAAAAAGGCTATCTACCGCAATGACTTACAGTCTTTAATGGCATGTGTCCATCAAAGGAGCGTTAATGCTTCATCTACAACGGAAACAATATGTCGACTGCCAGTAAAATAGAGTGTCCTGTCAAACGTGTAGATGAAGAAGTATTTCAGCGGAAATATCTGGACACTTCTATTCCTTCTAGCACGGTGATTTCCGGAGTTTTTCTACCACTTGCGCGATTCCGGGATATAGGGACAAAAAACAGTGGATTATATATAGTTTGCACTATTCCTAGAGGAAAAATTCCGTGTTTGTTCGTTAGTGAAGTATTCTAGAAATGTCTTAAGAATTTACAATGCACGAGTGCATGGCCTATTCGAATGAACACGGACCCGCAAGGTTACCATCGACTGTGGTCACGTGTGGTGGTTCTCCTCACGAAGCAAAATACTGAGACATATTTCTTGTTTTAAAAGTTATTAACATCTCCTGTTCCATACTAAATTTGGAATCATTGCCTCCATAGAAGGTTACGTTTAAATATCACTCTTTCACACAAGAAGTCCATGTTTTTTTCAAAACTTGGAATTCAAGCCGGAGCTGAAGCTCGTTCCCTGAACCACTAACCAATCTGGGATATAGAAACCGAAACAAAGGAAACTGCTACATTAAAAGTACAATGATTGTTCCAAATTTTTTACTCTCCATGAATAAGAAATTACAGGGTATTGAGGAAAACTGCGAGCCTAGAACTTATTAACAGGACAAAGAACATACAGGGTAACCGAGAAAGAATGGAAACATTTGAAACCTATTTCATCTGTAATAATAAAACGGTGTGTGTGTGTGTGTGTGTCTGCATGTCCTTCGCGATACAAAAAACAAGTTAGTAAAATCATGCAATGCGTTGATTATGATACGCTTTCCAACATACCAGAAATTATTACTTAAGTTATGTGGATAATGACTGTGGAATAAATCTCGCTCCTGTGTCCTAACCTTTGACCTCATTTTGATGATATTCAACAGAACCGGTTCATTGTACCTCCGGAACATCATGATAAAGTTTTGTTGCAATAGACGCAGTTTTACGCAAGTTATGAGAATAATGGCTGTGGAATAAATCTGGCTTTTGTGCAATGATCTTTGACCCCATTTCGTTGATATTCAACAGAACCGGTTCACTATACCTCCGGAACAACATGATAAAAAAATTTGCAATCCAAGCATTTTAGGTAAGTTGATGCATAAGGGCAATGGAATAGATCCCACTGCAGTGTTCTGACCCTGGACCCCATTTCGCCCATTTTCAATAGGGTTTGTCTCCATGTGGTTCCTTACCCCATACTAAAATTTCATCGAAATCGAACCATTTTTACGCAAGTTATGACGCATAAGGGCAATGGAATAAATCCCGCTCTTATGCCCTGCCTGACCTTTGACCACATTTCGCCCATTTTCAATAGGGTTCTTGCCCAGGTGGTTCCCTACCACATACTAAAATTTAATCGAAATCGAACAATGTTTACGCAAGTTATGACGCGTAAGAGCAATGGGATGGATCCCGCTAATATGTCCTGATCTTTGACCCTGCTTTGCCCATTTTCAATGAGGTTCGTCCCCAGGTGGTCCCTTACCACATACTAAAATTTCGTCGACATCGAGCCATTTTCACGTGAGATATCGTGCAGACCAACGGACGGATAAAGCTGGAGCATATACGCTTCTTCAACCTACGGTTCCCAGCAAAAACAGTATTGCTGGGCCAGCAGTGGGCCATTGCTGGCAGCCAGCAGTGGGCTATTGCTGGCAGCCAGCACTGCCATCAATGGCCCAGCACTATGTTGCCGCTGCCGAACCGTCAATAAAATGTCCGGGCGGCCAACAGAAGGGCCAACAGTTCAGGCCAACAGCTGGCCAACAATTGGCACCCCATCAGTTGTCATATGCCACAACAGGGCCATCAGTGGTCCATCACAGGCAGTAGCTGCCACAAGTGGCCCTTCAGTGGCCCTGCAAGTACTTGCCAGAAATGATGGCTAGCCTAATGTGGTCCGCTAGTGGGCCGTTAGTGGCAGCCAGAAACCACGTGACGTAACTGGTGGCTTGCCGAATCTTGTCCGCCAATTTCCCAGTAGTAGCAATAATAATTTAAAAAAAAGCAAGGATAACCGCAGTTTCCTAAAGCTACAATTTTTTTTTCTCTACCCTTACGAAGCTTGTGAATTAACGCACTTTGCGGGGAAAATTTCCTCGACAGACCGGAAAAACGCCGTTTGCACCTGACTAGATTCGATCCTGGGCCGTTAACGTGGAAGCCGCGCTCGCTACCGACCGGACTAATTCACAACGCTCGTCTACGAGCTGGAAGCTACCTGTTCGGTATGCAATTTGTAAACGAATGCTTCCCTCTTTCATTTTATAATATTGCGAGGTATTTTTCATAAAAGTCAGTTTCATATAATTGATAAATTAATTTTTTTCAACGTAACGATAGTTTTTTTTTTTTACCTTAAGGGAACTTCACTCATTTTCAAGGCGTGTACATACTTAGAGTCGCTTTCCAAAGTTTTGTACTGTCCTTGCCGTCTTGAAAAGAGATTGTTGAATAAATATATATTTACTCGGGTTCATGTCACATTCTGTTACATTTTTAACGTTGTGTCTTTCCTTTCCGTTGTCCGAAGCTACATTTGTTTTAAAGAGTAAAATATATTTTATTTTACTTCTCGTTATTTTTATAAGCGAATTCCTCCCAGTCTTGGGTATTCAACCCATGGATGAATACACCACATAGCGTTGCTTTTTTTTTCTTTCAAATAATTAATAAATTTTGTACGCGTATAATTCTTTTTTTTTTTTTTTTCAACAAACGCTATTTTAATGGTTTTCCAGGATATGTGTTTCAAGCGGTTTCAAATTTTGTTCTTGTTATTCATCCACTCCATTCCATGAATTGTTATTCATGGGAATGGAGTGGGTGTATTTCATGGCTGTAATCTAGTATTTCACGGCTTAATCTGATATCTTCGTCGACGTAAAATTTCATTAGGAAATTAATTCGCCTCTCCACATATGGATTTTTTTCTTAACATCCGCTAAAATAGCACGATGGCGATATCGTCGTCTTCAACTAACTGGTACCATCAGAGACACAGCAAGTGTTGCTTCTGCGCATGCGCAGTACCGATGCTTCCAGCAGCTGTTGGGGGTTGCATTGGTTGCCAGCAACGGGCCACTAGTGGCACTTGCTTGGAGGCCCACAATTCACGGCGATGCTGCAGGGCCATCAATGGCTCGCCAACTGATAGCGCTGCCACCAACGGACCACTACCGGGCCGTGAGCGGCAGATTTCAGCCAGCAGTGACCCATCACTGCCAGCTGGTGGCCAGCAGTTTCCCAGCACTTGTGTTTTTGCTGGGTTGGAAAGCGTAAAAAAGAGCTACTTAACCTATACTCGGGGCAAAGCTGTCATGGTTGTGAAACCGATTCACCGACAAGAAATCTCTTGCTTATCCGTATTTGTCCGTGCAGTAATGGGGTGCCATGTGTAGCGGACCTTTCCCCCTTAGGGTGACTAAAGGCAAGACAACAGGAAACTTGTCGTGTTTCATTACGATGTCCCCCTCCACTTCCACACAACCTCGCCGACCACCAGACAAACGATTTCTGAATGATTATTTTAAAACAGCAACCACGAAGAAAGGAATAAGCTCATTACAATGACTGCAAAGCCATTATCTCTCCGCCACAGGCTAACAATTCTACCTCCCTTCCCCCAGTGGCAGTAAATATCCTCTTGTTAACGTATAGCCTCACTGAAGGAAAACAAAAGTGGCAATGACGCCGCCAAAATGCGAATATTTTTATTTTTTTTGAAACGCGACCAAAACTGGGATCTTCATTTTTTAAATGTGCGTACGTACGACATTTAGAACATCTATATATCCATGTGCTTTCTTAGGTCTCAGTTCAAATTCGAACACAGCTTTTAAACTGGATCTATATTATGCAGTGGACACTCCGTAACTTAACCTCCATACTCAGTTTAGCCTTGCACCGTGTATAGGAACCTGAAATTTTGCATGAAGGTTGCGTACACACTGAGGAGTGCACCTTAGGCTTAGATTTTCAAATTTTGGAGTTTTAGATATTTGATTTCCGATTTCACGTGTATCGCTGCGCTTTATTTATAATCAGCCTGATCTTTAATGACTATTTTTATTTGTAGATACATTTTATGAAGGAAACATATCGAATAACAGTACTACGTTTTTTTCTTTCCAATTTTTGTTTGTTTGTTTTTGTTTTTATCCGGAGCTAGCGTATTCTTTAAGCGAAGCTGTTTCGAACTTTTTTTATACGAATTGGTGAAACCCAGCGATATATCAGGGATGTTTTAAAGGCAGAGGAGATACCCTCCCTTCAGAGTAGTAGTCCTGACATTACATTTCAGTAGCACAATGCTCGGTCACATATTACCTGAAATGTCCAAGAACTCTTCTCTTCCATGATCGGCAGACACCGCTTCTTCTCTGGATTGCACATTCGCCGGATATGTCCTCAATCTAACTGTCTCGGACATAGTATCTAAGTGACTGGCCCGTCAAACGCCTTCGCCACAGTCACCACAAATAAAATCTGGTCTCGCATAGAAGCAGCCTGACAGTTATTACCCTGGTCGAAATCAAAAACTTCTTCCATTCAATGCCAAGTCGTGTAGAAACTGTTATTGTTGCTCGAGGTGACTTGGCACGATACTGAGTTTTGAAGCGAACCAATCATTGTATAGCTCAACAAATGCAATCAGTTATCTCCTGTAACATTAGAAATCTGTGGTCTAAGCGCCCATTCGTCCATGAAGAGTCCGGGTTCTAATCTCAGTGAAGCATGGATGCCGAGTTTGTCTTACGGCATTGGCTCTCTCCCTTCCCTGGAACCAGTGGCCCTAAATTAAGGATGGGCGACCGCTTATGTTCCATTGAGTTGCTCACAGTGGTCGTTAAACCTTTAATAAAAAAAAATTATGAGATATAAATTTCATTTGAACAGCGCGATTCGTTCTTGGTGTTGTAATTTTTACAAAAAACAGTAGTTTAATAAATATCCCATACCCTATATTTCTTCACATATTTCTGCATTACAGAAAAATTTCTGTTCGAATTAATTCACGCTTTTTTTTCTCCAAATTATACGTGCGCAAATGTTATTCTGGTTTAATGGAGACTTCGCTGGCATTTAGAAACCATTTTTAAAAACAAGAACCAAAACAAATCAAAAGAAAAAGGACCACACGACAGCAGGCCTTCTGCAGCGCACGTTTTAAACTGAAAAGACAACTAAGCAAATTAAGATAAATATGTGTCCTGTGTCGAATTCATTTCTATGAATTGTAAGATAAAATGATGAATAAGTATATATGGAGTTTAGCTATTATGAGACAGAAGGATATAATATATGAATAATTGGAAGATAGTATCTGAATAGTTATTTACAATAATATTAGTACCAAAGCGTTGTACACGCGGTGCTTATTTGCAGAAAAAGAGAAAATAAAATGCGAGCTAAATGAATTTCAGCGAAATCAATAGATAAGAAAATGGACTCGTAGATCTTCAAAAACTAGCCAAAAGAAAAGTACGTCTGAAAAGGAAGACGAAATGGCTTTTCCGAACGCAAAAGTAAAAATTTTATTGAGCTGTGTGGTTACGTGACATTATAAGCTGATCATAAAAGCCTAGTTTTGGAAGACATAATATCCTTAGGAATGGACTGGTTGAGTAAATAAATTCTGAAGTTTAAGGTTCTAAGAAGTAGCCTTTCAACACAAAGAAGCACACTTAGCGGAGAGAAAAAGTTCCGATTTATCTGCAATTACGATTTTAGGATGTGAATTCCAGTTTCCGAGTAAACATAGAAATTTTGTGCTATTTTTATCCTCGGGATTTTTTATTTCAAAGGATTTCCATTTCGGCAACATTTCTAAGGCTTTAATTTGTGGATTTTAATGTCTTTTGCAATTTGATTGTTCGTAACGAACGGAAAGCTGGCAAATTTGGACAATTTTCGTTCTGATACCTTACTGCCAATGTGATGTTAAAAATCAGCATCACTTTAAAATATTCAGTTGCATATTGTCGCTTTTATTTTATTTTATTTTATGGAAACATGGGTTATTAAAAAAATGAGCTATCCACAAGTTTTACTGCGCATGCAAATGAACAGGAGAAGCAGTTTAGAGATCACAAATATGCAAAAGTAAGACAAGTGCAATGAAAGCTCGTTAACAAGCCCATGAATTGCTAATATTTTGTCCTTGAAATGCATATGTCTTTCATTTGCTTCATGCTGATTGCTAACTAGGAACTATTGGTTCGAAACAAAATGCCCGGATTTTACCTTTAAGGTGGTTCCACCTAAACCTGTGCCTTATGTTTCCAATGGTAAAACTTCCTTGCGTATTTTCTTCGCAATTAATGCATTCCCAAGGATGAAAATTTGCGCATCCATTAAGTTACAGCATGGATTACTTAATACTTGCTAAAATATAATTATAATTATATTAAAAATCAATAATTTTTATTTTAGTAATATTCAGACCTGTTAATAGATAACGCAATCTGTACATTGATGATGTCAGTAGGCAAACAAATATTTTGGATTTAATGATCGATGTATAGCTGTCTCACCGTACGATAAAACACCATGTCTCCAAGTTGCAAAAATAAAAACATTTATTTATATCTACAAATTAAAAACCTAGTTGAAAGCTAATATTTTCGGAGATCTCAAGTCTCGATCTACAGGCTCCAGCGCCACAAGACAAGATCGTGTATCAGACATATATATGCACTCCCCCATACCCACAATGCATCACTCACTCCACCGTCGGCAAATGGCGTTCGCCGACGCTGGGGTACAAAAAAATTTATATAGGTGTAATAAAAACCACTTATAACCGAAATAGGGGACAATAACTAAACTAAAGAATAAGAAAGCAAAATAAGACAAGTTCATTTTCTAAATCAGGATGATTCATCGGTGTGGAACTCATGTGAAGTGGCCAGTCTTCTCCAAGGGCTAGGGGCATATGCAGGAAGTTCCAAGTTACAGCAAGAGTCACTATGGTGAATAATGCACAGACTTTCTGCAAGAAAGACAGTAGATTTTTCGACATCAGAGTTCAAAACTGTAATACTATTCCAATTTGGGAAATAACCCTCTTTGTTTACTGCTATGGTAAGAGCAGTACTTATGGTTCCTGATCTAAATGTGTATTGGTGTTCCCTCAGTCTGACCGATAAGGTCCTAAGAGTAGAACCTATGTATTTTTTTCATAGCCAAATCAGGATCAGGGTGGGTTAAGGGTATACAATATACACCATGTTTTTGACACCCACCCTGATCCTGATATTTGCAGAAAGCGTGCGTTCTACATACACTGGAGTACCAAATTGTCAGACACACCCAACAGCAATCAGACACGTGCCATTCTCAATCAACTGCGCAATAAAAACGCTGAGATGGCTTTATAAACATCTCACTGCAAAGGATTCAGACGTATACGAAGCATAGATTTCTGTAATACGGAGGAAAAATCGTGATTTAAGGTGGTTCCACCTAAAATCTCTGCATTATGTTTCCAAAAGTAAAACTTCTTTACATATTTTCTTCGTAATTAATGCATTCCCAAGAATGAAAATTTGCACATCGATTAAACTAACTTTAAGTTATAGCATGGGATACGTAATACGTGCTAAAACATAACCATAACTAAGCAATCCAACATTTGTTTGTCCACTGACGTCATCCATGTACAGGTCGCGCCATCTATTACCAGGTCTAACATTACTCAAAGAAAAATGATTGATTTTTCACATAATTATGGTTATGCTTTAGAAAGAATTAAGTATCACATGCTATAACTTAAAGTTAGTTTTATCGATGTGCAGATTTTCATCCTTGGGAATGCATTAAGTGCGAAGAAAATGTGTAAAGAAGTTTTAACATTGGAAACATAAGGCAGAGATTTTAGGGGAACCACCTTAAGCGACTTTGAAAAAGGCATGTACCAGGTGCTAAATAGGAAGGAGCAATCATCTCAGAAACTTCAAACCTTCTCGACTATGCAAGAACTATACAAAGTGTGATCAAAAAAGTATCCGTACTGAATTTATTAAAAAAAGTATGAGAAGTACAGATTTGTAACTTAATTGCCTTCGAAGTAGTCTTCTTCCGAAGCCATACATTTAGCCCAGCGCTGTTTCCACTGCTCTCAGCATTTTGGGGAGTCATCTTCTGAAATAGCGAACAGCTGCTTCGTTGCGTACTGTTGTATCTCTTCAATATCTTGAAACCCTTCCCCTTTTCAAATGAAATTTTATTTTGAGGAAAAGAGGAAGTCGCAGAGAGCGAGATCTGTCGAATAGCATGTCTGAAATAGAAACTGCTGCATGGCCAAGCGCGTTATGTTGGTGACTTTGCCACACGCCACGCACGCAATGCTTGAAACACGGGCCTGTTTCTGCTGAGTTGAGATCAATTTTGGCACAAATTTGGCTGAGACGCATCTCATCCGTAAGAATGAACTGAACCGAACCGAAACTGACGTTGAACGCTTCACAAAACTGACGAATAGTAATTCGTCAATTTTCGTGTACAGCTGTGCGGCATTGTGTTTAATTTTGCTGGTTGCGGATCGCCCAGACGTTTCAATACCCTCAACATCTTTACGACCATCTTTAAAACGTTTATACTACTCACAGACTTGTCCAAACGACTCGTGCAATACTCTTCACAAACTTCCTGTAACTTTAAGTATGTGTCGTTGGAAGTTTCGTCCAGTTTTTATCAAAATCTGATGTACATTCGTGATGATTTCTTTCTGGCGTAGCAAATGCAACGAACAGCTTCATACACGTAAGAACAAACAAAGCATTACTGAAAAAACCAGACGAACAGTGGCGACGTGACTTGTGGCACATGAGTAGTAGGTTCGAAGGTAACCGTGCGCGAAAAAGCTTCCTGCTGTATCGCGCAATTCCGAACATATGCAATTAGTCTAGATACTTTTTGATCACACCTATAAGTATCCAATGAGTGGCGCACAAAAAATTAAAAAACAGCCAGCGGTCTTTCTATGGATGGAAACGACTAGTCGATGTACGTGGACAACGGCGGCTGGAGAGCATTGTACCAGGTAACGGACGAGGTCCATTGCGTCG
Source organism: Macrothele yani (assembly GCA_039090855.1). Lineage (NCBI taxonomy): Eukaryota > Metazoa > Arthropoda > Arachnida > Araneae > Macrothelidae > Macrothele > Macrothele yani. The sequence continues at coordinate 17,605,205 of CM077030.1, forward strand.
AGCGGCTTTCTGTGGAAAGGAACGACTAGTCTATGTACGTGGACAACGACGGCTTGAGAGCATTGCCCTTGATAACAGACCAATTCCCTTTATTTAAATAACATTTTGTGGAATGAAACGGCTAGTCTTTTTCTTTGGACAACGGCGGCAACAAAACATTTTACTAGGTAACGAACGAGCTCCATTGCTTCGAGTAAATTACTGCGGAAGGAAACGACTAGTCGATGTACGTGGAGAACGGCGGCTTGACAGCATTGTACTAGGCAACAGGCGAACTCCATTTCTTCAAGAAACATTCCGTGGAAGGAAACGGTTAGAATTTGTCCTTGGACAACGGCGGCTGAAGAGCATTGTACTAGGTAACACACCAGCATCATTGCGTCAAGTAACTCGGTTGAAGGAAACGACTAGTCGATATGCTTGGACGAAAGCTGCTGGAGATCATTTTGCTGGGTGACAGACGACCTCCATTGCGTCAAGTAATTTTCTGTGGAAGGAAACGACTAGTAGATGTATGTGGGAAACAGCGGCTGGAGGGCATTACTAGGTAACGGACAAGCTCCATTGCGTCAAGTAACTTTCTGTAGAAAGAAACTACAAGTCGATATACGTGAACAACGGCGGCTGGAGGGCATTATAAGGTAACGAACGAGCTCCACTGCATCAAGTAACTTTCGGTGGAAAGAAACGACTTGGCGATGTACGTGGACAACGGCGACTGCAGAGCATTACTAGGTATCAGACGAGCTCCATTGCGTTGAATGACTTTCTGTGGAAGGAAACAACTATTAGATGTACGTGAACAACAGCGGTTGGAGCTCATTGTGCTAGGTAACAGAAGAGCTCCATTGCATCAAAGAACACCCAGTGCAATAGCGGTGCCAAAAGGAGCTTTTTACAATATGCATTCCATCGCACATTGACACACAGACCACTCGTTCATGTACCATTCGTCTCTCCTACAAACCAGCAAATTATGTTTCATTTGGCACGGAGTCACTAAAACTAGGCCCTTGATAACTGGAATAATGTCACCTTGTACAGCCTTTTGTAACCCTTTAAGCGACCGATGCACCTGAACCAAATGGCGCAAAAAATTATCGGCGCTGTTCAAACAGAAATGTTCATATTACGGCTAAGTTTCACGAAATCTACGTTCAACAAATTCATTTCAGCCTCGCTTCTCAGCAATACTGACCATAAAGCTGTCCAAGCGGTAAGCGACCTCCCTTCTACAGATTTCTTTTGTATTCCATGGCCAAATATGTTATTAGAAAGTTCCTTCGACACGAAAACCATGCCAATGGTTAAAAGCAAGCGACTCAAACATCTTCTCTCTCCCTTTTGTTAGGTTTGTCGCATTGTTGCGCCTCATTATAAGCTTTTTTGTTCAAAGAATAAACACTTTGGGAAAAAGGTAAAAGAAAGCAACGCTTCTGATGCGCAGGTTCACGCATTCCAACAGATTTCAGATAATTTTGCTTAGATAGAGTAAATTCCTTCGAGCCGGTTAAAGAGATACTTACACATGTCTGATACACTTCGCGTGACTACTCCCAGGTATCGGATGAAATCTTGGGGCATCAGCCTTTAGAAAGTATGTCAATTGCCTATTCCGTAACGTTCCGGGTTACCTTTACCTTTTCTTTGGGGTTTAACGACCACCAAGAGCACCCAACGTTATACAGCATTTTAATTTGGAGAGCCTGTTCCAGGAAAGAACCGGAGTGTGGATAAACACGACGTCTTTGCCTTACTCTGGGATTCGAACTCGAAGCCACTTTTACGAGGAACCTAACCCTAAACCACTCGACCTCAGAACGGCACGCTTCCTTTTGCAATGCGAGCGCTTTTGAGCATAACCGAATGTTATTCTTTGGCACTAAATGCATGAACTGTTTTTTTTAATTTTAACTTTTGCACAAATTTTCCAGATGATTGGAAATTAATGCAAATTCTGCAAATATATTTTTCTATTCATAGTTAAGGTTTTTGAATTTTTACAAGTGAAAAATTGAAAGAAGTAAACAGGGTATCTGAATATTTATACGGAAGCTTTGGCAATGGACTTTTCTGGTAGCAAACCGGAGTCCAAAATTTAGCAATTTTATCGTAACGGTGTACTCATTTATAACTCTGCAGGTTCTCTTCAAGATGTTTTGAACACATGGCGTCAATATTAAATAATTCTTCATACTCTTCATCAAACATTCTGTAACTCACTGTACATTAAATCCATATATAAATTAATGTTCGCGGTTAAAAACACCCGTGAACATCTACACATGATGTGCCAAAAGGAAATTGGGAAGAGCGTTACCATTTCTATTATATACCATTCACACCCATGCGGTAAATGGTATCGTCCGCAATCAAAGTATATAAGGAGGCAGATATCTGCGCAAGCTCAAGTAGCAGCATTCGCAGTTCACATGGCAGCTCGAACGTAATATCATAGTCGGCGCCAGCGAGATGGGTAACTCCATCTCGGAAATTAACATGAAATTTGGATTTACACTATCCACAATTTCAAGGGCGTACTCGGACTACACAAACCCATCCAAAGCATCCAGAATGCCAGACCGGTGTGGCCGTAGAAAATCCCTGGACGATCGTAGACAGGACGATCGCTGTATAAAATTCCTGGACGATCGTAGACAGGACGATATCCGTAAAAATCCCTGGACGACCGTACACAGGACGATCGCTGTAGAAAATTCCTGGACGATCGTAGACTGGACGATCGCCGTAGAAAATCCCTGGAGTATCGTAGACAAGACGATCGCCGTAGAAAATCCCTGGACGATCGTAGACAGGACGATCGCTGTAGAAAATTCCTGGACGATCGTAGACAGGACGATATCCGTAGAAAATCCCTGGACGACCGTACACATAACGAACGCTGTACAAAATTCCTGGACGATCGTAGACAGGACGATAGCCGTAGAAAATCCCTGGACAATCGTAGACAGGACGATAGCCGTAGAAAATCCCTGGACGATCGTAGACAGGACGATAGCCGTAGAAAATACCTGGACGATCGTAGACAGGACGATAGCCGTAGAAAATCCCTGGACGATCGTAGACAGGACGATAGCCGTAGAAAATACCTGGACGATCGTAGACAAGACGATCGCCGTAGAAAATCACTGGACGATCGTAGACAGGACGATCGCCGTAGAAAATTCCTGGACGATCGCCGTAGAAAATCCCTGGACGATCGTAGACAGGACGATCGCCGTAGAAAATTACTGGACGATCGTAGACAGGACAATCGCTGCAGAAAATTCCTGGACGATCGTAGACAGGACGATCGCTGTAGAAAATTCCTGCACGATCGTAGACAGGACGATCGCTGTAGAAAATCCCTGGACGATCGTAGATAAGACGATCGCCGTAGAAAATCCCTGGACGATCGCTGTAGAAAATTCCTGGACGATCGCTGTAGAAAATTCCTGGACGATCTTAAACAGGACGATCGCCGTAGAAAATTCCTGGACGATCTTAGACAGGACGATCGCCGTAGAAAATTCCTGGACAATCGCCGTAGAAAATCCTTGGACGATCGTAGACAGGACGATCGCTGTAGAAAATCCCTGGACGATCGTAGACAGGACGATCGCTGTAGAAAATCCCTGGACGATCGTAGACAGGACGATCGCCGTAGAAAATCCCTGGACGATCGTAGACAAGACGATCGCCGTAGAAAATCCCTGGACGATCGTAGACAGGACGATCGCTGTAGAAAATTCCTGGACGATCGTAGACAGGACGATCGCCGTAGAAAATTCCTGGACGATCGCCGTAGAAAATCCCTGGACGATCGTAGACAGGACGATCGCTGTAGAAAATCCCTGGACGATCGTAGACAGGACGATCGCCGTAGAAAATCCCTGGACGACCGTAGACAGGACGATCGCTGTAGAAAATTCCTGGACGATCGTAGACAGGACGATAGCCGTAGAAAATCCCTGGACGATCGTAGACAGGACGATAGCCGTAGAAAATCCCTGGACGATCGTAGACAGGACGATCGCCGTTGAAAATTCCTGGACGATCGTAGACAGGACGATAGCCGTAGAAAATTCCTGAGCGATCGTAGACAGGACGATAGCCGTAGAAAATTCCTGAGCGATCGTAGACAGGAAGATCGCCGTAGAAAATTCCTGGACGATCGTAGACAGGACGATCGCTGTAGAAAATCCCTGGACGATCGTAGACAGGACGATCGCTGTAGAAAATTCCTGGACGATCGTAGACAGGACGATCGCTGGAGAAAATCCCTGGACGATCGTAGACAGGACGATCGCTGTAGAAAATCCCTGGACGATCGCAGACAGGACGATCGCTGTAGAAATTCCCTGGACGATCGTAGACAGGACGATCGCCGTAGATAATCCCTGGACGATCGTAGACAAGACGATCGCCGTAGAAAATTACTGGACGATCGTAGACAGGACGATCGCTGTAGAAAATTCCTGGACGATCGTAGACAGGACGATATCGCCGTAGAAAATTCCTGGACGATCGCCGTAGAAAATCCCTGGACGATCGTAGACAGGACGATCGCTGTAGAAAATCCCTGGACGATCGTAGACAGGACGATCGCCGTAGAAAATCTCTGGACGATCGTAGACAGGACGATCGCTGTAGAAAATCCCTGGACGATCGTAGACAGGACGATCGCTGTAGAAAATCCCTGGACGATCGTAGACAGGACGATCGCCGTAGAAAATCCCTGGACGAACGTAGAGAGGACGATCGCCGTAGAAAATCCTTGGAAGACCGTGCCAAGCATCGTTACATCCGCCCGGCGAGCAACATTGCTTCAAATCACAGCACAATTTAATGCTGGGGCCAGTAGTAGCATCGGCGTATGAATAGTGGAACGTTCCTTTTGTTCCACGGGGGTTATAAAGCCAACGGCCGATTTGGGTACCATTTGTAACCCGACGACACAACGCTGGGCATCTCGCCTGGGTTCAGGAGCACCACCATTGGACGCGAGATGACTGGGAGCATGTAGCCTCGTCCGACGAATTGCGGGACTAACAATGCGCCAGCGCTCAAATCCATAGCTGCCGTATTATGGATGGATAAACATTCTACGGAGTTTGGCATCCTCACTTAGCCCCCTCGTTTCCCGGATTTAAATCCAGCGGATACATTTGGAATGCTGTTCAATATGCCGTCAATGCTAGGAATGCTTCACCGGCGAATATTACGGAATTGTGGGACTCTCTTCAGAAAGCATGGTGTGCACTGTCTCTACAGGGAGCTCGAATAGTCCACGCACCAACCCGTAGCTGCTGTTATTCAGTAGGCGTTAGAGAGGTATACACGTTTTTTTTGGGGCAGAGTAAAACTACTTATGTAAGAAAGCGCGGCTCTCTAATTTGGAACCAATTTCTGTAGGGCACTTACAGAACCAGCGCCCCAGGACAAGCACAACAAATGCGACTTACCCGGCACCAACTCGACTATTAGCTGGAAGCCCACGCGTTCGAAGGCACAGTCACTGGGGCTGCCATCCACTTACAGACAAGGATTAAGTTACGCGGAAAGGGAATTGTTATCAGAGCTCTGTATTGCACACACTTGCACCACCATCCCGATGCTCATTTAGCTGTCCCATTTGTGCATCAATTTTCTTATTGAAATCTTCTGAAATGCGCCGTCATATCGCCTTGGTCCCATCCATGAGTAATGGGACATAGACAAGAACATTTAGAAAGCTCAAACTCACGAAAGTCTACAGGGAAAGCATTACACGTCATCACAGGAATATTATCGAAATGGTACACAGCGGTGATTTCCATTTCCTTTCCATGTGTTAAAAGGTGATTTCTGCTAAGCTATAAGACATGACTCTGAGCTTTCTTCTGAAAATGGCATGAGATTTTGATATCAGTATCATGAAAGATAGGCATTCGACGGGATATATTCATTCCAAGAAGTTTTGTCTAATAGCACACCGACTTGACTTTTGGCATTCGTAGACTCTCAACATTCTGTGACAGCTGTACCATTTTCATACATCTTGTGATTGACATTTTCCTACTCGGAATCAAAGTCACAAAAAGTGACATCAATTCGCCATTCATTCTGTAACGTAGACAATTTCCCGTCACTTGTTACTGTACTTGGGTTGCCTTTTATATGTAAGTGTTCCTGCGATCCGAATACATTGAAAATATCAAAGTATTCGTTGATGAGAGTGCATTGAAAATATCAATGTAGCGGAATTTCTTTGAATGTTATTTGTAGTTTTCAGCAGAATATAATTTACGTAGGAATGTTTGATAAAAGATAGCTAAATTTTGAAAAATATCTCTCACACTTCCAATTGCTATGATAATTTTTCAAATTGCTGTAACTTCCAGACAGTGAGGCTACCGCTGATTCCAAGTGTTTAGAAATTAGGAAGAATATGCTTATTTTAACTTTCCGTCCTTGTTTCCTTCTCTTGTGGAAATTGTGTTTGTCTCTCCTTTATTGTTCTGTTCTTTACGTCATATCAGAGTTTCCCAAAATTTCTCACTATGTGCCAACAACTGACAGATGGTCAAAACGTAATTGACATAATTAAACTTTGTGTGGGGTTAGAGAGTGGTGACGAGACATCTTTGTGAGCTAAATCTTACCTGCTTTTCTGTTACGTCTCGAGTGACATTCGTTATACACTGCCGGACAATTGCTAAGGACGGATGACAATAGCAACGATAGCAACCATAAAATGGAAGGCAGGAAAATGTGGAAATTAGCATAAGTGCGGGATACAGTAAGACGTGCTGTGCGTATGCAAATTTTGGATTACCGAACTTGTTCGTGACGTCATAGCGCTGATAAGAGATATAAAGGATTTGTCGCGTATTGACCGTTGTTGTTCAAACGCAAAGTTGAAAGGGAAAAAATCAATTGACGAACTTGCAATTTTTAGTATTTCTTCCTGACATCACCTAGATGATTTTACGCGTGGCCGTATTATTGGCAAGATTAAAGAAGGGCGAAAAATAACAGATGTTGCCAGGGAGTTCGACGTCAGCCACAGTGTTGTTTCAAGGCTTTGGAAATCATTTCAAAAAAATGGAGAGTGTAGCAAACGTCACGGGGGAGGTCGTGTTCGCAGTACGATACCTGCAGAAGATCGGTACATAGTGCTATCAACAAAAAGACACCGGCGCAGCACAGCTAGTGAGGTAGCAAATCAGTTTATGGCTGCTACTGGCAAGCGGATCTCCCGAAAAACTGTCGCCAGACGTTTGCATGAAGGAGGACTATACGCCCGCCGTCCTGTTGTGTGCATCCAATTGTCCAGACGTCACCGTACCGCCCGTTTGCAATGGTGCCATCAACATCGCAATTGGACTGATAACGACTGGTCTGCTGTCCTCTTCTCAAATGAGAGTAGATACAGTCTATCGTCTGATTGTCGACGACAACTGATCTGGCATGATAGTGGTACTGCATATTGTCCAGCAAACATACAGGAAAGGGACCGATATCCGACATGTAGTGTCATGGTATGGGCTGGCATCATGATCAATGGCCGTGCGTCCCTCTATGTGCTTCCAACTGGGACTATGACTGGCCAACGATACATTAATGATGTTCTGCTACCTCATGTTCGCATGTTCCGTGGTGCTGTCGGTGATAGATTCATTTTCATGGACGCAACGCAACATGTCATCGAACAGTCGTTGTCCAGGAGTGTCTTGAGAGCGAGGATATTCAACGCCTCGTATGGCCAGCACGTTCTCCAGATCTGAATCCCATTGAAAATGTGTGGGATGCTTTGGGGAGGAGTCTTGCTGGTCGCCAATGCCCTCCAATAAACAAGGACACCCTCATCCGTGCACTGACAGAGGAATGGGATAAATTACCCCAACAGCTGCTTGATAATGTTGTGCAAAGCATGACACGACGTGTGGAATCTTGCATCGCCCTCCGTAAGGTGTCCCGTATTGACATCTTACGCCGGAACGCCCGCGGACGGTAATTGCATTTTTTCCACGTTTACGTATTCTGCACAAAATGGCCTGTTTGTCCCTTGAACACGTTCCAAAGCCTTTTGGATTTCAGAGCACAATAAATTGTCTTTCTTGTAATGTCCTGGCATTCTGACATTATTTTATTTTACTTGGCATCCAACCACACTTACTTTTTTATGCGCTATATAGCCGTTTATGATCCGTCCTTAGCAATTGTCCAGCAGTGTACTAACAGCGTTCAAAAGTTTAAATGTGTTAAAGCGAGAGATTTTCTGCTAAGAGTTAAACTTATCCGGAGTTCCAATATTGTGTGTGAGTTTTGTGTAAAATTTACTTCGCAGTTCTGCCGCGTCTGTATGCTGCAAAAGAAGCATGAATCAAGTGATGGCTTAGCAGCTGACCTGTAAATTGATATTTCAAGTGTATTTCCATTTTTATATTTAGTCCAGAACTATTCGGTTCAGTACTTTTATTAAGTATAATCTAGGTCTAAGTGTTTTAGTGACACATAGCTTAACCTTAAATCAGCTGGAACGAATTCAGAAATGTGTTTTGTACCATTTCGTTCAAGTACATTGCAGCTTAAATACTTAAATTAAATTTTGTGACGTAATACATAGGTAAAGCACGTTTCACGACGACAAATCTTCAGCGATATATTCCGTCTGTGTAGTTTAGTTGGGAGAACAACTTACTCCAAAATGAGGGGGCGCGACTTCGATCCACGTCACGGACAAATTTGTTTTTCCCCAATTCCACAAAATCTAACAATTGAATCTGTAAAATTTGGCCATATATTAATCACATGAATACAGAATATTTTAACGATAAAAGAGATATTAACGACTGTGATAGAGCGCATGTTCCAATAGCGAATCGACATTTTATATATGTTCCAGCTTTTATGCATACACAAACACTGATAAAAGCAAAACAAGTTAGTAAAATTATGCAATGCATTGATTATTATGATACGCTTTCCAACATACAAGAAATCATCACTCAAGTTATTACTCAAGTTATGAGGATAATGGCTATGAATATATCTCGCTGCCTTGACCCCATTTCTATCATATTAAACAGAATGTGTTCAGTATACCTACGAAACAACATACTAAAGTTTTACCGCAATAGAAACATTTTTAGCCAAGTTATGAGGATAAAAGCTTTGGAATAAATCTCGCTACTGTACGCTGCCCTTCGACCCCAATTTCGATTATATTCTACAGATACCTACGAAACAACATCATGAAGTTTTGTCGCAATCGAAGCATTTTTACGTAAGTTATGACGCATGAGGAAAATGGAATGGATTCCGCTTCTATGCCCAGTCTTTTGAACCCGTTTCGTTCATTTTCAACAGGGTTCGTCCCCAGGTTGTCTCCTACCACATACTACAATTTCATCGAAATCGAACCATTTTTACGCGATATACGCTTCTTCAACCTACGGTTGGAAAGCGTAAAAAAAAGGAAAATAAATGTTGATATTTGAGTTAGAATTCAAGCTTTCCACAAAACCGTGTGCATTCCATCCTGCCTTCTTCGAATGGAAACGTTATTATTAGACGTACAAATAAGTTTCAAAGCGTTCTCTGTGTGACGTATACCTCTAATTTACATATCCGACATTTACCGCGTTGTTGTCATGTGACCGTAACTGGTCCAGAGTATAAAATGTGACACAGAAGTTTGCTCAATAGTCAGATGCACTTGCACATCGGTAGGTGAAAGAGTACAACAGATACGGCATTTATTCGACACTACATTCGTTACGAATTTCACCAAGGAAAATCTGTATGTTCTGTTCTTGGGGGAAATTTTGTATCGAAAAGCACGTGTGAGTTTTGGTTTAGACGGTTTGTGATTTTGATGTTAGCGATCGGGAACGTAGCGACGCCCCTCAGAAGGTTGCACATGAGGAACTGCAAGCATTGCTGGATAAAGATTCGTCTCAAACGCAAAAAAAAAAACTAGCTGAACAACTGGGAGTAACTCCACACACCATTTCCAGTCGTTTACGCGCAATGGGAAATATTCAGAAGGAAGGAAAATGGGTGCCACATGACCTGAGCGCGAGGAACAAGGATAAACATGTCATGAAGTCTTTGAATCTGTAGAATAAACAACACAAATTAAGTTCTTTGGAAAATCGTTAGGGGTGAAAAAGTGGTTATGGTACGACAATCCCAAACGCAAAAAACACTGGGCTAATCCCGTTGAAAAAAACGACTTCGACACTGAAACGCAATATTGACTCCATGAAAGTTCTGCTGTACATCTGGTGCGATACAAAGAATGTGCTCTATTATGAACTATTGGAACAGAGTCAAAATGTTACTGCTGATCGCTACAAGCAACAATTGCTGCGATTGAACCAAGAAATCTGTCGGAAACGTCAATTCATAGGCAAAGGATTGCTTCCCGAGAAATTACTGCATGAGAACGCTAGGCCTCACGTCGCGAAATCTGTCAGGGAAACGTTATTGATGCTTGGTTGGGACGTTTCGGAGCACCCGGCATGTAGTCCAGATATAGCCCCTTCAGACTATCATTTGTTCCGATCGATGCAACATAGTTTGTCTGCTGTACGGTTCCGGTCATTTGACGAAGTTCAAAAATGGGTTGACGACTTCATCGCGTCACACGACGAAGTATTCTTCATGGCTGGAATCCGTCAGCTGCCCGACCGATGGCGGAAGATGATAGATAATGACGGCGCATATTTTGATTCGTAAAGGTATCGTTGTTTTCTCTCAAATTACGTGTTGCTTGTCTTAAAACGCGTTAAAACTTATTTGTACACCTAATAGATTTGACGTTTTGCAAGGTGCTTGAACTTGGAGCATCACAGACATCATTTGACGTTTTGCATGGTAAATATTACATTGGTTTTATGGAAAACCCACTGCAATATTTACGAAATGAAATTCTAAAGAATACATTTAGAGCCGCCGAAGATGAAGAAAAAGGAATAAAGAAAATAACGCATAAATGAGAAATTTATACCGCCATTTAGGCTGCTTGTAGGGTTAATGAAGTAAAAGTACGGCTGAGATTGGATCTTCGTCTTGAAGGAAAGGGCGAAGTAAAGATACATATTGTCATCATCATCACCGTCAACCAATATCAATCCACTGCTAGATGAAGGTCTTCCCAAGTTTCTTCCTCAATTGTCGGTTTTGAGCAAGTCACCAGTCTCCTCCATATCACTCCCGCATGCTTATACGTGATATATATACACTGAGTGGCCACTTTATTATGACTACCTCACAATTTTAAGCAAATGAGCTATGGCTGCACGCTGTTGCCGCCAGAGGGCGAGGCTAGTATAAAAAGGAAAAAGGGAAAGCTTAGTGATTGCGACAATAGTATAAGCAGTTTTTGGGTGACAAGATGGGTAAAAAATGCGATTTGACGGACTTTCAACGTGGGAGGATTGTAGGAGCTCGGAGCCATGGAGCGAGTATCACCGAAACCGCCGTATTCGTGAAATGCTCCAGAGCAGCTGTTGTTCAACTGTTAAAAGACTGGACTGTCAGCCAAAAAAACTGGGTTTCTACGTGCAACGTGTGGTCGTCTTCGACTAGTGACTGCTTGGGCGGAAAGCAGATTGTTCAGACTGGTAACAGACAACAGAAGGGCAACAGTGCAGCAAATTACAGACCATCTTAATCAAGGATCCCCTCAAATGATATCTGCACGCACTGTTCGTCGTACACTGCATCGGATGAGATATGGCAGCCGAAGGCCTGTTCGAACACCTTTGCTGTCTGCAGTTAACAAGAGAAAACGTCTCCAGTTCGCACAGGAGATCAAGGATTGGACAGTCGATAATTGGAAACAAATTATGTGGTCCGATGAATCATGTTTTTAGTTGCACCATGCCGATGGCCGAGTGAGAATTTGGCGGAAACAGCACGAAAACATGGACCCCAAATGCATTGCTACAACCCTTCAAGCTGGTGGAGGCAACGTTATGGTTTGGGGAATGTTTTTCTAGCATGCTTTGGGCCCTTTTATTTTGTGTTGATCAACGTTGGACTGGCATATCATATCTAAACATCGATGCGGACCAAGTGCATCCTGTCATGTGGATGGTTTATCCCAATGGCGATGGCTACTTTCAACAAGATAATGCGTCCTGCAATAGTGCTCGTATTGTACAGGATTGGTTTCAAGAACATGCCGGTGAGTTCACTTTGCTTAGGTGGCCCCCACAATCTCCAGAGCTCGACACTATTGAGAATTTGTGGGACGAAGTTGAACGAGCCATCAGACAGCTGGATCCACAACCCTGAAATCTCACACTTCTGGAAAGTGCTATTCATCAAGCATGGTCTCAGATTATACAAACCACCTATCACCATCTCATGGAGTCCATGCCACGAAGAATTGACGCAGTATTAAAGGCAAAAGGTGGCCCAACGAAGTACTGAGGGGGTGGCCATAATAAAGTGGCCAGTCAGTGTATATATATATATATAACATCATCATCACCATTCTCAACAATTATCAGTCCACTGCCGGATGAAGGTCTCCCCAAGATTATTCCACAACGGTCTGTCTTGTGTCAGTGTCTTCCATATTACTCCCGCATACTTTTGAATTTCAACCACCCATCTTCCATGTGGTCTTCTTCTGGGCCTTTTCCTGTCCCTTGGAATCCAGTCTAAAATTCCATTTGTCCATCGATGGTCTGTCCGTCTGGCAGTATGTCCAGCATATTGCCATTTCAGGGATTATATTCTGATCATATCTTCCACTCTTGTCATTCTCCTGATCAACGAGTTCCTCTACTTATCTCTCCCGGTTATGCGTCCTTGAGGTTTTTTTCTTTTGGTTTTTTTTTTAATTGGAGGTTTAACGATTACCGTGAGCAACTCAATGGGCAATAAGCAGTCGCCAGTCCCTAATTTTAGGTTACTGGTTCCAGGGAAAGGAGAGAGCCAGTGCCGTAAGACAAACCAAACACAACATCCATGCCTCACCGGGATTCGAACCCGGACCCCTTACGGACGAATGATCAGAGGCCATCGCTTAGACCACTGCGCCACCGGGGCAGCCGTCTTTGAGTTGTCTGCAGTCTTTGTATGTCGTTTTTAGTTCAGGTCATACGTAAGCACTGGAAGGATGCATTGATCAAACACTTTTCTTTTAAGACATAATGGCATATTGCTCTTAATAACTGCACTGTTTCTTCCAAAAGCTCTCCAACCAAGTTTTATACGACGATTAATTTCTTCATCAATGGGACCCTAACTTGATATCTACTGTCCAAGGTAAATGTAGATATTTGTTATATCGAGCTTTTCCCCATCAATCGATAAATAATAACTTCTTGTAAAATCATTGTGCATCACTTCTGTCTTCTGAAAGTTCATTTTTAATGTCACTTCTTTACTCTTGTCAACAAGTTCATGGATCATATTCTGAAGCTCTGAAGGAGTAGTTGAAAAAATGTCCACGTTATCAGCAAAACGAAGGTGAGTTAAATAATATCGATTACCGTCCAATGATTGGATGTAATTTTGCAATGTGGCGTTAAAGAGCTTGAGAAATAGTGAATCACCTTCTCTTACTCCCTTTCCAATTTTTATTGGTGCTGCATTCTCAAATAGCTGAACCTTTGCACTATATATATAGTGCAAAGATTCTCTAATCTTGGGCAGCTGAACCCGAAGAGAAGGGGGCCTACACCACGAGACAGGATCACTACGACATGTCTCATCTGGGACTTGTGTCTCTGTTCAGCTCAGTCGACTGGTCAGATATCTACGCCTCTGACGATTCCGTCGCCCATGCGTTCTTCTAAAGTGTCAAAATAGTTTTAAACTAAGTAAGAAAAGCCAGTTTTTTAAATGAAGTGAAAACGTCATCCCTTTTAGATTTGAAATAAATTTATGACCGATTGAGGGTTCAGGGTACGCGAACAATTCTACCTTTGTCAAAGCAATTCGTTCTCTTTCTTTCAAAGTCACCCTGGTAGCAGAGAATTCAGGAGATATACTACACTGGCGTGCAAAAATTAAGGACGAGACGGTTTTCGAATGTAACGTCGAGCAGAAGTGCTCCACATCGACTCAAATCATACCATAAGATCCCCAAGATGTAAGAATATGGGACAAGTGAGCAAAACCGTCCAAACAAGGAATCCAAAGGATACAAAGACACTTTATTGAAAAGGTGGCTTCGAGCACAACTGGGCAGAAGGCTGGTCTAAGAAAAATTGAGTCTTTAGTAGGGTATATGATCACCCCTGACTGCGTTGCAGGATTTGCAACCTCTGTCCATGCTGAGGATGAGGTTGTCAAGGAGCTGTTAAGGCATCGCGGTCCATTCCTCTTGTAGCACCAATCGCAGCTGCGGAATCGTTGCTGGCGGCTGGTGACGTGCTGCCATGCGTCTCCCGTAATGGTCTCACACGTGCTCGATTGTCTTTAGGGCGAATCCATGTGTTGAATATCTTCACTCTCCAACAGCTCTGCGGCAGCCGCTGTACGATGAGGTGTTGTGTCTTCGTCCATGAAGAGGAACTCAGGGCCCACAGCACCTATAAACAGGCGCACGTGAGGCAGGATAACCTCGGAACAATAGCGGACACCAGTGACTGAACGTCCTTGGAAGATGTGGAGTTCAGTACGGCTACCAAGCATGATACCGCCCGAAACGAGAACTCCGCCACCTCCAAACCGGTCCCTTTCGATGATGTTGGAGGTGTGATTGCGGGTTTCCTGCTCCCTCCAGATGTGTATACGTGTATAATCGCTCATCAGACTAAATCAGCTCTCATCCGTAAAGAGAACTCGACCCCATTGCTGATGTGTCCAGTTCTTGTGTTCCTGGCACCACAGAAACCGCCGTCTTCGATGAGCAGGCGTTAATGGCACACACCGTACTGGTCGCCGTGCAAATAGACCACCTTTGTGCAGTCTCCTGGCCACGGTAAAACGCGGTAACGGACGTCCAGTTGTCCGTTACATGTGCCTTGCGATTTCTCCTTCTGTCTGCCGTCTGTCGCTTCTTGCCTGTAGGAAAATATACCAATCGTCCACCGCCATGGTTTCTCGTGGACGACCACTGCTATAAACTCTCAGACAGCTGTCCCGTCGTTTGAAATGCTCTCCAAGCTCGTGAAACGATGCTGTGAGCGTTCCCGAACTCCTCGACCACACTAGTCCCACTTTGACCTTCTTCCAACTTCCCAATGACGCGACCTCGGGTAAAGTCATCCAGATGTCGTCTACTGAATTGCCTGTTGTCCATATTACACGGTGAGAGCAACTCGACGTCGTTCAAACAGATGTACACCGTGCAATAGCTTTCACCGAATTGCTGAGCATACACCGCTCGTGTGCTTTATACTCTTCCGACACTCCCCCTCCCTCCTACGTCATGCTGCATATATGCGCATGCCCTACCGTACCGGACCCTAGCCTATCTGCTGAGTGGTCTTTTGGTCTGTTCTGCCTGCTCGTTCCGCTGTTATGCTAATTTCTGCTCTTCTGCCTTAATTTTTTGAATCGTGAGTCAGGCTCCACGTCACCAATAAGGCAGGGGGTGATGTGCTTATCCTATGGTGCACCAACCCCTGCCTAATTAAGGACCACTGCACTCTTTCCTTAAACCAGTGGTCCTTTATTAGAGGCGTGCGATATACACAAGGTATAGATTTTCATAGGATAAATAAACCCCGGAAATCAAGGAATAGTAACCATTGCTAGAATTAGAAATGTCTTTAAACTGAAACATTAATGTATGGGAAAGGAATTTCCCAAAATCTAGTTTTGTATAAAAAAAAATGTTTTTGTGTTAGAAAAAGCTTGCGTCTGTTTTAGGATCCACCAGCAATTCGTGCTCTCAGAGAGGCAGTGCATTCCGTCGAACAAGAGCTTATAGCAAAGACATCAATGGAAGATTTACGGCATGCCATGCATTTGAAATCAAAGCATTTAAGCAGAAGCAGACATGCACTTACGAATTGCAGGCGCTCTCAGTGAGCCCGTGAGGAAACGATTTCTTTCAAAAGGAATAGAGGGCTCTCAAGCATTATTCCGAAGTCTAGTGATAGTGATATTCTACGCTATTATCTAGTTCCGTGCCCAGAGCAAGAGAAGGACGTGGAGTTTAATTAAGACCGCAGTATTGATTGTTTCCATTTGTGTTGAAAATGAGAAAAGGAAGAAGCTTCATCACCAGGGGGTGATCCCCTGACCGTGATGGTGTTAATGAAACTTCAGTCTTCACAAATGGATCCATTCCAGCATCTCAGAGCGCACTCACTTTCCTAGATAAAGGCCAGAAGATTAAGATCACCTCGAGCGGGGAGTGCCCTGCTGCGATATATCAAAGCAACTTTCCAGTAATCAAACTCCGAATAAAAATATAAGATGGCACAGATACTTATGCCAACCATCTGTTTGAATTAAATGTGAAGTGGTGCGAGAATCTCATGAAAAGTATTCGAATTATAAGGAGTTTCCACGTATTGTTGTTGCGCAGCGCAAAACACTCTGCGCTTTTTCAAAAGTCCATTTTCTCGTTCTCAAACACAGTTGCTTGGAATCCTAAGAGACTGAAGAACTGGATTTTTTAAAAAAGACAGTTATTTGAATGCGAACATTTCATTATCTACTGAGGAAAACGTACCGGCAAGTAGAGAGATTTCTAAAGAACACACACCTCATCATCTAAAGGCTTTGTGAAATTATTTCAGTAAGAAGACATTGCTTTGACCATATGCACAATGAAGGACATTTACAGCGTTAATCATGCTTTTCCAAAAGTTGGTAACAACACATTTTCTGTCATTCTATTACAAATATGGAGCACTTCCAAATTATGTCCACACTAAAGGCACAATACTGGGATACCCTGAAGTGCTAATTAATTAGGAACACACAATAACAAACAAATACGTACCATTCTCATTCGCGCACGCAACTATGACGTCGAGATAGAACATAAGCAACAGGCTACGTCTATCCCTAAAGCTCTGACATCATCAGTACTTGCAGCGCCATCTGCATTTATTATGCGGCCGAAATCAGAACTAAGCTCACCGCTATCCCACGATTTATTAAATCAAGGAGAAACACCGGAAAATAAAATAAAGTTAGTAAGACAAACGATTTCATCTGTGGCAATACGCACATGCTCGAACAACTGTCTGTGACGTTTGTTCTGTTACGTAAGTGTTATGTCGTGTTTTATTTCATTTTCTTCGCATTGCAAAGTAATTTCATAAAACGGAATAAAATTGCAAAGTAATATTGTAAAAAGGAATAAAACTGCTAAGTAATGTCATAAAAAGGAATCAGCTTTATTTTATTTCATGACAAGTTAATAAAATCATGCAATACATTGATTATGATACGCTTTCCAACATACCAGAAATCATTACTCAAGTTATAAGGATAATGGCTGTGGAATAAATCTCGCTCCTGTGCCCTGACCTTTGACCCCATTTCGATGATATTTAACAGAATTGGTTCAGTATATATCCGGAACAACTTACTACAGCTTTGTCGCAATAGAAGCAGTTTTAGTCAAGTTATGAGGATAATGGCTATTGAACAAATTTCGCTCCTATGCCCTGATCTTTCACCCCATTTCGATGGTATTCAACAGAACCGGTTCAGTATACGTACTTCCGGAACAACATGATAAAGTTTTGTCGGATTCGAAGCATTTTTAGTCAAGTTATGAGGATAATGGCTGAGTAATAAATCTCGCTCCTGTGTTCTGACCTTTGATCCCATTTCGATAATATTCTACAGAACCAGTTCAGTATACCTATGGAACAACATACTAAAATTATGTCGCAATCAAAGCATTTTTACGTAAATTATGACGCATAAGGGCTATGTAATGGATCCCGCTCCTATGTCTTGACCTTTGACCCTATTTCGCCCCTTTTCAATAGGTTTGTCCCCTACCACATACTAAATTTTCATCGAAAGCGAACCATTTTTACGCGAGTTATCGTGCGGACAGACGGACAAAGCTGGAGCATATACACACCTTTAAACTACAGTTGGAAAGCGTAAAAAAGGAACAAGTAAAATTGGAAGAAAATAACTGCTGGTGAAATTTTGATTCACTGTGATGGAAATTAAAAAATGGACTGGTTCCGTTAATTTCTTTTTTTGTAAAAAAAAAAATGGAACAAGATAAAACTGAAAGAAAACGTCGCTTAAATGGAGAACGAAAATGGCGATGGTGTGCAAACCAGTCTTCATAAAACCTATGAAACCTTTGAAGAAACACAAGACATACAAATTACAGACGTAGCCTATTATACAGGTTTTACGTATATGCATGTACATGTATTTTACGATTCGTGTTACAAAAATTTCAGTCACAGCTTTTTCACTGGTGCATGGCACGGGCTATGAGCTAGTATCTGAATAAAGAGCTAACTGCAAAGAATACAGATGTGTGCAAGGGTTGTCCCAAAACAACTGAGAATGTTTTTATGAAAAAAATATGCATACCTTAATTATCAAGGAAGTGTCTTGATCTCAAAAACTACACAGTCTTGTGACGATTATATACATATATATTAAGATAATACAACGTATTTTGTAACAAATATATATATTTTTAAGCCGACCATGGTTTCGCTGGGTATTGACCTAGCTTCATCAGTACGAATGGCACGTAAATATTCAAATTGTATATGACATCATAAATGGTGAAGGTCTAGCCATGGGCAGTTCATTATCACCTATATTATGCGAAATCTATATGCGTCGATTTGAAGAAAAACTTTTCAAACTCGTGAAATTTGACTTATGGAGACGATACTTTCGTTCAATTGAAGGGAAAACAATATGAAATTCCGGAATTAGTGAAACTTATAAATTCCATTGATACCCACATTCAATTCAGCTATGAAACTGAAAATAACGGATGCGTACCATTCCTTGACGTCCTGGTAACTCGTTCAAATGGATCTCTCGCAACCACAATTTATCGGAAGCCTTTCGCTGTTTTCTCTCCTCCACATGTTAAGTCCAATCACCCTTGGCAAGAAAAACACAGCGCCTTTTACAGTTGCGTATATAGCGCGATACATGTATGTTCAGATAAATACAGTTTGGAAAAATAACTTTATTGCCTTAGACGTGTTGCAGTACAGCGAGAATACAACATTTACATTATAGCCCAGGCTCTAACAAAATTCCGGAAACCGAAACCTATCTCCACGTTAACCCCTGTGATGCGTCCATTGCGAAAGAATTTTGTCATTATTCCATTATCCCGTGACATTGTCTTCAAAATTTCAAAAATTCTCAATACCTTTCATTTTAAGGTGATTTTTAAACCCATAAACGAAATGAGATCTTTAGGATCAAAGGACTATGTTGAAGACAAAAAAAACGTTGGGAATTTATCAAATGCCATGTGAATGTGACGTTTCGTATATAGGACAGACCCGAGCCTTGCGTTTTTGATTGAAGGAGCACAAGACCTATATTCGGAATTGTGACCTAAAGAAGTCATCGACGGCTAAACACTGTTACGAAAAGGACCATAAATTTCTTTTTGAAAGAGCAAAACTAAATGACAAGCCAGATTCAACCGTCAAACTTGATATTTTGGAAGCTTTCCAAAGTCTTCGCAACTTTTTAATGGCATAGCATCCACGCCATTTCTATCAAGCGCGTGGAATCATCTAACCAAAACACGTGACTGCAAACACCATTTATGATGTCATATACAATTTGAATATTTACATCCTGATGAAGCTAGGTTAATACCCAGCGAAACCATGGTCGCCTTGAAAAAAAATATTTGTGACAAAATACGTTGTATTATCTTAATATATATAAATTCAGTAGTCATTTGTTTCCGACATATTGTCCGTTGAATCTAATATAGGTGTCCCAACGTTTCCCCCCTTTTTGAATGTCTTCTAGAATTCTTCTTTTGCAATGCTGTTGAATCACCCCTGCGGAGCTGTAATAGGTTGTTGATCAGCCTTCAATTGTTCCCGTAATGTCTTTTTTAAAAAGGGGAACAACCAGAAGTCACATAGTGACAACTCCGGACTACATGCATTTTGGGGTATCAACTTGATATTCATTTTCTCCTAATAAGAAATAACAGAGCTGGCTATGTGCGGCCCTGCATTGGGCCACTCATGAAAATAAATGGGGAACCCAATTTGAACAAACTCATTTCATGCTGGTTGAAATTCTGTGAATTGATTATTTTGAAATTTGAACCCTATCTTTGATATCTCTAATTGATAGTTGTCTATCTTCCCGTATAATAACACCTACTGTATTGATGTTTACCTCCATAACACTGGTTGAAGGTCATCTTTCGTGCGCGAGCCTCAGACTCACGACTATCCATAAATTGTTTATGATATTGCTAGTTTTCCTAGACATTCATATGTACAAGCCTCTTGCATAAACTGTTAAAAATTGGTATTTAGAAGTAAGTAAAATGCACTCGTTTTTGAGTACATTCTGGGATTATAATAGGTCCGAGTACTTGCGTCTCATTTTGGAAAATGAAACGTACTCATTTTTGAGTGCATACAAGGACTCAATTGTAAGTATATCTGGAATTTATAATTTGAAATGCATGTATTCATTTTTGAGTACATATATTTTAAATATATGCATTAAAATATGTATATTTTAAATTTATGTGCTCTAACTTCCTTCAGTTTCTGTGCCCTTTCGGGCAGGTCACAGAAACTGAAGGAAGTTAGAGCGAATCTAGCTATTCTTACAGGATAGTTTGTAAGAGAGAGAGAGAGAGCACACTAGATGGCGCTACCGTACAAGCGTACGATTTTGCCCATAGAAGGCAGAGATAAATTAGGAGGAGGGGCTTAATAATGAACATTTTTACATGTAACCAGGGGATTCCTACCCGGGGGCCTTCACTTAATGTGCTCGTCCGATGCACAGCGGATATTCAGCGATTGTGTGAAATTCAGACCACCACGCTTATCATACTACGTTTGTACCTGGGGTCTCTCCATCAGCAGTCTGAATTTCTAACAACCAAGACATCCGCGGCTCGATTTCAAATTTGTAATACGTTTACTACATACTGTACATACTAATTTATTCATAGAATCAACCGGGAGTATATTATTCGATGGCACATCTGGGATATTTAATATACTCGTTGTCACATGCTGGGCAAATGGAATACACAATTTTATGGAAACATATATTGATGAAGCGACAATATATTATTTATGAGATTGACACAAATATACACTGAAGAGCAATTGAATTAGAAACACTGGCGTTATGCAAATGTGGCGCTGTGGGCGGCCCTGTAAACGGAAACGTCATGACGAATGCAGCGATCCTACAATATTAGGAGTGATGCGACGAGAATCAGTAAGAGTCGGACGCAGTATGGGTAAAACGAAGGATCTAAGTGCATTTGATCGTGGGAAAATTGTCGGGGCCCGACGAATGGGTCACTGCATCACGGAAGTCGTGCAGGCACTGGGATTTTCGCGATCCACTGTGTCCCGGGTGCACCGTGAGTACATCGAATCCGGTAAAACCATCCCTGCGAGGTCCAACTGCCGTGCACACCAGCATGTGGATGAACGGGGTCATGGTCGGCTAGCTCGAATTGTAACAGCTGATAGACGGGCCACAGTGCAAGAAATCACTCGGCAATTTAACGCTGTTGCACAAAAACGTGTATGGGGTACAGAAGCCATCGTCCCACGAGGGTACCGCTGCTGACCGCACATCACAGGGTGCAAAGATTAGCATGGGCGAGGGAAAATCATACCTGAACCCTAGACATGTGGAGAAATGTTGCCTGGACTGATGAGTCGAGACTCACGTTTGTATATGCGGATGGTAGGATACGAGTATGGCGTAAACCACAAGAAGTGATGGATCCTTCTTGCCAGTAAGGTACTCTTCAAGATGGTGGGGGTGGCATTCTCCTCTGGGGACTGTTTACGTGGACTGAAATGGGACCTCTGGTACGTGTGACATCGTCCCTCACAGGTCAACGTTACCGGGATATCCTGGACGACCATTTCCTCCCGTTTGTGCGTCTTTAACATCCTACTGGGGACCTCATCCTGCAACAAGACAATGCACTGTGCCATCGCTCCCGAATTGTATCCGAATGGTTGGATGAACCCTCCACCGATGTAACCTCGATTCCTTGGCCAGCTAGGTCACCTGACCTTAATCCCATCGAACACATCTGGGATGCCATCGAGAGAGATGTTCGAGGCTCTGACCCCCTCCATCAAATATTCGTGAACTATGGGAGCTTGTTCATGGGTCATGGATCCGTATGGCTTCCCAACGCTTCCGGTGTCTTGTCGAGTCCATGTCGAGACAAATCGCCGCCGTCATCAGGAGGAAAGGAGGTACTACACGTTACTAGACAGGAATCTCTAATTTTATTGCTCTCCATTGTAGTTAATGTAAAAACGTACAGAAATATATTTTATGCATAATTAAATTACTTGTGATCAGTGACTTTGTTGTAATAATTATTTATGTGTGTCATTTTACACATCTATTAAACTTAAACAATTTCTCTTGAAATCTATAATATCTAAAATGAAGTGATACGAGATTATATTTATATTTATTGACGCAGTTATTTGTAAGTACGTATGGTTACTTATATTTGAGCATGTCATGTATTCGTTTACGATACGATTGTACTTAAAAGAAAGAGTAAGTTCAGGTTCTCATTTTTAAGTAGAATTTTTTTAACAGTGTACGAAGGAAAGTCTTTCAGACAGACTCTTTAAGTCAACAGCAAAATCTCATGGCGTACCTTTGTTCCTCTTTCACATCCATTTTTTCGAAAAATGACAGCGCGAAAACACTTGTCAGGGATTCACAATACAACGCTTATTAAACTGCGCACTACGGATGACGCATGGTTGATAAACAGTGGGGCCGGTTGGTATGGTTACTACAAAGACTACCGTTTTTCCTAGACTCGTGCACAGGTCGAACGCAGTATTGCACATTTTTTTTATAAAAACATCCCGGTTGTGATCATATGATCATATGTATAGTGGATTTTAGGAAGGGAGTGTCTAACCCCAGGTCTTAAACAACCCTTAGAAATAGGAAGCTAGGAGATTTGGGCTAGAGTACCCGATAGGTTAGTGACACGGAAGCGAAGTAGAAAGGGGGAGGAAGACGCCCTGATTTATTACCGAGTGGCCAGTACCCGGGGTCCGATGGCTTAACGTGCCCATCCGACGCACGGCAGATATTTAGTGGATCGAGCGTTCGTACCTGCCTGGGATTGAACCTGAGGTCCTTTCCGTAGCAGTCACGAACGTTGTCCACTAGGCCACCCGCGGCCCAAACATCCCGGTTATTTTGGGGCAAGCTATGTATATAGCGGCAATACGTGAAAGGCTTGGGATATAAGAGCATTTTAAATAAGCATAGTAATGAGAGGTAGGCGGGCAGGTGTAAGCATTTCAGAAATGGCAAACTAGCTTGGCTATGCAAGTACAAAGGTATCTGAGGTGTACAGAAAGTGGTGCACAAACAGCAAATCATACAGTCAGATGCCTTCCTATGGGCGACAGCGACTGGCAGATCTTCGAGGGCAGCGGTGGATGGAAAGGAATGTACTAGGTAAAAGACGATTTCTATTGCGTTAAGTAACCGTGCAATACAAAAACTGTTCCGCGAGGATAATTTAAGCATGCGCGGCCAGTCGCACATCAGCACGAATAGGCTGTAATAACAGCCACCCAGTTCGTGTGATATTCGTCTATACTACGAGTGAGGCAATTAGGTAATGAAAATTACTTGTTTTAAATCCCTGTAAAAACGCACGGATCGAGAGCGCATGAGTTTTTTTATAAGTCATTTATCAGCTACGCGGTGGCAACAGCGTTTGCGTGAGAATTGTGCAGACGATTATTTACGATGGATATGACGTCATTCGGCGAAAAGCATTGTTACATTGTTGTCATGGAGCAGAGAGCAAATTTCCTATTATGTTTGAAAATCGGTAAAACTGCATCTGAGTCAGTTGAATTATTGCCTGGCGTACATAGGGACTGATTGCCAATCTGGTGCCCTAATATTCCGATGGTATGCACGTTGCTAAGGTGGGCTGGAAGATTTGGAAAATGACGAAAGGCTCGGATGCCTGATTTTAGTGGGCACGTCTGAGCTCATTGAGAAAGTTCGCGAAAGGATTAAAATGATCACGGGGTGACCATGAGGATGATGGAATGTTAGCTAGGTTTTAATGAGGTGACGATTCGAAAACTTTTAGTGCAAGATTGGGAGATGGGGGGAGGGGAAATGGTTTGTGCTGATTGTGCTCCGCATGATTTGTCAGACGACCAAAAACTTGTACGAGTGGAGTACGCAAAGGAGATCTTGGAGACTACAGAAGCAATGCAATATTTTCTCCGAAGCATTGTGGCAGGCGACTAGACATGGTGATTTTGTTATCATCCTGAAACGTCAGAGTGCTCAGTGGAAATCGCCACAGTCGCCCAAAGGGAAGAAAAGCAGGTTACAGAAATCCAAAAACCAGACAATGCTTGTGTGCTTTTATCACAGCTAGATAATTCTGCATGACTAGTTGATTTGTGAAGGTACAACTCTCACTGGTAATGCTTACACATTTATTTTGGAACGACTGCAAAAGAGGATTGTTCGTGTCAGACGGGGGTACAAAAACCGGGGCAATGATTGTTCGTGTCAAACAACCACTGTTCGTGACACGAATCATTGCCCCGGTACAAAAACCTGGACACTGATTCTTCGTGTCAATTATTGCCCTGAGTACAAAACCCGGGGCAATGATTGTTCGTGTCAGACACGAGTACAAAAACCGGAACAATGATTGTTCGTGTCAATCATTGCCCTGAGTACAAAACTCGGGGCAATGATTGTTCGTGTCAGGCACGAGTACAAAAACCGGAACAATGATTTTTCGTGTCAATCATTGCCCCGAGTACAAAGCCCGGGGTGATGATTGTTCGTATGAGGCACGAGTACAAAAACCGGAACAATGATTGTTCGTGTCAATCATTGCATTGAGTACAAAACTCGGGGCAATGATTGTTCGTGTCAGGCACGAGTACAAAAACCGGAACAATGATTTTTCGTGTCAATCATTGCATTGAGTACAAAACCCGGGGCAATGATTGTTCGTGTCAGGCACGAGTACATAAACCGGAACAATGATTTTTGTGTCAATCATTGCCCTGAGTACAAAACCCGGGGTAATGATTGTTCGTATGGGGCACGAGTACAAAAACCGGAACAATGATTGTTCGTGTCAATCATTGCCCTGAGTACAAAACCCGGGGCAATGATTGTTCGTGTCAGGCACGAGTACAAAAACCGGAACAATGATTGTTCGTGTCAATCATTGCCCTGAGTACAAAACCCGGGGCAATGATTGTTCGTGTCAGGCAGTAGTACAAAAACCGGAACAATGATTTTTCGTGTCAATCATTGCCCTGAGTACAAAACCCGGGGTAATGATTGTTCGTATGAGGCACGAGTACAAAAACCGGAACATTGATTGTTCGTGTCACTCATTGCCCTGAGTACAAAAACCGGGGCAATGATTGTTCGTGTCAGGCACGAATACATATACCGGAACAATGATTGTTCGTGTCAATCATTGCCCTGAGTACAAAAAATAGGGGCAATTATTGTTCGGTTCATGCAAAAGCCGGGGCAATAGTTGTTCGTGTCAACCAACCATTGTTCGTGATACGAACAACCATTACCCCAGTACAAAAACCGGGAAAATGATTGTTCGTGTCGGGCACGAGTACAAAAACCGGGGAAATGATTGTTCGTGTCGGGCACGAGTACAAAAACCGGGGCGTCTCACGATAATGAACCCACACACAAAGCAACCAGTGTACAGCCATTTCTGGCACGAAGACAATTGCGTATACTCAACCATCTACACTAGTCTTCAGTTATGTCACTATGTGATTACTTTATATTCCCTAAATTAAAGCTGTCTTTAAAAGGTAGAGCTTTTCAAGACGTTGAATCCATACAAAGACCTGCGATATCAGCTCTTCACTCAATACCAAAAGATGGCTGCTGCAAGCGCTTATTTTTGCTATCGTGCGACTTCTTGTATTAACCCAAGAGGAATGTACTTCGAATAAAATACCTTCCACTAAGTTTTCCTACTTATCTATTTTTTTAAAATTCACTCTTTTTACCTTATTGCCGCCCTGTGTAAAAACAAAACAATTCGTCTAGTGTGGATACGCGAGCTTCACACCTGGACTCTATACACTGCAGAAATATCGTCTAGTTCGATAAATTGCGTTTTGCACGAAAATAGGATGAACGTAACATGCCGGCAGTAGCACGAGTCGAAGTTTACCAGCTGTTCAGCGTTAACTGCATAAGCTGGTGGAGGTAGTGTGATGATTCTTGGATCTGTTTCCATAGAATATATTAGTTTATTTCTCTGGAATAGCATTTGAATGCCACGAGGTACGAGTATCTTATCATTTCCGACCAGGCACAACAGTAAGATGTTTTTTGATGGACATGGCTACTACCAGCATGATAATGCGCCATGACACAAGGCCTGGATCATCACATCGTAGTTCCAGCAACACGACTGTGACTCCAAAGTATTAAAATGGCACTTACAGCCCCCATTCAGCAGTAGAACACCTGTGGGATGAGATTGAGAGAGACATTCGTAGCAGAGCTCCTTCTCTAACAAGCATTTGGCAGTTGACGGCAGGCAAGGACAGGGCCGCCAGGAACCGGGAGAATTCCCGGTGGACAGCAATATTCCGATCCGGTAGGCCTTATGGTAACTAAAGAAAAAATGCATATATACACTGGCGTGCAAAAATTAAGGACGAGACGGTTTTTCGAATGTAACGTCGTGCAGAAGTGCTCCACATCGACTCAAATCATACCATAAGATCCTCAAGATGTAAGAATATGGGACAAGTGAGCAAAACCATCCAAACAAGGAATCCAAAGGATACAAAGGCACTTTATTGAAAAGGTAGCTTCGAGCACAACTGGACAGAAGACAGAAACGTCCATGTGACAGGCGGCTTCCAAGAGAAATTCAGTCTTTAGTAGGGGATATGAACACCTCTGACGGCGTTGCAGGATTTGCAACGTCTGTGCATGCTGAGGACGAGGTTTTCAAGGAGATGTTGAGGCATCACGGCCCATTCCTCTTGTAGCACCAATCGCAGCTGCGGAATCGTTGCTGGCGGCTGGTGATGTGCTGCCAAGCATCTCCCGAGAAGGTCCCACACGTGTTCGATTGAATTTAGGTCCAGGGACCTTGCGCGCCGATCCATGCGTTGAACATCTTCACTCTCCGACAGCTCTGCGACAGCCACTGTACGATGAGGTGTAGCGTTGTCTTCCATGAAGAGGACCTCAGGACCCACAGCACCTCTAAACAGACGCACGTGCTGCAGGAGAACCTCGGTACAATAGCAGACACCAGTGACTGAACCTCCTTGGAAGATGTGGAGGTCAGTACGGCTACCAAGCATGATACCGCCCCAAACGAGAACTCCGCCACCTCCAAACCGGTCCCTTTCGATGATGTTGGAGGCGTGATTGCGTGTTCCCTGCTCTCTTCAGATGTGTATACGTCCAGAATCGCGGGTCAGACTGAATCGGCTCTCATCCGTAAAGAGAACTCGACCCCATTGCTGATGTGTCCAGTTCTTGTTTTCCTGGCACCACAGAAACCGTCGTCTCCGATGAGCAGGCGTTAATGGCACACATCGTTTTTGTCGTCGTGGAAATAGACCACCTTTGTGCAGCTTCCTTGCCACGGTAAAACGCGATAACGGACGTCCAGTTGGCTGTTGCATGTGCCTTGCGATTTCTCTCGCTGTCTGCCGTCTGTCTCTTCTCGCCTGTAGGACACTATACTGGTCGTCAGCCGCCGTGGTTGGTCGTGGGCGACCACTGTTAAACTCTCAGACAGTGGTTCCTGTAGTTTGAAATGCTCTCCAAGCTCGTGAAACGATGCTGTGAGCGATCCCGAACTCCTCTGCCACACTAGTCGCACTTCCTCCAACTTCCCAATGACGCGACCTCGGGTAAAGTCGTCCAGATGTCGTCTACTGGATTGCCTGTTAGCCATATCACACGGTGGCAGCAACTCGACGTCGTTCAAACTGATGTACACCGTGCAATAGCTTTCACCGAATTACTGAGCGTATACCGCCCGTGTGCTTTATACCTTTCCGACACTCCCCTCCCCACCCCTACGTCATGCTGCATATATGTGCATGCCCTACCGTACCGGACCCTAGTCTATCTCCTGAGTGGTCTTTCGGTCCGTTCTGCCGGCTCGTTCCGTTGTTATGCTAATTTCTCCTCTTCGTCTTTAATTTTTGCACAGCAGTGTATATTTGTACTTCATTATTCTTGTAGAAGAAAACCCAAGATATGCTAAAACGGCAAAATTTGTTTATCAGTTTCACAGCGTCATAAAAAACAAGTTAGTAAAATCATGCAATGCACTGATTATGATAAGCTTTCCAACATACCAGAAATCATTACTCAATTTATGAGGATAATGGCTGTGGAATAAATCTCGCTCACCTGTCCTGACCTTTGACTCCATTCCGATTATATGCAACAGAAATGGTTCTGTATACCGCCGGAATAACATACTAAAGTTTGTCGCGATAGAAGCATTTTTAGTCAAGTTATATGAGGGAAATGGCTGTGGAATAAATATTTCTCCTGTCCCTTGACCTTTGACCCCATTTCGATGATATTAAACAGAATTGGTTCAGTATACCACCGGAACTACATACTAACGTTTTGTCGCAATAGAAGCATTTTTAGTCAAGTTATGAGGATGATGGTTGTAGAATATATATATCACTCCTGTGCCCTGAACGTTGATCCCATTTCGATGATATTAAACATAATTGCTTCTGTACACCTCTGAAACAACATGATGAAGTTTTGTCTCAATCGAAGCATTTGTACGTAAGTTATGACGCATAAGGGCGACGGAATGCATCCCCTGGCGTAAAGGTCAGGACATTTACGCCATTTCGTTCATTTTCGATAGAGTTCCTGCCCAGGTTGTCCCTGGGCAGGTAGTTTTACGCGAGTTATCGTGCGGACAGGCAGACGGACGGACGGACGGAGAAAGTTGGAGCATATACGCTTCTTGAACCTATGGTTGGAAAGCGTAAAAAAGCAAAATAAACAAGAGAGAGAGAGAGAGAGAGATACGTAGCAAATGTTCTATTGAACCAAACACTGTCTTTGACGTAACCTTTCCCACTTCTGAACTTTCAAATTTAAGATTTTAAAAGATCCGTTCCTTTTAGCTGATTTCTTCTACCTCAATCCTCTTCTTGTAATTGCAGCTGCAATTAAATATTCAGTACAATATAATCAAATATGCTGCCAATAATGTGGGATAGAAACTCGAAATTAGTTGTGCATGTTAATGCATTGAGGTTCACTTACGGTAAAATTTGGTTGCTTTATGTATACATATCTACTTTTTTTAACGAAATTTGCATATGATCTAACACTTTTTGTTCCTTACAGTTATATAAATTCTTGAACTGCAATTCAGCAAAGTCTGTTTCAACTAGAGCAGAAATACCTTTTTCCCTTTTGAAAGTTCGAGTAATTAAACAAAAATTTATTTTCGCATTCTTTAATTTTTCTCACTTTATAAATGTGCACTAACATTTTTCTAAATCTTGACATTTTCGATTTCGCAATATATGTTTTCGTAATTATTTTGTTTATGACAAGTAAGTCTTGAAAAATAAGATATTCTGCACATTTGGATTTCTATTCTGACTAAACAGCACTGACCCTATCTGACATTTTTGAATTGAACTATTCCAATAAAATTTATAAAAATGGAATAAAATCTTCTATAGTCTTTCTCAGAGAATGAATCTTGCCTACTGCTTCTCTGCAACGGAACTAATTAAATTTTACTAGGGACCTGATTTCAGCAATATGTTGTCAATCAATTATTGTCTCAATACAAAAACGCAATAATTCGTAGATTTGTTATGAAAAGATGTTTAAACAGGAAACGATGATGATGACAGAGCATTTATTTTAGGGATGGGGCTGCTTGATATTTCCCAAAAGTTGGCCCCACAGAAAGCTTCCAGGGCCGTTTTTGGATCCCCAGTTCGCCACAGATTGACCGACGCCGCCTTCACCTTCTCTTGGTTGAACATAAACATAGAGCGATATCAGCACACCATTGAATTCATGGTACATCAACCTGAGGATGTTTTGAAGCAAAGGGCAGTCCAAAACATAATTAAGTAAATGTTCTTACTAATTTTCTACTGCACTCTATAAGTTTACATCAAATAAGGTATTCAAAACGGCCCCTTTGCATAGCAATGGACGTCTCACACCGTCTTCTCATGAGATGTACTTCTAATTATCATAAAAAGCAACACAACATGCCACGGGTGGTACTCATTTCCTGTTTTTATATTTTTACAATTCATAAATATGCATTGATACGCAACCGCCAGTAAGTTCATTTATGCAAGCTAAACTTCCCCCGAAACCACTTTAGTGAATTTTGGAAGCTCGTGAAAGAGTGCATACATAAAAGTAATAAAAAAGAACTGAATATCGGTGCCTTGGAGGTAGGTATCATGTAATACTGTATTTTTCATTGTATAATCCGCAAACCATTAAATTCAGGAAAAGAAAAAAAATCCTTCATATAATCCGTAGGCCGTGAAATTCAGGAAAATAACTGCTGTATAAACCGTACCTGCAACGTTGAGCCCGAAACATAATTTTGTACAGAAAGGTCGCGATTCAAAGGACGAACTTTCAGTCCAAGAAATGGGAAACAAATAATAACTGTAATTTTTGAAAACTTTTCTGTTACTTTTAAGGGAATGCAGAGAAAAAAATTATTAGTTTTTCAGTACTCCCGCTGTTAGATTCCGTTATATGCAATTCTACAGTTAGCTCTGCAGCACTCAGGAACGTGTGTGACGATGCGCTCCCACAGCACGTGATTGTCCGCGAGATCAAATAATATTGCCTTTTTTGTGTCGTATTTTTGTCAAATTTCTAGTTAATAAAAAAAAAGTCTTCTTACGAAGACTTTGCGGACCTGCATCTTCGTATTGCGTTGCGTTTTTTTGTGTGTGTTATTAATGCATTTCTGGTAATTTTCCAAATTTTCGACCTCTCTTCACAATTTCGACGCGCATTTCTTTTTACAAATTGAAGGACCCCACAAAAGGTTTTTCTTTTTTTTTAATAAAGGAATGTTATCCACAGAACCTAAATTAATAATTGTTTTAACAGATAATCTACAAATCATATGAAAATATTACGATATTTATCGTAAACAACTAAAGTTTTGGTTTTCTACAAAATATCCTGTGAATGTGGTTAATGTTTATTTACGAATCATTAACAATCCCGCACTAATTTTAGAAAATATGAGATTTTTCTATTGCGTCCTGGTAAGAACTGTACCAAAAAGATTTTATTCTTCATGTTACCTCAACGGAAATTAATCTTAGCCCTATTGCCTACCCGAAAAAATCCCTTTTTGTTGTTGTTTGTTTCATTTTCTTTCGTAATCTCGTAATCAGTTTTGTTTAATGCACAAAGAGATAGATAGAGAGAGAGAGAGAGACAGAGACACAGAGAGAGACAGAGACACAGAGAGAGAGAGAGACAGACAGACAGAGAGAGAGAGAGAGAGAGAGAGAGAGAGAGAGAGAGAGAGAGAGAGAGAGAGAGAGAGCTCGTCTGTATGTAAAAGTTCACCTACACTATTTGCATTTGCTTTAAATAAACCTGTCTTGCTTAGTTTATGAAAATACTAGTATTCGAAAGAGACAGTAAAAAATATAACATACATAGCAGACGGGGAAAACGAAAATAAAATTTCCAAGAATTACAACTTAAAGTTTGCTCATACCTTGGTCCTTTGACATTTCAGAGAAATAAGAAAAAATTAATTTTCGTTCACGCATCCATAAAAAGAAGTCTTGTTTTAATTAGGTTCGGCTGTGTGCCTGCTCTTAAGTTCTACTCGACCGTCCAAAGCTCACGTTATGTTTATTCAAAACTACGCACTCGTAATGCACTCATCATTTTCTGTTTTTATCTTTCTTCTTTTTTTTTTTTTTTACTTTTTTTAAGAACGATGGACTTTCTGGCTTTCTTTTAAATCACATTCTCATGCTACAACAACGGTATCTTCATTTTTCTCGAAGGATATATTTTAGGTATTGCTACCATTTTCTGTGAGTTAATTCTTGGACGAAATACTCATATGTAAATGGTAAAAACAGGAAAACGTTAAATTAAGCCAAAAATATTTACACTTCTTTAAAAGTTTCAGCCGTACATGTGACTTAAGAATTAAGATTAATTATCTTTGAAATCAAACCACGGCTTAGAAACACAATTTATGCTTTTATTCAAGAATTTCTTGGAAGAACTTTTACCGAACTTTTAATTAGAAAGTGACATGTCACGTGATTCATGTAAAAGCCCGCATTTTATACTGTTGATTTCAAAATGAAATTCGTATTAAAAACTCCAGAAATTATGTTTTAAATTGTAAAGGTAAAAGTACATTTAGAAACCTTTGTGCGTAAAAAAGAATCTCAGTCGTCAAATTAACACCATGAACTAATTAATTTATGCCGCCCCTATGGCAGACTGGTTTTAATCGCTAATATACTATCCACAATATCCTTTTTTCTATGTGTTATTCAAATTCTGACCCTTCGTCCGAGATGGGCCGAGTTTGAACCCCGAATGAAATACGTTTGGTGTGTTTCTTTGGTAGCACTGGTTGTGAGTTGTGTTTCTTTCCAGGAATAAGTTGCCCTAAATTAGGGACGGAAAAACTAATCATAACCCTTAAAAAGCTGCTATGATGGTCATTAAACCTTGGAAAAAATCATTGACTTTTTAGTCCTTTTTTCTATGTGTTATTCAAATTCAGTGGCCAATTTATTAGGGCTACTTACCCCTTAACATGTTAAATTATCTTCGAGCTCCAGAATACACTATAAAAAAATTCCGAAATTCTCGAGCTAATTTCAGTCATTTTTTTCTCGAATTAACGAATCATATTTCTGATTTTGCGTGAAATGACGGGGAAAAACTCTGAATTTCACGGATTTTTCATACGACAGAAAAATTTTGAATTTTCAGAAACCTTTCCGCAATTCCTTTCCCATAACGACGGTAAATGACCGTTTTCAAGATGTGTTAATGGAAAGTTGTAAATTTTCAGAAACCTTTTCGTAGTTGCTTTCTTATATTAACGGGAAACCTCTGTTCTCACTTTTTTTCATTTCCATATGACAAAACATTTCCAGTAATAGGAGAGATTCACTGTAATACTTCGGGGTTTGATTAACTGTTGAATTTGAATACTCTGTCGAAGTATTTAATGTTCTATAGCAAGATCAGATATTGTGGATAGTATATTACAAGAATTTTGGGTTATACTGTAAAAAATTGCCGTGAATAGTCAGTGCTTCACCAGGATTAAGACACAGATCGTAAGCACGCCACTTGGCGGTCAACCACAAATTTACATGAGATAAACTACATGTTCACGGTTTTTAAACTGTTTGAACTGTTACTGTATTTTAAACTTGACAATATAAACGTTCATGTTAAAGTGGTTATATACCTATTTTTTCAAGTGCAATCAGTGGACTTGCACCACCTCTGTGGGCAACACGTTTTTATTTTCCGGCCATTAGAATTTAGATGAGTCTTAGACCGGCTCCGTCCAAATGCTGACTCTGCAGGGCTAGGTTGAACTCCCTAGGTGCGTTTCCCAAAGGTAAACGCTGCGGTAATAGTCCTGATCCCGAGACCGCAGATTCGGACACACCGACAGGTGGTGCGCATCTAGGGAGGTCGTACACGATGACCGTGTAACCGATTGAGAGGCCTCTGGGAGATCGGTTAGCCACGCGACCAATTCTTTTTTAGGGCTGAAGCCTTTAATCCAATAGAAACAAACACAGACATAGTAAAAAGCACATTAAAAGGAAAACACATTCTTTAAACAACACATACAAAGGGCGCACATTCTGCATGTAACATTCAATGGGGAAGGCAGTTCCAGTTCGCATACGCTGATGATTTATTAGCCGTAATCAATCATTTCCTGTACCTTTTCTATACTCTCGCGTGAGACTGGAAGATTCCGCGTCCAGGCTCGAGCGGGAAGTGGTGAGTTTGAGGTGGTACCTTTCTTCATTAAACTGTTCATGAACATTACAGTATGGTACTGTAAAATTACGGTATATTGACTGGCCACTCAGCTGCCGGTGTATCAACCGTAATTTGACCCTGCAATTTTTTAGTGTATTGTGGCACATAATATTTTTTCTCCTGTTCCCCATTTTGTGTACAAGCTATTATAAATTTTGTTATTGTAAGAAACCGGGTACTTAATTTATTGTAAAGGTGATTGCACGATGTCTAAGTATCAGGGTGGGGATTCCTTAAGACTAAAGCTATATATCTATCAACAGTAAATTTTATATTAAAAATTTTGTGAAATAATATTATAAACAAGTTGATAAAATCATGCAATGCATTGATTATGTTATGCTTTCCAACATACCAGAAATAATTACTCAAGTTATGTGGATAATGGCTGTGGAATAAATCTCGCTCCTGTGACCTGACCTTTGACCTCATTTCGATGATATTCAACAGAACCGGTTCACTATACCTCCGGAACAACATGATAAAGTTTTGTTGCAATAGAAGCAGTTTTACGCAAGTTATGAGAATAGTGGCTGTGGAATCAATCTGGCTTTTGTGCAATGACCTTTGACCCCATTTCGTTTATATTCAACAGAACTGGTTCACTATACCTACGGAACAACATGATAAAGTTTTGTCGCATTCCAAGCATTTTAGGTAAGTTATGATGCACAAGAGCAATGGAATGGATCCCACTCCAGTGTCCTGGCCTTTGACTCCATTTCGCCCATTTTCAATAGGGTTCGTCCCCAGTGGCTCCCTACCACATACTAAAACTTCATCGAAATCGAACCATTTTTACGCAAGTTATGACGCATAAGGGCAATGGAATATATCCCGCTCTTATGCCCTGTCTAACCTTTGACCCCAGTTCATCTTTTTCAATATGGTTTGTGCCCAGGTGGTTCCCTACCATATAATAAAATTTCATCGAAATCGAACCATATTTGCGCATGTTATGACGCATAAAGGCAATGGAATGGATCCCGCTTTTATGTCCTGACCTTTTACCCCATTTCGCCCATTTTCAATAGGGTTCGTCCCCATGTGGTTCCTTACCACATACTAAAATGTCATCGAAATCGAACCATTTTTACGCAAGTTATGACGCATAAGGGCAATGGAATAAATCCCGCTATTATGCCCTGCCTGACCTTTGACCCCATTTTGCCTATTTTCAATAGGGTTCGTACCCAGGTGGTCCCCTACCACATACTAAAATTTCGTCAAAATCGAAACATTTTTACGTTAGTTATCGTGCGGACGGACAGACGGACGGACGGACAAAGTTGGAGCACATACGCTTCTTCAACCTACGATTGGAAAGCGTTAAAAAGGAAATTTTAGGTTCTCTAAAAGATAACTGAAAGTTATTGTCAGTTGAAAAAAGATCTCGAACTCCAAATCATTCTGTTGCTTCGAAAAATCACGATGGAAAAAAATCGAAATTTGTAATGGACCTCGTACATACTAAATAAAATTATTACAAACGTATTAAAAAAAGAATGAGCTCCAATGGAAAATAAAATGTCTTAATCACTCGCATTAATGAAAAAAAAATCATCAACGCCCAATTAGTTTTACCTTGAACATGAGTCTCATTCCTGTGACTTTCTGGCTCAGAACTTAAGATGCGCTCTTTCAACCCAAACGACATGTATAAACAAATACATCCCTCTTTCCACGTTTTAGCAACACACAGCAACCGAAAAATTGTTATTCGGTCACCGTCGGGGAATTGATCTCCGGATCTCTCAATATCTAGCCAAGCACGTTAGCCTTACACCACGGTGGCCAACAAGCCACGGAGCTATGTTGTTTTTCTGTCAGCTTCTGACATCATAAATCTGTAAGATGGGCTCAGCTACTGAGACGTCTCCATCTGGCGGGCATTATCGGCACTGGCCATATATTAATTATAGCAATTAAATCCAGAGGGTGAGATCCAAATTGAAATTCCTCGAAATACGTGGAGTCATTGAATAAACAAAGACATCGCTCTTTCTACGTTTTAGCAACACCTATCAACCGAAACGTTGTTATTCGGTCACCGACGGGAAATTGAATCCCGGATCTATCGATATCTAGCCGAGCGCGTTTGCCCACCTGATGGAGACGTCTCAGTACCTGAGCCCAGCGTACAGATTTATGATGTCAGAAGCTGACAGAAAAACACTCATAGCGCCGTGGATTATTGGCCACCGCGGTGTAAGGCTTACGTGCTCGGCTAGATATCGAGAGATCCCGGATTCAATTCCCCGGCGTTGACCGAATAACAATTTTTCGGTTGCTGTGTGTTGCTAAAACGTGGAAAGAGCGATATCATTATTTATTCACTGACGTCACGTATTTGGAGGATTTTCACAAACGACATGTGCTGACCACAACCACCAACGCAAAATATTTCTCTCGCACAAGTGCTAAAATATTCAGTGTTACATTTTGAGAAATTTATGTCTGAACACGAAAAACCTTGAAACGGACTTTTCTGAAATTAACAGAATTACTGACTACGGAAAATCTGGGAAAATACGGAAGTTAAGAAAAGGGCACTTTTAAAAATGGAAATTCCGTCAAAAGACTGAAATATACCAACAACTTTGCTGCACGTCATTTTAAGAAATTTTCCGCTAATTCACATCATCTATCTCTTACCGTGCAGCAGCAATTTACCTTAGCATTGGTTCGGTTAGACTGTGATGACGCTCGTCCGAAGTATTTACTGTCGGCCGCGCGGCTGCCGATTCATGCATATTGTATGGCAGTGAATCCAGAAGTGTAATGTTTCGTTGGACTTTATCTCACAAATGCTGCATGATATTCAGCTGGGCAGTGAAGTAGAGAAAATTCATAATCTTGCTCCTAAATTCGCTGCGAATCAATGTGAACTTGGAGCATTTTCTAGCTGGAAGTATCCATCAAGACGGTGTTAGAATGACAGTGGTTAGATAAATGTAATCAGCAACAGCGTTTCAATGGCCTTAGGAATTCACGCTCGAATCGACTCGAATCAAGAAGCCTACAATTTATGCTATAAAAATATTACCCACAAAATTATTGTGTCTTCAACCTCCAAAATAGCTCAATGTTCTGTTTCTCTAATTTCAATTCCATTCTATCTTGGCTCGGTTGGTAATGCAGTTCGTTAGAACACGATGCCCTTTTCCAATCAACACAGTGATTGGAATACTAAAGACTATTTGTTTTGTGCGCTGTGTGTAAAAATTATGTACACATATAGGTCGGCTACTGTTGTGACACAATAGATACAGTGTAAGGTGCACCGCGGGCTGGGATGCCATCCAAAATTGTCTGCAATTTAAAATCTACGCACAGGGCTGATTGTTAAATATCCGTTGCCCTGCACGTATATGTTTACTTTCACGAACGTCGGGCGTGGGTAGACGTTTCCGATTAACGTCGGGCGTGGGCAAGATATTTCCGATTAACGCCCGACGTGGGCAAGACTTCCGGGTTTCTGCCGTGTCATCCACTAACTGTACTCTTAAAACTGCCCCTCTTCCGCGTCCCTCAAACTACTACTGCAAGTGTAACCGTTCACTATATAGAGTATGTAGCCGCAGTTATTTGGTAACGAAGCTGAGCTTATTTGTGTAAACTGGTCTACTGCTCCCAATAAATTAGCCATTCACTATACACTTCTCAATCACTCTGACATCTCTTTATCGACAGTTAGTCAGGTCCTGCGGAAGCACTACACCACAGACGCAACTAACTATATATATATATATATATATGCTCTTAGACAATGGCATGGCTACGTGTCTAAGGAGCGTCGACTAACAGAGTTAATTGATTTCCAGGGCGGAGGCAGATTGCTAATAGGGTACCACATCAGCAGTCGATCCGTATGTGATATGTCGGCTGAATTGAAGTTTCCTTGGTTGACGGTCGGTGATGTGCTATACACATGGAAGTGACAGTAGTGGCCTAAGAGCTAGCTTGTGACCATTTGTCCTAGATGAGTCAGGGTTCGAATCCTGGTGAGGCACGGATGTTGTGTTTGTCTTACGGCACTGTCTCTCCCACTTCCGTAGAACCAGTGGTCCTAAATTAGAAACGTGGAACTGCTTATAGCTCACTGAGCTGCTAAGGTTGGGGCTCCAATCAATCAAAAAAATGATAAAAACCTTCACAATTCTCATCACCAATACCTCCTGGGCACAATCCTCTCTTATCGTTGTCATTCGCATGCATCATGTATCTTGATCTGTCGTCAGGTTGCCAAAACATATTCGCCGAGAGAAAAAAATAAAGCGTTAATATTAGAGAACGCTTAAGAGAATAAACTAAAATTTACATAAGATAAGAGAAGCAAAAAAGAAAATTAAAGTATACGTTAAAAACCTTTTTGAGCCGTATGATGTTAGCAGAAGTACAGCACCAAAGTCTGTACGTCATGATATTTTTCACGACAGAGCAGTCATCTACAAACTGCTAATCACTCAACTAGTGTTATACGCCGATTAGCCTGGTGTAAGGAAGGCCTATCTTGGACTGAAGAGAAATGGAAAAACTGTACTTTAGAACTAACGCATCACGGTGCGCAATTTACCAGTATGATGATCGTTTCTGGGTGCGAGGGCCCTTCCGATAGTGAAGTTTGGTAGAGCCAGCGAAATCTTATGGATATGTTTTGGGGGGTTCGACTTGGGTACATTAATCGTTTTGGATAAAACCATGGATACAAAGATCTACCTAGACGTTCTGGACAATTATATACTACAAACGTTTTCGAAGTACTTCGGGATAGGCCAAGGCCATCTCAAAAGTACAAGGCCGTGGCATTAGCAAAGATAGTTCCCTCCTTTTGTGACATCACCCATGTTACACGGAATGATACGTCGGTGTCGTCACACACAACAGCGTTGATAATAAATCGAAAGCCTCGGTTTCCGCGTGACGTCACTAAAAGAGGGAACTCACCCCCACCCCCACCCTGGATACATTCCAGGCTTCGAAAGGTTGCAGCGGCCTGTCTCCGTCTTGACCTGAAAGTTGCAGCGTAGTAGTCCTCGAGTCCTGACCCAAAAGTTGCAGCGGCCATTCCCCGAGTCTGACCTGAACCCCATAAAAAATTTCCTGGAAATTCTTATGGGGTTCAGGTCAGGAACATGGAATGTTATGGATACATTCCAGGTAGCACAGCCTGCAATTTAACGTTGGCCCAACACTGATCCACCGTTTTTCAGGAATAGAAGGCGGTGGCTCAGTGTTGGACCAACGTTATATTGCAACGCTGTGCTACCTGGGATGGGACCTTTGGGTGCGTTGAAGAAGAGATGTTCACTATCTAATACTGCCTGCGTTGTTTGAGATTGATTTGAGGACATGGGCTTTGAAAATTTATACCAGCCAGTCACCTAGTCTGACTTCAAAGTTGTAGCGTCCTGTCCTCGGGTCCTGACCTAAAAGGTGCAGCAACCAGTCCCCGAGTTCTGACCTGAACGTTGCAGCGGCCAGTCCCCGAGTCCTGACCTGAAAGTTGCAGCGGCCAGTTCCCGAGTCCTGACATGAAAGTTGCAGCAGCCAGTCCTCCACTCCTGACCTGAAAGTTGCAGCGACCATTCCCCGAGTCCTGATCTGAATCCCATAAAAATTTTCCTGGATACATGGGTGGGATCATAGGGTGCGTTGAAGAAGTGATCTTCACCACCTAATACTGTCTGCGGTCTTTGAGATTGATTTGAGGATATGGGCTTCGAAAATTTGTACCGCCCAGTCACCAAGTCTGACTTGAATCCCATAAAGAATTTCCTGAATACATTGAATCATTGGGTGCGTGGAAGAAGAGACCGCCCAGCAAACAAAGATGAACGTGACATTGTTTTAATAGTTGAAAGGCAGAACATTTCAGCGTACATTTACAAAAAATGGTGGAGAGCATTTCTTAATGATTAGTGACTGTCATATGGGCCAAAGGTTTCATTCCTCAATATTCAGTTTTATGTAAATAAAAGCGATTTACAGATGTGCAGGTGTCCGAATATTAATAGTAAAACAGCGTATAAGCAAAGGTAATGTATTCCGAACTGCTGCCGGGACTGTTCCTTTCATTTGATCATGTAGCCGTAGTGATGTGAGCGAAGTGGATGTCGTGTAAGCCAGTTATCATAAAACCGTCTACAGATCCAAATAAATTCGCCACAAATAGTACATATAAACAGCTGTATAGAGTTCATCTGATGTTGAAATGCAGTTCATAGACACAAAGAACCAAAACTTTCTTAATGCAGATCATAGGGTAGTAATGAAAAATCCAGCATTCACTGATATTCGGATACACACAGCGTTTCCGGGTGAAGGAGTGCATGACAAACATCCCTATAAATAAAGTCTATCACTCTTCGGGTAATAAAAGAAATCGTATTTTAATCAGTTTAAATTTGCCCATAAATTAAACAATTTGTATCAACAAAATATGATTACAAATAGTTTCCGGTCGTTGATTGAGATGTGTACCCAACCTTTTCTATTTTTCTTACTTATCTTTTGTAAGCATTTGTGTTCTTTCCATTCGTGGCAGTTACTCCAAAAATCAAACAATAACGCATCGAGCTAATGCGTTCTACTAAGCAAATACTGATGGACAGTAATTTTCATATATCCGGAATAGCTCTTGGAGATGTTTTTAGAATTATGGACGGAAACGTTGTACGCCATATTAAACTACACTGACGGAAAAAAATCCAAACACCACGAAAAAATTGTTGTAGAGGAATGAAATGGCGGCAATACATTTGTATAGGTAACATAATTAATCGATTAAGGTTTCAAGATCACAGCTTAATGTAAGCGCGAGAAGAGCTATTTTAAATGTGAAATGCTGGTACATTAATAACCGGTGTAACTGCCAGAATGTTGAATGCA
Source organism: Macrothele yani (assembly GCA_039090855.1). Taxonomy (NCBI): domain Eukaryota; kingdom Metazoa; phylum Arthropoda; class Arachnida; order Araneae; family Macrothelidae; genus Macrothele; species Macrothele yani. The sequence goes on from CM077030.1 coordinate 17,646,368, forward strand.
AGCACGCAAACGTTCCTGCATTGTGTCGTACAGCTTCTGGATGTCAGTTTGTGGGATGGAGTTCCATGGCTGTTGCACTTGGTCGGTCAATACAGGGACGGTTAATGCTGGTTGGGGTGACGCTGGAGTTGTCGTCCAATGATGTCCCATATGTGCTCGATTGGTGAAAGATCTGGTGATCTAGCAGGCCACGGCAACATGTCGACACTCTGTAGAGCATGTTGGGTTACAACAGCGGTATGCGAGCGAGCGTTATCCTGTTAGAAAACACCCCCTGGAATGCTGTTCATGAATGGCAGCACAACAGGTTGAATCACCAGACCGACGTACAATTGTGCCATTAGGGTGCTTGGGATAACCACGAGAGTGCTCCTGCTGTCATAGGAAATTGCTTCCCACACCATAACTCCAGGTGTAGGTCCAGTGTGTCTCGGCCGCAGACAGGTCGGTTGCAGGCGCTCACCTGGCCTCCTTCTAACCAACACACGGCCATCACTGGCACCCAGACGGAACCGGCTTTCATCAGAAAACACAACATATCTCCACTCCGTCCTCCAATGAGCTCTAGCGCTTGACACAATTGACGTCGCAAACGGCAGTGGTTTGGAGTAAGTGGAATGCACGTTACAGGGCGTCTGGCTCGGAGCTGTCCTTCAAGTAACCGATTTGTAACAGTTCGTTGTGTCACTGTGTTGGCAACTGCAGCTCGAATTGCTGCCGCAGACGCAGTACGATGCGCCACGGCCATACGCCGTACACGGTTGTCTTCCCTCTCAGTAGTGCCACCTGGCCGGCCGGAACCCGGTCTTCTTGAGGCAGTACCTTCCCTTGACCACCGCTGCCAACAATCATGCACAGTGGCTACATTCCTGCCAAGTCGTTTTTTCAATATTGCGGAAAGAAAATCCACCTTCTCGTAGCCCTATTACACGACCTCGTTCAAACTCCGTGAGCTGTTTATAATGGCTTCTTCGTCTTCTTAAAGGCATTCTTGACTAACATCAATACCCTACGTCGAATCTCAACGATAACTAACGTTCACGAACGTTACAGCGCGTATTTACAGCAAACCTGCTTTGCATGTTCCGAGGGGCGCTACTAGTGCCACACGTATGCGCCGAGCGCGAAATTTGCATAGTCGTCATCTTACAGATGTACTCTCATCGCCTACCAACTGTCGTTTATCTAACACAACCCCCTCTTGATGTTGGGAATTTTTTTCCGTCAGTGTATATGCTCAAAAGTACCCAGATACACATTTTGAGTAGTGGAGTCGTCCATATAGGTCACAATCATGGCCCAGGACGTACGTGACCTCGCATACATTATATAAAAGCATGAACAGTAGAATGTACAGAGGTCAGTGATGTTCAATGTGGCACAGTCATAGGATGCCATCTTAGCAGGAAGTCATTAAATGTCTGTCCAGCAGCAGCGATCCCATCACCTGTAAGAGATGCTTTTGTGGAGTGAAAACGCAGAGGAGCGACAACATCGCAATTGTAACTTGCTAGGATACAGAAAGTGACATAGCGGGACTACAGTGCTACGAAATCTTTTGCCCTCGATAGCAGCACACACCACCGATTTTAAAATGCATCTGCAAGGAACGTCAGCACCACAAGGGTTCATTGAGAGCTGAAGGAATTGAGTTTCCATGGACGAGCAGCCACACTCAAGCCTAACATTAGCAAGGTGAAACTCAAGCGTCGGTTGGGGTGGTGTAATGCTTGGCGCCAGTGGACATTGGAACACTAGAAACGCGTTCTCTGAGTGATGACTCGCACTTCACCAACTGGTAGTCTGACGAAAGAGAGTGGGCGCAGAGAATGTTAAGTAAATGCTGCCTTCTTGACTGTGTTGGGCAAACTGTAAAGTTTAGTGGAGGAAGTATCCTGTTCAGAGGTTGTTTTTCATTTAAATGGCTGGGCCTCCTAGTTCCAGGACCGGGAATCGTAACGCTGGGACCTATAATGACATTCAGAATACTTCCGTGCTCCCAACATGGTTACAATAGTTCGGTGTGAGAAGGCTCTTTCCTTTATCAACAGGAACAATTCCCCCGTCCAGAAAACGAAATTCGTGCAGCAATGATTTAATGAGATGGGTATGGGAAAACATGACTAGCCTGCAGAGGGCACCGATCCAAACTCCAACGAACGCCTTTGAGATGAATTGGAACGCTGACTGTAATCCTGGCCGAACCGCCCGGTATGGGTGACCGACCTGCCATTGCACTCGTGTCAGAATGGAAAGCAATTCCCACAGCAACTTGCCAAAATCTAGTGGAAAACTTCAGAGTGGAGGCTGTGATAACAGAAGAGGCTGTCACAGCCTTTCCTTTGCAGTAGAGGCTGTGATAACAGCAAAGGTACAACCCGTCATTAATTCCATTCCTATACAGGGAGTCAGTGGGTATGGAAGTTTCAGCATACTTTCGATCTGACAGTATATCTACATGCTAAATAAACCTATGTGTGTCCCCGAAAATTTATTCTAAGCAGCCGCCAGATAACATCTTTCAATCGTTTAGGTTTGTGCATTTCTGTCCTTTTTTTGCAGAACTCTGTCCTTTCTTCTAAGAGAACTTAAAATTTTTAAACATGTTACTTCCATTGCCTTTGGTATGACAATACATCATCAGCGAGAAAATGTGTGCATCGTAAATGCATCACATCTAAAATACCCAATCTATCTTTCTTTTCTGGGAATGTGATGCTTTCTGTGACTGCACTGGGGTTTCTTCTTTTATGTTGGTCATACTTAGTCTTACAGTTCTGTTATTAAACACAGCTTATGTCAAACAAAAATAAACAACAAAGTTATCATTCACTGTTTTTGTTGAACTGTTACGAATTTCTACAGGAGACCTAGGTATCAGTCAAGTACAGGCGTAATATATGATGTCCCAAATAAAGCACTTTTTTGCCGTTCTGTTTGTGGTATATCAGAGAGTTTCAAATTTTTGAAATTACTCATAATTGTTTGAAATTGGGGACTACTGCTGTATGTTTAGTGCGTAATCGGTTACTATGGCTAGATCTCTATATAGTTGGTAATTTTTTCCAATTCTATTTCAACCACTCTGACATCTCCAGGAATTGCTGCATTAATTAACAATCATAAAAAAATCGAAAAGTCTGGATATGTCTGGTATATTATGTCCTAGGTTTATTATTATTAAATAAAGATGATTTCACTTCTTCCTGAGGTTTTTCACTTCCTTCCGGGACGGGTACGACATACAAAATCTGGGAAGTGGTACTTTCTTTTCTTTCAGTTGTCCAGGAACTTCCTTACTATCCTGCAAGTGTCCAGGATAACTGACTTCTGCAGTTCCATGTAGGTGTTAAGTTGAAGGTCTGGTTTCTCTATAGATCTGTGAAACGTCTTAGGTACAACTTCTGTGGCAGATATTACTATGGGTACGATGGTGACGTTCTTCATATGCCACATTTTCTTGACTTCCTATCGTACGTCATTATACTTTGAGAGATTCTCTCCGTGCATCTTTGGATGTTTCACGTGTTGGGCACGGCTATCTCAATGAGGTATGCTAACTTCTTCTTGTCGACTAGGACGATGTCAGGCCGATTATGGTGGATGGTCTTCTCTGTTCTGGTCGATCTGTCCTAATACACTTTGTAGGCGTTGTATATATTAATATTTTTAATCATTGTTATTATTTATTAACTCGAATATGATGAGACAAGTAATTATAGTGTTGAAGAACGAATTTTTGTAATCGTATGTGCGGTCACGAACGTCAACGGACAAGATAAACTAGGAAGAATAGGAAGAATGTTAATAGGGATTTCAATTACTTTATGTGATGAATATCTTAATGGTCACTCTGACCTTCTGGACAGCAAAAGGTTTATGAATGAACCATAAGTTGATAAACATTGGTCTTTATCATTAAAAACTATACACTGAGTGGCCATTTTATGACCACCTGACGGTTTTAAGCAAATGAGCTAGCTATGGCTGCACGCTGTTGCCACCAGAGGGTGTGGCTAGTATAAAAAGGGAAAGCTTAGTGCTTGCGACAGTGGTAGAAGAGATTTTTGCGTGACGAGATGGGTAAAATATGCGATTTGACCGACTTTCAACGTGGGATGATTGTAGGAGCTCGGAGCGATGGAGCGAGTATCACCGAAACCGTCGCATTCGTGAAATGTTCCAGAGCAGCTGTTGTTAAAATGTTTAAAGACTGGTCTGTCAACCAAAAAAACTGGGTCTCTACGTGCAACGTTTGGTCGTCATCGACTAGTGACTGCTGGAGCGGAGCGGAGAGTGTCCAGATTGGTAACAGACAACAGAAGGGCAACAGTGCAGCAAATTACAGACCATCTTAATCAGGGATCCCCTCAAATGATCTCTGCACGCACTGTTTGTCGTACACTGCATCGGATGGAATATGGCAGTCGAAGGCCTGTTCGAACACCTTTGCTGTCTGCAGTTAACAAGAGAAAACGTCTCCAGTTCGCACAGGAGCCCAAGGATTGGGCAGTCGATAATTGGAAACAAATTATGTGGTCCGATCAATCACGTTTTCAGTTGCACCGTGCCGATGGCCGAGTGAGAATTTGGCGAGAACAGCACGAAAGCTTGGAACCCAAATGCATTGCAACAACGCTTCAAGCTGATGGAGGCAACGTTATGGTTTGGGGAATGTTTTCCTGGCATGCATTGTGCCTTTTAATTCGTGTTTATCAACGTCGGACTGGCATATCATATCTAAACATCGTTGCGGGCCAAGTACATCCTGTCATGTTGATGGTTTATCCTAATTGCGATGGCTAATCTCAACAAGATAATAATGCATCTTGTCATAGTGCTCGTATTGTACCGGTATGGTTTCAGGAACATCCCGGTGAGTTTACTTTGCTTAGGTGGCCCCTACAATCTGCAGATCTCAACCCCATTGAGAATTTGTGGGATGAAGTTGAACAAGCCATCAGACAGCTGGATCCACAACCCTGCAATCTCACACTCCTGGAAAGTGCTATTAATCAAGCATGGTCTCAGATTTCACAAACCACCTATCAACATCTCATGGAGTCCATGTCACGAAGAATCGACGCAGTATTAAAGGCAAAATGTGGCCCAACGAGGTACTAAAGGGGTGGTCATAATAAAGTGGTCATTCAGTGTATATTTATATGATTAAATTTGATTATCCTAAATTTAAGTTATCTATCCTGAAGCATTGTAAAATTTGGTGGTAAAAGAAAGCTTTGGACCTCAGTATAGAATAGGTGATTCAAAACCTGAGAGTAAAATTAATTGGTGTGCTCTTAAAATGATATTTCTTCCGAAAAGTACCGACAATAATGTATCACCTTTTATCACAGTGGTCAGACAGATTACAACAGAAAAGAAAGCAATCGTATCCGAACCAAACGCACAAGCTGTGACGCATGCTTATTGCACCATGTATCTTCGGACTAACGACCTTATTAGTGCTGTTAGGCAAGAGAGCTACATAGGTGTCAGGAGTGCGTGGCACTGTCAGAAAAGCAAATACGTCGCCGAATTACTACCGTCTTACATTCTTTCTGATATTATGAAGCTGGCTGACGTGAAAGCTAATTTCCTTGCTCCAGCAGCTTTCCTTGGAGGAACAGAAGTATGCCAGATTAATTCCGACAAGCTATAGTTGTTACGGAGCCGTGAGACAAGCGTTGAAATGCATGGAAGAACACTGAATCTAAACGCGGCAACGCTCGTTAAATTTAATATCACGTAAAAGTGTTTTATTTTTTGTGTACGTGTGTCCTAAAAAAGACTGCAAATGATATTTCGTAGTACAACACCGCAATGCGAAAAGTCAAAACTAAGACCTCTTTCATTGAGATACATCGCTAATAAACATTTTGCTAGAACATCATAGGTCAAATATATTAACAAATTATACTCGACTAGCGTATAGCCCATCCTAGGATGGTTTTTCTTAAGCTTTAAATAAATGTTAATATATAGGGGGATGCTCCCCGTCCTAGGATGGCGTGACATTTTTAATTGAAGCAAACTCAAAACAAATCACACAGACGCCGGATTTCTGAAAGGAAATATAGTAAAAGCTAATATAGCAAGAATTCATTCATGTTAAAACTGAAAATTATATGCTATTTATTTCCGTTTTTAAAAGACCTTGCGATAAATAACATTCTGTGTAAAATATTTGCTGCTGTTTAACAATTTTCTTTGTAGTCCAGTTGTTTCCGCGTAGACTTACCTAAACAACTTTTGCTTTGATTTTTCGGGTTAAAGTATTTCTTCTCAGGTACACTTGTGATCCCCTTCACAGACTGTCTTATTCGACGGTTAGTTTGAAACTTCGTGCCGAAGCTTTTTCTACAAAATAACGCGACATCTGGTTTTACGAATCGTAACTATTTAAACTATCCGCAATATGCTATTAGGGGAGACATCTGTTTTTAGAAGCTATAAAGCTCCTTTTGACATATCAAGATTTCAGTTTTTATTGTAGGTCCCCCAATACAAAATAATCATAAACAACCCTAAACCCACCATCGCCCCCCACCCACCACAAACGGGAGCGGGTTAAGATAATGATTTCCACATCGAACACCAAAACCAAGATAGAAATTAAAAAAAAATGATAAGGAGATTCTATCCGGGAGCCTACCAACAGAGGTGTTTCATCAATATCAAATGGTGACTGTAAGACCGTGACCTTTAATAATGGGTCTGGGGCTTTTAAGAATGGTGTTAGGGGTGGCCAAAATAATATTTTTAGGTGAATTCGATTTGTTAGTTCTGTCCCTTTTTTTTTTTTTTTTTTTGTAGTGAAGGTGGTGTGATGACGGGATGTGGAAAGAACGTTCAGGCGCTGAATGGTATCTGAGCTCTTTTTGAGAAGGCCGCGATTAAAAGAAAAATTAAGATTAGAAAAGGGGAAAAATTTTAATAGGAGAAGGTCTCATATCCCAAGGAGAGTAAGAATCTCGATGGAGAGAATAATAGTAATATCTCCTACACCGTTGGATAAAACGATGAGAGCACCTGATTCTCTTGGTTTAAAGTTTTGGTAATAAACAACAAGGATATAAGAGGAGAGTCCTAGGCTATCTCATGCTAGCACAATAAAAATACATTGTTTCCAAAGATTAAGATTAATATGGAGCGTTCTGTTGTAGATAGATCCATATTTTGCAAAATGCATCATATAATCAGCACTAAACTCGGAAGATTAATTAATTTAAAAAGCAAAAAAAAAAAAAAAAAATTAAAGCGTTCAAATTAATATTTGAATTGTGCTACATTAAATTAAATTACAAACTCAACTTGCCGTGATATTACGATTTCAATTCGAACTTTGTATATCGGTTAAATAAAATTAGTAATTTATAATCCAATCCTTTTAAATTAGCACGCGATCACTTTGACATCTCAAAGTGATCGTGGACTGTCATATAGCATACAATCACTTTGACATGTCGAGAGCGTTCCTGACAGACAGACAGACAGAGAGAGAGAGAGAGAGAGAGAGAGAGAGAGAGAGAGAGAGAGAGAGAGAGAGAAAGGGGGGGGAGATGTGGGTGTTTATATATATGATTCTCAAAATATTAAAATATTAGGAAGTCGTATTATTTACTACAAAGAAACGTTGGATTTCATTCATTTCCATGCGGCCATCTCCTCAATAAACATCAGAACTGCATTGACCTGGAGAGATAGTTGAACCCACATTTCCGATTTCGGTTCTACCATATTACCGTTACGCGCGCGCAGGACGAGTTATTCAACGACTGTATAGGAATCTAATAAATTTCCGACCTGCGCTATTAGAGGCATCCGTAGCTTCCTCATAGCGAAGATGGCTATACCAATTCAGAAATGAGATCAGGTAAGATAATGTTAAGGAAATGAATACGTTTTCTGCTAAGATAACTATACTAAAGATATCAGGTTAGGTAATGTTATCTAAATTAATAAAACGTTTTCTCCTAAGATGACTACACGTTGAGATGTCCTTTTATTAAGTGCACCTGAACCAGTGTCGCACCAGTGGCTCACTTCAGTACATAAGGCGGTACGTGAGCACGATATGCTGTAAATCAGACCGATCAACTGGTCGAGCACCAATTAGCGTTTGATTGAGAGTGTTAATGGGCAAAACGAGTGATCTAAGTGATTTTAAACGCAGCATGATGTCGAGTAACCAGAAAAGCATTAGCCGTTTTTGCAGGAAGTAAAGGAAACACCTTGTAATGACTGAATTTGGGAAGAGATGGCGTTTTGCAAGCGGAATATCATCAGCTTAAATCCCAAGATGCCTTACACATATTAATCAGACAAGTAAGCAGTTTGGTAGTGGAAACACGTGCGATTACAATGGTAGTATCAGCGGAGATTATTCAAGGGTGTTTGTTATATGAATTCAAACTCCGTTCATATGCTGCAGAAACAGCTCATCGCATCTTTTAGCTTTTGGGGTAGAATGGTAGATGATGTGATGGAACGTACAACTTTGAATTGGTTTCGAAACTTCCCAGACGGAGATGAATCCCTTCAAGACAAGTCCCGCAGTGGTCGTCCTGTCAGCCTTGACGTAGCTGTCCTGAAACTTGCTGTTCAGTAGGACAGCAGCCTAACATGCCAGAAACTAGCCCAGGCATTCGATGTTAGGGATGAAAGTGTCCGCAGACATCTGCATGCAATAGGCAAGGCATAAAAATTGTCTTAGTGGGTCTCCAACGAAATGTCTGCAGTGAACAAACAGCAACGTGTCTCAGCTTGTTTTGCACTGCTGTCTCGTGATGACGCTCCAAGACATCGGTTATCCACCAGTTACTCAATTCCTCACACATCAAAACCAGTACTGCATCCATGTAAAGTCATACTGTGTGTACGGTGGGCAGCACGTTAGGTGTTCATTATGAACTTTTCCGATGCGGCCAAACGATAACTGCTGCAGTGCACTGTGAACAACTGAAACGTGTGCATGAAAGAAAAGGAAGCAACACTAGGCAACGGAAAGGGAGTTCTTCTTTTTGAAAATAACGCTCGTGCCTAGTCCGCTGCATTGAAAAGAAACACTATCAAAGTACATGTGTGGAAGCTTTTATGCCATCCAGCTTACACACCAGATATATCTCCTTCAGACTATCCTTTGTTTCCTTCACTCGACAATCAGTTGCGTGGACACGACCTCTCCACCTTCAATGAGTTATACGCTGCCTTCCAAAACGTTTTATCTTCACATGACCCGGCATTTTATCGCAGGGATATATATAAGTTGTTAACACATTGACATAACGTTGTTAATGCACATGGTAAATATTTTGATGAATAAATTGCTTTTCTACTACGCATGTGTTATATTACTTTGTATCTGTCTCAGAAAACGGCAAACACTTTTGTAGTTATCTCATAGTTGGCAATCTAGGGTATCAGTTCTAGCATCTGTTAAAAAGGCGTGCTCCTGGGTTTTTCACGAGCAACCATAGAAAAATGAACTGAAACGGTGAGATGAGCAGAAAACGTCCAGTAATCGGTGACCCTGTGAACTAAAACAGCTGTAGAAAAATGAACTTAAAGGGTGAGATGTGCAGAAAGCGTCCAGTGATCGGTTACCCTGCGAACTAAAACAACTGTAGAAAAATGAACTGAAACGGTGAGAAGTGCAGAAAACGTCCAATAATCGGTGACCCTGTGAACTGAAGCAACTGTAGAAAAATGAACTGAAACGGTGAGATGTGCAGAAAACGTCCAGTAATCGGTGACCCTGTGAACTAAAACAACTGTAGAAAAATGAACTGAAACGGTGAGATGAGCAGAAAACGTCCAGTAATCGGTGACCCTGTGAACTAAAACAGCTGTAGAAAAATGAACTTAAAGGGTGAGATGTGCAGAAAGCGTCCAGTGATCGGTTACCCTGCGAACTAAAACAACTGTAGAAAAATGAACTGAAACGGTGAGAAGTGCAGAAAACGTCCAATAATCGGTGACCCTGTGAACTGAAGCAACTGTAGAAAAATGAACTGAAACGGTGAGATGTGCAGAAAACGTCCAGTAATCGGTGACCCTGTGAACTAAAACAACTGTAGAAAAATGAACTGAAACGGTGAGATGTGCAGAAAACGTCCAGTAATCGGTGACCCTGTGAACTGAAACAACTGTAGAAAAATGAACTGATACGGTGAGATGTGCAGAAAACGTCCAGTAATCGGTGACCCTGTGAACTGAAGCAACTGTAGAAAAATGAACTGAAACGGTGAGATGTGCAGAAAACGTCCAGTAATCGGTGACCCTGTGAACTGAAGCAACTGTAGAAAAATGAACTGAAACGGTGAGATGTGCAGAAAACGTCCAGTAATCGGTGACCCTGTGAACTGAAACACCTGTAGAAAAATGAACTGATACGGTGAGATGTGCAGAAAACGTCCAGTAATCGGTGACCCTGTGAACTAAAACAACTGTAGAAAAGTGAACTGAAACGGTGAGATGTGCAGAAAAGTCCAATGATCGGTGACCCTGTGAATTAAAACAGCTGTTGGATCAGAGAGGTCGGAGGAGAGTGATTATAACATGTAAAGCGAACAGACGGGATACAACTCGGTAAATCAGTGCCAAGGGTCATTTCCCAACTCACCATGCATGTCGAAAATGTGCTCCCACTTCTGGTGATCATATTTTTATTCACATTTAATCCTTCTGCTCCACCAGTTAGTTTCGTCCACAGGATCGCAGATTGCTCGTAGAGGTTCTTGAGGTTTTCACCATTCACGGTAAACGCTCTCTACTGTTATGTGTGGGAAGCCAAAAAGGACAGCACTTTAGGAGATGCATGAACCGGCACACCAGGATGAAACTATCGTGCCACATTCAACGTTGCTCAAATCACTCGCTGTGCTTATTCAGTCAAACACTAACTGATGCTCATCGAGGTGGTCTGCTCATTTGTACCACGTACCGTTCTAACGCGACGTTTTATTTGTTGGAGTGAGCAGTTTAAGTCACCAAAGCAGGTGCATCTAATAAATTGGCATCTGAGTAAATTATTAACTGTGAAATAAGACGCTACTCTGGCGAAAAGTGATATTATGGTATTCCTGGTATGTATTTGAAAACACTCTTCATTAGTTCCTATCATAGTGGGGTGTCAATGTTTATACACTAGTGATTAAAGGGAGAAAACACTACTACAACAATCGCTTTTTCAGAACTGTATTTAAAGTAGAAAGTAATTAATTTTTGTCTGTTGCTATCTTTTTTCAATTTTAGTTATCTTTCTTCTCTTTAAATTTAAGCACGGAAATTCTCGACCGAAGGGATACGAAGCAACGGTCACTTCTCTTCAGAAACGTTGATCCCTAACTTAAATATAAAATAGCCATTTTTTTTCTTCACTTTCTTTGCTCATGGTAGTTATAAAACTTCATTTCTTTGCTCATGGTAGTTATAAAACATCATTTCTTTGCTCATGGTAGTTATAAAACATCATGTATTTGCTCATGGTAGTTATAAAACATTACATCACGTAATACTTTACGAAACAGCTACCTAAGAAGTTATGATTTGAGACTTCAACTGAATTTGAACTCTCTGGATAAATTTAAAGGTTCCTGCTTCGAATACATGGCTTCCAGTTCTTAACGTGTGTTTTTTTTTCAGTACTGAACCTCTCCCTTTCATAAAGACAGATGCTCAGGAAAGCATTTAAAATGTCGCTATTCCAATAAATGTTTACCAAATTATAAAATATTAATTTGACCGGCAATATATGTACGTAGTGCATTGACGAACTAATCTTAATGTTTTGTTCTACCTTTCGTTTCTGTACTTTGGGTGCAAAGAAATACCAGTATATTGCGATTCCCTGCAAAAAAAAAAATTACGAATCATTGTTCAAACATGCCTCGTAAAGCGCGCCTTCTCTTGTGTTGTAACTAATAGAAGAAAACTTCTAAATGTTGTTGAAATAGATAGAGGCATCCAATAGACTACTGTCATCTGAAAGATACTGTATTTTCGTACAAAATGCTAGAAAAATGGCTTAATCTTTCACCAGGAAGATACGCCAGCTCATTCAGCTCTCCCAGTGGAATAATTTTCAGCCGAGAAAGGCCTTACGATACTTGAACATCCTTCCCTCACGTGAGATTTGGCCCTCATGCAGTTTTTTTACGCTAAGGACAAATCTGTGCTCAAGAGTACCGTGTTTGAAGCAGTTACTGTGGTGAAGAAAATAACTACAAAGTTTCTCGGACAGATCAGACCAGAGGAGCTACACACCTGCTTTGCTGGAGGTATATCGGAATGAAGTGGTGTGTTGATTTGAAGAACAGAACTACCAAGTTGCTTAAAGGGATCACACTAGATGAGCTACAGAACTGCTTTATCTGGCGGAATATCAGAATGCAATGGTGTGTTGATTTGAAGAAGTGAACAACCAAGCTACTTAAAGATGAGCTACACAACTGCTTAAAGATGAGATACACACTATATTAGCTACAGAACGGCTTTGCCAAGAGGAATATCAGAATGCAGTGGTATATTGATTCGAAGAAGTGAACTACCAAGCTGCTTAAAGGGATCACACTAGATGAGCTACAGAACTGCTTTTACTGGCGGAATATCAGAATGCAGTGGTGTGTTAATTCGAAGAAGTGAACTACCAAGCTGCTTAAAGAGATCACACTAGATGAGCCACAGAACTGCTTTGCCAGGAGGAATATCAGAATCCAGTGGTGTATTGATTCGAAGAAGTGAACTGCCAAGCTGCTTAAAGGGATCACACTAGATGAGCTACAGAACTGCTTTGCCGGGAGGAATATCAGAATGCAGTGGTGTATTGATTCGAAGAAGTGAACTACCAAGCTGCTTAAAGGGATCACAGTAGATGAGCTACAGAACTGCTTTGCCGGGAGGAATATCAGAATGCAGTGGTGTATTGATTCGAAGAAGTGAAGCTTAAAGGGATCACAGTAGATGAGCTACTGAACTGCTTTGCCTGGCGGAATATCAGAATGCAGTGGTGTGTTGATTTGAAGAAGTGAACGACCAAGCTCCTTAAAGTGATCACACTGGATGAGTTGCAGAACTGCTTTGCCTGGCGGAATATCAGAATGCAGTCATGTGTTGATCTGAAGAAACTACAAAGTAGCTTAAAAGGATCATACTAAATGAACTTCAAGACTGTTTTGCCTGGCGGAATATCAGAATGCAGTGGTTATTGATTTGAAGAAGAAAGCTATCAAGCTGCTTAAAGGGATCACACTAAATGAAATACAGAAGGGCTTTAGCCTAACGTAATATCAGAACACAGTGGTGTGTTGATTTGAAGAAGTGAACTACCAAGTTGCTTAATGGGATCACACCAAATGAGCTACAGAATTGCTTTGCCTAGCTTAATATCACAATGCATGTTGATTTGAAGAAGAGAACTACCAAGTTGCTTAAAGGGATCATACGAGATAAGTTACAGAACTGTTTTGGCTAGTGGAATATGAGAATGCAGTGGAGTGTTGATACGAAAGGGAAGAAGTACATTGAAGGTGATAAGAATTTAAAATGTATGTTTCTGATTTAGCCAAATTTATAGCGCCGGTCTCCTTATTTAATGGCCTTTTATTGTATAATAAAGATAAAGAAGAATCAGTACCTCTATGCTAGTCTGCATATAATTGCAATTTAAATTATAGTATTCAAAATTCAATGCACTCTGGTAAGGTTCAGTTCTTCATGTCTGCGTCCTATACTTTTTACATGTCAGTTTATGGCTTCCGGTGTTGTGCAAAGAGAATATTCATCGTTAAAGCGAAATACTCATTCTAAATAATTCGTGCTGAGAACTACGCGAAACAAGTGTTCTGAAGAAAAGAAAAAGAAAGCGGAAACAAAACGAAAATGAGTAAAAGGGGGAGTTGAACGCCTAATGAACGTAATTGTAAATTTAGCGCTCGGACCCCTTTTTTAACATTTTGTTTGAAAAATGAGCGCAGGGTAGAAAAATGCAGCTGCCGTGTTGTGTGTTATGTGAAAGATAGACCTCTTAACGGGTGCAAAGCTGGAGTGCTACTGTTATTACATAAACGGCGTAATTCGTTTTAAAAGTATGAGGTAAACATTTCCACATTTAACTTAGTTTCATATCTGAGTGAGTCGTGCTGCTCATTTCCAAAAAGAGGGCAAGAATAACCACGGAAAGAAAACACGCTAATGGACTTCAGCGTCACGAAACTCAATCTAACTTTGTAAGGCGCAATTTTTTTTCCGCTTTAGAAAAATCAGCTCTTTCAGCGTGCCTTTCTCCTGCACCGCTTCTTTACTTTGTGCCATTATCTGCAACAGCCTCATAACAAAGTCAGACGATTCGACGATTCCGCCAATAAAACGACATGTTTTGTCGTTCTCACGATACTATTATCCTAGCAGACAAAGCAGACCGGTGGAAAATATTCGCAGACTGAGAACGCCTAGCATTTTCCGGGAAAATTCGCAGAAACAGTTTAACTTCCGTTTTATGTTCCTTACGGTCAGATCTTTTCTGTTTATACTCGGGTACTATTGCAAAATACTTCACTCCGGAGGACAGTTCATATTGCGATGTTTATGAGGATTACTGTGGGAAATGGATTTAGAGTCATGAATATTAAAAGCATGTTTTAGCTAACGTTGTACCACAGAATAAAGAGTAATCCACCAAAGAAATTCCATTTTATTCTTTACGCGCTCACCCTAATATTGAAGTCAAATCCCTTTGAATGGAAATATACCGGAAGGTTCTACTACAAAACCAATTTATTGCCATTAGATTCCATTGTCCTGTATAGACCTATAAAATATGTTTTTTTTTTGTTTAAACTGCAATAGCTTTTGATTGAAGTTTTTCCTTAACTAAACTCGTTGAAAATAAATAAAACTAGAAATTATTTTGTGAATAAAGGGCCAGGGGTCGTTTAGTTTTCACGAAGTGAAGTTACAACATCCCCATACACCTCAGTTGGCAATTCTCAGATAGCAGTTCATCAAAGTGATTCTTCATACATATCTTGCAGCAATACAACTGAGAATGTTGTTACAAAAATGTGCAATACTGCCTTGTCACGAGTCTCGAAAAAACTGTAGTCGTAGTAACCACAGAAACCGGCACCACTGTTTATGACGCATGCGTCATGGGTAGTTTGCATTTTAATAAGCTCGTTTCGTGAAGCCCTAACAAGTGTTTTCGTGCTGTAAGTTTTCGAAAAAAAAAGAAGTGACAGAGGAACAAGGATGAGACAAAAAAATTTTGCTGTCGACTTAAGAAATCTGTCGGAGGGGCTTTACACGTATTATGCAAGACGCTTATAAAGATGAATGTCTAGAAAAATCAACACCTTACTCATGGTGTAAAGAATTTATGGATGCACGTGGGTCAGCGGCTATAATCGCATAAGAAGGAAGACTTTCAACGAGTGTTACAGAAATAAACATATATACAATGGGTGTTATTATACGGGAAGACAGACACCTATCAATTAGAGATATCGAACATAGGGTTCACCTTTCCAAATCAACACTTCACATAATTTTTTTTTGATCGGAGTCGCTGAACTGTCGTTTTAGACACACTTCTAGTAGCATCCTGGTTCATTCGGCTAGTGAGTTGCTCCAATGTAGCGTGCCGATCGGCCCTCACGTAACTTCGAAGCTGACGTGCACCTCTCACATCAATGGCATGTGGTGCTCCACAGTTTCCACATCGCTTATTCGCAATGGTGCCATTTTTCTTGTCACGATACACTTTAACCACAGCAGCACGCGAACAGTTCACAAATTGCGCTGTTTCAGAAATACTGCCACCCTTGGCCCGAAAGCCAATAATCATCCCTCTCTACAAATCTAATA
This sequence comes from Macrothele yani, assembly GCA_039090855.1. NCBI lineage: Eukaryota > Metazoa > Arthropoda > Arachnida > Araneae > Macrothelidae > Macrothele > Macrothele yani. The sequence continues at coordinate 17,662,232 of CM077030.1, forward strand.
AATCGCTCCTTTTATCCTTGACAGCAACGAGTGATATGTTTTCAGATTGGTAACAGCACACCTTATGTACCTTAAAAACCATCGTACGACACGTTTTGTTTCACATTGGCTACGAGCTGTGGACGTCAAATATAGGAGGTGGTCACAATAATGTGACTCCGCTGTGCGTGTGTGTGTGTGCAGTTCATAGTTCGATATATACAAAATGTTGGATGTATAAAAATCGATACACGTACTTTCACGGTACTTGGTTGTAGCGTTTGTGCATTCACTGTGTCGGATGCAGAAGCGTTGGGAGCTCTGACATCGACAAACCACATATGAATCGCTTTCTTCTAACTCGTCGAACGAATACGCTTAGCATAGCATCATCAGCGTTTGGACGTTCAATAAATTTCGTTTTGATGTCTCCGTTTTTAACAATCGTTTTTAAAATGATTTGCTACATAGCATTTTATTGTTCACCACTTTCGACTCTGTGAATCATTTCGAGCTTTACTGATAACGGTAGATTTCGTTGTTATTTTATAAAATCGTAAAGCCCCTGTCAGAGTTAAACGAAAGAAACGAACTTGTCTTATCAAAATTTATCTTTCTAGTAGTCGCTCACGTGGTGAATTTTGAGTTTCTCAAAGATGACATTTTCCACGACAGAATCCCTTTTCCTGGGTTTAGTGCTCTTTCTAGACCTGCATAAGATTGACTTCTCTCCTTTCCTGTTATTAGGATGTTCCCTAACCATAAAGAATTTACGCACGACCTTGAATAAGCAACGGCGCACGAATTGTGAAATTGGTTGGTAGTATGGTACAAATGAAGACCCGATTTTTTTTAATGGTTAGATGCACTGGAGGAATCACATGTTTGAGATATGCATAGCAACTGCTATTTTTTTGTTCTATATAATCTTTTTCCTTCCCATATTTGTTTAAAGTAATTTTCTTGAAAATTGTCTGAAGTTTGGTAAAGGGGAAAACTTGATGCACGTGGGTTCGACATAAACGAGTTTGTCTGTATACGCTAGTACATAAGTGACTAGTTTCTGTCATATTTGGTTAATAAAATATCTAAGTAAGGGAATAGATCCAGTTGCATGTTAAATTTCATGGATCTGCCGTATTTCACTACATAGGTTCAAATTTTACCAACCTTCTATATGTATATATAAAATAGAATGTCTATCTGTATGTTCCCTATGAACCCACAAATCTTTTGACCGATCTGGACTAGATTTTGCCTAATTACCCGCTAGGACCCTGGGGAAAATATAGGCTTCATTAAACCTGGACCCCCATACTAACCCCTGATTTCATGATCGTGCTAAAGGAGAAGATATGTTCACTCCACACATTCACATGATACCCACTGACATGACTTTTGATTTTAAGGTACTGCAATATATCCTCCTCAGACCTGCGATGAAGTTAAACACTTGATTTTTTAAAACAGGTTTGAAAATTGATGTTTACTAGATTGTAAACTGAACAACAAAATATTTTATTTTTCATGGAAAGGAGGGGGAGGGGGCTACGGGGGATTGTATCACATGTGATACATCAGGACCGAGATGCTGTAATTGTAATATTTAGGAATTCGAAAATTACTGGTTTAATTAATCGATTTTCAAGTTATATTATGCAGTATTATAATAATTAATTTTTCATGGAACAATTTGAAAGAATTTCTGAAGCCATTGAGACACATGAACACCTTACAGTTTGAACACCGTACTGTACTTAACTCATTGCACTTTGAATTTTGGCATCTCCCTCTGTGGACGCTGTCTCCAGTCATTTCAGGGATGTGTCTTACATGCTTATGTCGTGCTCAATCATGTGGCATAGATGTAGGAATATTCCTACGTCTAGAAAGTGGTTTATTATCATCATCTGAGGATTCGTCAGAAAAAATGAATAATATTAGTGAAAATTTCAAGTAATGATAACATCGTTACTCGTTACTTAACAAGTAACATCGTTACTTGAAATTTTCTCTTAAGTTATATTTATTAAATAATTACATAAATTGTACAAAATATTTAGTAAACACAAGTGTAAACACCCGCTAAATATAACTCATAAAAAAATTTCCCGACAGGATTGGAATCCATTGTATCACCAGTGATACAAAAGTGTTTAAGAAGTTACTACTATCTAATATGTTGACTAAATCAATCTTATTTAATTTAAATAATTAACTTATACTTACCAAAATGGAATGTATGTACTTAAATAGATATATAACTTTTTTTATTAAGTAGTTATAAAACACTTATCCGGACCATGTGAAGACATCTTGTTTTTCTTGCAAGACGCCGCTACAAGTCACGAAAGTTGACTCTTGCGGCCATTTATTGACGACAAGAAAACATTTATCAAAGTATTTTACATAGTTTCGCATGTGATACAACCGGTTCTGGAAGATTTTCTGCCATTGGGCATTTTTTGAAAATTGGGAAACCATTGTATCACATGTGATATATGAGAGCCGTGGAGGATATTGTGCGACTTGTATTTGCAATGGCTTTAAATAAGGCTCAAGGAGAGTTACTGATGATAACACGCATCAAATTAGGAAGTCCATGCTTTTGCCATGGCCAACCATATGCCGCTTGCTTCAGAGTGGGCGCGCCAAAGCATTTAAAAATTTTCCAGCGGAGGGGAAAGTAAAATATTGTGTATCGGAAAACATTACAATAATAAATTAGCCACGTTGCAATAATCCATGTTTGTCCTTAGAATAGCAGAATAAAGGGGTTCACTCTATGAATTTGTAAATCATACATCGCTATGAAATAATTTCAATATGTTATCGTTTGATTTTTACATTTCCACAAATGCTAATGTTCGGCATGTAAAAAGCCCGAGAAACGCCGGGTAGTTTAAGCTAGTAGATCATATAACTCTCCTAATCTTACCCAACTGATTTTTATTGTCATTGATTTCAATCGATAACCCTTTTTAGGTCGCAAAATTCCCATTCCCTTGATTGACTCTAAGCATTTCTGTTCTATTATTCCACAATGTAAAAGGCTACAGGTGGAAACATTTCTTCAGATCCCTTAAACTGAATTTTCCTTTTGCCACTGAGATTCGTAACGCGAGCGAGACACTTTTCCCCAACGTACAGATTCGAATTATCAACGACAGTCGAAGGACCTTAGGGTTCTTAACTTAGCCATTTATTCCGTTAAATGGCTGATAAAAATTTCCCTGGTGATTTAACTCAGCTGAGATGGAGCACGCGCCAGTTCAAGGAAGGTGCACATGCAAGATAGAGAATCAAACAAGCGTCCATGTAAAGGCGTGTTTATATTTATTCATGACCTCTGCAAAAGTATTCCATTGTCTGTCTTCGTGCAAATGCCCCTTTAATGGTTATTTGCAGGTCACCATTAGTAACATGGTCTAGGAATTGGAAGAAAGCGTAGTTAAATGAAACAGAAGCCCCGGGGACTTGCTTTGTTTGACTTTCCCCAACTCTTTCATTCTCTATTATCACCTCACTGATACCATGTTCTTTTTTAAAGGTATTTATAGGAACCACAAAAGAATAAAGTCTTATTTACTTGGAATAATTTCACGGAACACTTCTTCTCTTGAGAACTGTCTTACTTTTCCAAATATTGAACTTAAAACTGCATGCGAAAGTACTCCACATTTTCTACAGTTCATGTTTTCTGAGTGTGCGTTCTCAATATGCATTTGTAATTTTTTCTATTCGTGAGTAATTCAACAGAAATTTTATTTTGATACACATTTCAGTAAATGTTGTACACTCTATGTGAAGATTGAAAAGACAAGAATATAAATAATAACAGAGACTTTTAGCACAGCTTCATTTTGCTTGAAACATAATGTTTTCAAGTTCAAGAGTATGACTAAGGAACTTGTTGACAAGAGTAAACCACTGGTATTAAAGAAGAGCTTACAGAAACAAAACTGACATTTCCAAGAACTGAAGATTTGCAGCATGATGAGGGAAATTTAGAATAAAAAATTTGAGCAACGCATGTCAAAAGAGGGCGGCGTCGGGGAAGACATTAACAGGTGTTTAAAAGTGGGCTGGAGTCCATTGGAAGAAAAAATACAATTTTCTGCAATTTAGCATTATGTCTTAAATGGAAACTGTTTAATCATTCCTTCTTTCTAGTCCTTAAATATGGATCAAAATATTATGGCCCTCAACTAAAAAAAATATCACTAAACAGTGAGTGCTTGGGGTAACCAGGAATGACTGGAATAGGAATTTATGAATCACGAACATTACAAGAGTGGATAACATCATGATAGAAGCAAGGTGTTCAAGTGGCTATGGGCTGGATATATTGCTAGAACTGACTACGGTTGACCAACTGAAATTCTAGACTAGATCCCGAATGATAGAAACTGACCCAGAAAAAGACCACCTGGGAAACAGATAGATGAAATTCAAAAGAATGTTAGGGTAACATGAAAGTGAGTTGCTCAAGACAAGAGTTTGTGGAAGAAACTTCGGGAGATCTTCATCCAGCAATGGATAATGTTTGATGATAATGCTGGTGGTAATAAAGATATAAGAATTAATTTTCTTTCAATAACAATACGCCATCTACACAATTTCTTCAAAAATAAATCAAACACCTGAAGTCAGATTGTAGAACTCGTCTTTTTGTAGCTTGCTTATGCAAGAGCTCAGGATATTCTAGAATAATGATTAAAGATTACCAAAGGAACATTTATCTGAAGTCATATGCTAGAAATCAGTAAATTAGTTTTTCTGTTTGAAATATATATAACGTATATTCTTTTTTAGCTTTTCTTTTGAGTTTATTTTTCTTTGTAAATTTGAGTTTGTTCTTTTAGACATTTTCAAACCTTAAAGTTACGCCTTTTCCCTCAAACGAGAACAATGTTGGCAACACCCTGAGGTCGGAACAAGGGTGGCGTATGCGTAGCTGGATAAAAACGATAGCTAAAAATGCAATGCATCGGTTGTTTAAGAGGGATTGATGTTAAACGTGCTGTTACACTGTTTTTGGATGTTAAATCACTGATAATGTATCGAGTAAGCCAGTAAACCATATGTGAGTGTGGAGTACAACCCATGCAAGCACAATAAAAGTATTTGTAAGTACTACTTGATCTCTTTCTTGTAAGGTGTGTGGGTACCTTCTAATATTGTATTAACTTAGCACACATAACATAGTTACTGACATAAGGACTAAGTTGCAGCGGAAAGAAAATTACGTTATATATACATAGCTACACAAATTAATGTATCACTGCATTGCAATTTATTTCAATTGGAAGGAACCTTTCAAATTACCATCACCTCTCATAATACTTGTATACCACGCAGTAACTTCCAACAGCTACTAGATAGCTAGGTTATGCCATACCCATGAACTTGCTTCCAACTGGTTCATGCATATATGGCTTTCGTCGTCAGATTCCCCAATCTCCTATACTTCTCCACAGTTTCTTCTACAAACACCATTTTCCCATAAGATTCATGACATCCAGAGCGTTCTTGATCCTATCATGCAATGCTGCAATAGGTTGTTCACTCTTTCTTTGCTCATTTTGTTATATTCCCTGCCATCTTTTGGATGTCTGCCATCAATAAGTATTCTCATATTACCATAACAACTCACAGGCCCTTTCTCTATAATCTCCGATACAGTTTCTTAAACTCTCACCACCACTTCAATCCTTTCATTTGATATTATTTCTTTTCTGGATGATCTGATAAATCTTTTAAGGTTGTTTGTTTTCCAAATCACTTAATAACTAAATGCTTAATACAACACAGATTATTCCTAAGGGTGTGAGAGATCGATATAGTAAGAAATGAAATTTACGACTTCATTATTAATTTCCTGATTGTTGTCTAGTAGCTAGTAATCACATTTCCTCTTCGAGCAACTATCAGAGCTTCGTTGACTTCATTGTAATATCAGTCTCGTAAGTTAAACTTATTCAGCGTATAGAATATCATGATAACATGTGGTCAAAGTTTTATCAGCAAATCATCTTTCGTCGTACCCCTACACCGCACCACTTTTCGTAGTTTTGTTAATTTATCTTCGACTTGCTGCAGTTTTTGCTAAAAGGTATAAGGGAATTCACGGAAGTGGCGGGCTGTTCACAAAGAAAGTCTTACGCAGAAGTAACATAATATACATGAGAACATAAACTCAAAAAATTAGGTTAAACAGCGATATAAATCACATCTATGAAATTCTCCAAACCTTGAAAGAAAAATACTTTTTCCAACAGTGTCGTAAATATCTCATATTCCTTTTCTGCATATGTCTTTACTCCACCATACTCTATTTGGTCTTTCAGCAGCTTTCGGGTTACCCCGGTACAGTCCTGTTTCTGATCTGAATCTTTGCCATTTCAGTCCACTTCTAACGTAAATATTTATAATGTTCACATAATGCAGTTTCCTCATCATTTTCCAAATACAGCTTTGTTTTTTATCACCTCCAAAACACAAATGATTTGTTTTATTTATATACATAGATAATACTTATCCTTGATATCATTCTTTTATTTTTTGGTAATGCTTTTTTCCCTCAAAATAATCTGACAAAATTCTACTGATGTACTGTTTTATTCATCTGAATTTCTTCTTTTCATTTCGACGTTGAACGACACGACCATTTAAGGATAATAGGAATACTCTTTCCTTAATTTAGGGCAACTTGTTTCAAGAAAGAGACAGAAGTAGCTCCGCAGGACAAACACATCGTCCATGCTTCTTTTGAGACTCAAACTAGAACACGACCAGGATGATCAGTCAGATTGTCATGAGTCTAATTACTCTGTCCCCGTAGCGGCCTTCGGATTTCGAGAACCTGTCAATGTTGCACTTAAATCGGAATTTTGAGAATAAAGGTATCATATCACAAACTCACAGATTTTGGACGCTTTTTGGAATTTTTTTTCCCGAAACGTAAAGTGAGATTCCGCTACCTTTACTAATAAATAATTTTGAATTCATTCAATTTAAATAAAGTTTGTTTTTCTGCGACAAAGGTTTTTTTACATCCTTCATTTATAACGTAAATTTAATAGCTTAGGAATTTTCTGAAATTACTTGCGGTGCGAGTATCGTTTTTTTATACCTCCTATTACAAACACTGAAAGCTGTGCTAATTAAGATTATTAGATTTTACGGCATCAGTTTATTAAATGTCGCCGCGGTGCCGTCCGTCTTTGCCGATTGTATCAACGTTTCGTTTCGTTTCATTGGAAGGTATTTTTTTAACTCCAAGTGTTATTCTTAAGGAATTATATTTTTTCTTTTCTGTTTATCTTTCTTTCTAGAACGAAACGTGGTTAAAGAAAAATTTGCCTTTCGCGATGATCCAAGAAGGAAAAAATCACAGCTCCTTAAATGCTACTGTGATTAATGCAAGACCTTCTCATGAAAAAAACAATTCAATATTGAATATATTTGCTGCTAAGGTTTTAATAAAATGCATGAAATGGTTATTTCCGTCGAAAATAGATTAGGACTTGACATTTGCGATTACTAAACATATCCAATTTGTTCCAAATTAAAACGCATATCTTTTCTTTCGAGTCCAGTGCCTACTTCTGCTAGTATTTACAATGGTGGGAATTAACATTATTGGTGAAGATCTCAACTCATTTAAGTAAAAGATTTTTGTTAAACTTATGATAACCGTATATTACTTTACTCATCGGAACCGATCAAGTGAATTTTTAGCACGTCATTTGTAAAAAAGATCGTGCTTAAGTTATCGGTTTGTCCGTCGATCCGCTTGTGAAACACCATATCTCTGCAACTAATGGACCGATTTGAAAAATTCCTTTTGTGTTGGGAAGCTTAAAATGTGCGAAGGATGATCTTTTATTTCGTTTTTTTTTACGGTGCATAATTTCGCCACTAGAGGGCGTAAATACAAATCATATCGAATTCAAAATACATTTTATTCCATATATTTCCTTCTAAACGTCCGATTAAAAAAATTACTTTTAGATTTGATTTATGTCGGAGACTATTGTTAGTATGGTACTATTTTCATGTTACACATCGATTTTCCGCTAGGAGGCGTTGAAGAAAACTGCTTTTACTTTTTTTATATCTCTGCTTCTGAAACTCCAATTTGAAAACTTCTGTCTGCAGTGGATACAGCTCCTGAAGGGAAATTGTTTGCATATAATTATTAATTTTTGGTAGAAAAAAAAACGGTTTGGCCACCAGGGGGCGCGTAAGAGTTAATTTCTGCTTCTTATGCATTTGCAGCAAAATCTGAGCTCCTGAAAACTCGAATGAAAAATTTCTTCCGTGGGCCGATACCGATCAAATCAAAAAACCTTTGGAGAATACCTTCTTAAAGTAACTCATAGTTTTTTCGCCAGGTGCGTGGACGTATTTTGTTTTTGTCGATATATCTGCTTCGAAGAGTCCGATTTGAAAAATTCTTCCTTTGTTGGAGAGCGTTTCCGCTTATAAATGTTTCTCATATAATTTTAAACCTTTCTTAATGCAAACGTCTGCCACAAGAGCGTATAATTTGACGTTACCGTTTACAGCAATATTTTTTTTTGATTGGAGGTTTAACGACCACCGTGAGCAACTCAATGGGCTATAAGCAGTCGCCCGTCCCTAATTTAGGGTCACTGGTTCCAGGGAAGAGCGAGAACCAGTGCCGTAAGATAAACACAACATCCATGCCTCACCGGGATTCGAACCCGGACCCCGTTCGGACGAATGATCAGAGACCATCGCTTAGACCACTGCGCCACAGGGGCGGCGTTACAGCAATATCTGTGGGACTAAAAACTCGATTGAAAAGTTTCTTTATTCGATCAGATACTACTAACAATGCAAATTCTATGCGCGTATTTTCTTTTCAAAATAATACACATTTTCGCCGCTAGGGGGCTCAAATGCTTAATCTGTTTTTCTCAATATCTCTGCTTCTACATGCACGATTAAAAAAATATTTCAACACCGGATGTCATTTACTTTGTAGAACATTTTAGGATAGTATATGAGGAATTTCGTAGTTTACAGTTCTGGCGGTATAGGTAGTGTTTTTGTACTTCGGTTTGCAGCTGTATCGGCGCCCCTAGAAACGCTACTGAGACATTTCTTTCATACTATATGCCATTCGCTACTCTAGAGATGTGGAGCATTTTCATCTTTAAATAATGCACATATTTTCCGCTAAGTGGCGTAAAGGTCGAAACTTTTTTCTCGCTATTTCTGCTTTTGGGAGACGTATTTGAAAAGTTATTTTTCTTTGGCATAGATTTTTACATGCAGAATATTTTTCGCCTATTTTCAACTTTTTCATTATGCAAACTTCTTCCGCTAGAAGCCATAGAGTTATATAATCTTTCCTGCTGTCGTATATTTCTTCTTTTAGCTGTTCGATTTGAAAATTTCCTGGGTGTCTGATACCTTGCTTGTGCTATGAGAAACTTTTTGTGGGACATTTGTCGGTAGGTAGTGTTTTTGTACTTCGGGTTTTTCTTTGGCATAGCTTTTTTCTATAGCTTTTTTTTTCGTAACGTACTTTTTTGCCGCTGGTGGAACTAAGCAGATGTTTCTATTTCTGGAAGTTTCATCGATTGTTCAAACCGGTTGATTGTTTTCCTAAAGGGTTCCATTGACTTTGAATAACTTACATAAATTTAATTCGCGTCAGAACGGATTCAAAAGACGTGCTTATTACAACCGATAATTCGGTGTCATCTTTCTTGTTATATAATCATCATCATCATCATTGTTAACCATTGTCATTCCACTGCTGTACGAAGGTTTCTCCAAGCCTCTTCCACAACGGTCTGTCTTGTGCCAGTCTCCTCCATGTTACTCCCGCATGCTTTCGAATTTCATCCACCCATCTCCCATGTTGTCTTCTTTTGGGTCTTTTCCTGTCCCTTAGAATCCAATCTAAAATGTCTGCTGCCCATCGATTGTCTGTCCTTCTGGCATTATGTCCAGCCCATTGCCGATTTAGGGATTTTGCTCTGATCATGATGTCTTCCACTCTTGTCATTTTCCTTATCCACGAGTTCCTCTTTTTACCTCTCCTGGTTACACCACGCATGCATCTCTCCATGCCACTTTGAGTTGTCTGCTGCCTTTGTACGTCTCTTTTAGCTAAGGTCCGCGTCTGTGTACCATACGCAAGCACTGGAAGGACGCATTGATCAAACAATTTTCTTTTAATAAAATTGTTGTCACTTCCCAGTACTACCTCTCTTTCCTTCTTGGAATCATTGGCGCCAAATTAGGGACGATCGTCTGCTTATATTTCACTGATTTGAATATGGTGGTCGTTACCCTCTCACCCAGAAAAAAATAGACTTAGACGTGCGCTCGCAGGCGAGGAGGAGAATATAAATTCGTGACTCCGAAGACCTGAGTTAAATATACTTCACAATGCTTTTCGATCCGTAGTGCACGATACCAAATATGAATATGTATAACATTTAATGTCAGACAAACAAGTAGTTCATTTATCCTTTTCAGTTAAGTCCAAACTATATTGTAATCGCTTCACCTAACTTCATTCCTAAGGTAATTTTTTTTTGTTAGGAAGTACTGTATTTGAGCTATACTTTCCTAGCTTACTATCAGCTAGTAGTATTTAGGGGAATTTAATATCCTCTGGGGAAGTAGTGAAACATCAGTTTCCGTGATGGATGGGAAAAGGGTGGAAACCCGTGTCCTGGAAGGTTGAGGTTAATCTGGAGTATAATCCCCTGACATTATTATGGTTCTTATTTCATCTAGATGGTGTTGGTTCATTACCTTCTTAAATCTGCAAGTAGGTACCTAAAGTCAGAAGATTTTTAATGCTCTTTTACAGGCAGCAGTGTGTTTGTAATGTATAAAACACAAAAAAATGTTGGTGGTCAGTTCTTTGGGATGAACAAAGCGCTCGGTACCAGGTTTACAATTATCGGTGTAATATTCTATGTGCTCCGCCTCCTCAGTCTGAAGGCTGTATTTCTAAAGGGTAGCCTCCTGATTTCCGTCTGAATCTACAGTACCATCAAATTCCAGAAATTAATCCTTTCTCACCGATGAAAGAATCTTATGTTAAACGTTTTTGAGCTTGAGTTCTGGTTCATTACGCAAACGATTTCTTTAATGAGAACACAGGCGACAAGTATGAAGTTCACTTCGTCACTCTACGTTTGTCAGCATCTATTCCTCAGCGACGTTTGACCCATCATGTAACAAAAATATACTCTTGCAGAATTTCTAAAATATAACGCAGCTGGGTTCTAGAAGTGTCGGTCATGTTTCGAACAAACAGAAAATTGTCAAATCCTTGAACTGAATTTGTGCAACTGAAGTAAATAGAGTCAAGTGAAAATTACTTTGATCAAAAATCTACAGGGGTGGAATTTGTCCACGTGACATAGAGAAAGGAACTGGTGAAGGGAGTTATAGTGTTGAAACTACGTAGGAGGATATGCTTCCTAGGAAGAAGGAGTCAACTCTGGGGACAGTTGTACAAAGTATTCTTCTGCACTCATCGTCAAAAAATAGTTACACCGAGATGGAAGCAACCGACAGGATTGAAACTTGGTGGGCAAGTTTAACATCGTGAGACATGCAGATAATTCAAGTATCACGCTCGGCCGCACATGTGACGCAAGCAAGGAGGGATCGTAGACCGGCTATATAAGGTCGTCCCGTTGCGCGTACTTGCCATTCTGACTCGTGCTATTGTGTTGGTTGCAACCTTTGCAAGTGAAATATACCTCGGAAAAAAGTTTGGAAGCAATTCGAGTAGTTGGAGGAGTTCGAGAAGCGTCGTGTCGTAGGGCTCCGGGAAGCGGAATGGTCTTATCGCAGTGTTGCACGCCGTACCGGTCGTGCGGATATGACCATAGCACGGTGTTGGTGGTACATGATAGAACAAGTCACGCAGCAGCGGTATGAAGTGTCTGGGAGACCTACACGAACCACGGTGAAAGAGGACCGACGGGTTGTCCGACATGCGCGAAGAAACCCATCCGCTACGATTGCGGATATTCAGCGAGCAGGGGTGTCCTCCATGCATCGTCCGATTAGTGCCAGCACCATTGGCAGACGCTGTACGACGTAGGACTACACCAAAGCCGACCGTTACGACGACTGCCCTGAACACCATTGCATCATCGCCAAAGACTTCAATGGCATCGAGCCAGACTGTCATGAAGCCACGCAGAATGGCAACGGGTATCTTCAGTGATGAGTCCCGCTTTTGTTTTGGAGGCAACGACTGACGAATCCGTGGTCAGCGCCAAGATGAACGGTTTGTTGTCGAGCGTTACACGCCCAGAAAGCCTGGTCTCATGGTGTCGGGTGCAATTGCTTACGATGCCGGATCACCTATGGTTTTAATTACAAGCACTTTGACAACCCAACGTCACGTTAAAGACGTCCTGCAACCAGTGGTCCTACCTTTTTTGAACGTTCACTCCGGTGCGATTTTACAGCAGGACAACGCTCGTCTGCATACTGGTGTTGTCTCGTGAGCTTACCTTCAACGCACTGACGCTCTACCATGGCCAGACGCATCGCCAGACCTATCTCCGATTGAAAATGTGTGGGATGCTGTTGAGCGCGCTATCCACACTCCACCCGTACCGCACAATCTGCAGGAACTGCGTGAGAAGATTTAAGCTGCATAGAATGGCTTCTCTCAGGACACCATTAGGAACCTGTACAACTCCATGTCGAGACATCTGGCATGCTGTGTCAGCACACATGGAGGCCCGCCGCCATAATGAGAGACACTACTTATTGGCGTGTAGCTCAATAAATATTGTCCATATCAGTCTCAATGTTTAATCATTTATTGTTCCTGGTAATTTTTACCTTCCTCCCGAAGAGCATTGCAATCCGACACGTCCTTCTGGGTGGAAGTATGTTTTTTGACGATGAGTGTATGTAGTGCAGGAACTTAGACAATTAATAAACAACAATGAAATAGACTCTTATCCATCAAAATAGCATTTTGTAGAAGCTCAAACATGACATCTCGAAGAAAGAAAGTACAAAATATCAGTGAAACAATGGATGTGAAAAGATAAAATAATATGGGCGTGAAATTATGGGTTTGATCAGCACGCCATTGACGTCAGCAGTCTGAAATGGTTTGGTAATGTAAAGAGCGTGGCAGCAGGACGAAATGTGACGCACAGAAAGAAGAAGAGCCAGACCAAGAAAACGATGGATAGGTGGCTAGAGTTAGTCCATTAATTTCAGTTAGTCCATGGTCTGCGAACTCAGCAGACCATGGACTAACTGAAATTAAAAGCTTGGATCGTAGGGAATGACGACTAGTCCTAGACAAATAGTGTTTGCGGAAATCCGATTTGGATTGGAAGCTCTTAAAGAAGAATATTGAAATCCGAGAATTTCTAATTCGCTCTATTGAAAATCAGAAAAACACTGGTCGTGTTTTGTGGTAAAAATGAGACTTCCGTAGGTTTTACCAATAAAACAAAATCAGATTTCATGTCGTGCGGCAATTTCTGAAAAAACAAACCTAACAGAATTATGTATTTGGCTTTTAGATTAAAAATTCCATTTTGTTTGCAGTAAATTACTACATTACTGGGCTGAATGCTTTCGGGATAAATCACACAAAAGTTGATCTTCCGGTTCAAATGAAACGTAAAACCTTGTATTCAATTATTTTCCCAGTGGCTTCTTACAGTGCTAAATTTGTGGTCTTGTCAACGATGCTAAGAAGAAAACATTTAAAATTTGGTGCGAGGCAAAAGATTGCCGATTGATTTTCTAAAGATAACGAATAAGTGAATTTGGAGAAAACTACAAACTGATTTGAAGACTTCAGAGTTTTGGGAACATTACAAAAAAAAAGGAGGATTTTTGCTAAAAAATAATCATGATCATCAACCATTTTCAATATACTGCTGGATGAAGGTCTCCCTAAGTCTTTTCACAACGTTTTTTCTTGAACCAATCTCTTTCAGTCAGTCCTACATGCTTTCGAATTTCATTCACCCATCTCTCACGTGGTCTTCTTCGGGGTCATTTCTTCTGCCCCTTGTTAACCAATATAGAATTTCAGTTGTCCAACGGTAGTCATCTCTAGAAATGTATCTCGCACATTGCCACTTGATGGTCTTCAGTTTAACCGTGATGTCATTAATACTGTCATTTCCCTAATCCATGTATTCCTCTTCCTAATTTTCCAGGTTATACCAACCATGCATCGTTCTAGGCATCTTTGAAATATTTCAAGCCTTTGAATATCTTTCTCAGTTAAAGTCCATACCTTTTCTCCATTAGTAAAAATGGAAGGATGCACTTATTAAACACTTTTCTTTTAAGGCTGTATTTGAATGAGTGTTCGGGTTCAAATTCTACGATAGATGGCGCAAAAAAATCACTCCTTGGGAGTGGCTTTTACGTCTTGAGGGACTGTCCTAGAAGTTGGCGTCAGCGAACCTCTCCATATTCAGAATGGAAGCGGTCTCTCGTTGCCTCCACAATGAAAAGACAAAATACGTGTTGTTACAATTTAACCAATGACGTTATTTGAGGGTGGAGCTTAGTACATAGGCGGAGTTCCTATAGCTCAAATTCAGGGGTTCTCTGCTAATGCACACATTTTCTCTTCAAAAAAATGAACGCACAGAAGGATTTAAGATGATTTATGGGAGATAAGATTCCAGTCTCACTTTTGGCCCCATTTAAATATTTATATTTGGCCTATATAATTAAAAAAGATTAGACAGAAGTGAGAGATTTGGTTTCTTCCAGACAGAAACACTGCTAAACTAACTTATCGCGCCATCTAGCGCCCAAATTGAAATACTTTTGAGTCAGATGAATTGAATTAAAAAAAAAAAAACATTCTAACATTTTTTCGGAATAATAACTGTTTCGCATGTTAGCTATAGGTCGTTTTTATTTGTGCTCAAAATTTCAAACACTACAAAGTAATAGTCTGAGAAAATGTGTACCAAAGGAAATTGCCTTGCAAATATAAGATAGAATTTCTCTTAAACTCATTCAAAGACAGCCTTAAGACATAATTGTAAGTTCTTGAAAATTGTATAGTTTCTTCTAAAAGCCCTCCAAACAAGTTTTATACGCCTACTTCTTTTATGAAGCCTTCGCTTCGCAACTGTTCTCCAAGGTAAATGTTGGTATTGGTTATTTCTGTTTTTGCCCCATCAATCGATAAATTTTGAGTTCTTGTAAAAGCATTGAACATCAATTTTGCTTTCTGCAAGTTAATTTTTACACCCATTTCTTTACTCTTGTTAGCGAGTTCCTGGATCCTACACTGTAGTTCTGAGGGGTACTTGCAAAAATGGCGATGTATTCAGCTAACCGAAGAAGAGACATTAAAATTGCCGATAATTTCACAGAATCAAAAGCCTTTTCATAATCAACGAAAGCGATGCATAATCGAAATTCCTACTCATTAAAACATTACTGGAAGAAAACCTTATGGATAAAATAACCAACGTATGAAAGAAACCAGATTGAGAAAAATAATCAGTTATTTTCTTGAAATGATAGGCTTTAGCATCATCCCTGGAACAGAAACAAATGCATCCAGAAAATACTCAATGCATTTTTAAAGCTAAGCAACGGAAATACAAGGTCTTACATGAAATTTTCGTATTCCGAAAATTCTTAGAATAAAGTGATGAAGAATGTTACCTTACAAAACTATCATGCTCATTAAATTCTTAGAGATAAGCGTCATAAAAAAATAACGCATGAAACTTTGATACTGGGGAAACTACCAGAGTAAATGGATGAAGAAAGTTGAGCATGAAATTTGTGACGTACCTGCCAGCAGGACGCACACGACATAAAGGCAGATGACTTATTCCGGAATGAGGGGACCCGGGTTCGAGCCCCGGCTCGGATAAAAATGACGGAGAAATTTACTTCGTTATAATGGCGCCCGAACTTTTCGGATGACCCGGCCGTTCAAAATCTCGCAATGGTGTGATGTTCTTTCCACACCGCGAGAGAGGGAAAATAAAAGAATTCCTTCTCCAGCGCTTCAAAAAATAAATGTGTGTGACGTTGCATTCCACACACCAGATTGACTGGGAGTTCTCAAGAGTACGCTCTTCAGCGGATGGCTGCCTACGACGATTCATGGTTACGGCTGACCCGTGGGACATGCCCCCGGCCTTCTTTCCGGGGGGAGATGTGACGTACCTGCCAGCAGGACGCACACTACACAAAGGCAGATAGCAGTCAGAACGAACTTCCGCGTAGCTCAATTGGTAGAAAAACTTATTCCGGAATGAGGGGACCCGGGTTCGAGCCCCGGCGTGGATAAAAATGACGGAGAAATTTACTTCGTTGTAAATTCTAAACACTGAACGAGAAGACTGCAATAGACACTGATTGTCATGAAATTGTGGAAGCCATTCTACAGAAAAGGGAAGGTAACTTCAGAAATTTATCCTCACAGAATGTTAAGAGTTAAGCGATGGAAAAAAAATTGGTGAATCCATTCGTATCGCGAAAAAATTCTGCGGTATGAGACATACAAGACGAATAAAAAGGGAAGCTAGCACTCTTATAAAATTCTGTGCCCATGAACTTTCGATGGTAAAATGATAGAAGTCGAAAGCCTATACAAAAGTCAATGAAACCTAGCAATTACAATAAAAAATGCAGTTTTTCAAGGACTTTACACATCTATCAAAGAATGAAAAACAAAAAGAAAAAACCACAGTCATGCTGCCGATTATAAAATTCCGGAAATATTTTTTTTATTCTGAAATGTACAAATAAAGAACAAAATGCTGTGTTTTTTTTTCTTGAGAAGTAAACTAAATGAAGAAAACATTTTATTCTGCTGTCTCGTGGAAATGCAAGTCTGCGCTTTTCTTTTTCCTTTTTATAAAGGAACGCTGCGGAGTAGAAAACATAAAGGAAAAACTTAAAAACGTCGAATAAAATATGAAAACAGTGCGTCTCGGAGATCCATTATCTTCTACTCTTTGTCTTTTCCTTGAAAGCATTTGTCACAAAGAAATCAGAAGTGATGAAAACCTTTCGTTTGAAGAAACGCAAACAAGCACTCCGGTCACGCATACTCACCCAGGTAGCTGATGATATAACCAATAATTGACTCGCTAAATGGCATCAACCCCGACACAAACACTACCTGGAACTTCTAACCCCGCAAGAACAAATCGTTTTACGCTAGTTCAGTTGCGATACATTTTGCTTTCAGTTCTTTTTCCCCAGCGAAGATCTGTCTTTCATATTTGAAAAAACAATCGGAATTATAAGTTATCTAAATAAACGTATGCCTGTCTTTGTTTTCAAGATAGTTTGCATTTTTCACAAGACGCAATGAATAGGACGAAGATTTGATTTGTCATTTACAAATAAGAATTATTTATGTCGGTACTGTAAATGAATTTATGTAGGTACTTTAAATGTATTGCAATTAAAATGCATCACCTTCCCTTCTAAAATAATTGCAAACGTCTTTACGCTGAAACTATTTATTAATTAATTTATCTCACAATTTTCTGATCACCGTAAAATCGCCTGATCCTAATTCAATATCCCTGGAGAATTAAGGGGACCAAGCATCCAAACCCAAACTCTGAGTGGGACGGACTAGAACCATCTCCGAGGATTCTGTCATCTAGAAGCTAAATCCGTTACAGTTCAAAACCTAATTTCAAAATTTCCAGCAAACAGAAGAAATATTTATTTAGCAGGTGTATCTCACACAAAGTGCGTCAATTAATACTACTGTACCTGAATCAAACGTTGCTCAAATATTTTGCACTTCCCAAATAGAAATGTTCAAATTGTACAGCCGCCGGGTATTAGAAAGGCTACGAAAAAATAATCACTTTCGCCTTCCCTTTTCGGAAGGACTGATCATAAACCTGAAACAGCTAACAAGCACTACTTTTTAGACTCTTATTATCTGCTCCATGACCCAAGCCAGGATAGAAACGGCTACTTCCTTATCCTGCCCTGGGATAATTCCTATCCCACGGAAGGATAGTAACTATCCTGCCGCTTTCTCCCCCTGTTTTCGGCAGGACCGATCATAAATGCGTAACAGGTGGCAAGGCTTCTTTCTAGTACCTATTCTCTGCTCCATGACCCAAAGCAAGATAACTGTTGAAAATGTGTCGTAGGTTGCACCAAAAAGTGGTGAAACCCCAGCTGCACCACTTTCTTCGAAAAGATAGACCACTGTGAATTTCAAACAAAACCCAACAACGTGGTGCAACCTTGCATTATAACGTAGTGCGACCTTGTACAGTATCGTGGTGCAAAGTTTGAGCATGTTGTTGGGTTTGTTTGTACCACACAATGGTGTATCTTTTCTCAGAAAGTGGTGCAGCTGGTGTAGCATCACTTTTTGGTGCAAGTTACCAGACCACCCCCTTCTTTTCGGCAGGACGGACCATAAACCTGTAGCAGGTGACAAGCGCTCCTTTGTAATACATTATTCTCTGCTTCATGACACAAGGCAGAATAGGAAGGGATAGTTCCTCTGACACGGATATAATACACCCGGGTTATGAAAAAATGACCCAAACATCTATCTCCTTTCTTAGGTTTGTCGCCTTCTTATAATCATTTTCTATAAGGTAGTCAGTCAGAGAGGATTAGTGTCGATCATCGTCAAAATGACCAACCACGCGTTCCAGCCCACTTACTGACAGCAAAGGGATTCCTTCGAGCTGATTTCAGCCTATTTCGCTAACCCGGAATTAATTCTTTGCAGCCGGTTAAAGCGTTAAGGTTTCAAGGAGTCAATCGACCCTACTGCCACTGCTGGACAAACACCACTGCCGGACAAGATGGAGTCTTGGATATATTTCATCGAAGACTCGAACCCGTGAGCAAGTCGGACGATCAATCAGAAATCCGAGCCTGTGAAGACTAAACTGTACAGCCTGATTTTTAAAACTCTGAACAAAACATTTTCCAAACACGCATTTGCCATTTTATTTTTTCTGCAGTACTTTCTTTATTTAATCAAATCATCTTTGCAGAACTCTATACGTTAATGATCCAGACCATTATTACCACCTCTAGCTCCACGACTCAGTTTTTCCCACAATACATCGTACTGACCACACCAATGGGAAACACATATATAGAAAAGCCACGGGACGAGTGTGTGGGTTACCCAACAAAGTCCGCGAATGGGTAAAAGAAAAGGAATTGTGTTTGATGGAACTGAAGAATGATTATTGGCAAAGAATAGCAAGGCAAGTATCGTAGCAACCGTAAGCATAGTTTGCATTTCGAGAACACATAGTGAAGGTGCTGCGGAGATGTTACAAAGTAGGACGTTCATTCACCTCACATGCAAGAAAGGGGGTTACAACCAGAGATTTACAATCTACGTGAACGCCGGTTGGCACATGTTAACCGGAAAAACAGACGGCTCAATACCTTGCAATACACAGTGGAGATACAAAAAGAAATATTTCCGAGCACGCAATCCAAATGACGCACTTGCAAATGGACCTAAGGCGTCAGCTGCCCGTTCATATTCACTAACCACCATCAACCGCTTCGCTTGAAATCGGCACCGAAGCACCATAACTCGACATTCGATGACTGCGAAACAATCGTCTGGTCCGATGCGTCTTGGTTTCTGCTACAACATGCAGATAAATGGACCAGTGTTCGACGAAACGCAGTTGTAGTGCTGCGATGAGACTATAGGGTTGGATAAAAATATATAGTCGATGGTGTGTGGATTGTTCTCATGGATATCATTGGGTCACCACAACCCCGTGGAAGCCACTCTCCCATCCAGGTTATACCTAGGAATGTTACTGTACATATTAACGGCTTATCCAGCTGGCTCAGGTCTTATTCGGAAAAGCAGCACCATCTGTCACAAGGTCTCACTAAGCAGGAATATCTTGAAGGAAGTATTCAAGTTTCATGTGCTCTATTGGTCACCAAATTCTCTCCCTTTTTCACTTCAGTAAAACCTTTTGGGACGTGGTGGAACGCAGCATTCAAGCAAGGATAGATGCCGAGTTCAATCATTTATTGCGATGAATGGCGGCTAAACATGGTTCTACGTAGGTAGTCATAATGTTTTTGCTCATAAGTGTATATTTAGCTATGAAGACAGGCTTGGGTAAAAACCGTATTTAATACCACAAAATGTGACCTTTTGTCACTAATTACGTGCGACTGATTTATGTATCTGGTTTTCATATAATGGGGACGTCATGTGCTAAATTTGGCCGTTCATTTAAAAGCAATTATGTCCAGAAAGTATATTTACCAAAGTGCACGATGATGCACAATTGTAGAGTAGAAATTCGTACTCGATATGGCCTTGGTGATACCATGCTTATGGCATAACGCTTACGTCAAGTACAGCTCGTCTCAGTAGCTTTTATCAAATGTTCACTGGAATCTACATACATTTCTGGATTGGTGGTGTAGAGCTGTCCTTTTGGTATGTTTTTACCTCGTTTACTCCTATCGTTGGTTCATTCTTTGCAAGCATACATACAGCAAAATTATTCGTAGGTGCGTTCTTACTACTGTGCAAATCATTCAAATGATAATGCCACATAGAACCTTAGTTTATGAATATTTTTCTTATAATTTATATTTTTGGACATCCACAGAGATGTCATTTCATTAAGTACACCTCCTCCCTTGTAACAAAAATGGCACACTCCGCCAAAACCAGCTGGTCACCCAACAGTTATCTTTCAACTGAAGATCAGAATGGGCACACAAAATCAACTGGACAACTTTGAACGTAGCCTAATAGTTGGCCCCAGGTGCGCCGGAGCCATCTATTATATAATGCCACGGTTGTGTGTAAAGGGTCTAGGATATCGGCAGTTTGGAAGCATCTCCGCAACGCCAGTCTTTTTTGGGATGTTTTCACGGATAACCGTAGCAAGGGTTTTACCTTAACGATGTGTCATGCAAAAATTTTCAAGCAGTTGGCGATCCTGTGGACGTAAGCAGCTGGTGGATCAGAGGAGCCAAAGGAGACAAGCAATTGGACATCATGTGGACGTAAGCAGCTGGTGGATTGGAGGAGTCAAAGGAGACAAGCAATTGGACATCCTGTGAACGAAAGCAGCTGGTGGATCAGAGTGGTCAAAGGAGACGAGCAATTGGACATTCTGTAGACGTAAGCAGCTAGTGGATCGGAGGGGCCAAAGGAGACGAGCAATTGGACATTCTGTAGACGTAAGCAGCTAGTGGATCAGAGTGGTCAAAGGAGACGAGCAATTGGACATTCTGTGGACGTAAGCAGCTGGTGTATCAGAGGGGTCAAAGGAGACTGGTAACAATCATGCAAGCTGAGAGATGGTTCAATACTGGGGTGTCAATGGTCATCTCTGGGCTGACCATGTATCGGACCATGTTGCGGATAAAGTACTACAATGATAACCATGTCCGATGTTGTCAGACCACATCACGAAAGTGCACCTGCATGTGTTGCGTGAGCATAGATATTGGACCTTTTAGGACTGGATAATGGTTTTTTCGGCAAGAATAATCAAAATCTGTTCTGCATGTGCATCTCAGGATCCGAATTTGGCGAAAGTAATATGGGGCCATCTAGACATCATGTCAGGTGTCAACAATACGGGCGCTGGTATGAAGAATGTTTTCCTGGCTCGCGTTTGGTCCCTGTTACCCAGCGAATAATATCTGAACTCCACAATCTATCTGAACATCGCTGACGACTGAATTCATAATTTGATGGGTACGTTTTATAATCAATCAGATGCATCTTCAGAAGGATAACGTTCACACTCACAAGGCTTGCATTGTTACCGAATGGTTCCAGAAACATGCGGAAGTGTTTTCCTTACTTCAGTGGCCTGCACAGTACCCGGATTAAAACACTGTCGAGTATCTCTCGGATGAAGTGGAACGGGCTGTTCGCTGAGGGACGGAGAAACCAACCAATTTGCAGCAACAGTTCGACTCAATCAATTAAGCATGGTGCAACATTCTTGCACCGTGGTACTAGCATCTGGTGTGTTACATGTCTCGATTGCTGTCACATATAAGAGCATATAACAGCGAAAGGCGTCAAAGTCCGTATAACATTTATCATTATATTGGACGCGTAAAAAACGTCGGTACAAAAATGCTTTTGCACTGATGTATGGTAGATTCTTTATTACTAACGCTATATTTTTTCTTTGCGACACTGGGATTTGGCCCTGTCTTCCTACTCCGGGAAGGCTGTTCTCCCAATTCAGCTACGCTGCACAGACGTACCTCTTCTTCATCCTACATTTGACTTATACATCACATCATTCCTCCCTTGAGGAAGGTCACAACATAAAATCCCTCAGCAGGTTTTGAGTCAACCGACAGCAACACTCGGCGACCATTTTATTGCAGAAGTACAGGGTGTTTCAAAAGGATGTATACAAATTTTCAGGGGTGCTGAGAATAACTCGTAAGACATACAGAAGCTGAGTCAGTAGCATAATGTAAAGGAGCACAGCACGTTTCTACCACGTCACTGGATTACTGAATTCCACAACGGGAGGGCGTCCCACGTCAAACGCATACAAAATGGCGATTTTCGAAGGTGCAGAGCGAGCACGTTGTGCGTTTCGGTTCGAGGAAACAAAGTCTGCGACACAAGTTCAAAGGTATTTTCTCCTGCAATACAGCAAAGAACCTCCTAGTAGACGTATGATCTACGCGTGACACATTAATTTTGTGGAAACAGTCTGTTCTATTCGTCATCCGATATAAAGCGGTCGGCTGCGTGCTTCCGACGCTGTTGTGACGAAAGTGCGTGAGAACGTCGTTCGAAGTCCTCGAAAGTCAATGAGACGTGCGTCTCAGGAAAGAGGCATTCCACACACATCTGTGTAGCGACGTCTGCTACATCGTCTGCATTTCAAGCCGTTCAAATTTACCATCATGCACCAGCTGAAGACAGACGGTGGTAAAATGCTCAAGGACTTCCGCACGGAAATGATCAGTCGGATAGAAGAAAATGAGGAATTTCTGGTCACCACCATTTTTAGTGAGGAGTGCGCTTTTCATGTAAGTGATAAAGTCAGCTCTCATAACTTTAGAATCTGGGTAAGCGAATATCCACACACCACCATAGAACATGCACGTGACAGCCCAAAGGTTAACGTTTTTTCGCCATGAGCATTAAGAAAGTGTACTGACCTTTTGTTTTTTGTTGAGCCCACCGTTACTAGTATTGCATATGTCAACATGCTGAAACAGTACCTTATTTTGCAATCACACGACGATGACCACGACGGATGCTTATATTTTCAGCAGGACGGAGCACCTCCGCATTACTTAAATAACGTAAGGTCGTACCCAAACACCCGTTATCCAGGTAGGTGCATTCGTAAAGGTGCGCCTGCAGCACAGTCACCTCGTTCCCCGACCTTACACCGCTAGTTTTTTCTTGTGGTAATTTGAGAAAGATCGTGTCTATTTACCATCACTACCAACAAATATCAATTAGCCGCGTACTGGAATTACTGCCGCTATTGCTGCTGTTATGCTATGCCGCGTGTGTCAGGAAATTGACTACAGGTAGGACGTCTGCAGAATCGTTAAAGGCAGTCCCATCAAAAGTTGACTCTTTGTGTTGAAACATCAAGCGTAACTCTACATTTGCACAGTAAGACTAATTGTTCATATGTTACTGTTTCTTTTCTATTGTCTTGCAAAGTTGTATACTCCCCTTTTGAAACACCCTGTATTTATTTATTATTTACACACGTTGTAAGGAAGAACAATCAGATAATTGTTTCAATTCTCACCGTTAGGAAATTATTTTTCGTTCGTACACCAACATAGCCTTTCTTTACTAACAGTGGGATTCGAACCTACATCTCCCTACTCCGGGGAGGCAGTTCTCCCACTTCAACTACGCCGGCAGGCTTTTCGCTGCTTCACCGTCCATTTGATTCATATGTAACTACACACACAATTTATTTATCTAGCTTCAAAGACCTTTATTTTACTGCATTTTCTGAAGTAAGGTCTGATACAGAAGGCATCAATTAGCAAGAAAGAAATTTAAACCGTAAGTGTCAGGACGTGAACGAATTAAAATTTTTATTTAGAAGAAAGACTAATCGCGAAATATTCTGCTACTTTATTTTACTAGATATTGGGTTGATGCATAAGTTCATGCCGTTTTTTTACCGCACCACAGGAATGTAATCATCAGGAGGGAAAACGGAATCAATCGACTATGTAACCCCCCGTCGCGACTTAAGCCAAGTTGACGCTGCTAGATAGTTGAGGCCCGGAAGGAAAGCGCCAGTGTTTCTGAAACAGTCTCACGTTTTGGCTGCTTCCCTATTACTGTATCCAAGATGTACCAGAACGGTAATAATCGTGCACAGTCATCCAGAATAAAGACTCACATTGGTCATCCACGCGCGGTTAATACGAGAGGCAAGTGTCGTGTATCAAGTTTGGTATCTCAGCAACGACAGGACACAGTTACCTAGTTCTCTCACCTTTACAACTGTTGTGCAGCTCGACCTATTTCGACACTCACCATGCGACGTACCTTGATTTGCCTGGGTTTCCACAACCGGAGAACAAAGAGGGTACACCTAATTACTCACAGTCATCCTAAACAACACCTTGCATGGGCCGAGGAACGTCGGCAATGGACTCTCCACAGTTGAAAGAAGTTCGTCTGGAGTAATGGAAGAAGGTCGTCTAGAGTGTCGTTTCCTGCTGCACCATGACAAATGGAACGAGGTCGTCTTTAGTGATAAAAGAAGGTCGTCGTGATATGCTGCTGCACCATGACAGATGCAAGAAGGTCGTCTGGAGTCTCGTTTCCTGCTGCACCATGACAAATGGAACGAGGTCGTATGATGGAAGAAGGTCGTCATGATATGCTGCTGCACCATGACAGATGGAAGAAGGTCGTCTGGACTCTCGTTTCTTGCTGCACCATGACAAATGGCACGAGGTCGTCTGATGGAAGAAGGTCGTCATGATATGCTGCTGTACCGTGACACATGGGAGAAGGTCGTTATATGCTGCTGCACCATGACAGATGGAAGAAGGTCGTTATATGTTGCTGCACCATGACAGATGGAAGAAGGTCGTTATATGCTGCTGCACCATGACAGATGGAAGAAAGTCGTTATATACTGCTGCACCATGACAGATGGAAGAAAGTCGTTATATGCTGTTGCACCATGACAGATGGAAGAAGGTCATCACGATATATCTCGACAGATGGAAGAAAGTCGTCATGATATGCTGCTGCACCATGGCAGATGGAAGAAGGTAGTCATGATATATCTCAACAGATGGAAGAAAGTCGTCTGGAGTGATGGAAGAAGGTCGTCACGATATGTAATGGAAGAAGGTCATCTGATGTCTCGTTTCCTGCTGCACCATGCTGATGGCCGGGTTTGCATATAGCGTAAACAGCATGAAGCCCTATTCCCTAGTTGCACAGTTTGGATTCGACAAGCGAGTGGATGTGGTGTGTCGGAGCTTCTGCAGCGGACTTGGGTCAAGTTACGTGTGAAGATCTTGTAGAATCTGTTTCCTGGCGTCTTCAAGACATGATTGCACAGAAAAGTGAACCAACATGTTATTACCTAGGTGTTCCTAACGCAAAGGTAAATCTGTGTGTATGTGTGTGTGTGTGTGTGTGTGTGTGTGTGTGTGTGTGTGTTGGAAAGGGAGTAAGACAAGGTGACATTATACCTTTGAAGCTCTTCAGTGCCATATTGCAGACTCCAGCATGCGTGAAATTAAATATAAAAAATTCCTTTATAAATAGTTCCTTTACTCTTGTCCAGTGGCAGCCGTATTTTTAATGTACTGTGTGATGTACTACAGAGGTGAAAACGTATGTCAAGACTACAAATCTGCAGCGAGACATTATGTCCACGTAGCTCATTTGGGAGAGCGACTTACTCCGATGTGAGGGGACACGGGTTCGATGCTCGTCGGGGACACGGGCTTGATGCTCGTCACGGAAAAGGGTTCGATACTCGTCGCGGACAAACTTGTGTTTTCACATGGGCGCCCGATTGTGGAAAATGGATCCACTGGTCGTTGGGTTCTTCGAAAAATGCGCGATGTTTGTTCCACATATGCTTTAGAATTAATGAAAATTTCCTACTTCGCTTCAAAGAAAAAAAACATTAAGAAGAAGGAAATGATGTGACGTACTACAGAGGTGAAAACATGTGTCAAGACGACAAATCTGCAGGGAGACATTCTTTTCGCGTAGCCCAGTTGGGAGAGCTACTTACTCCGGAGTGAGGGGACACGGTTTCGATATCTGTCGCGGACAAACATGTGTTCCCACAACTACAAAAACACACAAAAATAAAATCAAACAATACTAAACGTGATTTTGTGGAGTGGAGTACATTCTATGTTTCTTTGATTTGAAACAAATCTAAGGTGCTATACAGGAGCAGTTGGTGTTAGTCCGCCTTTAAAGAGGGTAGTTGTGTTCCGACATGGAAACTGCACGAATCAAATATTGTAGATGGCAGTTTGCGAAGCTTGGAGGAGGAAACTTTACCATCTGATTGGTTGATCGGTTTGAGTGCATTAGCGCAAAAAACTTGATTGTCCGAAGATCCCACTGGACCATCTGAAGCTAAGTTTTGTGGTCTACACCCGTCCATTGGTTACATTGCTGCAAGTTTGAATTCATGTTCAGCATTAATGTTTTATACAACAGAATGCATGTTACACGTTGCCAACTCAACAATTATTTAATCTATAGACCATGACGATGTTGCTGGTCACGCTACAAATACTGAAGATATATGCTTAAAAGTGCTTCCGAAGTGGCCTCTCCTATCCAATAACCGATCTCGAATCCAAGTAGACATGTACTTTTATGGTGCTTACTGCTACTTACATTTACGGTTTAAGAAAAAACTTCTTTCATTGGTATGTCTGCTCGCACTCACTTGACCCCTATCGAACTCCATAAAAAAATGACACTTTGCCCTTTGTATCTTATTCAGATGTTTCCCAATCGTCAGTCATGTTACATATTTCCCTCCCAGTCTCGATTTCTCTTACCTCACATATTCTGTTTCCTTACACTTGCACGCTTTTAAATTTTAATTCTAAATCTCTAATTGTAATTTTCTTTTCTCACACACACACATTCCCACTTTGATTAGTCTTATGTGCTTTCTCAAGTTTTTCCTGATCTTCTCATACGTTTTGCATTCGTTTCTCACACTCTTCCGCTCTTTCACTTCTTTTTCATAATTTTTCATTTCGTCATTTTCCTTCCTTCTCTTTTAGTTCTTTTTCATAATTTTTCATTTCGTCATTTTCATTCTTTCTCTTTTAGTTCTTTTTCATAATTTTTCATTTCGTCATTTTCATTCTTACTCTTTTAGTTCTTTTTCATAATTTTTCATTTCGTCATTTTCATTCTTTCTCTTTTAGTTCCTCTTCATAATTTTCATTTCGTCATTTTCATTCTTTCTCTTTTAGTTCTTTTTCATAATTTTTCATTTCGTCATTTTCATTCTTTCTTATTTATTTTTCATAATTTTTCATTTCGTCATTTTCATTCTTTCTTATTTAGTTCTTTTTCATAATTTTTCATTTCGTCATTTTCATTCTTTCTCTTTTAGTTCTTTTTCAGAATTTTTCATTTCGTCATTTTCATTCTTTCTTTTTTAGTTCTTTTTCATAATTTTTCATTTCGTCATTTTCATTCTTTCTCTTTTAGTTCTTTTTCAGAATTTTTCATTTCGTCATTTTCATTCTTTCTCTTTTAGTTTCAATAATATCATGTCGTACTGTCTCTATTTGCTTATACCTCAGCACTTCATCCTCGAACACTAATTTCTCTTGTCTGCCCCTCTCTCTCTCTCTCTCTCTCTCTCTCTCTCTCTCTCTCTCTCTCTCTCTCTCTCTCTCACACACACACACACACACACAGACTAGCTAACTCTCATTCTGTTTTCTCAAATTTTTCAGAGCTTTTCCCACCACTTATTTTTCTTTCACTGACCCGTACTCCTTTCTCATGCCTCTATTTTCCCTTCTTTCACTCTCTCTTCCTTTATAGCTACTGCCTTTCTTGCTCTGATTTTCATCTCTGAATATATATATTTCCCTTTTTATTTCTCTACCCTTTCTTGTCGCCTCACTTCTTTTGCCTTCCTGTATCTCTCACACTTTACCTTCTTTATCCTGTTTTTCTAGTACGTTCTATCAGCCTCTTTATCAGTTTTTCTTTTCTATAAAGAACTTTGCAATTGTACACTGGTGTTCCAAATTTAAGTATAGTTAAATTAAAAAGACATTTTAGGAAAAAAAAAGGGAAAAGAAGGGTAATAAAGTAAAGTGCAGAAGACGTGGTAATATGCAAATGTGGAAATCTCAACTTTCATTGGTAATAATCATGAGCGTTGAGACGAACATGTTGAAATGTTTTGCTTCGTCCTTCGCTCATCTTTTGGTGAGTCAACATGGCTTACGCCCACTGAACTTTTCCTAGGGCGTAACATTCGCACCCTCTTTGAAAATTTAACTGACATTGTGGATGAAATTTACCAGAGACCAACACCTGAGTCTGTAAAGCAACTAGCAGAAAAGGCACAAGCTGCTATCTTTCGAGTTCAGTTAAACCAAGCTCGACACTGTAATGCAAAACGGAGATAACCAAATCTCGCAGTTGGGTATCTGGTATTGTTAAAAACTCATTTTTAATCCTCCGTTGCACATACGTTTGCGAGAAAATTTGCACCCTTATATGAAGGCGGCTTTGAATTGTTTGAATTGGTAGAATTGTGTGATAATAATGTAGTATTAAAGAAGCCAGATGGCTCCCTACATTACTCCCATGTGCAGCAATGTAGGAAATGGTTTGTTAGAAATAATGATGCAATTATTGACCCTACGTATTGCAGGAATCCTAAAGCAGAAGGTGGGACTTCTTCACAAGCCGTTGGTGATCAAATTATTGACCCCACCCCTGTCCTGTCCGATTCTCTACCTTCGTCTGAGCAGGTCTTTTCTTCAACTTCTTTTCAAGATTCTCATTCTGACATTCTCCCATTCACTCGGGGTTCTCCAATTATTTCTACTCCTCCATCTCCTGCCTTTTCAAGACACGAGAGTTCATCTTCAAGTACTTCCAGTTCCTTTGGATATTCTCGTATTGTGCAACGTGGTTCATATTCACCTGCTTCTCCCAAATCAATTGTTCCATTTACTTCTTCACGCATGGTGCCTCCTTTGGTCCCACATCTAAGACTTTAAAAAAGACAACTGACATTTCATCTTCTTCAGTAGTTCTCTCTCTCCGGTGTGCAAACAAACCGTACCTCTTGTTGATACTGAATGATCTGACACTATAGCTATGGTTCTGCAGTCTCTAAATGAAAACATCCTTGCTTCTGCTTCCATTGAACAGTTGCCTACTTTAGGAACATTTAGTCAATTAACAGCAGGGCAAAAACGTCCTGTTTCACCTACTGTGTTCTCAAAACCTAGCAAGCGTCCGCCGCCTAAAATTTCCCTACTGTTCCACACAAGCACAATGGAACGTCAAGTGTAACTTTGCAACCCACACAACGAGTCCAGCTCTTGTATCCGCCTGGATTTCGTCTTTAGAATCTCCGCTCTGGAAGGACGGAGCCAATATCTTTCTCAACCATTCTTCGTCGTCCACGGAAGCGTCCTTCTACCTGTACGCCGCTTCTTTCCAGCCAAAGAAACGGCCTGATCTGCAGTCGTCTCCGATTCCTGGTTCGTCTTCACCTCAGCCTGGAACCTCATTGAATCAACATGGAAACTCTTCAGCCCAGCCTGATGACCCTGCTTCTTCCAGTCAACTTGCCCTGTCAACAAGGAAACCTGGCACATCCCTGCAATCCATTTATTTTCTACGGGAAACTGGGAAGCGTGAAGCTTCGAGTGTGTCGTTGTCTCCCCGACAACGAAGCAAGAGTATCGAGACAACTCTTCTTTGCCACAAAGAGGTAATTTTGATACCATTTTTTTTTGTTATTACAAATGCCATTATCAGCCTCAAGAACGTTTGCTGCACACAGCCTTGCTCTATAAAAAGACTATTTGTTTGAACATTTCTCTGTACTCAAAATGTACCACAGAACTTTTTTAAGACAGTGACTCTTTGACTTGATATAAGACAACTTTTTATGCTAGTGTTCAGATTTGTTGCACTTCAATAGCATTCATCAAATCTTGCTTTTTGCTGCTAGCATGGCAAAAGTTGTACCAAATACCTTGTCTCCTTGTCAATCAGCTACGTTTTCCCACTATCATGGAACAAGAGTAAATATCAAATTGCACATGTAATGTTTAAAGTTTTTTTTTTGGTGCCATACGAATTGATTTTTTGCAAACAGCAAGTTCAATTGTACTAAAATGCTTTTCAATTCATATAGCAAATGTTGCCTTTTCGGCATGAAATTGATATCAGCCATTGCCTTTTTGTTGATATCTATAGATGTTTCACTCCCAGGGTAGGGTTTTCCAGGGTTTCCCCTATTCCATCTAAAACTCGATGTGCGAATGAATGGGAGTAGTTAGAAATCTGCCCTGGCCACCAAGTGTTCAATTAAATGTTTTGTGTTGTTGTTCTATGATTAACCTTTTTGTGCTTGACACTTGCTGTGTGTTGTTGATTTTCTTCTGCAAGTGCAGTTTCTTTTTCAGCAAACTAAATGTGTACCATGTTTTCTGTGTTAAAATGTTCTAAGGTTCAGTTAACTTAGTTTGAATGTTTTGTCTTCCCTGAGAAGTTATCAGGAGTGGACGAATTTGTAAATTAACTCCACGTTAAAAATTTTGTAGTTATTTTTTCCTGCATTACACAGTTTTTTTTACTACTATGCCACTTCTTACATGCATATTGATGAAAGTTCTTCGCACGTATTGTTGTGACAAAAATATTTAGCACGATTTGTGCTTATAGCATGGATATTTGATATCGTACACAAAGTTTGCTTTTACGATGAAAGTTAGTGATATTGAATTATTGATATCTAGAGACTTTGTGTACTGATTTGAAGTCAGCTGCTAGTAACTGGTCAACGAATGTGTTCATGTATTTTGTAAAATCTTATCTGAAAGAATTGAATGAGTGATCAGATAACGTTTTGAATGGAGACCTCTACTAAATTGATAGGTTCTTGGCACAACAGAGAAAAAAATTACGAGAAAGATGATGTGACGTATATTCTAAAACAACTTTAATTTTTAGTTTCTTTTCCTAGGTAAATTTGAGTTTGTTCTCCGTTATACTTCCTAAACTTAACGTGACATCTTCTTTCTCACGAGAATACCTGTTGTCAAAAGGTTTGCGGTCAGAGTGAACGTGACGTATGAATGTATGAGATAAGAATGATAGATAAAATGACGAGATAACAGTTACTGGTGTGGATGTGTGGGTGTAGAAGTTCAATTAAAACTATGTTGTCTGATATCTGATTTCTTATTGTGGAAATAGAGTGGTGCTGGAATAAAGAAAATTCCCGTAAGTTGACTTCTGTTTTATGATTCGTCTGGCCGTAATAATTCAATTAGGAACTATTGCATCGTATTCCTATCTAATGGTTTAGACATAACGTAACGACAATATCTCAGCACGAAAAAGAAATTACATTATACCAATTAAAAGAGGGATGGAAGCTGCAGTAAAATATTTGGAGGTGCTTAGAATTCCATATAAATGTGGAAATCGTATAATCCTGGTTACCTGAATTTACATGTTCCGGTTGCTACGTTATTTTAATTAAATAAATATTACAAAATTTAAAACCAAAACCTATGTGTTAAAAATATATCGAAAAGCCATTCCAACGTGTTATACTAAGGAAAGAAAACACCCGCATTTAGTCTATTCGTAAATAAGAAAACAATTTTCATTTAGATTTATTTCACTGTAGAATTACCTGAAATTCCTTACTGAAGTATATATTTTAAATTACTCTGTTAGGATGAATAAAATCTATAACCGAGAAAGCTATATGATCCCATGGTGCTCGTGTAAACTCCTATTTGCTGTACGTAGTTTCGGAAAAGCTAAAAGGCATACAAATAATACAGTTGTTCCGCACGTGTTGGATAGAACTATAAATAAAAAGTCCGAGGGGAAACAATGCTTTTCCTCGCCACCTCCATTGTATCATACGAAGAATGAATCCAAAATCTATTATCTAACGTTCAGAAACTTTTTAACCTTTTTTTGCCGAAGTTCCATTTCATCTAGTATCTTTTGACCAATTGTAAAACTTCTAGTTTTTACTCTGTTTTATTTTTCGTCCAACGGAAGTTACTTATCCCTACTTACTTAATGATAGTAGATTCCTTAGATAAATTCCTAGGGTTCGACGTAAGGTTCTCGATTAGCCCTCCCACTTACCCTCAACATTCTTTCTTGCCAAGCACTTTCGTGATATCCTCTCTTTTTCCTTTTCTCTCCCGTCATTTTTCCTCTTCTTTACGTCTGCATTATGTGTATCTACGGAAAACACGGAGTCCCATTAAATTCTAATACGATTCTGCGTGTCCAATTCAACTTCACAATCTTCTAAGGTCAAGGAAGTTAAAGTATTAAAGTTTAATAAGCCACATTCCGAGGACTCATTAACAAGAGCTCTTTAGGTCGGCCCCTGCTCCTTGAAACAAAGAAGAACTACTCCTCCGAGGATTATTTCGTAAGTCGACATAGTTTGGGAAAGGCAGGAGAAAAGAATTATTTGTGCAGATAAAAGAAACGGTTTTGCACTGCCTCAAATGTGACCACCTCCTAAAGAATTTATTTTAGGAAAGCAAAAGGGCGTCATCAACTCGGCTGGAAAAATATACCAGCGATTTCGCAGCGGAATGCTGCATTTTTCTTCCATTATGGACGCATTTACTTATAAGAAGCGCACACACGACTGAAAGCTTGCCTTTTTCTTTCTCCAACGTATACAGTTCTATTTTAGTTTTTACTGAATGATTTAAAGCATTAGTTTGTGATTTTCAAGCTGTACTCACAGATATTTGAAGTTAAAATCCTTTTTCTAAAGAATAGTTAACAATTTTTTTCATACCTACATCTTCTAAATGTAGGATTATGAAAGTAAATAGAAAACATACCAGCAAAGCGCTTCCTAAAATTAACTTAAAAGCTATACAATAAGTCTGAGTGTGTTATTTTCTTCGGAATTCTTTCCTGTTTCCAAACAAAGTTTAGCTAACATAGCACAAACGTTTGTAAATAATCGAAAAACAGCAATTATTTTTGGCCGGCGCAAACTCCTTCGGCTAACGGTCTTTGGCAACATTACTTCTTGCACCGCTCATTTTAACTATCTTTTGCAAAACAGCTGTTTGTACCTTTTTATTAAATTAATTACCATCCACAAAATCCTTTTTGTACAATGTCCGTCAGAAAATTGTTTTCTACAAAAGTACTAATAATAATTACCGTTAGCCGAAGGGATAAAAGTACTTTTGGTATCGAGTCCTTTAAATTAATGGTCGTTTACAAAACTACTTCCAGAATCGCATCATTCAAATAATGGCCATCGGCAAAACTTCTTTTTATACCGCTTCCTACAGACAGCGGTAGTCGGCACAATTGCGTTTTGTACAAAAATTAAACAAATTTTCTACTGCCCTTTTTCTTCTTCTAATGGCAGTCGGCAAAAAAGCAACTTTTCGTCTTGCTTCCTTCAACCAACAATCAGGAAAACTACTTCTTAATCGTCTCCACAGACAAATGGTTTTCTGCAAACCGCTTCTTATACCGCATCCCTCTAATAGCAGCCCTTGCAAAAACTACCATCCCACAGCCCAGTTTTAATGGTATTTGGTAAAGCTGCTTACAGGACTGCATTATTTTACTAATCATTATCATCATCATCAACCACGGGTACAGTTCCCGTAGTTGGATGTTGCCATTTTAACTATATTGTCCCATTGAAGACTGTTCATTGCATAGTGGCCGAGTTCTTGAAGAGTTCCACCGTACCAGTCTTTAATATCGTCAGCTCACACATGGTGAGGTTGTCCTCTTGCATTTCATCCACTTATTAAGCCAAATAACAATGTCTTTATCTTTCTGTCATTTTTCATTCTGCAGATGTGTCCAAAGAGTCTTAGTTTTCTCTGTATAATGTTTTTGGAACAGGGTCTCTTTTATTTGTATTCTACTGCACACTTCTTCATTTCTTATCTTCTGGGTCCATCCGATTCCTAAGACTTTACGATAGCACTTTCTCTGAAAAGCAAGTGTCCTCTTCTCTGATTCCTTTGTTAATGTCCAGGTCTTGCATTCATATAGAATGCTGCTGAAGATGGAAGTGTCGATAATGCTTTACTTAGTTTTGAGGCTAATAGCTCTGCTCTTCCAAATTTGATCCATGGCTTTTAGCAGTGTTATAGCCTTTGGAATTCTAATTAAAATGTGACTAAAAGTAATTGGCAAACTACTGTTTTGCACCGAATCCTTCAACTAGTTGTCCACGGAATGACTACTACTCGTACGGCTTTCTTCAACTATATTATATTGACGCCACTAGCAAAGATATTTCATGCGCCTCCTCCACCAACTATTGGTCACTGACAAATTTAATTCATCTTGAGCAGTTTAAAAACTTATTCATGTGCAGATGATATAAACACAGAATCTCCTTGGGGAATGTTTTACCCCGTTAGTGTGGTAAACACCTCTCAGCTTATCGTACAAAGCCTAGAACGATCATCCGCAGTGATTCGCATTTTGTATGTTAAAGGTCTTAGATATACGACAATGTATTGCACTTGCAGAACAAAACATTTTTACTGAAAACGCACAATAATTTGAGTGAAGATTCGTCAGGTTTGAAAAGTACAGAGTGATACACTCGGGACTTTACCCAAAAGAAGAAATTTGAAGACAAAGTGCCGTACGTTCTGCCATTCGCATCCATATCTTCGCCATTTGGCTCGTATGCCCAGATCGCGCCAAAATACATCGTGTCTGGTGTGAATGTATTCGCGCCATTCTCTTTGTCCGTCGGCTAGCGTCGAGTACGATGGTATTCACGATTGCTGAGCTCGTGTTATCGTTCGAAGTTGTTGGAATTCCGGTTCTTTTCAGGAATGTCAGAAAGAGTTCAAAAAGAAATTTCCCTGTCGGAAACGACCTACGAAGCCAAAGATTTCAAATCTTGCGAAGAAACTTGAGACATCAAGAAACCTTGTTGATACGCATTCAGGAGGGCGACCGGCAATGCCAGAAAACGCTTTACAGGGTGTGAAAAAAGAGGTTGTTAAAGTCTTCAAAGAAATCGTTAGGCAGTCTGTTGCAAGGAAGAGGACCGTCCTATTTCACCTGCCAGAGGGCTGTAAAAATGGGTTAACCGAAGCCGTATTTGTGTTACAGTTGTTCATGAGCTGTTACCAACTGACAGGCCGAATCAAATGCATTACTGCCGGTGGTTTCAGAATTTTTTCAGTCAAAATCTAGGCGTATTAGACATTACGTGGTTCACGGACGAGGCCTGGTTCTACCTTTCAGGCTATGTGAACTCACAGAATACACGGGCATGGGAGAGTGAGAATCCCCAAATCATACACGAGGAAAGAATGCATCCCATTAAGATTTGCGTATGGTGCGCCACTTCCCGGAACGGGAAAATCGGTCCTGTTTTCTTTGAACAGATTGTCAACACAGAAATGCATCTCAATATCTTCACGCAGTTTGTGAACGAACTGGATGATATTGAACTGCAGAATGGCTTCTTCCAACAGGATAGCGCGACTTGTAACCCTTGCAATACCAGCATGGAAGAGATTCGAAGTTTCTTCGGCGATCGGGGTATCTCCAAAGGTTTGTGGGACCCAGGTCTCTCGATTTAACTCCACCCGATTACCAATATGCTGAGGCGTACATTTGACAATATGCAACGACGAGTAGATTTCTGTTTGGATGCAAATGGCGGGCATGTTCAACATCTTCTATGATATCGATGTGATTGTGAAAAGGTAAGGCACTTCGTCTTCAAATTTCAGCTTGAAAGGTTTTCTCCTTCAAAATTATAGCGCTTTTTCGGGGGAGGGGGGGATAAAGTCCCGAGGGAGTCACTCTGCATAATGACTGTGTCCCTTGTCTCAACACTGTATTTGTTGGATATAATAAATAATGAACATCATATGTCTACAGCGAAATAAATACTCTCAGTAATAGTCCTATATTCTTAGTCCACAATGAAATAGAAAGAGAAATAGATTCATAAGGAAAATATTCTCTTGTTTTAATTTAGCGATATTGAAAATTTGCAAAAACCATAGATGTGAGGAAAATAAAAAAAAAACTGGTTGCACAGTCGAAGCTTGGTGTATAAGGAACTGTAAAGGACGAAATGTTATGGAACATTTCTCTTACATAAAACAGAGTACGTGTATCTACAAAGAGAGTCCAGCTACACGCATTTTGGCTACGCAGCTTTTCTCCGTTCTTCCTCATTTAAATGAACACTATGGCTAAGATTTTGCAACAACCTGCTCGATCTAAAATTACTTTATGTGATTGCTTAACCCTTTCGACGGTCGATGTACTTAAATAATTCATTTACCCTTTTAAAATTTTCTTCCCTCCCCAAATGACCATATAGCAACAAAATAATTAATTTAAAATAATTCAAAAAAGAAATTAATTAAAAATTAAAAATAAATAAATTAAAAATAAAAAAAAATTAAAATAAGTATATTAATTATTAAATGAGTAATTAAAAATAATTTTAGTAGTTAGATTAAAAAAATTTTTATGACAAAAATAAATATATTAATTATTAAATGAATATTAAAAAAATAAATTGTATGAAAAATTAAAATAAATATATTAATTAAAATGTTTAATTAAATTTTATGAAAAAGTTTATATAATTTGAATTATTTAAAATTATTCATTAAAATAAAGATATTAATTAAATTTTATAAATTAATTATTTAAATTTTATAAATCAATTATTTAAATTTTATAAATCAATTAATTAAATTTTATATATTAATTAATTAAATTTTATATATTAATTAAATAAATTTTATAAATTAATTAAATTAATTTAAATTTTATGAAAAAAATATAATTTTGATTTATTGAAAATAAATAATTAAAATAAATTATGAAAAACTAATAATCAAACATCAAATTTATGAAAAATTAAAATAAATATATTAGTTATTAAATGAATAATTTAAACAATTCATTTTAAAAAAATTCGACGGCAAAATAATTCATTTCCGCCTTTTATATCAGCAGTATCGACCATAAACCTGTGCTTCGTGATAAGATCTCCCTTCAAGACAATTATTCTTTGAACTAAGAGCTAGTTCCCATGGAACAGACATCGCGCCACTGAGTAGATACAAGTGATTCAAACATCTTCTCTTTTCTTCCTTAGGTTCATTGCCAATGTTATACACTAATCCTTCCTGAGTGATTGCCCTTAGCGGGTAATTACTCAGGAAGGATTAGTGTCAATCATCCACCTAAATGAACACTTTGAATAACAAAGCTAAAAAGAAAGCAGCACCTTGTGACGCACAGCTTCATTCGTACCAGCCGAGTTCTGCCCACATCTTATACAGCGAATATATGAAAACAGTTAAATTAGTTGAAAAAGTTCGAGCTCATTCTACCCCATTTTACTAACCCCGAGTTAATTCGTTCCAGTCGGTGAAAGGGTTAGTGACAAATCACAAAAGCCTTTTCGTTGTGTTAACTCAAATCAATGTAATCCAAAGAATATAACTAATCTTCAGTAGTCCTAATGAAAATACATTTTCTTTCCTCAGCATTTATTTCTTTGTGT
Organism: Macrothele yani; assembly: GCA_039090855.1. Lineage (NCBI taxonomy): Eukaryota > Metazoa > Arthropoda > Arachnida > Araneae > Macrothelidae > Macrothele > Macrothele yani. The sequence goes on from CM077030.1 coordinate 17,700,049, forward strand.
TTCTTTATTTGCGCAAGCTTTTTGATACACACAGACTGATCTAAAAGAAACGTTCTTACAGAATGAAATATAAGAGCACGGTATTTATCCATTTTTATCTCGCATCCAATAAAAATTATTTCATAGGAAAGGTGAAAGAATGATCATTATTTTCCTTATTGTTTTCGTGATCAATAATATTTGTGCTAAGTAACGGAAATATTAATGTTTGTCACTTTATTACTGCGATACATGTTGTGCCTAACACCTCAGAAAAATTGATTTTGTATCACATAAGTATTAGTAAGTCAAAATGATTTTTCGGATGCGTAAGTATTCTGAAAGACATCGTAACTGCATTTTTCTGTTTTTGATAAGCCACTCAGGAAAGAATGCATTTAACAGAAATAAGCTTTATGAAAACTTACATTTCTTAGCTGTCATTATTTTTTAGAATTCTCTATTTGCAGATAGAAGAAGTGTAAGTAAAAATTTAAAGGAAGTTTCCCTAAAGTGTGCAATCCCAAGATTTTCCAGACGTTTCCGCTTTTTCTTTTGCACAATTTCATCTCTAGGTGATCTAAACAGATATCTATGTATGTCGAAACATTTTTGTTTATAACTTCGTGCCTAGATCACCTGGGGGTATAGAGTTCCCGAGGGTTTTCAGGTGTTTTATTCTTTTTCAACACGGTTGCCTTAAAGATGGCGAAATTTTATATTTGCATTTATCACGAACTTGATGTTTCTAGAAATTAAACTAAAAACAATATTTGCAACATATCATCATCATCATCATTGTCAACCATTATCAATCCACTGCTGGACGAAGGTCTCCCCAAGTTTAATCCACAACGGTCTGTCTTGTGACAGTCTCCTCCATGTCACTCCCGCATACTTTCGAATTTCATCCACCCATCTTCCATGTGGTCTTCTTCTGGGTCTTTTCCTGTCCCTTGGAATCCAATCTAAAATTTCGGCTGTGCATCGATGGTCTGTTCTTCTAGCAGTATGTCCAGCCCATTGCCATTTCAGGGATTTAACTCTGATCATGATGTCTTCCACTCTTGTCATTTTTCGGATCCACGAGTTCCTCTTCTTATCTCTCCTGGTTACACCAAGCATGCACCTCTCCATGCTTTTTTGAGTTGTCTGCAGCCTTTGTATGTCTTTTTTAGCTAAGGTCCACGTCTCTGCGCCATACGTAAGCACTGGAAGGATGCATTGATCAAACACTTTTCTTTTAAGACATAATGGCATATTGCTCTTGAAAATTATGCTGTTTCTTCCAAAAAGTTCTCCAGGCAAGTTTTGTACGCAGATTAATTTCTTCACCAATGTGACCCTCATTTGATATCTGCTGTCCAAGATAAACGTACGTGTCTGTTATCTCCAGCTTTTCTCCATCAATCGATAAACCTTCATTTCTTGTAAAAGCATTGTACATCACTTTTGTCTTCTGAAAGTTCATTTTTAATCCCACTTCTTTACTCTTGTCAGCAAGTTCCTGGATCATACTCTGTAGCTCTGATAGGGTAGTTGTAAAAATGACTATGTCATCAGCAAAACGAAGGTGGGTTAGATAATCTCCATTAATCTTTATCCCTTTGTTTTCCCAGTTCAGTGATTGAAAGACATTTTCCAATGTGGCATTAAAGAGCTTCGGAGATATGGTGTCACCTTGTCTCACTCCTTTTCCAATTTTTATGTGTGTTGTATTTTCAAACAGCCGAATCTTTGCACTTGCATTTTCATAGATGTTATTAATAATATTAATGTATGCATCTTCAATACCGCAGGATTTCAGAGCCATTGCAACTGCTGATGGTTTCACCGAATCAAAGGCTTTTTCATAATCGATAAAAGCCATGCACAATGGAAGTTCATATTCCCTCGCTCTTTCAATTAGTTCTCTCAGTACGTGGATATGATCTATTGTGCTGTAGCCACTACTGAATTCAGCTTGTTCTCTCGGTTGAGCCATGTCCAGTGTCACCTTCAAGCGGTGTGAAAGAACTTTAGTGAAGATTTTATAAACCACTGATAGGAGGCTGATAGGACTGTAGTTCCTGAGATCCTCAATATCACCTTTTTTATGTAGCAAGATCATTGTAGCGTTGTTCCAATCCTCAGGAATTTTACCTTCATTAAGGCATCGAGTGAAAATTTGGGCGAGTACTGTTTCGATTTCTCCACTTGCTTCTTGTATGATGTCTACAGTAATTCCATCTTCTCCTGGAGCTTTTCCCCGCTTCATGTTCTTGCTTGCATGTGCAACTTCTGCTGGAAGGACTGGAAGAACTCTGGTACTGGTACCTTTCATGATGTCTGGAGTGCATGTATCATCCCTTTCATATAATTTGGAGTAGAAATCTTTCACTCTTGTCAAAATTTCCCCTCTATTTCTTGTTACAGAACCATCTTCTTTTCTCAGTGCCATAATCTATTTTTTCCCCTTACTGAGATGTCCCTTTGCTATCTTTAGGCTTTGGTTGTTTTCAATTGCTTTCCTTACCAGTTCACAGTTGAATTTCCTTACGTCTTCAGTGATACTTTTTCGTACTGTCTTGCATAGCTCTATATATTCCACTTTGGAAGTCACATCTTCTTTAGTTGTCCTCATCACTCTTCTTTTTGCATCAACATTTTGGTTTTTCCTGATAATTTGTTCACATGCAATTTGTTCTTAGACCCAGCTAATTTTGTTGCTGTTTCCATAAGAGCTTTGGTTACTTTTCTGTTAACTTCAGAAATATCCACTTCTTCCGATGTTAGGCCTTCTAAAGCAGAGAATCTGTTCTTCAGTTCCAATTTGAAGGTATTATGGTGTTTTTTAAGGTTGGTTATGTCAATACATTTTGTTAGTCTTATGAGCTTGCTACGTTCGAGTTTAGTGTTGAGGTGCATCTTACATCTCATCAATCTATGGTCACTGCCTGTGTTGAACTTGTTTAGCACATTGCAGTCTTCTATGATGATTTTTTTGTTACACATAATAAAATCAATTTCACTTGTCGTCCCATTTGGATGTCTCCATGTCCATTTCCTGTGTGGCTTTTTCTTGAAAAAGGAGTTTAAGATGAAAAACCCTTCTGCCTCTGCAAACTCTACGAGAGTATTTCCACGCTGGTTTCTGTTGCCGTGACCGAATTTACCTACTGAAGTTTCATTCTGTTGTCGTTGCCCTATTTTTGCATTGAAATCTCCCATAATTATCTTCAAGTGCTGCTTACCTTTATTATTTAGATCACGAATTTCCTCATAAAATTCTTCAATTTCTTCTTCAGCATGACTTGTGGTGGGTGCATAAGTTTGAATAATCTGAGCCTGGTATCTTCTCGAGAGTTGGATAACGAGTCGTGCAGCTCTGTCAGAGGAACTTTCAACTTCTACAACTTTATCCTTCAGTTTCTTGTTTATTATAAATCCAACAACACTAGTTCTGCCAGTATCTGTCCCACGATAGTAGAAGAGATGTCCACTTTTCAGATCGATGAGATCTTCTCCTTTTCTCCTTACCTCACTTAGCCCGACGATGTCCCACTTGATCCTTTGTAGTTCCTCTTCCAATTCAAGAAGCCTTGAATCAGAAGATAGGGAGCGTCCGTTGTACGTAGCCAAGTTCAGCATCAGATGGCAGCCTAGTCCGGTCCTCCGGGGATTCTTAGCACCCTCTGCCTTCATGTCGCACTGGCCGCTGCCTTGGCCAGGTACATTCCAGCTGCCGGAGACTGAGGGCCAAGATTTAAGTTGTGGAGTCATTTTGGAGGGGTTTGGCCATAATTGACCACGCTGGCCAAGCGGGTTGGTGAGTGTGGGATAGCATTTCCTCTAATCCCGATGGTATAGTTATACCGCTATTGGCGGTCGTCAGAGCCCCTTTAGTAGGAACAGGATGCACCACGAGAAGGCGGGGTTGACATTTGTCAAGGAGAGGCTGTGATGTTACGCATCACCTGACCTTACATCCCTTGCAACATATATATTTATATATATGAGATGGTGAGATGTAAGATACATCTCAACTCTAAACTCGAACGTGGCAAGCTCATAAGACAAACAAAATGTATTGGCATTACCAAACTTAAAAACACCATAATACCTTCAAGTTGGAACTAAGAAACAGATTCTCTGCTTTAAAAGGCCTAACACAGGAAGAAGTGGATATTTCTGAAGTTAACAGAAAACTCACCAAGGCTCTTATGGAAACAGCAACAAAAATAGGTGGGACCAAGAACTAGTTACATATGAAGAAAATTTCAGGAAAAACAAAAATGTTGATGCAAAAGAGGAGGGAGATGAGGACATATAAAGACGTAACTTCCAACGTGGAATATATAGAGCTATGCAAGACAGTGAGAAAAGGTATCACTGAAGACCTAAGGAAATTCAATTGCGAACTAGTGAGGAAAGCAATTGAGAACAACCACAGCCTGAAGAGAGCAAAACGACATCTCAGTAAGGGAAGAAAACAGATTATAGCTCTGAGAAAAGAAGATGGTACTGTAACAAGAAATAGAAGCGAAACTTTGACAAGGGTGAAAAATTTCTATTCAAAACTATATGAAAGGGATGATACATCTATTCCAAACATTACGACAAGTACCAGTGCCAAAGTCCCTCCAATCATCCCTGCAGAAGTTACATATGCAATTAAGAACATGAAACGTGGAAGAGCTCCAGGAGAAGGTGGAATTACCGTGGACATTATACAAGAAGCAAATGGACAAATTGAATCTACACTAGCCCAAGTTTTCACCAGATGTCTTAATTTTGAGAAGATTCCTGAGGATTGAAATAAAGCTACAATGATCTTGCTCCATAAAAAGGATGATATTGAGGATCTCACGAACTACAGACCTATCAGCCTCCTATCAGTAGTTTATATAAATCTTCACTAATGTTCTTTCACATCGCTTGAAGGTAACACTAGACATGGCCCAACCAAGAGAACAAGCTAGATTCAGGAGTTGCTACATCACTATTGATCATATCCATGTACTGAGAGAGCTAATTGAAACAACAAGAGAATATGAACTCCAATTATGCATGGCTTTCATTGACTATGAAAAGACCTTCGATTCCGTGAAACCATCAGCAGTAACATGGGCTTTAAAGTCCTGCGGTATTGAAGATGCATACATTTATTAATAACATCTATGAGAATGCAAGTGGAAAGGTTTGGATATTTGAGGATAGAACACATATAAGAATTGGAAATGGAGTGAGACAAGGTGACGCCATATCTCCCAAGCTCTTTAACGCAACATTGCAAAATATCTTTCAATCATTGAACTAGGAAAACAAAGGGATAACGATTAATGGAGATTACTTAACTCACCTTCGTTTTGCTGATGACGTAGTCATCTTTACAAATACCCCTTCAGAGCTGCAGAGTATGATCCAAGAACTTGCTGATGAGAGTAAAGAAGTGGGATTAAAAATGAACTTTCAGAAGACAAAAGTGTTGTACAATGCTTTTACAAGAAACGAAGATTTGGCGATTGATGGAGAAAATCTTGAGACAACCGATTCCTACATTTATCTTAAGCAGCAGATATCGAGTGAGGGTCACATTGATGAAGAAATTAATCGGCATATGAAACTTGGATGGATAGCGTTTGGAAGAAACAGAATACTTTTTAAGAGCAGTATGCCTATATGTCTCAAAAGAAAAGTCTTTAATCAGTGCATCCTGACAGTGCTTACGTATGGAGCAGAGACATGAACCTTAACTGAAAAAGGCATACAAAGACTGCAGACTACTCAAAGAAGCATGGAGAGATGCATGCTTGGCGTAACCAGGAAACATAAGAAAAAGAAGATGTAGATAAGGAAAATGACAGGAGGAGACGATATCGTGACCAGAGTGAAATCACTGAAATGGCAATGGGCTGGATATGTTGCCAGAAAAATGGACCACCGATGGATAACCGAAATTTTAGACTGGATTCCGAGGGACAGGAAAAGACCCAGTAGAAGACCGAATGAGAGATGGAAGTATGAAATTCGAAAATATGCTGGCGTGACATGGAGGAGACAGGCCCAAGACAGACAATTGTGGAAGAAATTTGGGGAGACCTTCATCCAGCAGTGGATTGATAATGGTTGATGATGATATATATATATATATATATATATATATATATATATATATTTCCGCATACATCGAGAATTTTTCAATGTTTCTTAACATAAAATATTTTTACCAACAGCTCTTATTTTCTCTACAAAAGAAAGAGAACAAAGACACGTGACAGTGCTTCTTGTACATAGATTTCTTGATTAAGTAAACATTTTCTTTGCACATACGGCTAACGTTCTTCGGGAGCAGAATAAATATAAGGCACGTTCAATACCCTCATAGTGTGGTATAAATCCGTTTGTTTAGTGGCATAATACAGTAAATTCTAATCGATAAGCTTTCGCTCTACATTGCAGACTGTTTCACGAAAGTGGTTAGACATACAATATTGGTTAGCATTTTTTGGCTAGCCACTGTTTTCAAAAAGCCTCCCAGTGCAGAGCACAAGCTAGGCGTTTTGTGTGTGCTGTATTACGTATGAGTGCTGATAAGTCTTTGACTTTTCCCATTTCACATACTCTTAGACTCGTAATACTTGAATCACATCAAAATTGATTTTTTATATATGTGTCTGATCAAATGTCATAAGTGTGGAATTTTAGTCTGATTATTTCATTTGTTTTGCAGGTCTGATGTGACAATGATTCAAAGCAGCACAAATTTCACCTCAAAAGAGTACCGAACAAGTAATGAAATATTTTTTCCTACAAGAAGATTCAGCAAAAAAAAAAAATGTATTGATGAAATGTCGGTTATATTAGGGGAGAAGTGACCTTCCTAATCCGCAGTCAATAACTGAGCTGCTAGGATTAGAACAGGGGATTTGAGCACCGAAGACGAAGAACGTTCTGAAAGACTAACTCAAGTGCAATTCCACAAAAAGCAGATGCCATTCATTCCATGATACTGGGTGACTGAAGAATATCCATTAAAATGATAGTAGAGACCCTGTTGATATCCCGAAAATGAGTTGCCTAAATTATTTACGAGATTTTACACATGAGAAAGCTCTCAATATCAATGCTGAATGGTGTGATCGAGTGATTGCTTCACATGCCATTTTGGACCGATTTCGGTGGGATCCTGTGGGATTTTTGAACCGGCTCGTAACTGTGGATGAAACGTGGATATATATATCATCATCATCATCATCATTGTCAACCATTATCAATCCACTGCTGGACGAAGGTCTCCCCAAGTTTCCTCCACAACGGTCTGTCATGTGCCAGTCTCCTCCATGTCACTCCCGCATATTTACGAATTTCATCCACCCATCTCCCATGTGGTCTTTTTCTGGGTCTTTTCCTGTCCCTTGGAATCCAATCTAAAATTTCGGCTGTCCATCTATGGTCTGTCCTTCTGGCAGTATGTCCAGCCCATTGCCATTTCAGGGATTTAACTCTGATCATGATGTCTTCCACTCTCGTCATTTTTCGGATCCACGAGTTCCTCTTCTTATCTCTCCTGGTTACACCAAGCATGCACCTCTCCATGCTTTTTTGAGTTGTCTGCAGCCTTTGTATGTCTCTTTTAGTTAAGGTCCACGTGTCTGCACCATACGTAAGCACTGGAAGGATGCATTGATCAAACACTTTTCTTTTAAGACATAATGGCATATTGCTCTTGAAAATTATGCTGTTTCTTCCAAAAGCTCTCCAGGCAAGTTTTGTACGCCGATTAATTTCTTCATCAATGTGACCCTCACTTGATATCTGCTGTCCAAGATAAACATACGTATCTGTTATCTCCAGTTTTTCTCCATCAATCGATAAATCTTCATTTCTTGTAAAAGCATTGTACATCACTTTTGTCTTCTGAAAGTTCATTTTTAATCCCACTTCTTTACTCTTGTCAGCAAGTTCCTGGATCATACTCTGCAGCTCTGATGGGGTAGTTGCAAAATGACTACGTCATCAGCAAAACGAAGGTGGGTTAGATAATCTCCATTAATCTTTATCCCTTTGTTTTCCCAGTTCAGTGATTGAAAGACATTTTCCAATGTGGCATTAAAGAGCTTCGGAGATATGGTGTCACCTTGTCTCACTCCCTTTCCCATTTTTATGTGTGTTGTATTTTCAAACAGCCGAATCTTTGCACTTGCATTTTCATAGATGTTATTAATAATGATAATGTATGCATCTTCAATACCGCAGGATTTCAGAGCCGTGGTAACTGCTGATGGTTTCACCGAATCAAAGGCTTTTTCATAATCGATAAAAGCCATGCACAATGGAAGTTCATATTCCCTCGCTCTTTCAATTAGTTCTCTCAGTACGTGGATATGATCTATTGTGCTGTAGCCACTCCTGAATCCAGCTTGTTCTCTCGGTTGAGCCATGTCCAGTGTTACCTTCAAGCGGTGTGAAAGAACTTTAGTGAAGATTTTATAAACCACTGATAGGAGGCTGATAGGTCTGTAGTTCCTGAGATCCTCAATGTCACCTTTTTTATGTAGCAGGATCATTGTAGCATTGTTCCAATCCTCAGGAATCTTCCCTTCATTAAGGCATCGAGTGAAAATTTGAGCGAGTACTGTTTCAATTTCTCCACTTGCTTCTTGTATGATGTCTACAGTAATTCCATCTTCTCCTGGAGCTTTTCCCCGCTTCATGTTCTTGATTGCATGTGCAACTTCTGCTGAAAGGACTGGAAGAACTCTGGTACTGGTACCTTTCATGTTGTCTGGAGTACATGTATCATCCCTTTCATATAATTTGGAGTAGAAATCTTTCACTCTTGTCAAAATTTCGCCTCTAGTTCTTGTTATAGAACCATCTTCTTTTCTCAGAGCCATAATCTGTTTTCTTCCCTTACTGAGATGTCCCTTTGCTATCTTTAGGCTTTGGTTGTTTTCAATTGCTTTCCTCACTAGCTCACAGTTGAATTTCCTTACGTCTTCAGTGATACTTTTTCGTGCTGTCTTGCATAGCTCTATATATTCCACTTTGGAAGTCTCATCTACTTTAGTTGTCCTCATCTCTCTTCTTTTTTGCATCAACATTTTGGTTTTTCCTGATAATTTGTTCACATGCAACTTGTTCTTAGACCCAGCTAATTTTGTTGCTGTTTCCATAAGAGCTTTGGTTACTTTTCTGTTAACTTCAGAGATGTCCACTTCTTCCGATGTTAGACCTTCTAAAGCAGAGAACCTGTTCTTCAGTTCTAACTTGAAGGTATTATGGTGTTTTTTAAGGTTGGTTATGTCAATAGATTTTGTTTGTCTTATGAGCTTGCCACGTTCAAGTTTAGTGTTGAGGTGCATCTTACATCTCACCAATCTATGGTCACTACCTGTGTTGAACTTGATATATATATATATATATATATATACTGCGATGAGCCATTTCATTATGACCACCGCCAGCCTAGAGTAATGAGCGCGCCCAGAGACCGAACGGTGGCGCAGGTGAGGTCCACAGAGCAGACAGTTTATATACAACTGGCTTTCGGTAAGTAGAGTGTTCAGAGTCATAACGGGGAAAAGCTGCCGATTTATCGGAGTTTGATAAAGGGCAAATTGGGCTGGCACGGCGCCCTGGAACTATGATTTCGGACACGGCGCGGCTTGTTCACGTGTCGCTGTAGTGAGTACGTATCAAAAGTGGTGCACAGATGGCCAAACGCCGAACCATCGTTCAGCCGTGTGTCATCCACAGCTCACTGATGCCAGAGAGGAGCTGAGAATGTCACGCAGATAACCGCAGCTACAACAGCGGTGATCAGGACAATGTGTCGCAGCACACAGTTCATCATAGCCTTGTGTGCATGGGCCTACGTAGTCGAAGACCCAGCGGGCTCTCCATGCTCACTGCACGTCATCGCCAACACCGCATGAAATAGGCCCAAGATCATCGAGATTGTACCGTAGATGATTGCAAGAAAGTGGCTCGGTCTGACTAATCATGATTTCTGGTGCATCGCGTAGACGGCCGAGCCCGGATACGCCGATTACCAACGAGGCTATGGCACCTGGAAGCACTGTTGGTCGGAAACACGGCGGCGGCGTTATGCTCTGGGCGATGTTTTCTTGGGACAATTTTGGACCCATTATCCGAATAGAACAATCCCTGACAGCTGTCAGGTATCTGAACATCATTGCCGAGCAAGTTCACCCATTCATGGCAACTGTGTTCCCTGCTGGTGATGGTCATTACTAACAGGATAATGCGCCATGCCACACTGCAAGAATCGCGAAGAAGTGGTTCGAGGAACATGCTGATGACTTTCTGTTCATGTCCTGCCCTCAAAATTCACCTGACATGGACCCAATCGAACATTTGTGGTTTGACTTGGAAAAGAGGGTTCGCGCTAAATGACCACCACCCCGAAATGTACGGAAAACTGGAGGACCTGCTGTTGACATTATGGTACCAGATACCCCAGGATACCTATCGCCGCCTCATCGAATCAATGCCTCGCGGAGTGGCAGCTGTTTTGAGGGCTAAAGTGGGTCCTACAGCGTATTAGGTAGGTGGTCACATTGTAATATCTCATCGGTACATATGATCCAGAAACCAAACAATAATCCAAAGAATGGAGATACAGTGGTTCCCCGCGTACAAAGAAGTTCAAGACGAAAGAAGTGATTAAGCAAGGTGTTGGCGTCTGTCGTCTGCGACAAAGATGCAATTTTGTTTGTATATTATCTGGAAAAGGATTCATTCGTCACGGCAAAGGATTCAATCATCACTACATTGCGCTTCTCGACAAAATGATGCAGCAACTGGTCTCCAAACTTGGAGGCAAGCTTTCTAAAGGGATCTCGTTTCTTCGTGGGAATGCCCCTCCTCACAAATCGACCGTTTTGAAACAGAAATTGACTGATCTTCACTTTGAAATTTTGAGACACGCAGCCTACTCACCAGGTTTGGCCTCTTCGGACTACCACCTCTTTCCTAACCTGAAAAATATTTTCAAGCATTGAGAATGCCATAGCAGCTGCGGACGAGTGGTTTGCAACACAACAGGAATATTTTTTTCTTGGTGGGTAAAAGTTAGAACAAGGAAGTCATAATTGTGTGGAGCTCAGGGAAGGATATGTAGAGTAAATATTTGTTTTCAATCCTGTAGCTTATTGTTTTCTTTACAAAGCCAAAGACGTATCAGCACCCCGTCGTACGTCACTAAATAAATCGATTTATGCCACGCTTATAGTTTTATTGAATTTGCCTTAGATATAGACTGTTTGCTGAAAAACGTCAGTTTGTTATGGGAATGTTGGAACCATGATATCACCTCTTGTGGAGTTTCATTGTTTTACCAAAAGAAGTTTCCCATTTTAACTGGGCAATAAGACACGACAGGTATACAATTCCCTTTTGCGTAAAATTATTGGCGAAAATTAAGTATCTGATGCGGACGAGGAATGAGCAGCGAGTTCAGGTAAAGAAAGATGGAAAGTTTGTCTGCTGATCAGCGAACTTGATTTTAAAAAGATAGCCCCTTTCCTATCTGTTTCGAAATCACTAGGTGTCAATATGCTGAGATCCGGAGAATATTCGAAAACGCGTTTGGGCGCAAAACACTCAGAAACCCAAAAGCCTGTAATTCGTTGTCAATTCCATTCATTGCATGTCGTTTCGTTCCATTGTGTTAGGAGAATGAAATTTATATTTGCAAAATGAAGGAGGAAGCATTTTCGGGGAGTTATGGAAAAGGAAGAATTTACGTAGCAAAAATGCATACGCACTATAAAGAATCCCTCAAAAAAGGCTCCTTTTACTCTTTCGAGGGACATGAAAACAGAAGCTCGCCGAAAAACCCTTCCAGACAACAACAAAATTAAAGCGTCTAGGGTCCCAGATAGAAATTTTGAGGCCAGACAATAGCATGTCAGGATTTCAAAGGTCAGGTATTTCGTTTTTGACAGCCAGATGAAGACAGAGACAAAGGGAAGCAAAAGGCAGCTGTCGGCACCGTCTCAAACAGCAGACGTGCAGAACTTGGCGATGCTCCGTCCTTCCGAAAAACCGCAACTCAGAAAACCAAAGACCTGTAAATAGATGAACAGCTCCCAAAAGGAATGAAAACTGGGCTTTCTTAAACAAGCTTTAGGAGAAACGGGTTCCCTATAAGAATCGTGACGTTTTCTGCTGTCGGATTCAGCTGCGTGGTTATGTAATAACCAAGAACTGCTTGGTGGAACGTAGGGAAACAAATGGTAGGCCATTCGCATGTGTTGTGGAGTTTAACACCGAATGAGCAACTAGCCTGAAAACTGTTGGAAACACAAGGAAACATACGGCGCGCTTCGCAGTAGTCGATTGGTAAAATTCCAAAAGAGCGAAGAGGAGAAAGAATTGTTTAGAAATTATCGCTGCATTGAGCTCGTGGTAAATCACATGAACTCACATACGCTAAGTGGCAACCGAACAAAGAAGGTGTTCTTCGACAGCTGCGATGTTTCAGTGGAAGCAATAAAATGAATCTTCAATATGTTCTGTGTATAGTGCTCCTATTGCGTTTTTTTATTAAATAGTTTTTTTCTTATCAAAGGATACCATTATCCAATGTGAGTCCGTTCATGCATGCCATAATTATTCTTTTCCGAAGTTTTAATTCAGCCATTGGAGCATTGCGCTGCTAGCTTCCGAAAGGCATCAACTATAAAGTGATGCCTTTCGGAAGCTAGCAGCGCACATACGTAAATCGTGCAATACATATATGCTCAGCTGAGGATTCCTTACAGAAAGAGCTGGATTTTTCTTAAACGAATTGCAGTACACAGAGGATATACACATTCCGTCGTAGATAAAGCTGTCCACAATTTTAGGAAACCAAAGCTTGTCTGCTCATTCACGACGGTACACCACCAAATATGACAGAATTGGGCGTTTATCCCATTTGCTTCGCAGAGGTGCTTCGGAATTTCAAAAATTCTTAAGAGTTTTAATTTCAAAGTTATTTTCAAACCCATAAACAAGATAATTTTTTTCGGATCCAAAGATTACTTCGAACACATAAATTCCTGGGGAATTTATCAGATACCTTGTGAATGTGGACTTTCATTTATAGGGCAGACCTACAGTGCTTTAAATTTTCGTGTGAAAGAACACCTGATCTACGTACGGAATTGTGAACTGAAGAAGTCGTCTATAGCCCAGCATTGTCACGAAAACAACCATAAGTTTCTGTTCGGAAACGCTACGCTCATTGATAAACCTGATTCAACGATGAAGCTTATATATTAGAAGCTTTTCACATATACCGGAACTCTTTACTGCTTGTCAACGACATAACATCGACTCCATTTCTTTCAAGCGCGTGGAAACAACTCACCAAAAACCGTGATCGTCAGAACTCTGATGATGTCACAATGATTTGAATGTTTACGCTCCATTCGTCCTGAGGAAGCCGAGCCAAACGCTCTGCGAAACTATAGTCGATGTATAATAAAACTTTAATTGTGGTAAACGTTGATATTTTTATTTTAAGGTACAACATCTTATGTCGCTTGACATTCGAATAAGATGCCTTTTTCCATTTATTTGCTCAAGAATGATTTTTGCCGCCTCAGTGGCCGATTAGTTAGAGGCGTAGTCTTCTGACAAGTCATATTTACTCAGAACGGATTTGAGGCCCGAATAAGGCTTATAAGTGTTGTTATGGTATTAAGGCGCTAGCTTTAACCCTTCCCTAAAACCAATAACCCAAAATTAGGAACGGCTGTTTTTTTCTAATGTTCAGAGTTACTTAGCTGGTCGTTCAAATGCTAAGCGAAAAGTCATTAGCAAATGTGGCGTTCCATTCACATTTACGATTTTTATAGAGATCCTAATAACTATCTCCGAACGAACTGTTAATTGGCCATTTAGTCTGTGAGTGTATGTGTTACAAAAACGACATTCTCTTTTACATCCTTGTTTTCCCTTTCTCCATGAAATTCATTATTGTGCATCTGCTCGCTTAATAACGCATGAGAAAGCTTTACAAGACGTTATTTTGTCAAGACAGGAAGATATACCACAGTTAGCTTACTATTAACAGTAGACATAAAATTCATCAGAACTATTTATTACTACAAATTTTTGAAGATGACAATCCGATTTTTGGCGTAAATGTGACAAGGATGGTAAGTCAGATAATATCCGAAAACTTGAAAATTTTCATCGTCCTGGAGCGGGACTCGAACCCGCGTCTCCCAGAAAACGCCTAGGTATGCTAACCACTACACCACCCAGAACGACCAAGTTTCAAGTTTCCATTCAATTTGAATTTAACCATCACAGGATTCGCTAGTAGAAGCAACCGGCATTCATGTTTAGCGAATCTGGAGGTTAATAATCCTATCCCGTGATTGCCCGGAGAAGCAGATAAATCATGAAAGAAATACGGGATTACGCCATATAATACAAATTTTTGAAGATGACAATCCGATTTTTGGCGTAAATGTGACAAGGATGGTAAGTCAGATAATATCCGAAAACTTGAAAATTTTCATCGTCCTGGAGCGGGACTCGAACTCGCGTCTCCCAGAAACAAAAAACCTCCAGATTCGCTAAACATGAATGCCGGTTGCTTCGACTAGCGAATCCTGTGATGGTTAAATTCAAATTGAATGGAAACTTGAAACTTGGTCGTTCTGGGTGGTGTAGTGGTTAGCATACATCGGCGTTTTCTGCGAGACGCGGGTTCGAGTCCCGCTCCAGGACGATGAAAATTTTCACGTTTTCAGATATTATCTGACTTACCATCCTTGTCACATTTACGCCAAAAATCGGATTGTCATCTTCAAAAATTTGTATTATATGGCGTAATCCCGTATTTCTTTCATGACTATTTATTACTGTTTATCATGGGATGAAAAATATATTATGCAGGGGGTGAACGTAATAGATATCATAAAACTGTTTTAAAATGATGTTCTTGCACTCAAAACGTAATTTAATTTTCATTTCTAAGCATTTCATTCATACTGAAGTAGCCGTACAACAAGCGCAATGGATAAGAGTGGTGGAAATAAAGCCTACTTAATATTTTGAATGCATTACGTATTCATAAAACATTACTCACTATTCTCAAATTCTGCCACATTAATAACTTGTTAGCATGACACAGTGGTTAATCGTACTTGGGTTTGTTCTTGTGTTTCATTTTAATCTGTGATAGTAATACTTTTCGAAACAGATATTTACACAATTTTAAAGCGAGAAAGTACGATTTAATCCTCTATTAATTTAATGCCGTCCTGGTAAAGAGAAATATTCTCATTTATTATTTATATCTGTTTTTTTAATTTCACGCCCAAGCCTTCTTAATGCTGCAAGCTTTTGTGCTGACATTTTGCCGTATTTAATAAATGTTCTTTATTTATTAAAGCTGTGGGATAAGCAGATGTTATCGAGTTGCTCTTGTTTATTAACAATTGAGAACAGGGAGAAGAGAGAATGAAAAAATGCGCTGCCACCTTGTTTTGCCAGTTCACTGTTGGCTGCGGAATTACTGGCTGCTAGAAAGTTCCGTTGATAATCGATTTTCTTTTTAGTTGCTCTTTATCCATAGTGCTCTGATTAAAAGAAAAACCCGTGAACGTAGCTTGTAGATGTCTTGCTAATTATTAACACGAGACTGCATGCAGGCGTAGAAGAGATGCTTTTTTAGTTTGAATTTGATATACAAAACATGATCAACAAAATATGCGTCAGGCAGTAAAAAAAATTGGACCTAAAAAGCATACTTTTCTCAACATTTCTTTTTAAATTTCCATTCATAGCGTGGAAAGTATTCTGGATTCCGGCCAATTATACACATGAAGCAGTTTGAGAGAGAAGGCGAAATGGAGGGTTGCCTCCACAAGAAAACACTGTCGTTTTGAAATGCAGACACGAAATGTTAACTTATTAACTAAACCCTCGTTTTATATCTACCGAAATTTACACTAATAAACAACATAATTTTTGGAGTGCAAATATTAGCTCTACTGTTTATTTGTCCTTTTGCGAGCACTCGTACATCTGTCGTATTTGAGCAATCCCATTATTCGCACCTCAGAGGACGGATATCCAAATATCCAATCCACGCGCACTGACATAAAATAGGATAGCGGGAATAGACACTAAGGTTTGCTCATTCCGCTTTCCTCGCAGGCGAATATTCATGACGTCACTGAGTGACATGACAGCCCTAACATGTGAATTGTAGAGCCGAACAAGGTTAATAGACAGTAAGGTTTGCTCATCTCGCCTTCCTCGCCGACGAATAATCGTGACGTCACTGAGTGACATCACAGTCCTAACAAGTGAATTGTAGAGCCGAACAAGGTTAATAGACAATAAGGTTTGCTCATCCCGCCTTCCTCGCAGACGAATAATCGTGACGTCACTGAGTGACATCAATGTCCTAACATGTGAATTGTAGAGCCGAACAAGGTTAATAGACAATAAGGTTTGCTCATCCCGCCTTCCTCGCAGACGAATAATCGTGACGTCACTGAGTAGCATCCCTGTCCTAACATGTGAATTGTAGAGCCGAACAAGGTTAATAGACAGTAAGGTTTCCTAGTCCCTCCTTCTTCGCAGACGAATAATCGTGACGTCACTGAGTGACATCACCGTCCTGACATGTGAATCGCAGATCCGAACTGTAGCTATGGAGGAAGATGTCTTGTCAACAATTTTAATAACTCGAACTCGGAACAAAAGCTCACACAAAAGAACATTCACATTAAATATAGAAGAAATTCGCAGTCATACAAATATTTTAGAAACGGAGATTTCAAAAATCCCTCCCATACATTATATAAACTATTGGCCTATAGCCTAATGGGATATTTGTTTCGACGACTTTGCAAAAAACAAATTTAGATCCATTTGAACAGTTCGGTGAAGTACTTCCTTCTACAGAGTTGAAAAAATGAATGTTAGAAACATTAATTTCGTGAAAAGGGCTTTGCATTTACTTTATCGGAATTATGATGCATAAATCTGTGATATGAAAATAAATGTATTATTATTTTCCATAATGAAATACATGTCTATAATTATTTTCATTACAATAAGATTTATTTCGATGAACATAGTAAAAAAACAAAAGTTCGTATATTATCGTGAACTACTTTCTTTCACGTTGGGTGTGATCAGGTTGTATGTAAACAAAGAGGAACGATACACAAGAAATCGGGAACTACTTGAAAGCGTTGTTATTCGGTAGTACAGCCGAATTTCTTTATGAGGAATGGGAAAAGTATCTCGGTAACATTTCCCAGTTTTTTTAATTAAGAATGGAAAATACTATGCATTAAAAAAGATGATAGAATTTATGAAGATTATTCCAGCTGGTTATATAACAATTCCGACACGCTGCTATGGTGCAGATACAAAGAAACGTGGCGATTAGGTAGTACTACGATGGTGATTTGGACAGTGACATCACAAATCAATCACCGGAAGTGCACAATGAGCATAACCTTGTCATCAAATAACCTTGGCCAAGACATCCCTTGTCATTTTCATAGCTCACTTCTTTTTGTGGTGTCCAAACAATTATCTTAAGCAGAAAAATGATACCGCTATGCACGAAAAAGTAATTAAAGGTGGTGTTTTTTGCTCAGATTTTCACTATGAGTACGTATGTTCTCAACTACGACTTTTACGCGATTTTACTTAGTTTAAAGACAAAATCGTAGTATGACTGCAAAAACTGAGTTTAAAATTTGCCTATGAAAGATAGATTAAAGCGGCTCAAACTCTTTGGCTTTATTTACTTAATAAAAATTTGCTGATGTCCTAAATCAATGGCCGACAACGATAATTTTCATTTTCCAGGATCAATGAAAATAATTATATTTTCCGTTACATTGATAAGTATCGTTTGATATAATGGCCGCGTTCGTGCAACACTCATTTAACATGGTCACCACCATCGGACAAGAACACCACGCAAGTCTCACACTATCCAAGAGGCTGTCCCAAATGTACTTTCAGAGCCAGCCAATCAGAATACGCGGCTACCAGGACGACAAACACCATTTTGGCTTCCGCTAGTCGCGAACTTGATGCACTGGAAAATTCTTCTTTTCTTGGTTACTCAGTCCAAGGACTGGTTGTTCAGTAGATGGAGAGACATTAGACTGCCTCTCCATTCCTTTCTGTTCTCCGCCGTTCTCTTCAAGTCCTAGTATGTCCTAGTATTGGTGCCTTGGAGTAACTGCGCCACAAAATTATTCCTTGGCCGTCCTTTTTCCCCTCTTGCCTTGGATTTTCCCTTCCAAAACTTTCAGAATCGGGCCTCCATGGCGCAATGTGTGTCCCATCCATAACATTCTTCTTCTTTTTAACATGTTGATCAGATATCTGGGTTCTACAACTCTCTCCAGGACCTCCTCATTAGTCTTTCTATTGAGCCAGCTTATTCTCTTCACTGGAAAAAAATACATTTTATTTACAGTTCTGGTATTCACACTGTGAACTCATCTGACAACCTTCTGGCGCTGCAAACACAGGAGCCGGTTTTTTTTCCAAGAGAGAATAGATCATACAAGGCGAAACCTATCGTGCTTTTAACTGTGATAAGGCTTTGTTTCTTTATTTTAGAGCGGTTTTTTGTCTGAATTTACGTAAATTGCTTAAAACTGCAGCGGGAATTCTGATTATTCGGTAAGACGAGACCCGCACACGTGATCTCAGTTCCGCTAAATAAACCCTCCAACAAATGGTTCATTTATCTGTTTCCTACATTTCATATTGGTTGTAGAGTGTATTTCAGCATTGAGAAGCAAAACGAGGTGCGATGATTGGAGAACGGGACGATTGTTTAGGGTGTATTTCAGCATTGAGAAGCAAAACGAGGTGCCCATATTGGAGAATGTGACGATTGTTTAGAGTGTATTTTAGAGTGTATTTCAGCATTTAGACTGGAGAATTTGAAGATTGTTTAGAGAGCATTTTAGAGTGTATTTCAGCATTTAGAAGCAAACCGTGGTGCTCTGATTGGATAATGGGACGACTGTTTAGAGTGTATTTCAGCATTGAGAATCAAAACGAGGTGCCCTGATTGGAGAATGGGACGATTGTTTAGAATGTACTTCAGCACTGAGAAGCAAAACAAGGTGCCCTGAATGGAAATTGGGATGATTGTTTTGAGTGTATTTCAGCATTGAGAAGCAAAATGAGGTGCCCTGATTGGAGAATGGGACGATTGTTTACTTATGGAAGCTTTCTATGCAGTGGAAATTTTTATTTCGTGTGGCATACGAATTTCGGTTATTGTTCGACGTTTTCTTGGCTGTGGAACGGATGCTCTTCCGTTCCACAGCCAAGAGTCTTGTCCACAAGTCTAGACCAGGCCTGTACACTGTATTGCGTGACTGTGGTCCTCATAGAGTAAGGAAAACTTCATGAGCCAGTAAAATGCCCGTCAAATGTTGAAAAATGTATCAATTCCAGTACTAGCGTAAGATTTCAGACGCTGCCCTTGAGTGAAGGCGGGCAAGGAATTAAGAGTATCATCAGGCACCTTGCCTTTAATCATGTACAGTGTTTATGGGTTGGCTTTAGTACTTCCTCAAGAAGGGGGTTAAAGGGATAGTTCAAGCCTAGGCTATGTGACTAATAAGTTCAAAAGTTGTTTAGAAGGTTACTTTGCGCAACTCGATCAGGAAAGTACCTTCTTGTATTCTTTTAGGACGTCGCAGTTCTAACGGAAATGGCAATTCAACATAATTTAATGGAAATATGTAGATCTAATATTTTTTTGGCAATAAGGATATAGTAACCCTTTGCGAATTGTAAATATACCAATCGCTAAACCCAGTATAAGTGATTTTTTTATTCTACCATCTTGCCCAACCAGTCTTTAGTATGATAAATTGCTACGCCGCAAACTGGGCATTAACCTTTAAAGGGGGAATCCTATTCTGAAGAAGAGATCTCGGCGCTAAATTTATTTTTTAGATATTGAAATTTATTGCCCTCTCCAGCTTAAACAATCTCGTGCTTTCTTAAGTATCTGCGATTTAAATAGAAAATATTTTGTAGTCAATCCTTAGGAAAATACATGAGCGGACCGCATACATCAAAAAGAATATAAATATGCAAATCGGAAGTAAATCTAATATGTAATAAATAAGATCTAGGTAGGAAGTTTTTATCAGTGCTTTGTAAGCCTGTTTTAAATGCTATATGATTAAAAGAAATTCTAATGACTAAATGTACACCTTCAGCTGTGTGCCCGAAGCTTTAAACTGGAGGTACGACAAATGTTTACAGAAAATCATTTGAAGTAATATTTTGAACATACAATACTTGGAGTTTATTTAACTCTGGTGTTATTCTACATCATTTTGTTCGTAGGAAAATGCTTTGGGGTCTACAATCTGTTGAGCAACTTTTTTTAAAACGAACCCTCTCATAAACTCTGAAGTTTGCCACAAGCAAGGTTTTCCAGGAAAGGAACTAAACGGACATAAGAATTTGGCTTTTACAGCCGATGTGCGTTATGTTATCTGGGTCGCAGGATCTCTGCTCCGATATCGTAAACAAAGATCTTAGAATCTGATGTATTTGATAGATCCTTCGTATTAAGGACGAAATTCTGTTCCTTGAAATATTAAGTAGTTTGCTCCGTTTCGGGAGATAAGAAAACAGGCATCACGTGCATAACAAATCTGCAGCCTATTTACCATTTCTTTATAATACCATTCAGAACATTCTACTTGGAACATAGCAGACGCTGCGACTGTGCTTGTTCATGGCAAACAGAGTACGAAATTTGTTTTGCTTTGCCATGGCAACTTTTGCTCTTTATCTCAACGTCGAACAGTCGTGACATTGATTTCTCTTACAATAAAGTGACATACTTCAGAGTCATTAACATGTTAAATTACCCCTGATAAAAAAGCATTCATGTTGACAAGGACCCAGCAGTTAAATTGACATTTGTCTAAGTATATATTTGTTATTAACAAAGTATTTGTCGAACTATATATTCGTTATCAATAAAGGATAAATTAATCCTCAGTGTTTAAATTTATCCTTTTTGCTTTCAAGATAAGTATCTCAGATCGAGGCAAAAGCTATTAGCAAGCGCTCACGAGCAAAGCAGATTTATATCAGGAAGACTTTATTTACATAATATACCTTACAAAGTGGTAAAATTATCACCAGAGGCCGTAATTGATGATCCCAGTAGCAGAAAAAAATAAACTTTTAAAATTGATTTTGAAGATATTCATTTCAGGTTAGCATACATACGCAATATTCTAATAAATAAAGTTAAATATTTGTTTGTTTGTTTGTTTGTGCACTATGTCAACCCACAGTTTTCAATTTAGAACCCCGAAATTTGGTACACTATATCATGGTACTCTAGTTTAGCATATAGACAGTTTTTGGAAGGAGTCGGAGCCCGGGGTCAAGGGGCCAGCATAAAAAATATATCGTAAAGATTTCCATTTTTTACTTTTTTATTTTGAATTGGAATTTATTGTTTGTTTGTCCGCTATGCAGTTCTACAGTTTTCAATTTAGAACCCCAAAATTTGGTACACTATATCATGGTACTCTAGTTTAGCATATAGACAGTTTTTGGAAGGGGTCAGAGCCCGGGGTCAAGTGGACAACACAAAAAAATTTGTAAAGAGTTTCATTTTTTTACTTTTTTTTATTTTGAATTCGAATTTAGTAATGTTTGCTGTGATAAGTGCAAGAATTGATTTTTTTTTTGTGACAAGTGCTTTCCATTGAAGAACTGCAACACAATTCAGCATCGGAACTGAAGGTAAGTGAACAACAAAAATCAAACAAAAAAACTAAAAATATTGTGTGCCTAAAGTGTCTACAGAGAATTATATTCAAATTCAATGAAGAAATGAAATACAACATTAGGTACGGTACATGCCTTAAAAATTAATCGTTTTGATTAGATTTGTACAAAATTTAGATATTGAATTATCACCAAATTTTCCCGAGCAATGCCAGGCAATTCAGCTAGCAATTTATAAGCTCTCACTCTAATCAATAAACGAAAAGTAAAATAACTTTATTAAGCGGCAGCGAGAAGAGCCAGGATATGCAGCAGAATTTCTGCTTATCACCGATACGTAGTGCATGCGCCATCCAGTTGGAAGCTAAATCAAAGCTTTCTGCTGTGAACTTTAAGTAGCGTACCTGCGCTACCGAGTGATGAGCCTGCATGCACATTGAAGAAGCAGTGTTGCTTCCGCTTAAATAAGTAAGAAACTCCAGCAAAGGAGAAGAAGCGACGCGAGAAAGAAAAAGTTGTATGGGCTCTGTACGAAGCGACAAATTGCAGGAAAAGAAGCAAAATTAAACTGTAGACTACAATAACTTTGACGACAGGAAAACCGTAGTCCAGAATAAATGTGTTTAACAGTACGGACAGATATCGAAGAAACTGAGGTTCTGATTACTAAAATAAATTAGACCATCCCACAATATATCCCTGAGTGAGAGAGAGAGAGAGAAAGAAAAAGAAAGAGAGAAAGAAAAAGAAAGAGAGAAAGATAGAGAGAGAAAGAGAGAAAGATAGAGAGAGAAAGAGAGAAAGATAGAGAGAGAAAGAGAGAAAGATAGAGATCATATCTTTCAAACTAAGTCCTCTTCCCTGTATACCACATTCTCTCTTCTCAAAAAACATGCCAATGCCGCTATTTGTTTACCAATGACCGATATTTGCCAACAGTGATTCGTAAAATTTGAATGGAGGCTGACAAAATTTTCCTTCCTGATAGACAATTTCTGTGACCACATGTTCTTTAGTGACGTTCTCTATTGCAGACATTACTGATTCACTTCTATGTGTTTAGTCCAAAAGAGATTATCTCCTCAAAATGTGTTTTTGAAATCGGAGATTTAGAAGCAGATATAGGGATAAACGCAATTTACCTTTTCGCCCCCTAGCGGAAAGTCTATGAATTACTGGAAAATTTTGAAATTATATGAAACAAGTCACACTGGAAACTATATCCTACAAAGAAGAAATTTTTCAAATCGGACTCCTAGAAGTAAAGATATTGACAAAAATAAGATATATATCTACGCCCCTGGCGTAGAAACCATGCACTATTTTAAGACGAAAATGTTTCTAAAAGGTTTGTCGACATCAGTAGTATCGGTCTACAAACGACGGTTTTTCCAATCAGGAATTTAGAAGCTCATATTTTACTGCAAATACATCAGAAGCGGAAATTGAGATTTTCGCACCCTCGTGGCCAAACCATTTTTTTTTACAAAAATCAGAAATTATATGCAAACGATTTCTCATCAGGAGCTGTATCCGGTGCAGAAAGAATTTTTCAAATCGAAGATTTAGGAGCAGAGATATAGGAGGAAACTCAATTTACCGCTACGCCCCTAGCGGAAAGTCTATGAATTATTTGAAAATTTTGAAATTATATGAAAAACATGTCACATGGAAAACACTATCTAACAAAGAAGGAATTTTTCAAATCGGACTCCTAGAAGTAGAGATATTGACAAAAAAAGGGTATACATCTATGCCCCCTGGCGGAGAAACTGTGGAATATTTTAGGAAGAAAATATTCCGAAAAGGTTTATCGATGTGAATGACATCAGTCAACGAAAGAATTTTTTCAATTGATATTTTAGAAGCTCAGATTTTACAGCAAATACATCAGAATCAAAAATTAACACTTACGCCCCCTGATGGCCAAAGTATTACTTACCAAAAATTCGAAATTATATGCAAAAGATTTTCCATCACGAGATGTATCCGCCGAAGAAATATTTTTTTCAAATCGGAGTTTTAGAAGAGTTATCGGGAAAAAATATAATTTACTTTTACGCCCAGTAGCGGAAAATCTATGCATAATTTGAAAAAGTAACTATATCTAAAATTATCTTCGAAATAAATGGAATCGAAAGATAAAAGAATTTTTTCAATCGGATATTTAGGAGCAAATATGTGGAATAAAACGTATTTTTGAATTCGACATTATCTGCATTTACGCCCTTTAGCGGCAAAATTGTACATCGTAAAAATAAACGAAATATAGGATCATCATTCACATATTTCAAGCTTTCCAATACAAAAAGAAATTTTCAAATCGGACTAATAGTTGCAGAGATATCGTGGGTACAGACGGACTGACAGATGGACAAACCGATAACATAAGCACGATCTTTTTTTACAAAAGACGTGCTAAAAATGAGCTACGCGACATGCCACGTCTGCACGCCTATTAAGCTGCTGTTTCACTACGTGCAAATCGTAGCAACCACTCGTGACGGGTGTGAACTCTGCATTTGAAAGAAAGAACAAGAAAGTTGACACCAAATTTTCGGCTGTAATGAACACATCTTATGAATCCCTTCCGATACGAATTAAATGCATTAAAGTTATTCTAATGCAATGCAACCGGTTAGAAAATATTCAACAGGATTTCTACAACCGATAAAACAAACAGAAATAGAAACTGCTGCTTTCTTCCACCAGCGGCTAAAAAAGTATGTTACGAAAATTAACAGGCAGCGCAGGAAACGCTCCTCGTAGCAGAAGGAAGGTAACGGAGACAAAATGATTTTCAAATCAAAAAGTTAAAAATATAAGTATAGAAGGAAACATATAATTTTACACCTTCTAGCGGAAGAATTTTGCATAATGGGAAAGTTGAAAACAGGCGAAAAATAATCTTTATGGAAAAAGCTATGCTAAAGAAGCAGAGATAATGAAAAAAGGGCTTTGACCTTCACGCCCCAATCGGGAAATCTGTGCATTATGTAAAGAGGATAATGTTCCGCATCTCTACTGCACCGAATGGCATACAATAAAAAAAGAAATTCCTCAATAGAGTTTTTAGAAGGGAAGATACAGTTGCAAACATAAGTACACAAATACCACCTAGCGTTGAACTATGAAACATTTCAAATACTAACCTAAAGTGTTTCGCAAAGTAAATGCCACCCGGTGTTAAAATATATATATTTTTTTAATCGCACATTTAGAAGCAGAGATATTAAGGAAAACAGATCAAACTAGGCGCCCCCAGCGGCGAAATATTTCTTATTTGGGAAAGAAATATAAAGAGTTTTCATAGTTAGCAGTATAATTTTTTAAGGCCCTATAATTTTCCTTAACGCATATGTTTGCCACTAGATGGGGTAAGCTCACGTTTCCCTTTAGCGCAATATATGCGAGTCTAAAATCCGTTGGAAGAAAAATAATTTCTTATATCGGGTTTTCAGCTCCGCAGACATTGCTGGAAACGGAAACTTTCGCCATCTAGTGGCAAACTTCTGCTTTGGCAAAAATTTGAAATTAAGAGTACACGGGAAACATTTCCCAGCGGAAACTTTCTCCAACAAAGAAAGGAATTTTCAACTGGGACTCTTACAAGCAGATACATCGACAAAAAGTAAGACATATAACGATGTAAATTTCTCCGTCATGTTTGGTCCATGGCGGGAATCGAACCCGAGTCCACTTATTCCGGAAGAAGTCACTCTACCAACTGAGCTACGCGGACGCTCGTTGTCGCTGCTATCTGCCTTTATGTCGTATGCGTCTTGCTGGGCAGGCACGTCCCGTCCCCTCCCTGAAAGAGGGTCGGGGTCATGGCCCACGTGTCAGCCGTGACCATGAATCGTCGTAGGCAGCCATCTGCTGTAGAACGTGCACTTGAGAACTCCCAGTCAATCTAGAGTGTGGAATGCAACATCACACACTTTTATTTTTCGAAGCGCTGAAGAAGGGATTATCTTAATTTTCCTATCTCGCGGTGTGGAAAGAACATCACACCATTGCGAGATCTTGAACGTCCGGGTCATCCGGGAAGTTCGGGCGCCATTATAACGAAGTCTCCGTCATTTTTGGTCCACGAGGGGAATCGAACCCGAGTCCACTTATTCCGGAAGAAGTCGCTCTACCAACTGAGCTACGCGGACGTTCGTTGTCGTTGCTATCTGCCTTTATATCTTGTGCGTCATGCTGGGCAGGCTCGTCACAGACACACATCTCGGCCCCACGAAGAAATGCTATGCGTTATTTTAAGACGAAAGTATTCTGAAAAGATTTTTCCAGATGAGCGGTATTGGTCCACGAAGGAATTTCTTTAATTAGTTTTCAGAAGCTTAGATTTTGCTGCAACTACATCAGAAGCAGAAATAAACACTTACGCCCCCTGGTGGCCAAACCATTTTTATCAAACATTAGAAATTATAATTAAAACATTTTTCCATCGGGAGTTGTATGCGATGCAGAAAGAATTTTTCAAATCGCAGTTTTAGAAGCAGAGATATTTGGAAAACGCTATTTACCTTTACGCTCCCTGGCGGAAAATCTATGCATTACTTGAAAAAGTGACTGTACCTAAAATAGTCTTCGGTATAAATGGAATCGGAAAGTAAAAGTATTTCTTCAATTGGATATTTAGAACTAAATATATGGAATAAAATGTATTTTGAATTCGATATAATATGCATTTACACCCTCTAGCGGCGAATTTTTGCATCTTAAAAAAAGGAGTGCAAGGATGATCATTCTCACATTCCAAGCTTCCGAATGCAAAAATAATTCTTCAAATGGGACTAATAGTTGCTGAGATATGGTGTCCACGGACAGACGCACAAATCAATAACATAAGCGCGATCTTTTTTCCCAGAGACGTGCTAAAAATAAATCTTCTGTTGTCCTATTTCTAAACGAAACTGAGTGAGTCGCATCTATCTCTGCTTTTCCCATGTGCTACTTTTCAGTGGTTATTAATTGCATTTATCGCAAAAAAATCGTGTACTCTCAGTTCGTTTTTAAGACAATCTTCCTGTGATTTTTTAACACCTTAATAGGTGCTTGAGTTAACCTCTACCTTACCGCGTTCCCAATATTTTAAACACTCTACTTAATAAACAGTCTAACGGCATTGGTACAACTTCAAATGATTACAACGGCCTACGTTTTTTTTTCAATTCTGATATATTAACGTTTGGATATAATATACCATACTTTGTTGTAAAACTTTAATACCTGAATAAAGTGTTATAATTAAAGTTAAGAACTAAACATTTGCCTATCATAATGCAGTGTATTCACAGAATTGAATTATTTGCATTTCCTAGCGTTAAATACTGCGGAAATATAAATTTTTATGACGTTAAACGTTTTTTTCCGATGATTAGAAAAATGATTTATGGTTACTTACCTGATATGCCATCATACGTCCACCATTCTTCCCAGCTGCACTTTACTCCTGCAATTACAAAAAAATAATATTGCTTTAACGAAACATGAAGCAAATCATTTCGGACGGAATTGAAAACATTACATGAAAATTGAAATTTACAAAAATATATTCCATTATTTCGGCTAGTACTTTTAATAAGTAATGAAAGGCATTCGAACTGCGTTCCGGTGAAGGAATAGTCAGAAGCGAGGGCTTGTGATTAACTATTTGGTTTGAGTTCGAGTACCGGTTAAACCATACGTGGTGCATTTGTCCCACGGCACTTGCTCTACTCACGACTTCTAAGTAACTTCGCAAATCAGAAGCGGAACAATCCTAATGTGTTAATATGGATTTGGGAGGTCGTTAAATTCTGAAAGGTTGAATGGAAAAACAACTGAATCACACGAACTTTTCGATATTTTTTAAATGCGCATCATTGCTATTCATTCATTTTGTAGTGAGGATTGTGAATATCAATCATCACTTGTAGTCACAGCATCGAAAACATCTACTCTATTTTCCAAATGTTTGCTCATACACAGTGTATGTTGTAATGAAGAAATTCCTCATGCGATCTAGCAAATTCGGAGATTGTTGGTTGGAGGCATCTTGCATGATACATCTATACACTGCATTGTACCAGCACACTTGAACGGGCAAATTGCATCTACCGACCCCGTGACGACTGTGAACTGAGCTTGCGTCATTTGCTTTCTATTTGTAACGAACGTATCACCTGTCAGCGATATAAATTTGGTTTACCTGTGCTCATCAGTCTGTTGTATATCTGAGCAGGGCCGGCTGGACCATAGGGGCAACCGGGGCGGTCACCCCGTGCCCCGCGCCTTCAGGAGGCCCCGCAGTTTAGAAAACAAAATAATTTTCGGTAAAAAAAAAATTTAACTACATTTTTTTGTAACTTTTGGGGCGCAAGGCCATTAAAAAAATATTTTTGAAGTTTGTTTGTTTGTTTCCAATCTCCCCATTTTTGAATACGTTATGCCCCCCTGTTCGTCGTACGGATACTGAGATTTCCAGATCCGAAATGATTTTTGTAACCACCTTAATCTTTTCCGTATTCATGAAATAGCAAATTAAATTTCATCATTCGTTTTGTGATCCCCTACGTTTATATATCCAACAATTTGTGTGAAAACCTGATACTTAAATTTAAGGAAATAAAAAGAACAATATCCAAGTTACTTTCGGACTACATATGGAGGTCCCTTTTCCAACATTAAAAGAAATTAAAAAAAAAAAAAAAAAAGGCAATTTTCTTATATGAACGCGTATAAAAGTTTAGAATGTCACTAATTTGTCAGTTACTCCACTGTGCATTAAAAATCAATCACTAAACATGTATCAAGGGAAAAAACTGTTTATACCAATTTATTTTATAGGGATCTTTATTATATTTCCTACACAAAAATATTCGCTACGCAAGTATCTTTTTATCATTTTGTGAATAAGCAGTTATAAGAGTTACAATACAACCTAAACCTCTTCTTCCGTGAAAGAAAATCGTAGATTTTAACACTTTTCACACTTTTTTCTCTCTCTGTCTTTTTCTCTCTTTCTCTATCTCTTTCCCTCTTTCTCCCTCTGTTTTCTCCCTCTCTCTCTCTCTCTCCCACTCTTTTCTCTCTCTGTCTTTTTCCCTCTTTCTCTATCTCTCTTTCCCTCATTCTCCCTCTGTTTTCTTTCTCCCTCTCTTTCTCCCTCTGTTTTCTTCCTCTGTTTTCTTTATCCCTCTCTTTCTCCCTCTGTTTTCTTCCTCTCTCTTTCTCCCATTCTTTTCTCTCTCTCTCTCCCTCTCTCTTTCTCTATCTCTCTCCCTCTCTTTTTCTCTTTCTCTCTTTTTCATACTTTCTTTATCTCTCTTCCCCTCTTTCACTTTCTCTTCTCCCTCTCTCTCTCTCTTTTCTCCCTCTCTCTCTCTCTGAACTTTCAGTCCGTATTATGGTCTTTTTCTTAAGCTTAAAACAAATACTTCTCTGAGATAATCGTTTTGTCTTTACGGTAGTGTTATAGTGTGTCTTTCTCACGAACGATAAATTTTCAGAAACGACTTTATTGAAATATGAGATTTATTTTTTAGTGCCCACAATGAAGTTTTGCTCTGGGCCCCCGCAATGAAATTTCGCCCAAGACCCCGCAAGAGCTCCATCCGGCCCTGTATCTGAGGATGGACTGGTTGCCAATCCTAATGGTCTTGTGTTTTTGTTAATGTAACTTTGTAGTATTAAACCTTTGAACATTTTTTTTAATTGCTTGTTCAAGTTTTATCGCGCATCGACAGCAACTTTTGGGATTATTTTGTGATTAACGCGACTTCAACGTAATTCACAACACTCAAAACCAGGATTGCCAGATGACCGAAGCTTTCACTTTCAAAAGTAGCTCATTCTGGCAACTCTGTTCAAGACACCGCTTACTGGCATCCAGTTCTGGGAAAAAGAATCCCCATTGTCCAATTTTGAAAGGGACTATGAGGGATGATATTGAACAAAGGAATTCAAATTTACAGCTTCCTATGTTCCATTATTGCTGACATTCAAAACCGTTTATCTGTACTACCTGGCAGGTATTTATAATACTTGCCTTTTTCTTTTCTTCTGAGGTTTTGTAGTGCATTTTATGTATAACCAAAAGACAAGTGCTAGTCTCTGAATTACCTGGGATTGAAGTCATTAATTTATAATTTTGAAAAATTATGGTACAAACTGTTTTAGGGAGACCTTTTCTTTAAATTTCAAGGGCATTTTTTCATCTTTTTTAAAGGACATGTTTTCATTTTTTAGGAATCTTTAGTTCATCAACATGCGGGCCTTGATAATTAGAAACTGTAAGCCTAAAAACAAAAGCGAGGGGAACGAACCTTCCCTGTATTTTAATATTTTCCTTATTTTTATATAGATGCTTGAATTTTGCATTTTAGAGGTGGTAGAAACTGGTGTTATTTCTCCCGAAGTAGGCACTGCAAGTTTTTAAATCACAAAATAACCACGGAAGTTTTTCAAACCTTTTTCCTGTTGAACCAAAGCGGCTTTTCTGCTTCAAAATATCCCTCAGCAGGAGGTCACTTTAAACATTTGGTGGATAGGGCGTATTATGTACGTGACCGATACAGGAGAAAGGTTTTTCGAATGGCTCCGAAAATGATATGTTTACAGCAACATATTTCGCCAACCCGAAACCTTAGGAACCTCGCCTCTTTTGTCCGCTGACGCCACGTGTGCTTCACTGTCCTGGAGTTACCTCTCGTACGAGTGGGAAATTCGTGAGAGGAAATTACACCTTTTCTCCTCTCTACAACCCTTCCTCATAATAAACAAAGACATAGCTCTTTCCACGTTTTAGCAACACATAGCAACCGAAAAATTGTTATTCGGTCACTGCTGGGGATCCGAAACCCAGATCTCTCGATATTCAGCCGATCTACTTAGTCTTACACCACGGGGGACAAGAATCCACAGCGCTATGTGTATTTTTGTTTTTTCGCTGACGCCACGTATTTGGAGGATTTTCACTTTGGATCTCGCCCTTTGGATTTCACTACTATAATTAATATACACTGAGTGTTCACTTTATTATGACCACCCCTCGGTACGTCGTTGGGCCACCTTTTGGTGGCCTAAGATCCTGGTTTTCGGCTGACAGTCCAGTCTCCAGACAGCGTCGAATCTTCGTGGCATAGACTCCACGAGATGTTGATAGGTGGTTTGTGGAATCTGAGACCATGCTTGATGAATAGTACTTTCTAGGAGTGTGAGATTGCAGGGTTGTGGATCCAGCTGTTTGATGGATCGTTCAACTGCATCCCACAAATTCTCAATGGGGTTGAGATCTGGAGATTGTGGGGGCCACCTAAGCAAGGGAAACTCACCGGCATGTTCCTGAAACCAATCCTGTACAATACGAGCACTACGGCAGGACGCATTACCTTGTTGGAAGTAGCCATCGCCATTGGGATAAACCATCCACATGACAGGATGCACTTGGTCCGCAACGATGTTTAGATATGATGTGCCAGTCGGACGTTAGTCAACACGAATTAAAGGGCTCAAAGCATGCCAGGAAAACATTCCCTAAACCATAACGTTGCTTCCACCAGCTTGAATGGTTGTAGCAATGCATTTGGGGTCCATGCTTTCGTGCTGTTTCCGCCAAATTCTCACTCGGCCATCGGCATGGTGCAACTGAAAACGTGATTCATCGGACCACATAATTTGTTTCCAATTATCGACTCTCCAATCCCTGTGCTCCTGTGTGAACTGGATAAGTTTTATCTTGTTAACTACAGACAGCAAAGGTGTTCAAACAGCCCTTCGGCTGCCATATCCCATTCGATGTAGTGTGTGGCGAACAATGCGTGCAGAGATCGTTTGAGGGGATCCTTGATTAAGATGATCTGTAATTTGCTGCACTGTTGCCCTTCTGTTGTCTGTTACCAATCTGGACACTCTGTGTTCCACCCGAACAGTCACTAGTCGATGACGACCACTCGTTGCACGTAGAGATCCTGGTTTTTGGCTGACAGTCCAGTCTTAAAACTCTTTAACAACAGCTGCTCTTGGAACATTTCACGAATGCAGCGGTTTTAGTGATAATGGCTCCGAGCTCCTACAATCATCCCACGTTGAAAGTCCGTCAAATCGCATTTTTTACCCTTCTCGTCACCCAAAAATCATTTCTACTACTGTCTGAAGCACTAAGGTTTTTCTTTTTATATTAGCTTCGTTCTCTGGCGGCAACAGTGTGCAACCATAGCTCATTTGCTTAAAACTCTCAGGTGGTCATAATAAAGTGGCCACTCAGTGTATAGCCAGTGGCGTTACTGCCCACCAGATGGAGACGTCTCGGTAGCTCTTACAGTGCAGTTACTGCCCACCGGATAAAGACGTCTAGGTCCATCTTACGGATTTATGATATCAGAAGCTAACAGAAAAATACACATAACACCGTGGATTGTCGGCCACCGTTGTGTAAGGCTAACGCGCTCGGCTGGATTTCAAGAGATCTGAGATTCGATTCCCCAGTGGTGAAAGAATAACAATTTTTTGGTTGCTATGTGTTGCTAAAACGTGGAAACAGCGATGTCTCTGTTTATTCACTGACGCCACGTATTCGGAGGATTTTCGACCCTTCCTCAATCGAAGTCCTAGGTGTTCATAATGCGGGCTTCTGCGACGTGGCATAGTGAGACACAAGAAACACTCTTTAGACTCGATGTCGGCTCGCCACGGAATGCAACATCTTGTTTGAGCCACCTCTTTATATCCAAGATCGAATAGTTCAGAGGGTGGTCCTCTGAAACCGTATGCGCATTTTTACAGACATTTTAATCATTTATAGATCCCAACCTGTTGTTCATAACCTGTAACTTTCAAGCTAATACCAGAAGCCTTTCATGGTGCTAGAATTTTGGCAAACAGTAGTGTATAACTGTCTTGCTCCAATCGTTCCTATATAATTTTCTATTTCAGTTTAAACGCCAGCAGTTTCCTGCTCGACGCAATTTCACTTTGATTATCAACAAGAACAAGGTCAATAGTTAAAAGTTGTTGAATTCAACCTGCAAAACCCGTGATTTTTTCCATGACCAGCTGTATGTGAGTTTCTCCAAAGATTGCAAAAAGTACATCATAATTTTCGCGGTGTAGTAAACTGAGTAAAAATACTTGCCGTGTTTTTGAACGATAATGAAAGTGATATAATAAAAAAACTACGATTCCTTAAAATGTAATTTACAAGGTACGGGTAAAAGTATATCATACTAAAAACATGTAAAAATCACATTAGGCCTTTTCGGTGTTGCTTCAAGGCCATCATTAGGTGTGGTGAAACGCATGAATGAATCAGTCAATGCAGGACTATGCTGCTGATCAGTTTTCTGTTAATGGCCGGGTGATATGTGCCACCCAGCCATTAACAGAAACAAAAAATTCAATGCAAGACCGTGCTTTTAACAGAAAGCTGCTCTACAGTATAGTTGCATTGACTTATTCATTCATGCGTTTCACCACATCTGATGATGGTCTTGAAAGCAAGATCGAAAGACCTAATGTGATTTTACACGTTTATGATATATTTTTACTGTGTCCTGAATTAAATTATAAGGAATCATAGTTTTTTTTATTATATCACTTTTATTAGCGTGCAAAAACACAGCAAGGATTTTTACTCAGTTGGCAAAAATTTAAAATCTCATCATCTGGGCTCCAAAAGTTAGAAAAAACACTCAACTTCGTTGACCCAGAGGCTTTTAAAGAAGAAACCTACTGGCGCTTCGGAAGTGTTAATAATAAAAAAACCTATATCTGTCTCTCTGGAACGCTTGACGTCACACTAACGTCTGCATTATTGCATCATCACATATCGATCAATTCGTGTGTGCTCTCGCGATGTCAAAATGATTGTCTGCTATATAATAGCACGAGATCACTTTCATATGTTAAGGTGATCGCGTGCTAATTTAAAAACATTGGATTATTAATGACTTCTGTTCTTCTGATGTACAAAATTCCAATTGAATTCTTAATATCACAGAAAGTTGAGTTTTCACACGATTACATTGAGATGTTAAGGGGATCGCGTGCTGATTTAAAGACATTGGATTACCAATGACTAGAGTTCTATTCATGCGATCTACAAAATTCGAATTAAAATCTTAATATCACGGCAAGCTGCGTTTGTATATTAATTTAATTTGGCGCAATTCGAATATTAATTTGTACGCTTTAATTATTTTTACTTCTTAATTAAACTAATTTTCTGAGTTTAGTGCTGCTTATATTATACATTTTACAAAATATCGATGCTCTAACCTACAATAATAACTGAAATCTTACGATGTCGAAGTGAGCAAGATTGCATCTAAAAGCCGATGTAGCACCAACAGCACATTGTCGATCATTTAGATAGTTCCGATTTGTAATGCTAGATGTCGCAATACTTTTGTTGATAAAGCTTCGTTATGAAGCTTCAAACTAAACTTCGGATAGGACAATGTAAAACAAGCCGTGAGCAGAATAACATGTGTGCCGGAGAAAAAAATTTAAAGCGAAAAATGAAAGCAAAAGGTAATTAAGGTAAGTTTTCACGGCTGTGGCGGGGTGGTGCAGTCGTCTAAGCGATGGCCTCTGATCGTTACTCCGAAACGGGTCCGGGTTCGAATTCCGGTGAGGCATGGATGTTGTGTTTGTCTTACGGTACTGCCTCTCTCCCTTCCCTGGAACCAGTGACCCTAAATTAAGGACGGGCGACTGTTTATAGTCCTTTGAGTTGCTCACGGTGGTCGTTAAACCTCCAATAAAAAAAAAAAAAAAAAAGGTTTGCACGAAAACAACTAGACTACAAGGAAAATTGTTGAACAACAACAAATATTTCGCGCAGAATATTTATCACAAAGTCTTTTGAAGAACGGAAACAAATAGCATATAATGTTCAGTATTCACATGAATGAGTTCTTACCATATACGCTTTTACCATATTTCTTTACAAAAAAAAGCCGGCGTATATTTGACTTGTTTTCAATCTGCTTCAAATTAAAATTTTCACAATTTTTGGACGGGAAACATCCCCTATATGTTAATATTTATTTAAAGCTTAAAAAAAGCCTGGCCTTAGGACAGTTTATAAGCTAGTGTTTAAATAAAACACACAAAAAAAAATAGAGTTGTTTCAAATGTATTATAATCGCAGTCAACAAAGACTGCTGGTTTTATACAACTGTGCTGGCATAAGTATATATTTTAATCTTTTCTCTTTAATTTCTTTCTTTTCCTTTCTGGAACATATTTCAATTAAAAGTTTGCTTCGGCGCGACATATTCTAATTATAGTTTCAGGAAAACTCGGAAAATTCTGGCCGAGAAGCTGAATGATGCATTTTTGTAAAAACACAGGCAACGCCGGTTTCCTTTTCTAGTGTGTTAAATAAGCTTGCTGAGGATTTTCCGCTCAGGCACGGTGGACTTTCACACGTCCGATGTATCACTCAGAAGCATATTAACAAATCATTGTCCTGTAACTGCGATCATTAGGATCTATCCATCACGATCTGGTTACACAAGTGCTAATGTGTTTCACCGCTTAAATAGTTGTGTGTTAATCTCGGTATTCAATTGTTATCGAATTATAATCATCTAGTCCAGTATTCAGCCATGACAGCTGTGTACAACCAGGTGATGAAGATAAATACACAGTTGACGTGGACCAGGAACATCAAATAGAAGTCATCGCTCTTTCCACGTTTATAAGTAAGTCACGGAAAAATTTTCATCGGGCGCCACCGGCAATCGAATCCAGGGTCTTCCAACTTCACCGGATATGCATCCACTGCACAACTGGAAACTTGAAGACCCTGGGTTCGATTCCCGGTGGCGGCCGATGATAATTTTTCCGTGACTCACTTATAAATGCGGAAAGAGAGATGACTTCTATTTGATGATAATGATGCAGGTGATGTAGAACTTGCACGCGCGGCTCACTATGCTTCAGTTCGACTCAGAACTAAATTTTATGAGAAACTTGCACCACAGTAATTCTCCCATTATATTTTAAGCACATGTGTGTCGAATGCAGTGCAGAAAATAAAAATCACAAAATAAAAGGGAAATTTCCAGGAAAATAGATTTTCTTTTACTCGGGTTTAACGGCAAACTGTGAGCAACTTAATGGGCTATAAGCAGTCGCCTGTCCCTAAGTTGGGACGACTGACTTCAGAGAGGAGAGAGAGAGAGCTATTGCCATAAGGTAAACACACCATCCGTACCTCTGCCGGGATCGAAACCGGACCCCACCTCCGAGGTATGATCAGAAGCCACCCTTCTGAGCATGCTCCACTGGGAGACCTAAAAAATGGTTGTGTACTGTCATTTCTTCTCTTAGTTTAACGGTCATCCGTAACCCATAAGAGCAAAACATATGGTATAAGTTCTAAACCCGAGTGTAGTGCGGTGATGAATGGATTGTCCTATCAGAGTTGGTAACGAATCAAAACTTTTGGACCCTGACCCGTTCCACATTCGTAACTGACCATGACCCGATCCAGACAAAGCTGCTTTGAACTATAATGCTAATATATACACGGTCCAGTCATATTATTCTGACCACCAGCTAATATCCAGAGTAACCGCCGTGTGCAGATCTGACAGAAGGTAGACGGGCTGGAAGTGACTCAATAAGGTGCTGGAAGGTGTTAACAGGTATGTGGAGCTATGCTGACTGCAGTGCAGCTGACAGCTGCTGGAGGGTGCGTGGCGGAGGATCCATGCTGCGAAAAACACGATCGAAGTGGTCCCACAGATGCACAATTGGGTTTAAGTCTGGATATAGAAGGGGCCATAGAAGTATTTTGAAGTCTTCATCGTGTTCATCCAACCACTCTCGGACATTTCTAGCTGTGTGACACGTAGCATTGTCGGGTTGGAAGATTCCATGCGCCCCAGGGAAGACAATCAGCATGCATGTGTGCACGTGTTCTGCAAGGATGGATTCATTAGGAATTCAGTCCATAGCGCCTTCCACAGGTATGAGTGGACCCAGGGAATGCCACGAAAACATTTTCCAGATCCTAACGCTGCTCCCACCATCTTGTGTTATTCCAGCAATGGTTGATGAGTGTTTGTTCTCCGATGTTTTTCGCCTTATACGCCAACGTTCATCCGTTCGATGAAGCAGAAAACGTGACTGACCGGAAAAAGCAATTCTTTGCCAATCAGCAGATGTCCAATTCCGATACTGCCGTGCAAATGTAAGCTTCTTTAGCATAGGTGTATCCCATCCGTCTGCATCGGAGCCCCATACGCAGCAGGGTTACTATAACTGTCGTTGTAGACACACTTCCGGTAGCCCACTGGCTCATTGGGCCAGTGAGTTTCTCCACTGTAGCGTATCAATCGGCCCTCATGCACCTTCGTAGCCAACGTTCAACTCTCACATCAACGGCACGTGGTGTTCCGCAGTTTCCCCGTTGCTTATTTGCAATAGTGCCATTTCTCCAATCGCAACATACTTTAACTACAGCGGCACGTGAACAGTTCACAAACTGCGCTGTTTCAGAAATACTGTCACTCTTGGCCCGAAAGCCGATAATCATCCCTTTTTGCAAATCTAATAAATCGCTCTTTTTGTCCATGACAGAAACTAGTGATATGTTTTCTGAAAATGATCAAATCAGATCATATGTAGAGGATTTTAGGAAGGAAGTGTCTAACCCCAGGTCTTAAACAACCCTTAAAAATAGGAAGCTAGGAGATTTATGCTAGATTGCCCGATAGAAAAGTGACAGGGACACGAGGCAGAAAGATGTTTTCAGAATGCCTACAGCACATCTTATATACCGTTATGTTGTCCATAGTACTAATGCTTTGCCCTCCAAGTCGGCTCACGACACGTGCCTTTTCTCATTGGCTACGCGCTGTTGACGTCAAAAGTAGGTGGTGGTCACAATAATGTGATTCGACTGTGTATATAGGGCGTTCAAAAATTCTCCATCCGCAGTGGGCAGCGAGTGGCCTAGTGGGCAACGTTCGTGACTGCCACGTAAAGGGCCTCAGGTTCGATCCCAGGCAGGTACGAACGCTCGGTCCACTAAATATCCGCCGTGCGTCGGATGGGTACGTTAACCCGTCGGACCCCGGGTACTGACCCACAGGTAATAAATAAGGGCGTCTTCCACCCCCTTTCTACTTCGTTTCCGTGCCACTTTCCTATCAGGCGCTCTAGCCCAAATCTCCTAGTTTCCTATTTCTAAGGGTTGTTCAAGACCTGGGGTCAGACACTACCTTCCTAAAATTCTCTACATATGATCATGATCCCTCCGCAGTGGGTACGTAGGTGATATGCAAATCAAGAAAATGCATTATAGGTTCGTATAATACTCACTTACATACAGGGAGTATTGAAATTGCCGTTCTTCATTTTCAAGGCATAATATCTAACTGTGTTACAGATGCTTTCAAACACATCTGCGAGAGTCAAAAGGTCCCTCCGCAGAAATGTTAAGGCTGCTCCTCCTAATTTTGATGGCGCTGCAGTCAAAACCTTTGAATTAAGCAACTTCGTGGATGTTTGATTTCAGTTTTTCATGTTTTCTTGATAACATATCACGCTTCAGAAAATATTTTACAACAATACGAATTTCCCCAAGTTTATGATGGGTTGAATATTTCCATAATGTGGATGTAGTTTTCATCATTGCCCCTTTAGAAGGAAAGGACACTTTTCCTTCCGAGGACACTCTATTGCGTGATAAATCATTTTTTAGTCAGCGGGCACCAATATCGGGCACAAAATTTCCCAGTGCGCATTTTTCTTAGAAAAATTTTTTTTTGCTTTCCAAAAATAAAAACGGAAATAAAACCGGGTCGAAATCGGGTAGAAACATCTTGATCCTATCCGTTTGACCCATCAGAAATTGTCGACCCGTTGGCCCATTGACCCGTTTTTACGCTTTCCAACCGTATGTTGAAAAAGCGTATATGCTCCAGCTTTGTCCGTCTGGACGCACGATAACTGAAATTTTAGTATGTGGCAGGGGACCACCTGAGGATGAACCCTATTGAAAACGGGTGAAATGGGGTCAAAGGTCACGACATAGGAGCGGGATCCATTCCACCGCCCTTATGCATCATAACTTGCGTTAAAATGGTTCGATTTCGATGCAATTTCAGCATGTGGTATGGGACTAACTGGGGACGAACCCTATTTAAAATGGGTGAAATGAGGTCAAAGGTCAGGAGATAGGAACGGAATCCATTCCATTGGCCCTTATGCGTCATAACTTGCGTAAAAATGGTTCGATTTCGACGAAATTTTAGTATGTGGTAAAGGACCACCTGAGGACGAATCCTTTTAAAAATGGGCGAAATGGGATCAAAGGTCAAGACATAGGAGTGGGATCTATTCCAACAACTTTATGCGTTATAACTTAGGTAAAAATGCTTCGATTGATACAAAACCTTATCTTGTTGTTTCGGAAGTATACTTTACCGGTTCTGTTGAATATCATTGCGATGGGGTCAAAGGTCAGGTCATAGGAGCGAGATTTATTATACAGCCATTATCCTCATAATCTGAATAATAACTTCAGTAATGATTTCTGGTATGTTGGAAAGCTTATCATAATCAATGCATTGCATGATTTTACTAACTTGTAATCTCTGGTCCGTAGTACTAATGCTTTTCGATACTGCATTATTCTTTGTCAGTGCAAAAACGAGGAGGAAGACACTTGCTGAATTTCTGCAAGTTGGTTTATTGTATCATTCAGTAGCTGGGGGAATAGTGAAGGCACTAAGTGCAACGGATAGCATGGTCGAACGGAAATCGGGAGATACGGGTTCGATTCCCTATCCAGAACAATGTAGTTTTCAAGTTTTCTGACGTGACTGTTAAGTGAGAAACAGTAAAAATACACGTGATTCAGATATGTCTGATGACTGTGTTAATCATTCACTGGAAAATGACTGAATTTGAAACCAAAGAAGTAGTTGCAACGGCCGATGTTTGTGAGTGTGTATTATATATACGAGGGCAATCCGATATTGGAGGTACACGTGACGTTGACGCACGATATGCGCGCTCACGTGTGACGTAAATTCCTTGAGTGCATCGTATGAATGGGGAGTAGTAGTCCCGCATTTGTTATTATTCTTCTTCTGCGGTTGGCAAGCGAACGAAATGTATTGTGTTACTGAAAAGTATTCCTAGTCAGAAGTACACGCAGTCATCAATCAGACTTTTGCTAGCGGAAGGTGTCACTCAAAGCGATATTCGTCGCATGTTAGTGAATGTCTAGGGATAGAACGTTTGAAGTCGTAAAAGAGGTGTCATTGTAGCGAAGGAAATGAAAAATTGGTGGAACGGAATTGAACGATGATCCCGAGAACCTTATAGGCAGACATAGGACTTCGCAGACAGAAAACAATTTTGTTCTTAAATGTACGATGTCATCGCTCTGTTCACGTTATTTTTAAAAACAACGAATAGCAACTGAAAAATTGTTCATCGACACCGCTGGGATCGAAACCCAGATCTCTCGATAACTAGCCGAGTGCGTTCGATTTACACTAAGGTGCCAACAATTCACAGCGCTATTCGTGGTTTATCAGTCAGCATCTGACTACACAAATCCATATTGATGGGCTCAGCAACTGATGTGTCGCCATCTAGTGGCATTCAACAAAGCAAACTGTTTAATTACAGCTGATAAATCCAAAGGGCAATAGAAATGGTGAATAAATTTCAAATACGTGGAGATAATATAAAGCGATGACATCGTACATTTATATTATCTCCACGTATTTGAAATTTATTCAGAATTTTGTTCTTGTTGAAGGTTTGATAAGGGAACATCGAAGAGTGAAGACGTGAAATCGCTGAGCAGACAGATATTCCTAAGAGTACTGTTCATAAGATTATCACAGGGTTTCGTAAAGTTTCTTGTCGGCATGTTCCAAAACTGCTGACCGACAAAAACAATACCGACAG
This sequence comes from Macrothele yani, assembly GCA_039090855.1. Classification (NCBI taxonomy): domain Eukaryota; kingdom Metazoa; phylum Arthropoda; class Arachnida; order Araneae; family Macrothelidae; genus Macrothele; species Macrothele yani. Next base: position 17,740,744 of record CM077030.1, read on the forward strand.
AAGGCTGCTTTGCCCGAAAACCTCACCCGTTACCATGATGAGGCAAACTCATTTATCGAAAGCGTCGGGGACCTGGGAATGAAACATGAGGGTGCACTATTACATCCCCAAGTCCAAACGGAACTCAATAACACTGAAGCATCCACAATCTCCAACCTCCAAAAATTCAATGTTCAGCTGTCTGTAAAGAAAACAATAGCTTCCCTGTTTAGGGATTCCGAAGACCTTCTGTGCGAATTTCTAACTAAAACAACAATTAACCGTGGCAGGTAATGTAACACCAACACAATTTCAGAAAGCCGTTAAAAGAAACAGGACAGGAGTTTAAGCGCTGGAGTGACTTTTTTGGTATGATTGCGCTCGACCTCGCACAGCAAACCAGACAAAAGCATGGATCGCAGAGCGGAAGTTCTATTGCTTCCACCATACAGTTCCGATCTATTCCCATCAGATTATCTACTATTTGGTCCGTTAAAGGATTTCTTACCGGATGAACAATTGGAGGACGAGGCGATACTTCAGACCACAGTTTCGCAATACTTCAATAATCTTGGACTGGTAAACTATCGTGAAGATATGTTTAAACTCAGCTATCGCTAGATAAATGTCTTAACGTGTACGGCAATTATGGGGGAAAATAACCACTTGTATGTGGTTCTGTTGGAATGTATTGTTCATGTAGTGCCATAAAAAATTTCCATGTAATTCTAACCTGTACCTCTTACTTATCGGACGACCTGTATAGTCTGCAGAGAGTTTGTACTGTCATCGACATCCTATAGTAATCGCCTCTGAAACGATAAAAACCTTTTAAATGCGATGAATAAGTGAAGCCTAAAACTCTTTGTTTTCAAGACTCCTATGGCGGACAGTGGAAAGAAAGTTGTACTAAGTTACTTGTGGTTACGTTCAAATTTAACGATATAAAATTTTCTTGAGCTTCGTTAGGCCGGGAACTTTGTAATCCCCTTTTTAAGTACCTGTTGTTGTATGCGCATTTTTTGCAATAGGCTGAAAGAAACCCGTTTCAATTCATTCACAATTGGCAACAAAAACATTGTTTAAGCCGAATTCATTAGATTCACAATAGGCTACTAGGAAATTGTTTCAGCCCAATTCATCATAATAAGTTGTAAATAAATTGCTTCAGCCGACTTCATCAGATTCACGATAAGCTCAAAGAAAATGGTTTCAGTCCACTTCATCAGGTTTACAACATGCTCCAAGATTGTTTTAGCCCTCTTCATCATAATATTCAAAATACGCTGCAAGAAAACTGCTTCAGCGCACTTCATCAGATCCACAACAGTCTGCAAGAAGATTGTTACAGAACACTTCATCAGATCCACAACAGTCTGCAAGAAGATTGTTTCAGCCCACTTCATCAGGTGAACAATAGGCTGCAAGGGAATTGCTTCAGCGCAATTCATCAGATTCACAACAGGCTGCAAGAAGATTGTTTCAGCCCACTTCATTAGATTAACAATACGCTGCAAGAAAATCTTTTCATATGGCTCATCTGACAAATTTAAGACTGAACGCAGTTCTGCAACTTTTTCCTAGCTATGCATATTCGTGTAAATCAGGATTTTTCTTTTAGACAATGGAAACTGAAAAACTAAGTTTGGATATGTAGTGGGCATAATGTTGAAAGCAGAAGTGGTAGGAATTGATTCTCTGGAAACAATCAGTCTATATAAAATTACGTGACACTGTCACCTCAGTCTCTTAAATTTATTCTTTAGGAGAACTCAGTATAGTAAGCTTTGGCATATTGATATTCTTTACACCAACATTTCACTATGAGGCAAAAATAAAGTCGATGCCATTCAGATTGCATATTTTCAATAACTTATGGCGTTTCTGTCTGGATGAAGGATTCCCATTTGAATCATCCCAGGGTCTGAGTAGCTACACTAAAACTAGCTAAAGTTTGAGTTTCACCCAGAAGAGTCAAGGGCAGTGTGTTTGCCCCATGGTGCTGGTTCTCTCCTATTCCTGGAAACAATCACTAAATAAAGTACGGGTGCCTTCTTATAATCACATGGGCGGTCGTTAAACCCTGATACGATATTAAGTCCCTTTTAATGATAAAAGATACAGCTCACGTGCAACATCTGTCTTTGAAAACCAGAAACATGAATTTCTCTGTCAATGTTTTGTTTTGGGGTTTAACGACCACCATGAGCAACTCAGTGGGCTATAAACAGTCGCCCGTCCTTAATTTAGGGCCACTTGTTCTAGGGAAGGGGATTGAAGGGATGGGACTGAGCCAGTGTCGTAAGACAAACACAACATCAATGCCTCACCAGGTTCGAACCCGAATCCATCTCGGACGGTGATCAGAAGCCAGCGCTTGGACTACCGTGCTACAGAGGTGGCATTGTTAATTAGAGATGAGCTCAGGCCCGGGCTCGGAAGGGCTCAGAATTCATTAACTACCGAAAAACTCGAGCCCGGGCTAGGAATTACACGTCTTGAATTTCATTACTGTAATTAATTTAACACGTGTAATTTCGAGGCCGGTTGAATTACACGTGTTGAATTTCATTGTGGATTTGTTACCATGGTGGAAGGATTTTCAATTTCCTAAGCTAGCTGCCATTGCAAGACAACTTTTGCTTAGCAAGACATGCATTATGCGTTATCCAAAGCTATGGTCCAAGCAAGAAGGTCTGGTATCGAAAAACTGGGAAAAAATCACATTCCCATTTTTTGTATTTTATTAAAAATCAAGAATTTTATCTTTAAAATGATGTATTAATTTCCAAAATTGTGCAGTTAGAAGTATTGTTATTTATTTTTTAAAATTTCCTCACTCCCGCGATTTTTGGGGTGACGTTGGTTTTTATTGCAGCAGGTCGAGTTTTAGGGAAAATAAGATCAAGTTGAAGCGCTAAGGCATTAGATGTAATTCTCTCTCTCTTTTTTCATGATGAACTTGATCAGGAAACTTCACACACATATGATAATATTGTGATTATTATACTATTAAAGGCAAAGCTTTGTTAATGTTACAAAATGCAGAATAATCTGGTCTGAAATGCTTTTTTTTTTAATTTTGGAAATTTCCTTACATGCCTTTTTTTATATTCTACTACATCACTCTAAACTACCTTTTCCAATTAGCATATATGTAAATTATATTGCAAAGATTAGTTTTCTAGAGCCAAAATTTCAAACACAGTGGTTGAGCCCAGGCCAGCTTTCAGAACCTGTTGCCAAACGTGGGCGCTTCGAACACAAGGTGCTGATCTGCGTCTGGTGAAATTACGAGAGGATAATCCATAACGAACTTATTCCAGATGGCCAGACCGTCAACGCCAACCACTACTCTCAACACTTGGAGCGGATGTATGGCGGTTTGGAGGAGAAGTACACGGCACGGGTGAACGCGCTCTCCTACAGCAATACAACGCTCGGCCTCAGACCGCGCGAGTGAACCGGGCAAAACTACAGGAACTTTAGGACATCGAACTGATGCCTTATCCAGCATATAGTCAGGATTGTTACTTGTTCCGGTCCGTGGTCCACTTGCTTCGCGGTCGGCACATCAACAACCAGGGGGAGGTAGCAGCTGGGGTGAAGGAGTTCTTCGCCTCGAAGAACAGGAACTGGTACAGCCGCGGAATCGAAGAACTGGCAAACAGATGGCTAGAGACGGTACAACACGATGGCCTATACTTTGAATGCTAGTCAGCTTTCGTCGTAAAGATACGTACGAAGACATAAAGGGATCCAAATATTGCAAAATTTTCGACTCACCCTCTGTGGAATCAAAGAACTGGCAAACAGATGGCTAAAGACGGTGCAACACGATGGCCTATACTTTGAATGCTAGTCAGCTTTCGTCGTAAAGGTACGTATGAAGACATAAAGGGATCCAAATATTGCAAAATTGTCGACTCACCCTCTGTGGAATCAAAGAACTGGCAAACAGATGGCTAAAGACGGTGCAACACGATGGCCTATACTTTGAATGCTAGTCAGCTTTCGTCGTAAAGATACGTACGAAGACATAAAGGGATCCAAATATTGCAAAATTTTCGACTCACCCTCTGTGGAATCAAAGAACTGGCAAACAGATGGCTAAAGACGGTGCAACACGATGGCCTATACTTTGAATGCTAGTCAGCTTTCGTCGTAAAGGTACGTATGAAGACATAAAGGGATCCAAATATTGCAAAACTTTCGACTAACAATGTAAATTTTGTTCTATTCATAGACTAACGTCTCTTCACTTTTATTAAACAACATCGCACAGCAATTCTTATATCTAACGTCAGTCAACAAAAAGTGCTTGCAAGCTGCCTTCTGTTGATTATTGATATGCGGAAACAGATCAAGAAAATGAATCACAGGCATTAGAACTTAATACTTCTTTAGGTGGTGGGTAATACTAAGGAACCATTATTTTTACTCTGACTTACAGTGGTGACCCTTTATCATTAACAGAAAAAAATAGTCCTAAAGTTTAGCAGATCATTTTCTCCAGGTCATCCTTTCCAATTCAGTTACGTAGATTCAGAGCCTCATTTTTAGAGATATTCACCTTCATATCCTTTCTTATACGATTATCCAATCTTAAATATTTCTTCCTCTTTCCTGGGAGCTCAGATTTCATAACTCTACGTTTCACGCGTTTTTCATCCCTTCTCAATATGTCCACACTTGAGCAGAGTCCTGTTTCTTGGATCTTATTTGAAACATCCATCATTTTAATTGTTGTGCTTATCCTTTTTCTTTGACAATTTTTCTTTCCACTTCAGTGTTATCTTTTCTCTAAAGACGGTCTTGTAGAAATGAAGAGCTCGCGGAGATGAATGTGGAATATGAAAAGCAAGTAGCAATCCTTATTTAAAATTCCATACAAATATTCAGTTGGCAGATTCAACGAAAAGGCGGAATTTCCTACTCGTATATTAAATTCGAAGTGTGCACTTCATTTTCAGGAAGCAAAGTTAATAAGATTGGTTTGACAAGTTTCAACGATGTTGTTCACAAAGTGGAGAGAAACCCGGATGTAATAACTGTTCTGCATTTTATTCCTATAATTTTCTGGAGTGTATAAATCACAACAGAGCCGTCTCTTCCAGAAAACTATAGAAATAAAAGACAAGGACGATTAGTTGTTCCTCGGAAGTGCAACTGTGAGTATCACCAAGTGCGTATCTCATCAGCTGCAAATGCGTAGCGTTTAAAATCTCACGCTCGTATTACTTTCCGTGCAATTTTCTTGATAACAAACGACGTCATCCCATTAAAATAATTCCAGATTGAACCTGAAAATAATACGTAGCTTTGCCGAAAGTGAAAACAACCAGGTTATCAGTATTTAACCAGACTTTGAGAGTACCATGTCCCAGAAGACATTTCGCACGCAAAACTACAAATCTGAGGAAAAGACTAGACTATCTAGAAATTAATTTACCTCGCAAATTACAATTTGTTATTCATCTGATTCAGTCATTATTTGATACGTTGTCCCTACAATTCGAAATGGGCTAATTATTATATCAAATGCGACACGCTTTTACGATGGTTAAATTAAATAGATACACACAGGAAATCTCGTACGGAGTGGAACTAATTATGGTTGTTCAAGTAATTTCTTCACAAAACGTTAATTTAAACACATGTGTAGCATGATTCCATGGAGAATAAATCCTCGGTGTTTTCGCCGACTCGTCTGAACTCTGCAATATTATATTGTCCCCATTTAATCGACTGCATATTACTATTACATTTCTCAATTGATAATCAGGATTGCTAAGTTTCATTCGTTACATTAGTTTTAATATGCAGTCTTCTCATCGTTGCGCAAATAAAGTAACTGGAAGAAAAGGCGTGAGTTTTGGAAGATGGCGCTCTTTAACTACCAGGACTTCCGAACTTCTACATTTTCAACTGCATATATTATTTTATGGTAAACACATAGATAAATAAAATCCCTACCATTCCGGCGATTAAATTCTCATAATAAGCATTAGGTTGTTGCAAATAAATTGTTGGAATGATGATAGAAATTCTAAATACATTAAACACAATTCCAAAGAAACATTATTAATCAAAATAATCACCACCAAGAGTAACACACTTTTGCGAACGACTTACAAACTTCTCTATGCCGTCGTTAAAAAGGTCGTGCGTCGGACTGCAACAAACGCATAGAATATTGTTCCAAAAGATGATCGGGAAGCGATTTATCCTGTAGAAAAGTGTGTAGATACTTGAAAAAAAGATTGTCTACAAGGAAGATAACAGGTAAATAAGGGGATTGAGGTAAGGTTTCACCTTCTGTATATGGTGAAACATTACAAAACTAATTTCATGGTGAAATTAGTAGGCGAGTTAATTCTTCTTTGAAGTTCATAGCTGCTTTAGGAGGATTTCACAGGAATGATGGTTTCTCAAGTCCCGATTGTCTGTGTATGAAAGTGTAATTGTTCGTGCTCTGATGTATGTCAGTGAAACCTGGGAACTACAGGAGAGACAACAGGAATAAAATACAGGTTGCGGGCATATGGATGCCAAATTAATCATGCAAGTAGACATGCCTCAGAAAACATGAAACTTATATCGTCCCGGAACGGGAAACGAACCCGCATCTCCTGTACGTTCGAGTATGTTACCGTTACCCAACCCAGAACAAGGAACCTCTAAGCAAATGAGGATATCTATTGAGAGCCTGATGTTTGTCGCCGTCGCTACAAGCATCTAAGCATCTCAACATTCGAGTTCTAATGGACAACAGCAGAGCGTTACATCGGCGTCGCAATAGATTCAGTTGGTTGGAGGTTCCTTGTTTACGCTTTCCAATCGTAAGTCAAAAGTCACTCGTGACAGCCCTGTGTCGTCCACCCCTACCGTTTCTAAGGAGGTGTCTTCAGAACTTCATCAACCTGCTCTGCCATCGGGCCTTCCTCCACGGGGTCCTGCCCCACAATTGTTGACAGAGGACTTTCCTCATCTGGTACCAACAGCTCCGCCCACGTTCCTTGCAGCTCCAGCTGACCTGACTGCTGACCTTCATCTTCCATCGGATGAAGACACTCCAAGTACAGTTACTGACATGGACTGCCCTACTGCTAGTGACACTTCTGGCAATCACTCTGACCCTACAACTACCAGCAAGCCTGCTCGACGGGAGTCCTGGAGTGCTCCGCAGACTCCGCTCCTCCTCGCATCGGTGCTGCAAGAGGTCGTTCTGTTGACTCATCTTCCCGCTCCTCCTCTCAACGTCGTACTTCGCCACGAACAAGTCGACACCCTGCTGTGATTCCAGGTTCTAAGACTCCATCCCCAGTGCTTTCCCTAGATTCTTTTCTCCGATACCTAGCTGAAGCGAAGGCGGATATACCGGTAGGTCCGCTTTCTCTTCATAAAATATATGAAGTATTATGCTCTCATAAACATCCTAGATTCTTTAATCAGTTTGTTGCACGTCATTTGCTTGATCTTCCTACTGTTCTAACCCAAGTTTCTAGTGTGATATCTGTGCATCGAAATCTTGTGCTTTCCTATCCCGATCTCAAATTTAGTGTTGACAGAATGAAGAAGCAAGCGAAGAAAATAACAGATTCCAGCGCACGTGCGTGTCGACCTGGGAAGGACCTACCGATTCAAGGTGGTCACACTTAACTGCAGAGGGTTCTCTGCTTCTCCTAGAAATGCTCTAGTGTATGAGGACTTGGCGCCTCTACACGCAGATCTTCTCTTGCTCCAAGAGACCAATTGCTCTGCTACCACTTTGTTCTCTCGTTGGCGGGCTTGGCCCTACGATTTTCACCATGCTTATCGAGTTGGACGGAATGGTGGCCTTGCACTTGGGATCCATCACCGCCTACTCCCTCTGATTTCGACGCCAGTGATTCGTGCCTTACATGTGGACAACCTCCAGGTCGCTGTCTTTTGCATTGAAAACGTGACCTATCATGTTTTTAACATATATGTCCTCTGTGATGAACGTCTGTTACCTGATCTTCTCTCCACACTCCGTACAGAGCTGTCATGCATCCCACCGTCTGAATATACTCTCATCGGCGGAGATTTCAATTGTACGTTGTTGCCGGCCCTTGACCGCAATTCAACCGTTGGAGAATACCGCAGACAACGTGTATTACAGATTTCCCAGCTAGTTGATGATTTTCAATTGGTTGATGCGTTCCGGCATCTACACCCGTCGGAAATCTCTTTTACCTGGCGCTCTTCCATCCATGGCAGCACTACGGCAGCACGGTTGGATAAATTTTATGTTTCGACTGCTCTTCTCCCGTCGATCGCAGCTGCTTCCCATCATCCTTCCGCCGCTTCAGACCACAGTATTGTCAGTTTGTCGGTGTGTGTTTCGCCTTCACCTTCAAGGACTCAACGAGTATGGACTTTTCCGGACTCGCTCCTGGATGATCAACAATTTTGTGTTGCTGTGCGTGAGTTCCTCCGAAGTCGTCAGCCCCTTCTTGATACTACGTCCGACGCGATGCAACTGTGGCTCAGTGTCAAACATGACTTGGTCCTTTTTGTACGGCGCTACTCCCATGCCTCTCGGAATGAGAGCGATATGAAAATTGCGAATCTACGTGCTCTATTGTCGATGCTCTCTCTTGATGATCCGCAATACCCCGGCTATCTGGCAGATCTCCACGCTTTGCTTCTTCCTCGCGCATCCGATGCAGCCTGCAGGATGCATTTCTTGCATCTCTCCCCTACAGCTGATTCTCACGATTACTTAACCGCCTTGGAATCTCAACATCGTTCTGCTACATCTTTGCGTCATCTTCGCCTCCAGGATGGTTCCATCACTTCGAACCCATCGAAGCTATGCACTTTCACCAGACAGTATTTCATCGCCAAGTACAGTGCGCTAACGCAGTCTTCATCCTCATTAGCTTCTCCTCTTCTCTCCTCTCTTCCTCAGGTCCCCTCTACTTTATCTACTTCTTTACTCTCTCCTTTCTCTCTTCGCGAACTCCGCGAGGCGTTCGCTACTCTCAATCCTCATGCCGCTCCTGGACCTGACGGCCTTCCTCTGTCCTTTTATCGTGCTTTTCTACCGTGCCTTCTGCCTTTTCTGTCTGCGTGTTTCTCGTCTGCTTTTTCCTCTCCTGCGTTACCGCCCGACTTTACTTTGGCACACACCATCCTCCTTCCTAAGAAGGGTGACCTCTTAGATCTTGGAAACTGGCGCCCTATCTCCATCCTAAACACTGACTATAAGTTCTATACAAAACTCTTATCCCGTCGCCTTAATTCTGTTCTCTCTTTCGTTATTTCTCCTGACCAGACATACACTGTGCCTGGTCGGACTATTTCCACTAACGTTTCTCTTCTCCTTCATCTTCACTTCCTCGCTCGTTCTTTTTCTGAACCTCTTGCCTTTCTCAATCTGGATCAAAAGTCCGCTTTTGATAACGTTTCTCATTTTTATCTCTCTGCTGTCCTTTCACAATTTGGCTTTCCTCCTACCTTTTCTTCCGCACTCTTAGCCCTTTATCAGGGCGCCAGTTTCCATGTTCGAGCGGCCACATTTCTAACCGCTCCAATTCCGTTTAAGCGAGGCATCCGGCAAGGATGTCCGCTCTCCGGCCAGCTATTCGCTCTCGCTTTTGAGCCTTTCCTGTTAGCAGCCCGAAGATCACTCCTGGATGTCCTACCGCCGACAGTGGCTAGTACTCATCATCATCGAATAATTTTCACCGCCTATGCTGATGATGTGACCTTTTGCGTCCGGGATGAATCTCAATTTGATCGCCTGTATTCTGTATATCAACAGTATGTTGCATTATCTGGAGCAGCGCTGAATGCCACTAAAAGTACTGGCTTATGGTGCGGGGCATGGGCTGCCCGCACCGATGCTCCTTGGGGTGCGCAGTGGACAGCCACTACACAGAAGATCCTCGGTGCGTATGTCGGATTGCCCTTGGCTTCTGCATCTGCCACCTGGACTGCTCTTCTTCCCCGGATACAACGGACTGCTGCCTACTGGAGTAAGGCCCGCCCTTTCACATCGTTCCGTCAACGAGCAGCCGTTGTTCGTCGACAACTTATCTCTCTATGCGAATACTCTTGGATGTCGACGGTTGTGCCCGTGTCACAAATGATGACCATCACTCGCCTCTCAACTTCCGTCATCTGGTCTTCACATCACTGGGTTAAACCTGCCACGCTTCATCTGCCAGCCTCTTTGGGTGGCATCCAGCTTCCCGATCCAGCTTTCCTTTATAAAACACATCGCATTATTCATTTCATTCGCCTTGCCACTTCAACTGTTCCGTCCCTTACCACTACCTTGAATGTTCTAGCTTCTTTCCGTGACCCATCTTTCACCTTCCTACTGTTTCTGAAGATGGATGCATACTCTCTTCTCCCGTCCCACCTCCCTCCTGTCCTGCGAGAGGGCATTTCTCTCTTTCGTTCGCTTCCTCTTCTCCGTTCTTTTCCTTCTTCAACTCTTGATCTCCTAGATGAACCTCTCTTCTTCTCTTCTCTTATTCACCCTCCTAACCTCCCTTACTTTTACTTTCCTCATTGGATCCGCTCTGGTGTGATAACTGTCCGTTCTCTCGTAACTTCTGATCTAACCTGGAGACCTCTTTCTTCCCTGTTTCTATCTCCAACCATTACTCTTGCTAACGAATATCTTCTTCTTCGCACAGCGCTTTGGAGCCTCTTTCCACTCCTCGCTTCACCTGATGGTCTCTTCTCGGTCCCCTCTGCTCCTCTTTCCCTACCGTTCTTTCTCCTCATTCGTAGCTCCCCGGTTCTAGTTACTTCTCTCTCCTCCTCTTCTCTTTATTGGCTTCTTCTTTCCCCTCCCGCACTTCCACTTTCTGTTCATTCTGCTCCTCCTTCTCTTCTCCCCGCCATCTGGACAGCATCTACCTCTGCCCTTTCCTCCCCTCTTGAACTCAATGTCCATTGGCAATTTCTTCACCTTCGTCTCCCCGCCCCATCAGTACTGTTTCGCATGACCCTTCTCACCTCTCCGCAGTGCTCCTTTTGCCCTGAAGTCAGCGACGTCCAACATCAATACCTATTCTGCCCCGTTCTCCTGCCAGTCCTAAACACAGCATTTCGTTTTGCTGATCGAATTTGTGCTCGATCGTTACCATTTCTTGCATATGCTTGGCTACTCCAAACTAAGCATCCACCTGCTCACTTGCCTCCTGTGTGCCGTTATATTTTTCTTCTTGTGAAGTTCACTGTCTATGCTTTCCATCTTCAACAACGCTTCCCGCTCTTATTCCACCTCCTCAGGAGGCAAGTGCTATCATTCGGAGACGCTTCCTAGCACGGTTAACCACTCGCCTCCAAATGGAGCACTCTCGTGCTGCCTCAACAAACACCGATAGCGTTTTTCAATCCACTTGGGCCCAATCGGCTGGGTGGTTCCATATCCACAATTTGCAGTTACATCTCAACCTATAAGTGGGATTTTTGTTGTCGCCCACGTTCACTGTAACAAATCATGTTTTTACGTATTAATTTTGGTGCTTCGCTATTTGTGATTTTTCTGTTTTAATGTGCCATTGAAGATAGCTCACCATGTTTCCCATGTTCTCTTCGATAATGTTGGGTTTTATGTTGTTGTATATAATTCTTCCTTCTGCACAGTTTACTGCCCACGCAATGTCCCCTTCATTATGTTGAATATTTTTTTAAAATCTTAGTCACTGTGTGTATAATATAATGTAACAAGATGCCCTTCTGAGTACATTTAGCGTTATTTCCCCTTGTCACTGAATACTTCTGTACATATGTTGTAAATTTTGAATGTAGCATCACTGATGCATTTCTGTGAATTAGTACCTAATGTTTAATCTTTAGTATGGTAGTAATGCTTAATTGGAATTTGTGCATAGTATAGAATCATGTCTTGCCCTGTCTACAATACTGTAGGTAAACATTTTCGTTTGTATCGCTCGTGCTTTATTGTCTGCCTCTCCTTCGCCCTACGTGGCGAAATAATTTTTTTTATGATTTTAACAATATTTTGTTTTACGTTTCACTGGAACCTTCCAGCTGATGTATATACCGCTGTATTTATTGGCAGAATTCCATTGTCATGTACATAGAAATGTTATTTTACTGAAGAATAAAGGCAATTTTGAAATGTAGATTGCAGTTACATCTCAACCTATAAGTGGGATTTTTGTTGTCGCCCACGTTCACTGTAACAAATCATGTTTTTACGTATTAATTTTGGCGCTTCGCTATTTGTGATTTTTCTGTTTTAATGTGCCATTGAAGATAGCTCACCATGTTTCCCATGTTCTCTTCGATAAGGTTGGGTTTTATGTTGTTGTATATAATTCTTCCTTCTGCACAGTTTACTGCCCACGCAATGTCCCCTTCATTATGTTGAATATTTTTTTAAAATCTTAGTCACTGTGTGTATAATATAATGTAACAAGATGCCCTTCTGAGTACATTTAGCGTTATTTCCCCTTGTCACTGAATACTTCTGTACATATGTTGTAAATTTTGAATGTAGCATCACTGATGCATTTCTGTGAATTAGTACCTAATGTTTAATCTTTAGTATGGTAGTAATGCTTAATTGGAATTTGTGCATAGTATAGAATCATGTCTTGCCCTGTCTACAATACTGTAGGTAAACATTTTCGTTTGTATCGCTCGTGCTTTATTGTCTGCCTCTCCTTCGCCCTACGTGGCGAAATAATTTTTTTTTTATGATTTTAACAATATTTTGTTTTACGTTTCACTGGAACTTTCCAGCTGATGTATATACCGCTGTATTTATTGGCAGAATTCCATTGTCATGTACATAGAAATGTTATTTTACTGAAGAATAAAGGCAATTTTGAAATGAAGAAGCGTATATGTTCCAGCTTTGACCGTCTGTCTGTTCGTCCGCACGATAACTCGCGTGAAAATGGTTCGATTCCGATGAAACTTTAGTATGTGGTATGGGATCACATGGGAATAAACTCTAGTGAAAATGGACGAAATGGGGTCAAAGGTCAAGACATAGGAGCGGAATCCATTCAATTGCACTTATGCGGCATAACTTGCGTAAAAATGCTTCGATTGCGACAAAACTTTACCATGTCGTTCCGGAAGTATACTGAACCGGTTCAGTTGATAATAATCGAAATGCGGTCAAAGGTCAGAACACAGGACCGAGATTTATTCCACAGCTACTATTCTCATAACTTGAATAAAAATGCTTCTATTGAGAGAAAACTTTAGTATATTGTTCCGGGGTTATACTGAACCGGTTCTGTTAAGTATCATTGAAGTGAGGTGAAAGTTCAGGGCACAGGAGTGAGATTTATTCCAAAGCCATTATCCTCATAACTTGAGTAATGATTTCTGGTACGTTGGAAAGCGTATTATAATAAATGCATTGCATGATTTTACTAACTTGTTCTATGTAGTGTAACGGTAACGTACTGGAACGTAAATCCGGAGATGCGGGTTCAATTCCAGTTCCAGAATTATGTGATTTTCAAGTTTTCTGAGGCATGTCTACTTGCAAGACTGGATTCGTCGTTTTTTACGCTTTCCAACCGTAGGTTGAAGACGTGTATATGCTCCATCTTTGTCAGTCTGTCTCTCTGTCTGTCTGTCTGCCTGTCTGTCCGTCCGCTCGATAACACCCGTACAAATGGTTTGATCTCAATGACATTTTAGTATGTGGCAGGGGACCACCTGGGAACTAACCCTATTGAAAATGGGTGAAATGTGGTCAAAGGTCAGCATGGTATCCATTTGTCCATAGAACAGGATCCATTCCATCGCCCTTATCCGTCATAACTTATTAAAATTTTATCAAAATCAAACCATTTTTACGCATGTGGTACGGGACCACCTGCGGACGAACCCTATTGAAAATGGGCGAAATGGGATAAAGGTCAGAGCATAAGAGCGGGATCCATTCCATCGCCCTTATGCGTCATAACTTACGTAAAAATGCTTCGATTGAGACAAAATTTTGCCATGTTTTTCCGGAAATATACTTAACCGGTTCTGTTGAATATCAGCGAAATCGGATCAAAGGTCAGGGCACATGAGCGAGATTTATTCCACAGCCATTATCCTCATAATTTGAGTAATAACTCGAGTAATGATTTCTGGTAGTTAGAAAGAGTATCATAATCAATGCATTGCATGATTTTACTAACTTTTTGTGCCAGACAGATGCGTTACTTACGGGTAGTTTCTGGGAAGACGCGCTTTGATCATGTGAGGAGCTAAGATGTGTTGCAGATGTGTAATGCGAGGCCAAATGTTGTTAGTAAGGTGGAGACTAATATGTTTAAGGTGGTTTGGCCATGTTGAAGAAATGAGTAATGCAATGATTACTAATAGAATTTTTTTCAGCCCAAGTGGCAGGAAAGAAAGGTAGAGGAACGCCAAGGAAATATGAGGGGACCAGATTCAGGAATGTATGCCTGAGAAAAAGATTATGAGTACGAAGTACAAAACGTCTTGTGTGCGACGTGTGTTGAATGTGAGTGAAGCTCGAACTGTGTGCCAAGATTGTTGTAAATGGAGACGTTTGATACAATAACAATAAATAAAATCTAGTTCCATTAGTTAAGTGTTTATCTGACAGATTTTCTTTCTTTGAGGAGCTAAACTCTGAATTTCAGAGAACAGCTAAATGATATGTATGTATGTTGATAAGGGTTCTACCTCAACGGGCTTGTATCGCCTGGCGTGAAACGTTGGGTCTCGCGTTATCATGAAGACTTATGGGTCAATGGTGACTGACTAATGCTATCTCTTTGTCTACCGCATGGTCCATTTTCGATGAAGTGATTGACTAATCATCCATTTTCGATGATTATTCAATCACTTTGCAAAACGTTTTCCATGCATAATATCAACATCTTGGCAACCTCTATCCGTCGTGACGGTTAGACCCGGTGTGAAAAGTAAAGAATCATATTAGCGACGGATTACCGAACACTTACCATCGCCTTGTTGGGAGGTAGTACCGGCTTTCTGTTATGTTTCGGGGCTCACCGCGGTCGTATCTTTTCTCAGGACGACCCAGATTGTCTGACAGCTTACATTTCATATTGCAGGTGACAACGCGCTTCAAAATGTTGATTACGGATAAGCATAACAGATAAACGTTTTTTTGTGCTGTGCCGTCAACTCATATGGTATCCATTTGTCCATGTTCTTTAATCTGTGTATCTCTGCAATTACAAGTTTCGGGCCAAGTTCTTGTGCCGTTTGAAGCGCCCGGATTTAGTCAAGGAGTCCATGTCCTTATCATCGATAAGTGCATCTGGTCTGCCGCATGGCTCACTTTCGATATTCATATCACCTAACAGGAATTTAGGCAACCAACGTTCCGCCTTGCTTTCATTAATGGTACCTTCCTCAAATGCTGCACTGATGTCGAGAGCTTACCCTCAATACACTGTATCAAAGTTTAAACTCGTGAAAAATGACAAGTATTTCTCGCTGATCCATTGTACTTTTCATTATAGCACGATTCCTTTGGGACTAAGCCAATAACGAAATGATTAGCGTTTTACAAACAGCAGCCTTTATGCTTTAAATTTTACATATCACAAGTTACAAGGCATATGGAGTGATGTGTTAGTTTTTAAATTAGCTGCCAACTGCAAGTGTTTGCAAAATGTAATATTTCAACTGCAACAACTGGTGTCCAAACCTGATCTCCGGTGAGCAAAAAATCCAAAGCCTTCAATTAAATGTTACGATGTTCACAGGACATAAATGAAGAGGAGAAAATTCCCCCGGAGAAATTTGCATATCAGTGAGCAAAATGCTGTCGAATATGTAAAATTAGTTACATACTTAAAGCGAATGGGAAACGACAGTGGCATTTCGCGTTGACAGCAAGTGTAATAAGTGTTCCGGGGGCTGTAAAATATTTTCTTATGCCTTATATACGTTCATCCTGCGCTGTACGATGGAGGACGACTAGAAACTAGCCAGTCTCTAGTCCAGGTTGTAAGGGACTTGAATACCCACCACAGAAAGGTTTCACGGTTATGGCAGCAATTCGCCAACAACGGTGGGGTGTCTCGAAGGCCTGAAAAAGGGCTTATGTCACACGGCATCATACAGCTTGGCAGTTGTCTTCGAAAATCTCTGATGCCACTGGTACTATGGTATCAAGGAAAGCGATATATCGTAGGCTCAATGCAATTGGCTGTTATGCCAGGAGGCCTATGGTGTATATCCCACTAAACGCAGCTCACCGGACAGGGCGCTTGAACTGGTGCAGGTAAGATCGATCTTAAAGGACAAACAACTGGGCCGGTGTGCTCTTCACAGACGAGCCGAGGTTCAGTCTGCAAACGGAATCTCGTCGCCATTTCATCAAAAGGGAACAGGAACCCGTAATGATCCTGAAAACGGCCACAAACGAGACTTCTTAGGAAACGGTAGTCTGCTCGTGTGTGGTGGCATTACGTTCAACGGCCACTATTCCATACGTTAGCAGCAGTTAATATGAATCCTGAGAGCTGTAGGGAGGAGATCCGAGTACCCTATGTAAGACCTTTTCAGAAAGCTGTTGGCCCCACAGTTCCTTTTAATGTACGATAACGCTCGCCCAAACAGGGGTCAGGCTTTTCGATGATTTCCTGCAGAGTGAGGATACTTGGTACACGGACTAGCCAGTACTGGTCTCCAGACCTGAACACTACAGAGTATGACTGAAATACTCTGAGAGGACACATAGCAGCACGTAAACCCCATCCCAGAATCTTTCCCGAACTGTTTGTTCTCTGGTATCATCGAGAAATGGAATTATTTGGCTCCAGAGTTCATCAACAACCTGGAGATGAGTATGCATCGCCGTTGTGAGAGTTGTCTATCCGCACGCGGTAATCGCATTCCTCATTAAGACATTTTTAGGTTACACCCTTACATATTACCTTGTTGGTATTTGCTGATGTGACTCTGAAGTGCCAAAAGTGATGGGATAGCAGTATGCAAATTTTTAACTGGCACTATCGTTATAAAGGCTTCGACGCACGCCACGATTTTTATCAGTTGCGATATGTAATCTCGTAAGTCAGGTTGAATAACTACCAGTAGGATTATGGCAAGCCGACGTAAATTATTGGAGTTTGAACGAGGCATGTTAGTTGGAATGAGAAGGATGGGACATTGAATTTTTCGAAGTAGTGCGAACATTCAACATTCCGCGATTCACGGTATCACGCGTGTACCGAGAATACATCATGGAAGGCATTACCACCCACCGTTGACAGTGCAGTGGCCTACCACGGGAACTGAATCACCGTGTCTAGCGGCGTCTGACCAGGGACGTCCATGCTAACAGAAAAGCGACACTGGCTCAAATAACATCCACATTCAATGTAGAGGTACCATAAACATATCCATCAGGTCAGTGCAGCGTAAGTTAGCGCCCATGGGGTATGGGAGAAAAAGACCCACCAGAGTGCCTTTGTTTACACAACGACATTGGACACAGCGTCTCACCTGGGATCGTGAGCACGGTAATTGGGCACTGGAAGTATCTCAACGTGTGGCGTGGTTCACAAGTCACGCTACCCAGTTGTTCCGAGCTGATGGACCCAAGCTGCCAACAAGGCACTGTTCAAGCTGTTCGTGTGACCTACATGTGTGGAGTGTCTTTATGTGACACGGTTGGGGCCCTCGTAAATACGTCATTAACCGATAATCGCTTTGTTGTTCTGTTGGGTGACCATTTGCAGGCCTTCTTGGACTTTATGTACCTCAACAACGATGGAATTCTTCAAGCGGACAATGTACCATGACATTGGGCCCAAGCTGCCGAAAATTGGTTCGAGGAGCGTTCTGGACAGTTCTGACAGATGGTGTGTTGACAACGTTCGCCAAGTACCCAATAGAACACATGTGCGACATAGTGGAAAGGTTAATTTCCACCCAAGATCCTGCACCTTCAAATGCCAGGGAACTGTGGGAGGCTGTTCAGACAGCATGGCTGAACCTCTCTCCAGAAGTCTTACTGCCACTTGTGGAAGTGATGCTACGCGGAGTTGTTGCACTTCACTGAGATGGAGGAGGTCCTACACTGTACTAGGTATGCGTCCTATGAATTTTGTCACTTCCGTATACATATACAGCCGATTCACACTATTGTGACCACCCCCTACTTTTGACTTCAACAACGCGTAGACAATGAAAGAAGGCATATGTCTTCAGCTGGCTTGGAGGGTATACAAAGTGTTCTGTAGGCAATTTGAATACATATCACTCGTTGCCAAGGGTGGCAGTATTCTGAAAAAGCGCAGTTTGGAAACTGTTCGCGTGCTGCTGGAGTTAAAGTGTATCGTGATTGGAGAAATGTCACCACTGCCAATAAGCGAAGTGGAAACTGCGCAGCACTACGTGTCATTGATGTGAGAGGTGAACGTTGGCTTCGAAGGAGCGTGAGGCCCAATTGCCACGCTACAGTGGAGCTACGGACTGGCCAATTGAAACAGGAGGGTTACCGGAAGTGTATCTAAAACGACAGTTCAGCGAACCATGTTGCGTATGGGACTCTGATGCAGCCGGATGGTCACTCCACCTTTGCTATTGAAGGTGAATCGGGAGAAAAGACTTACATTTGCACCTCTGTACCGGAATTGGACCTACGCTGATTGGAAAAGTATTGCCTTCTCCGATGAGTCAAGTTTTCTGCGTCATCGAACAGATGGACGTTGGCGCATATGGCAAGAAACATCGGAGAGCACACACTCTTCAGCCATAGCTGGAAGAACACATGCTTCTGGGGAATGTTTTCGTGGCATTCTCTGGGTCCATTCATACCTGTGGAAGGAACTATGGACCGAATTCGTTATGAATCCATCCTTGCAGACCACGTACACACATACATGCTGATTATCTTCCCCGAGGCGGATGGAATCTTCCAGCAAAACATGTGCGACGTATCACAAAGATAGAAATGTCCGAGAGTGGTTGGAAGAGCACGATGAACAATTCAAAGTACTTCTCTATACCTCTAGTTGGAAGAGCACGATGAACACTTCAAAGTACTTCTCTGGACCTCTAATTCCCCAGACATAAACCCAACTGAGCATCTGTGGGGCCACCTCGATCATGTTGTTTACTCTATGGATCCTGCACCACGCACCGTCCAGCAGCTGTCAGATACACTGCAGTCAGCATGGTTCCACATACCTGTGAACACACATTCCCTCACCTTATTGAGTCACTCCCAGCCCGTCTAGCTGCTGTGACTCAAACGTGTATATCATCATCCTTGTCAACCATGAACAATCCACTGCCGGATGAAGGTATCCCGAAGTTTCGTACTCAAAGGTCTGCCTTGTGCCAGTCTCATGCATGTTACTCCGGCACACTTTCGAATTTCAACCGACCATCTCCCATGGGGGTCTTCTTCTGGGTCTTTCCCTGTCCCTTGAAATCCAGTCTAAAGTTCCGAATGTCCATCGGTGGTCCGTCCTTCTGGCAATATGTCCAACCCATTGCCATTTCAGGGATTGTACTCTGATTACGATGTCTTTCACTCATGTAATTTTCGTGATGCAAGAGTTCCTCTTGTTACCAATACTGGTTACACCAAGCATGTACCTCTTCATGGTTCTTTCAGTTATCTGCAGCCATTATGCCCTGATAAGCCATTACATTATGACCACCACCAGCTCAGAGAAATGAGCGCACCTGGAAACCAAGTGGTGGCGCAGGTGAAGTTCACTAGCAGTATATATACAACTCGAGAACCAGCTCTCGGTTAGAAGAGTGTTTGGAGTCAGAATGGGAAGAGCTGCATATTTATCGCAGTTTGATAAAGGAGAAATTGTGATGTCACTGCGCCTAGGAACTACGATCGCCGAAACGGCGCGATTTTGGGGTTGTTCACGTGCCGCTGAAGCGAGTACGTATCAAAAGTGGTGCACATATGTCCAAACGACGAACCGTCATCTAGCCGTGTGCTGTCAGCAGCTCATGGATGCCAGAGGGGGACTGGAAACTGTCGCGCATTGCTTACAGTGACAGCAGGGCTGCAGTGCGACATATCGCCAGTAGCTACAACAGGACTGGCCAGGGCAATGTGTCACAGCACACAGTACATCGCAACCTTCGGCGCATGGGCTTGCGTAGCCGAGTACTCAATAGGGTTCCCATACTTACTACACATGTCATCGCCAACAGCGCATGAAATGGGCACAAGGTCATGTAAATTGGACCGTGGATGATTGGAAGAAAGCGGCCTGGTCTGACGAATCAAGATTACTGATGCATCACGTAGACAGCTGAGCACGGATACGCTGATTACAAACGGGAGCTATGGCACCTGGATGCACTGATGGAAGGAATCAGGCCGGAGACGACAGTGCTACGCTGTGGGCCATGTTTTCTTGGGGCATTTTATCCGCCATTATCTCAATGGCACAGTCCCCAGACAGCTGTCAGGTATCTGAACATCGTTGCTGACGAAGTTCGCCCATTCATGGCAACTGTGTTTCCTGCTAGTGATGGCCATTACCAACAGGATAATGTGGCATGAAACACTGATAGAATCGTCAATTAGTGGTTCGAGGAATATGCTGGGGAATTTTTGTTAATTCCGTGGCCTCCAAATTCACCTGACATGAACCCAATGGAACATTAGTGGTTCGACCTGAAAAAGCGTGTTCACGCTAAACCGCCCCCACCCCGAAATGTAGGGGTACTTTAGGACCTGCTGTTGACATTATGGTACCAAATACCCCAGGATACTTATCGCCAACTCATCGAAGCGATACCTCGCCGAGTGACCGCTGTTTTGCGGGCTAATGGTGGTCCTATAGCCTAATATTTAGGTTGTAATAATGTAATGCCTCATAAGTGTAAGTCTTTTTTAGTTAATGTTCTCATCTCTGCACCATACGTAAGCACTGGAAGGATGCTTTGATCAAAAACTTCTCTTTTGAGACATAATGGCATAATGCTCTTAAGAATTGTACAGTTTCTTCCAAAAGCTCTTCATCCAAAATTTATAGTCCGATTAATTTCTTCATCGATGTGACTTGGTATATGGTGTCCGAGGTAAAGGTATCAGTTATTTCTAGCTTTTCAGCTTATATACACTGGCGGAAAGTGAAAAAGAACGCCAAGAAAAAGACGTCTGATACCAACAAAATTTATACAGCATAATAACGGAATACAGAGGATAACGTCATCAAAACATTACGGCAAAATACAGCTGTATTTGCTGGTAAACTGAAAAATAACATTTCCATGTAACATGGTTAGTACGAGGTTGAACCGCCATGAACTGCGTCACACTGTGCAATTCTGGCATGGAGTCTGTCGTACAGATGTTGGATGTAAGTTTGGGGTATTGAGTTCCAAGCATCCTCAACCTGGACGCGTAAATCGGGGATAGTCGTGGCTGGCCGTGGAGACCGGATTAGTCGTTGTCCCATAAAATTCCTCACGTGCTCAATGGGGGACAAATCCGGTGAACGTGCAGGCCATGGAAGTTGTATCACACCCTGAAGTGCATGTTGCGTTGCACGAGCCGTGTGTGGGCGTGCGTTATCTTGCTGGAAAACACCACGATGGACCGACCTAACAAATGGCACAACAACGGGCTGAATGATGTTGTTGATGTAGGAGGTGCTGTTTAACATACCCGGTACAAACACTAGTTTTGTACGGGAGTGATAGCTGATCGCTCCCCACACCAGGAGACCAGGTGTAGGCCCTGTGTGTCGCTGGCGGATGCAAGAAGCGTGGAGACGCTCCCCTGTGCGTTTGCGAACACGCATACGGCCATGGGAGTCTCCCAAGCAGAATCTGCTTTCATCGCTGAACACGACAGATCTCCATTGCGTTCTCCAGTGAAGACGTTGGCGACACCACTGCAGCCGTTCCTGACGGTGGGCTGGAGTCAGAGGTACGCATGCCAGAGGCACACGTGCACGTAGTCCTGCATCCAGCAGACGGTTGCGGATTGTTCGCACAATCCGCAACCGTCTAATGGATGCACCTCAGGTGCAACGGCAGCTCGGATTTGCGTCGCACTGGAAGATCTGCTTGACAACGCCGCTCTTCTTATGCGTCGATCGGTCCGCTCATCAGTCCGTCTGTGACTCTCCGTTCCAAGTCTTCTCGTGTGGGAATGTTCTTCCGACCATCTGCGCCACCATTGTACCACCACCGATACTTCCCGTCCAATTCGCTCCGCAATACGACGATACGACCACCCGGCCTCCCGGAGTCCGACTAGACGACCTCGCTCAAAGTCCGATAAGTGCTGAACTCGTACACGTCTTCCATGTCCAGGCATTGCAGCTTTTTCAGGGTCTTCGAACGTGTCCGTACGCCGACGACTGATTACATTCACTTCGCCGTGCTCCTTAAATACCACCGACGATAATTTGCATATTATGCCGTGCTGTGGCGTAAGCGCTCACCGGTTGGTCATGAAATTGACATCACACCTACGTAAACTCGACCGCATTGACATATGTAAATTTCATGATCGCCCGCCAATTCCTTCTTGGTGTTCTTTTTTCACTTTCCGGCAGTGTATAATACATATTTGTCTGTTTTTGAAATATTTTATTAACCTTATTACTGACTCCTTGCCTACCAAACGCTTCTACCTGAAATTGCGTGTGTTTTTATTATACTTGCGAACGCCTTTCGGACTTCAGTTTTGGACAACAGTGCAGAATATGTAGTTGTATCAATTGAGAAATACATTACCATTAGTAGTTTTTAGTACACCGCTGTTTTTATTTCGTTATTTACTCAAGATTTGAGTTCGAATGCTACTACCCTGCAGTATCACAATGTGAAATTTGTTTGAATTCAGAGATTTTTCACGCACGTGAGCTTTGATTCTAGGTAAATCACAAAAATACTTTATTATATTGACTCAAAAGTTTCTTGAGTTACAAAAAGTATCACAGGCAGAGTTACAAAAGATGTCTGCGTGCGCTTGCTTAAGAGAGCATAATTGCACTTCCGAGAAAGCAAAATTACCCATTTGTCGGAAAATCTTTAAGAAATATTTCATACTTCCTTAATTAAATTCCAGTAATGTTAGAAAAAATAATTTTTTTCAGTACGTAATAAAATGCACTGACAGAGATCAAGGATTTCAAAGAAGAAAGCTGAGAAATTTTAAAAATCTGGGATCGATGTCATGCAAATTGAATGGCCATCCTATGAGAAAATTAAAAATACACTCACGAAAGGGAAGTGAATCACTGGAGTGTAAAATTCAGTCTTTAAGAATACAATATTGCTCAAACAAGATAAAAGTATTTTAAGGAAGATACATGGAAAGAAAAAGCGCCAACGAAGCGAATTACTTGTTACAGAGATAGACTATTTATGATAAAGGGGGAGAATACCAATGATGAAAGCTGTTTTTTGAAGGTGGTCGATAAAAATTTAATTGATATTATCGAAAAGGATCTCCGCATGAAATAGTTTGGGCATGTTCAATGGGAGAACGGGAAACATTTCCTCAATTGATTCTAGAATGGAACCCTGTGAGGCCCACAGAGATGAAGTCATGTGTGCACTAACTCTGTTCATATCAAATTCAGCTGTTTAACACTGCGATAAATTTTATACGATCCATTTCTAGTCCATCTCGTAGAAATAAAATTGATTCTCTCTTTCTAATGTACATCATATAATTCTGAAATATGTTCTCATGAGGATCCCACCGATGATCGTTGTAGTAATCTAACACATAATTATGAGACCAACAAGTCGACCTCGCAGTACTGAAATCGAATTATATTAAACGTCGGCTGGTCCAATAGTATTGAATTCTACAATATTCTCGTGAGATTCGCTGGTGAATGGCGCAGTACTTAAATCAATACTTGTAAAATTCATTCGTAGACGGGCTGTACTGAATACCATATTTTTGTGAATACCACCAGTACATTGCGGAGTACTGATATCACTTCTTGTGGTATTTTCAGGTGACAATCACTGTGGCCTGAAATAATTTGATCAAATTAGTTGTACTTATTTCAGAAGAAAATTAGGAAATATATACAGTTGCAATCGACATAGGTAGGTCAAAATGTGAGAGAGATTGGCTGTTTAACTCTGTAACGCGCAGAATGCCTATCGAAAAGTTAACACAAAAAACTAGTATCAATTCATCTTCAATGAGTCAAGTTTCAAAATTTACGAAATTAGTAATCGATGGAACAGCGCTACTAAACTACATTTGAGGTTTCTAAACGATGCAATTGATCGTGCTGCTATATTCCAAAACTATATTTAAAAGCTCTGCTCTATCCTTTGTGAAATTAGTAGCCATCCAAAGTACAAATCAGTGTTTAAAATTTCGTGAAATATAATTCAGAAGTTCTGCTATTTCTAGAACATGTCCCGAGTAATGTCACTTCAAGTTTTTGGAGACGATATCTTGTCACCGTTTCATTCCGCCTTTTTTTTTTTTTTTTTTTTTTTTTGATTGGAGGTTTAACGACCACCGTGAGCAACTCAATGGGCTATAAGCAGTCGCCCTGTCCCTAATTTAGGGTCACTGGTTCCAGGGAAGGGAAAGAGCCAGTGCCGTAAGACAAAGACAACATCCATGCCTCACCGGGATTCGAACCCGGACCCCTTACGGACGAATGATCAGAGGCCATCGCTTAGACCACTGCGCCACCGGGGCGGCTTCATTGCGCCTTGAAACCGGCAAGCAGTTTCTCAGGAGTCTTTCTATTCTTAATTTGTAGAACAGTGATTTCGGCTTAACACTCGAAAAATATTTCTCTCCACTTCACAAAATTAGTGTTCAAATGAAATGGGAAGTCATTTGCAAAATTAGGTAAAAACTCAATCAAACGGTACATTTTATCATATTTTTCAGTTCAAGTAGCTCTGTGCGATTTTTTGCATTGGATATACTAATCAGCTGGTTGGTGAAATGGAATTGAGTTCATGAATGAGGACCTAATATATTAACTTATTCTGATATTTAAAGAATTTCTTATTGATTTTGTTTGGTACAGAAATTAGGTCAGACATCTGATAAACTGAAGAGATTTACCTTTCCTGTTGTGAGGGCACATTACAGCAACAAGGCTCAAAAACACATTCGTGGAAACGTACATCAAGTTAAACGCTGTCTATGTATTAGGTGCTTGAATTAAATCCCGCTGTTTTTTGCCACACAAACACCTGTGTGTTGCCACAGAACGGTACAGGATAGTCTATTCAAAGTAGCGTCTGTTGGCAGCTACGACCCTTTCCCACCGTTGGGGTAACAAATGGATTCCGCGGTACAAAAATGCAGGTTCTTTCGAGGCGAACCATTCATTGAGCCATTTTTGGATATCCGCGACAGAAAGGAAGTGCTGCTCTGACAGGCCATGTTGTAGCTACCGGAACAAATGAAAGTCCGAGGGAGCAATATCCGGGGAATAAGGCGAAGTGGGGTAAGAAGTCCCAGCCAAGTGCTTCCAAGAGCTCCTTCACGGATTTGGCGACATGAGGTCTAGCGTTGCCGTGGAGAAGAATAACCTTGTTACGTGGGATCCAGTTTCCGAGTTTCTGGATCATTCCAATTGCCTTTAAACGTTTGCTAACCGTTGACTCATCGACCCGTACACTGTAAAAACTTGACTGTAGATTTTACGGGTTTAAACCGTTTTCCAGGGTGCCAACACAAAACCATAAATTCTACAGTTTTATGCAGTGTTGGAGCAAAGTTATAGCTTTGCTCCAACACTGCATTTAATGAAGAAAACCGCACAGAATTTGGATGGAGCGAGACACAGTCCAAATAATCACGAACACACAAAAATTTGGCTGAAATGAATGTGTTTTTACGGTTTTGTGTTGGCACCCTGGAAAACGGTTTAAAACCGTAAAATCTACAGTCCATTTTTTACAGTGTATAGTGTTTCAGACAACTCGTGGAGCGTTTGACATGAATACTCGTCCAATAAGGCCTCCAATGCGCCATCTTCGAACTTTTTCAGCTGTTCAGGGCCCTCTTTGTCCTTCACGTCATATTCGTTGGCTTTGAAGTGTCGGAACCACTCTCTGCATGTTGTTTCCGATAGGGAATGTTCCCCATAGGCCTGCACTAGCAAACAATGACTTTCCGCTGCAGATTTCTTGAGATGAAAGCAGAAGAGTAATGCTTCCCGCAAATGCTCCTTTTTTGGTACGAAACTCGACACCGTGAATGCGATACAAACTCGTGTTCTGTGTCCTCCGATCGCTTGTCACACACACTGCTTCGCCCAGACGTGCGTGCGCAAGGTAGGTCACGTGTGGCCCGGGTCACAGCGCACCACTGCTGCGCTCTATTGGGCAACAGCGGGAATTAATTCAAGCACCTAATACGTTAAATTAAACCAATATGTTCCAATTGCACAATTAAACTACGAGATGTATTTAAAATTAAAACGCAATGATTAAAAACTAATTGCAAGATTTTTTGGGACTGACTATAGTCCCATCATCAAGAAGACTGTCACAGGGAAACAGTGGGGCTGGTATTAAGTACAGGACATCCCATGATACATTAGGCTCCATGTTGCTACAACATGGTAATCGATAAGAAGAAAATATAATAGCTGATCACATATCTTGTTCGTCAAAGGCCATATCATCATTCGCAAAAAAGTTCAAATCAGTAACCTCCACGGTTGTAGAATCAAGGCTGGCAGGTCCTCATTGAGACAGTTTGAGGATATCGAACTATACGCAAACTTCCTGTGAAGAGAACAGAACGTCGATTATGTACCGAAGCTATAATCGTAGCGTTTTCCCAATCTGGTGTATAGAGTCATTGATTCTCGCAAGGGCTATAATAGAAGAACCGGTGTATTTTGCTTTTTAATTCTAACAACTGAAGTCCTAAGTGTAGAACTTATATAGAACTTATTCGGCATAGTAGAAACCCCAGAAATCAATGGTGGATATATACATGGTGATCAGAATCGACCGCACAATAAACCTACTGCACGATTCCTTGTGGAGAAAGAAGCAAAAAACCGTTGTCCGATCGGACTTCGCGTTCAGAAGATATACGCACCGAAAGTTTCGTGACGTCACATCCGGTAACGTACATGCTCTTTAAAGAGCTACGTGGATAGTTATACAGACGCACGTGCGTCATATGGTCTAACGCGATGGCTTCTGATCATTTGTCCGAAAGAGGTCCGGGTTCAAATCCGGGTGAAACATGGATGTTGTGTTTGTCCTACGGCACTGACTCTCTCCCTTCCCTGGAGCCAGAGGTATTTTTTTTATTGGAGGTTTAACGACCACCGTGAGCAACTCACTGTGCTATAAGCAGTCGCCCGTCCCTAATTTAGGGTCACTGGTTCCAGGGAAGGGAGAGAGCCAGTGCCGTAAGACAAACACAACATCCATGCCTCACCGGGATTCGAACCCGGACCCCTTTCGGGCGAATGATCAGAGGCCAATGCCTTAGACCACTGCGCCACCAGGGCGGAGAACCAGAGGTAATACATTCAGGACGGGTAACTACTTATAGCCCATTAAGTTGCTCGCGGTGGTCGTTAATCCTTCAATCTAAAAAAAAAAGGCAATCAACATTTAAAAATATGGCTCAGGGTGGGTATGCTAATTCGAAGGACGTGATGGCGTGAAACCGTCAGTTGTACGCCTGCGCGGTATGCGCAGGCCCTTACCTGCCGTATAAAAAGGGTTGCCGACGGTAGCAGGTAAGCTCATACTGCGTTGGTACATTTGACAGTAGTGTGCTTAGCGATGTGTCGTACAGTTTGAGAGAGTATTGTGACATGTATCTCCTATTGGGGGAATTCCGTGGTTCGGCATTTCGTGCAGCAAGGACCTACAGCGGGCGATACCCAGCACCAGGGCACCCGGACGACTAAGTCATACAGCTGCTTGACGCTCGAATGCGCGACACAGGCAATGCCGCGCCACGTCTAAGTGTGGAGAGTGGCGCTGGACCCTCGGTGAAAACACCATCCCTCGAGGACGCCATACTAGAGTTCATAGTGGAGGAGCCAACAACCAGCAGCCGTGCGATCGCGCGACAGTAGTGTGCACCAAAACACCGTACTTGACGTTCTACACGACGAAGACCTGCATCCATATCACATCACACGGGCGCAAGGCCTACTACCACAGGATTATCCTCGAAGACAGGCATACTATGAGTGGCAGCTACAGCAACATGCTGCCTATAATAGTTTCATTCGGCGGATCTTGTGGACTGATGAAGCAAGGTTTACGCGTCAGGGTATCTGCAACACAAATAATAGTCATGTTTTGGCATTGGACAATTCGGAGGCAACACGTGAACACGCTCTCCAGGTCCGGTGGGATGTTAATATCTGATGTGGTATTGTGGGCGATACCCTAGTGGGACCATATCTTCTGCCCGAACGTGTCACAGCTGCCAACTACATACATGGTGTCCCTACGTGATGTTCTGCTGGACTTACTGGAAAACGTATTATTGGCTGTTTTCAGCATATTATGGCTCCAGCATGATGGAGCACTGTCGAATTACGCTGCAAATTTTCGCCAGTGGCTGGATACGGAATATCCTGGTTGATGGCTTGGCCGTGGTGGTACTGTCGCATGGCCCGCTAGATCGCCGGATCTTAACACATTGGATTTCTTCCTCTGGGTTTATCTAAAGGAACTTGTATATCGACGGCCTGTCAACAGCCTGCAAGACCTAGTGGCCACCTTACAGGTGGCCCTCACAACTGTAACCCCTACTATGCTGCAACGCGTGCAGATGTCTATTCCTCGGTGGGCTGCCGCCTGTTCCGCACTACAAGGTGGTCATTTTGAACACATGTTATAATCTGACACGAATCCATTTGTGTTGTAGTGGTACACATCAATAAATTGCATGTTTTCTGTCAAAGTGATTGGGTACGTTATTTCTAATGTCTGTATTCCTACCGGATGTGACGTCACGAGATTTCGGCGCGTATATCTCCGGAATGTGACGTCCGATCTAACAACGGACAACTGTTTTCAGCTTCTTTCTCCACGAGGAATCGTACGATAGGTTTATTGTGTGGTCGATTCTGATCATCCTGTATATACTATGTCTTTGGGTGGCCTGGATTGGGTTGCGGTCCTTCGTGATGAGGTTATAAATATTATTCTTGCGGACCCCAAACTCTATGTCATGTTTCCTATAGAGATTTTTCAGGGTAAAAGTAACTAAAAATCACTACAGTAACCGTACCGTACGCTACAGCCATCCGGTAAATCTTCTCGAGTTCAACCCTACGTAGACTAACGGACGAAGAATGAGTGAAAGCCCGCTTTACTAAAAACCACAGGGCTGAATCTTTCAGCCCTGCGGTTTTTTCGGCAACTATGAAAAAGGAATGATAATGGATTCTAGACGGGCAAGTTCGAGCATTTCAGAAACAGCAAACATTCACGGTTATACAAAATAATGTTTCAAGGGTGTATAACGAGTTGCACACAAATAACAAAACAAGCAATCAGCGGTCTTCCTATTGGGGCAAACAACGGGTTGATATTCAAAGCAACGCATGGCCAGATTAAGAGAAGGAGGCCTATAGGGGTTATAGCCTTGGGGCCTACCATGACCAAAGGCCCACGAGGTACGCCTGGGCAAATAATAAATAGAGAGAGAGAGAGAGAGAGAGAGAGAGAGAGAGAGAGAGAGAATGTAAAAAAAATATTGAAGACAGGGAAAATGGGAAAAATCCAAAATGGTAGGTGGAACGCCATTTTATCCTTGTAGGAAGAAAAATGACTTCAGGTCGGCCATATTGTGTGCCCAGGGTCCCACGGAGAGAAGAAGGGAGAAGGAAATTCTTTCCTTGGTGAATTCCATGCTGAGGTAGGAGTTTACAGAACATTGGGATGTCTTACTGGCGCAGAAAGTTTGAAGCAGCGAGAGACAGCTGAGGAGGGAAGAGAGATTTACCACATGGCCTCTTGCTCTGAAGATTGCATGGTCGGGATTGGCTGTGCGCTATCCGGACTTCAGCAAGTTTAAGCGGGAAAAGTTGTAACGAACTTTTAGAGCCCCTTTTCTCTTTTTGCTCGAATAGGAAGAGGACGTTCGTTTTGTAGTCGTCGCTCGAGATGTACGTACGCTAGTCGGCTGCGGCTGACTAGAGAGTTAATTAGGTGCCTACCTGCGGGTTAAGGCCACTAGAGTATATACGTTGCATTACCTGTGGGTAATTGATTATAACTGCGTAATACTACTAAATGCCAGACTGCGGTCTGCCAGGGAAATACTCCACCTGAGTGAGAAATCTAGCCACCTGTGAAGAGCATATAATAAATAATTTCCGGATGCTATGTGCATACTCATAATGCAAAGACTGGACTGTGAATGAACTATGATCGTGCTGGAATGTTGACTTGCTCAAGTTCAAGAACTGTTTTTATCGTTAGACATGTATCTTCAACCTACTCGTTACCAAAGTTGTAAATAAACCTGTACATATTTTTCAGCTCTAAGTCTGTACTTTACAAGTCATCTGTTCCTTCACCTTGCCTCTGAGGAGAAAAACAACGTAAGTTTGACCGGGACTGAAATATCCTGGTCTGGTGGCAGCGAATTACCATAAACAAATATAGTAAAAATAAGTATAAGCCTAACACCCCACAAGGGTGATTATGACAGAGAGAGTTATAAAATAGTTTCAATTTTTTTTTCTATGATTCCACTTAGTCAGAAACAACGGCTGGAAGACGAAAAGACTTCAAAGCAGTGACTCACTAAAGGTTTCATGTCACTGTGTATAGCGGGGTCGGTGACAGTTTTGGCTTTTTCAGTACCATCTACCCACACCTCCAAATTTGCACTTGGGTCCTTTAACGTAAGAAACCCCCTATGGCTTCACATCGTATAACAAATGAGATGTACTAAGAAAAGTAAACAATATTAAATCACTAGAAAATTCAAGACAAAATCTAGGAATCTTAAGTTTGAAGCTCATGTTCTTACGAGAACAATGGAAAATATTTAAGTAGTAACAGTTTCGTGTTTTGTCGTACTTCATAGTGATTCCTCGTCATAAGTTATTTGAGGGCCCACTCAGATGTCTTAGCCTTGGGGCCCACTAAGGGCTTAATCCGGCCCTGAAGCAACGGCGACTGAAGACGGTTGTACGAGGGAACATACGAGCTCCATTGCTTCACGTAATCGCGCAGCATAACGGGGTCATCCAGAGTAGAATTTCAGCATTCACATCTCCACTCACATTAGCGGGAATGGACTATAACAGCAGACGCCCACGTGGTGTACACCGCGTCGATGCTAAAAACCGACATATTCGCTTGCAGTGAGCACCAGAGTTGGACACTAGAATAGATAAATGTCGTCTGGTCCCATAAATCAAGTTTTCATTTAATACATGTACGGGACAGAATATGGCGCCATCAACAGAAATCGATGGATCCCAGCTACCAAGAATTAACTGTACAAGCTGGGGCAGGCGGGGTAATGGTATGGAAGGCATTGCGTTCCTTAACACTTTTGGAACAGCTTTGAATGCCACGGGATATCTTAACATCACTGAGAAACAGGCACACTCGTTTATATGCATGGTACTTCCAGATAGACAGGGCTACTTCTAGTGGGATTATATGCCATGCCACAAAACCTTGATAGTCGCACAGTGGTTCGTGGAGCATGAGAGGGACTTCAAAGTTCGCAAACCATACCCACATAGTCCCCAGACCTGAAATAAATTGAAAGCCTTTGAGATGAGGTTGAGATAGCCATTCGTAACAGAAGCGATCCTCCAGCGAACATTCAATTATTTCCTGATCGACAGGACTGCTTCAAGTAGGATCATATGCCATGCTACAAAGCCTCGATCGTCGCACAGTGGTTCCTGGAGCAGGACAGTGATTTCGAAGTTCGGAAACCCTACCTACACATTCCGCAGATCTTAACTCGATTGAACGCCTTCGAGATGACGTTGAGAGAGCCAATCGTAACACAGACCATCCTCCAACAAACATTCAATATTTGACGGGCGGCTTTACATCCTCTTTTTGTATCCATGCCTCGTGGAATCATGGCGGCTTTGAAGGACTAGGTACAAAACGTTACTATGTAGCTGTTTCTAATAATTTGCTACTTCAGAGTATGTACCCCAAGCGAGAACAACAAATGTTTGTGATAGATTTCGTGTAGGATGTGACGGAAATATGTTTTCTTCTTTGCAATACCATCAAAATTGGTTTTTGTTGGGTGAAAATATGTATCGCACGGAGAGCTGATAATGTTGAAAAGTATAAATGCTTAATTGAACATATCATCATCATCATTGTCAACCATTATCAATCCACTGCTGGACGAAGGTCTCCCCAAGTTTCCTCCACAACGGTCTGTCTTGTGCCAGTCTCCTCCATGTCACCCCTGCATACTTTTGAATTTCATCCACCCATTTCCCATGTGGTCTTCTTCTGGGTCTCTTCCTGTCTCTTGGAATCCAATCTAAAATTTCTGCTGTCCATCGATGATCTGTCCTTCTGGCAGTATGTCCAGCCCATTGCCATTTCAGGGATTTAACTCTGATCATGATGTCTTCCACTCTTGTCATTTTTCGGATCCACGAGTTCCTCTTCTTATCTCTCCTGGTTACACCAAGTATGCACCTCTCCATGCCTCTTTGAGTTGTCTGCAGCCTTTGTATGTCTCTTTTAGTTAAGGTCCACGTCTCTACACCATACGTAAGCACTGGAAGGATGCATTGATCAAACACTTTTCTTTTAAGGCATAATGGCATATTGCTCTTGAAAATTATGCTGTTTCTTCCAAAAGCTCTCCAGGCAAGTTTTGTACGCCGATTAATTTCTTCATCAATGTGACCCTCACTTGATATCTGCTGTCCAAGATAAACGTACGTATCTGTTATCTCCAGCTTTTCTCCATCAATCGATAAATCTTCATTTCTTGTAAAAGCATTGAACATCACTTTTGTCTTCTGAAAGTTCATTTTTAATCCCACTTCTTTACTCTTGGCAGCAAGTTCCTGGATCATACTCTGCAGCTCTGATGGGCTAGTTGCAAAAATGACTACGTCATCAGCAAAACGAAGGTGGGTTAGATAATCTCCATTAATCTTTATCCCCTTGTTTTCCCAGCTCAGTGACTGAAAAACACCCTCCAATGTGGCATTAAAGAGCTTCGGAGAAATCATGTCACCTTGTCCCACTCCCTTTCCAATTTTTATGTGTGTTGTATTTTCAAAAAGCCGAAACTTTGCACTTGCATTTTCATAGATGTTATTAATAATGTTAATGTATGCATCTTCAATACCGCAGGTTTTCAGAGCCATTGTAACTGCTGATGGTTTCACCGAATCAAAGGCTTTTTCATAATCGATAAAAGCCATGCACAATGGAAGTTCATATTCCCTCGCTCTTTCAATTAGTTCTCTCAGCACGTGGATATGATCTATTGTGCTGTAGCCACTCCTGAATCCAGCTTGTTCTCTCGGTTGAGCCATGTCCAGTGTTACCTTCAAGCGG
Source organism: Macrothele yani (assembly GCA_039090855.1). Classification (NCBI taxonomy): domain Eukaryota; kingdom Metazoa; phylum Arthropoda; class Arachnida; order Araneae; family Macrothelidae; genus Macrothele; species Macrothele yani. Next base: position 17,774,215 of record CM077030.1, read on the forward strand.
TGTGAAAGAACTTTAGTGAAGATTTTATAAACTACTGATAGGAGGTTGATAGGTCTGTAGTTTCCGAGATCATCAATGTCACTTTTCTTATGTAGCAGGATCATTGTAGCGGTGTTCCAATCCTCAGGAATCTTTCCTTCATTAAGGCATCGAGTGAAAATTTGGGCGAGTACCGTTTCGATTTCTCCACTTGCTTCTTGTATGATGTCTACAGTAATTCCATCTTCTCCTGGAGCTTTTCCCCGCTTCATGTTCTTGATTGCATGTGCAACTTCTGCTGGAAGGACTGGAGGAACTCTGGTACTGGTATCTTTCATGATGTCTGGAGTGCATGTATCATCCCATTCATATAATGTGGAGTAGAAATCTTTCACTCTTGTCAAAATTTCGCCTCTATTTCTTGTTACAGAACCATCTTCTTTTCTCAGTGCCATAATCTGTTTTCTTCCCTTACTGAGATGTCCCTTTGCTATCTTTAGGCTTTGGTTGTTTTCAATTGCTTTCTTCACTAGTTCATAGTTGAATTTTCTTACGTCTTCAGTGATACTTTTTCGTACTGTCTTGCATAGCTATATATATTGCACTTTGGAAGTCACATCTTCTTTAGTTGTCCTCATCTCTCTTCTTTTTTGCATCAACATTTTCGTTTTTCCTGATAATTTATTTACATGCAACTTGTTCTTAGACCCAGCTAATTTTGTTGCTGTTTCCATAAGAGCTTTGGTTACTTTTCTGTTAACTTCAGAGATGTCCACTTCTTCCGATGTTATGCCTTCTAAAGCAGAGAACCTGTTCTTCAGTTCCAACTTGAAGGTATTATGGTGTTTTTTAAGGTTGGTTATGTCAATAGATTTTGTTTGTCTTATGAGCTTGCCACGTTCAAGTTTAGTGTTGAGGTGTATCTTACATCTCACCAATCTATGGTCACTACCTGTGTTGAACTTGTTTAGCACACTGCAGTCTTCTATGACGAATTTTGTGTTACACATAATAAAAATCAATTTCACTTGTTGTCCCATTTGGATGTCTCCATGTCCATTTCCTGTGTGGCTTTTTCTTGAAGAAGGAGTTCAAGATGAAAAACCCTTCTGCCTCTGCAAACTCAACGAGAGTATTTCCACGCTGGTTTCTGTTGCCGTGACCGAATTTACCTACTGAAGTTTCATTCTGTTGCCGTTGCCCTATTTTTGCATTGAAATCTCCCATAATTATTTTCAAGTGCTGCTTACCTTTATTATTTAGATGACAAATTTCCTCATAAAATTCTTCAATTTCTTCTTCAGGATGACTTGTGGTGGGTGCATAAGTTTGAATAATCTGAGCCTTATATCTTCTCGATAGTTGGATTATGAGTCGTGCAGCTCTGTCAGAGGAACTTTCAACTTCTACCACTTTATCCTTCAGTTTCTTGTTTATTATAAATCCAACACCACTAGTTCTGCCAGTATCTGTCCCACGATAGTAGAAGAGATGTCCACTTTTCAGTTCGATGAGATCTTCTCCTTTTCTCCTTACCTCACTTAGCCCCACGATGTCCCACTTGATCCTTTGTAGTTTCTCTTCCAATTCAAGAAGCCTTGAATCAGAAGATAGGGAGCGTCCATTGTACGTTGCCAAGGTCAGCATCAGATGGCAGCCTAGTCCGGTCCTCCGGGGATTCTTAGCACCCTCTGCCTTCATGTCGCACTGGCCGCTGCCTTGGCCAGGTACATTCCAGCTGCCGGAGACTGAGGGCCAAGATTTAAGTTGTAGAGTCATTTTGGAGGGGTTTGGCCATAACTCACCACGCTGGCCAAGCGGGTTGGTGAGTGTGGGATAGAATTTCCTCTGATCGCGATGGTATAGTTATACCGCTATTGGCGGTCGTCAGAGCCCCTTTAGTGGGAACAGGATGCACCACGAGAAGGCGGGGTTGACATTTGTCAAGGAGAGGCTGTGATGTTACGCATCACCTGACCTTACATCCTAATTGAACATATACCAGTAGAAAAATAGGAAATATGCCGTGAGAATCCTGCGACGATTGAATACTGGAATGGACGAACAAAAGTATTCACTGAATGAAATTTACAAGATACCATGTGTCACGTGTTTGACGAAACACGTGAAGGTAGAGACGTGCTACGACAGCTTTCAGATCAGACATTTCCCGTTTCTATTACATACCTATGAGCGATTACATTACGTCCACCTACTTAATATGCTGTGGGACCCCTTTTAGGCCGCAAAACAGCGGCCGATCGGCAATGAATCGATTTGATGAGGTGGCGATAGGTCTCCTGGGGTATCTGGTACCGTAATGTCAACAGCATGTCCTCCAGTTCGGGTGTATTTCGGGGTGTTTGTGATGTAGCGCGAACCTGCTTTTCCAAGTCGAACCACAAATGTTCGATTGGGCTCAATTCAGGTTAATTTGGAGGCCAGGGCATGAACAGAAAGTCACCAGCATGTTCCTCGAACCACGTCTTGACGATTCTGGCAGTGTGGCATGGCGCATTTTCATGTTGGTAATGGCCATCACCAGCAGGGAACACAGTTGCCATGAAAGGGTTAACTTGGTCCGCAACGATGTTCAGATACGTGACAGCTGTCAGGGATTGTGCTATTGGGATAATGGGGACAAAAGTACCCCCCAAAAAAAACATCGCACGCAGCATAACGCCGTCGACCTGTTTCCGCCCAACAGTGCATCCAGGTGTCATAGATTCCGTTGGTAATCAGCGTATCCGCGCACGGCTCTCTGCGTGATGCACCAGAAATTTTGATTCGTCAGACCAGGCCATTTTCTTCCAATCATCCACGGTCCAATCTCGACGATCTTGGTCCCATTTCATGCGTTGTTGGTGATGACGTGCAGTGAGGATGAGGAGCCGACTGGGTCTTCGGCTACGCAGGCCCATTCGCAGAAAGTTGCAATGAACTGTGTGCTGTGACACATTGCCCTGATCACCAATATTGTAGCTGTGGGTGATTTGTCGCACTGTGTCCCTGCGATCAGTGTGAACAATGCGTGAAAGTCTCCGCTCCCCTCTGGCATCAGTGACCTGTGGACGACACACGGTGGACGACGGTTCGTCGTTTGGCCATCTGTGCACCACTTTTGATACGCACTCACTACAGCGGCACGTGAACAACCCAAAAATCCGCGCCGTTTGCGTGTTTGTAGTTCTGAGGCTCCATGCCATCACAATTTGTCCTTTATCAAACTCCGATAAATCGGCAGCTATTCTCGTTCTGACACCGAACACTCTACTAACCGAAAGCCAGTCCTCGGGTTCAACACTGAACAGCAGGTGAATTAGAGTTACCTGTCTAGTAACGTGTAGCACCACCTTTCGCCCTGATGACAGCGGCGATTCGTCTCGGCATGGACTCGACAAGACACCGGAAGCGTTGGGAAGCCATAAGGATCCACGACCCCTGAACAAGCTTCCACAGTTCACGAAGATTTGGTGGTGGGGATCAAAGCCTCGAAAATCTCTCTCGATGGCATCCCAGATGTGCTCGATGGCTTTGAGGTCAGGTGACCTAGCTGGCCAAGGAAGCGAGGCCACGTCGGTGGAGGGTTCATCCAACCATTCGGATACAATTCGGAAGCTGCATTGTCTTGTTGTAGGATGAGGTCCCCAGTGGGATGTTGAAGACGCACAAAACGGAAGCAAATGGTCGTCCAGGATATCCCGGTATCGTTGACCTGTGGAGGACGATGTCACACGTACCAGGGGTCCCATTCAGTCCACGTAAACAGTCCCCAGACGAGAATGCCACCCCCACCAGCTTGAAGAGTACCCTGCTGGCAAGAAAGATCCATCGCTTCATGTGGTTTGCGCCGTACTCGTATCCTGCCATCCGCATGTACCAACGTGAATCTCGACTCATCAGTCCAGGCAACATTTTCCCCACATGTCTAGGGTAAGTGGCGATGTTCCCGCGCCCATGCTAATCTTTGCACTCTGTTATGTGCGGTCAGTGCCCTATAGCGAGGAGATGGTTCTGGATGGTGTAGCTGATTACACGTTCTTGTGCACCAGCGTTAAATTGCCGAGTGATTTCTTGTAATGTGGTCCGTCTATTCGCTGTTACAATGCGAACTAGCCGACGATGACACCGCTCATCCACACGCTGTTGTCCACGGCAGCTGGCGCTTGCAGGGATGGTTTTACCGGATTCGATGTATTCACGGTGCACACGGGACACAGTGGCTCGTGAAAATACCAGTGCCTGCACGACTTCCGAGATGGAGTGACCCATTCGTCAGACCCCGACAATTTGCTCACGATGAAATGCGCTTAGATCCTTCGTCTTACCCATACTGCGTCCGACTCTTACTGATTCCCGTCGCATCCCTCCTTATATTGTCGGATCGCTGCATACTTCATGTCGTTTCCGTTTGCAGGGCCGCCCACAGTGCCACATTTGTATAACGCCAGCTGTCTCTAATTCAATTGCTCTTCAGTGTATATATACTTCTCTGTAAACTTTACCTGCCCCACCGTTCGGTCTCCAGGCGTGCTCATTCCTCTAGGCTGGAGGTGGTCATAATATAATGGTTCAGCGGTGTATAAAACAAATCATATAATGCATGTTATCTATTTTGCTTCCCTGATGACTGATATGTGAAAAATATTTTAGATATACGAATGACGTTAAAATAGAAATTCTAAACTTTATTGTTTGCTTCGTTTCCATTTGTACTGAAATATCCGCACGAGGTAGAAATAAAAAAAAAAACTACAAAAATATGCGTAAGTGGCAGTAGAAGTACATTTGGTCTGCGAATTGTATTTCCAGAAAAATAAACTAACCTTTTAGAAGGGAATACGTAGAACAAAAAGAACAGTTGCTTTCGTCCGCTGAAAGCGCAAAGAATGGCTTAAAATTTCGAAAAGTAATCCTATAATTGCTTTTTGCTGCTACCCCTTGGGAGGTTTTCTGGAAAAGCAACCATTAGTTTTAAAGAGATCTACACTCTCACACTATCTCTCTCAGGTTTGCTTTTTTAATTGAATCAAGGGTGTGTAACCTCTATTTTCAACTTTTCTATCAGATCAAGTAAGTTATACGTATAATGAGATACACTCGTTGGCGAAAGCTAAGTTACCAACACCAAAGTAAGCAACAGATGATGTATGAAAAATCCGTTAATTGGTGTAAATACATATGTAGTATAAGATCACAAATGCAAGCTTTCACCGCAAGACGGTTGGCTTCATCAGGCGGTTGCTAAATCTGAAGTAAAGGTTCTAATAAAAAATTCAAAACTGAAAAAATACATAACGTGATAAACGCTTAGATTAATTAATACAGAATTTTTTTTTTTTTAACGTGGACCAGGAACATCAAACAAAGATATTCGCTCTTTCCACGTTTATAAGGGAGTCACGGAAAAATTCTCATTGGCCACCACCGGGAGTCGAACCCTGGGTGTTCCACTTACGCGCCGGATATGCTTCCGCTACACCACAGCGGCCTCGAATTCCTCCAGACTCACACACGCTAACTGCCAAGCCAAGTTGGCAGGTTGCTTCTTGGAGCCCCGCACAATGCTGGGGATTCACCAATGATGGTAAGCAGCAACTGAAGAAATAATTAAAAGGCGAATGAGGAATTAATACAGAAATTTTTAAGGTGTACCAGGAACATCAAACAAAGATATTCGCTCTTTCCACGTTTATAAGTGAGTCACGGAAAAATTCTCATTGGCCGTCATCGGGAGTCGAACCCAGGGTCTTCCAGTTACGCGCCGGATATGCTTCCGCTACACCACAGCGGCCTCGAATTCCTCCGGACTCACACACGCTAACTGCCAAGCCAAGTTGGCAGGTTGCTTCTTGGAGCCCCGCACAATGCTGGGGATTCACCAATGATGGTAAGCAGCAACTGAAGAAATAATTAGAAGGCGAATGAATAATTAATACAGAAATTTTTAACGTGGACCTGGAACATCAAACAAAGATCTTCGCTCTTTCCACGTTTATAAGTGAGTCACGGAAAAATTCTCATTGGCCGCCACCGGGAGTCGAACCCAGGGTCTTCCAGTTACGCGCCGGATATTCTTCCGCTGCACCGCGTAACTGAAAGACCCTGGGTTCGACTCCTGGTGGCCGCCAATGAGAATTTTTCCGTGACTCACTCATAAGATTAGATTAAACCTAACGCAGGCTACATCAGTTCTAGATTTAAGAGCTCGGCACACCCAGAAACGCGCCCAAATAGTAGACATGTCGGTGGAAATGTCCTGGATGCAACCATTTGATTTGGATAGATGGTTTCCCTATATATGCAGTGGTTCTTGGTTTTGCATACGGGGCGATCTTTATTTCATTCCATTTAAGGATATCAGCCTGCATTTTAACTTGTGCTAAAGCTGTGGTTAAATTGCTTTGCTTTACATCACGCTTGTGCTCAAAAAGACTTAAGATAAACAACCGCTTTGTCACACCCACATAATACTTCACAGACTCACCACAGTACTCCAAAAGGATAGTGTACACACCAGCATCCGTACTCAGTGTGGTGCGGTTTCTAACTGCGGTGAGAAAAGTCGATATTAACCTTGGAGCTGTTATTCCGATTCCGAAACCAAATTTCTTAAGACAGTTCTTAAGGAAATAAGAAAATCCAGGAACGTAGGTGAGAGACCCAAAACTGGCTGAAACCATTTAACTCGAGGTTAGCCAAACTAGATGAAATCAGCTCGAAGAAATATATTCATTGAACGAGTCACCAAAACGAGTGAACCTGTGCATCAAAAAGCGTTGGTTTCCTATTATCTTTGTTATTGAAAGTTGACAGATTAACACTTATCCTTTCTGATTGATTACCTGCTAGAATGGTTGCAACAATGGCGACAAACCTGAAAAAGGAGAAGAGAATGTGTTTGAGCCACCTGTTTCTTTCAAGTGGCATTGTATCTTGAGTCGTGGAGCAAAAAATAAAGGACTAGAAGGGCACTTTTATCAGCAGCAGGTTTATGGTCGGTACCGCGGAGATACAAGGGAGAACGGACTTGCTTTGTCGTAGCTTTGGTAAAACCCGGCCGCTATGTGAACATATTTGCTTGAGGTGCGCGCAAAGTTTTTGTACCATTTGGTTCAGGTACATCGGCCGCTTAAAGGTTTAACGGACAAAGAGTGTCAATAAAGTTCGGTAAAGGAACGGTAAAAATGAAAATAATGTAATATTTCAGAAAACTAATTTTACTGGCCTTCAAAATAATATCCACGCATAAAGTACACTACTTTGGGCATTGCATTGTTCGTATAACTGTTGAATAGTATGAGAAACGTTTTTATCTATCACCCGCAGCTGGGTCGTCACGTTTGATTGAATGTACGAAATGCCCTCTCAGAACTAATTTCAGTTGCGAAAACAAATGAAGTCATCTTTTACCCAGATCAGGAGAACTCGGGGAGTGAGTCAGCGCAACAATATACATAAATCCGATATTAGTTCTTCGTTCCATTTTTGTCAGATAACAGCGTGCAGCTACATCAGCTGACACACCCTTTCTCACAGCTCCGTGACGTTTACAAACATGCTCGTTCATGTACCTGACTGCGTCGTATAAGTTGAATCACCTTTAACAACCTTCCGTTTCCCGCCATAAGACAGAATTCACCAAATTTCATTGACACACCTTATTGAAACCCGTTCGAATTTAATGAAAATCAATGGAGAGGTTCATTTTAGCATTGCGCGAAGAACATAAGAAAGAACACGAAATCTAAGTAAACAACACTTTTCTTTAGGCACACTAAAATCTTCTATGAGTTCAGAATTGTGTATACTGACTGGCGAACCTGAAAAACAGGCGGCGATAAGCATTTGTGCCAACCTGCACATCCGTTCCGTAGTGGTTCAGTAGCAGTGTGATTAATCACATGAACACTAATGCGTGCCGAGATGACGACAGCAGGATAACTCACACATTTCCACATGCGATAGGTCATGACATCCTCCTTGAGGATGAAAATTCTCGACCTCAAGTCGCCATAGTATCAAACTCGCAGGTTGTGGTGTTGCTTCGTCGACTTGAACAGTCTTACGATTTTAATCCCATTAAACATGTCTGGAATTCACTGAAGGGGACCTTACAGTACCATCGCCCAGTTCCTATGATATATTTCGAACTCTTTGACCTTTCGCTTCGTCTTGGTGCGGAACAACCGTAAAACCAGCGGAATGATATCCTCTGCAGTATGCTATAGAGGTGCTATACGTTTGCGAATAACTGAGAAGATATCAAAACGTACTAATACCTAGAAACCCTTGTGCACCCCTTATTCTCTCTTAGTCGGTGAAATAACCACACTGCACATTTTGTCTGACGATTTTGTGTCTGTTTTGTAAATCGCCCAATATTATCCAAAATTAAACATATACGGTTGCGTTACGTGCTGTCAACCTCATGTTTTCTACAATATTCCTGACATCTTTTCAAGCAGTATATTACCTTGCTATTCTATGAATTTTCAACTATTCTGTAACATAATTTTCGCTGAAATGCGTGAAAGCCACATTACCGACTTACGTTCTCCAGGCCTATCGAAATCTTTAGCAGAAAAGCACTCAAAGCCGTGGAACAAGACAAAAATAATTTGTATTACTTTTAGTGAGAGTTTAATTTTTGATGTTCTATTTTTTTTGTTTCCATTTCAGCAACCTAACCCGCTGTACTACCAACTAAGTATTGGGTTGATGCATAAATTCATGCCATTTTATTTCACGAGTGTTTCCCAGATCAGTAGTGACAGTGCAGATGGACAGTTGTATATCAAAATGTAGCTAGTAATACCGTGTATCAAAATCCTAATGCGTTGTGCGATTGTGGCTAATGTTTTTTGGTTGTCAGATCCGGAAGTATGGAGTGTCAAGTAGAGAGGAATGAACATTTCCGACATCTGCTCCTCTACGAGCTTAACAAGGCATTCACAACCGCCGAGGCTACTCGTCAAATTTTTGCTGTGTATGGGGAGGAAGCTATTGCTCGGAGGGCAGCCCGCGAATGGTTTCAGTGGTTCTGAGGTGGAAATGTTGACCTCAATGACTATCCACGCTCAGGTCGTCCATCTCACATTGATGAGGATGGTTCGAACGATCTCATCGACTTGAATTTGCGTCAAACCACACGCAAATTGGCCACTGAGATGGACTATGATCAGGCCACCGTGGTGCGACACCTGGAACGTATGGAAAAGTTTCAGAAATTGGGGTCTTGTGTGTGTCACACTCTCACCGAGGACATCAAGAATCAGCATGTTGCCTTTATGTGGTTCCTTGCTCTCCCATTATCGCGAAGGTTCTCAGCAACACAAACCCTTTATGTCACGTATTGCTACTTGAGATAAAAAGTGGTGCCTGTACATCGGAGGGAATGGTTAAACCCAAACAGACGCCCACACTATGTCTAAAACATGACATTCATCCTGCGAAGATCATGTTGTGTGTCTGGTGGGACATGGAAGGAATTATTCACTGGGAAATGCTGCCAAGGAATCGTACCATTAACGCAGCACTCTATTGTGAGCAACTCCGCCGTGTGGAGGGAGCGATTCAGCAGAAACGGCCACATCGGCGCCATGGTGTCCATCTCCAACATGATAACGCACGCCCACACAGTGCAAACATGACCAAATGGCCATTCAGGGCATGAAATTGGAGATCCTTCCACATCCCGCAAATTTCCCAGATGTCGCCCCTTCAGACTATCACCTGTTCCGATCTCTGTCGAATGCACTCTGCGGCAGAACGTTCAACAATGATGCTGATCTACACAATTTCCTTGATGATTTTTTCTCAGCAAAACCCACACGTTTTTGTTTAAGAATGGCATTGCAGACCTATCCAGATGTTGGAACACCATCGTAAACAATGGGGAATACATAGTTGATTGATTCTCTTTTTCCTTCTGATGTAATACATTTCTGTAGTACGGTGAAAAAAACGGCATGAATTTATGCATTATCCCAATATAATACATTGATATTATCACTACATCACCATGTTTTCCAAGATCTCTAGAAATCAAGCTAGGTGAGATTAAAATTGCTTGTATTAAGTGCACAAGCTAGATTACCACTAATCGGCCTTTAAAAGCAGCATAGCGATATACACACGCGATCACGTTTCCGAAAAATACGTGGCCTCCAAAGGCGATGACAAAAGAGTTCGCGCAAATGGTTTCAAACTAGTGGTTGATTATGGGAAGGTAAATTGAACAATAAATTAAAAACAACCAGGAACTATAACGAATGCCAGAATGACAAGTCTGTTCGCGATGTGAGCAAATGGACCAGTTTCAGTGAGACCGGATCTTGAGCCGTATAGTACTCCCTCTGGATCGTGACATATGTATTCACTGAAACAAGACTGATTGTACAAAGGGTCGTTCAGTTTTTGTAGTAACAATTTTCACGAGCGAGCAAATCACTTTACGCCAGATCGACCAGATAAACCGAGATTGGGGTAGCACCATACAGCGACATCGCTGTGAAATCTCTTTATCAAACAGTGCTGTTCTTGTGAAATTTCGTGACGCCTACCAGATAGATGTGTGCTCCTTCGTATTAGCGAAACACGCGCTTCGTGGGAGACGTGCACGCACTTGAGATAGTTTTTTTGGAAAGTGTGAAAGGAGCAGCTGGACAATATCAGCACGACTACACTTAGAAAGCGCCTGCTACAGGTGAAACCCCTTGTAGGTCCATATCGGCAATGAAGTGTTATCAGATCAAACACCACCGGTGGTGGAGAAAAGACTATTCTTAAAATCCTTACCACAAATTCTGAACGACCTTCTGTACTTTGTTTTCTGTGGTATCAGGAAGATATAATCTCCACGACGGGTTAGGAATCATCACACGACAATAAGAAGAGGAGATCGCTTATTTTGAGGTCAGAAATGTATCAGATCGAAAAGCTAAGACAAAGTGAATGCACCTGTTGTCGCGAAACCCCACCTGATCCATTAGTCTCGTTGCTGGCCGACTTGAATATGCAGAGATACACATAAGGCTTCGAAAATGCATCACATAAAATTTGGCGGAACGTGTACTCCCGCACCGGTTTGCAATATCATTGTGCCTGGGTAAAGACGCCAGTAGCTGTACGAACGATAGGCACCCAAAAGTTGCCACGGAAACAAAAAATTGATTTTTGAAATAGCTTCTATCACGTGTATTGTGAGGTTCTTGCAGTTTACAAAGAATAGTTCAATGAAATAAGTTTCATTGCGTTTATGCAGAGTGTTATGAAATATCGTTGCGCAGGAGTGTAATGAAATATTATTGTGTAAAAATGAAATTTGTTGCGTGAGTTTATGGCACAACATCATAACACAAGATCAAATTTCAAGAGTGGTTTCTTCGACAATGGTTGAAAGCTTTAAAAACTAAATAAATTTATCAAACATTTGCAAATTTGAATTTCACAGAAAAACGTGTCTCCGAGTGACATGGCCTTATTTCCTATGCAGTTTTCTGCCAAATGTGAAGTCGTGACGTTTATAAGTTTCTCATGTAGGCGACAGACAGAGATATACGGTAATTCTATTAATTTAGATATGTGCACAAATTGATGAAATGTACGACGGGTAAGTTAGACTTTTTTTATTGGAGGTTTAACTATCACCGTGAGTAACTCAGTGAGCTATAAGCAGTCGCTCGTCCCTAATTTAGGGCCACTGGTTCTAGGGAAGGAAGAGAACCAGCACCGTAAGACAAACACAACGTCCATACCTCAGCGGGATTCAAACCCGGACCCATCTCGGACGAATGATCAGAAGCCATCGCTTAGCCTACTGCGCCACCGGGGCGGCGTTAGACGTCTCTATGCCTCCTGTTCACGTTTCTTCACCGACGAGTCCAAACCAAACAGGCTTTACTGTGTACAAACGATAAGCTTTTGCTACGACATTCTTCACATAAAACATGCACATGGCAGTAAATAAGATCATCTTATTTTAACGCTATTATAAATGCGCCATGCTGTGAATACTCAAGAGACGCATATAGCGCATTAAATCCGTTTATTTTTTTGGTATAGCAGGCACAAAGATTCGCCAAGCTTTCGCACTTCACTGAGAGGCTTTTTCAAGGCAATGGTAGAACAAAATGTCTACCATTGCCTTGAAAAGGTCTACCATTGCATTTTATGTCTACCATTTCCTTGAAAATATTTCGACCATAAAAATGTCTACCATTGCCTTGAAAAAGTCTACCATTGTCTTGAAAAAGCCTGCAATTGCCTTGAAAAATGTCTACCATTGCCTTAAAAAGTCTACCGTTGCCTTTCTTATGTCTACCATTGCCTTGAAAAACTCTTCTAGTGGATTGGGAAAGCTTGGCGAATCTTTGTGCTTACTACACTACAAAAATGAACTGATTTAATACGCTACATGCGTCTCTTGAGCATATTACTGTATATTGGCTATAGCGTGACTGCGTTCGTCTGCTTTGGGGTGCGTGCATATGTGCGGGTGTGTTGCCAAGTATGGCTCAGTGTTATTCCCTGCCCAATTATAATTTATCTTCCGCTTTCAATTGCCAAAGGCGTTTAAGAATAATTTTCGTTACCAATAAAATGCATGATAAAAGGTAAGACTTTTCGTCCTTCTTTAAGAGAAACTGAGTAAATCGTAAGAAAAGCCTTTGTGAACACGAGGAATTTCATCCCAAGATTACGCATGATTAGAAACCTTCTTTAAGTATAACATCTCGATGCCATAAATATATCTGAAAACTGAGAAAAACCGGAGGAAAAGAAATAAAAAAAAAGTTGTTTTAATTTACATGATAAGTTTTGTTGCGTAAAATGGAGACGCTCGATGATTTATATTTAAATAGGAACTTTCCGGAATCTGAATAATGCAGAAACCACTGTCTCGTAGCATTACGGAAGAAGAAAAAGTATTTGCGAAGTTATTTCACAAAGAGATTGTGAGCCTTAGTTCTTTTTTATATATATACACTGTTTTTAAGAAAAACCGAGGATCGCTCCGAGAATCCAAATATATTCAATGTTTCCATTCCATTTGTAGTGTGTTCGCCTTTTTTTTTGTTCTTTATCTTCCATGGCGCGCACCTTTGAAGATCAAGTATCGGCTTGATTCGTCTATCTGTTTTTCTTCAAGGAGGACTCAGTTATTCAAAGCAGCATCACAAATTGACTTACATTCAAGTGCTTTAAATATTTGAAAGAGGAAACACAAAAGACGGCGAAACAAGGGGGAAAGACAAAAGAAAGATATAACGCCACGGTTTTGCTCTGGAGGTTGAATCGATTCGAGTGTGCATCTAGGCCATTCTCTACTTTAATTCTTTCGGGTGTGCTCTTCTTTTGTTTTCATATCTCTCACAGCCGTCAACATTGACTCTACATGCCTATGAGGTGTTTCTTCAGGTGAACAAATGTGTTAGAAACATTTCGTTTTATTAGCATACTGAATTATCTGTAAGTAGTAAAGATAACACTGTTTTTTTCCATATTTACTTTATCATTGAAGTGACCGATATGTATTTAATATTTGTCAAACGCTCACAATGCATCATCACAATACATGTATTTGTTAAAGGCATGACTGTTTTTATCAAAACTGCGCGTATAGGTTCAAACGAAAACAGGAAGATGACATCCTATCTTCAGTTTTAATGATCACCGTCTTCTGAATTCCTTTTATTTTTGTTTAACTGGTGTTTAACGACTACTATGAGTAACTCAATGGGCTACAAGCAGTCGCCAGATCCTAATTTAGGATCACTGGTTCCAGCGACGCGAAAGAGCTAGTTCTGTTAAACAAACACAAAATCCATTCCTCACCGGGATTCGAACCCGGACCCATCTTGTACGAATGATCAGAAGCCATCGCTTAAACCACTGAGCCACCGAGGTGGTATTGTAGTGCTAAATTAGATCACCAGCAAATGAGTAATATCAAATTGGAAAGTCTGACGTTTCAGATTAAATACCTCAGTTGTTTGTATTTCATTGTCCTAGTTGGTGTAATGGTTAGCATACTCGAGCGCAAATCGGGAGATGCGAGTTCGATTCCCGTTCAAGGACGATCAAATTTTCAAATTTCTGTAGTTAAGTTACATGGAAAGAACGGCTGAATTTGTGAAAATTAGGTGGTTTGCATAGGAAAAATAATGGATTACGTAATATTCTACAGAAAAGTAGGTAGTTTCCACAGAAAACATAAGATAATTAGGTTGTTTCCATATAATTAAAATGGTAATTTGCACAGATGCCCAGAGAGAACAAGAAACGTTCTCTGGAATCGAGGAAGAAGTACACAGTACTTACTTATGATAGACTTTAGACATTTTGATGCAATACACAGAACTCGTGATAACTAATTGTTTAAGGTCAAGAAAATATTACATTTTACTCACTTCACAAAAGAATATGCAAAAATAGGTTAGAGAAGGAATTTGCAAATGTCTGGTATGGATTACAAAGATTCCACACAAGTCGAAAAAAGGCGTAGACGATCTCACAGGATTCTGCTGTACGAAATGTACATTATTAATAGAATTGGAGGCATTCCATAGAAGTCGAACACATATTTTACGGATATCCAAAAAGTTGAAGAGAAATTGGAGTCAATAAGAGTCAAAGGAGAATTAAACTCATTCCATGGCTGCCTGGTAAGCATGCAGACTAAAGGAGTTGTAGTTTCGAGTATCTTTACAATATCGCACCATCACATGGGATCTATTTCAAATTTCGTAACAGCTGAGATACCTAATAATTTTCAAATTTTGGTAATGGGTCTTAATCATTTACTGTTCTTGGCACTCAGTCCTAATAATGTACTGTTCTTGGCACTCAGTCCTAATAATGTACTGTTCATAGTACTCATCAGTCTTGATATTTAGAGTTCGTAGTACTCAGTCTTGATATTTCCGGTTCGTAGTACTCAGTCTTAATAATTTACAGTTCTTGGTACTTGGTATTAATAATTTACTGTTCCTGTTACTCAATTCCAAAAATTTACTATTGTCAGTACTGAGACTTAATAATTGGAAATTCTTTGTCAAAATTCTCCAAGTACGTGGCGTCAGGGAATAAACAAAGACATCGCTCTTTCAACGTTGTATCAACAAATAGCACTGACCCAACATATTTGGAGGAATTTCACTTTGGATCTCGCCCTTTGGATTTAACTGCTTAAATTAATTTATAACCACTACAGTTAATGCCCACAAGATGGGGACGTCTCAGTTGCTCAGCTCATCTTACGGATTTATGATGTCAGAAGCTGACAGAAAAACACACATAGCGCCGTTGGATTGTTGCCACCGTAGCGTAAGGGTAACGCGCTCGGCTAGATTTCGAGATATCTGGGATTCGAATCTCCAGCGGTGACCGGATAGAAAATTTTCGGTTGCTATGTGTTGATAAAACGTGGAAAGAGCGATGTCTCTGCTTTTTGGAAAAATCTTAGTTCTCAGTCCTAATGATTTACAGTTCTTGGTACCCAGTTCTAATAATTTACTGTTGCCAGTACTGAGTCCTAAGAACTCACTGTTCTTAGTACTCAGTCATATTAATTTATTCTTCTTAGTACTCAGGCCTAATAACTTACTGTTCTTAGTCTCCCCGTTTTGGATCTTGAGCTGAATTCAGTTTTCTGTGAATCAGTATTTTGCAGTCGGCGTTTTAATCTCAGTATTATTAGCGAGTACTGACCACATTTGTCTTCAAATTTGCATTTTCTTCCGTGATTTATTCATCCCCACTGACTTCGCGAATGAATTGTTTCGCAAACAACAGAAATCTTTATATCTTCATGGGTTGAATTCCTTTTCTTCCCATTTTGCCGTGCTTGATTCATACCGATGTGAGTGAGAAATCTCTAGCAATTCCCAGGTGTACTATATAAGAATTATATGGCCGCCGCGAGTGCCCAGTACTCAGGGGAGCTGATCTTTTGCTAGTAGTCCAAATTTGCACCATGTCTAAGTCCGGAATGAAGCTGGTATAACTTCCCTATGGCTTTGGCTTCCTCCTTTCCAGGGAACCAGTTGTCTCGATTTAAGTAAAGGCGACTGCATATAGCAATAAGATTTACTCTCAGTGAAAGCACATTTCTTCTGCTGTTTTGCCTTGTGGCAGAAGTTTCTTTCATTTCCTTAGAAATGAGCGAAAAGCGAGTTTGTAACTCCGGCAGAAAGGTAAAAGCAACCGAAGAAAGTGAGAAAAATGAAAAAACTGTTTTTAGTGGATCTTTATGGTTGTGAAAGGAATGAAATTAAAGGTTTATTGAAGAAGAAAGATTAAATTAAGGGCAAGTGGTTTCAATGAGAAAGCCCCGGGGGAAAAGCAAAACTGCGGTAGAACTAGAAATGTGGGAATTAACGAAATACTGGTAGGCTAACTGCACAGCAAGCAAACATTCTTGAAGATGGGTCATTATAGCGAGAACGTGTTTTAAATATCTCTCCATAAGACGGACATCACTGAATTTAAAGCTTCGGGAGGATGGCGAAAAAAGTTTAGGACTCAGTATGGAATAGCTTCCCTAACAAAATTTCGAGAAACCGCTGATGCTTCAGTGGATGCAGCTTGAGTGCGGACGCTTTCTTTGAAAGTATAGTCATTTGCAAAAGTTTAAGAACACCTGTTGATATTAGGAGATTTCTGCCGATTGGGTCTGCAACGGGTTCGGTCACCACAGAGTCAAATGCAAGGCAGAGTCCGAGTCCTGTGCCCGATGCGGCCAGCTGGGTCACAGGCCTGCCAAAGTGATGCGAAATGCCCCAACTGCCACAATGCAAACGAGCAGTTCCGCCTAAAGCTTAACACAGCACACTCCAGTCTGGATTCGGGCTGTCCGAGTCTTAAACGAGAACTCGAGAGACTACGAACCCGAATTGATTACGGCTGACTGTCGTGCAACAGAAGTCCCAAGCAAGACGGGACTGCGTTCCTAAGTGAAATGTGATACGCGGGTCGTGCGTTTCTAAGTGAAATGTGATACGCGGGTCGTGCGTTCCTAAGTGAAATGTGATACGCGGGTCGTGAGTTCCTAAGTGAAATGTGATACGCGGGTCGTGCGTTCCTAAGTGAAATGTGATACGCGGGTCGTGAGTTCCTAAGTGAAATGTGATACGCGGGTCGTGCGTTCCTAAGTGAAATGTGATACGCGGGTCGTGAGTTCCTAAGTGAAATGTGATACGCGGGTCGTGCATTCCTAAGTAAAATGTGATACGCGGGTCGTGCGTTCCTAAGTGAAATGTGATACGCGGATCGTGCGTTCCTAAGTGAAATGTGATACGCGGGTCGTACGTTCCTAAGTGAAATGTGATACGCGGATCGTGCGTTCCTCTGTGCCTGTACTCCGTCGATTAGCGGTAACGACTCTCATGAGGCTTCGACGTCCTCAATTACAGATTTGTTTTGGTCTGCCGATACGTTTTGCTGCTTCAGGTACGTAACGTGTCTTTCACGTATTCAGCACATCCAAAACAGTTGATTTCGGTATGTTTAAACGCCACTCGGTTTCTCTTTTGGACAACCCACTAATACAACACCCAGCAATCTTTCCTTTCTCAAAGTCAGTTCTCTCCCGCCGCGACATTTTCACTCAACCTCACTGTGCGATATGATCGCAGTCAGCTGCAGGATTGTTTTTATACCATTTTCAGCTGTACCGCGCATTTTTAAGAACGCAGCGGATCCGTTCATTTGCTTTTGAAGGGGTTTTCGGTGACTTGTCAATATAGTGTATACGTACATTCTTACTTTTAGTGTGATCGTTGAGTAATTCCTCTTCAATTTAAACACGATTTGCTGTGATCTAATTATATGTTAAATTACGACTAAATGGAGAAGTTGTGGGACAGGATTCATATTTCGTACCAAATAAGAATAAAACATATCTATCTAGAGCTGTGAATGAATCTCTCGCAAATTAGCCAAATGGCAAAATTTTTGCAAATAAAGAAACAGCACTTGCAGATTGGGTCCGGATGCTAAAGTATTCCACTAATGAGTGCGCTGAGTGCGCTGTTTCTCCGTACCCGGAAAATTAGAGAAATGGGTTTTCCGCAGCACACGTTAATTCTACATAAATGAAGCTTGAACGCGTATGTGGCGATACTTAAGTATCAGCCTCTGTCTTTGATACTCCAGATACACATTTCACTGAATGTTAAATTATTTTCATTTAAAAAAAAAGAAACAAAAAAAAACCCGCCCTTAATTCAGATTGAATTTGGTTTTAATATTTACTTTACATCGTAGATAGTAACACATATTTGTTTTTGGAAATAATTCAAATGAAGTATGCGTAGATAAATGTCAGGCACAGAATAATTTTTAAACACAAAATTCATTCTGACCATAAATTCGGCGATGTAATTTTATAAAAAAACAGCCTTCTTATTGATGTTTCAAATCCTCATGTAAACCAGAGTGTCCCGAATAACATAAAATCGTTTGCAGCAAAAAATCCAAGAGCCTGGTACAATTAATAATGTTTCAGTATTTCTTTGAGAAAAGTGCTAGTTTATACAATTAGATTTCAGAAATAATATTTTAATATGCAGAATACAATTAAATACAATTATTAGACTTTACAGTACAAATGCCCGTGGGGTACAAAAGAGTTAAAGTTGCATAAAAAGTTAGTTAAAGTTGTATAATAAGTTAAAGTTGTAAGTTGAAATTGTAAGTTGTATAAGTTGTATCTCATGTTGTATTAAAGTTAGTACAAGTTGTATTAAAGTTAGTACAAGTTGTATTAAAGTTAGTTAAAGTTGTATTAAAGTTACTTAAAGATATACAGTTGTGTAATAAGTTAAAGTCATATAGTTGTAAGTTGTACACTGAGTGGCCACTTTATTATGACCACCTGACAGTTTTAAGCAAATGAGCTATGACTGCACGCTGTTGCCGCCAGAGGGCGAGGCTAGTATAAAAAGGGAAAGCTTGCGACAGTAGTAGAAGTGATTTTTGGGTGACGAGATGGGTAAAAAATGCGATTTGATGGACTTTCAACGTGGGATAATTGTAGGAGCTAGGAGCTATGGAGCGAGTATCACCAAAACCGCCGCATTCGTGAAATGTTCCATATCAGCTGCTGTTAAAGTGTTTAAAGACTGGACTGTCAGCCAAAACACTGGGTTTCTACGTGCAACGTGTGGTCACTAGTCGATGACTGCTCGGGCGGAACGGAGAGTGTCCAGACTGGTAACAGACAACAGAAGGGCAACAGTGCAGAAAATTACAGACCATCTTAATCAAGGATCTCCTCAAATGATCTCTGCATGCACGTTTCGCCGTACACTGCATCGGATGGAATATGGCAGCCGAAGGTCTGTTCGAACACCTTTGCTGTCTGCAGTTAACAAGAGAAAACGTCTGCAGTGCGCACAGGAGCACAAGGATTTGATAGTCGATAATTGGAAACAAATTATGTGGTCCGATGAATCACGTTTTCAGTTGCACCATGTCGATGGCAGAGTGAGAATTTGGCGGAAACAGCTCGAACGCATGGACCTCAAATGCATTGCTACAACCTTTCAAGCTGGTGGAGGCAACGTTATGGTTTGGGGAATGTTTTCCTAGCATGCGTTGGGCATTTTAATTCGTGTTGATCAACGTCGGACTGGCATATCATATCTAAACATCGTTGCGGACCAAGTGCATCCTGTCATGCGGATGGTTTATCCCAGTGGCTATGGCTACTTTCAACAAGATGATGCGTCCTGCTATAGTGCTCATATTGTACAGGATTGGTTTCAGGAACATGCCGGTGAGTTTACTTTGCTTAGGTGGCCCCCACAATCTCCAGATCTCAACGCCATTGAGAATTTATGGGATAAATTTGAACGAGCGATAAGACAGCTGGATCCACAACCTTGCAATATCACACTCCTGGAAAGTGCTATTCATCAAGTATAGTCTAAGATTCCACAAACCACCTATCAACATCTCGTGGAGTCCATGCCACGAAGAATCGATGCAGTATTAAAGGCAAAATGTGGCCCAACGAAGTACTGAGGAGGTGGTCATAATAACGTGGCCTCTGAGTGTATAAGTTAAAGCTGTAAAGTTTAAGTTGTTAAAATTCTAAGTTGTATAAGTTAAAGTTGTAAAGTTAAAGTTGTTAAAATTGTAAGTTGTAAAAGTTAGAGTTGTTTAGTTAAAGTCTTACGTATTGTATTTTTAAGTTGTATTAAAGTTAGTTAAAGTTGTACAGTTGTATAATAAGTTAAAGTTGTATAGTAAGTTAATAAGTTAGTATAACGTCTAATAAATGTACAATTAATACAATTATTAGACTTTATACTACTAATACCTGTGGGGTACAAATAAGCAACCACAGAATTCCTCCTCATTAAATAAAAACTTTAATGAGATGTATCAGACGAGGAAAATGTGAGGAGTGATCAATATATAAATAGATCATTATATTTCATAGGATGTATCAGACGAGTAAAGAAGTGGGATTAAAAATGAACTTTCAGAAGACAAAAGTGATGTTCAATGCTTTTACAAGAAATGAAGATTTATCGATTGATGGAGAAAAACTGGAGATAACAGATACGTATGTTTATCTTGGACAGCAGATATCAAGTAAGGGTCACATTGATGAAGAAATTAATCGGCGTACAAAACTTGCCTGGAGAGCTTTTGGAAGAAACAGCATAATTTTCAAGAGCAATATGCCGTTATGTCTTAAAAGAAAAGTGTTTGATCAATGCATCCTTCCAGTGCTTACGTATGGTGCAGAGACGTGGACCTTAACTAAAAGAGACATACAAAGGCTGCAGACAACTCAAAGCAGCATGGAGAGGTGCATGCTTGGTATAACCAGGAGAGATAAGAAGAGGAACTCGTGGATCCGAAAAATGACGAGAGTGGAAGACATCATGATCAGAGTTAAATCCCTGAAATGGCAATGGGCTGGACATACTGCCAGAAGGACAGACCATAGATGGACAGCCGAAATTTTTGATTGGATTCCAAGGGACAGGAAAAGACCCAGAAAAAGACCACATGGGAGATGGGTGGATGAAATTCGTAAATATGCGGGAGTGACATGGAGGAGACTGGCACAAGACAGACCGTTGTGGAGGAAACTTGGGGAGACCTTCGTCCAGCAGTGGATTGATAATGGTTGACGATGATGATGATGATGATCAGACGAGGAAAATGCGAGGGGTGATCAATATGTAAATAAGGTTATAAGACTGATCGTTAGATGAGCGTTTCTCTAAGACGTGCAAAAATCCGACAGGGTACCAAACCTTCCTAATCTAAATATTCATACGCACATCACAGCTGCGTTAAAAAACATATAAAATATCCCATTAGAAAGTATTTTTCGCAGGGCATACAAATTGGAAGGTTATGTGCCGACATTTGGATTATGATTGCAGTTGCGAACTAATCATCTGATAGGTGAGCGAGATAATATGCCAAGACTGCTCGGGGTAGCCACGTTTCGTCGTTCTCATCTATGCGTATGGATCAGAGTGATCTTTATGTCTACAGCAGCTATAAAAGGTGAACATGCCTGGTCGACCAATTGAGTCTCGTGTAACGGTGAGAATTCCTAGCGATAATTGAGACTAATGCTTTGATTGGAATATTTGTTGCCATCACATTTTTCACTTTTCCCAGAAGTTTCATATTTGGTAGGTCTCTGTCTCGCATAGGGTTTCAACTGCTTTTGGCCAAATACGGCGACAGCGATTGAAAGAAGATATGTGCGTTCTCGCAGTGGCATTAACGCACGTAAGTGGGCTTCCAAAAGTGTCGATTGCGGCCCAATACAGCCAGCCGTAGTAGTCCGACTTTCCACAGCGGAAGACATCTGACGAGGTGTACCGGCAGCTCCCGTATCGAAACAGACAGTAAATTGCAAAATTAAGTGACTTGCGTTTGTACGGTCCCCAGCCACTGCGACGAATACCACATACGCAGCACATCATCGGGCAAGGTTGCAGTGCTGCCGTATCAGACATGACTGAATGGAACCGTGGCGTATTCAGTGACGAGTCTCACTTCTGACGATCGCAAGCCTAGAAACGTAGTGGCCACCGATATGATCTTCCTGCCATCCGTGAGTGCCATACGTCTCCTCAACCTAGTGTTATGGTTTAGAACGCTAACAGTTTTAACAGCCGTTCACTGCTCGTAGGTATAATGGGAAGAATGAAAGCACTATGATATGATAATTAGGTGCTGCTGCCAGTTTCGTTGCTGTATGTCTAGTTTCAAAAAATACAACCAGTCCTCATACCGATAACAACTGCAGACAGTGCCTACATGGTGTCCAGGTGCTGCCCTTTCTACCGAAATCTCCAGACGTTTCTCCAATAGAGAATGTATGGTACGTATTTGACAGTACGCTTACCTCTTCTGCACGATCCCTTCGCAATGTCGATGAATTGCGGACACAGGCCAACAACACATAATCAGCGACTTAACTCCTTCGCACTACTTCCTCGCAATGACATTTAATAAAGTGATACTTATGTTTGGAACGTCGTATGATTGTCATTTCGGAAAACGCATTATCAAAAATCCTATCTTTCAATTGTATATTTTAAAATGTCCGTTACTAAGCAGAATATCAAACAACATAAAAAATATGAATTTCCTCCCTAAGTAGATTTTTAAATTTAAATTGCGATTCTCATTAACTAGACAACGCAAAAAAAATATGTCAATCAAAAAATTATGACTCGGTTTCAATACAAAATTAATACACACTCTTGCCTACCTACTTATTTTAATATATAATAGCTTGTGCTAACCTAATCAGTGAAAAAGCTGATTCATTTTGAGTTCCATAAATAACAAAAACTCAAATGCATTTCAAAGTAAGACAGCAAGTATAGGAAAAAAACTTAGCGCAAAATGTTTTCTCTATAATCTCTTCTTTCATACTTATCGAACTTTATTTCACATCAAAGCCAGAGGCCATTTTTGCGTAAATCTTTAATGGGATACGTGCGATACATCAGAATTTATAAAACCATCGAGTAATTTGCAATATTTAATCGAAGTAAAATACTGAGCATCCACCAGACTGCCAGCAAACGTCTTTCAAATTGAATTTGCATATGGATAGCGAACGTGTACAACGAATGAAGTGAGAACTTTTCGTTTGAAATTCTTTTTCTGTAATTTTCATTAAATATGAGTTATTTTTATTTTTAACAATAAATTATTCCTCATGCCCAAGTGCTCAGATTACTAATTTCTAAGTTATAAAAAAGTTCTCTTCCCTAATATAAGAAGCAATATAGAAAAATAGGTAGAAGTTGAAAGTTCCTCTGACAGAGCTGCACGACTCGTTATCCAACTATCGAGAAGATACCAGGCTCAGATTATTCAAACTTATGCACCCACCACAAGTCATCCTGAAGAAGAAATTGAAGAATTTTATGAGGAAATTCGTCATCTAAATAATAAAGGTAAGCAGCACTTGAAGATAATTATGGGAGATTTCAATGCAAAAATAGGGCAACGGCAACAGAATGAAACTTCAGTAGGTAAATTCGGTCACGGCAACAGAAACCAGCGTGGAAATATTCTCGTTGAGTTTGCAGAGGCAGAAGGATTTTTCATCTTGAACTCCTTTTTCAAGAAAAAGCCACACAGGAAATGGACATGGAGACATCCAATTGGGACGACAAGTGAAATTGATTTTATTATGTGTAACAAAAAATTCGTCATCGAAGACTGCAGTGTGCTGAACAAGTTCAACACAGGTAGTGACCATAGATTGGTGAGATGTAAGATGCACCTCAACACTAAACTGGAACGTGGCAAGCTCATAAGACAAACAGAATGTATTGACATAACCAACCTTAAAAAACACCATAATACTTTCAAGTTGGAACTGAAGAACAGATTCTCTGCTTTAGAAGGCCTAACATCGGAAGAAGTGGATATTTCGGAAGTTAACAGAAAAGTAACCAAAGCTCTTATGGAAACAGCAACAAAATTAGCTGGGTCTAAGAACAAGTTGCATGTAAACAAATTATCAGGAAAAACCAAAATGTTGATGCAAAAAAGAAGAGAGATGAGGACAACTAAAGAAGATGTGACTTCCAAAGTGGAATATATAGAGCTATGCAAGACAGCACGAAAAAGTATCACTGAAGACGTAAGGAAATTCAACTGTGAGCTAGTGAGGAAAGCAATTGAAAACAACCAAAGCCTAAAGATAGCAAAGGGACATCTCAGTAAGGGAAGAAAACAGATTATGGCTCTGAGAAAGAAGATGGTTCTATAACAAGAAATAGAGGCGAAATTTTGACAAGAGTGAAAGATTTCTACTCCAAATTATATGAAAGGGATGATACATGTACTCCAGACATCATGAAAGGTACCAGAGTTCTTCCAGTCCTCCCAGCAGAAGTTGCTCATGCAATCAAGAACATGAAGCGGGGAAAGCTCCAGGAGAAGATGGAATTACTATAGACATCATACAAGAAGCAAGTGGAGAAATTGAAACAGTACTCGCCCAAATTTTCACTCGATGCCTTAATGAAGGGAAGATTCCTGAGGATTGGAACAATGCTACAATGATCCTGCTACATAAAAAAGGTGACATTGAGGATCTCAGGAACTACAGACCTATCAGCCTCCTATCAGTGGTTTATAAAATCTTCACTAAAGTTCTTTCACACCGCTTGAAGGTGACACTGGACATGGCTCAACCGAGAGAACAAGCTGGATTCAGGAGTGGCTACAGCACAATAGATCATATCCACGTACTGAGAGAACTAATTGAAAGAGCGAGGGAATATGAACTTCCATTGTGCATGGCTTTTATCGATTATGAAAAAGCCTTTGATTCGGTGAAACCATCAGCAGTTGCAATGGCTCTGAAATCCTGCGGTATTGAAGATGCATACATTAATATTATTAATAACATCTATGAAAATGCAAGTGCAAAGATTCGGCTGTTTGAAAATACAACACACATAAAAATTGGAAAGGGAGTGAGACAAGGTGACACCATATCTCCGAAGCTCTTTAATGCCACATTGGAAAATGTCTTTCAATCACTGAACTGGGAAAACAAAGGGATAAAGATTAATGGAGATTATCTAACCCACCTTCGTTTTGCTGATGACGTAGTCATTTTTGCAACTACCCCATCAGAGCTGCAGAGTATGATCCAGGAACTTGCTGACAAGAGTAAAGAAGTGGGATTAAAAATGAACTTTCAGAAGACAAAAGTGATGTTCAATGCTTTTACAAGAAATGAAGATTTATCGATTGATGGAGAAAAGCTGGAGATAACAGATACATATTTTTATCTTGGACAGCAGATATCAAGTGAGGGTCACATTGATGAAGAAATTAATCGGCGTACAAAACTTGCCTGGAGAGCTTTTGGAAGAAACAGCATAATTTTCAAGAGCAATATGCCATTATGTCTTAAAAGAAAAGTGTTTGATCAATGCATCCTTCCAGTGCTTACGTATGGTGCAGAGACGTGGACCTTAACTAAAAGAGACATACAAAGGCTGCAGACAACTCAAAGAAGCATGGAGAGGTGCATGCTTGGTGTAACCAGGAGAGATAAGAAGAGGAACTCGTGGATCCGAAAAATGACGAGAGTGGAAGACATCATGATCAGAGTTAAATCCCTGAAATGGCAATGGGCTGGACATACTGCCAGAAGGACAGACCATAGATGGACAGCCGAAATTTTAGATTGGATTCCAAGGGACAGGAAAAGACCCAGAAGAAGACCACATGGAAGATGGGTGGATGAAATTCGAAAGTATGCGGGAGTGACATGGAGGAGACTGGCACAAGACAGACCGTTGTGGAGGAAACTTGGGGAGACCTTCGTCCAGCAGTGGATTGATAATGGTTGACAATGATGATGATGATGATAGAAAAATCTTTATTTCTTCACGAGAGAAGTTCCCTTGAATAGAAGTGTTGACCCACTTCCTTTTCTTTACTGTGCAGTTAATTAATATTTCAGAAGTTGTTTCTCGAACGCGGAATATATTCAGGCCTACTATCCGTTACGCAAATATCGAAAAAAAAGGGATTTATCTTTGGCAGAATAAACGAAATTTACAGTTTTCATACTAGTATACATATCAACTAATCTGGTCTAAAATAAAGTAGTTAGCTTTAAAAGTTCTTGTAGATTAAGATTCAAACACTTGGGCGAGGGAACAAGTCTGTTTTTGCTTGGGTTGTTTTTCGTTTGGGGATTTAACAATCACCGTGAGCACTATGATGAGTTATAATAAATTGTTCTCCCCCAGTTAAGGGTCAATAGTTCCAGGAAAGAGAGAGAGAGAGAGAGAGAGAGAGAGAGAGAGAGAGAGAGAGCCGTTGCCGTATGACAAACGCAACGTCCATGCCGCACAGCGATGAGAACCCGGACTCGTCCCTGACAAATATGGTCAGAAACCAGCGCTTACATCACTGCGCCACCGGGGTAGCACGATTGCTGTGAGAGGTGAGTTTTCCTGCAATGTAAACACCAAAACTATTATCACTGTGAAACTTAAAAGCTAACGCAAAATATACTTCGATATAGATATTGTTGAAGTACCAACTACAGAAGGTCGCCCCGGTGGCGCAGTGGTCTAAGCGATGGCCACTGATTATTCGTCCGAAAGGGGTCCGGGTTCGAATCCTGGTGAGACATGGATGCTGTGTTTGTCTCATGGTACTGGCTTTCTCCCTTCCCTGGAACCAGTGATCGTAAATTAGGGACGGGCGACTGCTTATAGCCCATTGAGTTGCTCACGGTGGTCGTTAAACCACCAATCAAAAACCAAAAAAAGGTCAGGAGCGTGTGTGATTTTTAGACCATTCGTTGCTGCATTGTGCGGCACACCAGCGGCCATGTGAAAGGTTTTAGACATCTCCTAAGTTATGTATTTTTATGTCATTAAGTGCTTTGCATATTCGTTTCTTTCATTGTATATAAATTTTTTTTTACTGTGCCTAAATTGACCAAATCCAGATCTTCTGTATAAGCTTGTTTCCACTAGCTGCTTTGTATAAAGATTTGTCGTGACTAAGAAAAACACACACAAGTGCAGTATCTACGTAATGCTAGTAAAGCGATTGCGTTGCAGGCGTGTCGTCAATGAGCATCTTATAATAATTAAAACAGACAAAAATCCGTGACATGTTTCTAAGTAACCGCACTGAGTAAAAACATGCACGATTTCATCCGTTCTTTACTACAACTGTATGTTTCTTTTACTCCGTAGACAGACATGTTGTACTTTACCGTAGTGATATGAAAAAAATCATTTCATTGTTGTGAAGGAGGATCATCATTCTTGATATGAAAAATTATTTCACAACAATAAAATGATTTTTTCAAATGATATGAAAACTCATTTCATTGTTGTGAATGAGGATTTTATCATTTCAATGTTGTGAATGGATCGAATTCCTTTTACTATTTGCATATATATGCGTGTCTCTTATTGGTGTTTTATTAATACATTCACGGTCGTATCAGAATAATATGATCATACCCGGAATAACAGTGTCGTTTTTGTGATTAAGTGCCGGCGAGTCATATGGTGCACTTAACAAGGTCGACTACACGGATATATGAGCTGCTGGATTCTTTTTTTTCTTTTTTTTTTTTTTTGATTGGAGGTTTAATGACCACCGTGAGCAACTCAATGGGCTATAAGCAGTCGCCCGTCCCTAATTTAGGGTCACTGGTTCCAGGGAAGGGAAAGAGCCAGTGCCGTAAGACAAACACAACATCCATGCCTCGCCGGGATTCGAACCCGGACCCCTTCCGGACGAATGATCAGAGGCCATCGCTTAGACCACTGTGCCACCGGGGCGGCACGCGGCTGGATTCATGAGCTTCCGTTATGATTTGCTCATGACACTTAATTGAATTTGTTTTCTTCCTTTGGCTATCGCTTTTTTAACTTTCATTTTCTATGTTAATACTAAGATCTTAAACATACAAAGTTCATTTTTTACTTAAACCAATCATTCAGACCCTGAAGGATTTCCTTATACTCTGCTTTCAAAACAAACTTACAAAGACCACTTTACAACCTCATCCTGCGTTTTTACTACCATCCAAAAATAGGAAATATGTAAAATATATATATAAAACTAAATCACCCCGTAAATCACTGAAAGGAAGTTCTACCTCTCGGGCCCCAATTCATGTTAAAAGAACCCAGTTCCCAAAAATCACCCAAAATATCACCCGCCCTAAAAAGTAAAACCCCATTCATCTCCCCCGCTGATTTATAACAAACGGAATTTCATAAAGAATTGTAACCGACTCTACTAACGCCACTATACCCCCAATCTTTCTCGAAATGGCTCGCACAATATTATAAGCAAAGAAAAAATATCACTCAAGTTGAACATGAGTACGGGTTACCAAAGGATTAGGTGAAATAAAACTCTCGCAGTCCATAAACATATAAGGATAAACTAAAGAAATATAAATTAACATAGCCGAAAACAAAAGACGCAAAAACAGAGAGGGAGGCAATAAACAAAATCTTAAATTATTTACACGGGGGAAAGCCATGTCCGGGGCCCCTGATTTTAAACGAACTAACCAATTCCCAGACCCCCCCCCCTCCCTAATTAAAATTGGCAAAACCATAAAACAAACTATCACCAAAGCATGAGCCGGTACAGTTACATTATACACTGAGTGGCCACTTTCTTATGACCACCTGACAGTTTTAAGCAAATGAGCTATGGCTGCACGCTGTGGCCGCCAGAATGCGAGGCTAGTATAAAAAGAAGAAAGCTTAGTGCTTGCGACAGCAGTAGAAGTGATTTTTGGGTGACGAGATTGGTAAAAAATGCGATTTGACGGACTTCAACGTGGGATGATTAAAAATGCTCGGAGCCATTGAGCGAGTATCACCGACACCGTCGCATTCGTGAAATGTTCCAGAGCATCTGTTGTTAAAGTGTTTAAAGACTGGACTGTCAGCCAAAAAACTCGGTCTCTACGTGCAACGTGTGGTCGTCATTGACTAGTGACTGCTCGGGCAGAACGGAGAGTGTCCAGACTGGTAACAGACAACAGAATGGCAACAGTGCAGCAAATCACAGACCATCTTAATCAACGATTCCCTCAAATGATCTCTGCATGCACTGTTCGCCGTACACTGCATCAGATAGAATATGGCAGCCGAAGGTCTGTTCGAACACCTTTGCTGTCTGCAGTTAACAAGAGAAAACATCTCCAGTACGCACAGGAGCACAATGATTGGATAGTCGATAATTGGAAACAAATCATGTAGTCCGATGAATCACGTTTTCAGTTGCGGCATGCCGGTGGCCGAGCGAGAATTTGGCGGAAACAGCACGAAAACTTGGACCCTAAATTCATTGCTACAACCCTTCAAGCTGGTGGAGGCAACGTTGTGGTTTGAGGAATGTTTTCCTGGCATGCTTTGGGCCCTTTAATTTGTGTAGATCAACGTATGACTGGCACAACACATCTAAACATCGTTGCGGACCAAGTGCATCCTGTCATGTGGATGGTTTATCCCAATGGCGATGGCTACTTTCAACAAGGTAATGCGTCTTACCATGGTGCTCGTATTGTACAGGATTGGTTTCAGGAACATTCCGGTGAGTTTACTTTGCTTAGGTGGCGCCCACAATCTCCATATATCAACCCCATTGAGAATTTGTTGGATGAAGTTGAACGAGCCATCAGGCAGCTGGATCCACAACCCTGCAATTTCACACTCCTGGAAATTGCTATTCATCAAGCATGGTCTCAGATTCCACATAACCACCTATCAAAATCTCGTGGAACCCATGCCACGAAGAATCGACGCAGTATTAAAGGCAAAAGGTGCCCCGACGAAGTACTGAGTGGGTGTTCATAATAAAGTGGCCACTCAGTGTATAAGTGGTCCTCCCCAACAAACTCCACTCTTGCCCCAACCCAGCCCGAATAATAACTCTCATTGCTGTTCTTACTATGGCTGACCAAACACCAAAGGCTAAATATAAATTATTGATATACTTATGATTTGTTGAATAAATCTCAAAGGTGAAAGATTGTAACTCATCTCAAGTCACATTTTAAATCTTGAAAGCTTGCAGATTAATTTATCTTACTTTCGAGCAACACAAAACCACTGAGAGCAACACATATCTCCCCAGGAAAAATGAGCCATAGTGCGTAAAGTGGGCACAATGATCAGAGATAGTGATTTGCCGCACGTTCAGAAAGGAATGGTCATCGGTTACCGCGACAAGGGTGCAGTATCTCAGGAACAACAGATTTCGTGGGCTGTCCGCGGCCTTTGGTGTAAGGGTGTGTCAAGAGGGGACCGCTGGCACAAGAGTACCTCCCGGTGTCATAACTGTAGTGTCCCAAAGGCCATCGATA
Organism: Macrothele yani; assembly: GCA_039090855.1. Lineage (NCBI taxonomy): Eukaryota > Metazoa > Arthropoda > Arachnida > Araneae > Macrothelidae > Macrothele > Macrothele yani. The sequence goes on from CM077030.1 coordinate 17,804,591, forward strand.
CTAGAGGGGAACGTCGTTTCCGTCGACTAATAAAGACCAATCTACGCGCAACAGTGCACCAATTGGCCACGAAAATGAATGCTGAGTCACCCAGGTACGTGTCCCTGATAACAGTAGAGCGAACCCTGTTACGCATGGGTCTCTGGAGTCGACGCTGCGTCAAGGCGGCCATGTTAATGCAGGTGCATCGTCAACAACGCCTGCAGTTCGCACGAGACTACCGTCAGTGGATGAGTGGGAAAAGGTTGCCTTCTCCGACGAATCGTGGTTTCTACTCCACAGAAGTGACGAGCCGTGGCAGATACTGCGTCAGACACACGAGAACCAAAACCCGGACACGCTTGTCGGTCAGGTATAGGCCAGCAGTCGCAGTGTGCATGTCTGGGGGATGTTTTCCTGGTATGATCTGAGACTGCTAGTACCACCGGACGGTCCCTGAACGCTAATGCCCATCTGTCCATCTTCGATGACCACATGCATCCCTTCCTGCTGGATGTTTATCCTGGTGGTGATGGTGTCTACCAACAGGACAATGTGCCGTGCAGAAGGACCCAAAAGGGGTGCGTGACAGGTTTAGGAACGCGAGAGCGATGTCTTGGTTCTCCCTTGGCCGGCGAAATCCCCCAACTTCAATCCCATAAAACCCTTGTGGAACTATTTGGATCGACGTGCCGACCCACAACCACGTCATCTCCGGGACCTTCGTGCTCTTCTGCAGTTCGAACGGGCACGTGTGCCTCGGGCAACCTTCCAGGGCCTTATTGCGTCCATGCCACGCCGTCTCGCAGCTGTCATCGGGGCCAAGGGTGGTTATTCCCATAATCAGTTAGGTGCTCATATTATTCTGATACGACTGTGTATGTGTACTACATACCGTAAACTTGTAGCATTACATTTAACGAAGAATTAAACTAAATTTTATGTACTCTCAATAATCAAGCACTCTCGCTAATCTGTCATCCATCTGTGCAAGCAATGGCGGGATTAGCAAGTGTGTAGGTTGGTTCTGTGTGTGACATTGGCCAAGAGACTCCAACTCACTGGATGTTTTTCCAGAAGCTTTAGTTGGAATGACCAACTGGAACTGTCGACTGTGGGCTGACCCTACATACTGATATATTTCTATGATTCTCAAGACTCAAAGTTCTTGAAAGACTCAAGTCTGATATAGTGGACCTAATACACATGAGTAGGCTGGTTTACGGCAAAATTGATCTGAAACACAGTTTTCACATTGAAGATGTATTGTGTCCAAGACAGAATTGAAACAAAATGGAATCCACTGAAATAAAGTAGCCTAACATTTATGTCCCTTCGAGGACAAACAGATTTAGGTGTTCAAAGAAGCGACGTTTGAATGGAAAAGCGAGTATGTATGAATATATTATCCAAAGAACTATAAATTCTATGCGATTTTGGTAACTAAATGAATGTAAATTTAAAAACTATAAAATTTATTTACAACATTTTCTTTGAACAACTGATAGATCTCTGAGCTGGTTGTGGTAATCCAGCCTGTGTGAGAATGGACATAATAAACGTTTATGCTCTCATTTTCAGAATTTCAGCCCAGCAAGGCGCTGTGAGTGTTGCCACGAAAATCTGTGAATTTTATTTTGTACTTCTTTTGACCTAAAAAGAAAGTGTAAAAAATAGTTTTCATGTTTCCAGTTCAGTATCACAATTTTCATAGATGTAGGAAAGCTTCAGATAAGAAAATCAAATTTAAGATTTATTATCTGACTTTGAAGGGATAGTGTAAAAACTGATTCATTTCAAATAATGCACTTCTGTTTGTGAAAACTGCAACACCATGAAGAACTTCTGGTGCTATCGTAAACTTACACGAGACGTACAACAAGCTAGAACATGCAAATGATTAAAATATCAGTGAAAATGCGCATGAAATTTCAGAGGAGTGCCCTCTGAACTGTTAGGTCTTGAGTATAAGAGCTGGCTCAAACAAGATGTTGCAATCAGAGAAGAGCTAACTCTGAGAAGAATGCATTTTTCTTGTGTCTTATTATGCCTCGTCGACAAAGACGGTCGCATTTTGAACACCTGACGGACTTTGAGTGAGGAAGAATTGTTGGGATGAGAGAAGCTGGATTTTCCTAACGCAAAATCGCCACTTGTATGAGAGGCAACGCCAGTACAGTGATGTGAACGTAGCGTCAGCGGACAGGTGAATATCATGCACACAAATCCGAGAAATGGACGGAAAAATCATCGTACGACTGTTCTGGATGACAGACACCTGTACCGCATGACAGTGACCGATCGCAAAGCGACATAGACGGCGTTGGGCAACAGTGAAGCACTGTCACAGGCGAGGCTTTATCCTCCAGCGCAGTTCGACGTCGTTTGCTTAATATAGGACTGGTCGCTAGAAGCCCATTGCTGTGCATTTCTTTGACCCTCAACCACAATCACTTCAGTCTGCAACGGGGTCTCGAACAAAGACGCTGGAGCGCTGATTGGCAACAGGTCGTATTTTCTGACGAGATACGATTCAACTTGATGCACCATGATAGTCGCATCCGTGTCCGAAGATCACACACGTGCTTTAATCGTCGTCAACGGTATCTTTCAAGGTCGTATCGGCCAAATACCAAGCGTCATGATTTGGGACGTCAAATGGTTCATTTCGCGATCTCTCGTAATGCGAATTGGGGGAACCCCAAACATCCAGTAATGCATCAGGTATGTTTTAGTTTCAGTTACTTCAGAGTTGTGCTGGCGCTATTTTTCAGCAGGACAATGCTGGACCACATCTCGATCGGACTGTCGAAGTCCTCTTCCATGCACGAGTGATGCCACCGACCTGAACGTTCGCCAGATATGCCACCGATAGAACATGTCTGGGACAGGCTAGTTCCCATCAAGCGTCTCCGCCAGTCACCAATAATGAATTCTGGTCTCGTATAGAAGCAGTCTGGCTGGTTATTCCCCTGAACGACATCGTAAGCGTCTTTCATTCAATGCCACGCCGTGTCGAGCTTCTCGTGATGGTTTCGCACGATAATGAGTTTTGAAGGGAAAAAATGTTGTATAGCTATACCAATGTGATCAGTTATCTCTTGTAAGCTGAGAAATCTATTACATAAATTTCATTAGAATAGCGCGATTAGTTCTTGGTGTTGCAATTTTCACAGACAGTAATGGTATGTTTTCCTAACTTCAGTGACATAAAAGCAATTTATGAGAGCAAGTAGCTCCAGCGAAGATAGTTTAGTTCGTGTTTTAAGTAGTTTCGCAGCAGTGGAGAAGGCTATATAGAGAGAGGAATATCCTATTGTTATCCATACATTTCATTGCTTTGTTTTTGTCTCTCTGCTATTTGAAGTTGAACACACTTGGTGTGGAATAAGAACTTTTGAGAGCGTACAGCTTTCGTGTAAATTCTAATTTGTCTGGACATGAAATGAGAAGTTGAAAATGTGACACGTGATTAGTGCTTTATTTATTACTAACAAGGAACTACACACCAACTGTACTTACAACAGTATAACTACACTAGTAATTTGAATTTATGGGCGTAAAATAGAAATCATTGTCTCCAAGCTTTTGCACATCAACCAGATGCCTTTTTCAAGGAAGGTAGAAAGCAAAAAAAACATCTGGTTGATGTGCAAAAGCTTGGAAACTTTGATTTCTATTCTATGCCCAGAAATTCAGATTGCTAGTACAGTTGCACTATTTAAAATGCTTTATATTTCGATTTTTATTATTTATAAAAGTCATAAGATCTTTGAAACGCAGAAGACTTGATGATTTGGAAATAAATAAATAAAGCATGTACAACTGCTGTTAGTTTCACCAAAAATTTATTTTCAGGAGTGTTCGAAGCCCTAACAAGAACGCCAGAATAAGTGTTAAATACAAATTTTGAACTTGTGAATCCATTTTTTGGTGCAAATAAGACAAAGACGGTAAGTCAGATAATATCCAAAAACTTTAAAAATTTCGTCGTCCTGGAGCGGGAATCGAACTCTCGTCTCCCAGATAGCTCAAGGGTATGCTAACCACTGCACCACCCAGAACGACGAAGTCTCAAGTTTACGATTAATTTGAATATAAGCCTTACAGGATTTGCCAGTCGAAGCAACCGGTTTTCATGTTTAGCGAATCTGGAGCTGAAGATAGGTTAGAATACCCGGGCGCTATCTGGGAGACGCGGGTTCGATTCCCGCTCCAGGACGACGAAATATTCAAGTTTTCGGATATTATCTGACTTAACATCCTTGTCACATTTACACCAAAAAAAAAAAAAAAAAAAGAAGGATTCACAACTTTAAAATGTGTAGTGTATGGTGCAATCCCGTATTCCATTCACGAAGTGTTAAATAACTTATATCGAAGGGAATTTCGATTGTGTTCGTGTAAAGCGTCTTATTATCAGTTTATTTTTTGATAAATTTTCATAAACATTATTATGAAAGTGAATCAGTGAAATGGGTACAATACCATTTTTTTGTCGCTTGGGCTGAGATTTGCTGGTGTTGAATGTCAGGAGAGGGAGGAGGAGTTATCTTTTTCTAGAGGAAATTTTTAAATTCGGAAGAACATAAAGAAAATGCGACATTTTAATCGCGCTGGCAGACCTGTGTAGCAAATTGGAACAAGGTAAATAACTAAGAGATTCTCAGTTGCGGTGTTGAGAATTCTGGGAATTTAACCGAAGCCCAGTGGTCAGAGGCTTTGGTTTTGACTAGTCTTTACGAAAGGAAATTGAAATAACGTAAGTAATTAAGAGATTTTGAATTGCTCTGTTGAAACCTCTGGGAATTTAACTCAGGCCGAGTGATCAGAGGCTTTGGGTTTTACTAGTCGTTCGAACTGGGCTTAGATTCAAGTATGGTTTGAGTTCTAATTATCTCAGCATTACGATGCAGATTTTCCTTAGTTTCTACAGGTGAAGCTACTTCCAAAAGCTTCGTAAAATACAAAATTTAACAGTTCGTTTGCAAACTTTACAATCATATAATGATTTGGAAAAAAATTAGTTTTATGTGACTTACTTTAATGCTTCATGTTTGATTTTGACATAAAATCGATCAATTTTTAGCAACGGACACTGCTTATCGAAATTCAGATTTCGTCAGACTGAGATTAAATATTTATTCGTTCATCCATTTTCTATAGTTGTTCGAACCTAAACGCTACTGAAATAAACATGAAGATGAAGATTAAAAGTAAAAAACCTTACTAGTTGTTTTGTGAAAAAAATTTCCAACCAATCTCCAACTGGCGTTTAAGGTCCCATGGATTTAGGTCTCAGGAACGACGACCAGTGCTGACAAAATATTTCAACATTACCCCAGATCAGAGCAAGGATTCATATTATGAAGAAACTGGTGTTTGAGATTATGCTCTCTGTAGATTGAACAATTGACAGGCCATCTACATATTTCTATGGTCAAATAATAAGCTTCCTTTCAGTAGATATGACACGAAAATACATCAAGTAAAGTGGGAGTTCAGAGTACACTGCTCGACAAAGAAAATACCACACCAGGAAGTGTTTTTTTTATGGTTGGAGGTTTAACGACCACCGTGAGCAATTCAATGGGCTATAAGCAGTCGCCCATCCCTAATTTAGGGTCACTGGTTCCAGGGAAAGGAGAGAGCCAATACTGTCAGACAAATACAACATCGATGCTTGAGGATTCGAACCCTGATCCTTCTTGGACGAATGGTCATAAGAAACTAGCGCTTAAACCACTGCGCCACCGGGGTGGCCCAGGAAAGTATTTCACGGATAGTCTTGCAAATTGGTGAGTATGTGTCGACATATGTGTTCTGTAAATGAGTGGATTTGCGAACAAATCACGTGATAAGTGAGGGAGATAAAAGTGAAAAATCCGTCCTCAACTGGTCGTCAGATTCATTTCATCGGTATGACCGCAGAGGAGAAACCATGCGCAAGGATTGAAAATACCTAGGCGACTTCATCGGGAATTCTACAATTACTCAAACATCTTTACCAGAGGCTTCATTAGAGGGATACGTGTGTCTGTTTGAACAGTGCGTCTGGTCACGGCGGAAAAGAATCGGGATGAAACACATGTCGGCTGAATGTTTCGACAGTGGAAGGAAGAAGGCAACGCACGTGACTGTAGTGAAACTGGTGCACGTAGGGTGACGTCCGAAACCCTGGATCGCCGCATTCCACGGCAGGAGTTAGCAGGCCTGAAATCCTTAACGAACAACATTGGAGATACCAGCTATTTTTTTTTTTTTTTTTTTTTTTATTGGAGGTTTAACGACCACCGTAAGCAACTCAATGGGCTATAAGCAGTCGCCCGTCCCTAATTTAGGGTCACTGGTTCCAGGGAGAGAGCCAGTGCCGTAAGACAAACACAACATCCATGCCTCACCGGGATTCGAACCCGGACCCCTTACGGACGAATGATCAGAGGCCAACAGATACCAGCTATGTACAACCTCGTATCAACATTGATTGTGAATCGCAGGTTACCTGAGACAGCTTTACACACTCACCAGTCTTTGCAACGCATGCAACTCACCGCAGCACATCGTCAAACCAGGTTGTAGTGGTTTTCATATGCTCCGCTACGTGCTGTGTTGTGACAAATTGACCCATCTCGTAATCAGGGACTAATACGACGTGGGTCAATTTGTCTCAACACAGCTTCAGCTCCGACGATCGTCGATTGAAAGCATCGTGATCAATGTGCTGATTTCATTACCAGTTGTGAGAGTTATACTCCCCCTCCTCAGCTTGCTATCAGTATCAACAGCAGTTCACCACTCGCACGCGTAATGGGTATACAATGACGGCACGACAATACGTCGATGAAGTCCTACATCCCGTTTTGTGCTCGTATCTCCGTGACATCTTAGAAGCCTAGTTTCAGCAAGATAATGCCCGCTCGCACACTCTCAACATTACCAGACAGTACCTACAAGATGTTCAGGTGCTTGTCCTGGCCATCGTGATCCCCAGATTTTATCACAATGGAGAACGTGTGGGAAGTCTTTGGCAGACGACTTAAGGACTCTGCATGACCCCTCGCAATGAAGATGAATTGTCGATAAAAGTCAATGAAGGGCCACGTGTAGCTGTTTGAATGCCTTAGAACACAACTCCAGGGATTTAATTTTCTGACTGAAGGTTTGACGACCTTCGTGAGCAACTCGATGGGCTATAAGCAGTCGCTCGTTTCTCATTGAGGGCAACAGGTCCTACGAAATGAAGAGAACCAGTGCCGTAAGACAAACACATCATCCATGCCTCACCGGGATGCGAACCCGGACCCTTCTCGGGCGAATGGTCTTAAGCCAGCACTTAGACCACTGCGTCATAGGGGGCGCCCCGGGGACTTTTCCATTCTATGCCGCGTCGTGCCGCCGAATGTATTGAATAGCCTTGCGGTCATGCGACATACTGACTTTGGTCAAATGATAGCATGTCTCCGCCAGGCTTATTCATAAAATTCCTCTTAAATGTCTTCTTTCCTACATTCTTATCTGCATGTTTCGCAAGTTTCGTCTGATTTCGTGCATTACTTCAGGGTGTGTCATTTTCTATATCCAGCAGTGTATTTGGGTAAACAGAAAATTTGCTAAAGGGAAAATATATTTTCTCCATCTACAAGACTTATGCAAGAAGTTCAGTATCAGACCGCGAAAATAGAAATCCTGATATTCTTATGAACGAAAACAGCTAAATATTTTCTTCAGTAGTAAGATTGACACAAATCTGAAAACCAGAGCCGCCTTCTCTGTAAAGTATTTTCTTGCATAAATACTTTATTTTAAAATACACTTTGCGAATTCTTCGCTTAATAAAAAGCGGAACTTAAGAATTCCACGAATTTAATGTATTTTCGAGTCTCAGTTCCTGCCGTTCCCCACTTTAGTAGCGCAATTCTATACCCCCATTCTGCATTTTAAGACATCATCTTTCTCGAGAATCGCCTTTACCGGGAAAATGATCTTATTGAATTTTGTTTCCAAAGTTTGGATAAAGCCAAAACATAAGCTCTTTTAATTTAAATGTAAATTTGCGAAGCACAGGTCGAACAATTTATTTTCTTCATTCCTGGAACTTCGCAAACCCATCGTCTTTGTTCATAAGTAGTTTTTTTCTGAAAGTATTTCAAATGCCGACGGGCAAATGCTTTAATTCCGAACACGAATTCAAACGATTAAATGCGTTGAATAGTGTTCTTTTTGCGCAAAAGTAGAGAAAGCACGATTAATTTTAATATGCGAATGTCTTCCAGTGTGTTTAATGTCATAGGTAAATACTTGTAGACAGAGGCTCAGGCTGTAAGTAAAATGTGTTAGAATTTGATAAAAGGAGCAAATACAACCTATGTCCGAAAGGTTCCTGGATTAACGCGAATATAAAAAAGTATGATACTCACAATTAATGCTGGCCAACTTTAAAATACCGCCCTTCTGAATCAACACAATTTCCAGCGTTTCCGAAGATCCTGAAAACGAATCTAGAAGGCGCTTTCTGGGATGTCCGCCAGTTTTTTCATCACGGCTGCTTGGATGGATGTAATGTCTGCATGATAGTATGAGTGGGTACCTCTCCATTCAACACTTTGTCGCTGGGTTAGTGGATCATACTGCAGGCATGATGTTTCACCTCATGCAATATTTCTAGAACTAAAATCAGGAACCTCAGCTGCAGTGACTAGCAGATCGGAACAGATCGGTGAACAAGCCACCTTTTGGTGGTCATTGAGAATGAGGGGTACCAATCTGACATTAAGTTTTCGTTTTTCCAGATCCTCGCGTAGAATCTCATGACAGATAGACTTATTGATGCCCTCCGACCCAGAAAAAATTATCACTGGAATTCGGCGATCTTTCTTTAACTGATTCCGCACCTCTTCGAATTTTTAAACTATCAGCAAACTGAACGGACGCCCAGATCTCGGATCATCATCAAACGACTCTCGCCCTCTCACCAAACAGTGCATACCATTCAAAAAGTCTGCTGCGGGATAATTCTGTGTCTCCATACGCTTCTTTTAACGTTCTTTAAGTTTCAGTAAACGATTTACTAAGTTTCCAACAAAAACGGATGTTTACTCTCTGCTCTTCCATGGCTAAAATAAAATGGGACAAGAACGACTGATATGAGTCCTTTAATGCCCGTGTGTCGCCTGTCAGTACCGGTATAAACCGGTTTCCAGCTGTTCGGTGACTGGCTAAAGACTGCTGTCTTCTGCCACACATCATATTTTTATCCCATTATTGTTACGTCAGTCATGCATTTAGTTCTGGAACTTATTGGACGTAGGTTGTAATGAACAACATGGGGATATTTCTATATAAACATAAATATACTGTATGCCCTGCTGGCCACCCAAAATGCAACACCAAGAAGGAAGCATCCGATTGGCCTGAAATTCGCAGCATGCTTCGCCCGCGGAAGGACATGCAAACGATTAGCATTGCAGGGCATATGCAAATCATATGCGCCCGGCACACCACCGAGAAGTACTATAAGAAGGGTGCACAGGAGGCGGGGTGTAAGTAGTGGAAGTGTGTTGTGCTGCCGGACCTGTGCGTGGGAAGCTTCCTAATGCCTCGTCACAGAATACGGCAGTTATTCCAGCACGTTTTGGAGTTCGACAGAGGATGAATAGTGGCTTATCGCGACAGCGGTTTATCGTGCCGAGACATCGGCGCCCGTGTGGGACGACATCCACCCACAGTGAGGCGAGTATGGATTCGGTGAGTGCAGGAGGGACGGACGGACGGACCGACGTGAGTGATTACCGCAGCCGCGGCACACCACCAGACAAGAGGACCGGCATGTTGTGCGGAGGGCACTGACGGCTCGCACCGCCACATCACGAACGTTAGCGCAGGAATTAGCGTGTGTTGCGCAACAACCTGTATCAGCACGTACCGTTCGACGTCGTCTGCAGGAGCGGGGACCTTTTGCACGGCGCCCATTGCTCCGATTGCCAGTGTCTTTACACCACCGGCGAGCGCGGCGGCAGTGGACCGTTGAACGCCGCACCTGGACTACGGAATGGTACGACATTGTATTCTCCGACGAATCCCGCTTCTGCCTGCAACACCACGATGGTCGGATCCGCGTGCGGCGGCACCGCGACGAAAGACTGTATAACGCCTGCATTATGCATCGCCATACCGGTCCGTCGCCTGGCGTTATGGTTTGGGGCGAATTGGATATGACATTCGCCCCCATCTGGTACGCATCGCCGGTGCACTCCACAGCCACTGCTACATCTCCGACGTTTTGGAGCCTGTAGTCCTCCCTTATCTACAGGACCTGCCAGCGGCCACGTTAACCCGGACAATGCACGCCAGTACGTGGTACGCATCGTGCAACAATTCTTGACGGCAAAACCAGGTGTGACTGCTGCCGTAACCCGCCTGTTCTCCCGATATGTCGCCCATCGAACACGTCTGGTTGCTGATCGGCAACCAAGTGGCCCGGCAAGCACCACCTGCAGCTACGCCTGATGAACTGTGGCAGCGTATTGAAGCAGCCTGGACCGACATACGCCAAGCCTACATCCAAAGCCTCTTTCGTTCGATGCCGCGGCGTGTAGCTGCCGTTATTGCCATCCATGGGGTCCACACGAACTATTGATGCCTGCGTATTCCGCAAGTCGCACGGGCCTGTAAGCTCAATCGTTTCATCTTTGTATCTGTTGTTATGTGTCCAGTAACTCTGGCTTTGCTATCGCGTGTCCTTCTTGGTGTTTAATTTTGGGTGGCCAGCAGTGTATATATACTGTATATACGTGTATATATTTATATACACGGTCTAATCGCATTATTGTGACCATCACGTAATACCAAGAGTACCAGAGTAACCGCCGTGTGCAGCGTGAACAGCAGCTAGAAAAGCTGGGAGTGCCTCAATAAGGTCCTGAAACGTGTTCACAGGCATGTGAAGCCAAGCTGACTGCAGTGCATCTGACAGCTGCTGGAGGGTGCGTGGTGGAGGATCCATAGAGCGAACAACACGATCAAGGTGGTCCTACAGATGCACCATTGTGTTTCATTCTGGGGAATTAGGGCACCAGGGAAGTACTTTGAAATCTTCATCGTGCTCTTCCAACCAATCTCTGACATTTCTAGCTGTGTGACACGTCGCATTGTCATGCTGGAAGGATCCCATCCGTCACAGCGAAGACAATCAAGCACCTATGGGTGCAAGTGGTCTGCAAGGATGGATTCATGATGAATTCGGTTTATAATGCCCTCCACAGGTAAGAGTGAACCCAGAGAATGCAACGAAAATATTCCACGGACCATAACGCTACCCCCACCAGCTTGTGTTCTCCCAGCAATGTTTCAAGAATGTTTATTGTCCGATGTTTCTGCCCATATATTCCAACGTCCATCCGTTCGATGAAGCAGAAAACGTGACTCACCGGAAAGGGCAATTCTTTGCCAATCAGCAGAGGTCCAATTCCGATACTGCCGTGCAAATGTAAAACTTTTCTTCCAAAGCACCTTCGTTAGCATAGGTGCAGTGACCATCCTTCTACATCGGGGCCCCATACGCAGCGGGGTTTGCTGAACAATCGTTTTAGACACACTTCCGGTAGCTCCTTGTTTCATTCGGCCAGTGATTTGATCCATTGTAGCGTGTCGATCGGGGCTCAAGCACCTTCGGAGCTGACGTTTACCTCTTGCATCAATGGCACGTGGTGCTCCGCAGTTTCAACGTCGCTTATTCGCAATGGTGCCATTTCTCCAATCACGATACACTTCAACCACAGCAGCACGCGAACAGTTCACAACCTGAGCTGTTTCAGAAATACTGCCACCCTTGGCTCGAAAGCCGACAATCATCCGTTTTTGGAATTCTGATAAAACACTCCTTTTATCCATCACAGCAACGAGTGACATGCTTTTATAATGCCTACAGCACGCCTTCTATACCCTCCAAACCACCTCATGACACGTGACTTATTGGCAACGAGGACGTCAAAAGTAGGAGGTGGTCAAAGTAACGTGACTCGACTGTGTATATATATAAAAGAAGTTAATGTATCAAAGAACTGTGAAATATGAAGAATGAAAATGAATAATGTGTAGTGCGATACCCGGGTCTTCCGCTTGATTGCGCTATAACGCAGCAAATCATGACTAAATACCTATGTATTTACATGTGTTTTTTTTTAAACACAAGCAAAATGTACGCTCATTGTCAGAAAAATTTGCGCCCGACGAAGGCATTGGATTGAAATGAGATTTTAGTAATGAGATGGCACGTACCAAACCTAGAAGTGATTACAATGTCACAACAGCATGACGATTTTCCGCGGGCATACGGTACACATTCAGGTCAGCGTTACTACCGCGTCGGAGCGCCTCGTGCTCGGATACATTCGGTGATACGGTCCGGCATGGAGTCAAGGAGACGCCGTATATTATCCTGGGACAGATTGTACCACACTGCTTGCAACTGACGCTCAAAATCACGAACACTGGGACATGAAGAAAGCTGCCGTTCCAACTGGTCCCACATGTGTTCGATAAGCGGGAGATCAGGCGATGTGGCAGGCCACGAAAGCGTGGAGGCATGACGTAGACAGTCCTGAGAAATTCAAGCCCTTTGCGGACGGGCGTTATCTTGGTGGAAAACGGCTCCGAGCTTCCCTGCCACGAAAGGTAGCACTGGGAGCCGCATAGGCTCCCCAGACCATCACGCCTACAGTTAGGGGCGTGTGCCGCTGTACAGTGACGTTTGGATTGTGGGGCTCACATCCGGCTCTACACACTGACACGGTGGTCGTCCGTTCTCAAACAGCGGGATTCATCGCTGAACATTATACATCGCCAGTCCGTAGCATTCCACGTTGCTCGCTGCAGGCACCACTACAATCGACGCCGCCAGTGGATGGTCAGGTGGGTGTTAATGGCAAAAAACATAAAGACCGTCGAGATTGTATGTTTGCCTCTGCCAGGCGTCTGGAAACTGTTCTGGCGGACATAGGAATCCCTTGTACAGCAGCCACATGTCTCTGGATATTGGACAAGGACGTCGTTGAATCTGTACGTTCCGCTCTCACGATCCCACTGCCCTCTCCGCTGGTGGTGTGTTTGGGTCGTCCAGAGGCAGCACCCCGTGTCTGGGTGCCTTCCCGTGTCCATTACCCCCACCCAATACGATCGCACAGTACTGTCCGACCAGCCCTAATGGCAGCCTATTTGGCCTCTTTCATTCTGACGATACGACTTTGTTCAAACTCCGTCAGTTGCACTTACGCACATATGCGGCGTCTCCTTGGCATGTCTATCGCTCAGGGATCTCACGTGACCCTTACTTTTCACTTCGGCACGCATGTGGAGACCTCTGCGCAGCGCCTTACTAGTCCCAAGAATTGCGATTTCAGCGTCGGACTTGGACGCGCTGGCTTACGGAATCGCACGAAATTTTAATCATTTGCATGTCTTTCTACCCCGTAGCTATTAGCCGAGTTCTTCGTTAATCGCACGGCTTTTTCTTGGTGCGCGTATTTTTATGACATTTAGTGTATGAAAGTCAAAGCAGTTAGCACCGCTAGGCCACATGAAACAACATGGATCACTATATCCCCGAGAACCAGACTCAAGACAGTAAAATTTGTAAATATTAAGAAATTGTAAAAGTCAATATGTATAAACAGTAAAAATGAAAACGGAAAAAATGAAAAAGACTTTACCTCCAGTTAAAATGTCCATACATCATAAAAATTCACAAAAATAATCCACAACGCAAAACATTTCGTGCTAAATGTCAGGTCCCAAAATGTCCCCGATGTTTGGGACGTTACCTTCAGCACGAAATGTTTGAAGCTGAAGTGCTCAATGCGCAGATGATATATATTAAGAACACTTCCTCAAACCAGAATTTGCATTGCTATATTTTTCCAAAGCAAAATCTGCTTTCGAAAAGAGACGAGTTCTCTCTCTCTCGACTAAATGATACCCATGAATAGAACCAGTTACACAACTCACAAATATGTCCATTTCTGCAGCAGTTTTTGCATTTGTGGCAATAAACCCAAAATTGGCAGAATGATTTCTTCACGTCATGCCGAAACAGCCATTGCGCATGACTGATAGTAGAGTTCGTATTGATTTTTTTTTACATCGCCATCCATAATGAAGGCAGTTGAAACTCAAAGTTCTATTTACCGGTGTTATGTTCCCAACATTTGTTCTGCCTTTTTCTAGCACCCGCATTTTTCGCTTGGAATAAAAGAGAAACTGTCACCTAATATGAGTCTCTGCACCCAGTTGGGTAAGATTTCGTACTAACTTAGTTGAGTATACAGACATATCAATAAGCTTATCTGAGATTCTGAGATTAGCTACGCTCATATGCCACACCAAAAGATTAAAACTGATGGTACTAGATTTTACTTAGTGTTGATGTGTCAAATTCCTTCATTTACAGTGATCTCGGTACAAACATTGAGCTTCACTCACATCCATCACACGTCTCACACGAGACCGTTTGTGCTTCATACTCACTGTCTTTTCTCATGCAGATATTCCTGAATCTGGACCTGCCATGACTTAATCGGCCATACACTACCTTTCTTTTCTGCCACTTGGAATGAATAATTTCTCTTAGTAAGAATCTCACTGCTCAACTTAATCGGCCATACACTACCTTTCTTTTCTGCCTCTTGGACTAAATAATTTCTCTTAGTAAGAATCTCATTGCTCAACTTAATCGGCCATACACCACCCAGGTAGCACAGCCTTGCAATTTAACGTAGGTCCAACATTTAGCCACCGTCTTCTATTCCTACAAGACGGTGGCGCAGTGTTGGGCCTACGTTAAACTACAAGGCTGTGCTACCTGGGTACCTTTCTTTTCTGCCACTTGGACTGAATAATTTATCTTAGTAAGAATTTCAATGCTCAACTTAATCGGCCATACACTACCTTTCTTTCCTGCCACTTGGATTGAATAATTTATCTTAGTAAGAATCTCATTTTGAAGATGACAATCCGATTTTTGACGTAAATGTGACAAGGATGGTAAGTCAGATAATATCCGAAAACTTGAAAATTTTCATCGTCCTGGAGCGGGACTCGAACCCGCGTCTCCCAGAAAACGCCTAGGTATGCTAACCACTACACCACCCAGAACGACCAAGTTTCAAGTTTTCGATCAATTTGAATTTAACCATCACAGGATTCACTAGTCGAAGCAACCGCATTCATGTTTAGCGAATCTGGAGGTTAAGAATCCTATCCCGTGATTGCCCGGAGAAGCAGATAAATCATGAAAGAAATACGGGATTACGCCATATAATACAAATTTTGAAGATGACAATCCGATTTTTGACGTAAATGTGACAAGGATGGTAAGTCATATTATCTGACTTACCATCTTTGTCACATTTACGTCAAAAATCGGACTGTCATCTTCAAAATTTGTATTATATGGCGTAATCCCGTATTTCTTTCATTAAGAATTGCATTGCTCAATTTAATCGGCCATACACTACCTTTCTTTTCTGCCACTTGGACTGAATACTCTTAGTACGAATCTCATTGCTCAACTTTTTCAACTTGGCCAAGCCACCTCAAAATATTTGTCTTCACCTTACTAAGAATATTTTCATGTACTTAAAACTCAGCAAATTGTAACCCTATTTATTTTTGCTATGTCAAAAGTTCCCTACTTGGTTATATTAGGGGTATGCAAAAGTTTACGCCATTTTAAGCTGAAAGGAAATTAGAAACAATCAGGAAACCAGTACACATTTATTCAACAAAATATTGGCTGTTAGAATGAATGACCTTTTGCCATTTTTCAGGCAACAGTTGAATACCCCTGTGATAAAAGGACTCTGATTTTGAGCTGAAGCATGCAGTGACGAAATCTTCCACCTCTGGAACTATGGTGAACCGCTGTTGGGCTAGGACATGTTGCATAGAGCGAAACAGACCAAAGTCTGAGGGTGCAAGGTCCGGTGAGTAAGCCGGGTACGGTACAACCTCTCAGTGTAACTGTTCAAGCGTTGATTTTGTGGTGGCACCGACATGTAGTCTGGCATTATCGTGTAACAGGATAACTAGGCGGCGTTTTATGGGAGTTTTTCCTCGATTGCGGCGTTCAGTTTCTTCAACTGATCTCTATATCGTTGTGTAGTGATTGTTTCGCCCGGTTTCAACAGTTCGAAGCACAGCACTCCATGCATATCCCATCACACACACAACACCACCTTTTTCTCGTGGATATCCTGTTTTGCAGTGGATTTTGATGGCTGTCCTGGGTGTACCCAGGATCGCCTGCGTTCGGGGTTGTCGCAATAGACCCACTTTTCATCTCCGGTGACAACTTTCCACAAGAAATTCTTCCTTTGAAATATCTTCAGCAACGACATGTAGATGCCCAATCGTTGACCACTATTGCGCTCCATTAAAGTATGCGGAACCCACTTACAAATCTTCTGGATCTTCCCTAAGGCCTGTAGACGCCGTACCACTGTCGATTGAGCCACTTTCAAACGTTTCGCCAGTTTGCACGGTCGATTGTGTGGCATCCTCTTTCAACAGCAATTCAAGCTCCTCGTCTTCGAGTTCCTGCGGTCTACCTGCACGTGGCTTGCCTTCCAAGATTATATCACCTATCATAAACCTGGCAAAGCATTCTCGACACGTCCGCTCACCTATAACGGTTTTGCCACACGCCTGACATATGGAACCGTATGCTTCACTCGCACGTTTCGCTAAATTAAACATCAATAACAAACACTGCCGCAAATGAACTTTATCAACCGCCACACTTGACTTCATATACGAACTGACAGCACGTGTCGCCTGCCGGTTAGACCCCTACAGCTCCCAGTAGCGGGTTCGGCCAGAACTTATGCATACCCCTAATTTGTTTGAGCATCACAGCCTTCAGCTACGTGAATCAATGGTAAACAAGAGGATTTTCAGCTGTATCGGATTTCAAAGCAAGAATATGAAACTGATAGAGGTGCTATGTGGATGATAATATTTTTATTTGTTATATAGCCCGAGTTAACTGTAGGTAATATGAGTAAGTCAGGCTACGTTTGGCATCAGTAGGTTTGATAATGTGAATTCCAATCAAAGGAAAACTAAGAGACAAACAAGATTTACCGTCGAAATATTAGATGTCTTTCTACACCAGCGTGGGACAGGATGACATTATCGAGTTTTGATGAAAAAGACTTGCATGCGTGGGACGAAATGGAAAAATGCTTTTCCGAAATAATGCTCAAAAAGTTGTTAGTTCCATCTAAATCAGTAGGAATTCAATCAGTAGGTGTGTGTTAGCTTCCTGTTTTTGCCAAACGAAGCTTTGCTGTCTTGATTCAGCAACAGGTTCGAAAATTTTCAATAAATATTCAGCAACTGTCGCATTCACGTAGGAGTTCACTCTTTAGAAAATGCAAGTAGTTCCACATTTCAGTTTTCTGAAGACCTCGTGCGTATAATTAGATGCCTGCTCGCTTTCTGTCAAAACTGAATGAGCCAGACTTTTTCTGTCATACATTCTCTGGGATATCGAAATTTGCATTTTTATTTAATTGATTTCCAACCACGTAGGTCTTCTGAACATAAGAGATTCAGTCATTACCTTAGAGTATTCTTACTTAAACATTTGTTTTGCGTTCATGGATATCTGATAAAGATAAATTCTGCATTTTACGAGATGTATCTTAAAATCTTCTGCGTATGAACCCTAACAGTATTTCACTAAGCATACATTTTCGCGAATTGTGCTTTCTTTCGTTTTCTAATATAATGGAATAAAAAGTGGAGTTCAATATACTGTACATTTATTGTGTCTTTTGACATCAAAATAAATTTTTAAAGTATTTTTTCACGCGTTTAATTACAGAAGTCCAGTGGCGAAGTATAACCTTTTCGATTGTTTCCTGAATACGTTATAGAGCTAATCTACTGTTTCGTCTCTAACAATAGTTTATTTTGTGAGCAAGAATTCTTTGTTGCTTCTCTTCCGAAACATCTTTTTTAAGGGTGTACATTTTTAAGCACAAATCTCTATTTTTGGAAATTTTATTAGTCTCTCTCCTGACTCCGTGAATGTCGTTCTCATTTTCCGCACAAATAATTTGAAAGTGGATAAAGAAATTAAATGTGTGCATGTGCGTGGAAGAGAGAGAGAGAGAGAGAGAGAGAGAGAGAGAGAGAGAGAGAGAGAGAGAGAGAAGTAAGTGAAACTAAAATGTTTTTTCATTAATTTCAAAGTCGTTCAGGTGTTCATAATGCGACCAGCTTCGCGGCGGGGTGTACTGAAATTCAAGAAACACCCTTTAGACTCAATATCGTCTCTTCAAAGTGGATAAAGAAATTAAATGTTTGTATGTGTGTGTGAGAGAGAGAGAGAAAGAAAGAGAGAGAGAGAGAGAGAGAGAGATGGGGGGAGAGATAAGGGGAGAGAGGGAGGGAGATAGGGGAAGAGAGAGACGAGGAGGAGAGTGAGTGAGTGAGTGAGAGAGAGAGAGAGAGAGAGAGAGAGAGAGAGAGAGAGAGAGAGAGAGAGAGAGAGAGAGAGAGAGAGAGAGAGAGAGAGAGAGAGAGGAGTATGTGAAACTAAAACAAAATTTTATTAATTTCAAAGTCCGTCAAGTATTCATAATGCGACCAACTTTGCGGCGGGGTGTATTGAAATACAAGAAACACCCTTTCGACTCAATATTGTCTCTTCAAAGTGGATAAAGAAATTAAATGTTTATGTGTGTGTGAGAAAGAAAGAGAGATAGAGAGATATATATAGAGAGAGAGACATAGGGAGAGAGGGAGACATAATGAGAGAGAGAGAGAGAGAGAGAGAGACATAGGGAGAGAGGGAGACATAAGAGAGAGAGAGAGAGAGGTAAGTGAAACTAAAATTTTTTTTATTAATTTCAAAGTCGTTCAGGTGTTCATAATGCGACTAGCTTCGCGGCGGGGTGTACTGAAATTCAAGAAACACCCTTTCGACTCAATATCGTCTCTTCACAGTGGATAAAGAAATTAAACATTTGTATGTGTGTGAGAGAGAGAGAGAGAAAAAGAAAAAGAGATAGAGAGAGATAGAGAGAAATATGGGGGAGAGAGATAGGGGGAGAGAGAGAGATAGGGGGAGAGAGAGATAGGGGGAGAGAGAGATAGGGGGAGAGAGAGAGATAGGGGAGAGAGAGAGAGATAGGGGGAAAGAGAGAGATGAGTAAGTGAAACTAAAACACAATTTTATTAATTTCAAAGTCCGTCACGTATTCATAATGCGACCAACTTCGCGGCTGGGTGTATTGAAATACAAGAAACACCCTTTCGACACAATATTGTCTCTTCGCTGATTACAACATCTCGTTTGAGCCACTTTTCTATACCCACGACCGAACAGTTCAGAGGATGCTGCTCTGAAACAGCATGCGCATTTACACTGATATTTTAATCCTTTGCATGCCCCAACCTGTTGGAATTACTCTATAAGTTTCAACCCAATACCAGTAGTTCTTGGTGTTGCAATTTTTACAACAGCAGGGTATTTAAGTTTCTCAAAACAATAATGTAATAAATAACAGCTGAACCTTACAAGTAACCTATCCGATTCCTATTTGGAAGGGAACAATGCTTGCCGCAGGTGTTTTTTCGTGACAGTGGTTGAGAACTAAAGAAACAACTTTTTGTTTAGCTCATTTCGAACAGTGCAATCTTGACACTTTTGGGGTGCCCTGGGCCGTCATATTTTTCAGGGCCCCTTATCGTTTTTATACAGAACATATACAACGTATGGTTTTATTACAATATGTGGTTATTTTTTTCACATACGGCATTACTACATTATGTACAACACATGGTTAATATATACAACGTATGAGAATTATTACATACACCACCATCACCATGTTATCCCTATGAGAAGAAATATTCAATATCCAGTAATTTTTTAAATATTACTTTAATGAAAAATGGTACATGACAAAATCTGTAGAACTCTATGAAGTGTAAGAAATGCATTCATATTTTGTTGTTTTAGAGAAGTACAAGGACATGTTTCTTCCGCATTCTACAAATCTTTCAACGAAAATTAAATTTAAACAAGAGAAAGAAAAAAATCAACCAGCGCCGTTTCCAGACAATATCACGCACCACACGAAAATGCAGATATAAGGCCCCAGTCATTATTTCTGTAAAAAGCGACGATGGAAAAAGTATATAAATAACCCAGGTGAACAAAATCCAGTGATAAACATCCATGCACTTCTTCATATATATAACACAAATGACTGTTTAAATGGAAAAAATTATTCGCAAAAAATGCGATTTGCGCATGGCTCTCAAGCCTCACCCACACTAAAGATCGGGAGGGAGGTCTGCTTTCTTTGTTTCTGATTTTGTTACAAAAGATCCACCCTAACTCGTAACTTTCCTCCTGCTTCCTCGGGAAATCGAAGCTACAAGCCATATTTTTTTTTATAAAAAGGCAAAAGATCTTCCAACTGTTTGGATTGGTGTTTCTTCTTTTCTTTAAATAAAAAAAACCTGCAGTCGTCAAAGAGCTTGACTTTTTGTAAACCCATAAGACTCATGATGCCCCCACTTCAGACACATTAATTATGATAAGATTAATGACCTGAACATTATGCCACTTTTGCACAAAAGAAATGGAAGACAGAGTACAAAGCCCAAGAAGGCAATAGAAGGTTCGAGAAAAAAAAATTCGATGTCGATGACTTCACACGAAGAACCTCAGTTTTCTCACGCCTTAGAAAGGGATGCGCCTTTCCAACGAACTGATAAACATCTTCAATTTTATCGCGACTTTCGCTGTACATTGTCAGTGTTGCACTGACGCCTAAAAGTCTGGCAAGCCATCCATTCACATTTGTGTAGCTATAGCAATGTATATTATGTTAATGTAAGGATGTACTTTGGCGGTAGGATTACTTTCTCAAAGGGTGCACTTCCTAATGGATAGATCTGACGGACCGCCGGGATACGAAGGGTGGGATTAAACCCATCAGTTAAGTACGCCTCGCCGACGCCAAGGATGAGCGGACGCGTGACGTCAAAGGTGGGGCGCTTGGCAGGTGAAGAACGCCACGTCAGCAGGTTGGCGAGAGAGCAGTGGCTGCGCCGGAAGCTTCACGCATGTGTAGGGCGGAGGTGGTGAGGAAAGCGGGTCTGTTAGGAGGAAACAAGTTAGTAAGTCTAATTTCTTCTAGCGGAGAGAGTAGTTTTCCGGTAAGGGGACGCGAAGCGTTTTCATTTTTTTTGTGTGTGTGAGCAAGCGGACGCTCCAGTTATACGGAGGTCCGAGGCTCTGGATGAGGTTAGCCAGCGCACTATCTTTGGAAAGATAGGTTTTTTGGTTGCAGCGGCACAGGTCCCGGCCAGGGAATCCCGCTTACGTTATAGATATTCCTCTACTACGAGGCAATTTATAGTACTGACTAAGACTGAGTTCGTAACGACGGGGAAGCACGAGTTAGGCCAATAATAACATTCTCAAAGATACAGATCTGCCTAATAGTAGGTAGATTCTCTGTGGAACGTCAACGTCGAAAGCTAGGAATTAGATATTCTTCTTCAGGAATGATTCTCCTAGACTTCCAATCCCAGTATCCGTCAGATCTACGACTTAGTGAAACCTGATGCTAGAGGAAGATTAATCTACCGCCGTCAGAATAGTAGTGATCATTATTCTGCTCGTTCAGCCGTTTCGCTCCGCCTTCCTGGTTTACAGATATTATAACAAAGTGGGGGAGGCTTCGTTTGTTCGCCCGAACAGAGTTTAGGGAGTGTTTCAGAGAAACAGAAACGCTTCCTTGTGATTGTCAGAAGCTCATATAGAGTTGACGCCTCCGAGTCATATGTAGGAAGCGGGGCTACGGCACGTGACCAGTACGTTCGCTCTCACAACGGCCGTGATTTCGAATTTTTAAGAGGGATGTAGAATAAATAAATTCCATCGGCCTTATAAATGTATGTACTACAGTTCGTTTAACAAAATGTGAGTCATACCAAAATTCTGAGTCACGTTTCAATTTCTTACTTCAGTACGCAAACACTGTCACATTCGTTCGTCGAAACATAACATTTTCAAATCCCACTGTACAGATACACCTGCTAGGCGTACCGTAAAATTAAGAACACTCTTTTAGAAGACATACGAGTACGTTGTTGCATATTTTAACTACCTCACGAAAACAGCTATTATTTTAAGAAAAATGTAAGAATTCTTAAATTGCAGTTATTTTTGAGTATAGAGAGACACTTTAAGCCAGGTGTCGGCAATACGAGTTATCTAGCAAATTTCTGTTTGAAACCTGCTGATTGCAATTTTGAACTTTTAATAAGATAATTGGGTTCGGATCAAAAGATCGACACCCAAAGCACCAACAGGGCAAAGTACCGAAAGTAAAGCACCGACAGGACAAAGCACCCACATCCGAAACACCAGCCGCCCAAACTTTGGTAATATAAAACACCTACAGGCAAAAATTCCGAAAGGGAAAACGACTGAAGAAAAAGCAGTATTAATAGCAATAATAACTTTTGTTGTCGTTATGTATGCAGCAAATAGCATTCATCCTACTTAATAACTATACGAATGCAACGTCAATATTAGTCATGCAACTCAAACAGGACAATATTAATCATGCAACTCAAACAGGACAATATTAGTCATGCAACTAGGTCTTTATTAATTGACATACAGGACAATTACTTGGCACAGCAACAATGTACGACATTTTTTTGTCCTGTCAGCTTTCCGTTCTGTAGGTAGTTTGCCCAGAAATCGAGATGAACTTGCGTATGCAAATTTTAAGCATATTTTCTCTGTAAAATGCTGTTTTCGAACTAACATATTCAATTCAGAAAGTAAAGTTTTACGTTCCCTGACTTTCACATCCCCGTGCGCGATTTATAACGTCAATATTTATCTGGATAGATGGGCATTTCAAAAAAAATATGAAAAGTTTTATCGCAAGCATATTTAATGTGTACAGTTAAAAAAAATTTTAATTCTCGGTAAAATTAATACCTGACTCGTAACCCTTAATTTACATTCTCGTTTGGAGCAGAATCGAAAGATTTGTCTTTGTTATTCTAATTCCCGAAGTGTTCTCTATGTATTCCATTTTTGTAACATGTTGTATAACAAACGTATAGTTGGAAATGTGTTAATATAGTTATGCCTTTTGTGCGTCGTAATACTAAATTTTAGTTGCTTCTGGGCACTCGGGAATCGCATGTTCTCCCTTATTTGAAAATTAATATTGGCAATTTTGTTTCACACAATCAATTACAATGCATAATCTACGAAAAATAAGGCTATATAGTGGGGTTATAATTTACGTGTATCAAAATATAAAAAACAGGTATTCTTCCCTATAAAGGCTCCATCTTCGTGCACATTTCTCTCTTATTGTAGGTATTTTTGTATAATCCGCAGAACCTGATATTAAGGAAGAGAAACAGAATTCCTAGCCCACAATCCGCAGGCCGTGATATTCATGAAAAAAAAATCATATAAGCCGTACACGCGATATTGGTTCCAAACCGTAACTTCATACAGAAAAATCGCGATTCAAGGGATGACCCAGCAGTTCAAAGAAATACGGAAATAAAACCAATAACTCATTTGTAAATGCTTTTCTGTACTTCCAAATGAATGAACAGCACAAATTTTGAGTGTTTTTCATCAGTATCACAGTTCCGTTGTCAGGCATGACACTTTTGTTATGTTACGCAACATGAAGTTTCGTTTGTAGACTTGCTCAGCTCATGAGCATTGTGACGCATAGCTTCCCAAAGCACGCGATCGTACGCAAAAGTTGTTGCATTGTATTTTATATCAAAATACTCGTAAGTTAAAAAAAAGTTTTTACCAACTCTTGCTGGACCTTCATGTTCGGGTGCGTCACGTTTTCCTGTTGTTAAGACATTTCTGATAATTTTCCAAATATACGATTTATCGTGATAATTATTCGTCATCTTAAAAACGAAGTGACAAATAACAACGTTGTTTTTTAAAGCCTCGTATAATCCGCAGAATTTAAATTTATAACTTTTTTTGCATATAATCCGTGGATTATATGGCAATTTATTCCATATTCTATCCTGAATTATTTGCCCAAGAACGTTTTGTGAATTGAAAATCAAGTTTGGATTTTTATTAAAATTTGGTCTAATAATACGTATTAAATCATCAAAGAAATACGGGATTACACCGTACAATACAAATTTTGAAAATGACAGACCGATTTTTTTGTTGTAAATGGGACAAGGATGGTAAGTCTGATAATATCCGAAAACTTGATAATGTCATCGTCCTGGAGCGAGACTCGAACCCGCGTCTCTCAGATAGCGTTCGGGTGCACTAACCACTACACCACCCAGAACGATCAAGCCTGTAGTTTCATATTAATTTGAATATAGCCATCCCAGGATTCGCTAGTCGAAGCAACCAGCATTCATGCTTAGCGAATCTGGAGGTTAAGAATCCTATCCCGTGATCGTCCGGAGGAGTAGTCACAGCATGAAGGAACTACGGGATTACACCATATAATACAAATTTTGAAGATGACATTCCAAATTTTTGGTGTAAATGTGACACGTTTTAGGATATTATCTGACTTATCATCCTTGTCACATTTACACCAAAAAAATCGGATTGTCATCTTCAAAATACGTATTAGTTTTTGCTATTTAAAATCCTAAATATTATGATGAACAATGAACATGGCTGTGCTTGACAGATTAAAGCGAGATCGAATCCGAAGCAATTCTTTTAGTCTGGAGTAATATCTCGTAATATATCGGCGCAGCTTCGTGCCCAAAAACATAAAGATATAAGGAAAGTCGTTAAATCCAATTCTCATTCTACAGTTTGTGGTAAATTCAAGATGCATTTTTTGAACTTCTGAGAGCGTAGCCAGCAAAAAATAATCGGTTTGCCAGCAATTCATTGATTCTGTTTTATTTGTGATTTTAGTCACATAATGTTCACCGTTCTTCTCTTTTGAATTCACTTCAATGCTTTTGACGGTCGAAATGCATTTGTGACGAATACGCTTCGAGAATTGTTCCGAACATTGGGTATGACTCCCAAAAGAGAAGCGATGACGTGAGAGGAAATATCGAAAACGTATACGTTCTTTATATTTCTTCACATCGCCTAAGTTACAGGAAATGTTAATGCATTTCCGCCACCACCCCCTTTACCCATTCAATTCCCTTTGAAATATAAAATGAAACACTCATGGCAATTCTACATACTATCATTATTCTGTTTCCCGCTTTTGGAATTTTATTCATTTTGTCTTAGGAATCAAGTTTTATGAAACGAATCCTTTTGAACCTGGGTTTGATGAAAAAAAAAAAGTTGGGGCTGGAAATGAAAGAGTATAAAGTGAGATGACGAACTATTTTTATCCTCTTGTACAGGTCTTAATACTGAATTTAATCCAACACAGCCGACGACAGAAAGAACGAAGCTTCCCTTACAAGCTGTTTCCTGCCAAGAAGGTTTCCCGTATATAAAGAAGGAAATGAAATGAATGTGCGCGTGTGTGAAGAGCATTTTCGACAAAAAATAGAACTTAATAACTCTGTTGGATCCCCGCTTTCAGGTTTAAGGTTCGCTGCCCGTCTTGCTTCAGGGGGCAGCACAAGTTTAATGATATAAATTTTCTGCAAGTAGAGGATGCCAAATATATGCATTTGTTTGGAGCTCGTAGAGGCATTCTTTAAATTCCGTTTGCTAGGAAGATTAGGGGAAAGCGGCGAAAAATATGACTGTCTATAAAACACACCAACTCCTATGTGGCATAATGGCAATCAAAGATGCCAGCGCAGCTTGAGATTTTGAACGCGAGGTGTCACAAAATGATATATAACCTTTTTCTGAATAACTAAATGACCATTCTTTTATGTCTCTTAGAATTAGTTGATCGAATTTTAGTGGAAATAAAAAAGCAGATGGCGTTGTGCGGAATACAACAAAATTTTCGAGAGAAGAAAATAACAC
The DNA here is from genome assembly GCA_039090855.1 of Macrothele yani. Lineage (NCBI taxonomy): Eukaryota > Metazoa > Arthropoda > Arachnida > Araneae > Macrothelidae > Macrothele > Macrothele yani. The sequence continues at coordinate 17,830,596 of CM077030.1, forward strand.
ATTTAATTTCAAATATTGAAACCATAAAGGCATTATGGTACAAGATTGATTAGTCCAAAGTTAAAAAAGAAAGTCTTTCTAGTTCAAGACTTAAACGGGATTACACTTGGTCAAGGCAGGAAATTTCAGTAGGTACTATTTATACTAACATTATACAGAGAAAAAGTTTGTCAGTTTGTATCTTTGTAAGAGATAATCTCAGAAACGTCTAAACCGATTTTGAAAATTATTTCGCCGCTTGAAAGCTTATTTCTTCCCGATGGACACAGCCTATATATTATAACGCTATAAAAAATATGAATGAACAGCAAACGTTTATGTAAAACACCGCCGCATACTCTCGGAAACTACGAAACCGATTTGGAAAGTTATTTCGCCATTACCCAACAAAAACAGTATTGCTGAGCCAGCACACAAGCCAGCAGTGGCCCAGCGCTATGTTGCCGCTGCCCAACCGTCAATAAAATATCCCGGCGGCTACCACAAGGGTCAGAAGTTCAGGCCACCAGCTGGCCAACAGTTGACACCACATGAGTTGTTATGTGCCAGAACAGGGCCATCAGTTATCCACCACAGGCAGTGGCTGCAACGAGTGGCCCTTCAGAGGCCCTGCACGCACGAGCCATAAATGATGGCTACCGAAATGTGGTCCGCAGGTTTCCCGGCAGTGGAAGCCAGCAATCACGTGACGTAACCGCTTGCCTAATCTTGTCCGCCAAATTCCCAGCAGTAGCCATAAAAAAAAAGATATCCGCAGTTTTCTAAAGCCACAACTACTTTCTTCTTTTCCCATTACGAAACTTCTGCATGACGGCGTAGCGATGCATAGGTTTTCTCAACAGTTCTTGGAAATCACCCGTTTGGATCTGGCTGGAAACGAACGAAGGACATTGTATGTGCGAAGCGAGCACTCAGCCAACTACACTGATTTGCCAAACATGAGTCATTGCTTGAATCTGAACCTCTTTCCAGCGCGATGTGAAATTAACGGTTCTTTTTTTTTTTATTAGAGGTCTGACGACCACTGTGAGCAACTCAATGGGCTATAAGCAGTCGCCCGTCCGTAATTTTAAGGTCACTGGTTCCAGAGAAGAGAGAGAGCCAGTGCCGTAAGACAAACACATCATCCATGCCTCACCTGCATTCGAACCCGGACCCCTTCCGGACGAATGGTCATAAGCCATCGTTTAGATCACTGCGCCACCGGAGAGGCTAACTAACGGTTCTCTTTTCAATTTTACAATATTGCGAGGTATTTTTCATCAATGTCAGTTTCATATAATTCATACATTTATTTTTAACGTAACAATTGTTTTTATTTACTTTAAAGGAACTTCACTCATTTTCAACGAGTGTGCCAACTTAAAGGCTCTTTCCAAAAGTTTTGTGCTGCCCTAGTGGTCTTCAAAGGCGATTGTTTCATTAATATCCAGTAGTGTCCCAAATTGTGGAAACCTTTTGGAAATAGTGTATTTTTGAGGTTTGGTGGCTCATAAGACCACTTCTTCTTGGAGTAATACCATAAAAGAACACTGAAGACCAGTTGAATTAGAGATACCTGTCTAGTAACGTGTAGCACCAACTTTCGGCCTGATGACGGCGGCGAATCGTCCCGGCATGGACTCGACAAGACACCGGAAGCGTTGGGTAGCCATACGGATCCACGAACCCTGCACAATCTCCCACAGTTCCCGAAGATTTGATGGAGGGGGGTCAGAGCCTCGAACATCTCTCTCCATGGCATACCAGAGGTGCTCGATGGGATTGAGGTCAGGTGACCTAGCTGGCCAAGGAAGCTGGGACACGTCGGTGGAGTGTTCATCCAACCATTCGGATACAATTCGGGAGCAAATGGTCCTCCAGGATATCTCAGTAACGTTGACCTGTGAGGGACGATGTCACTCGTACTAGGGGTCGCATTTCAGTACACGTAAACAGTCCCCAGACGAGAAAGCCACCCCCACCAGCTTAAAGAGTACCCTGCTGGCAAGAAGGATCCATCGCTTCATGTGGTTTGCGCCGTACTCGTATCCTGCCATCCGCATGCACCAACGTGAATCTCGACCCATCAGTCCAGGCAACATTTTCCCACATGTCTATTGTCCAGTGGCGATGTTCCCGCGCCTATTGCACCCTGTGATGTGCGTTCGGTAGCGGTACCCTCGTGGGACGATGGCTCCTGTACCCCATAGCGAGGAGATTGTTCTGGATGGTGTGGCTGCTTATACGGTTTTGTGCACCAGAATTAAATTGCCGAGTGATTTCTTGCACTGTGGCCCGTCTATCCTCTGTTACAATGAGAGCTAGCGGCTGATGTCCCCGCTCATCCCCACGCTGCTGTTCACGGCAGTTGGCCCTTGCAGGGATGGTTTTACCGGATTCGATGTACTCACGGTGCACCCGTGACACAGTGGCTTGTGAAAGTCCCAGTGCCTGCATGACTTCAGAGATGGAGTGACCCATTCGTCGAGCCCCGACAATTTGCCCACGATCAAATGCGCTTAGATCCTTCGTCTTACCCATACGGCGTCCGACTCTTACTGATACCCGTTGCATCATTTTCCTTATATTGTCGGATTGCTGCATACATCATGTCGTTTCCGTTTACAGAGCCGCCCACAGCACCACATTTGCATAACTGTCTCAAATTCAATTGCTCTTCAGTGTATATATCAATGGAAAGAAAATTTCATCAAGAATGCAATGCAGTAGTTTTTATGAAGGATTGTGTATCAGAACAGCAGTTATAAAGAAGAAAAGTGAAACACATAGAAAAAATGAGATATACAAAAATTCTCACCATGTCAGTTAATACTTAGTTGGGTAACTTTAGCGTTAATTACGGCCTTACAACTCCTTCCCATGGAGTGAACCAAGTTTTTTAGTTCTGCAGCTGTTATAATGTGAAACCAAGATTGAATTATTGCTTCCATTAATTGTGTTTTATTGCTGGGTTGCTTCTGACTAACAACTTTCTTTAGTCGGCTCCATAGATTTTCGATGTGTTAAGGTCTGGGCTATTCCCAGGTCATTCCAGCAGTGGAATATGATTATCTTAAAACCACTTTTTGCACACAGCTGCAACATGACATGGAGCTGAATCCTGTTGAAATATAAATACTTTATTATCTTGGAAAGGATCACGTGCGGAAGGGCTCAAGTATTTCATTAATGTATTTTTGACCATATATATTCTCATTAATCAAGCAAATTCTGCCCACAGCTTTTAATGTCATACAGCCCCAGATCATATCACTAACTGGGTGTTTCACGGTACATGTAATGCAATCACAGGATGCAAATCTTCTCCGATTCTTCTCCTTAAGTATTTTATGCCATCACTAATAAACAGGGAGATTTTGGTCTCATCACTCTAAATAACAATGTTCTATTGTTCCGCTGTCCAGTTAACAGGGGTTTTCGCCCAGTTTAATCTTTGCAACTTTTGTTTGAGAGATAAAAATGTTTTTTCTATTCGTGGAATTCCAGCTTTTAAACCAAATTCCTGCAGTCTGCCCCAAACAGTCCTTGTACTCAACTTCACATTGCATTACGCAATTTCATCTTATATACACGCAGATGATTTTCTTCTGTCACCTAGGCGCAGTCTCTTATTTCTTCTATCAACACTTGCTGTTGTACACCTTTTCCTGCCTTTACCAGTCTGGTTTCGTAGTGACTGAGTCTACTTATACCTCTTGAAAAATGTAGAAATGCCACCTTTGGTCAAGTTTCCACCAATTTTTCTTGTAATTTCTTCATAACTGAAGCCTTGTTCCCTTAATAGTTCTATTTTACATCGCTTTCTGGGTGACCAGTCAAATGTTTGCACCATTTCTTTAATTTTATTACGTTTATTACGTCTTACAAGCTCACTAAAGGAAAGAACACGCACGCACACACACACACACACACACACACACACACACACACACACACACACACAAACGTCATAGCAATCGCATAACTCAATGACAAACGTCCTCCTTTCAGCTCCAATACGTGACATCAATAGCTGAATCCTACTGTGACCTGGTTGGCTCATTGCCAAACCAAGATGTCACCTGATTGGCTCTCTAAACACTCATGCTCATTGGCTACATTCAAATGAAGGAAAGATACTTCATATCAACCTTAGCAAGTTGTTCTTCCTTTTTCTGGTTATTTAGCAATAACTTTTCATAGAATACAGATAATTGAACACACCTTGTTGCATTACATTCTTGATGAAATTATCGTTCCATTGACATATAATTTGATGGTATTACTCCACAAAAAGTGGTGATGGCTTATAAGCCATCAAACCTCAAAAATACCCTTTTCCCAAAAGGTTTGCACAATTTTGGCCACTACTGTATCTATCCGTTCATATCTCATTCCGTTACATTTTTAACGTTGTATATGTCCTTTCCGCTGTCCGAAGTTGCATTTGTTTTAAAGAGGAAAGATATTTCATTTTACTTCTCGTTATTTTTAGCAGCGAATTCCACCAGTGTTGTGTATTCAATCCATGGATGAGTACATTATACCCACACAGGGTTGCTTTTTTTTTTTTTTTTTAATTCAGATAATTGATAAATTTTGTACGCGTATGATTTTTCTTTTTTTTCAACATAACGTTTTTTTAATGTTTTTCCAGAACTTTTATTCGAAGCAGGTTACTATATGTTAAAAAGGAAAATTACACAGAAATTTTTTCTTGTTATTTATGGGAATGGAGTGGGTGGATTTCACTGCTGCCTGGCTGTCTGTATTCTCGATACTTTGTGTGTTAGTGCAGTAATTTTCCTACGAAGTTAGTTTCTATAATTACACGAGAGTAATTGCCTATTTCTTACACATTATTAATATTTTGTACATATTTTTCGTCTGACGGTAATCTTCGTTGACGTGGCATTTAATTTAAAAATTCATTCGCATTTCTACATATAGCTTTTTTTTTTTCTTAACATCCACTAAAGTAACACGATGGCGATAAGGTCATCTTCAAATAACTCGTACCACGAGACACACAGCACGTGTAGCTTCTGCGCATGCGCAGTCCCGTTGCTTCCACCTCATGTTGGGGTTGCATCGGTTGCCAGCTACTGGCCACCAGTGGCACTTACTTGGTGGCCCGCAATTCCAGGCAATAATGCACGGCCACCAAATCGCTGCCAAATGATGGCGCTGCCACCAACGGACCGATACCAGGCCGTGAGCGGAATATATCGTCCAGTAGTGATCCATCATTGCCAGCTGGTGGCCAGCAGTTTCCCCAACACTTGTGTTTTTGCTGGAAAAGCTTATTTCTTCCCTATGGACATAGCTATAAATTGTAACGGAATGAAAGATTGGAGATGAACAACAAATGTTTCTGTAAAACACCGCCAGGTCTCGCACTTGTGCCATGGTGGGGGGGGAGAAAGAGACACTCCCCTCCGATGGCGCTGCCACCAACGGACCGATACCAGGTCGTGAGCGGCAGATTTCATCCAGCAGTGATCCATCACTGCCAGCTGGTGGCCAGCAATTTCCCCAACACTTATGTTTTTGCTGGAAAAGCTGATTTCTTTCCTACGGACATAGCTATAAATCATAACGGAATGAAACATTGGAGATGAACAACATATGTTTCTGTAAAACACCGCCAGGTCTCGCACTTGTGCCATGGGGGGGTGTAAGGTGGGGGGGGGAGAAAGAGACACTCCCCCTCCGATGGCGCTGCCACCAACGGACCGATACCAGGCCGTGAGCGGCAGATTTCATCCAGCAGTGATCCATCACTGCCAGTTGGTGACCAGCAATTTCCCCAACACTTATGTTTTTGCTGGAAAAGCTGATTTCTCTCCTATGGACATAGCTATAAATCATAACGGAATGAAAAATTGGGGATGAACAGCAAACGTTTCTGTAAAACACCGCCAGTTCTCGCACCGGTGCCATGGGGGGTAAGATTTGGGGGAAGAGAAGAAGACACTCTCCCCTCCGATATCAGTAGAATATCATGTGGAGCCGGCACATCCAGTCGAACCGACACGTAGTGCGGACGTACGCACTGATATTGCTTTCTTGATGGCGAAAGTCTCAATAAGTGAATTTTGAGTAGGTACCTCTATTACTATTTGAGCGTTCGTGTGCTAAAGTATAACGGCCGTTCCATAAAAACAGAGTAAAATCACGCAAAATGAAGAAATATAAGTACATCAAATTATATGTTATTCTAATACCGCAGTTTCATGGTATTTGCACTTAGGTGCAGGATCTTGCGTGCGAATGGACCTTTCCACTACGTCTCATAAATGCTCTATTGGGTTCATGTCGGGTGAACGTGGTGAGCACACCATCCATCGGAACTGTCTAGAATGCTCCTCGAACCAATTTTGGACAACTTGGGTTTGATGACATGGTGGATTATCCACCTGGAAAATCCCATCGTTGTTGGGGAACATGAAATCCATGAAAAGCTGCAAATGGTCATGCAGCAGAGCAATCGATTATCGGTTAATGACGTGTTTACGAGGACCAGAGGACTCAAACTGTGGCACATAAAGACATTCCACGTATGTATGGAACCACCACCAGCTTGCTCAGTGTCTTGTTGACAGCTTGGGTTCATGGCTTCATGGGGTCTACGCCACACCCGAACCCTACTATTAGCTCGTAACAACAGGTAGGGTGACTCATCGGACCACGCCATATGTTGCCAGTCTTCCAGGGTACAGTTACCCTGCTGAAGAGTCCAGATGAGGCCTTGTGTCCTATGTCGTGGTGTTAACAAAGGCACTCTGGTGCGTACATATGTGATAACTTCAAACTACCGAATGAAAGATAAAAACCTGCTAAATTTCACAGTAAAAGATGTCAATTTATTTACATATTAAAAAATACATAAAGTTAGAAGTGCGAGATCTTTCAGAACAACCATAGTTCCATCATCAGGCCGCGAGTTTCGAGGATGGAACTATGGTAGTTCTGAATCTGCTACCATACCGAATGGACGCTAAATTACGCTGCACTGAACTAATGGATATGACCTTGGTACCTCCTGCATTGAATGCGGATGTCATTTGAGCCAGTGTCGCTTGTCTGTTAGCATGTGCAATCCTGTCAGACGCTGCTGGTCACTGCATTTCAGCACCCGTGGTCGGCGACTGCCCTGTCCACTCTGGGTGGTAATGCCTTCCACGAGGTATTCTCGGTACACTCGTGACACCGTAGATCGAGGAAAGCTGAATGTTTGCACAACTTCGGAAATTGAATGTCCCATCCGTCTGGCTCTCAATACCATGCCTCGCTCAAACTCCGATAATTCACTTCACGTAGGCTTGCCATAATCCTACTGGCGGTTGTTCAACCATTACACATGGCAACTGATAAAAATTGTAGCGAGCGTCGAAGCCTTTATACGACGGCAGCGCCAGTTAACAATTTACATAACATGACTTTTGGCATTTCACTGTAGATAGATCACTTGAAATATTTCTTATCATAACAACCGTTCTCTTTGCACACTTTTGGGACGCTTCTACACCCATGTCTGATATAATATTTCTGAGGCATGCGAGGAAATATCATTGCAATTAAGATACTAAAGTGTGATCTTCCAAATTGTTAGTATCTGCTCCTCCGGGCAGTAACGGGATAGGACTCTTAACCTCCGGATTCGTTAAACATGAATGCCGGTTACTTCGACTAACGAATCCTGCGATGGTTATGTTCAAATTAATCAGAAACTTGAGACTTGGTCCTTCTGGGTGGTGCAGTGGTTAGCATACCTGGGCGCCGCTATCTGGGAGACGCAGGGTCGATTCACCCTCCCGGACGACGAAATTTTCAAGTTTTCGGACATTATCTGACTTACCATCCATGTCATATTTACATCTTCAAAATTTGTATTTATTCCTTTTGTTATCTTCAAAATTGTATTTATTTATCTTCAAAATTGTATTTATTTATCTTCAAAATTGTATTTATTTCGGATTGTCATCTTCAAAATTTATATTTATTTCGGATTGTCATCTTCAAAATTTGTATTTTTATTCCCTTTGTCATCTTCAAAATTGTATTTATTCGGATTGTTATCTTCAAAATTTGTATTTATTTCGGATTCTCATCTTCAAAATTTGTGTTTATTCCCTTTGTCATCTTCAAAATTATTGAATTTATTCGGATTGTCTTCTTCAAAATTTGTATTTATTCCCTTTGTTATTCCCTTTGTTGCAAGTAACGCAGCGGGAACTGAATTCAAATACAACTGAGAGCATTAAGTATAAAGTAGCACCCCAGATGCTGGGAAAATAGCCATCAACAATAGATTAATTTTGGACTTTGTGTGGCGTGTACGAATAATTTTCTCTCAGGCAAAGATGCATTAGTCCTTTTTTAAGTTACACATGATAGAAATGAAATATGTACTCACTAGAACTTAAAGTACTTAATGCTTTGATGGGTTTGGGGAGGGCATCTTGTGAAACAGACCCAGTTTCGTTGCGGAAGTAGCTGGATAATTATAGCGATAATGAGTAGTTGCTTGATTTTGGGAAAGTTCTGTTTCCTGGAAAGAGAGAAAGTTTGCTACTAAATAACCATTTGTTTAATTGGTTTCTCATTTTTACAGGTGTGAGACAAGAGTGTTATTCATCGCGGCTGTTCATCATCTCCGCGTACGCACCTACGCATAGAGTAGAAGCCACTGATTCCGGTTCACAACATTTCGAGCATTCAAACTATTTTATTCTGATGTTGCGGAGGTGTTATCGGGATGAAAATTAACTCCAGATTAATGTTATCAAAACGGAGTGAGCAGAGAGAAATAAATAAACGGCGTTTTCATGTCGGAAAGACAAAATATTTTTAGTGAATGAAGTAAAGCACGTAATACGAAACCATACGAGTGGCTAATAACGACAAATTCAATTTCATATAACTTAACTAAACCTCCGGAAAATATTTTACAAAAAAATTGCCGGAATTTGGGAATTAAAAATTTTGACACAAAATAAATTCCCTGCGATAAAAGTGTTATTACTACGATAAGCATAAAAAAAGATTAAAAAATTGTTTTTCATGAATTCTTACAGAGATTCTCTCCGATTTCTAACTGTAGTACTTAAGCTTACAATATACAGCAATTTATTATTATTATCTACACTGAAGAGCAATTGAATTAGATACCTGTCTAGTAACGTGTAGCACCACCTTTCGCCCAGATGCAGGCGACCATTCGTCTCGGCATGGACTCGACAAGACACCGGAAGCTTTGGGAAGCCATACGGATCCACGACCCTTGAACAAGAAGCCACAGTTCACGAAGATTTGATGGAGGGGGTCAGAGCCTCGAACATCTCTCTCGATGGCATCTCAGATGTGCTCGATGGGATTGAGGTCAGGTGACCTAGCTGGCCAAGGAAACGAGGTCACGTCGGTGGGGTGTTCCTCCAACCATTCGGATAAAATTCGGGAGCGATGGCACGGTGCATTGTCTTGTTGCAGGATGAGGTCCCCAGTGGAATGTTGAAGACGCACAAACGGGAGCAAATGGTCGTCCAGGATATCCCGGTAACGTTGACCTATGAGGGACGATGTCACACGTACCAGTCCACGTAAACAGTTCCCAGACGAGAATACCAGCCCCACCAACTTGAAGAGTACCCTGCTGGCAAGACGGATCCATCGTTTCATGTGGTTTGCGCCGTACTTGTATCCTGCCATCCGCATGTACCAACATGAATCTCAACTTATCAGTCCAGGCAACATTTTTTCACATGTCTAGGGTCCAGTGGCGATGTTCCCGCGCCAATGCTAATCTTTGCACCTTGTGATGTACGGCCTGCAGCGGTACCCACGTGGGACGATGGCTTCTGTACCCCATAGCGAAGAGATGGTTCTGGATGGTGTGGCTGCTTACACGTTTTTGTGCATCAGCGTTAAATTGCCGAGTGATTTCTTGCACAGTGGCCCGTCTATCCGCTGTTACAATACGAGCTAGCCGACGATGACCCCCGCTCATCCACACGCTATTGTCCATGGCAGTTGGCCCTTACGGGGATGGTTTTACCAGATTCGATGTACTCACGGTGCACCCGTGACACAATGGCTCGTGAAAATCAAAGTGCCTGCACGACTTCCGAGATGGAGGGACCCATTCGTCGGGCCCCGACAATTTTCCCACGATCAAATGCGCTTAGATCCTTCTTCTTACCCATACTGCGTCAGACTCTTACTAATTCCCGTTGCATCACTCCTTATATTGTCGGATCGCTGCATACGTCATGTCGTTTCCGTTTGCAGGGCCGCCCACAGTGCCACATTTGTATAACGGCAGCTGTCTCTAATTCAATTGCTCTTCAGTGTATGTGTGTCTGCTAATGTTTATTGCGCTCAAATTTTACTAAATCAAAATGCATTAGTTAAACGCCCATAGTTTTTAGGTATCAGCAACAGTTCAGCAAGATGATTTATTACTGCAATAAGTAATTGAGAAGTAAACTGTTAAGGTAAAGAAGCTGTAGTTCAGGAAGTTAATTTACTACTGCAGTGAGTAATGAAGACGTAAATTGTAACGGAGAAGTATTGGTCAGTGACTGAACTTTATTTAAACAATGGAACCACGCCGGGGACAAACCAGCCCGCTCTAAGCGCCATTCGTGCGAGTTAAAGGGACACTCCGGCGTCCCATAAACGCCATAATCGGTTGAGCCGCAGCAGTTGCTACTCGTGTGAGGGTGATCTGTACATGTTAGGAAGGTGTGTGTGTTGCGGGTGATTCTGCTTCACGATTACAAATTCGGTCGTAATGTGGTCGAGGCAACACGTAAACGTTCTTTTCATCGGTGGTTTGAAAACTTTCGACCCGGTGACACGAGCCTATAATATAAGGAGGGCCAAGGACGACGTTCGGTCATTGATAACGACGCTCTGAAGGTAAATGTGGAGGCAAATCCTGGCATCACAGACAGTGAATTCACCAAAAAGTTTAATGTGTCAATGCCCAACTATTTCTAAACGTCCCCACTAAGTTGGTAAGGCCAAGAAGCTAGATACGTGGTTTTCACACGAACGGACGAAGCATCAGAAAAAACAGTGGTTTGAGATTAGCAGTAGCTTTCTACTTCTCAAAGAAAAGGAGTTCCAACCTGATCGCACTGTAACCTGTGATGAAACTTGGGTGCTACACGACAACCGTCAGCGATCTGGATAGCATCTGAACCACAGAAACAACATCTTAAACCAAAGTTGACGCCAAAGAAGGTTTTCTGGACAGTGGCTGAACCACAGAAACAATATCTTAAACAAAAGTTGACGCCAAAGAAGGTTTTGTGGACAGTGGCTGGACCAAGGAAACAACATCTTAAACCAAAGTTGACGTCAAAGATGGTTTTCTGGACAGTGGCTGAACCACGGAAACAACATCTCAAACCAACGTTGACGCCAAAGAAGGTTTTCTGGACAGTGGCTGAACCACGGAAACAACATCTTAAACCAAAGCTGACGCCAAAGAAGGTTTTGTGGACAGTGGCTGAACCACGGAAACAACATCTTAAACCAAAGCTGACGCCAAAGAAGGATGTGTGGACAATGGCTGAACCGCGGAAACAACATCTTAAACCAAAGTTGACGTCAAAGATGGTTTTCTGGACAGTGGCTGAACCACGGAAACAACATCTCAAACCAACGTTGACGCCAAAGAAGGTTTTCTGGACAGTGGCTGAACCACGGAAACAACATCTTAAACCAAAGCTGACGCCAAAGAAGGTTTTGTGGACAGTGGCTGAACCACGGAAACAACATCTTAAACCAAAGCTGACGCCAAAGAAGGATGTGTGGACAATGGCTGAACCGCGGAAACAACATCTTAAACCAAAGTTGACGCCAAAGAAGGATTTGTGGACAGTGGCTGAACCACGGAAACAACATATTAAACCAAAGTTGACGTCAAAGAAGGTTTTGTGGACAGTGGCTGAACCGCGGAAACAACATCTTAAACCAAAGTTGACGCCCAAGAAGGTTTTCTAGACAGTGGCTGAACCACGGAAACAACATATTAAACCAAAGTTGACTGCAAAGAAGGTTTTGTGGACAGTGGCTGAACCACGGAAACAACATCTTAAAGCACTGTTGACGCCAAAGAAGGTTTTCTGGACAGTTGTTGAACCGCGGAAATCACATCTTAAACCAAAGTTGACGCCAAAGAAGGTTTTCTGGACAGTGGCTGAACCACGGAAACAACACCTTAAACCAACGTTGACGCCAAATAAAGTTTTTGATAGTGTGTGAACCACGGAAACAACATCTTAAACCAAAGTTAACGCCAAAGAAGGTTTTCTGGACAGTGGCTGAACCACGGAAACAACATATTAAACCAAAGTTGACGCCAAAGAAGGTTTTCTGGACAGTGGTTGAACCACGGAAACAACATCTTAAACCAAAGCTGACGCCAAAGAAGGTTCTGTGGACAGTGGCTGAACCACGGAAACAACATGTTAAACCAAAGTTGACGCCAAAGAAGGTTTTGATGACAGTGCGGTGGACTTTTCACGGTGTCATACACTACAGGTTCTGGAGCGCTGCTGAAAGTATTGCCTCAGTCATATACTGAGAAGAAATTGACCGAATGCACCACAAGTTGTGTTCCAATCAGCCATCTTTGGTGAACAGGTTCCATCCTTCTCCATTATAACGCGAGGCCACACATGTCACAAATGACGAAACTGAAACCAAACGAACTGACGTTCAAAACCCTTCCACATCACCGTACTCCCCTTACTTGGCACCTACCAATTTCCACCTCTTCGTGCATTTTAGCAATTACCTGAACGACAGGACTTTCAGAAACCAAGAGGAGGTAGAAATCGCATTCCGGGACTTCCTGGCATTCAGGAAGCCAGATATTTTCCGGAAAGGCGTTGAAACACTTGCCGCTCACTGGCAGAGGAGTGTAACTACTGAAGGTGCCTGTTTCGAAGCCATATGTAGAAAGGCGAATTCATTTTCTAATGAAATGCCACGTCGACGAAGATTACCGCCGGAAGAAAAACATGTAAAGAATTATTAATGAAATGTAAGAAATAGGCAAGTACTCTTGTGTATTTATAGAAACTCACTTCGTAGCAAAATTCCACTATGCTAAACGACGAGTAGCATTACAAGTGGAGATGAAAGGCTTATAAGCAACCTCACGACCACGGTATCCCGTGGAATGAAGTTCTCTGCGAATGGTACGTGTACATGCCGAGGTTCCAGCATTTTTACTTACCTGTACACTGAGGTCTTGTGCAGTACTCCGTCGATTAGCTGTAACGACTCACCTGAGGCTTCGACGTTCTCTATCATTGATTACGTTGGTCTGTCGGTACGTTTTGCTGATTCAGGCACGCCATGTGCCTTCCACGTATGCAGTACATGCAAAACAGTTGATTTGGGTATGTTTAAACTCCTCTCGGTTTCTCTTATGGACAACCCATTTTCCTTTCTGAAGGCCAGATTTCTCCCGCCGCGTCATTTTCACTCAACCTCACACTGCGATATGATCGGGGCCAGCTGCAGGCTTGTTTTTTCTTACCGTTTGCAGCTTTACCGCGCATCTTAACAAAGGAGCGAATCCGTTCATTTGCTTTTTAAGCGATGTCCCGTGACTTTTGTCAATATAGTGTATTTTTTAGAGCCTTCATTGCTAGGAGTGATCGTTAAATTCCGAAAAAAAAAGGAAAAGTACTAGAGTTGTTCATATACTTAGATATGCACTACTATGGACTGTATAAGAGCTGCAAGAATTAGACAGAAATCAGATGATGTCAAGTCGTAATGATATCTACCTGTCAGAATCATGTCTACACAGGATTCGGTCCAGGTTCGAATCTCGTGGAGACATGGATGTTTTGTTTGTCTGACGGCACTGGTTCTCTCTCTCTTCCCTGAAACCAGTGATCCTAAACTAGGGGCGAATGCTTATAAACCCATCTAGTTGCTCACGGTGGTCTTTAACTCTTCAAGCAAACAAAAATGCTCAACCAAAATATTCTAATTCACGTAGCAGCCACTGTCCATTCGGCCACACAAGGGATTTACCCATGCCCAACTTGGAATTGAACCCGATCTCATATCGGATTGATCTTTAGATGTGGGGCTTCTGGATAATATCTTCGAGGAAACAAAATTTTTCACCACACCCATGGGGCTTTGAAATGTTCTTTCCATTTATATGGCGAAATCCCCGCTCTGTCTGAAGTCAAACATTCACCTACGGTAAGGACAAAATGTATACCTCGTCCTCCGATCATATACATCGCCATTAATTCACTCAACGTTTCTTCATTTAATCAAGTGTGAAATAAGTATAAACAATTGTTACGATGCTTGTAACGCTTCAACTGTGGTAGAACGAACAGTCTATTATAGAGGTGAATGTCGGCATCGATCAGGTGGGAGAAAAAAATCCTATTTTTACAGTTTGTATCCATAAGATTGTAGGCATTCTGTCAATGTGGTGCAGCTCCATGAATGACGTCCCCTCTCTTTGGTTCAGTTCCTCTGATGCAGATATCTCGGGAGTAGTGATGGGCGGATTCGGTCGTTACTGCGACCCGGATATTTAAGACACCGTCAATAAAATTATACGCTAATGCTGGGACCCCACGACCAACCAAAGTATTTAAATAAGCACACTGAACAAAAATTTAGTCACCCCTAACTAAAATGACAGTAGGAAGTGACCGGTTGTACAGAGGGCGCCTTGATAGCATTGTTGCGAGCACGAAATGAGCTCTCTTGTTGCAGTGACGATGAATTTGAACCAGCATGCGTACCTCCGCATTCTGAATGACGAAGTGTTGCCCTTTGACCTAAACCTCCAGGAGCAGCATAACATTGTCACTCCTGTTTTCCAAGACAACAATCGCCGTGTGCACAGGGATGAAAATGCCTCTGAGTGCCACGCCAAACAATCAGCAACACGGTCGCACTTAAACTGACCCGCCAAATCACCAGATTTAAATCCTATTTAAAATCTGTTGGATCATTTAGAACAGAAGGTGAAACGCAGGAATAGACACCCACGTACTCTGGCGGAACTTCGAGACCAATTGACGCACGAGTAGCTGCAAATCGATGTTTAATACATCCACAACCTCGTAAAGTCTCTACCACACCGGCTTCATGCTGTTCTACAGACAAGAGGCGCCGCCATCCGTTATTAGATAAGTTCTACCAGCGGTGACTAATTTTTCGTCCGGTATCATTCATGAATTATGTGTGGTGCAAGTGATGAACAATTGTTTTGTTTATTTCCTCAACGGGACATTATGAAACGTAGAGGTAGGGAGCCCAACAATACCTATCGCGATAAAAAATGTCATGTCTCTGTCTAGACGCCAGATTAAATTAATTGAGAGTCCTCAGCTGATTTCGAGCCATTATATTTACATGGCCCGGGGATATCAAAAAATGTGAATTCTACAGTTCCAGTTCTTGTAGCTCGACGATGGTCTTTAAATCATTTGAAATATTGAAATGAAGGTCTGTAATTAATTGAATTTTTATGTACCTCAAACGGTTCCCCTATTGCTATTGGAATTCCCGTTTTGCCTATGTTGCAATTTTTTCTTTATATATTGATGAGAAGGTTGGAGAGGTATTGATTAGTTTCGCTGTGTACATAGTTTCAATGTCATGCAATTCTCAGCCTTAATATCATTATTGCTTTCCTGGGGAGGAAGTGTAATGTGTTTCAGCTCACGTGATATCTAATAACGCTCAACTTCTTTATTTTTGGAATGAATAACTTGAATTAATATTCGTTTTCGCGCCCGAAATATTAAAAGTGACCCCGACTTTAAGAGTTTGAAGGAGAGACGGAAAACATCGTGCTTGATCATTGATCATGTTGGCGATCCATCAAACTGCCATTTGCACGAAGTTTCCCTTGTAATATATGACTACCCTGATAGAGAATTCCTTGTTTGAGTAGGCTGGCTTGCTACTTAAAGAAAAGTGGGGGAAATTATCTTAAGGAGAATTTCCTGTTCTGTTAATAATCTAGCAGAATTTCCGCACGATTACATGATTTAATTCTTATGACGGAAGCAATTAACATTCATCGGTCTTATCCCAGGTTAGTTCATTTTTTTAGAACGTAATGCACTTAGAGATCCACAACCGTTTTTCAATTTTTGATGATGCAATACTTTCATCTTTGATCCACTGTACCGAAGTAAAATTTTTTTATTGGGTAACAAACACCACATGATCCTTAAAACTAAAAAATGATTCTTCGATATTCTTATTCACCTGAGAAACGGAAATAAGACTTTTGAGGTAGCATTTTCGTATTGGCAACAATGTCATTAAAATCTCTTGACTGAATTTTAGTGATTATTTACTTAGGTAAAAACATTATCAGTGCCCAATTTAGCACTTGTTTCTAATTCAGTGGCCGGCGCGTGTATAAACAATATGTTATTCATCAAAATGCACATATATGATTTTACTTATCTTCGTGAAGTATGAAAATATTTTCATGACATTTTTATCAAATAACAAAGGTGCTATTTTATTACATAGCACGATCAGAATACAGCGCTTATATCGCGAAAGATATTAGGTGACTGTTAGGAAGTTTTCACTGTGGAGCTTTTAATCATCCTATATTTTGAACATAAACCAAAGTTATTTTGATCCACTTTAACCCAACAGAAAGAAAGGATTTGATGCATTTGCCTTTCAATGACCATCTTTTGGGAGATGTAGTTCGGTAACTAGCCCGTAGTCCTTTTACAGGTGGAATTTCACTACAAGTAATAATCCCACACAAAACAAAATAATTTAGTCATCTCTCTTTTTGTAACTTATTCATTCCTTCCACATAAGAAATTGGGAACCGTCTGCCTCATGACGTTCCATCGTTACTGTCTGGAGATACTTGAAACCAGAAGGAGGCATTTTGGGGCATGTTTAACGCCTGTGTACATTGGGTTATTTGCCTTTATTTCGTTTCATTTCTTATATGGTATTACGATATTCGCGCAACGAATCTCTCCTTATGTCAGCGTTTGACCACACCCATGAGCATCTAGAGCTGTGATGATTTGCCGTCCCTAATTTTGTCACTGGTTCTAGAACACCAGAACCCAGAGGATATACATATGTCACATGCCTGCTTTGCCAAAATATTCTAACTAAGACCCAGCCTTACACGGGTCACAAGCCGCACCATAAACCACCCTATGGCCTTGAAGATCAGTATCTTCTGCAACACATGCTTAAATGTAACTGAAATGCATATAAAGGATAACAGGCAACGTGACAGCAATAATTATGCGGAAGAATCCCATGTCTTCAGTTCGTAGCGCATCAGGTTCCATATTTGAAATATCTCACTCAATATCGATGGGATCCGTAAAAGAAACTACAGTATTTGTAAGTTGGATGCCCACATTCAACAGATGATTTATGCACATGGTTTGAAACGCAACTAAAACGAGATGTGTGCTTACGCTCAGGTACTTAAACATAATTCAATGATCGAAACAGAACGAGTGTGTCACCCAGTTGAAAGCTCCGTTTGAGTTTCCAGCAAAGTGGATTTACGTGAGGGTAGAATTAATATGGAAGCTGAATGAGTTATTTGCTTTGAGAAGACAAAACTCATTAAAGTGACATATCGCATTTGAGCTCTCCTGCTTTGCGCGGTATTGCGGTTTATTGCATAAATGGATTCAACTGATGACCAGTATCAGCGTGCTTGTTTTGAGCGTATGATGCGATGGCCTACATTCAGTACTCAAAAAAGTATTGAAATTAGATAATAAATAGTTGCTTTAATAAACAAGTTAGTAAAATCATGCAATGCATTGATTACGATACACTTTCCAAAATACCAGAAATTATTACTCAAGTTATGGGGATAATGGCTGTGGAATAAATCTCGCTCCTGTGTCCTGACCTTTGACCCCATTTCGATGATATTCAACAGAACCGGCTCAGTACACCTCAAGAATAACATACTAAAGTTTTGTCGCAATAGAAGCAGTTTTACGCAAGTTATGATGAATAATGGTTGTGGAATAAATCTAGCTCCAGTGTCCTGACCTTTGACTCCATTTCGTTGATATTCAACAGAACCGGTTCACTATACCTCCCTACTACATACTAAACTTTTGTCGCAATACAACCATTTTTAGGTAAGTTATGATGCACAAGGGCAATGGAATATATCCCGCTCTTATGCCCTGCCTGACCTTTGACCCCATTTCGCCTATTTTCAATAGGGTTCATGCCCAGGTGGTTCCCTACCACATACTAAACTTTCATCGAAATCCAACCATTTTTACGCAAGTTATGACGCATAAGAGCAATGGAATGGATCCCGCTCCTATATGTGTTGGCCTTTGACCCTGCTTCGCCCATTTTCAATAGGGTTTGTCCCCAGGTGGTCCCCTACCACATACTAAAATTTCTTCGGAATCGAACCACTTTCACGTGAGTTATCGTGCGGACGGACAGACGGACGGACAAAGCTGGAGAATATACGCTTCTTCAACCTGCGGTTGGAAAGCGTAAAAATATATTTTTCTAACACTTCATTATTTCTTATGTTGGATACCACTGAGGTGCTGATGACCAGGCAATAGTTACACGATGAGGCAAATCATTACAGCGCATGATGTCAAAAATACACAAAAATGCGGATATTTATGGGATGAAGATAAATAAAAATAAGATAAAACTAATAATAATAAGGAAGGATCCAAAACAGGCTTTCCTTGAAATTGAAGGACAATAAATCGAACAAGTTAAATCCTTTTGCTATTTGAGTCAAATTATTACTGAAAATGTGAGATGTGAAAAGGAGATTAGAGTAAAACTGTGGATGGCAAAAATAGCCTTTAGAGAAAATCAAAGACTACTGACAGCCAAAATTATAGATCTAAAAATGAGGAAGAGAATTTTAAAGGCATATGTTTGGCCAATAGCTTTCTACGGTTCTGAGACATGGACATTGACCAAGACGAAAGTGAAAAGGCTGGAAGCATTTGACATGTAGGGCTATATAAGAAGGGAGAGAATAAGCTGGCTCGGGAGAAAGACTAATGAGGAGGTCCTGGAAAGAGTTGGAGAACCCAGATATCTGATCAACATGCTAAAAAGAAGAAGAATGTTATGGATGGGACGCATATTGCGCCATGGAGGCCCGAATCTGAAAGTTTTGGAAGGGAAAATCCAAGGCAAGAGGACGGCCAAGGAATAGTTTTGTGGCACAGTTACTTCAAGGTCCTAGAACAAGGACATACTAGGACTTGAAGAGAACGGCGGAGAATAGAAAGGAATGATGAGACAAAGTACATCTACTTAACAACTAGTCCTTGGACTAAGTAATCAAGAAGACTCCACCCGACGGAAAAAACAAATGCAGAACGTAAAGCGGTCTCTTTATAATAGCCAATCAGAGTATAGGCGAAAACTTTTCTGTGTGCTCCCCTTATCCAATGGGGTATAGGCAACTTGAAAGGATCCGAATCAGCGGCCATGTTACAACCTCCTCCTTTGAATTGGAACACCGAATTCCAATTCCACCTAAATAACTCTGGCTGCCAGATTTAATTCTGGGATATTTATATTTATCGTGCTTCCCAGAATGAAATATATTGTGTCTCCTAGACTACTTTTCAGGTAACCACGGAAGTATTTGCCATTTTCGGTGACTGAGACAAAGTATAACACATACGTAGTATAAAAGCACTTTATTCATCAGAATAATTACCATGGGCATTAACAACGTTCTGTCAACGTGTTAACAACTCCTATATACCCCTGCGAAAAAATGCCAGGTCATGGGAAGAGAAAGCGTTTTGGAGGGCAGTGTGTAACTCAAAGTTGGAGAAGTCGTGTCCACGCAAATTATTGTCGAGCGAAATAAACAAGTGATACTCTGAAGGACAGATACCTGAATGATATGAAAGCTCCAACACAAGTTCTTTGACAGTGTTTCTTGTCAATGAAGCGTTGTGGGCACAAGTGTTATCATGGAGAAGCAGAACTCACTTTCAGTGCTGCTTCCTCCTTTTTCAGTTTTAGTTGTCCACAATACACTGCAGTGTTGATGGTTTAGCCGCTTTGCAAGAGTTCATAATGAACAACGCCACGTGTTGTCTACCATACACACAGCATAACTTTACGTGGATGTAGTGCTAGCTTTGATGTGTGAGGAATTGAGTTCCGGTGGACAACCAATGTCTGGAACGATTTAGGGGTGCTGTACTGGACTCACTTCTGATCACATGCGAGTTCCCTATACAAAAGTGGTTCCTTGTCATAGCGAGACATCAATGGAAGACAAACTGAGATACGTTGCTGTTTATTCACTGCATACATTTCGTAGGGGACCCACTTAGACAATTTGTATGACTTACCTATTTCATGCAAATGTCTTCGTATGGTTTCCTCACTAACTCTAAATGACTGGGCTAGTTCCTGGTATATTTGGCTACTGTCTTGCTCAATAGACACTCTCAGGGTTTGATTTTCAAGGCTGACAAGACGATCACTCCGGGACTTATCTTGAAGGGATTCATCTCAATCTTTGAACTTTCGAAGCCAATTTCGAAGCGACCCTTCGCAATATCTGCCCCGAATGCTAAACAAATGAGAAGAGTTGTTACTGCAGCAGATGGACTGATTTTATGTTTATGTAATAAACATCCACGAATGACCTAAACCGATACCGCCATTGTAATCGCACGTCTTTCCACTACCAATCTGCTTACTCATCTGATTCATATCCGCAGGGCACCTTGGTATTTAAGCTGACGACATACAGCGGGCGGAATGACATTTCTCCTCAAGTTAAGGTGTTTCTGTTGCTCCCTCGAAAAACGGCAAATATTTTTGTGGTTACCTGATACAATAAAGCGTTCAAATAATAAAATATTTTACAATCATTTCCTGGGGAGAAAACAAGAGCGTGCATGTAAAGGAAAATTGTAGATGGTTCAGATCTGGCGAAAATCTGAAATTCAGCAAATTTGGTTTCGCTAGTAACGATTAATATTAGTACCTTTTCAGCTTACCTTTTGCTATAGCTTAATAATTATATGTACATATGTAGTTATTCTCCGTAATATTTTATGCATCAAACACCACAGAATTCTGAACATTTACAGAAACTTGTTGCGAAACTATCCACAGAGTAATGGTTCTGAACATGTGTTTTTCTTTAATTATGTTGTTCCACTTTATTATAAGTGACAAAAAATATCTGAAAGATAGTTATAGTTTTAAATGTGACTTCAGGTCCTCTAAATATATTGGGTTTGTGCAAAAATTCTACCCGTTTTTGTAATAGATGTAAATTGCTATCGGAGTAGTTACGTCACAGATGACGCTGCGATGCCGAATTTTCGGCAAATAAAGCGCGGAGCAACAGAGCATATAGAGGCACTAGGTTTGTCCGAGTAAGTTACACGTAACGGAAATCACGGACGGTGTAACATGGCATGCAATAAGGATCACATTAGACATTGTCTACTTTACGAGTTCGATAAAGGAAGTACTGCGGCCGCAGCTTGGCGCAACATCTGTCAAGTGTATGGGGAGGATGCAGTTCATGACAAAACATGTCGCCGTTGGTTTCGGAAATTCAGAGACGGATACAAACGCTGTAAAGAGCAACCACGTACTGGACGTTCATCCGTGGTTTCTGGTGAGGAAGTGGACCAAGATATAACACAAATGACCTTCATCAAACCGTTCCAGAATTAGCAGAAACGTTGTCGGTACACAGAGCAACAGTCTAAGGATGCATACGCTTGGGTTCATCACCAAGTTCGATAAGTAGGTTCCGCACCAGCTTACTGAAAAGCAACAGAAGGAGAGAATCCGTACCTGTGTTTCTTTGCTTTCTCGTTACAGAAATGTATCGTTTTGAGGACGAATTGTAATGAGTGATGAGAAATGGGTATTGTACCGTAATGTAAAACGTCGACGGACTGTGTGCAAAGGTGTGGAGCTTGCTCCATCTACCCCAAAAAGGGGACTGCATCCCAAAAATAGTTTTTTTGAGTGTTTGGTGGGATGTCCAGAGAATAATCCACTGGTAGGTTTCGGCACCTAACCGAACGATAAATGCTGACCTCTACTACCAAGATTTGGACAGACTGCAAGAGCAACTGACATTGAAGCGGCCAGCACTCGTTCATCGCAAAGGCGTGATCCTTCATCATGATAACGCCAGACCTCATGCTGCTTTAATCACTCGGCAAAAATTACTGGACTATTGGTTGGGCCGTGTTACCTCACCCAGGGTATTCCCCTGACCTGGCACCTACAGACTACCACCTTTTTCGATCGCTACAGAACGCCTTCGCTCTGCAAACCTTCGATGATGAATACGATGTGAAAACAGCATTACATGACTTATTTGACTCTAAAACACAGGAGTTTTTCCAGCGTGGGATTCTCCTACTCATAGACAGATGGCAAGAGATCAAACAGAATGATGGCAATTTTGTGAAATCCAAAGTACGCTATTTGTTGTGCTCTCCTCCTTCCTTCGTAACCTACAAAAACGGTTATATCTTATGCACACACCCAATGATTTCTCTCTAAGATCTCAAGCTTGTTACACACGAGATCCTGCAGGAACGAAGCACATATTTCAGATCCGTGAAATATAATTTGCTCATAATATCTTAAGTTCGTTACCCGTGAGATATTTTTTGTAACGTACCACTAAATCAAAGTTTGCCCATAAGATTCAAATTTGTTACTGGAGAGAAACTTCAAAAAGGAAGTATTTCAGGTACTCGAAATCTAAGTTTCCCATAATATCTAAAGTGGGCTATTCGTGAGGTACATCAAGAACAGGACATCTGCTCCACCAAAGGGACAAAAGTATGGACTATCGCGATCAAGATTACGATTATAAAGAAAAGAATGCTTTTAGTGTGAAGTATAGAAGCCAAGATAACACAGCACAAATAGACACTTTCGCTGTACAAATAGTTGGAAAACCTTTACCATTACAGACTGATGGAAAAGATGTTTTCCATTATCACATGTAAAAGTGGAAGTATCCTTGGAAATAAATGTAGAAGTAGCCCTGGAAATAAGTTGCACGCAAATACGTTTATCTGCCACATAATGGAAAAACTGCATGCTAGGCGGAGTGTAAGTGTTAAAATTATATTTGCATGACCACGACATAAAAAGATTCTTAGTGGCACAATACGCACCGAAGCGCCAAAACATTATGACCATAGATGAAAGAGTAACTTCGTGCAAATGTGTCAAATGAAATAAAAACTTCACCGTGTTTATACGATATTTAATAAAAGATGAAACTATTTACAGATTAAAATACCCCACTAGCACTTTCGGGGCAACAATCACCCCATCATCAGGTGGAATAGAGGAGTAATTCAGCACTCGCTTAGCTTTTTATAGGAGCGCAGTTAGTCCGGAAATTTAGTGTTGCACCTGATGATGGGGTGAATGTTGCCCCGAAAGTGCTAGTGGGGTATTTTTAACTGTAAATAGTTTTATCTTTTATTAAATATCGTATAAAGACGGTGAAGTTTTTATTTCATTTGACATTATGACCAGTACGTCATTATGAAAATCAAAGCAACTGCAGGTAAACAACGACGCGTGTGAAGGTTATTAAACGGTATAAATAACTCCTGATACCGAGCTTTGTTAATCAATGTTATTCAAATGGGAAAGTCCGAGGACGTAAGGGAGTTCGGCAATTGTAAAATTATAATGGCCAGACGATTGGGTCACAGCACTTCCGTGACGGCAAGCCTTGTTGGGTGCTAACAATTATCCGTGTGGTTAGTACAGGGTGCGCCATATAAGAGAGGCCCGATTGTAATGAACGACAACAGTCAGGCGATGCTAATATACATGGTAATGAATAGTTGAAATGACAGAAAACAGGAGTAATTTACCTGCGTTTACAACAATTGCTGAAAGTGCTGTCCTCCGACATCAAGCCACAGCTGCACACGACGAAACATGTTTGTAACGCGCCACGACTCATCGGCAGTAATCTGGGCTATGGCATCGGTAATGCTTACTTTTAATTTATCAAGGGTGTGAGGATTAGTTGCGTACACTTTTCCTTTCAATGCTCACCACAGATAAAAATCAGAGGTGGATAGATCGGGTGATCTGGGTGGCCATAGTCCCATCGATACAGTTCTGTCCTCCCCAAACACTTCATGTACAGCACGTAGACTGTTCCGCTCAGTATGAGTCGTTGCATCATCCTGCTGAAAGAAAGCATATGTTCGCTCTTCTTCTGTAAGTACGGCAACAAGTGGGTTGAACGGTTGTTGAACATTGCGCTCCGAGTTGATGTCAGTGAAAAAGAATAGGCCAACTATCCTCTTCGCAAACACAGCACACCAAACTCCTACCTTTTGACCGTACAGAGGAGTCTCCACTGTCCGTCTGGGATTCGTTTCGGTTTAAATCCTGCTGTTTTGCGCATTGACATACTCGGACAGATGAAACCATGCTTCATCTGTCATGTAATAAAGTGTTGGGTTCATTTCATCTCTGACAATGGTCTCCTGAAATCCATTGCATCCATTATTGCATCCGTTTTGCATAATCAGGAGTTTTAGGTTCTTGGAGTGCCATAACTTTGTACGGCCGTTGGAGACCATAATCGACAAATCGACTTCCGAGGACTTTGTAACATCACTGTGCAAACATTCTTGATATTGTCTTCAGTACGAATTGTCTTGGGGTTGTTTCTTTTCGTGTTGCACACCGTGCCGGTTTCACTAAATTTCCGGACTAACTTCTCTACCACTGATTTCGCCGGTGCTGCACAATGTGGAAATTTTTCTGTAAAAAACTCAACATACTACATTGTATCAGTTATATCTGAAATACTCTTTCACAATAAAACATCCGCTGTTCGGTACTTAAAACCATTTCCGTTGCCTTTGTTCTCTCTTCACTTACACTTATGACCGCGTACCTATACTGCTCTGGTTGTGACTAACCACTCCGGAGAATTCCTTTGCAGTTGTACACTCAGAAACCGGTTAGAAGTGGAACAAAGCGGTTTTAAAATGGAAACCCGCCAAAAAACTTTAACCCGCTTAACAACGTCTGGCAACTGGGCCTCTTTTATACAATGCACCCTGTAAATTCAAAAACTGGTTTGAGGAGGGAGAAACCAAGAACAGCCTGCAAAGTATGGACCCACCACGATTAATCGATGCTGGAGGGAAGAGATGACCATCGTGTATTATCCGAGCCAACAGAAGGGATACTGTGGCGCAACTAGCCAGTAATTTGAATTCTAATGACAGGAGTAATGTGTCATACACCGGACCCTGCTGAAAATGGAGCTGAATAGCCCGCTTCGGGTAGAAGTCTGCACGGGCCGGGTTTTTCTCCAGACACTTACGGCCGGGTCAAGTAGATCCATTCTTTTTATCGCAATGGTGAAAAGAAGAAACTCGTGTTACTGGATTTCCTAATCTGTGTAACTATTTTGCTGGCTTTACTTACTTCCTTGACATAGTCCAAGGCGTAATTATATTCGCAAGGAGAAGCACTCAAAGAGTCTTCACCATCTATAAGTTATGAAAATGATAAAAACACTTAGAGGCTTGTTAACAAAAAAATACGACCCCCAGCAAGTGTGTGTGTGTATTTTGTGTAGTGGGAACCGTGGGGTGCTTGCAGTGGAGTGGGGGAGTGTGTGCGTGTGTTTGTACGAGAGAGTGGGACGACATCGAGTGTTTCTCCTATCCCTAAACCATATAGGGATTGACTTTTGTGGTGTTACCTCTTGCTAATAGAGAAAACGAGAGATTCTCAAACCGTTTAATCTGCTTTTTCTCTCTTTAAAGTTTATGTTCTTCAATAATTGGCGAAGTTTAATATTTTTTGGATTACATTCGACTAAGTACTTTCTATATCTCATTTCATTATTCAATTTTCACAAATTAATATAATGCAATAGAAAGACAAAATAATACAAAATGGCACATCACAGGCTGAAATGACCTAAATAATAAATGCAACTGACCGGGCCGTGCTTAAATAATAGCTACAGTTGATCGGCCGGACTGGGTTCACCGAAAAGCCCGTGCAGACCTCTGGCTCCGGATAGTGCCCATGCTAACTTCGGTCCACCGTCGAAAGCTTCTACAATGGGCACGCGAACATCTAACCTGGAACTTGGATAATTAGAAAATTCTCGTGTGTTCCTATGAATCTTGTTCACTGTTGCATATGTGAACCACCAGGTACTTGTGCGCTGCTTACTTGGGGAAAGTTGGCAACAGGATTGACCATGGTACAAACACAAGTCGATGGTGAAAGTGTGAAGCTTTTGGCAATGTTCTTCTGGAAAACTCTAGGCCCAGTCATTCGTGTGCAGAAAGCTATGACGTTTATCACCTGCCTAAACATAGTTGCATACCAGGTGCATTTGTTCATAGCAAAGGCATTCCCCTTTAGTAGTGCCTTTAGGAGTATAAAGCTCCATGCCACACTACCACTATCGTTCGAGGATGTTTCGCGGAACATAAGGAAAACTTTCGAGTGTTGCCCTATTTTCCAAATTCATCAACCCTGTCGAGCATCTGTGGGTTGTGTTGGAGCAGCAAATCCGATCTGCGGCAGCTTAGCCACGTAACTTCCAACAGTTAAAGAATCTGCTGGTAAGGATTTAGTACCAGATGCCCCAAGACGCATTTATAAATTTTCAGTGTCCACCTTCGCCGGAGAGGAGCTGATTTGGCAGCACGTGGAGGACCAACAACATATTAGGCTGGTGGTCCTAATATTTTGGCTCGTCAGTATATGCGGAGCAGCAGCAGAGAGTTGCTCTTATAAAATAATGCTACAAACACTTCGTTTTCGACATTATGTCCGTACGTGAAATTCAGGGAAACATGCGCCTTAGACGACGGCGCAATTCTTACAAGAAAGTAACAGTTTAAATCACAGAACTACATATATTGTCGCAAAAGGAGATTGTGTTAAGCATTAACTTATGTATAAAACAGTCAGCACACTCTTTCTAAACAAAAAAAAAAAAAGATGGAAACACCAAGAAGCAATTATCGAACCTAAATGAAAATGTGTATGTGCAGTGTATATATAGGTGAAAATCCTCCAAATACGTGGTCAGTAAATAAAATAAAATGTATTTATTTTATTTTATTTATTTAATGTATATACATACACTGAAGTGCCAAAAAAACTGGTATTGACGAGCTTATGCAAAATACAGAGCAATGTCACCTGTGCGCGTACTCGGTTGCGTCCGCCAGTGTGTATATAAAGCGACAGACATCCTTTCCAGCTGTCAGAGCTGTTTTCGGCATGAGAATGACAAGTACCCAGCAAAAACAGTCTTGCTGGGCCAGCAGTGGGCCATTGCTGGCAGCCAGCACTGCCAGCAATGGCCCAGCACTATGTTGCCGCTGCCGAACCGTCAATAAAATGTCCGGGCGGCCAACAGAAGGGCCAGCAGTTCAGGCCAACAGTTGGCACCCCATCAGTTGTCATATGCCACAACAGGGCCATCAGTGGTCCATCACAGGCAGTAGCTGCCACAAGTGGCCCTTCAGTGGCCCAGCAAGCACGTGCCAGAAATGATGGCTAGCCTAATGTGGTCCGCTAGTGGGCCGTTAGTGGCAGCCAGCAACCAGTGACGTAACTGGTGGCTTGCCGAATCTTGTCCGCCAATTTCCCAGTATTAGCCATAATAATAAAAAAAAAAAAGCAAGGATAACCGCAGTTTCCTAACGCGACAATTTTTTTCTACCCTTACGAAGCTTGTGAATTAACGCACTGCGCTGGGGAAATTTTCTCGACAGACAGGAAAAACGCCGTTTGCATGTGACTAGATTCGATCCTGGGCCGTTTACGTGAAAGCCGCGCTCGCTACCGACCGGACTAATTCACGACACTCGAGCTGGAAGCTATCTGTTTGGTATGCAATTTGTAATCGAATGCTTCCCTCTTTCATTTTATAATCATCATCATCATCATCATTGTCAACCATTATCAATCCACTGCTGGACGAAGGTCTCCCCAAGTTTCCTCCACAACGGTCTGTCTTGTGCCAGTCTCCTCCATGTCACCCCTGCATACTTTCGAATTTCATCCACCCATCTCCCATGTGGTCTTCTTCTGGGTCTTTTCCTGTCCCTTGGAATCCAATCTAAAATTTCGGCTGTCCATCGATGATCTGTCCTTCTGGCAGTATGTCCAGCCCATTGCCATTTCAGGGATTTAACTCTGATCATGATGTCTTCCACTCTTGTCATTTTTCGGATCCACGAGTTCCTCTTCTTATCTCTCCTGGTTACACCAAGCATGCACCTCTCCATGCTGCTTTGAGTTGTCTGCAGCCTTTGTATGTCTCTTTTAGTTAAGGTCCACGTCTCTGCACCATACGTAAGCACTGGAAGGATGCATTGATCAAACACTTTTCTTTTAAGACATAATGGCATATTGCTTTTGAAAATTATGCTGTTTCTTCCAAAAGCTCTCCAGGCAAGTTATGTACGCCGATTAATTTCTTCATCAATGTGACCCTCACTTGATATCTGCTGTCCAAGATAAACGTACGTGTCTGTTATCTCCAGCTTTTCTCCATCAATCGATAAATCTTCATTTCTTGTAAAAGCATTGAACATCACTTTTGTCTTCTGAAAGTTCATTTTTAATCCCACTTCTTTACTCTTGTCAGCAAGTTCCTGGATCATACTCTGCAGCTCTGATGGGGTAGTTGCAAAAATGACTATGTCATCAGCAAAACGAAGGTGGGTTAGATAATCTCCATTAATCTTTATCCCCTTGTTTTCCCAGCTCAGCGACTGAAAAACACCCTCCAATGTGGCATTAAAGAGCTTCGGAGATATGGTGTCACCTTGTCTCACTCCCTTTCCAATTTTTACGTGTGTTGTATTTTCAAACAGCCTAATCTTTGCACTTGCATTTTCATAGATGTTATTATTAATATTAATGTTTGCATCTTCAATACCGCAGGTTTTCAGAGCCATTGTAACTGCTGATGGTTTCACCGAATCAAAGGCTTTTTCATAATCGATAAAAGCCATGCACAATGGAAGTTCATATTCCCTCGCTCTTTCAATTAGTTCTCTCAGCACGTGGATATGATCTATTGTGCTGTAGCCACTCCTGAATCCAGCTTGTTCTCTCGGTTGAGCCATGTCCAGTGTTACCTTCAAGCGGTGTGAAAGAACTTTAGTGAAGATTTTATAAACTACTGATAGGAGGCTGATAGGTCTGTAGTTTCCGAGATCCTCAATGTCACCTTTCTTATGTAGCAGGATCATTGTAGCGGTGTTCCAATCCTCAGGAATCTTTCCTTCATTAAGGCATCGAGTGAAAATTTGGGCGAGTACTGTTTCGATTTCTCCACTTGCTTCTTGTATGATGTCTACAGTAATTCCATCTTCTCCTGGAGCTTTTCCTCGCTTCATGTTCTTGATTGCATGTGCAACTTCTGCTGGAAGGACTGGAGGAACTCTGGTACTGGTATCTTTCATGATGTCTGGAGTGCATATATCATCTCTTTCATATAATTTGGAGTAGAAATCTTTCACTCTTGTCAAAATTTCGCCTCTATTTCTTGTTACAGAACCATCTTCTTTTCTCAGTGCCATAATCTGTTTTCTTCCCTTACTGAGATGTCCCTTTGCTATCTTTAGGCTTTGGTTGTTTTCAATTGCTTTCCTCACTAGTTCACAGTTGAATTTCCTTACGTCTTCAGTGATACTTTTTCTTACTGTCTTGCATAGCTCTATATATTCCACTTTGGAAGTCACATCTTCTTTAGTTGTCCTCATCTCTCTTCTTTTTTGCATCAACATTTTGGTTTTCCTGATAATTTGTTCACATGCAACTTGTTCTTAGACCCAGCTAATTTTGTTGCTGTTTCCATAAGAGCTTTGGTTACTTTTCTGTTAACTTCAGAGATTTCCACTTCTTCCGATGTTAGGCCTTCTAAAGCAGAGAACCTGTTCTTCAGTTCTAACTTGAAGGTATTATGGTGTTTTTTAAGGTTGGTTATGTCAATAGATTTTGTTTGTCTTATGAGCTTGCCACGTTCAAGTTTAGTGTTGAGGTGCATCTTACATCTCACCAATCTATGGTCACTACCTGTGTTGAACTTGTTTAGCACACTGCAGTCTTCTATGACGAATTTTTTGTTACACATAATAAAATCAATTTCACTTGTCGTCCCATTTGGATGTCTCCATGTCCATTTCCTGTGTGGCTTTTTCTTGAAGAAGGAGTTCAAGATGAAAAACCCTTCTGCCTCTGCAAACTCAACGAGAGTATTTCCACGCTGGTTTCTGTTGCCATGACCGAATTTACCTACTGAAGTTTCATTCTGTTGCCGTTGCCCTATTTTTGCATTGAAATCTCCCATAATTATTTTCAAGTGCTGCTTACCTTTATTATTTAGATGACAAATTTCCTCATAAAATTCTTCAATTTCTTCTTCAGGATGACTTGTGGTGGGTGCATAAGTTTGAATAATCTGAGCCTGGTATCTTTTCGAGAGTTGGATAACAAGTCGTGCAGCTCTGTCAGAGGAACTTTCAACTTCTACAACTTTATCCTTCAGTTTCTTGTTTATTATAAATCCAACACCACTAGTTCTGCCAGTATCTGTCCCACGATAGTAGAAGAGATGTCCACTTTTCAGTTCGATGAGATCTTCTCCTTTTCTCCTTACCTCACTTAGCCCCACGATGTCCCACTTGATCCTTTGTAGTTCCTCTTCCAATTCAAGAAGCCTTGAATCAGAAGATAGGGAGCGTCCATTGTAAGTAGCCAAGGTCAGCATCAGATGGCAGCCTAGTCCGGTCCTCCGGGGATTCTTAGCACCCTCTGCCTTCATGTCGCACTGGCCGCTGCCTTGGCCAGGTACATTCCAGCTGCCGGAGACTGAGGGCCAAGATTTAAGTTGTGGAATCATTTTGGAGGGGTTTGGCCATAACTCACCACGCTGGCCAAGCGGGTTGGTGAGTGTGGGATAGCATTTCCTCTAATCCCGATGGTATAGTTATACCGCTATTGGGCGGTCGTCAGAGCCCCTTTAGTGGGAACAGGATGTACCACGAGAAGGCGGGGTTGACATTTGTCAAGGAGAGGCTGTGATGTTACGCATCACCTGACCTTACATCCCCATTTTATAATATTGCGAGGTATTTCTCATAAAAGTCAGTTTCATATAATTGATAAATGAATTTTTTCAACGTAACGATAGTTTTTTTTTTTTTTTTACGTTAAGGGAACTTCACTTATTTTCAAGGCGTGTACATATTTAGAGTCGCTTTCCAAAGTTTTGTACTGTCCTTGCCGTCTTGAAAAGAGATTGTTGAATAAATATATATTTACCCGGGTTCATGTCACTTTCTACATTTTTAACGTTGTGTCTTTTCTTTCCGTTGTCCGAAGCTACATTTGTTTTAAAGAGTAAAAGATATTTTATTTTACTTCTCGTTATTTTTATAAGCGAATTCCTCCCAGTCTTGTGTATTCAACCCATGGATGAGTACACCACATAGCGTTGCTTTTTTTTTCTTTCAAATAATTAATAAATTTTGTACGCGTATAATTCTTTTTTTTCAACAAACGCTATTTTAATGGTTTTCCAGGATATGTGTTTCAAGCGGTTTCAAATTTTTTCTTGTTATTCATCCACTCCATTCCATGAACTGCTATTCATGGGAATGGAGTGGGTGTATTTCATGGCTGTAATCTAGTATTTCACAGCTTAATCTGATATCTTCGTCGACGTAAAATTTCATTAGGAAATTAATTCGCCTCTCCACATATGGATTTTTTTCTTAACACCCACTAAAATAACACGATAGCGATAGCGTCGTCTTCAACTAACTGGTACCATGAGAGACACAGCAAGTGTTGCTTCTGCGCATGCGCAGTCCCGATGCTTCCACCTGCTGTTGGGGGTTGCATTGGTTGCCAGCAACGGGCCACTAGTGGCACTTGCTTGGAGGCCCACAATACACGGCGATGCTGCAGGGCCATCAATGGCTCGCCAACTGATAGCGCTGCCACCAACGGACCACTACCGGGCCGTGAGCGGCAGATTTCAGCCAGCAGTGACCCATCACTGCCAGCTGGTGGCCAGGAGTTTCCCAGCACTTGTGTTTTTGCTGGGTAATAACGAGTTAAGCGATTTTCAGCGCGGTGCCATAGTTGGCGCTCGTGAGATAAACCATAGTATTTTGGAGGTAGAAACGAAGTTCGGATTTTCACGGACGACCATTGCAAGGGTGTTCCGTGACTACAAGATTTCCAGCAAAACCTCCAACCTACGATAGCAGTTTGGCTGTAAAAAGACATTGGTTGAATGTGACGATCGTCGGCTATCAAGTATTGTTTCACGCGATAGGCGTGCAACACTCTCGCAGATATCATCGAAACTCAATGCTGGAGCCTCAACAAGCATCAGCGTCCGGACTGTGCAACGTACTCGGCACGATACGGGCTTTGGGAGCCGACGCCCAAGTCAAGTCCCCTTGATGGGTGCAAGACACAGAGCTATGCGCCTCGCTTCGGGCGCGGCAACACCGCCACTGGACACTTGATGATTCGAAACAAGTAACCTGGTCTGACGAGACGCGTTTCCAACTGTATCGGGCAGATGGAAGGGGCTTCGTGTGTGGCGCAAAACCCCATGAAGCCATGGATCCCGCCTGTCAACAGGGAACTGTATCGGCTGGTGGATCCGTAATGGTATGGGGTGTGTTTAGCTGGACTTCACTGGAACCCCTGGTACGTCGACGAACGTCGGGGACCGGCCGACGTTATGTGCGCATCCTTTCGGACGAGGTACACCCGTTCATGTCCTGCATTCATGCTGATGAGTTGGGCCTGTTCCAACAGGAAAATGCACCTCCACACAAGTGTCGGCACGCCACATTATGGTTAGAGGAACATTCATCTGAGTTTGGGGTGTTGCCATTCCCACCCAAGTCTCCAGATCTGAACGTGATAGAACACATTTGGGATGTCATGCAACGCGCTATCGAACACAGGAATCCGAGACCTCGGAATACACCCGAATTGTGGAACGCTCTGCAGGAAGTATGGTGTGCATTGCGTACAGCATATTTCCAGAAGCTAGTGGAGTCCATGCCTCGTCGTATGTCCGCAGTCCTGCGCTTCCGTGGCGGACCTACCAAGTTTTAGAGTGGTGTACAAGTTTTTTCTGGCAATTCAGTGTATATAGGGAAGGAAATGATTGCAATTCCAGAGCAGTTGGGCCATTTTTAATAGTGAAACAAATCAGTACGTTGTAACGCCACCTCTGGCTGAGATATAAGCGGTTACCTGCCGTAGCATAGACGTATGGAGTTCGCGAATACTGTCATCACGTATTAAATGCTAGATGCTGTCCAAAGTGAGAGCCAGTTTGCCGATATTCCGGGATGTGCGTAGGTGGCGCCCTGTTATGTCCGGAACATGTTCGATCGGGGAGAGGTCGGACGACAGGGCTGGCCATGGAAGGATGTCGACATTACGGAGGCAGATGTGGTAAAGCTGGGCCGTATGTGGTCCGGCATTATCTTGTCAAAACATTGTTCGATTATGCTGCGACAGGAATGGCATTACTAGAAAGATCATAGGATGTCGTCGACGTACAGTTGAACCGCGAGGATGGTATGGAGGACTATGAAGTGCCTGCCATCGTAGGAATTGCTCCCCAGACAACCACTCCCGCTTGCGATCCGTGTGTTATTAAACAGTAAAGGCAAGATCCGTGCGCTGGCCGTTCTCGTCTCCAGACACGTATGTGCTGGTCATGTTGATCGGGCCAGACCCCGATGCAATCAGTGCCGGCGATCCCCATTGGTCAGTGGTAGGATTCGGAGTGACCTCCTGGAATGTAGTCCTCGTGCCGCAAGTCGTTTGGCAGCGGTCCGGATTTCTACTTCCGTACCTGCAGACGACGCAACATAGCCACGGGTTGTGGAGAGAGAAGAGATCGGTTCCGTGTGGTCCTGATAATATCTCGATCCTCTCGTTCTGTCGTTGACCTCGACCGTCCACATCACGGTCAATTGGCGCATACATCGTCCGTTTGCCGCACCGCTCCGACCCAAACGCCAGGCGATACGGCGAGGGACCAACCGGCATCTAACAGCCAAATTGTACATCCTGTCTCAAATTTTCTCAACTACTCAAACTGTGCATGGATCCGACGTTGAGGCAGTTTCACAGTCCATGGAGGTTAATGCAACAGCATTATTCTCCACGGACTGGTCCTTGCGTGCCTGCTTTTCTCTCGATATACCCTCCTCGATGCGCGATTTCCATGTGCAGGCCACTATTTATTTATTGGTTATTTCTTAACCATTTGCAGATTCGGTTCTGAGGTACTTGCATGCTGAGTTTCACCAGGATCGAGCAAATTTCTCAGAGAGCTTCGTCTTTTTTATTCTTCTTTTGGCAAAGTGTGTATATCTCTACATTGTTTTAGGTACAGACGAATTTTACATACAGTTCTTATCGAAGGAATCCTGTGTTTTTATGTTTTAAGCAGACGTAAAAGAATTTATATTTCGTTTTTCATAGGAAGAATTGATATTCTCGCATCCGTAATTAATCCTCAGCAGTAGACTCTCTTTATCGAAGGCATTTTGAGAACTTTCGCCCGGTAATGTCACCCGAAAATACAATTCTTGGGTAAAAGCAGTTTTATAGAATATGTGTATAAGAAAGTTATTCTGATTACTTCTGCTCTTGAACGGGAAAAATGAGTTTACCAAGTTAATACCTCATGATGATGTGCAGCAAGAATAGTGTTGCGTTCAGAAAAATCTGATCCTCTTCATAAACTAATTACGGATGCCATTTCTGCAAAGAGGAACTTTGCTTTAAAAAAAATTAAAAAAAAGTAATGTCATATCCTGCAGCTACATCCTAAAGCTATAATTTTTTACACATCCTGAGCACTAATGAGACTTCAGTCCGAAAGCTAATTTGTTTCTGGTTGTGACGTCAATTTTTTTTACCATTTATTACCTGATTAGACAGTGTAATGAAACTTGAAAGGAAGGAAAAAGTGTAGAAGAGGAAATTCGTTTCATGTGAAATTCCACCGTGTTTAAAAATATTGCAAATATTGCGATGCTACCTTTTCTGCAAATAATGGCAGTAGAACAAGTGTGTGCTAATAATTTTTTTGGAGAATTACTTCAAAGCTTCATGACAACTTTACATTCCGTTTGAGCTGAGCGAACAGAAAGAACTGACTTCCCTTTTTTTTGCGAGCGAAATTGTTCAGTAATATACATCCCCCATTTAGCTGAAAGGCAGCCACTTTTCCTTCTCTCACTTTGCTAATGGCTTAGTTTTGAAGCCCAAGAAAACATTTCTTTGGAATATCAAACTTGAACCTCAGAGGTTAGCAGCAACATAAATGCAAGCACAGAACTGATAGAATTATAGACGGATATTCAAGAAAATATTTGTACTTCAATGCTGGATAAAAAGTACCTCCCCAGTTTTGTATGTTGTATGTTTCATACATAGGCGGTCCCGAACAGCTTCAATTAGGGGAGAAACAGTTAATATCATGAATAAATTTCTACGCTGCTTCAATCAAATTATTTTACATGATACAACTACATTTACAGTTGATTTTGTAAAAATAAATACGGCATTTGCTGAACACACGCACCACACTAAGAAAGAATGTTCCGCTATTCAAGAAACTTCATGAAATAAATCTCACCCTCGGTTTGTAATTGTTCGAATCTTTCTGAAAAAACGGTAGCTGAACTCATTTCTTCAGTGTCTGTAGTCAAACACATGACTGACCGACTGCTGAAAACGTTCTAGGACTTACCGGGTTTCGAACAACGGTATACTGTATACTTGGATTCGAACTCACCGACTCACTTTAGGGCCATGACATCACAGGGAAAGGTTTCCCTTTTTAGTGACGATACGCGGGAACCAAGGCTTTTTTTTTCTTCGATTGGAGGTTCAACGACCATCGTAAGCAACTCAATGGACTATAAGCAGTCGCTCGTCTCTAATTTAGGATCACTGGTTACAGGGAAGGGAGAGAGCCAGTGCCGCAAGACAAACACAACATCCATGCCTCACCGGGATTCGAACCCGGACCTCTTTCGGACGAATGATCAGAGGCCATCGCTTAGACCACTGCGCCACCGGGTCAGCACCAAGACTTCCTATTGGTTTCCAATGCTGTCGTGTATGACGTCAAACATAATGCTGACCAATTTAGTCCAAGGAGGTCAGAATATACACTGCTGGCCACCCAAAATGCAACACCAAATACGAAGCATCCGATTGGCCTGAAATTCGCAGCATGCGTCGCCCGCGAGAGGACATGCAAACGATTAGCATTGCAGGGAATATGCAAATCATGTGCGCCCGGCACGCCACCGGGAAGCACTATAAGAAGGGTGCACAGAAGGCGGGGTATAAGTAGTGGAAGTGTGTTGTGCTGCCGTACATGTGCGTGGGAAGCTTCCTGGTGCCTCGTCGCAGAATAAGGCAGTCATTTTAGTACGTTTCGGAGTTCGACAGAGGACGAATAGTAGCATATCGCGACAGCGGTTTATCGTACCGAGACATCGGCGCACGTGTGGGACGACATCCAGCCACAGTGAGGCAAGTATGGATTCGGCGCGTGCAGGAGGGGCGGACGGACCAACGTGAGTGATTGCCGCAGACGCAACACACCACCGAACGAGAGGACCGGCATGTTGTGCGGCGGGCATTGACGGCTCGCACCGCCACATCAAGAACGTTAGCCCAGTTATTAGGGTGTGTTGCGCAGCAACCTATGTCAGCATGTATCGTTAGACATCGTCTGCAGGAGCGGGGACTTGTCGCACGGCGCCCATTGCTCCGACTACCATTGACGTTACACCACCGGCGAGTGCGGCGGTAGTGGTCCGTTGAACGCCGTACCTGGACTACGGAATGGCACGACATTGTATTTTACGACGAATCACGCTTCTGCCTGCAACACCACGATGGTCGGATCCACGTGTGACGGCATCGCTGCGAGAGATTATGACGCTTGCATTATGCATTGCCATACCAGTCCGTCGCCTGGCGTTATGGTTTCGGGCACAATTTGATATGACACCCGCACCCCTGTGCTACGCATCGCCGGTAGACTCAACAGCCACCACTGCATCTCCGACGTTTTGAAGCCTGTAGTCCTCCCTTACCTGCAGGACCTGCCAGCGGCCACGTTTCAACAGGACAATGCACACCCGCACGTGGCACGCATAGTGCGACAATTCTTCACGACCCACTAGCTGTCACTGCTGACGTGGCCCGCCTGTTCTCCTGATATGTCGCCCATTGAACACGTCTGGTAGCTGATCGGCAACCTAGTGGCTCGGCAGGCACCACCCGCGGCTACGCCTGATGAACTGTGGCAACGTGTGGAAGCAGCCTGGATCGACATACCCCAAGCCCACATCCAAAGATTCTTTCGTTCGATGCGGCGGCGTGTAGCGGCCGTTATTGCCAGCCATGGGGGCCACACGAACTATTGATGTCTGCGTGTTCCGCAAGTCGCACGGGCCTGCAAGCTCAATCGTTTAATCTTTGTATCTGTTGTTATGTGTCCAGTAAATATGGCTTTGTTATCTCGTGTCCTTCTTGGTGTTGCATTTTGGGTGGCCAGCAGTATTTATATATATATATATATTTTATTGGAGGTTTAACGACCGCCGTGATCAACTCAATGGGCTATAAACAGTCGCCCGTCCGTAATTTAGGGCCACTGACTCCAGGGAAGGGTAAGAGACAGTGCCGTAATACAAACACAACATCCATACCTCACCGGGATTCGAACCCAGAACCCTTTCAGAGGAAGGATCAGAAGCCATTGCTTAGACCACTGCACGAGGTTAGAATAATACTACTGGAGATGTCCTGAGTTTCTTAAGCGTGATGCCGCAAACTGTGGGAATTTGACGTCGTTTACACGATACCTATGTAATTTCAACTGTGTGCATTTTGGAATAGCGTGGTTTTGGGTTGCAGAAACCGTGTTAGTATCAAACCGTAAGGAAATTATACGTCTTGTACGAGTGAAGTTTTCAATTTTCATGTTATGTTTCGTTTTGAATTTGCACTAACATTCATGTATTTCAATTTAAGATAAGAATGGGAAGGCGAGTCGGAATAAGAATTTTATTAATTCAGCATTTTCTCACACATTGGCAGCAAGTTACGAAGCGAAACTGGAAACAATCGCGACGAAAGAAGGTTGTTCGGCCGACACAAAACGCATTGCAATAGCCTTAAAAAATCATCTTTTCCGAACTTTGAAGGCCGTCTCTCGGGGTTGTAGGCTTCACTCAAAGTGGTAGTGCTCCATTAACAAGGGCATCTCCAGATATCTTATTCTAACCTCCTAGATCTAGCCATGTAACATGAGTGACGTCACAAACGGAGGTAACACATCTGTCTAACGCTACGGCCTTGTACTTTATAGATGTCCCTGTTTCTCTCACTCTTTACATGGTACTTGACTAGCAATAACAACAACCAATGATCCTGTGTCGCAGCACCCTCTTACTGGGACAGATTGACAGACGACGTCATGTGATATCAAGCAGAATATCAAACAAGTTTGGTGCAATTAAGTATCGCCACAGACGATGTCATGTAATGTCACGCAGAATATCCAACAAGTTTGATGCATGAAACAGAAGTCATCGCTCTTTCCACGTTTATAAACGTTATAAACGTGGAAAGAACGAAGATTTCCGTTTGATGTCCCTAATCCACGTCACTTGTCTGTATTAATTAAGTTTGATGCAATTAAGTCTCGCCATATTAAATGAAATATATATCAGACGACTGTACAGTTTAAATTTCAACTATTCTGAAGGGGCTGGCTCATTCCATACCACTTTTCAACTTTTTGGATTCTGCTTTAGAAGGAAAAACCATAATACACTGCCGGACAATTGCTAAGGACGGATGACAATAGCAACCATAAAATGGAAGGCAGGAAAATGTGGAAATTAGCATAAGTGCGGGATACAGTAAGACGTGTTGTGTGTATGCAAATTTTGGATTGCCGAACTTGTTCGTGACGTCATAGCGCTGATAAGAGATATAAAGGATTTGACGCGTTTTGACCGTTGTTGTTCAAACGCAGAGTTGAAAGAGAAGGAATCAATTGACGAACTTGCAATTATCAGTATGTCTTCCCGACATCACCTAGATGATTTTACGCGTAGCCGTATTATTGGCAAGATTGAAGAAGGGCGAAAAATAACAGATGTTGCCAGGGAGTTCGACGTCAGCCACAGTGTTGTTTCAAGGCTTTTGAAATCATTTCAAACAAATGGAGAGTGTAGCAAACGTCACGGGGGAGGTCGTGTTCGCAGTACGACACCTGCAGAAGATCGGTACATAGTGCTATTAACAAAAGACACCGGCGCAGCACAGCTAGTGAGGTAGCAAATCAGTTTATGGCTGCTACTGGCAAGCGGATCTCCCGAAAAACTGTCGCCAGACGTTTGCATGAAGAAGGAGGACTATACGCCTGCCGTCCTTGTTGTGTGCATCCCATTGTCCAGACGTCACCGTACCTCCCATTTGCAATGGTGCCATCAACATCGCAATTGGACTGATAACGACTGGTCTGCTGTCCTCTTCTCAGATGAGAGTAGATATAGTCTATCGTCTGATTGTCGACGACAACTGATCTGGCGTGATAGTGGTACTGCATATTGTCCAGCAAACATACAGGAAAGGGACCGATATCCGACATGTAGTGTCATGGTATGGGCTGGCATCATGATCAATGGCCGTACGTCCCTCTATGTGCTTCTAACTGGGACTATGACTAGCCAACGATACATTAATGATGTTCTGCTACCTCATGTTCGCATGTTCCGTGGTGCTGTCGGTGATAGATTCATTTTCATGGACGACGACGCAACATGTCATTGAACAGTCGCTGTCCAGGAGTGTTTTGAGAGCGAGTATATTCAAGGTCTCGTATGGCCAGCACGTTCTCCAGATCTGAATCCCATTGAAAATGTGTGGAATGCTTTGGGGAGGAGTCTTGCTTGTCGCCAATGCCCTCCAATAAACAAGGACACCCTCATCCGTGCACTGACAGAGGAATGGGATAAATTACCCCAACAGCTGCTTGATAATGTTGTGCAAAGCATGACACGACGTATGGAATCTTGAATCGCCCTCGATAGTGGCCATATCCCGTATTGACATCTTACGCCGGAACGCCTGCGGACGGTAATTGCATTTTTTTCACGTTTACGTATTCTGCATAAAATGGCCTGTTTGTCCCTTGAACACGTTCCAAAGCCTTCTTGATTTCAGAGCACAATAAATTGTCATTCTTGTAATGTCTTGGCATTCTGACATTATTTTATTTCACTTGGCATCCAGAAACACTTACTTTTTTATGCACTATATAGCCGTTTATGATCCATCCTTAGCAATTGTCCAGCAGTGTATGTCAAAGATATGATTAATGGAACCAGTTTAATCCGATATGTTATTCATGCGTCGCCATGAATAACATATCGCCCGAAACTATCTGTTGCTATTTTTCTAAATTCTGTCACCTCCCGTTCACAGGTTAACAAAAGGAGAATTAGTACTGAGTCATCGCGCAAAACTACAGATTTGGAATTGACCTTCGGACGTTTAGAGGGCGCAATCACTGTATTATACCACGCAGAAGAGATGCGTTGTCTTATGAGAATGAATGATATTTCACTTTGTTTGGTAGAAACAATTGTGGCTGGAGGTTACTTCTACTACTCTTAACGAGGCTCTGAAAATTCGAAGGACATGTTGGAGGTAGGAATATCTATTCAGTTTAGTCGAGCGATTCGGGCGGCCGTGGTGATTTGTATGTTCGTGAGTCTTATGCGTAATGAGAAGTCTGTAGCTGTATTACAATCAACACTGAACCAGTACTTAGGATCTTTCTTTTAGATTCCTCGCGTAGTCCCCGCCTATCACTACCTTGGACAAACCAGTTTCTTTCTAGTTTGTTGTACGTATTTCACCTTATATTGGTACAGTACTTTATTCTTCTTTCCTCGAAAATGAAGCAAATGTTGTTGGTGGGACCTTAAATCATAGAAATAAAAAAGACGAAAGTGCAAAATTGTTAGCTTCAGCTTCTCAGCTCAAAATTCGATTCGGAGTTTAATGATCACCATGTGCATCTCAATCGATTGTAAGCAGTCGCCCGTTACGAATTTAGTGCCACTGGTTCCAGGGAAGGGAGAGAGGCAGTGCTGTAAGACAAGCACACCACCCATGCCTCACCCGTGACTAAAACCCGAACCCATCTCCGACGAAAGATCAGAAGACAGCGTTTAGTCTCCGGGATGACAGCTAAACATATCTTGTGTTAAACAATGCAATTATCTACAGTTTACAAAAGACAAGTGTTCGCAGACACAGTTACAACTGTAAATTTCCGATCAATTGTTTCGTTATTACTTTAGGCGAAAACAATCATAACATTTGGATCCGTAGTACCAGAGTTGAGGAAATGGCATGATGAAACTGTCGCACTTGCACAATAAGCAACAAGGGGATACTTTTAAATGAAAAGTTATCACGCAAGCTGTACAGGTAAACGGGTAAATCGCTAAGTCCCGTGCTATACAGTTTTTTAATCATTCGAATGAGTTAATTTAGCACATTTTGTTTGAAATTGTGAGCGACAGCATTCGATGAGATTTAACAATTTTAGCGAAATATGATATGTGAAAATTATTTAACGACTGAACGAAAATATTATACATGTGCGAATTTATAAATTAGCACATGTATAATATTTCGGAATTTATTTAGCAGGACTTCAACATTTGTAACATACTTTTAACGCACAAGTGGAAACACAAACATGATTTCATCTCTCGCATCTAAAGCAGGTACGTAGACTTAGTCTATGGGCGCCATTTATCTAGTTTTCTGTTGGTGAAACAAACATTTTTCTAATAAAGCAGTTGCACTTTATTTCTGTGAGTTAATTATGGTTACTTCGCGTGTAACTCTGCAATTAACCCTTTAATAACCATACCGCCTAAAACGCCTGTACGTGCAGATGACCATGGTAGCCCAAACCGCCCGTTTCAACTGAGCAGAATTTCCTACCTCATATGTTTTCTAAAATTGCGCATCCTCTGAGGGATTAACAGAAATTACTCTCAGTAACCAGTGTTGCCACTATACAAAGAACAGAAGCAGGAATTGGTTTTTTTCGAGGGCGATATGACTCACTCTCACAACATCGCACGTGTTCGTTACCCTTGGCAGAATATAGTGATTTCCCCCAGGAAACATCTGACTGTCAATGCATATCAAACCTAAAGATCGGACATTTCGTATCAGCCAGCACTTTCCTTCTTTTTAGCACGTCTTTTGTAAAAAAAGATCGCGCTCATGCTATCGGTTTGTCCGTCCGTCCACCTGTACCCACGAAATCCCTACAACTCTTAGTCCGAATTGAAAAATTCTTTTTGCATTGGTATGCTTGAGATATGCGAATGATGATCCTTCACTTTGTTTTGTTTTTTTACGATGTACAATTTCGCCGCTAGAGGGCGTAAATTCAGATGATGTCGAATTCAAAAATAAGCTTTATTCCACATCTTTGCTTCTAAACATCCGATTGAAAAAAATATTTTATCTTTCAATTCCATTTATGTCAAAGAATATTTTAGATATAGTTACTTTTTCAAGTTACGCATACATTATTTGCTAGGGGGCGTAAAAGTAATTACATTTTTCCCGATAACTCTTTTTCCAAAACTCCGATTTGAATATTTTTTTCTTCAGCGGATACATCTCCCGATGGAAAAAAATTGCATATAATTTCTTATTTTTGGTAAAGAATACTTTGGCCACCAGGAGGCGTAATTGTTAATTTTTTTTCTTCTGATGTATTTGTCATAAAATCTAAGCTTCTAAAATATCGATTGAAAAAATATTTCGTATACTTAAGCCAGTCACATCGATAAACCGCTTAGGAATATTTTCTTCCTAAAATATTCCACAGTTTCTCCGTCAGGGGGCGTAGATGTATATATTATTTTTGTCAGTGTCTCTACTTCTAGGAGTCCGATTTGAAAAATGCTTTCTTTGTTGGATAGTGTTTTTCGTGTGACATGATGTTCATATAATTTCAAAATTTTCAAGTAATTTATAGACTTTCCGCTAGGGGGCTTAGCGGTAAATTGCGTTTCCCCCTGTATATCTGCTTCTAAATCTGCGATTTAAAAAAAAATCCTGCACCGGATACAGCTCCTGATTGGAAATAGTTTGCACATAATTTCTAATTTTTGTAAAAAAGAATGGTTTGGCCACCAGGGGGCGTAAATCTTAATTTCCGCTTCTGATGTATTTGCAGCAAAATATGAGCTTCTAATTTGTCGATTGAAAAAAACGTCGTTTGTAGACCGATACTACTCATGTCGACAAACCTTTTAAAAACATTTTCTTCTTACAATAGTGCATGGTTTCTCGCCAGGGGCGCAAATGTAAATCTTTATTTTTGTCAATATCTCTACTTCCAACAGTCCGATTTGAAAAATTCCTTCTTCGTTGGATAGCATTTCCGATGCGAAATGTTTTTCTATAAATTCAAAATTTTCAAGTAAATCATAGAATTTATGCCAGGGGGAACAAAGGTAAATTGTGTTTTCTTCCTTATTTCTACTCCAAAAATTCCGATTTGAAAAATTCTTCCGGTATCGCATACAAGACCTGATCAAAAATACTTTTTCACATTATTTCTAATGTTTGGTAAAGAATGGTTTGGCCACCAGGGGTCATACGTGTTAATTTCTGCTTCTGATGTGTTTGTAGCAAAATCTGGGCTCCTGAAAACTCGACTAAATTTTTTTTTTCTTGGACCGATACCGCTCATATGGATAAACCTTTTTAGAATACTTTCTTCCTAAAATAAGGCATGGTTTTCCCACCAGGGCACGTAAAGTCATATCTTATTTTTGTCGATATCTCTGTTTCTAAGAGTTCGTAAGCTCACGATTCCGTTTACAGCAATATCTGAGGGTTTAAAAACCCCGATTGAAAAACTCTTTTCTTCCGTCAGATACTATTGTTTTCCATACCAGTTCCATTGACTTTGAATAGCTTTGATAAATTTAATTTGCGTCAGAAGGGATGCAAAAGACGTGCGTATTACACCCGAAAATTCGG
Organism: Macrothele yani; assembly: GCA_039090855.1. Classification (NCBI taxonomy): domain Eukaryota; kingdom Metazoa; phylum Arthropoda; class Arachnida; order Araneae; family Macrothelidae; genus Macrothele; species Macrothele yani. The sequence continues at coordinate 17,874,846 of CM077030.1, forward strand.
TGTCATCTTTCTTGTTTAAGTTGCAAAAATGATGGGGAACAGAAATTCGATAAGCAGCAACAGCCTGTTCCGGGCGTTATCATATTCTTAGTGACACGATTTTTGAGTTTTGTTCTTTAAATAGAAAAGAACTGAGTGTATAGAGAGTAAGAATGTTATGCTTCAAAGGCATTTCTAAATTAGAATATTCGTGATTACATTAAAAAAATCCAATGAATAAAGTGAGCAATCGATAGGAAAGAAAATAATGATGCCGCCTATGTTGTCAGAACTTGGGTTTCTTGCTAATAACTTGAGACGTGGTTTTATTCCTGAATCAGGCACGGGTGGTGTGGTTATCCTACGACACGGACTCGTCTTCTTGTAGAGCTACGGTTAGGGAGGGGAGATAAGGCAAGGAAAACACGGGTCAGGAGAGCCAAGTGCTTAGCTATCCTTTGTTTAAAGCCTACAATCGACGCGGAAGAGGTTCAAATAAAGGGTAAACAGCCTTTTTAGAAATACTGTACCATTTTTCGTGGAGGAAAATTGCAAGATTCTTGAGTGACTATGGTGGAGAAAGTCCGCATCACATCCCTCTCTCCAATTCTACCAAAATCGGCAAAGTGTTGTTTGTGTCTGGTGATTGTGACGTTTAACTTCAATTCCATGCTCCCCAAACGAAGTCTCGACACAAATGACTGTTTGTATCCGAGTACTGGAATCTTGAAAGATGGAAAATGTTATAAGCTTAGAATCTTTATTATTATTATTTTTATTATTTAATGTTATTTAAAAGCTTGGCGAATCTTTGTGCTTATCACGGTATAAAAATAAACAGATTTAATACGCTACATGCGTTTCTTTGAGTATCCTTTAAGGATGGGATCGTTTCCTGAAAACAATGTTGCATCATGACTTAAAATACGGACACGCAGAATATAAAGGATAGTAATGGTTGTAACTAGCTTGTTCAGTATGGCGATGGGACAGAAAAATAGACGAGTACGCTGCCCAAACAGGCATTCATCTTCCACCATGTTTGGTACTAACGCTCCCTTCAGCATTCGCCAAATGTCAATTTTCTCGGAAGGTTGACAACCTGTGAATGCTGATTTGTTGTAATAAATCCCGTTTCTATGAATAAGAAACTATGTTTCATTCAATAGCACTGGTATTCATTCCCCTAGTGATATATTTTCCTGAAATTTACCAATAATTGTCCGCGATTTCTTTCTTGAATTAACGGTACATCATCATCATCATCATCATTATCAACCATTATCAATCCACTGCTGGATGAAGGTCTCCCCAAGTTTCCTCCACAACGGTCTGTCTTGTGCCAGTCTCCTCCATGTCACTCCCGCATATTTACGAATTTCATCCACCCATCTCCCATGTGGTCTTTTTCTGGGTCTTTCCTGTCCCTTGGAATCCAATCTAAAATTTCGGCTGTCCATCTATGGTCTGTCCTTCTGGCAGTATGTCCAGCCCATTGCCATTTCAGGGATTTAACCCTGATCATGATGTCTTCCACTCTCGTCATTTTTCGGATCCACGAGTTTCTCTTCTTATCTCTCCTGGTTATACCAAGCATGCACCTCTCCATGCTTTTTTGAGTTGTCTGCAGCCTTTGTATGTCTCTTTTAGTTAAGGTCCACGTCTCTGCACCATACGTAAGCACTGGAAGGATGCATTGATCAAACACTTTTCTTTTAAGACATAATGGCATATTGCTCTTGAAAATTATGCTGTTTCTTCCAAAAGCTCTCCAGGCAAGTTTTGTACGCCGATTAATTTCTTCATCAATGTGACCCTCACTTGATATCTGCTGTCCAAGATAAACATACGTATCTGTTATCTCCAGTTTTTCTCCATCAATCGATAAATCTTCATTTCTTGTAAAAGCATTGAACATCACTTTTGTCTTCTGAAAGTTCATTTTTAATCCCACTTCTTTACTCTTGTCAGCAAGTTCCTGGATCATACTCTGCAGCTCTGATGGGGTAGTTGCAAAAATGACTACGTCATCAGCAAAACGAAGGTGGGTTAGATAATCTCCATTAATCTTTATCCCTTTGTTTTCCCAGTTCAGTGATTGAAAGACATTTTCCAATGTGGCATTAAAGAGCTTCGGAGATATGGTGTCACCTTGTCTTACTCCCTTTCCAATTTTTATGTGTGTTGTATTTTCAAACAGCCGAATCTTTGCACTTGCATTTTCATAGATGTTATTAATAATATTAATGTATGCATCTTCAATACCGCAGGATTTCAGAGCCGTGGTAACTGCTGATGGTTTCACCGAATCAAAGGCTTTTTCATAATCGATAAAAGCCATGCACAATGGAAGTTCATATTCCCTCGCTCTTTCAATTAGTTCTCTCAGTACGTGGATATGATCTATTGTGCTGTAGCCACTCCTGAATCCAGCTTGTTCTCTCGGTTGAGCCATGTCCAGTGTTACCTTCAAGCGGTGTGAAAGAACTTTAGTGAAGATTTTATAAACCACTGATAGGAGGCTGATAGGTCTGTAGTTCCTGAGATCCTCAATGTCACCTTTTGTATGTAGCAGGATCATTGTAGCATTGTTCCAGTCCTCAGGAATCTTCCCTTCATTAAGGCATCGAGTGAAAATTTGGGCGAGTACTGTTTCGATTTCTCCACTTGCTTCTTGTATGATGTCTATAGTAATTCCATCTTCTCCTGGAGCTTTCCCCCGCTTCATGTTCTTGATTGCATGAGCAACTTCTGCTGGGAGGACTGGAAGAACTCTGGTACCTTTCATGATGTCTGGAGTACATGTATCATCCCTTTCATATAATTTGGAGTAGAAATCTTTCACTCTTGTCAAAATTTCGCCTCTATTTCTTGTTATAGAACCATTTTCTTTTCTCAGAGCCATAATCTGTTTTCTTCCCTTACTGAGATGTCCCTTTGCTATCTTAAGGCTTTGGTTGTTTTCAATTGCTTTCCTCACTAGCTCACAGTTGAATTTCCTTACGTCTTCAGTGATACTTTTTCGTGTTGTCTTGCATAGCTCTATATATTCCACTTTGGAAGTCACATCTTCTTTAGTTGTCCTCATCTCTCTTCTTTTTTGCATCAACATTTTGGTTTTTCCTGATAATTTGTTCACATGCAACTTGTTCTTAGACCCAGCTAATTTTGTTGCTGTTTCCATTAGAGCTTTGGTTACTTTTCTGTTAACTTCCGAAATATCCACTTCTACCGATGTTAGGTCTTCTAAAGCAGAGAATCTGTTCTTCAGTTCTAACTTGAAAGTATTATGGTGTTTTTTAAGGTTGGTTATGTCAATAGATTTTGTTTGTCTTATGAGCTTGCCACGTTCCAGTTTAGTGTTGAGGTGCATCTTACATCTCACCAATCTATGGTCACTACCTGTGTTGAACTTGTTCAGCACACTGCAGTCTTCGATGACGAATTTTTTGTTACACATCATAAAATCAATTTCACTTGTCGTTCCAATTGGATGTCTCCATGTCCATTTCCTGTGTGGCTTTTTCTTGAAAAAGGAGTTCAAGATGAAAAATCCTTCTGCCTCTGCAAACTCAACGAGAGTATTTCCACGCTGGTTTCTGTTGCCGTGACCGAATTTACCTACTGAAGTTTCATTCTGTTGCCGTTGCCCTATTTTTGCATTGAAATCTCCCATAATTATCTTCAAGTGCTGCTTACCTTTATTATTTAGATGACGAATTTCCTCATAAAATTCTTCAATTTCTTCTTCAGGATGACTTGTGGTGGGTGCATAAGTTTGAATAATCTGAGCCTGGTATCTTCTCGATAGTTGGATAACGAGTCGTGCAGCTCTGTCAGAGGAACTTTCAACTTCTACCACTTTATCCTTCAGTTTCTTGTTTATTATAAATCCAACACCACTAGTTCTGCCAGTATCTGTCCCACGATAATAGAAGAGATGTCCACTTTTCAGTTCAATGAGATCTTCTCCTTTTCTCCTTACCTCACTTAGCCCGACGATGTCCCACTTGATCCTTTGTAGTTCCTCTTCCAATTCAAGAAGCCTTGAATCAGAAGATAGGAGCGTCCGTTATAGGTAGCCAAGGTCAGCATCAAATGGCAGCCTAGTCCGGTCCTCCGGGGATTCTTAGCACCCTCTGCCTTCATGTCGCACTGGCCGCTGCCTTGGCCAGGTACATTCCAGCTGCCGGAGACTGAGGGCCAAGATTTAAGTTGTAGAGTCATTTTGGAGGTGTTTGGCCATAATGGTACATATTCCTGATTTAATCTTTTCCGTTAACAGACAAAAAAAATTGTTCACGGATTTCTCATACCTGAATTGACAGAAATAATTTTGTGCGTACAATTACGGAAAATTTTCCTTTTGTCGAGGTGTTAGCAAAAACTCTAAATTTTCAGAAATCTTTGGAATAATTTCAGATAATGGGAACGGTTTTCGGGAATTATAGAATTTGATTAACAATCCAATTTCAATCATCTGTCGGAAAACCTAATTCTGAAGTTCTGTAGCGGGATCCGTAATGCTGATAAGATATCGCATGATATATAGGTTACTGTGGCAACGGATTTTTCCTTTTCTTTCTCCCTCCATTGGTGCACCAGTTATTGTATATTGCGTTCCCATAAGAAATCAGGTACTAATACAGTATCATACCCGTATTATACTGTATTATGTCTATGTATGGCTGTGTGGTCCCCGTTTAACATAAAACCTACTATAGCTATCAAGAGTAAATTATATTATATTTAAGGGGTTTGTAAAATAATACGATGAAGTAGTAAATTTCACATTTCCTTAAATAGTTATGGTCAGTTAAAGAAAAAAAAAATCTTGAGTTCCAAAACATTGAGTTGCTTTGAAAAATCATGATGAAAATAAAGGATTATGCTCTACATCAACGCGCTTTGATTATGGCCATGCGCTATATAGTTGAAGTACTCCAACGTAACATAGTAATATTTAGTGAACGCAGGAAATGTATATTCCAACACGAAGGAAAATGAGCGTTTATGTCTGCTAAATATCTAGAAACCGAACGTGAAAATGAAAAGACTGAAACACAAAGTAATATATTTAAGAGTTTGCGCAAATGAATATTTTCAAATTCTGTTTATATATACATGTGTTTTCACCTTATTTATTCCTGGAAAAGTCCACCTAAACTCCATTTGAGGACTTCAACAATTCTTCATGTTTAACATGAGAGTTTAAATCAGCTTCCAGCGTTAAAGCTCAAGTCCTAAAACTCACGTATATCTCAAGGCTGCAGTTCCAAAGCGAAAGTATGTTGTCTAACATTACACTTCAGACGGAAAGGGCTCAGAATAGGCTATAATCTTCTCGAGATGTTGGTCGCAGAAGTCAACAAATAAGTCTTTAAATTTGATGACTAAGTCAACAGTTCGGTGTTTTAGCGGTACTAAAACCACGGAAATCGACCAAAGAATTTGTTTTGCTTTTGGATCTCACACTTATTTCTCTTCAATATGGTGTTGTAAATAAAAAGTAAAGGCTACAAAACAAAATAAAGTGCCCAATGAAATAGCGTTTAAAGAAACAGGATTGCGGCAATATTTTGCAATGTCAGACGTTTATTTTTAGTTCATTGTTCCTTGATAGTTCCTAAATGCTGACGACGCAGGGACAAAATGTAAATTGCTTCAAACATTCCTCTCTTATTAAATTGAATTTGTTTAGTAAAATTTGAGTGAAACTGAACTTAGGACACTTGTTATACTTAAAGCTTCTTTCCTGAGTGTTAAATAAGAATACAGAAATAATAATAAAATAAACCCTTCGGAAAATTGAAGGTAAATGAGAGTGCATCAAAGTATTTATTTCCATTTGCAAGACCCATATTATCATTTGATATTTTGCGTGCATGTTTATCAAGAAGATGTCAAAATAATTAAGCATTGCAAGGTGAGTGACACAGTGTCAATAAGTAAAAATAGTAAAGCAGTACCGACGCCCCGGTGGCGTAGTGGTCTAAGCGATGGCTTCTGATTATTCGTCTGAGATGGGTCCCGGTTCGAATCCCAGTGAGGCATAGATGTTATGTTTGACTTAGGGCACAGGCTCTTTCCCTTCCTTTCTTTGGAACCAGTGGCCCTAAATTAAGGATGGACGACTGCTTATAGCTCACCGAGTTGCTAATGGTGGTTGTTAAACCCCAATAAAAACAAGAAAAATGACACCGAATTTTCGGGTGTAATGAGCACGTCTTTTGAATCTGTTTTGACGCGAATTAAATTTATCAAAACTGTTAAACTAAAAACCATCCATTAAAGAAGGAATGTCTTAAATCGTACTATTAGAAGCAGAGATATTGTCAAAAATATGATATATATCTACGCCCCCTGGCGGAGAAACCATGCAACATTTTAAGAAGAAAATATTCCGAAAATGCTTATCGACGTGAGTGGCATTGATCCAATAACGAATATTTTCAATAGAGATTTTAGAAGCTCAGATTTTGTGGCTAATACATCAGAAGCAGAAATTAACACTTACGCCCCTTGACGGCTAAACCATTCATTACCAAAAATTAAGAATTATACGCTAACAACGTCCCATGAGAAGCTGTACAGCTACAAAAAGAATTTTCCAAATCGGAGTTTTCGAAGTAGAGTTATGGGGGAAAACACAATCTACTTTTACGACCCATAGCGAAAAATCTGTGCGTAACTTTAAAAAGTGCTTATACCTAAAATACTCTTCGATATAAATGGAATCAAAAGGTTAAAACAAATTGAATTGGTTGTGTAGAAGCAAATATATGGAATAAAATGTATTTTGAATTCGATATCATCTGCATTCAAGCCTTCTAGCAGTGAAGTTGTACATAGTAAAATAAAATAAAAAAAGAAGTAATAAAGGATCATCATTCGCATATTTCAGGCTTCCCAACACAAAAAGAATTTTTCAAATCGGAATAATAGTTAGAGTTATGGTGTCCACAGGAAGACGGACGGACGGACGGATGGGCAAACTGATAACATAAGCACGATTTTTTTTTTACAAAAGACGTGCTAAAAATAGTATTACTGGTTAAGGCGTAATACTGCCGACATCCTCTTCTCACGAACTTATTCCAAAGAACCTGTTTCTGTATCAGTCCATCTTTTCACTAGTCTTTCTCTGTTTCTTCTTCTTAATGGTCTTATAATCCATTATTTCATAGGTATCCTTTCCTTTAGTGTTTCCTTCTGAATGATGCATCCAATTTTTCCATGCGCTTTTTTATTAATTCTTATATTAGAGTCTCAGTTATCTTAAAGTCACGCACGTAGTTTCACTCATAACTTTCATCGCTGCTGTGGAGATTTTAGAAACTCTTATATTTCCTTTTTCTTTCTTACTAGTATTAGTGCATCTACTATTCTATTGTCTGTTATTTGATATTCTGTTGAAGTTTTATTTTTAATTATTTTGAATGCTATTTAATATTCTACTGACTTCAACGTACCCAATAATTTCATTAGGAGAGAAGATCTAGTTTCTCGGATAATTATCCCATAGCCCAATTAATTAAATCTAATTACTTCTCCGATTATTATGTAATCTATCAATATTTTTCTTCGAAAACGTGTTTTTCCATTGAATTCAGTGGAGATGGCTTTAATTTGTGACACTGATATATCAGCTGATGGTGAGTCAAAAGTTCGTCCCGTTTGCAGAGTAAATCTTTAATGGTGCAAGAAAGCCATACATGCTCACCACATTCTGCAAAGTACAGGCCGTTGTTCTCTACAGTCCTTTGACAACATTCCACCAGAGCCACGATCCCACGGCGGTACCACTAGGCAAGCTTCGAGAACAGCAACTCTCAGGTGGTAGATTCCAAATCCACCACTGAAGCAAAGTGCCGTCTCAGTAGGAAATAGGCCATGGACATAAATAGGCGGATGGAGTGAAATCTGGACTGCTTGGAGAACAGGGTAGTATCGCAAAACTTTCCACTTCCTGTAGTTTTTGGCGGACCGCCCTGTAAGTGTTACATGATGCATTACCCACTTTCAGCAACGTCCGCTTCCTATTCCTACTGATGAGCACTGGGTAGTGTTCGCTCAGAGAATCATGGATCCGCTGTAGTTGTTCGGCATAGAAGGAGGTTTCCTCCCACAGCCTTGCCAGCTGCCATGAGGTTCCAGTGCACAGAACCCTCACAATTCCACCAAATGCACAAAATGACTTTCTTCTCAAATCGCTGTCTTTGTATAAACATCCAGTTTTCATCATCCATGACGATACAACTCCTAAACCTATCATCTTATGGATTTTACAACAATCTGAGATATAATGCAACACGTTTTTCTGTCTACTGGGGTGTCAGTTCATGGGGAACCAATCGATATCGCCTGGAGGAGAAACCAGTCTAGCGCAGGTAATAAACGATGGTGGATGGGGAAGACTCAACCTAAAATGCCAATTGTTGTATATTGGTACGGGTTCGCTGTCATAGCCTCGACCAGGAAGTCCGTGTTGGCGGTTGTTGGGCATCTGACTTTGGATTATCTTCGAGACTGGTGTCGCCAGCATTGAAAAGCCGAACCAGTTTCGTGCAGTGCCGTTGTCCGCTATTTCTTCGCCTTAAACTGCACAAATTTCACTTGCTGCTGCCGTTTTTAACCCTTTTTTTTCCTGTAATGGCTGAGGAGCACCCGAGCAACCAATGTATCTACCTCCGTCCTCTTCTTACTTGACAACTCAATGTTTTTCCAGGTCAAATGCAGATCATCAACCTTGTGTGCTCCACGTCATTGCCATACTCTGTCTGGGCTGCCGCTCGTTTTGCTCAGGAATGGAGACCCAGCATTATGTGTAGCTGAAAACGGAACGAATATTGGATTCACCTTGGTGTACCGTGTTAATGTGGTACTTATTTTGATACAGCTTTTTGTGGTTTCTCTTAGGTTTCTCCAACGATCGTTTCATCGTCTCCAAAACGCAAAGTACCAAAAATATTTTCTTCTTTATCGAATCATACAGATATTTTATTTATCATTCTTTGATAATTTCATTATATGCTTCGATAATGTTGAGGGTAAGGAGCATGCTTGTGTAATTCCTCCTGTGATCTCAAATAATTGGGTTCATTGTTTAACTATTTTAACACCTATTGTATTTGTTTAAAAACTGGAGTAGTTTTAATAGGTGTGTAGGTACTACAGTCAACATTCCAAACGGAAAAGCTTTGGGAAGAAAGCTGAAAGAAATATTAACTCTAAGATGCTAGGAGAATGAACCCAAGGAGCTTTTACAAAAATACGAATAAACATGTAGATTGAAAATTCCTTCAACGTAAGTTACAAGAGGTAGGTCTTCCAGTTGTGGTCAGAAAACACCAGGAGATAAGAAAACTCAAACATTCATTGATTTTATTAATTCCGCACTTTACTTATACTTCCAATGAGGAAGACAATATACGGAGTTTAGAATTGACGCACAGGTAGGCGCTTATGACACAAATAATGACCAGGCCCAGCACATGTGCACATTCTTTGCACAAATTAGATAATTTATTTAAAGATTTTTCATTTCCGTGAGATACTAGTTAATGGATGTCTGCACATTACGCGCAAAGTATTGAACATTTGGTTAGAAAGAACACTACTTTAATCATCGTGTCCAGCATTAATCTGACTAATCGACCTCCAATACTTGAACTATTTTTCTCCCACTTGAAACTGAGCTCAGTCTTTAGTCATCTCTTCCTAAAAGACGATAGTTTCTTATACCAAGAAAAATAGAAAATTTCCATCCAGGCTTCTTTTACCTTTTCACAAAGTTATCGTAAAAACCGATCGCCACTGCAGGGACATCCACACGAAAAAATGATCGAAATTCTCTGAAGTGACCATGAAACTATAAACTGGAACTCTACTATCCCTTGTAGTTCAAATGTTACACACTGAATGAGATGAATTTCAACAAAAGCGAATCCTGTGGCGCCTTGAGATATAATATGGGAGTGAAACGTGCTCAGAGAGTAAAGCTACGTTCTAATATATCTCCCCTGAATTCTTCAGTTATATCAGCGTAAACTATGCAATTTAACATTTTATAAATGAACAGTATCCAAAATGTTTCGCCTACAAAATTACTGATTTTAATGCAATTGATATACTAGGGGTATACAAAAGTTTCCGCCGTTTTAAGGAGGAAAGAGACAGGAACAATCAGGAAACCAGTACACATTTATTCAACGAAATATTGGCCGTTTGCATCAATGACCTTTTGTCATTTTTCAGGCACCAAATGAATGCTCCTGTGATACAAGGACTCAGGTTTTGTGCTGAAGAACGCAGTGACGACATTTTCCACCTCTGGAACTGTGGTGAACGGCTGTTGGGCTAGGGTATGTTGCATAGGGCGAAACAGATGAAAGTCTGAGGGTGCAATATCCGGGGAGTCAGCCGGGTGCGGTAAAACCTCCCAGTGTAACTTTTCAAGGGTTGATTTTGTGGTGGCACCGACATGTAGTCTGGCATTACCGCGTAACAGGATGACTGGGTGGCATCCTTTACATGTCCATGGGCGTTTTTGCTGGATTGCGGCGTTCCGTTTCATCAACTGATCGCTATATCGGTGGGCAGTGATCATTTCATCCGGTTTCAACAGTTCGAAGGATAGAACACCGTGCGTATCCCACCACACACACAACAGCACTTTCCCCTGTGGATATCCTGTTTTGCAGTGCATTTTGATGGCTGACATGGGTCGACTCAGGGTAGCTTGCGTACGGGTTTGTCGCAACAGACATTTTTCATCTCCGGTGACAGCTTTCCACAAGAAATTCTTCCCTTGAAACCTCTTCAGCAACGACATGCAGATGCCCAATCGTTGATTAATATTACCCTCCGTTTTAGTATCCGGAACCCATTAGCAATATTCTTGATCTTCCCCAAGGCCTTTAGACGCCGTACCACCGTCGATTGAGGCACTTTCAAACGTTTCGCCAGTTGCGTGGTCAATTGTGAGACATCTTGCAACAACAATTCAATCTCCTCGTCTGCGAGTTCCTGCAGTCTACCTGCACCTGGCTTATCTTACAAGCTTAGATCACCTTTCTTAAACCTGGCAAACCATTTTCGACATGTCCGCTTACTCATAACCGTTTCACCATACGCCTGACATATTGAACCGTATGCATCACTCAAACGCTTCCCTAAATTAAACATGCATAACAAACAGTGCCGCAAATTAACTTTATCGTCCGCCATGCTTGGCTTTATGTGCGAACTGACAGCACGGGTCGCCTACCGGTAAGACCCCTACAGCTTCCGGTAGAGAGGGCGGCGGAAACTTTTGCATACCCCTAATACATGGGTAATAGTATACAGGATATATTCTTAAAATACCCATTCGAAGGCATTAAATAAGTGGCGATCCAACAAAAATATTTATTTACACCAAATATTACTCGTGTACAAGGGGAATTTCAGTTTCTCTCTCAGATTCCTAAATGATCATGCGAGGGTGGCATGTGTCAAACGGTGGAATATTCAAGACAATGAATATAGCCGGTATTTTATTTCAGGTATTATAAATTAACTGTACCAGCGCTTGTTCTACTTTATTATAGTTCAAATCTTTTCCTGAGTCACCTTCCATTTCCACAAAAACGGAACAAGTGAAATACTGTTAGCATAAGTCCCATAGATTTGAAAGAGAGCGAGAACCTCATTCTAAATAAGCTATGTTATTAGTTTGAAGATGGCAGATGATTTTCTTAACTGACATTTGTTTTGGTGGTAAGAAAATAAATGCGCATTCATATGCTGTCGATGTTACTAAACACAGTCATGAGGTTCGTTTGAAATAAATAAAGATAAAATGAACGTTACCTTTAATTTTCCTTAGAACAAGTAATTTTAACAGGCAATCACAGTTTAATTGATTTTTTTAGAACACAAACGTAAGCTTATTAACATGCCATTTTGTGATTAAACAATGTAAATCCAATAAGAATGTGAGACACACACACAGCTTGAACAATGCTTCAACACTTGTGTCCATCATACTTTGAAATGGAACAAAAAGCGTTTTTCACTTTTACGTATGCTTCTCTGTAGTGATGACTAATTACCAAGCGTTTTCTCCGCAGTCATTTTCGGTTGTGAAGTAAGGAGCACTCGCTCACCGAGCACTCTCAGCAGCTACAACCATTCAAGCCCATTTTGAATTTGATGTAAATATTCGCTAAAGACTGAAAAAGTTAAGGCTTCTACAACTGAATGATAGGCAACCCCATGTAAAATGAACCGCAGTTGTGTGTTTGAAGATGGTAAAATTGAAAAGTATTGGATTGCTGCAGTTAAAATGGCCGATTTAATGGTACTGCCACTTAACGTAATTCTACTAGACTGGCGGTGTAAAGCAAACGTACATGTGATACGTCACCTTTTACTGTGCGCTATGGAACACTTTCGTCAGTCGTCCTCGGGTTACTGGTTTCAGTTAACACGGTGAAGAAGTGTAAGTGAACAGCGGAGTCAAGCCAAATTAGTATTATTTTTCTTTTTGAGTTCAAATTGGGACACTCGGCGTCCGAGATAGCAAGGAAGATGAATGCACCATTTGGTGAGGGAACAGCTAGTGAGCGGGCCACGCGTCTTTAGCTCGCAAAACTCTCGTCAGGCGATACGCGTCTCCAGACTGAACTCCGCGGATACAACCCTGCAACAATTGATCTGTTGAATTGAAGAAAATCAATTAATTGGACCCACACCAAAAGGTACGGGTTAGTTCGGATGGAAGTTTAACGTGATTGCGAATAGTGTCCGGGAACCTGGAATTCAGAGGCAAAGTGAAAAAGCTTAAGTGGGTGCTGCATGCGGTAACCAGGAACACAAAGCACGTCGCCCAGATGCGTGTCCTTCTCCTCCTAACAGGAACAAAAGGGAATGAGTTCTGCAGCGCATTGTTGCAACTGATGAGTAGTGGATCATATGCAATAAGCATAGACATTCCGCTGAATGGTTGAATACCAATGAAGGTCCCGGCAGAATGCCAAAGCCAATCATGTGCACAGAGAAAGCTATGGTCACTATACGGTGACCATCTGCCGTCTTGATCCACTATTTATTGTTGAGACGTGGTCAGAATATCACAGTAGAAAGTTATTGTGATGATCTGCAACAAATATATGAGAAACTATGCAGAAATTAGCCAGCATTAGTCAGTAGACATGGTGTTTTTAAGCTTCATACTAACGCTCGCCGCATGACCCAGAAGCAATCCTGCGGAAATGTCAGTTTGGATACGATACTCTATCATATCCCGCTTTGTCTACATACTTTACACCAGGTAACTATCACTTCTTTCGGCAGCCGGACGGATCTCAAACGCCTGGCAGGTGTGAACTAGTCGTTTGAGAAACGGAATATTTTTCAAAGTTTGCATGAAAAAATTTGAGACTCATTGGCAGAAGTATACTGACACTGCTGGTGACAGTTTTGATTAATCAGGTCCGTTGTTTTTGATATTTATTCTTTCTTACACCACCACAAAGAAATCGGCCATTCAGATACAACAGCCCAGTATCTTTGACTTGCTTAGAAACAAGTACATTCTGAATTCCTGACGGATGTGTCCTCAGAAAGGACGATGAGGGGGATTTTACTCACTAGTTGATAGGTAATTCCGTTTTGAATTCCGTATAATAATGATACGTTTCAAGACGGAAGAAGGTGATAATTTTCTAGACATAATCGTAATTTCAAAGACGACATCGTTCCACGTAAAAACAAAATCAGCTTCGATGGCTGCTTCAGAAATATTGGATCATATACACAGTCGAGTCACATTATTGTGACTATATCCCACTTCTGACGTCAACAGCGCATAGCCAATGAAAGAAGGCAAGTGTCGTAAGCTGGCTTGGAGGATATAGAATACGTGCTGTAGGTATTCTGAAAACATATTACTCATTGCTATCGTAGATAAAAGGAGCGATTTATCAGATTTGCAAAAAGGAATGATTATCGGCTTTTGGGCCAAGGGTGGAAGTATTTCTGAAACAGCGCAGAGTGTAAACTACACGCGTGCTGCTCTGTTTAAAGTGTATCGTAATTGGTGAAATAGCGTCATTGCGAATAAGCGACGTGGAAACTGCGGAACACCACGTGCCATTGATTTGAAAGGTGAACGTCGGCTTCGAAGGTACGTGAGGGCCGATGGACACGATACAGTGGAGCAACTCACTGGCGGAATGAACCAGGTAGCTACCGGAAGTGTGTCTAAAACGACAATTCAGATAACCCTGCTACGCATGGGGCTGCGATGCAGTAGGGTGATCCTTCCACCTATGCTAACGAAACTGCATCGGCAGAAAAGTCTTACATTTGCACGGCAGTATCGGAATTCGATATCCGCTGATTGGCAAAGGATTGCCTTCTCCGATGAGTCATGTTTTCTGCTTCATCGAACAGATGGACGTTGACATATAAGGCGAGAAACATCGGAGAACAAACACTCTTCAACCATTGCTTGAAAAACACTAGCTGGTGGGGGCAGCGTAATGGTCTGGGGAATGTTTTCGTTGCATTCCCTGCATCCACTCACACCTGTAGAAGGTACTATGGACAGAATTCGTTATAAATCCACCTTTTCAGACCACGTGCACCAATACATGCTGCCCGTCTTCCCTGGGGCGGATGAGATCTTCCAGAAGGTCAATGCGACGCGTCACACAGCCAGAAATGTCGGAGAGTGGTTGGAAGAGCACGATGAAGACTTCAAAGTTCTTCCCTGCACACCTAATTCCCTAGACTTAAACCCAATTGAGCATCTTGGGGACCGCCTCGGTCTTGTTATTCGCTCAATGGCACCACCACCACGCTCTTTCCAGCAGCTGTCAGATGCACTGCAGTCAGCATGGCTCAAAATACCTGTGAACACCCTCCAGCACCTTATTGAGTCACTCCCAGCCCGTCTAGCTGCTGTCCGCGCTGCACACGGTGGTTACTCTGGGTATTAGCTGGTGGTCACAATAATATGACTCGACCGTGTAGAATGAATATAACTCAGCTGTAGATATGTGCAATCCTATATTTCTGGTTTACTTAGTTGCATTTGGAATTCAAAATGATTTTTTGGCCCACAGAATTAATGAAATTTAATCTACATCATTCACGATACACGTTACTGCTCTAACCTTCAATTTTTAAATTTCATATTTGCGTTCGAAATGATTCGTGATTCTTCGGAGGCCCTCTACTTTTAATAGCTAAACGTCTGGTAGACACAAACAACACATGGCAGAATAAATAAGTAATGGCTAATATTTGTGAGCAATACGCTATTTTTGCAATTAATTTATTGCTGAATTCTACCTAATGCGATAAATAATTCCGTGCATTGTGACTTTCGACAGTACAGCATTATCTTGTATCTTCTTTTAGTAGTGTTTTTTCTTTTGTGCTCTTCACGCTGAAAGATTATTTAAAAAAAAAAGGTTGCTATTAGTGTTCATAAGTTTGTGTTCACTGTGCGACAAAGAGTGAATAGCTTTCTTTAAAATGTGCAACAACTAGAATATTATTATACATTTCCGTCAACTGTTCGTTTCTATAATTACAGCCAGAAATTCTGTTTGCTTGAATTTCCACCAGGAAGCATTCGTAATCATATAACCTTAGCAGTGGCGTAACTACCACCCATGCAGCCCCGGCAGCTGCGGGGACAAGGGGGCTAAGGAAGGAGCGTACTGCAGCTGCCAGTTTTAGGTTTATGAAAAAATTGGAATATGCACAATAATTAACCCAAAGATTCATATTTTGCTTTAAGATATATTTAGTTTTGCCTAAATAAATGCCTAGTGTTACTTTTAAAACACTGAATATCCTACAGATTGAAAGTGTTGACTTCGGTTGTAATACGATTACTCTTTGACTTCGGGTTGTAATACAATTGCTCTGCAATGGGCTGCAAATAATACGATCGCTCTCCAATCGCCCTCTCTCTACGCTGCTGAGGAAAAGCGCGAGGCCACAATGGGATTCCCCGGAGGAGGATGCGAGGAAACAGTCAGTTACCTAGGATTACGTGCACGAAAGGCGTCAATATTTATTCACAGCAGCAGCAGATCTGCCATGAGTAAGAGGGTGATTTCTTTAAGTGATTTATTTTAGTTTTTGGGCAGAGCAACT
Organism: Macrothele yani; assembly: GCA_039090855.1. Lineage (NCBI taxonomy): Eukaryota > Metazoa > Arthropoda > Arachnida > Araneae > Macrothelidae > Macrothele > Macrothele yani. The sequence continues at coordinate 17,890,983 of CM077030.1, forward strand.
ACACGCATTGTCAAATCTATTGCTCAAAATGTTTAAACTACAGGGCTCTAGGTACCACCTTTACTTTTGCAGACGCTCTTTCTGACTTAATTACCCCTCCTCCTCCTCCTCCCTAACCACCACCACACACACAAACAAACACGCCTAGAAAAATGCATCCTCAATCGTGTTCAAAATCTTGGAGAAAATACTGTGCTTAGTGCTTAGGGGTACTGAAGTAAATCTTGGGGAGGGGAGGGGGTGCATGTTGTGCTAGTTACGCGGCTGACCCTTACTTGTCTTGTCAGTAATTTGAAGGAACTACATTTTCCGTTCGCCTCTTCGTTAGCAAAACTAACACTCCCACAAATACTCTTCGAATTTAAGAATAGCATTTAATTTTTTGCGCCCACTGTAACCTATAAATCTGTTAGAGCAACAATAATCCCCGTAATTTGAACACCTCACATTTAAATCGCTCTCATATCTTCATGCAACAAAAACGCAACACCATTGTAAGGAAACTAAAATTACCTTTTATCTAATATAATTTTTATCACTCTTCAAACCATGGTATGAAAAAAAAAGCAAGTTGGGAAGTCAAAAGGTATTGCAGAACTTTAAAGAAAGCCAATTATGATTAGCGCAGAGAAGAAATCTCTAATTTACCATATCTTTTTAAACAAATGGAACCGAATTCGTAAAAGCTGGCTTTCAACAGTCAACCGTTCGTTTGATCTTGCGTTTCATTTTCAAAAGCACGCCCGAACGCCTGCAGATACAAAATTAGCACTCTAAATTGCGGTCGGTTCGCGAAACTGAAAGTTCTCCTTTCCCTTTCTCTCATAACGAGGGGCATTGCTTGTGTGGCGGATCCAGAGTTTGGGTGAGTTGCCTTAAGGTTCACTCTACGTAATAGCATTTACATTTGACACAAGCAATCAGTGGCAAAGAGAGAGAGAGAGAGAGAGAGAGAATTCTTTGATCTTCCTCCTTCACCAAGGGGAAACAATAACAAGAACGTAAATATCGATATCTGCTCTTTTGTAAAGCTGAAGCTTTGTTTCCATTGTTTAGAATCGCGAGGAATAATTAGAACAAGTGACACAGAGAATAAACAAGCTAGATTGCTCTCAGTTCAGCAACATTCCGGGTAATTTCATTCATGTTTAATTAAAATGCTTCATTCAACAGTGCTTTCCTTATGAAAGCACGTTATTGAATTATGAAGAAGGAAGAGGGAATAAAATAGTTTTATGTCCGGGGTGACCCTTGTTTAATATGAGGAGGAGAAGGAAAGGACCTCGACAAAACGGGATAAAAAGGGATTAACCCTTTAAGGACGGAGTTCGCTATTAATGAAACTACCGGCTGGGCTGGACAAATATTAAATTTAAAATTTAAATGTTCTTCAATTTCTAAAGTAATTTACTTCAACCCCTTTCGGGATGCGGACAATGGAATTCACTCCACAAAACTCGATAAAACGCATTAATCCTATAAAGACAGGTCTCTATCAACGAATATTCCTGATAAGGTAGGAGGTACCGAAATTAAATTCAAAATTTCGCTGATCTGAAATTCCTCAAAGTTTGAGTAGCTTTCCTCTAAAATAACGATTTTGGAGGATATTGGAACTAGAAGCGAGTTTGACAAAACTGGATGGAAAGAGATTAACACTTTAAAGACTAGGAATTTCGAAGGTAATCAACAAGAATTATATTTTAAATTCGACTATCCTTTAATTCACACACACACACATCAGTATCTAAAATTGTAAACTCAAAAAGGATTACTTTGGAGGGGGATCAGCGAATAAAAGAAACTCTTAACTGCGCCGTATTAAAGAGTAATAATTCTTGAACGGCAAAATTACACCTGCCAGTAAAGAACAAATGAGGAAATAAACTGAAATTAAATTTAAATACCACATTTGTTCCGAGCTTTGTAAATGTGTGTACAAATGACGATTTCTATGGATACGGAGAACAGAAATGAATCTTCAAAACGGACATAAACAGTCGTTACGACGTTAAGACAGATTCTGATTTCGGTTTGGTGACGACAGTGCAAGATCGAACAACTTTATATATATATATATATGTATATATATTTTTGACATTTACGCGTTACTTAATTTTTGCAAACTAGGGTCTGCGCCTCTAGGCTCTCTACGCTCGTTTCCAGAGTTGCACTCGGGCCTTGCAGCCCGATCTCAGAGTATATCACATGAAATAAAACTGGAAAATTCATATAAATTTCAATTCTTATCGCATGTCTAAGCAAATAAGGCTTGTTATTCCGAAGTTTCAGAGTTTTTTTACTGTCGTTCATTTTCGGAAGGTCGAACTTTTGTCGTTTGAACTTGTAGCACTTACTAAATTTATTACTAAGGAAAACAAAAGTGGTCCAAAAAGCATTTCCGTAAACCGTAAACCGTTATGCTAAACCGTTAAGGTGGACGTCAAGTAATTTTGCTTCCTATACTTCCAATGGAAAAACATTTGCACACATTTCCTTCACTATTAGTGTATTCCCAAAAATGGAAATTTGAACATCGATTAAAATAATTTCATTTTATAACTTGTAACACTTAATATTTTCTAAAACATAACCATAATTATATTAAAAATCAATAACTTCTCCTTTGGTGATGCTGGAACCAGAAAAAAGATGGCGCGACCTGTACTTTGATGACGTCAGTTGACAAACAAATGTTGGATTGCGTAATTATGGTTATGTTTTAGAAAATATTAAGTATTCCAAGTTATAAAATGAAGCTATTGTAATCGATGTTCACATTTTCATCCTTGGGAACACATTAATTGTGAAGAAAATGTGTACAGAAATGTTTCCATTGGAAGTATAGGAAGCAAAATTACTTGACGTCCACCTTAAACAACTAAGATAGCTTTAATAACAAAGCATATGCATAACAAATTCTCTGCGTTACCATGGCAGCAGGTCACGGGACCAAAACGTTTCTCTGTGGTTATCGTTAAGACAGACGAGCCGTTCGTTTCTTTCCTTTGCGTCTTTAAAAAATGCTTAAAAATCAGAAAATGACTTTTTCTTAATTTTGTTTTTTGTAAAAAAGGGAAGATAGTTGTAAGTCTATGCTATAAAAATTGCAAAGCGTTATCATTTATAGTTTGCCATATATCCTGTTTTTTAAAATGGATCCCATCGCGAAATAGAGAATTTTGTGAAATTTAGAAATTTAATTTCTCGTAAACTAAATCGAGATTCAAAAAATTGGCAACAAGATGTAAAAATTCGGTCATGGCTCTACGTAACTACAATGTTTCGTGGTTCTGTTGCTGTTAGTGTGTCCGGAACGCGACCTGATAGCACTTTTTTGCTTACTTTAACTTTGAAATACAATAGCTCTTGAAGTGTCGCCAGAACGAAAAACGGTTTATTTCAGCGTGTTCTGCAAGCAATTCTCTACAAACGAAGTAAATTTCGTATTTTTGTGTTTAATACGTTTTGCGCTGCGAGCTAGGAAAGCAAGAGTCGTCGCGAAATTTCTAAAACAGCGGCAGCAGCAGCAGCGGCGGCAGCAGCAGCGGCGGCAGTTACTTTTTTTAAATAGAGAGATACAAAAATTAAGTGATGCAAATAATGGAAGGAAATAATTTAAGCAACACAAAAAGGAACCATCCATTAAAGTGTTAGCTCCAATTCTTTAATTGAAAATAGATATTCTCAAGGGTACAGATTGAAATGAGATTCAAGGGAATAAAAATTAATAAATGTTCTAAAGGGGAAAGTTACCTTCCGATTAACTTTCTAAAATGGAAAAAAAAAGACTGGTTTGGTAATGTAAATTTTAAAATCGTTCAGTCTTTTAAGCAGTTCAATGGGAAACACTTTGCATTTTGCTATGAAAACCCTCTAAAAATATGGGAAAACGAAACTTTCCTTTCAAAGACAGGTTTATTTTAAGTGAATTTTTCAAGGATCATTCCGAATAGAAGAAAAATAACCGTAAAACTGAGTGCTGTTGCATTACACATCTCAAGATTACTTTTACTAAAAACACTGATTTTTCCGTAGAAGGGTACTTTATATGTTTTCACTAGAAAACGTTTTCACAAATCATTATGGAGCAGAGGCATCATTGAATTATGACCAGAGGAGAGTGTGGTATTTGAGGACTACACCAAGTGATCACTGAATTATCACCACATCTATCAAAAGCGAATGTGTCCCGTTGACCACGTGACTTCAGAGAGGACGCAATTTGTTGACAAACGTAGCACGTATAAGGTGAGAGCGAAGCAGTAGGTAGGATATTTTAATTCGAAAAGCCTTTCAGCACGATAAGATATATTTAATAGTACAGTCTGTACTAAAAAATAGACATTTATAAGGCACAACAACTTACAAGATCTTTCAAAGCACCATGTGCTCCATCGTCAGGTATTTCAATATACATAAACAAAACAACGGATAAAAGCAAGAAGCATTTTCAAATTACGCGAGCACGTGATAACAATAACGATGTTTACATTAAATATAGTAGAATTTTTGTCATGCGTTAAAGGGTTTCAACAAATGATACTATGAATTGCTATTACATATGCGAAGAAAATATATACACAGAGGATAATTAATAAGTTGACATTATTAGTCAAACTGTAAATGAATTATTAGGAGTTAAGTGTTGCTGGATAGGAGTATGCTGTTCTGGCCGCATTAACATGGCCCAAGGCACTGGAACGAAACGTGGAGTTTCTTCATTACAGCAGTCAGAGTTGTGCGATAATATACATAAACTCTCAGCGAATCGAAGAGATCGCTTTGTACGATTTGAGCTCAGCACACTGGCATTGGTCCAGTCTGGTCGGTAGATACCTCTATTAACTAATCGTGCAAGAGAGGTAGCATCAGAGTTATTAGTAATTGAGTACTTGTGCTCATATATTCTTGTTCGCAATGGGCGTGCAGTGGATCCAATATATGCAATTGCTGGATCTTCTGGGTCAATAAGAATTAAGGGTATTTTGTAAACTCCATGTCTGTTGAGTGTGGAAACTTGGTCACGGTCTTTTTGCACGATGGCTCGAATACTTTTTGTACTTTCACCAAACGCAATGTGGTGTTTTTTGCATATGTTCTTTAGTATTGTAGTGACTTCAGGTATATAGTCCATAGTGCCAACATATTTTGTAACTCTGGTTTCCCTTTGTAAGGTACTTTTGTGTAGACATTTCACTGATCGAGCAATTTTTTCAACGATCGTTTTATGGTAGCCATGCGCCATCGTAATCATCTGGATATGATTTAACTCATTTCTTCTAGCCTGGATATTGGAGGAGTGGGTGAAGGCTCTTCGGACCATGTATTGTATAGCTCCTAGTTTTTGTTTTCTTGGGTGCGATGAATTATGCGGAATAATAGCAGATTGTGTTTCAGGCTTTCTGTACACTGAATAGGATAAACAATTGGTATCTGGGTGTCTTTTTAGTAATATGTCCAAGAATGGAAGAGTATTATCATTTTCATGCTCAATGGTAAAATTTATGGAACTGTAATGTTTTGAGAGCTCTTTAGCAAACTCTTCAATTTTGTTTTTATGATGCGGCCAGAAAACAAGTATGTCGTCTACATATCTAATGTAGAGATCAGGCTTAAGTTGGAAATATTGTAAAACATTGTTTTCTAGGTCTTGCATTAACAATTCAGCGAGCACCCCTGAAAGTGGGGAACCCATCGGCGCACCTCCAGTCTGGCGGTAAATGGTTCCTTCATACCGGAAGAATGTGTGTTTCTGTACAAAACGTAGAGCATTTATAATTGCTTGGATTTCATTAATAGTATAAGAATTCAAAGCCAATAGACGGTTCTCAATAATGGAGTGTACATCTCCAATCGGCACATTGGAGTACAAAGAGACAACATCGAGTGATGCCATAGCAAACGGCTTTCCCTTTCGTAAGAATGGCTTAATGTTGTCAATAGCCTTAATAGAGCTATTAACTGAGTAGGAGGAACCTGTAGTTAATGGTTTGAGGAATTTTGCCAGAGCATTTTCGAGCTGGCGGGTTGGGCTTGCATATCCTGATAGAAGTGGGCGTACGAATTAAAATATTGTTTAGCGCACGAAGAATCCTTATTAAAGTAGGTAGGATAATTCGGAAGAATTTAGCGGACTTTGAGAAAGGACAGAGATCTATATGAGCTCGAGGGTAACGGGCGCCGCGATTTCCCAAACGGCTGAACTTGTGGGTAGTTCACCATCCGCCGAATTTTGAATGTATCAGGGTTGGCGTGAAAATGCTCAAACAATGACCCGGAGGCAAAACTGCACAGGACAGCGAACGGTTGATGTGAGAGGTGAGCAACGGGTCTGATGACTCATACAGGTTATCACATACAGCCGTGTTCAACACTTGACTACCCAGTACAACAGAGGTCAACCCGGAACAGTATACATCCTGACCATGCGTCGCACTCACGCATCTATGGGCTGTAACCGCAGAAGACCCCGATGACATCATCTCCTAACCAGAGTTGGAAACGGGTCAAAAATTCTGGACCCGGATCCGACCCAGACAAATCTGCTTTGAATTATAATATGTATACAGGGCTTTCAAAAAGCCTCTCCGCAGTGCGTATCATAGGTTATATGGAAATCAAACAAATGTATTATAGGAACGTATAATTTACTCACTTAAGGAAGTGTTGAAACTGTAGTCATTCATTTGCAAGACATAATCTAACTGTTCACACACGCATCTGCGAGAGTCAAATGTCCTGCCGCAGTAATTTTAATGTTGCACCTAATTTTGATGGTGCTACGGTCAAAAGTTTAGAATTAGGGTGGATCCACCTAAATTCTTTGCCTTCTATTTCCAATGAGAAACCTTCTGTAGCCATTTTCTTCAAAATTAATGCGTTCCCCATGATGAAAATTTGAACATCGATAAAGAAATAACTTCATGTCATAGCCTAGCATACTTGATATTTTCTAAAACTAAACCATAATTATATTAACATTCAATAACATTTCTTATGGTGGTGTTGAGACTAGAAAGTAGATGGCGCCACCTATACATCGATGACGTCAGTAGACAAAGAAATGTTGGATTGCTTAATTATGGTTACGTTTCAGATAATATTAAGTATACTAGGCTATAATACGAAGTTATTTTTATCGATGCTCAAATTTTAATCCTTGGGAACGTATTAATTGTGAAGAAAATGGCTACAGAAATTTGCCTATTGGAAATACAAGGTAAAGGTTTTAGGTGATCCACCTTAAGCAACTTGTACGTTTATTTTTCTTTTCTGGTTTCTTGATAGCATATTCAGACCATGTTTCACAGCAACACCAATTTTTACAAGTTTATGAGGAGTTGAAAGTTTCCAAAATGTGGATGTTGTTTTCATCATTGTCCCTCAGAAGGAAATGACACTTTTCTTTCTGAGGTTACGCTTCCTTCATATTGCACGACAAATCATTTTTAAGTCCGCGGGCACAAGTATCGAGCAAAAAATACCAGAGTGCGTATTTTGCTTTGAAACTATTTTTCATTGCTTTTCAAAAAGAAAACTTAAATAAAACCGGGTCGAAACATGAAAAGAACACCTTGACCCGATCCATTTGACCCGCTAGAAATTGTCGACCCCTGACCAGTTTCCATCGCTGCTGCTAACCATGGTTCATCATCGCGAAAGTCTCGCCTGGTGCAAAGACCATGCAAGTTGGACGTCGGATGACTGGGAAAATGTGTGCTAGTCTAACGAGTCTCCTTTTTTACGCTTTCCAACCGTAGGTTGAAGAAGCGTATATGTTCCAGCTTTGTCCGTCTGTCCGTCCATACGATAACTCTCGCAAAAACGGTTCGATTTCGATGAAATTTTAGTATGTGGTATGGAACCACCTGGGTACGAACCCTGTTGAAAATGGGTGAAATGGGGTCAAAGATCAGGACATAGGAGTGGGATCCATTCCATTGTCCTTATGCGTCACAACTTGCGTACAAATGTGTCGATTTCGATTAAATTTTAGTATGTGGTAAGGAACCATCTGGGGACGAACCCTATTGAAAATAGGCGAAATGGGGTCAAAGGTTAGGACATAAGAGCGGTATCCATTCCATTGCCCTTATGCGTCATAACTTACGTAAAAATGTTTCGATTGAGACAAAACTTTATCATGTTGTTCCGGAAGTACACTTTACCGGTTCTGTTGAATATCATCGAAATTGGGTCAAAGGTCAGGTCATAGGTGAGAGATTTATTCTACAGCTGTTATCCTCATAACTTGAGTAATGATTTCTGTTATGTTGGAAAGCGTATCGTAATCAATGCATTGCATGATTTTGCTAACTTCTTCACTCCACTTGGAGGATAGTAGTGTACGTATTTGGCGCAAACAACATGATGTACTCGATCCCTTCTGTATTGTCTTCACAATGCAAGCCGATGGAGGTGGCGCAAACAACATGATGTACTCGATCGCTTCTGTATTGTCTCCACAATGCAAGCCGATGGAGGTGGCGCAAACAACGTGATGTACTCGATCCTTTCGGTATTGTCTCTACAATGCAAGCCGATGGAGGTGGCGCAAACAACGTGGTGTACTCGATCCCTTCTGTATTGTCTCCATAATACAAGCCGAATGGAGGTGGCGCAAACAACATGATGTACTCGATCCCTTCTGTATTGTGTCCACTATGCAAGCCGATGGAGGTGGCGCAAACAACATGGTGCACTCGATCCCTTCTGTATTGTCTCCACAATGCAAGCCGACGGAGGTGGCGCAAACAACGTGATGTACTCGATCCCTTCTGTATTGTCTCCAGAATGCAAGCCGATGAAGGTGGCGCAAACAACGTGATGTACTTGATCCGTTCTGTATTGTCTCCACAATGCAAGCCGATGAAGGTGCTTGTATTGTGTGATGCTTGTTTACCTAGAAGAAACTTGGACCCCTGGTGTATGTGGAACAACGTGTGAATGGTGCCCACTACCGTGAATTGTTTGCTTACAGTGTGCACCCAGCAATGTTGCACTTTACACCGAATGGCAACGGTGTCTTCCAAGATGACATTGCGCCGAGCCACAGGTCCAATGTTGTGCAGGAATGATTTGAGGAACACAGTTCAGACTTCCAGCATATCGATTGGCTTCTGAACTTCCCCGATATTAACCCCATAGAGCGCTTGTGAGACACTATGAAAAGGCATATCAGGCGTCTGGATACATCAATCGCCTCCGTAGTTGCATTGAAGTCTGCATTACACAAAACTTGTTTCACAATATCTCCCACTGCTTCCGGCATATTATTGAATCGATGCCATGTCGGATAGCTTCTGTGCTGAGGGCAAAAGGAGGGCCTACGGAGTGTTAGGTAGGTGGTCATAATTCAGTGATCTCGATTAATCGGGAAAACAATCAGTAAAAGTCGAGATGGGAAGGATGTTCTTTATTAGTAAGCTTGCTAAATAAAGCATGGGAATTATCAAGTGGTGTATGCCCTGCAGTCAAATGTAACAGGCCCTTGATAACGTAAATCGGTGTGAGTACACTTTTTTTCAGCCAGAAGCGCTGAAGAAATTACTGCTGTGAGGTGCTCAGCAAACAGTCAAATGAGAGTGCTTGCACATTTCCGTCCACATCAAACCTGACGAACGAAATTCTGTAATTGTGGTTTTACCCTGTGACTATTATATTGAAAAAATATAACTTAATCTTAAAGCAAAAAACAATGCTTTATGATTTAAGACTAAAACTTTAAAATCTGTGTTTGTGTACCAAAGACCATGAAGCCACCCCGGTGGCGCTGTGGTCTAAGCGATGGCAGCGCATGAGACGCAAACTAGTAAGGGTCGTAGCACTGTGCCTCACCGGCTATATAATATCGTCCCGTTGAGCGTGCTTGGCATTCTGACACATGATGTTGTGTTGGTTGCATTCTTTGCAAGTGAAGTATGCCTCGGAGAAACGTTCGGAAGCAATTCGAGCAGTTGGAGGAGTTCGAGAGGGGCCGCATTATTGAGCTCTGGGTAGCGATATGGTCGTTTCACCATATTGCGCGCCATACCGGTCGTGAGGATATCACTATAGCACGCTGTTGCCGGTAGTGGATAGAACAAAGGCACGCAGCAGCGACAGGAAGGGTCTGGGAGACACAGACGAACCACGGAGAGAGTTGACCGACGGCTTGCCCGACATGCGCGGAATGATCCAACAGCCACGATTGCGGATATTCGGTGAACAGTGGTGCTCTCCATGCATCGTCCGATTAGTGCCAGTACCTTTGGCAGACGGCTGCACGACGTAGGATTACACGCACGCAAACCGTTACAACGACTGTCTTTAACACTATTGCATCGTCGCCAAAGACTTCAATGGTGTCGTGCCAGACTGTCATGGGGCCACTCAGAATGACAGGGCGTGATCTTCAGTGGCGAGTCCATCTTTTGTCATAGAAGAAACGACACCGTGTGTGGAGGCACCGTGTCAGCTCCAAGCTGAACGGTTTGTTTTCGAGCGTCACAACTCCATAAGGCCTGGTGTCTTGGTGTGGGGTGCAATTGACTTCGAATGCTAGATCACCTTTCGAGTTCATTACAGGTACTTTGAGAGCCCAACATTAAGTTAATGAGGTCCTGCAACCAGTGGTTTTACCTTTTCTGAACGCTCAATCCGGTGCGATATTCCTACAGAACAACGCTCGTCCGCATAGTTCTGCTCTCTCGAGAGCTTGTCTATAAGGCATTGACGCTCTGCCGTGTCCAGCCGCATCACCAGACCTATCGCCGACTGAAAATTTGTGGTATGCTATGCAACGCTCTATCCACACTCCACCCCTACCGCACAATTTGCAGGAACTGCATCAGAAGATTCAAGCTGCATGGAATGACGTATCGCAGGACACCATTAGGAACCTATACAAATCCATGCAGAGACGTCTGGCATGATGTGTGAGCAAACGTGGCGGCCCGACGCCATACTGAGGGACACTACTTATTGGCGTGCAGCTCAATAAATATTGCCCATATCAGTCTCAATGTTTAATCATTTATTGTTTCTGGTAACCTTTACCTCCCTCCCGAATAGCATTGCAATCCGTACAGGTTCTTCTAGGTGCAACTATTTTTTTAACGATGAGTGTATAATCATGCGGTACATAGCGTGCACGCGAAGCTATGTAATGGCTATTCTATACACTCATTGAGTGTATAATCATGCGGTACATAGCGTGCACGCGAAGCTATGTACCGCATGATTATACACTCTTTTTGCCAAGGTGTTCAGAATCTGGTACGCACAATATAGCCATTCACAGCAGTAAAGTTCAGAATATATAGACTATCCTGAATAGAATTTTTAAAGCGGCAAATAGAATAGTCATTGCCTTTCTTACTGTTCCACATGTAACTTTACCATCTGCAAACGTGAAAATTAAGTCATAGTGGAGCGGGAATCGAACCAGCATATCCTGATTTCTGTTCTCGAGATTTCCGTTCATGTCCCGATTTCTTGAACGGAAATCGAGAGATGCGGGTTCCATTCCTGCTCCTGGGCTATGTAATCTTCAAGTTTTGAGATGTTAAAGTGACACGTTTGGTAAGGAAGACAATGGCTCTTCTATTTGCCGTTTTGAAATTTCTGCAGTTCTTCTACACATTTGTGAAGAGTATTTCTTCTTTTTTTATATTTGAGATTTAACGACCATCGTGAGCACCTCAGTGGGCTAATAGCACTCTCCCGTCCCCAATTTAGGGCCACTGACTCCAGGGAAGAGAGAGAGCCAGTGCCGTAAGACCAACACAACATTCATGCCTCACCGGATCCGAACCCATACCCATCTCGGAAGAATGATCAGAAGCTATCGCTTAGACCACTTGTGCCACCTGGGCGGCAGTATTTCTTCAAAAATTTCCGTTGTATCTTAAAGGTTGTAGTATCGGATATAATTTAGCTAGCAAAACATAACTTCATAGACTACTAGTCTAAAACGATCGCATCCACTCAAAGATGTGTATTAAATCAATTTTGTTTTCATTTGTTGTACACCCAGACGCATACATCAGTTTGGCGATGAATTTCTTCCTTAATGTATTACAAATATTTTAAAATATCAGGATTAAAGAAAAGGAAACATAGATATAACAGATGGAGAGAGAGAGAGAGAGAGAAAGAGAGAGAAAATATAAACATTTCTACAAAAATGAAAGAAGGAAACAATGGAACTATTTCTCATGGAATGCATCGTTTCTGTTCAAATTAGAATAACAAAAAGAATATTCTTGAAGAACCCGAATATCATCAATTTGTATGAACGCGTGCGCTTGTTCGCATTTCCAGCAGAAGAGAACTTGATAAAGAAAGATGTCATCTCAAAAAGTTGAGATTTTCCGTTTGTCGTCGGCAACAACAACAACAACAGTCAACCTGAATTGATGTTATGCACTTACGAAGGAAGCTTATGCATTGTAGGGGAGTGGGAAATCTCCGCGGAGCGTTTATACTACACAGCCAAAAGAAAGCAGGCATTGTAAGTGCAAGAATTCCACGCTGGCTGCTGTACCGGATTGCCTTCGTTCTCACACAACACAAAGCTTCACCAACTTTCCCCTTTCATCATCTTCTTCTTTTCCCTTTCCGACGCTATGTGCAGCTGCAATTTTATTTCCAGCTCGATGCGCTGGAATAAAAATATATTTCTATAATAGGAATTCTGAAGAAAGAAATCAAAGTATCGGATTTATTTCTTTGGAAAATGTCACCATTGCGAAGGACCGGGGAGTTCTTAACTCCGGGTGTGAAAATATTCACCCGTGACAAGGATGTCAAGTGATATAACTCTGGGTAAGTAAACAGTTGGGAAGTGAATTCCTTCAACGGATCATTTTTCAACTGGCTTAAGCCGAAGCAACTCTCACAGTTGATGGTGCCTTATTCCTAGAAAGTGTTACAGAATGGCTGCAGAAAGCAATTTAGTGAATGTCTTCCGTAATAGATACGTTTTCCGCAAATCACGAAATATTCGAGGTGCTTGCCTGTTATTGATTTTCACTTATTCGAAAAAAATATTTCTTTAATTTTTTTGGATGTACAAAACCTTAAGGAAAGTTTCCTTCAACAGTTATTCGAGTACAAAACGATTTTAATAAATGTTTAGAGCCGATTTAGTGCGTTGAAAACAAATACCACAAACGAAATAGAATAAATATCATTATATTTTAAAATAAATGTCTCATATAAAGCATCCAGTAAAAAAAAAGTTTCGAATTGGGCCGCGGGTGGCCTAGTGGGCAACGTTCGTGGTGACGGCTACAGAAAAGATCTCAGGTTCGATTCCAGGCAGGTACGAACGCTCGATCCACTACATATCCGCTGTGCGTCGGATGGGCACGTTAAGCCATCGGACCCCGGGCATTGGCCCCCGGTAATAAATAAGAGCGTCTTCCTCTCCCCTTTTTACTTCGCTTTCGTGTCACCTTCCTATTAGGCACTCTAGCCCAAATGTCCTAGCTTCCTATTTCTAAGGGTTGTTTAAGACCTGGGGTCAGACACTCCCTTCCTCAAATCCTCTACATATTATCATATCATTATCGAATTTTCGAAATTTTATCATGTAATAATTTATATATCAATAATTACTAAAAGTATACTTTAAAAATACTATATTTCATGTTATACGCCAAATGGCTTCTTCATTACGTATAATTATATATCAATAGCGTGCCACATGGCAACTTTGGAAAATCAGTAAGCATGTTATTATTGTCTCTGATCAAAATGAGATCCAACCGACTCGATCCTTCTAATTTTCCTTTCCAATGAATGACATTAGTTTGCCCAAGGCTTCTGAATTTCGTTTCCTAACATTCGGCTGAGACAATTCGACGCTTCTGATTTTCCTTTCGAATGAAGGACACTCACTAGCTGGCCCATGGGTTCTGAATTTCGTTTTCTAACATTCGACTCAATTTAACGCTTATAATTTTCATCTCCAATGAATGACACTAGCCGGCCAAAGTTTTCTGAATTTCGTTTCCTAACATTCGGCTCAGCCGGTTCAATCTTTCTAATTTTCCTTTCCAATGAATGACACTAGCTGGTCCACTGCTTCTGAATTTCGTTTCCTAACAGTCTACTCAGTCGGTTCGATGCTTCTAATTTTCCTTATCAGCTATTGATACTGGGGGCTCAAGGCTCCCCAATTTCGTTTCCTAACACTAAGCTGAGCCAGCTCAACGTCTCAATTTTTTCTTTTCCAAGAATGACACTAGTTGGCTCAAGGCTTCTGAATTCCGTTTCCTAACATTCGGTTCAGACAGTTTGACGCTACTGATTTTGCTTTCCTAAGATTGATGCCAGTCGGTTCAAGGCTCTTTTTCCCTTCTTTGTTTCACTGATTAACGACTGTTATGAGTGTCTAGAAATATGGAAACCAAACTTAGAACCGGTGGTTCCAGAGTAGGGAAAAAGCCAGCGTCATCACACGAACATACTTCGAGTCCTCATCAGGGACTCGAATTCTAGCCCTTTTCGGCTGAATGTTCTACAGCTAGCTTCTTATACTACTATGCCACCTTAGCGGCGACTCAAGGTTATTGAATTTCGGTTCCTAAAATTTGACTTATCCGGTTCGACGCTTCTAATGTTGCTTTTCCCAAATTAAACAGCTAGATGTTTCAAACAAACTTTATTCCGAAAATTAGCACTATATGTTTCTCCCGATACTTTGAATTTTCGGTTCCTGTCATTATGTCTACCTGATTAGACCTTCTAACTTGTATTCGTGGAATTTCTGAGCTACATATGTACTCTGTCATTTGGTTACCAAATTTCCACTCTGTTCCTGATTTCTTTGAACAGAATGTACTGTTTTACAATTCCCTTGATTTTTTCCCATTCCAACTGTACCTCTCAGTTTGTAATGCTGTTTATTTTCATAACTGAGGTTGTTCACTCTGCCAGTTAAATGTCTGCTGTGCTTTACAAAACTGAAACATCTCTTTGTAATATTGTTGTCTAAAGGGACCAATATAGATTAGTATTTCACTAGTATTTTGACAAATTCTGTTTGCGGCGTGACACCAGCATCTTTATCGCTTCTCTGAATCTTTACCGAACGTTAATACGAATTTTTCTTCGCCTGAGTCTAATGCAAGATGATGACATGCTCTTTAGCGCCGTCTGTTTTGTTTATTTATTTATTTTGTTCGAATTCGCTTTAACTCGGAACGCTTAGAAAGACAATCCTAAAAAGCAACCATGCGTAGATTTTGTGACAAGACAAATTCAGTGATGTGCGCGTATTACGTTTTTCCACCTTCTCTTTTTCGTGGTCTGTTCTATAAAAATTTCCCCTGAAGACTTCCTAATCATACTGAAGTTTCTTGCTGACTTTCGTTTGGATGCAGTGATGAACTACACATCTTCTTGGGGTGGTTCTTATGTAGTAGAATTCAATTCCTTAGCGTTTCTGTTTAACGTAATTCTGTTATCGTTTGGACAAACATTTATTTAGTTCATTCTTCATTCCGAGGTGATTTCGTAATTTCCCTCTGCCGGATGAGATTCAAGGTGGTTGGCAATGATGCTTTGTTAAATTTTTAAAATTATTATTAATCGAAAACACTTAGAGAAATCTTTTATTTCTTCTTATACCGGAAGTACCATAACCTCTGAACCTTCAATTCCTACACAAATGCTCTTACAGCCTATTTCGGATTGTATGAAATATGTATGTAATTTACAGCGCTATAGACTGCCCACAACATGCAATCATATACACTGGGACGAATAAATAAGAGGAAAATTCTAAGTTCAAGTGTTTCTTTTAAGATGAAGCACAAAAACTTTCAATCACAGTTAGCAAACATATGCGTCTATCCAGTGAGTAAGGAAACCCTATGCAAATGTTCTGAAAACACAAATCAGGAACAGCTTTAAAAGAAGCTTTCCAGGAGTCGGTTTTTTACTGTCGATTTACCGACACCGTGATTGTTTTTGCTTATTGTTTCTGCACCAAATGTTTTCACGATATCCATTTGAATTGCAATCAGAGGCGAATTGCCATTGAAATGACGGAAAAATTATGCAGAGTTTGTTGATTTATGAACGTTTATGAAACTGGCACAAAGAATGACGACGTTTCCAAGATATAGTAAGATGAACTAGATGGGCATGCGGAGGTCAACCACGGTCTTCAGCAACTGAGGCGGCTGCTACGTAGAGTTAACTACAGATCACCATAGAAGCTTGCCAACTATCTTCGAAGCTTCTTTGTGTCAGAAAGATTAGTATTAACGTGGTCTTCATCTAGAAGGTTTCACAAAAGAATACTTCATACCTGGAAACTTAGGGTTTCTTTAACCATTACCTGTAGCCGAAAGAGCTCAATTGGCCCAGAGTAAGCAGCACTCCATTGGACACCTAAGCATGGGGACATATACTCTTCACAGACGAGTTAAAAACCTGGCCAACAAGTGAATCTCGACACCCCAGTACATCATAAGAGAAGCTCTCTCTCTCTCTCTCTCTCTCTCTCTCTCTGGAAATAATTCATACTTTGCATATAAAGGGAAGTAGAGCTTTGGATGCGGACAGGTATCGGTGTGAGTGAGGATTGCGATTTATGGTCGTACCTTTCTATTTGACTTCAAAAGAGGAACTTCGACTGACTACAGTTACCCAGAAGAGATCGCAGAACCCCTACTACACATGTTTTGGGGTGTCATTGGTCCATAATTTGTTTTTATGGACGACAACACTCGTCCTCATAGGGTGAGACTTGTGGATGAATATCTGGAGAGATGATGTACAAGGAATGAATTGGCCAGCTGGGTCCGCAGACTAAAACGCAATCGAGCGTACTTAAGGCACTTTAGAACGGCAACTTGCAAGACATCAACCCTCCAAGTGAAACCTATGAGCTGAAAACTGCCCTGGTAAAAAGAATGAGAGCGTGTCCCCACTGATGACCTGAACCATTTTGTCGGTAGCATAAGGAATCATTGTGACTAGTGTATAGCTGGAAATACAACTTATTAACCAAAAGCGGACTCCGCAACTCTAAGATCTAAAATTTGACATGTTTGGAACATTTACCGAGATCAATGCACACATTATTTTATATTTTACAGAATTTTTACGAGTTGTGTTAAAAGATATGCTCGTACAGATGTTTTTTTTTAAATGTTATGAAAGATCCATTGACATTTTTGTCTTGCTTCTTTAATTTACGCACACCAGTGCATTTTCTTTGTTTTTCATATGCATAATCAAATCGTTTTTAGTTCTACTTTGCGTAAAATACAAGTTCTTTCACATACGAAGATGTTCAGCTAAAACCACTGATGCTAAAACTGACAGTTGATTACTGTTTAGTATTTTGCTGCTTTTGTTAGGATTCTTTGGGTGTGTGCAGTGCCGGAGAATTTAGTTGTTGTTTTTTTACCTGAGAGGAAGAGACTTGAAATTACACCCGTTTGAGTTCAAGAACTCCCCCTTCCACTCAAACCATAGGCAGTTCTTACATTTTCATACCTCTGTTATTGGATGGTTCAAAACTATCTTTTCTGGTTTTGAGAATTTTAGTAAAATACAAAAATTTGGTAAATGCATCAAGAAACAGCAGTTGTAAGTATCAAGAAAAAGGTAAAAGTTTGTGAACGCCGACAACACAGCATGCCACAGGACACAAAACACTCCAGCAAAGAACGAATGAGTGTTAAATAATCAACATCACAATATAGAGCAATGTTCTCGGAGTAGAGCTTGGAAAAATTCCCTTCAAGATTAAATGCTCAGTAGAGTTTTCTGAGCCAGAGAACAGGTGACTAATCAGATCTGTAGGTTAGGTATATCAGAGTATTATTTTATGTGGCCATATCTGTTGTGTGACGTGTCTGCGCCGCAGGACGCACATGAGGTAAAGGCAGATAGCAATGAGAGCACATGTCCGCGTAGCTTAGTTGGGAGAGAGACTTACTCCGGAGTGAGGGGACCCCCGGGTTCAATGCCTGGCGCAGACAAAAGTGTACGTTATATTGGTGCCCTAACTTCCAGGATGACTCGGCTGTTAAGTTTCTCGCAATGATGTGATGCTCTTTCCACACGGCGAGACAGGAGAAATGAGAATCCCTTCTTCAGTGCGTCGAAAAAATAAATCAGTGTGATGTTACGTTACACACACTAAATGGTCTGAGACTTCTCAAATGCACGTTCTTCATGGGATGACTGCCTACAGCGACACATGGTCCCGGATGACACGTGGGCCATGCCCCCAGTCCTGTTTCGGGAGGAGGGAATGACGTGCCTGCTCCGCAGAACGCACATGAGATAAAGGTAGATAGCAATGCGATCTGATGTCCGCGTAGCTCAGTTGGGAGAGCGACTTACTCCGGAGTGAGGGAACCCGGATTTGATGCCCGGCGTAGATAAGCCTGTGTTTTCATAGCTGCTTCGGGTCATTCTTTTCATTCACATGAACTGTTCACATCTCACAAAGTAGGCTGCGCTGTACTCTAGTTAGCTGCAGGGAATATTGCACGCGGCTAACTAAAGTCTTTAAAAAAATATTGAAGTGTAAAACTTCCTTTTTTTCAATTACAGGTTTAAGTAAATTAATTCATACATTACACGTTTCTACTTTTTACGTCTCTGGTACGACCATTTGAGGAAAGCGACCTCTTTCCCTGCCCTCCCAGGAGTGGCTGCTCTGCATATATTTCTTGGTGACCAAATGTGATGAAAGCATTTCATTCGGAATCTAACTTCTCGTCTGCCTCTGTATCGCTGCTTTCCACAAATTCACTGATGTCAAAAAAAAAAAAAAAAAATCATCGTCGACTTTTACAATTCCCCGAGAAATGTGTGTTTATCAAATTAGCATCTGTTTTAAACATCAGGTTTTTTTTTCGTGTAGATATATTTTAGTTGCATCTGTTATCTCTGAGCTACGACAGGCAATATGTGTTTCTAGCTGTCAGTAGGGACTCACTAGATACGTTATGGCATATTTTCGAAGATATTGAAACATTTTTTTCTCCTAATTACACTATCTACCAACAAGTAATTGGACACCTGTGATAGCAAAGGAAAACGAAGTTTATTCACCTTCAATAGTTGGTGGAGCCTCCACGAGCGGCGATTACAGCTGCGACCCTCCGGGGCATACTCTCAACCAGGCGTTGTACGACGGCTAGCGGTATTTTCTTCCACTCGGCTTGGAGAAGACAGCTTAGTTCCTTCACCGATTTCGGACGGTGGGGCACCCCTTAAGTCGACGCTCCAACTCGTCCCAGAGGTACTCGATAGGGTTAAGGTCTCCGGGCTCTGCGCAGGACAGTCCATTCGATTAACCCCATTGTCACAATACCAAGCCATGGTGGACTTCGTAACATGACAGGTGGCATTGTCATCCTGAAAGTAACATGGGTCCACCCCGTAAAACCGCTACAACGTAGGAAGCGCATGGTCATCCAAAATGGTGCAGTATTTCTCGGCGTTGAGTGTACCAGGAATTGCGACCAAGAGTCCCGTGCCATACCAGGAGAAACACTCCCATAGCATAATTCCACAGCCGCCGAACTTCACAGTTGGCACATTACATTCCGGCAGGAGGCGTTCTCCAGGCAGACGCCAAACCCAGACCCTGCATTCCGAACGGTAGAGGGTGAATCTTGATTCGTCGCTCCAGAGAACCTGTTTCCACTGTTCAACGGTCCACTGTCGACGTTCTTTGCACCACGTTAGCCGAGCAGCGCTATTGGACTTTGTGATCAAAAGCTTGTGGGCGGCAGCACGTCCATGATAACCGAGCAGATAGGCTTCCTTACGGATGGTATTCATTGCATGAACACTCCCAGATG
Source organism: Macrothele yani (assembly GCA_039090855.1). Classification (NCBI taxonomy): domain Eukaryota; kingdom Metazoa; phylum Arthropoda; class Arachnida; order Araneae; family Macrothelidae; genus Macrothele; species Macrothele yani. The sequence goes on from CM077030.1 coordinate 17,910,812, forward strand.
CCTGTTGAAACTCCTCACGGATGTGGCCCATCGATTTGGTGAGGTTCTTCCGAATTTCTCTGGCCAGCTCCCGTCGGTCTCTAACTCCCAGTTTTGTGCGTCTGCCGGGTCGGGGCACATTCCGAGAGTTACCTCTCATCATCCACTAGCCAATCACGTAAGCCACTGTCGATTTTGGGTACTTCAACTCACTGGATATGTCACGTATGGATCGGCCATTTCTGTGATACCCGACGATTACACCTTTCTCGAAATCAGAGAGCTCCGAACTGCGTGGCATCTTGCATGCGACTGGATGAGTTGTTGTTTCCCACACGATATTTAACGGCGGCAGCCGTGACGTGTGTCAGGACCGCAGATATCGTCGATTGCAGGGATGTTCAATTACTTGTTGGTAGATAGTGTATTACCGTAATATGTAAAATCGCAAAATTCTACCATCTCTCTCAAAGGTTGGGGCAGTTTTCCTATGACTTTGTTGAATATAGGAATCAAGCAAAATCGTCTGACTGTTTGAATAATTTAAAATACTTAATATGAAGCAACAACAACAGCTCTGTGTGTGTACGAGAGCAACATATTATGCAGTCACAAATGAAATGTGTTTTTTTCTGAGTATCTCAGTTTTTACACAGAATAATTTCAATACATTTTCTGACATTCAGCAAAGACAGTACTAGCAGCTTTAGCGTTTATTGTCACATCCACTCACAATATATGAGTCTCATATATGTATGTTTTAGGATTGTGCACTGATATGAGACTTTCTCTTGTGTGACGTTTTTCCGCTTCCTGCTCATGTAAGTGAGAATTTTCTTCTTTGTTCTCTTATGAACTCACCGTTCGTATCAGTCTTAGTTGTTGAGTTATACATGAGAAGCTGGGATAGCAATCATAGGAATCCAGTGTCACTGTTCAAAAGTAACGGTGCTTCCTATAACACGATATCGGTGATAACTTTACCGAACTGTTGCGGATTTCCTGATATATTTCCGAAGTTGATGTCAATTACAGTAGAGCTCCTACTCCGCACGAAACTTTCCCAGAGGCTTTACTTGCCTGCTCATGTTTCCTATTCGTACACGTTCCCTTAGATGGAATTATTAATCATCAAATTCAGACATACGTGCAATCGGACGGCGCTTAATAGCTTAATAAATCAGATTTTGCATAAACGCATGAAATTATTCGGAAATAAATGGTCTGATATCAAATTATACTTTCACACGATTTATTAAACCTTTCTCAGCGGCTATCACATTTTCTCGCCACTCATTTAACTCAAAGTGACGCAGCAGACATATCTATAAATCAACGTAAACTCATTTCAGCAATCAGGAAAGTAGGTAAAGCTCTTGATTTCTGAAAGGGACTTTGGTCCACTTGTAGCAAAATTTGAAGATGAAATGACCACACCAAAACTTCATTCATTTATGAGAAATGGAGAATAAACAAGCTGGAAAAAAATATCGTTTTCAATTTTATGGGAAAATATACAGCTTTGAATCCAGGGTCTTTATCAAAAAACAGTTCAAAGTTCTCCACTTTAAATTCAGACTGCTAATATAATTACAAACGTTGTTGTCTCTGTGTTATATTGGCATATTAAATTGTCATTAATATTTCAGAATATGAAGCATGATTCCTTAATGTGTCTTTTTGTAAATTCTTCCTTCAGAGGCAGACTGTACAAAAGTCATATGTCTGTAAGTTACACAGGGTATGGCATTCCTTTAAATTTTGTTCCGGTAGATTGGACGGAAACAAAATACGTATTGTTTAGAATGTTTGAAAACGGCCGGAATATTGCTCAATCATTTTAATGTGAAAACTCGCGGATAAACTAATTATTTTCTGTGTTCTAAATTTTTCTCAAAAGCAGTCGGTGATGAAATATGCTTAAGGATAATTGAAAACCGGAAATTTTAGGACATTACAGTCATTTGCAAAAGTTTAAGAGCACCTTCAGTTTATTGAAAATTAAGTGTTTGAAAAAACAAGACAAATAATTACTAGTCAGATATTTGAAGAACTGACACCACAGATGAATACTTACATTCTTTAGAACACAAAAAGACCAAAAATCAGTACTTTGTGTGCCCATCTTGGTTTTTAATAACTGACAGAATACGATATGGCATACTCTCAATGAAGGATTTTCAGTAGTCACTTGAATGTCTTTGCGATATGGCATACTCTCAATGAAGGATTTTCAGTAGTCACTTGAATGTCTTTGCGCCGCACGTACTAGTTATCTTGTCACTCAAAGCTTAGGAATTTGATGCCTGTTTTTCTGCTACCTTGTCTTTTAAAATGGTTCACAGATATTCAATGGGGCTAAGGTCGGGACTGTTACCAGGCCAATCAAGCACAGTTATGTTTTTCCTCTGTAGGCAGTCCTTTACTGTCTTTGATCTGTGGCATGAAGCACCATCATGCATAAAGATTGTGCATCTGTGCACTCAAATATGAGTTAACAGCTTCCCACGTAACATTTCCACATAAAAAGGACCAGTCATGTTAGTGCCTGTCGGCAAAAACGATAATGAATCAGTACCGGATGCTACTTCATTATCCTTTCTCATCTGACTAGGCGGATGTCACACGGTGCTAACGGTGTATTTTTCAACAAACCTTTTGCCTTTTGGTCGTCGAACATGTGCTTCACGTAATTCAAATTGACGCATAGTTTAGTCATCGGAAAACAGAACTTGGCTCCAATTTTCAACAGTCCACGATTGATGACGCTTCGCAAATTGAAATCTCTTTTTTTCATGACTTAGGTTAGTCTAGGTTTCTGTGCAGGTTTACAAGACTTTAATCCAAAATCTTTGCTGAGACGTCGAGAAACAGTGTTGATACTAATATCAGATCCTTTTGAAAGTAGAAAGGCCTGATTTTATTGCATGAATTTCTCGGATAAAGCGCAACTATTTATCTTATAGTATTGTTATCAGGTGGGGTTGCTTTCCTTGGACGTCCACTTCTCTTTCGGTCGCTACATTTACCTGTATCTCGATATTTCATGATCGTATTATGAATAGCAGTCGTGCTTCACATTCACCTTCCTGCTTATGTCACGTTCGGAGTATCCTTCATGATATAAAGTTACTATTTGTGCATTCTGAGTAACACTTTATGACCCTTTTTTGCCCATTTTTTTGCTATATAGAAATTACGTAGAAAACCTCTCAGCTTGAAAACCAGAAGCAAACTGACGCTCGCACGCTTCCCTCCAACGCCATCAACAGCTGGCGTTGTAGGATGATGCAACACCGTCAGGAAGTGGAGTAATACATACAGTAGCTGACGCAAACTGCAGAAATCTCTTACTACTAACAGGTGGTCTCAAACTTTTGCAAATGGCTGTATTTGGGACACACAAAACAGTACAGAAGTGGAGAAAGGAGACTAAAACACAACAAAAAAATGACTGCATTTGTATAGGCTCCCTTTATTAATATATAGGTGGAATCGTATAGATTGAAATAGCTTGCTGATGAGCAAGCGAATGAATACCTAAACTGTGGGTTGAACCGCACGTCTCTATGGAGCGGGAGTTGGAAGAGAGTTTTATCTGAAAAGATCTCATGGTTGTTCAGTATTTCTTCACACTGATGTGGGTCAATGTGTCTGGGACCGTCCCAGAAACCCTGAGGGTGCGCCTCTGTGACGGGACGAGACGTAGATCAAAGAAACCTCCTCTTCATTCTCTATCAGCAATTTGCCCAAATTGTTGATAGAAGAATGAAGAGGAGAAAAAAAGGTGTAACGTTCATCCTCTCAACCGCAATAAATATCTTCCGGGTGTAACTTATCTAACGAACGTGACAGACTGACAGAAATGACATTGAAGTCTGCGAAACACGAATAACTGTCATTTTAGAAATGGGACCGAAACTGAGATTTTAAACTGTTTTAATGTACGTACATCAGTTGAGTATCTTGGGTCTGAGACCTGGGCTATCTCACCCGCCCTACCCTCTACATCTGCCTCTGCCCCTACCCCTTTCTCTAGTACTGTTTTTTTTTAAACTGCGAAGTTTATTTTTCACTTCTAAAGTAACAGAAGTAACTTTTTACTAAACTTTAGGTACATGCTATTGCTAACGTAATACCAAATAATTATGAGGATTAGGATTTTAACACATATTTGTACATGAACACCATTTTTTCTGAATACTTTATTTGTACATGAACTCCATTCTTATTCTTAATAATTTATTTGTACAAGAACTCCATTCTTCTTTCGTTTTGTGTGAACTTGAGTGTTACGTTTTCATAAAAAGTTGCTTCCGAGTACTTTTTCATATTATTTGGTATATTTGGTTATTATGTTAGCAAGATAAAGTAAAGAATACCGATATATTCTTACTTTATTAGACATAGGTCAAATGATACACAATTTTTAGACATAGGTCAAATGACACACAATTTAAAATGGAAATGGACTGGCCATATAGCAAGAATAGAAAATAATAGATGGACTAAAATAATAACATAATGGAAACCATATAAAGGAAAAAGAGGAGTAGGAAGACCAGAGGGAAGATAGATGGTTGATATAAACAAAACTGTAGGGAAGCTGATATTTGGAAAGAGATGAGAGAAACCTATAGCTTCAATTGATTATAACAAGTTAGTAAAATCATGCAATGCATTGATTATGATATGCTTTCCAACATGCCGGAAATCAATACTCACGTTATGAGGATTATGGCTGTGAAATATATATCGCTCCTGTGTCCTGACCTTGACCCCATTTCGATGATATTATACAGAACCGATTCAGTATACCTCCGGAACAGCATGATAGAACTTTTTCACAATCGAAGCATTTGTAGGCAATTTATGTGAATCATGGCTGTGGAATAAATATCGCTCGTGTGTCCTGACCTACGATCCCATTTCGATGATATTCTTCAGAACCTGTTCAGTGTACCTCTGAAACAACGTGGTAACGTTTTGTCACAATCGAAGCATTTTTACGTACCTTATGACGCATAAGGGCAATGGAATGGATCACGCTCCTATGTCCTGATCTTTGATCCCATTTCGTCCATTTTCAATAAAATTTGACGCTAAGGTGGTCCCCTACCACATACTAAAATTTCATCGAAATCGAAACATTTTTACGCAAGTTATGAACTATAAGGACAATGGAATGGATCCCGCTCCTATATCGTGACCTTTGACCCCATTTCGTCCGTTTTCAACAGGGTTCGTGCGGAAGTGGTCCCCTACCACATACTAAAATTTCATCGAAATAGAACAAATTTTACGCGAGGTGTCGTGCGGACAGACAGACAGACAAAGCTGGAGCATATACGCTTTTTCAACCTACGGTTGGAAAGCGTGAAAAAGGGTTGGAAGAAGAAGACTTTTTCATATCTAAAAAGAATGTTTTTCTCTATTGACGAAACAGTCCAGGTGCTCAATTGTACATCTTCTTGTGTAGCTCTAAAATATGTCGAGCATTTGTAATGCAGTAAAACGTTTTTCAGCAATTGCAGTTTTTATGGGAACTTTAATATTAGGTTTGCTAATTTGCACAACTCACTAAACACAATGCCCAATTTATTCAATTTAATGTAAAAAGTAGTGCCTGTCACCGATTTCTTTTTGTATTCATCAAAGGAATAATATACCTACAGCTCATTTTTCAGTTGAACTGTATCAAAATTTGAAGCATAAAGTTATTTAAGTTCTGACAGTAAATGTTCAGGAAAGCCTTCACAAAATTTATCAAAACAGTTCGAGTTCAACAAATCCACGAATTTAAGATATAATATCACTGAAATTTAATTTATTTATACTTCACACAAATGAAACAACTCTCGCGAAACACGTACTGTCAGGGCGAGAGCACAAGAGTGACTAATGATAGTCCTAAGTCTGTCTTCTCTTTTCTGTGCGAAGCCTTGCGCAAAGAAATTGGCCCATTCACCCTTCACCTGCTTCTTCATGTTGTCATGGAAATGCCAGTCCGCGATCGTGTCGAAAGTCTTCGAATAACACAGCGAAGACTGGCAGAGCTGGTTGTGTGACGATGACACCGTCCCTCCAACAGGAGTTCCGTAGGTCTTTGTCCGCCAGACTGATTCTCTTAATCAAAAGACTCTAATCCTGCAAGTGTTTTTGGCGCAGCGACAACATCGATCTCCCCATCCTGACGTAACAATCAAGTGTGTGTGTGTGTGTGTGTGCGCGCGCGGGCGCACCTTTAGAATGCACTTTCGAGGTGGAACTCGCTTGCCCCCGTATAGGCCGGCATAGGTATGGAAAAAACAAAGATAAAAACGAACTTAGCAGAAATCCTACATTGAATTATGTTTGTAATTTGGAAGCGAAATTCATCTGCGTTCATATATTCCCTGAAGTTCCCTGTACTGGACCTAAACACTCAAAAAAAAAATAGTTTAAATGTGTCTTTGTGTATCGTTTTCTTGAAACATTTTGAATTTTTTTTCGAAAATGGCTTATTCGAACTAAAGAATTATTGGTGTAGAGAAAGTGCTGTACTAAATCAGACTACAACCTCTCCGTTTGCGCACGAGGATCTTTAAAAACTTAAATCAGAGATGAAATACTTGACATCCTCATAGGCTACTGAAGCAACATTTAATCAATTAAAATAAGCAACATATTTCGGAGACAGAGGAAAAAAATGAATTTCCTAGTTTTGACAACACGGAAGGAAAGTACTAATTAGTGTTTCTAACATTTTTCCTGGTTTATTTTTCAGTTTCGTACGCTCATATGAACGCTGTTCTAAGATTCGTTTAATAAACTAAGTAAAATGTTTTTTTTTAATACCAACAACAACAGCAACTTATATATTGATTCTGTATTTTGAAAAGACATTTCTTTCGCCAATTTCTCATGTTGCAGTTTCATTTCCGCCATCGGTTATGAAATATTTAAGAGCAACTGCTAAATTTTTCGACACTTCTCATTAATTATCTTTCCCGCTTCTTCTCGCACATCAAACGAAACTCTGCAGAGAAGTTTCATGAAATCATACTTTAAAAAAAATGACTAATATAAGGAAATTTCATTTTCTTTATATTAAATCGCCGATGAGATATTACATTATGACCACCTACCTAATAAGCTGTATGACTCCCCTTTAGCCCGCGAGGCATCGATTCGATGAGGTGGCGATAGGTATCGTGGGGTATCTGGTACCATAATGTCAACAGTAGGTCCTCCACTTCCCGTACATTTCCGGGTGGTGGTGATTTAGCACGAACCTGCTTTTCCAAGTCGAACCACAAATGTTCAATCGGGTACATGTCAGATTAATTTGGAGGCCAGGGCATTAACAGAAAGCCACCAGCATGTTCCTCGAACCACTCCTTGACGGTTCTGGCAGTGTGGCATGGCGCAGTATCCTGTTGGTAATGACAATCACCAGCAGGGAACACAGTTGCCATGAATGGATGACCATTGTCCGCAACGATGTTCAGATGCGTGACATCTCTCAGGGATTGCGCTATTGCTATAATGGATCTAAAGTGTCCTAAGGAAATATCGCCAGCAACAAAACACCGCCGCTGCCAGCCTGCTTCCGCCCAACAGTGCATCCAGGTGCCATAGCCTCCGTTGGTAATCGGCGTATCTGCGCTCGGCCGCCTACGTGATGCATCAGGAATCTTGATTCGTCATACCAGTCACTTTCTTCCAATCATCCACCGTCCTATCTATATTACCATGGGCCCATTTCATGCGTTGTTGGCGATGACGTGCAGCGAACATGCAGTCCCGGTTAGGTTTCGGCTACGCAGGCCCACGCGCAGAAGGCTGCAATGAACTATGTGCTGTGACACATTGCCCCGACCACTACTGTTTTAACTGCTGGTGATTTGTCGCGATAAGGCCTTGCAGTCGCTGTGAACAATGCGCGAAAGTCTCCGCTCCCCTCTGGTATCAATGAGCTGCGGACGATACGCGACTATAAGACGGTTCGTCGTTTGGCCATCTGCGCACCACTTTTGATACGTACTGAATACAGTGGTACGTCAACAATCACAAGCAAAGATATTTCTGAGATCGTAGTTCCGAGGCACAGTGGCATCACTATTTGTCCTTTATCAAACTCCGATAAATCGGCAGCTTTTCCCATTCTGACTCCGAACACTCTACTAACCGAAAGCTGGTCCTCGGGTTTTATATATATTACTCTGTGAACATCACCTCCGCCACCGATCAGTCTCCAGGCGCGCTCATTTCTCAAAGCTGGGAGTAGTCATAATGTAATGGCGCGTCGGTGTATATGCACCGAGTGATCAATTAATTAATTATGACAATCTTTATCAAAAGTGAATGCGGTCCATTGACCACCCGATTTCTGCGAGAGCGAGATTACTAGGCCGACGTAGCATATATAATATACACTGAAGAGCAATTGAATTGGAGATACCTGTCTAGTAACGTAAAGCACCATCTTTCGACCTGATGACGGCGGCAATTCGTCTCGGCATGGACTCGACAAGACACCGGAAGCGTTGGGAAGCCATATAGATTCACGACCCCTGAACAACCTCCCACAGTTCACGAAGATTTGATGGAGGGGGTCAGAGCCTCGAACATCTCCCTCGATGGCATCCCAGATGTGCTCGATGGGATTGAGGTCACGTGACCTAGCTGGCCAAGGAAGAAAGGTCACGTCGGTGGAGTGTTTATCTAACCATTCGGATACAATTCGGGAGCGATGTTACGGTACATTGTCTTGTTGCAGGATGAGGTCCCCAATGGGATGTTGAAGATGCACAAACGGGAACAAATGGTCGTTCAGGATATCCCGGTAACGTTGACCTGTGAGGGACAATGTCACACGTACCAGGGGCCCCATTTCAGTCCAGGTAAACAGTCCCCAGACGAGAATGCCCCACCCACGAGCTTGAAGAGTACCCTGCTGGCAAGAAGGATCCATCGCTTCATGTGGTTTGTGCCGTACTCGTATCCTGCCATCCGCATGTACCAACGTGAATCTCGACTCATCAGTCCAGGCAGCGTTTTTCCACATGTCTAGGGTCCAATGGCGATGTTCCAGCGCCCATGCTAATCTTTGCACCCTATGATTTGCGGTCAGCAGCGGTACCCTCGCGAACGATGGCTTCTGTACCCATAGCGAGGATATGGTTCTGGATGGTGTGGCTGCTTACACGTTTTTGTGCACCAGCGTTAAATTGCAGAGTGATTTCTTGCATTGTGGCCCATCTGTCTGCTGTTACAATGCGAGCTAGCCGACGATGACCCCGCTTATCCACACGCTGTTGTCCACCGCAGTTGGCCCTTGCAGGGATGGTTTTATCGGATTCGATGTACTCACGGTGTACCCGTTACACAGTGGCTCGTAAAAATCCCAGAGCTTGCACGATTTCCGAGATAGAGTGACCCATTCGTCGGTCTCCGAAAATTTGCCCACGATGAAATGCGCTTAGATTCTTTTTCTTACCCATACTGCGTCCGACTCTTACTGATTCCCATCGTATCACTCCTTATATTGTCGGATCACTGCATACGTCATGTCGTTTCCGTTTACAGGGCCGCCCACAGTGCCACATTTGCATAACGCCAACTGTCTCTAATTCAATTGCTCTTCAGTGTATACGTGAAGCAGTAGGTAGGAACATTTAAAACGTAGTGAGTAAAGTGAACGTTTTAGCGAACTTTGAAGAAAGACAGATTGTGAGAGAGCGGAGAGCCGGTGCCTCTATTTCCCAAACGGCTGAACTGGCGGGTTATTAAGCAGCCGCAGTAGTTAGGGTATATCGTGATTAGAGTGAAAATAGTCAACGTCCGGGAAGCAAAACTCTACGGGACAGCGAAAGCTTGATGTGAGAATTGAACACCGGGTCGATTGACTCGCACAGGTCAACTGACTCAGCAATGTTCAGCAATTGACCACCAGTACAACAGAGGTCAACCCAGAACAATATCTGTCATGACCATGCGTCGCACGGACGCACGTATGAGCTATAACACCAGACGACCCCGTGGACATCTTCTCCTATACACCGGTCATCGGAGCATAAGATTCGCCTGGTGCAAAGATCATGCAAGTTGGACGTCGGATGACTGCAGAACAGTGCATTGCGGTGACAGTTAACGTTTCTTGCTCCACTCCGTAGAGCGTCGTAAATTTATTTGGCGCAAAACAACATGAGACACTCAATTCCATCCTGCATGGTCTCTACAATGGAAGGCAGTGGAGGCGCTTGCATGGCGTGCGGCATGTTTACCTAACAGGAACTTCGAACCCTGGTTCATGTGGAACAATGTATGACTGGTGCCCACTATCAAGCGTTTCTTTTCTTTCAAGATAACAATATGCAGAGCCACAGGTCCAACGTTGTGCCTGAATAGTTTGAGAAACATAGTTCAGACTTCCAGCATATAGATTGGCCCCCGAACTCGCCTCATACCAAATCCCATAAAGAACTTGTTGGACACTGTGGAATGGCATATCTGGCGTCCGGATACACCAATCCTGCATTGAAGGCATTTATATATATATCATCATCAGCAACCATTATCAATCCACTGCTGGATGAAGGTCTCCCCAACTTTCTTCCACAACTGCCTGTACTGAGAATGCCTCCTCCATGTCACTCTGGCATGCTTTTAAATTTCATTCATGTATCTAACATGGGGTCTTCTTCTGGTTCTCTTTCTGTCCTTTGGAATCCACTTTCGGTTGTCCATCGGTGGTCCGTTCTTCTGGCAACATATCCGGCCCATTGCCATTTCAGTGATTTCACTGTGGTTATGATTTCGTCCAGTCTTGTCACTTTCCTTATCAACAAGTTCCCTCTTATCTTTCTTGGTTACACCAAGCATGCATCTCTCCATGCTGCTTTAAGTTCTCTGCAGTCTTTGTATGTCTTTTTTAGTTAAGGTCCATGTCTCTGTTCCATATGTAAGCACTAACGGTATGCATTGATTAAACATTTTTCTTTTAAGACATAATGGCATACTGCCCTTAAAAATTGTACTGTTTCTTCCAAAAGCTCTCCATCCAAATTTTATATGCCGATTTAATTTCTTCATCAATGTGACCTTCACTTGATATCTGCTGCCTAAGATAAATGTAGGTATTGGTTATCTCATGCTTTTCTCCATCAATCGATAAATATTCGTTATATATATATATACACTGGCGGAAAGTGAAAGAAGAACACGAAGAAGGAGACGTCTGATACCAACGAAATTTGTACAGCATAATAACGGAATACAGAGGATAACGTAATCAAAACATTATGGCAAAATACAGCTGTATTTGCTGGTAAACTGAAAAATAACATTTCCATGTAACATGGTTAGTACGAGGTTGAACCGCCATGAACTGCGTCACACTGTACAATTCTGGCATGGAGTCTGTTGTACAGATGTTGGATGTAAATTTGGTGTATTGAGTTCCAAGCATCCTCAACCTGGACGCGTAAATCGAGGATAGTCGGGGCTGGCCGTGGAGACCGGATAAGTCGTTGTCCCATAAAATCCCACACGTGCTCAATGGGAATCAAATCCGGTGAACGTGCAGGCCATGGAAGTTGTCTCACACCCCTAAAGTGCATGTTGCGTTGCACCGTGCCGTGTGTGGGCGTGCGTTATCTTGCTGGAAAACACCACGGTGGGCCGACCTTACAAATGGTACATTAACGGGCTGAATGATGTTGTTGATGTAGGAGGTGCTGTTTAACGTACCCGGTACAAACACTAGTTGTGTACGGGAGAGATAGCTGATCGCTCCCCACACCAGGAGACCAGCTGTAGGCCCTGTGTTTCGCTGGAGGATGCAAGAAGAGTGGAGACATTCCCCTGTGCATCTGCGACCATGTATACGGCCATCGGAGGCTCCCAAGCAGAATCTGCTTTCATCGCTGAACACGAAAGATCGCCATTGCGTTGTCCAGTTCAGACGTTGGCGACACCACTGCAGCCATTCCTGACGGTGGGCTGGATTCAGAGGTACACATGCCAGAGGCACACGTGCACGTAGTTCTGCATCCAGTAGACGGTTGCGGATTGTTCGCACAGTCACCTCAGGTGCAACAGCAACTCGGACTTGCGTCGCATTGGATGTTCTGCTTGACAACGTCGCTCTTCTTATGCGTCGATCGGTCAGCTCATCAGTCCCTCTGTGACTCCCGGTTCCACGTCTTCTCGTGTGGGAACGTTCCTCTGACCATCTACGCCACCATCGTACCACCACCGATACTTCCCGTCCAATTCGCTCCACAATAAGACGATACGACCACCCGGCCTCGCGGAGTCCGACTAGACGACCTCGCTCAAAGCCCGATAACTGCTGAAATCGTACACGTCTTCCATGTCCAGGCATTGCAGCTTCTTCAGGGTCTTCACACGTGTCCGTACGCCGACGACTGATTACATTCACTTCGCCGTACTCCTTAAATACCACCGACGATAATTTGCATATTATGCCGTGCTGTGGCGTAAGCGCTCACCGGTTGGTACCGAAATTAACATCACACCTACGTAAACTCGACCCCATTGACATATGTAAATTTCATGATCGTCCGCCAATTCCTTCTTGGTGTTCTTTTTTCACTTTCCGCCAGTGTATATGCAAAATTTCTAGTAGGGTTTTATATATATATATATATATATACTTAAGAGCAAAACTGAAGACTATATATATATATATACATGATTTTTGTTTTGAGGATAAACTCTGACTCTCGTTTCTTCTATGTGAGTTTATTTAACTTCCGTTATATATAAAGAAAAACACACTTGTCTTTATCTTCAGTAAAATGCTTAGATTTGTCGAATATTCACTTTGAGTTGGTTGTTCGTCAGTTTGCCTCCGAGGTTATTTCGTCGCCAGCAGTAAATAGTTGCTGACAAATTGTCGCCTTCTCTTTTCTTAGTTACATTCAAATCGCAGTCAGGATATGTGCTCTGAGTTTACTTTCTGTTCGTCTCTCTCTCTCTCTCTCTCTCTCTCTCTCTCTTCCTCACTCTCCTGAACTGACGGTACTTTTGTCTCAAAATGTTAATTTGCTGAAATTTTCTTCTTCCTTATGATGGATTGTAAGAACTACAGAATCCAGCATCAACCCGCTCGTCGTTCGATCATCCATTCGCCTGCATGTTCGCACTCTTAAATGTTTCTGTATGGGGTATTTGAGACCACATTGAGCAACTCAGTGGGTTATAAGCCACTGGTTCCTGAAAAGAAGGAGAGCCAGTACAGTAAGAAAAAACATAATATTTATACCTCACTGGGATTCGAACCCAGTCCCATCTTGGAAGAATGGTCACAAGCCAGCGCTTAGACCATTCAAATTTTGATTAAGAGGGCGGCAGCCCTCCTAAATCAAAATTTGGCTTCTAACGGCAAGATGGAAGGTATTAGTTCTGTGACTGATAGCAAAAGAAATGAGTACAAGATAACCGATGTTTGTTCTGCCGATCGTCTGCCTGACTATCCCTCTCTGGAAACGATATTTCCGCTTTGAAATTCCTTCGCTGCTCTTTAGGTGAAAACATGAGCATAAGATTTCTGGCCAACTGTCTTTCCACTCGTCAGCAGGTCCATTCGTCCGTAAAACTTATATATCCATTTCAAAATGTAGGATTGTCAAAATTCATTAGTCTAAGAAAACAGGTGTACAAAAATTCAGATTTATTTCCTTCTATTCGTTGTCCCCAAGAAATTATATATCCTCATCTAACTACCAGATTGAATCATTTTTTCCTTTGGCTGATGCAGTCATGCGCACAACGTTATCAATATCTGCACTTCCTTTCAACCCTCTGTCCGTCTGCCTAAATACCTTATCTTCACAGTAGCGGATTATTAAAATTGATTCCCTGCTCTACAAGGAAAAACATGAACGTAAAATTAAAGACATATCTCTGTCCGTCGATCTATTCTTCTGTTTGTTCAATCTTCTTTCAAAACTATATTTCCGTTTGTGCAGAGACAGACAGCTGTATGAATGAATGGACAAATCTTGATGCTCTGTAGTTTATGCTTCTCTCAGTCATAGAAAGGATTTATTCACCCTGATAATAAGGAGCAGAGAGAAATATATCCTGGCGAAGAAAAGAAAATCAGCTAAAGAAAGGGCTGACAATAGGAAAGATACCCGAAATCTTACGCTAATGTTTCCCATTATAGATAAAGTAGACAAACATTTCGTAACTATCCAACAGTTTGAAGCAGAAATGTCGTTTATGCAAAGAAATAGATAAAGAAAGAACAGACATTGATAACCTTGGGCGCATGACTATCAGCCACAGAAAAACGTTTCCTTGATCTGGCTGGAAAGCATTTATGATTATAGGTGAACATACGAAGTGACGTATTGACATACGGAAAGAGAAGGGTTAAATCTTATGAGCTTCATTTCTCCATCTAATAGAGAAATAATCTTAGAAATCTGACATTTTGGAGCAGAGATATAAAGAACGAACGGGTAGACTAAGTGATGAATGAATGGACGGAACAATGTCTGAAAACTAATGGGCTTATGCTTTTTCTTGCAGTAAATGTTTATAATCCGATATTTTGAAGTGAAATTATTGTTTTGCAGACGGACAGGCAGATGGACAGAAAAACAGACATCGATAATTTTGTGCATGCGCTTGCTGTTACCAATTATAAACGATGTTTCTTTAATCTGAGGTATCAAAAAACCTTCGGAGGAGCACAGATGTCTCAAATCTTGTGTAGTTCTTTCTGTCTATGTGAAAGAAGAAACGTGCAGCAAATCAGCATTTAGAAGCAAAAGCATCATTCTGGCCGTAAACGCAGCAGGACCCAAAGAGAACTCAAATCTATGTTTCCTTCTATACGGTTCCTATATCATTGAGATTTGGGAAGGCGATAAATTAACGCAGCAACTTTTAGGTTATTTCTACGGAATGGATATCTAGTCGCAGTTGTTTTAATGAAACACCTCTTAAATTCCTTTGTGTCTGAGAAAAGAAGTTCAGCAACTCGCTGGTTCTGTTAGGATCTGGAGAAATTCTCAAATAAAATGTACATTTTTTGTAATTATATTCGTTAAAATCAAAAATCGGTAATGGGGGCATGTGAAAGTAGAAGTGATTCATATAACTTTTAGCTCAAATAGTATGGGATACATCCTTCATAATTATTAACAGTTTTAAATGAAAACCTTTCGGATTATCACTAAAGGTGTTTTATCCTTGAAATTAGTTTCCAATCAAGAATATATTGGAGTTGGCTGCTTTAACCTCTCTCCACGATATATATATATATATATATATATATATATATATATATATATATATATATATATACATAAAGCAATATAAACTGGCACTCGATTATTCTTTTCATGCATTTTTAATAATTCTGTTGTAGGAAACTTACATGTGTGTGTGTGTTGCAGCATTTCCAAAATTCATAAAATGTGGACACGGACATCAAATCTCCAATATTCCGACTATCCGTATAACGCAGAAAAGAAATTGTTTAGTAGAAGCTTATAATTATTTCATTTTGAATTGATTTGCTTGATGTGTGGAGAATCCATATTTCGATCCTTTATTGAAGTGTTTTTTTTTTTTTTTTTGCGTTGAGACAGGTTTAACGATTGCAATTTCAATATTGGCTGCTGTACCAGGTTCAACAACATTTTAATTGAGCAGTAGCCTTTCAACTTCAAATACCTTAAATGTTGGGCCCTCTTTGAAAAGAGTTTTGCAGTGAAAAATACCCCTTACATATTTTTTTCAACTTAACCGTGTTCAATTTTTATTTTCTATTGAATCGTGCTGGAAATTTATTTCCAACTGAATTTTAATAATCCGCTACTTTGAAGAAAATGTATTTAGGCAGACGGACAGAGAGGTGAAAGGAATGATTTTTTGGAATCACGTTTAAAGTTTCAGCCTATTTCGTTAACTGAACCATGTTAAAATCTTTAAAGCTGCATTTATTTGCATCGGATTTCAATCTTCTTCCGAATTTGAACGAATAAAGCACCTCTTGGTATTAAATGAATCGAACCACTTTAAAGTACAGCTATTTTCTGAAATGAAACTTGCTTACAACATACTAATCTACTTTTCAATTTAATACTACTTAAGGTATTGCCCTGTTTTTTTAACTGAAAAATTCAGAAAACATCCTGAAATATTTTTAACGATTCATCATATTTTCTGGATTAAACCGAGTTTAAAATTTCAGTTACTTTAATTATACCTTGTTTAAAGTTCGATCTCATTTTACTAATGTAAATGAGTTTAACGTTTGAGACAATTTACCTAATTAAATATATTTCGTCTGTCCTAAATGCGACAGCACTTAACGTTTTAAATAATATTCTAAAGAAATTAACAGATAAGCTCAGAATACTTTGTCATCCTTTCTATGAAATGCGACAGATGCAGAACTGCTGCTATCACATGAAATTGTCTCTTTATTAAGGACATTAATGAAAAGTACTACAAAGGTAGTTTTTTTTATTTATTGAATCAGACTATGATTTTTTGTTTCACGGCGAATAAATCATGAAAGACAGATGCTGTAGTGTATTGCGGCATACTGATATTAGTTTTAACATGTAACTGATCAGATATAGTTCGTTTCTTTAAGGAATTGAATATATGGTGACTGTAATGTGCAGAGAAAATAAAACTACGGAAGGAATTCTTAAGTTTTGATATATTAAGGATTGATGAGTAAGCAAAGCAAGAGTTCAGTGTTGGGATATCTCGTATTCTGTGATCCAACATACAGTTGAAGAACGCGAGGCAAACCAGAACACTTCCACCCAACTCCGTGGGTAATGTAAAAAAAAAATTGTACAGCTGTAAGTAATTGAAAGTGGTTGAAAGAACAGGCTTTTGATTTCCTACGCGGCCAGGTTCCAGGTTCGAATCATTTGGGAAGACACAGATAATGTGTTTGCCTTTTTGCAGATAATTATTTGCCTTTCTTGGAACCATTATCTCCAAACTATAGGCAGCTGTGTCTTTTCGTATCCTTAGAAGCATAAGGCGGTCGTGAGTTCTTCGCAGTGCGTTTCCTGCATGTAGGAAAAATGGGCGGAAATGTTATGAAATTCAAGCTGCGATCAAATGTAGTTCGTTTCTACTCGAATTTCAGATTTCAGCTACTAACTAAAAACCAGCCCGTCCCAGGACGCTTGTTTTTGAGCTTTAAATAAATATTAATATATAGGGGATGTTTCTTCGGGAAATGTTTAATTGAAGCAGATTGAAAACGAATTAAATAGGCGCCGGCTTTTTGCAAGGGAATATAGTTAAAATTTACATTCCAAGAACTTATTCATGTTTGAACTGAAAATTATATGCTATGTATTTCCGTTCTTCGGAAAACCTCGCGATAAATAAACATTCTGTGTAAAATATTTGTTGTTGTTTAACAATTTTCTTTGTAGTCCAGCTGTTTTCGTGTAAACTTACCTTAATAACTTTTGCTTTTATTTTTCGCCTTAAATGACTTTTTCTCCGGCACATTGTTATTCATTTAACGGCTTGTTTTAGACTGTCCTATTGGACGGTTAGTTTGAAACTTCATACGGAATTTTTTTCTACAAAATAATGCGACATCTGGCATTACAAACCGCAATTATGTAAGTTATCGACAATGTGTTGTTATAACGACATCTGTTTTTAGATGCAATTTTGCTCACTTTGACATCTCAAGATTTCAGTTTTTTTTTTTGTAGGTTAGAGCGTTTAAATATATCGATATTTTGCAAAATGTATAGTACATGTGTATAATCAGTACTAAGCTCGGAAAGTTACTTAAATTAAAAACTAATTAAAGCGTACAAATTAACATTCGAATTGTGCTAAATCAAATCAATGTAAAAACTCAACTTGCTGTGATATTAAGATTTCAGTTAAAATTTAATACATACAATAAATAGAACAATTCATTGATAATCCAATGTTTTTAAATTAGTACGTGATCACTGACATCTCAAAGTGATCGTGTGCTATAATACAGCACGCAATCACTTTGACCTTAGATCGTGTGCTATTGTATGGCACGCAATCACTTTAACATCTCGAGAGCACACACGAATTAATCGATATGTGATGGCGCAACAATGCAGACGTTGCTGTGACGTTAAGTGTTCCAGACAGATCTGGCTGCTTATATTATAAATGGCCTGTTTCTTAAAATATTGTCAAAATGAAAAGAGGTAATTTTGAAAGAAAAAATTCGCCAATACTAATCACATATACACTGAGTAAACAGCATATTAAATATCCGTTTATTAGGCGTGAAATATACTTAAAACTGCAAAGCTTTCGCTCTTATCGCGGAGGCTTTTCCAAGGGCTGTACACGTTAAAGCAGGATTCAAGACAGAGCAATCACATAAAATGGAAATCTCGCCAGTTAGGGTGAACCCTTGTTAATAACGAGGTGAACGAAGGCACATTTAATACGAAGTAACAGTTTTAATGCTATTTGGTGTTAACCTCCAGACTCTTGTTGGAAAATTTCGCATTTGAAAAAACTAAAGAGAGGTTCTCATAGCACGGGCGTCAACAAGAGAATTTTTATACTTTCGAGTGCTACCGTGCCCCTATATAGCTGGCGTACCATGCTAATCCTTTAACCGCACTCCATATCGGTATCGCATCGTTCTTTCCTTCTTTAAACAGACCCGTTGCCATTTTACTTTCTCTAACGCCTCTTTTGTTCTTCTTTATCCTTGTTTCGATGGAATTTTTTGTCATACCTATGTAGGATAACTTGGAGCCGTCTGCGCAATTTACAGGTGTTTTATATACTCCTACCATCGGTCTTCTTTCCGAAAATTGTCTGCCCCCTATTATTGTACACGATGTGGATGCAGTAGATAGATTAAACTCTAACGCCCACTTCACTCTTCTTTTCTGAAAGAAAGGTATATAAGTTCAAAACTCTCCTTTAGTGCAAAACTCAAAAGTTTTAACAAGCGAATGACAAGTTAGTAAAATCACGCAATGCGTTGATTATGATACACTTTCCACCATACCAGAAATCATTACTCAAGTTATGAGGATATTGACTGTGGAATAAATCTCGCTACTGTGTCCTGACCTTTGACCCCATCTCAATGATATTTAACAGAACCGGTTTAGCATACCTCCGAAACAACAGATTATAGTTTTGTCGCAATAGAAGCATGTTTAGTCAAGTAATGAGGATAATAGCTGTAGAATAAATCTCGCTACTGTGTCCTGATCTTGGACCCCATTTGGTGATATTCAACAGGGCTAGTTCAGTAGTATACCTCCGAAACAACATGGAAACGTTTCGTCGCAATCGAAGCATTTTTACATAAGTTATGACGCATAAGTGCAATGGAATGGATCCCGCTTTTATGTCCTGATCTTTGACCTCATTTCGTCCATTTTCAATAGGGTTTGTCCCCAGGTTGTCCCCTACCACATACTAAAATTCCATTGAAATCGAACAATTTTTACGCAAGTTATGACGCATAAAGTACAATGGAATAGATCTTGCTCCTGTGTCCTGACCTTTTACCCCATTCCGCCCATTTTCTATAGGGTTTGTGCGGAGGTGGTCCCCTACCACATACTAAAATGTAATTGAATCGAACCATTTTTACGTGAGTTATCGTGCGGACACGCGGACGGACGGACGGACGGACAGACATACGGACAAAGCTAGAGCATATACGCTTCATCAACCTATATTTGGAAAGCGTAAATAACCACCCGCAAAATATCAACTTAACAATAGCCAAACGCAATGCTACATTCACGGTTTAAATTCCACTGCAAGTTCAATTTTTCTCCTAGCTAGGCCATGTCTACGGATTTATACCGAGTAGGTAGATACGCGTGAACCATTCATTAACAAAGAATATAAAGCTTCGCGTGAAGAACGTCAACTCTCCTAGAGATAACGTAAAACAGGCGACAACAGCGCTACCATATGCTAAGAAATTATGAGCTCTGCCGGAAAGCAAACATTCAGGAGCAAAAGATCCACGATGGTTTCCTTCGATCTAATTAATGACTATTTGCTGAGAGGTTTTTATTTTTATTTTTTATTTTTTTGCTGTTGTTGTTTTCTGTTATCCCGCCCGTCCCTTAATTTGGTAAAACAAATACGCAATCACATTAACAATACTATTTAAATAAAATTTTAGCAAATATTACAATTAGGCCTAAGGATCCGTACAATATGCAGACAATCCCTAGTATTTGGCATTACTGAAAATGTTTCTGAAAAACTGAAGAACAAAGGAAAGCCTTAACAAACCCGATTGGCGGAACAAAACTAGCATATCCGATTTGCGAAGTGAAAATGCTACCGAGAAGGTTACAATCGCGTGCTGCGAGTAGCTCGGCTGACTGTTCTTTACTAGAATTGAAGTCAACAGAAATACGCATGCGGAGTCTGCTCCAGCATCAGCCTATATGTTGGTTTCTGTGCACTGCATCTTGTATCTTAGGATATGTCGGCGATAGTTACGTCTCGCCGAGACTTAACTTCATCTCAGTTAGATATTCTTTGGCATTAAATATTCGCAGTGCGTCGGATAGGAAAGTTCAGCCGTCCGATCCCCGGATACAGGCTCCCCAGTTATAAACAAGGCATTTACTTCCCCGCCTCTTCTTCACTTTAGTGTGACTTTCCTGTCGGACACTCTAATCCAAATCTCCTAACCTTTTACTTCTAAGGTTTGTTTAAGACCTGGGGTCAGACACTTCCTAACACCCTTTACATATGATCTGATCTTTATTCCCTACGGAACTTCGAGTATTCATAGGATTTCTTTTTCAGAAATATGAATGCCAATTTGTTATTTTGTTATTCTTTTATACATCTGTATTTTTATGATTTTGGGCTATGTAATGTACAACCAGATCGTTGCATCTAAATTTGCTCCAGAAAATACGCACAATTAAAAATATTGGATGACCACTATTCATGGATGGAAAAAAAGAGAAAGATGACACCGAATTCTCAGGTGTAATGAGCACGTCTTTTGTAAACTTTCCGACACAAGAAGAAATTTTCCAAAGCAGATTTTTAGAAGAAAAAAATCAGTGAAAAATTGAATTGATCTTCTTCAAATCAGCACGTAGTTTAAAATCGCAATGTAATCACTGTTCTTCATAGGTTATTTTACCGGTTAAATTGTTATGTCAGAAACATCTCCACAAGAAATCGGTAAAGCATCCATAAATACAAAACGTTATCTTCGGCCACAAGTGGCTGAGATGTGTATTGCGAAAAATCGCGAATTTTGCACAAAACATTTCTCATAACGGAAGATAAAAGATTTTTTTCAAATCGGATTCTGAGGAATCAATTAGGGGTTCTAAGTGTAAAACACAAATAGAAATTAAGACTCACGTGCCATAGGGACAAAAATGTGAGCTACAGAAATTGCCAAATTTATGAGCGCTACAAGTAGTAAAAGAATTCTTTTAAATCGGAAATTTAGGTACCGAGAAATCATCATTACAACCATTTATCGGGTAACCTAAGCAGTATTTCCAGAAAAAAGTACACATAAATGTTTTCCGACCCCAGTGGTGTCTGACGGAGAAATATGTCTTTCCTTTTTTTTTCGTTTGCGTGTTCTTTATTTACGGCCACAGATTCCTGGGAAGGAAGATAGCCAGTGCTGTAAGACAAACACAGAATCCATGCCTAACCGGGATTCGAAACCACCTTGGACAAATGGTCAGAAAACAAGCGCTTAGAACACTACGCAACAGGTTCGACAACATTTTTTTTAGATTTTTAGGCGCGAAGACACGATTTTAAATCTGTTAAAATCACAAGTACGACTTACACCTCCTAGTGATTTTAGATTTCGACGAACGTAAGAAACGACCCTGACACCGAGAAAATGTGTTGTAGCTACGAAAGTATACCTACGCATGCTCAAGCTAAATCTAACCTCAAGATACAAAAAGAAAAAGCTGAATTACAAGTATAAGGGTCACACAAATGAAACTGAGGTTGTCGATTTTTTGCCGCAAGAGTTCACAGGAAGTTACAGTGATATATGGGTTACATACCCGCTGCACATAGTCGCCTTGTCGGTTCACGCAAGTGTCCCAGCGCGGCACAAGATACGCTGAGCAAAGAACTTCCGTGGTTGGCTGTAGAACGAGTTTTCAATGGCGTCCCGAACCTCAGCGTCGTTAGCGAACCGGCGGCCCTTGAGAGCTTTTTTAGTGCCCCGAAGATGTCGTAGTTGCACGGCGACAGGTCGGGGCTATAACAGGATGGTAGAGGTCTTCCCAGCGGACGGATGGGCCGCGGGTGGCCTAGTGGGCAACGTTCGTGATTGCCACGGAAAGGACCTCAGGTTCGATCCCAGGTAGGTACGAACGCTCGATCCACTAAATATCGCCGTGCGTCGGATGGGCACGTTAAGCCGTCGGAACCCGGGTACTGGCCCCCGGTAATAAATAAGGGCGTCTTCCTCCCCTTTTCTACTTTGTTTCCGTTTCACTTTCCTATAGGGCACTCTAGCCCAAATCTCCTAGCTTCCTGTTTCTAAGGGTTGTTTAAGACCAGGGGTCAGACACTACCTTCCTAAAATCCTCTACATATGATCATCCCAGCGGAAGCTCCGCAACAAATCTTGAAAAACTGTCTCCACATGTGGGCTGGCATTGTCGTGCAGCAGAATTACCCCATTTGACAATATGCCGGGTTGCTTACGCCTGATGTCCATTTTGAGGTTGCGTAACGTATTGCAGCATGTGGTTGCCTTTACCATTCTGCCTGCGTCCAGCTAATCCCACAGCAAATGGCAATTCTGACCGGAAAAACCGTGAGCATCACTTTTCCAGCTTTTATGGACGACTGAGCTTTTTGGGGGCGTGGAGATTTGGGATGCTGCCATTCCATAGTCATCTGTTTTATCGCCGGATCGAAGCAGTGGCACCAAGTTTCATCTGCGGCCACAATCTTGGAAAGAAACTGTCCCACCTCTGCATGGTAACGCTGCAGATGCTCCAGGCAAGCACTCATTCGCCGAGTCTTCTGTTCCTCCTGGAGACGCTTGGACCTATTGTGCACATACCTTGCGGTATCTCAATTGGCCGTGGAGATTGTTGCTAACAGTTCCCTTACTCGCGGACAATGTTGCTGCATTCCACTTCACAAGGTTGTCCACAGTAGCAATCGATTCCATGGTGATGGCCACGTGTGCTTGCCCAGGTATCTGCATGTCCTCCGTGCTCACACTTCCTTTACGAAATTACCTACACTAGCGGGACAATGTACATTGCGACTGACAGACTTTCACATACACATCATTCATACGACGAAAAACTTCGGCTCCACAAGCACCTCCAGCCGTCAAAAATTGCATAACTGCCCGCTGAGCTGGTTTGGGCGAATCCATGTCACAACCCTGCATAGTTAACTAGTCTCGTCACGTGCAAACAGCACATTGACAAGTGCCGCCGATAACATTGTGCTTCCTGACATGACACGCCATCTACTGGCACAAATGCATTGCTCTGTGTAATTATACAATGAGGCTATTACACGAGTTTCACTTTAATCTGGGCAACCCTTATATGTTTGTGAGATGGATTAGTAACCTCTGCAGGTGGAGGTTCAGGGAAGCCGCCCCGGTGGCGCAGTGGTCTAAGGCGCTGGCCTCTGATCATTCGTCCGTCTGGGGTCCGGGTTCGAATCCCGGTGAGGCATGGATGTTGTGTTTGTCTTACGGCACTGGCTCTCTCCCTTCCCTGGAACCAGTGACCCTAAATTAGGGACGGGCGACTGCTTATAGCCCATTGAGTTGCTCACGGTGGTCGTTAAACCTCCAATCAAAAAAAAAAAAAAAAAAAAAGGTTCAGGGAAAGCCACAATTCACTACGACGCATACTTTACTACTGTCGGGAAAGATGCATAGCATCAAAATACATTTTTGTAATGGCTTTTATCACATTTAGCATCAGGTTCTCGTAATTTATGCAGACTGCAATGAGATATTGTTGCGCTTATGCAAAACGTGATGAAATAATGTTCCGCGATAATTTTGTAAAATATATTGTGGAATAGAAATGAAAATAACTATTGCTGGGTCATTTCATAGAACAGAATTCAAAAATCAGTTCTCAACAGTTTTTTTGACTACCTCCGTTACCCATTTTTGTTACATAGAAATATTTTTACTTAGGATTTACTTTACTAAATGTCGAAGAAAGATGCTTAGCATCCAATTCCAGCTATTCAAAAATTCGGTATTCTTCTGTGCAGATGGATTCTTCTTTGTTTTGTTTTCAAAGTTGATATCATTGATCAATTCTCATACTCCACTACGAGGCTGAATGGTTCTTCTTAAAACTTTCTCTTTTGAAATCCCGTGTTGATCAACCATGTGTAGAACGTTTAAATACCTTAAGATGAATGTCTGCTAAAAGTGATTCCTTGAGTCGGATGATATTTAAAAAACCTTTTGACTTCGCCAACACAAATTTACAAAACAAACTTTACTTTAAACGTTCTGAAATCGAAAGCATCCGAATATGAATCTTGTCATCCATTTTATGAAAATCGGTATAAGTATTGGGAAACACTATTTTTGAGACATTTGTTTCTAAATATGACTACTTTATATAACAAACTCCAGGCTTTATTCACACCATACTAACAAAAACATTTTTCCTTATTAAAAAATACATCTAAATACTAATGATTTTATTTTATTGTTGTCATCTTCTTAATAGGGACTGAATCAAACAGCATTTACGTATTTTACAATATTTTATTAAATATTTTTACTTAAAAGTGATTGCTCTAGGTAATCTGGGTATGTAAAACAAATAAAATAAGACTTCATATGCAAACTGCTAGTTAGGTAAAACAGAATGTGGGTTAACAATAAAATAACTAAGATTTCCTATAAATTATAATAGCGATACAATTTCTTTCTGATAGCTTTATCCGTAACCCCAACAAGGATAACCGCATAATTCTTCACTGAAAATAATTGACAGAAAAATTATTTATAGGAACAGGAAACATTTTATGAAAGAAGTCGAAGATCAGCGCCAGGCCCAAGGGCTACACATGTCATAATCCAGCCATAGAGTTGTTGAAATTTTTAAAACTAATGATTTAACGAATTTGTCTTCATGTGAAATTACAGGAAATTAATTTTAAATTAAATCCTCGGACTAATTGTGAGCATTATAACGGCTACAAATGCAGACTGAGTACGACTGGTTTAGTACGAAAGAAACATCCTAGCATTTTTCGAGCACATTGAAGAAAAGCGCGTATGCCAAGACACAATGAAAAATGTTTTCAGACGAAGAACATACAAAGACCTCCACATCTAAGGATTAATTGAGACAGAAACCGGAACAAATTGTTGGTAGGAATGTTTAAATGCCAAGTAATTCTAAAGAAAATATTCTGACGAGCAACCCTGAAAGAAGACCTCCACATCAAAGGATTAATTGAGACGGAAACCGGAAGAAATTGTTGGTAGGAATGTTTAAATGCCAAGGAATTCTAAAGAAAATATTCTGGCGAGCAACACTCAAAGCGACCTAAGCATCAAAGGATTAATTGAGACAGAAACGGGAAGAAATTGTTTTTAGGAATGCTTAAATGCCAAGGAATTCTAAAGAAAATGTTCTGGCGAACAACACTCAAAGAAGACATCCACGTCAAAGGATTAATTGAGACAGAAACCGGAAGAAATTGTTGGTAGGCATGTTTAAATCCCAAGGAATTCTAAAGAAAATATTCTGGCTAGCAACACTCAAAGAAGGCCTCTACATCAAAGGATTAAATGACACGGAAATGAGACAAAATTGCTGGTAGGAATATTTAAATGCTAAGGAATACAAAGGCAGATATTCTGACAGACAATACTCAGAGAACGCCTCATTACTAAACGTTGAAATGGTCTAAAACAAGAAGAAACTTTTGAACTGCTTTACTGTTTATAACTTAAAACAGATTTAAAAGAGTAGTTTTAAATTTCTTCCTGCTAATGGTTTTGTTATGCACTTTCGAGAACGATACTAAATCCGAGCTGTGCTATGCTTTGGCTAGTCCCAGTAATCAATGCAGAAAACTGAATCATAATTCAAGGTCCAAGTTGTTTAAAGAACTTTAGAAATTAGCAAAACTAGAGTGGTGTTTGTGCGTCTGTCACTTTCATTACATATATTTGTTCTACGCGATGAGGAAGATTTTTGCAACACGAGGATTGTCAGTTCCCTGCTGAATCGGGGATAGGCATCACATTCAATTTGCCCTGAGAAATGTTTAATTAAATGTCGCTTGGTGTACTCGCACTCGGTCATGAGCACACGTGAAACACAAGTGTTATTTGTGCTATCTATTATCCAGTTATGGCCAGTGACAGAAGAGCAGCACAAAATCACCTTGGCGTTGTCCCAGCTCGTGTTATTCCGCAAATGCGTCCCATGCAGTGTTTCTCCGTTCGTGAGTTAGCTCGGTGACAGTCATATTCAATTAACGATGACACGTTACGCGAAGCAACGAGAACAATTTTCCACTGCTCACTATGCTAATTGAAATTAAGATGGCCGATACAAAATAGCATACGCGAGTATTTACCGAGTGTATTTTATACAGAAACGTCAAGGAAATCCTCCAGAAATCGCATAATTGCCCAATTGAGTCTAAGAAGTTTCTTTAACTGTTTGTCCGCTCTTAATTAGCAAATTCTCACTTTTCATCGGAAACTAGTTGCCCGTATTGAAAGTGGCGACACCAGAGGCTTTCTCTTGTGAAAGCTACATAACATCTGTTCCACTCCACAGACTTAGTAATGGTCGCAGCTCCGAATTTCGCTCTCAGACATAAAGCTGGCAGCTTGCAGCCCGGTGAGATTCACTGTTCGCGCTGCCACATCGCATGAGAGTTCTCCAGTATTAATTTGAATTCTGTTTAGTCAGGAATATTTACTCACGAGAGTTTGATAAGAACACATTTTAAAGTTGTACCGAAGAGGAAATCTAATGTTTCACAAACGGTTGCGGTTATGCAGTCTCGCAATCAAATACTATCTAAGCGTTCGCTTGTAAGTAATAAATAATTTCATTGTTTCTGCCTTATCTGTTTCTGTAATTCATCTAGTCTTCTATACGTATGCCATTTCGGGCCATCATTTATTTACATGCTTGCAAGAAACCAACTTTGGCGTTGCAATCATAGGTCCTCAACAATTATCAATTTTGGGGCTTTATGTCGGAATTCGTGAAATACGAATGGTACTTTCCGTTCCAGCTTACATGAAAGCAACGGAAGACAACTAATAAGTGCAGGTTAGATGGTCTAAAGAATTATGTTTTTTTTTTCAGAAATGTTAGAGCGTATGTAGTTTTTTTTTATATTTTGAAGATTGACTCTAGTAACTTATTGAGTTAACTTCCAGGGTCTTAGAGATGACAACAACCTGCGTTACAATTCCACCAAAGTGGTAGCAATCACACTGTTATGGAACTTGACATAACATCAGTGGTATGCAGTAATGATTATATTTTCGTAGTACGCAATTTACAGTAGCAACCAATGAATCATCTGACGATAACATCAACACTGTATACAATCTCTTCTCTTTGCATTAGTTGAACAGAAATCATGGTGTACCTAATTAGTGATGGATAGGCCGATCTTTCATCACACAGCGATGCATTGAGTACACTTGGTCATGAAAGCGCTACACAGATGTCTTCATCTATTCTTGCTGCATAGCTGTTCATGTTTCTGTCCCATTCCTGGGTGAAGGATCCAATGCTCGAACAGAAATTTCCACAGCCTCCGAGAGATTGTCTACAGGGATCATGCCACGTGAACGGAGGAGGGAATTGCAGAGTGGGAACTTCTGCAAAACGCTCTTTGAACCACGTTCCAGTAACCACGGTCCTGTGGAGAGTCTCATCGTCCTGGTGGAACAGTCCGTAGCCCTGTGAATGTACGAAGACCATGAACGGATGTACAAGCACCCCTGGCTGTTTACAGATGCATCTAGACGTATCTGAGATATCGACGTGCGCCCTAAACCATAGCCAAGCCTTCATCAGGATGAACATTTCCTGGTTGTCATGCCGTGTCCTTAGCTTCCTATCGTTTCAGCAATAAAGCACCCTGCTGTTTTCGAAAACAAAAACTGGAAACGGGACTCATCGGACCAGTATACAATTATCAAAACGTCCAGTAAACAATTATCAATCACCCCACGTCCAGTGCCAATCTTCTTTTGCCCAGCTGAGGCGTGCATTTATTCCATGGGGCGTTAGCCATAAAACTCTGGAGAATCGGCGACTCCCATAACAAATTGCGGCTATTGATCGCCTGGTGGCGCTGGTGGAGGAGACGTCCCTAGCACGGACCTTGTTGAAGTCGGCGGCGATTTGTATCACTGTCGCTTTCAGAGTGGTTACATGAATGCGAGACAGATGACGACGGCCACAGCGCTGTCAATGATCAGATATTCTTCCGGAAACAGCGTATTCCCAATAAAGTCCTGATATTGTATAATTAGGTTACTGTAATTTCTGTACACCTCCTAAATAGAGTGTCGCATTCCTAGGGCACCCACTATCATTCGTGTTCCTAACTCTGTGAACTCGGAACGTTTATTCATACTGACATCTTACGTGAATGCAAGACCGTCATCTTCTCTATAAATTCTACTGAGAGGTACGTTTGTCCACTTGAGAGAGAAGTGAGAGTGCGCGCTGCCCAGGAACCAGGTATCCTGTCCACTTAGTGTACAATGAAGAGATGTATTTATGTCCACTCAGTTTACACCCAAGAGAGATATTTTTGTCCACTCTGTGTACACCGAAGAGAGGCATTTCTGTCCACTCTGTGTACACCGAAGAGAGGCATTTCTGTCCACTCTGTGTACACCGAAGAGAGGCATTTCTGTCCACTCTGTGTACACCGAAGAGAGGCATTTCTGTCCACTCTGTGTACACCGATAAAAGGCATTTCTGTCCACTCTGTGTACACCGAAGAGAGGTATTTTGTCCACTCTGTACACCGAAAAGAGGTATTTCTCTCCCCTCAGTTTACACTGAAGAGAGGTATTTCTGCCTACTCTGTGTATACCGAAGATAGGTATTTCTGTTCAATCAGTTTACACTGAAGAGAGGTATTATTGTCCACTTGTGTACACCGAAGAGAGGTATTTCTATGTACACAGTTTACAGCCAAGATAGGTATTTCTGTCCACTCAGTTTACAGCCAAGATAGGTATTTCTGTCCACTCAGTTTACAGCCAAGATAGGTATTTCTGTCCACTCAGTTTACACTGAAGAGAGGTATTTTTGTCCACTCTGTGTACACCGAAGAGAGATATTTCTGTCCACTCAGTTTACACTGAAGAGAGCTATTTCTGTCTACTTTGTGTATACCGAAGAGAGATATTTCTGTCCACTCAGTTTACACTGAAGAGAGCTATTTCTGTCTACTTTGTGTATACCGAAGATAGGCATTTCTGTTCACTCAGTTTACACAGAAAAAAGGTGATTTTGTCTACTCTGTGTACACCGAAGGGAGGTATTTCTACCCACTCAGTTTACAAGCAAGATAGGTATTTCTGTCAACTCTGTGTACACCGAAGAGAGGTATTTCTTTCAACTCTGTGTACACCGAAGAGAGGTATTTCTGTCCACTCAGTTTACACTGAAGAGAGGTATTTCTGTCCACTCAGTTTACACCGAAGAGAGGTATTTCTGTCCACTCAGTTTACACTGAAGAGAGGTATTTTTGTCCACTCTGTGTACACCGAAGAGAGATATTTCTGTCCACTCAGTTTACACCGAAGAGAGATATCTCTGTCTACTCAGTTTACACCGAAGATAGGTATTTCTGTCCACTCAGTTTACAACCAAGGTAGGTATTTCTGTCCACTCAGTTTACAACCAAGGTAGGTATTTCTGTCCACTCAGTTTACAACCAAGATAGATATTTCTGTTCACTCAGTTTACACTGAAGAGAGGTATTTTTGTCCACTCTGTGTACACCGAAGAGAGATATTTCTGTCCACTCAGTTTACACTGAAGATAGCTATTTCTGTCTACTTTGTGTATACCGAAGATAGGCATTTCTGTTCACTCAGTTTACACAGAAAAGAGGTGATTTTGTCTACTCTGTGTACACCGAAGGGAGGTATTTCTATCCACTCAGTTTACAAGCAAGATAGGTATTTCTGTCAACTCTGTGTACACCGAAGAGAGGTATTTCTGTCCACTCAGTTTACACTGAAGAGAGGTATTTCTGTCCACTCAGTTTACACCGAAGAGAGGTATTTCTGTCCACTCAGTTTACACTGAAGAGAGATATTTCTGTCCACTCAGTTTACACCGAAGAGAGATATCTCTGTCCACTCAGTTTACACCGAAGAGAGATATCTCTGTCCACTCAGTTTACACCGAAGGTAGATATTTCTGTCCACTCAGTTTACAACCAAGATAGGTATTTCTGTCCACTCAGTTTACAACCAAGGTAGGTATTTCTGTCCACTCAGTTTACAACCAAGATAGGTATTTCTGTTCACTCAGTTTACACCGAAGAGAGTTATTTCTGTCCACTCAGTTTACACTGAAGAGAGATTTGTTTTTAGTTGGAGGTTTAACTACCACCGTGAGCAACTCAGTGGGCTAAAAGCAGTCGCCCATCCCTAATTTAGGGCCACTGGTTCCATGGAAGGAAGAGAATCAATGCCGTAAGACAAACACGACGTCCATACCTCACGGGATTTGAACCCGAACCCACTTCGGACGAATGATCATAAGCCAGCGCTTAGACCACTGCGCTACAGGGGCGGCACACCGAGGTGAGTATTTCCGTCTTCTTAGTGCACACCGAAGAAAGGTACTTCTAACCACTCAGTTTACACCGAAGAGAGGTATTTCTGACCACACAGTTTACACAAAAGAGAGGTATTTCTGTCCACTGTGTACACCGAAGAGAAAAAACATGAATGCCTGCCCAGTATAATATTTGTCCAAACATATCTGCAAACCAGCTCTTATCCACCGAGGCATGGACACCACAAGATTGATAACGGTGTCTTGTGGTATCTGGCATCAACAGGATACCTACAGATCCTTTAACTCTCGTACGCTACGTGATTAAGCCGCCACAGATCGTGCTTACTGTTCCAACACAAAGCACAGATGCTGATTGGATTGGTGTCTGTGGAACTGTCGACTCTGTGTACACCGAAGCGAAGGTTCTTTCTTATGATACGAGCCAACAGAAGTGTTTCCTGGGTCGCAACTCGCAGGTAAATTGAATGCTACTGACGGCAGTCATGTATCACAAAGCACAGTGTATTGCATCTTGCTGAAATACAGGATGCGCATCCAGCTCAGAGTGTCCATGCTAACCTCAATGGGCACCCAAGCATCAAACCTGAGCCTTAAATGATTGGAAGAAGGTCCTAGATGAATCTCGTTTCACCATGAATGGCCGAGTAGACGTGCGTCGTTTACCTTGGGATGTGTTGGCATCATGCTGCTCCGTGGAACGAAAACAATCCGGTGAAGAAAGTGAAATGCTTTGGGCAAAGTTCTGCTGGGAAACCCTTTGGTCCAGAGATTCATGTGCAGGAAACTATGACGTTTGCCAGCTACCAAATAATCATTGCAGACCAGGTACATCCTCCTTTCATGACAAAGGTATTCGCCTTTAATAGTGCCTTCTTTCAAGTAGAATAATGCGGCATACCACACTGCACGGATTTTTTTTTTTTTTTTTGATTGGAGGTTTAACGACCACCGTGAGCAACTCAATGGGCTATAAGCAGTCGCCCGTCCCTAATTTAGGGTCACTCGTTCCAGAGAAGGGAGAGAGCCAGTGCCGTAAGACAAACACAACATTCATGCCTCACCGGGATTCGAACCCGGACCCCGTTCGGACGAATGATCAGAGGCCAGCGCCTTAGACCACTGCGCCACCGGGGCGGCACTGCACGGATTGTTCGAGAAACATGAGGAAGACTTCCAGGTATTGCCCTTGACTCCAGATTCCACAGACATTATTAACCCATACAGCATCTCTGTTTTGTGTTGAAACAGTAAATCCGATCTATAGCGGTCCAACCACGAAACTTACGAATTTAAAGGATCTGCAGGTATCGTGTTGATGCCAGATACCGCAAGACCAATCTTGTAGCCTCTATGCGTTGTTAGGTAAGAGCTGTTTTGGCAGCAAGTGGAGGGCGAATATTATATTAAGCATGTGGTCACAATAATTTGGATTTTCGGTGTTGTTATTTGAATGCTCTCTTGAATAAAGATTATACTAAGCTTTATTAATAATCCTGCAACCCTGCCGATAAGACAGAAGTTGCTCTTGAAATGATTTTCCTGTTTACATTGAATAAGCTAAATGCCAGGGGTACAAAGAAGTAATCTGAGGAATAACGTGATACTTGTAGCTTCTATGCCTTGTTAGGTAAAGAAATCATTGCCAAGATATGTTACTTATGCCTCTATGCCTTGTTGTCAATCGGAATCATTGCCAAGATATGTTCTTAAAGTGGGTCAACTTAAAAGGAAAGCAAATGAAAAAGGCATCTCCAAATTTACAAAATTTTAGAGCAAAAGTGTTGACAACTTTAGATGACGGTCCTTAATGACGGAAGAAATCTGAAAAACCAAATTTAAACGTGGGTTTGAATGAATGCAACATACACATCTTGAAGAGATAGAGTAGAATACCTGTACGTACATTATAAAAAAATGAGATGCAAATTTACCAAAAAAGAATCCTGATAATATTTGCAGCAAAGTACGTCACCCATTTCTAAAGGAATTTCTAATTTAAAGCGTTTCAATTTATTAAACGGAAACTTTAGTAATTTGATAAAATTTCGTCCGTTAATTTCCAAAAACACGAATGAAGTTACAGTTGCCAACGCCGGAAGAGCCAGTAGGCGTTAACGAACTCTCAGATTGCTCAGCGATTTTTATTTCTCGGGGGTTCCTGCAGATCTGGCCAGCCCGCTCACCAGATCTTACACCTTGTGATTTCAGACTTTAAGGGTAGCTGAAAGGCAGAGTTTATCGGGAAGGTATTCGCTCCCTCACCGATCTGAAAACGAATATCAGACGTGCAATGGCGGACATCGTCTGCGACATGCTGCGAGCAGTTGTGTCACATGTCTCTCTTCGATTGCAGCATGTCATCTCTTGTAATGTCTAGCATATTGAGAAGATTTTATCCTGTAACTTTTGCGCTTTCAATAAACAGTAAATTCACGTGAGTGTTTGTTCTTTTCTTGCTTTAGCAGAGTCATTATTTCTCTAGCGGGACAATTAAGAACTGTTTTTATTTTTATTTTATTTTTTTTGCTAAAGCATTCGCCTACACTCCTAATAAGCTTCCTATCACGTTTCATCGCGACATCTTCATTTCTCGCTTTTCTAGAAGAGACCTGAGAATTGGTTTACTTACTTCATAGCGACCCTGTATATGTATAATTAAATGATCTATTTAATATAAATTTAGCTCACACGCAAATTGTTACGAAACACCTGCATAATTTCTCACGTTACATTTAACTGAAATTTATAAACGTCACCCTTTACAATGCTGTGTTTATCAAATATTTCAGATTTATTATTCGAAGATTGCAGATTAAACTTTTACTTCTCATGTCAATGCATGTTCATTAAGCTAAGGTTCCTGTACTTTCATTAAGACCTGTTATTTTAATATATTACCGACTCCATCAAATGAGGAACTGATAGATGATATAATAAAATTTTGGCGCATGAGGTCGGTAGCAACTTACATAAATTTCCGCTAACAAGTATGGTGAAATTTCATGCTAATTACTTGTAAAGCACTCAGACGACTCGTGAACAAAGATAAGATGAAAAGCCTTCTCTTTATTTCAAACAAGGATATTCAAACAGGTAAAGAGTACAAACGACAGAGATACAATGCTGCCGTAATTTTGCGATAGAAGGAAATACCACTTCGAAATCCACATTGTATCTCCAATTAACACAGATAAGCTAAATTATAACATGCAACAGGTTTTCGGTGATTAATTAATGTGCTTGAAATTATGTAGGCCTACTTAGAGGTACGTAACTTATGCGCGGCATCAGGTATTAATTAGGAATCTAGATAAATTTCACCTTTGCAGGACTTAAGAGTTCAATAAGAATCGCTAAATCAAATTAACCGCAAAAGGTTGCTTCTTTTAGCATGAGATAATAACTGCCTTCTGTAAAAATAAAATTATTTGATATTCCTGCAACAATTTAAGCAGAAAGCAAAGTTTCGAGGTCTGTCACGTATTACTCGATTTAATCTTCTTTTTCAGTTTGTTTGCCTGAGTAACGTTACCATACTGCGCATTGCAGCTAATCTAAAGATAACGGAATCATCCACTGTAAGTGATGTGGCAAAGAGCCACAAGGAGGACAGTGCAACTATAGCAAAATTAAAAAAGAAAAAAAACGTTCAGGAAGTCCGCACAAACTGACGGAACGCGATAGAAGAGCGATCTGAAGAAATGATGAAAAATCCCATTCTTCCTCTGCAGTTTCCATCGCTGCCGACGTAGGAAATGCGTGGTGTGGCTCGATTAGTACCACAACTATCCGCAGTGAGTTGCACAGTGTGAGTTATTATTCGTAGAGCGGCGGTACACAAGCGACACGTCACTACCGTGAATACGAAGCGCAATTTGGAGTGGTGTGTCTCCCCTCTTTCAGGGACTATGGACGACTGGAAAGCTGTTCTTCAGAGTGAAGAATCTCGCTTTTCACTCTTCCAATCTAATGGGCGTGTTTGGATTTGGTGACAGCCTGGCCAACTTAAGTTCCGCGAAGGCTCCGATATTTTATGAAATTTAGTCTTCATAGATGGGGCTCGGCCCGTTGGTTATTATACCACAAACCATGAACTGCATCTCGACGTTCTGGATAATTCCTTTCCACCAACAATTTGGCAGTATTATGGAAATGACCATTGTCTCTTCCAACACGATTGAGTTCCCTGCCATACAGCACAGCGTGTTCCGGACTGGTTTCTTGAAAATGAGGTTGAATTATTAGACTGGCCTGCTCAGGGTCCTGATCTTAATCCCATTGAAAACGTCTGGGATGAACTTAAGCGACGGATACGAAATCGATCACAGTCTTTGCAGGACGAATGGTGAGCTATTCTTAACGAGACCTACCTGAAATTGGTTGATAGTATGCCTTGACGTAGTGCCGTTGTCGTACAAGCAAAAGTAGGACAGACTAACTTCTAATTGCTATAATAAAACCCTTTGTGCCAGGACATTGTGGTGCTCGAATACTTTTGAAAATATGGTGTATACAAATGGGTGCAGGGCGATGTCGGTTATCACGTATTAGGACGTTGTATTAGCACGTATATCACTGTTATCACGTATTAGAACTATCAGACCAAATTCCTAACGGCGGTATGAAGGGTGTTTTGTTGTTGTTTATAATAAATTAAGAACTACGTGAATTAAATGCAGCTTCCGTGCTCCAGATTTCAGTTCTTGGTCCTCTAACATATTTTCTTGTATATTCTCTCCAACTGAAAATTTAAAAAAAATATTTTGTAGCTGACACTTTTCTAATTTACCAAGACTATGATACTCTCAATATCAAACTGAACAAATACTTTGTAAAGCTATAGATTACATTTCCTATCCATTCATGGCCAAAGTTACTGCAATAAAAAATATTTTTTTTAAACAGAAACATTTGCGTGCAGAAATGTAATAAGAATTCGTACCTTTTAATTTATTCAATATAATTTTAAACAATTTGATAATTGACATTCTGATTTGATACATTACGTATTGTTGCAAAGTTTATTTTATGGTTTTCCGTTAGAACACTTTCTTTTTGCGGGATAAAGAAAACTGAAAAAAAGGTTGTTTTGTTTTGATTAGTTTCAAGGACACCGTGAACACGGAATTGTGCTGCAACCGGAGTAAGTAAAGGATAAAGAGAATAATTTCGTTGTGACGTGGAATCGCAAACTTGTGTTTCTCCCCTTTTAACACTTGAAAAAGGTGCCTACGGCTAATTTTTCTGGAATACAAGGCTACAGTTGTTTTGTTTCTATTACTACGGGTTTTGAGGAGCAAAAACGAGATATTAATAATATTGAAGAGAGGAGATACGCTTGTGAAGAGCGCTGACCGCTTCGTTTTGGGGACAGTTTTCCCATTTGCTGCCTGCGGGTCGGAGGTCAAGTAGTGTCTGACTTGGAGCAGATCGATTACTTCGATACCACCTCGCAATGCGTAAAGCGTTCGATTCAAGCAAGTTTGAGTAAACTTTAATGAGACAGCAGCATAATAAAACTTGTTTTCTTTTGTTCTGCACTTTCACTCTTCAGTGAACTGAAGTTTTAGCGAACTCGCTCAGATAAAGAAATATTATATTTTGCTACGTCCGACTCCAGTATTTGGTCAAATGTTATAAAACTGTTTACTTTTTCACTCCTTTTACTGAATGACAGAAGTGGGAGAGCTATTATTCCAGAATAAATCATTTGTTTACGGGAGTTTAATTATTCTATTGCATTTACACAGTGACTTTATGTTAAGGTTCTACGAGACCCGCCATCTTGTATTGCTGCCTTCTCTTGTTAACCAACGGGCAAGCGTATTTCACAAATTGCTCCGGCAATTTTGCACATTTTGGAACACCATTTGTGGCTAACGCAAGATATATGATAAATAAAGAGTTCCCTGGTTTCAGAATTTTTATTGACCTTTCCCTTCATTTTTTATCTGCAGCGAAAGTCGTACCAAGGTGTATTCCACAGTTTTATTAACTAGTAAAAAATACTTAAGAGTCCAAAGTTGAAAGGGAAAGATTCAATTGACGAACTTGCAATTTTAAGTATGTCTTCCCGACATCACCTAGATGATTTTACGCGTGGCCGTATTATTGGCAAGATTGAAGAAGGGCGAAAAATAACAGATGTTGCCAGGGAGTTCGACGTCAGCCACAGTGTTGTTTCAAGGCTTTGGAAATCATTTCAAACAAATGGAGCGTGTAGGAAACGTCACGGGGGAGGTCGTGTTCGCAGTACGACACCTGCAGAAGATCGGTACATAGTACTATCAACAAAAAGACACCAGCGCAGCACAGCTAGTGAGGTAGCAAATTAGTTTATGGCTGCTACTGGCAAGCGGATCACCGGAAAAACTGTCGCCAGACGCTTACATGAAGGAGGACTATGCGCCTACCGTCCTGTTGTGTGCATCCCATTGTCCAGACGTCACCGCACCGCCCGTTTGCAATGGTGCCATCAACATCGCAATTGGACTGATAACGACTGGTCTGCTGTCCTCTTCTCAGATGAGAGTAGATACAGTCTATCGTCTGATTGTCGACGACAAACTGCTCTGGCGTGATAGTGGTACTGCATATTGTCCAGCAAACATACAGGAAAGGGACCGATATCCGACATGTAGTGTCATGGTATGGGCTGGCATCATGATCAATGGCCGTACGTTCCTCTATGTGCTTCCAACTGGGCCAATGACTGGCCAACGATACATTAATGATGTTCTACTACCTCATGTTCGCATGTTCCGTGGTGCTGTCGGTGATAGATTCATTTTCATGGACGACAACGCAACATGTCATCGAACGGTCGCTGTCCAGGAGTGTCTTGAGAGCGAGGATATTCAACGCCTCGTATGGCCAGCACGTTCTCCAGATCTGAATCCCATTGAAAATGTGTGGGATGCTTTGGGGAGGAGTCTTGCTGACCGCCAATGCCCTCCAATAAACAAGGACACCCTCATCCGTGCACTGACAGAGGAATGGGATAAATTACCCCAACAGCTGCTCGATAATGTTGTGCAAAGCTTGACACGACGTGTGGAATCTTGCATCGCCCTCCATGGTGGCCATATCCCGTATTGACATCTTACGCCGGAACGTCTGCAGACGGTAAATGCATTTTTTCACGTTTACGTATTCTGCACAAAATGGCCTGTTTGTCCCTTAAACACGTTCCAAAGCCTTCTGGATTTTAGAGCACAATAAATTGTCTTTCTTGTAATGCCCTGGCATTCTGACATTATTTTATTTCACTTGGCATCCAACCACACTTCCTTTTTTATGCGCTATATAGCCGTTTATGATTTGTCCTTAGCAATTGTCCAGCAGTGTAACAGTCATATAGAAAGAATACGTATTCGTTGATTCACAGAGATATCCAAGAGCTTCAAAATCTTTCGCTTTGTCAAATCTCCAGAATTGCTCGTAATTTCCGTAATCAATGTTACCTATTTTTTTTGCTCTGACTCACTCTCAGCGTTGCTAACATGTTCAACTTTTCGGAGAAGTAATGTTCAATTCATTGAGAAAATTTTAACCAACAAGTAACGAAATTTGAATAAGAAGACAAATCAAAAGGAAGGATAAAAAGAGGTATATATCACAAATAATTTGATGACATTTATTTGTTAATTTGATTTCCGTGATTTCATAAAGTGACACGTATAACGAAACAACAAATTCAAGAAGGCTTATCTACTAATAATACTTTTGATGTTATATGTCATGCAAACGGCTTTATAATGTACATTGATTACTACAATATGTTTAATTGAGTGTGTTAAAACTGAGTTTAGAGTATTGATATCTTCTTAGTTGATCGACAAACTCATTTTCGTTCTCGTCCTTGACGTCGCGTACCTTTGTGCGTGTGTGTGTGTGTGTGTGTTTCGGGGTTTAACCACCATGTTTAGCAACTCAGTGGGCCATAAGCAGTTGCTTATCCATAATTTAAGGCTCCTGGTTCCAAGGAATAGAGAGAGAGCCAGTGCCGCAAGATAAACAACATCCATGCCTCGTCGGGATTCGAATCCGGACCTATCTCAGATGAATGATCATTAGCCAACGCTTAGAACCACCACACCACCGGGACGGTACAAGTTATTTCTCAAGAACGTGTAATGTTATTTCCATCTGAAATACGGGACACTATGACGGCACGTTAAACATCATATTCTTCATGTAATAAGCACGTAGTTAGACAGCATATTCTGCCACTTTTCACGAATTTTATTCTCAAGTATACATGTTAGATGAGCTGTTTCCTTATAGACCAATGAGACATTACATTATGAACACCTGACCAATATGCTATAGGACCCCCTTTAACCCGTGAAACAGCGAACATTCGGCGAGGCATTGATTCAATGAGGTGCTGATAAGTATCCTGGGATATATGGTTTCACATGTCAACAGCAGGCGCTTCACATTTTGTACATTTCGGGGTGGTGGTGATTTAGTGCGACCTCGCTTTTCCAAGTCGAACCATCAATGTTCGATTAGGTTCATGTCAGGTGAAGTTGCAGGCCAGAGCATTAACAGAAAGTCACCAGCATATTGCTCGATCTACTCCTTGACGATTCTGGCGGTGTGGCATGGCGCGTTACCTGTTGGTAATGGCTATCACTAGGAGGGAACACAATTACCATGAATGGGTGAACTTGCCCCGCAACTATGTTCACATACCTGACAGATGTCAGTGATTGTGCTATTGGGATAATAGGGGCCTAAAATGTTCCAAGAAAACATCGCCCACAGCATAACATCGCAGCTGTCGGCCTGTTTCCGCCAAATAGTGCATCCAACTGTCATAGCCTCCGTTGGTAATCGGCGTACCCGTGCTCGGATGTCTACGTGATGCACCAGGAATCTTGATTCGTTAGACCAGGCCACTTTCTTTTAATCATCCACGGTTCAATCTCGATTATCTTGGTCCATTTCATGAGCTGTAGGCGATGACATGCACTGAGCATGTGTACCCGGCTGGGTCTATCGCAGCCTTCTGCGCATGCGCATAATGCTACGATAAACTGTGTGCTGTGACACATTGCCCTGATTAACGCTGTTGTAGCAGCCGGGGATTGGAACACCTACCACCATACTGCCGGCAATGAGCGACAGTCTGCTCTCCCCTATGGCATCAATGAGCTGCGGATGACACGTGGCTCGAAGACGGTTCGTCGTTTGGTCATCAGTGCACCACTTTTGATACGTACTCACTACAGCGGCACGAGAACAACCCACAGGCCACGCCATTTCAGAGATCGTAGTTCCGAGGCGACGTGCCATCCCAATTTGTCCTTTATCAAACTCCGATAAATCGGCAGCTTTTCCCATTCGGACTCCGAAAACTCTGCTAACCGAAAGTCAGTCTTCGGGCTGTATATATACTGCTCTATGAACTTTACCTGAGCCACCATTCAGTCTCCATGGGCACTAATTGCTCTAGGCTAGGGGGTTGTGATGATGTAATGATTCATCGGTGTACATTCATGCACTTCCTGCTCACAAGCGAGATAATGGTGTTGTTTCTGCAATATCTGCTGTGTTTACATTTTTCCGTGCATGTGACCTAATATTTCGAACCACAAAAGGCACCTAAATTTATTTGTGACAACAAAATAGTTTCAGAAATGAACCAGGTTGTTTTGTACATTTATTGGGTTGTTGCAGGTGAAATGCTACATTTGGCAGACTCGTGCACCTAGCAGGTAATTTAGGAATTAAAACATCGCGGCGACTTTAACTTGGGATATGTAAAATTAAAGCGTCAAGGCTGCTGATTATATAGCACTGGCCATTTCGTCAATGGCATGAGTCTCAGGGGAATTTGCTACAGTGAAGGGGGCGCTGGATTAGAGCTAAATTCGTGTCATTTTCTTATGAGCTTGAACTTGGACATCGCGCATCATCTCACATGGCATATGTGGATGACACTGTTTGTAAATGCAAGACCCAACGTTATCCTGCACAATTCTGGTTCGGTGATATGAGCATCAAACATAAACCACGTGGTGGACCAAAAGGAGTTGTCAATGACTCCGAGCTGAAGGCCTTGTTTGAATTCAATCCACGTGAAACGGTACGAAAATTTGTCACGAAAGTCGGAGCTTACTCTGCAACTTTTTCCCGACATTAATTGGCCATAGATAAAGTGAATGTGATTGATATTTGGTATTTCATAGGGGCGTCGAAACTATTTTTTGACAACGGGGCAAGATATCAGGATATGCAATTTTTGGCTGCTGTTGTAAAATAGGAGCTGGTGATATCATTAGACCATGCTACGGATAACATTATTATATCGATAAAGTCTAAATTGATATAAATCTTGTGTTTTTATCTACAATATAGGATTTCCGATATAAAACATTTCAATCGCATATTACAAACGATCATAAACTGGACACCGCCCCATTCGTATGAATTTCACAAGACCCGTAGCCCTTATGTTATGCGCCAAAGAGCATATGTATATAGATAAATATCATTTCTTTCTCTCCCCTCTTTACATTTTCTTTCTTTAAAAAAGACTGATTATGCTTAAATTAAATATAAGACGTTCTAGTTCTTCTTATAAAAGCACAACACCTTTCAGGAATTTTAGGATGACTTTTTTAAAAACACTGGCACTGCTTGAGTCCTTTTTTATTCGCTCTCATATTGATAACTATAAAAGAGGTATTCTACGTGAAACAATTATTTATTCTCATATTAGACAAGCGAGGAGAGTTTAGTACCGTGTCTCAGGAAAAGCATTAAAATAATTCAAAGTTCTTGATCGTTACCAACTAAAACAGAATATCTCATTTAGGTCTAGCCCGAAGAGAGCACAGTGGTTATCGCTTCTGGCTGTCACAAAGACAATTCTGGGCAAGTAGAAACGTTCGAAAGACTGAATATCCTCCGTGTCTCGGACGAGCACGTTAAGCCGATGGACCCCGGGTACTGGCCCCCCTGTAATAAAATTCAAGGCGTTTGTTCCTATCTCTTTCTACCTCGCTTTCGTATGACTTTCCTGTCTGACACTCTAACCTAAATAATCTATCTTCCTACTTCTATGGATTATTTAAGACCTGAGTTAGACACTCCCTTCCTAAAATGCTCTACATAAGCTTCGATGTAGTTTTTCCAGAATAAATTCTAAATCGCAGGAAATAACAAGATCTAAATATTTTATCGATTACGGACATAATTAAAAAGGATGAAGAGTGAGAGGGCAAATGTAATTTTTACTCCCTCCAGACAAATGAATAAGGGGGTCTGCTTCCCTCTTTCCCCGCGGTTCTAACACCACTGGTCTCTCATGAGTTGACGCAATAGCACAAAACACGTCGATCTGACGTATATTCTGATTTGCTTGTCAGCAACCATCAGAATGACATTTTGATGGGCCTCATCACGTGTGATGAGAAACGGATGTCGCATCACAATCACCGAAGTTCTACGCAATGTCTTGACCACAGTGAAGGCTCAAAAAAGCATCCCGAGAGCGGTACTTCTTCCTAGGTAAACGATGGTTAGGCTTTGGTGGTCCGCAGCTCATGTGGTACACCCATAACGGCGTACATATATGGTTTATTTATTTTGATTGGAGGTTTACCGACCACCGTGAGCTACTCAGTGAGCCGCCCGTCCATAATTTAGGGCCACTGGTTCCAGGGAAGGGAGAGAGACAATTCCGTAAGACAAACAACAACCATACCTCACCGGAATTCAAACCCAGACTCTTCTCGGACGAATGATCAGAAGCTATCACTTGGACCACTGCACCA
Organism: Macrothele yani; assembly: GCA_039090855.1. Lineage (NCBI taxonomy): Eukaryota > Metazoa > Arthropoda > Arachnida > Araneae > Macrothelidae > Macrothele > Macrothele yani. Next base: position 17,953,419 of record CM077030.1, read on the forward strand.
TCGGAGCAGCAGGTACTGTTTAGAACATCACATAATGGACGGAACACTCACCACCATACAGCCGGCATTGATCAGTAGTTATAAGCCCATACTTCTCCATAATGACACGAGACTCCAATTAGTATACCAGACGAGGTGGAAAACCTCACCAAATCCACGTTATTCACTTCATCTATCTTCTACGGACTATCATTTCTTCAAGAACCTGGACATCTTTCCACAGGGTAAATGGCTTCCGAATCAAACATCAGGTGAAACCGCATTCCATGAGATTTTTGTATCGTACACATTTTCTTCACAATGCATACCCAAGCTTGTATCTCGTTGGGAAATGTGTGTCGTTCCTGGTGGTGATTATTTAGATTAATACAGAAACTCCTCCATTAACACACACCTCTGAACAACGTTAACCTCCGAGAAACGGCAAATTTCGGTTGGTACATAACAGCTGCCATATGCCTGACATTAATGATAACTTCTCAACAGCGGTCAACGGACACTCCAATCAGTCTCTAAAGAGATCTAACGGACACTCCAATCAGTCCCTAAAGAGATCTAACGGACACTCCAATCAGTCTCTAAAGAGGTCTAACGGACACTCCAATTAATCTCTAAAGAGGTCTAACGGACACTCCAATCAGTCTCTAAAGAGATCTAACGGACACTGCAATCAGTCTCTAAAGAGATCTAACGGACACTCCAATCAGTCTCTAAAGAGATCTAACGGACACTCCAATCGGTCTCTAAAGAGATCTAACAGACATTCCAATCGGTCTCTAAAGAGATCTAACGGACACTCCAATCGGTCTCTAAAGAGATCTAACGGACACTCCAATCGGTCTCTAAATAGATCTAACGGACACTCCAATCGGTCTCTAAATAGATCTAACGGACACTCCAATCGGTCTCTAAATAGATCTAACGGACACTCCAATCGGTCTCTAAATAGATCTAACGGACACTCCAATCGGTCTCTAAAGAGATCTAACGGACACTCCAATCGGTCTCTAAAGAGATCTAACGGACACTCCAATCGGTCTCTAAAGAGATCTAACGGACACTCCAATCGGTCTCTAAAGAGATCTAACGGACACTCCAATCGGTCTCTAAAGAGATCTAACGGACACTCCAATCGGTCTCTAAATAGATCTAACGGACACTCCAATCGGTCTCTAAAGATATCTAACGGACACTCCAATCGGTCTCTAAAGAGATCTAACGGACACTCCAATCGGTCTCTAAAGAGATCTAACGGACACTCCAATCGGTCTCTAAAGAGATCTAACGGACACTCCAATCGGTCTCTAAAGAGATCTAACGGACACTCCAATCGGTCTCTAAAGAGATCTAACGGACACTCCAATCGGTCTCTAAAGAGATCTAACGGACACTCCAATCGGTCTCTAAAGAGATCTAACGGACACTCCAATCGGTCTCTAAAGAGATCTAACGGACACTCCAATCGGTCTCTAAAGAGATCTAATGGACACTCCAATCAGTCTCTAAAGAGATCTAACGGACACTCCAATCAGTCTCTAAAGAGATCTAATGGACACTCCAATCAGTCTCAAAAGAGATCTAACGGACATCTTTTCCCTTAGGAGTATACGTAGCTCCTTCGGCCATAGTGCTAAGATAGGGACAAAAACAATATTGATAAATACTGTGCTTCAGACAGGATGTGTTGAATTGCAATGATGTTCTTAAGTGAAAAGAAAGGAAATGAAGTTTAGCTCTACGTGAGGCAAGCTCAGGTATGCTTCAGTAGGCTCCCAATATCCGCAGGGTTGATTGATTGTTCCAGGTATGTTACCTGTTGACGGCGGTATTTCTTGGTTCGGCCCCTGCGGTTTCTGTTCTGGTTTTACGGCTGCGGCCAGCTGACTGTGCAGTTGCACTTCACCGTCAGTTTTCTATTTTTCTATGCTATAACATTTCCTGACAATAATCTACTAGCTTGCTATTTCTAAGGGCTGTTTAAGACCTGACGACTGCTTTCCTAAAACCCTCTACACCATTATTTTATTACGGTGAAACCTCTAAATGACAGTCACTGCTCATACCTGGAGGGAAAGTGACCGTTGTTGGGATGTGGCCGTTGTTCCGAAGTTAGGCCTAAGTTAACATTGCAAGGCTCTTGCGTTTTTTTTTTCGTTTTTTTTTATTGGCGGTTTAACGACTACCGTGAGCAACTCAATGGGCTATAAGCAGTCGCCCGTCCCTAATTTAGGGTCACTGATTCCAGGGAAGGGAGAGAGCCAGTGCCGTAAGACAAACACAACATCCATGCCTGACCGGGATTCGAACCCGGACCCCTTACGGACGAATGATCAGAGGCCAGCGCCTTAGACCACTGCGCCACCGGGGCGGCTCTTGCGTTTGTGCAACAGCAGAAAATGTATGAGGCTTTTGCACAATAAACAAAACGTTGCAGTGCTTTTTCCAACAGTTGAATAAACCTGAATATAAGAAATAAATAATTCACGGTGTAGAGTATTTTAAGAAGGCAGTACCTGACGTCGGGTGTTAAACAGCCCTTCGAAATGACAAACTAGGGGATTAGGGTTAGGAAAGGAAAAAAAATGTTAGATAGTAAAGCGTACCTGCACAGTTAGCTACCCGCGTGCCGTAGAGCAGGAGCAGAGCCCACAGGGACCAAATCAAGAAACACCGTTCCCAACTACCAAAATTTCAGCCTCCGTCAACTTTCCCCGTAGGCGATTGAAACAGGCATGACAGCTGTAGCTCGCCTCATGTAGAACTAAACTTTTTACTTTTTTTTCTTTTCTCTTAAACATAACTGTACCAGTCATGATGAAACCCATTATGCATTTAGCAATAAATATTTTTTGTCCCTATCTTATCCTCTAGCTGAAGTATCGAAGGAACTATTTAAAATCCGATGGACAACTTGTCCTTTAGATCTACTTAGCGACAGACTGGAATGTCTCTTGACCTTTGTTAAGAGCTTTCGGTGTTCGGAGGTGTCTGTTAATGGAGTTCACTGTACCAAAGATGGAAACAGGTCAACAATTTGTAACGGGTCAACAATTTGTAACGGGTCAACAATTTGTAGCGGGTCAAACGGGTCGGGTCATGGTGATCTTGATCTGAAAAATGACTTGTCATGCAATATGAAGGAAGAGTGTCCTCAGAAGGAAAAGTGTCCCTTCCTTCTGAAGGGCAATGATGAAAAAATCATCCCCTTTGAGAAACTTTCAACTCATCATAAACTTGTGAAAATTTGTGTTGCTTATTCTAAAGCTTGATATGTTATCAAGAAAACAACAAAAATTGAAATTAAACATACAAAATGCTCCATAATTTAAAAAAATTGACTGTAGCGCCATCAAAATTAGGTGGAACAGCTTTAACATTACTGCTGAGGGACTATTTGACTCTCGCATATGTGTTTGAGAACAGGTGTAAACCAGATTCGTTAAAGACATAAATCAAGCTGTTCTTTTCATATAACATAACCACAGAAATGTGAAAATTTAATCGTCCTTCAACGGGAATCGAACCCGCATCTCCCGATGTGCGCTCGAGTATGCTAACCATTACACCACCCATGATAATGAAATCCAAACAACTGAGGCATTTATCTGAAACGTAAGACTTTGATTTCACTGTACCAGTTGAAGCAAACTTGTCTCATCGTAGTGATAATTTAGATCACCAGCAAATGGGTTGGTATCAAGTTGGAAACACATGGAATAATGTGGTTATTCAGAAACACATGAATAACATAACCACAGAAACACATGAACATTGTGTTTCTGTGTTTATGTAACATGGAAAGAACAGCTTGATTTATGTCTACATTAATTACTCCAGGTGTTTCCAACTTGGCAGTTAGGTTATGTCTCACACATGAAGGACGAGAGTTTCAAGACTTCCTTGTAAGTAACTGACTAAATTAAACGTACCTATAATGTATTTGTTTGATTGCCATATAGCCTAAGACATCAACTGCGGAGAGACATATATATATATATATATATATATATATATATATATATATATATATATATATATATATATATATATATATATCATCATCATCATCATCATTGTCAACCATTATCAATCCACTGCTGGACGAAGGTCTCCCCAAGTTTCCTCCACAACGGTCTGTCTTGTGCCAGTCTCCTCCATGTCACCCCTGCATACTTTATATATATATATATATATATATATATATATATGGGGGGGGGATGCAAGGTCAGGTGAAGCGCAACATATCGCCTCTCCTTGACAAATGTCAACCCTGCCTTCTCGTGGCACATCCTGTTCCCACTAAAGGGGCTCTGACAACCGATGAATAGCGGTATAACTATACCTTTGGTATTAGAGGGAACGCTATCCCACACTCACCAACCCGCTTAGCCAGCGTGGTGAGTTATGACCAAAACCCCTCAAAGGTGATTACACAATTTCAAACTTGGTCCTCAATCTCCGGCAGCTGGAAAGTACCTGGCCAAGGCAGCGGCCAGTGGCATATGAAGGCAAAGGGTACTAAGAGACCCCATGGGAGAGGAAAGGATGAAATTCGAAAGTATGCTGGAGAGACATGGAGGAGACAGGCCCAAGACAGATAATTGTGAAAGAAATTTGGGGAAAACTTCATCCAGCAGTGGATTGATAAATGTTGCTGCTACTGCTTATATATATATTATGGTTCAAAGCAGATCTATCCGGGCCCAAAATATTTGATCCGTTTCCAACTCTGCACTGTATTCTATTGAATTTTACTCAGCATTTGGAGAAAGCAATGCAACCGCTTTATTTGTGCATAATTTGCATATACTTATTGTGCTTTTGTGCAAACGCATGAGACTAGCAGTGTTAACTTAGACCTGAACTCCAAACAACAGCCATCTCTTAACAACGGTCACTTTATTCCGGTCCGAGCAGCAATCGTTATTGGGAGGTTTTACTGTAGTTTATTTTGCAAGGCCGAAATTGCCCTCAATATTCTGACATTTTATCTGCAGCAATCTAATACTCCGGATATTTGTCTTACAGTTAGACTAACATTTTAGAAAACAGCAAATATACAAAACAAAAAGCTACATGTATATATGAAGTAAAAGTAGCTTGCAATCCATTTGAGGAAATCTTAAACGTCTTGTATGCAGATTAAATACTAAGGCAGGCAATAATACGAGATTTATGACTTAAAATCTGTCTCTTTCAGAAAGATTTATGCGAAAAGCGAGGGGGCTAAAAGCAGAGCCTGCACATCCACAAACCTTTCCAGAGAAAATTTTTATTTTGTAACTGGAGATACGAGTGAAGTACAAGAACTATTTATTTGCCATTAGAAGAATCACTTAAAGAGGGGTAGAAAAATCCATTAGTAAACGAAGCAATACATCTAAAAGTAAAAGGCAGAAACAGCGGATTAGTCTGTCTTAAATAAGATTAACGAAGGCATTATGAATTTCCATAAAATACAGGGAGAAAGACAATCAGAATATGTGAACATTCATCAAATCATTTGCATTTTACAGGGACGAATTTTAAATATATATATACAAACACTGGCAGATGTCAGTCGCTTTCTTTGCTTTGTTTTTCCGTTGACTCGCCATCTTGTATTGCTGCCTTCTCTTGTTAACCAACGGGCAAGCGTATTTCACAAATTGCTCGGGCAATTTTGCACATTTTGGAACACTGTTTGTGGCTAACGCAAGATATGATAAATAAAGAGTTCCCTGGTTTCAGAATTTTTATTGACCTTTCCCTTCATTTTTTATCTGCAGCGAAAGTCGTACCAAGGTGTATTCCATAGTTTTATTAACTAGTAAAAAATACTTAAAGAGTCCAAAATGAAAATCTGAAACCAGGGAACTCTTTATTAATCATATATCTTGCGTTAGCCACAAACGGTGTTCCAAAATGTGCAAAATTGCCCGAGCAATTTGTGAAATACGCTTGCCCGTTGGTTAGGCAGCAATACAAGATGGCGGGTCTCGTAGAGCCTTAAGGTGCACGCCAAGTAATTTTGCTTCCTATACTTCCAATAGAAAAACTTCTGTACACATTTTCTTCACAATTAATACGTTCCCAAGGATGAAAATTTTAACATCGATTAAAATAGCTTCATTTTATTAACTTGGAATACTTAATATTTTCCAAAAAATAACCATAATTATGCAATCCAGCATTTGTTTGTCTACTGACGTTATCAAAGTACAGGTCGCGCCATCTTTTTTCTGGTTTCAACTCCACCAAAGGAAAAGTTATTGGTTTTTAATATAATTATGGTTATGTTTTAGAAAATATTAAGTATTCCAAGTTATAATATGAAGTTATTTTAATCGATGTTCAAATTTTCATCCTTGGGAACACACTAATTGTGAAGGAAATGTGTACAAAAGTTTTTCCATTGTTAGTATAGGAAGCAAAATTTCTTGAAGTCCACCTTAAACGCAAAAGAATAAAATTCTAAGAAATGTTATCTAATAGTACAGCGCATAAATGTTTTCATGTAATATTTGAGTTGTTTAATGCAAACATAGCGTGAAAATCTTCATACAAATTGTTTCTTAGTTCTGTCTTTTCTTAACTGCGGAGCACAGTAACATTATCATGCCACGTGATTCACCTGAGCAAACGTGAAATGACTTATGCACCATAATCAAGCATCTATTTGGAATTATATTAATGTCAATGCTGTCATGGATTCAATCGATGTAAAAATATTTGCCTGTTAAAATGATTTGAAATGAAATGAATTGATTTTGTGATCGATGTGCGATTCCGTGATTAATATTAATGTGTGGTCGAGAGAAACAGCAAATAAAATAATCGATTCAATTCAGAGTGCGATTTAGAATTTTGGATCAAGGTTGGATTCCGTCATTCGCGAACGTTTCACAAGTTGACCGAATTGCTGAAAAGGCATTTGATAATTATATAGTCAGAGACATTTACTGGGAAGTAATTTAACATTTTACAGGAGATCCTATAAACGAAGTCAGAGGGAGATGTTACGTTTTTATCCCCAATAGGCATGCCTAAATATGCCTTATAAGCCTCATACATCTTAACAGATGCTTCCACGGTGTACGTTTTTCCTTTTGTCTTGAAATCGGCAGCAGACATATCAAGATGTGTCTGCTGGATGCTTGCAGCGTCTTGATGCCATCTCAGAAAAATGCAGATATGTATCCATAATATTTTTAAGAAACTTTTATATAGATTCGTTTACTGAGCACTGAATCTATATAGAAGTTTCTGAAAAATAGGTAAATCAAAATATCCCTGTCTTCGTCAGAAAAGCAAAGTTTGTGGGGAATAATAGCCATTTTCTTTGAGGCATAAGCAAGTAACAGTAAGGGTTACTACCCAAGAACAAATAAAAAATAAAACTTGGTTACATAGTTTAGCCTTAGATGATAACGGTGGTCGTTAAACCTTTAAACGAAAAATGACAAGCAAAACGGATTGCTTCTGTTGTTAATTTGCGGTTTATTTTCTACTTACGTTAACACTGAGATTCATAATTCTGCGTTTTGTAAAGTGATTTTTTGCTCAATATGAATATATATATTTTTCGAGACCGTGAACTGTATCGAACATATCACTTTTGAGAATTTTGAAGTTGACAATCCGGTTTTTGGTGTAAATGTGACAAGGATGGCAAGTCAGACAACGTCCAAAAACTATTGTGTAGGCTAGTCCTCCATAGTTTTCGGATCCCAATAGTTTTCGCTAAACATGAATGCCGGTTGCTTCGACTAGCGAATCCTGTGATGGTTATGCTCAAATCGGTCGGAAACTGGAGACTTGGTCGTTCTACGTGGTGTAGTGGTTAGCATACCAGGGCGCTATCTGGGAGACACGGGTTCGAGTCCCGCTCCAGGACGATGGAATTTTCAAGTTTTCGGATGTTGTCTGACTTGCCATCCTTGTCACATTTACACCAAAAATCTGATTGTCATCTTCAAAATTTGTATGATATGGTGTAATCCCGTATTTCTTTCATGATATCGCTTTTGATTCACTAGACATTTTCATCGAATTCTTTGGCTACTATTTCCGTAGTAATTAATGATGATGAAATTCCTCCAACTCAAACTCCTGGTCGGATTTGACGCATTAGATAAACAGAAATGCAAATGAACCCTTTTACTGGCTGGAAGGAATTATTCGGAGTTCGCAAGATGTGCTGAAATCAGTTCGAACGAATATATTCGCTACGTAAGAAGTTGGCCGAATGGAGCTCAAACAAATTAAACTGTGCATAAGAAATCACTGCTCTCTCTCTCTCTCTCACTCTCTCTCTCTCTTAGCTTTGTTGTTCGAAGTGGTCATTTAGGGAGATGATTGACACTAATCTTTTTAGACGGATTACCTACTAATTAAATTGCAATACTGCACAGGAACCCAAGAAAGGGGAAAAAAGATGTTTGAGTAATGTATTTCGTCCCTGAGTTATGATGTACGAGTCAGGAGGACTAGCCTATTCCATATCATACGTTGGGTCACGGAGCACTAAATCAGCACTACAAGAAAAAACTTTCACCTGTGACAGATTTATAGTCAGTAGTGTAGAGATTATAAGGGGAAATGAATTGTTTTGCCGCAGCTTCCGCAAAACCCGGTCACTATGTGAATATTTCACACTCGGCAAAAGATTTTGGGCACAATTTGATTCATATCGCAATGACAGAGTTGAACTTCAAGAAAGATATTGAAACAGAGTAGCCCTCTCAAATGAAATCTATGAAATGCCAATGTACAAGCACGCATGACACGCTCTTGAAAACAGCGTTTCATTTTGTAACACAACTGTTGAGTTTATAAAGCGCACAGAGTTTCTTGAACAAAAGGGGAATGCGTTTGTTGAATTTGAGACTTGACTGCTAGTCCTTATCTACTGTAATTCTAACCCAACTGTTATAGATTCGTTCAAAATCTGCCAAACTGCATAAGTTCGCGAATCAACTTGCTGAAACCTAATTCTCAGCATGCAACATTTCCGTTAATCCTCTTTGGCATAGCTGGAAACTCATTCACACCCTGAAAGATTGCAATAGTTCCTGAATTTGGTGGTTGGAGACCCATAGCCAGCTTTCCTTTTTAGTTTCCTTGTTTAACCATTCATGTGTGAGTATCTACATCTATGTATAATGAATATCTCATCCCTAAAGCAGAGCAAACTGTTCCCGGAAGGAGAAAATCAGGATCAAAAATACAAATATAACATCCATGACCTGCCCCTGGACTCCAAACTAGTTCCAAGTCTACAAGAACTCAGAAGCCGGCTTTTCTCATATTACCTGGCTTCCGGTAATTCCTAAATTGCGCAATTAGAGGCACGGTTAGAGCATGTCATATTTCCTCAATTCCTTAGTCTATTCGTTGCAAAATATTCACCACATAGCATGGTGTTGAAATTCTTTTGATAATTCGTAGCAGCTTCATTCGTAGCTCACCATGTTGAGCACAATACCACAATTTTTGAGGTAGCAGGAGAAATTAAATCAGCTTTGAAATGAAATGATTACTTTTGAACATTATCGTAATTATTTAAGATAGTTGAAACACGAAATCACTTTGTCACTATCAAACATTTCTGGAAGAAATTAGAACATGAAATAAAGTTAACCTTATCAAATACATTTGAAGTAATAGAACCATCAGATTTGTATTTATCAAACATCTTTGGGACAAATAGAAATGTAAAATAAATTTTACAGATTCCCGATATCGAACATCCCTGAGACAAATTGACACACCGAATCAATTTGAATATCTTTGGGTTAATTGATACCTATATTTGTAATTATCGAACATGTTTGGCACAAATTATAATACGCAATTCGTTTAACCTGATCGAATATTTTCGGGTTAATCGTAACATGAGATGAGTGTGACACCATCAAACAACAATACAGTGGAACCTCGGTTATACGATTTTCACTTTTATACGTAATACCGCTTTAGTCCTGATATTTTTCTGTAGTTTCTGTCGATGTTTTAATTCGGCTTTACCTAATTCATTTATACGCTTTTTGCGATTGTACATTGAAATTTGAATGTCAGATGATAAGAAATACACGGTTATTTGATTATCTTATACGTAACCTCATATGCTACAAATTTGAAGGAATCGAAACAACCTTGTTGTGTTCCTTCTTAGTGCAGCCAAAATTGAATCTTTATCCCACCAGAGAACTGTATGTTGTTTACTTTCGGTTTGGATGAACTGATTTCGCATTTCACGGCTCACACACATATGCATATTTGAAAATTGACAAATCTCCGACTCGCGTAACTTTGGGGCCTCATCATTTCGTGGCGAAGTAGAATGGTATTCCAGATGAATCAAGATTTAGGATTTTGGTTTGGAAATGGGTGCACCCAGGTTCCTTAGAACAAAAAAAAAGGTTGTAAATGCGTGTGTTGCATAATGAAACACTGCTCTGTGATTCCTAGTTGTGAGGATTTTATATAATCAGAATCACGATTCTTATAGAGAGATAGAGTCGCCAAAAGAGAAGTTTCATTTTTATAGGCTTTATGTTTGCAATGCGATAAATATACGAGGTGATTCATACTGAAGTTTGCAGTTTCCAGATGCTGTGAAACAGTAACAGTAGAAGACTCGGACTACAACTGTGAACCGTTAGGTAGATGTACTCATAAAGTTTGTGTCCCGCTACTGAGGGAAGCGACGTAGGCGATAGCGTGCGTGTCACGTGACCAATCAGTCAAAATGGCAGCGTCTGCAGTGGAGAAGACATTTTGTGTTCTTGAATTGAGTAAAACGGAATCTGTAACAGTTGTGCAACGGCATTTTCGATCACGTTTCGGAAAAGAACATCCAACCAGAAAATACGTCAACGATTGGCATAAAAAAATTTGAAACTGCGGAATGTTTGTGCAAATTTTAAAGTTCTGGACGATCGCGTGTATCGGAAGAAATCATCGATAGTGTTTGCACTGCCATTCAACCAAACCCCGGAAAATCAACGGGGAGGGAAAAGCAAGTGTTTGGTTGATGCTACAGTTGCAGGACGACAATGACAATTTTATTCTTCAATTGGATGGTGTACCACTGCACTGGTTAGGCGACGTGCGAGATTATCTCGATGAACATCTTCCTCACCGATGGATTGGACGAGCCGCGGACTACAACACGCCACTGACCCAATAGCCACCCAGAAATCCTGACTTAACACCTTGTGACTTTTTCCTGTGGATGTACGTAAAGGACAAGGTATTCGCCCCTCCCCTTCCTGTTGATTTGGCGGAGCTGAAACAGCGCATTACAGCCATTATCAATGCACTTGATTCAGATATCTTACCTCGCGTTTGAGCGGGAATGGATTACCGGCTTCATGTGTGTCGTGTGACTAAGGGTGCACACCTAGAACATCTGTGACTGTCTCTAAAAAACTTTAAACATTCCTCTACAATTCTGTTACAGGCGACATAAAATATCTTACATTGTTCTTGTTTTATAGTGCGTTAAAACTGCATACTTCTTTATGAATCACCCTGTATAATGTGTGAAAACACATTTGTCCGCGACGGACATCGAACCCGTGTCCCCTTCACTCCGGAATAAGTCGCTCTCCCAACTGAGCTACGCGGAAAGAATGTCTCGCTGCAGATTTGTCGTCTTGACACATTTTTCGAAGAACCCAACGGCCAGTGGATCCATTTTCCACAATCAGGCGCCAATGTGAAAACACAAGTTTGTCCCCGACGGAAATCGAAGCGTGTCCCCTCACTCCGGAGTAAGTCGCTCTCCCAACTGAGCTACGCGGCAAGAATATATCACTGCAGATTTGTCATCTTGACACATGTTTTCATCTCTGTAGTACGTCACAAATGAGTTTTAACTTTTTTTTTCTTTCACGGCCAACTAGACTTTAAATGGATCATTATTAATGAATATCTTATACTCCTTCAAAGCGTAAATTTTACAATAGTATTTAACATTTTGAAATTTCATTATGCGTTTTTCACATTTATAGCTTTTCAAGCCCCCCCCCCCCACCCAAGATACATGTAACCGAGTTTCGATTATATTTGGTACAGGCTGAAAGATGAAATAAAATTTACCATGACAAAACATTTGCACAATCTGGAATACCAGATATACACAGGTGCCCGTTAAGTAATCTGATTTTTTACGAAACAGTCCTTTGAATAATAATAAGGGGTGGTGTAATGGTTAGCATATTCGACCGGTAATCGGGAGATGGGGGTTCGATTCCCGCTCCAGGATGGTGTAATTTTAAAGTTTTCTGAGAAGTGTTACATGGATTACCAGTAAATGGTACAAGCAAATTCAGTTTGCTTTGTTTGAATATTCAATAATAAAGGTGTTTATAATTTTGGCCGCTAGAGTGTGCTGTAAACGTAGGAGCAGCTTTTGAGTCTGGTGACGTAGCAGTTCTCGTGTGGTCATCGGTGAAGTAAGACTGCGTGAGTGGAGCGTTTCAGAATTTGAGTAATGGAGCAAAGAGCTGTGGTAAAAGTTTACGGTAAATTAAGGAAAACTGCCACGGAAGTGTCCCAAGACCTAAAACCAATTTACGGAGATGAGTTTCTGAGCCGTGCACAGGTATTCCGCTGGTTTTCAGCGTTTAAAGATGGGAGGAAGTCCCTCGAAGATGAACCACGCACAGGACGTCATGTTTCTGCACAGGCAAGAAAGTCCAGTGAAATTGTTGCTCAACGACTAAGCAAATCGCTGAACAGCTTGGTGTCCGTAAGGAATCGGCCAGGAAAAGATCCGCACAAGAGGAATATTTCTTCGAGGTTTGTGCTTCGCACACGTTGACACACGAAACCAGAGCACAACACTGACAGCACTCCTGGCTTCGAAATCGAATTGTGTGATGGAGCAGCCACCCTACTCGCCGAATTTGGCTCCTACAGACTTTTTCTCTTCCCAACGAGGAAGAGTGCTTTGAAAGGAGAGCACTTCAGCGACATTGAGGACATCCAACGACGTGTGACCAACAGATTGAAGGAACTTCCAATTCAGGACTTCCACCGTGCCTTCGAACACCTGTACGAAAAACCTCACTGTTGTGCGGAGTAGAAAGGAGATCATTTTGAATCTGTATAAGTGACAACTCAAAATAGAATTTGTTGTTTTGATAGAATAATGTTTGTCTCATTATTTAACGGGCACATTGTATTTTAATCTTTCGTGACTCGTAGGGACACACTGAGAAAAGACAATGCATCTGTGTTGAAATTTTTTCAGAAAAAATGGAACATAGGACGAATTCAACGATGAAAAACCTCATTAGCATAGTTCGCAGCGTGAGATGAATTTCAGTCTAACATACATCTTGGAGTCAAACTGAAACAATAATTTATCTCTTACGTATCTTTGGGAAGCTGAAACACGAGATGAATTTAACTAAACATTGATAGGAACTGAAATGTGCGATTAGGACGGCAGCTGATTTCTATACTTCCACAGTACGATATGTAATGGACCTTTATAAGCAATGTTGAACACTGTGGCAGTCTGTTAATAAAACGTGAGGAGGACATGACTTGTGGTATTGAAGATTATGAGGTGAGACGATCTAATTTCCGGAATGCACCAGTAGAAAATGTGCGCACACCTGTGCACTAGCGGCTACTGTTACCTCCGAATTAATCCCCTTCCTCAGCTAAGCATTTAGTTAGACGCTGTTGCCATTGCTGGAAACATACTTAGAACTCTGTTTCTGAAACACTCTTCAGTTCCTTTGTCACCTTCGAAGTAATCCCCTTCCTCAGCTATGCATTTAGTTAGACGCTGTTGCCATCGCTGGATACACATACCTTGAACTCTGTTTTTGGAATACTCTTGATTTCCTTTGTCACGTTACGCTGGTTGTCAGGAATGTCTGAAAATCTTCTTCCTTTCATGGCAGTATTTTTTGGGGGAAGTAGCCAGAAATCAGAAGGAGCTGCGTCAGTTGAATAGAGTGGAATATCTAATTTTGTAATTGATTTGTTAGGCAAGAAGTCGCGAACAATGAGCGCATCAAGGTGAAAATGGTGGATGATCCCCAATTTGGTAATTGATTTCGTATACAGAAAGTCTCGAACACTAAGTGCATCTTGGCTTGGGGCCATTGCAGGTCACAGTTATGCTCTTTTCCTTCTAAAAGAATCCGTAACCTTTTCACCGCCTGTAAATGGCATCGTTGGTTGACTGTTCTATGAATTCGTCATGAACTATCCTTTGTGATCTAAAAAACGCTCTAGCATGGTCTTGAACTACGAGCGTGATATTCGTGATTTTTATCAGCTCTTAGGCCACACAAAGGTACTTTACATCTTCGTAGCATCCTCACCATAAACCACCTTCAATAGCTCTAACGTTTCAGTAGCACTTTTACAGTTCTTTACACAAAATTTGATATTAATGCTCTGCTCTAATTTTCTATCATTCATTTTTTTACCTCAAAGTTCACACACAGATTTTCTTTACCTTAACTGCTCTCTGGGAAATTGTTCTACAGGTCTACGGTTAACGCATACACTACTTGAAACAATTCAAGACATGTCTAGGTACGTAACTCTGCCTGTATGGCCATGAATGCGACACTACGCGGCAATTCCCGGAATTCAGTAGTCACACCTTGTACATCACAGCCAAAGTAGCCTGACACTTCAGTCATCTTCCAAAATATGCAAACTCTCATGCGACTTTTAAATAACACTGTACAATAATTTCGAGAGCCAGTAATTTAATTTATTCTTAGGGTTTTGAGAAACTTCATGTCACATGAAACGAAATCTCAACGAAAAAAAGTAACGCTTCTCACAACGCATGGGCTTTCTATTCCACTACATCGCAGAAAACAGGTACATTGCATACACTTGGGAAAAACACTCTTTTGCCGGAACTTCTAAGGAGAAAACACTTCTATTAAGACGTAAAATATTTTCTACTTCATGTGAAAAGTTTAAAGGAGTTCTCGTGCCATTACATTCAGAGCTGCATTTCAAATCGACCCGAAATCTTCTCCTCAACTAGAAGAGAGATTCAAATAAGATCCCAGCAAAAATCACGCAGATAGGGGAGGAGAATAACGCGTTCAACACTGGTGTACTCTCTGGAGGAAATGGCACCCGAAGATCAGTGTACCCTGACAGAGGAGAAGATCTATCCCATTTCCTTATGCGCACGAGCCACTTTAACCTCAGAATGAACACAGTGTAGAGGAAACATTTGCAGACTTCAGTCACCCATAAAATTAAGCTTCAGGTCGTCCCATTCACACGCCGGTGGTATTTTTAGAGAAAGACTCATGAACTCAATGAGGTGAGGAAAGTCGATCACTCTGACAGGGTGTTTGAAACAACGAATTTCTGTTCTTCTGGATGCTTCTCGAATGTATTCAGGGTAGGTACGCGGCGTATGTAAAATATTTTATATTTAAATTATGTGTTTGCATGGGTAACATTGATATTGAGCTTTCAGTTTGGCTTCTGTTACAGTCAATTCAGCAAAACACATTACCAAAGTTTTAAATTTTGGATCAGCCATAAACGCAAAATGCCGGGCGAGGATGCAACCTTGATAGATTTTTAGAGACACGTCTTTTATCATTCCTTTTAATATTAAGCATTGTAAATCCTGGGCTCATTAATTTCAGCGAAATTATCGTTAATAGCATTACTTGATATCATATTATAAGTAACTACAGAAAAATTATGGCTTATGTACCCCATAGAGACAGCTGGATCCACATATGAATATTAAATTGTACCTTTATTCGTTAGTTCTTAAAAAGTGATCCTATTTGAAAAGATATTGTACCTTTATTCAGTTCCGGCTGGATTGTGGATAGCGCGTGCAATAGAATCCCACACATTTTCAATCGGCAATAACTTATCACAGGACACCATTAGGAACCTTAGATATTGTACCTTTATTCGTTAGTAGTGTTCTGATACCTCACCATTGTGTTCTTATACCTCACCATATTATTCGTTAGTAGTGTTCTTATACCTCACCTGAGTGTTCTTATACCTCACCATTAGGAACCAATGACTTATCGCAGGACACCATTAGGAACCTTAGATATTGTACCTTTATTCGTTAGTTCTTGGAAAGATATTCAGTCTGTATTTCTTAGTTGTTAGAAGCCACTAATAAGGAAATGGAGATGTCCAGTCCACCTAAGCTTCAAGGGGATACTTAGGGTTTACGAAGTTTAGTTGATTGCTCTGTGAGTTAGCAGTATAATAGTTTTGCCGTTTTATACTGCCAGGGTTCACGTAGCGATATTGCTCCCGCACATCGCTGTTTTTAATTCACGCACATGGCTGTTTTTAATTCACGCACATGGTTTTAATGAGAGGTTTCTCACGATGGATCTAAGTCGCGATAATGGGAATTCAGCAACCGATGTGATGGTTCAAAAGAGCTGGCCACATGCTAAGTGTACAAAAGTTAGTAGTCCACGCTTTTCTCAGGAAAATAACGGGGAAATTGGATTTGAGACTAAAGGGAAAAGGAAGTAGAGTTTGCGAGTGTTCTCTATTTTTCCTTAGACGGGAAGTGCTTCTGATGTTTGAAGCTCAGTACCCGAACAGAGATTAAGTTGAAAAGTGGAATTGGAAAAGAGTAACTCATCCGAGAGGGATGCCAGATAGAAACAGAAGATAAATGCGTGAACGATTAAAAGAATAGCAGTAAAATCAGAACAAGCGGAATACGTAACCTGTAATTGAATAACGGGCACCACTGTGAAAAACAAGCGAGTTTTCACTTTGCTACTAATTGAATCGTTTCTTCACTGGCGAAAAATGCAGCTAGAGCCCTGGAACAGCAAAACTTCCTTATAAGCGAAGGTCTAACGAAGCCAGGCGAAAGGTCATGGAAGGTACCAATCGATCAATCCTGTAACAGCATAATGCCCTGATGCTCATGAAAGAAACGTTACATTGGCATGGACAGTTCGCAATGACAACCCCCCCAAAAGCAACAATCCAAAATAAGATCGGAGTACGAAGTGTTTTCCAACCTAAGATACTTAGATTCAGCCCAGAAATGTGTGTCCGTGAACATTTCCGTAGGTCCTACTATCATGCCTTGATTAAAACGATTTTCCAGCTGCCTTCGCTTTTAGGTAAATTTGAGTGAGTGGGAGAAATCATTTTTCAGAGGTATTTTTTATTGTAACTGTTATTACAGAGATGCTCCTTGCTAGAATAATGTTTGCAGAAATACTTTTGTATGAAACTTATTTTGAAAAATCTTTTATAATGAAAGTCTCACTTCGGAAATACTTTTGCAGAGATATAATTAGCAATTATATTCTCGAACCCACATATAACGAACTCGCATAATACGAAGTTTCAACATGAACCAAAATTTTTTACAGAGCCCATCACCTACTCAAATCATACTTTACATCAAACTGAATCGGTTAAAAAAATATTATATATGTGTTATGCTCTATAATGTAGAACAAACTGTCTAAACAAAGCAGCAGTAAACAGCAGAAACAAAATAAAGTATGTTTATTTTTGTTTTCAGTTAACCAGGGTATTTTGCTGTAGCACTCCACATTAAAAGTTCTAGACTGATTCTCATGTTTTTGCACCAAGGTAATATTTGGTCGATGTATGCCCAAGTCTATAACGTTTTGTTTTCCTTCATCCCTTAATAAACCAAAATAATGTCCCAATAAAGTCTACTTTATTCATTGTACTTACACGAGCGAACCTTACAGCTTAAATACACAAGAAAAATCAGCCACTCCCTGGCTGACGACGCAAAAGCGACCAGCCTTAAAAGATAGTTTTACGCATGTGCAGTTTAGTGCGCATCTGCTCATTCGTTACTATTCTCTGCAGCTTCGCCAAGGCGACGAGTTGAAGAGAGTTCCCTCTCGAACCCATGCGGTATTCAGTGCGCTCTGGTCAAGGAATATGAAAGGCTGTGGGTGTGTTACAACGGTTAGGTGGTACATATACGTAATCATTACTGACTAGGAATTTACTGAATAATTGACTTCTCTTTACATCCTATTGTGTAGTACTAACTGTAGTAGTACTACTGTGGCAATTAAAAAACTTTCGCAGGTGCGAGATCGTGTTTCATTGAGGATAAAGAAAAAAACTGCATTGCTCTACATCAGAAATAAATAACTATCGCTTTTCTTAGAAAAAAAGAACTATCGCTTTTCTTAGAAAAAAAGAACTATCGCTTTTCTTAGAAAAAAGAACTATCGCTTTTCTTAGAAAAAAGAACTATCGCTTTTCTTAGAAAAAAAGAACTATATCTTTTCTCAGAAATAAAGAATTATCGCTTTTCTTAGAAATACGAATTATTATGCTCAAGGGAAATGGTTTTTCTTAGAAATACGAATTATTATGTTCTACATGAGAAGTAAGAAATTATGATATGCTAGGGAAAAAATTCTTATGATGAAGAGGGAAAACATTCAGACTGTAAAACATAAGATCCCCTAACAAGAAAATCTTACATTTCAGCGAATAAAAGCATTTCTCATATTTGACACTGAAAAAATTGTTTGGAATGACTAAGCACAATTTCATGATCGAAACGAACAAAAACGTATGTGTGAGAGGTATGTGTGACAAACTTATCAAACTGAATATAATAAATAGAAAGTTTTATGCCTAAGAGGAATAAGTAGCTTTCGTATCTCAAAACAGGATTAAGAAACTCATGTTCAAGAGGGAAAAAGCACTCTCGTGTTGAAGACAAATAAGAAACTCTAATTAGTAAGAGAAATAAAACTCGTTCATGTTCATGCGTAAGAAACGCTCATGTTAGAAAGCAATAAAATACTCTCGTATTCAAGATAAACTCCCTTCAACAAAAATGAGAAATCACAACATTCAAGAGAGCATACGGAAGCAGAGAAAATACTGTTAATCTTAAAGAGAAATCGGGAACTCGTGTGCAATGCGAAGATGAAATTTTCCCGTTCAAGGCAAAAAGGAAACCTTCAGAGAACTCTCACGTTCAAGCGGATCGAAAAAACTCTAATGTTCAAAAAGAATGAAAAACGCGCACGTTTAAGCGGACCAAAATAATTTTAATGCTGAAGAAAAATGAGAAACTGACGTTCAAGTGGATGAAAATAACTTTAATGCTCAAGAAGAATGAGAAACTCACGTTCAAGCGGATCAAAATATTTTTAATGCTGAAGAAGAATGAGAAATCCCCTCATTCAAGCGGATCAAAATATTTTTAATGCTTAAGAAGAATGAAAAGCTCTCGCGTTCAAGAAAGCTAGGAAACTTGATGAAGAAGAAGAAAAAGCTCTCACATTAGAAAGGAACAAAAAAAAATGAAAACATCTTCATACTCAATAAGGAACACAAAATTAAAAAGTTATACTTGAATGGTTTAAAAAGTCTTGATATTCAACAAAAATGTTCGAAAGGAATAAGAAAGACGGGAGTTGAAAAGAAATAAGAAACTCTTTGTTCAACAAGCTCTGCTGTTAGGGAAAAGTAAAAACATGTTCATGATCAAGAGGTATAAACAAAAATCTTAAGCTGAAGAGCCCAGTGAAGGCAACATTCCACCTGGTTGTTGACCTGTAAATTTATTTTAGCCACCAATTTCTTTATGGTATTATTCTCAACAAACAACTTGACACTTGTAAAATATGTTGAAAACAGAAATAAAAAAAAACATTGTCTTCCCATATATATATATCTGTTCTCTGCTTTGGAAACGTTATCCGCAACACACTTGTTTCTTTAGTTTTCAGCATTTTCACCAGTAACGCAATAGGAAAAGTAACTAAATTTAGAATCCAAAGTGTTGCCCTTATTTTAAGGTTACTTTACAATTCATAGAAACTAGCAAAAGATTTTGGGAAATTTATCTATTTCGCTTTACACTCACATAGGTTGTTACCCAAGTTATTAGTGCTGTTATGCGAAGTTCCAACATGACTGCGTGTGGCGTAAAAGTAGTCTTGAACTTTACGCTAACTTAAAATATCAACATATACTAATAAATTGTTCTTAAATGAAACAAACCTTAACGGCCAGACAAAACATATAACCAGAAGTCAACTTACGGAAACAGTCCTTTATTCGGAATCGAATCACAACACTCTCCACACATTTAGTTCGACACTATTCAATTCTTTCGTACAGCACTTTCTTAACAACGCTCATCATAATCGCTCACAATAGTAGCTCTCAATAATCGCTCTGATCAACACACCTCAATAATCGCTCTTATCAACACACCTCAATAATCGCTCTCAATAATATCAACACCTCTCTCCTACAACAGATCAGTCGTCGCTTTTTATCTCGTGTTCTTATCTCACTACATTTCATACGTCACGTGCATTCCACCTTAATTGTGTTGCCAAACGTATTCATTTGAAGGAAAAGATATTCCGTTAAGCGTGAAGAATACTGAGAACAAACTCAAGAATTACATAGGGAAAGAACCTAAAAAAGGAGATTTAATCTAGAATATACGTCACATGCTATTATGTAGGGTTAAAGTTTTCAGAAAAAGAAGGTACTCCTCTCTTTTGATGAATACTGATAATAAGGTGTTTATGAAGCTTAGCTTTAATTACTCTAATTAAATGAAATACGTAAAATTACTTGCATTGTATTCCATATAAAACCTGCTAACTCGAGGGAGAACGTTATGGCACTTAATATTCATAAAGGTATAAACATAAAAAAATATATAATTTGAAACATAATTAAAAAATTGGATTAGCAGAAAATTAGAGAGCACTCAATTTTTGTTTTAGTGTGCTATTACCGAACACGGCCTACACCGAAATGGTTGCATCTGTCTAACAAGTTTCGCCGAAGCTCTAAACGACCAATAAAATGGCCATTTGCGCAACATGTTTGTGTGATAACATAAAAAAACTGCACAACAGTCTTCGGGATTTTTATGAAGAAAATAATCTCTAAAGGGTAACAGCGCAGCTCATATATGACTGAATAAAACAGTAGACACTATTACGGCCGAAAGATGTATAATACGGACGGAAGGTTACCTTACAGAAAAAAACCGCTGTTGCCACGAACATAAAGCTTCGCTCAAACAGATCTGACATTTGCCACCGCAAAGTAGCCATTTCCTAAACACAATGACATAAAGTCCCTAAGAACAGATATATTTCAGTCGTTAAACTTTGAGGTGACGCATAAAACTTGCATTAAAATGTTCCACTTTTTTATGATGTGCTCTTTTTTCCGCTTTGCGGAAAACAACGAGACATAAGGCTATGCAAAATTTAACTCGACGATGTTACCTCTCATTTTTCTGCAGCGGACGGCAATAATTTTCTTACGTGAAATGAGAAAATTTGATATTGAGCAAGAAAGAAGCCTTGCAAACTGGATAGGCTTTCTTCTTTGAAACAATTATAAGAATAATAAAATGGCGCCATTATCGTCACCATCATTTCTGTACCCGCTCTCTATAAAGCAAGAGCGATTTATAGTTATGTGGTTTGCATTCATCAAAATTAATATCTCCTGAAGTCCTTCGGAAAGTAGGTAGGATTCTGAAATACTCATTAATAATGGAATAATCCACGAAGGATGTTCATCAAGCTTTAAGCCTAACAAAACAGTGAATGTGTTGAGAATGCTGGTCTATACAGCATCATCCTTTGGCAGAATTAAAAGACGAAGAGGGTAGTGGATGTCAATCGCTTGAGTTTTTACAGGATGATTCGTCACGTCAGTCGAAAATGGTGGGAGAAACTAATAACGTAATTGTTCACACCATTTTCTGTTAGGGAAAGTTACATTTATAGCAAGATATTTCATAACGGGAACAGTTTTTAAAGGCATTGGAAAGAACTGGGTGTGCGATATTAAATATTCACTAACACATGAGCAAAATCATCGTATATTCCTCACCATCCCCATGCCATTTTGGCAATTTTCACTGTTTTCGAAACAATGAAGCCGATTTCAGAAGCTTTTAAATGCTCCGTGATGGCACAGAAGAGAGGTATTTAGGTCACGATAAAAAACGTATCAAGTGGTGCTAACGCAGCTGGAACAAAGAGCTATACACAGACGCATGTTGGCCAACGGGTTCTATTATGTATGCTGTCTTCTTCCTACTAGGCAAAGGCTCTACTAAGTAGGCTGTCTATTAGTTGTATTAGGTACAGATTCTATTGAGAAGTGTCAACTGAATTTTTTATACCGATTGTATTAGGAAGGCTATTAGTTTTACTAAGCGCCGGTTCTGTTACGAACGCTACCTATTAATTTTGTTATGAACCTGTTCTACTAGGTGGGCTTTCTCTTAGTTTTATTAGGTATTGTTCTATTAGGTAGGCTATCTATTAATTTTATTAAATGCCGTTATATTGGACAATGCCACATTGCAAAATGTATTTCAATCATTGAACTACGAAAACAAAGGGTTAAAGGTTAATGAATATTATTTAACTCACCTTTGTTTTGCTGATGACGTAGTCATTTTTTCAACTACCCCTTCGGAGCTGCAGAGTACGATCCAAAAACTTGCTGACAAGAGTAAAAAGGTGGGATTAAAAATGAACATTCAGAAGACAAAAGTGATGTACAATGCTTTTACAAGAAAAGAAGAGTTATAGATTGATGGAAAAAAGCTTGAAACAACCGATACCTACATTTATCTTGGGCAGCAGAAATCAAGTGAGGGTCACATTGACGAAGAAATTAATCGCCGTATAAAACTTGGTTGCAGAGCTTTTGGAAGAAACAGTACAATTTTTAAGAGCAGTATGTCATTATGTCTTAAAAGGAAAGTGTTTAATCAATGCATCCTGCCAGTGCTTACCTATGAAGTAGAGACATGGACCTTAACTACAAAAGATATACCAAGACTGCAGACAACTCAGACATGCATGGAGAAATGCATGTTTGGTGTAACCAGGAAAGATAAGAAGAGGAACATCTGGATAAGGAAAATGACAGGAATGGACGACGTCATGACCAAAGTGAAATTACTGATAGGGCAATGGGCTGGACATGTTTCCAGAAGAACATACCACCAATGGACAACTGAAATTTTAGACTGGATTCCAAGGTACAGAAAAAACCCAGAAGAAGACCCCGTGGGAGATATAGGGATGAAATTCGAAAGCATGCCGTAGTTACATGGAGGACACAGGCTCAAGACAGACAATTGTGGAAGAAACTTAGGGAGACCTTTATCCAGCAGTGGATTGATAATGGTTGAGGATGAGGATATTTATTAAGCTGTCTGTTAGCTTTATTAGGTAGGCTATCTATCTGTTTTATTACGTATTGGCCCCACTAGGTTAGGCTGTCTTATTTTTTTACGTACTGGTTCTATTAGATAGGTTATCGATTGGTTATATTAGGTAATTGTTCTACTAGGTAGGCTGTCTATTAGATTTATTTTGTACCTGTTTTACTAGATAGGCTGTCTATTTTATTACGTACCTGTTCTACATACTAGGTATGATGTTTATTAGTTTCAATAAGTACAGATCCTATTAGAATATCCATTGGTTTTGTTGGGTACTTGTTGTAATAGATAAGCTGTTCTGTTGGTTTTTTTAGATACCGGTTATATTAGGTAGGCTGTTTCTATTAGGTAGTCTATCTATTAGTTTTATTAAATATTGCTTGTATTATGTAGGCTGTATTACTTTTATTAGGTATTCGTCGCATTAGATAAGATGTCTGTTAATTTTAGGTACTGATTATATTAGGTAGGCTGCCGAATGGATCTATTAGGTGCCAGTTCTATTAGGTAATCGGGCTATCAGTTTTACTGGGTTTGCTATGAGGTTTACTAGGTAAGCTATCAATTACGTTTCTGTTAGGTAGGCTGTTTATTAGTTTTATTAGCTTACATAAAAGAACCGGTACCTGTCTATAATTTTTATTAGGTACCAGTTCTATTAGATAGGCTACCTATTAGTTTTATTAAGTACTGGTTTCATTGGGTAGGCTGTGTACTATTGCTATTAGGTACCGGTTCTATTTCGTAAGCTTTCTATTAGTTTTATATGACACTGTTTTCATTAGGTGGGCTGTCCATTGGTTTTATCTGGTACCGGTTCTACTAGGTAAGTAGTAATAGAACCGCTTATCAAATTAATAGAATGTTAGTCTGTCTTTCGCAACGCTGGTCACTTGCAATCCGCATGTCGTCGACTTCAAGTGTACTCCTGGTACATTCGCCGTTCTCAAGGATGCTCCAGGTACATTCGTCTTTCGACGCTGCATTCAACGAGTGGAAAGGCGAATCCTGATCACATAAATGTTCAAAGGGATTTTAGTCGGGGAGATTTGGATTCAAAGGAGTACACGCAATGCTCAGTTATAATGCTTGAATCATTTCAACACAAGTCCTGTGACACGGTGCACTGTCACTTCGAAGGGTCCAGTCACGTCAGGATACACGCTCACCAAGTAGGATGACACTTGGTCCGAAACCTTGCTTACGTTTTACCTGAACTTTGCGGTTGGTCAAAGAGGATGAAAGAATCCTGCCATGATAGTCCCGTTGCATTCGCCCTGTTTCAGCCCACGCTTTTTGTTTTTGTCCGGTTGCAGGAGTTTACCTGTACGTCGGTGAGTGCGGAACGGTCCATCGGCATGTTGGATATTGAACCTTGACTCATCGGACCACAAAACCTCTAGTCGTCCCATGTCCAGTCACCGTGCTCCCATGTCAACTGCGAGTGTAACTCTCAATGAAGGCTTGCCAGCATGGGCATAACGGGGGGTAACACTTTGTCCGATTCGCAAAGGCGTCCGATTGAGTGTGTGTGCTCAGACATGGTCGGCTGAGAACTCCAGGAATAGAGTGTTGTTGTATGAGGAAATATTGAAGCGTTGTGCGTCACTCTTTGTAATACTCCTCCCAAATCTTCATTACCGCGTCCTCGGTCACTCAATAAAGCCTGCACTTGCTGATAAGCTGGTCTTTGGCTTCGTCGCTTGGACGGTTATATCCTATCAAAACACCGACATGTCTTTTCCTTTTTCTGTACCACTGGCTTAGTACTGTTGAAGCATATCTATAGAACAGTCCTTGAAAGAAGACCTACTACCATGTGGATGTAAAATGATCTGCATAGTAAGAGGTAACAAGTGATTTTATTTCAATTGAAATTTTACAAGCAATGATATAGAAAGTAATACGTGCATATTTTAAATTCACTGATATCTTACACCCACCTAGAAGCAAAGCTACCTGAAAAGTGCCAAAAGACAACTCTCATTGTTACAACTGCTCAGATTTTCCAGCGCAAAAACAATTTTTCAAATACGGTATGTAGAGATATGGTGTCCACAGGCGGACGCACGAGCATAGTGGTACATAGGTTTTCTTAAAAAGACATCGGTTAGATCATCATAGTGGTAGCCATACGTTTTCCTTAAAAAAACATTGGTAAGATCGTCATAATGGTAGCCATAAGTTTTCCTGAAAAGACAACGGGAAGACAAAATTCGTCGCAGGGCGATCAGCAGTTTCGCCAGAAGAGAGATTTGTCTTCAGGAAGTACTTTTAATGAAAATTAAATTTATCACTGCCATTGATTATCCTAAGGAAAACCATTTCCTATAGCATACTCAGTGGCCAACGAATTGCGGCTGTGTTGGTAAGGAACTCAATTCGCAAGGTAAATTTCCTGTACGGAATTTTCTTGGTAACCAATGAATTTGAACTAGCTCCTTGTTAATAAAGTTAGTCAGAATAATAAATCTCCTACAGGAAACTCTCTCAAAGACCAATCAATAAATTGCTGCTTCTAGTAAATAGGTTTTACAATACGAATAAATGACATACAAGAAATACTTTTATTATCCATGAATTGATACTCTGCTGAATAAGAGGTTTCGTAAAGAGAAGAAAAATCCTATGAAAAGTAGCACTTTCGGTACCCAACGAAGTACGAATTTCATGTATATTAATTAAATTCACGAGTGGTAGTGATTTCCTGCAAGGAATTCCCCAATGGCCAATGAATTGTAGCTGCTCTAGTTAATAGTCAGCTGCGTAATATTACAGCAGAGGACTTACAATCATTAATTAAAATTCCGCAAGCACTGTGATTTCGAGATGTGCAAAGGGACGTAGGAAGTCGGGGTTAACGATAATCATGGGCAACATTTAGGGTTGTAAGCAGTTGCCCATAACGAATTCGGGCCACTGAGCGCTGTATGACAAACAGACAACCCGTATCTCAACCGAAACAGGATGCTGGAACAAACTCGGACGACTAGAAAGAAATCTACGCTCTGACCACTCGATAATAGGGAAGGCTGTTGAAAGTAATTTTCAGAAAGCATTTGGGAGTACTGTTGACTTTGATAGAACTTCAAGAAGGAATGGTTGTAGTTTGAATAATGGGAGTCGCTCAGAGATAATGTGTCGGGACAGCTTGCTTGACAACATGAAGAAGTAAAAAAAGCCGTTCAGTGGGACGACATGTACACAGTGACTCTCAGCAATAGCATACGTACCAAAAGAGCAGTCTAATTTCCGTTAATGTTAATAGCAAAATTAGAATAGGGCTTACGAAGTGGGGGTTCAATGAAGACATCTGTAAAAGGACAATGCAGTTTAATGAAGCAAGAGTGCAGATAGCCACTGACCCTATCTGCATTACTTCATATTGTGTTCAGATTAACGAACAAATATGAAAAAGCACTCAATATGCAACTGATGGACACTAGTTCGGTGACTACTTATGTACGACGGTAAATCAAATGTAATGTCAATGTCGTCATGTATTACAAAAACTAAGAGACATACAGATAACAATTGCTCTAATAACAAGGAAAAATGCACCAACTGTACTTAAACAGTATAACTATACTAGTGATCCAAAATTTCTTGGCGTAGAATAGAAATAAAAGTTTCCAAGCTTTTGCACATAAACCAGATGGCTTTCTCAAGGAAGATAGATAGCTAACCCCTTGAGAAGACCATCTGGTTAATGTGCGAAAGCTTAGAAACTTTTATTTTTATTCTACGCCAAGAAATTTCGGATCACTAGTATAGTTATACTATTTAAGAACAATTACTTTATTTCTCAACATATTCCCCCTGTCGTTCAAAGAATATTTTATATCTGTCTACAAGCTTCTGAGGTCCTGCAGAGAAGAATGCTTGGTGTTGTTCCTGCAGCCACGAATGCACTGCTTCCTGTACCTGCACATCACTTTCGAAAAGACGGCCTCGCAAAGCGTCTTTCAGAAGCCAAAAGACATGAAACTTGCACGGCGCCAGATCGGGGCTGTAAGCAGGATATGGTAACACCTCAAACTTCAGCTATGTAATTGTTTGTTGAGTTGCCAATGCAATATGTGGACGAGTTTTCTCGTGCAGCAACAACACTTTTTTGGATAATATTCTCCGTCGTTTTATGCGAATTGCTGGTTTCAATTTGTCTTTCAGCAAGTCACAATATCATCGACTGTTAATTGAATCAACCTGTGTTTGATAGTGTTCAACGGTGGATCCTTTCATATCAAAAAAAGAAAGTCAGCATTAATTTTCATGCGGAAAGGGCAACTTTGAACTTCTTTTGCATGGAGAGCTCGGATGTTTCCACTCTCTCGGGGGCGTAATAATGGACCCATGTTTCGTTCCTAGTAACAATCCTCTCCAAAATACTGGATCTGACTCGCACCGCTGCAACAAATGTGTATCAATTTTCAGGCGCTGCTGCTGGTGCGCATCAGAGAACTGCCGTGGCACCCACCTGGCACGCACTTTATGATATCCAAAATCGTCATGCACTATTGAGAATGCGGAACCATAACTAATGCTTACCTTTTGGGAGATATCGGAGTAACCCGGCGATCTACTTTAATGAGTGCATCGATGCGATCCAGGTGGTCCTTTGTGCGAGAGGGCGACGGACGGCCCGAGCGAGCTTCATCAAACACATTCGTTCAACCGGCTTGAAACTTTTCTATCCACTTGTACATATGTCTCTGGAGCATACACATGTCCTCCCCATATTGTGCAAGCATCATACGATGAATTCCAGCGGGTTGCACACTCTCAGCACATAAAACTCTCACTACCCTTCGCTGCTCGATGATAGAGCATTCCGATAAACGAGCGGCCATGTTTACGTCCTTACAACTGCTGGGTAACTGCAGTTAGAAGATTAGGGATTGAATCCGCCACGTATCTAGGTCACGTGCCTTCCACTCCCCAAAGAGCAATTTGCCGCAGTTCTACTTTCCTACGTAACGACAGCTTTGGCCTTACTTTTTGATTCATCCTGTATGTACTGTAAAATATTAGTCTTCAAATGATCTCATCTACATCAATACGGCCTACTATTTTATCTTCTAAACAGCACTTTTCATCAGCAATATTATCTAAAATTCTATGATTTATATATAATATACCCAGTTTTATCTTAAAAAGTGTTCTCAAAAATTATAAGACATTCAAATGGCAAGGAAACTTTAACAGTAAAAAAGCTGAATTGAGGGGGAAGTGATGTGGTATTTGGACTTTACTGGTAGTTATCATAAGCAAATTTCAACACATAACGTTCCTTTTTATTTTTGAAACCAAAATCATCTCTATCCTCAACGGTTAATGGACTTTAAGTTAGTCCTAGGCTTAAAAGAAAAGGATCATAAAAAATTCTAAACCTTCTAAGACAGTAAATTGTTTTGACTTTTAGATAACATGTGTGCTGCGTAAACGCCAAGGAAGACCATGGGCTTACACTGCATTATTGAGAGCATGCAAACAAAATATGTTACTTTTGCGATTCGTATAATTCTAAAGTATCACATGGGTGTGTGGTGAACACCAAGTGAAATCATGATCTTACATTGCATGGTTTAGCCAGTACAGTTAAATTGCTTTAAGTGTCACGAACTCTAGAAATTTGAAAAACCACGGATCGATGGTGTCACGATCTGTAAAACTTTCAGATAACGCGCATGTGTGTGTGTGTGTGTGTGTTTGTGTGTGTGTGTGTGTGTGTGTGTGTGTGTGTGTGTGTGTGTGTGTGTGTGTGTGTGTGTGTGTGTGTGTGTTGTACACTCTTAATAAAACCAAGTGTTTTAATTGCATGACGAAAACAGTAGGCAAGTGACATTTGCATCATGAACTATATAACTTTCTGATTGAGTACGTTGGATTTCTAATATATACGAAACTTCGTGTGACTCAAGCTCCCGATTAATTTCAGTTTGGTTTCGTTAATTATGTCTCAGTGTACGATTATTTAAGTTACACCATCTGGTGAGTCCCCACTTTCCATCGTCTTAATGTGAAGCATACCTAATAAAACGCCAACTCTCTGCAGTAGGTATAGTATTACTGTACTTTAAAACTTTAACCATTAAAATTGAAGTTCAGTTACTGCCGTTTTCAATCTAAATGCATTAATACAATATTGGTTCAGCACAGGAGTTTAGGAAATGATTTTCCTATGAAAGATAAGGAAACCTGCATTTGCCAGCAGCTGAGTTTCTGTAAAAAGAAAAAAGAAATCTGCAGGCCCATTTTCTACGAACCTTTATTATTCACAGCACCAAAATGTATTTCACGATCTGAAATAAAGTCTTGAGAAAGGCTCACTGCGATTTCATAGCATCTGATAAAATGCTGCTCTTTTTCCTAATCTAAAAGCAACGTTTTGCCTAAAGGGAAAAACGATTTATTTTACTTCCCATTTGTTTAGCTGTTCTACATGCTGTAATTTGTTTTTCGAAAATCCTTAATATCTTATGAGAATCAGGCTAGAGTTTTCAAAAGGAATGGTCTCTTATTTTATGTTTTTTTTTTTTTTTGTTTCAAACTTACCTCTGGGTTTACCAATTGCAGAAATAAAAACACAATCCATCTGCCCTGCGCAACACTCCTTAACAACACATGCACTCCAGTATTTATAAGCACGGCTTTCCTAAACATCGCAGTAAAATCTCACAGATGGGAAATGAGATCGTTACTCACAGTTCTCTCCAGAAAATCTTTGTTTTCAAGCGTTCATAGTCACCAAAACTGCATTTGTAATTAAATTTAGAAACCTTGAAATTTTTTTAGAAGTGTGCTGCGAAAGGCTATGCGATTCCGCACGTTGCAAATATAAGTAGAATATGTTTGAGAAAATGCAGCAATGTCATCTAAAAATCTTTAAAAATTTCGAAGCGTCTTGTCACATGGCGATTTAAAACTACAAGAGACAACCTGCTGCTAAAGCAGAAGAGCAAAATCTTCAGCTTACTCTAAAAAAAAAAAAGAAGATAAATTCAGGGGACTTATGTACGGTCACTGCTTAGACAAACGTGAGTTTCCCCTTGTGTACATGGGCTGACAGAAACATTCAAAAGAAGCGAAAGAAATACGATTTGTAAAATGTCATTACTCCAGTTTTGTAACACTTTGGCAATAAATTAACCTATCCACAAATAAAAACTGTCAGGATATTTCTTCCAGCTACGTTATACCTTATTGCTACACATATATCAAATCTTAAAATAACGTCCCATGAAATCAGTCTTCTGAAGAAAAGGAACTACAAAAATTACATGTAAGGTATAATTTTATAGAATTCTGTTAAGCTGAAAATAAATGAAGAAACTGTTTTTACGCGATTTTTGTGTTCCACAAAATAGAGACATTGTGATAAAAGTACCACAGTTCGCAAAAACATGTTATACGATTGATTTCTGAGGGATTGTGTAAAGCTTTTTTTAATTAAATTAGACTTTACTTCACATAAAACATTACCTTCATGCTATCGGTCGGGTTTCTTTAGTAGCACTATAGCTTCTTAGTGTTAAGCACTGAAAAGCTGGCACACATAATACTTAATTATAGACTAAGCTAGATTAGAGCACCAAACAGCCAGAAAAATGTCTTGTATACTTACGAAATTGATCTATTATTTGGCATCCTCGTACTTCAATTCAACAATGCATCGAAGTTAATCATCAGTAGCATAATAAATAACTATCAGCTCTACTTTTTAATAAAAGCCGCAAACTTAACCTCTATATACAATATATTGACAAACGTCACCGGACACCTAGAAGACAAACACGACATCGCATTTATGGACATACATTAGTACGGTGCCGGTCCACCTTTAGCCTTAATGCATACATTGACCCTTCGAGACATGATATCGACAAGGTTTGGGAACACAGCGACAGGTATTCGCTTCCATTCAGCACAAAATGCTGCCGCTAACTGTTGCTTAATAGTAGGCCTTGGTTCCAAACTTCTTATGCGGCGCTCTAATTCAGCCCATAGGTGGCTCTATGGGATTAAGATCAGGGCTCTGTGTTGGCCAGTGCACACACGATATGGAATTATCGTCAAACCACGCCGTAACAGTTCTTGCTTTATGGTTCGGGTCATTATCCTGCTGGCACCAACAAGGCTCGGTTCCATAGTGTTGCCACAGAGTTGGTAGGGCATAATTGTCCACAATATCGAAGTAGACGTGCTGGTTAACAGGTTTATCCACGATAACCAATGGGCCGGGACCATACCACGAAAAACACACCCACACGAGTACACTGCCAGCTCCAAACTTGACCGTAGGAACACTACACTGTGGCAAATAGCGTTCCCCCGGCTACCACCATACACACACGTCCATCAGACTGATAGATCATATATTTCTGGATTCATCAGTCTATAAGGCCTGTTTACATTGATCTACGGTCAACTATAAATGTTCTTTACACCATGCTAAACAACGAGTAGCATTCCGAGTGGAGATGAAAAGCTTATGAGCAGCAGCACGACCACGGTAACCCATGGAATGAAGTTCTCTGCGAATGGTACGCGTACATACCGAGGTTCCGGCATCGTTACTCACCTGTACACTGAGGTCTTGTGCAGTACTCCGTCGATTAGCTGTAACAACTCTCCTGAGGCTTCGACGTCCTCTATCACTGATTTTCTTTGGTCTGCCGGTACGTTTTGCTGCTTCAGGCAAGCCATGTGTGTTCCACTTATTGAATACATCCGAAACAGTAGACTTGGGTATGTTTTAACGCCTCTCTGTTTCTCTTATGGACAACCCAGTGATATAACACCCAACAATATTTTCTATCTAAAAGTCAGTTCTCTCCCACCGCGACATTTTCACTCAACCTCACAGAAGGATATGATCGCGGTCAGATGCAGGCTTGTTTTATACCGTTTTCAACTGTACAGCGCATCATGTCAACGCAGCGGATCCGTTCATTTGCTTTTGAAGGGGTGTCCAGTGACTTTTGTCAATATAGTGTATGTTGAGGCTTCAAAATCTCAGAACAAATGCAACTTCTTTACGTATAGCTAGTCGTGATAATACAGTGTTAAGCAACGCTAATCTACTCACACCACACCACTTCACTTTTTGCTCTCCACATTATATAGCTCGTTCTTATGTTAACACACACACACACACACACACACACACACACAGCGTTCGCTTCATTCAATAAGACTGCTGTCACAAGTCATGAATCGCCTAAAGAGAATGAAAAAATTTACAAAAAAAAAGCTAAAACTGAAAATTAAATTAGAGTACATGTCATAATGGTCACGTTTTAAACTGAAGGTAGGCAGTCAATTTACGCGTGCATATACAGCTGGTCCTGTTCCACGTCGTGAGAGAAGGGCTATAGTTTTTTTAATAATGTGTCTTTTCGCTTTTGCCTACGCACTGGAAGTATGTAGCCAACTCTTGAACAAAGTTACGCGATAATGTTTTGTGTTCGCCTCAAAAATTCGAGGAAATAAGCACGTGAAATGCTTCAAAGAGCTTTTGGTGACGAAGTTATGTTACATGCTAATACGTCTCGTGGGCATAGAGTTCAATGGAGCCTGATAAACGCTTGAAGATTTGGCGAAGAGGGACTTTCGTTGATTTCAGTTTCGAAGATTCTGATTTATACTTATGATGTATAAGCTCTAATTATGCTTCCTATTTCGGTTATCTGTTCTTAACTAAATTATATTTTAAAATAAATTATATTATATCTAGTTACATCCTCTTACTAAGCAACATATATCCCAAGAGCGCTTACTTTTTCTAATATTCCTGGCAGGCAGCAGAGTCAGTAATACGTAAATAGAAGCCCATGGCATTACCAAAAGGGTGTCAATTGTCTAAATCGTGAGAGGTTGTAGATTTATGGACTGCAGACAAAGCGTTGGTTACAATATTTACATGGATTGTATTGTTCATAGTTCTTCAGTGTACTCGTCTGTTCTTGTCTGCTTTGAAATCCTGGATTTTGGCAAGGACAATATAGAAAAGTATACGTAATGATTATTTCGTTTACTTTCTTAGGTCTTGTGTACTAAAGATAAGACAGAACACCGGTTAGGAAGTCATATTCTTCAAGGGCAGTTATCGGAGGGTACCGTCAACTCCCAGTTAGACAGTTATCAAATGCGTTAAATATTTTGCATGGAAGCAATTTGTCATGGTGGAACACCACATTAAAACAACAGGTGATAAGAGCGGGCATTTGCACGGTGTTGAAAGAACGTTTCAAAACGGAGACAGTTTTCTAAATGATTATCGGACTTCCAACTGTTGAAGAATTCATTGCAATGCCGCCATTTTAAGAACAATCGGAAATGCAAAAGAGCTGCGGATTCGGTTTTCAAATCCTTGTCCAAGGACTGTGTGCTGCACTTTTTCAGGAGATGAGTTACACGCTGTGCTTGCATTTAGTGCAATGGAGAGCATTGTGGGAAATAGCATGTAGACATTGATGATTAAATGTTTATGTTAGAAACGGCAAAGTGAATCTTATGACTTTTTGGTCATCCTATGCAATTAAAATTTTGCAAATTCGGAACCTACTGCGAAAGTTGAGAACAAAGCTGAACCGATTAATAACAATGTGCTTCAAACAAAGTTTCTAATCTGATTTATTAAAATATAGAAATTATCTCTAAAACGTATGCATGCTTGTGTACAAGTTGAATAATTATCCGTCCTAAAAGCAAAAATACACGGAAAAACTGCGGTTAGCTTTGGCAGTATTGAATGCCTTCTGGCAGTCATTTAAAAAATAGACTGCTAGAAACCGAAATATCTTCCTAAATGCTCTGCAAAACATATAATTGCGATGTTAATGTTTTGAGACGTCTCCCTTACGAACTAACCTTTTCCTTAATAATACAGAAAATTAATTGCATTCAGTATGTCTCCTTTTCATTTCATAATAGTCAGAACAACAATCTCTAATACAGGACTCTCCTGTGGATCGCAAGATAAATTCCCTTGAGCATAGGCACCTTCAAAATCAAGCAAATTGATACTTTTAAAACATGTCCTTTCAGGGAAAGAGGATTGTCTTTAATAATTGGTGCTCTTTAAGAGGACAGAAAGAGAATATTTTCCAAATAGGTTCCTCATCGGAGAGAAAACTGATATCCTTCAATGTAATTTCCTACTGTCGAGAAAGGCTAACTTCCATACGGCCTTCTTTAATGGTTAGATGGCGAATTCTTCCTATGTAGGCCCTTAAACGCATGAAAGGTGTGATTGATTCACTCCAGTATCAGTCTATACATAAGAGTCAATAAATGTTCTTTGACTGAACAGAAAATTGACTTCAATGTACATTTTATAATGAAGTCAATTTCTGTTCCTCGTTGAACACACCATCACAGAGCAAGTTCCTCGGTGAAACACACCATCAAATGATTCATCAGATGATTAAATCCTTTCACACCATCAGATGATTAAACCCTTTCAGTTAAGGTCTCTTTTATGGAAAGAAGATTAATGCCTTTCATAACAGGTCTCTTTAATGGAAAGAAGATTAACCCCTTTTCCATACAGGTTGCTTCAGCAGACTGATGACTGATCCACATCAGGACAGGTTCTTTCTGTGGATACATATCTAACGTCTTACGATAGATTAATGAATTTCAGCTCAGATTGCTTAAAAATGCAGAAAACTAAACGATTTTGGTATAGGTTCCCTAAATGAGCAGAAGATCAATTTCTTTCAATATAGTTTTCTTAATTGTACTGGGCATTAACCTTTTTATTTCAAATTCCATCAGTGCACAGAGGAATAATCCTCTTTATTGCAGATTCCTTTAGTGCGAAGATGATTAATCCCCTTCTTTAAGATTCCTTCAGTTTATAGGAAATTGGGTAGCTTTCAGCCCATTCTCATTCAATGGATAGAATATTAATTTCTTGTAATATAGGTTCTATAACGAAGTAAATTTCTCCGTCATTTTTGGTCTACGCCGGGATTCGAACCCGAGGCCGCTTATTCCGGAACAAGTCGCTCTACCAACTGAGCTACTTTGTTCTGATTCCTATCTGCCTTTATGTGCGTCCTGCTGGCAGGTACGTCACAGTTCCTTTAATAGACAGATCATTAGACCTATTCATGGTAGGTTACTTTAGTACTAAAACAGTTTCACCACAGTTCAAGTTTCACTAGACGCGCCTCTCAAAATCTGTAACTGGAATAGCCAAGTGCTTCACCGTATTTTCTTTGTTTCTATAACTTAAAAATATTTCATTTTTGCAACTGTTGTTAACGTTAAGGAAAAAAGTTACAACGTGTTATTTTTCGCTTCTTACGATGTTTTCAAGATTCTTTTTTTTTATTTTATCGATTTTTGCTCATTGAGGCAAGGGGTATCACAGACAACAAGTGATTTCTTGCTGCTCTTGTGCGAGCAGTTCTAGAATAAGGTTACTTGGGATCCGCCATAAGGATTTAGAACCACTTCACCCGTTTCAGAGATATTCAGAATTTCACAATTTCTACAAAGGATATGCTATACATCATACACAAGCAAGTGATCCTTCATTTTTAGTGTTTGAGAGATGTTCAGCCCTCTTCAAAAAGACAGGAAGAAACCATTCAACAACTCATGTATGGCTCACTGCTGCATTTCAAGATGATTTTTACATCTTTTTTATTTCGGTACTAGAGATGCAAATAGAGTTTGTTGGAAAGGACATCTTGGATCAATGTCTAAGTGCAGACCATAGCATCACTATACTCCAATCGATATTAACTTTATCCTTTACGAGGGTAAAACAGAAAAAACAAAAAGTATTTGCCAGAATATTTTCTTTATTTGAAAATGAGTCATGAAATATCAGAATATGGAAACAAAAGGTCGAACTTCACTGTATTTTAGACGTACTTTCTGTGATGTTAAAACATTGTATTTATCTTTAAAGATAAATAACAACAACTTTTGCTTCATCATCAAGGAAGAAAACGCTGCATGAATGGTTTTATATTAAGCAATACTCTCAGCTAACACGACAAGCAATAACTTTTCTCCTTTCTACAGCAAAGCACAAGCATGTGCATGAACAATTTTTCTTAGCTATTCAAAATTTTGCTGTTGCAACCAAACATTGTACGTTGTACAATGCGTTTTGCTGAACCAACCAAACACTGGTTTTGTATGCCATGTTTGCTGCAATTAATATTTTTGCAACTGCAGCAAAAACTTATAGCTAAGCATTTAGTTGCGCGCAACAGACTTGGTGACATTGGAAACTTCCTCCAGACAAACACTCTTTGCTACATATGTCTTTGTCTTTCCTACACGCATTGCCACCCCATTTCCCACCAGCAACACCAGGTCATCGCGGAATCCATATTGAAGTTGTAGGTTGCGCAGGCATGAAGTGTCTGTCCCGTAGGACGCACATGAGATAAAGGCAGATAACAGTGAGAGCACTGTTATCTGCCTTTATCTCATGTGCGAAATTGTCTGCCAGTGTATTATAGTGGATAGCACTCGGCGCTCCAAACCCGAGAGAGTTGCAGGTTCGATTTATGCCCCTGGTGTAAAAGAATGAAGAATTTTACTTCGTCATATTTGCTGGCACCCAACCTTTAAGGATGACCCGGCTGTTTGATTTCTCGCAATGGTGGGATATCCTTTCCACACCGCGAGACAGGAAAAATAAGAATCCTTTCTTCAGCGCTTCGAAAAAATAAATCCCCGTGACGTTACGTTCCTAACACCAAAAAAATTGTCTGGGATTTCTCAAATGCACGTTTTTCATGGGATGACTGCCTACAGCAACACATGGTCCGGGCTGATCAGTGGGCCATGCCCCCGGCCCACTTTTTTTTTGGGGGGGGTGGATGTGACGTGCCTGTCCCGCAGGACGCATATGAGACAAAGGCAAGCAGTGAGAGCACATGCCAGTGTAGTACAGTGGATAGCGCTCCGCAGCCGACAGTGGCGGGTTTGAATCCCGCTCCTGGCATGAAAATGATGATGAAATTTTCTTCGACATACTGGTATTGATCATTTTCGTAACAGTATTTAAAAAAATAAATCCAGCTATGTCAAATATATGGGATGTAAGGTCAGGTGATGCTTAACATCACAGCCTCTCATTGACAAATGTCAAACCCGCTTTCTCGTGGTGCATCCTGTTCCCACTAAAGGGGTTCTGACGACCGCCAATAGCGGTATAACTATATCATCGGGATTAGAGGAAATGCTATCCCATACTCATCAACCCGCTTGGCCAGCGTGGTGAGTTATGGCCAAACCCCTCCAAAATGACTCCACAACTTAAATCTTGGCCCTCAGTCTCCGGCAGCTGGAATGTACCTGGCCAAGGCAGCGGCCAGTGCGACATGAAGGCAGAAGGTGCTAATAATCCCCGGAGGACCGGACTAGGCTGCCATCTGATGCTGACCTTGGCGACGTATAATGGACGCTCCCTATCTTCTGATTCAAGGCTTCTTGAATTGGAAGAGGAACTACAAAGGATCAAGTGGGACATCGTCGGGCTAAGTGAGGTAAGGAGAAAAGGAGAAGATCTCATTGA
This sequence comes from Macrothele yani, assembly GCA_039090855.1. Taxonomy (NCBI): domain Eukaryota; kingdom Metazoa; phylum Arthropoda; class Arachnida; order Araneae; family Macrothelidae; genus Macrothele; species Macrothele yani. The sequence continues at coordinate 17,991,212 of CM077030.1, forward strand.
ACTGAAAAGTGGACATCTCTTCTACTATCGTGGGACAGATACTGGCAGAACTAGTGGTGTTGGATTTATAATAAACAAGAAACTGAAGGATAAAAATGTAGAAGTTGAAAGTTCTTCTGACAGAGCTGCACGAGTCGTTATCAAACTCTCGAGAAGATACCAGGCCCAGATTATTCAAGCTTATGCACTCACCACAAGTCATCCTGAAGAAGAAATTAAAGAATTTTATGAGGAAATTTGTCATCTAAATAATAAAGGTAAGGAGCATTTGAAGATAATTATGGGAGATTTTAATGCAAAAATAGAGCAACGGCAAGAGAATGAAACTTCAGTAGGTAAATTCGGTCACGGCAACAGAAACCAGCGTGAAAATACTCTCGTTGAGTTTGCGCAGAGGCAGGAGGGTTTTTCATCTTTGAACTCCTTTTTCAAGAAAAAGCCACGCAGGAAATGGACATGGAGACATCCAAATGGGACGACAAGTGAAATTGATTTTATTATGTGTAACAAAACAATTCGTCATAGAAGACTGCAGTGTGCTAAACAAGTTCAACACAGGTAGTGACCATAGATTGGTGAGATGTAAGATGCACCTCAACACTAAACTTGAACGTGGCAAGCTCATAAGACAAACAAAATGTATTGACATAACCAACCTTAAAAAACACCATAATACCTTCAAGTTGGAACTGAAGAACAGATTCTCTGCTTTAGAAGGCCTAACATCGGAAGAAGTGGATATTTCTAAAGTTAACAGAAAAGTAACCAAAGCTTTTATGGAAAACAGCAACAAAATTAGCTGGGTCTAAGAACAAGTTGCATGTGAACAAATTATCAGGAAAAACCAAAATGTTGATGCAAAAAAGAAGAGAGATGAGGACAACTAAAGAAGATGTGACTTCCAAAGTGGAATATATAAAGCTATGCAAGACAGTACGAAAAAGTATCACTGAAGACGTAAGGAAATTCAACTGTGAACTAGTGAGGAAAGCAATTGAAAACAACCAAAGCCTAACGATAGCAAAGGGACATCTCAGTAAGGGAAGAAAACAGATTATGGCACTGAGAAAAAAAGATGGTTCTGTAACAAGAAATAGAGGCGAAATTTTGACAAGAGTGAAAGATTTCTTCTCCAAATTACATGATAGGAATGATACATGTACTCCAGACATCGTGAAAGGTACCAGTACCACAGTTCTTCCAGTCCTCCCAACAGAAGTTGCACATGCAATCAAGAACATGAAGCGGGGAAAAGCTCTAGGAGAAGATGGAATTACTGTAGACATCATACAAGAAGCAAGTGGAGAAATCGAAACAGTACTCGCCCAAATTTTTCACTCGATGTCTTAATGAAGGAAAGATTCCTGAGGATTGAAACAACGCTACAATGATCCTGCTACATAAAAAAAGGTGACATTGAAGACCTCAGGAACTACTGACCTATCAGCCTTCCAATCAGTGGTTTATAAAATCTTCACTAAAGTTCTTTCATACCGCTTGAAGGTAACACTGGACATGGCTCAACCGAGAGAACATGCTGGATTCAGGAGTGGCTACAGCACAATAGATAGATCATATCCACGTACTGAGAGAACTAATTGAAAGAGCGAGAGAATATGAACTTCCATTGTGCATGGCTTTTATCGATTTTGAAAAAGCCTTTGATTCGGTGAAACCATCAGCAGTTACAATGGCTCTGAAATCCTGCGGTATTGAAGATGCATACATTAATATTATTAATAACATCTATGAAAATGCAAGTGCAAAGAATCGGCTGTTTGAGAATACAACACATATAAAAATTGGAAAGGGAGTGAGACAAGGTGACACCATATCTCCGAAGCTCTTTAATGCCACATTGGAGGGTGTCTTTCAGTCGCTGAGCTGGGAAAACAAGGGGATAAAGATTAATGGAAATTATTTAACCCACCTTTCGTTTTGCTGATGACGTAGTCATTTTTGCAACTACCTCATCAGAGCTGCAGAGTATGATTCTGGAACTTGTTGACAAGAGTAAAGAAGTGGGATTAAAAATGAACTTTCAGAAGACAAAAGTGATGTTTCAATGCTTTTACAAGAAATGAAGATTTATCGATTGATGGAGAAAAGCTGGAGATAACAGACACGTATGTTTATCTTGGACAGCAGATATCAAGTGAGGGTCACATTGATGAAGAAATTAATCGGCGTACAAAACTTGCCTGGAGATATTTTGGAAGAAAAAGCATAATTTTCAAGGGCAATATGCCATTATGTCTTAAACGAAAAGTGTTTGATCAATGCATCCTTCCAGTGCTTACGTATGGTGCAGAGACGTGGACCTTAACTAAAAGAGACATAAAAAGGCTGCAGACAAATCAAAGAAGCATGAAGAGGTGCATTCTTGGTGTAAACAGGAGAGATAAGAAGAGGAACTCGTGGATCCGAAAAATGACAAGAGTGGAAGACATCTTGACCAGAGTTAAATCCCTGAAATGGCAATGGGCTGGACATAATGCCAGAAGGACAGACCATCGATGGACAGCCGAAATTTTAAATTGGATTCCAAGGGACAGGAAAAGACCCAGAAGAAGACCACATCGGAGATGGGTGGATGAAATTCGAAAGTATGCAGGAGTGACATGGAAGAGACTGGCACAAGACAGACCGTTGTGGAGGAAACTTGGGGAGATCTTCGTCCAGCATTGGATTGATAATGGTTGACATGATGATGATGATGTCAAATATAACAGCAACAGAGAACTGGGATATTTCAAGTGAGATTGTTCAGAGATTCGAAGGCAGATCAGTGCAAATGCATTTTGTGAGGATTTTGTGAAGGAAATTCGCATATGTATTCCAATACCGCATTCCGAGTTGCAGAAAAGAGTTAAGCTTATTCCAGTACATATTTGGTTGTCAGATAAGTTCCTTCGGGTATTTTTCCCCAATTATTGGAATCCTTATTTTTCATGAAAAACGTTTTCACAAATCCGTCAATAATATATTCTCCTTCATTGTTCACGACCTCTTGCCAACATTCCAGTAGCATGTCAATGCCTCGATGGTAGAAATTCGCGGGTTTTGACTCGAAGAAGTAATCGGGCGAACGTTTCAGCTCGACATCGTTTTTAAACGATACGCCTCGGATACTGTTGAAGAGCGACTGGAAAAAGTGATAATCTGAGGGCGCTAGATTAGCAGAATATGGCTGGTGCGAGATCTTGAATAGCAGTTTTGGTCAAAGTAGCGACATGGGAGCTAGTGTTGTCTTGTTGAAGAAATACACCGTACCACCGTTTGGGTAGTTTCAGCTGAATTGCCTCGTTGCCTCGGTGCATTTGCTGAACGTAAAGGCTGTGCATTGATCGTGGTGTTTGGTTTTAAACAGTTCGTTGGAGATAACACCTTCCCGATTCCACCAACCGCAGATCATGGTCTTGCGAGGATGCAGCTCGGCCTTACCCATCGAAGGTGACGGGCGAATAATTAAGAGAGCATCCCATTTTTGGGAGTCCAATTTCCTAGTGGGTTGACGCGGATCCTCATGGATGAGCTAATTCAATCCATCCTCATTGAACTGAACAGCTCTTGCGCAAAGCGGAGAGTCTGTGAGGTCTGATTTCCCCTTCTTGAAGCGTGAATAGCAGTTCTGCCAATAATAGCGGCTTATCCGTACACAGCACAAATGTATCAAGCAGCTTTACAATCTGGATTGAAAGCGAAGAGAAACAGGTGTCGAAAATGTTAATTTCTGTCTATTTGGCACCCCATCTTCATATGGCTAAAAAGAGTTAAACTAAATGAAATATCGAAACCGATGAACAAAAGTTCTACAGGAAGAATAGAGATACAAAAAAACATAACACTATTATCAAAATATTGTTTGTGTTCCTTCAAATATCATTAGAAACAACCGAACGAACTTATCTGACAACGCTATATTTCACGTTTCACTGAAATGAAGTACTTGAAGTGATTTTTATAACCTTCAGGTGAAACTAACCCCATTAATAAGAATTGCCGTAACAAGAAAGATATTTGAACCTGCTATATGGTATACTTTTTTATTGGAGGTTTGACGACCACCGTGAGCAACTCATTGGGATACAAGAAGTCGCGCGTCCCTAATTTAGGGCCACTGGTTCCAGGGAAGAGATATTAACCATGGCCGCAAGACAAACACAACATCACTGCTTCACGGGAATTCGAACTCGGACCGATCTCCGACGGAATAAGGGTTGATCCACATGAATGATTTTTATTTCACCATTGTATTTTGCAAAGTTGCTGAAAAAGCAACGTTTATTTGTTGAACAATTTTGTGGCAGAAACATTTCTGAGCTAGATCCTGCAAACCTGTTGCTAGGAAAGCAAGAACACTTAGCCATAGAAACCAGAAGACCCCAATAAAACTATTGCTAATTCAGAGGTCTTACTGGACCAAACAGAAGTGGCCGCCCCGGTGGCGTAATGGTCTAAGCAATGGCCTCTGATCATTCGTCCGAACAGGGTCCGGGTTCGAATCCTTGGTGAGGCATGGATGTTGTGTTTGTCTTACGGCACTGGCTCTCTCCCTTCACTGGAACCAGTGACCCTAAATAAGGGACGGGCGACTGCTTATAGCACATTGAGTTGTTCACGGTGGTCGTTAAACCTTCAATAAAAAAAAAAACTGTTGCTAACAAAGCAACAACTATTTACGAAAGAAACCTTGTTTCTGTTGCAAACAGGAATCCACGTAGTACGCATACCGTGGCTATTTTCTTTGCTTATACTCACTAACGAAATCGGTTACCAGTGCAGCATTCACTGATCAGAATAAATTAGGTAGATTGCAGTTTCGAAGTAAAAACATAATGATATGCGAATTTAGGGACTACTAGAGATCAGTTATCGGCGTAAGTAGCTACGTCATATATAAATTAGCATCATGGCAACGGAACATGTGCCGTGTGAGCTCCGATAATAGTGCCCTGCAAACAATGGAACCGGGTTGTTTCACTGCTTGGTCTAGAAGTTTGCTCAATGTATTGCCTTCAGTGTGGAATTAATCCGAAATGATGTCCAGGCGACGTTTAAACATTGACAACAGACATAGGACTGTTGGCATGTTACAGGTAGGTGTGTGGCAGACCAATGTGGCTGCTACGTTTGGAGTTTCGCTAAGTGTACTAAGTCTGCTACACACGAAATTCCTACTGCATGGAAATGCTGTAGCTCGAACCAGGAGTAGTATCCTGAGAAAAACCTACCAGAAGGCAATATTACAACAAGTGCTGAGAGAATGCGTAGTTTCACCAGTACCCAACTCCAGGGATCTCTTCGAGCTGCTTCAGATGTCACAATATGTAATCAAATGGTACGAAACCTTCCTCACGAGTGCTGACTCAAAGCCAGGAGGCCGCTGAGGTGTATAGCATTGACATCAGCTCACTGTCGTGAAATATGTTCCTTTGTCGAACACTACATGTCATAGAATACAGAGTGGCACCACGTACTATGAATACAGAGTGGCACCACGTACTATGAATACAGAGTGGCACCACGTACTATGAATACAGAGTGGCGCTATCTACTTCTAATAGACGAATCCCATTTCGCTCTTTATCCTGATTATCCACGAGGACACATGGAGGAAATCTGGCACGCGAATGCAACCACACTCCGTATTTTACGACCTCAATAATTGTGATGAAGAGATAGAATAAAATAATGACCTTTATTCACAATTAAATGTGTATTTTAACATCTACTAAAGCATAGTAGATGTTAAAATGAACATTTAATTGTGAATAAACGTTACTACTTTATTCTAACACACTCCGTGCAATTAGTCCACCCTTATCAGGGGGTTGTCAGTTCTAGTCTGGGCAGGAGTGTGTTTCAATCGCCGTACTTCCTTGCATGTTTTTCAAGGAAACATGAATGCCACAGTGCACCAAAATAAGAGCATCGTGCCCATTTTGATACTACTTCACGCTGCTGTTGGACATTCATTTCATTTTCTTGATTACAATACAACCAGTCACCGTGCCTGGAGCGTGCTTCAAGAGCTGCAAAAACTATGGTATTGAATCATTACAGTTCCCTCCAAGGTCTTCTGATCTTAATACTATTGAAAACATTTGGGACGCTGTACAGCAACGTCTAGATAACTACGTTCCATACACCAGTACACTGACAGACATCCGTCACGTGGTGCCTGTTATATGGGATGATCTGCTCTAGACACTCATCAGTAATGTCACTGCAAATATGCCTCGCAGGTGTCAACACGTTCTTCGACACAGAGGTGATGATATCGGGGACTGAAATCCAGAGGTATGGGCATTCTCCGGATTTACCATTTTGTCTATTTTGCAGTGGTATTTTATTGTGTGTAGAAATTACACAATAAATTATTTTTGTAAACCCACTCTTTATCGTTTGTGCTACATAGACTTACTGATGTTATTTCACTGTGCGTTACATGAGTCAGGTACATACATCCTTCTTTCCACGCAATATATCTAACTTTTTGTGACAGTGTATTTGGTCTTACATCTATTTTTTCTTCAGTGTGGAAATGCCTTTAAGAGCGTGGAATTAATTATCAGTGGCACACGTTTCTGGCAAATCCTCCATGCTCGACTAGGGTTCAAGTTCATGGATAAGGGAGATTCTTCAGCTTCAAATTAGGGACAGTAAGCTTCCTATATCAGTAGATGCTCAATGAGGAGGCGGTTACACCGCGAAGTAATCAAGTTGCGAAAAGCAATGCGAGCGGTTGAGTATACCTGTTGGCCTGTTCACACAAATCAGTATTTATTAGTAGGTATCCTTTATATGAAGTATAACGTACAAGCTACGTCGAGTCCGCGCCCCTTCACTCCGGAGTAAGTCGCTCTCCCAACTGAGCTACGCGGACATGTGCTCTCACTGCTATCTGCCTTTATCTCATGTGCGTCCTGCGGTGTAGGTACGCCACATCTCCCCCGCTCCGAAAGAAGGCCGGGGCCATCGCCCGGGGATCAGCAGGGAACATGTGTCGCCGTAGGCAGTCATCCGATAAAGAACGTGCATTTGAGAAATGACACACAATTTTTGATGTGTTGAACGTAACATCACACTTATTTATGATTTCGAAGCACTGAAGAAGGGATTCTCATTTTTCATGTCTCGCGGTGTGGAAAGAACATCACATCATTGCGAGAAACGTAACAGCCGGGTCATCCTGGAAGTTCGGCCGCCGATATAACGTACACGTTTGTCCGTGCGGGCATCGAACCCGGGTCCACCTCACTCCGGAGTAAGTCGCTCTCCCAACTGAGGTACGCGGACATGTGCTCTCATTGCTATCTGCCTTTATCTCATGTGCGTCCTGCGGAGCAGGCACTTCACAGAAATGTCGTGTGGTTTTCGTGCTTTACCGGTTTGGCGTTTTCCCGCAAAGTTTCATGTGTTGACTCAGAAGACTTTCAAATTCAAAAAAATATAATGCAATGTGTCAGAGGAAAAGCCTATTCCGAAGATGTTTTTATTAAGATTACTTCTGAGACAAACCCGTAATGTCCTTTTTCAGTAATAAATTGGGCTTAAAGAACAAAGCACCAAAACGATCGGCTTAGAAATCAAGGAAATTTAACTGTAGCTACTCATAATTGTTAACGACTGCGTTATAGCTAGTAATTTGGTGCAAAAATATTTATGGATTCTCATGTTTCCGTGCCGCATTAGCCCGTCGTTAGGCCTTAGCAAATCGCAATGCCGAAGGGGGACTTTGCGGAGAATCGTCATTATTCATATGAAACCAATTATACACACGAGGTGCCGTCTTTAACGCCGTCTTTTCCTCTGCCGATTCTAACAAGGCGAGGACATGGACAAGTCCCTTAGGACACCACCATCGACACTTGTTAATAAGTTAATAATCACCGTGCTTTGCCGTTTACAGCAGCAAGAGCGAGAGAAGGAGTTCTGGTTTTAATATGCAAAATACATACACATCGCCCATCACGAAAGCCGGCCTCCGACAAATTTAAACCGATAATTGGACTGCCAAAAGCAGCTACCCAATTGAGCTTGTGGATTTAACGGTCCTCGAGGAAATAAGGGTGCACATCACGGCTGAGTGCTTCAAGCTTGCCAGACTTAAGACGGCGAATATCCGATCTTCAACTGAAAGTCTTTGGGTTGGACAGCGAATCTTTAAAGGCCAAAAGTTTAGCCACGCTCTTACGTTTTAATTATGTTTGGAAGAGTTGTACATTGAATATTTCAGCGCAAATTTCATAACAGTGACGCTGGCAGAAAGTCAGTTCCACATTTGTCTCGCTGATATCATCAAAGTGCGTCGAAGCGTATTAAAATTTTATTACTGCCAAACGAGTAATGGACAAAGCATCAGGCGATATTAAATTACGATTTGCTTTCAAAAAAGGCTTCTGTCGATTTTCCAAGACAGACGATGTTTGATATATTAAATTCGTGACTCAATGTATCGATTTTTTGTTTTATTAAAAAAAAAAAGAGTTTGTTCTTTTTTCTCTAACTGAATAAAAAGAATCTCGTCTGCACTGATAGCATATAACATACAACTCAAAATAATTAAGCAGCCTTCTTTCTAGTAAAACGGAAGGCAAATACTTTCAGATCTTAATATTGTTTTGAAATAAAATATATCGCACCAAGTTTAACTATATTACATTACAATCATTTTTCTTTTGCAGCTTTTGTTTGCCATTTGCATCGAATGCACAATTGGAAACTTGTTCTTCAAGTGGGCATATGTACTAAACGAAAGGGATCTCAAAATTCGCAAATGAGTAGTACGAACGGATTTGAATTAGTGACGATTGAAGTAATCAAAGCCAAAATAATTCAATGGAATCTACGTGAGAGGGGACCATTTTGAAATCAGATCAGATCATATATAGAGGATTTTAGGAAGGGAGTGTATGATCCCAGGTCTTAAACAACCCTTAGAAATAGGAAGCTTGGAGATTTGGGCTAGAGCGCCAGATAGGAAAGTGACACGGAAGCGAGATAAAAAGGGGGAGGAAGACGCCCTTATTTATTACAATCAGGCCCCGGGGCAGTACCCGGAGCCCGATGGCTTAACGTGCCCATCCAAAGCACGGCGGATATTTAGTGGTTTGAACGTTCGTACCTGCCTGGGATCGAACCCGAAGTCTTCTCCGTGGCAGTCACGAAATTTGACCACTAGGCCACCCGCGGCCGCAATTTTGAAATCTTATACAATGCTAAATTAAATACCTGAGAATCTTAAGCGAGCATTAAAGCATTTTTGTTAGATTAAGCTTCTGCTAAGCGTTATTAATCACTTCATGTACCTTAACAGGTTACCTTAAAAGACCAGAAAATTACAACACTAAACCGATTATTTTTACAAGACTTCGTGAAAATCATGAATAGGTAGGTAGCTAACACGCTGATACGATAGACAGAGATCATATTGTTCTTATAATTTGTCTATCAAAAGTTATTTAATATTAAGAGGGGTTTGCCATGAGCTCGAAACTTACTGCATCGTTGTCTCTATTTCGATAACACTGTACCATGTATTTTTGATACACTAACCCAAGGCCGTAGCTACCGGAAGGGCGGTTGCCCTCCCAGAATGCAGTGTAAATTCATGCTATGTGGGATGTAAAATATTGTCACGTGAGACTAGCTTCAGTATTTTATTTTTAAAAACTGTAGTTAATATCATGAGACTAACTACAGTCTTTAAAAAGAATTCCGTGCAGTTAGCCAGGGTACTGAGTAGCATACAATATAATGTGTGGACATTTCATATCCATGAAGGGAATTTTCCAAAACAGTGAATGGAGGCATAGAAAAAAATATGCTGATATTCCTAACCTCCATGACCTTTCTGAACATGTTGGGACGAGGAGCTAATTAATCACTTGTGCTCTGTCACAAAGTTTTTTTTGAGCGTTTAACCTTGAAGGGAATTTTTTCAAGCGCTACTCCTAAAGCATACTATTATTGCGTTCACTATCCGATACTCATTCGTTCTGCGTTGGTTTGTGTCTCGCTCTGCATTTCTGTGGAGTGTTGTATTGTAGGAGTACAGATAACCTTTACGCTTTATTTGGTATTTAAACGTGTGGTTCTTGGGTATTTACCTAGTTTTTACATTTTTAATAAAACTGTCAAAAACCTGAAGTGCGATTTTTTAACAACTATCATTCTTCCCTATAATGGCAGCATGTTTGAAAGTAAAAATAACTTATTATTTGAGTGGAATTCGAAAGGGCATAATTTAGATCGTGAAGCGGTGTAACTTTGATCTCAAAGGGGTGTTATTTCAAGTCTCCCACTTCCAGATAAGAAAAGCTTGCTATGATCCTGCACTAGCCTCTCTTTTCCAAGATCATTTTCGTTTAATTTTTGCTGTGAAAGTACAGCATTTTAAAATGTTTTTGAAGAGTAACAACTCATCCCGTAGTGATGCTTTTATAAGTTTTGGTTTCGTATCACGTGGCAGACGATAACTAGTTTCTATTCTGACCACTAGAGCGCAAGTAAAAATCATGAGTTCTGCTTCCGTATATATGTGTTTTGTAACGTATCATCATCATCATCATTGTCAACCATTATCAATCCACTGCTGGACGAAGGTCTCCCCAAGTTTCCTCCACAACGGTCGGTCTTGTGCCCGTCTCCTCCATGTCACTCCCGCATATTTACGAATTTCATCCACCCATCTCCCATGTGGTCTTTTTCTGGGTCTTTTCCTGTCCCTTGGAATCCAATCTAAAATTTCGGCTGTCCATCTATGGTCTGTCCTTCTGGCAGTATGTCCAGCCCATTGCCATTTCAGGGATTTAACTCTGATCATGATGTCTTCCACTCTCGTCATTTTTCGGAACCACGAGTTCCTCTTCTTATCTCTCCTGGTTATACCAAGCATGCACCTCTCCATGCTTCTTTGAGTTGTCTGCAGCCTTTGTATGTCTCTTTTAGTTAAGGTCCACGTCTCTGCACCATACGTAAGCACTGGAAGGATGCATTGATCAAACACTTTTCTTTTAAGACATAATGGCATATTGCTCTTGAAAATTATGCTGTTTCTTCCAAAAGCTCTCCAGGCAAGTTTTGTACGCCGATTAATTTCTTCATCAATGTGACCCTCACTTGATATCTGCTGTCCAAGATAAACATACGTATCTGTTATCTCCAGTTTTTCTCCATCAATCGATAAATCTTCATTTCTTGTAAAAGCATTGAACATCACTTTTTGTCTTCTCAAAGTTCATTTTTAATCCCACTTCTTTACTCTTGTCAGCAAGTTCCTGGATCATACTCTGCAGCTCTGATGGGGTAGTTGCAAAAATGACTACGTCATCAGCAAAACGAAGGTGGGTTAGATAATATCCATGAATCTTTATCCCTTTGTTTTCCCAGTTCAGTGATTGAAAGACATTTTCCAATGTGGCATTAAAGAGCTTCGGAGATATGGTGTCACCTTGTCTCACTCCCTTTCCAATTTTTATGTGTGTTGTATTTTCAAACAGCCGAATCTTTGCACTTGCATTTTCATAGATGTTATTAATAATATTAATGTATGCATCTTCAATACCGCAGGATTTCAGAGCCGTGGTAACTGCTGATGGTTTCACCGAATCAAAGGCTTTTTCATAATCGATAAAAGCCATGCACAATGGAAGTTCATATTCCCTCGCTCTTTCAATTAGTTCTCTCAGTACGTGGATATGATCTATTGTGCTGTAGCCACTCCTGAATCCAGCATGTTCTCTCGGTTGAGCCATGTCCAGTGTTACCTTCAAGCGGTGTGAAAGAACTTTAGTGAAGATTTTATAAACCACTGATAGGAGGCTGATAGGTCTGTAGTTCCTGAGATCCTCAATGTCACCTTTTTTATGTAGCAGGATCATTGTAGCATTGTTCCAATCCTCAGGAATCTTCCCTTCATTAAGGCATCGAGTGAAAATTTGGGCGAGTACTGTTTCAATTTCTCCACTTGCTTCTTGTATGATGTCTATAGTAATTCCATCTTCTCCTGGAGCTTTCCCCCGCTTCATGTTCTTGATTGCATGAGCAACTTCTGCTGGGAGGACTGGAAGAACTCTGGTACCTTTCATGATGTCTGGAGTACATGTATCATCCCTTTCATATAGTTTGGAGTAGAAATCTTTCACTCTTGTCAAAATTTCGCCTCTATTTCTTGTTATAGAACCATCTTCTTTTCTCAGAGCCATAATCTGTTTTCTTCCCTTACTGAGGTGTCCCTTTGCTATCTTTAGGCTTTGGTTGTTTTCAATTGCTTTCCTCACTAGCTCACAGTTGAATTTCCTTACGTCTTCAGTGATACTTTTTCGTGCTGTCTTGCATAGCTCTATATATTCCACTTTGGAAGTCACATCTTCTTTAGTTGTCCTCATCTCTCTTCTTTTTTGCATCAACATTTTGGTTTTTCCTGATAATTTGTTTACATGCAACTTGTTCTTAGACCCAGCTAATTTTGTTGCTGTTTCCATAAGAGCTTTGGTTACTTTTCTGTTAACTTCAGAAATATCCACTTCTTCCGATGTTAGGCCTTCTAAAGCAGAGAATCTGTTCTTCAGTTCCAACTTGAAAGTATTATGGTGTTTTTTAAGGTTGGTTATGTCAATACATTTTGTTTGTCTTATGAGCTTGCCACGTTCGAGTTTAGTGTTGAGGTGCATCTTACATCTCACCAATCTATGGTCACTACCTGTGTTGAACTTGTTTAGCACACTGCAGTCTTCGATGACGAATTTTTTGTTACACATAATAAAATCGTATACTGTAATGTAACTTTTCGTTTTAGTTCGTGTATTTATGTAAATTTAGTTCATTGCTCTTTAAGAATATTGCATACTTAACGTTTACATCTTATGTTTCTGGCAATGAGTACTGAACCCAGACTGCATAAAAACTAAGATAAAAATGAAGTTCACTATGTTCGTTCAGGCTGACTTTCGTCAAACTGATTTCTCATCAGGCTCTCTTCAGTAAAATGTTCTGACTGACGTTTATTGATTTCGGCTAGAGCTTGTGAATGTTTTGTAAAGATTTCATATGTGATCGTCAATGTTATACACTGGTGTGCAAAAATTAAAGACGAAGAGGAGAAATTAGCATAACAGTGGAACGAGCAGGCAGAACAGACAGAAAGACTACTCAGGAGATAGACTAGGGTCCGGTACGGTAGGGCATGAGCATATATGCAGCATGACGTGGGGGGGGGTCGGAAGGGTATAAAGCACACGGGCGGTGTACGCTCAGTAATTCGGTGACAGCAATTGCACGGTGTACATCTGTTCGAACGACGTCGAGTTGCTGCCACAGTGTGATATGGCCAACAAGCAATCCAGTAGACGACATCTGGATGACTTCACCCGAGGTCGCGTCACTGGGAAGCTGGAAGAAGGTCGACGTGTGACTAGTGTGGCAGAGGAGTTTGGGATCGCTCACAGCATCGTTTCGTGAGCTAGGACAGCATTTCAAACGACAGGAACAGCTGTCCGAGAGTTTAGCAGTGGTTGTCCACGAGCAACCACGGCGGCGGACGACTGGTATATTGTCCTACAGGCGAGAAGAGACAGACGGCAGACAGCGGGAGAAATCGCAAGGCACATGCAACAACCAACTGGACGTCCGTTATCGCGTTTTACCGATGGCCAGGAGGCTGCACAAAGGTGGTCTATTTGCACGACGACCAGTACGGTGTGTGCCATTAACGCCTGCTCATCGGAGACGGCGGTTTCTGTGGTGCCAGGAACACAAGAACTGGACACATCAGCAATGGGGTCGAGTTCTCCTTACGGATGAGAGCCGATTTAGTCTGACGAGCAATTCTGGGCGTGTACACATCTAGAGAGAGCAGGGAACACGCAATCACACCTCCAACATCATCGAAAGGGACCGGTTTTGAGGTGGCGGAGTTTTCGTTTGGGGCGGTATCATGCTTGGTAGCCGTACTGACCTCCACATATTTCAAGGAGGTTCAGTCACTGGTGTCCGCTATTGCACCGATGTTCTCCTGCCTCACGTGCGTCTGCTTAGAGGTGCTGTGGGTCCTGAGTTACTCTTCATGGACGACAACGCTACACCTCATCGTACAGTGGCTGTCGCAGAGCTGCTGGAGAATGAAGATATTCAACGCATGGATTGGCCCGCAAGGTCCCCGGACCTATACCCAATCGAACACGTGTGGGGCCCTTCTCGAGAGACGCTTCGCAGCACGTCACCAGCCGCCAGCAACGATTCCGCAGCTGCGATTGGCGCTACAAGAGGAATGGGCCGCGATGCCTCAATAGCTCCTTGACAACCTCGTCCTCACTATGGACAGACGCTGTAAATCGTGCAACGCAGTCAGGGGTGATCATATCCCCTACTAAAGACTGGATTTTTCTTGGCAGCCGCCTGTCACATGGACGTTTCAGTCTTCTGTCCAGAGTTGTGCTCGAAGCTACCTTTTCAATAAAGTGCCTTTGTATCCTTTGGATTCCTTGTTTTTGACTGTTTTGCTCACTTACCCCACATTCTTACATCTTGGGGATCTTATGGTATGATTTGAGTCGATGTGGAGCACTTCTGCACGACGTTACATTCGAAAAACCGTCTCGTCCTTAATGTTTGCACGCCAGTGTATGTTCCGAAGCTATATTCGAGCTTGATAGAGGAGCGAGTAATAACAGTAGTGTTTCATTAGCGTTCCAGTGCCCTTTTTTACGATTTCCAGCCGTAGGTTGAAAAAGCGTATATGCTTCAGCTTTTTCCGTCTGTCTGGTAGTCAGTCCGTCCGTCAGCACGATAACTTGCGTAAATTTGTTCCATTTTGTTGAAATTTTAGTATGTGGTAAGGGACAACCTGGGGACGAACCCTATTGAAAATGGGCGGAATGGGATCAAAGGTCTGGACATAGAAGCGGGATCCATTCCATTACTCTTATGCATCATAACTTACGTAAAAATGCCTCTATTGCGACAAAACTTTAGTATGTCGTCCCGTAGTTATACTGAACGAATTCTGTTTAATATCATCGAAATGGTGTCAAAAGTCATGACACAGGAGCGAGATTTATTCCACAGCCATTATCCTCATAACGTGACTAAAAATGTTTCTATTTGCTACAAAACTTTAGGTTTGCCGTCCGCGCCCATTTCCAGCTCCTAATTTTCTGCCTCATGCTCACGGCATAGGGTATCTTTACCTCGTGTGAGTGCTTTTCTCTGGCTTATAAAGCTCGTGCGTATTGTTCCTGCGACCTGTTTTGTCCAGTAAGTTCTTATTTATTTTATATTCGACATATTTTCATGTTTTGTGCTTTACCCTCGTCGGTTCCTCCGGTAAACATCGTGACTCGCCTTGACTGTCTTCAGTTTTCCTTACCTGCGTTCCAACACTCTGCCGTCTGTGCTTCTCTTAAAGTGCTTATCTCCGCACCTCCCGATTCACGTCGTCTGCTACTAGTGGTCCTCGTGTGACCTCATCTACTCGTCAGTTGTGCACCGCCCATCTCCATGAGTTCTTCGTGTGACGACATTGCTCAACTTTCTGCCTTCGTTCACCTGTTCATCGTGCCGTCTTCATCATCTCCGTTTACCATTCTAGTGCATGTGCATTCCTACTCAACGCTCATGGCATGTGCTATATCTACTGTTTATCTTCCACCACTGACGCCTCCCCCAGATGTTCTGCTTCACTACAAACTTCATCTCTCGTCGCCTACCGTCACTTCCATGGACTACGGCCTTTTGCCGTAATGCTTGGATTTTATTGTTTCTCAACATAACGTTATTACTGATCACATCCCTGAGTTTTCATCACGAGGTCAGTCTTTACTTGCCACTTTAGCTTTAGGGGTGAAATATCTTGTCTCCCTAATACTAAACTCACTGCGTATACATCAGCTCTTCATGGGATTGTTCCCCCTGATGCTATTACACATATTGAACGGAAACCTCGCTCTGCGCTTGTTTATATTCCCTCTCCCGCTCAGGTTGCGCGGGTTATTTCTTCCCCCATTTCCGTAGGTGATCAAAGTTTGTTCGCCATACTTTTAGCACTGTCACGTACTTGTCAGCATGTCTCCTGTTCCTTCGGAAATCTCTTCTGATATCCTGCTTAGTTTCCTCTCCCGTTGTGGCCTTGTTATTGGCCCCATCCGCACGTTACCTGCAGCGTCGGACGAGCAAAGTTTTCGTCCTTATCTTAGTTTTCGATGAAAGGGCCTCGTCATGTTTCGGGGTGAACCCTCCATTACGTTCTGTCCAATCATATTTCAAGTAATATTTGCCCGTCATACTCATACTGTACATGTCTATACTTCTCTTCATTGCTTTATTTGTAAATCGCCTACTCATTTATGTGCTTCATGCCCGGACAAAAACAACATTTCTGCTTTATCTTCGTCTTCTGGTACTCCTGTTTCTGCCTCACTGCCTGTCAGATCTTCGTAGTCCGTGTCTCCGTCTGGTTCGGATGGATTATTCCCGGCCCCTGAATTTTCTTCTTACCCTGTCCCTGATGATACCATATCAATTCTTCTCCTACAGTCTTCTCTTCTGGATGTTACCTCTTCTGTTACAACCACGCTACCTTTCTCGCCTCCATCAAGTCCATCTTCCACCAAGACTTTAGTCAAGCACCCTCTGACTACCTCCTCAACGCATTCTTCTCCTGCTACCGCTTGTCCTTTGCCTCTACCTATGCACACTGTCTCTACAACCCATGGTCCAGCTCTCCAGTGCTACAGTTGCTGTTCTCTTAAGTTGTACCTCGTCTGCTGCCTCTACCAACTCTCACTGCATCTTACCTGTTACTGTGCCTCTTGTTTCTGCTTCGTCATCTGCCACCACACCTCCCATTTTCTTCTCATCGACCCCCTGAGATGTTCCTGCAAGCCGCTATTCCTGATTCGTCGTCTGCGTCACCAGATTCTCCTTCACCAGCTGCTACTTTGCCGTCCGCTACTTCTGATGTTCCCCTCGTTCCTTTCGCTCATTTCTCCGCTTTTCAGCGACGTCTCCTTGCTTCAGTGCCTTATTGGATGGTTAATGAACTGGGGCCTCAACAGGTTCTCAGGTGTTTTTTTTAACTTCTCCGGTTTCCCCCATCCCGTAGGAAACCATTTCGCTCCACCCCCACCACGTAGGAACCAATTTCGCTCCACGAGCTCCTATAAGGCTGCTCGTTTCGAGCGGGAAGAAAATCTGGAATTCTTCGACATCGTACCTTCTAACTTTTGCCTCTCACGATCGCCTTCGCCAACACACATTCGCTCTTCACCAGTTACTTCTTCTGCAACGGTTGTGTCTTTTACGGCCTCATCGACTGCCGTGTCTATTGTTTCCTTGATTGTACCTGCTGTTGCTCAATCACTGCCATCAGCTCCTGCAGTATCAAAACTCAGCTCGCCTTCACATGTCATCTTTGCTAGTTTTCCGCTCGTCTCGTCTGTCACTCCGTCGATGGAGTTTGCTTTCTCCAGCCTCCAGTGTGCTTCACACTTTCCGCTAATGTCATCTTCTGCCGCTCTACTCTTATTTCACCAGAGTCTCCTGCGACTGTTCCTGCTTCATCGCTTGCAACTCTTCGGGATTCCGATTCAGAGTCGATTGCTGCTTCGTCGTCTCACATTCAGTCATCCACTGATGGTACTACTCAGAAAAGCCGCCGTAAGCGCCGGCGGCATCGTGCTCCACTTTCTCATGAACCTCCTTCGGGAAGTGATTATGCCTCTCATGGGGGCATCCTGCGTGCCCTTGATCGTTGGACCAAACGTAATACATATCGTCAATTGTACTACAAATATGGTTCCTCTATGTAATTCCTGTATTTCTTCTAGTCATATTTTTGTTGCTCTACTCACGATTATCTCTGTGTCGGCCGGAGTGTCTGTGTCACTATTCCCGTACTGTATACTCTGCAATATTCCATGCACTTTTTTCACGACATTACATGTTTCTCTTCATTGTATATACCTGACTTCCATGTATCTTTAAGTTTTCCCAATAAAGCGATGTTGAAAGACAAAACTTTAGTATGTTGTTCTGGAGGTGTACTGAACCAATTCTGTTTAATATCATCGAAATGGGATCAAAGGTCAGGACACAAGAGCAAGATTTATTCCACAGCCATTTATATCAAAACTTGAGTAATGATTTCTGGTATGTTGTAAAGCGTATCATAATCAATGCATTCAATGATGGTACTAAATTATTCTCTATACTGACATGAATAAAACGTAAAGACAGTAATTATAATCAATGCATTGAATGATGGTACTAAATTATTCTCTATACTGACATGAATAAAACGTAAAGACAGTAATTATAATCAATGCATTGAATGATGGTACTAAATTATTCTCTATACTGACATGAATAAAACGTAAAGACAGTAATTACATCTCTTCAAGTATTCTTGATGCGTTGTAATTATTTAAAGACATAGGTTAAGCTATCCCGGGTTTCAACTAAAACGAACCAGTTAGGTTTTTTCGTTAATCATCACGCAATGTTAATGATCTGGTTAAACTGGCATTTTCACATATATTTAGTTACACTCTTGAAATCTAAGAATATTACAATTTCTCTGCTGATTTGCTTTTTATTCAAACACTTTTGTTTTTCGACTTACTTTTGAAGGACAGTGCATAATGAAATACCAGAATATATTCTTATCGCTCTGTTAGTGCACCGTTCATAGAATTGGAATTTATTCATTCCCATCAGAAAAATTCAGTGAGGTTTTGTAAAGGTTACTTGCAGTGAGAGATGGATAAATAAGTTTGGGACACTGTCACAATGATAAGCTGTTTAATGCAGCTTACCATATCTCTATTGGAAATCGCTACTCGCAAACACATAAATAATGCCCTGAGGAAGTAAATTCTGTCATTCGACTGTTAAACGTGCCAACTGGTCCTTCGCGAAAATCCATTGTTATTTGACTTTGTGGTCCACGTGAGGAGTGAAGAAAACCTAGATTTGTTTTCCCCAGAGATTCGAGAATGTCATATAAGCCGGAAAGGCTGCGTTGCTGCACGAACGGTAATGCCTGCAATTTGCGAAAACTTAAGAAAAAAAAAAAAGAAAGAAAAACACAATGTGAGCAGTGATGTTTGTCGTATAAGTGAAATACACCAAAAAATGCAATATACAGGGTGTCCGAATAATGACTGTGCATTGAATGTACGAACTGCAGTAATGTAATAATAAATGATTGTGAATGAAACTACAGTTCAATTGGCCCGCCACCTTTAAGTGCTTTGTGTCTGGTAGCCATCCTGTCTACCCACCCCGAGACCCGCGCCGCTGTCATTCCAAGCGAGGGTCATTCCCGAGCGCTTAGTCGACGGAAGTAGACGTGTCGTTTAATCACTAGTCTCGGCAAAAGAACAATGGTGTTGAGGGTTGAACAGAGAGTGTTTTTGGTAGAAAATGTCTTTCGGCATGACTACAAGTACACGGACGAAGTGCAAAAACAGTTTGCTAGGAAATTTCGTGATGCAGATGTCCCCTACCGTTATGCGGTACGTCTGCTCATAGCAACGTTTAGGAGAAATGTTCAAAATTAAGAGAATTTGCACATTTTTTTCGAATTTCTGAAAAACTAATGGACACATTTTAATGAAATTTGGTATGGATACACAGTTATATAAGAGATAAAACTATACCATACAACAGTCATGGTACGCACTCATAATAGTCAGTAAGGCTCCTCAGCGCAGGAATGTCCAACATCCACGTTGCAAGATCGAACATAAAATTTCACTAATATGGGGTATGGTCCCCTCTCACAGTCGTACAGCTCTCACAGCGTGACGTCATCCTGAAAACGAGGCAGTTGTTGAGTCCCTGTGGCAGTCGGTCCCACTCCTGCAGGAACGCAGTTTTCTGCTTCTGGATGGTTCTCGGAGTGGGATAGCGAGCTGCAATTGCCCTCCCAAGAGCGTCCCAGACATGTTCGATAGGGTTTAGGTCTGGCGATCTGGCTGGCCAGTCCATCCGGCGAATATCCACACTTTCAAAATAATCGTCGACAAGCGTTGTCGTCCATAAAAAGGAACCGAGGACCAACTACGCCCCTGAAAAATCGAACATAGGGCTGCTAGATCTCATCCCTATACCTCACAGCAGTCAAGGAGCCTCTGTGAAACACATGGAGAGGTGTGCGGCCGTCCAATATGATGCCTGCCCAGACCATGACACCTCCGATGCCTAAGCGGTCCCTTTCCCGGATGTTGGAGACAAGGTACCTGGGTCCCAGGTTGTCCCCAGATGAAATTACATCGAGAATCAGTCTCCAGGCTGAATCGCGACTCATCTGTGGTTGGTAAATGGTTGGTTGGTAAATAAATTTTGTGGCGCAAGGGCCATAGTTGGCCAAAGAGCGCCAAACACAAGACACACAAAAAAGAAAACAAAAGTACAGAAAACCGTACACAAAGGTTTAAAACAGACTGATGGTCTAAAAGTGAAAGATGTTCATGAGCAAGGGAAAACTAGATTTGATGAAAAAGATCGACCGCAAAAAAGACAATGAAACAAACAGTATGAAAAACATGGTACAATGGTGAGAAACAAGCCGATTAAGTAAAACTGAGGAATGAGAATGATAAAACACATCACGAAATCGAACACAACTACACATAGCATGAGTCACCAGGAGGGGGAAGAACTGTCACTCTCCTCCCCCATATGTTCCTCTATAATGTTGGTTGAGGGTGGGGACGAACTGGCACTCTCCCTACCCTCCCCCATGTTCCTCTGCAATGTTGGTTGAGGCTGGGGACGAACTGGCACTCTCCTCCCCTCTATGTTCCTCTATAATGTTGGTTGAGGGTGGGGACCTCGCTGAGTCCGAGACAGTTGCAATGTTGGTCAGGTGGACCGCGACAGTTGGATGGACATTGCACACCTTTGCGGATTGAGGGCCGGGTCTTCCGCACGTGCAGGCTTTCTGCTGGTAACTGGAAGAGTCGGTCGTCTTCAAAGAGAAGGCGCAGACTCAGCTATTCGAAAAACCTGGAGCTCGGGGAAATCCGCCTGTGTCGCTTGTTCAGCTGTAGATCGCTTGGCAAGTGCGGCGAGAGCTACAGGGCGCGGGACAAAGGGCTGCACGGGTTGTGGCAGAGACTGAACTACTGCGGCAAAAGTACGCTGTCGGTTGGTGGGTATACCCAACTTGGCCTTGGCAGCAGGGTACGAGAGGCCTTCCAGGGTCTTGAGGCGCTGGATCGCCATCTCGTCCTTCCATTTCATACAGTTGCGGGAGTAAGCGGCATGGGCCTCACCACAGTTAACACAGCAGGCCACAGAAGTGCAACCTTCCCCGTCATGTTCACTGGAGCCACAATTTGCGCAACGAGCGGAACTCTTACAGAAACGTTGTGAATGTCCGTACCTCCGGCACCTGAAACAGCGCAGAGGACTGGGAATGTACGGGCGAACTCCACAGACCAAGTAGCCATCCTTGATTTCCGTCGGAACTTTCGAGGGAGTTAAAAGTCAAGATAACATTTTTAGACTTAATCAAAGAACCATCGCGCCGGAACATCATACGACGTGCAGCAATAACACCTTGATCTGCAAGTTCAGTCACGAATTCGTCTTCACTGCATGGCAAGAGATCAAACTCCGAAATAACACCCCGAGAGGTGTTAAGAAACAGGTGAGGTGCCACTTTTACAGGAATGCCTTGAAGACTAGTGAGGTGCATAAGAGTGTTACTCTGAGAAACACTGCAAGTTTGGACAAGCAGGTCCCCAGAGCGAAGATTCCGCACAGACTTCAAGGGGCCAACCGCAGCGTCCAAAGCTTTAGAAATGAAAAAGGAGATCTGGTGGACAGTCTCTCATTCGGATCGATGGATTCCACAACTAAGTGTGTAGCATGCGTAGTCACAGCAAACGAGGGGAGACGACGCTTCGGAGCGACTGGTACAGCTGCCGAAGAAGAGGTTCCACATTCTTGGTCAGGTCAAGGTCTAAAGATCGTTTAAGGTTATGAGACTTGGTAGGTTGAGAAGACGAAGGAGAGTCGTTGTCAACTATCATTTTCTCAGGTGACTTAAATTTGGAGTTTTGTTTTTTGTTTTTACCCATGGAAAAAAGGAGGAAGATTAGTCTGCAAACTACTCCACCCACCACCGAGCTTTAAAAGGGAGAACTGGAGGTCTGTAAGCCAAGAAAATGACGCTGGACACAGTTCTGGAGCTTATACGTTGCAGATATAGTCCGTTGGCTGTGATCACACGCACTCGGCGGACACTTCGGCCTCCTGGTACCGTCATGCCAACGCCTTTGGCATGATCCCACAACCCCCGGGCTTACCCTGCCGTGCTATACGACAAAAAAGCCGCTAAAGCCCTGCACACAACTTGGTACAAGACTTCTGACTAGAGGTGGGTTAGTCTCTAGCCTCCCGTTTACAGCGAAGCCGGGGTCGAAGAGGAGTGTTGGTACACAGGAGGCACATCTCCGGTCTCCTGCGACCTCAGCCGCCAGTCATCCCATTTCCGCCTCACGGGTCTCCGCACGCGGCAAACATGCAGGTAGGTCTAGCACCCAAACCAGCTAAAAGGAAAAAGAAATCCAAAGAAGACAAATCCTGGAAGGGAACCTAAACGGAATCTCAGCAACCTACGAACTGAGCGGTTAATATAAAACAGTTAGTGGTGGAGGGTAACAAAACCACAAGACCGGGGTGTTAGTACATAACGTGGTGACGATTAGGTAGAGTAAACAACACGGCAACTAGCCAGTGGAGAAAATAAATAAAAACAAAAAAGCGAGACACAGGACCAGCTCGGGATCGTGGGGCCGTGACTCCTCAACAGCTGAATGAACAGCCGTCCCTGCAAACACCAACAGCACCAAAATAAAAAACAAGCGGTGGCATGACATCAGATGTTGACCAGTCACAAGGTCAGCTCTGGCCGTGGGGGCGCCGCTCCCAAATAACTGGAAAACCAGTTATCCCCGTGCGGGGACTCATCTGTATAGAGAACGTTACCCCACTGATGTCTGGTCCAAGGCTGATGTTGTCTGCCCTATGCTAAACGCGCTGTCTTGTATGCTGAAGTGAGCGGGACGCAAACAGCGGGTTTTCGGGCAAAAGGCCCTCTCTCATGAAGCCTTCGGGAAACAGTAACCATTTAAACTTGGGTTCAAGTGGTGGCATGCAGCTCACGAGATAGCTGTGAAGCTCTAGAAGTCCTGTGGCCCCTCGCTGGAAGTGCCAAATAACGATCTTCATTGGCCGTCGTGGCTTTTGGACGACCTTACCCAGGCCTTTTCGATATGGATCCGGTGTCTTTAAACTGCTTCCACAAATTGCTGGCGACACTGGGCGTTACATCGAGCTTTGTAGCAACCTGCACTTGCGATTGCCCTGTCTCCAATCTACCGACGATTCTTCACTTTATTCCGTCACCAATACGTTCGTGGCAACTCATTTTACCTGATTGCTTATGAAATTGAACCAACTCCTGCAAGAAACACAACGAATGTCGCCGAGGAGTACGAGCGAACTAATCGCGGAAAAAGCCACGCGTGCTTTTTATGCCCTCCGCTGTCACAGCTCCGCCCACACACACGTTAACGCTTACGTATTCGACACTGCAAATTTAAATTCTTATTCGGCGGTATGATTTTGTACTTTTGGTTTCGTACTTTTTGTGAAAATCGATAAAATGTGCAAATTCTCTTAATTTTGAACACCAGTGTATATGCTCCCCGCACCGTTAGGCCATTCACAGCAGAAGATACCGTACAGGATATTCAGTACAGGATACAGAGGAGTCCACAAAGGTCCACGGGGAGGCTGTCGCAACAAGCTAATGTGTCAAAGAGTGCATCCTACGATGTTCGGAAAAGGAAGTTGCGTTTCCACCCGTACAAAGTGTCTGTCGTG
The DNA here is from genome assembly GCA_039090855.1 of Macrothele yani. Taxonomy (NCBI): domain Eukaryota; kingdom Metazoa; phylum Arthropoda; class Arachnida; order Araneae; family Macrothelidae; genus Macrothele; species Macrothele yani. Next base: position 18,015,116 of record CM077030.1, read on the forward strand.
CATCAACTGAAAGAAACAGACCACGTGACCCGAGTTCGGTACTGCAGGTGGTTCCAAGAGCTCCTGTCTCAAGAAGGTGAGATCATTCTGAAAGCGACTTTTTTACCAGATGAGGCATGGTTCCAACTGTTCGGGTACATCAACAGCCAAAACACTAGTCTGTGGGGAACTGAAAATCCCCACGAATTTTAGGAAATACCTTTCCACAACCAGAAGGGCGGTGTTTGGAGTGCCATGACTCATGCATGCATTATTGGGCCCATTTTATTCAGTGAAACCATTAACTTGGGCACGGTACCGTGACCACATTATCCAACAATTCATGTCCGAACTCACGGAACGGGAAATCAATGAAAGATGGTTCTAAGACTGTGTAACTGCTCACACCGCTGGCGCATCAGTACAGATTATTGGCGAATTATTCGGAACCCGCATCGTGGCCCGTGGCCTGCCCAGTCACCGGATTTGACATTTTTTTCTGGAGAGAGCACTGAAGGGAAAGGTGTACGCATGTAATACGCATGCACTTAAAGAGTTACAGGCTGCAATAACGACTTACATCCAACAAATCACACCACATACCCTGAGAAAGGTTTTCACCAACATTCAGAAACGTCTGCAGACATGTCTGAACGTCGGTGAGGCCCATTTCCAATATCTCCTGTAGGAACCAGTTCGACATGTTAGGTGTTACTTTCAGTGCGCTGTTACACTCTGTAGATCAGGAATTTGAAACTAGTGAGAAATTTAAAAATTCTGAAATATGTGAAAATAATCAGTCAAAACCATTTAAAGGCCAAGAACCTTTCACTCTGCTGTTTTAGAAAAGCTTGATTTACACAAAATAACAAAAATGTCACGTCACCCAGGTACCAAAATTACATAGGAATTGAAATCAGCGATTGGGAGCATTAACTTTAAGTTTTTAAAATAAATTCTGGGGCAATATCCTGGTATACACTGCAAGCCGAGAGAACATGGAATGCCACTCTCCAACTCTAATGAGGTCAAAGAAAAATTCGTGGCAAAAATATAGGTTTGTAACAGATTATATCATTCTGAGTTCCCATAAGCCAGCAAAGGTGGAGCTGTATTTCGATCTAAGTCTAGCTAATCCGTTTTGCTCCGGGAATGCCTATAGCTATTTGAAATATTGTACATAGTTTTTCTCTGTCCGGTTCCGTCTACAGTATTAACACTGTCCAAAAGAAACGTCTTTACATCTGTGAAATCAAAAAGACATATCCACGTGTCATGCACGTTTGCTATGACGTTAGGTACAAGGCGCTACTCAACTCTACATGGATATTTCTTCTGTGTTTTCCTTTGGCTACGCAGGCAGCGTGCCCCTAAAATATCGTGTGTCAAGAGCGAACACTCCAAATGTTCTTACGATTGTCAGAGGTTGAAAACGGAATTACAATAGCGCTTTTTGGCAACACATTTCTGCAGAACCTTTGGAGCTGTACGTGATTATTAATTCTCAGGAAGAATGTGTACTCATCACCGAAATCAGATAAACTTCGATCGTTTGATTCATTTGCCCACAGAATGGCATACTTTTAAAAGCTCCCAATTAGACTATACGTACTCCCAGAAAGCAACTATAAAGCGATATCATTCAAGATTGCGTAACGGGAATGGGATGTTAGAAGTCCAAGCAAAACAAAAATAAATCTACCCCTCTGCATTTTTTACGCTTTCCAACCGTCGGATGAAGTAGCGTATATGCTCCAGCTTTGTCCGTCTGCCTGTCCGCACAATAACTTGCGTAAAAATGGTTCAATTTTGATGACATTTTAGTATGTGGTAGGGGACATTTTAAAACGAACCCTATTGAAAATGGGCGAAATGGGTTCAAAAGTCAAGACATAGGAGCGGGATCCATTCCATCGCCCTTATGCGTCATAACTTACGTAAAATTGCTTCTATTGCGACAAATCTTTTCCAGTTCTGTTGAATATAATCAAAATGGGGTCAAAGTCAGGACACAGGAGCGAGATTTATTCCACAGCCATTATCCTCATAACTTGAGTAAAAATGCTTCTATTGCGACAAAACGTTAGTACGTGGTTCCGGAGATATGCTAAACCAATTCTGTTTAATATCATTGAAATGAGATGAAAGGTTATGGCACAGGAGCGAGATTTATTCCACAGCCATTATCCTCATAACTTGAGTAATAACTTGAGTAATGATTTCTGGCATGTTGGAAAGCGTATCATAATCAATACATTGCATGATTTTACTAACTTGTTTAATCTGTTATAAAAACCGTTTGACTGAGGATCCGTATATAGAAGCAAAAGTGGCTTAAAATTAAATATGTGAATGTACCTGGTGAAATTCGCCGAATACAGTGCTTCGAAATTACATTAGCTTACAGGTATCAACGTTTACTCCCAACACTTATGCTCTCAATGCACAAAACATTAGAGATAGATATCTAAGCGTATTGGTCATCCTCTAGCGCGAATAACAGCGTCTACACGTTGAGGCATTCACTCCACCAGATGTCGGAAGCACTACGGTGTTAATTCTAGCCATGCGTTTTGCAGCATTGTCCTCGTCTCCGCTTGAGAAATCTGTCCAGGATCCACGGATCTGATGTTCCGCGCCACGGAATTCCAGAGAGCTTCCATAGGGTGCAAATCCGGGGACTTTGGGGGACACTGGATGGTTCCAAATGCAGGTGAGTGTTGCTTGAGCCATGCCTCGGTGGTTGCGGCCCTGTTGGGACAGGCCATTGTCTTGCCGATTTTCAATTAGGACAAAATCCTCTTGTACATTACGCTATTCATTACGCTGGCTGGGTTTATATACTTTTTTGAGTGCCCTACTGTGGTTGAAGGAATGTGATCTCTGTGTGCTTCAGTACTTTTAAGAAAGTCACATTTTTTTTAAAAATATCCTTCAATTGAGCGTATTTGTATTGCATGGCGTGTGTAATACACAAGATTAATATTCTATTACGTTGAATGACTGGCCTTTGCACACTGTAAGGAAATGGCGAATAGTTTGCGAAAATATTTTGTAAAGAGAGATATACCAATGAAAGAAGTCAAGATACAGAGGGCAATACTTTTTTCAATGATATTTGTAGCACGTCTTTTGTAAAAAAAGACCATGCTTATGTTATCGGTTCGTCCGTCCGCCTGTAGACACCATATCTCTGCAACCATTAGTCCGATTTGAAAAATTCTTTTTGCATTGGATAGCTTGAAATATCGAATGGTGATCATTCATTTAGTTTTTTTTTACGATGTGCAATTCTGCCGCTAGAGGGCGTAAATGCAGAAGATGTGGAATTCAAAATACATTTATTCCATACATCATACATTTTATTCATACATCATACATTTTATTCCATATATTTGCTTCTGAACATCTAACTAAAAAAATCGTTTATCCTTCGATTCCATTTATATCGAAGGGTATTTTAGGAATAGTTACTTTTTCAAATTACGCATATATTTTACGCTAGGGGGCGCAAAAGTAAATTGCGTTTTCCCCGATATCTCTTCTTCTGAAACTCCGCTTTGAATTTTTTTCTCTTCAAAGGATACAGCTCCTGATGAAAAATCTTTTGCATATATTTTTCTAATTTTTGGTAAAGAATACCTTGGCCATCAGGGGCGTAAGCGTTAATTTTTGCTTCTGATGTACTTGCGATAAAATCTAAGCTTCTAAAATCTCGATTGAAAAAATTATTTCGTGGACCGATGCCACTCACGTCGCTAAACGTTTTGGGAATATTTTCTTCTAAAAATATGGCACGGTTTCTTCGCCAGGGTGCGTAAACCTATATCATATTTTTGTCAATATCTCTGCCTTTAATGGTCTGATTTGAAAAAAGATTTCCTTATTGGATAGAGTTTTCGGTGTGACATGTTTTTCAAATAATTTCTTTCCGCTAGGGGGCATGAAGGTAAATTGCGTTTTCCCCGATATCTCTGCTTCTAATATTCCGATTTGAGAAATTCTTTCTGCACCGGATACAGATCCTGATCGGAAATCGTTTTCACATAATTTCTTATTTTGGTAAAAATTGGTTTGACCACCAGGGGGCGTAAGTCTTAATTTCCGCTTATGATGCATTTGCAGAAAAATCTGAGCTTCTGAAATCTCCATTGAAAAAAATTTCGTCTCTGGAAAGATACTACTCACGTCGACAAACCATTTAAGAATATTTTGTTCTTAAAATAATGCATGGTTTCTACGCCAGGGGTCGTAGATCTATGTCTTATTTTTGTCAATCTCTTCCTCTAGGAGTACGATTTAAAAAATTCCTTCTTTCTTGGATAGTTTTTCCGATGCGCAATAGTTTTCATATAAATTCAAAATTTTCAAGTAAATCAGACTTTCCGCTAGGGGGCACAAAGGTAAATTGCGTTTTCTTTTTCTTTATTTCTGCTTCTAAAATTCCGATTTGAAGAATTCCTTTTGTGTCACATGCAGCGCCTGATAGAAAATGTTTTTAATGTAATTTCTAATATTTCGTAAAGAATGGTTTGGCCACCAGGGGGCATAAGGGTTAATTTGTGCTTTTAATGTATTTGCAGCAAAATTTGAACTCCTGAAAACTGGACTAATTTTTTTCTTGCACCGATACCGCTCACATCGAAAAACCTTTGGAGAATACTTTCTTCTAAAATAACGCATGGATTTCCTCCAGGGGGCGTAGATGCATATCTTATATTTGTCTATATTTCTGCTTCTCAGAGTCCGATTTGGAAACTTTTTTCTGTGTTGAAAAACTTTTCCGCTGCGAAATGTTTATCATATAAATTCAAATTGTTATTAACGCACAAGTCTGCAACCAGAGGGCGTAAGCTTACGATTTCGTTTATAGCAATACCTGCGGTATTAAAAACCCGATTGAAAAACTTCTTTTTTCTGTCAGATACTATTGTTTTCCATACCGGCTCCATTGACTTTGGATAGCTTTGGTCAGTTTTATTTGCGTCAGAAAGGATTCAATGAGCGTGCTCATTACACCCGAAAATTGGGTGTCATCTTTCTTGTTTCTTTGCTTAATGATCATTACCAGAAAATTAAAGCAATTACCAGTCACCCTTTTCTTATTTGCTGCCGCTGGTTCTACGGATGGAAAAGAGTCAGAGCCATTAGTCAAACACAACATCCATGCATCATCCGGGACACTAACCCCGAACGACCTGGGAAGAATAGATCTAGCTCCGCTGACCCCTCGGCAGTCGGGCTGCATTTTTCATATCTGTGTGAAGGAAACTGAAGTTTTAAGTTCTTCTAATACGGCAATTTCAGATTATTTTACCTATTCTAAAGAACGAAAGTGGCATCATCATGTCGTATCCACAACACATGACGAATGTCAGAAGTTATAAAAGTTTCTCCTAGACACGAATTTCCAGATCGTCATTATGTCTGTAAACGATCAGTGAAAAACGAACTCCTTTGTTTTACACCAGAAATAATAGTTATGAATAAATGTGGATGTTAACACTCAGTTGCCAATTCATTAAATACAATAAAAAACATAATACAAACAGATGGCTATGTTATCCGTTTTCGTCACATCAAAATGGCTATTTAATCAAGTAAGCGAGAACGCTTCCATATGTAGCGTTAAAGCCATTTGCAGGTGGCGATTATCGAACCCGCATCCTTGTACACCAGAGCCGAATGCTTTCCCAGTTAAGGGACACCCACGAAGCTTGTAGCTACCCTTTGCCGCCTTTACATGTGATTCACCTCTGAGGTAAGTACATCACTCACGGTAGATCAGAATACTTTAGTTATGGAACTGATATTGAACATGGTATGAAAATCAGGGTTCTATCGGTTGGAACCAGTATCAGTAACATTGCCACATTGTCAGTTATGGAATAGAAAGTATAGTTCGAGGATGCAGAAGCTGGCGCAGGAAAAACTCCAGCCTAGAGCGCATAACCTCTAGTCGAAGTCTCATTAACTTCGCAAGAAGTGAGCCGTGTACAGCCAGAGTTAGTTGTACTACCCAACAGTTGAGCAATAGTGAGTCAAATGACAAAGGATAATGAAAAATGCGAACGGCTCCCTGAATACACTGTGTCACAACAGCAAAAAACCGATCCGTAAACAATTGCTGTCGGCTGCGAACAAAACAAACGGTCCCCTAGTGGGTTCAAGAGTACCTTAGGCGAATCTTACATCATTAGAAAAGGACCACTTAATTGGTCGAATTGCATTTCTAATTGCCGCATGCCGATGACAGTTCATATAAAAGTGCCGCACGCCCATGACAGTTCGTATAAAACTGCCACACGCCCATTACAGTTCGTATAATACTGCCGCACTTCCATTACAGTTCGTATAAAACTGCCGCACGCCCATGACAGTTCGTATAATACTGCCGCGCGCCCATGACAGTTCGTATAATACTGCCGCATGTCCACGACAGTTCGTATAATACTGCCGCATGTCCATGACAGTTTGTATAATACTGCCGCACGACCATGACAGTTCGTATAATACTACCGCACGCCCATGACAGTTCGTATAATACTGCCGCACGCCCATGACAGTTCGTATAATTCTGCAGCACGCCCATGACAGTTCGTATAATAAGGCCGCACGCCCATGACAGTTCGTATAATACTGCCGCACGCCCATGACAGTTCGTATAATACTGCCGCACGCCCATGATAGTTCGTATAATACTGCTGCACGCCCATGACAGTTCGTATAATACTGCCGCACGCCCATGACAGTTCGTATAATACTGCCGCACGCCCATGACAGTTCGTATAATACTGCCGCACGCCCATGACAGTTCGTATAATACTGCCGCACGCTGATGACAGTTCGTATAAAACTGCCGCGTGCCTAAAAGATTTCGTAGATATTTGCCTCATGCCGATGAGTCTGTAGACAACTTCCGCATGCCGAAGAAATTTCGAAAACATATGCCTCATGCCGATGAGAGTTTGTAAACAAGTTCCGCATGCCGAAGAAATTTCGTATACATATGCCGCATGCCGATGAGAGTTAATAGACAATTGCATGAAAGCGTGATCCATATTGAAAGTTCCCAAATTGGTGGAGCACTGTAATATGGTGGAACACGTTTTCGTAGAACGTTTAAAACTCCTTGGATCGTGAGGACCCACACTTGATTACAGAATCATTCAGATGTGTAACATCAGTACATACACTTCCTAAATACATGTGACGATGGACACATTATCTTGGAAAGGTTTAACAAACAAACGTGAGACTCGTCCCTGCTTCACTATTCACCAGTCCTCAAACTCTCAAACCAGTGGATCAATAATAGGACGAAATTATACCGGATAACTGGCGTCTGGATCCACATTATATCGGAGTGGTTTCAGAAAAGTTATAGACGTTTTTCGCTGTTTCGCTACCCACCAGAATTTCCAAGATCTTAATCCAATAACAACACACTTATGGAACAATAATAATTCGTACAGCTGACATCCGATTCCATGACATTACACGAACTTGAAGAAACGTGGACCAATTTGCCAAAACTTAGCTGAATGATTGCAAAGAAGATTTAGTGCCGTTGTAAAGGCCAAAGATCGTTGAATATTAGTTGGGTGGTCCTAAAAAAACTGACCATTCAGTGTATAATCAAATATATGCTCTCCTTTGCTTTTTGGCTAACGAAACAATACTTAAGAACATAACGCACACCCAGTCTTCTCGTTTCGAGAATTAATCCTCCATTACTGCTTGAAAATATCTCAAATAAAAATTTGCGCCTCTCTGTTCTGTTGCTTCTTGCCTTAATTATTGTATTTATGTGATTTCGCTTTAAAGGAAATTTACAGATACCCCTGCCTTTCCTTTTCCTTTCTCTAAAAAAAAAACCGGAATATTCCTGTCTTCTTCCTAGGGTATCGCCTGAACTAGGGGAATAATAAGAGAGCACGTCTTTTTAAGTCATCTGAAGTCCGCGGTACCCGATGTCCTACTTAATTTTATTGCAAGCAATTTGCACTGGGCTGATATGCGGCATTTCAGACGGGTCGTGGGAGATTCGCATTTGCTTATAATGGCGTGTGCTGATGCAAGCACTCCAGGACATCGGCTCAGTGGGGGAAAAGAGGGGGAAGTTACTACTCAGGAGCCAGGAGGAATGGCGATTCAACGCTATTTCAAACCTAGTTGACACCAGAACGGTTGCGATGGGGAAAATACCACACCTGCATCGGACGACTTTTATTTGTGGATCTCTTTTATCTTTGAGCACGGCTGAGTGGAATGTGCCTAGAACACTAATGGCCGACAAAAGGAATCGATCGCCCAAAAATTGAAATGATCGATATAAAATGTTGTTAGAAATTGCAACTAGATTTCGATAGTATCTCCTATTTTATTTATCATTACCAAATTTTTGCTCCTATCCATCATAAGAGACGCAGTGAGGTGTCATCGAAGAATAAATGTTCGTAATATCACGGAAAATAATCATAATGCACGTAATTTAAAACAAACAGATAATTTGCATGCTTGACTCTGTAATTAAGATAATTGTGAAGCAATTAAGAAAAAGTATGAAGAAATATAATCCATGTTGCAAAGGGAATCATTTAAACGAGATTTCAACCATGATGAACCAGAATGGAAAAATGAGATTTATAAATATATATTTAGCGAGAAGCAGAACGCGCGTTTTATTTTACTTTGGAAATTACTCTAATGGTCAACGAGAAAGTAATTCAAGAAAATATCGGAAATAGTTAAACAATTGTGGCAAATGTTTTTTTCACGGAGAAATAATGTTTTTGTTTTATTTGTGTGTGTTTCACTATCGGAAAAATTGTTTAAAAAGTAAATCATTGCGCAACAGCAAAATCTAAAATCCCGTATCATGTTCCAGATTTTTTTTAAATCTGTAATATGAATATATGATTGCTAATATAAAAAACACAAACTGACAGACTTATCGATCCAAAAAACAATAAATATTTCGTACAAATAAATAAAGCTAAAAGAAGGATAATTGAAATAAATTAAATCAAATCGTGAAGTGCAGAAGCAAATAGTTTGAGGTAACAAAATCACGACTCGTTAAGTTAGCGAGTAAGATTCCTAATCTCTTATTAGAAAATAATATAACTATAGTAGTAATCCCAATTATTGGCGCAGAATAAAAGTTAGTTTTCCAAGTTTTCGCAAATCAACCGAATGGCTTTTTCAAGAAAAGTAGACAGCGATTGCAATCTGAAAAATAGAACGCTTCAACAATTTGAATCCGGGGAATTGACATGACAATGAATAGATACGAAGTAATATTCATTTAAAGATAGCAGACATCACGATAGTTGCACACGCGGAATCCTATCAGGAAAAGCGCGTTACTTGGACTGGTTCTAAATTTGTGGCAACTCCAGAGAGACGCTATCATTGCAAGCGTCGCTACTGCTGATGATCTACAAAGTTTCTCGAATGGCTGTAGGTTCAGAGATAGAGTAGTTAGCTAATTTCTTTACATCATCTCATTTAGGAGCAGCAGACTGGAATTTGACTTCTATGGATAGAATCTTATTTACTTTATGGTATTTTATGTCCCTTTTATGCTCATTGATTCAGATTCTAAACGACCGCTTGGTCATTCCAATGTAATATCGTCTGAAGCCGTCCGGATATTGTAGGTGGATCGTATAAACACTTGCCTCGCTGGAAAGAGGGGTTTGCCAGTATTTCTCTTTAACATAGCATATAAAAATAAAGACCTTATGCCAACACCGTAGTTAATCTTCTTGAGTGCGTTCTTGGGTTTGTAAGACACCTCTGGTATGTAGGGAATTGAGTCCAGGAAGAAAAGCAGCGGCGGCGTAGAAGATTAGAACGTTTGACTTTGGCTTTTTGAATAAAGTTATGTATCTGATTCAATGAATATCCCCTGTATCATTGGCCAACTGGATGACTTTTTCAATTTCGTGTTGCCTAGAATGGGCATCCGAGGAGACTGCGAGGGCTCTTCTAAGTCGAGAACGGAGGGTAGGCCCTATTTGTTTTGTATTCTGCGGGGCATCAGGTTGGGGACTGATTTGGGTTTATAGTACACTTGTGTATAGAGGTTGTTGTAATTTGATTTCCTCAGTAAAACATCCAGGTAAGGCAAGGCACTGTTGTGTTCAAGCTCCAGGTATAATTAATCGTAGGATGTATACCACCGATTTTATCGAGGAAAATTGGGAGAGTCTTCTTTCCGTGAGGCCACAAGAAAGATATACTGTTTGCATAACGCCGCCAGGTGGTAGGCCGTGTGGTGATGCGGGGGAATATGTTCTGCTTTATTAAATTAATCTTATTGTTTAATAACATGTCATTGAAATTTGGCTCTACGGATGTAATAATAAATCTGCATAGCATGCAAAAAATTTAGCAGCAGTAATAATAGATTTAACCTTTTAAAGAACATGACCCAAAAATCTTGTATCACTCTAAATAGCATAACGTCCGAAACTGTCTGTTGGTTCAATTTTTTGTTTAATAGCAACAATAGTGACTGAAGGGGACTCCAGCTGATTCCTCGTGTGCCGTGCAAAAAAAAAAAAAAAAGGTAGAAAATCCGACTCACTCTAGGTAGGCGTTTCTGCTATGGTTATTTGTACATATGTATAGGCGGTTTAGGGGTTGTGGTCGTTAAAGGGTTAAGTTGTAGCTCTAAGATTTACGTCGCTTAAACGTTTAGCTATGGTTTATCCTCAGGATTTGTGAACATTAGCAGCAAGCGTATCAAGCACAAACAAATATGAAAATTGCTAAGGCCAAGGTGAATGGATAATTAATACAGACATTTGACGTGGACTAGGAACATCAAACAGAGGTCATCGCTCTTTCCACGTTTATAAGTAAGTCACGGAAAATTTCTCATGCTCAGGAGCATTGTGCCGGGCTCCAAGAAGCAACCTGCCAAATTGGCTTGCCAGTTAGTGTTTGTGAATCTGGAGGAAGAATTTGAGGCCGCTGTGGTGCAGTGGAAGCATATCCGTCACGTGGCTGGAAGACCCTGGGTTCGATTCCCGGTGGCGGCTAATGAGAAATGTTCCATGACTCACTTATAAACGTGGAAAGAGCGATGACATCTGTTTGATAAGTCCAAGGTGATGAATCAGCTGAGCCAATTTACATATGTCCACATTTATTCTCATTCAATGGCATTTCAGAACAGGTAGACCAACAACTAACCAGAATGAGAACTTGCTGGATTCAATTCATATAACATTCGCAACACGATTGCTTCTAACAAGACGTTATATCAAAATACACTTCTAACAAAACGTTCTCGCCAATACACACTTAATATATTCCACGTTGCCGTTATATAGACATTTGACCCACTATCAGTGATGACAAACAGAATAATTTCTTAGGAGAAAATAATGTGTTCTGAAATCAGAAATAATTTACCGAAACCAAACTAAATGTTTTTTTTTGTTTTTTTTTCGGTTTAACGAACACCGTGAGCAACTCTATGGGCTATAAAGAGTCGTCCGTGTGTAATTTAGGGCCACTGGTTCTAGAAAAGGGTGAGAATCAGTGCCGTAAGAAAAACACAAGACTCACCGGGATTCGAGCACGGACGAATTGTCGGAAACCAGCGTTTAGACCACTGCGCCACCGGATAAGGAGAAACTAAATTCACACTAGAATATATAAACTCAAAAGGAAGGATCACTTAGACTTATACGTCACATATAATAATGCACAGAATGTACCCCAAAGTTATGATTACAAAGGATTTCAAAAACTTTGGTGAGCCTTATTAACAGGAGAAAATATTTCAGAGTTGTTAAACATTTACACTTTTCCTAAAAAAAGTTTTCGTTGTGTATTCAACGAGATATTTTCATTTATGTCTATTATGTCTAGAGAACGGCACCTGTTCGCAAATTTTTATGTCTATCAATTTATTATTTTTTCTTGGATTTGCAAACATTATGAGGGCCTAAAGACTCGTCCACTCCAGATACAAGAAAAAAAAAAAAGAAAAGAGCGAACCGTTAGAAAAATCGCGACGTGTACGTCTCACAAAATATTCAAGACTCGGTTAGTACCTGTACACCGGGTTTGATTTTACAGGTGCGCACGTGATGTCTGCGGTTATTTTACAGTTTCTATTTCTATTCCTGTAGCAGGTATTGCTGAAAATGCTTTATAAACAAAATACATGCACTGACAAAATTGTTCGTTCAGAAATATCACAGATTCCCATCTGAAGATATTTAAAGTCTAGCATTTAGAGGCAGAGATATCGGGTGAAATTCATTATGCTTTAGTGTCAAAACTGAATTATTTGAAGTATGCAGATGACCTGACATCAGTTATTGTAACTCTCCATTTCTGCACCGACTGTAATAAGATCCATACGTGTATTCCTCCCCTTCACGACAGGAATGGTTTCGTCTACGAGGTGCATTGCTGGAAGCATGGAGTCTGGAGAGATTTTTAGACGGAAGGAACAGCTTTGTGTTATTATTCTTGTGAAGGGAATGGCTGAACCCTTTAAAATTTTATTAAGATAAGTATATGGAGTCTGTAGAAGTGTCGATGGTCATGGAACAGCGTTGTGTTATTAAATTTCTTCTGAAAATGTGAAGGCTAAACCTAACATTTATGAAGATTACAAGTACAATATGTGGATAAAACGCTGTCAAAAGGCAGATGTCTACGATTGGGGCAACAAATTTCCCGAAGGCCGAAAATGGGTAACAAATGAACTGCATGATCATGCGTCAGACACTGCTCTGACCGAAGTGAGCATCGATAGTGTGCAACAGGTAATTTTCGAAATAAGTGATATCATGATACGTGACATAATTCCACTGGTCTACATCAGTGTTGGTAGCGCGGGAAAAAAAATCGTCAATTATCACCTGTTATTCGGAAAAGTGTGCGTGCACTTTAGGTACAAAATGCATTGATATTTGATCAAAAGTCGTTTCGTGTGGTCATGATTAAAGTCGTTTCCTGTTTCTGAAGGATATGCGTTTTTGAGGCATATCTTGACAAGTGACGAGACTTGGGCAAAAAATATCTAACGAGAAGAAGTTAAGGCTCGGTGAGACGTAACTTTCGCCGCCATATCTTAAGAATTAAAATGCAGTGCACAGAAGCCAACATACAGGCTGATGCCGGTGCAGACAGAGGAGACTGCTCATGCGTATTTCTGTTGACTTCAATTCTTTGGGTAAAGAACAGTCAGCCGAGCTACCCACAGCACGTGATTGTTACCTTCTCGGTAGCATAATCACTTCGCAAATCGGATATGTTAGTTTTGTTAAAGCCAATCGGGTTAGTTAAGGCTTTTGTTTGTTCTTCAGTTTTTCAGAAACATTTTCAGTAATGCCAAATACTAGGGAATGTCTGTATTTTGTACGGATCCTTAGGCCTAATTATAATACTTGCTAAAATTTAAATTAAATAGTAATACAAACGTTATTGCATATTTTTCTCACCAAAATAAAGGATGGGCGGGATATCAGAAAACAACAAGAATAAACTGCTCTAAGCAAATAGTCACCAGATCGAAGGAAACCATCGTGGATCAAAGAAAAGCTTCACTGCCGTAGTCCCCTTTAACGCGTTTTGCTCCTGAATGTTAACTTTCCCGCAGAGCATATTATCTCTTAAGATGTGGTGGCGCTGTTGCCACCTGTTTTACGTTATCTCTATGAGAGTTAGCCTTCTTTAAGCGTTAGATATTCTTTGACTTGGGTTAATTAATTTGTACCAGAAACGAAGCCACACACCCAGAAACCAAATGCAAGGCAGTGCCGTCTGGTGGAAAACTAATGGCTACTGTACTCTGGGATTCAAACCTGGCATTTCTTTTGAATTTTCTTGCGCTGGCAGCAAGAATGAATTCATGGTATGACGCGACCCTCCTAAAAGAAAAAAATCGCCCAACCAACCGCAAGAAGAGGCCAGGAAAATTTTCCAATACGTCACCCTGTTGCATGAAAACGCTCGGCCACCACACACGGCTCACGTGACAATGAGAGCTGTGGCATCAGTGAGGGCGGAAATGCTCAGGATTCTCCTCTACAGTCCAGACTTAAATTTCACCGATTGTCACCTGTTAAGTCCGCTTAACAAACGGCATAGCACAGTTAGTAAACGCGCTGCGTGAAATGTGGGAGGCGAACGTTTCTGACAGGGTTTTCGAATCCCGCTCCTACTGGTCACCTGGTCTGCGGTTTTTCTGGTGGTTTCCGCAGACTACCCGTAGTTGGGGACGCTAATGCGTAGATGGTTCACTGTAAATTCAGCCCCGGACACGCACTTTGGTACTGATCCTCGTACTGCGAAGTGGAAGGTAACGGGAACCCACCACTTTATTTTTATTTTTTTTATTGGAGGTTTAACGACCACCGTGAGCAACTCAATGGGCTATAAGCAGTCGCCCGTCCCTAATTTAGGGTCACTGGTTCCAGGGTAGGGAGAGAGCCAGTGCCGTAAGACAAGCACAACATCCATGCCTCACCGGGATTCGAACCCGGACCCCATTCAGACGAATGATCAGAGGCCATCGCTTAGACCACTTCCCCACCGGGGCGGCCCACTTTAATCACCCAGGATTGTGTAGCACGAAAGTCACGTTGTGGCTGATGACCAATGGTATGGTACCCACCGAACTTTGAGTTGAAGAGAAAACGAGGACGAGGTCTACTTAAACTCGGGCGGTGTCATACCCCCCCCCTCCCTTACTCTCTTGATGGAAACAATGAGATAGTAGAACTTTTGAGCACTCATTTTTCTGCTGTAGGCCGTGTATCGGATGAAGGAGTGGATCAGATAGAGAAATGAATATTGTGAACATTTCAGGTGGGTGCTAGACAGGTTATTACTCCCTTTCTTGTTCAACTTGGCTTGTGATGGTAAGTAGCGATGGATTCTTCACCACCTAGTGTGGTTTCTGAAGTTTCGCTCTAGGGAAGTGGTGGTTGTTGGCTGTTGTGTTATCTTAGTCACTTGGGTTTCCAAGCTGGATGATTTACCTCTATTCCTTACACTCTGGCGCGGCGGTTAGTTCTAAGTATGTATTATATCACTGTCTCCAAATCCTTTCTGTTTTTTTTTCTACCGAATACACTTACTCAGATCTCCTAGTTACCAACTTCCCAAGGGCAGTTTTATACTTTGGGTAAGACACTCCCCCTCACTAAACCTTCTAAGATTAATTCAATCCACTTAAGGAGCATTTAACAGTAAAATAATTCATTATAGATAAACAGCTACAGGAGTGGGTTTTACAGTGGCAGTGACAGCTGCCCAACTCTTTCATATGGCTAGAATACAAGTGCTAATATTCTCTATGGCTAGACAACTTAACACATAGGACAAGCGTGTTAATGTTAAAGGAGAGTACGTCGAGAAGGACCCATAGTACAAGGGGTTAAAAGGGGAAAAATATAAAAAAAATTTCTTAGCCCCCGCACTTTGAAATTAGTTAAACTGAAGAAGGGAGAGATAAAGGGTAGCAAAAGGGGAGCCACTTCAAAAGTAACATTACACCTGGGAAAAAACTGCACCAAAACCACCATGTTGACACTACTACTCATAGTTTGGTGAGTGTATTCCTATTCATTTCTACGTGGCTGGAATACAGTCTTCCCCGGAAATAGGCAAAATGTGTTAATGTTAAAAAAGAGTACGCAGAGAAGGACCGACAGCATAAGGGGTTAATTTTAATTTTAGTAATAAGATGCTAAAGTAAAAAATTATAGAAATTTTTCCCTTAGCCCCCACATTTTTAAATTAGTTAAACTGAAGGAGGAGGAGGTAAGGGTGTAGCAAAAGAGGGCCCACTCGAAAATTAATGTGGGAAAAAACTGCGCCAGAACCCCGACATTGACACTACTACCCATAGTTTGGTAAGTGTATTCTTATTCATTTCTACATGGCTGGAATACAGTCTTTCACGGAGATAGGACAAATGTGTTAATATTAAAGGAAAATACCTATATAGGAGGACACAGTTCGGTGAGCGAATCCCGATTTATGTATAAAAAATGGTGCAGGTTTATCTTGAACCATCTATGGAAAAACTTTATGAAAAAATGGTTTCCCTGGTAAGCAATATCGACGGAATATTTTGTTTTTATTTTTTTCTTCAATCTGAGTTTTAGAAACAAAGATGTGGAATAAAATGCACTTTGCGTTTAAATAGCATCACTGCATTTACAACACTTGTCTGGGAAGACTTGCATCGGTAAGATCGTTCTCACACTTAAAAGAAATACCAGAAAATACTTTTTAAATTGGCAAAGATATGGTATTTACAGACGGATAGTCACAGCGATATTAGTAGCAGGTTTTATTTTCAAAAAGAGTGCTAAAGGAAAGAATCGCTGGGTGCATGTCTACCAACTTGTCAATTGAAGGTTTGCTCTCGTGGTTTATTATATCATTTTCTCGACATAAGCGGACATATCTTCAATAAATTAATGAGAATAGTTTTCCTACTTCTTCTCTCGCAAGGTTTATAAATAAATGACATCTTTTACCCTTTTCATGTGATAGCTGTTCTGCTTTCGATAGGGATTTGATTGCTGTCGTGATGAAGAAAGTAAGAAGTCATTTGCATCGAATGACTTCATCATGAAGCTAGGCAAAATTGCAGGTCTTCATGAAAAATGTATTAATTGAATTTACCATTTAGCTGTCACTGGGAATTAATGAGCTTAAATTTCACTGAGATAAAATAAATTATTGTAAATCCATTGTACTTGATCGACAATACTTCCTTTAGCTTGTTCTCCAGGAATGTCTAACGCCGAAATTTAACAAACATTTATTTAGCACTTTCAGTAAGAAAATCTCACCTGAACGGGAAGTACATGCACGGAAAATAAGCGGCATTTCCGTTATAGGTGACATCATTTATAATTCATGAGAAATCAATTAAAATTAATGAACCAGATGCGGAGAACTAATTAAATATGTTGTCGCACTTGAATTTAATTTTTTTCTTCACATAATAATCGTCGTGAAAATTCCCTTGCGTGTTAGTCTAACCAAACGAAATGCATTTCGTTCCAATTTCACGACGTGTATTCAGAAAAAGTCCCAGAGAGAACTAGGAACCCAGAATTAAAGCGCTTTCCAAATGGATGGTTCATTATCAATTATATTATGCTCGTAATTAAATCGTTGCCTTAAATTGATGCAAGGAGATGATTACGGCTCTGTGAACAGAGATAAATGTAAATGCCCCGGTAATAAGATAGCATAAAACATGCATATGCATCAGTCACACTCACACACACTTCGATTCGCACTTTGCACATACTTTAATCCGCATTCGCGGCATTTTTCTTTGCCACTACAGAGAAATACTTAGTCATTCGCCTTATAACTGAGGTAGACGAAGGATTAAGAGCGTTAAAAGGAGTAACAAGTCGATCGAATATTGAAAACAAACATTTTTATTTACTTTCTCAAGTACACAAAACTTTTAAAACTCTTCGGAAGCCAAATCTTTAAGAGCGCAAGTCAATACAGTATTAAGAACATACTTATTAAAGGGAAACTGACGTGGAAAAATCTTTTACGGATTTTTTTTTCAATTACAAAATTGCTAATGATGTGCCAAACAATATTGTTGAAGCTGATCTTAAATTATCATTAGAAACCAATCGCAATGCACTGCTGGATGAAGGTCTCTCAAAGTTTCTTCTACAAATCTATCTCGGCCTCAGCATTTGCGCAGTCATCTAAGCGCTGGCTTATTCGTGGAAGATGGGTCCGGGTTTGAATCCCGGTTAGGTATGGATGTTGTGTTTGTCTTACAGCACTTGCTGTCTTTATTTCCTGGAACCAGTGCTCCTAAGTTAGAGACTGGCGATTGCTTATAGCCCATTGAGCCACACCCGGTCGTTGTTAAACCCAAGGAAGAAAGAAAAAAAAGCTATCTCTAACAATTTTCTTTCATATCATACTCGGCATGCTTTCTAATTTAATCACCCTATAGTTCCTCACTAGGTCTTCTTCTGGGTTTATTCCTGTCCCCTGTTATCCAGTTCAGGATCTCAATTATAGAACGATGGTCAGTTTTCCTAGGAGTATGTCCAGCTCACTGCCACTTTAGGGTCTTTACTTCCATTACAATGTCATCACCTTTTATAATTTTCCAGATTTGATCTTAATTTGGTGGTTTAACTACCACCGTGAGCAACTTGATGGGCTATAAGCAGTCGCCAGTCTCTAATTTAGGGACACTGGTTGCAGCGATGGGAGAGAGCCAGTGCCGCAGACGAACACAGCATTCATACCTCACCGGGGTTTGAACCCAGACCCATTTCGTACGAATGATTAGAAGCCGGAGCTTAGAAAACTTCACTACCGCGACGGCCTATTTTTCTGCTCCATGGATTTCTTTTCCTTTCTAGTTTAAAAAGGCATGCTTCTCTTCATTTTCTTTTTCAGTTCCAAAATTGTTAATGATGTACAAAAGAATTTCGCTGAATTCATATCATTCAGCATCATGAGCCACCTGCAGCCCACTGCTGGATGAAGATCTCCCAAATTATTATCCACAACTCTGTATCGAGCAATTATTTTACATACCATACCCGGCATGCTTTCTGATTTAATCCACCCATAATTCCTCACAAGGTCTTCTATAGTTATTTTCTTGTCCCTTGGTATCTAGTTCAACATGCTAATTGTAGAACGATGGTCAGGACTATGTCCAGCTCACTGCCACTTTAAAGACTTTTGCTTCCAATTACAATGTCATCAAATCTCATAGTTCACCAGACTTGTTTTCTGTGGTTTAACGAGCACTGTGAGCAACTCGTTGAGTTACAAGCGGTCACCCGTCCCTAATGTATGTACACAGCCCGTGCCGTAAGACGAACATAATGTTCATGTCTCACCGGATTCAAACTCTTACCCATCTTGGACGAATGGACTAAAGCAAGAGCTTAGACTACTGCGCCGGCTAATTTTCCTGATCCATGAGTTCTACTTAGGTTACAGCAAGCATGCTTCTCTCCATTTTTTCAGTTCCAAAATTGCTAATGATGTACAAAAGGATTTCGCTGATTTCAGATCTTAAATCATAATCATCAATCATTTATAATCCACAACTGAATGTAAATCTCATCGAGACTCTTCCACAAATCTCCGTCGTGAGGAAATCTCTTTCATGCCACTTGGTAGGTAGTCTCTAGAATTTTACCCATCCATCTCCACAGGATCTTCTTCCGTATTTTTTCCTGCCCCTTTATATCCTGCCTAATATTTGTTTTATCCCAAAATAGTCATTTCTTCCAGCAATATATCCACAGTCCATCGATAATTTACAGCAAGGATAGGCAACCCGTCGATCGCAGGTCCAGTTTTGGTCGCTCACGGAGAAATTTAAATCATAAGACATTTATTGCGCTCTACATATCTCTATGTGTCAACATTATAGAGATGGGAAGTTTACAAAAATAAGCCCAGGAACAAACTGACAGATGAACTTTTGTATTCGTGTATCCAGCTTGATATGTATATGTACCAGGCGTCAAGAAGCTGACTGAGAAAATGGACTGTCAAATATTATATTAAAAAGATTGTTATTAAAGTGTTATCACAATATAACATTACAAAGCTATTTGTATTTCAAATATCCGATAACTTCATTATATTTTATCTTCTGTTTGTCTTTGACATTTTCATATACACTGCCGGACAATTGCTAAGGACGGATGACAATAGCAACGATAGCAACCATAAAATGGAAGGCAGGAAAATGTGCAAATTAGCATAAGTGCGGGATACAGTAAGACGTGTTGTGCGTATGCAAATTTTGGATTGCCAAACTTGTTCGTGACGTCATAGCGCTGATAAGAGATATAAAGGATTTGACGCATATTGACCGTTGTTCTTCAAACGCAAAGTTGAAAGGGAAAGAATCAATTGACGAACTTGCAAGTTTCAGTATGTCTTCCCGACATCACCTAGATGATTTTACGCCTAGCCGTATTATTGGCAAGATTGAAGAAAGGCGAAAAATAACAGATGTTGCCAGGGAGTTCGACGTCAGCCACAGTGTTGTTTCAAGGCTTTGGAAATCATTTCAAACAAATGGAGAGTGTAGCAAACGTCACGGGGGAGGTCGTGTTCGCAGTACGACACCTGCAGAAGATCGGTACATAGCGCTATCAACAAAAAGACACCGGCGCAGCACAGCTAGTGAGGTAGCAAATCAGTTTATGGCTGCTACTGGGAAGCGGATCTCCCGAAAAACTGTCGCCAGACGTTTGCTTGAAGGAGGACTATACGCCCGCCGTCCTGTTGTGTGCATCCCATTGTCCAGACGTCACCGAACCGCTCGTTTGCAATGGCGCCATCAACAACGCAATTGGACTGATAACGACTGGTCTGCTGTCCTCTTCTCACATGAGAGTAGATACAGTCTATCGTCTGATTGTCGACGACAACTGATCTGGCGTGATAGTGGTACTGCATATTGTCCAGCAAACATACAGGAAAGGGACCGATATCCGACATGTAGTGTCATGGTATGGGCTGGCATCATGATCAATGGCCGTACGTCCCTCTATGTGCTTCCAACTGTTACTATGACTGGCCAACGATACATTAATGATGTTCTACTACCTCATGTTCGCATGTTCCGTGGTGCTGTCGGTGATAGATTCATTTTCATGGACGACAACGCAACATGTCATCGAACAGTCGCTGTCCAGGAATGTCTTGAGAGCGAGGATATTCAACGCCTCGTATGGCCAGCACGTTCTCCAGATCTGAATCCCATTGAAAATGTGTGGGATGCTTTGGGGAGGGGTCTTGCTGGTCGCCAATGCCCTCCAATAAACAAGGACACCCTCATCCGTGCACTGACGGAGGAATGGAATAAATTACCCCAACAGCTGCTTGATAATGTTGTGCAAAGCATGACACGACGTGTGGAATCTTGCATCGCCCTCCATGCTGACCATATACCGTATTGACATCTTACACCGGAACGCCTGCGGACGGTAATTGCATTTTTTTCACGTTTACGTATTCTGCACAAAATAGCCTGTTTGTCCCTTGAACACGTTCCAAAGCCTTCTAGATTTCAGAGCACAATAAGTTGTCTTTCTTGTAATGTTCTGGCATTATTTTATTTCACTTGGCATCTAACCACACTTACTTTTTTATGCGCTATATAGCCGTTTATGATCCGTCCTTAGCAATTGCCCAGCAGTGTAATTAAAAGCTGGAAGTTGATTAGTGACATTTATTTATTTCTGTCTTCGATAGTTTTTTCATATTATCCGTTTTCAAGCGTAGTAAAAAAATACAGTTTGAAGAAAAACATAAAATTTTCTTGAGTTCACACTTTAGTTTTCTGTAATCTGCTTAAAACGTATGCAAATGACGAAGAATCCAATTGTCAGTGTTTGCAATTTCTTTACATTGCAAAAATCAATATAAGTAAAGGCCAGATATATAAGTCTCTCATAAAGATTTCACATATTATTTATATATTATATTTTTATAGAGTAAGACTCTATAACAAATGATATAAACAGTAGAAATATTTTATATATATAATCCTACTATTAAAACAGGCGTACCCACATTTATTCATCACAGTAGATCTTCGGTAGTTAATCATTTGTCATGTAGCTCATACATACCCGTTTGATTGCCTATATCTGCATTTTTTTTTTTTTTTTGATTGGAAGTTTAACGACCACCGTGAGCAACTCAATGGGCTATAAGCAGTCGCCCGTCCCTAATTTAGGGTCACTGGTTCCAGGGAAGGGAGAGAGCCAGTGCCGTAAGACAAACACAACATCCATGCCTCACCGGGATTCGAACCCAGACCCTTTACGGACGAATGATCAGAGGCCAGCGCCTTAGACCACTGTGCCACCGGGGCGGCTATATCTGCACTAGAGACTTTAATTTGATCACGATGTCATCAATATTTGTTATTTTCCTGATCCATGGGTTCCTTTTTTTTTTTTTTTTATTGGAGGTTTAACGACCACCGTGAGCAACTCGGTGGGCTATAAGCAGTTTCCCGTCTGTAATTTAGGGCCACTGGTTCCAGGGAAGGGAAAGAGCCAGCGTCGTAAGACAAACACAACATCCATACCTCACCGGGATTCGAACCCGGACCCATCTCGGACGAATGATCACAAGACATCGCTTAGACCACTACGTTACCCGTGCGGCGTTCCTTTTTCTGTCTTTGTGAGTTACTTCAAGCTTGTGGATTAAGTTTGTTGTAGAATCCTATGAGCAGGTGGGGGAGTTAGGTTCACTATAGCTCACTATGCTGTCCAAATGTGTTGGCGAGTATGAGATAGCTTTTCTTCTAATCTCGGTGGTATAGTTATGTCACAGCCCCTTGCGAACAGAATGTACGACGAAATGGCGAGATAAATATTTGTCTTCGAGAGTCTGTATTGTTATCCATCGATAAACATGAAAAAAACAATCAAGAGAAGGTACACCAAATTGACTTTAATGCAAAAAGTGGGTTATAAATTAAGATGTGCTAACCAAAAAACATTTATTGATATACGAAGTTTTATATAAATACTCAGGGTTTTCGATAAATCAAAACGTGTTTGTAATACGGGATGCCATAAAAACATAGGCATTTCTAATCGCTTTTTAGAAGCACAAAAACTACTGCTAATACAAATACAGCCTTAGGCAACCTAGTGGAAGAAATCTGCATCACGAAGATTTGAAATACAGTATACTCCGCACAACAGGGAGACAGTACAAGACGACTATTAATGGACTGTCCGAAAACTATGACACAAAATCCCTGTATGAAAAATGTCCAAGTTAACTTGAGTTTGGATAAAGCCTATGAACCGTGTTCGGTTGAGACTTGGTACATTTTTATAATTTGCGTAATAATGCGTGACAGAGACATGAAAGGCAGGGGAAAAATCTCTCGTATCTTTCATGGCCATGGAGCCAGCAGTTGAATTACAGCGTGAAATGCGGAACGAGAAATGATATAAAGGCCAAATAATTTGTTAGTGAAGGTCAGCAGGAGGAGGAAAAAACGTTATTAGGTAATTGATTCGTTTCTCACCTTCACATTTGTTTCTTCTGGGCTCTCCCACTGTAGACTGCTGTCATCTGCACGTAGTGCGAAGTGTTTACTCTGGAGTTCCTTTATTTTGCTGGATGATAGAAATATCCGAAAAGTTTCGTCCTAATAATGTAAACAGACAAACTCATCGCTGTTTCCACGTTTTTCTTTAACACACAGCAACAGAAAAATTTATTATGACACCGCTGGGAACGACCCCAGATCTCTCGATAACTAGCCGAGTGCGTTCACCCTTACGCTACGGGGCCAACAATCCACGGCGCTCTGTGTGATTACTTTTCAGCATATGACTTCACAAATTCGTAGGGTGAGCTCAGTGACTTGTAGGGATGGGCAAAAAACAATTTTTCGGTTGCTGTGTGTTAATAAAAGAAAAACGTGGAAAGAGAGAAGACTGTCTATTTACATTATCTGCACGTACATTCATTGTCACAAAAATCCGCGCACCAAAAAAAAACCGTGCGACCGCGAAACTCGACAAATAGCTATGGGGAGGGCACACGTGCAAATACATAAAATTTCGTGCGATTCCGCATGCCAGCGCGTCCAATACCGGCGCTGCAATCGCAATCCTTGAGGCTTATAAGCCGCCGCGCAGGGTACTTTACATTCATGTCGAAGTGTACGGTAAGAGTCAGGTGAGATCCCTGAGCGGTTGACCTGCCGAGGAGCTGCTGTAGATGTGAGTACGAGCAGCTGACGGAGCTTGAACGTGGCCGTATCGTCGGGATGAGAGAGGCAGGTTGGCAGGCGCGCCGAATCGTCCGCCAGTTGAGCCGGTCGGACAGTACAGTGCGATCGTGTTAGGAGGAATGGAAACAGGAAGGCACCCAGACAAGGCGGACTGGCGCTGAACGACCCAGAGACACCACCAACAAAGACTACCGTGGTATCGTGAGAGCGGCACGCACAGATGAAACGACGTCCTTGTCAAACATTCACAGACATGTAGCGGCTGTACGAGGGGCTGCTGTGTCCGCCAGAACCAATTTTAGACGTCTGACACAGGCGAATCTTCAATCTTAACGGCCCTTACGTTTTCTGACATTAACACCTGACCATCGTCTGCGTTGATTGCAGTGGTGTCAGCAGTGAACAACGTGGAATGCTGCAGACTGGCAATGTGTAGTGTTCAGCGACGAATCCCATAAGAACGTATATATAAGAACGGACGACCAACGTTTCAGAGTGTGCAGGACCGCAGATGAGCGCTACAATTCCAACCTCACTGTATAGAGGCACACGTCTCGAACTGCAGGTGTGATGGTCTGGGGAGCCATCGGACAGCCGGAATTCCTTCGTTGACAGCCCAGCGCTACTTACAGGAGATCCTGTGGCTCCATGTGCTGCCTTTCCTGACGGGGCGGCCCGGAGCTATTTCCCAAAATGATAACGCCCGTCCGCAGACGCCTCGGGTTTCCCAGGACTGTAACGTCATGCTTCGAAGCTTCCGTTGCCTACCAGATCGCCTGATCTCTCGCCCATCGAGTACGTGTGGGACCAGATGGGACGCAAGCTTTCTCCATGTCAGAGTGTTCGTGATTTAGAGCGTCAGTTGCAAAAGAGTGTGGGCCAATCTGTCCCAGGATAACATACGGAGTCTCTTTGACTCCATGCCAGACCGTATCTCCGCATGTATCAGAGCACCAGACGGTTAGACGTGGTACTTACGCTGACCGGAATGTGTACCGTATGTCCGCGGGAAACTGTCCTGCTGCTGTGATACTGTAATCACTCTGTCCTTGGTACGCATCATCTCACTACTAAAATCTCATTTCAATCCAATACCTCCTTCCTGATGCCCGAATGTTTAGGACAATGAGTGTATTTGGAAGATTTTCACCAAGCTTCGTCCTTTAATGGCAGTTTTCATTTTTTGAAAAAAAAAACGTAAATCACAAGTAGCTAAATCTGGTGAAAATGGTCGATGATCCAATTTGGTAATTAAAACCGAGTGCATCGTGGCTTGGGGTATTGTCAGGTCACAGTTCAGCTCTTTTCCTTCAAACAGAATCCCGTAATCTTTACAAAACCTCTAAATAGCATTGTCGGCTGACCGTTTGTTCCTGTTCAATGAATTCCTGATGAACTATCCCCTTGTGACCGAAAAAACACACGAGTATGATCTTGAACTGCGAACATGACATGCATGCTTTTTCGGCTTTTACGCCAGTCAAAGACACTTTACTCTTTCATAGCATCTTCAACATACATCAATTTCAATAGCTCTAACGTTTCAGGACTACCTTTACCATTCTTAACACAGAATTTGATGCTAATACGCTGCTATAAATTTCTAACGTACATTTTTACCTCGAAATTCGCGCATAGGCTTGCCTTGCTGTCGCAACTGCTGACTCACGAATGTCTCTAATAGTCTGAGGTTAACGCATGCAGTAATTGAAGCATGTCCAGACACGTATAGATACGCGTGATTCTGCCCTCGCATCGCTACAAGAGCGACACCATGCGATCATCACATGAATTAAAGTTTCACACCTCGTACACAATTTTTTCTTTTTAAAAAGTTTTGTTTCAAATTTCCTAATGAAGCCTGATGGTGTGTATCCTACGGCGCTGACTCTGACCTTTCTCTAGAACTGTAGGCCCAAAATTAGGAACAGTCGACTCCTTATAATTTAGATGCTCATATTGGACGTTAAACACAAACACGCGCGCACACACGCACACATGTCCTCTCGCTGAAAATGAAATCTTAACGATAGGTATAATTCTCCAATTTAATAAATTTCTCTCATATTTTTCTTGGCATTTTTATTCCCATTATCACTGACGACGGAATAAAATTAAACAATAGTTAATTTCATGTATATTAGTCCAAGCAGTATAACTTTACTAATGATTCGAAATTATTGGCGTAGAATAGAAATCTAAGTTTCCAAGTTTTCGCACATCAACCAGATGGCTTTTTCAAGGAAGGTAGACAGCAAACTGAATAAATGAACACTTCAGTTTCTAGTCACACACACACAAGTCACCGCGTTCAAATTGCTGAACGATCTGTTATTGAGTTTGCTGTCAACCTTCCTTGAAAAAGCCATCTGGTTTATGTGCGAAAGCTTGAAAACTTTTATTTCTATTCTAGAGCAATAATTTCTGATCATTAGTATATTATAGTTATACTATTTTGAGTATAATTGGTGTATAATTCCTATTTATTAATGGATCTTAGTTTTCCCACACATTATAGAGACCCATGCGTAACAATATACACTGTTGTCCAAAATTAAAGTCACAAACTCATATTCTATGATATCTTGAAAACAAAATGGTTTTCTGCAATGAAATTTGGCAAATAGATGCCTCATACTATGAGACATACAATAGCAACATAACAAAACAAACAGGAAGTAAATTGCGTGTGATACGCAAATTAGACGAAAAACGGTTCAAGCATGACCCATCATATTTTGAGAACGGCCCGGCTAATAGGGGAGGATACCCCGCACAGATTTACAAGTCGCACAAGGAGCCCTCAGACTGTAAATGAGGTTGCTGATAAAAGCTTGTGGCAAAAAATCCCATTCTTCTAAAAGCACGGATTTTAACGCCTGGAGGCTTCTGGGAGGGGGTAGACGTCGTAGAATGGCTCTTCCCAGAGCATTCCAAACATGATCTATAGGATTTAGGTCCGGCGACACCATATGGCGAATATCCTCTCCCTCCAGAAAATCGTTGACAAGCTGAGCTCTGTCGTGGCCTGGCGTTATCGTCCATAAAAATAAAGTTCGGTCCGTCAGCTCCGCGGAAAAGCCTCACATGAGGTTCAAGGACTTCATCCCTATAGCGCTGTGTGGTCGCAGTGTCCCCATCGAGGATATGCAGTGGTGTAGGGCCATCCAGCATGATGCCTGCCCACACAAGGATTCCACTTCCACTATAGTGGTCGATTTCCCTTATGTTGGAAGGATAATAACGCGCCCCACACTGTCTAAAGATGAAGACTCGTCGAGAATCACTTTGTGTACTGAATCTCTACTCATCACAGAAATGTACACGGCCCCAATCTTGCTGTGTCCATGAAAGATGTGTTTGGCTCCACGAAAGACGGGCGATCTGGTGAGGGGGAACACACACCACTGTTCGCCGGGCGTAAAGGGCCTTCTCTGTTACGCGTCTGTACACAGTTTGCCTCGAAATTGTTGTTCCAGTCGCAGCAGAGAGGTCCTGAGAAAGGTCTTTAGCAGTCATCCGTCTATGGCGTTTGGCCATTAATGCCACATAACGATCCTCCGCAAGTGTCGTGACTCTTGAACGGCCTTGGCCGGACCTCCTGGTGATGGTACCAGTTGTTCGGAATCGGTGCCTTAACCTGGATACCACCTTTCGTGACACCTGTAACTATTGAGCGACAGCCGCTTGAGACTGGCCAGCTTCAAGCCTGCCGATGGCTCTCCACCTCAGTCCATCATCTAACCGATTCCGAGCACTCATTCCAACTGAAATCAGTCAATCTTGTGATTTTTCTTGCAAGAAACATGACTCTCAAGACGAAATTCGCAGATGCAGAAAACGGTCACTTTCTCGTTCTCTTACCAAACTCACCCGGTTAACCATTTAACAAACAGTAAATGCTTACATTAGATACTTTTTTTTTTATGTAGAGGATTTTAGGAAGGGTGTGTCTGACCCTAGGCCTTAAACAACCCTCAGAATAGGAAGCTGGGAGATTTGGGCTAGAGTGCCTGATAGGAAAGTGACACGGAAGCGAAGTAGAAAAGGGGAGGAAGAGGCCCTTATTTAATACCCGGGGGGGCAGTACCCGGGTTACATTAGATTCATGATCATGATCATCTGTAGAGGATTTTAGGAAGGGAGTGTCTGACCCCAGGTCTTAAATAACCCTTAGAAATAGGAAACTAGGAGATTTGGGCTGGAGTGCCCGATAGGAAAGTGACACGGAAGCGAAGTAGGAAACGGGAGGAAGAGGCCCTTATTTAATACCGGGGGGCAGTACCCGGGTTACATTAGATTCATGATCATAATCATCTGTAGAGGATTTTAGGAAGGGAGTGTCGGACCCCAGGCCTTAAACAACCCTCAGAATAGGAAGCTGGGAGATTTGGGCTAGAGTGCCCGATAGGAAAGTGACACGGAAGCGAAGTAGAAAAGGGGTGAAAGAGGCCCTTATTTAATACCCGCGGGGGGCAGTACCCGGGTTACATTAGATTCATGATCATGATCATCTGTAGAGGATTTTAGGAAGGGAGTGTCTGACCCCAGGTCTTAAATAACCCTTAGAAATAGGAAACTAGGACATTTGGGCTAAAGTGCCCGATAGGAAAGTGACACGGAAGCGAAGTAGAAAAGGGGAGGAAGAGGCCCTTATTTAATACCGGGGGGGGGGAAGTACCCGGGTTACATTAGATTCATGATCATGATCATATGTAGAGGATTTTAAGAAGGGAGTGTCTGACCCCAGGTCTTAAACAACCCTTAGAAATAGGAAACTAGGAGATTTGGGCTAGAGTGCCCGATAGGAAAGTGACACGGAAGTGAAGTAGAAAGGGGGAGGAAGAGGCCCTTATTTATTACCGGCGGGGGAGAGGGGCAGTACCCAGGGTCCGATGGCTTAACGAGCCCTTCCGACGCACGGCGGATATTTAGTGGATCGAGCGTTCGTACCTGCCTGGGATCGAACCTGAGGTCCTTTCCACGGCAGTCACGAACGTTGCCCACTAGGCTACCCGCGGCCCATTACATTAGATTCATCGTTCCCCAAAGTATATATGACAGCAATTTTAAACATTTTACTGGTTGCTATTTTGAATTATCTTAAAAGATGTGTTTTTGACCTTAATTTTGGACATCAGTGTACATAATTTTATGGGATACACGATTCCCTTCCAAACCAAAATAATTTTCTAACAATATTTGAATGACTTCTGAAGTAAAATTTCATAAAAGCTGCGACGTGAAACGAAGAGATTTCATGATACAAAGATATGTTTTTGTAAGTCTGCACTACGCGAAATTTGAAAACTCATCTACAGTTCTCCAGTCATTCCAAGGAAGTTATGAAGATAAGTTTCATGCAAATGTTGGCTGTAAAGTTTTGACAGCGATATATTGACGCACTGTCCACCATGCCCCTCGGGCGAAAAATCATCCGTGCCCTCAAGCCAAGAAAAGTACAGAAAACTTTAAGGTCCCTAAACTGATAGCACACATAACTCCGTTACGTGGAGGTAACTTTGGAAGAAGACGAGTAGAAAAAAGAGGAGGACATGAAAAATATAAGAACCTCGGCCGAAGTAAAAAGTATTGAACCAGAAAGAGTAGAATGCTAAGTCCGGAAACGGGGGAGAATATCCTGCGGGGTTTATGGCTGCACCATCAAATATGAAAAAGAGAAAGTTTCCAAACAAGGTCAGCGCAGGCAGTGAAATGCGAGAATTTATATCAATAACGAAATATCAGTTCACGTTGATTTTCCGGGAGATATTTTTGGGAGAACCGGAAGATGAAATTATTTTCGGTAAATAAATTTAAGCATTCTTTATCGTGTGAGTTGCTTGCTTGCCAAGTATATTTTATTTATTAATTTATAGAACAAATTAAAAAAAAATAGATAGATATGTATATTTAATTGTTGGTCTATCTAATGGTAACACGACAAATGTTTTTGCGTTTGTTGGGCTATCATTTTCGAACTTAGGTAAACGACAGAACGGCTTTAACAAATTCACTTCTGTATTATTTGATGTTACGGTGTCTCGAACAAAAGTATAACAACAAAATGTACATAATGTTTACGTTGTTAGCATGTAGTTTTAAGTGATTTAAATAATAAACAGGAACTGTACACCAAATGTACTCAGAATAGTATAACTATAGTAGTGATCCCGATTTCTTGGCGTAGAATAGAAATCAAAGTTTTCAAGCTTTCGCACATCAACCAGATGGCTTTTTCAAGGAAGGTAGACGGCAAACTGCAAACTGTGTGGATCATAGAACACTTCAACAATTTGAACGCGGTGACTTGAATAGACAATAAATGAATGGATACGAATGTAATTATTCATTCACAGAAACAAGGCGTGATATGTTGGTTGGGCACGCGGAAGGGTGGGAGATAAAAGAAGCATAATTTGACGAACTGGTTCCAAATTCGTGGCAATTCTAGAGAGACGCTACCATTACAAGCCTCACTATTGGCAATGATCTTTAAGGTTTCGCGAATGGCAGTATATTTAGGCGTGGAATAGGAAGCTATTTTTTATATCACCCCACATAGGATCAGTGGACTTGAACTTGGCTTCTCTGGATACGACAATGGTTTTTTTCCGTCCCTGGTGTCTCTGTTTTTGTTCGTTGAGTCGAATTCTAAACGAACGCTCGTTCATTCCGGTGTCGTATCGCTTGGAGCCGTCCGGATATTGTAGAATGTTGGCATAAACACCTCCCTTGTTGAGAAGAGAGTCCTTGACATTTCGAAGACCTACCGGCATTTCCGTGAACTGCCGGTAGATCTCAGAAATTTAAAATAAATTCCGCTTTGAAAAGTTTCCGTTTCTAACTTGAGGTTTTTGACGGATTTTCCTTTGATTTAGTTTTTTTTTTTTTTTACGGAAAATTCCGTTTCAGGTTTTCCTGTATTTCGATACCGAGATTTTCCTAAAATTTAGATATTGTCTTTTTGTTTTCAGTCCATTTCGTAGGGTTTTCTTTTGCTGACGTACGAAGCGAAAGGATCCGGCCCTTTTGCCCCTGGTGGAACCGACACCGGGTCGGCTACGATGCTAACGAAGCGCTACCGACTAACCAAGAAAGACGCTTATCATCATATTGTGTTTAAAATGGTAATGAACAATATTCTAAATTGCACGATTTCGAAATGTTTTCGCTATGAATGTGTCTTATATAGTAATCTTATTTTCTGCAGAAGTTTATCAGTTTTCTGAATAAGTTTATAATATCTTTATTTTTTCTGTAGGAAGACATCAAAAATTACGTAACCGCTTTGTTAAGGTAACACTAAACCTGGGCACCAAATAGGATGAAGAGAAGGGAAGAAATATCTGTTGCCACAATATCCTAAATATCATGCGATATGCTATCCACAATATTTGATTTTACTACAGAACTTCAAAATCAGGCCCTCCGGCGGATAATAGAAATTTTAGTTAAGCTTTCTAAAGCAACTTTAATTTCTGTTAACACTTCTCAAAATGGCAATTTTCGATTATTATACGAAAGGAATTGCCGAAATTTTCTGAAAATTCAGAATTTTCCGTTAGCACCTCTTTAAAACGGCAATTTTCCATTAACATACTAAAGAAATTGCGTAAAGTTTCCAGAAAGTCAGAATTGTCCGTTAACACCTCTTAAAAGAGCAATTTTCCTTTAACATACTGAAGGAATTGCGGAAAGTTTCTGAAAATTCAGATTTCCTGTTACTTTTTAAAAACGAAACTTCCGTTTTTATACGAAAGATATTGCGGAAAGTTTCTGAAAATTCAGAATTTTTCGTTATTCGCCGGAAAAGGATGAACAGGAGTATTTCTGTCAATTCATGTATGGGAAATTCCTGAAATTTAGTTTTTTTCATTTATTTCACGTAGAAGGTTGAATCAGAAATATCCTTCGTTAAGTCACGAAAGTAATCATGGAAAACGTCTCGTGAATTTCAGGAGATGTTTAACAGTGTAGCTAATCCTTAATCTTCTGAAATAGCTTCGTGGCACAAAAATCATACTTTACGTAGGTAAATCAAACAGTAAAGGCAATGTGAAAAATACATGGCAACCGCAACGGATATAAGCTGATGCAATACAATGCGTTCGCAATAGCTTATGGGTAGTTCGAAAATGCACAACGCTGCGCTCTGCATTTATCTAGTTGAAGCGAAGGTCAAATAAACATGATCGCTCCACTGAGGGATTGCACCTTGGTGAACAACGCGCCAAAGTGAGACTTCTTTGGTCAGAGAGAATGAAACCAGCCGAAACTCACCGAAGGCCCAGTACGGAAGTGAAACAGCATGATTCAAAGAAAGTTTATGAATGGATAGAAAGGTTTTAGTATGAAGACCAATTTTAACTGACGAAGCTCCGTTTTTTTTGTTTTTGTTTTTTTTTATTGGAGGTTTAACGACCATCGTGAGCAACTCAATGGGCTATAAGCAGTCGCCCGTCCCTAATTTAGGGTCACTGGTTCCAGGGAAGGGAGAGAGCCAGTGCCGTAAGACAAACACAACATCCATGCCTCACCGGGATTCGAACCCAGACCCCGTTCGGACGAATGATCAGAGGTCATCGCTTAGACCACTGCGCCACCGGGACGGCAACTCTTCCGTTTCGTCAGCCATCAAAATTGCGCACCCAAGCCCAAATCGACAGGGCGATTGGCTTGATTAGCAAAGATCGACGGATTACGTTGTCCGCTGTTGCTGAACAGTTGGATATCGGCTATGGATCCGCACATGTCATATTAAATGATAACTTAGGACTTGGATGAGGATCTAGACATAGGATTTGGATGTAGACATATACTTAGGATTTGGATTAAGACATTGAATGAAAACTTGGATGAGGACATTTTAAATGAGGACTTGGATGAGGATCTACACATAGGATTTCGATGTAGACATATACTTAGGACTTGGATGAGGATCTACACATAGGATTTCGATGTAGACATATACTTAGGACTTGGATGAGGATCTACACATAGGATTTCGATGTAGACATATACTTAGGACTTTGATGAGGACATATTAAATGAGAACTTGGATGAGGCCATGTTATATTGAATGATGACTTGGATGAGGATCTAGACATAGGACTTGGATGTAGACATATTGAATGAGGACTTGGATGAGGCCATGTTACATTGAATGAGGACTTGGATGAGGATCTAGACATAGGACTTGGATGAGGATCTAGACATAGGACTTGGATGTAGACATATACTTAGGACTTGGATGAGGACATATTGAATGTGGACTTGGATGAGGCCATGTTATATTGAATGAGGACTTGGATGAGGATCTAGACATAGGACTTGGATGTAGACCTATACTTAGGACTTGGATGAGGACATATTGAATGAGGATTTGGATGAGGCCATGTTATATTGAATGAGGACTTGGATGAGGATCTAGACATAGGACTTGGATGAGGACATATTCAATGAGAACTTGGATGAGGCCATGTTATATGGAGTGAGGACTTGGACGAGAATCTAGACATAGGACTTGGATTTAGACCTATACTTAGGACTTGAATGAGGACATATTGAATGAGGACTTGGATGAGGATCTAGACATATGATTTGGATGTAGACATATACTTAGGACTTGGATGAGGACATATTGAATGAGGACTTGGATGAGGCCATGATATATTGAATGAGGACTTGGATGAGGATCTAGACATAGGACTTGGATGTAGACATATACTTAGGACTTGGATGTAGACATATTAAATGAGGACTTGGATGAGGCCATGTTACATTGAATGAGGACTTGGATGAGGATCTAGACATAGGACTTGGATGAGGATCTAGACATAGGACTTGGATGTAGACATATACTTAGGACTTGGATGAGGACATATTGAATGTGGACTTGGATGAGGCCATGTTATATTGAATGAGGACTTGGATGAGGATCTAGACATAGGACTTGGATGTAGACCTATACTTAGGACTTGGATGAGGACATATTGAATGAGGATTTGGATGAGGCCATGTTATATTGAATGAGGACTTGGATGAGGATCTAGACATAGGGCTTGGATGAGGACATATTGAATGAGGACTTGGATGAGGCCATGTTATATTGAGTGAGGACTTGGATGAGAATCTAGACATAGGACTTGGATGAGAATCTAGACATAGGACTTGGATGTAGACATATACTTAGGACTTGGATGAGGACATATTGAATGAGGACTTGGATGAGGCCATGTTATATTGAATGAGGACTTGGATGAGGATCTAGACATAAGACTTGGATGTAGACCTATACTTAGGACTTGAATGAGGACATATTGAATGAGGATTTGGATGAGGCCATGTTACATTGAATGAGGACTTGGATGAGGATCTAGACATAGGACTTGGATGAGGACATATTGAATGAGGATTTGGATGAGGCCATGTTGTATTGAATGAGGACTTGGATGAGGATCTAGACATAGGACTTGGATGTAGACATATACTTAGGACTTGGATGAGTTCATATTAAATGAGGACTTGGATGAGGCCATGTTATATTGAGTGAGGACTTGGATGAGGATCTAGACATAGGACTTGGATGTATACATATACTTAGGACTTGGATGAGGACATATTGAATGAGGACTTGGATGAGGACATATTGAATGAGGACTTTGATGAGGACATATTGAATGAGGACTTGGATGAGGCCATGTTATATTGAATGAGGACTTGGATGAGGATCTAGACATAGGACTTGGATGTAGACCTATACTTAGGACTTGAATGAGGATATATTGAATGAGGACTTGGATGAGGCCATGTTATATTGAATGACTTGGACGAGAATCTAGACATAGGACTTGGATGTACATATACTTAGGACTTGGATGAGGCCATGTTATATTGACTGAGGACTTGTATGAGGATCTGGACATAGGACTTGGATGAGGCCATGTTATATTGAGTGAGGACTTGGATGAGGATCTAGACATAGAACTTGGATGAGGCCATGTTATATTGAGTGAGGACTTGGATGAGGATCTAGACATAGGACTTGGATGTAGACATAAACTTAGGACTTGGATAAGGACATATTGAATGAGGACTTGGATGAGGCCATGTTATATTGAGTGAGGACTTAGATGAGGATCTGGACATAGGACTTGGATGAGGCCATGTTATATTGAGTGAGGACTTGGATGAGGATCTAGACATGAGGACTTGGATGAGGCCATGTTATATTGAGTGAGGACTTTGATGAGGATCTAGACATAGGACTTGGATGTAGACATATACTTACGACTTGGATGAGGATCTAGACATAGGACTTGGATGTAGACATATACTTACGACTTGGATGAGGATCTAGACATAGGACTTGGATGTAGACATATACTTACGACTTGGATGAGGATCTAGACATGAGGACTTGGATGTAGACATATACTTAGGACTTGGATGAGGACATATTGAATGAGGACTTGGATGAGGCCATGTTATATTGAATGAGGACTTGGATGCGGCCATGTTATATTGAATGAGGACTTGGATGAGGATCTAGACATAAGACTTGGATGTAGACCTATTCTTAGGACTTGAATGAGGACATATTGAATGAGGATTTGGATGAGGCCATGTTATATTGAATGAGGACTTGGATGAGGATCTAGACATAGGACTTGGATGAGGACATATTGAATGAGGATTTGGATGAGGCCATGTTATATTGAATGAGGACTTGGATGAGGATCTAGACATAGGACTTGGATGTAGACATATACTTAGGACTTGGATGAGTTCATATTAAATGAGGACTTGGATGAGTTCATATTAAATGAGGACTTGGATGAGGCCATGTTATATTGAGTGAGGACTTGGATGAGGATCTAGACATAGGACTTGGATGTAGACCTATACTTAGGACTTGAATGAGGACATATTGAATGAGGACTTGGATGAGGCCATATTATATTGAATGAGGACTTGGACGAGAATCTAGACACAGGACTTGGATGTACATATACTTAGGACTTGGATGAGGCCATGTTATATTGAGTGAGGACTTGTATGAGGATATGGACATAGGACTTGGATGCGGCCATGTTATATTGAGTGAGGACTTGGATGAGGATCTAGACATAGAACTTGGATGTAGACATATACTTAGGACTTGGATGAGGACATATTGAATGAGGACTTGGATGAGGCCATGTTATATTGAGTGAGGACTTGGATGAGGATCTGAACATATGACTTGGATGAGGCCATGTTATATTGAGTAAGGACTGGGATGAGGATCTGAACATAGGACTTGGATGAGGCCATGTTATATTGAGTGAGGACTTGGATGAGGATCTAGACATAGGACTTGGATGAGGATCTAGACATAGGACTTGGATGAGGATCTAGACATAGGACTTGGATGAGGATCTAGACATAGGACTTGGATGTAGACATAAACTTAGGACTTGGATGAGGACATATTGAATGAGGACTTGGATGAGGCCATGTTAAATTGAATGAGGACTTGGATGAGGATCTAGACATAGGACTTGGATGTAGACATATATTTAGGACTTGGATGAGGACATATTGAATGAGGACTTGGATGAGGCCATGTTATATTGAGTGAGGACTTAGATGAGGATCTGGACATAGGACTTGGATGAGGTCATGTTATATTGAGTGAGGACTTGGATGAGGATCTAGACATAGGACTTGGATGTAGACATATACTTACGACTTGGATGAGGATCTAGACATAGGACTTGGATGTAGACATATACTTAGGACTTGGATGAGGACATATTGAATGAGGACTTGGATGAGGCCATGTTATATTGAGTGAGGACTCGGATGAGGATCTGGACATAGGACTTGGATGAGGCCATGTTATATTGAGTGAGGACTTGGATGAGGATCTAGACATAGGACTTGGATGTAGACATAAACTTAGGACTTGGATGAGGACATATTGAATAAGGACTTGGATGAGGCCATGTTATATTGAATGAGGACTTGGATGAGGATCTAGACATAGGACTTGGATGTAGACATATATTTAGGACTTGGATGAGGACATATTGAATGAGGACTTGGATGAGGCCATGTTATATTGAGTAAGGACTTAGATGAGGATCTGGACATAGGACTTGGATGAGGCCATGTTATATTGAGTGAGGACTTGGATGAGGATCTAGACATAGGACTTGGATGTAGACATATACTTACGAATTGGATGAGGATCTAGACATAGGACTTGGATGTAGACATACACTTAGGACTTGGATGAGGACATATTGAATGAGGACTTGGATGAGGCCATGTTATATTGAATGAGGACTTGGATGAGGCCATGTTATATTGAATGAGGACTTGGATGAGGATCTAGACATAAGACTTGGATGTAGACCTATTCTTAGGACTTGAATGAGGACATATTGAATGAGGATTTGGATGAGGCCATGTTATATTGAATGAGGACTTGGATGAGGATCTAGACATAGGACTTGGATGAGGACATATTGAATGAGGATTTGGATGAGGCCATGTTGTATTGAATGAGGACTTGGATGAGGATCTAGACATAGGACTTGGATGTAGACATATACTTAGGACTTGGATGAGTTCATATTAAATGAGGATTTGGATGAGTTCATATTAAATGAGGACTTAGATGAGGCCATGTTATATTGAGTGAGGGCTTGGATGAGGATCTAGACATAGGACTTGGATGTATACATATACTTAGGACTTGGATGAGGACATATTGAATGAGGACTTGGATGAGGACATATTGAATGAGGACTTTGATGAGGACATATTGAATGAGGACTTGGATGAGGCCATGTTATATTGAATGAGGACTTGGATGAGGATCTAGACATATGATTTGGATGTAGACCTATACTTAGGACTTGAATGAGGACATATTGAATGAGGACTTGGATGAGGCCATGTTATATTGAATGAGGACTTGGACGAGAATCTAGACATAGGACTTGGATGTACATATACGTAGGACTTGGATGAGGACATATTGAATGAGGACTTGGATGAGGCCATGTTATATTGAGTGAGGACTTGTATGAGGATCTGGACATAGGACTTGGATGAGGCCACGTTATATTGAGTGAGGACTTGGATGAGGATCTAGACATAGAACTTGGATGTAGACATATACTTAGGACTTGGATGAGGACATATTGAATGAGGACTTGGATGAGGCCATGTTATATTGAATGAGGACTTGGATGAGGCCATGTTTTATTGAATGAGGTCTTGGATGAGGATCTAGACATAGGACTTGGATGTAGACATATACTTAGGACTTGGATGAGGACATTGAATGAGGACTTGGATGAAGCCATGTTATATCGAGTGAGGACTTGGATGAGGATCTGAACATAGGACTTGGATGAGGCCATGTTATATTGAGTGAGGACGTTGATGAGGATCTAGACATAGGACTTGGATGAGGCCATGTTATATTGAGTGAGGACTTGGATGAGGATCTGAACATAGGACTTGGATGAGGCCATGTTATATTGAGTGAGGACTTGGATGAGGATCTAGACATAGGACTTGGATGAGGATCTAGACACAGGACTTGGATGTAGACATAAACTTAGGACTTGGATGAGGACATATTGAATGAGGACTTGGATGAGGCCATGTTATATTGAATGAGGACTTGGATGAGGATCTAGAAATAGGACTTGGATGTAGACATATATTTAGGACTTGGATGAGGACATATTGAATGAGGACTTGGATGAGGCCATGTTATATTGAGTGAGGACTTAGATGAGGATCTGGACATAGGACTTGGATGAGGCCATGTTATATTGAGTGAGGACTTGGATGAGGATCTAGACATAGGACTTGGATGTAGACATATACTTACGACTTGGATGAGGATCTAGACATAGGACTTGGATGTAGACATATACTTAGGACTTGGATGAGGACATATTGAATGAGGACTTGGATGAGGCCATGTTATATTGAGTGAGGACTTGGATGAGGATCTGGACATAGGACTTGGATGAGGCCATGTTATATTGAGTGAGGACTTGGATGTAGACATATACTTAGGACTTGGATGAGGACATATTGAATGAGGACTTGGATGAGGCCATGTTATATTGAATGAGGACTTGGGGTATCAAACAATTTGCGCACGATGAGTACTCAAAAAGTTTACTGATTTGCAAAAAAAAAACCAGCGCGTGGATGTTGAGACCCAATTTCTGAAATATTATGCAGAAGATCCGAGAGTTTTGGAGCGGATTGTCCCCAATAACGAGACATGGGTTCATAACTGAACTGGAAAGCAAGGGACAAAACGTACGGTTTAAACAGTCTTCTCCAGTAAAGAAGAAATTAAAACACGTCAGCCCTCCGCCAAGAAAATGATGCTGATCTTCTTTTGGGACCTGAAGCGCCTTATCCTGGCGCATTTTCAGGAACACTGAGCAGTGAAACGTACTGTGCTATACTTTAAGAGAAACTGAAACCTGCAATTAGCAGTAAATGATGAACAATGCTGTCAAAAACAGTCTTGCTGCACTATGAAATTGCACGTCCTGATGTAGAGGCCGCAACGGTGAACGCAATGCAGTTACAACTCCAGTTTGAACGTCTTCTACATCCCCCTTGAGGCCGTGATCTGGCGCCTTGCGAGAATCACGTCTTGTGTCCACCTGCTCTCCGAGGGATAACCACGTCCGTTTGGGAAATCGAGGCACCCGCTTTCGTACCTGCCACAATCTATCCTTCCCCAAAGTCCGATAAATTTTTCAGTTTACCCATCACGCTCCGAATTTTACAACCTACTGCTCCACTGACATCTTATATATGTTACGTCTGTCTACTAAGCACGCCTTCTCGGGAATCACATGGTCTACGGCCCCATCCACTTTTGATAGGGGAAGTTATAATTCAGTGATCACTCGGTGATCATGCAACGAATCGGTGCTGTATTTCCTTTACTAAATCATGATAAGATATACATGTTATGTACTTGTAAACACAAAAACCTATACATTCAGAAATTGTGACGTGATGCGGAATTTGTATTACGATTTCCGATATCTACGCATACACCTTGACTGAGGACAGCCAAAATGTTGCTGTAGGTGAAAAATGACACTCAAAACATGCATATAGCGTACTAAATCCCTTTATTTTTGTGGTGTAATAAGCACAATGATTCCCACTAGGAGGGTTGTTCAGTGCAATGGTAGACATAAAAGTGCAGTTTAATGTCTACAATTATAATAATTGTGTTATAATATTTATAATATTATAATTTATAATGTTCGCAATTATAATTTTTTTTATGGTATGTCATTGCACATCAGTCACTAGCATTTTTACACTATGTCTACCATTGCCTTGAAAAACCTCCCAGTGGAGTGCGAAAGCTTGGCGAATCTTTGTGTTGACTACACCACGAAAATAAACTGATTTAATACGCTGTATGCGCTTCTTAGGTATTCACAGTCTGGCGTATTGAAAATAACGTAAAAAATCATGTTGGCTAACACAATTTGCGCTTACCCTTGATTCCTTTTTGACTTCTGCGTAAAGAAGGAACACGCTTTTAATTCTCTCAATTATAATTTATTGTATGTCATAGTTCAGTCACTAGAAAATTTTTAACAATTTTTTTTTTAAATCCTGATGTGATACTAGGAGAAAAACAAATTATCTTGTGTTCCTTACACCAAAGCGATAGTAGTGCAAGGAAATGAAGATTAAAATGTTGCCCTTCCGTTAAACTATACATATTTGCCATGGTGAATTTCCATGAAGTTATGTACCGAGCTGCTTTTCAAGAATATTTTTGCTTCATGCGGGTATTCGGATCGTTAACCCTTTCGACAGAAATGAAGGTAAAATACTGACATTTTCATGAAAAAAATGTAACAGCTGCTGAGAAACGTTGCAACTTCGATTCTCGGTTTAAAGGTCTTCTAGATCGCATCGTTGGGAAAGTTTTTCGACCATACGTCCTTTTGAAACTCAGGTGCTTCGGAAAGGACTAGGAAGCTGAAATTTGGCACGCAGATAGCACTATCGATCCAAGACCGGGGAAAAATCGAAATTTGAATTACCGCCTTGGAAGGGTTCCTGGAGTGGAACGCTTTGAGAGTGATTGTAAGCAACTATAAGGTTGACACTCGGGGATTCAAGAAATACGCAAACCTATCACTTCAAGGAAAACATTATATTTGGGCTTTACTTCCGTGGTGCAGGCTCGATATTAGGATTTCAAAATAAATCATTCTGCTTGTATCTCAAATTCTTCTCCTCTTTCTCTAATGAGCGAAGGCACATTTTAATTTCAAATGCAGACATCGAAAACTTAGATAGCATAGCTTTTTATTAAATTTATAGAACTGCGCTTACAGTTTGGTAATATTTAAAAAAATCGTGGCGTTAGTGTCCAACTTTTCCTTTCTCCTAGTCATGCATTTTTGATTTGCCTCGCCTTTAGAGGTGAGGCAGACGAAAAAATATCCCTTTTCTTGATAAGTTAAAAGATTGAATAAACAAGAAAAATGGCACTGAATTTTCGGGTGTAATAAGCACTTCTTTTGAATCTGTTCAGATGCAAATTAAATTGATCAAAACTATTCAAAATCAATGGAACCGGTATGGAAAACACAACAGTATCTGACGGAAGAAAGAAGTTTTTCAATTGGGTTTTTAATCCCTCAGATATTGCTGTAAACGGAATCGTGAGCTTACGCCCTCTGGTTGCAGACTTGTGCGTTAAGAAAAACATGAATTTATATGAGAAACATTTCGCATAGGAAACACTCTCCAACACTGAAAGATTTTTTTTTAAATCGGACTCTTTGAAACAGATATACAGACAAAAATAAAATGTGACTTTCGTGCTCTGGTTGGAAAACCATGCATTATTTTAGGAAGAAAGTATTCTGATAAGGTTTTTCAATATGAGCGGTATCGGTCTAAGAAAATAAAAGAAATTTAGTCGAGTTTTCAGGAGCACAGATTTTGCTACAAATACATCAGAAGCAGAAATTAACATTTATACCCCCTGGTGGCAAAACCATTCTTTACCAAACATTAGAAATTATATGAAAAAATATTTTCCATAAAGTGTTGTATGCGATACAGAAAGAATTTTTCAAATCGGATTTTAGGAGCAGAAATAACGCAGAAAAGGCGATTTACCTCTGTGCCCCGTAGCGGAAAGTCTATGATTTACTTGAAAATTTTGAATTTAAAGGAAACACATTTTGCAACGGAAACACTATCCAACAAAGAACGAATTTTTCAAATCGGACTCCTAGAAGTAGAGATATTGACAAAAATAAGATATACATCTGCGCCCCCTAGTGTAGAAACCATGCATTATTTTAAGAAGAAAATGTTTCTAAAATGTTTGTCGACATTAGTAGTATCGATCTACAAAAGACGTTTTTTTTCAATCGAGAATTTAGAAGCTCATATTTTGTTGCAAATACACCTGAAGCGGAAATTAAGACTTACGCCCCCGGTGGCCAAACCATTTTTTAAAAAAAATTAGAAATTATGTGCAAACGATTTCCCATCAGGAGCTGTATCCGCTGCAGAAGGATTTTTTTCAAATCGGAGATTTAGAAGCAGAGATATAGTGGAGGGGGGACGACGCAATTAACCTTTACGCCCCCTAGCGGAAAGTCTATGAATTACTTGAAAATTTTGAAATTATATGAAAAACATGACATACTGAAAACACTATTCAACAAAGAAGGAATTTTTCCAATCAGACTCCTAGAAGTAGAGATATTGACAAAAATAAGATATACATCTACGCCCCCTGGCGAGAAACTATGGAATAACTTAAGAATAAAATATTCCGAAAACGTTTATCGATGTGAGTGGCATGAGTCCACGAAAGAAATTTTTCAATCGATATTTTAGAAGCTCAGATTTTATGGCAAATACAAAACAAAAATTAACACTTACGCCCCTCGTGGCCAAAGTCTTATTTACCAAAAAATTGAAATTATATGGTAAAAGTTTGCCATCAGGAGCTGTATCCGCCGAAGAAAAAAAAATTCAAATCGGAGTTTTAGAAGAAGAGTTATCGGGAAAATTTTAATTTAGTTTTACGCCCCTTAGCGTAAAATCTACGCGTAATTTGAAAAAGTAACTATATCTAATATACTCTTCTGCATAAATGGAATCGAAAAATAAAATAATTTTTTCAATCGGATGTTTAGAATCAAATATGTGGAATTAACGTATTTTTGAATTCGACATCACCTGCTTTTACGCCCTCTAGCGGCGAAATTGTACATCATAAAAAAAAACGAAATAAAGGATCATTCGCATATTTTAAGCTTCCCAATGCAAAAATAATTTTTCAAATCGGACTAACAGTTGCAGAGATATCACATCTACAGGCGGACGGATGGACAAACCGATAACATAAGCACGATCTTTTTATTACAAAAGACGTGCTAATAAAAACAGCAAAATATTTCACCTAAAAGGTTCCTTTTATTAACCAGAAATTCGTAAACGGAAATATTTTTTTGAAAAATTGTTTCGGTAACAAGAGCTATGAACATTTCCCAATCATCACAACAGTAGGTGACCCCTCAAATACATAGCCATGATAAAGCAAACAGTTTTGTACAGGTAATAGATGGATATTAGGACAAATGCATCATACATTAGTGTTTGTGATTGAAATATCATGAAAGATTGTTACTATTCAGCTTGAAACCTACAGTTTATGTACAAAAAGATGGGGCACGCAAATGATTCAAATGTCAGGGAAAATGCGCATGCGGTTTTGGAGCATCTCCCTCTGAAATGTTCGGTCTTGGGTACAAAGAGCTGGCTCAAACAAGATGTTACAATCAATGAAGAGCCGACATTGAGTCTAAAGGGTGTTTCTTGTTTACGCTTTCCAACCGTAGGTTGAAGAAGCGTATATGCTCCAGCTTTGTCCGTCCGTCAGACCGCATGATAACTCACGTAAAAATCATTCGATTTCGATGAAATTTTAGTACGTGTTAGGGGACCACCTGGGTACGAAACCCATTGAAAATGGGGTTAATGAGGTCAAAGGTCACGACATAGAAGCGGGATTTATTGCATTGCCGTTATGCGTCATTATGTGCGTAAATATGGTTCGATTTCAATGAAATTTTCGTATGTGGTAAGGGACCACATGGGGACAAATTCTATTGAAAATGGGCAAACTGGGGTGAAAAGTCCCAAAATAAGAGCGTAATCCATTCCATTGTTCTTATGCGTCATAACTTGCGTAAATATGGTTCAATTTCATTGAAATTTTAGTATGTTGTAAAGGACTACCTGGGGACGAACCCTATTGAAAATGGGTTTAATGGGATCAAAGGTCACGACATAGGAGTGGGATCCATTCCATTGCTCTTATGCGTCATAACTTGCGTATAAATGGTTCGTGAAATTTTAGTATGTAGTAGGGGACCATCTGGGGACGAACCCAATTGAAAATAGGAGAAATGGGGTCAAAGGTCAGGACATAGTATCGAGATCCATTCCATTGCCCTTATGCGTTATAACTTAGGTAAAAATGCTTCGATTGAGACAAAACTTTATCTTGTTGTTCCGGAGGTATACTTAACCGGTTCTGTTGAATATTATCGAAATGGGGTCAAAGATCAGGTCATATGAGAGAGATTTATTCTACAGCCATTATCCTCATAACTTGAGTAACGATTTCTGGTATGTTGGAAAGCGTATCATAATCAATGCATTGCATGATTTTACTAACTTGTGTTTCACTATGCACCTTCGCCGAAGAAAGTCGCATTATGAACACGTGGCAGACTTTGAGGGAGGAAGGATTGTTAGGATCAGAGAAGCTAAATTGTCCTACCGC
Organism: Macrothele yani; assembly: GCA_039090855.1. NCBI lineage: Eukaryota > Metazoa > Arthropoda > Arachnida > Araneae > Macrothelidae > Macrothele > Macrothele yani. Next base: position 18,059,788 of record CM077030.1, read on the forward strand.
GAAATTGCCAGTAAAGTGATATGAACGGGCAGATGGACAGATAAAACTCGGAAGTACAGAAGTGCAGAAAATGGACCGCAAAATCGCGGGACTGCATTTGATGATCTACACCGATACCTCATGATAGTGACCGATAGCACAGCGACATTAACGGTGTTAGCACAACAGTAGAGTGCTGTCACAGGTCTCCATAGCTGCCTGAAATAGTCTGTTTAACAAAGGACTGGTCGTTATCAGCCCATTCCTGCGTATTCCTTTGACAATCAATCACAGACGTCTCAGGCTGCAATGAAACCTCGAACATAGACATTTCTGCGCTGACTTGCAACAGCTCGTGTTTCTTGACGAGTCACTATTCAGCTTGATGTACCATGATAATCTCACACGTGTTCAAAAACATCGCGGTGAAAGGTACCTTTTAACGTACATTTTGCAGCGTCATACTGGCCCAACGTCAAGCCAAAACACACACAAACACTATCTCTACACGGTAACCCATATGCTATACTCAGTGTACGCATACGGTTAAAGAATTTAATAGTTAAAATGCTTCCTACAATTAAAATATAATATTATTAAAACGAGATATTTCTCAAAGGCGCTCCTTGCATCATTAGGTTACAAACAAGACTGAGAATCGTTCAAAAGCATCTATAATCATTCGGTGTTACGACGTATCCAATGGCAGTGCACATTCATTGGGTGCGCAGAACCACATTTATGTAACAACGGCGCGGAAATTCACGACGGGGAGGGGGCAAACCAACACCAAGCGTCATGATTTGTGGCGTTATTGGGTTCACTTCGCCTGATACAAGTTGAGGGAACGCTCAACAGCTAGCAATACATCAAGGATATTTCAGAGGCAGAGGTGATACAATTCTTTCAGTGTTTCCCTGGAGCTATATTTCAGCAGAACAATGCTGGTCCCCCCCATGAGGCCAGGAATGTCCAAAACCTCTTGCATATCACTGCAGATGCCGCTTTTTCCCTGGCCTGCACGATCGCGTGATATGTCCCTAATCGAACATGTCTGGAATACGGTAGCTAAGCGCCTGGCCAGTCAGGCGCCTCCGCTGGTCAACATAAATGGGTTCTGGTCTCGCATTGATGCAACATGGCAGGCTATTCCGTAGGACTATATCGAAAACCTCTTCCATTCAACGCCCCATCGTGTGGAGGATGTTTTTTTATTCGAGGTGGCTTTACACGATACTGAGTTTTCAGCAAAAAAATCTACATATTAAAGCTCTACAAATGTAATCAGTTATCTCTAGTAACGTGAGGAATCTGTGATATAAATTTCATTTGAATCGCGCGATTCTTTCTTGGTTCTGCAATATTCACAAACGTAGTGTATTTTGCTGGAGAAAAATGATCAAATGATCATATGTAGAGGATTTTTAGGAAGGGAGTGTCTGACCTCAGGTCTTAAACAACCCTTAGAAATAGGAAGCTAGGAGATTCGGGCTAGAGTGCCCGATAGGAAAGTGACACGGAAACGAGGTAGAAAGGGGGAGGAAGACGCCCTTATTAATTACCGGGGGGGGGGCAATACCCGGGATCCGACGGCTTAACGTGCCCATCCGACACACGGCGGATATTTAGTGGATCGAGCGTTCGTACCTGCCTGGGATCGAACCAGAGGTCCTTTCCGTGGCAGTCAAGAATGTTGCCCACTAGGCCACCCGCGGTCCTTGCTGGAGAAATTCAATTCCAAGAAAATATATTCTCAACTTTTATTAGATTAAACTGATGTCCTTACAAGAATTACTCCACCCACATCTCTCTCCTTTCTATTGAATAAAGAATCAACTGAATATCAAGTGCAATTCTGATGCATGACATTTTTTCTATTGAGGGTTTAACGACCTAAACAACTCGGAAGGCTATAAGTAGTCTCCTATCTCTAATTTAGGCCCACTGGTGCCAGGAAAGAAGGAGAGTCAGTGCCGTAAGACGAGCACAACACCCATGTTTCGCTGGATTCGAACCCGCACCTACTGGGACGAACGATCGGCAGAGCACATAAACTGATAACTTTTGAATAAGATGAAATTAAAAATCGAACGATTGACTGATAGCAAAAGTGCAAAACGATTTATTCCCTGGAATGGGACAACACGATTGGCTGCCTGGAGAAGGGCACACTGTGACGTGTACATTCTACTTCAATCACATACTAGAGTTTCGTTCAGTCAAGGAAATGCGGCGTAGAAAAGTACGATGAGACGCGTTATCGTTTCATGAAAACGCACTGAGATACACCTTCCAAATTCTAAAGACTGCCATACAGACAAAGATTTGAGTTGCTTCATCACCCACCCTATTCTCCAGAGCTCATACATAGTGAATTTTATATGTTCCCCAAACTCAAAGGAAACATCCGTGGAAAACAATTTCTTCTACTCTCAGGTGGCAGCAGCTGTGTGTGCTGGGTTGGAATGCAAAGAGAGATTTTCTTTCCCTATAGGGTTTACAGAACTAGAGCACAATGTAAATGTATTCGGTGTCAAACATATTTTTTTTTAAACTGACTTTTAGAAGCAGAAATGTCGAGGAAAATATTTTTTGATTTAAGGGTTAATGCCCATCGTGGGCAACTCAATGGTCTATAAGTAATCACCTGTCCCTAATTTAGGGTCACTGGTTCCAGGGAAAGGAGAGGGCCAGTGCTGTAAAGCAAACAACATCCATGCCTCACCGGGATTCGAACTCGGACCCATCTCGGACGAATGGTCATAAGCCAGCGCTCAGACCACTGCCCCAACCAGGTGGCAAAAATAAACAGATTAAAAATTTAGAAATGGGCCGGAAGAAACTTATTTCTATGTGTAAATTTGTGCCGTATTTTTCCCATTTGTACTCTCAGGGAGTCAGCAGATGGCAAATGAAACCTTAGGTATCCCAGCCCAGCCGTTTTCAAAACTTTTGTGACACTGGTTAGCAGGGCAGTCTGTCGTTGTTTTCCCTTAGCATATACTCAGTTCAATGTCGCTGATAAATACTCTTTCATACTTATTATGGAGTTTAAAAAAGCGAAAGATTTTCGCGAAAAAATTACTTCCGGATAATATATGCTTGTTGACAATGTAAAGCAGAAGGGTCGGGACTCTTAATTCTGGATATTTCGTACTTTTCGAATTACCCCCCCCCCCCTCTTCCCTTATCCCCAAAGATATTCCGGGTCCGGCGGTAGGTAATGAAAATTTGAAAGGCATGGAAATAGTCGCTTACATGCAATATGTTTGAGTATACAAGCCCCCACCCCTCCTCACACGCAACGTGACTTATACAGAGTCACAGAAATATTCCGAATTAGCATTTATTGTAATAGAATAGGTGTAGCAATTAAGAAAACGAAAACTCTTCAGAAGTCGAATGACCGAGTGCACCAGGTGTCAAATTCGTGATTTAGTAATTGTTGAAATTTTACGGGCCGGGCTTTAATTAAAAAATTTGAAACGGGCAGAGCTTTTAGTAATGCATGGAATGAAAATCTAAACATATAGACTACTCGACAGAAGTAACACAACTTTTCATTAAGAAGCCATCATGAAGTCCACGCATGCGTGCGTTACGCAAATACATGTTGATGCCTTCATAAAACAGCTCCCAGTTTTCTTGATGATTTAAAACAAATGAGAGGAAAGCGTAAAATTATCGATGCGAAATATTCTTCTTGTGTGGTAAAAGCAATTCTTCAGGAATCCTTAAGGGATATATATGTTCAATGTCGAAGTACGCAACATACTTCAAACTACAAAAGCATTGCATTGCCGCGTGTGTATGTGCAAGTACAGCATAGAATGACTATCGTGCTTTTGATGGGAATGTCTTCAGCTGATTCAAAACAGTATGATCTAAGTAAGTGCTTCAGACCCTACGGACAAGAGTAACTCACATAATAAGTTGAAACTAGAAAGTTTAACTTTCCCGACAGTGACGATTTTTTATCTTTTGGGGGAAAATTCTTTTACCCGTTTAGCATGCTCATATTTCAAAAGTTCATTAAATTTATATATGTGAGTTCTGTTGTTACGCTGTCTGCCCAGACGTCAAGTTAAGATTATCTTTTACAACCAGTCACTTTTCGCACATTTAAATAAGCTCATGAAGATTTTTCTATCCTTCTTTTATAACATCTTTCCTTCACTCTTAAAATCTGTTAAACCAAAGAAGATTCATTGGGGCATAAGGAAGGTATCCGTTTTCACTGGCATCAAAATAATGCCCCTGAAACTTTAGATATAATGAACTAGTCTCTTGAGAACGCATACTTAAGTATACATCACCGCCTCAGTGGTGCATCTGACCATTTGTATGAGTGAGACAGAGTTCAAGTCGGGGATGTGGCATATAGGTGGTGTGTTGTCTTACGGTGCTGGATCTCTTCCGTACCTAGAGAACAAGTGGCTTCATATAAGAGGCGAGTGATCCCAGGTATCACAGCCTTGGAATTTAACGTACGCTTAACATTGAGCCACTGTCTTGTCTTCCTAACAGACAGTGGCTCAGTGTTGGACCTAAATTAAATTGCAAGGCTGTGCTACGTGGGATTGTTTATAGCCCTTCGAGCTGCTCACATTGGTAAAAAGGGATCTCGTGAAATACCCCACATGTTACAAGTGACAAACCTTAGAGGACGAAACAGAACTGCATGAAAGGACGATGGTATTGTTTGTTCTTTATCTAATGAATGCATGCTTCCCGTGTCCTTTATTTTTTGTGGGTCTAACTACCAGCTTGAAGGATACAAATAGCTGCCGCTTCCTAAATAAGGGTCACTTCATCCGGGGTTGGGACACAGTCAACGCCATCCTGCTACCTAAGACCAATCACGCTATCGCATAAGAATAAGTCACTTTCCGCCATGAACTTTTGAAAATGATTTTATTTCCATCAGTAAGATTGGTTCCCGCCGGTGAGGCAATAGTTATCCGCAATATATTTATAAAATACATTACAAAAGGAATAGGGTCCTTTCAAATGCCACCAGGGTAAGCGTGTTGTCTGGGACTATATTGTGACCAGTAATCCGAGACTGGGTCGGGCTAAAGTTCGTCTCATTCGTGAAGTCAGTCTCATCCGAGACTGGCTCCGGCTGAAGTCAGTCTCATCCGAAACTGGCTCCCGCTGAAGTCAGTCTCATCCGATATTGTGTGAAAACACAAGTTTGTCCGCGATGGACATCGAACTCGTGTCTCCTCACTCCGAAGTAAGTGGCTCTCACAACTGAGCTACGCGTACCGAATGTATCGCTGCAGATTTGTCGTCCAGACACATGTTTTCACCTCTGTAGTACGTTACAACTGGCTTGGGCTGAAATCACGGATAAAACATGGGTGTTGTGCTTTTGCGATGGCTTTAGTTCTGTCCCCTTTCTGGAATCAGGAGTCCTCAATTTGGAACGGGCGACTGCTCATATCTCTCATAGTTGCTTATGGTGGTCGAAAAAAGAAACCTAAAAGCACATTGTTTTCGTTGTAAAAAAAATAGGCCCTCTTTTGTACGCATGCGGTTCAGAGTTGAATGGTCTTCTTTATAACGTCAAGAAATACTTATTTTCTGAGAGACGATCCACTCATTCTTCTCTTCCTTCAGTTCTTGTGACGTTGCAAATAGGTTGCCTTTAGATATTTCAGAAAGAGCTGGGATTATTTTGATACAGAACCATGACTAATTTTATAAAGTTTGCTTCTCCGTCAATCATACCGGTCTGTCCGCCAAAGCTATGGCGTGTACTTGTTTTACATTTGCATGAGTAGTGGACGTGGAGAACGGGCATCCAGCTTCTTTACGATTCACACTTTGTTAACCACTGTTCACATAGAGTTAGGTGAAAGGCTTCCTTAAATTTCAGCCTGTTACATATTCTGCCAACAAAATATGGATAACTGCTCGTTGTTTTTGTTTGATACTTGTACTGTAGGTAACTGAGAAGCCATGTTAAGCGCACGACAACTAAACTAGGTCCTTCCTATCAAATTCAAACATCCACTACAGTGACAACAGCGATACCAGTAGACACTTGCGTATACAGATCACTGCTCGTTGTTCTAATTGAGTGCCAACGGAAACTGGAGGGACCATGTTAAGGGCAGGACAACGGAACAAGGACCTTCCTATCAAAGTCAAACCTCGACTACAATGACGATAGCGACACCAGTAGATACATGTGTGCACAGAAAAACAGGAATCATTGCTCGTTCTTCTTATTGGTCGCCAATAGATAACTGAGGGGCCATGTTAAGGGCGCTACAACTAAACAAAAAACTTCCTATCAAAGTCAAACCTCCACTACAGTGACGACGATACATCTAGACAATGCGTGAGCAACAAACTACGGATCACTTCTCTTTGTTTTTACTGAGTGCCAAGTGCCAACGAAAAATGGAGACGCCAAAGTTAAGAGTACGATAACGAACAAGGGCATTCATCCCAGCAAAAACACAAGTGCTGGGAAACTTCATCCCAGCTGGCAGTGATGGGTCACTGATGGCGGAAATCTGCCGCTCACTGCCCGGTAGCGGTCCGTTGGTGGCAGCGCTATCATTTGGCGAGCCATTGATGGCCCTGCAGCATCGCCGTGAATTGTGAGCCTCCAACCATGTGACACTAGTGGCCCGTTGCTGGCAACTAATGCAACTCCAACAGCAGGTGGAAGCAACGGGACTGCGCATGCGCAGAAGCAACACTTTGTGTGTCTCTCATGGTACCAGTTAGTTGAAGACGACGCTGTCGCCATCGTGTTATTTTAGTGGATGTTAAGGGAAAAAATCCATATGTAGAGAGGCGAATTAATTTCCTAATGAAATTCCACGTCGACGAAAATATCAGATTAAACCATGAAATACTACATTACAGCCATGAAACACATCCACTCCATTCCCATGAATAACAATTCATGGAATGGAGTGGAATTTTGAAACCGCTTGAAACAAATGTCCTGGAAAAACATTAAAAAAAGCTTGTTGAAAAAAAAAAAAAAAAGATTATACGCTTACAAAATTTATTAATTATTTGAAAGATAAAAAAATGCAACGCTATGTGGATATAATGTTCTCATCCATGGCTTGAATACCCAAAACTGGGAGGAATTCGCTTCAAAAAATAACGAGAAGTAAAATAAAATATCTTTCTTCTTTAAAACAAATGTAGCTTCGGACAACGGAAAGGAAAGATACAACGTTTAAAATGTAACAGAATGTGACATGAATCAGGGTAAATATATATTAATTCAGGAATCGCCTTTCAAGACGACAAGGACAGTACAAAACTTTGGAAAGCGACTTTAAGTTGGTACATTCCTTGAAAATGAGTGAAGTTCCCTTAAGGTAAAAATCGTTAGGTTTAAAAAATAAATTTATGAATTATATGAAACTGACTTTTATGAAAAATACCTCGCAACATTGTAAAATGAAAGAGAACCATTGGATTACACATTCCGCACGAAACAGACAGCTTCAAGCACACGCTCGTGCTTGGCAGCAAATTAGTCCGGTCAATAGAGAGCTCACCTTTCACGCCGACGGCCCTGGTTCGTATCCACCCAGATCCAAACGGGAGTTTTTCCGGTCTGTTGAGAAATTTTCCCCAGCGCAATGCTATAATTCACAAGTTTCGTAAGGGAAGAAAAACAAAAGTTGTAACTTTGGGAAACTACGGTTATTCTTGATTTTTTTTTTTTTTTTTTTTGTGGCTACTACTGGGAAATTGGAGGACAAGATTCGGCAAGCCATCAGTTACGTCACGTGGTTGCCGGCTGCGACTACCGGCAAACTAGCGGACCACATTAGGCTAGCCATCATTTCTAGCAAGTGCTTGCAGGGCCGCTGAAGGGCCACTTGTGGCAGCTACTGCCTGTGATGAATAACTGTAGGCCCTGTTGTGGCACATGACAACTGATGGGGTGCCAACTGTTGGCCTGAACTGCTGGTCGCCCGGACATTTTATTGACGGTTCGGCAGCGGCAACATAGTGCTAGGCCAGCAAGACTATTTTTGCTGGGCTATTAATGTCAAAAGTCCACTACAGTGGCTATGGAGACACCAATGTACATATACGTTCGCAACAAGTACAGGCAGCTGAGGAGAATTAGAATTATATTTTATACATATATTTGTAATAATCATTTCTCAAATAAGCAGTAGGACGTCTAGACTTCTGTATTTCCCACGTACTCTAAAAAACAAAAATTGAAAAAGTACGTCAATGCTTAGACTTCATTATGTTTTTAGGGGCATTTTGGATTGTTTTATGTGTAGAAAAAATCTCAGCATATTGTGCGATATGTTATTATTAACAATGAAGAAAGTTCATATTTTTTTATATTTTTAGGTGTACATAAAAGGCAGTTCTCGCTCTAAAAATTAGTTGCTCCAAACGAAAGTTTACAAATCGGTATTTTATCCATGAATTGCTATTTCTCCCGAGTTGGTATGCGCAGCTTCGAATATTCAACATTATCTGTAAGCATATCAGCTACAGAAGATGCATGCATAGCGGCCAAGGAAAAATAAGTAAACGGTAAAGCTCAGCGGAAACAACGGGGGACAAAAAAACGAGAAGATCATCGAGGCAGAAGAGAACGTTGTATTGATGAGCAATCGGTCGTGCAAGAGTGTCGTGACAGGATAGAAAGATGGAGCCATTCGGCGCGAAAGCATCCGTTCAACTACTCGCATGCCCGCCGCTTTCTCGTGTCTGCGGATGCCATTTACTCCCATCATGGTAAGGTATGACACCGATATAATTGGCGTCGCTTTTCCTGCTCAGCCGGCGTCGTAAGCGCTTGACCGTTCATCTGAGAAGACCATAAACCCGCGATGGATGACCACTGCATCCAGAAGACGTTATTCATTCTTCTACCGCTATTATCTTTAACCATTTCCCGCCACGTACAGACTGAGCGAACTCTCGCTACGTTTCCTACAGTCGAAAGATAATGAAGGAAGTGGGCACATGGAGTGTCGTTGAGAAATGCAAAATTAATACAGTGTGAAATTACGGAAGCAACGAAATATAGCGATTTTCCCTTCCTTATCAATCTTTCTTATCACGCAGAAGGAGTTAATTTTTCTTTCATGTGATGTGCTCCTCTCTTAAGAGATCCGGTGTTAATGAAGTTCTGTTGTTTGGGGAGAGGTACGAAAATGTTAACACCTTTGGTATAATTTTTTGGTGAGGAGATATCAACCACGAAAGACATATCTAACCTTCAGTGCCTCAACTAGAGGTTTGGCGCCCGTGACAAAGTGAAAACTTTTCACTCACCGCCGATCTAACCCTTATTTTGTCATAAAGTTCCCACATGTATAAAATAATAATAGATATAAAAATACGACGAATTAAAACGTGCGGAATAAGTTACTTCTAAATCCAGAGCAGCAATTCCTCAATTCACGTTAATGAATCCAATACTAGTGAAACACTAAAACCCGCTAGAGCTCCACTGATTTTAATAGCACACGAATTCAGTAATAAAAGAACAAATAAAACTCATTAGATCTTTCATGTTTCCTAAAACTCAAGAAAAACAATTTTAACCCTAAGTTCGGGTAATCATAGTATATATACACTGAAGAGCAATTGAATTAGAGATACCTGTCTAGTAACGTGTAGCACCACCTTCCATCCTGATGACGGCGGCGATTCGTCTCGGCCTGACACCGGAAGCGTTGGGAAGCCATACGGATCCACGACCCCTGAACCAGCTCCCACAGTTCACGAATATTTCGTGGGGGGTGGGGGTCACATCCTCGAACATCTCTCTCGATGGCATCCCAGATGTGCTCGATGGGACTGAGGTCAGGTGACCTAGCTAGCCAAGGAAGCGAGGTCACGACGGTGGAGTGTTCATCCAACCATTCGGATACAATTCGAGGGCGATGGCACTGTGCATTGTCTTGTTGCAGGATGAGGTCCCCAGTGGGATGTTGAAGGCACACAAACGGGAGCAAATTATCGTCCAGGATATCCCGGTAACGTTGACCAGTGAGGGACGATGTCACACGTACCAGGGGTCCCATTTCAGACCACGTAAACAGTCCCCAGACGAGAATGCCATCCCCACCAACTTGAAGAGTAACCTGCTGGCAAGAAGGATCCATCGCTTCATGTGGTTTGCGCCGTACTTGTATCCTGCCATCCGCATGTACGAACGTGAATCTCGACTCATCACTCCAGGCAACATTTTTCCACATGTCTAGGGCCTAGTGGCGATGTTCCCGCGCCCATGCTAATCTTTGCACCCTGTGATGTGCGGTCAGCAGTGGTACCTTCGTGGGATGATGGCTTCTGTTGCCAATAGCGAGGAGATGGTTCTTGATGGTGTGGTTGCTTACACGTTTTTGTGCATCAGTGTTAAATTGCCGAGGGATTTCTTGCACTGTGGCCCGTCTATCCGATGTTACAATGCGAGCTAGCCAACGATATCCCGCTCATCCATACGCTGTTGTTGGCCCTTGCAGGGATGGTTTTACCGGATTCGATGCACTCACGGTGCACCCGTGGCACAGTGGCTCGTAAAAATCCCAGTGCCTGCACGACTTCAGAGATGGAATGACCCATTCGTCGGGCCTCGACAATTTGCCCACGATCAAATGCGCTTAGATCCTTCGTCTTACCCATACTGCGTCCGAATCTTACGGATTCCCGTCGCATCACTTCTTATATTATCGGATCGCACCATACGTCATGTCGTTTCCGTTTACAGGGCCGCCCACAGCGCCACATTTGCACAACGCCAGCTGTCTCCATTTCAATTGCTCTTCAGTGTATATACACATATGAAAAAACTGTGTCGGTGTACCATGGGTGACGTACACCCAATTGGTTGGGAGGCTACTCATGTAGAGGTTTGACAGCCGTGAGGAAGTAACTATACATAAAGAGTAAAAAACAAGTGGGTATTTGGGGTAGGGGTCTCACCCTGTACTTATTACACATTAACATTGATGATGGTATTATATATCAGATCTAATCACCAAACATGATATTCACAAAATAGTAATACTCCAGACATGAGAAATAAATACCTACACATAATGCTGGGCTATTTTTAGCTTAGAATTATGCCGATCCAACAGAAGAGCAAATTGGTTCATTAACAGTATTGTTAAAAATATCAAGTAAGAAACAAATTTAAAGTGCAGTCAATCATATTCTGGCATAAGTGCAGTCAATTATATTTTGGCATAATTCTAAGCTAAAAATAGCCCAGCAATATATGTAAGTATTTTTTTCTCATTTCTAGAGTATTACTATTTTGGGAATATTATGTTGTGGTGATTAGATCTATTATATAATACCATTAGCTTCTTGTTAATGTGTTATAAGTACAGGGTGGGACTCCACCCCCGTACCCACTTGTTTTTTTACTTTTCATATGTAGTTACTTCCTCATGGCTGTCAAACGTCTACATGAGTAGCCTCCCAACAAATCGGGTGAAGCGCTATGTACGTCACCCGTTGTACACCGACGCAGTTGTTGCATATGTGTATATATATATATACCCAAACTTAGGGTTAAAATTGTTTTTCATCTGAAGATGAGTTTTAGGAAACTTGAAAGATCTAATGAGTGTTATTTGATCTTATATTACTGAATTCGTGTACTATTAAAATCATTTGAGGCTCCAGCTAGTTTTAGTGTTTCACTAGTATTGGATTCATTAATGTGCACCGTAGAATTGCTGCCCTGGATTTAGAAGTATAATAATAGATGTAATATAATATTTCATGTTATATGTTTAAATGGGACTTTTCGTGATGTCAACTTCTCGGTAAAAGCTAAGAGTTTGTTAGGTGCACATTCAGCGTTGCTGTAAAACGTAACTCTTAAAGTTTATTGAATTAGGTTTTCGTTGAAATAAACCTCCGTCGAACCTAGGGTAACTTCTCCGGCGTAGGGCAGAAATTCTTACATAACACATATAAAGTCACTATCAGGTAAAAGCGCTAGGGTTCATAAATGAATCAATGTAACTTACGTTTCCATTTTGTTTATTTAACAGTACTCTAGTACGTCAAACAGTTTGAAGACATTTGCTATTGTGGTCTAAGAGCTGGCATATGATCTTCGTCCGAGATGGATTCGAATCTCAGTGATGCATGGATATTGTGTTTGTCTTACAGCACTAGTTCTATCCCTTTCCTGGAACCAGTGGCCTTAAATTAGGGACGGGTGACTACTTAGGAACGCCGTCTTTGCACGATCGTAAAAAGTTAGGATTTAAAACTATGACAATTAAAATATCGTTTAATTTAAAACCAAATATTAAAACCACATCAAATCTTTCAAACACGCTTCTGGTTCATCTTCAGATGCATATATGTACTTAATGGAACAATACTAATAGGAGAAAATATATATGCTATGTGTAAGCAATTACGGCGTATTTCATGACACATGCATAATTAGAGTTTGCATCGTAGATTTTTTCGTCAAACTGGTTCGACGAAGAGATCTGCAAACATCTTATGTGTTTTTAATTAAATTAAACGAGGGTTTAATTGTCATAGTTTTAGATCCTATCTCTTTACGATCGTGCAAAGATGGAGTTTGTTAAGAAGTATGATGTTTGATAGTACGAAATCTTTTAGTACCGAGTTGTTCACGGAGGTCGTGAGCAACTCGATGGGCTATAAAGCATGGCACTCATGTTTTCATCGGTTACCATTATTGATCAAAATCGACAAACGTCGTTAGGTTCTGCTAGCTTGCCATATTTTCATAGATTCGGCAACTCTTATTGCACAGTTTAACAATTAGTTTGCGATTCATCATCGAACTTGACAGCGCTTGATCCACAGTTTCTTTACCTGTTTCTGGCTCGCAGTTTCTAGCAGAAACAAGTACGGTACAAATTCTTGTGTGGTTTCATCCGGCACTGCTATTTAGCTATTTTTCCACGACGTACTGCAACTCTTGTTGCACAATTTCTCAGGTAATGACACGTGAGCTTTTTCACAGAATTAGAGCAACCTTTGATCCGTAATTTCATTAATTTAGTCTAGATCTCCACTAATTGCAGAGGAAATTTAGTTTCTCCAATACAGACTAATGTCTTCGTAAGATAACATTGCTAATTACGGATATTCCTTCCGCACTGAATTCAAAAATCTCTCGCGTATGTGTTGCAGACCTTATTTGTTCCGCCCAGAAAATGAAGTACCAGTTCTGCAACCTGTATCTTCAAGTTCTCTCGGGTTACCCAAGCTCCATTTGTATTAAATTTATACCTAAATACAGAGTGTGAGTGTCGAAAGTTTTGCAATACCTGGATAAATACATGTGCTGCGGCGGGTATGTCACGTGTTTAAATTAGTTCAAGTCGCGCACTGCAATCAGTCGAAAGGGATATAAAGTGGTAGTCGTTGTTGTGAACCAGCATTGCATGTCGTCGTTCTGTCTGTGGTTGGGATGCCCAAAAGGTGAACAGCCACAACCGGCTAATTAGGAAACTTTTGCTTTACGAGTTTGAACTCGGCCATAAGCCTGCTCAAGCAACACGAAACATTTGTCATGCGAAAGGGGAAGGTTCCGTGGACCACAGAACCTCAACCAGATGGTTCAAGAAATTTTGCTCAGATGACAGAAACCTCGACGATCAGTCAAGATCAAGTAGGCCGCGAACCCATGGATTCGGAAGCCATTCTCGCCAGGCCGTTGAGGCAAATACGATACCCAGCACTCGGAGATTATCAGGAGAGCTGAGCATCTCCCCGATGACCATGGTTCGTAACCTTAAGAATCTTGGCAAGGTCTACAGAAACTGCCGCATTGTCCCTCTTGAACTGACGTCAGCTGAAGGAAACCGCCGAGTGGAAGTGTGCACGAAACTCCTAGAAAACCCGCGTGATGTACGTTTCATCAAGAAAATTGTTACGTGCAATGAAACGTGGGTCTATTTCCGTAATCTTAACACACAACGGAGGTGGTTGAGCCCGGGCCAGCTTCCTGAACCTGTTGCGAAACGTGGGCGCTTCGAGGACAAGGTGATGCTCTACGTCTGGTGGAATTTCGAGGGGATAATCCATTACGAATTTGTTCCAGACAATCGGACCATCAACGTCAACCTCTACTCTGAACAGCTGGAGCGGAAGTACGCTGATTTTGAGGAGACGTACCGGGCACTGGTGAAAAGAAAGCGCGGTCTCCTACATCAGGACAACGCTCGCCCTCATACCTAGGGAACGACCCTGGAAAAACTCCAGGAACTTGAGAGCATCGAACGCATGCCACACCCAGAATATAGTCCGGACCTTGTCCCGTCGGACTGTTACTTGTTCCGGGCCATGGTCCACTTCCTTCGTGGGCGGCACTTCAACAACCAAGAGGAGATGGCAGCTGGGGTGAAGGCGTTTTTCGCCTAGAAGGACAGGAACTGGCAGACAGATGGCTAAATGGGGTGCAACACGATGGCTTATACTTTGAATGCTAGTCAGCTTACGTCGTAAAGGTATGCATGAAAACAAAGTGATCCAAATATTGTAAAACTTTCCACCATACCTGCATTGAAGCATTTTCAATATTGTAATTGTTAAATTATTTGAAATTCTCGTAATTAAACCCAATAGCCCCGAAAGTTTATTTACAATATTTTGAGTATTTATATTCCATTTTAAATTATTGCTTGCTGACTCTGTACACTAAGCAATGTTACACTTTTTCTCGAACAGATGAGGTGTCTTCCAAAATGACAATAAGCCAAGCCATAAGGTCAATGTTGTATAGGAATGGTTTGGAAACACAGCTTAAACTTCCAGTACATCGATTGGTCCTCTACCTGCCCCGATATCAATCCCATAGAGCAGTGGGACACTAAGGAACTGCATATCAGGCGTCGGGCTACACCAATGACCACCATACCTACATTGAAGACCGCATTACACACGGCTTCGTTGGCAATACAGAGAATTTTCGCATATTTTTAGAACGTTTTGGATAAGAAATTACCGAAAATAAAGAAGTTCAAATAACTAAATCTGGCAACAACGTGTTAGATGAAAACGAAAGAAACATCTGCTGCAATTAAATATCGTTTGCTAAGAAATTGTCTCAAGGAAACAAGCTGTGGATAGAAGGTTGTATTTTTGCTCTTTACGAAGAAAAGTATTGGTATTCTGTAATTAAACGCTGTGAAAATCATGCAATTAGCCTTTCTAAATGTAAAATAAGCAATATTATAAATAATAGAGGGGATAATTGTCAAGCATTTCTTTTAAAAGGAAGAAAACCAAAGGAATATCGAAAGAAGGTATTTATGAAACTTTCACGACTCTTTCAAAAGTAAGGTCTCTGGTCTTAAACAAAAATTAACCGACACAAAAAGCAATCGCTAAGTCGTTAAACATCTCTGATAAACAAGGTAATAAACAAAGATCTGAATCTGAAAAACAGACAATGTTCACCGCCTTTTGCCTAGGCACGTAGCTGAGCGCAGAATACGGTGTAGACTTCTTTATGAAAATAATTTAGCCGGAGACAGATTAAAATATATTGTGACCAGTAATGAACCATTGGTATCCCTAAAAGACTAACAAAAATGATCGATTTAGTATCGCAAAAGAGCAGAAAAAGACTTACAATTTGGTTCTAAGAAGTTAAATATCGTTTGGTTCTAAGAATCCAAAGAAATTCAGCAAAGGATTCATGATTATTGCAGGTTTCTTGTACAAAGGGAAATTAAAGGTAGGAAAAGTCGAACAAAAAAATGTTAAAATCAATTCTACATAATACTATAATAATGTTTTAACTGCCATATTTAAAGCGGAAATGCCATTCATTTATCCTCAGGACCATCAAAGAGTAGAATTCCATCAAGATAAGGCAACCAGTGATAATCAAAATCTACCATTCTGTTTGTCAAAAAATCAAAAAAGAAAATGGTATCAAGTCTATACATTTTGCTCATTTTCCTTTAAAGTCCCCGTGATGTGTCACCAATGGACTATCGTGCCTTCGGACTGCTAAAAAGAGCGCTTTCTAAATGCAGACCTAAAACAATGACTGGACCATAAAAAGGAGTAGAAGAGGAGTGGAATAAAATACCACTACAAATTTTAAGAAATACCGAGCTATTTTAGAAATCTAGATGTAGGTTCATTCCAAAGAAAGGTCTTAAAAGAAGTAACTTCATTTAAACATCAATTATATTGCTGGAAAATAGTTCTAAAAATGTTTGAACTTTCTCTGTACCTCCCAACTACTTCTGGCATCTTATTGAATCAATGCCACGTCGGATACCTGTTGTACTTAGGCGAAAAGAGGATCCACGAATTATTAGTAGGTAGTCATAATTGTGTGTGTAATATCATCATCATCATTACCATTGTCAACCATTATAAATCCACTGCTGGACGAAGGTCTCCCCAAGTTTCCTCCACAACGGTCTGTCTTGTGCCAGTCTCCTCCATGTCACTCCCGCATATTTTCAAATTTCATCCACCCATCTCCCATGTGGTCTTCTTCTGGGTCTTTTCCTGTCCCTTGGAATCCAATCTAAAATTTCGGCTGTCCATCGATGGTCTGTCCTTCTGGCAGTATGTCCAGCCCATTGCCATTTCAGGGATTTTACTCTGATCATGATGTCTTCCACTCTCGTCATTTTTCGGATCCACGAGTTCCTCTTCTTATATCTGCTGGTCACACCAAGCATGAACCACTCCATGCTGCTTTGAGTTGTCTGCAGCCTTTGTATGTCTCTTTTAGTTAAGGTCCACGTCTCTGTACCATACGTAAGCACTGGAAGGATGGATTGATCAAACACTTTTCTTTTAAGACATAATGGCATATTGCTCTTGAAAATTATGCGGTTTCTTCCAAAAGCTCTACAGGCAAATTTTGTACGCCGATTAATTTCTTCATCAATGTGACCCTCACTTGATATCTGCTGTCAAAAATAAACATACGTATCTGTTATCTCCAGTTTTTCTCCATCAATCGATAAATCTTCATTTCTTGAAAAAGCATTGAACATCACTTTTGTCTTCTGAAAGTTCATTTTTAATCCCACTTCTTTACTGTTGTCAGCAAGTTCCTGGATCATACTCTGCAGCTCTGATGGGGTAGTTGCAAAAATGACTACGTCATCAGCAAAACGAAGGTGGGTTAGATAATCTCCATTAATCTTTATCCCTTTGTTTTCCCAGTTCAGTGATTGCAAGACATTTTCCAATGTGGCATTAACGAGCTTCGGAGATATGGTGTCACCTTGTCTCACTCCCTTTCCAATTTTTATGTGTGTTGTATTTTCAAACAGCCGAATCTATGCACTTGCATTTTCATAGATGTTATTAATAATATTAATTGTGTTCGCATTTTCAATACCACAGGATTTCAGAACCATTGTAACTGCTGATGGTTTCACCGAATTAAAGGCTTTTTCATAATCGATAAAAGCCATGCACAATGGAAGTTCATATTCCCTCGCTCTTTCAATTAGTTCTCTCAGTACGTGGATATGATCTATTGGGCTGTAGCCACTCCTGAATCCAGCTTGTTCTCTCGGTTGAGCCATGTCCAGTGTTAAGTTCATTTTCGTGTGATAATATACCATTATGTTTTAAAGGAAAGGTGCTTAATCAATGCACCCTTTTTTCCAGTTTTTACTTATGAATCGGAGATATAGGATGTAACTTAAATGGATATTCAGAGGCTGGAAACTAGTAAAAGAAGCATGGAAACGTGTATGCTTGGCATAGCCAGGAATGACAAGTGGAACACACTGATAAGGAAAATGACAGAAATTGATGACATGGTGATTCCAGAATTCACAATAGGCTTTACAGATTTCTAGAAGAACTGACCACCGTTGGATAACATAAATACTAGACTAGATTCCAAGGGACAGGAAAAGATTCAGAAAAAGACCATGTGGAAGATTGTTGGATGAAATTCGGAAGGATGTCAAAGAAATTTGGGTGGGGGGGGCTTTCATTCAGCAGCGGACAGATTACATACACACACAAGCACACGCGCGAGATACTGTTACCGTGTCACAATTGAATCATGTGAGGAGAATTTAGAGTTACGTTGTATAAATGGATTTCGACATTTCAGTGATTGGAAGAATAAAAACGGTGGATTTGTCACATTTTCTTATCTCATTTGCTGATTCTTTTCTATGTCCTAAGTTTGAGGTAACTTAATTATTCAAAGAGTTTGAATGTATGTTCTACAAAGTTTCGATAAAAAGTTTAGTTAAGAATTGAATTAAGTACGTTAAATTTCCAGAAGCTTAAAAGTACAGTGAAAAACTGGTTTAAACTCCATACTTTAAAAATATTTGAACTACAATTTGGATAAACGAAGACATCGCTCTTTCCATGTTTAATCAACACATCATCATCATCATCATTGTCAACCATTATCAATCCACTGCTGGACGAAGGTCTCCCCAAGTTTCCTCCACAACGGTCTGTCTTGTGCCAGCCTCCTCCATGTCACTCCCGCATATTTACGAATTTCATCCACCCATCTCCCATGTGGTCTTTTTCTGGGTCTTTTCCTGTCCCTTGGAATCCAATCTAAAATTTCGGCTGTCCATCTATGGTCTGTCCTTCTGGCAGTATGTCCAGCCCATTGCCATTTCAGGGATTTAACTCTGATCATGATGTCTTCCACTCTCGTCATTTTTCGGATCCACGAGTTCCTCTTCTTATCTCTCCTGGTTATACCAAGCATGCACCTCTCCATGCTTTTTTGAGTTGTCTGCAGCTTTTGTATGTCTCTTTTAGTTAAGGTCCACGTCTCTGCACCATACGTAAGCACTGGAAGGATGCATTGATCAAACACTTTTCTTTTAAGACATAATGGCATATTGCTCTTGAAAATTATGCTGTTTCTTCCAAAAGCTCTCCAGGCAAGTTTTGTACGCCGATTAATTTCTTCATCAATGTGACCCTCACTTGATATCTGCTGTCCAAGATAAACATACGTATCTGTTATCTCCAGTTTTTCTCCATCAATCGATAAATCTTCATTTCTTGTAAAAGCATTGAACATCACTTTTGTCTTCTGAAAGTTCATTTTTAATCCCACTTCTTTACTCTTGTCAGCAAGTTCCTGGATCATACTCTGCAGCTCTGATGGGGTAGTTGCAAAAATGACTACGTCATCAGCAAAACGAAGGTGGGTTAGATAATCTCCATTAATCTTTATCCCTTTGTTTTCCCAGTTCAGTGATTGCAAGACATTTTCCAATGTGGCATTAAAGAGCTTCGGAGATATGGTGTCACCTTGTCTCACTCCCTTTCCAATTTTTATGTGTGTCGTATTTTCAAACAGCCGAATCTTTGCACTTGCATTTTCATAGATGTTATTAATTATATTAATGTATGCATCTTCAATACCGCAGGATTTCAGAGCCGTGGTAACTGCTGATGGTTTCACCGAATCAAAGGCTTTTTCATAATCGATAAAAGCCATGCACAATGGAAGTTCATATTCCCTCGCTCTTTCAATCAGTTCTCTCAGTACGTGGATATGATCTATTGTGCTGTAGCCACTCCTGAATCCAGCTTGTTCTCTCGGTTGAGCCATGTCCAGTGTTACCTTCAAGCGGTGTGAAAGAACTTTAGAGAAGATTTTATAAACCACTGATAGGAGGCTGATAGGTCTGTAGTTCCTGAGATCCTCAATGTCACCTTTTTTATGTAGCAGAATCATTATAGCGTTGTTCCAATCCTCAGGAATCTTCCCTTCATTAAGGCATCGAGTGAAAATTTGGGCGAGTACTGTTTCAATTTCTCCACTTGCTTCTTGTATGATGTCTATAGTAATTCCATCTTCTCCTGGAGCTTTCCCCCGCTTCATGTTCTTGATTGCATGAGCAACTTCTGCTGGGAGGACTGGAAGAACTCTGGTACCTTTCATGATGTCTGGAGTACAACACATAGCAACCGAAAAATTGTATCATCAACACATAGCAACCGAAAAATTGTTATCCGGTAACCGCTGGGGATCTGAAACCCATATTTCTCAATATTTAGCCAAGCGTTAGCCTAACGCTACGGTGGCCAAACGACGCTATGTGCATTTTCTGATCTTTGGCCACTGTAGTAAAAAGCAAACCCGCTCGGCTAGATATAGAGAGATCTGACAATTTTTCGGTTGCTATGTGTTTATAAAACATGGAAAGAGCGATGGCTTTGTTCATTGACTGACGCCACGTATTTGGAGGATTTTCACTACAATTTGGTAACTAGATGATTTTCAGCCTCAGTTTAAACAACAATTTGATAGAAAACAATCCTTAAAAATATTAAAATATTTTACATAAGAAATTCAATGTATTTTTATTGTTAGTGCCGATACAAGGATTTCTACAACTTTGGTTTAAATGTTCTTATTAAATAAAAATCGAAGCAATTTAGAATTTTGTAACACAGTCCACACTTTCTCATTTTCCGAAATGACAGGAGGGATTTCACAACGCGATCATGCTTTTTATTTATCTGAACAACCTAGAATCCGATAAAGCTGTGCCTTTCTAAGGCAAATAAAGACACTGAACGAGAAATACCTGAGAGTGAGAGATGAGATTTCTCAGTGACACCCGAAGCGTTGCTTTTTAAAAACTCTCAAAGAAGGGTAGATCAACTTTTTCTAGAGAGGTGCTTCAACTGATCCATCAGGATTAAATAAGTGAGGAACAGAAATTGTCGTAGCTTGTTTGGCAAGCAACCAGAACGACATGTCTCCTTTGAAGCAAGGAGCAAGTTGTTCATCGTTCACTTTTCATTTTATCAGAGCCTGTTTATGGTTGATTAACGATCCATTTTCAGTTGTACATAAAAGTTGTAGCATTTTCATATTTACACGACAACATTTTAGTCTTTAATAATCTTTCAATATCCTTTTCGTGCGATATTATGCAGGAAAGCCAGTTCAACAGCATTTCCTAATCATTACATTTAGAAAATACGTTTGGTTAAGAACTTCAAATCTTTAGTTACGTGCCAGCTACATATTATTTTGAACATTTTCGGAAACTGTTAGTACTTTAACAAAAAAAAAGGGTGCTCTGTTTTTTACAGAGAAATAAAGCATTTGACGATGTTTTGTATAAAACTTATGATTTTCTGGAGAATTTGCATTTGTAATATTTTCCAACCGGTCGGCAATGGAAGTTCAAAATATTTGTGCTAGCTCATTATCTCCTCAGTCAAACTTTTCTCATTTTACAAACGAAACGTGCTTTGAAATTCTTTGGTTTTCAATTAATCTGCATGTATTGTTTTCTTCTTGTGCGATTAACGTTTATTTCTTGATTTTGGTCAAGTAATTTGGATTTATCTATTTTACTCCAGTTGGATTTCTATCTTGATGCTCAATGCGAATTTCACTTACACCACGTTGGGTCAAAATTTCGTTCCGTTTGCAGTTACACATAATGTTGGGCGTCCGTACCTGCGCGATACGTGCTCATGCATCGATTGGGTACAGCGAAAGCCTGCAGTTGGCATGGAGCCGCATTATTTTGTCGCGTGAGCAGAGAATGGAGGCTGATAAACGTGCTGTTCGGGTGCTCCTTCGCCATTATTGGAAAAAAATGATTAGACGTGGCAGCAGCAGTGAGAAAAGGTTCGTGGAGTTTAAGGCGAAGAAACAGTGAGCAGTAGTGCTCACTGTTTCCTTGGCTCATTTTCTAGAAGGACGGCAGTTCGCTTCAGCGGTGGGTGTGGAATCTTGCATCAAAGAGTTTCTCTCCTCCAAACAGCAACACGACAGCGATGTCTCCGTTCTCCCTTGGCCGGCGAAATCGCCCTACCTCAATCCCATAGAGCATTTGTGGGACTATTTGGATTGACAGGTTCGACGTGACGACCCGCAACCACGTCATCTCCGGGACCTCCGTGCTCTGCTGAAGTCCGATTGGGCACGTGTGCCCCGCGCAACCTTCCAGGGACTCATTGCGTTCGTGCCACGTCGCCTCGCCGCTCTCATCCAGGCCAAAGGTGTTTTTTCTGTTATTAGGTAGGTAGTCATATTATTCTGATACGACTGTGAATAATACAATCGGACTTTCGTAAAAACAGTGGGCTTAAGGACTAATTAGTAAGTGATGGGACTGATTTAAAATCCAATGCGTAAGTCCTGCCACTAATTCTGATTTTCTAGGAAATCTATAGCAACTGCAAAACATTTTCAGAAAAACTTATACATTTGACAATGCTCTAATGTTGTGTTGTGCCTTTTTATGACCAAGGGAAATTTATCATGAAGGCAATACAATTTTGACTAGTTTCTTTGTATTTAAAATAACGGATTGTTATAAGTATTAATGTTTTTTTTGTTGTTGAATTGCATCACAGCCATTTCCCACTGAATTCCACTTTGCGTGACATTATTGTGCAATACAAATCGCACAAAACTTCATTACCCTGTATTTTTATCTGGCATAGAGAAATGCATTTACCCCAGGATCATATGTCAGACTTAAATCTTTTCAGTCATTTAAACTGCAGTTTACATTTTTCTCTAAGGCTGATGAAAAATGGAAATCAAAACAAATATTTGAAACAAATTACCGGAAGATAATTTTATTACTATTTCGTGGTATGACGGCCACCAAGTATGCCCCGTCCCTAATTCGAGGCCACTAGCCCCAGGGAAGGGAAAGAGCCAAAATCACCACTTGTGCCTCATCTATTAGGTGCTTGAATTAATTCCCGCTGTTTTTTGCCACAGAACGGTACAGGATGGTCTATTCAAAGTAGTGTACGTTGGCATCTACGACCGTTTCCCACCGTTGGGGGTATTCCGCGGTAGAAAAATGTAGGTTCTTTCGAGGCGAACCGTTAATCGAGCCATTTTTGGATATCCGCGATAGAAAGAAAGTGCTGCTCTGATAGGCCATGTTGTAGCGACCGGAACAAATGGAAGTCCGAGGGAGCAATGTCCGGGGAATAAGGCGGGTGAGGTAAAAAGTCCCAGCCAAGTGCCTCCAAGAGTTCCTTCACGGATTTGGCGACATGAGGTCTAGCGTTTTCGAAGAGAAGAATAACCCTTTTCATGTCGGATCCAGTTTCCGAGCTTCTGGATCATTCCCATTGCCTTTAAACGTTTGCTAACCGTTGGCTCCTCGACCCGTAGTGTTTCAGACAACTCGTGGAGCGTCTGACGTGACTCCTCGTCCAATAAGGCTTCCAATGCGTCATCGTTGAACTTCTTCGGCTGCCCAGGGCGCTCTTTGTCCTTTACGTCATATTCGTTGGCTTTGAAGCGTCGGAACCACTCTCTGCATGTTGTTTCCGATAGTGCATGTTCCCCATAGGCCAGCACTAGCAAATGATGACTTTCCGATGCAGATTTCTTGAGATGAAAGCAGAAGAGTAATACTTCCCGCAAATACTCTTTTTTTGGTATGAAACTCTACATCATGAATGCGATACAAATTCGTGTTCTGTGTCCTCCGATCGCGGGTCGCACACTGCTTTGCCCAGACCACGGACGGTACGTGCGTGTGCCAGGGAGGTCACGTGTGGCCCTGGTCACAGCGCACTACTGCTGCGCTCTATTGGGCAACAGCGGGAATTAATTCAAGCACCTAATAAAATTCAAACCCGGACCAACTCAGGTGAACGGGCAGAAACCAGCGCTTACACCACTGCGCCAGCAGAATAGCGAAGATATTTCAAACTCCTCGAATATCTAAGTGTACCCTATACACAAATGGAGCAAAACATTGTGACCCAATCTTTATCTGACGTTTGCGTTGTTTCGGGAGCACAGTTTACACGCATGAAAGTCAAGGGCGCATGTAACACTAACTGTGACACTTGCTCTATCAATCGGGGTTGAACAGTGGTTGTATAGTGTAAGGGACAAGATTTGACCCCATGAAAAACGGGATGGTCGTTGGATATAGAGTAAAGAGTGGCAGTATACGGAAAATGACAAACTTTGTCAGTTGCTCACGGGATGGTGTATAGTTAAAGTGTTATCATCATGCAGGGGGTTTCAAAAGTGCCCGAGCTCCAAGTTTGATCAAGATTTCTTTAATGACATGCGTCGTAATTACAAGGCCAATATCTGCCAGCGCGTAATGGTAACACTGAAGAATGCTGGTTAGCCATTGGCTGGTTACATTAGCTTGCTCGAGCAGAAGTGCAAGTGGCGCGAAGTGAAGGTCAGTCAGCAATGTGTCTCACGTGAGAACAACGTATTGTGCTTCTACAGTAGAAACATATTTTGAGATGAAATTATATGAAAGAAATGTTTAATTCTTAATTACACGATACCGTGGTTGTCAAAGACCGGGCAAAACTACTTTTTATTATCTCGTTAAACTTTTTTGGAAAACCGGAACTGTTTTTGATAAACAACAAAGTTGAAGTTCACCAGTAGCAACGCCAGAGCTAATGGAAGTCACTGTGATGTTGTCACAACACGTGTACGTACCTATTGTGACAAACATCGTTCCTGCTGGTGGCCTTCTACTTCGTTGTTTATTACAAACACTTCCGGTTTCCAAAAACACTTAAGGATATCATAAAGAGTAGCTTACCCTGTCTATAACAATCACGATATCGTTTTTCATGGGGCTTCTGTACTTCTTTCATATAATAATGCCTCAGATTAGGCCTCTAGAAGCGCAATACTTTCTCGCGTGAGACTCATGGTTGACTGACCTTCACTGCGCCGCTTGAACTTCTGCTCAAGCAAGGTCATGTGACAATGACTAACCAACATTTTTCCGCGGGCAAACATTTACCTGATAAATATTCCGCATATCATAAAAAACCTTGATAAATTTTAGAGTTGGGGAACATTTTGGAAACACGCTGTATAAAGAGTGAATGGAAAGAGGCGCAAAGCATAGTCCGCGGGAGAGTATTGGTCCACAACGGCTGGAGGAGAAAATTACTTCTCCGTTTTGACCGATACAATAAGCGTGATACTTCTGCACACAAAACCATGTTATTCAACCAGACAGCACAGGGGAGTGAATCCATACCTGCAACGTAACGATTACTCCACAGTATGAGCTTACGGTGTGAACGCATGACCACAGCACCTCCTCACAACAGCACCTCATCGGCCACAATGACTGGAATTTGCCAAATCAAGAAACGAATGGTGACTTCGACGATGAAACACGTTTCCTACTGCATCGAGGAGATGGACGAAGGCAAGTAAAGCGAACAGCTGCGATGAAACGGGTACAAGACACCGTATCCACACAGGTACAGTAAAGCTCTGGACGATTTCTTTTCCTGGTACACTCTGGGTTCCCTGGTAGCGGTGAATGGCCCATTAAAAGTCACTGTATACCTGTCTATTACTGTAGACCAGGTTCATTGTTTATGCTGACAGTGTTTCCAAACCGAAACCGGGTATTCCAACAGAAATAGTGCAGTGCCATAAAGCCCGCATCATCCAGGGCTGGTTAGAGGAAGATGAGGATGACTTTCTTGTTCTCCCCCCCTCCCCCGTGACCACCCATGTTCCCGCATAACTGAATTGAACATATTTTTTACCGTATGAATGGTCATCTGGGGCGTATCGAACTTCGGCGACGGACACTGTGCAGTGTAAGTGTAGAACTTAGGCGGATACCATATGGTATTCCAGTGAGTATATTCTTGAGAAATAAGAAAATTCGTGCTTCGTAGCATAGTAACAGTTGTGGCAGCTCACGGAGAGCAAATAATAAGTATGTGGTTATAGTGTTTTACTCCTAAAATGTTCACTTCTTATTATTTCTTCTTTCTGAAAAGGAGTGATTCTCTCAAATGACGTGATATCCGAAATCTTTTTTGTACAAAATGAGCATGTAAAAAAAGAATATGCGTACAACACAATGTTATGTGTGCCTAAACTACGTGGAATCAGAATAAAGATCGACTGAACCCACTTAGAAAGGATCTTCGTTTTAGATCTGGTCGCGGAAGAAGTTGTTTTTCTAAGAACCGATTCAAACTAGATGAGCCATCATTTTGTTGGAGCCATAAACGCTGTTTTTCTAAGTTAATCGTCCACAATGCTGATGTCTTATTGATTTTTGGATTAAGATGGAGATTTTGTTCTTAAGTCGATGTAGAAATATATAAATGTATTATTTGCAATCACTCGCTCCTTTGTTCTTTTTTAAGCTTGCAACAAATCTTAAACCGGAAAAAACCTAGATTCTTATCATTCGATACTTAAGATGTTTTGCTCCTCGCATATCCTTCAGTGTTACGAACTTTGTTTCAGAGTTGGGCAGGAATGCATTACAAAGTAATGGAAGTAGAGATTACAATTAACGTGTAATGCATTACAAGATAATGCAGTAACAGGTAATGCATTACAAGGTAATCCCAAGTATGGTTTGCACAAGGTAATGGCATTAATCTGTAATGCATTACAATGAAGGGGATATAATTCAATTATTTAATAATGTAATTCAAACGCAACGGAATTATTCGGTAAGGAAATTACACAATTTGCAAATAATAATTACAAATTAATAGTTTATAGAAATGTACGTGCGCCAAAAGCTATGTCTAGAAAAGTCGGCCATGTAGCATAGCAGACACATACCGAAGTGTCTTGAAGAATGTTCTAAATAGAAGCGACAAGAATGGATTAGACGTTTGTAGAATGTTCCAGAATGATCGCACAGTGGAAAGTTGGAAAGCTTTATGTAAATCAAGAACATTCCAGAAGGTTCAGGTCCTGTCGTGAAGTACATATATAGGGCTCAGTCGCTCGCTAGTCCAGTGTTCGTATCGGACAAGTAATGGACAACAACACTTGAGACGTACGGCAAAATTGTCAAGAGTTCGCAAATTTCTGTAATATTCGGCAGTGCACCCTGAGTTGCTGAACTGTGAGTAGAGTGCTAATATGTGCTTGTAGTTATAGTGGAGTAATTATTTTGGACAGTGAAACGTATTTAATGGACGAGAATACTGTACTGGGGATCGACCAAATGAGTATCTCTAACCGAAATAAACATCCCATTCGTACTTACTTCATATGTATTATTTCGTTCAAAACATTTTACTTCCGGTGAAGACGGGGCAGTTACTCGTGTCATGCACGTGCAATTTCCAATATCAACATACACGCATTTGAGCTCCGAGAGGTGGAGCAATTGTCAAATAACCTACACATCGTGTAAGGGTGTACTGGTGGCTGGCTTATTCAAGTTGTATTTTTACCTATAAGTTATTGGTTAATTACCAACATATAGTTAACCATTACGATTATAATGGGTAACTGCTACATGTCATTACAATTACCATGTAATTCTAATGACCAGTTCACCATTACCATGTAATGGTAACGCTAAGTTGTTGTTCCCATTACCATGTAATGGTGACGCTAAGTTCTTGTTCCCATTACCATGTAATGGTAACGCTAAGTTCTTGTTCCTATTACCATTACGCTGTAATGCATTACCGATTAATTCAGTTACGATTTTGCCCAACTCTGCTTTGTTTTAAACAAAGTTTTCAATGCACATGGGAGTAAAAAAATAAATGTTTTCCAAATAGTTCCTCAATAAGCACACTATCAATCTCGCATATTCTCAAAACTTCCTCAATAAGCACACTATTAATCTCGCATATTCTCAAAACTTCCTCAATAAGCACACTATCAATCTTGCATATTCTTAAAAGTTCCTCAATAAGCACACTATCAATCTCGCATATTCTCAAAAGTTCCTCAATAAGCACACTATCAATCTCGCATATTCTTAAAAGTTCCTCAATAAGCACACTATCAATCTCGCATATTCTCAAAATTTCCTCAATAAGCACCCTATCAATCTCGCATATTCTCAAAACTTCCTCAATAACCACACTATCAATCTCGCATATTCTCAAAACTTCCTCAATAACCACACTATCAATCTCGCATATTCTCAAAAGTTCCTCAATAAGCACACTATCAATCTGGCATAATCTCAAAAGTTCCTCAATAAGCACACTATAAATCTCGCATATTCTCAAAAGTTTTAAAATGCAATATTCGTACCAATCAGTTTTCGCTAATAATAGTTATGTTGCTTAAATTCACGTTTCGAAAGCCATGATTACGCAAAACTTTTGTGGAACTGTGATTTTTGTTCTGCTCTAACAGAGTGAACAAATCTATACATTAGACTCAACTTTTATTCTGATGTTTACTGATAATGTGTGCAATGAATTAGACCGTATAATCATGTAAAGTCTAGTTATCGAGTGAACAAAAGACATTACGTGAACATACAGTCATTTGCAAAAGTTTAAGACCAAATGTCAATTTATTGAAAATTATTTTTTTAAAGAAACAACTAATGACTAGTCAGAGATATTTTAACAAATGGCACCACAGATGAATACTTACATTCTTTAGAACGTAAAGGACCGAAATCAGTACTTTGGGTGGCCACCTTTGTTTTTTTATAACGGACAGAATACGATGTGGCATACTCTCAATGAGTTAGGCATACTCTTCAAATGCCTTTGCACCACACGTATTTGAACGCGTCAATCAAACAAAGCTTGTTAATCTGACGGCTGTTTTTCTGCTACCTTGTCTATTAAAATGGTCCAGAAATGTTCGATGGGGTTAAGGTCGGGACTATTACCGGGGCAGTCAAGCACAGTTATGTTTTCCCTCTGTAGGTAGTCCTTTACTGTCTTTGATCAGTGGCCTGAAGCACCATCATGCATAAAGATTGTGCATCTGTGCACTTGCGTATGAGTTAACATCTTCTCACGTAACATTTCCACATAGAAAGGATCAGTCATGGTAGTGCCTGTCGGCAAAAAGGACAATGAAGCCGTACTGGATGCTGACATAGCACCCCATATTATCTGACTACGCGGATGTCTCACGGTGCTAACGGTGTATTTTTCATCAAACCTTTTGCATTTTTGTCGTCGAACATTTGATTCACGTGATTCAAATTGACACACAGTTGATTCATCGGAAAATAGAACTTGGCCTCAGTTTTCAGCAGTACAGGATTGATGACGCGTCGCAAACTGGAATCTGTTCTTTTTCATGACAGGTCAGTTTAGGTTCATGTGCAGGTTTATAAGACTTTAAATCTAAATTCTTTGCTAAGACGTCGGGGAACAGTGCTGATACTAATATCATACCCATTTGAATGTAGGAACGCCATGCTTTTCTTGCATGAACTCCTCAGAGAATGCATAATTATTCGCTTTATGGTATTGTCATCACGTGGAATTGTTTTCCTCAGACGTCCGCTTCTCTTTCGGTTGCTAAATTCGCCTGTACCTCGATATTTCATTATCGTTTTATGAATAGAGTCTTGCTGACATTCACCTTTCTGCTGATGTCAGCTTCGGAGTATCCTTCATGATATAAAGTCACTCTTTGTGCCCTCTGAGTAACACTTATTTGGCACATTTTTGCCCATTTTTCTCTGTATAGAACATACGTACAAAACCTCTCAGCATGAAAACCAGAGACAAACTGACTCTCGCACGCTTCCCCCATCTCTATGAACACCTGCAGCTGTAGGATGACGCAACACCGGCAGAAAGTTGAGTAATACAAACAAGTAGCTGACGCTATCGTCAGAAATCTAATACCAACAGGTGGTCTTAAACTTTTGCAAATGATTGTATACACTTTGAAAAGGAATAATGGTCTCAAAGAGAGTAGCAGATAGGATATAGGAAATTTAAGAGGTTGCAATGAAGAAATATCACGTTGTATGTTCGCGGAATTGCATCATAAAATCTTATGCTATATGGAAATGTGCATAAAAACACATAACGTAACTCACAAATAGCATCGCGAAATATCTTGGAACTGCAAATGGTTGTAGAAACAATGTAGTTGTTGAAATGAGAGGTAAGAAATTCGCCACTATCATAGGACAAAAAATGAAAAAAAAAGAAATGTACACTCTAAAAATTAAGGGGTGTGAAATCACGGAAAATTTCTGAAAGCAAAGTGTAGCAAAGCTATACAGGTAGGTAGGTGCCAGTCATTTATCGGAACTTCCGTTTTCAAAAGTTTCCGTTTCTTCTGAATTCAATGTTCTGATAGAATCCCGTTTATTTCAAAACAGTCCGTTTCGGGTTTTTCCATATTTATACAAAACTATCCCTTTTACGAAGCCTTTCCCTTTGCCGATAGTGGATTTCGAACCAGAAAACTTTTTTTAACGAAATCCGCATGTGCTGTCTTTGACTCAGAATTACCCATAATGTACAATCATGTATAAGATAGAATTCTAAACACGCGATGATGAAATGTTTCTTGTTACTAATGTGGGTGAATTAGTCATTTTGCTTTTTGCTGAAGCTTATTTTTCTGAATCGGTTTGTAATGATTTTAGTTTTTCTACAACAGGAATTATTTCAAATTACCTATTATTTTTCATCGTGATGTTTCGAAGCAATATAATGCTTTGGAACTTGAAATCTGTTAAAACTGACAATGACTTTTAATTATATTTACGAAAAGTCAAAATGTACTCTTTATAAGCACACAGGAAGAAGGATTAGTAACCCCTGTCAGAATTTACCTAATAACGAGTGACGGCGCGGCGCCTCTTGCCTTGATACTGTGAATCCGGTGTGATAGAGACCCCACAAGGATGGTCAGAAGCCAGCTTTTAGACCACTAAGCCACCGGGGCCGCAAGATAACATTAAATTATTTGTTTTACTCTGTGACTGCATAATAATCCTCGTTACAAATAAAGAGATGAATGCCGCTGACAGCAGATTAAGCGTTAATAAATTGATTTTAACAAAAAATAATGATCGTGTTAGGCACACATTTTAAGCTGTATTTCGGAATGCTTTAGCCGCAGATAAAACAGAGGATGTACTGAGATGAAAAAACTGATGCATCCTCAAGTGTGGTGAAATAAATAGCACACTTATAACTGATATTTAATATTTTGTAATTCTGAATTTATGTTACATGGCTTATGTGCTGACTTATATTGCTGCTCCCTGTGTGGAGGGTTCGTTTAATGCACGCTCCGTATATAGGGTTTGACCCGTATTATCTCTCCCGGCAGACGCAGATAAATCGAAGACAAAGTACGAACAAATCGACTAAAGTTATGGTTTTGCTCTTGCAGTGAGGAATACTTTTATTCATATGTTGCAGGGAACGTCACCAAGCTTTTTGTCCGTCATTTTCGTGCTTTCATTGTTTTATTAACACCTCAGATCACCTTCTGTCTCTCTAATCATCGGCCTCATTGCTTCCTGCTGATCTTCGTTCCCCGAACTCGCGAGCCCTTTGCATCTCGTTAAAAACCTCCTTCTTCCTTGACTTCCTGCCAGCGAGTGCCTTGTCCTCTTACTCGGAGGAAAAAACCCCTAAAAACTGTCCTCTCGCCAAAGAGTGAAAACCCACGCATTCCTAGAAAGCGCGGCCGCACCCTAAAATGCCTTCTTTCTGAAAACAAACTCTAAGTTACTTAATGGGCTCGCTGCCTCCCCCACCCCCTTCTCGCTTTGTCGCTTTGCCTGGGATGGCTGAAAAGCAGTAATGTCCTGTTCCCCTTTTCTCTTTTACTCAACCGCAGGAAAATGTCCACGTAACCATAAATCTAACACCCCACTAAGAGAAGCGTAAGAAGAGAGTACTTTAACAACAGTCTTCCTGCTCAACAAAATGGCGGGATGTGAAGGAAAACGATTCCAATTCATCTCAAAAATGCTTACTGAACCTCAGTCCTGATAAATATGGAAGCTCCAGGTTACATTTATACTCAAAAGAAATGGGGATTTTGTGCCTATATTGTTCGAACTCCAAATTGAAATCAAATATTAATAAACATGTAACGAAGTTGGTGACCTTGACTGGCTGTTAAGTCGCCCGGAAGTGATCCCGTTATGAGTGTGTGTGTGTTCTCTTTCTCCTGTTTAAATTTGGGAGTTGGATGGGGAAATGGCCTGATTTGAAATTCGAAAATGTTATGCTACGAAAAAATCACCGTAACGGCGAAGCATGACGGACACATCCATTATCTTCAAATACAGGTCTACTCGGTAACTTTTCACTGAATAGCACAGCATTTCAGAAGTTATTTTAATTCTCAGATAGTGAGGCAAATTTTTAATGAAATACAGGATCCCCACGGATCTAAATTTTATTGCAAGTTTTATTGCACCCGATAGCCACCTGTGTGAACAGCAAAGCGGTGCTAAATTTCCCAGTTAATGGCTAGTAAGTTAACGCGAAATACCACATAAGTAACGTCCCGACATTTTTTCCAAAAATCTCACCAAACATTTGGGATGGGGGGATTAAAATGCTTGTAAAAAAACTTATAGTTCAAGCGTTAGTTTCAAGAGGAACTTGAAACTATGAAGTGCATAACCACACCAAACTCTTCGTTAAGAGCTTGGAAAACTAAGATTTCAAACTACCTCATCATCATCATCATCATCATTGTCAACCATTATCAATCCACTGCTGGACGAAGGTCTCCCCAAGTTTCCTCCACAACGGTCTGTCTTGTGCCAGTCTCCTCCATGTCACCCCTGCATAATTTCGAATTTCATCCACCCATCTCCCATGTGGTCTTCTTCTGGGTCTTTTCCTGTCCCTTGGAATCCAATCTAAAATTTCGGCTGTCCATCGATGATCTGTCCTTCTGGCAGTATGTCCAGCCCATTGCCATTTCAGGGATTTAACTCTGATCATGATGTCTTCCACTCTTGTCATTTTTCGGATCCACGAGTTCCTCTTCTTATCTCTCCTGGTTACACCAAGCATGCACCTCTCCATGCCTCTTTGAGTTGTCTGCAGCCTTTGTATGTCTCTTTTAGTTAAGGTCCACGTCTCTGCACCATACGTAAGCACTGGAAGGATGCATTGATCAAACACTTTTCTTTTAAGACATAATGGCATATTGCTCTTGAAAATTATGCTGTTTCTTCCAAAAGCTCTCCAGGCAAGTTTTGTACGCCGATTAATTTCTTCATCAATGCGACCCTCACTTGATATCTGCTGTCCAAGATAAACGTACGTGTCTGTTATCTCCAGCTTTTCTCCATCAATCGATAAATCTTCATTTCTTGTAAAAGCATTGAACATCACTTTTGTCTTCTGAAAGTTCATTTTTAATCCCACTTCTTTGCTCTTGTCAGCAAGTTCCTGGATCATACTCTGCAGCTCTGATGAGGTAGTTGCAAAAATGACTACGTCATCAGCAAAACGAAGGTGGGTTAGATAATCTCCATTAATCTTTATCCCCTTGTTTTCCCAGCTCAGCGTCTGAAAAACACCCTCCAATGTGGCATTAAAGAGCTTCGGAGATATGGTGTCACCTTGTCTCACTCCCTTTCCAATTTTTACGTGTGTTGTATTTTCAAACAGCCGAATCTTTGCACTTGCATTTTCATAGATGTTATTAATAACATTAATGTATGCATCTTCAATACCGCAGGTTTTCAGAGCCATTGTAACTGCTGATGGTTTCACCGAATCAAAGGCTTTTTCATAATCGATAAAAGCCATGCACAATGGAAGTTCATATTCCCTCGCTCTTTCAATTAGTTCTCTCAGCACGTGGATATGATCTATTGTGCTGTAGCCACTCCTGAATCCAGCTTGTTCTCTCGGTTGAGCCATGTCCAGTGTTACCTTCAAGCGGTGTGAAAGAACTTTAGTGAAGATTTTATAAACCACTGATAGGAGGCTGATAGGTCTGTAGTTCCTGAGATCCTCAATGTCACCTTTCTTATGTAGCAGGATCATTGTAGCGGTGTTCCAATCCTCAGGAATATTTCCTTCATTAAGGCATCGAGTGAAAATTTGGGCGAGTACTGTTTCGATTTCTCCACTTGCTTCTTGTATGATGTCTACAGTAATTCCATCTTCTCCTGGAGCTTTTCCTCGCTTCATGTTCTTGATTGCATGTGCAACTTCTGCTGGAAGGACTGGAGGAACTCTGGTACTGGTATCTTTCATGATGTCTGGAGTGCATATATCATCCCTTTCATATAATTTGGAGTAGAAATCTTTCACTCTTGTCAAAATTTCGCCTCTATTTCTTGTTACAGAACCATCTTCTTTTCTCAGTGCCATAATCTGTTTTCTTCCCTTACTGAGATGTCCCTTTGCTATCTTTAGGCTTTGGTTGTTTTCAATTGCTTTCCTCACTAGTTCACAGTTGAATTTCCTTACGTCTTCAGTGATACTTTTTCTTACTGTCTTGCATAGCTCTATATATTCCACTTTGGAAGTCACATCTTCTTTAGTTGTCCTCATCTCTCTTCTTTTTGCATCAACATTTTGGTTTTTCCTGATAATTTGTTCACATGCAACTTGTTCTTAGACTACCTAAAAGGCGGTAAATATACGTACCTTGCTGTACCGAAAGAGCATCTTGAAATAACACGAGTCTGGAAGTTATAAAAGTGATAGACATATTTAGGGTGGGCTTTGTCCCCGAAAGCATTTCATTTTTTTTTAAGTTGAAATACGACTTACATTAGAAAAATTATTTAATAAAACTGAATGAACTTACATTAGAAAACAATTTCTTTTTTTATTCATCATTAACTATTATTTAGTCCGGGTGGATCTCAAAAACTATTTCTTTTCGTTCTCTCCCCGAAAAAAATTATTTATACGCCCATGGATGAATTCTAATTACTACTGTACTTATTTGTAAATAATTGTTTAAACTGAAATTACTGGTAATATACTTATACGTTTTGATGCTCTCCAAGCGCTGGTAATTCATAAAGTAGTTCTTTTACTGTGTCCTAAATATAGGGTTGTGGATCATTCACAGAGAATGGTGTTACGAAGGTATAAACGGTAGTATCATTAAAAAAACAAGATAAACTGATTTTTTTAATCAGCCTGTTCGTGAATTTTTTTTTTTTTTTTTTTGCCTTCAGTGCATTATTTTTTACAAAATCCAGAAGATATTAAATAAATTTTTCAACGCTTGTTCACAATTCAGTGTTTATTTAACATCGACTATAGTTTGGCAGAACCTCAACAACTCAAGTTTTTGTAGTCATAAATTAAATATAATCCAGAAGACGTACCATAGAGCACCAAAAAGGAAAGCAAAAAATATACGACGTATGTCATTGAGTATCCTGAAATATATTAGAGCCCGTTTTCAAAAATATGCACTAAATACTAAAAATCATACAATCAGCTAAATAAAAATCGTTGGGAAAGATCTTTATATTTAATACGTCATAAATCAAGCTATTCTTCCATGTAACGCAACCGCAGAAATATGAAAATTTCATCACCCTGGAACGGGAATCGAACCCGCATCTCCCGATTTGCGCTCGAGTATGCTAACCATTACACCACCCAGGACACTGAAATCCATATAAAGCATTAATCTAACGTTTCATATTAATGCTTCAGTTATTTGAATTTCAGTGTCTTGGGTGGTGTAGTGGTTAGCATACTCGAGCACAAATCGGGAGATGCGGATTCCATTCCCGTTTTAGAACGATGAAATTTTCAAATTTCTGCGGATACGTTACATGAAAGAACAGCTTGATTTATGTCTATTATTCCATATGTTTTTCAACTGGATCTTTATATTTAACCTCGCCATATTTCTTTTACTCGTATGACAACGATTCTGTTAGGCAAAACTGTGTAAACCTTGATGAGTACGATTTGATATTCAGTTACAAGTTTAGTTTACTGTAACATTTGTGAGGAAGAAGTAAGTGGTGAAAAAACATTACTTTCTGGGCTTCATTTTGGAACCTTCGTCTGCGTGCAAAGTAAAGTTTTGCCTACTTCATTTTCAACACTGTCACAAACCGTCCATATCTGTGAAGTATCTGTTGCACATGACTGACACAGAAGAATACGCTGACGTTTTCGGATCACCACTTCTGAGGAGCCGAACTTAATCCAATTTTCCTGTTGCTCCAAAGCACTTGAGTTGGGCGGTCGTTGACGAACTACCTGTCAGTTCCTCAAACGCTCTGGGCTTTCTTGCGCGTTTTACTGGTTAAAGCTAACATGAAAAGACAGTAAAAAGGAAATTGTGTTAGGGGTTAGAGGGAAAAAGATTGTGAGAGCCGACAAAAAAAAAAAAAAGAGAGAAAGAGAGAGAAATGTTGGGAAGAGATGGATGACAAGAAAAAGCGGAACAGAGCAGAGGAAGAAAGACGATGAGGAGGGATAAATAACTCTTTGTTGCTCGAACACCAACCGTAGAAAGAAAAGGGGTTGCTTTGCGACACTGTTTCGATCAAAGGTCAGTTGAATTCAGGAGTCTTGCTATACGTGCATCGACCGAAATCCTCAAAGTAGGTAATACACCTACTCTCCGAAATACGGTGCCTATATTTACGCCGATTT
Source organism: Macrothele yani (assembly GCA_039090855.1). Taxonomy (NCBI): domain Eukaryota; kingdom Metazoa; phylum Arthropoda; class Arachnida; order Araneae; family Macrothelidae; genus Macrothele; species Macrothele yani. The sequence goes on from CM077030.1 coordinate 18,096,079, forward strand.
AGAAATTCTGTTGTACCAATACCTGTTTCTAAAAAATAGGTAATTTGAAATTTCGACTGTTTTAAAAACATCGTGTTGTTCGGTATATTCACAAATTAGCATTGGATCCCATAGTAAAGGACACAACGCCTTTAAGACATTCTATAAGAATCGTCATACCCTATCTTAGATCCCCACGATTTACCGAACCGCGATTTTACGGTGCCTTAAACAGTGTCTTACTACTGCATGATATGTATACTCTAATTTACAATACCATAAAATACTTGATGCTTTAAACTGTAACTCATACGCAATATTCGACTGCCAGATTTACCATCGCATAAATTTATGTAAATTGTCTTACGCTATCTTTCATTATCCAGATTTAAAACACCACTGATTTAAGACATTCCATTAAGGTAATCATAACGCCGTGCTCTAAGTCATTAGAATCTGAATTTATTATTTCAATAAACACGGTTTTACAGCTGCATCATAGATTCCCCTGATTTACAAAACGTACGATGCCTAAATAGCTCTATTTCATATATTTCACAGTGATTTACAATACCTAGGCTCGCTTAATGCAATCATACATCATTATTTATTCTGGGGGATTGGTTTAACGACCACACTTAGTAACTCGATGGGCTAAAAGCAGTTGTCAGTCTCTAATTTAAGGCCACTTTTTCCAGAGAAGGAAGAAAGCCCGTACCGTAAGACGAACACAACATCCCTGCATCACGGGATTCGAACCTGACCCATATAGGACGAATATTCAGGAGCCAGCACTCAGACCAGTGCGTTACTCGGGTGGTATAAACCACTATTCGAAGCTCAAATGTAGAGTACCCCACATTAACGATGTCCCTAAATGTCTATGCATTCATATAGCACACTACGATTTATGATAACTTCTTTTTGCTACGCTCTCTTAATAATCATCTCTTACTGCGATATAATTAAAGACGCCTGGAATTAAATGTATTTAAAAACACATTCCTTTGCGTATATCAATATTTACAACACAGAGAGCTGTAACGCTAATGTATGTATTTTTTCGTTATTTTACACATCAACTGTGATTTACAGTACCCTGAGTTTACGACGATGTCTTAATGAAACCATAATTAAACATCCGACACCCCAATTGATGGTTGTTGGCTTAAGGGTATTTTCTTAATAACAGCCGTATATTTGCGTTGAACGCTCTGATCTACTGCACCTCAGATTCATGACGCTCCTAAACGTTTCCTTCCAACATTTTACACATTACATTGTGAGTACAAAACACCGAGTTTAAAAGGCTTACAAGGTTTTCATGATTTTCAAACAGAATAAATCTGATAAATGACCATGCTTCTTTATCCTGTGATTCATTTTACTAATGTTATTTTTCTGATTAAAAAAAATCATGGGAAATCCTGTAGACAAGATTACCACTTAAATTACATTTTGGGAATGTTTAAACAATAAAAGGCGCACTACTAATCCTCGTTATATAAAAATCACGACGAAACGATAATTAAATTGGTAGAAATCGAGAGTCATTTTTAGAATACAGAGAACACTTTCATCAATTATATTCATTGTAGTTAGCTTAAAACAATCGCATTAAAAACGAATTGAAAAACTTAATTTCCCAATAGAACAATTCTTAAGAGATCCCCCAAAATCATTCCCTGGGCAGCTGGCAAATCTAGTCCTAAATCATGTAATGGCCGCATCGACTTCAAGTACGTATTCATTAAGAACGACCCCAGATTCTCGATCGATCATACACGAAACCTCCTTCTAAATCCAGATTTTTGATTTCCGTGTAGCATCGTGTAAAAGGAGGAATTCCGAATCGAACAACGGTAGTTGTGTTTTCTTCGTTGCTAGTTATAATTTAATTAAACTACAGCTCGTCGGTCGCCAGCTGTGAAAGGCGAAGTCGAACTGTCAATTCATTAGTTTTTGATTTTGTTGCTGAATCCCCGGAGCTTCGCGTCCTTCGTTAGGATCGAAAGAGGGGCTCTCATTGCTGGATCCTTAACCCATTTTCCTCGGGTTAAGATTTATTAAGACAGATAGTTCAGAGAATGTGATGTTTTTGGAAACTCCCCCGTTAATGAATCTTCTTGTAGCAAGCGCATTTATAACCGACGTGTAGTTGAAATATCACACCTTTGCCCAACTCGGTCATCGACTACAAAAGTGTCAAAGTGTTAGCGTGTGATAAAAAAATTCAGCAGAGGAACTGTTAAGCTTGATTTTTTAACTCAAAAAAAGAGTAATGCCAGATCACTAACTCTTTGCTTAAATTTAGATATATTTTAGGTCTTATTCATCCCAGCCTATATTTTTTCTTACTTTTTAATTTTATATTTTCATTATGTTAGATTTTTTTTTTTCGATTTTCCCATTTTTTCCTTGCTTTCCTTCATTTTTGAAATTTTCGCGTACTTGAGGAAATTTTGGATTCCTTGGTCCTTAAGGTGTTTAAGTTGATTCTTTATCTACCAGCTTTTCTTTTTTCACTTTTTCTGTTTTCTTAATGGTTATCCATTTGAACACTAAATTTCCTCTTGAGATATAAATTATCTGGACTATATCATTCCGTTAATATTTGGTCTAATGCTCATTCTTTAGGCAACGTCACTACTGAGAATTTTTAAACAAAAGAAAATATCACGAATACTGTTTTCGAAAAATTTTCTTCACAAAATATCTTTGAAGAAATATTGCTCTTCCCAGCGTTTTCTGTCTTATTGAATTATCCTGAGAGTAATCTTAATCTTGTGTCATTTTTTATCCTCGCATCTTTTTAGCATGTCTTATGCATTCATTCTTTATGTTGCCTTCTCTTTTTATTATTACCTACTTGTATTCGTGTATCCCATTGCTTGCTTTCTTCTTTGTAATTGTCTTCTTACTTCAGATTTTTTTTATCATTGCCTCTCTAGTTTTATTCTTCTTAAATTGGGATCTTCCTCTTTTTATTCTGCAGCCCTTTTTTCTCTTTTAATTGATCTCCTTTTATGTGTAACTTCATCTTCTTTTTGTCTGCCATTTGTTTATACTCATTTCTCGTTCTACACTTTCTGTACTTTTTTCTTTTTGACTTCGTGTATTTATTAGCAGCATATAAGCAAAATAGTGATGTATCATAGGGAAAATAGTTCGAATGCTTCCGTGATACCCTGAAGAATTCGGTAACTTCCAGATCCTTCATTAGAAGGTCAGTTATGTGTAATAAAATTTTGTTTTTTTCTAATAAATTTCACGGCACTGAAGAAGTCACGGCGAATATCTATCATTCACAATTAAGAAATTTACTCTCGCTATGAAAATTTTCACGATTCAATTCCTACTATGCTCAATTAGTTCAGTTCATGACTTACAAAGGCATCGCTCTTTCCACGTTTAGCAACGCACAGCAACCAAAAAATTGTTATTCGGCCGCCGCCAGGAAACTGAATCCCTGATCTCTCGATATCTAGCCGAGCGCGTCAGCCTTACACGACGGTGGCCAACAATCCACGGCGCTATGTGCGTTTTTCTGTCAGCTTCTGACATTATAAATCCGTAAGATGGGCTCAGCTACTGAGACGTCTCCATGTGGTAGGCATTAACCGCACTGGCTATATATTAATTATAGCAATTAGATCCAAAGTGGAAATCCTCCAAATACGTGGAGTCAGTGAATAAAGAAAGACATCGCTCTTTCCACGTTTAGCGACGAAAAACCGAAAAACTGTTATTCTGCAGCCGCCGGAGAATTGAATTCCGGATCTCTCGATATCTAACCGAGCCCGTTAGCCTTACACCTTACCGGGCTCGGCTAGGTATTAAGAGATCCGGGATTCAATTCCCCGGCGGCGACAGAATAACAATTTTTTCGGTTGCTGTGCGTCGCTAAACGTGAAAAGACCGATGTCTTTTGTTTATTCACTGACGCCACGTATTTGGAGGATTTTCAAAACTTAGAGATAAAAAAAGATTGCAAAATACCTATATTTTTTTCTGAAGCAATATCATTAAATGAATTTAGTGCGCACTTGTATTAAAAATGTTAAGTTTCTGATCAAGTGCGGTAAATCCGATGTTAAGTGCGATCCCAGGCTGCGTGTACTGACGATGTTTTCGCCAAGACCAGAGGTGAGGAACCTTTTCTTGTCGGATGGCCGCATTAATTTAGTTGTAATCTAACAAGGCCGCATTCAAGAAATTTCAATTAGATATATTTCGAAATGTACATTATTTTGTAAAAAATCTTACTGTGTGCTAACTTCAAAAAATAAAAAAAAAGATTGTTAATTGTAAAGTTAACTAACCGCTTAATGACTTTGTTGTGATTGCTTTTTGTTGAAAAGCATTTGAATATTTATTTGCAACAAGGAGGCCCACACTTTTAACTGCTCCTCTAGATGGGTATCAGTCATTTGTGACCTTAAGGGAGTCTTGATTTGGGTTAGGTAGGAGAATGCAGATTCGCAGCAATAAGTGGTTTAAAAGCAAGAAAGCATTTTTCGTGCATGTTGCATAAGACGTGGGTATTCTGTTGCATTTTTCGTGCATGTTGCATAAGACGTGGGTATTCTGTTGCATTTTTCCATACTTCAACTGGATCTCTCTTAGCGTCAAAAAGGGACTGTAAAATGTCATCTTCTGAGAGCTCAATCAATTCCATCTATAGTTCTTTAGGAGCCATAGAACGAAATCGTGAGCCTAGAAGGTGTCAAAATAGCACTCATGACTTACTAATGTTTTAATTGTGGCCATCAGTCCTGGATAATTATTTCATTGAATGTTCTTTTACTCTGGTATTTTAAACACGGTCGTTTTAAGATAAAAATAAAAAATAATAAAATACGAGTACAAACATATTAAAAAAAAACAAGTTAGTAAAATCATGCAATGCATTGTTTATGATACGCTTTCCAACATACCAGAAATCATTATTCAAGTTATTACTCAAGTTATGAGAACAATGGCTGCGGAATAAATCTTGCTTCTATGCCCTTACCTTTGACCCCATTTCGACTATATTAAACATAATTGGTTCAGTATACCTAAGGAACAACATACTAAAGTATTGTCTTAATGGAAGTATTTTTAGTCAAGTTATGAGGATAACAGCTGTGGAATAAAAATAGCCCCTGAGTCCTGACCTTTGACCCCATTCCGATTATATTCAACAGAACTGGTTCAGTATACATCCGGAATAACATGATAAAGTTTTGTCGCAATGGAATGATTTTAACGCAAGTTTTGATGCATAAGGGCAATGGAATAGATCCCGGTCCTATGTCCTGATCTTTGGCCCCACTTCTTCCTCTTCCAAAATGGTTCATCCCCAGGTGGCTACCTACCACATACTGCAATTTCACCGGACGCGAACCTTTTTTACGCAAGTTATGACGCATAAGAGCAATGGAATTTATCCCGCTCTTATGTCTTGACCTTTGATCCCATTTCATACATTGTTAATTGGATTCTTCCCCAAGTCGTCCCCTACTACATACTAAAATTTCATCGAAATCGAACCATTTTTACGCGAGTTATCGTGCGGACAGACAGACAGACAAAGCTGGAGCACATACGCTTCTTCAACCTACGGTTGGAAAGCGTAAATATTGGGGTTGTTCTGAAATTTTTGGATTCACTCAAAAAGCCGCAAGTTCCCGACCCCTTGTCTATCCCTTCCGCGACCATAGCGCCCTACGCCCCCTTACATGCGAACCACCACGAGAAACCGGGTCCGCCGGATAGCACGAGTAGGATTTTCTAACCCCATGTTCTTTGAATTTCATGGTTTTAAAACTGAAAATACAGTATAATGCACTTATAGCGATCCCGTATTTAGAGGCAACAAATAGGTTTTGGGTAAAACTGGAACTTTTGTTTGGTAAGACTTTAATTTAAAGCCTTGATGGGTTTTTAACAAACAAAGTTTCATGAAATGCTTAGATTTAACGAGAAAGAAAAAAGCTATGATGGTCACTTTTAATAACCAGCATAAATAAAATTAGTGAAATTCTATATTTCTTGAGGCATAAAAAAATCTTTTGCTCACTACCGTGGAATGGATGAATTGAAATGATTTTATACAAGAAGAAATTGTAACAGCACAGTAGGATTTTTGTGAGATAGTGGACGGTTACAGATATAAAAGCAATCGGGAGAGAGTACATCAAATGCTTAAAAAAGACAAGTGAGTTGTGCAAAAGGCCCTTGCCGTCACAAATTCTAAAAGTAATATTTTTTTTTAGTTTTTCCACATGTCTGCTTCAGGGTTTGCTGCTACATGTATTCATCATCTTATTTTATTTTTTTTTTTAATAATCAACAATTTAAAAATTTCAGGTCTGATTGTTATGGATATACATAATATAAACGTATATGCGTATTATCACGTATGCCTAGTTTTACATGATGGAAATTTTCACCCCAAAACACGGATTTGGCGAGAATCTCTGGGAATCCGGAGCTTCTCGTTATAAGCGTGTTCTTCTACAAGACGTACATGGAACCAAATAAACACATTAAATTATAAAAATTGAGAAATGAGGGGAGCATTTGAAGCAATAAACTTACTACACATTTGAATAACATATTAGAGACACTGCATATTAACGTTTTGACATAGTTTCTGGCACGTTCTATGAGTGTAGTAATGACTACACAATTTAAATTACTAAAGAACTGGACATCAGACTCGAATAACTCACTGGGTTCAAAACTTCACAGAAAATGGCTCTGGGAGAAAAATAAGTTACAAATCGCTGCAGCGATGCTGTTGGATCATATGCTGAGTCCACGCGCACTATTTCCAGATGATGCAAAAAACACCTTATCGAGATGTTTCTGCTTCTGAGTTCCAGATTCTGCGGGCATTTATTTATCTCCACCTCTTGAGAAACGGAAATGGCTGGTAAAACTTGGAAGCCTGTTTTACCATTCATATCGATTTTGCCCAAACAAACAGGAAAAAAAAATACCACTTAGAAGACGGCACGAAGAGGTAAATATAGAGGAGAAAAATTGTTATTGCTGTTAAAATTCCGAAATAAGTTCAGCACTCTTATTACAGTTTTTTGTTCTAGCTTGAACCGCTGCTACTGTATACACGGTCGAGTCACAATATTGCGACCACCAATTAATATCCACAGTAACCATCGTGTGCAGCGCGGACAGCAACAAGACGGGCTCCAAGGGACTAAATAAGGTGCTGGAAGGTGCTCACAATTATTCGGAGTCATTCTGACTTCAATGCATCTCGCAGCTGCTGGAGGGTACGTGGTGGAGGATCCATAGAGCGAACAACACGATCGAGGTGGTCCCACATATGCTCAATTGGATTTAAGTCTGGGGGATTAGGGGGCCTGGGAAGTACTTTGAAATCTTCATCGTGTTCTTCTAACCACTCCCGGACATTTCTAGTTGTGTGACACGTCGCACTGTCATGCTGGAAGATCTCATCCTCCCCATGGAAGACAATAAGCATGTATGGGTGTACATAGTCTGCAATGATGAATTCGTAACTAATTCAGTCCATAGTGCCTTTCACAGGAATGAGAGGACCCAGAAAATGCCACGAAAATATTCCTCAGACTATAATGCTGCCCCCACCAGCTTGTGTTCTTCCAGCAATCGTTGAAGAATGTTTGTTCTCCGATGTATCTCGCCTTATAAGTCAACGTACATCCGTTCGATGAAGCAGAAAACGTGACTCATCGGAGAAGGCAATCCTTCGCCAATCAGCGGAAGTCCAATTCCGATACTGTCGCGTAAGCCTATTCTGCCGATGCACATTTGTTATAGCATAGGTGCAGTGACCATCCGTCTGCATCGGAGCCTCATACGTTGCAAGGCTCGCTGAACTGTCATTTTAGACTCTTCCGGCAGCCACCTGGTTCATACGGCCAGTGAGTTGCTCCACTCTAGCGTGTCGATCGGCTCTCACGCACCTTCAAAGCCAACGTTCAACTCCCACATCAATGGCACGTTGTGCTCCGCAGTTTCCTCGTCGCTTATTCGTAATGGTGGTATTTCTCCAATCACGATACACTTTACCCAAAACAGCACGCGAACAGTTCACAAACTGCGCTTTTTCAGAAATACTGCCACCCTTGGCCCGAAAGCCGATAATCATCCCTTTTTGAAAATCTGATAAATTGCTCCTTTTATCCATGACAGCAACGAGTGATATGTTTCCAGTGTGCCTACAGCACACCTTATATACCCTTCATCCCAGCTCACGGCACGTGCTTTCTTTCATTGGCTACGCGCTGGTGACATTAAAAGTAGGAGGTGGTCACAATAATGCTGTTCAAGGACACTGCATCAAATTTGGAAATTGAGAGAAGCAAAGTAAAACTATATTTCCTACTTCAAACTCTAGATTCATACTCTCGTGTTTCGTTCGTCTCCTCAGAAAGACTCGGGTGACCTTTCATTGTCACATAGCACATCCGCTTTCGGTCCACTCAGTCAGCTCCTCTAGCACTTTGACCCTCTTTTTTCAGGAATTTACTTTTCACCTGCACATTTTGTGTTACTGACCTCTGGTTATTAACACCACTTTGACCAATTGTGCGAATTCTTTCATTAAAACTTATAAAGCGGTAAGATCCCACTCACTCACCGAGAAATAAAGCAAATTTAACTTCGCAATTCCCTCGGACGGCAATTATGTTCTGAAGCGAAGTAAAGAGTGGCCGCCCTTCCCGCTCATTAACATGGTTGGCAGAAAACTGGTGAAAGATGAATGTTTCAATACCTTCCAGGAAGCATTAACGAGAAAAAAGGGAACTATTTTAACATATTAAAAAAATTGATATTAAATACCTCTAAAATCAATGGACTCTGGGTGGTTCTTCTTCTTAGACTGTTGATATTCACTACAGGGCATAGGCTTACCCCAGTCTTTTCCAATTTCCTCGATTCTTAGCTTCAGTCCACCATTTAGCAACTCTGAAGATAGTCTCTCAATCTTATTCTCTGGCGCCTTCTTTGTCTCCTTCCACCTCTCTGTTGCCTTCCGTTATTAATCGTGTCCATCTTTCACCTTTCAGTCTTCCTACATGTCCAGCTCATCTCCACTTTGACTCTTTTATTTTATAAAATAAATTATTCCTGTTCTTTCTCTAATAATTTCATTTCTATCTGTTCCTGATATTCCTAAAATTCTTCTTTCTAACTGTTTTGGACAGTGCGGTGATTCAGATCAAATTTTATTCACAGCAATATGTATTAAGAGACATCTAGAATGTTCTTACATCTGCCTCATGCAAAGTTTCTAGAAAGAAATATATTTGGACCGCAGGTGGATAGGTGAAATGTTGATACATTTTTTCATGCATAATTATTAGGTACGTTCTAGTAACATAGATGGAGAACAGTTTCACGATTTTATGTCATTATGTTTGAATTTTTCTCGTTGTAGGAAACTTACAGAAAAGGCCCATATTTTTGGAGAGTCAAGAAGACTTTGTTGTTAAAGTGCATAGTTTTATTTGAATTGCTGTCGTGTATCGCTACCAGAAAATTTTTCAGGATGTGTGATTTTATCATCCTTCATGCATGTCCCGTTTCCTTAGCTATTGGAGGAGGCTTCTCAGGATTTGACGTCCCCGGGGCACTCTAGTCCAGGAACATCCCCGGGAACGAGCAATCTCTCCTGGGCTTTGAGTCTCCGGGGAACGCAGAGCAATGACAAAATAGCTCACCTTCTAACTGCCAACCTTCAAGGCCCCTCATCTGCCTTTCTTCCTCTAGTGATCGCAGCAGAGCTTCCATCTCTCTGTCTCAGTCTCCTCAATCCATCGAGCTAGACACCCACCTGTTCCCGTTCCAAGATCCCAAATAATGGGTCCTCTGCTCCGGCTTCTCGAATAAAAGGATGGATGGGCCTCTTTACTCCAGAAAGGCTCGCGTAAAATGATGCCGGAAAAACGCCAGCATGCACTTAAAGAGTCTTACCTTCGAAATTCGAGTGGCGATGAAATGGGAAGAAAATGTGTCGAGAAGGTGGGAAACGCCATTCCGTAGTTTTAATTCGTCGAAGATGTAAAATGCCGAAAATATTTCTTTTTTTCTACTCTGCATTTTTTTACGAACCAACATACACCTTCTTTACCCGAAATAATGAGGAAAATATTTTGCTAAAAACGGCTGTTGTAAACATTTTCTATTCTTTCTCCCTTTGTTTTTTGCTGATTTTTATACAGTAATTTCGTGTGGCAAGAAATTTTGATAGAAAAATGAGATAATTTTTATAATGTTTCTTGGCACATGCGACATTTGTGCGTTTACGAACAGGAGTATTAAAGTCTCGTCAGGACCAATAGCACCATCCCCTATGTAAATCTACGAAACAAGTTAAATTATGCCATCCTGGAGAAAGCGTTAAATTTCCATGATGTAATAGCGCAAAAGCCCGGGGTCACAAGTATTAAAATCGGATAATGAAAGCAAGGAACTGAAATGAAAGAAGCTGCCATATAAACCTATATTTACGCAAGGTCTTACTGATTTAGTAGTGTTATTCTAACCCAGCGGATCCCAAATTGTTCTGACTCGGGAACCCATTTCAACATTACAGTAAACCTTCGGAATAGCGGACATCGAAAGGGAAAGAATAAAATGTCCGTTATTTAGAAGAAAATTATCCTTTATGACAGCATGTTATGTTTATAACGCAAAAGCAGTTTAAAAGATATGTAAATATAATTATGTAAATGCAATACAAATAGCAAACTTACACTAACCTTTATTAAAAATATCCATTAAAACCTAAGGAGCAAAATAATCAAGTATTGTGAAATTTTGTTTTCTAAATTAATTTCTAGTTAGCCGCCTGAAGCTTTAAATTTTTTGAATCCTAATTCATTTGCGATTTCTAAAGCCTTTTGACGAATTAACCCTTTAACCGGCTGGAACGAATTAACTCGGGGTTAGCAAAATCGGCTGAAATCAGTTCGATCGAATATATTCGCTGTCTAAGAAGCAGGCCGAACACTGTTGGAATGAGTGAATCTGCGCATCCAAAACGGCATCTTTCACCCTTAACTTTGTTTTTGAAAGGGGTAATTTAAAGGGTATGATTGACACTAATCCTTTAGGAATGATTTCTTCATAAAAGAATTATAATAATGTCGACGAGCCTAAGAAAGGAGATAGAAAATATTTAAGTCACGTGTTTCTACCCAGTGGCATGATGTCCTTGTCAGGGGGACTTCGCCTTCCGCATTATGCCTTGAGTCATGAAAGAGAGAATAAAGGAGTATACAGGGTGATTCAGAACTCATGGGACAAACTTTAAGGGGTGGTAGGGCACACGACAACAAACATTTTTTTGTATGGGAATGTATGAGCGCAAGTGACGCGTTGAGGCGCAAACACAAGAAATAGACATGAAAGGAAACATAAATTGTGTACTTACAGCATCGTTGACAAGTGCTTCTTTACAGCAATGTTTACAAATATTGCTCAAAATTGCGTCCACCAACAGTAATACATGCGTGACAGCGTGGACGTACCAAGAACGATTCTCTGTGAATGTGTGCACGGGTATTGTGAACGACTTCCTGCTTTGCCCATATCTACTACCAACGCGATTCGATAGCAGATGTTATCGTATTTTTCTGCAAGAGGTTTTACCAGAATTGCTTCAAGATGTACCTCCGGCTGTCCGACAAGGACTTTGGTTTCAGCATGATGGGTCGCCAGCCCATTTCAGCATCAAGGTGCGCAATTACCTGGATGCCAATTTTGGGGCGCGATGGATTGGCCGTGGTGGACCAGTCCGTTGGCCACCCCGATCGCCCGATTTATCGAGCCTCGATTACTTATTATGGGGACATCTGAAGGCCCTCGTTTACGAGACTCCAGCTGACTCTGTTGAGGGCCTCGTCGCTCGAATATCCGTTGCGGCTGCACGTGCATGCGAGAAATACCTGGCATCTTTGAAACTGTAAGCCAATCACTCCGTTGACGCTGCCACGTATGTATTACTGTTGGAGGACGCAATTTTGAGCAATTATTGTAAACATTGCTGTAAAGAAGCTCTTGTCAACGATGCTGTAAGTAAACAATTTGTCTCCTTTCATGTCTATTTCTTGTGTTAGTGCCTCAACGCGTCACTTGCGCCCATACATTCCTATACAAAATACGTTTGTTGCAGTGTGCTCTACCACCCCTTGAATTTTGTCCCATGAGTTCTGAATCACACTGTATAATGTAGCAGAGGATAAAGGTCTGTAAAATGGAACAGAGAAAGTCTGAAAGAGCAGAGAATATGGTCTATAGTCGGGCAGAGGATAAAGGTCTGTAAAATGGAACAGAGAAAGTCAAAGAGCAGAGAATATAGTCTATAGTCGGGCAGAGAATAAAGGACTATACGAAGAAACAGAGAAACAATGACTGAAAGCAAGAAAGCAATTATCTTGTCGTAGCTTTCGTAAAACCCTGTAGTAATATGAACATTTCTGTTTGAAGATCGCAGATTTTAGTTTAGTTACATCGGGCGCTTAAAGGATTAAAGTCCCTGATAAAGGAATGTTCTTGGCTCTAGCGCGGCAAAACCATTCATAGGTAAGAGTGTCCACAGCTAAACTATCAGTTTTAGGTAAAACTATCTCAATTTTGGGGTTACCATTACAATCTTGCCAAGACTTCAAGATTTCACTCACTTATGTTTTTCCAATGCCCAGCTTATCTTCTAAAACGCGCATCCTCGCTCAGCTCAACTATTTCAACTTTTTCTTTTAGAGTCAAGCGCTTACGTTTGTGCGACATTTTAAAATCAATGTTTGAGAACTCTTTGCTTCACAGCTCGCTTGATGAGAACAACCTACATAATTGTTGCAAACAAATGTGGTTTCTAGTATATCTGGACTTGAAAGTGATTCCTGTGCACTGACCTCGACCACACCAAACAACAAAAGGTAAGTCTCTTCCACCTACGCCGGAATTGTGTTTCAATCCGATTACCGTACCCTAATTAGCCTGCACTGGGCGGTGATCTCCGTTTCTGAGGTCTCACCTTATTGGGAGCATCTGAAGGGCCAGAAGTAGGGATTGGCTTAACAGTGACTTCTCGGTAACATTCCAACCGTGACAAGTAACGGTGACAAAGTCACTGTTTGTGAGAAGAACGAACACCTGTATCTGTATGCTCAAATTAGTCTCTTGGAGAAATCACAATCCGCAGGAACATTTCATTAATCGTTACTCAGCAGTCGGCACTTTGCTGCGCATTTCTCGTTCTGAGTTCTCAAGAGGATTCGTGTTCGTGCTGTTTCCGAGATTTCCACTGATAGACTACTTAGGCACTTGTATTCTTACATACTTTTCGTAGGTATTTTAGTTACTTTTCATAGGTAAGTAACGGAGAAACACTAAATATGAAATCTTTTAACTCCCGAAGAGCAGGTAGTAGTCAAGCTCGTATATGAAAAGTTTTCAAGTGAAAGATAAATGAATTATTTTTTATGATTCATTTATTCGTTCTGTTGGTCTGTAGACAGACCTAAAAACAAAAAAGATTTTTATTGGGGTTTATTTTTAGCAAATAATGGCATTTTTCAGAAATGTTGTACTCCAGCCCTAAAATAAAAATATTGGTGCTTTAGAACTTCATTTAACGGTGGTTTTGGTGCAAAATAGCATTTATAAATGTCACGTAAAATTAAAAAAAAACGACAAATAAATAGCTTTAAAAGTGCGGTCCCGGAGGATTCGTCGAACGACGATTGGTCCAATGCCGATTCGTCCAAAGGGACAATTGGTCCAATGCCGATTCCTCCAATTATACGATTGGTCCAACGCCGATTCGTCCAATATTATCATCTTACCAACAGTAAACTGTTTTATTTTCCAGAAAGGAATAAAGATTTAAATTATTCTGCTCATTATATCCTTTTGAAAGATCATTTCCGTATGTTTGGTATTTGTAAACATTTTACATAAACCTGGTAAAAGGCACTCAAGTGACCATTTCTCAGCTGTTTGCAAAGTACCTAGGCGCTGGCCTTTTTAGAATATTTTAAGTTAAAACCTAGATATTTGGTATTTGTAAACCTTTTATAAAACCTTACAAAAGGCACTCATCGTATCATTTCTCCGGTCTTTACAAGGCACATAGGCCGCAGGCCTTTTCAGAAGATTTTAAGTTACAACCTAGATATTTGGTATTTGTAAACATTTTATAAAACCTGATAAAAGGCACTCATCGTATCATTTCTTAGGTCTTTACAATGCACCTAACCCGCGGGCCTTTTTAGAAGATTTTAAGTTACAACCTAGATATTTGGTATTTGTAAACATTTGATAAAACCTTATAAAAAGAATTCAACGGATCATTTCGCAGCTCTCTAACAGGCACTTAGGCAGCGGGCCTTTTTAGAAGACTTTAAGTTACAACCTTGGTATTTGGTATTTGTAACTATGTTATAAAATCCAATAAAAGGCACTCATCGTATCATTTCTTAGCTCTTTACACGCACCTAGGCCTAGGCCTAGGCCTTTTAGCACTTTTTATTCTACTGATGTCATATTCTAACGTTTAAGTAAAGTTAAAAATACTAGCATAACATTAGTAAGTTTTCTTGATAGGTAAACGTTATGAATCTGACATCGGTAGGAAAAAATTGTCAAAAAGGCAAAGGTCTAGGGCCTGTAAATTAATATTTCGTGAATAAGTAAAAACGCAATATTAACTTGCTTTGATTGGTAAACGTTATGAATATGACATTGGTTGAATAAATTTTTTTAAAAGGTCTAGGCCTAAGGCCTATGAATTAATATTTAATATTTAAGTAAAATCACAATATTATTAACTTGATTTGATATGTAAACGTTATGAATCTGACATCGGTAGAATTAAAACTGTCAAAAAAGCCTAGGCCTAGAGCCTATAAATTAGTATTTCGCGCTTAAGTACTTAAAAGCGCAATATTATTAACTTGATTTAATTTGTTAACATTATGGATATGACATCGGTAGAATATAAACTGTTAAAAAAACCTAGGCCTAGGGCCTATGAATTAATATTTCGTGCTTAAGTAAAAGCGCAATATTATTAACTTGATTTAATATGTAAACATTGCTAATCTGATATCGGTAGAATAAAAACTGTTAAAAAGGCCTAGGCCTAGGCCTTAGGAATTAATATTTCGTGGTCAAGTAAAAGCGCAACATTATTCATTTGATTTGATATGTAAACGTTATGAATATGACATCGCTAGAATAAAAACTGTGAAAAGGCCTTTGTCCGAACCCGACCAGAACGTTTCCATTGGCCAGTTAGCGGAACCCCACTGCATGCTACAAACAGAAACGCAAAACTAGTATTTTATATTATTTCATGCAAAAGAGAAACATTGAAGTTAATTGAACGGCTCGTACATCAGTAACTTCATACGGCAGCAAGGACAGTAAAAAAAAAAATCTGTAACCAGAATATTACGCATGAAATGTAACATTATTTTACATTCTTTGTACTACCGGCATTTTTGTGTAACATCGGAGATAAAATCAGAACAGCTGAGATTTTTATAACACGAGTAGCACTTTGGACAGATAGGACGGAATTGGACCAATCGTCCATTGGACGAATCGGCATTGGACCAATCGTACCATTGGACGAATCGTACCTTTGGACCAATTGTCCATTGGACGAATCGGCATTGGACCAATCGTCGTTGGACGAATCGTACCAGACCCTTAAAAGTGAGATTACTGAGTAAAAAGCTGAGAAATATCTATATTTAATATTAGTGATTTAGGAGCGGTTAATAAAAGTAGCTTGATTTAAAAGTGAGATTACTGAGGGAAAAGTCTTGGAAATATCTATATTTAATATCCAGTGATTTTGGAGCGGTTAACGAAAGTAGCTTGATTTGGGAACGCTTAATTTGTAACGTACCTGTCGTACCACGAAAGTAGCGTGAATTTGGAACAATTCAGGAACCTAAGTGTTCTCGTGATTTTGCCGCTGATCACAAACCGTGACATTTTAGTAACGTTACAAAGTAACCGTGACGTGATTTTGTACCCACTTCTAGACAGAAGGCAGTTTCTCCTGTTTCAGATGTACGTATGTAAAGAGAGGGTAGGACTGTCTGGTTATCACGAACGCTAATCGTTTTTCATGCGATTTCGGCCGCTTACTCGGGGCACTTAGCATCTTAAAATTTACTAGGCCTTGGGAACAAAACGGTTAAGGCAGAGAATGGGGGAGGGTAAAATAACAAGAAGGAAAAAAATTGAGAGTTTAACAGAATCACACCAATAAGAATTCCTAGAATCGAAAAAGCAAATTGTCCGTTATATTGTACTTTAAGTGTGTCCGCGTCCGTTATTTAGAATGTCCGCTATTAAGAGGTGAATGCCCCATAATAATACATGCATCCCCCTCCCGGGAATAAAAAATTGTCCGTTATAGAGAGATGTCCACTATATCAGAAGTGTCCGTTAATGAAAGTTTCACTGTATATTTTTATCGCGAACCCCTGCACCTATTTCTGTTCACGTAATAAGTAGTGCAACAGTTTCGTTCGTAGGTACATTCTTAAATGCTTCCAATACTTACAGCTTCTTTCACGGAATTAACATTTTCAATAGAAATTCCTGTAACTGCATTACAAAAAGTTATTTCAGGAATATATATTTTGTAAAATAAAGTATTTTAATATCAAAAGGTGTACCTACTCTATTATAAAATGTAAAACAACGGTTAAATAACCTGGAAATAAATATGTTTGAAACAAATTTTGACGATTTATAATGGTGACAAATAGATATAGCAAAATATTTATAATGACATTAATACTTACGAGTCAAAGTAAATTACTAATTTAATGGTGTTTCTGGGCTTGTTTAGTAGAGGCAAACATCAGTCTTTGGTTCGACAGAACACAGACATAGTGTCAGTTTCGTCCCCAAGTGTTTGTAGTAGTGTTTTAAAAAAAGGAGTATACAGTTTCAAAGCATTATAAAACAAGAACAATGTAAGATATTTTATGTTACCTGTAACAGAATTGTTGGGGAATGTTTCAAGTTGTTTTAGAGACAATCACAGATGTTCTATGTGTGCATCCTTAGCCACACGACACACATCAAGTCGGTAATCCATTTCCGCCCAAACGTGATGTAAGATTTCTGAATAAAGTGCAGTGATAGTGGCTGTATACGCTGTTTCAGCTCCGCTAGATCAACAGGAAGAGGAGGGACGAATACTTTGTCCTCCCCCACAGGAAAAAGTCACAAAGTGTTAAATCAGGACTTTTTCGTGGCCATTGGGTCAGTGGCATGTTGCAGTCCCCGGGTCGTCCAATCCATCGGTGAGAAAGATGTTCATCGAGATAATCTCGCACGTCACCTAACCAGAGCGGTAGTGCACCATCCAATTGGAGAATAAAGGTGTCACTATCGTTCTGCAACTGTGGCATCAACCAAATACTTAACATATCCAGAAAAGAGCCTCCCGTGACAGTTTTCTCGTGAAAAAAGAAGGGGCCGTACACTTTCTTTTTTTGGACACAGCACAGAACATGTTTACCTTAGGGGAATCTCGCACGTGTTGCACTGTAAATCTGAGATTCTCCGTTCTCGAAAAGCGAACATTGGGCTTGTTAACCTAACCACTCACGTGAAATGTAACTTCATTGGTGAAAACTAAGTGATCGGCAAAAAAGTCATTTCCAAAACGCTGCTGCATTTCGGCACAAAATTCAAAGCGCTTTTGTCTTGTCAAGGTCAGTGAGGTTTTGCAACATCTGCACTTTGCATGGAATCATTTTCAGCTTCTTTCTCAAAATTCTCCACACAGTGGGCTGTAAAATCTTCACTTCACGACACACCCTCCGCGTTGATTTTCCCGGGTTTCGTTGAATGGCGATGAAAACACTATCGACGACTTTATCCGATACACGCTGCCTTTCCTGAACTTTTAAGTGTGCATAAACAGTCAGTAGTTTCAAATTTTTCTATGCCAATGGTAGGTAGATTTTCTGGTTGGAGGTTCTTTTCTGAATCGTGATAGAAAATGCCGTTGCACAACAGTTACAGATTCCGTTTTGCTCAATTCAAGAACACAAAACGCCTTCTCCACTGCAGATGGTGCCATTTTGACTGACTAGTCACGTGACACGCGCGCTATCGCCTTCGTCACTTTCTTCAGTAGCGGGACACAAACTTTATGAGTACATCTATGTAACGGTTGGCAGTTGTTGTCCGTGTCTTCAACTGTTACTGTTTTTCAGCATCTGGAAACTATGTACTTCTTTAGGAATCACCCTTTCTCAGAGTAACACTTTTCTGAACCTCACTAGTCTTCAAGGCATTCCTGTAAAAGTGACACCTCACCCGTTTCTTAACACCTCTCGGGGTGTTATTTCGGAGTTTGATCTCTTGCCATGCAGTGAAGACGAATTCGTGACTGAACTTGCTGATCAAGGTGTTATTGCTGCACGTCGTATGATGTTCCGGCGTGATGGTTCCATGATTAAGTCAAAAAATGTCATCTTGACTTTTAACTCCCCGAAAGTTCCGACCGAAATCAAGGCTGGCTACTTGGTCTGTGGAGTTCGCCCGTACATTCCCAGTCCTCTGCGCTGTTTCAGGTGCCAGAGGTACGGGCATTCACAACGTTTCTGTAAGAGTTCCGCTCGTTGCGCAAATTGTGGCTCCAGTGAACATGACGGGGAAGGTTGCACTTCTGCGGCCTGCTGTGTTAACTGCGGTGAGGCCCATGCAGCTTACTCCCGCAACTGTATGAAATGGAAGGACGAGATGGCGATCCAGCGCCTCAAGACCCTGGAAGGCCTGTCGTACCCTGCTGCCAAGGCCAAGTTGGGTATACCCACCACCCGACAGCGTACTTTTGCCGCAGTAGTTCAGTCTCTGCCACAACCCGTGCAGCCCTTTGTTCCGCGCCCTGTAGCTCTCGCCGCCCTTGCCAAGCGATCTACAGCTGACCAAGCGACACAGGTGTTTTTCCCCGAGCTCGAGATTTTTCGAATACCTGATTCTGGGCCTTCTCTTTTGCTGCCGACCGTCTCTTCCAGTTTCCAGCAGAAAGCCTGCACGTGCGGAAGACCCGGCCCTCAATCCGCAAAGGTGTTGCAGAGGAGTGTGGGGGGAGGAGAGTGACTCATCCTTTGTGTAGTTGTGTTTAAAGAAAAAAAAAAATTATAATTATAATAGTAAATTAATAAATTTTTATATAAACCTAATTAACTACCTTGTCTTCACAGCTTTCATCATACTCTTTTTCAACTTTTACCAAGCCTGTCTGCTCTTAATCATTTTCCACGTTTTTAAAAATCTGTGGCTGATAGTTCTTTGTCTGGCGCTCTTTGGCCAAACCTGGCCCTTGCGCCAATAAAATCCAACAACCAACCAACCAACCCTGTATTTTTTTTTTTAAATTTCGCATCGCTCTTTTGCTCTAAAAATAGTTGTTTGGTTAGAAATCGAATGTATATTTTTTCTAAATTTTTCCCAGCACATTTCTCACTGGAAATGGTATTCATGTGATATATATTATTGTTTTCAGCTATCATGCTGCTTTTTCCTTTTCGCATGAAATTCAGTTCCCGTAAGATTCCTTTGCAGTTTTATTATAATTGCATTTTCCCCTCATTTCTTTAAAATTAACTTTTCAGTATTTTCTTTTTGTGTGGAGTTAGTTTCTAAATATGATTGAAACATTCATTTTCTTATTCACCCACTCACGTTTATTTCATTGATGCTAAAAAGAAACATTTTGAATGTAGTTCCCATACGTTATTCAACTGCTTATAAATATTTTGTCGAAATATGGTTTTGAGAAATGGATGTTCGTATAAATTTGTTAATTCCTTAGTTGAAATGGAAAAAAATATTTTTCATGAATTTTCTGGATGATGAAGGAAATCTTTCGAATGTTGGATTTTGAATACTTAAGTTAAATCACGATTCCTAGATTTCGCAATTTTACTAAACCTTTTTAATTTGCGCAAGGAAATGACATTATTCCTTACGATAAAATACCTCGATGCTTTTGAAAACAAGCAAGCGTTCTCCGCTGAGGATTGAGAAACATAGGCTATATTTACATCTTTGTTATTTATGCTGTCTCGAAATAGTTTAAAAAAACGTGAAAAACAATGAATAAAGAAAAACTTCCCAGTTCCCCTTGTTAAAGTATTTTACTTTTCATACACTTTGAAATGCCACATTTCAAGAGATAGGAAGAAAAAGAAGAAAATTAAATCACAGAGTTCTATTATTTCAGAATTTTAAATGGCGTAGCGTTATTCAAAACATGCTTACCAGGTTATTGGAACGAAGTTCACGATATGTTCGCACATTTCTGCTCATTATTTTTCTCGCTTTTAATCTAATAGTCAAGCAGGAAAGCAAATATATTTACCTTTTCGTGCTGGCACGTGAAATGGCATGAATTTAAACATGAGCTGCATTCGAAATCTAATTACACGAAGCGAAAACTGGCAGCCCGAAATAAGAATTATTCGGCAGGTTTTGTTTGGATGTAATCTTTGTTCTTCCACGTGTATCTTAAAAGAATTCAAATTCATAACTTCGCGAAGTGAAGCTACCTTAAATTCGAAATATCAGTTTCTGCAAAATTGCGATGAAATAAAACTGGTTGAAGCTTCACATATGTAATCAATATTGTTCTAATAACTGTTACAAAGTCCCAGAGACTCCAGATTGGTTCGCTGATTTAATTTTGGAATACTCTGGTGGCTACGCAGGCGACGCCTGGCGGGTGCGTAGTACTTACCCCGAACTCAGGTCGTGCGTTCAGATTGGCAAGTTAAAGTCGTAAAAACTTTTAAGGACATTTTTTTTTTTAAAACGATGGAGTAGCTGAGACAACCAGTGACATTGAAAGAACAGTGGTAATTTTTAGTACTTCTTTTGTAAAGAAAAAATCGTGGATGCGTTATCATTTTGTCCCTCATTCGGTCCGCTTGTGTACACTATCTCTGCAACAACTAACCCGATTTCAAAAATTATTTTTACATTGTGAAGCTTGAAACGTGAGAACGATAACGTATCTTTGGTCCAAGACATGGGCTATCTCACCCTCCCCAAATACTTTTTTTTTTTTTAAATTGCGAAGTTTATTTTTCGGTTGCTAACTAACAGAAGTAAATGTTTTTTTCTTAATTTTAGGTACATGCTATTGCTATCATAATACCAAATTTTTTTGAGGGTTAGGATTGTAACACTTATTTGTACATGAACTCCATTCTTCTTCTGTACACTTCATTTGTACATGCACTCCATTTTTCTTTCCTCTTCTGGTGACGTTGAGTGTTACTTTTCCATAAAAAGTTTCTTCCAAGTACTTTATCACGTTTAAAAAGAATGTTTTCTCTATTGACAAAACAGCCAATTTTGCTCAAGTGTACATGCGCTTGTGTTTCCCTAAAGCAGTGTGTTTCTTGATTCTTCTTAAAGCAGAAAAATTTCTTCCGGCAGTTGCAGTAGTTGGAAATTTTAATATTAGGTCTGCTAATTTTTACACCTCAATAAACACAATGTTCAATTTATTCAACTTCACGTAACTAGCAATGTCTCTTACTGATTTCTCTTTGTATTCATCAAGGGAATAATACATACACACACACACACACACACACACACACACACACACACACACACACACACACACACACACACACACACACACACACACACACACACGTTAATTTTTGAGTCGAACTGTGTCAAAATTTTAAGCATAGGGTTCCTTAAGTTCTGACAGTAAATGATGAGGAAAGCTTTCACAAATGTTTTTTCAAAACAATTCGATTCCAACAAGAGCCACGAATTTAAGATATAATATCACTAATTTTAATTCATTGACACTTCACACAGCTGAAATAACTATCGCGAAACACTGGCATTTACGGGCGGGAGTATGCAAGTGACGAAGGTAGTCAAAGTCTTCTCTTTTCTGAGCGAACCGTTGCCTAAAGCAACGGCCCTTACACACTTCATCTGCTCCTCCATGTTGCCATGGAAACCCTAACTGGCGAACGTATTCAAGGTATTCGAATCACACAGTGAAGACTGGTAGAGCGACTGGTTGCGTCACGATCTCTCCACTAAGGGGCCCGTTGAGATTTGATTGCCAGACTGATTCTCTTAGTCAAAAAAAGTGAATCAGCACATGTGTTATTTTTTCGCAGCAAAACAACGACATAGCTTCTTAATGCCGTTGATAACTGACTTGCTTGTGTATATCTAATTGACTTTTATTTGTGCATTTCCCGGGCTTCGGAACTAGCCTAGCTAGCCTTGAATATAAGCCACTGCATTCCGGATATTTCCCGATGCACATATCCACCGCTACAGGAGGGCGTAAATGCAGATGATATTGAATTCAAAATACATTTTATTCCATATATTTGCTTCTAAATATCCAGTTGAATTTTTTTTTCCTTACATCAAAAACTATTTTAGGTATAGTTTTGTTTTCGAGTAATGCACAGACTTTCCACTAGGTGGTGCAAAAGGTAAATTGTGTTTCCCCAGATACTTCTCTTTTTAAAACTCATGTTTGTATCATTTTCCTTCATCAGATTCAGCTGCTTATGGGAAATGCTTTGCATATAATTTCTAATTTATGGTAAAAAATAGTTTGACCACCAGGGAGCTTAAGTTCTTATTTCTGCTTCTGGTGTATAATATTTGCAGCACAAGATGAGACTCCGAATATTTGACTGAGAAAATTCCGTCGTGAACAGATACCCCTTAGTTCGGTAAACCTTCAGAGAACCACTTACTTAAAAATAGTGCAAAGTCTTTTCCGCAAGGGGCGATATATATCTTATTTTTGTCTATCTCTGCTTCTAAGAAGTCCAGTATGAAAAATCTTGTTGGGGAGCGTTTACGGTTCGAAATGTTTTTCATAAAACTGCCAATTTTTCTTAACGCTTAAGTGCGTCACTAGAGGGCGTAATTTCACGTTTCCCTTTGCAGCAATATCTGCCGGACTAAAATCCGATTGAAAAATTATTTTTCGGTCAGATACTACTAACTATTAAACCGTGCATTTTCTTCCTAAAATGATGCACAATTTCCCCGCTAGGGGGCGCAAAAGTTTATACTGTTTTTCTCGGTATCTTTGTTTCTACATCTGAGATTAAAAAAATATTTTTAATACTGGATACCATTTAGCTTGCCGAAAACTTTAGGTATATATATGAAGGCTTTGTAGTCCACAGTTCTGTTTCTAAATGATATTTGCATACTTGTTTGCAGCTGTGTCTCCGGTTCTAAAAACCCTGTTAAGGAATTTCGTTTTTAACTGTATGTGATTCGCTACATTAAAGATGGAGAGCATTTCATCTTTAAATAATGCACAGTTTTCCCTCTAGGGGGCGTAAATGTAAAAACTTTTTCCTCACTGTATGTTTCCGGGAGGCGCATTTGAAAAGTTATTTTTCCTTAGCATACCTTTTGCCATGAAGAATATTTTTCGCCTTTTTTCAACTTTTTCATTATGCAAAATTCTTCCGCTAGAAGGAGCAGAACTATATGCTTCTTTTTGTATCCCTTCTATCAACTGTTCGATTTTTAAACCTTTGTTTTTAATACCTTCCTTCTACTATGGGAAACTTTTTTTACCATTTGTTAATTTTCGTAACATAATTTTTAGCCGCTGGTGGAAGTATGTTGCTGTTTCTACACTCACGGACAATGAAATTTGCGCACCTAGAAGAAAACATGCTACTACCGCGAAACTTTGCAAATAGCTAGAGTGCGTGCTGGTATGCAAAAGATACACGTTTGGTGCGATTGAGCATGCCCGCACACCCTGTGGTGGCGCTGCAAGCACGAACAGGCAGCCTTATAAACTGACAAGAATGCCGGGTAGGCGCCAGAGACGTCGATTTACGTAGCTTACGGACTTTGAGAGAGGCCTAACCATCGGGCTGAAAACCGCAGGGTGGTCAGCGCGCCGTATAGCCCGCCACGTGGATCGTTCTGATCATACCGTCAGACTGTGTTGGGAACAGTGGACACGTGACGGCACTGCCACACGGCGGAGCGGCTCCGGACGAACCAGGGGGACCACCGGTAGAGAGCATCGACGGAAAGTGCGCCAGGCACGAACGGATCCCACGGGGACTCGGTTCACTATGCAGGCAGATGTAGCGGCTCCTGTGTACCCACGAACCATTTACCGTCGCCTCTCGGAAACACATCTGCGATCCCAGCGCCCCTTACGTATGCTTCCATTAAAACAGGAACATGTCCGACTCCGTTTGCAGCGGTGCCAGGCCAGAGCGACGTGGAACGCCACAGACTGGCGACGTGTGATGTTTAGCAATGAGTGCCGCTTAGTTTTGGGGACAGATGATCGTGTCCAGATGTGAAGGTCCCCGGCTCAACGGCACAATTCCAATCTCGTTATTGAGTACCACATCTTCCCCACTGCTGGCGTTACTATCTAGGGAGCCATAGCCTACGATAGCCGATCATTAACGGGCCAGAGGTATGTGGATGAGATTCTACGGTCCCATGTACTCCCTTTCCTGGCCGAGATTCCAAGTTTGCTATACCAGCAAAATAATACTCGCCCGCACACAGCTCGGATTGCCCAGGACTGCCTACGTCTTTGTCCGTACACTTTCTGCAGCCCAGATCCCTAATTAATCTTTCCATAACACTATGCCAACAATAAATTGCATCGCACATTTCCTGAATAGTGACACGACGATCAGCTGTGATGAGTTCTTTCACTTGTTGCCTGTTGGAATCTATCACAGCAGTTGCGGGTCTTCTACTCCGGTGTTTTTCCAACACTGATCTTTTTTACTCTTGAAATCTCTTTATCCATCTGATATAGATTGTGGCAGCTCCATGCACCGTCTTCTGTGGATTTCTGTAGCCTCACATCCCTCTTTTTTTCAGGAATTCAATTAGGGCTTGGTACTTTTCTCTGGCATTCATGATCTTCATCACCGATTTTGAAAACAAAATGTTCTCGCATTGGTAACATATAGTACATGTCAGTGTAGTTTCATTAAAATCACTTTAAAATTTCGAAAGTTATTAAAGAGGAGGCATTACTTTCAGGATGCCCCTTGTAAAATACTAGCGGAGGTAATCGGCGTTGCACGAGTTTATCCAAAAATACACTTCTGGACCAGCGTTTTCCGAAGTATCCTGAATTTATGAATAGGATGCATTACACTGAAAGATTTAACAGAAATATGTTTCGACAATGAAAAGGAAAAGATTAAAAAATATTCTACAGTATGTGCCAGTGCAGTTGGCTTAAACTATCAGTCTTCATTCACTGTAAATATAAGAAATTTGAAATATCTACATTTTCTATCTTGTTATCAGTGAAATGTACCATTAAATCGAAGCTCAAGTAAGTTCAACCTTGAAGAGCCTCTGGGTCAACGACGGTTATTGTTCTTTTATTGGGAATAAAGATGAGTTCGTTTTTATTACCTCGAGAGCAGACAACGCAGAATTGGCCATGGGAAAAGTATGAATGTTGCATGCTTAATCCAACAACTTTTATAACGGTAGCACATGCGTTTTTGATACTTGTGGCAAAACTGAGGAAAACAGGAACCTGTAGGTGTTTAATCTAAAACAGAAAGTAAGAGGGGACGATAGGAATGCGTGGAATAATGGATACAAGAAATACCATAGGAATCCGTTAAACACGATGTTATTTTCCATACGTTTCCTCACAGTCAGTTGTGTTCCATTGCTGATTGCTAGTAAATCCAGATTACATCCAGATCTAAAAACAAGTTAGTGAAATCCTTCAACGCATTGGTTATGACACGCTTCCCAACATAACAGAAATCATTACTCAAGTTATTATCCAAGTTATGAGGATAATGGCTGTGCTATAAATCTCGCTCCTGTGCCCTGAACTTTGATCCCATTTCGATTATATTCAACAGAACCGGTTAACTATACGTCCGGAAAAACATGATAAAGTTTTGTCGCAATCGAAGCATTTTTACGTAAGTTATGACGCAGAAGGGCAATGGAATGAATCCCGTTCCTATGTCCTGACCTTTGACCCCATTTCTCTCATTTTCAATAAGGTTCCTCCCCAGGTGGTCCCCTACCACAAACTAAAATTGCATCGAAAACAAACCATGTTTACGCAAGTTATGACGCATAAGGGCAATGGAATAGATCCCGCTCCTATATCCTGTCCTTTAACCCCATTTCGCCCATTTGCAATAGGTTTTGTCCACAGGTTGTCCCCTACCACATACTAAAATTTCATCGAAATCGAACCATTTGTACGCGAGTTACCGTGCGGACGGACGGACAGACAGACAAAGCTGGAGCATATACGCTTCTTCAACCTAGGGCTGGAAAGCGTTAAAAAGAAAGTAAGATGAGGTGGGAGAATGTACGAACGGAATAACATTAAGTTTTGGTGAATTGAAATTCAAGGAAATTCAAATTTTTCTCACTTTCCATTTCTTGTATTTTATTTGAAGTTCACTGGAATCAAGTCTTTGTCCTCTCTATTTCATCCTTCTACAATATCCGGACTGCTCCAACCGATACTACATTGGAATGACCAAACGTTTATTTAAAATTTGAATCAACGGGCATAAAAGGTACACATTGAACGGTAAAGTAACCAAGGCCCTATCCACAAGTGAAGTTCAAGTCCGCTACTCCTATGTGGGATGATATGAATAAATTAGTTTCCTACTCCGCACCTAAATCCATTGTCATTCGGGAAGTTTTGGAGATCATTAGGAAAAACGAGTCCTACAATGATAACATCTCGATAGATTTGCCACGTATTTGGAACCAGTTCTTCAAATAGTGAATGCCTTTTGTTTTCCTTCCATGATTCCGCGGGCTAAACGAACATGTCTTTTCGTATATTTGAATGAATAATTACATTTGCATCTGTTCGTTTATTGTCAAACACACAAGTCACCGCGTTCAAATTGTTGAAGCGATCTATTTATTTAGTTTGCTGCCCACCTCCCTTGAAAAAGCTATCTGGTTGATGTGCTAAATCTTGGAAATTTTTGATTCCTATTCTACGCCAATAAATTTGGATTTCTAACGTAGTTATATTATTTTAACTAAAAGACAACTCCCTAACAACTGCACCGTAAAGATGCACGCATTTGAAATTTGATCTCGCTGTTTAACGCGAAAGTAACGCGTTAAACAGCGAGATCAAATTTCAAATTGCGCGTGTTATGTAAAACTCAAACCAGTGGTTGGAGAAACCTCATAATCTTCCTGTATAAATATCTTGGAATTATTTGTATTGCATGGTAACGCACGGAGAGCTGCGATCTCACACGTAAACAAACCCATCGGCGCCTGAAGCAAGAGGATACACTTTGGAAGTGAATCCCAAAAGGTTTGGCGCAACCTATTGATATAATCGCTTGTTTACGCTTTCCAACCGTAGCTTGAAGAAGCGTATATACTCCAGCTTTGTCCGTCTGTCCGTCCGTATGTCAGTACGATAACTCGCGTAAAAATGATTTGATTTCGATGAAATTTTAGTATGTCGTCGGGCACTTCCTAGGGACGAACCTTGTTGAAGATGAGCGAAATGGGGTCATTAGTCAGGACATAGGATTGGTATCCATTTCATAGCCTTTCTGCGTCATAACTTCCGTAACAATGCTTAGATTGCAACAAAACTTTATCATGTTGTTCCGGAGGTATACTGAACCGGTCCTGTTGAATATCATCGAATTGGAGTTAAAGGCCAGGGCACAGGATTGATATTTATCCCACAGCCATTATCCTCATAACTTGAGTAATGATTTCTGGTATGTTTAAAAGCGTATCGTAATCAATGCATTGCATGCTTTTACTAATTTGTATTCTCCCGTAAGTATTCTGTCGCGTAGGTTTGTAGTATTAGTCTGCCTCGATAAAACTACGCCGATAGAAAACGGATTGTTGTAATATATTCTATCACGTTTGGACAGGGAGTCCGGCGATTCATCTAGTGTTATCAAAATGAAGCCGGCGAAACGTCACGATTATGACGTCACAGCCTCTGCCGCCATGTGGCGAGATGATAGAGATCAAACCATCACATTGGGTTGAGGATGGAACTACCGCTTATCGAGCTTTTCGCTTTTTTCTTTAAACTCCAGTATGTGCATCAGTAAGAAAACAGTGATTATCAGCTGACATATAATAGATGTTTAAGGTTCGTAATGATGCATGTTTAACGATGATTATGATCATCAGACAAGGTTCATTGATGTCTGATGTTCTTAGATCAGACAAGGTTCATTGATGTCTGATGTTCTTAGATCAGACAAGGTTCATTGATGTCTGATGTTCTTAGATCAGACAACGTTCATTGATGTCTGATGTTCTTAGATCAGACAACGTTCATTGATGTCTGATGTTCTTAGATCAGACATGCATGCATAAGTCTTGAGTATATCTTTTCTAAGGATAAGTTTGCGGTTAAAAACAGCGTTTAAAGGAAGTTTTCCACAGAACAGTTGTAAAATTGAATTCTTCAAAACGCATGATCTGCGCTAAATACGAAAAATGTGGTTGGCAATGAATTAAAAGTTTTGACATTTTGTAATTTTTACAATTAAAATTTCGTTCAAACGTTAACTGCAATTGATTAACAATAAAGTGCGCAAACTTGTACGAAAACGTATCACTGAAGACGTAAGGAAATTCAACTGTGAACTAGTGAGGAAAGCAATTGAAAACAACCAAAGCCGAAAGATAGCAAAGGTACCTCTCAGTAGGGAAGAAAACTGATTATGTCACTAAGAAAAGAAGATGGTTCTGTAACAAGAAATAGAGGCAAAATTTTGACAAGAGTGAAAGATTTATATTCCAAATTATATGAAAGGGATAGTACATGTACTTCAGACATCATGAAAGGTACCAATACCAGAGTTCTTCGAGTCCTCCTAGCAGAAGTTGCACATGCAATCAAGAACATGAAGCGGGGGAAAGCTCCAGGAGAAGATGGAATTGCTGTAGACATCTTACAAGAAGCGAGTGGAGAAATTGAAACAGTACTCGCCCAAGTTTTCACTCGATGCCTTAATGAAGGGAAGATTTCTGAGGACTGGAACAACGCTACAATGATCCTGCTACATAAAAAAGGTGACATCGAGGATCTCAGGAACTACAGAACTCTCAGCCTCCTATCAGTGGTTTATAAAATCTTCACCAAAGTTCTTTTACACCGCTTGAAGGTAACACTGGACATAGCTCAACCGAGAGAACAATCTGGATTCAGGAGTGGCTACAGCATTATAAATCTTATGCACGTACTAAGAGAACTAACTAAAAGAGCGAGGGAATATGAACTTCCATTGTGCATGGATTTTATCGATTATGAAAAGGCATTTGATTCGGTGAACCCATCAGCAGTTACAATGGCTTTGAAATCCTGCGGTATTGAAGATGCATACATTTATATTAATAACATCTATGAAAATGCAAGTGCAAAGATTCGGCTGTTTGAAAATACAACACACATAAAAATTGGAAAGGGAGTGAGACAAGGTGACACCATATCTCCGAAGCTCTTCAATGCCACATTGGAAAATGTCTTTCAATCACTAAACTGGGAAAATTAAAAGGATAAAGATTAATGGAGATTATCTAACTCGCCTTCGTTTTGCTGATGACGTAGGCAATTTTGCAACTACTCCATGAGAGCTGTAGAGTATGATGCTGGATCTGGCTGTCAAGAGTAAAGAAGTGGGATTAAAAATGAACTTTCAGAAGACAAAAGTGATGTACATTGCTTTTACAAGAAATGAAGATTTATCGATTGATAGAGAAAAGCTGGAGATAACAGATACGTACTTTTATCTTGGGCAGCAGATATCAAGTGAGGGTCACATTGATGAAGAAATAAATCGGCGTATAAAACTTGCCTGGAGAGCTTTCGGAAGAAACAGCATAATTTTCAAGAGCAATATGCCATTATGTCTTAAAAAAAAAGTGTTTGGCCAATGCATCCTTCCAGTGCTTACGTATGGTGCAGAGACGTGGACCTTAGCTAAAAGAGACATACAAAGGCTGCAGACAACTCAAAAGAAGAATGGAGAGGTGCATGCTTGGTGTAACCAGGAGAGATAAGAAGAGGAACTCGTGGATCCGAAAAACGACAAGAGTGGAAGACATCATTATCAGAGTTAAATCCCTCAAATGGCAAAGAGCTGGACATACTGCCAGAAGGACAGACCACCGATAGACAGGCAAAATTTTAGATTCGATTCCAAGGGACAGGAAAAGACCCAGAAGAAGACCACATGGAAGATGGGTGGATGCAATTCGAAAGTATGCGGGAGTAACATGGAGACTGGACAAGACAGACCGTTGTGGAAGAGGCTTGGAGAAACCTTCGTCCAGCAGTGGATTGATAATGGTTGACATTGATGATTAAACACTTATTCATTATATCATATGCACGCATGTCTGGGGAAGTTCCGCAGAGAAAGGACATCCACGATACACTCTGTCCTACGCCGAAAGCACAGATAAAGACCCTGATACGTAAGTATATGATTTGGTGTAAAAATAACACAAATGTGAAAGTCATCTCGATTTCTTCTGAATAAATATATTTTAAATGCCTTTTTGAGAGTAAAATGTTTCTACATTCCCGTGTGCTAAAAATTCGGAAAGTTTCAGAACCAACAGTATCTTAACCACACTCCAGTGACTTCCTAAAATACACAACATTTATAGAAAAAATCATTTCACGTAAAATTACTAATAAAAATGTGCACCAGCAGCACCTTTAGTTGGTAACTAGACTCCTCCAAATGCACAGCACTATCCCATTTTTTCCATTTCAAAAGAAGCAATCGTTTTTGACGATAATAAGTCTCTTCCGTTGTACCACGAAGGTGAAAGTGAAGTCGTTATGTTTCACTGGGTGTGAAAAACTCAGCGTAGTATGCATAAAGAGCTTCACATTGGTGACTTCAGAAGTGAAATTATTGTTATAGCATGTCCGGCGCGTAACTGTAGGACCTGGGTTCGATTCCAGGTGTCGGCCGATGAGAATTTTTTCGTGACTCATAAACGTGGAAAGAGCGATGACTTCTGTTTTATGTTCCTAGTCCACGTCAATTGTGTGTATTAATGAAATTATTGTACTTTAAGCACTATGGAACGATAACATATTGTTGCGTCTTTTCAAAGTGTTGTGCAACAGTCTCATGATTTTCC
Source organism: Macrothele yani (assembly GCA_039090855.1). NCBI lineage: Eukaryota > Metazoa > Arthropoda > Arachnida > Araneae > Macrothelidae > Macrothele > Macrothele yani. The sequence goes on from CM077030.1 coordinate 18,127,282, forward strand.
ATAATGAGTAACTATGAAATTATTATTGGGTGAGCCTGTGGTAAGGTTAGTACCGTTGAGCCTGCGGTACAGAAATCCACGAGATAAGATTTCTTTTTTTTTTTTTTTTTTTTTTTTGATTGGAGGTTTAACGACCACCGTGAGCAACTCAATGGGCTATAAGCAGTCGCCCGTCCCTAATTTAGGGTCACTGGTTCCAGGGAAGGGAGAGAGCCAGTACCGTAAGACAAACACAACATCCATGCCTCACCGGGATTCGAACCCGGACCCCTCACGGACGAATGATCAGAGGCCAGCGCCTTAGAACACTGCGCCACCGGGGCCGGCCAGAGATAAGATTTCAAGAATTGTTTCTTTAATAATGGTTAAATACTATAAAAACTAAAGAAATTAAAAATTATTAAATTTAAATATCCACAAAAGGGGCTGCGAATTGCACTATCCCATTAGACCCACTTTTTTTAAACTTTCAAGCCTCTACATCCATTTTTTTTTTTTTTTTTATTGGAGGTTTATCGACCACCGTGAGCAACTCAATGGGCTATAAGCAGTCGCCCGTCCCTAATTTAGGGTCACTGGTTCCAGGGAAGGGAGAGAGCCAGTGCCGTAAGACAAACACAACATCCATGCCTCACCGGGATTCGAACCCGGACCCCGTTCGGACCTACATTCACTATTTCCACTTATTGGAGACCTACACACACGTAATCAATTCTATTAATATACGTGACCATCTATGAGGTGAAAGAGAAATTGCCCCTAAATGGATATATTTGAAAAATTCGGATTCTTGGTTGGAAGAATAATATGACCATTTTTTATGCTAGCATTACCAACTGAAATAACTACCTACAGATTTTAAAAAAATTGAGATATCCGTTTGACAGTTTAAAGCTTTGAAATCAATAAAATCATATAAAAAGCTGCAAGGGTATTTTTTCCCTTAATGTTTTTATAAGTCTTGTTTCGAGATTAAAAACTTTACAAATTTTAGTTTCCTTCATTAGCAACTGTTTAAGTTCCTGTTTCATATATTTTAATATTTCAGAAACAAAGGTGGCACACAGATAATGATTTCGCGATAAACAAAGAAGATAGTCTAGGTTCTGATTGCGTGAGTGTTTAAAAATGAATTTAAGAAATAATTAAGGAATAGTTCCTGATGACTATTTAAAGGTTTCTAAAAGCTAAATATTCTGTCGAGATTCGGCGCTATAAAAGCAAATTAAACCGAAATCACTTGGCAATTCCACAAATTGCTTTTAATTTGAGCTTCGACTAAGCAAAAGACCATTTTATTAATTTCACATTTTATTTATGTTCGTAAAACATGTCAAGAGAATAAGAATTCTGTGAAAATGTTCTGCATTTTAAACTTGGACTTAATTGCAAAGCAGTTCATTTTCTGTTGCCTAAATAAAGGAAATATCTGAGAGAAAATAATCATGTTCATGTAAATGAATTAGATGGAAAAATGATTGAATTGCACTTACTCAACAACGCACAAAATGCGTGCTGTTTTACCATGTCAAGGAACTGCATAAAAAGAGAAATACGCAGAACAGCAGGGAACTACAAAAAGAGATTAAATAAGAGTTACAATTCTTGAGAGCGCCAAGAACTTGCATATATTTTGGGAAACTACAAATACTGAAATCGCTTAGAAAGGTGGTACAATATCTGCAGGAGACACTAAGACAGTTGAAAGTTGAACCAACTTAACAACTCGTGTAAGCGTAACGAAATTATAGAAGGTACCACAATATTTGACTACATTTGGTAATCCTGAAGTGGCAAAATATTGGTGTAGCATCCGTCCACTGGTGAGTAGTTTCGGGTGTGGCGACCATCATGAGCAACTTAAATATACCATAAGCAGTCGCTCTTCTCTGGTTTTTAGCCACCGATTTCAGAAAAGGAAGACAGCAAGTGCTGTAAGACAAACACACTACTCATCATACCTCATCTAGAACTTGAATCCGGTTCCACTCGGACAACCAGTCAGAAACCAACGCTCAGACCAATGTGCTACCTGGACTGCGACTACTGGTGAAATAATTACGAAATTACAAAAGGTGTTCCAATATCTGACTACAGTTGAGATCGTCAAGAAACTGCAAAGAGGTTGGCATAGCTGCTGACAACTGTAAAAAGCACAGGTGTTACGATATCTGACTACTGACGTATTCAAGAATCTTCAAAACAGTTGGAGCAGCAGCTGACAACTGTTGAAAGCATTACGAAATCAGAGGTATTACAATATCTTACTATTAAGGTCTTCAAGAGACTGTAAAACCTTGGTGTAGCAGCAGATAACTGTAAAACGCATTACCAAATTACAGTTGTTACAATATCTGATTACTGTTTAGGTCTTCAAAAAAACTACAGAATGGTTGGAGCAGCAGCTGACATCTGTTGAACGCATTACCAAATTACAGTTGTTTCAATTTCTGATTAGGTCTTCAAAAAAACTACAGAATGGTTGGAGCAGCAGCTGACATCTGTTGAACGCATTACGAAATCAGAGGTATTACAATATCTTACTATTAAGGTTGTCAAGAGACGGCAAAAAGTTGGTGTAGCTGCTAAAAACCGTTCAAAGCATTGCGGAATTACAAATGTTACAATATCTGACTACTGATGATTTCAAGAATTTGCAAAAGGGTAGGTGCAGCAGCTGACAGTTGTTGAAAGCATTGCAAAATGTATTACAATATCTGACTACTGATGAGATCGTCGAGACACTTGACTAAGTAAGAGTACACGAAGAAAAATTCAGTTGAATAAGAACCAAAAATCAAGTATTTACTTATTTCCACTAAATGGTTCCGGTACTCGGGGAACCTGCAAATCCCTGCAGAACCAATATCTTGGATTTGGGGGGGGGGGGTAGACCACCATGATCAACTGGATTTAATATAAGCAGTCTCCAGTTTAGGGTTACTGGTTCGAGGACAGTGAGAGAGCCAGTGCAGTAGCACAAACACAACATCCATGTCTCACCAAGGATTCGAACCTGGACGAATCGCCAGAAGCCAGCGCTTAGTCCACTGCACCACCGGGAACGGGGGTGGGGAGAGGGCACAAGATATTTGCAATATTACAATGTCAGCTTTTTTAGAATACCACGCTTCATTTCTTCCTATAACAACATAAGGAAGCAAAGTTACAGAGAAACGCCTATTGTTTCTTTCTCAAGTACAATGCAGTCTATTTACCGAAAAAGGAGTTCCAATTTTCCACATATTTTTGGTGTCGTCTTAGGCGTGCACTGAAAGACTAAATAACTCAACATCACTGCTTAAAAGAGAAAGGTAGATGTAGCTAATATATATCAAATACGTGGATATAATGTAAATGGACAATGTCATCGCTCTGTTCACGTTATTTTATAAACAACGCATAGCGACTGAAAAAATTGTGTTCCGACACCGCTGGGAACGAACCCCAGAACTCTCGATAACTAGTCGAGTGCGTTCGCATTTACGCTACGGCGTCAACAATTCTCAGCGCCACGCGTGCTTTATCAGTCAGCATCTGACTACACGAATCCGTATTGATGATCTCAGCAACTGAGATATCGTCATCTGGTGGCATTTAACGCGACAGCTATTTAATTGTAGCTGATAAATTCAAAGGGCGATAGAGCTGTGTTGGAACACAATTTTTCAGTCGCTATGCGTTGTTTATAAAATAACGTGGACAGAGCGATGACATTATCCATTTAGATGTTGCTAATTCTGGCAGGTTTAATATTTGACAAAGAATGGTTGCTCACAGTAAAATAAAAACAGATGTTTCGTTCTAAATTTGCCTTTATTCGTGGTAGGTCTTGATGGATGATCTACTGATTTGGAGGTATCTAATTTCCTCCCCATGGTTTTTAAATTTATCACTTGTTTCCAATGAGTCTCATTTGATATATTTAGTTGGTGAAGTCAACTTCCCGGGCAGCTTCAATCTGTCATGTGATAAACAGTTTTTTTAATTTTGGCTTCTTGTTTATTTACTTAGTTTATTTGCTGTGACATGTTTGAATAGCTACAAATCTGGGACTAAAAATCAACAGTAAGCCTCCTACAAGTTCTATAAGAAACCAGAATTCCATCAATCATACATGTAAAATACCCTCATGTAAAGAGATCTCTCCCCCATATGGAACACCAATCCACTGAGAATCACTGCCGATGTCGTACTTTTTTCCTACAGTATATTTTATGATAGTTGTTTCAGATGCGGGGGTAAAAAAGGGCTGACTGACTCCATGTTGTATTGCTTGTGACCGCAGAACGTGGATGACGTACGGGGGAGTGATGCCTGTGTTACAACAGTCAGCCACGAGGTATGAGAGTTCATTCCACAATACATCGATTATCAAAAAAGTCCAGATTAAATTTGAAACATAACAGTGTTAACCTATAAATCTATTTTAAACTCTCGAACAAAGGACGCGATGTCTGTTTTGCGACACAGAATTCGACACACTAGTACCAAAGGAATTTTCATACTGGAGGCACCGATATTGCATAGTAATAAAAACATTTCCGTCATTTGGGGCAACAACAAATGTAGTACTTTGCATTGTTATTTTACGAACGCCTATCGCAGAAGCAGTGGAATAAATTTCCATCGAAAAAAGAATATGAACTTAGTTGTCGTACTTTGCATTGTCTTTGTATTTTCATTCCACGCACCACTGACTCTCGACTCTAAAATATTTCCAAAGTGAAATCCTTACTATGAAATGAAAGGTATAAACGGAATGCATGGATTTTTTTTTTGTGTGTTCGAAAATTTAACTGCCCACCATTAGCACATCAATGGGATGTAAACAGTTGATCATCCTTAATTTTTGGCCACCGTTTCCAGAAAATGCACCGAGTCAGTGACATTGGACAAACATACCACTTAGATCACATCCAGGACTCGAACACGAGCTCATCTGGGATGAGTGTTTGAAAGTTAGTGCCTCAGACCATTTTGGTCACACAGTTGGCTTCATGACTTTTAGCTCCCAACATTTGTGGGTATATTCAGTCGCCCGTCACTAATCAGTTGCCACTGGCTCCAAAGAAGGAAGGGAACCTGCAACAACCGAGAAATCCACCAATCGGGACCCATACACCAGCACCTCAGACCACTCGCCCATCGGGATGCTCCACGGTTTTTACGTTCTTCTTATCCAAAAAAAAAAAACAAACGTTTAACTTTTAATTGCGCTTTTGCTTCTAGGAAGAACGTGACGTCACAAGGGAAACGCTACATTAGTGCAGTGGTAGAAGAGCGAATTTCTGCCGACAGTTCTTCTGAGATGGGCCAGTGTTTTTTTTTTTTCTTATCTGGTTTAACGACCACCATCTCGCTAGCCTTGTGGCTTATGACACAACCAACTCGATATGCTATAAGGAGTCTCTCATCCCTAATTTAGGGACACTGATTTCAGGGAAGGGAGAGATCCAGTGCCGTCACACAAACACAACATCCATTCTGCACCGGGATTCGAACCCGGATCTACCTCGAATGAATGATCATAAGCCAGAGCTTATAACTCTGAGCCATCGGGGCGACAGGGCCCTAATTCAAGTCCCAAAAAAGGCATGGGTGATGTGCTTGTCTCAAAGAGCTGATTCTCGCCATTCCCTAGAACTGGTCACGATTGAGTGACGGGCAACTTCTTATCGCTCGTAGAGTTGCACACGGTGCTGGATAACCCCTAAACAAAACAAAAGTCACGGGAGGGGAAGCGACAAGACTTTTTTTCTTATTGGAGGTTTAACGACCACCGTGCGCAACTCAATGGGCTATAAGCAGTCACTCGTCCCTAATTTAGGGTCACTGGTTCCAGGGAAAGGAGAGAGCCAGTGCCGTAAGACAAACACAACATCCATGCCTCATGAGTTTCGGACGAATGATCAGAGACCATCGCTTAGACCTATAGAGAGGATTTACCCGTTCCTTTTTTAAAACCTTGCTTTAGAATTGCCAGAGCGCTACCATTTGAAATCTTGAACTTTGCTGTCTGTCCGTAAATTCTACTAAGGCAATTTCGTCCACAATATCAGACATTGTGTCCAGCACACGTAGTTACAAAGAGTGTAAAGATGCCCACACTTCTCTACCCCTGCCCGTGACAGGACGGGCAGGGTAGAGAATGACCCCTGCCCGTCCTGGGAAACTTGTTCGCGTTCTTGGAATGTTTAGTACCACTGATATTTTCCAGCACGTCACATACTCTTTCCCAAATACCTTTAGCAGTAAGTCAAAAGTTTCCATTGCAATTTTTTTAAACGACAGCAAAAACAAATTGCGTATCTTTGTTCAAAATCCAGTTCCATTCTTTATCTGTATGCGCTAATAATCACAATCGTCGATCCCGTAAGCTAGCTGGAATACAACTGAACGGGTATAGATGAAATATCGACACTTGTCAGCAAACAAGTCTACCTTTCAGTCCTTCCTTACCCAATGCTGTACCAAAGGACGCGTCCCAATTCCCTTTCTAAAATAGTCTCATTTTTTTATATGCGCTAGCACCCACGTTGAGTCAAACCTTTTTGCTACCCATAACAGACAATGAAACCACATTTCTTTGAGCTCAGTGTTTTGAAGTTTATAAACTTCAGAATAATTATTTTGTTATTCTTCAGATAAATTGCTTGCCTACCTTGTGCTCGAATTATCCACGAAGCTCCAGTCATCTTTATTCATTAAGTACAGCTGGCATTGCGAACCTGTTTTTCTCTAATCCACTATTTCGTTACTGTTACACAACCACAGCACGCGAATGCTGATAAGATGGTGGCTCCCGCTCTCAGTGCTGGCGCTGATCAGTTGCAGAAAGGTGGTGTATCCGTTGTAAACACCATGGAAGGAGCTTTCTGAAATCGATCATTTTTTTCCACGTCAGCCAGCGTTGCCACTAATCAAAAACTAATCAAATACTGCCTATAAGAAGTCGCCCGTCCTTAATAATCAGTAGTAAATTTGTAATTATATGGGATGTATCTCCAGATCACGATCTTCATAAACGACAGGACACGAACAGGAAAATCAAACATTCACGAAAGAAAGCACCTGTTAATTTGATTACAATAAGAACCACTTTTCAGTAGATTCGTGTAGGATTCTTTTTTTTTTTTTTTTTTTTTTTTTTTTTTGATTGGAGGTTTAACGACCACCGTGAGCAACTCAATGGGCTATAAGCAGTCGCCCGTCCCTAATTTAGGGTCACTGGTTCCAGGGAAGGGAGAGAGCCAGTGCCGTAAGACAAACACAACATCCATGCCTCACCGGGATTCGAACCCGGACCCCGTACGGACGAATGATCAGAGGCCAGCGCCTTATACCACTGCGCCACCGGGGCGGCCGTGTAGGATTCCAGCTTCCTCTCAAATGTACCTTTCACGAGGTACCCTTAAGACTTATTTATTTGATTGAAGGTTTAACGACCACCGTGAGCAACTCAAATGCCTATAAGAAGTCGCCCGTCCCTAATTTAGGACCATTGGCTCCAGAGAAGAGAGAGAACCAGTGCCGAAAGACAAACACAACATCTTTGCCTCACCGGGATTCAAACCCGTATCCTTCTCCGACGAATGGTTATAAGAAATTGCTTAGAAAACTGCGCCACCGGGGCGGAATTTAAGACACTGTGCGTATTGTACCTCTAAAACAAGTAGCATTTACCACTTATGCTTGTATGTTGGCTCAGAGATTTAGCGGCCATCGCAACTCAGTGTGATATAAGCAGATGCCCGTCCCTAATTTACGGCAACTAGCTCCAGGGAAGGGAGAAAGCCAGCGCAGTAAGGCAAGCGCAAAGTTCATGTCTTACCGGGATTTTTTTTTGATTGGAGGTTTAACGACCACCGTGAGCAACTCAATGGGCTATAAGCTAGAAACCCGTCCCGAATTTAGGACCACTGCTTCCAGGGAAGGGAGAGAGCCAGTGCCGTAAGACAAACACAACATCCATGCCTCACCGGGATTCGAACCCGGACCCCTTCCGTACGAATTATCATCTTGTAGACCACTGCGCCACCTGGGCGGCACCAGGATTCGAACCTGATCCCATCTCGGACGAATGATAAAAAAGTAGCGGCTCGATTTACTCAGCTACTGGGGCTGCGTATGGCTCATGTAGCGGGCACACAGTACACGTGTGTATCTCTTAATCTAAAGTTGCGTGGCCGCTGCTGTAACGCAGTAGTCTGAGCACTGTCTTCGTCCGAGATTTCTAACCATTCGTCCAAGAGTGGTCCGGGTTCAAATTCCGGTGCGGCATGGGTGTTGTGGCCACCCCGGTGGCGCAGTGGTCTAAGCGATGGCCTATGACCATTCTTTCGAGTTGGGTCAGCGTTCGAACCCTGGTGAGGCATGGATGTTGTGTTTGTCTTACGGCGTTGGCTCTTTCCCTTCCCTGTAACCTGTGACCCTAGATTAGGGATGGGGCGACTGCTCATAGCCAGCTGAGTTGCTCACGGTGTCGTTAAGCCTCCAATGAAAATAATGGGTGTTGTGTTTGTCTTACGGAACTAGCTCTCTACCTTCCTTGGAACCAGTGGCCCTTAGTAAAAGACGAAGGATTGCTTATAGCCCATCGAGTTGCTCATGGTGGCAGCTAAACCCTCCTCCCCCCTCCCCTAAAGAAGAAAAGTTTGATGAAAGCTGTAGTATGCTGCCGGATGCCCGTGTGGTTAGAGAAGCTGACATCTAATTATTTGTCCGAGATGGGTACAGGTTCGAATCTCGGGTGATACATGAACGGTGTGTTTGTCTTACAACTCTAGCCCTCTTCCTTCCCTAGAGCTAGTGGCCATAAATTAGGGATAGGCTGCTATTTATCGCTCATAGAGTTCCTCACCATGGTAGTTAATGCCCCTCTAAACAAAGATAAGCTGCAATATTTCATGGAATTATTACTGGATATCACTGAAAATTGTTAGCCGCCCCGGTGGCGCAGTGGTCTAAGCGATGGCCTCTGATCATTCGTCCGAACGGGGTCCGGGTTCGAATCCCGGTGAGGCATGGATGTTGTGTTTGTCTTACGGCACTGGCTCTCTCCCTTCCCTGGAACCAGTGACCCTAAATTAGGGACGGGCGACTGCTTATAGCCCATTGAGTTGCTCACGGTGGTCGTTAAACCTCCAATCAAAAAAAAAAAAAAAAAAAAAAAAAAAAAAATTGTTACTGGACACCATCTCGAAAAAGTTGTTACTGGACGTCATCTCAATGGAATTGTTACTGGACACTATCTCGATGGAATTGTTATAGTACACTATCTCGATGGAATTGTTACAGGACACCATCTCGATGGAATTGTTACTGGACACCATCTCGATGGAATTGTTACCGGACACCATCTCGATGGAATTGTTACAGGACACCATCTCGATGGAATTGTTACAGGACACCATCTCGATGGAATTGTTACTGGACACCATCTCGATGGAATTGTTACCGGACACCATCTCGATGTAATTGTTACTGGACACCATCTCGATGGAATTGTTATAGGATACCAGTGGCGACGCCAGCAGCTCAGAACTGGGAGGTTGGATGGGGGTGGCTAAGCATCATACGGGAGGGGACACAAATTTTAAAGTGTTAAGCAGGTATATTGTCAAAAAATTCCGTTTATGGAGATTTTGCCAAAAGCTGAAGATGATATCCCCACTAAAAAAAATTCTGGTACATACGGTAGGTGGTATTTATTTAGTTAATGTAGTGCTGGAAAATATGAATGAATGCAAATCTCCATGGCCTTTAACAATTTACTTACGTCGGTTTTTTATATTAGCATAAGGCTATTTATGTATTTTAGTTTGTAATTTGACAAGGAATGTCACCTTCTCTCGCTCTCGCTTTCTCAACTTTTTTAACTATAATTTTAAAACTGGTGTCTTCCTACTTCTTTCTGAGACTTCACTCAGGGGACTCCCTCCATTTCCAAGTACAAATAATAATTTTAACATTTATTGTTTTCCATGGGTTCCACGGGCATTTTTCAACCTGTTCACCTTTTCTTGTACGATAACTGTAAGTACTAGAACTTAGTATCAAGAATATCCGGGCCACATTTTTCTGAATAGTTCCACATGTTCACATAAGCTGTCAAACGGATCATCAACACCACTGAACTTCTTACACTGCTATGTACCTGGGGTTTGGTATTAATTGCGAAACCTTGCGTCCTCTGTGAAAAGGAAACAACGTTTGGCAGGGCATATGTATCACGTATCTGCGATTTGACACATCCCATTGAGAAATTAGCAACAGGTTTTTGATAATCTCAGTAAACCGTCATCACAAATATTTGACCCTACAATTGCATGGCATTTCCTCGTTGTTGTGCGCTCGTGAGAAAGCATGGGTCTTTAATTAGATGTCACGTATCTGCAATCTCACATAGTAATAAACGCCTTCTTAACAAAATCCTACCACTTAGTACAGATATACTATGACATATCTCAAAAAAACAAAAATTCGACTCCACAGTGCATATCTCTAAAGGGAACAGCTGTACTATTTCCTTTATCCCTATGTTAACTCATTGCCAGGCTCCGTAATGGCTACGTTTGTTTTCTATATATAACATTTAAACTTATGAACCACGAATTGCACTTGATATATGTTCACATCTCAAAAGGTCCTGAAGTCAGTTGCCAAAATACAAGTAATCAAACAACTGTGGTTGTCTTTAACATCACTAGAACACCCAAATTTATTTTCTTGGGCAAGGCTCTAATGGTACTTTCCAAGTAGAACTTAATCGACAGAATAACAGATAACATAGAATTACATTGGTTCACTTTTTTCAAAAACATTACTGGATTTTCATCTTTTTTTTTTGTGACGTTTTCCGCTTCACCTGTGCCATCATTCATAGATGAATTACCACAAAATCTTCACCATGTGTCTTCATGACTTGATAGCATACATGTTACACCTCGTCTCTTACCTTAAACAGCTGAAGTTAATCGCAATAACTTTGTCTCTTTTGATCATCATACGGTAGCTGAGCCGTTGGTTTTTGACGAATCTTACGACTTGGGCTCTTGCGGGAGTCTCCGATGAGGTAATGGGTGTACGTGTACGGGGCGGTTTCTACCTTCTCTGGAACCAGTGTCTCTAAACGCCTGCAACCGAGCTGTTTGAAGCGCTGGCTCCTGGTCATTCGGTCGAGATGGGCTCTGGTTAGAGTCCTTCAAGGGGCATGATGGGTGGTGTCTTTTTTACTGCGCTTGCTTCTGATCATTCGTCAGAGATGGGCCCCTGATTCGAATACCGAATAAGGCATGGCTGCTGCGCTAGTTTTACTGCGCTGGCTTCTATAACTCGCCCAAGATTGGACAGGGTTAAAGTCCCGCACGGGACATGGATAATGTGCTTGTCTTACTCAGCTGGCTTTTGATCATTCGTTAGAGATGGGCCCTGACATCATTAGATGGACTCACAACATCGACCACTGGTCATTGAAGAACGGACCCTGATTTCTCACGGCATCGACCATCGGTTATTGAGGGACGGACCCTGATCTCTCACAACATCGACCACTGGTCATTGAAGAACGGACCCTGATCTCTCACGGCATGGACCACTCGGTCATTGAGGGAATGGACCATGATCTTTCACAACATCAACCATTAGTCATTGAGGGACGGACCCTGATCTCTCACATCATCGACCATTAGTCATTGAGAAACAGACCCTGATTTCTCACAACATTGACCAATTGGTCATTGAAGAATGGACCCATGATTTTTCACAAGCATTGACCAACTCGTCACTGAAGAACGGACCCTGATTTCTCAAAACATCGACCACTAGTCATTGAAGAACAGACCCTGATTTCTCACAACATTGATCCATTGGTCATTGAAGAGCGGAACCTGATTTCTCACAACATCGAGCATTGGTGCCAAGAAAAAAATATATACTTTTGGTGTACCAAACTAACTCCCGAAAAATAGTCTGACAGATTTTGTTGACTTTACTGTAAGAATTATAGTTAGTAATAGGTATCTGCTGACCAAACTAAATAAATACGTAAGCTAATAGTATGGAAATTCTCTCAGAAGTACATTTGGGGAAACAGCACTTGTTCTTAAATTCAGAAATTTGCCAGAAATCTATGACAGTTAACTCTGTCTAATTTAACACGTACATAGACCATGATTTTTCACGACATACAGATATAGATGTATCAGAGAGAGAGAGAGATGAGAGAAGATCTCACACCCGTCTCAAAAAAAAAACAACAACAAAACATTGGTTCGTCACCAAGTCTGAAACGTGCACTTCCTTAAAAACAAGTGCGGATTTCATAAATCCCTATTTCATTGTATAACTTAGCACAATCATGATTCGGTTGAAATTCAGGTCACGCGTTTTTAACTTAATAAAAACGTGTTTGGAACTTTGTAAAGGAAAATGACGCCCGGTACACAGTGTAAGCTCTAGACAAACAGCTTCTCCTTGCTTAATGAGCCATTGATATTCGCATAAAATATGGCTGTTGACGTTCTTATAAAAAACGAAAATATGGAATCGATTCGCATTGAAAGAAAGTATTTGAATTAACGCCAGGAAAGTATTTTTTTTATTCATGCAGGGTGGTGGTAATGGTCCTTATGTACGTTGTAATTATGTAATCGAATGCAATGAGGAAGCCGTGTGTTCCAACTGGCCTAGCTAGCCAGGAAGCTTAAAACTCAAAAGAAGTCGTTAATCCTCGGGGATATTGACAAAACTCAAACACAAGGAAATCCTTCCACCGGACAATTAAGAGCAATTTGTCTGCAAGAAGGGGGATTTGTTTGGCGAAGGTGATTAATATTGGTACAAAGTGCAATAAAAGTAAACGACGCTGCTAACCTAATAATGTCTGGAACAGCTATTTAAAACTCCGCGTTCCCAGCGCTTAATGACAGCTTAACGTTCGGTTCAACGGACAAGACAAACTCCAGCTCATGCTATAAAGCAAGCGGTTTTTATAGCAGGGAACTCATTATTTCAATTGATGTATTAGTGAAGCATCAATAGGAAAAAAACACGTTATTAGGACATCAGACCTTCCAGAAAAATGGTATTAGAGGAAGCGATTTATCAATCAATTCAAAGGTTGCCGAATCAAGTTTCTTAAGAACTTCCGGGCTATTATAACCATACTATATTTTTCGTGAACTGCTACTCTCATACAAACATTGCACGCATATTTCCTTGCGAAAAATAAAAGAAAAGTAATTTGACCTCAATATCTTGAAGAACCACAACATGAAAAATATATGCACTGGAAAGCCACTTTATTAGTCATGCACATATGTACAAGGTTTAGAGAGAATAATGTGAACACCTAGAAAAAGAAGGTTTTACGTACCTAATAGGGTGCGAGACCAACTTTGGCTTTCAGAACAGCCTGAATCCTGTTCGTAATGTACGCATACAAATTCTGGATGGTGGTTAGTGAGATGTTATACCATTCCTCATGCAGGAACTGCTCCAGGTCATTGAGAGATCCAGGAGGACAATAGCGGGATCTTACTCTGGTTTCCTACAGAGACAACAATGGCTCGATGATGTTTTTTTTTTTTTTTTTTTTTTTTTTTTGAGGTTTAACGACTACCGTGAGCAACTCAATGGGCTATAAGCAGTCGCCCGTCCCTAATTTAGGGTCACTTGTTCCAGGGAAGGGAGAGAACCATTGCCGTAAGACAAACACAACATCCATACCTCATCGTGATTCGAACCCGGACTCCTTACGAACGAATGATCAGAGGCCATCGCTTAGACCACAGCGCCACCGGGGCGGCCGATGATGTTTAAGTCTGATGATTGGAGAGGCCAAAGAAGGTAGGAAAGTTCCTCCTGATGCTCCTCAAACTATGACAGACATTCCGAGCTCTGTGAGTTTGGCCGTTATCATCTTGATAGATGGCATCCCCTGCAGGAAACAATGTCTGAGCTATTGAATGGTCTTAGCCGGCCAAAATACACTGCTGACCACCCAAAATGCAACACCAAGAAAGACACGAGATAGCAAAGCCAGATAAACTGGACACATAAAAACAAATACAAAGATGAAACGATTAAGCTTACAAGCCCGTGCGACTTGCGGAACACGCAGACATCAATAGTTCGTGTGGCCCCCATGGCTGAAAATAACGGCCGCTACACGCCACGGCATCGAACGAAAGAGGCTTTGGATGTGGACTTGGGGTATGTTGGTCCAGGCTGCTTCCACATTGCCACAGTTCATCTGGCATAGCCGCGGGTGGTGCTTGCCATGCCACTAGGTTGCCGATCAGTGACCAGACGTGTTTGATGGGTGACATATTGGGAGAACAGCCGGGCCACGGCAGAAGTGACACCTGGTGAGCCGTGAAGAATTGTTGCACGATGCGTGCCACGTGCCGGCGCGCATTGTCCTGTTGAAACGTGGCCGCTGGCAGGTTCTGCAGGTAAGGGAGGACTACAGGCTCCAAAACGTCGAAGATGTAGCGGAGGCTGTTGAGTGTACCGGCGATGCGTACCAGAGGGGTACGGGTGTCATATCCAATTGCGCTCCAAAACCATAACGCCAGGCGACGGACCTGTATGAAGATGCATAATGCAGGCGTCATACAGTGCCTCGCCGCGGTGCACCCACTGGCGGATCCGACCATCGCGGTGTTGCAGGCAGAAACGGAATTCGTAGGAGAAGACAATGTCGTGCCATTCCGCAGTCGAGGTGCAGCGTTCAGCGGCCCAATGCTGCCGCACTCGCCGATGGTGTAAGGTCAATGGTAATCGGAGCAATGGGCGCCGTGCGACAAGTCCCCGCTCCTGCAGACGACGTCGAACGGTACGTACTGACACAGGTTGTTGCGCAACATACCCTAATTCCTGCGCTAACGTTCGTGATGTGGCGGTGCGAGCCATCAATGCTCGCCGCACAACATGCCGGTCCTCTCGTTCGGTGGTGTGTCGCGGCTGCTGCAATCGCTCACGTGTGTCCGTCCGTTCCTCCTGCACCCACCGAATCCATACTTGTCTCACTGTGGCTGGATGTCATCCTACACGGGCGCCGATGTCTCGGTGTGATAAACTTCTGCCGCGATAAGCCACTATTCGCCCCCTATCGGACTCCGAAACGTGCTGGAATGACTGCCGTACTCTGCGACGAGGCATCGGGAAGCTTCCCACGCACAAGTCCGGCAGCACAACACGCTTCCATTACTTACACCCCGCCTTCTGTGCACCCTTCATATAGTGATTTTCAGTGGCGTGCCGGGCGCACACGATTTGCATATGCCCTGCAATGCTAATCGTTTGCATGTCCTCTCGTGGGCGACGCATGCTGGGAGTTTCAGGCCAATCGGATGTTTCCTATTTGGTGTTGCATTTTGGGTGGCCAGCAGTGTAGTTTCTTACGCCCTGCCCTGCCAGTCATCGTCCCTTCGAGGTGATCAGGGGATCTGCTGGAAACCACTATACGGCCGCCCAGAGCATGACAGAACAATCACCATGCTACACTGTTGGGAGCGGACAGTCTGGGTTGTACGCTTCTGACAGTGTCCTCCTCACGTAAACACGTCCTGCGGCGGGGAATAGTGTGCATATGAACTCATTCAACCATAATACACCCTTCTGTGCATCAGCAGTCCATGTTGTGTGCTCCTGGGACCACAGTCGTCACTTTGTGCGTTCACCCGGATCACCAGAGGTTTTGCAATAGCAGCTTTGTTATGAATGTCTTGTTCACAAAATTTCCTGCGCACTGTTTTCGCTGATACTATTTCTGTAGATGTAGATTGAGCTAGCTCCGCACTAATTTTCGGCGCTGTAGTCATCTTATTACGGGTAACAATCCTCTTTAATGCTCTCCGATCTCTATCAGTCAGAGTAATTTTCCGGCAGCTCCTGTGTGTTTCGCAGACGAGGTTTTGCCACGAACACGGTATTCTGTAATGATGATAGACATAGTAGCTGTCGATATCCCCGCTACCCTGGAGACTGTTGTCACGGAGGCACCAACTAGACAGCCACCAACAATTAGCCCTCTTTCAAAGTCCGTTAGATCGCTCCTTTCGTCGTCATCCTGAAGGAAATTTTGCAACAAGACACGGTACATGCACTTAAACAAGACCTTGAAAGTCTAAACAAAGATATTACAACAAAAAACCTGGTGGATACCTTCACGAATTGCGACACACGCAGCTACATTAAAAGTCGAGCGTGGTGTTCACATTATTCTGCCCAATCCCTGTAGAAAGTACCGAATTTTTCGTCATATAAGCCGATATGGGTTATTAGTCGAATAAGCTAAATTTCTCAATTTTCTTACCTTCGTTCACATATTTGTCGATCCTGAGTATAAGACGAGGCAAATACAGTTAGTGATCTGAAATTATGTAGATGCTGGATATTTTTAACACATGTATTTCGGTAAATATTAAAAGGAAGAGGAATAAAGCAACTCCAACATTTGTCCTTCTTTCAAAAATTTGATTTTAATAAGTTTGTAGTTTTTCTTAAAAACTGACGCTACCGTATTCCTTCCCTCCGACAGACCAGTCAGAGAAGCCGTCGCGCAGAGGGGAAAAACCCACCAAGATCACACGTGTGCCAAATCAAAGTGATGATTGCAGTATGACATAATAATAATGAATGGAGGTAATATTTAATTTTAATTCAGTTGAGAGATACAATTGAAAGACTGGCAGACCAAAAAAGGACAGCCTTCGCTATCAGTTGCTCATAGCTGTTCTTAAAGCGCAGGCTGCGGACACATCTGTCACCAGGAAATCAACTGCATGGCAACGACACGTTCAACAGGTCTAATCATTTTAATATAAATAACACGCACCTATTGTACTTCTGGAGGCTTTGCAAAACTAAATATCAATGACATCCACGGGGTCTTGGAGAGATCGCGAGGGGGTTGAAAATAACTACGACAGCTGAATCGGTTACTGCGATTTTAATGTTTCTGTCGAACGGAAATATCCATTTCAGCAGATTCTAAACAAATTTTCAGAAAATGGAATATTATTATTCTTACGCTTTCGGAATGAACGTAATATCGAATTTCGCGTGCTTTCATCACGAACGAATTTAAGGCACAATACTCTTTTTTTCTGATTGAGAAATTTCAAAAGATAAATCAATTTGGCCTATAAATAAAAGCCCAGACTTCTGAAGGAAAAAGTATCGTCTTATACGCTTTAAATTATGGTAATTCTACGAACTTACTTATTATTGAAGCAAATATGAAAACTTTCTTTAAAAAATGTTTAACTGAACAAAATCCGTATCAGCACCTATGTAATGAACACCTATTTAATGTTCCCTGTTTAAAATGCAAGAAGATAAATATGCTAAATTTAGTTTCTGTTTTTCATATTTCGGTCTTAGTTTTAATTAAAATGATGGGAATGTAGCGATATCATCTCTTGTTTGCGGTCACAGCAATCGAATCTTGACTAAATTACAGTTTTTATTTTTATTTTCTCTTTTATTTTTTACTTTTACGCAGAATCGGAACAAAAACAAGCTGAAGAACTTTTTTTTTATTTCGAACAATAGGTTATTGTTACTAATACTACTGTTTCACACGTTGTATGTGATAATGTCATTTGGTGTTACACGCCATGCTAAAAACGTCGAATAAAATATTATAAACAATCAATCACAGTATCAAAGTATAAAGCACTAAAAATAGAGTAAACTGAACACTATGCTAACTTGGGATTTAATTTTTATTTGTTGAACAACACTCGTATTCGTGCCGTTGATCCATTTACTCGGTAATTGTTCTCGTCGTTTTCACAAAATGGCTGACTGTTGGTGCCATTCTATTTGGTGTGTATACGGCATCATTTGATGAGCTTGTCGAGCTATTGTTGAAACTTGTTGCATTTGAATTCTATTCTTCATGACCAAAGGCTCAAAAAGCTTTCTTACTTTTCGCTTTGAACTGACAGCAAAGCTAGCGTCATATCGTTGATCGGTGGAAATCTTCTTTGCTTTAAGATAGAGACGGCAATATTTTTGCAAATGTTTTTTAACTCCGCTGGCACCAGTATCGAGCACAAAATTCCTCAGTACGCATTTTTATTTTTTTATTTTTTCAAAAATGAAACGGAAATAAAACCGGGTCGAAATCGGGTCAGGAACACCTTGACCCGACCGGTTTAATCAGCAAGAAACTGTCTACACGTTGACCCGCTCGCGCGTAACCCAATTTCCATCTCTGGTTGCCGTCACTCGGACAACGCAAAACTGCTTTTGCCACTCCGGTGACGCAGTGATCTAAGCGATGGCCTCTGATCATTCTTCCGAAAGGGGTCCGGAGTCATGCGAAACCAGTTTACCTTACTTGAGGGCGAAAAAAAGTCTATGAAAGGCTACGTTATACCATTATCAAAGTGTGTGCAAAAAAAGCAGAGATGGCAAATTCCTCTTTGAGAAAAATGTGTGGCCCTAAAAAGGGCCTCACTTTTTTTTTCAAAATCAGCTTCCGGGTTTGAATCCCGGTGAGGCAGGGATGTTGTGTTTGTCTTACGGCACCGGCTCTCTCCCTTCCCTGGAACCAGTGACCCTAAATTAGGGACGGTGATCAAATATTGTAATTTACAGTTCTGGTCCGGGTTGATGTTCTTCTGTGTCTAAATATCTTCAGTTGTTTGGAATGGTGTTTGGAAATTCTCGTCATAAAACATGCCTACCTCCTTTTCTTGACAGCTTCGCCCTAGCCATTCAACCCAATGTATAGCATAAGTACTGCTTTCCCTAGTAGCAGAAAACTCGCACAGTAACAGAAATCCCGAAACATGTGAAACGTGCCTTCCCCGCTGTACTCACATGAGATAAAGACAGACAGCAGTGAGAGCGCATACCAGTGTGGTACAGTGGATAGCACTCGGAGCTCCGGAACCGAGAGTTGTGGGTTCGACTCCCGCCCCTGGCATAAAGATGATGGAGAAATTTCCTTCGTCATACATGCCTAAACGACAGTGAAAATAGCTAATCCAACCAGCTTAATTTACCTTGTGTAATGCTACAACTTGGAAGATTGAATTAAGCACGCTAGGTAAATACACGAACTTCTATTGCAACGGGAAATATTGTTGCACGTCAACAAAATTTAACAAGTTAGTAAAATCAAGCAATGCATTGATTATGATACGCTTTCCAACATACCGGAAACCATTACTCAAGTTATGAAGATAATAACTGTAGAACAAATCTCGCTCCTGTGTCTTGACCTTTGACCCCATTTCGATGATATTCAACAGAACCGGTACAGTTATACTTCCGGAACAACATGATAAAGTTTTGCCTCAATCAAAGATTTTGTACGTAAGTTATAACGCATAAGGACGATGGAATGGATCCCGATCCTATGTCCTGACCTTTGACCCCACTTAACCCATTTTCAATAGGGTTCGTCTCCAGGTGGTCCCATACGACATACTAAAATTTCATCGAAATTGAACCATATTTACCCACGTTATGACGCATAAGAGCAACGGAATGCATCCCGCTCCTATGTCCTGACCTTTGACCCCACTTAACCCGTTTTCAATGGGGATCGTCCCCAGGTGGTCCCCTAAAACATACTACAATTGCATTGAAATCGAATTATATTTACGCAGGTTATGAGGCATAAGGGCAATGGAATGGATCCCGCGCCTATGTCGTGACCTTTGACCCCATTTATCCCATTTTCAACAGGGTTTCGTCCCTAGGTAGACCCCTACCACATACTAAAATTTCATCGAAATCGAACCATTTTTACGCGAGTTATCGTGCCAACAGACGGACGGACGGAAAAAGCTGGAGCATATACGCTTCTTCAACCTACGGTTGGAAAGCGTACAAACAATAGCTACTAACTGAAACAGGGCATTTCAAAATTGCAACACTGCTGTTGCATATTCGGTATCTCAACTAAAGGCATTCGTTGAATAAAAAAAAGGCAGTTTTTTCTATCATCGGTTGCATAGAAATCTTTCTGTCATTTTATTTACTGTATTTTATACAATAGCAAATTTTGATCGATGCATAGTAATTTAATAATTGTTATTAATATGCAAATTAAATCTGTGGCAATACAATCTTCCCAAATAAACAAGAATGCTTTTTTGAAATGGGTCTTTGCAATTGAAATTTCCCTAGCTGCCTCGGCAGCCGAGTAGCCTAAGGCTCTGGATTTAGATCAGTCATCCCAAAGAGATCTGGGTTCGAATCCCAGGTGAGGCGCACAGTACTGTCTGTCTTCCTTCCCTAACCTAAAATCAGTGACCCTTAATTAGGGACTGGCGACTGCTTGAGTTTCTCATGGCGGTCTTTGAAACCTCCAAGCAAAAAATAATTCGAAGTGTTGTTTTTTTGTTTGTTTTTTCTCTCATGTTACATATTTTGATTCGTTGAAATATCTGAAACCTCTTCTTCAATGAAACCAAATATTGGGTTTCACGGTGTGGACTAAAAACAGGAAATTTGGAATGAATTATTGCTTCCGTCCAGTACCATTATCAAGTCCCTTTCTCCTTGCAATAATCATAGATGTAGTTTCTGTAATAGCAAAGATAGCAACACCTTTGGGAAATTCGTCGAGCAGAAGGCCTATTCATCACGACAGAAACACAAGAATTACAACGCAGAGCAGAAAATGGCAGGAAGTGCTTCAGGCAGGTGGGTTAAAAGTAAACGTGAGGAAAGCAGAAATAAAGGGAAGTAGACGGAATGAACCTGAGTAAGGAAGACTAAAATAAAGGAAAGTAGTGGAATGATGATTAACTCAGTTTCGGAAGACGAGACTTGCCTTAGAGAGGAAGGGGGGGGGTCAAATGCTGTCATAAAGGAAAGAATAACTGCTCGATGGATGAAATGGCAGCAGCATAAAACGCGATGTACTGCAATGTCTTCTGCAAACCCAGACATTGTGCTGAAGAGAAACGACAGTAATAACCTTCTGAACGCTGTTATGAGAGTACTACGAGGAAAGCAACAGAATTTCTACAGGGTTAACGCCACCGTACAGAAACTTAGAACATGCGATACGTTTCAGAGAAATTTAAACATAGTTTTCTACCAGAGAACCTATTTTATTTTTCATTATTCACATTCCTAGTTTACTGAATGAACACCTGAATCCGTTTTTCTTTGAAATTTCATACTGATGCAAAGCATGAGCCTTTGCTTTGAGCTACAAAAATAAATTAAAATATTTGTCGCATTCTAGACATCAAATGAAACTTTTACTAAAAGATCCTTGCCTTAACATTTCTTTGTTATTGTCATGACACAGCTGCATTTCGTTTCAAGCCGATATTTGATTGCTGATAGTAAACAGAGAACATCTTTAACCCACAAGTTCCGACAATACAGGAAGGTTCAGGAGGTTAGGTTAACCAAACTTTAAGGTTTTTTGACAATACATAGAAAAGAACACACTTTTCCTAACAACGGTACGATACAGAATAAATTAGCAACGTTTATTCACAATTCAATGTTTATTTAACATCCACTACAGTTTCGCAGAGCGTTTGGGTCGCCAAAAACAGGACAAATGGGGCGCAAAAATTCAAATCATTGTTACATCATCAGAGTTCTCAGGGTCACCGATTTCGGTGAGTTGTTTCCACGACCTTGAATGAAATGGAGTCGACCTCATGTCGTTGACCAACCGTGAAGAGTTGCGGTATATGTGGAAAGCTTCTAATAGCTTGATGGTCGATCAGGGTTATCAATAAGCGTAGCGTTTTCAAACAAAAATTTATGATTATTTTTGTGACAATGTTGGGCTGTACACCACTTCTTCAGTTCACAGTTCAGTACGTAAGTCTTATGTTCCTACACACGGAAACCTAAACCTTGCGGATCTGTCCTGTATATGAAAGTCCACATTCACAAGGTATCTGAAAAATTCCCCAGAAATTTATGTCGAAGACATAATTCCCGCATTTCCATACAAAACTTTATTTCATGCCATTCGTTGGATTATTCTTCGCAAAACAAGACGCTAAAGTTACAGCGAGCACAGCAATCATGATGAATAATAAGTAACCTGAAAAAGATTTGTGGAGTCTCGAGTGGTCAGAGGCGAAGGCTTCCGGCATATACTGCCTGACAGAGAAAATGCCACACCACGAAAACGTGAAAGCAGCGCCATACAAATTGCAGGGTGGGTGCACACGTACAAGTTATGCAAATGATTGCTTTTGCAGGACAATCACACGAATGGCGCGCGGGATATAAGCGGACAACCAGCCCGTGAGACTATCAGTCGAGATGTCGTCACGGCTACGAGAAGTGAGTAGTTCTGCTGTAAACGTGTCTGGAGAACGAACAAGGGGTACCAATGCCGTTAAGATGCCGTCGTACGCGATTTCATCAAATGGATTTGTTCACGAAGTGTGTCATCGTAGGCCTTCGTACCGCCGGATGGTCCTTGCGTCGTTTGCGGAAGAAACGCAACGTGATGCCACAACCGACGGTCGCATTTGGAGACAGTGGTTCCAGCAAGGATCTGTGCAACGACGTAGGAGGACCGGAGCACGGAGACGGACGTCCGAGAGCGCGCCGATCGTCACATTCAACTTTATACCTTAGAAGACCCAGAGGCCACAACGGGCGACATTTTGCGGAGTGTACGGTAAGGCTTGGATGCTACGATATCGACGCGGACAGTAAAGACGAAGCCCCGGACACAACGCACATTGGCCACTCACATTTCCAGCACACCAGCATGACATTATCTGGTAGGTGGCTTAAGTCAGTGGCAGTTAGCCGTCAGAAGGCGAAGAGTGCCTGCCAACATAGAAACTGAGAAGGAGCACATCCGAAATTGCATGATGTATGAGTTTCGTCGCGGAAGCATTCTCACAATACTGTAAGGAACATTACCAGTGTGTTCCCCAATGCCATATCACGTCGTCAGTGCAGTCGTTGGTTCGAACGGTTTCAAGAGGGAAATTTGGACCTGTCAGACAGTCCCAAATCCGGAAGACTCAACAGTGGATATGGACATCCTGTAGACCTTAGTGGAGGCCGACACCTGTGTGACCTAGTGATAATTGGCCAAACAGCTGGAAGCAACCCACAAGAGCATTATCACGCACTTGCGGAGGAGCACAAGAGGTGCGTGAACTTTTGAAAGGTGCACAAGACGGGTGTTTGGATACCCCAATAAACTCACAGTTGAGCAGATAGCAAATCGCATGAGTGAATGCGTTTTCCTGCTTGCACGTGACCAAGTTGAACCGTTCTTGGACCGCATTGTGGCAAGTGACGAGAAATGGGTCCTGTGTGACCATGTCAGCTCCCGGAAACAGTGGTTGGACCAGAAACAAGAGCCCATGCCGACCCCAAAGCCGGCTCACATTCACGTAAGGTCCTGTTGTCTGTCAGGTAGGGGGTGTCGTGTTTTTCTGAGCTGCAGCCGAACAACACCACTATCACCGCCGATGTGTATTGCTGTCAGCTCCACGATCTGCAGTCATTGCTCACGTCGAAACGACCAACACTGCTGAATCACAAGGGTGTCCTCTTACAGCAGGATGGAGCGAGACCTCACACAGCACGGGTGACCTGTCACAAGATCAGGAGACTGGGTTGGCACCTGCTGCCGGACCTAGCCTCTTTCCCAGTTACTGTCGTTGCAGCATTTCCTGGATGGACAGCGGTTCATCAACCGGGACGATGTCGAACGCGCACTTACTCTCTTCTTTGCGTGCAAGCCACCAGAACTGTACAAGGACGGTATCTAACAGCTACCCCGACGATGGTAGCGGGTAGTGGCAAACGATAGCGACTAATATCTCCTTTGGACTGATTTGTACTTGCATTTACTGTAATTAGCACTTTTCTGTTAACTTGCATTTGGAGATATTACTTTATTTTCAACCCAATAAAATGATCCGAAATTTAAGTTTATAATAATAAGAATTCACCAGTATCATATTAAAAATTCTATTATATTTTGATTTTGTGAATTCCGTATTAATATTTATGTTATACCTTCTGGTCGTAATTAGATTTTATCAGAACCACGAAACTATTTCAGTCTTAACGTGAACAGTAGTGTCTGATGTTTCACTCTGTCACTACCGCCAGGTTTAAACAGTTCCATGCACGTACTTCGGTGGCAGTCATGCTTCATCAGTTAAAACTTCAATTCCGTAATCCGAGACGTATCGGAGATTTATTACGAAGAGTCTGAAAGTTCATTTTATGATACAGTGTACATAATCTTCGAAGCACATATTCATTCCTAGTTTCGAACTACAGCTTAACAATCTAGAAATTGTAATGGATCCGGGCTGTTTCAGAAGTGTACACGTATTAGTTTGCACTTAGAGACACGAAACCTTATTTCTACTTAGCTACGAAACCTATCCACTAATTCGGCTTTGATTCGCTTCTAGTTGATGGCTGTAACGATCCGCTTTCGTCTGATAATACGGAGAACGCATTTCTGAGGATTACCTTCGTGGGGTCATTAAGGAAATTCCAGGGTCTGTATAATGAAGCTGCCAGACACTTCAAATTGTTGTACTTCTATGTTCAAAATGCGCATCGTAAAGAACATTCCTAGGATGGCGCTGTACAAATAACTGAATCAGGAATGATTAAAAAGCGTTCATCCATTTCAGTCTGAATAATATGCACGACATTCAGCAGAGTCATATTCCTGCGACCTAGAGCCAAAAATGTATTTCTCTGTTTTGACCACACTGTTAATTTCCCGATTACACAGCACTTGTCTTTCCGCTTTATTCTGGATCATTCTCTAAAACTGAAAACCGGTAACACAGAAGAATGTTTATAATCATCTGACAGTAATGCACCCTACTAGTGTGCATCTAGGTTTTGGTTATGCAATGTAAGAGTTCGCCTTCTGTTTCCAAAATGCATCCGTTCTTCGTAGAGAATATAAATTTGTGTCCACAATTAACCTTCTGGTTAGCGAACAACAATTAAACAACAGTCAGTTCAAGAGACTCTTCTCAATGAAACAGAAAGAAAAAGAAAAGGTCAAAATCAGTCCTGTTCTGAAAATGACACTGAGATATTAAATTATATTAAATAACGTATTTTTAAAGAAATCGAAAAGTTGTAATAGAAGAATTATTCAATGAGAGAGGATGTATTGTACATGAATGAACGATGTTTCATCGAAATGGTTTTCTATTGGTGCAGAAGTCAGGCAAGGTTGAATAATGACACCATGGCTGCTTAATATACACTGGTGTTCAAAATTAAGAGAATATGCACATTTTGTCGATTTTCACAAAAAGTACGGAACCTAAGGTACAAATTATGCCGCCGATTAAGAATGCAAATTTGCAGTTCGAACCCGTAAGTTACACGTGCGTGTGGGCGGAGTTGTGACAGCGGAGTGCATGAAAAGCGCACGTGGCTTTTTCCGCGATTAGTTCGCTCGTACTCCTCGGCAACATTCGTTGTGTTTCTTGCAAGAGTTGGTTCAATTTCATAAGCAAACAAGTAAAATGAGTTGCCACGAACGTATTGATGACGGAATGAGGTGGAGAATCGTCGGTAGATTGGAGGCAGGGCAATCGCAAGTGCAGGTTGCTACATAGCTCAATGTAACGCCCAGTGTCGTCTGAAATTTGTGGAAGATGTTTATGGACATTGGACCCATATCGAGAAGGCCTAGGTAAGGTTGTCCAAGAACCACGACGGCCAATGAAGATCGTTATTTGGCACTTTCAGCGAGGCACCATACGACTGCTACAGCTGCACAGCTATCTCGTAAGTAGCATGCAGCCGCTGGAACCTGAGTTTCAAGGGTTACTGTTTCCCGAAGGCATCATGAGAGACGGCGTTTTGCCAGAAGACCCGCTGTTTGCGTCCCGCTCACTTCAGCACACAGGAGAGAGCGTTTGGCATGGTGCAGACAACATCGGCTTTGGACCAGACTGCAGTGTGGTAACGTTCTCTTCACAGACGAGTCGCGATTCAGCTTGCACACTGATTCTCGACGTACCTTCATCTGGAGAGAACCTGGGACCCGATACCTTTCCTCCAACATCCGAGAAAGGGACCGCTATGGCAGCGGAGGTGTCATGGTCTGGGCAGGCATCATGTTTGACGGCCGCACACCTCTCCATATCTTTGACAGAGGCTCTCTGACTGCTGAGAGGTATAGGTATGAGATCTTACAGCTCTATGTTCGACTTTTCAGGGGCGCAGTTGGCCCTCGGTTACTTTTTATGGACGACAACGCTCGTCCACATAGGGCTCACCTGGTCGACGATTACCTTAAAAGTGAGGATATTCGCCGGATGGAATGACCAGCCATATCGCCAGACCTAAACCCTGTCGAACATGTCTGGGACGTTCTTGGGAGGGCAATTGCAGCTCGCCACTCCCCTCCGAGAACCATCTAGGAGTTGAAAACTGCGTTGCTGCAGGAGTGCGACCGACTGCCACAGAGTCTCATCAACTGCTTCGTTTCCAGTATGACGTCGCGCTGTGAGAGCTGTATGACTGTGAGACGGGACCATACCCTATATTAGAGTCATTTTATGTTCGATCTTGCAACGTGGATATTGGGAATTCCTGCGCTGATTAGCCTTGCTGACGATCATGAGTGCCTACCATGACTGTTGTATAGTATAATTTTTTCTCTTATATAACTGTGTATCCATAGCAAAGTTCATTAAAATGTGTACATTAGTTTTTCATAAATTCGACAAAATGTCCAAATTCTCTTAGTTTTGAACATCAGTGTATTTATGTATGCATGCATGTGTGACACCAAAATAGACAATACTTGTTCATGTTCTGATAATATCCAGATTGCTGTATGCTGATGACGCAGTGGCGGAGACTAAAGGGGAGTTGCAGAGCGTATTGTCTCGGATGTACGCAGATTATTCAAAGTGATTATAAGTAAAGAAAAACCAAACTTGTGGTTTTTAAGCTAGGAGCTGTTAGTACTGAATGCAAAATCAGTCTGAAGTTTACAAAGATAGATCAGGAGAATGAATTTGTATATTGCAAAAATCATGTTCGACAGAGGAAACAGATTATATGGGGAAATTAGTCGGTGAGTGACTTCATCTTTGGGAGACATAACTGTCTTAGTGCATTTCACAGGAGTGATGTGTTCTCGAAAAGGTCCCGAATGGATAGGTATGAAAGTGCAGTTTTTCCTACTTTGATGTATGAAAGTTAAACCGGAGTACTACAGAAAACGCATAGGTAGGGTTTTTTTTTTTTTTTGATTGGAGGTTTAACGACCACCGTGAGCAACTCAATGGGCTATAAGCAGTCGCCCGTCCCTAATTTAGGGTCACTGGTTCCAGGGAAGGGAGAGAGCCAGTGCCGTAAGACAAACACAACATCCATGCCTCACCGGGATTCGAACCCGGACCCCTTCGGACGAATGATCAGAGGCCAACGCCTTAGACCACTGCGCCACCGGGGCGGCTAGGGTTTGTTTGTATGCTGAATAGTTGCATTACTAAGTGTAATGCATAAGTATGATTTGTTTGTGTGCTGGATAGTTGCATTACTAAGTGCAATGCATAGGTAGGATTTGTTTGTGTGTTGGATAGTTGCATTACTAAGTGCAGTGCGTTGGTAGGATTTGCTTGTGTGCTGGATAGTTGCATTACTAAGTGCATGCATAGGTAGGATTTGTTTGTGTGCTGGATAGTTGCCTTAGTAAGTGCAATGCATAGGTAGGATTTGTTCGTGCGCTGGATAGGTGCTTTACTAAGTGCAATGCATAGGTAGGATTTGTTTGTGTGCTGGATAGTTGCATTACTAAGTGCAATGCATAGGTAGGATTTGTTCGTGCGCTGGATAGGTGCTTTACTAAGTGCAATGCATAGGTAGGATTTTTTTGTGTGTTGGATAGTTGCATTACTAAGTGCAATGCATAGGTAGGATTTGTTTGTGTGCTGGATAGTTGCATTTCTTACAGGGGTCTGTGGCATGTTATGTGCTGATTATATGAGAAACGAAGATGTGTTGCATGTGTTATGTGAAGCAGAATAAATTTAGTAAGGTGGACACAAAATATTCTGTAGTGGTCTGTGTTGCAAGAAAGAGTGGGAACATGCTTACTAAAGGAATATATTCAACCCAAGTGGCAGGATAGAAATGTAGAGGTAAGCCAAGGAAATCATGGCAGGTCCAGATTCATGAATGTCTGCGTGAGATATAGAGACAATGGGTATGAATTACAAAAATGTCTTGTGTGAGACTTGTGATAAATTTCAGTGAAGCTGGAGTTGTGTGCCGAGATCGTTCTAAATGAAATCGTTTACTACATCGACAGTAAGTGAAATCTAGGAAAGTCAGTTTTAAACTTTAATCTCGAAGATGGGCTTTCTTTGACGCACTTACCTATGAACTTCAAAGAACACCTTTGTGATATTCAATGTACATATGAAAGAATTTATGGATTAGTTGAAGCAAGAATAGTAAGACTTAGAAACTCCTGTTCATTTGTATTGCAGCTTCCTTTACAGTAAAGCACAGATATATGTTTTATATATAATTTTGTGACACAGTCTGTTTGTATATGTCTCCAATGCTTGACACACACTGTCGAACGATCCCACGTTTGAAAAATGGGTCATCAGGCCACAGACTAAGGGCTCTTGATTTCTCATTCAGTTCCTTATATCGACCGCTTATAGCAGCGCATTGAGTTGCTTACCATTGTCGTTAATATTCCCACCCCTCCGAATTTGTTTTACAGAAATATCATTAGTGCAGATTGGAAATTTCATTGACATTCTTGGAAACGATAAATAATTCCAGAGATTCGTAGATACGGACAGCCACATCAATTTTTTTCCCGCGACATACTTTAAGAAAACCTTAACACTCATTTTTTTATGTATGAGAGTAGAAGGAAGATAGATACAGATGCAGATGGGGAGAGAGAAAAAGAAAGATAGAGAGAATGTAATTGTTGAGCGCAGAAGCAAAACGAGGAAATAGTAATTTCCCAGAGAACGTGTGGAAGAGTACAATTATTGCAGAAATAGAGAGAATCACTGTTGACCGAAGGAAGAGAGCAGTTCTCGGTGGAAAGACAGAAAGCAACTTTTGAACAGAGAGAAAGAGAGAGAGAGCAAGAAATTGTTAAGTAGAAAGGAAGAATCAAAACAACTGTTGGGCTGAGAGAAATAGTTAAATATATAAAGAGGTAAGGAACAGTTCCTGGGTAAAGAGAAAGAGATTGAACGAGAGGAGAGTAACCATTAGGGTGTAAGGATGTCTCTTTTTTCGTTTTGATTGAAAGTTTAATGACCACCGTAAAGCAACTCAATACGCTGTAAACAGTGACCTGTCATAATATTCTAATTTAGGTCCATTAGTTCCAGGGTCCGTAACACTAACACAACATCCATGCCTCACGGGGATTCGAACCCAGACCATTTCTCGGCGAAAGGTCATAAGCCAGCGCTTAGACCACTGCGCCACCAGGGCGGCAAATTATATGTATATCGGACTTCACGTAAAAGCTTGTGTAAGTGGGGACCATACAGACACAAAGCAGGTTTACGTAAGAGAGAAGAGAGAGCTAAATAACAATTGTTGGCTAAAGGTAGTGCAGGAAAGAAAGCATTTATTGATCTCATTGAGAGACAAAAACATTTTTTGCCAACAGAGAGAGAGAGAGAGAGAGAGAGAGAGAGAGCAACGGAGCAGCGGCTGTGTCCAAGGAGAAGGAGATAGAACAATTGTTGGCTTCGGGGTGAAACACAGAGAGTAATTATTGGCCAAGGGAAGGACAGAGGTTGCAATTGTTGGGAAGAGAGAGAGAGAAAAATTCAGCTTCTGCCAGGTTATTGGCCAGAAAATAAATGCACATCTGACTTCAGTAAAAATCTTGTGCAACTGTGGGTCACAAATGGACGAAGCGCAGTTTTTATTTAGGGTGATAAAGATCAACTGCTTGACAGAGAAAATGAAAGAAGCTTTTTCTTGAAACATCTACTTAATTCATACGATTTCTCTGAACGCCGAAACACGATTGTACGTTTAACATTAAAGACATGCATTAGTGAATTCTGAATATGATATGCTTTCTTCGATAACAAAAGTTCTTCCGCGATTTGTGTTTTAAGCCAAAAAACGTTTTACGACGCATACAATTTACATGACGGATTATCTTGATGCAGCCGAAAATAAATTTCTAATCGAAATGATAAAGATGCATCATTTCGGAAATGAAAAATCAGTTTTTTTCGGACAAATACCCTAATATACCTACGTTAGAAAAGCACAGGTGAATAGAGTATATTGAGTAGGGCATTTTGTTAACGAGGTCACAGAAACAAAATGATGTAGAATATACTAAAACGCTGGCAATAAAAACAACGTGCCTATATTTAGACTATACCATGCGGTTTTTTACACAGGAATATCAATTACTTAGCTGGATTATTCTATACAAAAAATATATTAAAAAGATTACTAAATGCGAATTTAACAGAAATTTTGCAGAGGCATCCTCTGTTCAGAAGATGATGCCAAAACTAATATATGCACCTTGTGTTTCAATTTATATATTTAAGATAAAGACGTGCTATTTATGGGAATGTAAAAGTGGTTCTAAGATAACAACGATTTCGATTTTAACGTAATAAATACTTTTAGTACATTTTCATATTTCAATTTCCTTCGCTTCACTTTCCTATAATGACTAGTTTTAACATTTAAACCCAAAAACTTTTTATTTTGGATATCTATACTTTAAAACAGCTTTGTTTCTATAACATGCATATTCAATTAGTGCTTGAGATACTAAGATAAGTAAAGTACTTAGAAATTAATCGATAGAATTGATAACGATCTCTTCTTAAGTCTTATTCTGTTGTTTCTATATTGCTAAATTTTCCGATGACAACTCAATATTCTACAGTTTCAGGTTTCGTTCTTTTTTTTAAGATTTCTTTACTTTGGAAAAGTTTACCAGCATCAGACGATCAGCTGCTTATTAAAGAAAAAAAATGTCCCGTCCCAAGAATAACGAATCAAGTTCATTACCAAATACAGTCGTTGAATTTTAAGTATTATTTAAATGATTCAGAATAGCTAACTGGTGGGCAATAACTGCTGTCCTGAAATTACTGGTCCAGAATTCTGATCAATCTCTACTAAGACCATTCCATCTAAACGAAGGACTTATTTATTTTCAATAATTCCATTACTTTCCACAATAATGTTCTTTATTGTTTTTGATATAATCCTTGTTCGCATTCGTAGGATAATAATATCGCTTCAGAAAAATTTAGTAGTACTGAATTGTCTGAACTTGTGCAACCTAGAGAGGTCAATAAGTAATCTGTCCTCTCCTGAAATTTTGAATAATTCACTCAGCCGCAGTAAAAAGGTATAAGCTATCCCAGCTGAAACCATAAGAAAAAATAAGTATAAACCGCCTTAGCTGTAATTGGAAATCCCGATTTATCAAAGTTGTAGTTCAAAAGAATAAACCCACCCAACTCTGCAATTAAGAAATTAATCACTTTTAGTTTCAGTTATTTATGAAAAGTATGATAGCCCTTAGTTTTCTAAATTGCTGCACATACATTTTTTTAAAAGTAGTATTTCAGAAACAATTAATACTGTAAGTAAAAGTTCGAAGTATTAAAATTTTTCAAAAATATCATCTGCATTAACTGAAGAAACTTGTCCTGATTAACACGATGTCAGTCACTATACTGATAATGCATGAAGAAATACATGTAAAACAAGAAACACTGAATACTCACGGTAGGATTAAAAAACATCCGGACCAGGGACGGCTGAACAACAGGGGCAACAGGGGGTAGCCCCGGGACCCGTGCTTTCATGGAGCCCCGTGGTTTACGAAATGAAAAAATAATCATTTTAAGTAGAATTTGTTTATATTTATTATTTGCGAGAAGCCTATAAAAAGATATTTAACTTGTTTTTTGCAGTTTTCAATACCCCATCTTCTAACAGGCTATTGCGCTTCGCCGCATAGATACTGAGATTTGCCGATTTCAAGTGAATATTATAAACAGCTTAATATTTTCTGCATTCATAAAATAGAAAATTAAATTTCATCATTTTGTAGCCCCTACTTTTATATATTCAAAACTTTGTGTGTAAACCAGATACTTAAATTTAAAAAACATAAAAGGAACTGTATTAAACTTATTTTTGGGCTACATATGAAGGCCAATTATTCAGTTGCTTTAATCCTATAACGACTAAAACGTCCGTACGTACAAACGGCCATAGCCGCCCGAAACGCTTGTCTAGAGTGAGTCAGATTTCCTACCCTTATTTGTTCTTCAAATTTTCTCGACCTGTGAGGGATCAGCAGGAGTCACCCTCACTCGCAATTGTTGTTATTAAACAAAGAAATGAAACAACAGACAATTTCGGGCGTTATGGTATTTAAAGCGATACAATATTTTTGGGTAATGGTCGTTAAAGTGTTAAACACGTTACTAGAAATTCAAAAAAGAGCAATTTTCATATATGAGCGCGTAAAAAGTTTAAAATGTCACTAACTTGTCAGTTACTCCACTTTGCGTTGAAAATCAATAACTAAAACATGTATCAGGCTAAAAACCTATTTGTACGAATTTATTTTACATGGATCCTTATTATTTCCGGTACACACTTATTCGCTATGCAGATTAATTGAAGGTATCTTTCTACCATTTTGTGAAGCAGTTTCTATCAGAACCACAATGAAACCTTAACCCCCTCTCCTCGTTAAGATATCGTAGATTTATTAACACTTTTTACTCTCTCGCTCTCTCTCTCTCTCTCCCTCTCGCCCTCCCTCTCCCCTCTCTCCCTCCCTCCCCCTTCCATCCCCCTCCCCATCTCTCTCCCTCCCTCCCTCCCCTTCCCTCCACCTCCCCATCTCTCTCCCTCCCTACCTCCCCCTTCCCTCCACCTCCCCATCTCTCGCCCTCCCTCTCCCTCTCTCCCCCTCTCTCCCCTTTCTCTCTCCCACTGGCCCCATTCTCTCCCTCTACCCCGCTCTACCTCTTCCCCCTCTCTACCTCTTCCCCCCCTCTCTCTATAATAGGTCCTCAATGCATTTTGCGAGCTGCAATTTTCAGTAGTATGCAAGATGTACACTGAAATGACAATTTATTATCCGTGGGCACCTAAAAACTCGCTGGCCAAACTTTCGCCTTCTCAACAGCAGCGAAATGTCGTGGCATGGGCGCAGCGGGGAAATGAAGTGTTCGGGTGGTACAACGACACATGAATTCAGCACAACCGCTTCTAAAACACCGACAGTTGTCACCGATCGGTTTCTTCTCCCCTTCGTTAGCCTCACAGATATTCAATTAGCTTCAAATCGGGTGACTGAGGGTTCAAATTCACTTGAATGGTCCTCCAACTACTCCGTCGCCAAAAGAGAGCGATTAGGCGGAACATCGTCTTGTTGAAAGAAAACATCCTATTGTGGATAATGGATAGCCGTAAATAGGTGTAGGTGCTAGGGAAGTACGTCAACGTTACTTTGTGCGGTGATGGTGTTCCCAACAGGCACGATGGAGCCCTCGACGTCCCACGAAAACACGTTTCGGAACATTACACCTCCTCCACCTGCCATCAGTATCCCCAGCTGGGGTCCATGGTCTCGTACCACCCTTCTTTTGGTATGTTGTATGTGGAACTTCGATTCCTCGTACTTCCATTCCTTCCCTCCCGCCAGTTCCATAATCTAATTCTGTGCTATTAACAAAGATATTCGATGCGAGACTCGCCTGCCATACACGAGTTGTACCATCGTACGTGTCAGGAAAGCTTCACACGCTCCCCATCGTTGAGTGCTGATGTTATCTTCAACACTGGTACCATATTACAAAACGGTAGAGATGGCGCTGACTTCAAACTTGAACGTCATATTTACTGCGAAATTTTCCTGGCGACTTCCGGTTTTGCTGGTTTTGATGCAGTCGAAGTGCACACGCCGGACTGTCGCCCATGGAAAACCAGAAATTTTGCAAATCACTGAGATGGAACACCCATCTCTCTCGGATCGAATTAAATTCGCTCATGTCGGTGTACTTACCATCATCACATAGTGTGCTTACCATCATGCTACATAGCAGGTAGATATCAGACATATTTATAGCCTGAAGGATTTTCGGCTGGGCGTATTGTTTTGGAGTAGTAGGCAGGCTTGTGGAGATGTGCATAATAAATTATACTTTCAGTGTATAATAAATAATTTTAAGTATCATAAGCACGCTAGGGATAATGGACTTATACCGTCAGTTTTACGCAATATAACAGATCTGGAAATCTAGTAGCAAGCAACCTAAATAATAATTGCAAATTTTCAGTAGTACATGAGGTGTATATGTCCTGAAACTCCAAAGAGAGAGAGAGAGAGAGAGAGAGAGAGAGAGAGAGAGAGAGAGAGAGAGAGAGAGAGTAGCACAGATATGCAAATATCATTAAAGCTCTGAGAAAATAGTATACGACAGGAATATGCCAAGAAAGTACAATATACAGCATGCATATGCGCTGAAAGTGCTGAGAGAGTAGCACACGAAATGCATGTGGCATGAAAGCGCTCAGAAAGCAGTACACGACATTACAGTATATGCCATGAATGGGCTGAGAAAATAGTACACGAGATGCATACGCTATGAAAGTACCGAAAGTACATGAGATACATATGCGATATAAACGCCGAAAGAATAGTATTGTATAACATGAAAGCGCTGGCAGAATAGTCACGAGATGCAAATGCCAGGAAAAGCGCAGAGAGAAATGATGTAAAATATATAGTGAACGATTTCTTCAGTACCCGAGATGATAAGAATTTCAGTAATTGGTGTTATGCATAAGAAATGAAAGCGCAAAAAGAAAGAGTAAATGCAAAAATACACTGCCTCTGCGCGGTGTGCATTCGGGTATTTAAACACAGAACGTAATATACCGTTTCAAGGCTTTACACATAGTTACTCAGTAAAAAAAGTGACCAACTACTATTGAATAAATAGTTGCACTTAGGTGAATCAGTTACTCCCCAGAAAGGAAAGCTTGGCCCATTGTTGATGATAAGAGCATTAAGTTTGCATATTATATTTTGAAGCACTTGTCGGGGCAAAACTGGTTTTTCGTCAGTGGTAGCAAAAATAAAAATCTGTGTCGTTTATATCTACATTGTAAGCTAGTTCCGCGTTTTGATAAAGCTTTGATCGAAATGGGAGATATGTGATGCTGAAAGTGTTTAATAAGTAGTGGTCTCATCCTCTGCTTTAATCGATTAGCATAAATAATGAAACGCATATAGCGTATTAAATCCGTTTATTTTTGTGGTGTAGTCAGCACAAATAATCGCCAAGGTTTCGCACTCTACTGGGAGGCTTTTTCAAGGCAATGGTAGACATAAAAATGGTAGATATAAATAATTGTTGTCTACCATTGCCTTGAAAAAGCCTTCCAATGGAGTGCAAAAGATTGGGGAATCTTTGTGCTGACTACACCACAAAACTAAACGAATTTAATACGCTATATGCGTTTCATTATTATTCATGTCTGGTGTATTTAAAATAAAGTTACCGATTAGCATAATTTTACGTTTTATCATTTTCCTTAAACTTCACAACATACACTGCTTGGTGAGGAAACTGAAATACCTAGGAGTTGACATATAATGAGGAAAATCGTGTCTGGTTCGATTCGTCCAACAACAACTAGTCCACTGCCGATTAATTTGGCTAATACCTTCAAAGATGTTAATTAGTCTAATTGATAATTGGTCTAAAGGTACAATTCGTTTAATGGTACGATTCGTCCACTGCCGATTCGCCGCCTGGTAGCGCAGTGGTTTAAGCGATGGCTTCTGATAATTCGCCCGAGATGGGGTTGGCTTTGAATCCCGGTGAGGCATGGATTTTTCAAGGCAATGGTAGACATAAATCTAAGTCAATCCACGTCAATTGTATCCTAATCCACGTCAATTGCGTGTATTAATTATTCATTCGCCTCCTAGTTATTTGTTCAGTTGCTGCTTCCCAACTTTGGTGAATCCCCAGCAATGTGCGGGGCTCCAAGAAGCAATCTGCCTTGTGGTTTAGTAATTAGTCGTAGGTAAGTCTGGATAATTCGAAGCCGCTGTGGTGCAGTGGTAGCATGTCCGGCGTGTAATTGTAAGACCCTGGGTTCGATTCCCGGTGGCGGCCGAATGAGAATTTTTTCGTGACTCACTTATAAACGTAGAAAGAGCGATGCCTTCTGTTTGATGGATGTTGTGTTTGTCTTACGGCACCGGCTCTCTTCCTTTCCTGGAACCAGTGGCCTTAAATTAGGGACTGGCGACTGCTTGTAGTCCATAGGGATGCTCATGATTGTCGCTAAACCTTCAATCAATCAATCAACCACTGCCGATTCGTCCAATGGTACAATTGATCGAATCCCATTTGGTATAATAAGCTTTAGCGCAGAATGGAAGAGCGGGGTCCGGTAAACCCATATTTTACAAACCGATATTTTGAATTCATGAGCTCCGACAATAAGTGGGAAGATAGATTCTAAATGAAATAAACTCTTTTATCTTCATTTATGACAACTGGAAATAAAATACATAAAAGTAATGAACTTTTTCATTCACCTTGGGAGGCGGACATTTTTTCTCTGCTTTTCTTCCTGCCCCGCCTTCTTTCGGCATTTATTACTATTAAAAACTCGCTTTCCATTTCTTTGTAAGGTTTATTCAAAGTACTATATTGCAATTGGAATATTTAAAAAAAAAACTATTGAATTTATCCGTTCCGTTCATATATGAAAAATGAATGAACTAAAAAATGCATGATGCCAAATAGAAATAAAATCACGTAGCATTTATTCATGTGTTACAAGATGTTAAAATTTAAAATGTCGACAAAGAAACCACATTTTGATGCAATTAATATGGTTTCTCAAATGTGTTTGTAGTTATTTTAAAAAACCGTTTTGCAATTCACTACGAAAAATGTCATTCATATCTCATATATTTACGCCACTTTACTTTTTATTAGTGTTACGTTACTTTTATCAGAAAATAGAAGGCACAGTTCCACTAGAAAATAATCTTTCCTGTATGTTTCAGTTTCGATGCGTTTTCCGTTTATTACAAAAAACAGGTCAGGTATGTTTTAAGCTATTGAAAAAAATTCTTCTTATCAGGTACAAGAACGAAAAATTTGCACAGATTTACACTGTAGCGACACTCTGGCAAAAATTTGAGAAAAATAATAAACTCTATATTGTATGTCACATATCACATGCCAAACAAATGTTTGATTGTTATTGCATTTTATATTAGCACAGTTTCATTGGTTAATTTTATTTTAAAATTCCGTTACACTATTCCTGTTTATATGCCTTTTAGCTGTAGGTTTAAAAGATTAATTTATCAATAGGACAAAAATTTTAGGAGTGAACTACTGAGATAAAAAATAAGAAAAGAAAAATAAATGAATAGAGCCAACAAATTCTGTTTTAAAGCTTTAACATTTGTATTTAGATTTCATTCTATCTCACTTCTTTCATCACGTACGAGGCGCAGCCTTCACGATTGCACAATATCATTACAAAATTCGGCAATAGAGCAGCAGAAATACTTCGGGCTCTAGTTACTTTAACCCTGTTTTCAATATCTGCTCATATTTGTCTTTGACATTTGAAGCAGACAGGCCTGGTAATTGCAAAAAGGATTACTGACAGAAATGAATGAAAAATAGAGGGTAATAAAACAGTAGATAAGATTAGGGACTCTTGGCTGGAACGAACAAAGCTTCTAATAATAGAGAAAACTCTTGTATCTTGTTATAAAATCCGGAAAATAGAAAACATAAAACCTAGGTAACGCTAAGCGTTTCTCAAATGAAAACCTTCTTGCTGTTTTTATGTACTTTCACATTTGAAAGAAGTCTTTTGTCCATAACGTTTTGATATTTTGCGAAATGTATGATATATTTACAGCATTGAAAATTTTAATGGCTTAGCTATTGAATTAATTTCAAGGTGCTAGACTTCTGACCTCGAATTTTTTGCTAAATTCATTTATTTACAAGAAATGTGATCTGGTTAAAACATAATTTCGGGGAATCAAAATAATTTCTAGAAACAATGTAAAGACGACAGTAACTCAGCTTATTATTCATTTCTTAAAAATACAATAAATGGCGGTTGGTAGTTTTTTACCGTTGAAAAAATCGGTATTGTACTAGTCGTACCATTGGACGAATCGACGTTTAACCAATCGTAGTGTTGGACCAAGTGTTCCCCTTTGGACGAATTGACTTTGTGCTAATCATCATTAGACGAATTGTCAGAGAAGGAGAAAATCATAAAAGCAAGGAGCTGACGAAGACATACAAATGATCAAAAAACGACATTTGAGGAAGCAGTACGCTGTCTATTATTCAGGGTTGCCCAGTATGGTTTGGGTCTATCTCGAGCCTCCAGAAAAAGAGGCATGCCGATTGTTGAATTTCATTAAATCTTGAGTTAATTAATTAATAAAAAAAATATTGAGTTCTTGAAGCGTCCAAATAATGAGGTATCGAAATAACGAATCTTGAGTTATACAAGAATCCATACGAAGAGGCATACCAAATAAAGAATTTCATTGAATCTTGAGTTGTTTAAGCATTCAAATGATGAGGTATCCAAAATAACGAATCTTGAGTTATGCTGGAATCCATACGAAGAGGCATACCAAATTAAGATTTCATTGAATCTTGAGTTGGTGAAGCATCCAAATGATGAGGTATCCAAAACAACGAATCTTGAGTTATGCGAGAATCCATACGAAGAGGCATACCAAATAAAGATTTCATTGAATCTTGAGTTGGTGAAGCATCCAAATGATGAGGTATCCAAAATTACGAATCTTGAGTTATGCAATAATTCATACGAAGAGGCATACCAAATAAAGATTTCATTGAATCTTGAGTTGGGGAAGCACCCAAATGATGAGGCATCCAAAATAATGAGTCTTGAGCTAAAATAATCCATACGAAAAGGCATGCCAAATAAAGAATTTCATTGAAACTTGAGTTGTTGAAGCATTCAAATGATGAGGTATCCAAAATAACGAATCCTGAGTTATGCAAGAACCCATACGAAGAGGCATAACAAATAAAGATTTCATTGAATCTTGAGTTGGTGAAGCATCCAAATGATGAGGCATCCAAAATTTATGAGTCTTGAAGCTAAAATAATCTATACGAAAAGGCATGCCAAATAAAGAATTTCATTGAATCTTGAGTTGTTGAAGCATTCAAATGATGAGGTATCCAAAATAACAAATCTTGAGTTATGCAAGAATCCATACGAAGAGGCATACCAAATAAATATTTCATTGAATCTTGAGTTAGTGAAGCATCCAAATGATGAGGTATCCAAAATTACGAATCTTGAGTTATGCAAGAATCCATACGAAGAGGCATACCAAATACAGATTTCATTGAATCTTGAGTTGGTGAAGCATCCAAATGATGAGGTATCCAAAATAACGAATCTTGAGTTATGCAAGAATCCATACGAAGAGGCATACCAAATAAATATTTCATTGAATCTTGAGTTAGTGAAGCATCCAAATGATGAGGTATCCAAAATTACGAATCTTGAGTTATGCAAGAATCCATACGAAGAGGCATACCAAATACAGATTTCATTGAATCTTGAGTTGGTGAAGCATCCAAATGATGAGGTATCCAAAATAACGAATCTTGAGTTATGCAAGAATCCATACGAAGTGGCATACCAAATAAAGATTTCATTGAATCTTGAGTTGGTGAAGCATCCAAATGATGAGGTATCCAAAATAACGAATCTTGAGTTATGCAAGAATCCATACGAAGAGGCATACCAAATAAAGAATTTCATTGAATCTTGAGTTGTTGAAGCATCCGAGGGATGAGGTATCCAAAATAACGAATCTTGAGTTATGCGAGAATCCATACGAAGAGGTATACCAAATAAAGAATTTCATTGAATCTTGAGTTGTTTAAGCATTCAAATGATGAGGTATCCAAAATAACGAATCTTGAGTTATGCGAGAATCCATACGAAGAGGCATACCAAATAAAGATTTCATTGAATCTTGAGTTGTTGAAGCATCCAAGTGATGAGGTATCCAAAATAACGAATCTTGTGTTATACAAATCTCCAGACGAAGAAACATGTCATTCAACCTTGAGTTACGCAAGCCTCCAGACAATACGAAATACCGTCAGTGGGATCATCAGAGATGATCCGGGTATTTGCATTCCGAGTAGCTGAATTGCAACTGTGCAGGCTAAAGTTGCAATTCAGCTGCAGAATGGAAACGGCGGGCGTGGCAACCCCCACATGCTGGATAGGGAACAAATTTGAGTGAGCTTGGCGACTGATGTCTTTCTGTAAAAGCGATTGCTGCCTGACTGCAACGGAAGGTCATTAACGGCGATATAGACGCGCAGTAACCGTGCTTAGAATACGGGCAAGAAATGTTCTGCTGTCGTATCTAACACCAAGCGACTCAAACGTACCATATCAGGGCGCAATATGGCGATTGATTTGAAACGCCTCCGCATGCATTAATAACGATGGCTACATGCGGATATAAGGTCACCTGAAACGGCAAAACAGAACCTTGACTAGTCCGGGAATTACACGTTCTCCTACTTCTGGTGCCTGTATCGTTTCTATATAGATAATTCCCAAACACGGGCTCGCTTTATGTGGCACAAACGGATGCTCCTGTCTGAGCGTCTCCCTCTTTATTTCTTCGTGGCTTAAAAGTTGTCGAAATGCTTCGGTGGACACTTCTGCATCAACAAGGGATTGCATATCACGCAGCAGCACGGTGTCGCTGAGGTGAATGGTTCACAAATTGCTCATCGAGAAAGTGGGCAATCTTCACGGGATGTGGTCCTCCTGCATCTTGGGCCATTTCTTTACCGTCCCCATCATTCAGTCCTCTGTGACATAAAGTTACATACGACATTGCGCACTGCCCACATTACGCTTCACCGAGCAGAAATTGCTTATAAGCTGGCACCCGGTTCTGATATATCGACGAAAATCTACAGTCCTATGTTAGTCAGCTGAATATAGGTGTACTGTCGGCGTATCCTCTGTATATTCTGAAAGTTTCCGACGAATTCCTTGCGCTTGATAAGCCGGCATGTATTGTATGTGACCAATAGCTGTGAAAACTTTGATCATTTACATATCTCATGCAGACCCTTGTTTTCTGCGATGTGCATGTTTCCACGTCACTTCTTTCTCGGTGTTGAGGTTTCCATGCTGAGAAGAGTCTATTCTTTTGACGATTCTACTCATTTCTGCGGCAAATTGTTTCGTCCCGTTTAACTAGCATTGTTTATCGCACCTCAAAGAGAGTTGTGTTACATTTTTTTGGAAATCTTTCTTGCGCTTTAGATGCAATAAAAGATTAAACTTTAGAAATACTGGTATTATTCTACGCTTAATAGTCTCTTTCTCGAATTTAGCATAAAGAATTCAACAAAACAGATTGTTCTGAAACTAATCAGACACTCAAAACTTTCCACACCATTTAATTGTCGATTTACTTCATCTTTTAATGCGGGATGTCACATATTTCCGTTCCGTAATGTGTCATAAATCACAAATGCAACAAATTAAATTACTTTAGCAAGTTATTTCTCTTCCCTTAATGCGCGATGTCATAAATTTTCGTTCAGTAATGTTTCTTGTATCTCAAGTGTTACAAAATGAATTATTTAAAGGAACTTTTATTTTCATTTCTCCTTAAATAACTACTTTCTTGCCCCATTAGTAACAACTAACCTTATAAGTTTTCTAGTACTTTTTTGAGTATAGATTGATTTAATTTTTTTCTGTCCAACCGAAATAAATTACACAGAACGAAAAAATATAAAACTGGAAATTTGGAGAACGTTCTTAGTACTGGTTCCAAACGTAATGAAATGACTGTGTATAATTTATATATTACAGTGAAATAGCAAAAGATGTAAGTGGTAGAAGATAAAGTTATATTTTTTTCTTTCTTTTGATACATGAAGAAACTTTGAAGAAATTAAAGTCATACCTTTTTTGTGATACATGAAAAACCTTGTGTGTCGTGTTTTATAAAACCTGGAGAATCAGAATACGAAAAAATTCATTCCGATTCACGATAAAGGTTTAATAGGAGTAGGATTGGCATATCACCAAACGTTCGAACGCATCGAATTTCGTAACAGTGCAATCTGGTATTTTACTTATTTCGAGCAACTACAAATTGCTGAACAAAGGAATTCGGCATGGTAAAGTCTCTGTAAGGCAATTTATTTCTCTGATATCAAATTCATACAACTTTCCCGCTTCGGGCCTCGGGATATACAATTATATTTCGCTGGAATACATTCGTGTGCTTGCGAGTTTTCCTCCAGTAACAGTATTATGACCAAGGATTGCATTTCGCTCTGATTGGACGATTTCATAAAGAGCCGGAATGATCCAGAGGAAGAGAATAGCGCTTTCTGTATTTGTCTCTTTTTGCCTGAAAGCATTCTTTCCTATTTGCTTTGAACCTTATTTCGGTCTCCTCTTTGGTCTTTTGTTCGGGCGTTGGTTTATTTTATTCTCCTACTCAAGGTTTTTTCCCTTTCCAAGTTTTTGTCCTAGAGTGCTCTTCTTTTCAGTTTAGTTTTTTCTTTTGCTTTTTGTCTTTCTCAGCTTCTTCGTCTTTCCCTCATTCTTTACTTTTAGTTGGTCAAACCCTCTTCCACGTCAGGCCACGCTATCCTCTCTTTTTATTTCTTACTTGTACTTCAATCAATGCGGACTTTCTTTCGAGACCGTTTTAATTGGCTAAACGTCGTTACGCATCCTTCTTTCTGTGAGTTCACACTGCCTTTAATAAAAAGAATGCAACGCTCTAAGATCATGTTTTAATAAAACTTCAGTTGACCCTAAGAGAAAGGGATTGCACGCTTTAATCCAAATTGCAAGCCTTTGATGAAAAACTGAAATCAACAAAGAAAGAGGAACAATGTGCATGTAAGCAGGGATATACTGAAAGTACTCGGAGGTTACACATACATACTATTCAAAACGTTACACAAAACTTTATTCTAAGCGCTTACGGAAAAAATCGCAAATGTTCTACAAATACACAGTCGAGTCACATTGCTGTGACCACCTCCAACTTTTAACATCAACAGCGCGTAGCCAATGAAAGAAGGCACGTGTCGTGAGCTGGCTTGGAGGATATATAAGGTATGCTGAAATCATTCTGAAAGCATATCACTCTTTTCTGTCATGGATGACAGGAGCGGGCCGTATGTGGCCTAGTGGGCAACGTTCGTGACTGCCACAGAAAGAACCTCAGGTTCGATCCCAGGTAGGTACGAACGCTCGATCCACCAAATATCGGCTGTGCACGTTAAGCCGTCGGACCCCGGGCACAGGCCCCCCGGTAATAAAGAAGGGTGTCTTCCTCCCCATCTACTTCGCTTCCGTGTCACTTTCCTATCGGGCACTCTAGCTCAAATCTTCTAGCTTCCTATTTATAAGGGTTGTT
The DNA here is from genome assembly GCA_039090855.1 of Macrothele yani. Taxonomy (NCBI): domain Eukaryota; kingdom Metazoa; phylum Arthropoda; class Arachnida; order Araneae; family Macrothelidae; genus Macrothele; species Macrothele yani. Next base: position 18,170,822 of record CM077030.1, read on the forward strand.
TAAGACCTGGGGTCAGACACTCCCTTCCTAAAATCCTCTACATATGATCATTGATCATTTAATGACAGGAGCGATTTATCATATTACAAAAAGGGATGATTATCGGCTTTCGGGTTAAGGGTGACAGTATTTCTGAAACAACGCAGTTTGTGAACTGTTCGCGTGCTACTGTGGCTAAAGTGTATCGTGATTGGAGAAATGGCACCATTGCGAATAAGCGACGTGGAAACTGCGGAGCACCACGTTCCATTGTTGTGAGAAGTGAATGTCGGCTTCGAAGGTGCGTGAGGGCCGATCGAGACGCGACAGTGATGCAACTCCATGGCCGAATGAACCAGAGGCTACCGGAAGTGTGTCTAAAACGATAGTTCAGCGAACTCTGCTGTGTATGGGCCTCCAATGCAGACGGATGGTCACTTCACCTATGCTAACGATGGTGCATTGGCAGAAAAGGCTTACATTTGCACTGCAGTATCGGAATTGGACCTCCGCTTATTGGCAAAGGATTGTCTCCTCCGATGAGTAACCTTTTTTGCTTCAACGAACGGATGGACCATTGCGTATAAAGCGAGAAACAATCGGAGAACAAACGCTCTTCAATCATTGCTGGGAAAACACAAGCTGGTAGAGGAGGCGTTATGGTCTGGGGAATGTTTTCATGGCATTCCCTGGGTTCCCTCATACCTGTAGAAGGCATTATGGGCCGAATTTGTTATGAATCGATCCTTGCAGACCAAGTACACCCATACATGCTCAGTGTATTCCCTGGGGCTGATGGGATCTTCCAGCTCAATGCGACGTGTCACACAGCTAGAAATGTCCGAGAGTGGTTGGAAGAGCACGATGAAGACTTCAAAGTTCTTCCCTGGCCCCCTTATTCCCCAGACTTAAACCCAATGAGCATCTGTAGGACCACCTCGATCGTGCTGTTCGCTCTATGGATCTTCCACCACGTACCCTCCAGCAGCTGTGAGATGAATTGCAGTCAGCATGGCTCCACATACCTGTGAAAACCTTCCAGCACCTTATTGAGCCACTCCCAGCTCGTCTAGATGCTGCCTGCGCTGCACATGTCGGTTACTCTGGATATTAGCTGGTGGTCACAATAATGTGACTCGACCATGTATAAAAAAACGAGAAAGAAGAGCAATACACATGCAATAATATGTACAACATATTGGGAGAAAATGTATTTCGGCGCCTAGATAGCCGAATGGTCAATGGAGTAGTTTTCAGCTTAGTCTTCCGAATTGGACTCGGGTTCGATTCCCGGATGAGACATATGCGGTGTGTTTGTTTTAATCTTTGGCGCTGGCTCTCTCCGTTGCTTGGGGCCAGTGGTCCTGAATCAGGGACAGGCAAAGACTTGAACTTTTAGCATTGCTCAAAGTGGGTGTTAACTTCCTTCCCCTGTGAACTCCATTTCACATTTGGCTCGCCATCGCCAACTATCACCCATAACCTTTACTTACGAATTCCCCGTTTCATTGAATTTGCATTTCTGCAATAACGGTTAGCATGATATCTTATTCAGTTCGAGAGAGAATGATTGCTAGTATGTGAATATTTTCCATGAATAGCGAAAGTCAGAGCAAAACATTATAGTAAAACAGTATTCACGGATACATTCGAAAGAAAATACCTATTCAAAATAGCGTTGTAGCGAAAGAGAGAATGGGCCATTTTATAGTGTAAGCTAGGAGGACAGAAACCGATTTAATAGTCCAGCTAGAAAAATGGAAATATTAAATATAATGATGTAGGGATTCAATAGACAAATAATTTCAAATAAGTTCTAGACCTATCTACTCCTGTTTACACGAAGGTGTTGTGGTTAGTGTAGAAATGTCCTCTTGAAAATCATACGCACTCTTTTTATCAGTCGAACTAGCAAAATAATGGTTGTATGTTAATTATTCGACTTTATCGTTAGGTTAATTTCTCTTTGATACACTAAAAGCGTTGAGCTTGTAGGTTCACCTTTAACTGCAGCTTCACTGTGAAACATTAAAAAGTTTATATCACGTAAGGTTTAACTTGACGTTGTAAATTAACTAGACTGAAATCTCGGATTTCTTCTTAGTCGTAGCAGCTGAAAGTCTTAATTATAATATATATTATTTCACAGTACGATCAAGGGTTCAAACGAAATAAGCTTAAATACGAATTAAAATCCTTGTTTAATCTCCGTTAGCACATCTCTGCTTACTTATCCACAAGCTCGTTCATACTCACAACAAGTTATTTCAACAGCCCTTAAATCATAACGAATTTAAAAACTCACTAAATCCAAAATCTTAACACTCTACTCTCTCAGAATATGGAACGTCGTACATAAAGTAGCCTTGCTAGATTACATATAGCTCATAAACATAAGTCATTCGTCTATCATAGACTTTCAAATCATTGTACCCTGAACACTGAACACAGAAGCTCTTTCACTTGAGTTTACCTACATAGGTCGAACTTTGTTCAGCTGATAGGTGTTGCCAACTTAATATTCGTCTAGAGAAACTCAGAGGAGTTACGTTTAGAAAATATTGAACGAGAAGAAACCAAATTTACATAGGAGTACAGAATTCAAAAAGAAGGTTAATTTAGAGGTATACATCACAAAATTCAAACGGAAGCAAAGACCTCCAAGAGCCAGTGTTATCCCATTGCTTAGTGTTTACGATTTAAGTAACAAAGTCGTTTAAGACTTCCTGGTATGAGAGTTATATTGCACGCAGACGTTGAATTCAGTAACCTCGTTAGAAGAAAATGTTCCCTAAGAACATAACAGATAGTTCAGGCTTCCAATTTAACGTAGACCTAAACCTGAGCAACCGTCTTCTATTCGTAAAAGACGGTGGCTCTGTGTTGAGCCCACGATTGCAAGGCTGTGCTATTTGGAATGTGTCTGTTTTCTCTCCTATATTTATGACCTGAATGAGCAAAAGAAACGTCAATGTGGTCCAATGTTCATGAGTTATATTACGCCACTATGTTTACCAATTAGGTAAAACTCCTCGCACAGTATCTGAGGTACGAGCGTTTACCAGGGCTTATATGCTTACAAATTAAGTGAACATGTTGGATCAGAGCGACGAAACTCATATAGTATGCAATGGCGGATGTGATCCTAGTACACCTCCACGTTGACTGGCGCTTCCACTCTTCGCCTTGTGACGGCCATCTGCCACTGACTTAAGCTACATACATGCAGACGTCATATCCGTATGCTGCGCAATCTTAGTAGCCAATGTGTGCCGTACTTTATCATCGGACATTGCTTCCTTTCCAACCCAATAGCTACTTTTCAATTTTCAAAAGGAGAATAATTAACTTTCAATCTTAAATTCATCAATAGATTGATTTATTTCTCTTAATGCGATTTGTAGTAAGATTTTAATAACCACAAAGAAAATTCATGTAAGTGATCATATTATTATACACTGCTGGACAACTGCTAAGTACGGATCATAAACGGCTATATAGCGCATAAAAAAGTAAGTGTGGTTGGATGCCAAGTGAAATAAAATAATGTCAGAATGCCAGGACATTACAAGAAAGACAATTTATTGTGCTCTGAAATCCAGAAGGCTTTGGAACGGAACGTGTTCAAGGGACAAACAGGCCATTTTGTGCAGAATACGTAAAGGTGAAAAATGCAATTACCGTCCGCAGGCGTTCCGGCGTAAGATGTCAATACGGGATATGGCCACCATGGAAGGCGATCAAGATTCCACACGTCGTGTCATGCTTTGCACAACGATATCAAGCAGTTGTTGGGGTAATTTATCCCATTCCTTTGCCAGTGCACGGATGAGGGTATCCTTGTTTATTGTAGGGCATTGGCGACCAGCAAGACTCCTCCCCAAAGCATCCCACACATTTTCAATGGGATTCAGATCTGGAGAACGTGCTGGCCATACGAGGCGTTGAATATCCTCGCTCTCAAGACACTCCTGGACAGCGACTGTTCGATGACATGTTGCGTTGTCGTCCATGAAAATGAATCTATCAACAACAGCACCACGGAACATGCGAGCATGAGGTAGCAGAACATCATTAATGTATCGTTGGCCAGTCATAGTCCCAGTTGGAAGCACATAGAGGGACGTACGGCCATTGATCATGATGCCAGCCCATACCATGACACTACATGTCGGATATCGGTCCCTTTCCTGTATGTTTGCTGGACAATATGCAGTACCACTATCACGCCAGATCAGTTGTCGTCGACAATCAGACGATAGACTATATCTACTCTCATCTGAGAAGAGGACAGCAGACCAGTCGTTATCAGTCCAATTGCGATGTTGATGGCACCATTGCAAACGGGCGGTACGGTGACGTCTGGACAATGGGATGCACACAACAGGACGGCAGGCGTATAGTCCTCCTTCATGCAAACGTCTGGCGACAGTTTTTCGGGAGATCCGCTTGCCAGTAGCAGCCATAAAATGATTTGCTATGTACCGATCTTCTGCAGGTGTCGTACTGCGAACACGACCTCCCCCGTGAAGTTTGCTACACTCTCCATTTGTTTGAAATGATTTCCAAAGCCTTGAAACAACATTGTGGCTGACGTCGAATTCCCTGGCAACATCTGTTATTTTTCGCCCTTCTTCAATCTTACCGATAATACGGTCACGCGTAAAATCATCTAGGTGATGACGGGAAGACATACTGAAAATTGCAAGTTTGTCAATTGATTATTTCCCTTTCAACTTTGCGTTTGAACAACAACGGTCAATACGCGTCAAATCCTTTATATCTCTTATCAGCGCTATGACGTCACGAACAAGTTCGGCAATCCAAAATTTGCATACGCACAACACTTCTTACTGTATCCCGCACTTATGCTAATTTCCACATTTTCCTGCCTTCCATTTTATGGTTGCTATCGTTGCTATTGTCATCCGTCCTTAGCAATTGTCCGGCAGTGTAATTTTGTGTTGCTGTATATAGTTTCCTGAGCGATTTTTAAGTCTTGTGATCCATATCTCAAACGATATCTTTGAAAACTTTAATTTTATAATATTTTGAATGTAATCTGTTTTTAGGTATACGACAGCATGCCATTTAGTCAATCACAGATGACACTGAAGTTATTAACAACTCGCGTTGACCCGCACAGAGTCGAGTTTAGTTTAACCAGGGAACTATGGTTGTACAACTAAACTCCCAGGGGATCAGTATTCATTGCGAGAATCCCACGTGTTTCCATCAGTTTCCTAACTCATCCAGCTCCTCTATGTTGCGATAAATGTTGTTAGGAATATCGTGTGCAGGAGATTTACCCAGATTTATCCTCGAACAGATTTCTACATTGTGTTAAAATATTACTCGAGTTAGTAAAACTATTATGAATCTCACAAAATCTGTCACCCCTAATGTCATTAACTTCAGAGTTAGCAGCTTGTATAATTATTATCATAGCTGTTGCTAAATTTATCCATATTTAATGAAATCAAAGAAAGTATTTGTGTCCAAACAGCCTATGCAGTGCTGGATTGTTTTTTACGCTTTCCAACCGGAGGCTGTGCTCCAGCTTTGTCCGTCTGTCCGTCTGCACGATAACTTTGCGGAAAAATGGTTCGATTTCGATGAAATTTCACTATGGGGTAGGGGAATCACCTAGGGACGAACCCTATTGAAAATGTGCGAAATGGGGTCAAAGGTCAGGACACAGGAAAGGGATCCATTCCATTGCCTTTATGTGTCATAACGTGCTTAAAAATGGTTCGATTTCGTTTAAATTTTAGTATCTGATAGGGAACTACCTTGGGACAAACCTGATTTAAAATGGGCGAAATGAGGTCAAAGGTCAGGACGTAAGAGGGGGATCCATTCCATCGCTCTTATGATTTATAACTTACGTAAAAATCATTCGATTGAGACAAAACTTTATCATGTTGTTCCGGAAGTATATATTACCGGTTCTGTTGAATATCATCAAAATGGGATCAAAGGTCAGGTCCTAGGAGCGAGATTTATTCCACAGTCATTATCCTCATAACTTGAGTAATGATATCTGGTATGTTGGAAAGCGTATCATAATCAATGCATTGCATGATTTTACTAACTTGTGTTTCTAAGCAACTGATCCTTATATATTTCCAATTTGCATCATGGTCTGAGAGTTTTCACAAGTATGTCTGCGGTATTTAAACTTCTAGATTGTTGTGCAAATAATAGTGAGGGATGCGAGTGGCCGATTGGTTAGAGCAACCGCCTTCCCAACAGATGGGCGTGGGATCGATCGTAGTAATTGTAAAGGGCAGTACAGAACCCCGTGCCACTAGCGTCTTTGCGTGCCCATCCATCGCTGTGTGTCAGCTGGAGGCCCACTGTGTTTGGGACCACTCACTACAACTAAAGCCATCCGTTGCTCCCAACGCCCTTCTTTCCTCTCCTTGAAACAGGCCGTTGTGAGATTATAGTCTCACAGGCCTCTACGGTGTCGGCTGTCATTTTCAATTTGACACTCCTTTTATCTGTCTATCCTCTGTCGTATCTGAGCCTCTGGGCTCAATCTAAGAAAACTTCCCTTTCCAAAACGCAGCACCACGGCCGCTCACCGACATAGGCACTTGCGGCTAAACCTCCCTCTATCGTGAAAGTAATCGTGTACGCAAGTTGGTTTGAGATTAATGGCTATCGTGTTTTTAGCACGTTTTTTGCAAAAAAAACAGATCGTGCTTATGCTATCGGTTTGTCCGTCTGTCCTTCCGCCTGGGGACACCATATCTCTGCAACTATTACTCCGATTTGAAAACTTATTTTTGCATAGAGAAGCTTGAAATATGCGAATGATGATTCTTTATTTCCTTTTTGTTTTTTACGGTGCACAAATTTGCCGCTAGAGGGCGTAAATTCATATGATATCGACTTCAAAATACATTTTATCCCATATATTTGCTTCTAAACATCCGACTGAAAAAATTCTTTTAGCTCTCGATTCCAATTTTTGTCGAACAATGTATAAGGTATACGCACCTTTACAAGATACACATACATTTTCCGCTAGGGGTGTTAAAATAAATTGCGGTTTCCCCGATATCTCTACTTCTACAACTCCGATTTGAAATTTTTCTTCAGCGAATATAGCTCCTGATGGAAAATCTTTTGCATATATTTTCTAATTCTTGGAAATGAATGGTTTGGCCACCACGCTGCGTAAGTGCTAATTGCTGCTTCTGATATATTTGCCACAAAATATGAGCTTGTAAAACCTCGATTGAAAAAATTCGTTCGCGGACTGATGCCACTCACGGCGATAAACCTTTTCGGAATATTTTCTTTTAAAATATTGCACGATTTCTTCGTCAGGGGGCGTAGATATATATCTTATTTTCGTCAATGTATCTGCTTCTAATGGTCCGATTTGAAAAATCCCTTCTTTATTGGTTAGAGTTTCCGGTGCGAAATATTTTTTCATATAATATAAAAATTTTCAAGTAATTTATAGACTTTTGCTAGGGGACGTAACGGTAAATTACTTTATCCTAGATATCTCTGCTTCTAAAACTCCGGTTTGAAAAATGCTTCCTGCACCGGATACAGCGCCTGATGGGAAATGTTTTTTTTATCTAATTTCTAATATTTGGTAAATAATAGTTTGGAAACCAGGGGGCACAAGTGTTAATTTCTGATTCTGATGTATTTGCAGAAAAATCTGAGCTCCTGAAAACTCGACTGAAAAAATTATTTCTTGAACCGATACCTCTCACATCGAAAAACCTATTGAGAATACTTTCTTCTTAAAATAATGCATGTTTTCTCCCGCCAGAGAGCGTAGATGCATATTTTATATTTGTCGATATCCCTGCTTCTAAGAGTCAAATTTAAAAATTATTTCTTTGTTGGAGAGCGTTTCCGCAGCGAAATGTTTCTCATATAATTTCATTTTTTTCTTAACTCACAAGTCTGCAACCAGAGGGCGTAAATTCACGTTTCCGTTTACAGCAATATCTGCGGTATTTAAAACCCGATTGAAAAACTTCTTTTTAGGTCTCGTACTATTGTTTTCCGTATCAATTGATTTTGAATAGCTTTGATAAATTTAATTCGCATCTGAAAGGATTCAAAAGATGTGCGCATTACACTGGAAAATTCGGTCATCTTTCCTGTTGCTAAAGTAAATAATTGATTATTTGCTATTAGGAGACTGGATCATAAAACTAGATTCAGGATGATAAATTACGTTTAGCTACATAATATCGTGGTAATTATATCTATAGATCCTAACGAAACTACCTGCACAAAACTAACGAAACTAACTGCACTAAACTAACGAAACTAACTGCACTAAACTAACGAAACTTCCTGCCCGTAACGAAACTACCTGACCGTAACGAAACTACCAGGAAAAACAATTAGTGTCATGTACGGGATTGCTATTTAAAAACTACGATCAACTTTAGAACCACTGTAACAACAATTTGGCTTAGCAATGGTATCAGAGAATAAAAGGTCAGGGCTATGTGACCCCAGTAAGTAACATTTTGATTGGATTTTGGCCGAATTAAATAACTGTGAGATATGTGAATGACAGAGTAAATTTTGAGGATTGCTATGAAGTGTTACTCTGCATGAATCCCCTTTTTTTACCGATGTACGGTATTCTGTTCAACTGGAACTTTGCATCTGGAGATTGACAACTATGCCGCCTGTGATATTTATATTCTTGTAAGCATGTCGAGTTCGTTAAGAAATTTGGACAAATAAAACAGCAAACTATATTAATTGCAATTTCATACACTGAAGTGCCAGAAAAACTGGTACAGACGAGCTTATGCAAAATACATAGCAACCTCACCTATGCGCGTACTCGGTTGCTTCCGCCAGTGCATATATAAAACGACAGGCATCCTTGCCAGCTGTCAGAGCTGTTTTCGGCATGAGAATGACAAGTAATAATGATTTAGGCGATTTTCAACGCGGTGTCATAGTTGGCGCTCGTGAGATGGGCCATAGCATTTCGGAGGTAGAAACTAATTTCGGATTTTTACGGACGACATTTGAAAGGGTGTACCGTGACTACAAGAATTCCGGCAAAACCTTCAACCTACGATACCAGTGTGGCCGTAAAAAGACATTCTGTGAACGTGACCATCGTCGGCTGTCACGAATCGTTTCACTCGTTAGGCGTGCAACACTCTCTCAGGTATCTTCGGAATTCAATGCTGGAGACTCAACAAGCATCAGCGTTCGGACTGTACAACGTACCTTGCACGATATGGGCTTTGGGAGCCGACGCCCAACTCGAGTCCCCTTCATGGGTGCATGACACAGAACAATGCGCCTCTCTTGGGCATGGCAACACCGCTACTGGACACTTGATGACTGGAAACAAGTAGCCTGGTCTGACGAGTCGCGTTTCCAACTGTATCGGGCAGATGGAAGGATTCGTGGGTGGCACAAACCCCAAGAAGCCATGGATCCCGCTTGTCAACAGAGAACTGTACCGGCTGGTGTGGGATCCGTAATTGTATGGGGTGTGTTGAGCTGGACTTCACTGGGACCCCTGGTACGTCTACAAACGTCTGTGACCAGCCAACGCTATGTGCGCATCTTTCTGACGTGGTACATCCGTTCATGTCCTGCATGCATTCTGATGGTTTGGGCCTGTTCCAACAGGACAATGCACCTCCACACAAGTGTCAGGGCGTCATATTATAGTTAGAGGAGCATTTATCTGAGTTTGGGGTGTTTCCATTCATACACAAGTCCCCTGATCTGAACGTGATAGAACACATTTGGGATGCCATGCAACGCGCTATCGAACACAGGAATCCGAGACCTCGGGATACACCCGAATTGTGGAATGCTCTGCAGGATGTATGGTGTGCATTGCCTACAGTATATTTACAGAAGCTAGTGGTCCATGTCCCGTCGTATTTCTGCAGTCCTGGGCTCCCATGGGGGACTTACCAAGTATTAGACTGGTGTACCAGTTTTTCTGGCACTTCAGTGTATGTCATTTACAGTACGCGTAAAAATACAGACGTTGTCATTTATAGTACACTCCCTACTGTAAATACAGTGTATGTCATTTACAATACACTTCCTGGGAAATGTCTTTATGTTTAACGTACACGCCTTTTTTTTTTTTTTTTTTGTATTGCGTTACTGCTGCAATCTGATTTGAGAACATGTATGTGAGAACGTCTGAAATTATTTCGAATTTAAGGTTTTGAAAAATTTGTATAAAGAGTTATGGCTGTGCGTGTGAGTAAATCTCTCAGAAATAACAAGGAATGATGTAATAATGATATCTGGATCCTGATTTGTTCATTGCAAAAAATTTAATATTAAAAATGTTACAAAAACAATTTGCAAAACAGAAAGTAAAGAACGACAAACAATTATAATAAAATCTGCTGACAGACCGAAAGATAGATACTGTGATGGGCAGTAATTAATCGACTTCAGTGGGAAATGAAACGCACAGAGACTGAGATACTAATGAAGTAACAAATAATCTGTAAAGTATATAAAGTTTTTTATGAAATTAAAAAAATATGAGATTTAATATACACTCATGAGTCATAACATTGTGAGCACCTTGTGACTTACACCCTTAATTCAACCTTTCCTTTGAGTTCCTGTGTTCTTTTGTAAATTTCGTTCCTTCTCGTTAAATATTTCCTAAACTTAGCGGCACAGAATTTCTCCCGAGAAATTCGAAGTCGGAAATCCTGACAATGGGTCAAACGGGGCAATCGAACGAAACCGAAGACTTCCGAGATAAAAGCTTAGAGAGAGAGAGAGAGAGAGAGAGAGAGAGAGAGAGAGAGAGAGAGAGAGAGAGAGAGAGATAGTTGAGAGTTACTGAATATTTCGAGCGATGAGATTAATGAATGCTATGTTCAGATGTGAAATGTTGAAATAAACAAGCGATTTTTACTATTGCAAAAGAGGTTGGTATTGGGTGAATAGTTTGATATTCAAAAAGTGACGAGTGCACGTATATTGTCATTGAAGTATATTACTATCTACAGTATAGTATCACGACAACTGGCTGATATGGGACTTTATGAATGAAATATATATGCAGGTTGATCAGAATAGACTGCACAATAAACCTACCGGACGATTCCTCGTGGAGAAAGAAGCCGAAAACCGTTGTCCGTTGTCCGATCGGACGTCGCATTCCGGATATATACGCGCCGAAGTCCGTGACGTCACATCCGGTAAGAATACAGACATAAGAAATAACTTACTAAATCACTTTGACAGAAAACATGTAAATTATTGATGTCTACCACTACAACACAAATGATAAAACACGTGGATTCGTGTCAGGTTACAACATGTGTTCAAAATGACCACCTTGTAGCGCGGAACACGCGACAGCCCGCCGAGGAATAGACATCTGCACTCGTTGCAGCATAGCAGGGGTTACAGCTGTGAGGGCCACGTGTAAGGTGACCACAAGGTTGCGCAGGATGTTGAAAGGCAGTCGATATACCAGTTCCTTTAGTTGACCCCAGAAAAAAGAAGTCCAATGGGTTAAGATCGGGCGATCTAGCGGGTCATGCGAGAGGACCACCACGGCTAAGCCATCGACTGGGATATTCCGTATCCAGACACTGGCGAACAGTTGCAGCGTAATGCGCCGGTGCTCCATCATGCTGGAACCATAGTTTGCTGAGAACAGCCAATAGTACGTTTTTCAGTAAGTCCAGCAGAACGACACGTAGGAACACCATGTAGATGGCAGCTGTTACATGTTCGGGAAGAAGATATGGTCGAACTAGGATATCGCCCACAATACCACACCAGATATTAACACCCCACTGGACCTGGAGAGCGTGTTCACGTGTTGCCTGCGAATTGTCCAATGCCAAAACATGACTATTATGGGTGTTGCAGATACACTACCTTGTAAACCTTGCTTCATCAGTCCACAAGATCCGGCGGATGAAATTATTATCGGCAGCATGTTGCTGTAACAGCCACTCACAGTATGCCTGTCTTCGAGGATAATCCTGTGGCAATAAGCCTTGCACCCCTGTGATGTGATATGGATGAAAGTATTTGCCGTCCTCGAGGGATGGTGTTTTCACAGAGGGTCCAGCACCACTGTCTACACTTGGACGTGGTGCGAGATTGCCTAAGACGCGCATTCGAGCGTCAAGCCGTCGTATGACCTGGGCGTCCTGGAGCCGTCGTGCTGCCTATCGCTCGCTGTAGGCCCTTGTTGCACGCATACTGAACCATGGAATTCCCCCAATAGAAAATTCATGTCACAATACTCTCTCAAACTGTATGACATATCGCTACCCACACTGCTGTCAAATTTACCAATGCAGTATGAGCTTACCTGCTACCGTCGCCAACCCTTTTTATCCCTACCTGCCGTATCGTGCAGGCGTACAACTAATGGTTTCACGCCACCAAGTCCTTCGAATTTGCATACCCAATTTTTAAATGCTGTTTGCCTTTCTTTAATTTTTTTAATTGGAGGTTTAACGACCACCGTGAGCAACTCAGTGGGCTATAAGTAGTTGCCCGTAATGAATTTGGGACCACTGGTTCCAGGAAAGGGAACGAGTCAGGGTCGTAGGACAAGCACAACATCCATGGTTCACTGGGATTCGAACCCGGACCCCTTTCGGGCAAATGGTCAGAGGCCATCGGCTTAGACCATTGCGCCACCGGGGCGGCTTGACTGCCTTGTGATACTTGTGGAACTATCCACGTCGCTCTTCAACGAGCATGTGCGTTACCAGATGTGACGTCACGAAACGTTCGTCGCGTATATCTCCGGAATGCGACGTCCGATCGGACAACGGTTTTCGGCTTCTTTCTCGACGAGGAATCGTCCGGTAGGTTTATTGTGCGGTCGATTCTGATCACCCTGTATAATACTGTTAGTGGAAGAATAGCTCCGCACCATCACTTAGGAGACTCTTTACATTGGAGAGAGATCGGTAGCTTGGAAGCAGGGTAATCGCAAGCTGAGGTAGCATAATGGTTGAATGTGTCGAAGCAAATAGTCTCCAATCTCTGAATGCAGTTCCAAGAAACCCGAATGATAACCAGAATGTCTCGACAAAGACGCATAACGAACCACTACAAGTCAAGACGACCGATAGTTGTCGGAAACAGCTCACCATCAAAGGTAATCAGCAGCCAGGCAACTCACCAGGATCTACCCTGTGCTGCTGAAACCGAGATGCAAACGGTTTACAGAACACTCCACAATAGATGACTGTATGAAAGAAGATCAGTGGTTTATATCCCATTTTCCACATCGTACAGGAGGTTCCGTCTGAATTGTGTCCGACAACATCACCCCGTGATCCCTGATCGATAAGGCTGTGTCCTTTTTTGACGAGTAGTTGGTACATTCAAAACATGGACTCTTGAATTGTGTTTTCATTTGGAGAGAGGTGGGGAACCGAAATCATCATTCCAACATCAGGAAGATTGACCGTTACTGTGGTGGAAGACACTTGGTTTGGACTGACATCATGTTGGATGGATGCAGGCAGCTATGTACTATGTACGTACGCTACGGGCAGCTAAAACGGAATTTCGTTAAAAGACATACACCTACCGTTAACTTTGGTGCACGTTATTTTCAGAAAATTCCAGTGATTTTACACCACTTATTTTTTACAGTGTATGGTTCTACTTATGATACGTACCATTTGGTGGTAACGCGTCCTTATGTCAAAGACGTTTCACAGCGAAGACTTTTGTTATGCGGTCGTTAGAGAAAATATAACTCTCAAACCAAAAGCAGTACTTTTCTCTGTCGCTACATTCTGCGTTAACGGATTATTTAAAGAGATAGCAGTACAACTTTGCGTTACGGAAGACGTTGCTTTGAATCAAGCAAAATTATGTTGCTGGGCAGGACTTTCAATAATTACTTAAATATTTTCTTTCAAAGAAAGAAAGTAAATCATATACCTCTATGTCGCGGCCAAGTGTACAAGCACAATTACGTGTGCTATGTTGCTTCAGTAAGCACAGACATAAATTTTTCAGAACAAATCCCACATTGCTGCAAAATAGTCACAGAAAGCTACCAAGATCACTTGCTGCGTTCAAGAAGTTTTGCGAAAGAACGGTGTCTTACAATTTTTGAAAACAGGGATACGACGTGTTGATTATAAAGTGCCGTAAAATAAAGGTACCGGAAGTGACAACGTTGTATATTGGGTACAATTATAGAAAACTTTACGGATACACACACACATATGCAGTTTTCCGTTGTTACATCCCATGCCTAAGCCGCCTACTAAGTGATACGTTCCCCTGCGAGTACTTCCGCTTCTTGTTTAAAGTGGAACGAGGAGAAGAAAATTTTCCATGTAATGGGCGTATTCGTTTTCCCCAAGATCATTCTTCCTTTCATTAGACGAAGGAAAGAGGAAAACGGTATGTTTAATGGTGTCCAAAAATCTATAAATCGACCGAAACTGTCTTCCTGACCTGTAACGAAGCTTTTACAAAGTGGACATGGCACGATAATGTTTGTGCGTGCATGTATGTGTGTGTCTGTGTTTTAGGGACAAGCACAAGACACAAGGAGAAGTCGTACTCTTTGATTCAAGATCATTTGAGAATTCGCTTACTACCAATCACGTTTTTAACTTGCTCGGGACACAATCGAACAAATTTCATCTGGCAGTGCAATAATGTGTTGGCGTTCCGTGCCTGTGTTTACACTGGTGCTCAAAATTAAAGGATTTTATACAAAAACATGTATAGCTGCCGATTTATGCAAAATAAGACACTAAAAAGTGGCCAACACGCATGTTTCTCTAATCGGTGAAGAGTGATAGGTAGGATAGAAGCAGGTCAGTTCCAGTCAAAATTTTTCAACGATGAAGAGCGATAGGTTGGGTGGAAGGATGCCAATCCCAGTCGAAAATTTTTGAACAGTGAAGAGCAATAGGTAGGATGGAAGCAGATTAGTCCCACTCGACAATTTTAAACGGTGAAGAGCGATAGCTAGGATGGAAGCAGGCCAGTCCCAGTCGAAACTTTTTGAACGGTGAAGAGCAATAGGTAAGATGGAGCAGGTCAGTCCCACTCGAAAATTTTCAACGGTGAAGACCGATAGCTAGGATGGAAGCAGGCCAGTCCCAGTCGAAACTTTTTGTGCGGTGAAGAGCAATAGGTAGCATGGAAGCAGGCCAGTCCAGTCGAAACGTTTTGAACGGTGAAGAGCAATAGGTACAATGGAAGAAGGTCAGTCCCACTCAAAAATTTTCAACGGTGAAGACCGATAGCTAGGATGGATGCAGGCCAGTCACAGTCGAAACTTTTTGAACGGTGAAGAGCAATAGGCAGGATGGGAGCAGGCCAGTCCCAGTCGAAACTTTTTGAACGGTGAAGAGCAGTAGGTAGGGTGGAAGTAGGTCAGTACCACTCAAAAATTTTCAACGGTGAAGACCGATAGCTAAGATGGAAGCAGGCCAGTCCCAGCCGAAACTTTTTGAACGGTGAAGAGCAATAGGCACAATGGAAGCAGGCCAGTCGCAGTCGAAACTTTTTGAACGGTGAAGAGAAATAGGCAGGATGGAAGCAGGCCAGTCCCACTCGAAAATGTTCAACAGTGAAGACCGATAGCTAGGATGGAAGCAGGTAAGTAGCAGTCGAAAACTTTTGAACGGTGAAGGATGATTGTTGGGATGGAAGCAGATCAGTTCCAGACGGAAGTTTGCAGAGCGCTGAATGTTCCATAAAATGACTTGCCAAGACTTTGAGACAGTTTTAACACACATGAGATGAATGTCATCGACCAGGACAAAGCCTTCCCATACCCACAGCTGCTGCAGACGATCGTTAAGTGAGACCGGCTTGCAGACGAAACAGAGAGATTGCGCCGAGGATGGCATAGTGGTCAATGCTCGTGCCTGCTGCGCAACAGTCTCAAGATCGATCCCAGGAAGGTACGAACACTTGAACCACTAAATATGAGCCGAGCGTCGGATGGGCATGTTAAGATGCTGGACTTCCGGGTACTTTCCCACCCCCTTCCCGGTTATCAATAAGGGTGTCTTCTTTTCTCTTTCTACCTCTCTTTCCTATTGGGCACTCTAGCCCAAATCTTCTAGCTTCCTATTTCCAAGGGTTGTTTAAGACCAGGGATCAGTCACTGCCTTCTTAAAACCCTCAACTAAATCTCAAACGGAAATATGTCCGCTAGGCTACTTTTTTAATCTTGCAGCAACTACAGGAACCAAGGGGTCAAGGCATACACTTGTAGAAGACTTCGTGAGAAATGCCTTTCTGTAAAGGGACTAGTTTTTTTTTTTTTTTTTTTTTTTTTTTTTTTTTGCCTGTTTAACTTCTCTTTTTTTCTTTTTCTTTTTCTTCTTTTTTTTTTTTTTGGATTGGAAGTTTAACGACCACCGTGAGCAACTCAATGGGCTATAAAGGAGTCGCCCGACCCTAATTTAGGTTCACTAGTTCCAGGGAAGGGAAAGACGCAATGCCGTAACACAAACACAACATCCATGCCTCACCGGAATTAAAACCCGGACCCCTTTCGGTCGAAAGAACCGAAGCCATCGCTTAGACCACTGCGCCACCGGGGCGGCATCAGTTTAACTTCCGCAGCTTCGTTTGCTCTTTTGACCTAGAGCTGCTAAAATTACACTTACATTCCAGACCAGATGTCGAACGTCCTTTTTTCAGAAAAATCGCGATTCAACCTAAGTACTGATTTGTGACGTATTCTGATCTGGATTAAACCATGGTCGCGCAACAATCCCTCTAACATCGGAGGAAGAAACTTCTCTGGTGGTGGTGGCATGATAGTCTGGATATGAATCATGACGAATGGGCGCACACACCTACACATCTTTCAGAGTTGCTCTGTTCCTGCCCTGAGGCACAAACTCAAGATTCTGAATTCATATAGCAGGCCATTGAGGGGAGCCTTGGGTGCCGATTTTATTCTTATGAACGATATCACACAACATCATGGAGCTAATTTGTTCGACGATTTTCTGAAGAAGATATTCGCCGAATGAGGTGGCCAAACAGATCCCGTGATCGCAATCCCATTAAACGCATATGAGATCCTTTAGGGGGTGAATTGGGGCTAGCCGCCCCCTTCCAGAACATTTCAAGAACTCAGAACAGCTCTTGATGAGAAGTGGTCCCTGACTTCTCAATACCACATTAGTCCCTTCATAAACAGTATGAGGAATCGTTGATTGAGCTACATGGCGGTCAGAGGTAATGTAACCCATATTAAAATAATACATGTGTTAACGGAAAGATTTTAAACATTGTTTCATGGCCAATGAGAATTTTTCCGTGACTCACTTATAAACGTGGAAAAAGCGATGACCTCTGTTTGATGTTCTCAGTCCACGTCAATGTTTGTATTAATTGTTTCATGGATTGCTCATTTATTGAAATTATAATATTACGATATTAACACACGCATATTATAAGCTTATTATTTTCTTCTACTTGAGTTAGACATAAATAAAGTAATAATAAATATCTTTACCAAATTTCATTGAATTACCTCATGCATACGTGGGGGTATGTACGAATTTATAAAAATTATCCTTTGATCTTGAGCATAAGTTTGTTACCGATAAAGTATCATTTACGTTCTCTTATTATGTCATGTTTTGTTTTGTTTTTTGTTTTTTTATTGTTGTTTAACGACCATCCTGAGCAACTCAGTGGGCTATAAGCAATATCCCGTCTTTAATTTAGGGCCACTGTTTCGTGAGAAGGGAGAGAGCCAGTGCCGTAAGACAAACACAACATCCATGTCTTACCAGGATTGAAACCAGGACCCATCTCAAACAAAAGATCAGAAACAATTCGTTAGAACACTACGCCACCGGGACCGCCATGTATTGTTTACTGTTCAAAAACGGCCAGTAATATTGAATGACCAATATGCATTATATCTTCTTGATTGTAGGTAAAATGACCACTGTCACCAACTCGATGGGATACAAGCAGCCACTCGTCCCTAATTTAGGGCCACTAGTTCCAGGGAAGGGAGTGAGCCAGTACCGTAAGTCAAACAAAAAAATCTATAACTCACCGGGATTCGAACCCGGACCTATCACGGACGAACGGTTAGAGGCCATCGCTTAGACCACTGCGCCACCGTGGCGGCATGTAATATGTTGATCGAATACCTAATATGGCCGAATAGAACATGCGTTTGTCAACCGTAACCCACCTGATGGATACTTCAAATTTTGGCAGTGTTTCTTACAATTCTCGGAGCTGCATACAGTAGTCAGTATCAAGTATTAATTTCAAAAAGAAGGATGCGAACATTTATAGTGATATGTCATTTTTTTGCGAATCATGGGGAGAGACAGCTGAGATCGGAAAGTTATCTTGAATGTGTGGGCGTACGCTGCCATGGGTGCTTGAAAATATTGAGTAACATGTGCACCACGGGAGGTAAAACGACGTTCTTTTTTTAGTTGTGTTATTCTATAGTGTCCGATTTTTTTCTTGGCGATGAATGTTCGCTGTTTTGGGGCTTGCGAACGGATCTGGAGTTGGTTACATAATTTTGCATGGGTTTGACAAATTACACAATTTATTTTGTCAAACCCATTTTCATTTCATTTCTTCTAAAAAGGGAATTTATGGCTACAGATAAAACTATCGCAACCGAAGAGATGAAAAGGCGAAGAAAAGAAGTATTTTATTTCCTAATGGAAAAGCGATCTATACAGTTCATAAAGATGCATTGTGGACTTATAACTGGGACATATTGATCAAAGAAAAAATCACTTAAATGGCAATGAGCTAGATTTTTGCTAGAAGAACCGACCACTGATAGACAACTGAAATATGATCATGGTTACCAGGGGACAGAATAAGACCCAGAAGGAGACCATGGGTAGATGAATTTCGAAAGCATTTTGGTGTGGCATGGAGGAGACTTGTTGAAGACAGACAGTTGTGGAAGAAACTTGGGGAGACCTTTATCCAGCAGTAGATTGATAACGGTTGATGGAGAGATAGCGTGAACCTTTGTTAGACTCGAACTCAGAGAAAATTATATACCGGTATAGGGGTTATGGGTCTTTGTAACGAAATGCTTGTCCACTTTTATAACGTAATGTCTTTTTCGTGAGAGATATTGTCGTTACGCTAAGTCTAAAACCATTAGATAAGAATACGATGCAATTGTTCCTAATTAAACTTTTACGGCCAGACGAAACACAGACAGAAGTCAGCTTACGGTAATTATTTCTTTATTCCAACACTATTTCAATAGAACATCACAGCATGGCTCTAGAGTTGTCGATTTGACATTTAACTTAACAATCGAACATCTATACACATTCACCCACACCAGAACTGTTAGCCGCCCCGGTGGCGCAGTGGTCTAAGGCGCTGGCCTCTGATCATTCGTCCGTAAGGGGTCCGGGTTCGAATCCCGGTCAGGCATGGATGTTGTGTTTGTCTTACGGCACTGGCTCTCTCCCTTCCCTGGAACCAGTGACCCTAAATTAGGGAGAGGCGACTGCTCATAGCCCATTGAGTTGCTCACGGTGGTCGTTAAACCTCCAACCAAAAAAAAACCAGAACTGTTATCTCGTCCTTTTATCTATCGTTCTTATCTCATACATTCATACGTCATGTTCACTCTGACCTCAAATGTGTTGCCAACAGTATTCTCGTGAAAGAGAAGATGTCACGTTAAGTTTTTTTTTGTTTTTTTTTATTGGATGTTTAACGACCACCGTGAGCAACTTAAAGGGCTATAAGCAGTCGTCTGTCCCTAATTTAAGGCCACTGGTTCCAAGGAAGGCGGAGAACCTGTACCATAAGACAAGCACAACATCCATGCCTCACCGGGATTCGAACCCGGACCCCTTTCGGACGGTTGATCAGAAGCCATCGCTTAGACCACTGCGCCACGTTAGGTTTGGAAGTATAAAGGAGAACAAACTCAAATTTACATAGAAAAAGGAACTAAAAATGAAATGTATATTAGAATATACGTCACACTATCTCTGATTAAAGATATTCATATTCTGTTTAAGAAATCGCGCATGCGTTGTATTAAAAACCATGCATAATATCCAAGGAAAACTTCGCGTATTTTATGGAAAAATCTACAAAGACCGTGTGTCAATGTAAAGGGAAGTAACTTCCGAACAGGCGTTATTTGAACATTTCCGAGGAAATCTACGTGAAAGAAACGACTCTCTGTCTATTAATGGACAAATCCGAAGATTAGCGAGTCTGGAAACTTGCCATATTATTCAAAATTTCATTTCCCTTTTCCCTCACACCAAGACGTCGAACGATAGATGCTCGAAGAGTAATCATCATCCATAATAAACAAGAATTGGAGCATGATCTGAATTATTCAGCGTCTGTGCGGTACACTGCGGAAGAATGGAACACAACCCCTTATCGGTGGAATATTCTTTGATGTATGAAACATGCTTCCTGCATATGTGATATTTAAAGCAAATAAAGGCTGCGAAGATATTCAACCTGTTGTTTAGTTAGTAATATTAGATTTGTGTTGCTGACAGTGAGTGTACCCAAAAGTTAGTTTCATTCTTAAGTAATACGTCGCCAAGTGAACCATTGGTCAAACTGTACACCACTGTCGTCAAGTGTCTAGATTCGAGCTCTGAAGTAGCAAATGGTTGCTATTTATTGAAAGGCTTTTATTTCTCCTAAGTAACAAAAAGGAAGACTCTCCTTTTTTCCCCACACTCCATTTCTTTCCTTTAATAGAAAATCGTTTGTGAAAGTAAAACTAAAATGTGGAGCCCCACAATCGCCTTAGTTTTCTTATTCTGAAGTGATACACTATTCAAAAGGAATTTACGTTCGCCTAAATCAAATAGCTTATTGTTGCAGTTTAGTATATAAGAAGCAGTCACGCAAGGAAGGCCAATCTTTCGAAATAGCAGAGGTTGCTATATGCCATTTAACGCAAAAGGTTGCTGGATGCATGTTTTTTAGCACGTCTTTTGTAAAAAAGGATCGTGCTTCTGTTATCGGTTTGTTCGTCCGTCCGTCTGTCTGTACCCACGATATCTCAGCAACTACAATGCTGGGCAATTGCTAAGGACGGATCATAAACGGCTATATAGCGCATAAAAAAGTAAGTGTGGTTGGATGCCAAGTGAAATAAAATAATGTCAGAATGCCAGGACATTACAAGAAAGACAATTTATTGTGCTCTGAAATCGAGAAGGCTTTGGAACGTGTTCAAGGGACAAACAGGCCATTTTGTGCAGAATACGTAAACGTGAAAAAAATGCAATTACCGTCCGCAGGCGTTCCGGCGTAAGATGCCAATACGGGATATGGCCACCATGGAGGGCGATGCAAGATTCCACACGTCGTGTCATGCTTTGCACAACATTATCAAGCAGCTGTTGGGGTAATTTATCCCATTCCTCTGTCAGTGCACGGATGAGGGCGTCCTTGTTTATTGGAGGGCATTGGCGACCAGCAAGACTCCTCCCTAAAGCATCCCACACATTTTCAATGGGATTCAGATCTGGAGAACGTGCTGGCCATACGAGGCGTTCAATATCCTCGCTCTCAAGACACTCCCGGACAGCGACTGTTCGATGACATGTTGCGTTGTCGTCCATGAAAATGAATCTATCTCCGACAGCACCACGGAACATGCGAACATGAGGTAGCAGAACATCATTAATGTATCGTTGGCCAGTCGTAGTCCCAGTTGGAAGCACATAGAGGGACGTACGGCCATTGATCATGATGACAGCCCATACCATGACACTACATATCGGATATCGGTCCCTTTCCTGTATGTTTGCTGGACAATATGCAGTATCACTATCACGCCAGATCAGTTGTCGTCGACAATCAGACGATAGACTGTATCTACTCTCATCTGAGAAGAGGACAGCAGACCAGTCGTAATCAGTCCAATCGCGATGTTGATGGCACCATTGCAAACGGGCGGTACGGTGACGTCTGGACAATGGGATGCACACAACAGGACGGCGGGCGTATAGTCCTTCTTCATGCAAACGTCTGGCGACAGTTTTTCGGGAAATTCGCTTGCCAGTAGCAGCCATAAACTGATTTGCTACCTCACTAGCTGTGCTGCGCCGGTGTCTTTTTGTTGATAGCACTATGTACCGATCTTCTGTAGGTGTCGTACTGCGAACACGACCTCCCCCGTGACGTTTGCTACACTCTCCATTTGTTTGAAATGATTTCCAAAGCCTTGAAACAACACTGTGGCTGACGTCGAACTCCCTGGCAACATCTGTTATTTTTCGCCCTTCTTCAATCTTGCCAATAATACGGCCACGCGTAAAATCATCTAGGTGATGTCGGGAAGACATATTGAAAATTGCAAGTTCGTCAATTGATACTTTCCCTTTCAACTTTGCGTTTGAACAACAACGGTCATTACGCGTCAGATCCTTTATATCTCTTATCAGCGCTATGACGTCACGAACAAGTTCGGCAATCCAAAATTTGCATACGCACAACACGTCTTACTGTATCCCGCACTTATGCTAATTTCCACATTTTCCTGCCTTCCATTTTATGGTTGCTATCGTTGCTATTGTCATCCGTCCTTAGCAATTGTCCGGCAGTGTATTAGTCCGATTTGAAAAATTCTTTTTGCATTGGGAAGATTGAAATATGCAAATGATGATCCTTTATTTCGTTTCTTATTTTACGAAGTACAATTTCGCCGCTTGAGGGCGCTAATGCAGATGATGTCGAATTCAAAAATACGTTTTATTCCACATATTTGCTTCTAAACATCCGATTAAAAAAAAAAATATATCTTTCGATTCCATTTATGTCGATGAGTATTTTAGATATAGTTACTTTTTTCAAATTACGCATAGATTTTCCGCTAGGAGGCGTAAAAGTAAATTACATTTTCTCCAATAACTCTTCTTCTAAAACTCCGATTTGAAAAACTTTTTCTTCAGCGGATACATCTCGTGATGCAAAATCTTTTGCATATAATCAAAAATTTTTGGTAAAGAATACTTTGGCCACCAGGGGGCGTAAGTGTTAATTTTTGCTTCTGATGTATTTGCCATAAAATCGTAGCTTCTAAAATATCGATTAAATAATTCTTTCGTTGATTGATGCCACTCACATCGATAATCTGTTTCGGAATATTTTCTTCTTAAAATATTCCACAGTTTCTCCGCCAGGGGGCGTAGATGTACATCTTATTTTTGTCAATATCTCTACTTCTAAGTGTTCGATTTGAAAAATTCTTTCTTTGTTGGATAGCGTTTTTCGTGTGACATGTTTTTCACATAATTTCAAAATTTTCAAGTAACTCATAGACTTTCCGCTAGGGGGCGTAATGGTAAATTGCGTTTCCCCCTATATCTCTGCTTCTAAATCTCCGATTTGAAAACTTCTTTCTGCACCGGATACAGCTCCTGATGGGTAATCGTTTGCACATAATTTCTAATTTTTGTAAAAAAATAGTTTTGCCACTAGGGGCGTAAATCTTAATTTCCGCTTCTGCTGTATTTGCAGCAGAATATGAGCTTCTAAATTCTCGATTGAGAAAAACTTCGTTAGTTGACCGATATTAATCATGTCGACAAACCTTTTAGAAACATTTTCCTCTTCAAATAGTGCATGGTTTCTACGCCAGGGGCGTAGATGTACATCTTATGCTTGTCAATATCTCTACTTCTAGGAGTCCGATTTGAAAAATTCCTTCTTTGTTGGATAGTGTTTTCCGTTTGACATGTTTTTATATAGTTTCAAATTTTTCAAGTAATTCATAGACTTTCCGCTAGTGGGCGCAGCGGTAAATTGCGTTTCCGCCTATATCTCTGCTTCTAAATCTCCGATTTGAAAAATTATTTCTGCACCGGATACAGCTCCTGGTGGGAAATCGTTTGCACATAATTTCTACTTTTCGTAAAAAAACAGTTTGGCCACCAGGGGGCGTACATCTTAATTTTCGCTTCTGTGGTATTTGCAGCAAAATATGAGCTTCTAAATTCTCGATTGAAAAAACGTCGTTTGTTGACCGATACTACTCATGTCGACAAACCTTTTAGGAAAATTTTTTCTTGAAAAAATGCATGGTTTCTTTGCCAGGTGGCGTAGATGTATATCTTATTTTTGTCAATATCTCTACTTCTAAGAGTACGATTTGAAAAATTCCTTCTTTGTTGGATAGTGTTTCCGTTGCGAGATGTTTTTCCTATAAATTCAAAATTTTCAAGTAAATCATACACTTTCCGTTAGGGGGCACAAAGGTAAATTGCGTTTTCTGCGTTATTTTTGCTCCTAAAGCTCTGATTTGAAAAATTGTTCCTGTACCGCATTAAAGACCTGATGGACAATATTTTTCACATAATTTCTAATGTTTGGTAAAGAATGGGTTAGCCACCAGAGGTCATATGTGTTAATTTCTACTTCTGAAGTATTTGTTGCAAAATCTGGGCTCCTAAAAACTCGACTAATTTTTTTCTTCGGATAAACCCTTTGAGAATACTTTCTTCCTAAAATAATGCATGGTTTTCTCCCCAGGGGACGTTAAGTCATCTTATTTTTGTCAATATCTCTGTTTCTAAGAGTTCGTAAGCTAACGATTCCGTTTACAGCAATATCTGAGGGATTAAAAACCCGATTGAAAATCTTCTTTCTTTGGTCAGATCTATTGTTTTTCCATACCGGTTCCATTGACTTTGAATAGCTTTGATAAATTTAATTTGCGTCAGAACGGATTTAAAAGACGTGCGTATTACACCCGAAAATTCGGTGTCAACTTTCTTGTTTGTTGTTGTTTTTTGCGACGGAAAACTGGGAAGTGGTACATAGATTCTGACAGCAAAGTAAATGACTGCAACAATAGACACAGAGCTAATACTGCAGATTGTGCGGAAAGAATTGCACTGAATTAGTACGTACTGCAGTTTTTGCCAGTCGAATGTGCACTTTAACTCAGCATAAACAAACTTGGGCTGACTAAATCGTATTGTGAAAACAAGTACACTATTCTGGAGTTGTGGCCACACTTGTGATTAGAAATATTTTTAATGTTGGTAATTATGAATAATGAACAGAAAATGTCTACAACAGAAAGTACGTTGTTGGTGGCTCTCAAAATCCTTATCCAGAAGGAAACCGTAAGAAGGTATTAAATCTATATGAATAAGGGGTTTTTTTCCCAATTTTTGCTCAATCATCGTATTAAAAATAGGACACACGGATTGTAAAATTGAAGAATATAAAATATAAGGTTGCGGAAACAAAACATATCAGTTACAGTACATAATGCAAAACACAACTGAAATGTTCAACATTTGAGCGATGTTCTCCACAAACTAATCTGGTACACATCACACTGTGTGTGATGGAGCTTGATCATTCTGAAACAAACAACCGACATACTTCCACTGTGTTGGCATCTCGAAATTAAATGATCCATATATTTAAGTTTAACGCTGGATAGTAAATATCGCCGATGACTATCTTCTTAATTTCTCTCTGATCCAGAGTACGAAAATGACCGTTCCGGAGTTATCCTGTGCGTGTGGCTTCACGAAAATGAATTGGGATAGTGCGAACCAGCTACGTAACATAAGTTGTAAAGTATTTCTCAGTGTTAAACGATTGGGAATTTTAAAATGCGAACTGCGCCATTTTATTGCACAATCACAATATGACCCACTCGCCACACTTTTGTTTGTTTGTTAACGACAGTTATCAGTCTATACTAAAATATTTCATTCTTCAAGGAATCTAAAGCCATTTAACTTAAACACGAAATGTTTGCTTTGAAAGAAAGTTTCATTTGCTTCATTAAAAGCGATTGCATAACAGATTGATGCAGAGCTGTTGATCTATAGCGTCACAAAAGCACAATATTTCCCTTTTGCAGTACGATTTTCTTAGCACTTTATGCAGTAATGGTGAATGAATGCACGTTCTCTTTTAAAACAAAGATGATTAAAATATTCTTGTCTCATGTTTCAATTACGTTCGCCGTACGCTTTTAATTCATAGCGACAATTTTTTTCTGAGATTGAATTTTTGAAGAGGTATAGAATCGTTTCGCTTATTTGCCTTACTGTCATGAATTTCTATAAATAGATAAAAGAGTGAATCTGTCTAATTAACCATCCCTTTGATGTACACTATCTGCTCAATACGTAATACTTTCCCGCAGAAAGTCATCTCGTTCCACATTATTATTTTTCTTTTTGGAATTGGAGAAGCCCTTTCAATCAGTGCTTTAGACTTGTCGCAAATCCTCGGAGAAGTTTCCGGGTTTCATGGATTAAAAGAAATCACTAAGATCAGTTCCTCATATTTAAAGGAATTCTCTTCGCAACGGCTTTTGCTTTCTCGAATTCAATGAAAAATGGCAAATCAGTTTCTTGATTTCTTGGATCCTCCAATAGCTTCTTGACTTTCATGCATTCAAAGATGAATATATGTCAGTTTTTACACGAATGCTCGCCATTAGCCAGCTTTGTGTATACAAAGGAAGCTTTCCAGTTCATCTGTCTCTTGTTGTTAAACGATGGCCTACAAACAGGAGAGAACTTACAGGGAAGTCCGAGAGGCCTAAGGGAGGGACCTCGCTATACTGTAAGGCCCCCAAACACTGATTGATTTTTTTGCTTTCCAAAAAACGCCAAAAATATATTCGCTGTTCAGGCTTTTGGGTGTTGGTTCCGCCTGAACTTTTAAGTATGTATATCATATAAATTTGCTAGCTCTCATGCAGGCCGACTAAAATTAATTTTGAAACGGTTATGACATGTGTGTTCTTTGTGACAAATTTGCTTAAACTACAGGGTGTCCTATACTTATTGGACACATTACGAAAGTATGTACAAAAAAACCCTATGAGCATTGTCTGGTTTTCTATGCCAATTATTACTAACACGGTTTTTATATTTTTGTGTTGCAGAATTGTTATTCCCAGAAACTGATAGATGGCGCTAGGTGTAGCCTGATGAGGAATGTATGAGAAATGCGCAATCAGTAGTCATATCATTCGTACAGCAGAAGTCGATGTGGGTGTTATTGCTTGCGGAATTAAAGTCTGTCATTAAAGTTAAAAGACGGTACCGTTTAGAGTATGGTTGTAATCCTCCGTCAACGAATTCAATTAACCGGTGGATGAAACAGTTTAAAGAAACTGGCAATGGGGAACATCGTGGAGGAGCCGGTAGGCCTAGCGTCAGCGGTGAGACGGTTGACCAAGTTAATGAAAGTTTCCGACGAAGCCCAAGGAAATCCGTTCGTAAAGCAAGCAGAGAACTGTGCATTCCGAAATCGACAGTTCACGATATCTTGCACAAGAAATTAAAGTTTCATGCCTATAAAATTCAAATAGTGCAACAGATGCATGTAAATGATCACACTCTGTGATACGATTTCGCTGTGGATATGCTGAATCGAGTGGAAAACGACAAAAACTTTCTCAGTACTGTAATTTTTAGTGATGACTCAACATTTCCGGTATCAGGTATTGTAAATCGTCACAACTGTACAATATGGGGCAGGGAACCGCCTCATGCTGCTATTGAACTGGAACGTGATTCTCCAAAAGTTAATGTGTGGTGTGCCCTATCAAAAAGAGAAGTGATTGGCCCTTTCTTCTTCTGCGAAAAAACCATAAATGGTGACATTTACTTGAATATGCTAGAAAATTCCGCTATACCCCAGATCAAAAGGTATGATAGCATCGTTTTCCAACAAGACGGCGTGCCTCCGCATTGGTCAACGTGTGTACGTAAGTACCTAAATGAGCATTTCCCCAACAGATGGATTGGGCGTGGTGGTCCAATTCCGTAGCCTCCTCGGTCTCCAGATCTAACTCCATTGGATTATTTCATGTGGAGTTATGTGAAGGATCGTTTCTATCAGACGCCTTGTACTGATTTGCAGGAACTGAAACATCGTATCACAGCTGCTATTAATTCCATAACTACTCAGATGCTTGCCAATACATGGCATGGAATCGAGTATCACTTGGACGTACTACGAGCAACCAAGGGATCTCACATCTAAATTTATTAACTTGTGTAGTTACATTGTAAGTTAGTATAGTCAGTTTTTTTCTATGTGTTTAAATGTTTTGTTTTATATAATTTTGTAATGTGTCCAATAATTCTGGGACACCCTGTATAATTACCATCTCAGCTCTTTAATTCCGTGTTTAACATAACCGCCCACTTTTTCTTACTTTTTTCCCTCATTCAGTCAGCTTTAAGAAGCAATCATGAGACGTTTACAATACGAATACAATGGCACTAGTAAAGCTGGTTTTACAAGATACGCTAATCGATTTCATCCACGTTCGTTCTCTTTAGGGGAACTGTCAGTGATTTAGAATCTGATTATATGCGACAGCAAATCCAACACCGCATGTAGCTTAAATGTCAATTAAAGCAGTACCATAAACGGATCGTATGTACATATACATATTGCTAAGCTCTTCTCTGAGATTCAGAAGTTAGCTCCACAAAGAAATACGAACTACTAGATAAATGTTTAACTGATTATTTATTTACTGTTGCAGTATCAAACTTCTCTATTTACATCGATCTTGACACGCAAATCGGACATCCATCACACGACGTACACAAGACCTTCTATACTTCATACTCAAAATCTTTTTCTCATGCAGACGCTCCTAAATCAGATCCTCCCACGACATCATTTGCCTTCCTCTGCCTTTCTTTCCTGCTACTCGGGCCAAAAAAAAATATTAGTAAACATCTTATCACTCATTCCTTCAACACGGCCAAACCACCGAAGAATATTAGTATCCACCTTGCTAACAACATTTTGCTTCATATTACACAACTGCAACAAATCTTCATTCCTCACATGATCCGAACGTGTCTTTCAACAAACCCCTCCCAGTAAGTAACGCATTTCTCCAGCAGACAAATGACTCCTATATTTCTCCTATAGTACCCAGGTTTACGAATCGTAAACCTGGGTACTATAGGAGAAAATGTCAAATGATAGTACAGGGACCATTATTATAGAAGTTTCGACTGTTTCTCTTTAACATAGGCTTTTCCTCATGTAACAGCCCTATTTCTGGACCATCAAGGAATTACAAGACTCGCTAAATATTAAATGTCGTCTTAATAGCTATGATAGTTTTTGAGTTACGGAGGCATCAACCCCTCGCTCACTCACTCACTCACACACACACACACACAAACACACACACACACGCTGTGAAAACGGTCAAATCGTGGTCAGGAAAACCTAAACTCTGCATTTGTCCTTAAGCATCAGTACGAGAAAGTAAAAATTGAGGATACGGAGCCGTTAGTTTTCAAGACGGCGGCAAAGTAAGGAGCCCCAAAAGTGATGCTGTGCGCAGAGCACTGGGAACTCTAAATCCGCCACTATCTAGGATCAATCTTTTGGGTGCAAGCAAACAGTCATGTCCAGCTTCTTGAGTTTCTGATTCAAACGAAACAAGAATCCGACGCAAAAATGATATTTTAAAGCATATCATTAGAAGAAGGAATGTACATATTTAGGGCCTCTAGAGAAAATGTGCTAATTTAAAACGCAACAAGCGTGTAAGCGGTGTTCTTCGTAGTGTCATGAACCAGTTGCACAAAAAAGAAATGTCGTGTGTTACTATCTAATCTTCAAAACATCAAGAAATGGAAATACCTACTCTCGGCCAATAACGGCTGAAATGTATCCGATGAAAAATCCCAAATTGTGCGCAGCGCATTTCGTATGACGGAATATATCCAAGATAAAGGATTTCTTTCGAATCTGGATCTTAGAAACGGAAATACGGTTCCACGTATGGTGCAAATAGAAATACATATTTACACATCCTAGGCGCACACTTGTGCGCCACAAAATTTGGCAAATATGTGAAAACTTTTCTTCGCCATAAACGCTATCTTTTACAAAAAATAATTTCTTAAATCAGATTTTTAAAAGTGGGGATATATCACTATAGGGATTTATATTAACGTCCCCTGCCGGAGAAACTGGAAAAATAATTTGTAGTTACATTTTGAGAAGAGAAGACACGATTGAAAAAATTTAAAAGCAGAATCTTACGCCACCAAGAGGCCAAACATTTTGCCACAGAATTTTGTACAATACGTGGAAAATATTCATCGAAATATGACAAATGATTCAAATTATTTTAATGCCCCATCAGCGTAGGCTAAACACTTATACAGGGAAATGACAAGAGCTAATGACATCGTGACAAGAGCTGATAACATCATGATGGGCTGGGCATATTGCTAGAACTTACCACCATTGAAGAATTGAAATAATTGACCAGATACAGTTCTCCGGGAACTTTATAAATTAATGTGAGTCCCCGCAATCCAGTAGCTAGTAAAACATTTCGCCGTAAACTACATAATGTGTGTCTCAGGAATCCGGTAGAAAGCAAAACAATTCGCCGATAACTATACAAATGAATGTGAGTCTGAGCAGTCCAGTAGCTAGCAAAACATTTCGCCAATAACTACATAAATGAATGTGGGTCTCAGGAATCCGGTAGATAGCAAAACAATTTGCCGATAACTATACAAATGAATGTGAGTCTGAGCAGTCCAGTAGCTAGCAAAACATTTCGCCGATAACTACATAAATGAATGTGGGTCTCAGGAATCCGGTAGATAGCAAAACAATTTGCCGATAACGATACAAATGAATGTAAGTCTGAGCAGTCCAGTAGCTAGCAAAACATTTCGCCGATTACTACATAAATGAATGTGGGTCTCAGGAATCCGGTAGATAGCAAAACAGTTCGCCGATAACTACATAACTGAATGTGAGTCTCAGGAATCCGGTAGATAGCAAAACAGTTCTCCGATAACTACATAAATGAATGTGAGTCTGAGCAATCCAGTAGCTAACAAAACAGTTCGCTGATAACTAAATTAATAAATGTGTGTCTCAGTAATCCAGTAGGTAACAAAACAGCATGTGAAACATACACTTTAGATTTAAATAGCTGTAGTTTTAAAGCTGTCTTTCGAGCCTATACTGACCAATGGTAGAAATTGAAATTCACATTCTGGAAAATAATAAATGAATCAAACGCTTTCAAACTTGATGACACGATCGATAGAAAATGTATTATAGTTTAACGCATGGAGAAAAACCCACGAAAAATCAGGTTATTTTATCTACAGTAATAATGTTAATGTAATGGTGTATGGCGCCATTTACATTCTGAAAATTCTTTAGAAAGAAAACGAAATATAAGGCTAACCTTTCGGCAAATGCTTACCACAGATCATTGTGAATGGCTGCTTTTCCACAGACTCGCTACCTAAAATAAGCAGTGTAAAAATATCCTGGAATGGTGACAGCAAAAATATGTCCCGAGGGCTAGAGGCTATCTGAGTGCTCACTGCTCAGCCACTACTCCGGCTGCGCGCGCAAGCGCAGTCGACAGAGCTCGCATTGCTTCTTTACCACTATTAGAAGTAGAAACACATAACTGCCAAATGCTGAACTATCTGCTTATTCGATTGGTAGACCGGAGCGCGATATCTGATGACTGCCAATATGGAATGAACCTCTTCAAGGGTAATTTGGATCTAATTAATGTTTCATATTTTAATAAATAATTTTTATTTATTTTAAACTGTTTCCAATGGTAATACTGGATCCTAACATGATTCCTTCCTGATAACAAATTTCAACTATTTCGCAATATCAAAGTTTAAGTATCTGACAGCCATCTCTTAACATCTCTACAACTACACTACTCCAAACTTAAATCTCGTCTCTACTCACGATTCGCATTCAATGTTTTCATTTTATCTTACTGTGACTCACACTACGTGTTGCCAAACTGTAAAAGCTTTTAGGGAAAGTAATGTGGCGTTCAGGGTGAAAATGTTTAAACAAGGAGTATCAAAATTTTCATAAGAAATCAGAAGCAAAAAAGGAAGGTTATTTATACATGTGCGTCACATAATGCACTTTATCTCTCGACATTTCTGCAAATTTTCATACCCCAACACTGATATCGTCTTTCCACACGATTAAAATTCAGTGCTGTCATTGTATCTTGCTTTGACTGACGCTTCGTATTGCCAAAATGTAAAAGTTGTTCCGCGATGCAATGTGCTATTCAACGAGAAAACGTCTGAACAAGGAGTAACACAATTCACACAAGAAAACAGAAACTCAAAATGAAAGTCATTTAGAGATATACGCCAATGAGCCATTACATTATGCCCAAAGCCCGAGAGAAACGAGGGCGCCTGCGCACGGAACCTTGGCGAAGGTGAGGTTCATAGAACAGTATATATACATTTCGGAACTACGATCTCGGAAACGGCGCAACTTATGGGTTGTTCACGTGACGCTGTATTGAGTACGTATCAAAAGTGGTGCGCAGATGGCCAGACGACGATCCGTCGCCCAGCCGTGCGTCTTCCGCAGTTCATTGATGCCCGAGGGTAGCGGGGACTGTCGCGCATTGTTCATGGATACCGCAGGAACACAGTGTGACAAATCACCCGCAGCTACAACAGTGGTGATCAGGGTAATTTGTCACAGCACATAGTTCATGGCAGCCTTCTGCGCATTGGCCTTCGTAGCTGAAGACCCAGCAGGGTATCCATGCTCACTGCACGTCATCGACAACAACGCATGAAATGGGCCCAAGATCATCGAGATTGGACCACGAATGATTGGAAGAAAAATGCCTGGTCTGACGAGTCAAGATTTCTAATGCATCACGTATACAGCAGATCACGGATGCGCCGATTACCAAACGAGGTTATGGCATCTGTATGCACTGTTGGGCGGAAACAGACTGGTGTAGGCGGTGTTATGCTGTGAGCGATGTTTTCTTGGGACACCTTAGACGCCATTATCCTAATATCACAATCCCTGACAGCTCTTAGGTATCTGAACATCGTTGCGGACCAAGTTCACCCATTTACGGCAACTGTGTTTCCTGCTGGCGATGGCCATTACCAAGAGGATGATGCGCCATGCTACACTGCATGAATCGTCAAGGAGTGGTTTGAGGAACATGCTGGTGAGTTTCGGTTAATGCCCTAATCTCCAAATTCACCTAACGTAAACCCAATCGAACATTTGGGATTCGACTTGGAAAACGGTGTTCGCTAAAACACTACCGCCCCAAAATGTACGGGAACTGGATGACCTGATGTTGACATTATGATATCAGATACCCGAGGATACCTATCGCCACGTCGTCGAATTCATGCCATGCCGAATGCCCGCTGTTTTGCGGGCAAAAGGGGGTCCTACGGCTAATTAGGTAGGTGGTCATAATGTAATGGTTCATCGTTGTATATCACAAGCTGTGCATTACAATTTATACTGAACTGCAACATAATGAGAACACTTTATATTGCCTGTTTCGAATGGACCCGTAAAAATTAGTCCAATATTAACATTCTAACGATTTGGTCAAAATTATCAGTTAAAACTTTCAACAAGACAAAGAGGTACACTGATGATAAGTTGAAGTGGGCATAAATGCCCATATAAGCACCAAAATATGTTTTCATTATTTATAAAATTTCAAAAATATGGAAATCTCGCCCTGTAGTCTAGCGTGTCGACTTTTGGCTATCCTCACTTCTGGGTGTAGGTATCCCGAAGAAGGCATGGAAGTTGTAATCTATCTACCACTGGCTCTCTCCCTTCACAAGAAACAGTAGATCTATATCACAGATAGGCGATTGCAAACAGTATTAGATGCTCATGATGGACACTAAACCCAATTAAAAAGGACTACAGGGTCCGTCAGGGAAATCTAACGGTTTTGGAAACGATAGTACCAGGTTGTAATTTGATAAAAAACGAAATCTATTTTTTGTATCTAATTAGATGCCATTTGGAAATAATAATTTAAAAAACTCTGTGAAGAAAGTCTAAGTTTTAAAAATGACGTCATCCAAAGGACCACCATTCTTGTGAACGCACCCTTGCAATCTATCGCTGAAATTAAAATCTGACGTTTTTAGGTTGGCAATAACTGCCGGTAGGCGGAGTCAGGTTTCACGCTGGAGGTGGGGTGGACCCGTTGTCGTAGTGACATTTCAGTCGCCATGGAGCGTTGGAACTAGTTATATCGGGACTTTGTTGTCGGAACATTTTTCAAAAATGGCGAATCTGTAGTTCGAACACAACGAGCGTTTAGGTTGCGTTTCAACGTCGGGTGTCACGGAAGAATTCCTACTCGGAACGCAATATTGTTGTGTATACAAAACTTTACTGCCACTAGTTCTGCATTAAAAAAAGAAAGCCGCCTGGAGGAATAAGAACAGTCAGTCCGCACTCCAGAGAACGTCGAAGCTGTTAGAGAGGCGATAGTTAACAGCCCCCGTCGTTCAGCTGCAAGACACGATGCGCACATCGGATCGAAAGGGATAATTCTGCATTTAGATTTGAAATTCCATCTCTACAAAATGATGGTCGTTCAACAGTTAAAGCCAAAGGACTGGGAAAATCGTACAACTTTTTCAGAAAACATGCTCCAACTGTTACATGACGACATGGTTGTTTTGTTCAATAACGAAGCACATTTTCACCTTTCCGGTTGTGTTAACAAACAAAATCTTCGATATTGGTAGCCTAACAAACAATCCACGACAACTCCATGAGCGACACTTCATTCTGAACGTGTTACCGTATGGTGTGGAGTAGCCAATTTCGGCATAATTGGATCATACTTTTTTTGAACAAGACAGAAATTAAGTTACTGTTAATTCCGAATGTTACGTTACCATGTTCAGAGACTTTCTCTTGCCAGAACTTCGCAGACGACGAATTAACTCCTCAAAAATTTGGTTTCAACAAGACAGAGCAACTGCCCATACATCAAGGACATCGATGGAGGTTTTCAGACAAATGTTCCCCGAGTACCTCATCTCTCAAAGAGGAAACATGCCGTGGCCATCTCGCTCGCCGAACCTGTCGCCATGCGATTATTTTCTCTGGGGTTACCTCAAAGGGAAAGTTTTCATTAACAAATAAGAACTGAAAGACGCAACTCGTGGGGAAACAGCGGCAATTCCACGAGATATGGTTCAACGTGCTGTGCGGAATTTCAGTGACAGATTGCAAGTGTGCGTCACAAGAATGGTGGTCATTTCGATCACGTCATTTTTAAAACTAGACTTTCTTCATCCAGTTTTTTCCATTATTATTTCTAAATGGCATCTAATTCTCTGTAAGTACAAAATATAATTTACGTATTTTATCAAATTACAACTTTGTACTATCATTTTAAAAACCGTCAAATTTCCCTACCGGACCCTACAACAGAAGAATAAGGAAGCTCAATTTTTTTAGGTAATTTTGTGCAAAAATTCTAAAAATAAAAACTTTTGTCGAGATAAATGTTTAGTATGTTTAAATGCCAATGTTCCTCAAATGTGAAAAACAAGTAAGAACAAATTTAAATCATCTGCATTGATATTTTCTGGTACAAAGATTCTCACCCAGAGCTCTCTGATGGTAGTTCTTCCTGTATTTTTGGCCATCTGTGAATGTTGGTTTCTGTCGATATAAAACTAGAGCGCAACAGTGGCAACTCTACGTACTAGTATTTGCAAAATGTTCTTCCTTTTTTTCATACCCTTTTGTCTTCAATTTTACAATAAAAAAATGAACAAAATTTGAGCAATCTTGGGGAACACAATTAAATTACCGTAATCCCAGAATGATTTTTGTTTATTTTGCAGTTACAGAGAAACTGCAGTTCGGTTTGAATTCACAAACAGATGTATTACTGAAATGCCCTTTTTTTTAAAAGGAAGAAAGACGAACTAATCGCTTAGACAGCTGATAGCTAAATACAGAATGTCGTGTTAGGGAACTTCTTTGTTCATGGCCATGGAAAGGAGGAAAAAGACGTTTGTTTATGATCGTTAAGTCTCGCAGAACCAAACAAAAGTAAACAGAACAAACGGGACGAGTCAATAAATGCCGCTCTGTAACTCAGTGGAGTTGATGTTATGAATTTCGGGCGAAATGTCCACTAATGGTTCTATGTCTAATCTCTGAAGTGTTCGTTGTGTTTTCTTATCTTTAATAGTTCCCTAAGTGCCTAATAATTGGCAAGAGGCCATTCGGCATCACTTCTGAGCTGTTTTTAGGCGCATTATCGGAATTACTAATCGATCAATTGCGAAGGGCATCCACCTCACTTTCTCTCCATCCCACAATTTGCACTGATGAGTCCAAAGGCGTCATAACTTCTTTCCTATTCTGTTGTACTTAGTAACCCAGATATCAGACTAAAAAAAATATTGAAATGCATTATTCACATCACGACATGTCTCTCGGTGTTACATTTGGTCACTAAAACATATCGCAATGAAGTTATCGTCACATTTATTTAAACGTGGCACACACAGCGAAGAAATCCATTTTGAGCAATATTTATTCCTACAGCTACGAATTTAATGGATTTGCATGCTGCTATGATTATATGATATGTGACGTATATTCTAAATTAACTTTCCTTTTTAGTTTCTTTCCCTATGTAAATCTTGAGTTTATTCTCAGTTATACTTCACCCTTAACGTGATATATTTTCTCTCGAACGAATACGTTTGGCAACATTATTGAGGGTGAATGAACGTGACGTATGCCTGATATAAGATAAGAACGAGAGATAAAAACGACGACTAACTTGTTGCTTGGCGAGCGTTGTGTTGTAAACTGATTATTGAAAGGAGCTTTGTGAGAAGAGTGTTTGTTGTGTTAAGAGTTGTGTGGTGTGTGGAGCGTTTACTACAGTATGCTATGCTATGTTACGATGTGTTGGCTACATCCTGAATAAAGCATCTTTTCCGTAAGTTTGACTTCTGTTGTTTACATGTTTCGTCTGGCCGTTAAGGTTTAATTTAGGAATTATTTCTTCATATGGTGATGTTTTTAAAATAAAGTAGGAGTACGAAAAGACTTCTACGTTATAGATACATCGAGCAGTTAATTGAAACATGCAATATCTACCAATTAAAATTGTTTCTCTTTTAATGTAAATCCCTTAGACGCTTTAATTTCATATGTTATGTGCGGATGCTCTTGGATATCGTGATCAAAGAATATCATGAATTACAAAATGAAAATAAAGTAAATGAAGGAAGAAATATTCTTCATAATACATGGAAAATCGACAGAATATTCAAAGCCACTAAATTTGCGTGTACCACTTTATTGGTCACCCATGTAACACTTCTCAGAAAACTTTAAAATCTCATCGTCCTGGAGCGGGAATCGAACCCCGCATCTTCCGATTCCCGCTGCAGGACGATGAGATTTTAAATTTTTCTGAGAAGTGTTAGATGAGTGACCAATAAAGCGGTACACACAAATTCAGTTGGCTGTGAATATTCTAAAAATAAAGTAACTATATTCAGAATTTGCTTAACCGAAATAACGCGAAAAAAAATTTCAAATAAAATTTTCAAATTTTTGTGGTTATACTACATGGAAAAAATAGCTTGATTTATGACTGTATTAATTATTCCACGTGTTTCAACTTAACATGAATTTACTGAAATATTTAATGAACACGAAATCCGCACAGTGCAAAACGGATACTTACTGCACACATTCTTTTTTCTTTCATAATTTCGTGGTTTGACGACCAGTATGCACAACATTATGCGTTATAAGTGGTCATCCCTAATATAAGGTTATTGGTTCCAGGGCAGGGAGAGAGCCAGTGTCGTAAACAAGCACACCACCCATGACTCATCCGTGACTCTAACCCGGGCCCGTCTCGGACGAACGGTCATGAGCCAGAGCCTCAGGGCAGGCCTGCAGACATGAATAATAATATCATACATGTTAATAAAAACAATTTCACTACCCCTGCCTCCACGTGGTGAGAGGCGCGGTCTTCTAGATAATATCCCAAGTAGTGCCCTGTTTTTAAAGTTTCCTCAGAAGTGTTACATGGATGACCAGTAAAATGGTCATCCATGTAACAAAAGAACGAAATAAAGTAAGTCCTGGATGAAGTAGAAGCCATGTGTTTGCGGTATGGCAACTCCTGGGAGCTCACGGCGGTCATCAAGCCCCCAAACAAACGATAAATGTTCACTAATACATAAAAAAAACCAGTAGCATATTATTATACACTGCTGGACAATTGCTAAGGACGTATCATAAACGGCTATATAGCGCATAAAAAAGTAAGTGTGATTGGATGCCAAGTGAAATAAAATAATGTCAGAATGCCAGGACATTACAAGAAAGACAATTTATTGTGCTCTGAAATCCAAAAGGCTTTGGAACGTGTTCAAGGGACAAACAGGCCATTTTGTGCAGAATACGTAAACGTGAAAAAATTGCAATTACCGTCCGCAGGCGTTCCGGCGTAAGATGTTAATACGGGATATGGCCACCATGGAGGGCGATGCCAGATTCCACACGTCGTGTCATGCTTTGCACAACATTATCAAGCAGCTGTTGGGGTAATTTATCCCATTCCTCTGTCAGTGCATGGATGAGGGTGTCCTTCTTTATTGGAGCGCATTGGCGACCAGCAAGACTCCTCCCCAAAGCATGCCACACATTTTTCAATGGGATTCAGATCTGGAGAACGTGCTGGCCATACGAGGCGTTGAATATCCTCGCTCTCAAGACACTCCTGGACAGCGACTGTTCGATGATATGTTGCGTTGTCGTCCATGAAAATGATTGTATCACCGACAGCACCACGGAACATGCGAACATGAGGTAGCAGAACATCATTAATGTATCGTTGGCCAGTCTTAGTCCCAGTTGGAAGCACATAGAGGGACGTAGGGCCATTGATCATGATGCCAGCCCATACCATGACACTACATGTCGGATATCGGTCCCTTTTCTGTATGTTTGCTGGACAATATGCAGTACCACTATCACGCCAGATCAGTTGTCGTCGACAATCAGACGATAGACTGTATCTACTCTCATCTGAGAAGAGGACAGCAGACCAGTCGTTATCAGTCCAATTGCGATGTTGATGGCACCATTGGAAACGGGCGGTACGGTGACGTCTGGACAATGGGATGCACACAACAGGACGGCGGGCGTATAGTCCTCCTTCATGCAAACGTCTGGCGACAGTTTTTCGGTAGATCCGCTTGCCAGTAACATCCATAAACTGATTTGCTACCTCACTAGCTGTGCTGCGCCGGTGTCTTTTTGTTGATAGCACTATGTACCGATCTTCTGCAGGTGTCGTACTGTAAACACGACCTCCCCCGTGACGTTTGCTACACTCTCCATTTGTTTGAAATGATTTACAAAGCCTTGAAACAACACTGTGGCTGACGTCGAACTCCCTGGCAACATCTGTTATTTTTCGCCCTTCTTCAATCTTGCTAATAATACGGCCACGCGTAAAATCATCTAGGTGATGTCGGTAAGACATACTGAAAATTGCAAGTTCGTCAATTGATTCTTTCCCTTTCAACTTTGCATTTGAACAACAACGGTCAATACGCGTCAAATCCTTTATATCTCTTATCAGCGCTATGACGTCACGAACAAGTTCGGCAATCCAAAATTTGCATACGCACAACACGTCTTACTGTATCCCGCACTTATGCTAATTTCCACATTTTCCTGCCTTCCATTTTATTGTTGCTATTGTCATCCTCCTTAGCAATTGTCCGGCAGTGTATTTTTCTTGTGGTCGACTTTTTAAATGTTTCTGAAACAGAAAGAACAGAATTAGAAATGAAAGGGTAATTAATGGTAGCAGTTAAAGGGACAACAGTTTAAAAGAAGGCCCAAGATGCAAGGTTGCGCTGGTGCGATCATGTTAGGCGAAGGTATAAGGGAATGTATGGGGCTTCCTGATAATCAAACCAAAGGATCACTTAATGTGAGGTAAAAAGACCAAGTCAACTATGAAATATCTTTCATGGAACGTCAGCTAGAGGAATACTTAGGAACGTAATCTTCCTGGAGAACGAACTAGAGTAAAACCTAAAGTGAGATAGAATTATTGTGTTAACATCGACGTGAGCTTCATGGAAAACGAACTAGTTGGACACCAAGGATGACATACAAATACTGTATCAAGAATAACATGAGCTTCATGGAAAGCGAACTCGTCGGACACCTGTACCAAACATAAAATGAGCTTCATGGAAAGCGAACTCATCGGACACCTAGGATGGCATACAAAGATTGTAGCAAACATAACATGAGCTTAATGGAAAGGGAACTCGTCGGGCACCTTGGATGACATACAAAGACAACCAAACGTAACATGAACTTCATGGAAGGCGAACTCTTCGGACACCTAGGTTGACATACAAAGACTGTACTAAACATAACATGAGCTTCATGGATAGCGAACTCATCGTACACCTAGGGTGGCATACAAATATCGTATCAAAAATAACATGAGCTTTCTGGAAAGCTAACTAGAGGAATACATAACATACGAAGATTGAGTAAAAAATAAAACGAACTGGAGGAACACCTAATTGTTTCAAAACTAAAGCGAACTGGAGGAACACCTAATGTGAGTTGGAAAGACTTTATCAATAATGACCTGAGCTTCCTCAAAAGCGAAATACAGGAACACCTAAGGCTATATGAGAACGCTATGTCAACAGCGACGTAAGCTTCCAGGAAAGCGGGCTTGAGGAACATCTCAGGTGATATGAAAGAACTGTGTCATAAGTATCATGAAGAATAAGGAATGGAACAGCAAATTGGCACAATACAAAAAAGACTGATAAAAGTAGAACAGCGGTTGCTAGTGGGACTAATCATGCTGTGGCAGCAGAAGATTTTAAAATTACTATTTTCAGAAAAAATACTTGAGGGTCATGATGAGCGTTTTTAATTTTGAAGGTAAAAGATCTCTATAAACTTCTTAACCTAATAATGGTCGCTCATCTTTAATTTTTGGCCACTAGTTTCAACGGATTCGTAGAACATTCACCGTAAGGCAATTACACCAGATATGTTTCATCCTGGCTCGAATCCGCGACACACGCCGAAATGAAAATTCACTAATAACATAATTGCAATAAACAATATGAAAATCCCGACTGTTTTTAACACGAAAATGTCTTCTACGGGAGAAGAATGAGCAGCTGTAGATTCTTTCGTAAAAGAGGAAAATATGAAATAACTTGAAATACATTTCACGAGGGAACTGTCTGATTCCGCTTCTTAATTCGCCATTATTATTTCACTCGGCTTTTCGCATTCTAGTGGGGAATTCGACGTGGTCAGGATTTTGATTTCTCTCCAATTCCACTAAATCTTATGTCGGTACTTTCTTGAGAGGGTTCCCTTTTATTTATTTATTTTATTTTTACCTGGAATATCACCAGAAGTGAAATGCAGTTAACTTGAGCACGAGATTTTTGAAAGAACGATACCGGTTTATGGCTTGAAGACAGTTATAGTTTCGAAATCCACACTTCGAAAAACTTTCGAAAAGAAAAGGAAGTCAAGACTGCTAGTTACAAATATTATTTTTGGGATCCATTCCAAGTTCAGACTCGATGGCCATAAGATTTCTAAGAAGATATTTTTAGAAAAATACAGAAGACCTTAGCTTAAAGCTATCTCACTTTATGCGTTTTGCCTATAACACGCGATTTGAAAAATTCAAAATAAAAGCTGTATAACTGTAAGATCTACTTTTCCAATGAACTCAGCTGTGAATTAAAGAGAGCATAAATATATCCTTAAAAATTGTTCTCCTCTTTGATAATACCCCTAGACATCCCCAAAGCATTGACGATATTGATGGGAACAGTAATACTATGCTCCTGCCAACAAACATCATTTCTCTTATCCAACCAATATATTAGGATGACATTGCAACTTCCAAAAATTATTTCCGGTGGGGCATTTTGTTAGATGGTATAGGATGGCGAAGATAAGCTTTTTGTGGAAGATATTTGAAAGAACTTTAACATAACCAAATATATTTGACAAATTTGAGATACACTGGCAGACGTTTCACAGTATTGCATGTAGGGAAATTGCAAAAAAAAAAAAAAAGTGCTTGGTGGCACAGACTCTCATGGCTTTGATTCAGAAACTTAGCATTCCAGTTCAAAATGTGACTTCGTTGGCACAACAAAGACAGTTGGATTTAAGATATTAAATGAAGACAGTTGGATTTAAGATATTAAATGAAGACAGTTGGATTTAAGAACTTAAATGAAGACAGTCGAATTTAAAGACGTAAATGAAGCCACTTCGGTTTAATTATTTAAATGAAGCCAGTTGCATTTAAAAGATTCGGTGAAGCTTGTTGAATTTAAATATTTAAATTAAGTCAGCTGGATTTAAAGACATAAATGAAGCCAGTTCAATTTAAAGACTTACATGAAGCCAGATGATTTAATTACTTAAATGAAGTCAGTTCCATTTAAAGACTGTAATGAAGACAGTTGGATCTAAAGTCTTAAATGAAGACAATTCGATTTAGAAACTTAATTGAAGCAAGTTGGATTTACATACTTAAGTGAGGTAAGTTGCGTTTCAGGACTTAATTGAAGCAAGTTGGATTTACATACTTAAGTGAGGTAAGTTGCGTTTCAGGACTTAAATGAAGACACTGGATTAAAGACTTAAATGAATCCAGTTGTATTTGAAGTCATCGATGAAGCCAGTTACATTTAAAAACATAAATGAATCCAAAATGAACCGAGTTGCATTTAAAGACTTAAATGTAGCTTAAATAAATTTAGTTGCGCTTAAGGATTAAATAAAGCTAAAATGAAGCCAGTTGCGTTCAAAAATGTAAAAGAGTTGCTTCAGTCACAAGTATGGGAACTGAAGAGTTGCTTCAGTCACAAGTATGGGAACTGAAGAGTTGCTTCAGTCACAAGTATGGGAACTGAAGAGTTGCTTCAGTCACAAGTATGGGAACTGAAGAGTTGATTCAGTCACAAGTATGGGAACTCAACAATCAAGATCCTCTTGAACTGATGAAATAAGATGAAGTAGGTGTTGAGCCGTATTTTTAAACACGGCTCAACACACAAACACTGTTATTGGTATCATTAAGAAGGATGATGCTAAGAGTGTAGGAAGCGCCAACGTTGATTCAGAGCTATTTGTCTTGCTAAAAAGAATCCTGTAAGGAGAGAAAGAAACGATACGTATCCACCCTCTTTTAACTATTTCTTCAATAGGATAAAATTGTCTATCCACAAACCCAAAGCCTTCATCGTAGCAAGAATATGATTATCTAGTCTCACCTGTACAAGATGATTAATAATTCGATTTAAAGAACTTGAGCGTCAATGTACTGATTAATAAAAACATAAACTGTTTTTATTAAACTGGCAATGACTTTCGACTATCTTTAAGAAAAGACGAAATGTACTGTTTTATAACATTATTTCACAAAAATCCTTAAATAAAAGTAAAATTATTCTTGATAGCTATAATAGCTTATGTTTTAAGGGGTTCAAAGACTGATACATAGACATCGTACAAGCACCTGTACAATAATTTAAGTACCTGGTTTCTTATGTTAACACAATATATAATAATTGGTGCACAAAACGGAGGATAAAAGAAGAAATGTCCTGTGCCACAATAACCAAAATTCATGCGATATGCAATCCACAATATGTGATTTCGCTGCAGAATTCAAAATCAGTTCCTTCAATTTAACAGTTAATCAAACCTCAAGAGTTTCACGAATCACTCCTATTACCGGAAATTACTCGCCATACGGGTATGGAAAAAGCGAGAACGGAGTTTTTCCGTTAATATACGAAAGGAATTGCTGAAAGGTTTCTGAAAATTCAGAATTTTTCGTTAATAAATCTTAAAAACCAAAATTTACTGTCAAAACGAAAGCATGCAAAAGCATGAAATCAAGGAAGAAAGCATGGAAAGCGTCTTATAATGTTCTGGAAATGATGGAGATTTCACGGGGTATTTTCTGAAATTATTTTACAGCAGATCTCGGAATTTGAAGTAAAGGAACAGTTTCTAACTCAATAGAGCTTTAATTATAACTGTGCAGTACCTGAAAGGAAAACGTATTAGTTCTTTACTTTTGTTTACTTATTATTCCAAATGGAATACTGCTGCATTTAACCATACACACATGCAAAATATTTTCAGATGGAGTCAGCAAGGGATTTTTTAAACATAAATACAAACAGAAAAGAAAGGTTTTACCATAAGAGCCAGCAGCGCGCGAAAGAAGTTTAGAATGAACCCAGGATCGTATTGCGAAATGGAAACGGAAAATCCATTTGTTAAACTGATATTTGTCCCTTGCTGTCAATTTTTATATTTTACATTGCTATCTGTCAACAAAGTGTTTTCTTCTCCGACCGTTCTTTATTCGTTTTTGGGGAGCGAATGTACTTTCAACACTGGACTGTGGTTGGATCAATACATCTTCAATGAGCTTTATAACAAGTTTTGCGTTTTATGAATGAATCTAAGGATACACTGCGTTACCTTTTTCACTTTGGATTCAAGTTTCATTCGCACGAGTCACACTGTCACTCCAGTTAGAGAATAGATCTCTGATTAGAAACAAAGGAAATATTAAAATTTCATCATTTCCTAGATCAGTTAAAAATTACTTAACTACACTACGAAGAAATAGAATTTCATCGACTGGCAAAAATAAGAGAATGTTCTGATTCTCAACACTCAGATACTTACGACTCCGTCGTCCTGGGTGATGTAACGGATAGCTTGCACGAACGGAAGTCGGGGGTTGTGTAACGGATAGCATGCTCGAAAGGAAATCGGAGGGTTATGTAACGATTAGCATGCTCGAACGGAAATCTTTGGTTGTGTAACGATAGCATGCTCGAACAGAAATCTTTGGTTGGGTAACGAATAGCATGCTCGAACGGAAATCGGGGGTTGTGTAACGAATAGCATGCTCGAACGGAAATCAGGGGTTGTGTAACGAATAGCATGCTCGAACGGAAATCAGGGGTTGAGTAAAGGATAGCATGCTCGAATGGAAATCGGGGGTTGTGTAACGGA
Organism: Macrothele yani; assembly: GCA_039090855.1. NCBI lineage: Eukaryota > Metazoa > Arthropoda > Arachnida > Araneae > Macrothelidae > Macrothele > Macrothele yani. The sequence continues at coordinate 18,215,774 of CM077030.1, forward strand.
GAGCATGCTCGAACGGAAATCGGAATTTGTGTAACGGATAGCATGCTCGAACGGAAATCGGGAGATGCGCGTCGATTCCCACTCCAGGTCGTGTGAAAACACAAATTTATCCGTGAGGAGGATTGAACCAGCGTCCCTTCACTCAGGAGTAAGTTGCTTTCCCAAATAAGCTACACAGGCAAAATGTATCGCTGCAGAATTGTCGTCTTGAAACGTGCTTTACCTCTGTAGTACGTCACAGTTCACGTAATTTTCATGTTTTCTGCTGTGGTTGATGTTACGTTAACAGTAAATACAAACAATTCATAGATGTCTGACTGCTGTGTAAACAATTAAAAAAATCTATAAAAAATTGTAATATATTTACCGAAACTAGCAAAACAGAAGCTAAACCCAACGGGAAGATGGATATTCAAAGTTCATTAAAAGCACATTTTGGAAACTCTAAATTATTTAAACTATTTTGGCAAGTTCATTGTTTCTGAAATTCCAGAACTCATTCCTATAAATCCTTAAATTGTTTTAACATTTTACATATTTCCATCACGAATTCAGTGTAATCTTGAATTTTATGCACCAGAACATTGCTATTTTACGTTTCGGATAAAATCGGAGACTTTTTTAATCATAAATTTTTTGATTACATCTGTTCTGTTGTTTAAAAAGAACTGCATTGGTGCCACCAAAGTATCTTTATCAAATATGCATGAGTTTTTCCATGAGCTGGCTTTCATCATCCGCTTGTGTCTCCTGGTAATACAGCAATACAGCGGCTCTCATCCTCAACGGACTTCAGAAAATGAAATCTCCTTGTAATGCCGGATCGTATTGTTGATTAAAACCGATACGGCAGGACTCTTATCTCTCGCTGCTTGCTTCGTCTTTAGCTCCTCTTCCTCCAGCTCAGGGGAAGTGAACGTTGCACGAAGCTCTATACAAACGTTTCCGGGAAATGGACTAGGTTAAAGAACATCTAGAAGTTTCTTCATTGATGCGCGCTTATGTATACCGTAAGACAAAAGAAATGCATCTGAACTTCTCCAAATTAATAATGAACATACAAAGGCAAATGAAACATCAGAAACGAAATTCAAATATAATAATTTAAAAACAAAATTGCGTAGTCACCTAAAACTCAACAAAAGCTGACAGAAATGAAGATCTCCAAGAAGTTTCTTTTCTAAAACCAAACAATTGTTTTACAAAGAAATTTTTCCTGCCTATCGGTATATTTGTGCGATAAGAAGTCGAAGTAATTTGTTCCACTAAAAGAGTGGAACAAAATGACGTTACTACCTCCCTCATAGCTTATGGCATCGAAGGAGTTATTTGATTTGTTTGATTCAAACAGTTCTTTATCGGAACTTGTCGGAAATTATATCTCTCCCAAAACAAATTCCTGGAATTTTTTCATAATATACACTCCTCGTTAAAAATATAGTTGCACCCAAAAGGAAGCAGCTGACAGGAATGGAACTTGGTGGGTAGGTTCGGCATTGTGAGACATTTAAATGATTCAAGTATCACGCTCGGCCGGGCATGTGATGCAAGCAAGGAGGGGTCATAGAACAGTACCTGACCGGTTATATAAGATCGTCCCGTTGCGCGCGCTTCCCACTCTGATTCATGCTGTTGTGTTGGTTGCATCCTTTGCAAGTAAAGAAAGGTTCTGAAGTAATTCGAGCAGTTGTAGGAGTTCCAGAGGTGCCGCGTCGTCGGGCTCCGGGAAGCGGGATGATCTTACCGCCGTATTCGGCGCCATACCGGACGTGCGGATTTCACCATAGCACGCTATTGGCGGCAGTGGATAGAACAAGGCACGCAGCAGCGACAGGAAGAGTCTGGAAGACCTAGACGAACCACGGAGAGAGAGGACCGACGGGTTGTCCGACACGCGCGGAGTGATCGAACAGCCACTACTGTGGATATTCAGTGAGCAGTGGTGCCCACCATGCATCGTCCAATTCGTGCCAGCACCACTGCCAGACGGCTGCACGACATAGGACTGCACGCACGCAGACCGTTACGACGACTGACCTTAACACCATTGCATTGTCGCCAAAGACTGCAATAGTGTCGTGCCAGACTGCCATGGAGCCACTCAGAATGGCAGTGGATGATCTTCAGTGACGAGTCCCCTTTTTGGCTTGGATGAGACTACCACCGAATCCGTGTGTTGAGGCACCGTGGTCAGCGCCAAGATGAACTGTTTGTTGGCGAGCGTCACACGTCAAGAAGGACTGGTTTGGTGGTGTAGAGTGCAATTTCCAACGATTCCAGATCACCTTTGGTGTTCACTTCAGGCACTTTGACAGCCCAACGTTACGTTAATGAGGTCCTGCAACCAATAGGCTTACATTTTCTGAACGCTCACTCCGGTTCTAGTTTCCAACAGGACAACGCTCTTCCGCATACTGCTGCTGTCTTGAGAGATTGCCTTCAAGGCCTCTGACATTCTGCCAAGGCCAGACGTATCGCTGATTGAAAATGTGTGGGATGCTATGGGCGCGCTATCTACACTCCAACCCTAACCGCACAATCTGCAGGAACTGCGTGAGAAGATTCAAGCTGCATGGGATGGCTTATCGCAGGACACCATTAGGAACCTGTACAACTCCATGCTGAGACGTCTGGTATGCTGTGTGAGCAAACATGGCGGTCCGACGCCATACTGAGAGATACTACTTATTGGTGTATAGCTCCATAAATATATCCCATATCAATCTCAATGTTTAATCATTTATTATTCCTGGTATCCTGTACCTTCCTACCGAATAGCATTGCAATCCGGCACGTCCTTCTGGATGCAACTATTTTTTTTGGTGATGAGAGTAATTTTTCCTTGTGGTATATAGTTTTATAAAACTTATCTTAAAAACTTTGAAACACATGCGAAAATGCAATCCATACCAGACTGTGTAATAAAATCATTTTAATAAGTTTCGATGTATGCGTCTTCCCCAAAAATTATTATTTCGGCGTTTAAATTAATAAGGAAGAATATAAGGAAGTTCAAGGAATCTACGAAATCTTCATTTGCTGCAGAACTTCGTATTATGTGAGCTAGTTATATGTGAATTTGACTGTATTTATATCATCTTATTTTTTAAAACAATGGCCCGTTATCTAACACTTTAAGAAACCGTGGCCTGTCATCTAACTCTTTAAGAAAACTAGGCCCGTCATCTAACGCTTTAAGGAACCGTGACCCGTTATCTAACTCTTTAAGAAACCGTGGCCCGTCATCTAACTATTTACAAAATCTTGGCCCGTCATCTAACGCTTTAAGAAATTTGGGACCGTCACCTAACTCTTTAAGAAACCTTGACCCGTCATCTAACCCTTTAAGAAACCTCTGCCAGTCATCTAACTATTTAAAAAACCCTGGACCGTCATCTAACTATTTAAAAAACCTTGGCCAGTCATCTAATTCTTTACGAAACTTCGACCCGTCATCTAACTATTTAAAAGACCTTGGCCATTCATCTAATTCTTTAAGAAACTTCGACCCGTCATCGAACTATTTAAGAAACATCGGCCCGTCATCTAACTCCCTAAGAAACATTGGCCTATCATCTAACTCTTTAAGAAACCTAGGCCCGTCATCTAACTCTTTAATGAACCTTGGCCCTCCTCTCCATAGAAGCTGAAACAGCCTTTTAACATTCACTCGAAGTACACATCATCGTTGAGCCTAGCAACGAAGTAATATCAGAGATAACATGATGTTAGAATCAAATCGGCACCTCGTCTTACTCGAACACATACTTTTCCCCCGTGTGTAGCTTTTCAATTGCTATAACTGTCCCTGACTGTCAGCCGTTGGCAAAGGGTACACTACTGTTCGTGAAAATTGCAACAACATGAAGGATTGCTGGTATTAGCGTGAAACTCACAGAATATGTACAACAGGCGGGGACACGCGAATGATCAAAATGTAAGTGAAAAAGCCCATGAGGCCTTGGAGCACCCCCTCTGAACTGTCCGGTCTTGGATATACAGAGCTAGACGAAACGAGACACTGATATCAGTGACGAGCCGACATTGAGTCGCAAGAGTGTTTTCTTGCGTTTCACTATGACTCATCGCCGACGAAGCCCACATTATAAACACCTGACAGACTTTGAGTGAGGAAGGATTGTTGGGATGAGAGAAGCTGGATTTCCCTCTCGCGAAACTCCCACTCGTACGGGAGGAAACGCCAGTACAGTGATGCGAACGTAACGTTAGTGTACAGATGAGGCTCGGACGCACAGAAATAAGGGAAATGGAAAGCAAAATCGCACGACTTCACGAATGACAGATACCTCTACCGCATGGTAGTGACTGATCGTACCGCAACATCCATGGTGTTATCGCCGCAGGGAAGCACTATCACAACTCAGGCTTTTGTCCTACTGCGCAGTTCGACGTCGTCTGCTTGACAGAGTACTGGTCGCTAGCAGCACATTGCTGCTTATACCTTTCACCCTCAACCACAGACGCCTCAGGCTGCAATGGGGCATCGAACACAGACATTGGCAAGCTGATTAGCAACAGGTCGTGTTTTCCAACGAGTCGCGATTAAATTTGATGCACCATGATGGTCTCATATGTGTTCGAAGACATCGTGGTGAACGGAACCTGGCAGTGTCATACCGGCCCAACGCAAAGCATCAGGGTTTGGGGCTACCTTGGGTTCACTTCGCGATCTCGCTTGATACGACTTGAAGGAACTCTCAACAGCCAAAAATACAGCAGGTAAGTTTTAGAGGCAGAGGTGATAGCTTTTTTTCAGAGTTGTCCTGACACTATATTCAAGCAGAAAATGGTAGGCCAGACGTGGCCCGGAATGTCCAAAACCTCTTCCATACACGTCAGATACCGGTTCTTCCCTAGCCTACACATTTGCTGCATATTTCCACGATCGACATTGTCTGGACGATGTTAGCTAAGCGACTGGTCCGCAAAGCGCCTCTGCTTGTCCCCATAAAGGAACTTTTGTCTAGCATAGAAGCAGCTTGGCAGGCTATTCTCCAAGACGATATCGAAAAGCTCTTCCATTTAATGAAAAACCGTGTAGAGACTGTTATTATTGCTCGAGGTGGTTTCACACGATACTAAGTTTTGAGGCGAAAGAATTTGGTATAGCTCTACAAATGCAATGAGTTATCCCGTGTAACATGAGACATCTTTGATAAAAAATTTATTTGAATAGCGCGATTATTTTTTGGTGTGCTACGATTTTCACAAACTGTAGTGTATGTAGAAACCTTGTGACGTATATTCTAAAATAACTTTCATTTTAAGTTTCTTTTCCTACATGATATTGGGTTTATTCTTCTTTACACTTTCCAAACTTAACGTGATATCTTCTCTCTCACAAGAATGAAGTTGGCAACACAATTGATGTCAGCGTGAGTGACGTATGAATGTGATAAAAACGATATATAAAAAGGACGATACAGCAGTTGTTCAGTGTATGTGTGTATGTGTGTGTGTGTGTGTGTGTGTGTGTGTGTGTGTGTGTGGAGATGTTCAATAGCTGTTAAGAGATACGTGAATTATAATAATAGCAGTGCTATATTGTGGATGTCATCATTCGTGCTGGACCAATAAAATGTTATCGTAAGTCTGACTTCTATATGCATATTTCGTCTGCCCGTAAAAGCTTAATTAGGAACTAATGCATCATATTCTCATTTAGTTTAACATTTCCTTAGTCATGGTTTTAGACGTAGCTTAACACCAATGTTGCTCACGAAATAGGGTTACGGAATAACTTTTAGATTCTTGTATGTCGTTCACTAAAACGTAATCACTTTCCTGCTCGTCTGATGAAGAGATTGGTGCTACATTGCACAAGCAGAAGATGTTGCTATTTTGTGCAAAACGGAGGAGTTATTTCTACTTTTCTGCCTTTCCACGCACTATCGGTTCTTAAATGCTGGTGAAAGCATTACCATAATCATATACTGTTAAGACATCAACCGAATGCACCAGAATTTGTGTTCCAAACAGCCATCCTTGGTGAATAAGAAAGGTTCTATCCTTCTCCATGATAACGCGAGACCACGCGTGTCACAAATGACGAAATAGAACTACACGAACAGAAGTTCGGATCCCTTTTACATCCAGCCTGCTCGACTGACTTGGCACCTATTGATTTCTACTTTTACTCGACTGACTAGGCACCTATTGATTTCTACTTTTACTCGACTGACTTGGCACCTGTTTATTTCTACTTTTACTTGACTGACTTGGCACCTATTGATTTCTATTTTTACTCGACTGCCTTGGCACCTATTGATTTTTACTTTTACTCGACTGACTTGGCACCTATTGATTTCCACTTTTACTCGACTGACTAGGCAAATATTGATTTCTACTTTTACTCGACTGACTTGGCACCTATTGATTTCTATTTTTACTCGACTGACTCGGCACCTATTGATTTCCACTTTTACTCGACTGACTAGGCAAATATTGATTTCTACTTTTACTCGACTGACTTGGCACCTATTGATTTCTACTTTTAATTACATCAAGGACAGGATCTCACGAAAACGCGAAATTGTATTCCTGGACTTTCTTGCATCCCGGGAGTCAGATTTCTTCAGTACTGGCATCGAAGCGTTTGTCACTCACTGGTAGAGTTGTGTAGTTGCTGAAGGCGCCTATTTCGAATAAAACAAGATTGTGTGCTATGAGGTATGTCTCTTTCATTTGTTACCCTCCAAATCGACCATTATTTTCCAAACGTCCTGATATAAAAAGGAGATAACGTAATTTACGTACGAACAGAAACTTAAAAGGAAGTTTTGTTTACATATATTTGTCGCAACTTTCACGATCGTGTCTACACCGTAGCTTGAATTGCAAACAGTTTCGTTATTCGGTGACTACCGTATTTTGAATCTTAAATGCGTTCAGTATCCACTGAACACGTTTCATATTTTCAAAGAGGTAAAAGTTTCCAAAGTTCATAGAAGATGCAGATCTCATCGATATTGTTTGATTACTTGGACTTACTCTTCCTCGACGATTGTTGGGACCCATAAAGTGTTTTATCGGACAATATTATTCATAGTTGAAAGCGTTTGTGATTAAAGTGTTCAATTTGACCGTTTTCTCAACACTGTAAAATGCCCAGGAATATTATAAAAACTATAAAAGACAGATTTCATCTGAAACTGAGTTTTTACTAAGCTCTCCACAATTCTTATTTAATGCTCAAGAATTTTACTTACTTTATTTATATTCTATAATTTTTATTTTATGTTCCTGTATTTGTTTTCATTTTTTTCTAGGATTCATAAAACCAATTATTGAGTCTCCGTAATCGGTTGCATAAAAAATTAAATAAAGAATAAATTACTACATATATAATGATTATGCAAGTGCAAAGGTTCGAGTATTTGAGGATACAGCACACATAAGAATTGGAAAGGAAGTGAGGCAAGGTGACACCATATCTTCCAAGCTCTTTAACGCCACATTGCAAAATGTCTTTCAATCATTGAACTGGGAAAACAAAGGGATAAAGATTAATGGAGATTATTTAACTCACCTTCGTTTTGCTGATGTACATTTTGCTACCCCTTCAGAGCTGCAGAGTATGATCCGAGAACTTGCTGACAAGAGTAAAGAAGTGGGATTAAAAATGAACTTTCAGAAGACAAAAGTGATGTACAATGCTTTTACAAGAAACGAAGATTTATCGATTGATGGAGAAAAGCTTGAGACAACCGATTCCTGCATTTATCTTGGGCAGCAGATATCAAGTGAGGATCACATCGATGAAGAAATTAATCGGCGTATAAAATTTGGATGGAGAGCTTTTGGAAGAAACAGTACAATTTTTAACAGCAGTATGCCATAATGTCTCAAAAGAAAAGTGTTTAATCAATGCATCCTTCCAGTGCTTACGTATGGAGCAGAGACATGGACCTTAACTAAAAAAGACATACAAAGACTGCAGACAACTCAAAGCAGCATGGAGAGATGCATGCTTGGTGTAAGCAGGAAAGATAAGAAGAGGAACTTGTACATAAGGAAAATGACAGGAGTGGACGACATCATGACCAGCGTGAAATCACTGAAATGGCAATGGGCTGGACATGTTGCCAGAAGAACTGACCACCGCTGGACAACACAAAATTTTTGACTGGATTCCGAGGGACAGGAAAAGACCCAGAAGAAGAACTCATGGGAGATGGATGGATGAAATTCGGAAGTATGCTGGCGTGACATGGAGGAGACAGGCCCAAGACAGACAATTGTGGAAGAAATTTGGGGAGACCTTCATCCAGTAGTGGTTTGATAATGGTTGGTGATGATGATGATATAATGAATGGATGACTAAATGTATAAATAGGTTAGTAAGTAAATAAATAAGTTATTAAACGAAAAGCATTAATAAAAACATTAAAATAATAAAGAGAAATAGATAAACCGGTAAATAAAAATGCTGGTAAGTGAAAAAATAAATAAGTTTTATTTTTTTCATAGACTGCAGGTCAAGGAACCTCTATCTTTAGAGATACCGGTATAGTAAATATTCTTAAGCTAGGAAAGAAATACTTCTCAGGTACTGGCAGCTATTAATAGCTTAATTATTTGGTATTTAAGCAGAATAATTTGCATGCTTCTGTTTATACACAAAAACAAAAAAGAGCCATTCGTGAAGAAATGGAAAGTCGTTCCTTGAAATTTCGTATTACTCAGATGATTAAGTTAAATTATCATTTAATCCTTCCACAAAAGCTGTACTTAAATGCTTCTTATCTTGTTTCACCGAAAGCATTTTAATTCGAACTCTATGTTTCTCTTCCGTAACGACATTTCTTCCTCCTCTTCCTCCCGAAACAGTAAATTACGTTGCTGCTGCTTTTTTTATAACGATACGGAGAGGAACTAGCTGTAATGGAAGCTGTTCGACAGATACATAAAATTGGCCTTAGTGCTCCAGAAGGATAAATTGAATCCAGTTCACCTTGTATATATGGAAACTGAAACTCGGAGATGAGGATTCCACTGGACGTTCACCTTTAGGTGCACAGTTATGCAAATCTTCCCTGCAGCCGACATCCATGGCTCGTTGCGGCGAAATGCGTTTAGATTGGATTACGGATTGCCCAAACAGATTCGGCTCCAGCATAAAACTGCTGGAATTTTGTTTCCCAGAGCCATTACATTTCTCTTCCCTCAAACATGTTTTTTTTTTTCGGAAAAAAGAACAGTAAAGGCTTCTAGCACTAAGTGAAACACCTGCGCGTGCGAAATATAAAATACAGAGTTCCAAAAAAAAACTTTACTGATGGCAGTTCCCTTTGTGAAGGGCGGCAGTATTTCAGACTCGTACATTCTTTCTTCCTGAAAGTGGTTTGTACCCTGAATATTTTATAGAGGGAAGATAAAATACTGGAGGGGCGAAAACACCAGCATGTTCATAAGAATGAAGATTTCCTTTTACCACTTTTTTTTTTTGAAAACGGCGTTGAAAGTGACAGTTTGTGAAGGAATAATTTTCTTCCATTTTATCAGAGCATTTACGTGAAGAATTGTGCTTGCCAGTCACGCGAGCTATGGGCATATGTGGATGTGTGAATGCGTGTTTGTGCTGCTTGCATGAGGACAGCGGCAGATATTCTCGACAACGCTGTCCCTAATGACATTCTTCCGTCACGTTACAGACCTTTTGAACACGGTCAAAAGCAGTGTCTCGACCTGATTGGAGAATGTGAAGCTAGAGGAAGCCGAAGACGGACTCAGTGTAGCAGAGCTTTAGTGTCGGCAAACTTAATGTGGCTATTTAAGCAAGCAATTCCGTCATGCTTCTTTTCACTAATTATCTTGTTGAAACCTTGCTGTCCGATAGTTGATGGATGCACTATCCTCCAACAATAGCGCGCGGGATCAACCGTTTTTAAAGGGTTAAATATGAAAATGGCTTACATTCTTGATTACTAGAAATTTGCAAATTCGACTGAAGCTCCCAAACAGATTATATTTTCATTTTCGGCGGCGTCTATTTAAACTTGGTTGTTTATTCAATTAGAAATCTCAAGATTATATATTTTTTTAATATGTGTGCATTTTTAAGGAAACACTCTACCTGACATATGCTTTGTAGAACAAACATTCCAAAATGTTTGAGAGGTACACGGATTTTCACAAGTTTATTTGCACGTTCGGACACAAAAGAGGCCAGAGGATATTCCCATTGTCATTTTTACCGAAGTTCTTATTTTGTGTCAAAAATATTTTCTAAGCAAAGAAAAACTGTCTCTTCACCAACAAATTAAACAAGAAAGATAGCGTGGCTGTAATAAACACGTTTTTTGAATCCCGTTGTGATGCGAATTAAATTTATAAAAGTTATTTAAAGTGAGTGGAATAGGTTAGGAAAACAAACACCTGTGAATACTCAAGAGACGCATATAGAGTATTAAATCCGTTTATTTTTTTGTGCTTACTACACCACAAAAATAAACGGATTTAATACGCTATATGCTTCTCTTGAGTATTCACAGTATGGCGTATTTTTAATTACGCAACCAACTGGGTCTCTACAATTGATGAAACACCCAGGAATAGAAACAGCCACTTACTTCCACCAGCGGCTAAAATCTATATTACAAAAATTACAAATAGCGCACAAACAGTTTTCCATAGTTGAAGGAAGAAATCAGAGACAAAGCGATTTTCAAATCGAACAGTTAAAATAAGAAATACAGAAGGAAACGTGACATAATACAGAGGTGAAAACGTGTGTCAGGACGACAAATTTGCAGCGAGACATTCTGTCCGCGTACCTCAGTTGGGAGAGCGACTTATTCCGAAGTGAGGGGACACGGTTTCGATGCTCGTTGCGGAGAAACTTGTGTTTTCACATTAACACCCGATTGTGGAAAATGGATCCACTGGCCGTTATGTTCTTCAATAAATGTGTGATCTTTGTTCCACACATTGTTTTGAATAATACTTGCAATATGGTGTCCACAGATAGACGGATAAGCATGTATATTTTGTTATAAAAGACGTGCTAAAAACCAGTTTAATGTTTCTGGTGTATATGCTAAAACCAGTTTAATGTTTCTGGTGTATATGCTAAAACCAGTTTAATGTTTTTCTGGTGTATGTAACATTTACTCGGTTTCTAAATTCAGTCTGAATTGTATCTTTATTTCAAAAATCGTGCCGACAACGACAAACTTACGCAATGTTGATCCTAGGTTGTTGCTCTTATGTTTAGAAACGGTCTTTGATTTATGTATGTAAGAGAACACGAACACACAGAACAACACACAAAAATGGAAAAATGTGAATCATGCAGATCAGAATTAACATTTGTCCTTCTTTTTTTTAACTTAATCATTATTATCACACGAAAAAATTACGTCTGATTTATTCAATTTTGATTAAAATGAAACATAACTTCCAAATTTCTTATAGTTGTTAAAAGAGCCTTGGGACTTATAAAGAAGCATTTTTACTTGTGTGCTTTAGTTTCTGGAAATACCACTTTTTACCTGCTTTGTCTCTATGATCGATAAGATCCTTTGATCATAGAGACAAAGCTTCTTCACTGTTATTTTTTTATACTACTGCTTAGAACCGTTTGTTTGGCACAAAATAGAACACATGCGTAAAAATTACAAAGGGGCATGCGCCCCCCCCGTATTCACTCACGAGGCGGATATATTTTTTTTTTTTTTTTTTTTTTTTTGATTGGAGGTTTAACGACCACCGTGAGCAACTCAATGGGCTATAAGCAGTCGCCCGTCCCTAATTTAGGGTTACTGGTTCCAGGGAAGGGAGAGAGCCAGTGCCGTAAGACAAACACAACATCCATGCCTCACCGGGATTCGAATCCGGACCCTGTTCAGACGAATGATCAGAGGCCATCGCTTAGACCACTGCGCCACCGGGGCGGCCATGAGGCGGATAGTCTATATGTATTAAAAAATAGCAATACCATCAGAGGAACACTTTTGGTTTTCTTCTTGCTCAAATAAAGTATGCTGCAATACCCCATTCCATCATAAATTGTGCTGGTGTTTTGATTACCAAAAATAGCAATGTCACAAAAATGCACTTTATTTCTTTCTTCTCTAAGTTAAACCGCATTGAAACCTGAATTCTTAATAAAAGGATTTCAATATCATTAGCATCAAATACATATTTATTTAATTTCCTTTTTTCTCAAATGAAGCTACATTGTTTCTTTAAAAACTAAGCCACTAAAAAGTAAAAATGCAATTCACTCATATTTTTCTTTAATTCGTTTTGCTCCAGATGAAGTTATAATGGAATCTACGCTTCTTTCATGAACTGCATATGCTTTGATAAAAGAATACAGATGTTTTCCAGAAAATGTATTAATTTCCATTTTGATCAAATAAAACTGCATTGGTATGTCAGATCCCTCATAAAACACACTAATTTTTCATTAAATGTGTAGCAGTAGTATCAAGTAATTTTTTTTAATTTACTCCTTCCATTGAGAAAGCAGAATAAGAAACTCTCGTAAATTCCGTTTTTATAAAATGTAACATATTTTATTTTAAAAAATGTAGTGCTAGCCCGCAACAAATGTTCTTTTAATTTACATCTTGCTCAAATGATGATGTATTTCAAATTATCTTCGTAAATCATACAGTATTTTATTTTATAAAAACGAATTTCATCAAACAAGCGCTATTTCAATTTCACTGTTCTTCAAATGAGGTCGATTTGTCTTTTACTTCATTTAATAAACTACGCCACATTTCGATTAGTTGCAGCATTTTTTAAACAACAGAAATTAATTTTCTCGTGGTACCAAAATTTTACAATCCACTATACAGAACCTTTCATTCCTTACCATTGAGTAGCTTACCATACTTCTCACTCTATGCCATATTTTGTACGTTATATTTTGTAAGTTATAATGATTTGCAAACCACACTAGCTGATTTCTGAGCCATATCTCGATTACGCGATTTACCATATGTAAGGAGCCGCATTACACCCTCTAAATTACAGTGCTGCACCAATATTGTTTATAATTTTGTTCAGCTTCGAAGACACCAGTTCGTTCCATTCTGGGATTACTGCCACCTTCTTCGTAAGTCGCAACTAACTTTAAAATGAGTCTTCCCCAGGGACCTTTGGAAAAGTAAAGGTATTGTCAAAAATCTTTTTTGTTTTTATAAAGTAAACGTATTGTCAAAAAAACATAGAGAACATAATATTAATTAAGAACTTAATCCTGAGGATGAAAAAAAAAATTATTTTTAAAGAATGAAGTGGTTGGTAAATATATGTAAACTAAAATTTTGAAACATTTTTTTTTTACAATATGTGATTAAAATTTGTGTATAATACGAAAATATTTCAGAAGTTAAAAAAGTGAATTCCACTCTCTTTAAATTTTTGTACATTCAACTTTAAACAATTTTGCTGCTTACTAGATCAAATCGTATTTTAAGGCTTATTAGAAGTTCCGTATTAGAAAAAGAATATTCTTGAGTTGAAACCTTGACTGCAAATATTTTTAAAGTTAATTTCTTAATTATGTGCCAATTGTCAAGAAATACGCCAACTGGGATTCCAAAATTAATTAAAATACACTAGAAAGAACTTTAATTTTTAATGAAGAATTATAAATTAAAGAGAAATATTGTTGCTCTTACATAATAAAGAAATGCAGATGTTCTTATTTCTTGAAAGCAAAACTGACAAACGCATATATAAATAAACGCGCTGAATTCACTCCAGAATTCTGTATCATACTTCATGTTTTTGTTTATTCTTCAGAAACAAAACAGAAAAAAACTACGGTCTTTACGAAACTATTCTTTTCCTGCTTCCTTCCTAAAGAACCCAGGTATTTTCAAACGAAGTGCATTCCATTCTTGTGAGATTTGAAATGAATACCTAAATTTCAGGTAGAGGTATTTGTGAGATTTGAAAGGTTTGAAACGAATACCTAGATCTTTGGTTCACACCTTACACATAGATCTTATCATTAAGGATTCAGTTTGTGTTTAAAACCTATATTTTATCACATGGCATTCCTTCATTGTTTCCCTTTTAAAGCACACTTCACATTTCTGGCAGTATTATGGTTCCCAGTTTGCTTCGTAAGAAGGTCATTTATTTACTGTAATATATGAATTTTCTGTTTTTCGTATGAAGAACACCAAAATTTCTGGACGAGGTTTTCTTCATTAGTCTTTTAATGGCTCATCTGAATCTCCCCTGGTCAAGGATATTGTTCTGCGGTTTTTGTCATAAGTAAGACTTTTAAAAAGCGTTTCTAAAACGTTTGGTCCCATTTCGGAAACTTGATCCAATGCCGATTCTAATTAAATTCATATTAATATAGGGCTCGAAACGCTTTCTTACATAGGTATCATTATCGTTATCAACAATCATCAATCCTTTGCTGGATAAAGGTCTCACCAAGTTTTTTCCACACCTTGAGCAAATCTCCTCCATGTTACTCCGACAAGCTTTGGAATTTCATCCACCCATCTCCAGAATAGCCTTCTTCTGGATCTGTCCCTTTGAGTCTAGTATTTCAGCTGTCTAACGGTTGTCAGTTCTTCTTGCAATTCTCCAGACTATTGCCATGACAACGAATTTTACCTTAATGTCATAAACTCTTGTTATTTTCCTGTTCCATGACTTCCTCTTCCTATCCTCTGTGGTTATACCAAGCATACATCTCTCCACACTTCTTTTAGTAGTTTGCAGACACTGGGTGTTTTTTTAGTTAAGGTCCATGCATCCGATCCGTAAGTAAGAACTATAAATTGATTGAACACTGTTCTTTTAAGATACAATGAGAAATGTTTCTTGAAAATTGAAATCGTATTGTTACTTCCAATTGCGTTTATTCGCCTTTTGTTAGAGCCTTCCTGCTAGCGCAGTGCTCCACACGCTGGCACTGCGTCCAAGATGGATCGTCCTGGATCATTCGTCCGAGATGGGGTCCGGGTTCGAATCCCGTGAGCTGTGGGTCATGTATTTGTCTTTAGGCATTCCCACACAGCACAGAATATTTCGTATATGTTACAAGTACGTAGCACTGAAACATACTTTTCAGATACGTTGCGCAATGTAACAGCAATGTTTCAGAAACCTTACGGTTACGTCAAAATGCCCTCAAACGTTACATAACTTTGAAACATAACCGATACGTTACAGCGAAAGGCCTTTGTAATTTCAACATACCAACTTCATGTCACTGTTACATATTTGAAAAATATTTGTAACTTCGTTACATTACTGTTACGTATTTGAAAGATATTTGGGACATCATCATATTACTGTTACGTACGTATTTGCTACGTTGAACATTATAGTTGTCATGAATGGAATAGAGGATTACACCATACAATACAAATTTTGAAGATGACAATTCGTTTTTTGGTGTAAATATGACAAGGATGGTAAGTCAGATAATATCCGAAAACTTGAAAATTTCGTCGTCCTGGAGCGGAAACCGAACCTTCTTCTCCCAGATAGCGCTTGAGTATGCTGACCACTACACCACCCAAACTTGAGACTTGGTCGTTCTGGGAGGTGTAATGGTTAGCATTCCCGGGCGGTATCCGAGAGACGGCGGGTTCGATTCCCGCTTCAGGACGACGACATTTTCAAGTTTTCGGATATTATCTGACTTACCATCCGTGTCATCATTACACCAAAAAACGGATTGTCATCTTCAAAATTTGTATTATTGTTTTAATAAACTTTGTAAAATCACAACAAGAAACATTACACTCGACAGCTGTTTCAAATGCAGCAACAGTCGTATTACGAGTTGTTTACGTTCTCAGAGGTTCAGCGCAGTGCGCTGTCTATTGAAAACAGTGCACGGCGTTTATATATTGATAACAAAAGAAATAAAAATCGGTTCCGAATGAGGGTGTCGAATTTCTTATACTTCAGCGAAAAAAAGAAAGAAAATGAAATTCGTCATTTCTCTAAATACCTACCAATATGAAATTTCTCAACTTCTAGTAAAAAAACATGCTGGTATAGTATACTAAAACAAACGACACAGCCATTTACTTAGCTTTTATAAAATGCGTTTTAGAATTCAAAAATTACAATTATCAAAACAATTACTTACTTTCAGATGATCTTGAATCACAAAAAAAGGAAGCACGAAAATATTAAATCAACTAACTAGCTAATTCGAGAACGACAGTATCACCAAAGAATATTCCAGTAGCACGTGGAAATACGACTACGAGAGTGCTTCGGTGAAATGGCATAAATGCTCATGCGCATCCACGCCGTTGCCAAACCAGATTTCTTAAATATCGCCGGAATATAACATCAAGGTAGAAATTATGTACAATGGAATCTATAAAACAGTAATATCGGTGAATGCTATTTTAAACGTAACCGTAATGTACAAAGAGTTATGTTCCTAAATAGATGTTGTTGAAACGTAATTGTAAGATATCTCTGAGAGTGTAATGAAAATGAGAGATTGTAACATTACTGATGCATATCTTAAACGTTTTGTGCTGTATGGGTTGGTTCTCTCTCTTCCTTGGAACCAGTAGCCCCAAATTAGGGACCGGCGACTGCTTATAGCCCATGGAGTAGCTCACGGTGTTCGTTAAACCTCCAAACCAATCAAGCCAAACATTTTTTAGAGAA
The DNA here is from genome assembly GCA_039090855.1 of Macrothele yani. Classification (NCBI taxonomy): domain Eukaryota; kingdom Metazoa; phylum Arthropoda; class Arachnida; order Araneae; family Macrothelidae; genus Macrothele; species Macrothele yani. The sequence goes on from CM077030.1 coordinate 18,232,421, forward strand.
GAGCAACTGCAGAGGATTTAAAAAAAATTGTCTTGTTACGTTTACCCATCTCCTAAAAAAAGAAATGCACCGAATTTGAGAATATTCGTCCTTCTATGTACCTGTTATCTGTGAGAGAAAGGCATGTGCATAATATTTAAGATTGTCTCTCCACTTTTTTAGTCATCAATCAATCATTCTGTCTGCGTTCTTCAGTCAAGCGCAGAAAACATCTCTTTTTCCCGAGTTTAAGAAATAAGGACATTGTTCCCGCATAAATATGCAAACAAACTTACTGAAAAATGAAGGATGGAAAGAGATATCTTATATCTTTTACACATGTCATGCCTGATAATAAAATAATTTTTATCCCTATATATCTTGCAGGGAAGATTTTTTGTCCCTATATATTTTGCAGGGAAGATTTTTTCTTCCTATATATCTTGCAGGGAAATTTTTTGTCCCTATATATCTTGCAGGGAAAACAGAGAAATATGGAGCGATAGTATTAATAAAATCACATATTTCCTTCTGTCCGATTTCTATGTAACTAAGAATGGAATTTACAGAAACCAACTCAAAATCAGAACTCTCTTTTCTGCTCAATGTGTTAAGGATGCCTAAAAATAAACGCAATGTATTTAAGCTCTAAGTGTCAGTCACAATAAAGCAATTTCGTGTGTTCAGTCTTGTAACTGAAGCAGAAAAGATGTGCTAATGAAATTACACACAAGTGGCTATCCAATCGAGAAGAAGGAAGACGAATATCCTTTCTCACAAATAACTGTTTAGTATTTCTCTCTTTCCCACCTTCCTCTGTTCTTTTTACTTTCCTCTTTTTTCTACTTTGTATCGACTCACATCAATCTGCGGCGCTCAGAGACTTTCTTTTTCCCATTTAAAGTATTAAGTAAGATGGATGTCCAAATAACGCAACTTCAGATAAAGCGACATATGGAGAACGACGGGCTGACCCTCAGGTCAAGACACCGAGACATAAAGAATGCTATATTTATTGTCATTGAAGTGCGGCCTACAACATAAAGAAAATAACGAAAGCGTATCCTGAATAACATATCGCAAGATGATGCATTCGCAACGACTCGGTTTCTGCAGTGCGGAACAGTCTACTGAATTGCAGTCTGTACAAATTACTTTAGTCTGGTAAGAGTCAAAATTCAAGACTATTTTAATAGTATAAAGAATATCTTTGTCACTGAACTGGGAAAGGGAAAAATGTTAATGGATGTTATTTAACTGACCTTCGTTTTGCTGATGACATAGTAACTTTTCCAACTACACCCTAGGTGCTTCAGAGTATGATCCAGGAACTTGCTGACGAGAGTAAAGAAGTGGAATCAAAAATACAATTTCAGAAAACAAAATTGATGTACACACACACTGGCCCCTTAGAAACTCTTATTCAATACCGGGTTGAACCTTATTTAGCCGAAAACAGCACGTACGCAGTTTGGTGTAGATTCCACAAGGTGTTGGAGTGCATCTACGTCTACAGCATACCAAGCATTCACAAGATAGTCCTTTAACTGGCTCAGGTTCAACCTAAAAGGACTTTCCTGTTTTCTAACGTGTCTGATACACTCTCAAAAGGGTTCAGATCGAGGATTTGTGGTGGCCAGGGAAGATGGTGGAAGTCGCTGTCATGCTCGCTGAACCTGTGCTGAAAACGCCTTGCGCGATGAACAGTAGCATTATATTCCATGAAACAGAAGTCACCTACTGGATAAAATATCAACAATGTAGGATGGATTTCACCGGCAGCAATGTTCAGGTAAACCTTAGAGGACAGGACACCCGACATTCCAACAATATCGGATGACCCATTTCGTACCAACAAAACGTGCCTCATGCTGCGATATTACCTCCATTATCTTAAAGTAATGGGATAGTTAGTCGTGTTTTTACTAACTTATCAGTTTCAACACTAAAGCTTCTATATTATACTCTGGTGCAATCACATTTAAATTATTGCTTTCTATCTTGAGAACAAACAACTAACTCTAATTTTAGGAAACTTCAGACATTACAAAATAAATATATTAAACTTGTGGAATTAAACATAACTCTACACTGAAGAGCAATTGAATTAGAGATACCTGTCTAGTAACGTGTATCACCACCTTTCGCCCTGATGACGGCGGCGATTCGTCTCTGCATGGACTCGACAAGACACCGGAAGCGTTGGGAAGCCATACAGATCCACGACACCTGAACAAGCTCCCACAGTTCACGAAGATTTGATGGAGGGGGGTCAGAGCCTCGAACATCTCTCTCGGTGGCATCCCAGATGTGCTCGACGGGATTGAGGTCAGGTGACCTAGCTGGCCAAGGAAACAAGGTCACGTCAGTGGAGTGTTCATCCAACCATTCGGATACAATTCGGGAGCGATGGCACGGTGAATTGTCTTGTTGCAGGAAGAGGTGTCCAGTGGGCTGTTGAAGACGCACAAAGGGGAGCAAATGGTCATCCAGGATATCCCGGTAACGTTGACCTGTAAGGGACGATGTCACGCATACCAGGGGTCCCATTTCAGTCCATGTAAACAGTCGTCCGACGAGAATGCCACCCACACCATGTTGAAGAGTACCCTGCTGGCAAGAAGGATCCATCGTTTCATGTGGTTTGCGCCGTACTCGTACCCTGCCATCCGCATGTACCAACGTGAATCTCGACTCATTAGTCCAGGCAACATTTTTTCCACATGTCTAGGGTCCACTGGCAATGTTCCCGCGCAATTGCTAATATTTTCACCCTGTGATGTGCGGTCAGCAGCGGTACCCTCGTGGGACGATGGCTTCTGTATCCCATAGCGAGGAGATGGTTCTGGATGGTGTGGCTGCTTACACGTTTTTCTGCACCAGCGTTAAATTGCCGAGTGATTTCTTGCACTGTGGCCCGTCTATCCGCTGTTACAATGCGAGCTAGCCGACGATGACCCCGCTCATCCACACGCTGTTGTCCACGGCAGTTGGCCTTTGCAGGGATGGTTTTACCGGATTCAATATACTCAAGGTGCACCTGTGACACAATGGCTCGTGAAAATCCCGGTGCTTGCACAACTTCCGAGATGGAGTGACCCATTCGTCGGGCCCCGACAATTTGTCCACGATCAAATGCGCTTAGATCCTTCGTCTTACCCATACTGCCTCCGACTCTTACTGATTCCCGTGGCATCACTCCTTATATTGTCGGATCTCTGCATACGTCATGTCGTTTCCGTTTACAGGGCCACCCACAGCGCCACATTTGCATAACGCCAGCTATCTCTAATTCAATTGCTCTTCAGTGTATATATGCGTTCACCCAAGTAAATATAACATATTAACATTAAAACAATTATATTATAATTATAATTATAATTTGGGGAAAGTCTGTACAGTAGAATAGAAAATGAATTTTTGTAGATCATACATTATATGAAATTTCATTGCCTACCTATGTATATGATACCAGAGGTGGATCTCAACTGAAACCATTTCTTCCCAGGTATGTTAAACAGTCTAAAAATTATACTGGGCCTCAATTTTGGGATTCTCTATCTCATGAACTTACAGCAATAAATAATTTCAATCTATTTAAAAAATTTAAAACTTTACATTCTGAATATAAGGAAAAGGAAAATAAAGGGACAAATGAGAGAGAAATGAAATGGAAAATGGAAAAACAATGAGAAAAAAAGAAGAGAAAAAAGGTCAAAGGGATAAAATGGGAAAGTGGGTACGTAAAGGGCGAAGCAGTGGGAAGGTTGGGAGAAGGGTGCAGAAAAAGAGGGAGAGAGAACAACTTTACTAGCACTAATTTCGACTACTATCCTTGAATGTTGTTTGTGCGCCATGGTTTCAGATGCAACCCTGACTTGCCTGTATTTGTGCAGTTAGATCAGGGTCTTGTCAGGAGTTCTGTGTCCTTTTCCCAGATCTCTCCTGCTGTTACAATTACCTACACTGTTGTTATATTACTTTGTATTTTTGGTTTTAATGTAACAGCTAAATAAACTGCATTAAATTGAATTGAACCTTGAGTAGTGTTTACAAGGGATTGTTTCATGGAGCTCCCGTCAAACTCTCTGCCAACCGTCACTACAGAACAAAGAGCATTGCGACTCGTCAGACCATATGGCTTTTTTCTAGTCTTTCAGTGTAGAGTAACGGTGCTCCTCACACCACTATAGACGAACTTTCAGGTTCTTCGCAGAAAGCAGTGGTTTCTTTAAACACATGCGACTACCAAACCCAGTCCTGTTCGGTTCGCTGAGATATGGGCCGGAAACAGACTTTATTGAATGCTTCAGTCAATTGCTGCATACAGAAAGTTCTGCTTCTCTGTACAAGCCTTCTCAGACGACGGTGATCTCGTTCCTGACAGATTGTATTCCCACCACAGTTGAGCCTCTTAAACAAGCAATGTGGGTCATTTTATCCACTGATTAAAGACCCGGTATATCTTAACATTTGCGAAAACAGTCAGCTCTGCTGTTATCCAAATTGTTGCTCCAGACAGAAGGGCACACACAATAAACCCTTTATCGAACTCCGAAAGATGTTTTTTCCCATGGTAATCAACGCTAGTGACGATTACTGACGAGCCGCAGTCTTAAGTATTTGTTTAGACTACGTGGCGACGCACGTGACCACGTATTTTGCATATAGGCTTCGTAAGTGACGGTTTCGTACACCTACATAAATGTTTCTAATTCCATGACCGGTGTATACCGACGAGCCATTACATTATGATCACGAACATAATAAGCTGTAGGACCCCGATTAGCCTGAAAAACAGCGGCCACTCGGCGACGCATCGATTTGATGAGGTGGCGTAAGCTATCCTGTAGTGTCTGGCACCATAATGTCAACAGCAGGTAATCCAGTTCCCGTACATCTCGTGGTGGTGGTGATTTAGCGCGAGCCCGCTTTTCCAAGTCGAACCACAAATGTTCTATTGGGTTCATGTCAGGTGAATTCGGAGCCCAGGGTAATAACAAAAAGTCACCAACATGTTCCTCAAGCCACTCCTTAAGGATTCTGGCAGTGTGGCGTGGCGCGTTATCCTGTTGGTAACGGCCATCAACAGCAGGGAACACAGTTGCCACGAATGGAGTGAACATAGTCCGCAACGATGTTCAGATAGCTGACAGCTGCCATGAATTGTGCTATTGGAATAATGGGGCCTAATGTTTCCCACGAAAACAGCGCCCACAGTATAATACCACCGCTGCCGGCCTGTTTCCGCACAACAGTGCATCCAGGTGCCATAGCCTCCGTTAGTAATCGGCGTATCCACGCTCGGCCGTCTACGTGGTGCACCAGGAATCTTGTTTCGTCAAGACCAGGTTACTTTCCTCCAATCAACCGCGGTCCAATCTCGATGATCTTGGGCGCATCTCATGAGCTGTTGGCGATAACGTACACTGAGCATGGAGACCCTGCTGGGTCTTCGGCTACGCTGGCCCATGCGCAGAAGGTTGCGATGAACTGTGTGCTGCGACAAATTGCCCTGATCACCACCTTTGTAGCTGCCGTTGATTTCTCGCACTGTAACCCTAAGGTCGACGTGAACAAAGCACGAAAGTCTCCGCTCCCCTGCGGCATAAATGAGCGGCGGACGACACACGGCCAAACGACGGTCCGTCGTTTGGCCATCTGTGCACCACTTTTGATACGTACTCACTACAGCGGCACGTGAACAACCCACAAGCCGCTCCTTTAGCGAGATCGTAGTTCCGAGGCGACGTGCCATCAAAATTTGTTCTTTATGAAACTCCGATAAATCGGCAGCTTTTCTCAATCTGAGTTCAAACACTTTACTCACCGAAAGCCGGTCCTCGATTTATGTATATATACTTCTCTGTGAACTTCACCTGAGCCACCGTTCGGTCTCCAGGTGCGCTCATTTCTCTAGGCTGGGGGTAGTCATAATTGTATGGGTCATCAATGTATGTGCCACACTTATATTCCGGAGAAAACACACACACACACACACACACACACACACACACACACACACATGTACGCTCCGTAGCTAATTTTCTTTTCATTTCATTTCGATTTCACGAGGCAAGTTGTTTATGTTTCATTGGTTTCTTCCTAATCCGAAGATAGCGGTAGAAAATGTTATTCCCACGTCTTTTGGTTTTTAGCCTTTTTTTCAGCGCTTTCTCATTTTGCTTACTCCAGCCGGCCTAGCGATTCTCAGTGCCCATTTTTTCTGAGTTATGTATGAGTTAAGATATCCTGTAGATTTCCAAAACCTTGGGGTCAGTTAAGCTGCTAAATAGTAAAATTTCCCTTCTCCTATCGATCGCTTCCACCTTAAAGAATGACCTTTTTGTGGGCGTCACTTTGTCCTATTCCCAGATGCTTGATGTTTACTGCTCGCCGTTCCAGATTGTAAACTAGATTTAAAACGTCTTTTTCCCTCTCAGTGAGTCTAGGAGAAGTCGCCACCAGACAGCTGGTTACACGATCAACTTTACAATACACACTTTATCGGTCGTATAAAAATTGTATTTTCTTGTCTATTTCACCTTTATAAAGAAAATATATTGTCGTGAAAATCTGCCGTACGCAGCCAATATTATTACCACCTATAAAATGAGAATTGAATTAGAAACTCCATCGACATAATTACTGTTATGCCAATAATTATTGTTAATAAAACTAAAGCAGTGATTTTTTCTAATACGTGATCTCCTTTAACACCAAATACACAGATATCCCTAACTAATAAAATAATTGATATAGTACCTTTATTCAACTACCTGGGAACTACAATAAATGTTGACCTCAAATGGAATAAACATATTGATTTTCTTTTAATTAAACTATCTAGAAATATTTTTATAGTGAGTAATATCCTGACTGATCTAACAACTAAAACATTGATCTCATTGCATTACACACTATTTCAAACTCATATTAATTACTGCATACTATCATGGGGACAAACGACACAATACAATATTAATAAATTACAAATTCTACAAAATAAATTTATAATTCATCTCAAATCACATTCTAATGCTCGACCTTTAATAAATTTTAGAACAAAAGTATATCCTAATAAATATAATATACTTACTATTACTTTACTATTTTAATCTTGGTAAAATTTTGTCCAAACGAATTAAATATAATTTATATTCAGATATCATATTTCTCAATACACATGCACATTCGTATGAAGCAAGGAATAAACTACAATTACAACCTATTTTTATAAAAAACGGAATCAATTGAACTTAGTCTAAATTACAGAGGCCCTGAATACTGGAATTATTTGCCTAGCAACCTGACTAACTTAAACAATTTTAATTTATTTAAAAAAATTCAAACTCTATCTTTTTCAATAAATAAAAAAAAGGAAAAGGTTGGCAACACGTCTTCCGATTGTCTGACTTGATGTGTCTATCTGTTGTTTCATTTGTTTCTTCTACGGGGAGCATAGGACTATGTCAGGCCATTTTGGCCTTTTCTCATGTCTTCCCTGTTGTTACAGTCTATGTTCATCATTTATAAACTGTCACTTTTTCCCCCACTCTTTTTTTTCTTCTAACAGCATGTAACAACCAAAATAAATAAATAAAATAAAAAAAATAAATAAAATAGAAAACTTGTTTTGTTAGGTATGGGAGGTTCAGTGAAAATTTTTGTTTCATTGACTCACGCTATATTCGGAATATAATGATAAGGTGGATTTTTTTATTTTTCGTACGAGTATAATTCCAGAAAATCTGTCGGTGCTAAATATCTGCTCTGGCAATTAACACGTAACCTCACTCCGACTAAGAACAGCGGCTTTCATTGCAGTGATTTTTTTTTTTTTTTTTTTGATTGGAGGTTTAACGACCACCGTTAGCAACTCAGTTGGCTATGAGCGGTCGCCCGCCCCTAATTTAGGGCCACTGGTTCCAGGGAAGAGAGAGCCAGCGACGTAAGACAAACACAACAACCATGCCTCACCGGGATTTGAACCCGGAAGCATCTCGGACGAATGATGAGAAGCCATCGCTTAGACCACTGCGCCGGCTCAGTGAAATGTCACGCTTTTAGTTCGAGACAAAAGATTAATTTCAATGTCCTGGGCGTAGGGCTTTTTAAGTTTTTAATCCGCCGATTTCATATTTACCACATTTACATAAAAGGCCAAGTTAAGAAAGCTGCGTTTTGAATCAGACACAAAATAATAATTAAAAAGCTCAAGGTATAGGCCATTCTAGCAGGTTTTAATCAGTTAATATAATCCACTTTTATTCATACGTTTAACAAAAATGTAAAGTTAATAATAATCCACTTTTACTTAGGCGCTAGATATAAATTATTTGCCCTAGCACTAAGAATTCTGAACAGTTTATGACCATCGACCTCACTTTTATAAGATTTACATACGAAGCCAGGTTTATTGTGTTGCGCTTTCAATGAGGCATCAAACAGTAATTTAAAGATCCCCGGAATGAAACCCATTAATTGATATTCAATATTTAGTGCCTAAGTTAAAGCAGAAATTATTAACTTGACTTGTTATGTAAACCTTATGAATATGAGATCGGCAAATTAAAAACTCTTAAAAAGGCCTAGATTCTATCAAATAATATTTGGTATCTTGTAAAAACACAAATTTGTGACTAACGGAGATCCTCACTCCCGATTAAGTTACTCTCCCAACAAAGCTACACGGACAGAATGTACCGCTGCAGATTTGTAGTTTTGACAAGTAGTACGACATATCATTTACCTCTTAATTTTTTTTTTTTTTTTTTTTTTGTAAGCGAAGAACGAACTTTCGTTCATTCTAAATTATGTGTGGAACAAACATCACACATTTTTCGAAGAACCCAACGTCCAGTGCATCCATTTTTACGTTCCGGCGTCAATGCGAAAAAACAAATTTGTCCGTGACGGGGATCGAACCCACTCCTCTTCACTCCAGAGTAAGTTGCTCTCCCAACTAAGCTACACGGACGGAAAGTATCGCTGCAGATTTATCGTCTGTACACGTGCTTTACCTCTGTAGTACGTCACAACCTGAGTAAACGTGCGGCGTCAGTAACTTGCTTGTTATGTAAGCTGTATGAATATGTGATCACAACGGAATACAATTAATAAAAAAGGCCTAGGGCCTGATAATTTAGGTTTTGTGCCTGAATAAAAGTGTGAGATTATTATGTTTTACTAAAAAAAATGAGTTCACATTTAATTGATACGCTAACATGAGTACTGTGGGTTAAATTTTGATGAAATGGCTCAACTCGATGCCCATATTATCAATATCTTGGTAGAAATGTAACATTAAGACAACCTATGTCGATTCAAAAAATCATTTCTCTATTTCTCCAACATGCTACTAACATGGTGAGGTGGTTGCAGTAAAATTTCAATTTTGACAAGCGACCTTCAGGGGAAAGGACACACTGAAATGAAAAGTGTGACCTTTGTATGACTCCCTAACGGTTTTGTTGTCATCCTTCATGGAAGTGGACACGGAGAAATCAAAACTGCGATTTTAATGCTACCTGCTAACGCTTTTGTGGGAACATTTCCGCTTGGGCAGTTGTCTGCCTTGTCTTTTTAGCCAGAAAATCATAAAATATCTCAATTTCGTAATGCTAATATTGTACGAAGAAAAATATTTTTATACACAACAATTGCTCACATAGGGGGCAATATAGAAACACTATTTTTTTTTACGCAGATCAATTTCATGGATATAAAATTCCATGTGGTCAGTTCTCCGAACCCTCCCCCAGTGACTGTTGCAAATGCCGGCAGATCACTTTTTAAACTGAAATTGATGAAAAGTTATGATCGCACTCCAGTGATGCAGAATCGACTATTAGCGCTGCGCGTTATATCTACATATGTACCTCACGGACAATGAAATTTGTGCACTTAGAAGAAAACATGCTACAACCGCGAAACTTCGCAAATAGCTACAGTGCGTGCTGGTATGCAAATGAAAAACGTTTGGTGAGAGTGCGTGCTGGCATGCAAATGAACCATGTTTGTTGAGAGTGCGCATAACGGCACATCCTGAGGGGGCGCTGCAAGTATGAACCGGGAGCCTTATAAACCGGCGTGTAGTCGATGACCCATGAAAGCGAAACTGGCCGACGAAAGCAAGAGTACAGAGTGACAAGAATTCCAGGTAGGTGCCAGTGACGTCGATTTACGCAACTAACGGACTTGGAGAGAGGCCTGATCCTAGGGCTGAAAACCGCAGTGTGGTTGGCGAGTCGCATAGCCCGCCACGTAAATCGTTCTGACCATAGCGTCCGACTGTGTTGGGAGCAGTGAACACATGATGGCACTGCCGTACGGAAGAGCGGCTCCGGACTGGCCCAAGAGGACCACCGGTAGAGAGGATCGACGGATCCTGCGCCAGGCACGAACGGGTCACAAGGTGACCCTGTCCACTATACAGGCAGATATGGCGAACCCTTTGTGCCCATGAACCATTTCCAAACGTCTCGCGAAAGCGAATCTGCGGTTCCAATGCTTCTTACGTGTGCTGTCATTAACACCGGAATATCACCGGCTCCGTGTGCTGTAGTGCCGGGCCTGAGCAAGGTGGAACGCCACAGACTGGCGACGTGTGGTGTTTAGCGATGAGTGCCGCTTTGTTTTGGGGACGGATGATCACCGTGCCCGAGTGTGGAGGTCCCCGGGTCAACGGCACAATCCCAACCTCCCTATCGAGCGCCACACCTCCCCCACTGCAGGCATTATGGTATGGGGAGCCATTAACTATGATAGCCGATCAGCTCTAGTAGTGGTACGTGGGTCATTGACTGGCCAGCGGTATGTGGATGACATCCTATGGCCACATGTGTTCCCATTCCCTGACGGGATTCCAGGTGCGCTATACCAGCAGGATAATGCCAGCCCGCACACCGCTCGCGTGGCCCAGGACTGCCTACGCTATGTCTAGACACTTCCATGGCCTGCCCGCTCCTATGACATGTCCCCTATCGAGTATGTGTGGGACCAGTTGAAACGCCGGCTACCGCCTTGCCGCACTAACCGGGATTTGGGGCACACAGTCCAATACGTGTGGGCCAATCTGCCGTAGGAAAAAATCATGCGTCTGTCCGCCTCCATGCCGGACCGTATTGGAGCATGTATCCCTGTATGAGGCGGTGCGACGCGCTATTGAAGATGACCAGACTGTGTGCCACAGATCCCTCTGTAACTGTCCTGCAGCTGTGTTTTTGCCATCATGTGTATCATTCATCTGAATCATTACGTCTATTAAATTTTAGTTCAATCCGATGCTTGGTGCACAAGTTTTATTGTCCGTGAGTGTATATACACAGGCGAGTCACATTATTGCGACCACCTCCTACTTTTGAAGTCAACAGTGCGTATCGAATGAAGGAATGCACGTGTCTTGAGCTGGCTTGGAGGGTAACATATCACTCGTTGCTATCATGGATGACAGGAGCGATTTATCAGATTTGCAAAAAGGGATGGTTATCGGCTTTCGGGCCAAGGGTACCAGTATTTCTGAAACATGGCAGTTTGTCAACTGTTCGCGTGCTGCTGTGGTTACAGCGTATCTTGATTGGAGAAATGGCACCATTGCGAATAAGCGACGTGGAAACTGAGGAGCATTACGTGCCATTGATGTGAGAGGACAACGTTGGCTACGACGATGCGTGAGGGATGATCGACACACTACAGTGGAGCAACTCACTGGCCGAATGAACCAGGGGCTACCGGAAGTGTGTCTAAAACCGCATTTCAGCGAACCATGCTGCGTATGGTTCTCCGATGCAGAGGATTAGTCACTGCACCTATGCTAAAGGAGGTGCATCGGCAGAAAAGGCTTACATTTGTACGGCAGTATTGGTATTGGACCTCCGCTGATAGGCGAAGGATTGCCTTGTCCGACGAGTCACGTTTCCTGCTTCATGGAACGGATGGACGTTGGCGTATAAGACAAGAAACATCGGAGAACAAACACTATTCACCCATTGCTGGAAGAACACAATCTGGTGAGGGCAGCATTATGGTCTCAAGAATGTTTTCGTAGCATTCCCTGCGTCAACCCATACCTGTGGAAGGCATTATGGACCGAATGCGTTATGAATTCATCCTTGCAGACCACGTACACCCATACATGCTGATTGTCTTCCCTGGAGCGGATGGGATCTTCCAGAATGACAATGCGACGTGTCATGCAGCTAGAAATGTCCGAGAGTGGTTGTAAGAGCACGATGAAGACTTCAAAGCACTTCCCAAGCCTCCTTATTCCCTAGACTTAAACCCGATTGAACATCTGTGGGACCACTTCGATCGTGTTGTTTTCTCTATGAATCCTCCAGCAGCTGTGCAGCCATACATACTAATTATCTTCCCTGGGACGGATGGGATCTTCCAGCAAGACAATGCGACGTGTCACACAGCTAGAAATGTCCGAGAGTGTTTGGAAAAGCACGATAAAGACTTCAAAGTACTTCCCAGGCCTCCATATTCCCCAGACTTAAACCCAATCGAGCATCTGTGGGACCACCTCGATCGTGTTGTTCGTTCTATGGATCCTCCACCACACTCCCTCCAGCAGCTGTACACCCATACATACTGATTGTATTCCCTAGGGCGGTTGGAATCTTCCAGCAAGACAATGCGACGTGTCACACAGCTAGAAATGTCCGAGAGTTTTTGGAAAAGCACGATAAAGACTTCAAAGCACTTCCCTGGCCTCCTTATTCCCCAGACTTAAACCCAATTGAGCATCTGTTGGACCACCTCGATCGTGTTGTTCGCTCTATGGATCCTCCACCACACTCCCTCCAACAACTGTCAGATCCACTGCAGTCAGCATGGCTCCACATACCTGTGAGCACCTTCAAGTATTTTATTGAGTCATTCCCATCGCGTCTAGCTGCTGTCCGCGCTGCACACGGCGGTTGCTCTGGATATTTGCTGGTGGTCACAATAATGTGACCGATCGTGTATATAAAGCAAAGTGTGAAAATGGGAAAATGTGAGAGTTTCCGTCCGCGAATCGTTCGATTACTTACAAATGAGATCTGTAAATTGCCATTCTGATAGGTCCTAAAGTCCGTATACGTAAAAACGTCCGAAAACCAAACAAAAAAAATTAAAATGTGACTTTGGAACATTGCATGCATGATTTTTTCGCTAATTGTTCGTTCACTTCTAAACGACCTAGAAATCTGGAAATCGGTATGTTGATAGGTCTTAGAGTTTGGATACCTAGAAAAGCCCGAAAACCAAAAAAAAAAATCGAGATGTTGGCTTTGGAACGTTTTCTCCTAGAACTTTTCGCGGATTGTTTGTGCACTTCTAAATAACCTAAGAATCTGAAAGTCGGCATGCTGATGGTCCTTACGGTCTCTACACCTAGAAAAGTATGACCCCCCAAATCAAAATGGCGGCTTTGGAATATTGCATGCTTCAGTTTTTTTAATACTTCTACATCTAAAAAAGTCTGAAAACCAAAAACTTGAAAAAGGAAGGCTTAGATTTAATGTTCCAAATGCTGGTACGTTTAAAGATAATCATGCCAGAAACGTTGAAATGCTGCAAAAATTAATTCCATGAAATTTTGATTTAAAATTAAGGGGCGCCAAATTTAAATCAAAATGAATTCGATTGTTATTCAGCCATTTATCATAAGATAATTTTAAAGTACTATTTCAAATTTTTTCATTAGGTAACATCAACAGTTGACTTTGCTTGAAATCGGACAATGGGAAGAGTTTGTCTCGGACCTAGATGGAAACGGGTCACTGGGTCAACGGGTAACCGGGTAGACAATTTTTGCTAATCAAACGGGTCGGGTCAAGGTGTTCCTTAACCGATTTCTACCCAATTTTGTTTCCGTTTCATTTTTGAAAAGAAAAAGATATTTCAAAGAACCCTTCAGAGGTCTTTGAAATTATGCTTCAGAGCTGTAGGTATGATCCAGGAACCTGCTGAGAAGGGTAAAGAACTGGGATTAAAAATGAACTTTCAGAAGACAAAATTAAAGTACAATGCTTTTATAAGGAATGAAGATTTATTAATTGATGGTGAAAAGCTGGAGGTAAACAATTTCTACATTTTCCTCAGGCAGCAGATATCAAGCAAGAATCATATTAATGAAGAAATTAATTGGCGTTTTTGGAAGGAACAGTAAATTTTTTAAGAACAGTGCCACTATGTTTTTAAAGAAAAGTGTTCAATCAATGCATCTTTTCAATGCTTATGTATGGAGCAGATACGTGGACCCTAACTAAACGAGTTAGTAAAATCATGCAATGCATTGATTATGATACGCTTTCCCACATACCGGAAGTCATTATTCAAGTTATTACTCAAGTTATGAGGATAATGGCTGTAGAACAAATCTCGCTCCTGTGTCTTGACCTTTGACCCTATTTAGATGATATTCAACAGAGCCGGTAAAGTATATTTCCGGAACCACATGATAAAGTTTTGTTTCAATCGAAGCATTTTTATGTAAGTTATAACGCATAAGGGTGATGGAATGGATCCCGATCTTATGTCCTGACCTTTGGCCCCACTTAAGCCATTTTCAATAGGGTTCGTCCCCTGGTGGTCCCCTAAGACATACTAAAGTTTCATTAAAATCAAACTATATTTATACACGTTATGACGCATAATGGCAATAGAATGAATTTCGCCTTTATGTCGTGACCTTTGATCCCATTGCATCCATTTTCAATAGAATTAGTCCCCCGGTGGACCCCTACCACATATATTTTCATCGCAAGTTATGAGGCATGAGGGCAATGGAATGGATCCCGCTCCTATGTCGTGAACTTTGACCCCATTTCGTCCATTTTGAATAGGATGCGTCCCCTGGTGGTCCCCTACCACATACTAAAATTTCTTCGAAATTGAAGTATTTTTACGCGAGTTATCGTGCGGACAAGCGGACAAAGGTGGAGCATATACGCTTCTTCAACTTACGGTTGGAAAGCGTAAATAAGACATACAAAGACTGCAGACAACTAAAAGAGATATAAAGAGATGCATGCTTAGTGTAACCAAGAAAGATAAAAAGAAGAACTCGTGGATACGGAAAATGTCAAGAGTAAAAGACATCATTATGAGAGTAAAATCCCTGAAATGACAATGTGCTCGACATGTGGCCAGGAGAGCGGACCACCAGTGAAAAACAGAAATTTTAGATGGATTCCAAGGGGCAGGAAAAGACCCAAAAGAAGACCACGTGGGAGATAAGAGGATAAAATTCGAAAGAATGCGGGATTGACATGACGGAAACTGGCCTAAGACAGACCGTTCTGGAAGAAACTTGGCGAAACCTTCATCCAACACTAGATTGATAATGATTGAAAATTGTGTTGATATATTCGAACTTATAGTTCAAACCAGATTTTTCCGGGTTATGTCCGGGTCGGTTCGGGTCCAATTATGTGACGGCTGGGTCCGGGTCCAACATGTTTTACCCTTTTCTTACTGTGGCTCAGGCCAGACCATTTTTCAGCTTAAATCAAGTAACTCAGAAAAATTGTATTTGATAAATACTAAATTTGTTATTTAAACGTTTGTCAAACATTATGGGGAATGCTCAGAATCAACATTAGTTGAAAGTGGCCAACTGGACAGTTGGGTCGGTTTGTCTCGTTCATATTATTAAAATTGGAATTTAAATCGTGCGTGTTCACGTGCATAATAAAGCGAAGAAGAGGTCGCCACATCTTATTTCTTTTCGTTGCTGATTCGCTTATCAAGTCTATATAAATATGTGGAGCATCGTCGTCTAGACTCTGGCTGCAATAACTTCCACTCAAACAGTCAGAAGTATTTCTTTTCCGAAGAAGGGTATTTTTCAAGAAATTGTGATAACATTATAACGGAAAACAAATACACCAACACTAATAATATATGCACTGAATAAGCAGTGGTCTTAAATATCTGTTTATCGGGCGTAAAATAAACTCATGAACTTTGCTTTCATCAGGGAACCTTTTTACTAGACTATGCGTGGGATCAGGATTCAAATAGAAACGATCCAACAAATAGCCTAGAAAATTTTTTAAGCTCAACAGATATTTATCCCATTAACCGGCAGGAACGTTTTAACACGGGTTAGCAAAACTGGCTGCAATCAGCTCGAACGAATATATTTGACATTCAAAAGTGTGTCGAACGCGTCTGGAATGAGTGAACTTGCTCGTCAGAGAGTGATGCTCCTCAGCTTCTCAAAGTGGTCATTTAGGCGGAATGATTGACACTGAACAATCACCCATAAATGACCACTTTGTTTTTCAAAGTGGTCATTTAGGAGGATAATTGACACTAATTCTTTCTAACCGATTATCTGCTAAAAAGGCTATGACAATATTGACTAACCTAAGAAAAAAATAGAGAAGATGTTTGAGGCACTTGTTTCTAACCAGTAGCACGTTGTCCTTGTCAGGGTAACCAGTCCTTCCCCATCATCTCTAGTGTCATGGAACAGAGACCATAGGACTATAGAAGCGAGATTTTATCTATAGCGTCAAGTTTATACTGCTGACGTGAGAGGGGTAAAGGTACTGCTTTTTCGTAGCTTTCGTATAATCCAGTCGCTATGTGAACAATTTGTATTTGGGAAGCTTAGAAACGTTTGGGCACCACTTTCCAGCAAAAACACCAGTGTTGGGAAACTGCCGGCTGAAATCTGCCGGTCACGTCCCGGTAGAGGTACGTTGGTGGCAGCCATTGATGTCTATGTCGTTGGTGGCAGCCATTGATGTCCTTGATCGCCGTGAATTGCGGGCCTACAAGCAAGTGCCACTAGTGACCCGTAGCTGGCAATCGAAGCAACCCCAACACGAGGTAGAAACAACGTGTATGCGCATGCGCAGAAGCAACACGTGCTGTGTCTCTCATGGTACCAGTTAGTTGAAGACGACGCTATCGCCATCGTGTTATTTTAGTGGATGTTAAGGGAAAGAAGTCATATGTAGAGGCGAATTAATTTCCTAATGAAATGCCACGTCGACGAAGATTACCGTCGGAAGAAAAATATATACATATAAAAAATTATTACTTAACTGTAAGATACAGTCAATTACTCTCATGTATTTACGGAAACTCATTTCTTAGCAAAATTCCTGCAGACACACAAAGAATGGAGAATACAAACAGCCGTGAAATACACCCACTCGAATCCCATGAATAACAAGAAATGATTTCTGTGTAATCTTTCGTTATAACATATAATAAACCGCTTGAAACAAAAGTCCCGGAAAAACCCCAAAAAATAGTTATGTTGGAAATAAATAAGAATTATACACGTACCAAATTTATCAATTATTTGAAAAAAAAGCAATGCTATGTGGATATAATGTACTCATCCATGAGTTGAATACACAAGACTGGAGTGGAGGTATTCGCTTCTAAAAATAACGAGAAGTAAAATAAAATATCGTTCCTCTTTAAAACAAATGTAGCTTCGGACCGCGGAAAGGAAAAATACAACGTTAAAGATGTAACAGAATGTGACATAATCGCCTTGAAGACCACAAGGACAGCACAAAACTTCGGAAAGCGCCTTTAATTTGGTACACTCGTCGAAAATGAGTGAAGTTGCCTTAAGGTAAATAAAAACAATCGTCACGTTGAAGAAATAAATTTATGAATTATATGAAACGGACATTTATGAAAAATACCTCGCAATATTGTAAAATTAAAAGAGAACCACTCGTTTCACATCCCTCAGGAAAGAGGCTCAGCTTCAAGCAAAGGCTTGTGCGTGGCAAATCAGTCCAGTTGCTAGAGAGTCCGCTTCCCGCGCACGGATCATGGTTCGTTTTCAGCCAGATCCAAACGGGCGTTTTTCAGGACCAGTTAAGAAAAAAATTTCCCCACGCAGTGACGTAAAGCAGAACTTTCGTAGGGTAAGAAAAAGGTAGCTGTGCCTTTGGGGAACTGCGGTAATTAGTTTGCCTTTTCAGTATGGCTACTACTGGGAAATTGGCGGACAAGATTCGGCGAAACATCGGTTACGTCCCGTGATTGCCCTAGCTGACCACATTCGTCTAGCCATCATTTACGGCACGCGCTTGCAAGGCCGCTTATGGCAACAACTGCCAGTGATGGTAACTGATGGCTCTGTTCTGGCATATGACAACTGATGGGGTGCCGACAGGTGGCCGCCGGAACATTTTATTGGCGGTTGGACAGCGGTAACATAGTGTTGGGCCACTGCCGGTACTATTGGCTTGACTGCTGGGCCAGTAACACTGTTTCTCCTGGGTTGATTCAGAACCATCGGCCACTAAAGGGCTGACAACCACCGGCATAGGGTAAATTAGTTAATGCGCTGTGTGGGAGGCGGGCGTTTCTGACGATTGTGTTCGAATCTGGTCCTGCTGGCCATCTAGTCTATGGTTTTTTCGAGGATTTCCGCAGGCTCCCTGTGGTTGGGGACACGAATGTGTAGATGGTACCCTGTGAAGTTGGCGCAGGACACACTTTGCCCCTTATCTGTTATCTGTATGTAGCAGAGGAATGGCAAGCCGGTTACATTAATTTGCTAGTAACCCTCAAGGGCCTATAATCGGCTTTGCGAGACTCAAAACGCCGTGGGCGGACGAGATGGATGGATGGATATTTAGTAACATCATTTATTCAGTGCTTCCGCCAACTTATCTTGCTGTAGGGCCAGACATTTCAATTCCTAGATAATACCTTTGATTCCGCTGTATAGCGAGCTATCGCCTCGACTTTACTATAGGATCTGGCTATCATAGCAGCTGAAGGCGTCCTTGTGTAGAAGAATAATTACCTCGGCAAAACTCAGTCCAGTACACGGAAATAAAGAACAGCAAGGTACATTGCCTACGAGTCATTACAATTGGTCAAAACCTGGTCCAAATAAAAAAAAGTATGCAAAAACAAATTTTTCTTGCCGGAGGAAGCCCCAAATAATAATTGTTCGCGGGGAGGGCCGCTTTCCTGCAACTCCACTACTTTTTCCGTAATTATATTTCCATTTGATGCATCTACCATCGTCGTGGTTTCAGTTACCGAAAAAAAAAAAGATATATTTTAACTGAAAAAGGAAATGAGTCGCTATTAATTATTGCTGATAAGAATGACTGCATTTTACTGTATTGCTTCCCGCTTCTCGACTGTTATTCGATCGGTTTCCCCAGCATCTGAGCTTGAGATGCATTTCAACATAAATGGAAACAAACAACGGAAAGCGAAAGCTTCTGAATAACAAGGGAAAACCAATGAAGAAAACAAGATTCAATCAAGACACTGCAGCGCATCCGAGGAATGGATTATATAATGATCCTCAACGTACACTTTATAAATTAATAAGGAAAATTTAATTAGGAAGGTGTAGTTTTACATAGTTAGATAACAGCTTAACACAGGACGTAGGCAACACGCGCTGGCCCTATGTTTCATTTCTCATGAATGTTAAATGATCTAAATCCTCGTGTATGTGTGTGTGTGTGTGTATTTGATTGTGACAAATGAAGAGGAGTTTCTCCTACGTTGAAGGATAGAGATACAGTTCGGAAAACGAAGTAAAAGGCGGAGTGGGATTATCACCCTTTGAGTTAGGATGCGAAAATATTACGTGAAGCGAGAAGCAGATTAGGAAATTAGGTCAGCGTCTGTGAATTTTTCAATTACGTGGATGGTGAGTGAAGGAAAGATTTTAAAATACCCTAATGACAGAAATTACAGTGTCGTAACGAACAGGTAACACATAATTTAATGAAATTAGAGGACTCCAGACCTCTGTGCTATCATCCAAATGAAGTTTCGTGGAAAGCGGAAAAGGCAAAATCCACCTGATGTGCAGTAAAGGATTTCCATTTATTTTTTATTTCCATGCTAAAAGTCAAGCTCGAATCCATTTCTTTCTGTCGTACGAGTGCCATAAAGCGAAGAAAGGGAAAAGAAATGGAGCATGATCTCTTTTCCTTTCTTCATTTCATTTTGTCTTTTCTTTTAATGTCTGAGTGTAACAATAAAGAACGACCTAAAGATTTAGAGAGACTCTTAGGTTTATTTTGTTTCAAGGAAATATTATTCCTTAGTGCTCCAGTTTTCCTTTAACATTTATGACGTACACTATAATTTAACTTTTCATTTTTACGCTTTTTAACCGTAAGTTGAAGAAGCATATGCGCTCCAGCTTTGTCTGTCTGTCTGTCCGCACGATAACTCGCGTAAAAGTGTTTCGATTCAGATGAAATTTTAATATGTGGTAGGGGACAACCTGGGCACGAATTCTACTGAAAATGAGCGAAATGGGGTCAAAGGTCAGGACATAGGAGCTGGATCCATTCCATCGCCCGCTCGAAGGAAGAATAATCTTAGCAGCAGTTCTTGTTAAACTGGGGGCTATGGATTAATACGAGTTGTTCACACCCTCTCTTCTTTATATCTTTTAATCAAAAATCTTCTCATCTCAATTAGAATTTCAGGAGCATTTTTTTCTAGACTTAATTGCATCCGACAAAAAGACATAAAAGCCTTAATCGCATATTCATCCGTTACACACATAGGACTGGTTCTAGCCGCGATTATATTATTTAAATCCTCCGGCTTTTACGCTGCCATGGCAGCGATCTTATAATATTTGCTCATGGACTTACATCATCTGCCCTATTCTTTAAGAATGCATTCTTATAATATTTGTCCATGGACTTACATTATCTGCCCTATTCTTTTTAGTAACCATTCTCTATTACCAAACGCATTCTCGTAACATCTTAACTTGCAAAGGGGTTTTATCTACCCTTACTAATTTAACTTTCTGATGATTTATTTTTACCGCTGCTAACATCTCCGCCACCCCCTCAATCAATATAATTAGAGAAACAGTTATTTTTTCAAGAGTGTGTCAACTTGACACTACTATAGCAATCCCCATCATAACTTACGTAAGAATGCTTCGATTGCAACAAAACTTCATCATGTTGTTCCGGAGGTATACTGAACCAATTCCGTTTAATATAATCGAAATGGTATCAAAGATCAAGGCACAGGAGCGAAATTTATTACACAGCCATTATCCTCATAACTTCAGTAATAACTTGAGTAAAAATGCTTCTACTGCGACAAAACTTAAGTATCTTGTTCCGGAGGTGTACTGAACGAATCAATAGTCAGGGTAGGGAGGAGGGTTTGTCTGCGCGCGATTTCTAGTATGTTGGAAAGCGTATCATAACCAATGCATTGCATGACTTTACTAACTTGTTAGTTTTTTTCTCTATGCAAATCTCAGTTCATTCTCGTTAGTGTTTTTCGAACTTAACGTTATATATTCTCTCTCGCAAAAGTATAGTTGGCAACGCCTTGAGATCGGAACGTATAATGTGCGTATGTGTCCGATGAGAACAGAACGTTATATAATATTTCAGCAGCAGCGGAAGTATGGAGATGGTAGTATTAATAATACAAACACCCAGATCCGTCTGTCTCTCTGGAACGCGCCGCGGGTGGCCAGGTGGGCAACGTTCGTGACTGCCACGGAAACGACCTCAGGTTCGATTCCAGGCAGGTACGAACGCTCGATCCATTAAATATCCGCCGTGCGTTGGATGGGCACGCTAAGCCGTCGGACCCCAGGTACTGGCCCCCGGTAATTAATAAGGGCTTCTTCCTCCCCCTTTCTACTTAGCTTCCGTGTCACTTTCTTGTCGGGCACTCTAGCCCAAATCTCCTAGCTTCCTATTTTTACGGGTTGTTTAAGACCTGTGGTCAGACACTCCCTTCCTAAAATCCTCTACATATGATTATGATTATTCATCTCTCTGGAACGCTCGACGTCACAGCATCGTCTTCATTGTTGCGTCATCACTTGTTGATAAATTCGTGTGTGCTCGCGCGATTTCAAAATGATTGCTTGCTATATAATAGCACGCGATCACTTTTAGATAACAAGGTGATCGCGTGATAATTTAAAAACATTGAATTACTAATGACTCGAGTTCTGTTTATCTGATATACAAAATTCGAATTAAAATCTTAATATCACGGCAGGTTGCGTTTGTATATTAATTTCATTTAGCACAATGCGAATATTAATTTCTACGCTTTAATTATTTTATAGAAAAAGCTTCGGTATGAATTTTCAAACTAACCGTTCGAATAGGAAGTCTAAAACAAGCCGTGAAGGCAACAAGTGTGCCGGATAAAAAGTAATTTAACGCGAGAAATCAAAGTAAAAGCTATTAAAGTAAGTTTACACGAAAACAACTTTCCGAATTTAGTGCTGATTATACTACACATTTTGCAAAATATCGATCTATCTAAACGCTCTAACCTATATTGTTAAAGAACAAATATTTTACACAGAACGTTATTTATGGCGAGGTCTTTTAAAAAACGGAAACAAATAGCATATCATTTTTAGTTCCAACATGAATGAGTTCTTACTTCATAAGTTTTTACTATATTTCCTTACAGAAATCCGGTGTCTTTTATTTTCTTTGCTTTCAATCTGGTTCAATTAAAAATTGCACTCCGGCATAGGACGGGCAACATGCCCTACATATTAATATTCATTTAAAGCTTGTAAACAACCTTCCAAGGACGAGCTATAAGCTAGTGGTGATATAATAGTTGAGTTACTTGAAGCTGTGATTTCTTGACGTCGGCGCATTATATATTTAGTGCAGGTGTTTTGTTTTTCGTCAAACATTCTCTCACAAATAAATTGGATTACTTCACTAATACTGTTGAAGACTGAGTTGTGCAAAAGGATATTTGGCTGAATAAAGATTAATCGTAAGTAACATTTTCTTGACTTTTTTTTTTTTTTGAATAATTCCTGTTTCACTATAGGTGAAGCTTTTAAGAACTGATTTATGTAGTATTCAGTCAGCAATACATGCGCAAACATTACTCATCTTCTGTCTTGCATATGTGTGTGTGTGTATGACCAATAGTGAGTTACCAATTTATTTAGGCTATTAGACCAATTCACGGAAATTTGTTTTTACGTAATCCGTTGTTGTGACGGTTTTATTTGTTCGTGCCGCTGAGGGATTTAGCGGAGCAAATCTGAGATCTGTAAGCAGTGGTCCGCCCCTAATTTAAGAACACCGGCTCCAAGGAAGGTTCAAAACCAGCGTCGCCACCCAATTGTTTTATATGTTGCATCGTCGCTCCATTATGTAATACCCTATTTTGTATGCACGGTACTTGGGGGGGGGGGGGGCATAACTCACCACGCTGGACAACCGGGTTGCTGAGTGTGGGATAGCATTTCTCCTAATCCCGATGGTATAGTTATACCGCTACCCATCGGTCGTTCATTATTTATAACGTCTATGAAAATCCAAGTGAAAAGGTTCTGATATTTGAGGATACAGCACAAATAAGAATTGGAAAGGGAGTGAGACAAGGTAACACCATATCTCCCAAGCTCTTTAATGACACATTGCAAAATGTCTTTCAATCACTGAACTGGGAAAACAAAGGGATAAATGTTAATGGAGATTACTTAACACACCTTCGTTTTGCTGATGTACGTTTTGCTACCCATTCAGAGCTGCAGAGTACGATCCGAGAACTTGCTGACAAGAGTAAAGAAGTGGGATTAAAAATGAACTTTCAGGAGACAAAAGCGATGCACAATGATTTTACAAGAAACGAAGATTTATCGATTGATGGAGAAAAGCTTGAGACAACCAATACCTGCATTTATCTTGGACACCAGATATCAAGTGAGGGTCACATTGATGAAGAAATTAATCGGCGTACAAAACTTGGATGGAGGGCCTTTGGAAGAAACAGTACAATTTTTAAGAGAAGTATCATTATGTCTTAAAAGAAAAGTGTTTAATCAATGCATCCTTCTAGTGCTTACGTATGGTGCAGCGACGTGGACCTTAACTAAAAGAGACATACAAAGGCTGAAGACAACTCAAAGAGCCATGGAGAGGTGCATGCTTGGTGTAGCCAGGAAAGATAAGAAGAGGAACTTGTGCATAAGGAAAATGACAGGACTCGACGACATCCTGACCAGCGTGAAATCATTGAAATGGCAATGGGCTGGGCATGTTGTCAGAAGAACGGACCACCGATAGACAACCGAAATTTTAGACTGGATTTCGAGACACAGGAAAAGACCCAAAAGACGACTCCATGGGGAAATGGATGGATGGAATTCGAAAGTATGCTGGAGTGGCATGAAAGAGGCAGGCTCAAGACAGACAATTGTGGAAGAAACTTGGGGAGACCTTCATACAGCAGTGGATTGATAATGGTTGATTATGATGATGATGCACTGTACAAAACAGGATATAAACTGTTTTGACCACACCACCCATTCCTCATCCGTGACAGGAACCCTGGTTGTTCTCAGACGAGAGACAACAAGCTGGAGCTTTAGACCACTGGGACAGCTTTCTTTTATCTTTTTAATTTTTCGAGGTTTAACGACCTTTCTGAACAACGCTAAGTGCTATAACCAGACATCCGCCCCACATTTGAAGCAACTAGTAGTTGGAAATTGAGAGATCCGGTGCCATAAAAAAACCACATTACGAATTCTTCATCACGGACTCGAACACCGGCCCATCTCACACGACCAACCAGAAAACAGCGCCTCTGACCACTCGGCTACCGGATCGGCCTGTTATCACGTCGTTACATCTATAGTGTAAAATCAAGAGTACGCGAACACTCGCAGTGTCAGTTAGGAACACACTGAAGTACCAATTCATTAGAAACACCTACAGGGATTGGACATAATAATGTGAACACCAAGGAAAAAAAAGGTTTTACGTGTCAGTTAGGTGTGGCATTCAAAACCTGCTGAATCCTCCTCGGAATGTAGTGTGTGACGTGCCTGCACCGCAGGACGCACATGAGATAAAGGCAGATAACAGCGAGAGCATACGTCCGCCTAGCTCAGTTCGGAGAGCGACTTATTCTGGAATGAGGGGACACGGGTTCGATGCCCGGCGTGGACAAAAATGACGGAGAAATTTACTTCGTTATAATTCATATAAATCCTGGATTGTGGATAGTGGGATGGTATACCATTCTTCATATAGTAAGTGCTTCAGGTCCTTGAAAGATGTAGGAGGAGGATAACGGGATCTTTCTCTGTTTTCCAACACAGACCACAGTAGCTCGATTATGTTTAAGTTTGGTCATTGGGGAGGTCAAAGAAGGTGGCGAAGTTCGTCCTCATATTCCTCAAACAATGGCTCGACATTACGAGCTCTGTGAAATGGGGCGTTATCGTCTTGATAGAGGGTATCCTTTGTAGGAAATAATGCATGAGCCATTGGATGGACTTGGTCGGCCAAAATGATTTCATACGCACTTCCAGTCATCCGTCCTTTTGAAGGCTATCAGGGGACCTGCTGAAAATCACG
The DNA here is from genome assembly GCA_039090855.1 of Macrothele yani. Classification (NCBI taxonomy): domain Eukaryota; kingdom Metazoa; phylum Arthropoda; class Arachnida; order Araneae; family Macrothelidae; genus Macrothele; species Macrothele yani. The sequence goes on from CM077030.1 coordinate 18,257,761, forward strand.
ATATGACGACCCAATGCATGAAAGAGCCACTGCCGTGCTGTACTGTTGGGAGAAGACAGTCTGGATTGTATGCTTCTGACGGTGTTCTCCAAACGGAAACACGTCTTGCTGTGGGGAATGGTGTGAATGTGGATTCATCCCACCACATTACACTCTTCTATGCATCGGCAGCCCACTTTGTATGCTCCTGAAACCACTGCCATCACCGTTGTGCATTCACCCGGATCGCCAGAGCTTTGTAATAACAGTAGTGTCATGAATATCCTGCCTATGCAGTTAGTTCCCTGCGCAGTATTGTCGTTGATAGTGGGGTAGAGAGAGGCACATTGAGCTCCGCACTAATTTTTGGCGCAGTGGTCTTCTTATTACGTTTGGCAATCCTCTTTAATGCTCTCCTGTCTCTATCAGTCAGGCTCGTTTTCCGACCGCTCTTGTGTTTCGCTGACAACGTTTTGCCAGGAACATGATATACTGTCATGACTCTAGACATAGTAGCTCTCGATACCCCTCTACCCTGGCGATTGTTTCACGATGGCACCAACAATTACCTTTTTTCGAAGCTCGTTAGGTCGCTCTCTTTGTGACCATCCTGAAAAACATTTTGTAGCAAGCCACTTTAAACGCACTTATACATGACCTTGAAGTTCTAAACAAAGTTATGACAGTCAAAAATGTGATCGTTCCTCAGGTATATTAAGCCGAGCGGATCCGATGGCGCCGATCAACTGCCGAATATTCACTGGATCACGGTTACGAATGACTCTCTCAATTTTATCCCGCAGGTATTCAATTGGGTTTCGATCAGGGGACTACGGGAGCTATTTTATCACATTTAAAGGCACTTATAGTAACTTAATAGTACATAATGAATAGCAAAAACAGTAAAAGTTTATAGGTTTACGAAACGTGAACTTTTTTTGGTGTAAATCAGCTGTTGGGGTGATCCGAATTGTGTTGAGAGAATAAACTGTCCAAGGGAAATGCACACGAAAAGTTGAACTAGTTTGTTGTACGTACGGCTATTGTTTTTCTTTTTTCTTAATTTATTTTTCCATTCCTTGGGAAGATAGCAACAGCTCTTGAAAGCATATTTCAAAAATTCTGAGATATTGAAAGCAGAATATTGTAAGACAAAAATGGAACATACTATAAGTTTCGATATGAGTTTGAGTTGTGGAATGAAAAGAAATTTTGAAATTATGCTGGATATTTTTTTTTATTTCTTAGAATTATTTCTTGATATCTGATGAATAAAAACGTTTCTTGATTCTCAGCAGAAAAGAACATAAAGAAAAACCTTCACTTAATTTCACATAATCACAACACTGAGAATATTTTGAAGATAGTTTCACAGGCCCTGCACTTAAGTTTTGTCAGGTCTTTCCCCCTCTAGTTCAGAGTCAATGTGTGTAAGTTGATTGTGGAACTGTTTCTTCCATTCATTAGTTTTAGTTACAACAGGAATTTAAAATTTCCTACGGAGTCAGACTTTTTTTGATAGCTACAACAATCAGTTTACACTGGCAGAAAGTGAATAAATAACACCCAGAAGGAATGCCGGTAGGAGCGTTATATTATATGTTAATTCTTAAGGACAACAGAAACTGTGATCCAAGTTGGAATGTTATTGGATGAAATAATGACGTCACTGTGGACGACAACATGCAAATGTACGCAGCGCGTATTTAGTTGATTGGTTTTAATGTTCTTGACAATGAGTTCATGCTCTTATATAGCCAGGATCCTTAAAAACTTATTATTCAGCATAACTGGAAAATATTTACTAAAAACTATATGGGAATAAAACATTTGTTTTTAACGTTGAGAAGAAAAATTCCTAATGGCGTAGTAAACAAAGAATCCAGAGCTCTTTTGTATGCCTACGATGTTATGATTATTCAGTTGTGTCGATGCTCGAATTTTTCAAATTTCTGAATCAATACTGTCTTTGCGTTGATTTCCGCAGAAAAGTCTTTTACCTTGTAATTATGTTCTCATCAATATTTAAAACTTTAGAAGTGGAGTCATCTGAAGGATAACTCGCAGTGATTTGACTCTTACACGTTAGAGGATGAAAATAAGGGAGGGGAGGAGGATAAAGAATAAATTAAAGATAAAAAGACTCCAAAGACTCCAAATTGAGCTTAAAGACTGATGTTTGCTCTTACATAAAAATGAAGTTTAAAGTTGGAAACACCGCGTAAAATTTAAATATCTTCTCCAGGTGAAAGATTTCCTTGGAGGCGTCCATAGTCTGACTCTTATTTGAATTAGCATTTTTTATTCCCATTCCAAGCTCCCTATTTATTCCGCAGGGCAAAGTGTTTATGCAAATACGTGATTTATACGAAGTCAGATTAGTCTATTTCTGTGAACAAGAAGTCCTTCAAAATACATGCAGATTTTTTTATTCTCCTGAAGAACACTCATCCTCATTATCCTAAAACGAAGAAAAAAGGAAAAAGAAAAATATTCAGACGGTAAAAACATTTCAAACATTTCAAAAAAGGAGATGTTCGCTATAAAATTCAATGTTCCACGCAAATGATTTTTTATAGCTGATTGCTGCAGAAATCTGGAACTCTCAAAAAGCATTTAAACGTCATTTATGTTGAATGACGCACATGCAAAAAATGGACTTTAATTTTCTGAAAGATAGAGATGGGTTTCAGGTTGAAATTAGGAACACGAGCCAAGATATAAATTGTATTTCTCATATCTTGAATATTTCGAAGGCTTTATTTACATATATTTTATTTATTTTGTTTATATAAACCACAATTCTATATGCAGTCTCTTTTCTTTTGAAACGTTTTGTTTTGACGTTTATTAATGCGATCGGAGCATGAACGCAAAAGAACAGATGAAAGCATGTGTATTTCTCTATATAAGTGAATAACTAATAGTTTCTCCCAAAGTTCTTATTTTCATGTGAAAATGTCACTAAGTTGTAAAAATTCGGTATTTCATGGAATATTCTTGAAGAGTTAAAACAATTGCTATTTAACCAATATAAGCCTATTCGTTCTTTTTTTTTTTAATTGGAGGTTTAACGACCACCGTGAGCAACTCAATTAGCTATAAGCAGTTGCCGGTCCCTAATTTAGTGTCACTGGTTCAGGGAAGGGAGAAAGTCAGTGCATAACACCGACAATTATATGGACTAATATAATTGTCCGGCGAGTAGAGGAACTTTATTCCAAGCGATGGCAACATCAGAGTGGGTGGGAAGGATGATAACAACACCCAGTCGATGGATGTGCTTCCACCTAGCGGTGAACAATGGAAATTCATAAATTTTTATTCCGACCGATGGAAAGATATTTTTATTCCGAGCAATGGCAACATCGGAGCACAAATGGATGGGTGATAGAAGAGGATGACAACACCGAAAAGATACTTATGTGCTGCCCTTAGGGATGGACGATGGAACTTCATTAATTTTTATTCCGAGCGATGGCAACATCTGAGTGAATGCGTGGGAAGGGGGATGCATAGGTGTTGGATATATCGATGCTTATATGCTGCCCCTAGCGGTGAACGTGGAACCTTATTATGTTTCCCGAGTGATGGCAACATCTGAGAGGGTGGGTGGGAAGGGGGATGCATAGGTCTTAGATATGCCGATGCTTATGTGCTGCCCCTAGCGGTGAACGATGGAACTTTATTATTTTTATTCCGAGAGATGGCAACATCGTAGTGGATGCACAAAATGGGTGGGTGATACAGCGGGATGACATCAACCAAACGATGTTTATGTGCTGCCCCTAGCGGTGAACGATGAAACTGCATTACTTTTTATACCGACCGATGGCAACATATTTTAATTCCGAGCGATGGCAATATCTTAGTGGATGGATGGGAAGGGATATGCATAGGTGTTGGAAATGTCGATGCTTATGTGCTGTCCCTAGCAGTGAACGATGTAACTTTATTATTTTTATTCCGAGAGATGACAACATCGGAATGGATGCACAACTGGGTGGGTAATAGAAGGGGATGGCAACAACCAAACGATGCTTATGGAAGAAACTGTATAATTTTCAAGAGCATAGTGTCTCAAATATTTCAAAATCTTAGGAATGAGCTATTTCTTTTTATGCGACAAAAATCATGTTTCAATGACCAGTACCATTGGATAGCATGTATTGATAAAGAAGTCAATTTATTGTCACTTAATTTGCGGAAGTAATAGTTGTAATTGGTAACGTAAATTTATTGTTTGCTGTCACCTGACGGGAAACAATCTAGTATTTGTATCCCAAAGTACAGCCCTGGTTATGATAGGATGTGGTCTAGGAATTTGCCCCTGATTACCTCCAGTTCAATTTTTATATACAGTATGTGCTTTTATTTCTCTGAAGTCTTTACTCTTCTGCCTTATTTGTTTTATGTTGATCGAGAATGGTATTAATTTGCTTGATGTTTTCAGAAAACGCAACAAATGTTTCTTGATGTTGTAACACTATATCTTGGAAAAGGGATCCAAACTGTAATTTTTTTCACTTTGTTCCAAAGTTGAACACACACATCTCTCGGAGTTCAAAATTGGTCACTTGTTAATGACACTGACGACCGATTCAACATCAATGAATCATCAGGCTGTAGGTGAAGTTGCTGGAAACGGCAATTGATTTCTCGAGGAGAAGGGGAACAGTTCAAAAGCAACTCTTTGTTGAATACGGTGATTTTATTTCTTCCGTCGTGGATATAACAGTTGGCCATGAATTCCTTAAATATCTGAGCAGACATGGGGACACCATATTGGGAAGGGTATAGTTCCGAGTCTTTCGTGGTGTAACTTCGAATACGAACCCTAACAGTACCTGCGAAATCACTCATTTTTGCCACCTTATTTCCTTCCAATGAAACGTGGTGTTCGGGTAGGTTTTCCAGAGATATACCATGAGCAGTGGATGCAGTTAAATTTGTAGGAAAAGAAGCAGCGTTGTTGCTCATTTCAGAAGCACTTCCATTCATTTTGAAGATCGTAAGAAGACAACGGCTACAGTAAAATCAACCGAGGGAAATGTGAACCAGAAGATGCGGTGATGGATCCGACGTCGGAGGAACGGCGCAGCGAAGTTGTCTTTTCAAATGACCAAGTCAACCGCTAGGGGCAGCACATAAGCATCGTTTGGTTTTTGTCATCCCCTTCTATCACCCACCCATTTGTGCATCCACTTTGATGTTGCCATCTCTCGAAATAAAAATAATAAAGTTCCATCGTTCACCGCTAAAGGGCAGCACATAAGCATCGACATATCCAACACCATAAATCCCCATTCCCACCTATCCACTCAGATGTCGTCAACTCTCGAAATAAAAAATAATAAAGTTCCATCGTTCACCGCTAAAGGGTAGCACATAAGCATCGACATATCCAACACCATGAATCCACATTCCCACCTATCCACTCAGATGTTGCCATCTCTCGGAATAAAAATATGTTGCCGTCGGTCGGAATAGAAATTAATAAAGTTCCATCGTTCACCGCTAGGGGAAGCACATCCATTAATTGGGTGTTTTCATCCCCCTTACCACTCACTGTGATTTTGCCATCGCACGGAAAAGAGTTCCCCTACTCGCCGGCCTGTAGTCAATATAAATGTCGGTGTTATGGTTGTGGCCGTTATGATTGTCTATGTTTTGAACTGTCGGTGTTATGGTTGTCTATGTTTTGGACTGTCTGTGTTATAATTTATAATTGGTTGGTTTTTCTTTTTTGATTATCGGTGTTTTGATTGACGGTGTTTCGAACCTGGCGGAGTTTTGAACTGTCGCTGTTTCGACCTGGCGGCGTTTTGAACTGTCGCTGTTTCGACCTGGCGGCGTTTTGAACTGTCGCTGTTTCGACCTGTCGGTGTTTCAATGTCGGTGTCTTAATTGTCGGTGTTTTAGTTGTCGGTGTTTCGACCTGTCGGTGTTTTGACATGTCGGTGCTTTAATTGGCGTTTTGACCGGCATCCGCTTTTGTACCTCTATGGAACTGTGCATGTGACGTATATGGGCAAATCCACTACTCAAAAAGAGTGTTCGGATACATTTCATACTGTAATATACGAGGGATGTTCAAAAAGTATGGCGACTGCTTAAATAACTGTTAAATGGAGCGGCGAAGCAGAATGCCGTTTGGTAGGCCTGACCTTAGAACCTACTGCACGTGCACCTGCAGAGAGAACGCTGTCGACGCAGCTCCTTTTCTGCTGTCTGAGCAGTTGTTTTGAGTTTAGTCTAATCGGCGTGTCGCATTAAAGATATCTGGCAAGCTTTCTTGCATCTTGGTGAGCTGCGGGTCTTCCACTGTGAGGATTGAGCCTTGGTTTCTAAATCATAGCCATAAACCCATGTTTCGCATCAGTAACAGTCTTTTTCATAAAGTTGTCATTTCTGGCCAATTCAAACAAGTCAATTGCTGGAGACATTCGAGTTTCCTTTTGCTCATCTGAGAATAATTTTGGAACGAATATTACAGGCACACGTATCATCCCCAAATCTACAGTGAACATTAGCTGTACTGATCCAAAACTAAAGCCTAAGTTGTTGGCAAGTTCTCCGATAATAATTCTGAGATTTTCCCTTACAGCTGAACAAACTTCGAGGATGTTTCTTCCTTCCTGCTTGTTGAGAGCCAACAATCGTCACTTTGGACACTTTCACTGCCATTTTTGAAACGTTTGTACCAGTAGTACACTCGTGAACGACTCATGCAGTGCTCACCATACACTCTCAGTAACTTGTCATATATTTCTTTGAAAGAATCCCCATGTTTCTGACAAAATGTGGCGCAAATGCGTTGCACAACTTTGTCAGACATCGCTAATGCGACATATCAATCAGATTAGACTCCATACAACTGGTCATAGCACAAAAGACACTGTGCCGACATTGTTCTCGTGGCAGGCGCATGTGCAGTAGGTTCCAATGCCACAACCTGCCGAACGGCATTCTCCTTCGCCTCTCCCTTTAACAGCTATATAGCAGTCTCCATACTTTTTGATCACCCCTCGTAGTGTATCATTTCAACATGCCTCACACTAACGCTTTGAAAGTGAGCATATTTTTCTTAGTAAAGGGGTGCTGGTTAAAACAATATTGTGCAGGCAATTTTTAATAACCGCTTTTGGCTTGAGAACTATATACCGCATATAAAAACTTATTCTGACACCTAGATCGAACTGAAACAGGAGCACCTCTTAGCTAAAATCAGTACATAGTCGGCCCGTCTTTACCTGTTATCACTCCATCGACTGCCTATGCACGGTTTCCACGAGATGCCCGTTTTTTATACCGGGAATTTTCTTTCTGCTGCAAAGCCTCTGCCAGAGCTGCAGCAGTGGAAGGTCTTAACGGCAAATATTGGATTCGGCATTTTAGCTGGTCTCACGGATGTTTTATAGGTCTTAGGTAGTGAATTCGGGCAGGCCAGTCCAAAACTTAAATGTTCTTTTTCCTTAAAGAAGGCCTGAACAGACTTTGCAGCATGGCGATGCGCTCGTGTTTGCTGAAACAGGCCGACATATAAGACCCGGACAGACTTTGCAGTATGTGGCGATGCTCACGTGTTTGCTGAAACAGGCAGGAAATGTGTACCAAAGCACAGCCACAGCGTTATTAGTGCAGAATGGATCAGAATGTCTTCTTCGCTAGCAGTTGTCGAGATGAATGCAGACCAACTAAAGAACTGAGTCCTACACAGCAGAAACAGACAGAAGAGAATTCTGAAATTCTTTTATTGTACATAATTTTCTGAACTGAAGAGGAATCAAATTTACAGACAGAACTGTAAACAAAATTTTCGGGAGGTGTTTGACAAGTGTTCTTACAGTCCCGTAATATACATGAGTCGTCTAAATGAAACATAGACTAGAGTAGATGGGTGGCGCTGCAATACTAGCCGAAGCAATGGTGGTGCTGCAGTAACCACTAAGAAGAATGCAGAGTGCGAAGCATTTAGTCGGTGCGGCGCGTTTGATGCAAGTAATATCAAAGGAACGTAAAGTACTTTTCTTAGGGATACCGTCAAGAGGGTACAGTGGGCTGTGATTCAATTTTGATAAAAGAGGGAAGAAAATGGACAGAAATGTTACCACCCATGCAAATTGTTTACGGGAGTGTGTGCCTCCCGCACAGTACGACCTTCAAATTGTGCAAAGAATTTCAGGGTTATAACGAAGTAAATTTCTCCGTAATTTTTGTCCACGCCGGGCATCGAACCCCGAGTCCTCTTATTCCGGAATACGTCGCTCTACCAACTGAGCTACGCAGACGTTATCTTCTCGCTGCTATCTGCCTTTATCTCGTGTGTTTCCTTGCGGGGCAGGCACGTCACATCTCCCACCCTCCCGAAAGAGGGCTGGGGGCATTGTCCACGGGTCAGCCAGAACCATGTATCGCTGTAAGGCAGTCATCCTATGAAGAACGTACATTGGAGAAATCCCAGTCAATTTTGGTGTGTGGAACGTAACATCACACACATTTAGTTTTCGAAGCGCTGAAGAAAGGATTCTCTTATTTTTCCTGTCTCGCGGTGTGGAAAGAACATCACACCATTGCGAGAACTTTAACTGCCAGGTCATTCTTGTAGTTCGGGTGCCAATATAACGAAGTAAATTTCTCCGTCATTTTTGTCCACGCCGGGCATCGAACCTGAGTCCCCTTATTCCGGAATAAATCGCTCTACCAACTGAGCTACGCAGACGTGTCTTCTCGCTGCTATCTGCCTTTATCTCATGTGCGTCCTGCGGAGCAGGCACGCCACAGGGTCGATGTGAAAACACTATTGTTCTGCCAAGACCTGGCAAAGCACAGACCGCCGCCCCGATGGCGCAGTGGTCTCAGCGATGGCTTCTGATCATTCGTCCGAAAGGGGCCCGGGTTCGAATCCCGGTGAGGCATGGATGTAGTGTTTGTTTTACGGCACTGGCTGTGTCCCTTCCTTGGAACCAGTGACCCTAAATTAGGGACGGGCGACTGTTTATAGCCCATTGAGTTGCTCACGGTGGTCGTTAAACCTCCAATCCAAAAAAAAAAAAAAAGCACAGACCGCCATCACACAGGACACAATAGCAGCAGTGGAAGAACTGGTGAAATTTAACCGAAGAATAACAGTTAACAGCTGCAATACGCTTCAGTAGGGACTCCACTGACACAACCCTCCACCACCAAGGACTAGGTATCCCAACGTTTGTGCGCAGTGGGTTCAAAAGCACCTCACAGAGAATCCATAAACTTATCGCGACCGATGGGACACCTGCGTAAATGATAGGGGGCCTATATCTAGCGATGTGTGTTATTTTCAGAACCTAGTGTGTTATGTATATATTTACCTATGTACACACATATTCATATGCTGCAATAAAGTTCACTTACATAACTCCAAAAGCTAGTCTATGTTTCATTTTTACGGCCTTTATATTTGTAATCATTTCGGAACAGAGTTCTTAGCAGCTGATCCGGATTTGTTGACGATATGTTGTTAGCCTACCTTTTGGCAAACAACAGGGCGTGAACACTTTAGTTCTGACTGCAAAGTGCAAGACAATGTGCATGCGTGATTGCGTCGTCATCCATTTTCAGTCCACTGCTGGATGAAGGCCTCTTCAAGTCTCTCCCACGACTCTATGTCTTGGGCAATTCTCCTCTATGCCTGTTGATAAGCTTTCGAATTCCATGCACTCATATTTTGCTTATTTTTCTGTCTATTGTTTTCCAGTCTTAGCATTTCAGTTCTTCAACAGTGTGGGCAGTTCTTCAAGAAATATGGCCCGCCTATTGCAAATTGAGAATCTTTATTTTAATCACGATGGCATCAACTTTTGTCTTTTTCTTGATGCATTAACTTCCTCATCATCTTTCTTGGTTTCTTTTTCCGTGTCTGTGTTTTGGGGTTTAGCAAACAAACTGAGCAACTCGATGGGCTATAAGCAGTCGCGAGTCCTTAAATTGGGGTCAATGTCTTTAGGGAAGGGAGAGAGATTGTGCAGCAAAAGAAATACACCACCCATGATTCATCCGGGACTCGAATCAACTGTCAGAAGCCATCACTTAGATCACTGCGCCAACCGGAGAGCTTCGTGGTTTTACCAAGCATGCTTCTCTTCATGCTTCTTTGAGTTGTGCGTGTGTGTGTGTGCTTATGTGCGTGTGCGTACGTGTGTGTGCGCGTGAGTGTGGGTTTTTTTTTTTTTTTTTTTTGGATTGGAGGTTTAACGACCACCGTGAGCAACTCAATGGGCTATAAGCAGTCGCCCGTCCCTAATTTAGGGTCACTGGTTCCAGGGAAGGGAGAGAGCCAGTGCCGTAAGACAAACACAACATCCATGCCTGACCGGGATTCGAACCCGGACCCCTTACGGGCGAATGATCAGAGGCCAGCGCCTTAGACCACTGCGCCACCGGGGCGGCTGAGTGTGGGTTTGAAGTTTTTTTTTTTTTTTTTTTTTTTTGATTGGAGGTTTAACGACCACCGTGAGCAACTCAATGGGCTATAAGCAGTCGCCCGTCCCTAATTTAGGGTCACTGGTTCCAGGGAAGGGAGAGAGCCAGTGCCATAAGACAAACACAACATCCATGCCTCACCGGGATTCGAACCCGGACCCCTTTCGGACGAATGATCAGAGGCCAACGCCTTAGACCACTGTGCCACCGGGGCGGCGGTTTAAAGTTTAACGACTATCAGGAGCAACTCGATGTGCTACGAGCCCTGTCCCTAATTTTAGTCACTTGTTCCAGGGAAGGTAGAGAGCCGGTGCAGTAAGACAAACACAATATCTAAGCCTCACTGGGCTTGGAAAAAGGACCAATCTTGGATGAATGATCAGAAGACAGCTCTTTGACTGCTGAGCCACCGCCGCGGCTTTGTTTGAGTTGTCCGCAGCATCTGTATATCTGATTAGAATGTAGTTAATGTTCATGTCTATGATGCATAGGTAAGAACTGGAAAAATTTAGTGATTAAATACTTTTATAATGAATAAGCTTTATTAGCTTTCCGCTAAGCTCATTATAATGGATAAACTCTTTCTACCAGCTAAGTATATTATCGTGAATATAGCTTGCACGAATATTATACTGAATTCAAATGGTTGTTGTTACTAGTTAATTAAGAACATGAATAAAGTCTCCTGCTAGTAGTGTAGTAATAGTATTGAACAAACTTATAACTGGTAGTAATGTTGTAGCAGTAATTAGAATGAATAAAGTCTTAACGCTGGTAGTTAATAGTAATAAACTAATGACATAAACCTAACAGCCAGACAGAGGTCTGACAAAAACTATGAATTGAGAAAGACGTACTTACGACAAAGCTCTTTTATTATGTAACTCTTGATCATCCAAAGCACACACACAACTCGTTTCACAATAATGAAGAATCAAACTAATCACATAGAACGAAGCTCTCAATACAACAACAACAACAAACTCTCTCCTTCACAACAACAACGCTCCCCTAGTATAACAACAAACGCTCTCCTTATAACAACAAAAGCTCTCCCTTCAATAACAAACGCTCTCCTTGGCTATCGTTGAACGCGCCTATATATACTGGCTACCACCACGTCATGACTTACACTCATTGCCAGATCTCATTCAGCGGGTGAAATAATATCACGTTCAGTAAGAAGATAATTTACATAGTAAAATAAAATAACCAGAGATAGTAAAATCAAAAGGAAAGTGAATATAGAGTATACGTTACACTTTCTCTTTAAAACAAAATGGTATATCTCTCTTGAACATTGTTATGTTTCTTCTAATTGCACTCCAGCCACGTTGTACACCTCATTTAATTTCTTCTTTGATGTGACTCAAGAGAGTAAGAGGCATTGAAGAAGATATTTCTGTGCATGCAAAATGTTTTTTCGTTTGAAATCAATGTGCTGGTGTCTAGATGGTGACCTTGCGCAAGAGGAAGTGATGGTAAGGTAGAATTTCCTCTCTCTTGCGATTGCTCATTTTCATTTGTAGCCCAAATTATGAATTAAAAACTTGTTTTTCCTCTGTTGCAGTTTTCTCTTGAACCACCGGTGTTATTTTAGTGTTACCCAAACACAAGGTTTGGAGTTAAATACTTCGTCTTTGCCTCGTGGACTTTACATTAAGCAACAAAAGCTTTGAAAGTTTAATTTACAATACGGCTGAGCTGTAAACTTTAATGGAAAACTATTCTATCTAATAATAATAATAATGACAATAATAAGAAAAGGGCATTGCAAACGGCTTTATTATGACAAAACTAGTTCTTGGTCCGGCTTGATGCATAATTGAACGCCATGTCTTAGTTTCTTCCCTTTTCGGAACAATACACTGCCACCACCTCCTTATACAAATGCCTCAGTTCTGCGTTTAATTTCTAAACAATCGGAAAAGGAAGAAATGTTGATTAACGTCCCACTTGTGTTTTCGCGCAGTCTCGCCGTAAACGACGTTGAAAAAGCTCATGTGTTAAATAACAGACACACGAAAGTAATTAATGGGAGTTTCCGTTTAGGGCTTCTCAAAAATAATAGCGATGCAGGGGAACAAGACATCGTGTTGTTAAGGAAGTAATGAAAATTAATGCAAAGAAGAAAAGCGCATGTAGGAATTTCTCTTCCAGAGTCATATTTGGAACACACTATTTGACTCAAAGGGAAGAAATCCAGCAATGCCTCAAGGGATCCCGAGCTGACGAAGACCAGATAAAAATAAGTCTGAAAGCTTCTAGTAAGAGCTGTCTAGTGTTATTAAAAGGCATATATTCTCAGGCTGTTGGGTAAATTATACAGTAAGTTCGTCGAGTTAGATATGAGATAATATATCTCTAGCTAGCTCGTTGAAGCAGTTGCCTTGGGAGTAGCCATTCCTGTGAAAATTCGTTTGACTCACGTCCTAGGCACCAGTTCATCAAAAAATAACAGGGATTTATCTTGTGTATAGAAAATGAGCGAGACGCTTATTCTTTCATTTCTTTCTAAATGGTCTTGTGGTTTTTCATTTTAGTTCAATTCCACGTTGAACAAATCAACTAATGCTCTGCATATACACTGGCGGAAAATGAAAAAGAACACCAAGAAGGAATTGGCGGACAATAATGAAATTTACATATGTTAATGGGGTCGAGTTTACGTAGGTGTGATGTTAATTTCGGGACCAACCGGTGAGCGCTTACGCCACAGCACGGCATAATATACAAATTATCGTCGGTGGTATTTAAGGATTACAGCGAAGTGAATGTAATCAGTCGTCGGCGTACGGACACGTGCGAAGATCCTGAAGAAGCTGCAATGCCTGGACATGGAAGACGTGTATGATTTCAGCAGTTTCCGGACTTTGAGCGAGGTCGTCTAGTCGGACTCCGCGAGACCGGGTGGTCGTATCGTCGTATTGCGGAGCGAATTGGACGGGAAGTATCGGTGGTGATACGATGGTAGCGTAGATGGTCCGAGGAACATTCCCACACGAGAAGACGTGGAACCGGGAGACACAGACGGACTGATGAGCGGACCAAACGACGCATAAGAACAGCGGCGTTGTCCAGCAGAACATCCACTGCGACGCAAATCCGAGCTACCGTTGCACCTGAGGTGACTGTACAAACAATCCGCAACCGTCTACTGGATGCAGGACTACGTGCACGTGTACCTCTGGCACGTGTACCTCTGACGCCAGCCCACCGTCGGGAACGGCTGCAGTGGTGTCGCCAACGTCTGCACTGGAAAACGCAATGGCGATCTGTCGTGTTCAGAGATGAAAGGAGATTCTGCTTGGGAGCCTCCGATGGCCGTATGCGTGTTCGCAAGCGCACAGGAGAGCGTCTCCACCCTTCTTGCATCCGCCAGCGACACACAGGGCCTACACCTGGTCTCCTGGTGTGAAGAGCGATCAGCTATCGCTCCCGTACACAACTAGTGTTTGTACCGGGTTCGTTAAACAGCACCTCCTACATCAACAACATCATTCAGCCCGTTGTTGTGCCATTTGTAAGGTTGGTCCATCGTGGTGTTTTCCAGCAAGATGACACACGCACACACACGGCACGTGCAACGCAACATGCACTTCAGAGTGTGAGACAACTTCCATGGCCTGCACGTTCACCGGATTTGTCCCCCATTGAGCACGTGTGGGATTTTATAGGACAACGACTTATCCGGTCTCCACGGCCAGCCACGACCATGATTTACGCGTCCAGGTTGAGGATGCTTTGGAACTCAATACGCCAAACTTACATCCAACATCTGTACGACAGACTCCATGCCAGAATTGCACAGTGTGACGCAGTTCATGGCGGTTCAACCTAGTACTAACCATGTCACATGGAAATGTTATTTTTCAGTTTACCAGCAAATACAGCTGTATTTTGCCATGATGTTTTGGATCACGTTATCCTCTGTACTCCGTTATTATGCTGTATAAATTTCGTTGGTATCAGACGTCTCCTCCTTGGTGTTCTTTTTTCAGTTTCCGCCAGTGTATTTTTCCGTTTTATACTTCTAAGTGTGTGAAAGAATATCTGATAGCTCAAAGATCAAGCTGCAGAAACTTTAAGTGTTGCAAATCCTGCATAAATTGTATCCTTGCAACTGAAGTACAAGTAAACTCATTTACTAAACTGAAAACGTTAATAAAAGTAACACAACGGAAACACAATTGCACCGAAAAACAGCGTACGGACATATAAAAAGCTGACAAAAGTTAGGTTACAATCCGTAACATTTAGCTTTACAATAAATAAAACACTTTTTGTATTACAGTAAAATATCTGAACAACGGACAGTAAAACATCTGTTCTCTCAATCAAATCTTTTCCAAATTTGAAACGCCCGGCAAGGATCAACACACTTCAACTTTGCTTTTGAGCCATACTCTAAACTTCGATTTTTGTCGCCAATTTTTTTAATGGAAGTTTAACGAACACACTGAATAACTCGATGGGCTATAAGTCGCCCGACCCTAATTTAGGGCCACTGATTCCAGGGAAGGGAGAGAGCCAGGGCCGTAAGACATACAGCATTCATGACTCACCGGGATTCGAACACCCTGACCCCATTTCGGAGGAATGGTCAGAAGCCAGCGCTTAGACCACCAAGCCCCCTGGGCGGCTCCACCAATTTCAGAACCAACAATTTATCCAATCAAATTTTTTTTACAGTAACTACTAGCTACGCAAGCACAAAATCACGCTACAGTTGAAAGAAAACTGACAGCGAAACAAGATAGTGATTGATTTTAAGAAAAGGGTAATCGGCTACACTTACCCATCATATTCAAAGACACCGAATAGTTCTCCAAAAATGGGGAAAATACTAGGTAACAAATTGAACTCTGGATCCCTTTGGGAGAAACTTGGAGGCGTTGGCAACAAGACCAGTAGTACTTTGATAGGAATCATGAAGAAAAAAACACCCTGGTTTCTTCCAAAAATATAAAGAAATCTTCGCGGTAAAAGCTTGCCGATTGTTTTCCCTTGGAGAATGGCGGTTTTAACTGCTTTATGATAATTACTGTTCGTTATTCAGGGGTCTGCTATTTCGAGATAAATAATCAGATTCGTATTCTCTTTGGGATTGGGTTTTACAAAACTGTCCGCTAAATGGAGGAGCTCGTTATGCTTTCATTCATCAGAAGTACAATAAAACCGTTACTGTACTTCTGGATGAATTCAAGGTGTACAAGCTGTTTGTAGGGGAAAAGACTTAGTACGAAATACCTGCTTTATCTGTGACATACATTCGTTAAGAGCTAAACATTATAACAATTTGTCCAGCAACGTGTGCATCTATTCTTATCATTCAGACCAGAAGCAGTTTATCGTGAAATAAATTATATACGATATCGGGGCAATCTGGAGACTGTAAAAGCTTTCCATAAATGCAGGTCGTTCGAAAAAAAGTCAAGAATTTTAAACTGACGCATAAAGAATTGATGTGACTTAGAGTCAGTTAGATGTAGAAAAGTCAAGCTGAATTTCTCTCAGAGAATCAAAATATGAGGTAAACGAAAATGCCCGCATTATTGTTTTCCCTTTAGTCGTGCGGTTTAACAGAACGGCTAATTCCAATTACTTTTACGATAACCGCTAAATTCAAGGTCTGTCCGGAAAGTAATGAGACTCATTCCATAACAGACGTTTACTTAAAGTTATACTTACATAACATTGAAATTCCTTGAACATCAATAAACCACTGCCAGCGGTTCTGCCACACCGCGTAGCTTGCCTGGAAGTTGGGAACAGGGATCGCTTTCAAAGCACTCGTCGCGGCAGTTTGCACGTTTGTAACAGTCCCAAACTGGAGTCTTTTCAGGCTGGATTTGAGCCGGGGAAACAAAAAGAAGTCAGCCGGGGCCAAGTACGGGCTGTAGGGAGGTTGGGGCAGCGTTGCCACTTTGTGTTTTGCCAGAAACTCTCTCACTCTCAGCGACGCATGGCTCGGCGCATTATCGTGGTGAAGAACCCAAGTGTTGGTGAAATCCGGGAGGACACGCGCAACTCTGTTCTTCAGCCGTTGAAGCACTTCCACGTAAAATTCAGCGTTGACCGTTTGTCTGGGTGGTACGAACTCCTTATGGACAACACCTTTACAGTCAAAGAAGACAATGAGCATCGATTTCATCTTCGATTTGCACATTCGAGCCTTCTTTGGTCGAGGAGACTCGGGAGTGTGCCACTCTGATCTCTGTCTTTTCGTCTCCGGATCATACTCAAAGACCCACGTTTCATCACCTGTTATCACTTTCACAAAAAAAAAAACAGGTTCTTCTCCTCACACGGTCTACAAGCTCAAGAGAAATCGACACACGGTTGTTTCTCTGTTCATCGGTCAAAACCTTAGGAACTAATTTGGCGCAAACTTTCCGCATATGCAATTATTGCGTGATGATTTCATGCACAATGGATTCCGTTAGTCCCACATGGTCTGCTACCAATCTAATACTCAGACGTCGGTCAGAGTCCAAAACCGCTTTCACCTTTTCCATATTGTCCGAAGTGTGAGACGTTGAAGGGCGCCCTGGGCGTGGCTCATTCTCGACGCTCTCTCTCTTCCCTCTGTGAACGTTTTGTGCCACCGAAACACTTGTGCTTTCGATAAAGCATCCTTCCCGTAGGCTTTCTGTATCATAGCAAGCGTCTCGGTTGCGGATTTTTCAATTTTAACACAAAACTTTACCGTGTATCGCTGTTCCACACTCTTCTGCATTTTGACCGTTACGCGACGCTCACGCAAGCAATCCTCACTCTGTAAAAACTCAAAGCCAACTCACGAGACATCTGTCGTTTACCAAACATACTCCGTTACCCCTTCGGCCTTTGGCCCTTCTGATTGGCCCAGGAAAAGTGGTCTCATTACTTTCCGGACAAACCTTGTATATCTCACGAACTGATTGATAATAACCGTGTCTATGTATTTCATGATTTGTGATGACTACGGACCTGAATGGAAACAACCGTGTTACACCTTTACTAACTAATGACAGCTTAGAAATAATGGAGAAGCTCACGATCGCTAAATGCATTTTTTTCTGGGAAGCGAAAAGGAAACAACCTGTTTCTTATTGAAAATTTAGTGCGAAATATTCAATTTTTCATAATTAGAGTTACCACTAAGTGAGAAAAAGATGGATGAACATTCATAGATGAGCTCAAAACTTTCGTTTAAAGAAATCAGGTTCCTGTCAAAAGCAAATATATGTTAACAAGGTAAAGCAAGTTTTCTTGAACAACGTTAGCACAGATACAGTTTAGAATCCATCCATCAATATTATTTTTTTTACTCCTAGCTATTTATTTGGTGGAAAAGTAACTCAAAAACTGCACGCAACTTAGGGTACAACACGTCAAAGGCAACGAGGCATCACTGAATCCCTAAACCCACATGCCGACGTTTCGCTTGAGTTCCTTATAGTCCACGACACGCTAAGAGGGACTGTAGGAAATTTCTCAAGACGAAATAGCTTGATCGGAAACTAAATTAACAAGAAGCACGGTAAGAACGGGATCCAGTGATTTCCCCTTTTATTTAGTTTGGCTGAAGTTTTAAGTGTCGTTTCTCGCGTTTGCTAAGCTCCAACCGTTGCATTTGAACCGAACTACATTAGGCTGGCTTTCCGTACGTAATTTATTTTACTCACATCCATGTAAATTTAATTAAAAACCTAGAGAGGTGAGTTATTGAATCTAAAACTGCAATCAGACAAATGAAAGTTTGCTTTGATAATTACATTTGGCATTTTCTTGACATGACAGAGCCATTCGTTATAGCTGAACCTATTGCTGCTACATTAGAGTGGCTTGTTCTAATGCATAAGCTCAAGAAAATAATTGTGTTTTGCATGTTTACTGCCTAATTCATGAGTTTTCTTATTTCCCGCGGAATTACGTAGAGCGTTTTCGAAATCATTGTGTTGAGAGTCAAAACCGTTGCCTTTTCAGTAGTCAATTCGCTTTAACATTTTACACGAGGCCCGGCTATTAAATAGCGAGACTGAAGCTATAATTTTAGTTTAATAAAAAACTTACATTTTTAACTCTTATTACTGTTCAATGCACTCCCTTTCCGCATCAACACATCGCTGCATTCTTATCTCCCACTGGTCAAAGAAGTTATTGTATCTCATGTGACTTGCCTGCCCGGCAGGACGCACACAACATAAAGGCAGATAGCAGCCAGAACGAACGTCCGCGTAACTCAAGTAACTCAAGCGACTTATTCCGGAATGAGGGGACCCGGGTTCTATCCCCGGCGTGGACCAAACATGACGGAGAAATTCACTTCGTTATAATGGCGCCCGAACTTTCCGGATGACCCGGCCATTCAAAATCTCGCAATGGTGTGATATTCTTTCCACACCGCGAGATAGAAAAAAATAAGAGAATCCCTTCTGCAGCTCTTCAAAAAATAAATGTGTGTGACGTTGCATTCCACACACCAGATTGACTGTGAGTTCTCAGGTGCACGTTTTACAGCGGATGGTTGCCTGCAACGACTCATGGTCACGGCTGACCCGTGGGCCAT
This sequence comes from Macrothele yani, assembly GCA_039090855.1. Classification (NCBI taxonomy): domain Eukaryota; kingdom Metazoa; phylum Arthropoda; class Arachnida; order Araneae; family Macrothelidae; genus Macrothele; species Macrothele yani. The sequence goes on from CM077030.1 coordinate 18,276,755, forward strand.
ATCCCCGGCCATCTTTCGGGGTGGGAGGGGTGGGGGATGTGATGTGCCTGCCCAGCAGGACGCACACGACATAAAGGCAGATAGCAGCCAGAACGAACGTCCGCGTAGCTCAAGTGGTAGAGAGACTTATTCCGGAATGAGGGGAACCAGGTACGAGCCCCGGCATGGACAAAAATGACGGAGAAATTTACTTCGTTATACTCATTTAAAATGATCACTTTGAGAAACTTGGTCGTCCTCTTCTTCACCATGCTAACTGACTCAAAACCGGTCCGCTTTCCTTATATCTATGTTGGTTGCTCCCGAGTTGGTAAAAATAAAATCTTCTTCATCTTGGTTGCAAATGAAAGAACACTCAGTTGATCCAGAAGCTCTTCTAGGATAAACTTATTTGCGATTCGGAAACACCATTCATTACACTTATCGCAACACCCTAGAAAAAATGCAAATGTTTCAAGTTTTTCAGATTTCCTATATTTACAGTTAATAAAGAACGATAATTTAAGTCAATCGGCAGAGTTATAGATATTGTTCGTTTTTTTTTAATATTTTTCTTTCAATCCTGGAACATATTTCAATTACGATCCTGTGCAATACATCGTAATCATAATTTAAGGAAAACTCGGAAATTACCGGTCGCGAAACTGATTGCATGAGTCAAATGAAAACCTTAAAAGTGCGATTCGAAATTCAAAATACAGTGCCATTGTCCTGTAACTTGGCACTGTTGTTGCCACTGGATAAAGAATTTTCTTACAGGTGGTAGCACGGTGCATACAAGCTTAGTGACGTCACAGTAGCAGAGTAAAGATGGCTGCTCCATGTGACACATGTACCAAAGAGGAGCAACATTATGTCATCCGTTTTTTTACGCTTTCCAACCGTAGGTTGAAGAAGCGTATATGCTCCAGCTTTGTCGGTCCGCCTGTCCGCACGATAACTGGCGTAAAAATGGTTCGATTTCGATAAAATTTTAGTATGTGGTAGAGGACCATCTGGTGACGAAGCCTATTGAAAATGGGACAAATGGTGTCAAAGGTCAGGACGTGGGAGCGGAATCATTCCATTGCCCTTATGCGTCATAACTTCTGTAAATATGGTTCGATTTGAATGAAAGTTCACTATGTGGTAGGGGACCACCTGGGAACGAACCCTATTCAAAATGGGTGAAGTGGGGTCAAAGATCAGGACATAGGATTGCGATCCATTCCATCCCCCTTATCCCATATTATTCAGGTGGACGTCAAGTAATTTTGCTTCCTATACTTCCAATGAAAAACTTTGGTACACATTTCCTGCACAATTAATGTGTTCCCAAGGATGAAAATTTGAACATCGATTAAAATAACTTCATATTATAACTTGGAAAACTTAATATTTTCTAAAACATAAACATAATTATATTAAAAATCAGTAACTTTTCCTTTGGTGGTGTTGAAACCAGAGAAAAGATGGCGCGACCTGTACCTTGATGACGTCAGTGGACGAGTAAATGTTGGATTGCATAATTACTGTTATGGTTTAGAAAATATAAAGTATTACAATTTATGAAATGAAGCTATTTTAATCGATGTTCAAATTTTCATCCTTGGGAACGCATTAATTGTTAAGAAAATGTGTACAGAGGTTTTTCCATTGGAAGTATAGGAAGCAAAATTACTTGACGTCCACCTTAAAGTAGCAATTCTTGTATGTATGTATATACATTTTATTTTGTAAACGGCTCTAAGAATTTTGATGAAAGTCGTTAACCTACCAATTTCTGGTACTAGAAATCGATTTATCTTGATCTCGACTTTAGGAGAATTCGTTTAGTAGGTTAAATAACCACCCTGAATTATAATGTTTTCAGTGTCATGGCATTGTTCCATTAATGTTACCAATGCTTAGAAATCTTATGACGTCACAATCTCGCGTTTGAGAATGTTGGCACGCGGTCACGCCATCTGTCTCATTACGTCACGCGTTGTGTGTTGATCCTATTAAAGTTTTATGACGTCACACTCTTGCGAGCAGATGTTCGCGATTCCCATCTGCCTCATTACGTCACTCGTTGTGTGCGTATGTCCGTCTGCACGATAACTCGCGTAATAATCGTTCGATTTCGATGAAATTTTAGTATCTGGTAGGAGGAGATCACCTGGGAAGGAACCCTATTTAAAGTGAAAGAAATGGGGTCAAAGGTAAGTACATAACAGCGGGATCCATTCCACTGCTGTTATGCGTCATAACTAACGTAAAAAAGGTTCGATTTCGATGACATTTTAGTATGTGGTAGGGGACCACCTGGTGAGAAACCCTATTAAAAATGGGCGAAATGGCGTCAAAGGATATAGAAGCGGAATCACTTCCTTCGCCATTATGCGTTATAACTTACGTAAAAATACATCGATTTGGATGAAATGTTAGTATGTTTTAGGGGCTTGCCTCGGGACGAATTGTTTTGAAAATGGGCAAAATGGGGTCAAAGATTAGGACACAGGAGCGGGATCTATTCCATAGCCCTTATGCATCATAACTTACGTAAAAATGCTTCGATTGTGACAAAACTATATCATGTTATTTTGGAGGTATACCGAACCGGTTCTGTTGAATATCATCGAAATGGAATGAAATGTCAGGGCACAGGACCGAGATTTATTCCACAGCCATTATTCTCAAAACTTGAGTAATAAATTGAGTAATGATTTCTGGTATGTTGGAAAGGGTATTATAATCAATGCATTGCATGATTTTACAAACTTGTTTTTATTAGTGAAGGCGTGAAACCTATTGAAATTCATCGTCGAATGAAGTGGCAGTATGGTGATGCATGTCTATCATTCTGTCATTCCAGCAAGTGCACGAATGGACTAGAAAGTACTACAACGATGTGAGTTCTGTGAGAGATTCTCCTCGACGGGGTTAGGCACACTGAGTAGTGACACTACAGTCCGTTACAGCAGTCGAAGGCATTGTGATGGGAAATGGCCGAGTGACGGTGGATGAAATAGCCACACCTTTGAACATAAGTCATGATTCAGCGCACTACATCATCCGGTTCATCAAAGTGTATGCGAGGTGGATGCCAAGCCAGCTGACTCCAGAATCGAAACAGCGACGTGTTGATGCCTGTCAAAAACGTTTCCGGCGCTTTGAAGCATAAGCTGATTGCTTCCTACAGATTATTTTTACTGGAGATGAAATCAGGGTTCACTATCATCAGCTAGAAACCAAGAGAGCGAGCAAGGAATGTCGCTATCCCTCCTCACCAAAACCGAAGAAGTTCCGCGCGCAGCCAAATACAGGGAAGAGTATATACTGACTCTCTTTCGGGATGATTGTGGTGTAATTTTGGAGCACTGGATGTCCAGGAGGAACACTGTAACCAGTGATACGTATGCAGATCTTATCAGGAATCATCTTCGACCTGCCATCAAATCGAAACGACGTGGACTTCTGAGTACAGGTGCCTTGTTGCCACATGACAACGCTCAGCCACATACTGTCCGTGCAGCAGTTGCAATAATACAAGACCTGCCGTTGGAATGTCTTCCACATCCCCTGTATTCACCAGATCTTGCCCCAAGTGATTGCATCTTTGGACCACTTAAAGATACGATGGGTAGAAAGACTTTCAAGTACAATGAAGAGGTGCACGTGTGGCTGCACACGAGACCGAATTTTTTTATTTTCTACAGGAACTTGTGCACTTTGTAAGCGCTGAAGGACTTGTGTTGCACAAAATGTAGATTACATTGAAAAATGATACCGGGGTGAAATGCTTTTGTCCAATAAATTGTGAGAAAAAAATTGTTTAAGTTTTTCAGTAGACTCTTCCTAGTATCTTTTGCTAAATCCAGGGAACACCCGATACCTTTGCTATTTAATAATAAATCTGCTTATTTGTTCTAAAAGATTCTTCATTATGAGCAAAACAAGGAAACGAAAGACTTGTGACAAGAAGGCCAACAATTTTAGAAAACATCCTTATTCAAAATTAAATCCCTGAGATATTCCATTTTCTTTTCAGTATCTACTTCAAAGACGCGACACTTTCACCAGCAAAATTTCAAAGGTCAATACTATTCAGAGATAGCGCAAATATTGCACTCAGATTCACACTACTTATCTTTAAAAATGATCTTTTAAGAGTTATTCTATACCTTCATAAGAAACGAAATATGAGGAGATAAATTCGGCATTCAATAAACGGATTTAAAAATGGCTTTGGAGCGGGAACACAAAATCTTCTCTTTTTTCGAAAAGTTTAATTATTATTCCACGTAAACTTGCGTAATTATTCTCCAAATATTTTACTTAAGATCAGAAATTCCTTTCTAATTTATTGTTTCCACTAAACTCAGTAAATTTGTCACTTAAAAACGAAGGAGTTCTCGGCAAAAGCGTGTCGTCGTTCTAAGCGGAACCTCGCCTTTACTTTCTTATATTCAATATTCCGCTCCCAAAAGGATGAAAAGGGAAATATATATATATATTAAAAGTGAGTTAATTTTCTCTTCCACAAATCAGCCTGCTTAAAACGTTAAACAAAAGTGCGACGTTTTTTTTCCCTTCGTTTCGGATTGAGCATTTCGGAATCATAGACTCATTGTTGAGCGCCGTGACAAAAATTAAAAATCTTAATTACTAAAGAAATCCCCGCATTATTTAAGCAAACCCGACTTTTCTGAGATACTTAATTTTGCCATAAATATTGTCGTACGAAGCTATCGCATGGGAGAAAAGAAAGGGAAAGGGTAATTTATAATTCCTCACGTGAATGGGTTTCGATAATAGTACTGAAGAAAATTATGGAAATAATCATGTGCTCTAATAACAATGTATTCTGTCGAGATGACGTTAAAAGAATATTAACCTATAAAAATTCCCGAACACACCATATCGGAAAAGCATTTACTCATATCCTTAGGCAGAGAAATGCCAGAAAATCTGACAGCAATCATCTAGAAGTGCTTTGGAAAGAAGAGAGAGTGCCAACGCAATTCATTGTTCTTCTCATAAAGCTATTTCCCGTGGATTCCTTTTTAATGTCGATGCTTTTGTCTTTAAGTCAAATGCACAGCGGAATTTAATTTATTGCTCAGAGGAGAACTGCCTTGGTAAAACTATAACGATCACCTCAGAAAGCCAGGAAGAAAGAAGACAGTTCTTCTGCAGGGAAATCCCAATAAAGTTAGGCAATAATAAATTTAAGGTTTCGGGAATCTTCGAAATCAAATAGTTTTGTGTACTTACGAAAACTTTTGTGGTAAATAATACACGGAGTAGTAGTTTTGGTGTTCACCGCAGACAATCTTTTCATTACTTTCCTTTAGTTGGCAAATACTGTTATAGGATTGTAAAATCAGGTTCTCTCATTTATTTATTTGCTAGGCGGTAGGATATTTATATTATGCATTGATTTGAGGAAGAGAAATGATTCAAATATTCCAATCAATTATATTGGGGTTTTCTTCACCAAAAGGAGGAACACGAATTTTTCAATACATCAACAACTCGACGGTGCGTTTCAGCGAAACTAAACTTTATATCAGGCCTTTGCAGTTTTTCAATAAATATACCAGAAATGAAGAACGAAATACATCAGAGCCGTGGTACAAAGCTTAGTTTTGCTTAAACGCACTGAAGAAAAAACTCTTAACACGTATTTAATTTTTTTAAATTAAAATTCAGAAAGTTTAGTCTATTTTCCTGGGGCATTTTTGGAAATCAAAATGGAATAGAAATAGGAATAGGAACCCTAAACCTCCGTGACGATTGCTTAAGTAAATTCAAGCAAAAGTATTTTCTATAATACACTTTTGCCGTTCCGGTAGCTGAGTCGTCCAAGGCGTAGATTTCTGGTAAGACAGCCACGTTCGGCTGAAGTTAGACTCCCGGATGAGGTATGGATGGAATATGTCTTAGAGCTCTAGCTCTCCCCCATCTCTGGAAAGAGGGGCTCTAAATTAGGGAAGTGAGACTGTGTATAGCTCATTGAAATGTCCACACTGTAAAACATTTTCTGAAATATACGAGGCACTTCCCGTGATTTGTTTCGTGAATTAACGAGGAATATTTCTGATACAACTTTTTCCGTGAAATGACGAAAAACCCGAATTTCACGGATCTTCCGTAAGCCAGAAAAATTCTGAATTTTCTAACTTTCTGCAATTCTTTTCTAATAATGATGGTAAATTACCGTTTACAGGATGTGTTGACGGAAAATTCCGAATTTTTAAAAACCTTTCAGCAATTCCTTTCTTATATTAACGGAAGAACTCCGTTCTCACTTTCTCTGTACCCAAATGACGAAAAATAGGAGAGATTCACGGGAATACTTCGGAGTTTGATTAATTGTTAAATTTCAATAGTCTGATAAAGTATTTGATTTGAAATGTTGTAGCGAGATTGTGTATTGTGGATAGTATATCGCATGAATATTGGTTACTGTGGCTCAGGATATTTCTTCTCCTGTACCCCATTTTGTTAACCAGCTATTACAGTATATTGTGTTACCGTAAGAAACCGAGCATTTAATTTATTGTACAGGTAATTGTACGATATCTATGTATCAGTCTGTGGAGTCCGTAAAACAAAAGCTATATAGCTATCAAGAGTAAATTTTATATTTAGAAGTTTTGTGAAATAATATTATGAAACAGTACAGTGCGCTTTCTCTTAAAGATAATTAAAAGTTACTGTCAGTTGAAGAAAGATCTCAAACTTCAAATCACTCCGTTATTCTGAAAAATCACGGTGAAAAAAAATAAAACCATTACAAACGTATTCAAAAAATAATAATACCCCCACCCCCACCCCATCCCCGGTGACGAGTGGTCTAAGCGATGGCCTCTGATCATTCGTCCGAAAGTGGTCCGGGTTCGAATCCCGGTGAGGCATGCATGTTGTGTTTGTCTTACGGCACTGGCTCTCTCCTTTCCCTGGAACCAGTGACCCTAAATTAGGGACGAGCGGCTGCTTATAGCCCATTGAGTTGCTCACGGTGGTCGTTAAACCTCCAATCAAAAATAATAATAACGAGCTCCAATAGAAAATAAAATGAGCAAATCACTCGCATTAATAAAAAAAATCATCTTCTCCCTACCCAGAACGTGAACCTCATTCCTGTGATTTTCTGGCTCAGTGATTAAGACGCGCAGGTTTCATCCAAGGGACCTGGGCTCGATCCACACAACCTGCTCAAAAGCGTTCTCGCGCTTTAAAGGCTGAAATATTCAGCGTTTTGGATTTTTTCTAAATTTCTGTCTAAATATGGAAAAACTGGAAACAGATTTTTCTGAAATAAACGGAATTACTGACTACGGAAAATCTGTGAAAACACGGAAGATAAAACAAACGGGAACTTTTAAAAACGGAAATTGAGTCAAAAGATGGACACTTACCAACAACTTTGCTGCACATCATTTTCAGAAATTTTCCATCTATTCACACCAGTTATTTTTTGAAGCGCATGGTGGTCGTTAAACCCTAAAGCTCAATATATTTCCAGAGAAGTTCCAGTATCAAGCGGCATTTTATTAAAAATTTGGGTTTGTGCAGTTTACGAAGGCGCTCTTGGGTGAACGTAGAAGGTACTCGCATGCAATCCTTTGGGTTTTGTGAAAGAATTAATGGTGGTCGGGTTTTGGTAAAAGCCTGAAATAGCGAATGGGAGAATAATGTCACACATTATGAGGGTTTACATCATACGTGCATACAGGGGTTGGACAGAAGAATGTGAACACCACGCTGAGAAACGTGAGTTTTAATGGAGTTGCGTATGTCGTAATACTCAAAGGTAATCTACCTATTTTTGGTTGTAATAGCTTTGTTCAGAACTTGAAATTACTGTTTAAGTGCATTTAAAGTGCCTTGGCGCAAACTTCCTTTCAGGGTGACGACGATATGAGAGACCTAACGGACTTCTAAAGAGAGCTAATTGCTGGTGGACAGCTAGTTGATGCATCGGTGACAACACTCGACAAGATAGTGTGCATATCGAGAGCTACTGTGTCTTGCGTCATGACAGCATACCGTATTCGTGGCAGAACCTCGCAAGAGTGGTCTGAAAACGACCCTGATTGATAGAGACAGGAGAGTATTGAAGATGATTGTTACCCGCAATAAGAAGACCTCGGCACAGAAAATTAGTACAGAGCTTAATCTGCATTTCTGGACTCCACTATCAACGACAACAGTGCGCAGGGAACTGCATATACAAGATATACATGGCAGAGCTGTTCTTGCAAGACCTATAGTAAACGCACAACGGCTACGGCAGTGGTACCAGGAGTATACAACGTGGACTGCTGATGCATGGAAGCGTGTAATGTGGTCGGATGAATCAACATTCACACTATTCCCCACCGCAAGACGTGTTTACGTGTGGAGAACACCGTCAGAAGCGTACAACACAGACTGTCTGCTCCCAACTGTGCAGCATGGTGGTGGTTCCGTCGTGCTCTGAGCGGTCATATCGTGGTTTTCAACAGCTCCATTGATCATCTTGAAAGGGCGGATGACTGGCAGGGCGTATGAAACCATTTTGGCTGAACAAATCCATGCAATGGCTCAGACACTGTTTCCTGCAGGGCATGTTATCTATGATGATGATAATTCCGCAATTCACAGTGCTCGGAATGTCCACTCATGGTTTGAGGATTATAAGGACGAAATTTCACACCTTCCTTGGCCTTCCCAATCACCAGAGCCACTGTGGTCTGTGATTGGGTAGGCCAAGGAAGGTAATCAAGCCACGGTGGTCTGTGTTGAAAAACAGACTAAGATCCCGTTATCGTTCTCCTGCATCTCTCAAGGACCTGGAGCAGTTTCTGCATAAAGAATGGTATAGCTTCCCACTAACCACCATCGAGGATTTGTATGCGTCCATTCCAAGGAGAATTCAAGCGGTTTTCAATGCCAAAGGTGGCACCACACCCTGTTAAGTACGTAAAACCTTCTTTTCCAAGGTGTTCACATTATTCTGTTCAACCCCTGTATGACTAGGTTGTTCTCTGGGTCTAAAAGGCTAGTTTTTCAAGGCAAGATCGTTTACTAAATGTAAGTTACAGTCGCCCGTCCCTAATTTAGGGTCACTGGTTCCAGGGAAGGGAAGGAGCCAGTGCCGTAAGACAAACACAACATCCATGCCTCACCGGGATTCGAACCCGGACCCCATTCGGACGAATGATCAGAGGCCATCGCTTAGACCACTGCGCCACCGGGGCGGCTTCGTAGCATGGACACCACGAAATGGAGATATGCGGTTTGTGGAATCTAAGACCATGCTTGATGAATAGCACTTTCCAGGAGTGTGAGATTGCAGTGTTGTGGATCCAGCTGTCTGATGGCTCGTTCAACTTCATCCAACAAATTCTCAATGGGGTTGAGATCTGGAGATTGTGGGTGGCCACCTAAGAAAAGTAAACTCACCGGCATGTTCCGGAAACCAATCCTGTACGATACGAGCACTATGGCAGGACGCATTATCTTGTTGAAAGTAGCCATCGCCATTGGGATAAACCATCCACATGACAGGATGCACTTGGTCAGCAATGATGTTTAGATATGTTATGCCATTCAGACGTTGATCAACACGAATTAAAGGGCCCAAAGCATGCCAGGAAAACATTTCCTAAACTATAACTTTACCTCCACCAGCTTGAAGAGTTGTAGCAATGCATTTGGGGTCTATGCTTTCGTGCTGCTTCCGCCAAATTCTCACTCGGCCATCGGCATGGTGCAACTGAAAACGTGATTCATCGGACCACATAATTTATTTCCAATTACCGACTGTCCAATCCTTGTGCTCCTGTTCGAACTGGAGACGTTTTCTCTTGTTAATTGCAGACAGCAAAGGTGTTTGAACAGGCCTTCGGCTGCCACATCCCATCAAATCCCATGCATTGTACGGCGAACAGTCCGTGTAGAGATCATTTGAGCGGATCCTTGATTAAGATGGCCTGCAATTTGCTGCACTGTTGCCCTTCTGTTGTCTGTTACCAGTCTGGACACTCTCCGTTCCGCCTGAGCAGTCACTAGTCGATGACAACCACACGTTGCACGTAGACACCCAGTTTTTTGGCTGACAGTCCAGTCTTTAAACACTTTAATAACAGCTGCTCTGGAACATTTCACGAATGCAGCGGTTTCGGTGATACTCGCTCCATGGCTCTGAGCTCCTACAATAATCCCACGTTGAAAGTCCGTCAAATTGCATTTTTTACCCATCTCGTCACCCAAAAATCAGCTCTGCTACTGTCGCAAGCACTGAGCTTTCTTTTTTTATACTAGCCCCGCCCTCTGGCGGCAACAGCGTGCAGCAATAGCTCATTTGCTTAAAACTGTCAGGTGGTCATAATAAAGTGGCCAAGCAGTGTATAACTTAACAGAACTCTTGTTAAGTGTTCTAAATCTGTTCTGTTAAGTGTTTATATTCAGAAGCCTGAAGAAGCTGCACGTTGGCAGTGAAAGCTTTTGAAACTTTTGTAATTTTACGCCTATTAACGGATTAAAAATACATATTAATCTATTATATCGTATTATTGTAAGTGGCGTATAACGCACAATCCAATATTTTACCAACGAAATATTGCTGATTCTAGTCATTCTCAGAACCGACTATTCTGAATACCATCGACGCAAGTAACTCTTAATCAAAGCTCATGGTATAAAATCGCCGCACCTCTCGTGAAATGTCTTCACGTAATTACATTTTGTGGTGTATGGAGATTAATTTTAGCAAAGCGCGGGACACAAATAAAAGTGTGAGCACCTGAACATTTTAAAGGAAACTGAACAAAAAATTGTACGTACATTACCCGTGCGAACGTATTTATTTTTTCATCGTGTACGGTGATCTTAAATAAGCGTTGATTACGCGAAAAACTCGAAAGCATTTTTCAGAAAACAGAAAAGTAATTGTGTTATGCATAACATAAGAAAAAAAGCGAAAAAAGGTTTTAAGTTCTCTACGGAGTTTCTCACAAATAACAGAAACTACTTGTAGAGAAACTTGTATTAATCTCGTGCCTTCCAGAAGTGTTAGCGCACATGGGAAATAATTTCGCATCAAAGCGTGTCGCAGGGTGTAAATACTTATAAAAACATTGCCGCTTTTTTTGTCATATATATTTATTTCAAAGATGTATGAGTGAATAGCGAAGAAACTAAATAAAAAAAATGACGGTAAATGTCAAACGCCAAATTCAAAATATTTGCGAAAGCTTCATTTGATGCGCCTTGTGAAATTCTCCCAAGGAGTTTTGTTATGACACGATTCGCGAACGTTATTTAGTTTCCGAATGGAGGATTAGAAACAGAGAAAACGGCAATAAGAAGTCAGTATAATATGAGATCGATGAAAACAGATGTATCTACCATCTCCATTAATAAAATGAAAATGTCATCTTCTATTTAAAGTAACATAACAGAGAACGAAAGAAAAATAGTCATTCTAGAGTTTTTCTAAATGTTGAGCAAAATAAAAATACTCCCGTGCGAACATGGGATTAAAAAAATTTCTTCCGTTGAGAAAATGACAAAAAATTGTCTCAAGGCATTTAATTCTCTGAAAAACATACTTTGCGAATTGTTACTTTTGATTTGGCATAGAGCGGAAAGTAATAGGCTGTTGCCGATGAAATGTACATTACAGACTTGTGCATAATTTATGAATTAACGGTAATTAGGAATTAACACCCCAGCAAAAGCACAAGTGTTGGGAAACTGCTGGCCACCAGCTAGCAGTGATGGGTCACTCCTGGCTAAAATCTGTCGCTCACGGTCCGGTAGCGGTCCGTTGGTAGCCTTGCTATCAGTTGGCGAGCCATTGATGGCCCTGCAGCATCGCCGTGAATTATGGGCCTCCAAGCAAGTGCCACTAGTGGCCCGTTGCTGGCAACCAATGCAACCCCCAACAGCAGGGAGAAGGAACGGAACTGCGCATGCGCAGAAGCAACACTTGCTGTGTCATCGTGCCACTTGCTTGCAGGCCCAACACTTGCTGTGTCATACGACACTGTCTCCATCGTGTTATTTTAGTGGATGTTAAGAAAAAAAATCCATATGTAGAGAGGCGAATTAATTTCCTAATGAAATTCCACGTCAACGAAGATATCAGATTAAGATATGAAATACTAGATTACAGCCATGAAATACACCCACTCCATTCCTATGGATAACAATTCATATAATGGAGTGGTTGAATAACAAGAAAAAATTTTAAACCGTGTGAAACAAATGTCCTGGAAAACCATTACAAAAAAAGGCTTGTTGGAAAAAAATAATTATACGTGTACAAAATTTATTAATTATTTGAAAAAAAAAAAAGCAATGATATGTGGATATAATATACTCACCCATGGGTTGAATAAACAAGACTGGGAGGAATTCGCTTCTAAAAATAACAAGAAGTAAAATAAAATATCTTTCCTCTTTAAAACAAATGTATTATAGCTTTTGGACAACGGAAAGGAAATATACAACGTTAAAAATGTAACAGAATGTGACATGAACCCGGGTAAATATATATCAATTCAGCAATCTCTTTTCACGACACCAAGGCTGTACAAAACTTTGGAAAGCGACTCTAAGTAAGTACACTCCTTGAAAATTAGTAAAGTTCCCTTAAGGTAAAAAAAAAAAAACTATCGTTACGTTGAAAAAATAAATTTATGATTTATATGAAATTGACTTTTATGAAAAATACCTCGCAATAGTGTAAAATGAAAGAGGAAACCATTGGATTACACATTCCACACGAAACAGACAGCTTCAAGCACACGCTCGTGCTTGGCAAATTAGTCCGTTCCGTAGAGAGCTCAGCTCCCACGCCGACGGCCCTAGTTCGTATCCACCCAGATCCAAACGGACGTTTTCCCGATCTGTTGAGAAAATTTCCCCAGCGCAGTGCTGTAAATTCACAAGTTTCGTAAGGGTAGAAAAAAAAGTGGTAGCTTTGGGGAACTGCGGTTTTACTTGATTTTTTTTTATGGATACTACTGGGAAATTGTCGGACAAGATTCGGCAAGCCACCAGTTACGTCACGTGGTTGCCGGCTGCCACTACCGGCAAACTAGCGGCCCACATTAGGCTAGCCACAATTTCTAGTACGTGCTTGCATGGCCGCTGAAGGGCCACTTGTGGCAGCTACTGCCTGTGATGGACAACTGATGGCCCTGTTGTGGCACATGACAACTGATGGGGTGCCAACTGTTGGCCTGAACTGCTGGCTTTTCTGTTGGCCGCCCGAACATTTTATTGACGGTTCGGCAGCGGCAACATAGTGTTGGGCCATTGCTAGAAGTGACAGCAAGTGTCAAAATAAAATATACGCGGCCGGGCAGGACATATGAGCCATAGTACGTTACGTGAGCACAATGGGCAAAGGAAGTGATTTAACGGAGTTCAAAAAGGAATGATCATTGTCTTCGGCGCCAAGGGTGGAGGCATATCAGAAACAGCAGACTTCGTGGGCTGTTCGCGAGGTGCTGTAGAAAGAGTGTACCAAAAATGAACCGCTGACACACCGAGTACCTTCCGACGTCATAACTGTCAAGCCCCAAAGGCCATCGACCCCAGAGGAGAGCGTCACCTCCGTCGACTGGTAAAGTGCAATCGACGCACCTGTGCAGCAATTGCCCGCGCAAATGGACGCAGCGGCACACAGGTACGTGTCCGTGTTAACAGTAGATCGAACCCTGTTACCCATGGGTCTTCTGTTCAACGGTGCCTCAAGGCGCCCATGTAAACCCATGTCCATCGACAACGACGCCTGTAGTTCGCATGGGACTACCGTCATCGGACAGTGGAAGAGTGGGAAAATGTTGCCTTCCCCGACGAATCGAGGTTTCTACTCCACAGAAGTGACGAGCGGTGGCGGATACGGCGTCAGACGCACGAGAACCAACACCCGGACACGTTTGCCTGTCAAGTACAGGCCAGCGGTTGCAGTGTGCATGTCTGCGGAATCTTTTCCTGGAACGACCTGAAATCGCTGGCACCACTGGGTGGCTCCCTGAACCACAAATACTACCTGCCAATCCTCGCTGACCACATGCATCCCTTCATGTTGGACGTTTACTCTGGTGCTGAAGGTGTCTACCAACAGAACAATGCGCCGTGCCACGTCGCTAAGAGGGGGTGTGACTGGTTACAGCAACACGACAGCGATATCTCAGTTCTCCACTGGCCGGCGAAATCGCCCGACCTCATTCCCATAGAGCACTTGTGGGGCTATTTAGATCTGCAGGTTCGACGTGCTGACATACAGCAACGTCATCTCCGGGACCTCCGTGCTCCGCTGCAGTCGGAATGGACACGTGTGCCTCATGCAACCTTTCGGAGCCTCATTGCGTCAATGCGACGCCGTCTTGCCGCTGCCATTCGGGCCAAGGATGGTTATTCACATTATCATGTAGGCGGGTTATACTATTCTGATACGACTGTGCAGTTCCAAGGCGATTGTGGCACAGTGGAGAAGACAACGGAACTGAGCTACATTCTTACGATTTTCTAATATTACATTAAACGTCGACACCATACATCGGAGGCAGCTAACAGCATCAATACAGCATTTGTGGAGGGAACCGTTAGTGGACGGAAGAAAAAGCGTTGACTAGCTAAATCCTTGTACGGCGATATGGGGCCACGAAAGTGAACCGCGCGGTAAAACAGAAGGAGGTGTCAATGGCACTGAGTTGGAGGCCTTTATTTAATACAATCCAGGTTTAACGGTACGAGAACTTGACGAGAAAATCTGAGGACACTAGGCAATTGTTTTCTGACATTTATCAGCATTAAGAAAACATAAAAAAGAAGAGATTGATAAATAAATCTCACATGAGCACAAGGAGCAGCAAAAAACACGATAACATTGTGTCTCCCATTATCTGCTTATCCACAACCAAACAAACGACATTTTGAAGCGTCTCGTCACGTGCGATGAGAAATGGATGCTGTATGGCAGTTCGGCGCAGCCGACCAACCGCAGTGAAGACCCTAAGCACACCCCATCGCAAGAAGACGATGGTCAGTGTTTGGTGGTCTGAAGCTGGTGTGATCCACTTCTTCTTACAATCGGGTCAAACCATCATGGAGGAAAGGTATTGCCAACAACTTTATGTTATGCATGGAAAACTGCCAACACACAACCGGCATTAGTCAATCGTCATAGGCTCATACTCCTCCATGATACCGTGTGACTTTAACTTGCACGTCAGACGATTCATTAGCTGCACAAGTTGAACCTTACCTCGTAAACCATATTCACCCGATCTATTCTCCAAAGACTATCACTTCTTCAGGCACATGGATACTATTCTACAGGGAAAATAGTTCCCAAACAGACATCGGTTGAAATCTCATCTCATGAGTTTGGAGCATCCCGAAGTTCGACATTTTTTTAACGACAGTATACAGAAGCTTGTATCTTGTTGAGAAAAACTGTGCTGCTACTGGCAGTCACTATATTATTGAATCAAGTTTATTTTGTACCGCATTTTGGGTGCTTCAAGTTTCCATCAATATTCTGACATTTCATCTGCAAGAACCTGATAGCAACACATGTAAAAGGACAGCTGTCTAATCTTTAAAAAGAAAATTGGCTTTTAAATATCGGTCGTCTTTAGCTCTTCCGAGTGCTTACGTTTCATCATGACTTTGCCCAACCTCATTCTTTTCATTTTATTTTGAGCACGGAAGCAAACCAAAGGTAATATTGGGCTGATGCATAAGTTCATGCTGTTTTTTCCACCGCACTACAAGAACGCATTACATCAGAAGGGGAAAACGGAATCAATCAACTATGTATTACCCCCCCCCGCCATTGTTTACGACCGTGTCCCAAGACCTGGATAGGTCTGCAATGCCATTCTTGAAAAAAAATACATGCAGGATTTTCTGCGAAGAAATCAAGGAAATTCCGTAGATCAACATCATTGTTGAACATTCCGCCACGCAATGCGTTCGACAGAGATCAGAATAGGTGATAGTCTGAAGGGGCAAGATCTGGCAAATAGGTCGGATGTGGATGTATCTCCCATTTCATGTCCTGAATGTATATTTCGGTCATGTTTGCACTGTGAGGACGTGCTTTATCATGTTGGAAAAGCACACCATGGCGTCGATGTGGCCGTTTCTGCTGAATTGCTCCCTTCATACATCTCAGTTGCTCAAAATAGAGTGCAGCGTTGATAGTCCAATTCCTCGGCAGCATTTCCCAGTGAATAATGCCTTCCATGTCTCACCAGACACACAACATGATCTTCGCAAGATGAAGGTCATGTTTTGAAAGTGGTGTCGGCGTCTTGTTTGGGCTTAACCATTCCCTCCGATGCCTGAAATTCACGTACAGGCACCACTTTTCATCTCCAGTAACAATACGTGATAGAAAGTGTTTGTGTTGCTGAGAACATTCGCAATAACGGGGAGCAAGGAACCCCTAATGGCAATACGCTGATTCTTGTCGACCTCGGTGAGAGTGTGAGGCACTCAAGACCCCAATTTCTGGACCTTTCCCATACGTTCCTGGCGTCACACTACTCTTGTCTGATCACAGTCCATCTCAGTGACAAAGTCGAGTGTGGTTTGACGCGGATCTAAGTGGATGAGATGATTAAAACGATCTTCATCAAAGAGAGATGGGCGAAGGGAGATGGGTGAGGTCAAAATTACCACCTAGGAACCGCGCGCACCATTTGTAGGCTATCCTTGGAGCAATAGCACCATTCCCATACACAGCACAAATTTGTCGAGTAGCCGCGACGGCTGTGGATTCCTTGTTAAACTCGTAGAAGACAAGATGTCGGAAATGTTCGTTCTTCTCTACTTGGCACTCCATACTTCCGGACTTGAAAACCAAAAATACCATTAGCCACAATCAGACAAAGCAATATGATTTAGATACACGACATCACTGCCTACATTTTGATATACAACTGGCCATCTGCACCCTCATTACTGACCTGGGAAACACTCGTGAAGTAAAACGGCATGAACTTATGCATCAACCCAATAGAAGTGAAGGTGTTTTGCTGTACGTATCTCTTTCAGTTACTAAATTCAGTTATCACTTGTAAACTGAGTTAGATTTATTACTTTGGCGGGCTTCCAATGCACAATTTTTAACTTTTTCTGTGTTCACACAGAAAACACAATACAGTTGTGGTCAGCCACCCCAGTGGCGCAGTGGTCTAAATGCTGGCTTTTGACCATTCTTCCAAGAGAGGTCCGGATTCGAATCCCGGTGAGGCATGGATGATGTATTTGTCTTACGGCACTGGCTCTCGCCCTTATACTGCTTAGGGCCAAGATACTGCTTATAGCCGATTGAGTTGCTCACGGTTGTCGATACAATCAACACAACATAGAATTGTAGTTTTATTGTGTTCAGAGAATTACAGTATTACTGAATTGCAGTATTTACCAGAAGTTTTTCTTCACTTTCGTTCTGTTTGGACACGTCCTATTCGTATCGTGTGGGGTGATCACATGAGACACACATATTTCACTTAATCTTCCGGAAATCCAACTAACTCGCTTATACGATTTTCAAAAGCATTCCACGAAAACTCGGAGTACAAAAATCAAACTTTCATTTCTTTGGCAAGACTAATTCTGTTCAGCACAGAGTTTTTTATTCTGTTCAGCACAGTTTTTTTTATTCTGTTCAGCACAGTTTTTTTTATTCTGTTCAGCACAGTTTATTTTATTCTGTTCAGCACAGTTTTTTTTATTCTGTTCAGCACAGTTTTTTTTATTCTGTTCAGCACAGTTTTTTTTATTCTGTTCAGCACAGTTTTTTTTTATTCTGTTCAGCACAGTTTTTTTATTCTGTTCAGCACAGTTTTTTTTTATTCTGTTCAGCACAGTTTTTTTTTATTCTGTTCAGCACAGTTGTTTTTTATTCTGTTCAGCACAGTTTTTTTTTATTCTGTTCAGCACAGTTTTTTTTATTCTGTTCAGCGCAGGTTTTATTATTCTGTTCAGCACAGTTTTATATTACTTTAATACTGGAGCTTGGATGTTCCTTTAAAGCACTTCTTGTGCATAATTTTGGTGATAAATAATATTTATGTTCTCTTCAATAAATTGTATGATTTATTGGGTACAGAAAGAAAGATCGGTGAAAAACTGAAACACAAAATAAATGAAAGTGACAGTAGTTTTCGGATAATCAGTTTCATTGATGATAAAACAGCTTATCACGTTTTAAAGTGTTTTTTTGTTTGTTTTTTATTGACTTTTTTATGAAACAGCCACTAAATTCTATATACTAATATTTAGAATGATGGAATTAGACATTAATGAGGAAGTCATGTTAGAACGCTTCCACAATTTTGAAATAATATAAGCGATAAATTTCTGGTATGACATTAGTCCAGGCCTCTTGATGAAAGTCGACTTCGTGTCAGGAAGTGTACTCGCTAAAAAAATAAAGAAAAGAGTAGAGTGCTGAATACAGCTACCTTCTCTTTTACGTGTCTGGAAAACAATAGGCTCACTGAACACCGCGTGCAAAGAGCATTTATCTTGCACTTAGGGGTGATGGTTTCTCCCGAGGAGAAATAGATGGTAACTTGCGTTACTATCAATCACTTGTTGTCCGTGTAATGAAAATTTCCTCAAATCACGTTTCATTCTCTCTAAACCTGAAATTGAAACCTGTAATGTGTTACCAAAATTGAGTTTAACACAAGATGAGTTGTGCAAGTTATTTAGTCTCTTCGTGAAACCTGGGAACTATTACGCAATAATTAATTTAATTAGCCTGCTTCTAAAGAAATCTTGTCGTCTGGAAGTGAAATGTTTTAGGAATAGGTCTTCTTCCCGATTCCTAGCAAAGTTTATGTATGAATTGCAGGTAAAACACTGATCTTGTGTTAGCTCTTGTGGTACTAATTATTTCCACTTCCCGGGAACAGGGTCCCTAAATTAGGGACGAGGGACTACGTCGATGATCGCAAACTCTAAAAAAAACAGGACATCAAATGAAATCTCACAAACACATTGGTTTCGAAAAAATAAGCCAAGCTGGTTTTAGTGACACGGTGTCATCTTCGAGCGTAAAGCACAGAAAGTTATGAATCAGTCACCATATATTTGAAAAGCTTCGCTTCAGCCAAAGAGACATAGCAGAACTAAGGAAACGTGAAAACATAGATATCTTGGGAAGACGAGTTGCGCTTGCACTTTCCTATAAGTAATAATGATCACAATGAATTGGAAGGGTAGTGCAATTTGAGTAAAGATGGAAAGAAGTAACTCGATGTATATAAATCCCGGAGAAATGATGTTACACTGTAAAAGATAAGTGGTGTGAAATGAAGAAAGATTCCTAAAAATAATGTACAGTAAAGCTCCTAGTAAGTGTCCGTCTCTTACCCAAATTTTTGTTCATAAAAGTTTTCATTTCTAACTTCAATATTTTGAGCGATTTTCAGTTGCCACCAATTCCATATATTTCACTACAGTCAGTTTCGAGTTTTTCTTTTTTATGCAGAAATACCGCAAAACCGTTGATTTTGAGTTTATCAGCACTTTTACTAAGGATCTTTTCCTGGTGCGCCAATCCCTTTTCCTTGTTCCTCGAATCCCTTTCCTTTGTCCCTGATGGGTTCGGACAGGGTACGTTTTCATCGACAACGAGGTGCGCTAATCCTTAACGTGTGACCTAGAAAAACCCTTAACACGTGGTCACGTACCAGGTGGAAAGTATATAGCACGGATCGTCCAATGATGAAATGTTTTTCACTATTAATGCGGGTTAATTATTAATGTTGTGTTCTGTAGAATCTTATTATTTTTCTTAATAGGTTTATAAAAATTTAAATTTTTCTGTAGGAAAAGTTATCACAAATTGCAATTTTTTTTCAGCGTGATATTTCGAAGCAATTGAATGTGTTGGAGCTTGAGATCGACCTAAACTGACAATGACACTCAATTATGGTTAAGAAAAGTGTGAAAACACAAGTTTGTCCGTGACGGAGTTCGAACCCACGCCTTTCACTCCGGAGTCAGGTGCTCTCCCAACTAAGCTATACGGACGGAATGTATCGCTGCAGATTTGTTGTCTTGACACGTGCTTTACCTATATAGTACGTCACCCATGCCGCGAATGGCATAAAGCAGTTGATGGCCATGTCAGGAATAAACTACAGCGTGTGATACCACGTCACAAAGGTGGTAAAGGAGTTGATGACTTTGTCAGGAATAAACTACAGCGTGTGATACCACGTCACAAAGGTGGTAAAGGAGTTGATGACTTTGTCGCGAATGGGCTACAGCACCTGTGACCATGTCGTGAATGGCCTACAGAAAATTATTATCATGTCGTTAATCTGTTAGAGCAGCTCATGACCATGCCGTGAATGGCCAATCGTAACTCGTGACCATGTTGCCAGTCTCCTGACCCCTCTAATCCACCAGACGTCTGTGCCTACGGGATCTCCAATTGCGTCTCTCACCACACGAGATACATCGCATTCACATGAAATTGGTGTATGTTGTGCGATTTTCTGGTTGAAAGCTAGTGGACTTCCTTTCTATCTTTCTTCATTCATTTATTTTGGGAAGTCCCTAAAACAGTACCAGCTGATCTTCGACGTTCTGAGTAGGACGACATTAATCTGGCCAAAAATATTTCCTGTAGGATGGTCCTGGCCCATATCTTAAGCGTTAATACGAGAGATTAGATCAACTTTCTCAAACCGGATGATCTCAAAAGTTTTACAGTTGTCATCGCCGGAACTTGTATTCCGTAGCTTTAATTTTTGCCGCTAACACAAAAAACCATGTCTTTGAGAATTATAAAAACACTTTGTAGGCACACCCAGGGTTCTTAGATATGTCTTTAGGTTGAGCCATTTCGGATACGAGCTGCTATTGGCTGGTGAAATGACGTCACACAGGAACCGAATCAGCGAGCAGCCAGAGCCATCTATCGTACGGATTACACATTAGCAAGGAATGTAAACAACAAATGCGATGGAAAATGCGTTCAAATACTTATCATTCCAAACTTCAAAGATCAGCATATTTATCAGCGATATCTTATCTCCTGGTTCATGAGTAAAATAATTTTGGAAACAAAATAAATTAACAACTTTCGCGAATAAAGAAACATAAGGTTATTGCTGTAAACAAACATATTGGCTGCACTTCGTAGTTCGCAGGAAGTTATATTTACAAAACTTTAATCTCAGGCCGAATGGGAATTCTTAAAAATCCAAACAATTTAAAGGCTGACTTTTTCGATTATCAGCGCATCAAGTAGCTCGATTAACAGGCTAAACAAATAAAAAGTAGATAATATATAATTTATTACTCAGCGTTTCTTTTGTACAAAACAAATCTTATTATTGTTCGTCAATCGCAAAAGCGTGACCCTTCGTCATGATAACGCCAGACCTCATGCTGCTTTAATCAGTCGGCAAAAATTACTGGACTCTGTTAGGGAAGTGCTACCTCACTCGGAGTATTCCCCTGACCTGGCACCTACGGACTACTACCTTTTTCGATCGTTATAGAACGCCTTCGCTCTCCAAACCATCGAAGATGTGGACGATATGAAAACGTCATTACATGACATTTTTGACTCTCAAACACGGGAGTTTTTCCGGCGTGGGATTAACCTACTCATACACAGGTCGCAAGAGGTCATGCATAATGATGGCAATTATGTGAAATCCTAGGTACGCTATTTGTTGTGTTCTCCTCATTTCTTTGTGGCCTACAAAAATGGGAAGAACTTACGAACACACCCAATAGAAGTCACAATCAGTCGTCATTCTTGTCGCTAAACAAAGAAGTGAAGCAAGAGTTGGTTTGTCCCGGGGCTATATCATACAACCTTCTGACATCGCTCAGTGGAACTTTCGCTTTGTTGGCACTTGTTTCGTTTGTCTATGATAATTTACACTGTCCCAAAAACATAGTTTATGGAGGAAATTTTATTGTAAAAATTCTTTCATTTTGTTTAATCGAAATAAGCCCAGTGACACCATATATTTTACAAGAAAGAGAAAGTAAAAGGGAAAGTAAACAAGATTTCCCAACAGATGCCACTCCCCGCTATCTGCCTAAGGCTCTCAGTAGAAGAATCTACTGATTGCCACAGGAAAATGTACTTAGGTCTGTGTATGCAAAGTCTAGAGATTGAAAGTTTCGAGCGGTGACCCAGCGCTAATCCTTCCTTTGTTATTGCAAAAGGGAAGGAACTGAAATTTGGAAAGGAGCGGTGCACATTTTCGGGCATTATGGTATTCTGACCAACAAAACATTTTAGGATCGTGGTCGTTAATGCGTTAAATTGTGTTGATTTGGGGCTACTTGTCATAGTTCGGAATTTGAGCATCAGGGGAGAAAACGAGGAACTTTGAATTTAAATCAAAATTGCCGACGAAAATAATTTCATTCCACCATCAATTTTTAACTGGTGATTAGTGTACATCTTAGATCAGTAATGCTCCGATTAAAGGGACTAGGAAGGTTTGACATTTCAAAAAGTGGCTTGCGCTTAATTGTTTGTAACAAGGCCGCGAATAAATATAAAACGTTTTGTTTGTGTAGAGGTATTTAGTATAAAATAATAAAATGTAGCGATATTTATTCCCAGGAGAATAACATTGGCGCTCCAACGTAATGAGGCAAACTATGTAAAATCCGATTTTACCACTATTACAGTCCAATGGATGAAGATTTCGGGAAATCCCAAGGATATTTCTTCTTCTTAGGCTTCCCTATTGATTATAACTGAAAAAGTGAAAATGAAAGCAAAATACAAAAAATGGCGCCCAGATAACGAAACATGTGGAAAAATCGGAGTTATTCGTTATTATAAAAAGGTGAAACATTTTTATTCAATCAGGTGTCAGGTATAATTAATGCGTCATCGTGTTTTACAACTCCGGTATAAATTTCAAGTTGATATCTCCGACAGTTTTCGATATATTGTGGTAAAATCACCAACACATGTAGTTTCGAGAAAATCGCATTCAAATATTCGGTACAATAGTGTTAGAACAGTCGTACTTTCCCGTTTAAAATTCCCTGCACTATAGAATTCCGACACTTTGGTTGAAAGCCTGCAGGACCGTTCTATTCTACTCGGGTAAGGGAGGTAGCACTGGCTTCGCGACTACCTGCGTTCGTCAGGCAGCGCGCCACATCACATTTTATGATCACCTGACCACAATTTTGTGAATTTTTCGAAAATTCAAACGGGAAGATATTCTTAAAAGACTACACTACCGAAATATACAAAAAAAAATGAAATCGATTTTTACGATATTTCCAACCTCCCTGATCGTCTTTTAATGTGCCAAGATTTGTAAACCGATAATTTGAAAAACAAAACAGCGACAGAGTCGATCTAAATCCCACTAAATGCTTTCACAATAAGCCGAAGCTTTATATTAGTGTAAGTGTGGGTCATTCCCACTATGATAGAGAGTGCTTTAAGGGGGACGTCTAGTGATTTTGCTTCCTATACTTCCAATGGGCAAACTTCTGTACAAATTTTCTTCACAATTAATGCGTTTCCAAATATGAAAATTTGAACATCGATTAAAATAACTTCATATTATAACTTGGAATACTTAATATTTTCTAAAACGTAACCATAATTATACTAAAAATTAATAACTTTTCCTTCAGTGGTGTTCAGCTCAGAAAAAAGATGGCGCGATCTGTACATTGATGACGTCAGTAGACAAACAGATGTTGGATTGCTCAATTATGGTTATGTTTTAGAAAATATTAAATATTCCAAGGTATAATATAAAGTTATTTTAATCGATTTTCAAATTTTCATCTTTGGAACGGCATTAATTGTGAAGAAAATGTGTAGAGAAATTTGCCCATTGGAAGTATAGGAAGCAAAATCACTAGACGTCCACCTTAAAGGAAGAATATAGGCTAAAGCTTTCCTGGGAGTCCTGAACTTTCCCCCAAGAATATCTGACACTCTAAAGAACACTTCGTTTGTAATATTGTGCTATTGTTTTTAGGAAAAGAACAGAACATCAATTTGACTTCCACTCAGGAGTCAAACCTGGTCCGAACACCGACGCTTACAAAGATGCCCATGGATCTGACTTATGGTAACTGCGATGCGGCTCTAGTCAGCATTTTTAGATGTTATTTAGGTAAGCTATAATACCACGGCCGTTCCATAAAAACAGAGTGAAATCACACAAAATGAAGAAATATAGGTGCAGCAAAATATGTTATCCTTTCTCAAAGTATCTTACCTCGGATGATATGCAACAGTCCCATCGTTATGTCCGCTTTTCAAAGCATGGGGCGGAGGCAATTTGAGGAAGCTGCTTTACAGCTGTACAGCTTGAATAACGTCACCATCTGTGTTGAATGTTGCGCCACGGAACATCTCCTTCATTGTTGGAAACAACCAGAAATCGTACGGGGCGAGGTCACGACTGCAGGCGGGCTGCGGCATGGTTTCAACACTGCATTTCGTAAGAAACTGTTGAACACAAACAGTCACATGGGGGCGGGTGTTATCATGGTGTAAGGTCCACTTACCCACCAGTTCCGGTCGCTGAATCGATGTGTCATCGCAGATGCTTCAAGACTGAAATGCAATATTCAGTGTTGGCAGTAATTTGTGGAAGAAGAGCATGCTGATGAGACTACACCTTTATGATCAAAGAAAATTATTATCATCACCTCCCCAGCTGATTTGGTTTGGCGAACCTTTTTTTGGAGGGGGCGAGCCTGTGTGTTTACAGACACTCGTTGGCGCTTTGTGTGTGGGTCGATATAGTGAACCCATGCTTCGTCGGCAGTTATTACTGTGTTTAGAAAGTCTGGATCCTTTGAAATCATTTGTTTCCACTCATGACACGCCTGAACTCAGGCTAACAATTTTTCTTTCGTCAGGTGATGAGGTACCCATCCGGAACACACACACCATGCAGCAGTAATTTGTTGCATAGAATGCGGAATGCCGACATTTTTGCAATATTAGTTGACGCAGCTCTATCTTCACACGCCATTCGTCGATCTTCTTGCAGGATTGCCCAAACAGTGTTAACAATACGCTCCGTAACAACACTCTCAGGTCGACCAGGCCTAGGAGCGAGTTTTGCCGATAATCGCCCTTTTTTGAAATCACGGTGCCATCTAAAAATCACTGACTCACCCAGGCATTTATTTTTGTAAGCTTTTTTTCATTAAATCAACTGTTTCTGGAGCTGTTTTACCTAAACGAAAGCAAAATTTTTATCAAACAGAGGTAATCGCTCTTTCCACATTTATAAGTGAGTCACGGAAAATTTCTTATTGGCCGCCAACGGGAACCGAACCCAGGGTCTTCCAGTTACTATGATCATTTTTCCGCGACTCACTTATAAACGTGGAAAGAGCGATGACCTCTGTTTGATGGTCCACGTCAAACATATATATTAAAATTTTATCGCAGAGTTAACTTCTTAACTCTGAATCACTCACCTCCATAACTGTATGGCGAAACGCAGACGCACATTAAACAACTGCGCAATAACAAAACCAGAATCGTTTGCCACGGGTAGTAACTGTTGCCATCTATACTTCCTTAATTCAGTTAGTCTTCTGCGAGGTTAGTTTTTGCATTTGCACTATTGCCAACTCAAAAAAAATAATTTTAGGTTTTTGTTAATTAATTTTAGGTTTTTGCCTTTGTACAATTAGAGCTAAAGTCAAACATATCCGATATTTGTATTTTGATTATATTAGTGTCCAAATACTTTTGGTAGGGAAATATATTTGGACACGAATGATCATGACGTCAACAATACTAGATTACCAATAATACATACTATCAAAGCTCGCATTATAACGTCATGAACTTGTGCTACGGAATTTTGAGTCATAAGTTACCAAATCTAAACCGTGATATGTGCTAATTGATGTATCTTGCATGACCATGAACACATAATTAATGTAACACGCGTTAGCGATGAGCTTCCGCTATAACTGTCATGAGCTAATCCAGCAACTCAGTTAAATGGCTGTATTTTGGAAGCTTAGGGACCTAACAACCTGGAAGATACCGAATATAAGTTCACCAATGTATACGCATCATCCAACATGCAAATATTTAAATAAATGCAGTTCAAAAGTACTATTTCGACACAACTGACACTATAAACACGAAAATATGTCAAAGCGTATTCTAATAATGATTGCAGTTGTTTTCGGACACAATAAGGAATTGCGGCTAAACTTAGAATTGCGTTTGTTGTTCTAGAAATGATTTAGACGGGATTGAATTAAATTATATGGAGAGAACTACAAATAGGTTCCGCGGGAGTAGAAATCATTATAGCGAAACTCAAAGTAATTCCGACCGAGCTAAAAATGGCTTCCACAGAGTATGGAGACACTCTGCTTGCATACACACAGCGAGGCTGAAAGTTATTATGATGGCTTTGGATATAACCACCGTGAGACAAAAACGCTTCAGCGGTGATGACGGTAAATGCGGGAATACTAAAAATTTATCTTGTGACTAATGATAAACATGGCGAAACTAATTCCATCCTTACATTCAAAGAGACTCTAAATCTTTGTAATTGCAACTAGAATAAATAGCAAACAATGCATCTGGAATTAAAGAATTAAAATGGTTTATCGAAGTTGGGGAATATATATACACAGGCGAGTCACATTTTTGGGACCACCTCCTACTTTTGTCGTCAACAGTGCGAAGTAAATGAAAAAAGGCACGTGTCGTGAGTTGGCTTGGAGGGTACATAAGATGTGCTGTAAGCAATCTGAAAACATATCACTCTTTGCTGTCATGGATAAAAGGAGCGATTTATCGGATTTGCAAAAAGGGATGATTATTGGCTTTAGGGATAAGGGTGGCAGTGTTTCTGAAACAGCGCAGTTTGTGAGCTGTTCGCGTGTTGCTGTGGTTACAGAGTATCGAGATCGGAGAAATGATACCATTGCGAATAAGCGACGTGGAAACTGCGGAGCATTACGTGCCATTGATGTGAGAGGTGAACGTCGACTTCGAAGGTGAGTGAGGGCCAATCGACACGCTACAGTGGAGTAACTCACTGGCCGAATGAACCAGGAGGGCTACCGGGAGTGTGTCAAACGACAATTCAGCGAAGCCTGCTGCGTATTGGGTTCCGATGCAGACGGATGGTCACTGTACCTATGCTAACGAAGGTAGAAAAGGCTTACATTTGCACGGCAGTATCGGAATTGGACCTCCGCTGATTGGCAAAGGATTGCCTTCTCCGATGAGTCACGTTTTCTGCTTCATCGAACGGATGGAGGTTGGCGTATAAGGCCAGAAACATCTGAGAAAAAACTCTCTTCAACCATTGCTGGAAGAAGAAAAGCTGGTGGGGGAAGCGTTGTGGTCTTGGGAATGTTTTCGTGGCATTCTCTGGGTCCACTCATACCTGTGGAAGGCACTATGGACCGAATTCGTTATGAATCCATCCTTGCAGACCACGTACACCCATACATGTTGATTGCCTTCCCTCGGGCGGATGGGATCTTCCAGCAGGAGAATGCGAAGTGTCACACAGCTAGAAATGTCCGAGAGTGTTTGGAAGAGGAAGATGAAGACTTCAAAGAACTTCCCTGGACCCCTAATTCCTCAGACTTAAACCCAATTGAGCATGTGTGAGACCACCTGGATCGTGTTGTTCACTTTATGGATACTCCACCACGCATCCATCACCAGCATGGCTCTACATACCTGTGAACTCCTTCAAGTACTTTATTGAGTCATTCCCATCCCGTCTAGCTGTTGTCCGCGCTGCACACGGCGGTTGCTCTGGATATTACCTAGTGGTCACAATGATGTGACTCGACCGTATATATATATATCATCATCATTGTCAACCATTATCAATCCACTGCTGGACGAAGGTCTCCCCAAGTTCCCTCCACAACGGTCTGTCTTGTGCCAGTCTCCTCCATGTCACTCCCGCATATTTTCGAATTTCATCCACCCATCTCCCATGTGGTCTTCTTTTGGGTCTTTTCCTGTCCCTTGGAATCCAATCTAAAATTTCAGCTGTCCATCGATGGTCTGTCCGTCTGGCAGTATGTCCAGCCCATTGCCATTTCAGGAATTTAAATCTGATCATGATGTCTTCCACCTTCGCCATTTTTCGGATCCACGAGTTCCTCTTCTTATCTCTCCTGGTTATACCAAGCATGCACCTCTCCATATATATATATATATATATATATATATATATATATATATATATATATATATATATATGAAGCTGAAATTAAAATGGTTGAAATGGTTTTTCGACATTGGGAAGTATGTATACACTGCTGGACATCACATCCCAGAGACTCGAAAGTTGGCAGAAGGACCGAATACGGGCACACATGTAAATGATTAACCAAGCAGCACATTTGGAAGTTATTTAGTACAGTAACGCACCCTGGATGTCGTATAAGAGGGATGAAGAAGGAACCGTAGTAAAGCATTCGAACTGTGTTTGCCCGCCGTTCCTGGCCGCGGACAGATGCGGCATATCCCGTCGTAGACAACGGCAGCCTTACAATCAGTTTTCCCATTGCTATCGTGGGAGAATCGTGGCATATCGGGTTTGCGGATTATTACTCTATCACTCCGAAATATCGGGGCTCGTGTGGGATTGGCATGTGGCCACGATTGGGGGTGGGGGGTATGGCGTAATTGGGTAGCGCAGGAAGGAACCCACCGACGTGTGGGATCCCAACGGCCCCGTCACACCACTGAACGAGCGGATCGACATGTGGCGAGCATGTCTTTGATGGATCGGACAACCGCATCGATCACCGTAGCTCAACAGTTCGGGTATGTGGCACAAACACGTCTCTCTGCGGATGGTTCGACGGAAGAAACGGGGCATTTTTGCACAGCAGCATTGCTTTGGCTACCTTTCACGGTACACCAGCGTCTGTGCCTCCAATGGGTCCCAAAACGTGAAAAGGCATAGTGTTTTCCGACGAATCTCACTTTGAATTGCAAAACCATGATTTTTGAATCCGTGTCCGGCGGACCGCGGCGGCTGAGTGATCCCTGCTTTATGCTGCGATGTACCGCCCGTCGCCTGGCGTTATAGTATGGGGTTCCATTGGATTCCACTCCCGTACGCTCCTCGTACGAATTACCGGTACGTTTAACCGCCATTGTTATATCACTAGGGTGTTGGAGCCTGTTGTTTTACCATATCATGAAGGACGGTCTGGCGGCATTTACCAACATGATATAGCGCGACTGCATGTGGCACGCAACTTCCAATACTTCTAGTTAAAAGCGAGGAGACAGTGGACAACAGAGTTGAACGAAAATGGTTTCAATATTTCAATGCTAAGGGAACCAGTTCAAAGCACAACAGAGGACAGGGCGTCTAACGATCACCAACACCGACACTCTAGTCGAAGTTGTGGCAGGAAATCCCTGTACCAGTTCACGACAATTGGTAGCTGAAGTGGGTTCTTCCCAATTCACCAATGCTCGTCAGCTGCATCAACTTTGCTTCTTCTCCAGTTACTATCGAATTGTTCCCGATGAAATGGCATCTCAGAAGGCGGAACAACGTGTCACTCTCTGCCAGAGATTTCCCTCAAATTCCTAGGATGATAGGTTTTGGCGCTGTATCGTCACAAATAATGAAAAGTGGATATTCCTGCTCTATGCTACTGATGGGAACTAGTGACTGCGGACAGGCCAGGAAACACGGTTAGTGGTGCATAGAGGGAAGTTCGGGAAGAATCATGCTGTGCATTTGATGGAATTGTGAGGGCCCTGTGCTAAACTCGAGCCGGATGTTCAAGGTTTGCTTCGGAACCTTTATGCGATACAACTTCAGCGGATGCACGATGCTCTGCGGTAAAGCTACTAATCATTTTTCAAGAGAAAGCAGACTTTGCTGCAAGTTAATAATGGCAAAAGTTACACCTTGAGAGTGTTCCTCGAAACATGCTGAGGGTGAGATCGTGGGTTTGGTGGAAAGTTGGTAAAGGACTACCGAAAATAACAGCCTGTTCTTTGCAGAATGAGGAAAGCGTGTATAGTATACTTTCATATTTAACCATTTAATGACCATGACCCTAAAATCCCGCATCACTCTAAATGCAATAACGACTGAAAATGTTTGTTGGTTCACTTGATTGTTTTTTTTTTTTTTTTTTTTGATTGGAGGTTTAACGACCACCGTGAGCAACTCAATGGGCTATAAGCAGTCGCCCGTCCCTAATTTTAGGGTCACTGGTTCCAGGGAAGGGAGAGAGCCAGTGCCGTAAGACAAACACAACATCCATGCCTGACCGGGATTCGAACCCGGACCCCTTACGGACGAATGATCAGAGGCCAACGCCTTAGACCACTGCGCCACCGGGGCGGCGTTGGTTCACTTGTTTGCTTAGTAACAACAATGGTGACTCCTGCTACTCCCTCATATGTCGTGAAAATTAAAAGAACAGGTAAGGATAGGTAGGAATTCCGATTCACTCGAAGTGGGCGTTTCGGGAGGCTATGGTCGTTTAAGAGTTAAACTTTTAAACTTCAAACAGGACGAACATTTGACTCACCCTGGAAAAGGATGACTATTGCGTTGAGTGCTGTACTGTTTACATCGGCTTTGATTACAGGAATCCATAAAACACGGCATGTCTATTTTTCTATATAAGCCAAACCATCATACGCCGAGAAAACTGATGCAATAGCTTACGCTTTATACAACTAGTGTTCCCAGTCCGACTTTTAAATGCATTGATATTACGTAAAATATACATATAAACTGGAGAACAATTTGTCTTTAGCACGTCTTTTGTAAAAAAAGATCGTGCTTCTGTTATCGGTTTGTCCGTCCGTCCGTCCGTACCAACGATATCTCTGCAACTATTAGTCTGATTTGAAAAATTCTTTTTGCATTGGGAAGCTTGAAATATGCAAATGATGATCCTTCATTTCGTTTTTTTTACGATGTACAATTTCGCCGCTAGAGGGCGTAAATGCAGATGATGTCGAATTCAAAATTACATTTTATTCCACATATTTGCTTCTAAACATCCGATTGAAAAAAATATCTTTCGATTCCATTTATGTCGAAGAGTATTTTAGATATAGTTACTTTTTCAAATTACGCATAGATTTTCCGCTAAGGGACGTAAAAGTAAATTACACTTTTCCCGATAACTCTTCTTCTAAAACTCCGATTTGAAAACTTTTTTCTTCAGCGGATACATCTCCTGATGGAAAATCTTTTGCATATAATTTCGAATTTTTGGTAAAGAATACTTTGGCCACCACTGGGCGTAACCGTTAATTTTTGCTTCTGATGTATTTGCCATAAAATCGGAGTTTTCTAAAATATCAATTGAAAAAATTCTTTCGCGGGCTAATGCCACTCACATCGATAAACCTTTCTGGAATATTTTCTTCTTAAAATATACCACAGTTTCTCCGCCAGGGGGAGTAGATGTACACCATATTTTTGTCAATATCTCTACTTCTAGGAGCCCGATTTAAAAAATTCCTTCTTTGTTGGATAGTGTTTCTAGTGTGACATGTTTTTCATAAAATTTCAAAATTTTCAACTAGTTCATAGACTTTCTGCTAGGGGGCGTAAATGTAAATTGCGTTTCCCCCTATATCTCTGCTTCTAAATCTCCGATTTGAAAAATTCTTTCTGCGCCGGATATAGCTCCTGATGGGAAATCGTTTGCACATATTTTCTAATTTTTGTAAGAAATGGTTTGGCCACCAGGTGGCGTGAATCTTAATTTCCGCTTCTGATATATTTGCAGCAGAATATGAGCTCCTAAATTCTCGATTGAAAAAAACGTCGTTTGTAGACCGATACTACTCGTGTCGACAAACCGTTTAGAAACATTTTGTTCTTAAAATAAAGCATGGTTTCTACGCCAGGGGGCGTAGATGTATATCTTATTTTTGTTAATATCTCTACTTCTAGGAGTCCCATTTGAAAAATTCATTCTTTGTTGGATAGTGTTTCCGATGCGAAATGTTTTTTCTTTAAAATTCAAAAATTCCAAGTAAATCATAGACTCTCTGCTAGGGGGCACAAAGTTAAATTACGTTTTCTGCGTTATTTCTGCTCCTAAAACTCCGATTTGAAAAATTCTTCCTGAATCGCTTACAGCACCTGATGGAAAATATTTTTCACATAATTTCTAATATTTCGTAAAGAATGGTTTGGCCACTAGGGGGCATAAGTGTTAATTTCTGTTTCTGATGTATTTGTTGCAAAATCTGGGCTACTGAAAACTCGACTAATTTTTTTTTTCTTGGACCGATAGTTCTCATATGGAAAAACATTTTGAGAATACTTTCTTCCTAAAATATTACATGGTTTTCCCACCAGGGGACGTAAAGTCCGATCTTATTTTTGTCGATATCTCTGTTTCTAGGAGTCCGATTTGAAAAATTATTTCTATGTTGGAGGACGTTTCCGGTGCGAAATGTTACTCATATAAATTCATGTTTTTCTTCACGCACAAGTCTGCAACCATAGGACGTAAGCTCACAATTCCGTTTACAGCAATATCTGAGGGATTAAAAACCCGATTAAAGAACTTCTTTCTTCCGTCAGATACTATTGTTTTCCATACCGGTTCCATTGACTTTGAATAGCTTTGATAAATTTAATTTGCGTCAGAACGGATTCAAAAGACGTGCGTATTACACCCAAAAAATTCGGTGTCATCTTTCTTGTTAATTTTGTGTTGCATGAGATTTTTGAACTGTGTCTAAGAATGTTTTCAACGCTGATTTCAAATCTGAAATCTGTTTTCCTCTACAATCTACATGCTATGGTTTTCATACAATTTGAAACTTGTGTTTTTTGCGAAAAAAGGACACACGTTGCTATTTACAATAGGAATAGTTTGAGAACTTGACTTACATCTTCCCTAACCTTATATTAATTAGGCTAATTTGTTTACAAACATCAATATTCTTTATCTTTATTGTTAATTTTGAAATCTAGAGATTTATCTGATTTACACAAAAAAAAACCCCTGTTTTTCCTTGTTTCAGGTCTGATCATGGCTTCTTCAAGTAGACATAAATGTGAAAATAATCCTGATGCCTTCTGTTATGTATGTGGCTGCTACACACTTCGTCAAAAGCGCAATATAACTTCGTTTGTGAGGTCTGCCTATAAAGCCTATTTTGAAGTTTCCCTTAGCGACCAAGATAAGAAATGGGCTCCTCATATTGTGTGTCATAATTGGTAGGAAATGCTTCGTGACTGGAGAAAAGGAAAACTAAACGATCTGCCTTTTGGAGTTTCCACGGTATGGCGGGAACCCAAGGACCTCATAAGTGACTGCTAATTTTAGCAAGTCAACACGAAGAGTGTCGGCAAGAAAAGCCTGCATAAAATCCTCTATCCCAGTATTCCCTCAGCTATTTGACCTACTCCGCACTCTGGGGAACTCCCGGTTCCAGTTTTTAATAGTTTTGGCTCATCTGAAGATGAAAGCAGTAAACATGATCAGAAAGAGCACAAGGGTTGTGATAACGCGCTTCAAGAAATGTTTTCAGAATCAGAAGACTCCTCGTCTGATACTAAACAGTCATCAGCCCCTCAAAGGTTTAGCCAACCGAAATTTAATGACTTAGTGCGTGATCTGGGGCTCTCCAAGAAAGCAGCTCAGGTATTATTGTCCAGGCTGCAAGTAAAAGACCTACTTGACACCTCTGCAAATGTTTCTTATTTCCGAAAGAGGGACCAGATTTGTACGGACTTTTTTTTCAGAAGACAAGTAGTTTGTTTACTGTCACGATATCCCAGGTCTTTTCAGGCAATTAAGTGTTACCTCGTATAGTCCAACAAAATGGCAATTATTTCTGGACAGCTCAAAGCGCAGCCTCAAATGTGTTCTTTTCCACAATGGCAATGCTTATGGAGTGGTTCCAGTTGGCCACTCAGTGCATTTGCGAGAAGAACATGACATAAAAAATGGTCATTGACTTTCTCAAATAGCACGAGCACAACTGGATTATCTGTGTGGACCGGAAAATGGTGAACCTCCTCCTTGATCAACAGAAGGGCT
Source organism: Macrothele yani (assembly GCA_039090855.1). Classification (NCBI taxonomy): domain Eukaryota; kingdom Metazoa; phylum Arthropoda; class Arachnida; order Araneae; family Macrothelidae; genus Macrothele; species Macrothele yani. The sequence goes on from CM077030.1 coordinate 18,310,796, forward strand.
TCATGATGTTTCCATGCTATCTCTGTGTGTGGGACAGCCGAGCTCGAGAGAAACACTGGACCCACAATGGGTGGCCCATCCGGGAAACTCTAGAAGCAGGCATGCCAAACATTGTAATTGACCCAATCGTAGCCGAGATGTTATCCCCCCCTCCCAACTCCATTTCAAGCTTGGCTTGATGAAACAGTTAGTGAAGGCATTAAGAACTGATGGTTAATGCTTTCAACATATAGTTTCTGCTTTTCCTGCATTATCTTTCGAGTAGATCATAGCAGGTGTGTTCAATGGAACTCAAATTCGTGCCCTAGTACGTGATGAGGAATTTGTCATGAAACTGAATGAGAAGGAAAAGGCAGCATGGCTGTCTCTCGTGGCAGATACACAAACTTTCTTGGTAACAAAAAGGCAGATAACTATGAGGTTCTCGCTACTAGAATGCTGTTGGCTTTCCGTGAACTTGTGTGCAACATAAGTGTCAAGCTCCATTTCCTGAATAGTCACCTTGATCAATTCCCCAAGAACCTTGGAGCTTATAGTGATTAATAGGGAGAGCGCTTCAATCAAGACCTCATGACGATGGAACAGCGATATCAAGGGCGATGGGACACAAATATGGTGGTAGACTACTGCTGGAGCATCAATCCAGATTCCTTTTAGAAAGTCCATAAACGACACAGCTACAAGAGCGATTTCTTGCCTGAATAGGACATATTTGAACTTGGCTTCCTATCTTTATCAGTTGTTCTGAATCACCTCTCATCTTTATGTCGAAATATATGTCAATTTAAAGTAAAAAGCATGACATATAGTGACATATAGTAGTGTATACTCATTTTTAACTGTAATGGATAAATGTTTCGGATTAGACAAGTTTGAGGTTTGACCACACAAGTGATTGTTTTGCCTTTTTTCAAACTTTCATGCATATCGTGATGCACCTACACGTTTTTGTGAATGCATAAAGAATATATTTGGCAATACGGTTGTTTAAGGCTGTGTCACCATACATTCTTCAGACAGACCATGCGAGAGGCGTCAAAATTTTGCGAAAAATGAAAATGTTGAATTGCAAAAAATCTAGAGCTTATAGAAAAAAACTAACTTTAGATTTGAATTCAGAAACTCAAAGTAGGTAAGAATAAATGCTAGTATCAATGGAGCAAAAAATTTGTTCCCCAGTGTAATTAAACGGCCCCTAGAGAGTTAACAGGTTTCTGTTAACTGGCTAGGAGCCACAAAAATCATCAGTTATTTTCATAAGTACTGATTAAATACCAAATGATACCTCTATTATGCATTCGTTGCAAAAAAAAAAAAGAAGTTAGAAACAAAACACCCTGAGAAAGTCGTTCGATCCTGATGAAAGTACCTTACTGCCGAATATGCATATGATTAAATGAAAACATCCAATGACTAAACAGTGGCTTGCCACAGCGCATGGGAACCGTGCATCGAGGAGGGTATATCAAGAGCAAGGATCGCACGCGGGGATAATTGTGATAAAGGATTGCTGTCGCATGAACGTTTACAGACTATGAGCATGCCTCAACATCAGATCCGTGCAAAACACGAGCAGTTGAGCGAGTTTGAGAGAGGACGTACAATTGGGCTAAGAGAGGCCAGTTGATCAATTCGCCGTATAGTGAGGCATTTGGGTGGGAGCAACACGGCAATCCAACGATGTTGCCGCCAATGGGTCGAGGAGAGCACATTTCAGCAGTACGCGGGCAGTGGACGGCCAAGGACAAGGACAGAATGCAAGGATCTAGTGATCGTCAGAGCCGCACGAACAGAACCTAATTCGTCACTCTCAACCATACGTGGCTATGTTGCGTCGTCCAAAAATCGCCAGTGGTCATCCGAATCGTTGCTACATGACTTTCGGGGACTACATTCGAGGAGGCCATTCTGCAGCCTAACACTGCGTGGGATGATGTCCATTGGCGTCGTGTTGTCTTCAGTGATTAGTCACGGTTTGCACTTTGCGCCGATGACCAGCGCACGGATCCTGCCTTTACCATGGAAAAGCATACGGCTAGCACACTGGGAGTGAGTGTCTGATGATATATTTCTTACGACAGCCGGCTATCCTTGGTAATCCTGCGTACCATCCTTAAGGCTCAGCGTTACGTAGACGACATTCTACGAGCTGTCGTGTTGTCATTTCTGTCTCAGCAACACCGAGAAGTTTTTCGACAGGATAATGCCTGTCCACATACGGCACGCCTCCTCCATAATGTTGACACTCTTCCGTGCACAAACTAATCGTCCTGCCTCTGATCGAACATGTTTCGGACACAGTGGAACGCTACCTACGCCCATCCCGGAATGTTGGCAAACTGGCCCGTAATTCGTACACTATCTTGCATGCTGTACATCAGGAGAGTATCCGTGAACTGCATGCATCTATGCCACTCCGGGTAACCGCTTGTATCCGAGCCATACGTGGCGCTGTAACGTACTGGCTTGTTCCACTCTGGTAGCTGTTTTACCGGAATAAAAGACCTAGATGCTCTGGAATTTCAATCATTTTCTTTCCTATACATATGCAGGGAACATATCAATTTTCATCTCGATTGGATGATTCTTCCTGGGTTCTTCGCTTTTTTTTGTTTAGGGCAAAGAGTATATGTTAATAGCTTTCAGACTTAATTTTATCAATTAAGGGCTCTGCAGAACCGACAGTCTGCAGAGCCCTACTTGTTAGCCGTGTCAACTAAGGTTCATTGGCTCCAGTATCGGGGATCATTTGGTCTTCCTTTCAGTGTTAGTTTATCCCCAATTAAACAGTGTCGATCTCGCACTGCATCTCCCCCTCAGATTTCTGACCTGACACTCTCATGTCTTTTCCTGCTTTATGTGTTTTCTGCTGTCTTCTCGGGCATAGCATGAGCTGGTTTCCCTGACTTTGTTAAGTTTGCGTTGGGATTGCTGATTGACTTCTCAGACATAAATGTCCGCTTGGATGAAAATTGCCACATTCTGGATAAGCGCATTACTTCTGGTTTCATACCTGGTTTATGATTGAGCAATAGAAAACGCCCATGTGTATAGAAGCTGCTATCTTCCTCTTTCCTGGCAATGGGAAATAAAATCATGAATAAGACATTCGACCTCCTCTCTGGTTGTGCTGGATACACGGAATAGAACAAATGTCACGTTTTTAATAATTTATCAAACTAACGCTGAAACGTTTCTCAGTTTGAAGAGCATACGTGTCGAATTTGAGATTTACTCTTACAGATCATACCCTTCAATTTATGTCTTATTAAATGAAAATATACATAATGATTCGTGTAAAAGTTTGTATTTTCAGTCTTTCAGCAGTGTGATATCAAAGTTTCCCTTCATATCAAGCTCCTTTGACAAATCTGCTCTAACAGCCTGTCTGTTGATATTTACTTCTCGTAAACTTCTAAAATCGACATTGTTTTTCCAATTTTAGAGTTAAAATGGAACTTAAAGATAAAAATTTGCTGTACCACCACACTTTTTTCCATGTCATTTTTTTTGCTATTTGGATTTCATTAATTTAACTAAAAATAGGCGTTGATGCATTTTTTGGATGTCAGTAACATTTTAGCCTGTATCACTAAGTACCGGTATTGATTTCCTTCCATAGAAATGTCAAGTGTTGTGGTGTAGTGTTTCACTAAATATCTTACAGCTATCTCAGTCAACAAACCGATTGAAAATTGTGGTATAGTTTTCACTAAACGTCTTACTGCTATCGATTCTCCAAACTCTTTTAGTTCAAGTCTTACCAGTCCTTCAGGATGCTTTATCGAGATATTACCCCTTCAAATTCGATGTCAGATATTGTAGGTTACGAACTGTAACAGCTTTTTATTACATGGCTGCGTTATTACAAGGATGCGTAACTCTCTGGCTTACTGTTTCCAGGTCGCCGAGTGGTGTGGCTTCTGCTCATTCGTCAGTGATTTGCTTGCTTTTGAGTCTTAGATGAGGCATGTGTGGGCAGTTTATTCTGATGGCCTTGAAACCAGTGGCCCTAAATTAGGGATAGACTACTGCTTATAGCCCTAAACGTTGCCTATGGTGGTTTCTAAACACCAAAACAAAAAGAAGTCCCTGACTTACTAAGCATTTTAAAAAACCAGAATAAGTCTTATTCTAGATTTTTAAAAGAAATGAAATTGGGCTTTCGGCATAAAATATTAAAATACTATGTCAGCAATCACACGTGTTTGTTGCCTTTGTGAAATCCTGTGACCACAAGGTACTTTTTTTACGTTCATCAACAGGTCATCGCTATAGCATTGGGTAGAAACATAACAGAAAACACCTTTCAATTAATCAAATGTACATTAAATGATATCATATTGGACACGTTGACGAAATATACACTGATACAGCAAATTATTTAGGTCAGCTACCTAATAAAGTGTAGGGCTGCTGTTGGTTTTCATAATAGCTTCATCCCATGTGGCATGAATTCAACGAAGTATTGATATACTTCCACTGGAATGTTCAGTCAAATAAGATGTGATGACGTCCTTCATTTACCGAATGCCCGGTGTTAAGACAAATAAGACGAGACGACGACCTTCAATTGCCAAACGACAGCTGGAGGAGAATCTTTCACTGATGGCTCTCTCAATCTCGGTGTTCAACTGAATAAATTTTATAAATCATATGGTCTTGTTAAATAAACTTTACAATTTCGGTATTAGGGGTTCAGTTTTCCAACTCTTAAAAAGTTACCTCTCCGATCGGTATCAATATACAGAGATTGACAACATCAAATATAATTACCAATTACTGTTATCAGGGGTTCAACGGGGCTCTATTCTCTCCCCTTTATTGTTTAACATTTATATGAACGATTTCGACTCATTAGTTCAGATATTACAAAATCAATTTCTCACTGCGGAATTACCTGAAGTTTTCTTGCTATTAATGTTAGGAAAACAAAACTTTTAATTTTCTCCCACCTATACATTCTATAATTTTAAATAACACACAGATTGAGTGTTATTTAAAATTATAGAATGTAAAATTATAGAATGTATAATTTTAAATAACACAAAGTCTTAAATATTTAGGTGTTTTTATTCACGGATCTTAAATCCAACTCTCACATTGATTATTTTATTTCACTAATTTCTCGAAATATTGGAATTATTAGGAGGAGTAATGACTTATTTGTCTCCGAAAATTGTGATTTTACTTTATTACACTTTAATTTATTCCTACTTTTCATGTTGTATTTTAGTCTGGGGCTCGACTACCAATTACAACTTAACTAAACTTCAGATATTACAAAATAGATTTTTGAGACTGCTGCAATTCAGACTTTCGGGTTCTTCCTTTTCAAATCTCAATTTCATCTTCGTATTGCAGCCTAATGATGTTCAGTGATTACATTTTGCTCAATTATACCGTTTTAACTTAGTAAAATTTATGTTAACAAGGGTAAAGAATGACATATTGTCTTCTTTGATTTCCTTAGTTGCCCTTGGCCATTCTTACTCAACTAGGCATAAAGCTTTACTGATTCCTTTTTTCCCTTCACGTAAACGTTCCAGACCTTTAATTAATTATGCTGGTCCGCAGATTTGGTATTCGCTTCCATCACAACTGTTGGCTATTAATAAATATAATTTGTTTAAAAAACTCAAAAATACTTATTTTCCTGAAATCAGTTTCATGACGCCCTTGTTATAATCATTTTCACCTCCTGAACGAGTTATACTTTGTGTCTGACTTGCTTTGTTTTGGGACATTTTTTATGTGTGTTCAGTAGTCAGGCCTCGTGGAAGTCTTTTCCCTCTCATTTCTTGGTTGTTTCTGTATTGGTTTGTTTTACATTTGGATGTCTACTTCATATTTGTAACAACCGAAATACGAAATAAATGAAATGAAATGAAATAAAGATATGAGCACTGTAGATACTATTTTAATACTTTAAAGTCACTGCCGTTCTCCTGGGACCACTGTGTGACGATCTATGTCATGAGTGGAGAACCTGAGGCCTTCTAGACCATTAAGAGCAGCCTTTGAGTGAATTCAAAATTTTCAGAAAAAAGATTTTATTTTTACTAATATGTTTTTGTTCGTCTTTTTATTTTAATCTTAAAATGACCGTTTTAAAAATACCAAAGTGTAAAAGAAGATTCAACGAAATAATGCTCCCCCACTGGCGGTCACAATTAAAAGTCATAAGGGCTATTTTGACGCCTGCTATGGTCACGATTCCTTTCTATGGGCTCTTAAAAAACTGCTGATGGAATTGATTGAGCTCTCAGAAAATGACTTTTTAAAGTCCTTCTTTCACGCAAAGAAAGATCCAATTGAAATATGGTAAAATGAAATAGAATACCCACGCCCCTTCGGCAATGTGCAAGAAAAATTGTTTCTTGCTTTTTTTTTTTTTTTTTTTTGTTTGGAGGTTTAACGACCACCGTGAGCAACTCAATAGGCTATAAGCAGTCGCCCCTCCCTAATTTAGGGTCACTGGTTCCAGGGAAGGGAGAGAGCCAGTGCCGTAAGACAAACACAACATCCATGCCTGACCGGGATTAGAACCCGGACCCCTAACGGACGAATGATCAGAGGCCAACGCCTTAGACCACTGCGCCACCGGAGCGGCTTTCTTGCTTTTTAACCACTTATTGCTGTGAATCAACATTCTCCTACCTAACCCAAATCAAGACCCCTTTAAGGTCACAAATGGTGAACTAAAAGTGTGGACTTCTATGTTGCAACCAAATATTCAAGTGCTATCCAACAAGAAGCAGTCAGAACAAAGTAATTAAAAGGTTAATTAACTTTAGAATTAACATTTGTTTTATTTTTTTGACGTTGATTAATACACAGTAATGTTTTTGCAAAATAATGTACATGTCGAAGTATATCTAATCGAAGTTTCTTGAATGCGGCTTTGTGAGATTACAGCTTCCAACATGAAAAGATTCCTTTCCTCTGATCTAAGCGTTGTGGTACGGCGGCCCTACATTTCAAGCTGGAAACTAACTAATGTGGCTTACGCTGCTATGTTACACTGTTATTCATCACTGCAAAGAAAACGAAAAGCTTCTCAAAAGTATTTACCAACATGCTCCAAAATGCTCGCTTGCGTACGTGTATATACACGATATAATTTTCCGTACAGGAGTTAAAAATACACAGACTTGTAATAGTTATTAAAAATAATTTAACTCTCCACTGAACTGTAAACAGGAGAAAAAAATACTGATGAATTTAATTTTTGGGGATACTCAATCTACTGACTTCAGATGATTTAATTGGTTGTTTAAGCCAGTTCCTTTGGTATTTTTGATTATTTCTGAGCAAGGATATTATACATATAATTTCGTGGATGTTTTTTTTTTCAAACGATATGCTCATCACAACGATGAAAGTTATTATTTTTCAATAAATCTGATTCCGCATAATATATTTCAGAGCATTTCTTGATGAAATTGGAAGCTTTAGATGCTGGTTATAAATACACAAAGAGTTCTCATGGTTTGGTGTGTTAGTAGTGTGAAAACATGTATGAAAACCAAAAATATGACTCAATAAATGATAAGAAAAATTCCATCCTAGTATATAAAACCTGCTAGTTTCACGCAACAAACAGAACAGTTATATAAATAAAATTCAGTAATTAAATTCAAGCCAGAAAATTGTTTACTTGTCAGGAAACACAACAGATACAGTTCCAATTCCTACATAAATAATTGGCGAACAAAACCCAAAATTCACCAGGTATCTGTATTTTTAACAGCACATAAAATTTCACTCGTAGTTGCTAAAGACAGTCAACATACATAACGCCACTAACTATTAATCAACCATCGAGATTTAATTCACCTTTCACCTACCAGAGACCCACATCAAAACCCTTCCCACCGAACCAGTGTCAGAGTTGTGGGTCAAATATACAAAATAAGATAACAAATACAAATTAACTTTATAAATTTATTTTTTGCCCCAAATTTCGTTTTTCTTTTTTCAAATGAAATACAGTTTTTGAAAATAAATTGTCTGAAGCTTTACCTTGTTCCGAATTATAATGAATTTTTGGGATCTAGTAGACACACCAAAAATAAACACTTTCTTATGAACACTGAGGTAAACACCATAAACGATTTCGGATCTTATAGTGTTTACCTCAGTGTTCATATGCCAAGAAAAAGTACTTGCATTGTTCATAAGAAAGTGTTATACCGAGAAAATGTACTTGTCGTGTTCATAAGAAAGTGTTATGCCGATTAAACGTACTTGCAGTGTTCATAAGAAATTGGTAAGCCGAGAAAAAATACTTGAAGTGTTCATAAGTTAGTAGTATTATGCCGAGAAAAATTACTCGCAGTGTTCATAACAAAAACGTTAGGCCGAGGAAATGCACTTGCAGTGTTCATTAGATTTTAATGCTGAGAAAAAGTACTTGCTGATAGAATCTTATTTGCTTCTTTGAAAAATCTGTAGAGAAAGTTGAATACAAGCCTTCGTTTCTTTATGAAGGAAGGCGTTGTAGACTCTTTCTCCGTCAACAGCAGTAAATACTTGTTGACTTAACAATGCATTTCGATCATAATCACCAGATTTTGACCATTCATACGAAATGGGCCTGTGCTCGAATCTCAAATGAGGTACGAGTGGGTTGGTTGCCTAATGACCCAGGCTCTGTTCCACCTCTTGACCAAATGGCTTTATATTAAGTGTTTATAGCTTTTAGAGTTACTCATGGTGGTCGTTAACACTTTAACCGGCTGGAACCAATTAACTAGGGGTTGAGAAAATGGGCTGCAGTCAGCTCGAACGAACATGAATGGAATACGGGATTACACCATACAATGCAAATTTTGAAGATGTTGATCCGTTTTTTGGTGAAAATATGATATGGATTGAAAGTCAGATAATATCCGAAAACTTTAAAATTTCGTCGTCCTGGAGCGGAAATCGAACCCGCGTCTTCCAGATAGCGCCCGAACATACTTGCTGTCTGAGAACTGGGTAGAATACGGCTGAAAGGATTTAACCTGCTCGTCAGAAAACGCTGTTTACCCCTTAGCTTTGTTCTCAAAGTGACCAATTAGAGGAATGCTTGACGCAATTTCTTTCTGACTGATTACCTGCTGAAAGGGCTATAAGAGTGGCGACTAGCATAAGAAAGGAGAGGGAGATTATATTAGAGACACTTGTTTATACCTAGTGGAATAATGTCCGTGTTAGGGGATTAGACACTGACAACATAATACTGGGTACAAATAATCCCTTTCCCTTCATTCTTTAGGTCATAGCGCAGACTGCAAAAGATCACTAGAACAGAGGACTAGAAGAGAGCTCTAATGGTTTAGAGCTTTCTTCTACTCCATGAGAGCTCTCATAGAAGAGAACTGGGTCGGCACTAATGAGATAAAAAGGGTAAAGGAACAATTTTGTCGTAGCTCTCGTTAAGCCAGGCAGCTATATCAACATTTGTCAGAACATTTTGGGCAGTATTCGGTTGAGGTTCATCACCCACTTAAAGGATTAAACCCCAAAATAAAACAAAGACAATTTTGTTTGTATTCTTCAGTGATGCGCAAAATTAGTTAAGGTACGTAAAAATTAAATTTTTTCATTATGTCTTAGCGAGAAGACTTCAGCCTTATGTAGCGTTTTATTGGTTCATTGCTGGACACGGGCTTTGTATACGATGCATTCAGTTCATCGGTATGTATTAACACCGTAAGTTGACATTAATTATTTAGATATGCCGAATAAAGTCCTTTGAAGTTTTGAAGCTCAGTTATTTTGATATGACGAATAACATCCTTCGAAGTTTTTTGTCGACATTTTGTGACATTTAAACTATCTTTGCGACAGAAACCTGCTAGAGTATCGCTGGTATTTTTTAACTGAACTCCGTGCTGTTGGAAGATTTATAACACACACAGTTTCATTTTTACGCTCAATGGATACCTCGAAACGGCTTTTCGTCAACTCACGCATGGAAATCCGAATTCTATGTACGAAAAGTGGTTTAGGAGGAATAAATGTATAATGAACGAAAGTGCGGGTTGTATGAAAGTCGAGAGTATGAAATGAAGATCACTGCCTGTGCCCTTCTGTTTGCATGCAATAAATGCATATCATGACGAAACAAATTGATGTTTGTACCCGCAATATTAGATGTATGTTATCGTTAAAGCATCAGCTCATAGTCAGACATCTTGAAGTTCGGAAACGCAGAAACACTAAGAAGTTTTTCAATTAAAATTAATTTATTAAAAGCAGTATTTTGACTGTTCGCATGAAAGTACAACTAAGCAAAAGTAGTTGGCAGTAATTCATTTGTAATTCATATTAACATATCACGTTTCAGCAAACAGCTCCCTTGCCAAGAAAAACGACACCGAATTTTCAGGTGTAATCAGCACGTCTTTTGAATCCGTTACGGCGCAAATTAAATTTATCAAAGCTATTCAAAGTCAATGAAACCGGTATGAAAAACAACAGTATCTGACTGAAGGAAAAAGTTTTTCAATCGGGTTTTTAATCCCGTAGATACGGCTGTAAACGGAATGGTGAATTCACGCCCTCTGGTTGCAGACTTATAAGCTAAGAAAGATGTGAATTTATATGAAAAACATTTCGCAGAGGAAACGCTCTCCAACAAAAGAAAAACAATTTTTCAAATCGGATTCTTCGAAGCAGAGATATGGACAAATATAAGATATGCATCTACGCCCCCTAACGGGAAAACCATGCATTATTTTAGGAAGAAAGAATTCTTAAAATGTTTTTCGATGTGCGCGGTATCAGTCAAAGAAAAAAAAATTAAGTCGAGTTTTCAGGAGCTCAGATTTTGCTGCAAATACATCAGAAACAGAAATTAACACTTATGCTCCCTGGTGGCCCAACCATTCTTTACCAAATATTAGAAATTATATGAAGAGCATTTTGCATCACGAGATGTATGCGATACAGGAAGAGTTTTTCAAACTGGAGTTTTAGAAGCAGAAACATCGGGGGAAATGCAATTTATCTTTGCTCCCCCTAGCGGAAAGTCTATGATTTCCTTGAAATTTTGAATTTATATGAAAAACGTTTTGCATCAGAAACATTATCCAACAAAGAAGGAAGACTCCTAGAAGCAGAGATATTGACAAAAATAAGATATACATCTAGGCCCCTGGCGTAGAAAACATGCATTATTTGAAGAAGAAAATATTCCTAAAAGGTATGTCAATGTGAATAGTATCGGTCCACAAAATAATTTTTTTCAATCGAGATTTTAGAAGCTCAGATTTTGCTGTAAAATACTTCAGAAGAGGAAATTAAGACTTACACTCCCTGGTGGCCAAACCATTTTTGCCAAAAATTGGAAATTATATGCAAAGGATTTCCCATCAGGAGTTGTATCCGGTGGAGAAAGATTTTTTCAAATCACAGTTTTGGAAGTAGAGATGTCGGGGGAAACGCAATTTACCTTTACGCCCCCTAGCGGAAAGTCTAAGAATTACTTGAAAATTTTGGAATTATATGGAAAACATGACACATTGGTAACTCTGTCCAATAAAAAAAGAATTTTTCAAATCGGACAATTAGAAAAAGAGATATTAACAACAGTATGATATGCATCTACGCCCCCTAGCGGAAAATCCGTGCAATATTTTAAGAAGAAAATATTCCGAAATGGCTTTTCGACGTGAGTACTATCGGTCCAGAACGAATTTTTTCAATCGAGATTTTAGAAGCTCAGATTTTGTGGTAAATACATCAGAATAAAAAATTAACGCTTACGCCGTTGGTGGTCAAAGTATTCTTTAACAAAATTTAAAATTTATAAGCAAAAGATTTTCCATCAGAAGCTGCATCCACTGAATAAACAATTTTTCAAATCGGAGTTTTAGAAGGATAGATATTAGGGAAAGTGTAATTTATTTTACGGCCCCCAGCGGAAACTCTATGCGTAACTAGAAAAAGTAACTACACCTAAAATACTTTTCGACATAAATGAAATCTAAAAATAAAATAATTTTTTCAATCGGAGGCTTAGAAGCAAATATGTGGAATAAAATGTATTTTGAATTCAACATCATCTGCATTTACGCCCTCTAGCCGCGAATTTGTACATCGTAAATAATAAAAAAAAAAACGAAATAAAGGATCATCATTCGCACACTTCAAGCTTCCCAATGCAAAAAGAATTTTTTTTCAAATCGGACTAACAGTTGCACAGATATGGTGTCTACAGATGGACGGACATGCCAATAACATAAGCACGATCTTTTTTTTACAAAAGACGTGCTAAAAATATTAATAAAACCCTCGGAAATATTTAGATGATATCAAAATTTTCCCCACTCTGATTTCCATTTTTGTACATAACAGAGCAAACAACTTTTGCATTTTTAAACGAAGTCTCAAGTGTATGGAATCAAACGCATGTGTGGAAATAATGTATATTGAAGACATTTAAAGAGAACTGAATAAACACTTTCATTGCACTAAAACCTGATTTATATTTATGCGTCCGCTTAAGAAATTATCGATTAAAAAATCGAAATCAAGTGAGAGTAAAGTATCCCGCATACTACACATCATTTAAGGGATTTGTTCGTTTTTGTGGTAATCGGCTTCATGTCTAGTCGTCTTTATTTCGTTGAAAATCGTTTCCATTCAGTTAACGATCGTAATTCCGTTAATCACAGGTGGGAACATAGTAACATGAATGAGAGGGTGTTTCTATTGAACGTATTTTGGTTTATCGGTAAGCATTTAAACATTATACAATTCTGTTTCTACGAAGAAATCACACATACAAATCCATGCTGGCAGCTCGCAATTTGCTTTTTACATATATTGTACTAAATCACAGCTTTATATTCGGAAAGAATTCCATGAAAACACGTTCTAATGAGACAGATGCGCATTAAAAAAGATTAAGTAATAATTTGGTATGCGGGACGCTTCTGAAAATCCTGAGATATCACTGGCATCAGGAAATATTGGTAAGCGGTTATCAATAACTAAATGAATGAAAATAATTTCAAACATGGCAAGTTTCTGCCCCATTTAAACCATTTCGTAACAATTTTAACCGACAACCAATTACATTTACGGTAATACTTTACACTCCATGGAAGAACTGATGTTAAACGTTTACTCAGAAAATCAGAGCACACAGTTCGGTATTTTAGCTTTGAGGTGTAACATCTGCCCATCTTTTGGTAATGTATTTCTTAAAATATTTCCTGTGTTACAATATATAAATAATATTTCTTGTCTTACAATACCTAAGTTCCTGTTGTCTTATATAATATTTGTTATCTTGTAGTTCTTAAAAATTTGTCGCCTCATAATAAATAGCTTTTGTTTTCTTATAATACTCAAATATTTGTTGTGTTATGAAATTTAATATATGTTGTCATATAATACTTAAATATGTGTTATCTTATATTAATACGTAAGATTTGTTGCCTTATAGTACTTAAATATTAGTTGTTTTATAATACTTAAATATTTATTGTCCTATAGTATGTAATATTAGTTGCCTTCTAATATTTAGATATTAGTTGTGCTATAATACTTAATTATATGTTTTCTTATAATGTGATAATTCTTAATTACATGTTTTATTATAATGTTATAATACTTAATTATATGTTTTATTATATATTTGTTCCCTTATAATGCTGACTTATTTGTTGTCATATAATACTTAACTATTTGTTGTATTATAATGTTATAATACTTAATTATATGTTTCCTTATATATTTGTTCCCTTATAATGCTGATTTATTTGTTGTCATATAATACTTAACTATTTGTTGTATTATAATGTTTAATTTTAGTATATGTCTTGGAATATTTAAATGTGTGTTGTCATATAGTATTTAAATATGTGTTCTGATTTTTAATACACTGGCGTAAAGTGAAAAAAGAACACCAAGAAGGAATTGGCGGACAATCATGAAATTTACATATGTTAATGGGGTCGAGTTTACATAGGTATGATGTTAATTTCGGGACCAACCGGTGAGCGCTTACGCCACAGCACGGCATAATATGCAAATTATCGTCGGTGGTATTTAAGGAGTACGGCGAAGTAAATGTAATCAATCGTCAGCGTACGGACACGTGCGAAGACCCTGAAGAAGCTGCAATGCCTGGACATGGAAGACGTGTACGATTTAAGCAGTTATCGGACTTTCAGCGAGGTCGTTTAGTCGGACTCCGAGAGGCCGTGTGGCGTCGTATTGCGGAGCCAATTGCACGGGAAGTATCGGTGGTGGTACGATGGTGGCGTAGATAGTCCGAGGAACATTCCCACACGAGAAGACGTGGAACCGGGAGTCACAGACGTACTGATGAGCGGACCGATCGACGCATAAGAAGAGCGGCGTTGTCAAGCAGAACATCCACTGCGACGCAAATCCGAGCTGCCGTTGCACCTGAGGAGACCGTGCGAACAATCAGCAACCGTCTACTGGATGCAGAACTACGTGCACGTGTGCCTCTGGCATGTGTACCTCTGACTCCAGCCCACAGTCAGGAACGGCTGCAGTGGGGTCGCCAATTTCTGCACTGGAGAACGCAATGGCGATCTGTCGCGTTCAGCGATGAAAGCAGATTCTGCTTGGGAGCCTCCGATGGCCGTATGCGTGTTCGCAAACACACAGGGGAGTGTCTCCACAATTCTTGCATCCGCCAGCGACACACAGGGCCTACACCTGGTCTCCAGGTGTGGGGAGCGATCAGCTATCACTCCTGTACACAACTAGCGTTTGTACCGGGTACGTTAAACAGCACCTCCTACATCAACAACATCATTCAGCCTGTTGCTGTGCCATTTGTAAAGTCGGTCCATCGTGGTGTTTTCCAGCAAGATAACGCACGCCCACACACGGCACGTGCAACGCAACATGCACTTCAGGGTGTGAGACAAATTCCATGGCCTGCACATTCACCGGACTTGACCCCCATTGAGCACGTGTGGGATTTTATGGGACAACGACTTATTCGGTCTCCACGATTTACGCGTCCAGGTTGAGGATGCTTGGAACTCAATACGCCAAACTTACATCCAACATCTGTACGAGAGACTCCATGCCAGAATTGCACAGTGTGACGCAGTTCATGGCGGTTCAACCTCGTACTAACCATGTTACATGGAAATGTTATTTTTCAGTTTACCAGCAAATACAGCTGTATTTTGCCATAATGATTTGATCACGTTATCCTCTGTATTCCGTTACTATGCTGTATAAATTTCGTTGGTATCAGACGTCTCCTTCTTGGTGTTACTTTTTCACTTTCCGCCAGTGTATTTGTTGTGTTATAATACTTAAATGTTTGTTGTATCATAATATATATTTGCTGTCTTTTAATACTTAAAAACTTTTTTATAATATGTAATACTTCTGGCTTATAATTCTTAAATATGTGCAGTCTTATAAAATTTAATATTTTTGTCTTATAATATTTAAATATTTGTTGTATCATAATATTTTATATTTATTGGTTGTCTCATAATACTTAAATATGTATTGTCTTATAATCTTTAATGCTTGTATTATAATAGTTAAATTTTTGTTTTCTTGTAATATTTATTATTTGTTATCTTAAAATACTTAAATGCTTGTTGTCTTATGACATTTATTACTCTTATAATGTTTATTGTCTCCATGCTGTATATGTAAAATATCTACTTTCAGTATATTGCGAAAACAGACGCAATGAAATAAAGGAGTAAGTATTTATGTGAAATATAAATCCGTCGATCGATAATGAGTTAAAAGAAAATACCATTTTTTCTTTTCGAAATGTATAATGACATTTTTACCATATTTTGGGGATTTTAACGTTACATCTGAAACTTCGGTGGTTTTAAAAAGAAAGTTGGACGTTTACGAAGGAAAAGCCATGAAAAATAATTTGAGCGTGAAAACCTTTCAGCACATTTATTAAATGCGATTGATACTCACAAGTACGGTTCCAACATTGCCGATTAACGAACTGAAATGAAATGAGTTTAAATTTCGTGAAACCATTTAAGCCATTTCCTAAATGTTCGAACAATTTACTGGACGCGGACATTTTCTTGGTCGTAAAATAATTGAAATCCAAATCATTAGAATGCTTCTCTGTTTATTTCCGGAGCACCATTTGTAAGAAATATTGGAGATGTTTCAATTTAGAGAAAAGATCCATTCGTTTTTTCAGCAATCCTATCTTTGCCTGGCATTTAATTTTTCTCCTCGTGCCGCGGTTTTCTCGCGTAAGATAATTCCAAGTCGTTATGTAATTTCAAATCTGGTAAGTTACTAGCCGTTCCCCATTATACATCTGTCGGGCAGGTTTTTCTTGGCTTTGGATGAAAAGCAGAGGCGCGGGAGAAATTGAAGAAAAGATGCACATGAAAAAAAGAGGAGGAGGAGGAGGAGGACGGAAAGCGACGTTGATCGCGAGCAGGCCAAAGGTAGATATCTAAATTGCTTTTTTCTGAAGGGATATGAGACTTTCTCGTGAAATATGCAAATTGATATTGTGTCCATGGCAGAAAGAGAGGAAGAATGGATGCTTCGGTTTAAGCGCGAGAGAAAACACTTGCGTGCACTGATCGCTTTTTCCTCCGCGATTATAGAAACGAAGAAATAAAAAGGAAATGCAGAAAAATTCTACATCACCGATGGAATGCAAGAAGATTAAAGGATGATTCGATAATGGTCGAAGATATTGTAAGAATAAATGGGAGTGCCAGACATGCCCTCTTTTTTTTTGTGTGCCTTCACTTTACGCGAAAGATATGCATCGATACTCCAACTTTCCTCGTAATGAGGTTATTACACTTTACTCTGAGATTGTTTCCAATTAAACAGCATTTGAAAGATGGATAAACAGCAGGCGTTGAAGGCGAGCGCCTGTTTTACAAAGGATAGAATCTCGTTCAGCTCTCAAAAACGGAGGACATCAATTCAGTATTAATTCTAGTTTTTCTTATCCATTAAATCAAAATGAACTAATTTAAGCGCATGGAATATCTTCATTACTGGAATTTCTGACCCAAGGAAATCAGTTACGAGCACGTACTACCAACAAAAACTATTCTTCGACAAAATTCGAAGTAAATGAGAAACATGCGGAAGTGGTGTTTCGAAGAATATTTGCCGTAATCACATAAAAATTGAGATTGCTTGTAGTTCTAACTGATCATCCATGTAACATCGCTCAGAAAACTTGAAAACTTTATCTCCCTGGAGCGGAAAACGAATTGCGTTCGAGTGTAACGGATAGCATACTCGAACGTAAATCGAGAGATGTGGGTTCGATTCCCGCTCCCGGGAGACGAAATTTTCAAGTTGTCTGAATACTTCCAATGGATGATCAATAAGAACTATTAGCAATTTTAGTAATTATCTGATTGTTATGAATATTCTAGTGAATTTCATGGGCTCCCATATACAATAGAACCCCGGAGCTCCATATGTGCAGTAGAACTCCATTTATACGTTTTTCACTTAGATGGGTTTTTTTTCTTTCATTTATACGTAAATATTCGCCGATTCAAAGATTCTGAATTGCGTTAACGCTAAACATATCCTATTTCGGTTTACGTTTCTTTACGCTTTCCAGCCGTAGGTTTAAGAAGCGTATATGCTCCAACTTTGTCCGCCCGTCCGCACGATAACTGGCGTAAAAATGGTTCGATTTCGAGGAAATTTTAGTATGTGGTAGGGGACCTCCTGGGGACGAACCCTATTGAAAATGGGACAAATTGGGTCAAAGGTCACGACGTAGAAGCCGAATCCCTTCCATTGCACTTATGCGCCATAACTTGCGTAAATATGGTTCTATTTCAATGAAATTTTACTATGTGGTAGGGGACCGCCTGTAGACGAACCCTATTCAAAATGGGTGAATTGGGGTCAAAGGTCAGGACGTAAGAGTGGGATGCATTCCATTGCCTTTATGCTTCATAACGTGCGTAAAAATGGTTCGATTTCGATGAAATTTTACTATATGTGGTAGGGCACCACCTGGGGATGAACCCTATTGAAAATGGACGAAATGGGGTCAAACGTCAAGACATAGAATTGCGATCCATTCCATCGCCTTTATCCCATATTATTAACGTGGACGTGAAGTAATTTTGTTTCCTATACTTCCAATGGAAAAATCTTTGTACACATTTCCTTCACAATTAATTCGTTCCCAAGGATGGAAATTTGAACATCGATTAAAATAACTTCATATTGTAACTTGGAATACTTAATATTTTCTAAACCATAACCATAAATATATTAAAAATCAATAACCTTTCCTTTGGTGGTGTTGAAACCAGGAAAAGGAAGGCGCGACCTGTACTTTGATGACGTCAGTCGACAAACAAATGTTGGATTGCATAATTATGGTTATGTTTTAGAAAATATTAAGTATTGCAAGTTATAAAATGAAGATATTTTAATCGATGTTCAAATTTTCATCCTTGGGAACGCATTAATTGGGAAGAAAATGTGTACAGAAATGTTTCCATTCGAAGTACAGGAAGCAAAATTACTTGACGCTCACCTTAAAAGAGCAATTCTTGTATGTATGTAAATTTTATTTTAAAAACGGCTCTAAGGATTTTGATGAAAGTCGTTAACCTACCGTTTTCTGGTACTAGAAAACGATTTAGCTTGATCTCGACTTTAGAAAAATTCGTTTAGTGGGTTAAATAACCACCCCGAATTACCAAGTTTTTAGTGTAGTGTCATGGCGTCTTTCTTCCCATTAGATGTTGGCGCACGGTCACGCCATCTGTCTCATTACGTCACGCGTTGTGTGTGGATCCTATTAAAGTTTTATGACGTCACATTCTTGAGAGCAGATGGTCGCGATTCCCATCTGCCTCATTACGTCACGCGTTTTGTACGTATGTTCGTCCGCACAATAACTCTGGCAAAAATCGGTCGATTTCGATGAAATTTTAGTATGTGGTAGGGGAACATCTGGGAAGGAAACCTATTAAAAATGAACGAAATGGGGCCAATGGTCAGGACATAGGAGCGGAATCACTTCCATCGCCATTTGCGTCATAACTTACGTAAAAATGTATCGATTTGGATGAAATGTTAGTATGTTGTAGGGACCTGCCTGAGGGCAAATTCTATTGAAAATGGACGAAATGGGTCAAAGGTTAGGACACAGACGCGGGTTCTATTCCATAGCCCTCATGCATCATAACTTACGTAAAATTACTTCGATTGCGAAAAAACGTTATCATGCTATTTCGGAGGTATACTGAACCAGTTCTGTTGAATATCATCGAAATGGGATCAAAGGTCAGGGTACAGGAGTGAGATTTATTTCACAGCCTTTTTCCTCATAACTTGAGTAATAACTTGAGTAATGATTTCTAGTATGTTGGAAAGCGTATCATAATCAATGCATTGCACGATTTTACTAACTTGTATTTAATTATGCGGTAATTTTACCAGGTCCCAAAAAAACCCGATGGAGCCGAGGTGGATTCGCCTGCTGTATTTAAACTTAGAAATACGTATGCCCTGCCTTGTTTCTATGATAATATTGTGAATAAAAAACACAGTGGGTGTCGGTGTTTTTTTTGACATCAGTCAATATCCGAGTCCATATGAACGTCCATTGGCTCAGCGGCGTAGACCGGTACGTTAGAGGTGCCAGCGACGGGCTCATTTAGACGCGTTCGTTTGGCAGCGCTCGGCATTGGTAGTTCTGGGTTTCTTGGACCCACAAATTTCCTGTTCTGGCAGTCTTTTTAGTTTCAGGAGTTCCTCTCTCCCCACAACTTCGCATTTGCGGGAATTTTGATGGGTTTTTTTTCACTAATTCTACAAATCTGCGAAAAATATAATAACAAGTACAGTTACATTACCATCTACTCTTACTATTAAGAGTTGCTACTGTAATTTTTTTTAATTCACAAGGCTAGTGCACTATGTTAGCAGTAATTACATACCAAAATCAATGTTCAATCACGCTTAGTTCAAAAGTATTGAAATCGAAATAAAAATTATACTTGCGGCGGAGAGCACAAAAATGACCATCCACTTCGGCGCGTTGTCACGACCTGCCATTGATCCGCCGGCCCCACCACTCATAATATTCACTGAGTGTCATTTATGCGCTACCAAACGATAGCAGCGCCGTTGCCACGCCCCCGATGATCCAGGAGTTATTGCGAGTTGAAATCGGTCACACAACTATGTTGCGTCCACTGCTAATCTGTATCGCACCACAAGACGTAGTTCTACGTCAAAACGTGTAGATGATGTTCCACTGTTTTTATGAGGAATATTCTCTTCCTTCATTGAAATAATCTATGTTTCTAAGAAATTATGACTGATTGATGTGATTAATCCATTATTAAATTATTTGATGAGATTAACCCACATTGAAATAATCTATGTTTCCAAGAAATTGTGTTTAATTTTTCACATGATTACACAAAAGAAACAAACTTAAAGAAACACACAAGAGCAATCAGAAACGTGCCATCCTCACTCATGAACGCAACTGTTACGTTCAAATGGTTTTATAAACAGCTCACTGAAAGAATTTAAAAGTGTACGAAGCGAAGGCTACGGAATTATGGGAAAGACTCGTCATGAAAACAACTTTCAAATAGGCATCACAGTGAGCTCTAGACCGATAAGCATCTCAGAAACGGCAAACTTTCTGGGCTACGAAAGAACAACTGTATCGAAGGTCTACAATGAGTGGTGTACAAACAACATACCAGCAGGCAGCAGCCTTCTTGTGAGCGGAAACGACCCGTCGATGTTCGAGGGCAACTGCGACTGGAGAGCATGGTACAAGGTAGGAGACGAGCTAAGGAGTTAGAGGCGCTGGCTTTTGACTACTCGCCGAGCATAACCTGGGACAGAGTCTCGGATGTGACATGTGTGGTGCATTTGTCCTTACTGAGCATGATTTCTCCTTTCTCCCGAGCTAGCAGTCATATATAAAGAACGGACGGCTCCTTACAGCCTTAAATGTCCATCGTTGCCTGTTGGAATGAGTTTTAAGTTTACTCTTTGCGAATCCAAAATTTACTATGACATTGCAAGTATAAAATCGCGCTTTAGTACCATACGCAGAAAATTCGTGATATTCTGACGATCGGGGTTTCGAGTCTCTAATAAAAAACGAATCTTCATAATTCGGTTCTAATCTTTTTATTCTGGAGCCAGAATCTTCGGGTGACAGTACGGGCAGAGGAAAAGCTGTTTTTCGGAAAATTAGCCACTTGAAAACTAATAAGTCTTTTTAATAGTTAGGCAACGGACATGCTAACTGCCAGATTTGGAATGGCGCTACAGCAAAGAAAAGAAACGTGTTAATACAAATTAAAGATTATCGTTCTTTCTGTATATTCTGAAACGTTTCAAGCAGTGCGTTTCAGCAAGCAAAAAGGTGTTCGCCAAGATTTACTAATGTGCGATTTTAATCAAAGTATGAGATTATTTTCTGCATTTCATCGCAGGATGATGTGCTCTTTATCCTAAAAGAATATCAATTTTAAAATTTTTATTCCATTCACGTAGAATTTTGAATTCACGCAATGTTATGGAAACTGCAAAGATATCTAAAAACGGTAATTTGCTTCTTTATTATACGAAACGAAACAGCAGTAACAAAAAGGCGCAATGTTCAAACGAACTGAACTTATTAATTTCAGTTTACCTCAAGGAAAGGCTTTGTTTTTGGATATCTTTGTGAGGAATTCAGAGATAACACAAATAAACTAATCTTACGCTAATTAGTTATTCCAAATATTTTGAACACTTTTTCAAAAAGTTCGATGTATAACATAAAATATCGAAAACTTAATTTTCCCTTGAGTAAACAAGAGTTAATTTGCTTCAAGAATTCTGTTTCGAAGAGAAAATGAGCAAACAGACTTAAAGTAATTAGGAAAATAATGGTATTGACAATAATGTTTTTTCAAACTCGTGAGAGCATGTTCCATCTATCTTTGCGTGATTGGTTCAGCGATATTTCATACTCAGATGCCTTATTACTTTTGTCAGTGTAAACCATCCGTATAAAACGTATGAAAAATGTTAAAATATTTGCTTAAATTACGGCAACCTGTTTGAAACAAACATTTCTAATTTTGAGGAAATATTGTTTTAGTTCGGACATTTTCAGCCACACACTCGTGTACCATAACATTATGACAATCAAGCAGACAGCGTGTTCGGTTATCTTTCAGAGTTATGACTTCCAGGAGTGGGATAGACTCCTCTAGATCACAGACGATGACCTCATGTACTCTTTACAAATGGGTTACGTAGCTTTCTGACGTTCTGTTTTTTTGTTTTTTTTGATTGGAGGTTTAACGACCACCGTGAGCAACTCAATGGGCTATAAGCAGTCGCCCGTCCCTAATTTAGAGTCACTGGTTCCAGGGAAGGGAGAGAGCCAGTGCCGTAAGACAAACACAACATCCATGCCTCACCGGGATTCGAACCCGGACCCCGTTCGGACGAATGATCAGATGCCATCGCTTAGACCACTGCGCCACCGGGGCGGCTTTCTGATGTTCGACGATCGAGTAAGAAAATGGCTTGAGTCGTTAAGTGTTGCCTCCTATTGCATTCCACAAAGGTTCAATGGGATGCATGTCGGGGAATTCGGCTGCCAGAAGAGCACACAAAATGATTTGATGTGATTAACCCACTATTATTACATAGTTCAGTCCTTGTGACTAAACTATGTTATACCTAACTGGGCAGTCGCGTAAACTGTATAGTACTGCTTCCTACTGCATCCAAACAAATGTTCAGTGGGATTCAATTCTGGAAATTCGGCTGCCATGAGAGCACGCAAAATGCATTGACGTCATTATCAAGCCATTACTACAAAGTACATTCTTTGTGACTGAACGGTGTAGTACCGAGCGGGGCACTCGCGTAAACCTCGTAGTGCTGCTTTCTATCGTATCCCACAAACGTTCAACGGAATTCATTTGCGATAATTAGGCTGACAGGGGAACACAAAAAAATGCTTGGCTATGACTTTAGAACCATTACTATAAAGTGAACTGCTTCATACAAATGGAATTGTCTTGCTGAAATGTGCCATCCAAGTGCACTGTCACTACGATAACCCCACAGCCGCCATGCTATAGTTCCAACATGCCACAGAGCATTCACCATGATAACCCCGACAGCCGACATACCATAGTTTAGTAAATACAATTGTGAAATTTGACTGCACGTGTTCCCTCTCGCGACCTCACATGTGGACCAGTCTATTGGAATATTGGAGAAGAACATGGGACGCACCGGATATGCGAATGGTTTCCAATCATCCACTGTCGATTCCCAACGCTCATTGCAAGTGGATCTGTGGATGACGGTCAGTTAACATGAGCACATGAAAAGGTCAGCGACTCCTTAAACCATTCACGTGCGCATCTTCTCACGAGCATTCAGTACCACCCCAATGGACGAGTGGTCTGAGGCACAGGTTCCCGTCTAGTCATACGGTTTGGCCCAGGTTTAATACCCAGTTGAGGCAAGGTTGGTGTGTTTGTATTGTGTCACGGCTTTTCCATTTTCACAAGAATCAGTGGACCTAAATTAGGGATTGGCGAGTGATTATAGCCCTTAGAGTTGTTCATAGTGGTCTTTAAAACATTGAAAAAATTGACAGCGTACTCTTATAGTGTTTGTAGATAATTTATGCTATGCATCTTTCGGGTACCAAGATCTTTGTGGGTGTGAAATAAAACGAGTAATTCGAAGAGTATAAATTTAGTTACGTAAAATACATTGCATTTATTCACGTCACTCACAACCACAACCAGACACAGCAAAGTACTTAATAAGAGGAAATCGAATCATAACAAAAACGTTTACTGATTTGTGACACTGCGAGGTACTTAGGTAGGTGGCTTAATGCGTGTTATTTTCGTAAAACCACTGAAAGAAGATATGAGTCCTAGAAATAAATACACTCACGAAGAATTAAATGTTCGCACCCAGAAGGAAGGAAGCATCGGATTGAACTGAAATTTTACTGACGTAACGACACAGATGAATTATACACATGATGGCACAAACACGGGTGCAGGAAAATTGCAGAGGGATCTGTGGCACATAATCCGGTCGTCCTCAATAGCGCGACGCTCCGCCTACATGCTGCAATACGGTCCGGCATGGAGACGAACAGACGCCTGATGTTGTCCTGCGGGAGACTGGTTTACATGTGTTGGACGGTGTGCTACAAATCCCGTGTAGTGTGGAACAGCGGAAGCTGGCGTTTCAACTTGCCCCACACATGCTCAATATGGGACACATTCGGGAGCGGGAAGGCCATGGAAGTGTCTGGACATGACGTAGGCAGTCCTCGGCAACCCGACACACGTGCGGGCGGGCATTATCCTGCTGGTATAGCGCACCTGGAATCCCTGCCAGGACTGGAAGCACATGATGTCGTAGGATTTCATCCACATAATGCTATGCCGTCAATGATCCACGTACCACAACTAGAGCTGATCGGCTATAATAGTCTATGGCTCCCACAGACCGTAATGCCTGCAGTGGGGAAGGTGTGGCGCTCGATAGCGAGGTTGGAATTGTGCCGTTGACCTGGGAACCTCCACACCCGAACACGACGATCATCTGTCCCCGAAACGAAGCGGCACTCATTACGAAACACCACACGTCGCAAGTCTGCGGCGTTCCACGTCGTTCTGGCCTGGTACCACTACACACGGAGCCGGCGATGTTCCGGTGTTAATAGCAGCACACGTCAGGGGGCGATGGGATCGCAGTTTTGCTTCTGCGAGGCGTCGGGAAATGGTTCGTGGGCACACAGGAGCATCTACATCTTCCAGTAAAAGGAACCGGGTGTCCGTGCGATCCGTTCGGGCTTGGAGAACGATCCGTCGATCCACTCTACCGGTGGTCCTCCTGGTCCTTCCGGAGCCGCTGAGCCGTGTAGCAGTGCCGCCACGTGACCACTGCTCCCAACACAGTCGGTCTGTATGGTCAGAACGATCCACGTGGCGGGCTATACGGCGCGCCGACCACCCTGTGGTTTTCAGCCCGATGCTCAGGTCTCTCTCAAAGTACGTAAATTGCGTAAATCCACGTCTCTAGCATCTACCCGGCATTCCTGTCACTCTGTACTCTTGCTTGCGTCGGCCGGTGCTTTTAGCTTTCATGGGGCATCAACTACACGTCGGTTTATAAGACTACCAGTCGTGTTTGCAGCGCCACCACATGGTGTGCGGTCATGCGCAATCACACCAAACGTGGATCATTTGCATACCAGCACGCACTCCAGCTATCTCCAAATTTTCGCAGTTGTAGCATGCTTTCTTCTTGGTGAGCAAATTGCATTGTTTGTGAGTGTATTTACTAAAGTATGGCGGCGGCTATGGTAAGTATTTCGGCAATTTAGTTCTTCGAAAAAAATATTTATTATTCTTACCATTATTACTACCGTTATTCAGACTTAGACGAACGCAAAAAATGACCCAGACACCGATGAAATGTGATGTAGCTACGAAAGTCGATCTGCGCATGCGCTAGCTAAAAATCTCACCTCAGTACTGATAGAAATGCTGAATCGCAAGCGTGTTAGTGAGTAAGACTGGTAACTTTAAGTTTAGGATATCTACAGGTTACACCCCTCGTGTAATACACAGTCGAATCACATTATTGTGACCACCTCCTACTTTTGACGTCAATAGCGCTTAGGCAATGAAAGAACGCACGTGTTGTGTGCTGGCTTCGAGGGTATATAAGGTGCGCTGTAGGCATTGTGAAAACATATCGTGGCCGCGGATGACCTAGTGGTCAGCGTTCGTGACTGCCACGGAGAGAAATCTCAAGTTTGATCCAAGGCAGGTACGAACGCTCGAACCACTAAATATCCGCCAGGCGTGGGATGCGCACGTTAAGCCCCGATCTATCAAATTTACTTCACACCTAATTTTTTTTTCCCCAAGAAACATCGGTCGTTTTGTCAAATACTTTCTACCGTAAATAGTTATTTTCCAAGTCCAACTGCAGGTGCAAATAAAAAATAAAACAATACAGACTGCCAAATATAGAAAGTGTTTATAAACGCACACACCTAAAAGTCCTAGTTAAAATACAAAACAAATAGGAAAATGTCAACAACATAAAAACATAGTTGAAATATGCACAGAAGGAACGAGAAAACAAGCATGAAAGGTGTTTCTGTGACAATCTTTCTTCAACTAAAAACAAGTTAAAATATAGAAAACATGAGTATTAAATATGAGTAACTACACTGCTGGCCACCCAAAATGCAACACCAAGAAGGAAGCATTCGATTGGCCTGAAATTTGCAGCATGCGACGCCCGCGAGAGGACATGCAAACGATTAGCATTGCAGGGCATATGCAAATCATGGGCGCCCGGCACGCCACCGAGAAACACTATCAGAAGGGTGCACAGAAGGCGGGGTGTAAGTAGTGGAAGTGTGTTGTGCTGCTGGATCTGTGCGTGGGAAGCTTTCTGATGCCTCGTCGCAGAATATTGAAGTCATTCCAATACGTTTCGGAGTTCGACAGAGGACGAATTGTGGCTTATCGCAACAGAGGTTTATCGTACCGATACATTGGCGTCCGTGTAGGATGACATCCAGCCACAGTGAGGCAAGTATGGATTCGGTGGGTGCAAGAGAGACGGACGGACCGACGTGATCGATTGCGCAGCCGCGGCACACCGCCGAACGAGAGGACCGGCATGTTGTGCGGCGGGCATTGACGACTCGCACCGTCACATCACGAACGTTAGCGCAGGAATTAGGGTGTGTTGCGCAACAACCTGTGTCAGCACGTACCGTTCGACGTCGTCTGTTGGAGCGTGGACTTGTCGCACGGCGCCCATTGCTCCGATTACCATTGACGTTACACCACCGGCGAGTGCGGCGGCAGTGGGACATTGAACGCCGCACCTGGACTACGGAATGGCCCGACATTGTCTTCTCCGACGAATTCCGCTTCTGCCTGCAACACCGCGATGGTCGGATCCGCGTGTGGCGGCACCGCGGCGAAAGACTGTATGACGCCTGCATTATGCATCGCCATACTGGTCCGTCGCCTGGCGTTATGGTTTGGGAAAAGAATTGGATATGATACCCACACCCCTCTGCTACGCATCGCCGGTACACTCAACAGCCACCGCTATATCTCCGACGTTTTGGAGCCTGTAGTCCTTCCTTACCTGTAGGACCTGCCAGCGGCCACGTTTCAACAGGGCAATGCGCGCCCGCACGTGACACGCATCGTGCAACAATTCTTCACGGCCCACCAGGTGTCACCACGTCCGTGGCCCGCCTGTTCTCCCGATATGTCGCCCATCGAACACGTCTGGTCGCTGATCGGCAACCGAGTGGCCCGGCAAGCACCACCCGCGGCTACGCCTGATGAACTGTGGCAACGTGTGGAAGCAGCCTGGACCGATAAACCCCAAGCCCACATCCAAAGCCTCTTTCGTTCGATTCCGCGGCGTGTAGCGGCCGTTATTGCCATCCATGGGGGCCACACGAACTATTGATGTCTGCGTGTTCCCCAAGACGCACGGGCCTGTAAGCTCAATTCTTTTCATCTTTGTATCTGTTGTTATGTGTCCAGTAAATCTGGCTTTGCTATCTCGTGTCCTTCTTGGTGTTGCATTTTGAGTGGCCAGCAGTGTAGTTGAGGATGCGAAGTAGATAGAAGAAACAAAAATAAGCGCGAAAATAAGTCTTTATTTAACTTCCCCACGATTTTTGTACTTCGAATACACAGAAATCAACCGCAAAGCGACAAACCAATGATACTGTTTCGCCAATATTCAATTAAATTATGAGTAGTTCTTGTACACACACGATTGTTTTTTCAGATTATTAAATTAACATGGCGATTTTTCTTTTTCAATTTTCATATATGTTTCATTTTAAATTAAAATGCTTGTTGCTAGCTTAATTTAACGAATTGATGCTGGCCTACGATTTTTATTAAAAAAATAATTTGAAACCAGTAAATTTAATAAAATGCACTTCATGCTTGTAGATTTAAGCACACACAGAAATTCATAATACATTTATTTATTAAATTTATGTGAATAAAAATTTTCCCTAGTCTATTTCATAAAACGGGTGCTAAGTTAATTTTTTATCACTGAAAAAACTTAATCAGGAACTACTGAAATATTTCAAATATGACAAAATTAAAAGGTTCCTAAAAATGATGAGATTTAAATTGCCATTTGTTCCATAAGACCAAAATCTCTAAGAGAAACCAAACGGCAACAGTAAAAAAATCTGAAAATAACAAATAAACACAATTTCGATTTTTCCTTATTGTAATCGTTCATACGGGCGTGATAACTCCTTTGATCACGGCTGTACAAGAAATAAAAGCGCAATTATTTGCCCAGTTAGCTATACCATTCCTCTGGAAAGACAGAGAAGGAAACAATAGCAAAAAGTTATTTTTCCTTTTTTTTTTATTACGGGAAGCAGTGTTACAAAAATCATCACTTGCTTCTCTCAGCAAAAGTATAAAAAAAGGGAAAAGAACGGAATGCTAAAAGTCAAAAACATCAGCAACTTCTTTCTTAGTTAATGCGAGCAGAAAAGTAGTTTTTATAGAGAAAGAATAATCGAAGGCACTCGTTTCCTTTGTAAACCACAAGAAACGGGAAATTGTCCGTGCTCTCAATTCATCCCAAGAATGCTTTTTTTTTACCCCTTTTTGCTTTGAGCGGCGGAGGTTTAGGCTTAGATGAGACTTACAGTGGGGGTTGATTGTCATATAAATAAAATGCTAGGTTTTTATTTTGCTTTCTTTCTTTGTGCACTTTTCTCACTCATTCGCTGCGGCGAAAAATATGGTAAAAGTAGTAGTTTGTAAGCATTTGAATTTATCTTTTCGCTTAAGAAGAACATATTTGGTTCTTACTCTACGATGGGCAAAGAGAATGATGGAAGTAAAACCCGCCAACTGTTATAGGGTACAAGCTTCTTATGTATTATAATGATGAATCCGGGTTCGAATCGCTTTGCATGACACGCATTTATTGTTTATTTTTTATATTCTTTGCGCAAAGGATATGTTTTCATCACGTCTTTTGTAAAAACGATCGTGCTTATGTTATCAGTTTGTCCGTCCGCCTGCGGACATCATATCTCTGCAATTAACCCTTTAACTGGCTAGAACGAGTTAACTCGGAGTTAACAAAATGGACGGAAATCAACTCGAACGAATATATTCGGCGTCTAACAAGTGAGTCGAACGCTATTAGAGCTAATGAACTTGAGCATTTGAAAGCGTTGCTTACGCTTTATAGCCGTAGGTTGAAGAACCGTATATGCTCCAGCCTTGTCCGCCCGTCCGCGCGATAACTCGCGTAAATTGGTTCGATTTCGATGAAATTTTGGTATGTGCTACAGAATCATCTTTGGACGAACCCTATTGAAAATGGGCGAAATGGGGTCAAAGGTCAGGGCATAGGAGCAGGATCCATTCCATTGCCCTTATGCATCATAACTTGTGTAAAAATGATTCGATTTCAATGAAATTTTAGTATGTGGTAGGGGACTACCCGGGAATAAACTCTATTAAAAATGGGTGAAATATGATCAAAGGTCAGGACATGGGAGCGGGATCCATTCCATTGCCTTTATACGTCATAACTTTCGTAAAAACGTTTCGATTTCAACGAAATTTTAGTACGAGGTAAGGGACCACCTGGGGACGAACCGTATTGAAAACGGTCTAAATGAGGTCAAATGTCAGGGACATAGGAGCGGGATGCATTCCATTGCTCTTATGCGTCATAACTTGCGTAAAAATGGTCCCATTTTGATGAAATGTTAGTATATGGTAGGACACCACCTGAGGACGAATCCTATTGAAAATGGGCGAAATGCAGTCAAAGGTCAGGACATAGGAGCGGGTCATAACCCGTAAAAATGGTTCGATTGAGACAAAACTTTATCGTGTTGTTCCGGAAGTATACTGAACTAATTCTGTTAAATATCGTCGAAATGGGGTCAAAGGTGAGGACATAGGAGCGAGATTTATTCTACAGCCATTATCCTCATAACTTGAGTAATAGCTTGAGTAATGGTTTCTGGTATGTTGGAAAGCGTATCATAATAAATGCATGCATTGCATGATTTCACTAACTTGTTTTTATTCAAAGTCGTCGTTTTAGAGATGATTGGTACTAATCCTTTATGACTGATTACCTGCTAAAAGTACTATAACAATTACGACAAACCTAAGAAAAGAGGGGAGAAGACTTTTGAGTCGTTTGTTTCCACCCAGAGGCATGATGTCTGTGTCAGAAGGGCTAGCCCTACCGCATCATGCCTTAGTTGTGGAACAAAGAACAGAGAAATAGAAGGGACCTTGTAGAAGGAAGCATTTACCACGTGTGAAAAGTTTCTGGACAGTGATGCTGACATGAGGAGGAGAGAAGAACTGTTTTGCTATAGCTTTACTAAAACCCTGCCGCGCTGTAAACATTTCTGTTCGGGCAGCGCAGAAAATTATCGGCTGCATTTGGTTCAGGTCCATTGGCCGCTTAAAGGGTTAATAGTCCGATTTAAAGTATTTTTTATGCATCATCCTTTCATTCGTATTTTTTTTTTATGCATCATCTTTTCATTCGTATTTTCGAAGATCATCCTTTCCTTCGTATTTTTTTCCGATGCAAAACTTTGCTGCTAGAGGGCGTAACCGCAGATGATATCAAATTCAAAATACATTTCATTGCAAATATTTGCTTCTAAACATCCGATTGAAAAAGTAATTTCTTCCATTCGATGCCATTTATAAAGATTATTATTACGGGCACAGTTCGTTTTATACGCTTTCCAATCGTAGGTTGAAGAAGCGTATATGCTCCAGCTTTTTCCGTCCGTCCGTCTGTCGGCACGATAACTCGCGTCAAAATGGTTCGATTTCGATGAAATTATAGTGTGTGGTAGGAGACCACTGTTGACGAACCGTATTGAAAATGGATGAAATGGGGTCAAAGTTCACGGCATAGCAGCGGGAATTTTTTTTTTTTTTTTTTTTTTTTTTGATTGGAGGTTTAACGACCACCGTGAGCAACTCAATGGGCTATAAGCAGTCGCCCGTCCCTAATTTAGTGTCACTGGTTCCAGGGAAGGGAGAGAGCCAGCGCCGTAAGACAAACACAACATCCATGCCTGACCGGGATTCGAACCCGGACCCCTTACGGACGAATGATCAGAGGCCAACGCCTTAGACCACTGCGCCACCGGGGCGGCGCAGCGGGATTCATTCCATTGCTCTGTTGCGTCATAACTTGCGTAACTATGGTTCGATGTCGATGAAATTTTAGTATATTGAAGGAGACCACCTAGGAATGAATCCTATTGAAAATGGGTGAAGTGGGGTCAAAGGTCAGGACATAGGAGCGGAGTGCATTCCATTGCCTTTATGCGTCATAACGTACGTAAAATTGGTTCGATTTCTATGAAATTTTAGTATGTGGTAGTTGAACACCTCGAGACGAACTCTATTGAAAATGGACGAAATGGGATCAGAGGTCAGGACATAGGATCGGGATCCATTCCATCGCCCTTATCCTATACTATTTAAGGAGCAAATCTTGTATGTATGTAAATTTTATTTTGAAAACGGCTTTAAAGATTTTGATGAAATCGTTAACCTACCGTTTTCTGGTACTAAAAATCGATTTAGCTTGATCTCGACTTCAGGAAAATTTGTTTAGTGCGCTAAATACCCCCCCCTCCCCCGAATTACCACGTTTTAGTGTCATGGCGTCTTATTAATGCTACCCATGCTTAGAAATCTTATGACGTCACAATCTCGCGATTGAAATGCTGGCACGCGGTCACGCCATCTGTCTCATTACGTCACGCGTTGTGTGAGGATCCAATTAAAGTTTTATGACGTCACACTCTTGCGGCAGGCAGATGGTCGCGATTCCTATCTGCCTCATTAGGTCACGCGTTGTGTGCGTATGCCCGTCCGCACCATAACTCGCGTAAAAATCGTTCGATTTCAATGAAATTTTAGTATGTGGAAGGGGAACGCCTGGGAAAGAATCCTATTGAAAGCGAACGAAATGGGTTCAAAGGTCAGGACATTGAAGCGGAATCACTTCCATCGCTATTATGCGTAACTTACATAAAAATGTTTCGATTTGGATAAAAGTTAGTATGTCATAGGGGTCTACCTGGGAATGAATCCTGTTGAAAATGGGCGAAATGGAGTCAAAGGTTAGGACACAGGAGCGGGATCTATTCTATAGTCCTTATGCATCATAACTTACGTAAAAATGCTGCCATTGCGACAAAACTTTATCATGTTATTTTGAAGAGTTATACTGAACCAGTTCTGTTGAATATCATCGAAATGGGATCAAAGGTCAGGGCACAGGACCGAGATTTATTCCAAAGCCATTATCCTCATAACTTGAGTAAAGATTTCGGGTATGTTGGAAACGTATTATAATCAATGCATTGCATGATTTTACTAACTTGTTTTAATCATGCAGAGATTTTTCGCTAGGGTGCGTAATGTTAAATTACATTTTCCCCGATATCTCTGCTTCTAAATGTCAGACTTGAAAAATTCTTCCTGCGTTAGAAACAGTTTCTCATGGAAAAGGTTCTGCATATAATTTCTAATTTTTGGTAAGCAATGGTTTGGCCACCAAGCGGTGTAACGGGTCATTTATGATGCATTTGCAGAAAAATCTGAGCTACTATAAATTCCATTGAAAAAAAAATTTCGTGGACCTATACAGCTCATCTCGTAAAACCTTTTGAGGATACCACCTGTTAAAATAGCTAATATTTTTTCTACCAGGGGGCGTAAATGTATATCTCATTTTTGTCGATTTTTAGCTTCTAAGTGCCCGGTTGATTTGAAAAATTATTTCTTTGTTGGAGAGCGTTTTTGATGCGAAATATTTCTCATGTAGTTTAAAATTTTTCTTAGAGCACAAATTTGCTGCTAGAGGGCGTGAGTTCACGTTTCCGTTTGCAGCAATATCTGTGGGACTAAATACCAGATTCAAAAATCCCTTTTCAGTCAGGTACTACTAAGTGTCACAACTCTTTTTATGTATTTTCTTCCCAAAATAGTGCATAATTTCATAGCTAGGGACGCCAATGTTTAATCTGTTTTTCTGAGTATTCTATTCTGCTTCTAAATGTGAGATTCAAAAATTTCTTTCAACACCTGATGCCATTTACCTTGTGGAACACTTTAGATTATTATTTGAGGAGATTTATAGTTCACACTTCTGTTACTAGGTGGTGTTTGTGTGCATCTCTTTGCACCTGTATTTCTGCTTCTAAAAACTCTATTGTGAAATTTATTTTTGACTGTATGCCGTTCGCTACAATAGAGCTGTGGAGCATTATCCTCTTTAAACAAGTAAGTAAAATCATGCAAAGCATTGATTATGATACGCTTTCCAACATACCAGAAGATATTACTCAAGTTATGTGGATAATGGCTGTGGAATAAATCTCGCTCCTGTGTCCTGACCTTTGACCCCATTTCGATTATATACAACAGAACCGGCTCACTATACCTCCGGAACAACATAACGTTTTGTCGCAATCCAAGCATTTCAGGTACGTTATAATGCACATGGGCAATGGAATGGTTCCCACTCCAGTGTCCTGACCTTTGACCCCATTTCCAATAGGGTTCGTCCCCAGTGGCTCCCTACCACATACTAAAATTTCATCGAAATCGAAACCATTTTTACGCAAGTTATGACGCATAAGGGCAATGGAATATATCCCGTTTTTATGCCCTGCCTGACCTTTGACCCCATTTCGCTTATTGTCAGTAGGGTTCGTGCCCAGTGGTTCCCTACCACATACTAAAATTTAATCGAAATCGAACCATATTTACGCATGTTATGTCGCATAAAGGCGTTGGAATGGATCACGCTTTTATGTCTTGACCTTTTAACCCATTCCGCCCATTTTCAACAGGGTTCGTCCCCAGATGGTTCCTTACCACATACTAAGATTTTATCGAAATCGAACCCTTTTTACGCAAGTTATGACGCATAAGGGCAATGGAATATATCCCGCTCTTATGCCCTGCCTGACCTTTGACCCCATTTTGCTTATTTTCAGTAGGGTTCGTGCCCAGGTGATTCCCTATCACATACTAGAATTTCAACGAAATCGAACCATTTTTACGCAAGTTATGACGCATAAAGGCAATGGAATGGATCCAGCTCCTATGTCCTGACCTTTGACCCAATTTCACCCATTTGCAATAAGGATCGTCCCCAGGTGGTTCCCTATCACATACTAAAATTTCATCCCATCGAACAATTTTTAAGCAAGTTGTGACGCATGAGAGGAATGGAAAGGATCCCGCTCCTATGTGTTGACCTTTGACCCTGCTTCGCCCATTTTCAATAGGGTTCGTCCCCAGGTGGTCCCCTACCACATACTAAAATTTCGTCGAAATCGAACCATTTTCACGTGAGTTATCGTGCGGATGGACAGACAAAGCTGGATCATATACGCTTCTTCAACCTACGGTTGGAAAGCGTAAAAAATGCACAACTTTCCTGATACTGGGGTTAAAGGTCGAAACATATTTCTCGCTATCTTTGCTTCCGGGAGACGTATTTGAATTTTTTTTTTTCCTTAGCATAGCTTTTTCCATGAAGAATATTTTTCGATTATTTTAACTTTTCCATTAACTCAATTCTTCTACTAGGATGCGTAGAATTATATCATGTTTTCCTGTATAGATTTTCTTTTAAATTTTTGATTCGGAAATCATTTTTACTCAGATACTTTTCTTCTGCTATGAGAAGCTTTTTACGCGCCATTTGTTAACCTTCGTAACATACTTTTTAACCGCTGTTGTAAGTAAGTAGCTGTGTTTATTTATGGATATTTTGTCGATTGTAGAAATCCGGTTGATTTTTTCTAAACGGTTTGAATAATTTTGAGAAATTTAATTCGTCTCAAAAGGATTCAAAATACGTGCTCATTACCACAGAAAATTCGGTGTCATCTTTCTTGTTCTTATTCCTAGAGCAGAGTTCGAACTCTTTTCTCATTATCCATAACTTTACGTCCACCTGTCTGATTGCGTTAAGGAGCGTCTTTTTGACATGATAACCATTTGCATCTAGCGTAGCATCGACTTCATTTCTTTTTTTGCTTCCTTTTAGGTTTGATAAACCACTATCCTCACCTGAATGGACAACAAACCGTTGCCGTCTCAAATTTGCTGCCACTAGTTCCAAGGAACAGAATAAAAACACGACATCCATGCTTCGGGATTCGAATCCATCTCAGATGAATGGTCCGAAGATAGCTCTTTGCACTACTCTGCTACTGGGGCAGCTAGACTATTAGACGGTGGAAGGTGACTACATGTATTCTATACCAGTTGGACAGAATGACGAGTGGAAGACATTAATTGATTTACGTCTGGCACAATCTTTGTTGAAACCTGCGTTTTAAAGTGAACTGAGATGAGCGGATATCTCCGGAAATGGGTCGCCCATTCTCGGAAATATAATGAACGTAAATGACATATTTTAGAAGTATGCAGAAATAGTTGTGGAATTGATGGTGCTGATTGACAAAACTTGTATCAGGTGCTAATGTTTCATAGTGAGAATATGTACTGTATTGTTATTGTTTGTTTTGGTGTTTAACGACCACCGTGAGCAAAAGTAAGAGCTAATTTAGGGTCGCTGATTCCAAGGAAGGTAGAAATCTAGTGCCGTAAGACAAACATTCCACTGATGCCTTATCCGAAACCCGAACCCACTTAGAAAAATGGTATTTCGAGCAGAAATTTGTGTGCGTGGGAGAGGGATCATTTGTGCAACGGTGCATATACGAAGTTGGATAAGCCACGGAATCCGGCGACGGAGCGAAGAGTTTCCGTGGGCCTGCAGATGCCATGTTCTACTTAATCTTACAAATGCCCTGTGGGATTTAAGTCGGGGATTTGGCGGTTAGAGGAGCGCCAGAAGTGATTGTACATATTTCCAGAACCATTCGTGAACGTTTCGGGCTTTGTGACATACACCCTTAAACCTTTTTGGTGGGTTGCACCAAAAAGGTACTACACCAGCTGCACCACTTTCTGAGAAAAGATACACCACTGTGTTGTACAAATAAAACCCAACAACACAGTACAACTTTTTACCACGTTATGGTGCACAGATGTACCACATTAAAATACCTGGATGCGCGTTGAGTAGTTGGGGTTTGGTGTCCATTGAGTTGTTAGGAGTTTTGCTGACCATTGAGTTGTTGGACTTTGTTTTCGTCAAACAATGGTGTATTTTTCTCAGAGGGTGATACAGCTGACGTAGTACCACGTTTTGGTGCAACGTACCACAGAAATGAAAACAGTGTACGCTGTTTTACTGAAGGCTTTCAATCCATCCGTACACAAAGTCAACATGTAGAATAATGTTTAGTGATCCTAAGAGTTTGTTCAAGGGATGAGGCGACCTTGTGAGGTCTTGAGAACAATCTCCATGTCATAATACTGGGCGCACCGGAAAGTAATGTCGTTTTTGGAAAAGAAGAGACACACTTGTGGCTGGCTTGTCCACGCCCAGCATGTGCTCTCATGGCTGTCTGCCTTTATCTCATGTGCGTTCTACGATGCAGGTACGTCACATCTCCCTCCCCCGAAAGAGAATCGGGGGCATGGCCCAATGGTCAGCCGGGACCATGCGTCGCTGTAGGCCGTCATCCCATGAAGAACGTGCATTTGAGAAATCCTGGACAATTTGGTATGTGGAACGTAACATCACACACATTTATTTTTTCGAAGCACTGAAGAAGGAATTCTCATTTTTCCTGCCTCGCCGTTTGGAAAGAACATCACACCATTACGAGAAATGTAACGGCCTGGTCATCCTTGAAGTTTGGGCGCCAATGTGAAAACACTGGCTTGTCGACTCCGGGCATGTGCTCTCATGGTTATCTGTCTTTATCTCATGTGCGTCCTGCGGTGCTGGCACGTCATACACTGTTTTTAACAGAAGAAATTTATTTCTTAATGAGTTATACTAGGGGTGTTCAAATGAAAAGGTACGAAACGTCATAACAACGTAACCGTTAACATATTTGCTGCCTATGCCGTTATGGGAGAACGCAGCGACACATCTAGGGATGCGATTGGAGTCGCCGGTGTGGATCGGAGCTTGCGCAAGCGCCCGCATGCGCAGGAGAGAGCAGGGGCTTTTATAAAGAGCGCCGTCCAATTGACGCGGCAATCCGTGTTAGGACAGGATGGCGAACCATTAACTCCGATGTGTACTGTGAGACACTCCGAAGCCTACGCAGGTCCATCAAGAACAAAAGACCGGGGCTGCTCACGGATGGTGTGGTTCTGCTCCATGATAACGCGCGTCCACACGTCTCCAGGTGCACACACGCGGAACTGGCCACGTTCCAGTGGGAGCAGCTTGACCATCCGCCCTACAGCCCGGACATGTCGCCCTGCGATTTCCATGTGTTTGGTCCCCTGAAAAAGCATCTGAAAGGGAAGCGCTTCCACTCGGACGACGAACTCAAGGACGCTGTGCAGGACTGGGTCTCGTCACGGCCACAGGAATTCTGGGAACAAGGAATCCTTCGGCTCGTTAATCAATGGGATCGTTGTGTTACGGCCTATGGTGTATACTTTGAATAAAGTCTTCATTTATACCAACAGTGTCGTTTCGTACCTTTTCATTTGAACACTCCTTGTATAATCGCCATCGTTATCAATCACACTTGACCATCGTGAAACCAAACTTTCAATGCCGTCTTTATAAAAAGACGTTGGCTGTGATTCAAATAAGTCCGAGAGCCCCGTTTTGACATCATCAATATTGTGGAATCTCTTCCCATTAAGAAAGTTCTGCAGAGATCTAAAGAAATGGTAATCTGATGGTGCACTGTCAGGGAAATAAATAATGGTAATGGGGCAGAACATTCCAGCCAAATTCTCTGATCGTCTGCTGATCCGTCTCACCGTTTGATGTCTCGCGTTGTCATGCTGGAAGGATGATACTTTTTCTGTTGACCAGTGCTGGATGTTTTACAGTAAGAGCTTGCTTTAAATGGTCCAGTTGTTGATAACAGAGGTATGCCGTTACGGTCTGTCTGGGTTCCAAGAGCTCAAAGCGAGCTATATCAGCGGTAGTCCACCAAAC
Source organism: Macrothele yani (assembly GCA_039090855.1). Lineage (NCBI taxonomy): Eukaryota > Metazoa > Arthropoda > Arachnida > Araneae > Macrothelidae > Macrothele > Macrothele yani. The sequence goes on from CM077030.1 coordinate 18,348,980, forward strand.
ACATAGCAAAACCTTTTTGTGGTGTTAGCTTGGTTTTAGCGGAGGAACTGGTGTCTGACCTGAAGAAAGCCACTGGTTTTTGAGTTGTTTGTTCACGTAAAGAACCCACGTTTCATCTCCAGTGACAACTCGATGAAGAAATGGATCCTTTTCCTGTCGGCTGAGCAAAGAGTTGCAGATAATGGAACGCTGGGCTTTGTTGTCATGTGAAAGTTGATGTGGGACCCAAACTCTTTGTCTATAGACCTTCCCTATCTATTGCAGGTACTCTTGAACAGTAGACCATGATGCATTAAGATGTTGGGATAATTAGTCAATGGTTTGACGAGGATCTCTCTCAACGTCTGCACCCAGCAGGTCATTGCCCAGCTCCATGGGCCTTCCTGCACGAGGGGCATCAGAGAGGTCAAAATTACCCGACAGGAATTGGACAAACCAACGCTGGCACTTGCGGACATTTAACGCATTCGGATAAACAACACGAATGTTACTGGTGGGCACGGTTGCATTGTTCCCCTTCTGAAATTCATACAGCATACAATGAAAAGCATGGCTGTCTTCGGGTTTCATGTCATTCATTTTGTTCTGCAAATCTGGAATTCATGGGGCATCTATGATCACAAAGAAATTATTTCTTTTTATAAGTATACATGTAATATGACCTTGCTTTTAAGTTCTCTGTTCACATGTATTTGAACACAGCTGCGTTCAATGAACAGGGCGATTTTGTATCAGCAGATTATATTCAGAGTTGAGAGCGATGTTACATTTTGAGAAGAATATTATATAAGCTATCTACTGAGCGATGTTATGCAAAGTCATTCTCTGAGTACGTTATACCATGTAAAGCCAACTCGCCTTTTTTATTACAAGGACGTGTTTTGTGAAAGACCGTTTAACGTGCTGGCTGATTCAATCAAGCGTGGAATTGGATTTCCGAAAGTAGGACTGGAAGCTATTCTAAAAGTGTGTATTCATGCTTAATTAAGGTTTCAGCTCTAACGAACGAAACGAACAATTTGGAATAAATTCGTGAAAATAACATTTAAATAGTCAACTCAGAAGCTCAGTCTACAAGTATTTACGTGAAGTTAAACATAAACGTAAATATTTCTTACAATCATTAAAACTCGCTTATTTTACGGTTATTTCGCGGCTTATAGAATAAAATGATGTATTTACAATAATTCTTCTTAAACTACTGACAACATAAAACTACGGGAAATGATTCCCTTTCAGAAGATTTGTTTCATTTCAGGTGACATTCGAAAACTATGAACTTATATTTTAGGCATCATAGCATTTTAACCAGCTGGTTTTTTTCGAGGAGTCTCCTTACTTGTTGCTTCGTTTATGCTCTGGACAAATGAAGTGCTGTTAAGTGACATTTGATTTTTTTCATTCCGCGCTTTATTTACGCTTTCCAACCGTAAGTTGAAGAAGCGTATATGCTCCAGCTTTGTCCGTCCATCCGCACGATAACTGGCGTAAAAATGGTTCGATTTCGATTAAATTTTAGTATGTGGTAGGGGACCAATTGGGGACGAACCCTATTGAAAATGGGACAAATGGGGTCAAAGATCACGACGTAGGAGCGAAATCATTCCATTGCCCTTATGCGTCATAGCTTGCGTAAATATGGTTCGATTACAATGAAATTTTACTATGTGGTAGGAGACCGCCTGGGGACGAACCCAATTAAAAATGGACGAAATGTGGTCAAAGGTCAGGACATAGGATTGCGATCCATTCCATCACCCTTATCCCATATTATTAATGTGGACGTCAAGTAATTTTGCTTCCTATACTTCCAATGGAAAAACTTTTGTACACATTTCCTTCACAATTAATGTGTTCCCAAGGGTGAAAATTCTAACATCGATTAAAATAACTTCATATTATAACTTGGAATATTTAATATTTTCTAAAACATAACCACAATTATATTAAAAATCAATAACTTTTCGTTTGGTCGTGTTGAAACCAGGAAAAAGATGGCGCGACCTGTACTTTGATGACGTCATTGGACAAATAAAAGTTGAATTGCATAATTACGGTTATGGTTTAGAAAATATTAAGTATTCCAATTTATGAAATGAAGCTATTTTAATCATGTTCAAATTTTAATCCTTGGGAACGCATTAATTGTCCAGACAAAAGATGGCGCGACCTGTATTTTCATGACGTCAGTAGACAAACAAATGTGCGGATCCTATTAAAGTTTTATGACGTCATACTCTTGCTGGCGGTCCTAATTCCCATCTGCCTCATTACGTCGCGCGTTGTGTGCGTATGTTCGTCCGCACGATAACTCGCGTAAAAATCGTTCGATTTCGATGAAACTTTAGTATGTGGTAGGGGAACACCTGGGAAGGAACACTATTGAAAATTGGCGAAATGGGGTTCAAAGGTCAGGACAAAGGAGCGGAATCACTTCCATTGCCATTATGCATCATAAATTACGTTAAAATGTTTCTATTTGGATGAAATGTTAGTATGTTGTAGGGACCTGCCTGAGAACGAATCCCATTGAAAATGGGCGAAATTGGGTTAAAGGTTAGGACACAGGAGTGGGATCTATTCCATAGCCCTTATGCATCATAACTTACGTAAAATGGCTTCGATTGCGACAAAATTTTATCATGTTATTTCGGAGGTATACTGAACCAGTTCTGTTGAATATCACCGAAATGGGATCAAAGCTCAGGGCACATTACTGAGATATATTCCACAGCCATTTTCCTCATAACTTGGGTAATAACTTGAGTAATGATTTCTAGTATGTTGGAAAGCGTATCATAATCAATGCATTGCATGATTTTACTAAATTGTTTTATTTTATATTATTGCTTTTGTCAACGACTACCATGAGCAACAAAGGCTGTAAGCAGTAACTCATCTTCAGTTTGGTACAAATAGCTCCAGGGAGCTGGGAGAGTCAGGGTTTTACGTGTAGACGCACCACCCACGCCTCATGCAACAAAGACTGTAGGCAGTCACTCATCTTCAGTTTGGAACAAATGGCTTCAGGAAGGTGGGAGATCCAGGGTTTTATGTCAAGACGCACCACCCACGCCTCATGCAACAAAGGCTGTAAGCAGTCACTCATATTAAGTTTGGAACAAATGGCTTCAGGGTGGTGGAAGATCCTGAGTTTTATGTGTAGATGAACCACCACCCATCATGCAACAAAGGCTGTAGGCAGCCACTCATTTTCAGGTTGGAACAAATGGCTTCAGGGTGGTGGGAGATCGTGGGTCTTATGTCAAGGCGCACCACCCACTCGTTATGCAACAAAGCCTGTAAGCAATCCCTCATCTTCAGTTTGGAACAAATGGCTTCAGGGAGGTGTGAGATCCTGGGTTTTATGTGTAGACGCACCACCCACTAATAATGCAATAAAGGCTGTAAGCAGTCACCCATCTTCAGTTTAGAACAAATTGCTTCAGGGAGGTGGGAGATCCAGGGTTTTGTCTGTAGACGCACCACCCCCGCCTCGTGGAACAAAGGCTGTAGGAGATCACCCGTCTTCAGTTTGTAACAAATGGCTTCAGGGAGGTGGGATATCCTTGGGTTTTATGTGTAGACGCACCCCCACGCCTCGTGCAACAAAGGATGTAGGCAGTCACCCATCTTCAGTTTGGAACAAATGGCTTCAGGGAGGTGGGAGTTCCGGGGTTTTATGGGAAGACGCACCACCCACACCTCATGCAACAAAAGCTGTAGGCAGTCAGTCACCCATCTTCAGTTTGGAACAAATGGCTTCAGGGAGGTGGGAGATCCAGGGTTTTATCTGTAGACGCACCACTCTTGCCTCATGCGAGAATTGAGCTTTGGCTCAGTTGAAACGATGGGCCCAAAAGGTCCCTCCTGTGATCACGCGGCGAACAGGGTCATGTGGACAATCCACCAATTGAAACTAGCAGAACTATTGGTTCCTTTTAAATGACCAGCAAACCGGAGACCCGTTAATTAGTGCTTCGTTCGTAAATATATTTAAATTTCCAGGAAAGCAAAATTTTTAGTGAGATAACACGCCATTCTCCCATCACTTTATATAATCAATAAGCTGATTCCTCGCGAATGTCATATTAGTGACTAAGTCGTGTTTTGTTCCTTTTTTCGTTTGAAATTGGCTGGCGGGCTCAAGTTCAATGTGAAAAGACCTTATTCACATTTCCCTTAAATAATCAGTAAATTATTATCTCCTAAAGCACCCTTATTCACCATTCCATATAAATATTTGTAAACCCATGCTCGATAAAGTGGCGACTTGTTCCTCATTACCTCGCTTCATTGTTAAAAATCTCGTAACGTAAATTGATTTTATTCTTCTTTAATATGCTAGAAAAACATACATTTCCAAAACCTCCATGTGATGATATAAAACAAATGCCACATACAGGATTTTGCTTCGAAGAAAATGGTTAATTTTCGTAACCATCAAAGCCGTTTTGGCGACTGCTCAAGGGAGAGGACTTCTTTTTCGCTTCCGTGTTCAATCTTTTAAGCGACCATTGTGCCTAAACTAAATGGTATCCAAAATTTTCTGTGCTCCTTAACCACAAATGTTGACATACCAGCAGGTTTTACGAAAGTTACAGCAAAACAATTCCTTTCTCCTTCCCATCTCAGCAGTACCGACCATAAACCAGTCATAGATGACAAGAGCTTGCTTCTATTCCTTTATTCTCTGCTCAATGATCCGGGGAATGATAGGAAAAGGCTAATCCTTATCACTCACACGCCATGCTGCTGGGCAGAAACAAGTCACTCAATTACCTTCCTCCTCTCTTTTCTTAAGTTCCTTTCCATTGTTACACAATTTAAAAAAAAATAAGTCAGATAGGATTTGTGTCAATCATCCCCTATTGAAACACAAATTCTTTCGTGACGGGGATTGAACCTGTGCTCCCACACTCCGGAGTAAGTTGCTCTCCCAACTAAGCTACACGGACGGAATGTATCGCTGCAGATTTGTGGTCTTGACACGTGCTTCACCTCTGTGGTACGTGACCTCATCTCCCTCCTAATTTTTTTTAAGCGAAGAACGAACTTTCATTAATTCCAGATGATGTGTAGAACAAACGTCGCACATTTTTGGAAGAGTCCAACGGCCAGTACATCCATTTTAACGTTAGGGCGTCAATGGGAAAACACAAACTTTTCCATGACGGAGATCGAATTAGAGTCCTCTCACTCCGGAGTAAGTTGATTTCCCAATTAAGCTACACTGACGGAATGTATCGCTGCAGATTTGTGATCTTGACAAGTGCTTTACCTCTGTAGTACGTCACAACCCATAAATGACCACTTTGAACAAAAGAGAAAATGGGAAAGCAGTCTTTTCTGATGCCCAGGTTCACTCGTTCCATCCGCTTTCAGTGTACTTCATAGACAATGAAAATATTCGTTTGAGCTGTTTTCAGCTCATTTGGTAACCCTGAGTCAACTGGTTCCAATCGGTAAAAGATTTAACAACCACCATAACACTTTCTTCGAGAGTTTTCAGCACTTGTCCGTCCATAACTTTGGGACACTGCTACGAATTAACTCGGGGTTACCAGAAAAGGTGATACATCAGAAAAAAATACACCACCAGCGCATCTTCCAGAGCCTTTTTGAACAAATGGTCAGTAATCACCGCCTCAGGCTACTCGGACATCAGAACGGCCGAGGATTTATGGGTAATCGTCCTAGTTGTTTCCCAGTTGGAGTCCCGAATGAGGCATTGTTTTGTTTTTCTCCTACGATGGTGATTTTGTCTCTTTTCTGCAACCAAAAGCCCCGAATTTGGATGGATGACTCCAGATACTCTTTAAATCTTGTGTAAGTCCCGAAAAAATTAAATTAACCATTTGAAACATCTTGTTAACACAAAATGTTAAGGCATTTCTAATCTTATTACAGGATTACTAGAGCATGCGCCATACAAGTTTCGAATTTGTCTCGCCTTGGTTAGGTACACTTCGCAGAATTGCTTCAGGAAATATATGAAAAGCAGCGGTGTGATTAAGTGGAACGGAAGCAGTTGTAATTTACAATTACGCTTTGGAAATTGGTAGTTATCAGCTTATGGATGTGTGATCGGGAAGCTTACATCTTTTACAAGTAATTAAAAGATGATGAGGAGAAATATTTCTCACGGAGAGGATCGCCGAACAGCTGGAATTTAATGTAACGATTTCGCTGGGACTGCGCGTTTGAAGACCCTGTTGTGAGCTTGTTAATGATTACTTCCTTACGCGAGCGGCATTTGGAAAACTGTCTGTCTCTGAAGAATATACGGTTGTGAAAATGCACGGGTTTTAGGAACATGGATCGTCAGAACATAGGTCGTTTAGATGCTGCAAGATACGGACATGCAATGTCGAAACCTGTAACAACGAATATTATAAATTTTGCAGTCGCATTTCGAAGTTCCAAAACACCCTTGATTAAGAATTACGAATTCGTTTTGGGAGCGTAAGTGGCGAACATAATTCCTCGAGTTACGCAAAGATTTTGGATGAAAAAGACATGAGTTGAATTAGAAATTTATATAAATGTGTGCTTCGTTGGAGATCACATACATGTCAACGTCACATGAAAACTCCGGTTACAGTATTCAAGATAATGCATAAGTATACCGAGTTTAATGTAGAAGCTCTTAATAAGATACGTACATGCAGAGATTTTTCTCAAAATATTGCAGCAGACAGAGATTATTTCTTCATTTATTGTTATCACTGCTCATCAACAATTTAAAACAGCAAGGCAAAGGTATCTACATAACCCTCTCCTAAAACTTTCAACCCCACGAAAATTTAGATTTCACCTGACTTAAAGTTTTAAATAGTTATTTCTTTAATTTTGATTCCAGAGGAATTTCTTTCACCGTCAGCAAAATACTGTCGTATTTAAAAGAGCCAACAACATACGTACACAGAATATTCTTGTTCACAGGGCGTTTTCTAATAGATCATCAAAATTTAGTGCCGCCAAAAGACCGAAGTCCTATTAGGACTCTCAGCAGGAAATACACAAGTTTGCGTAGGCAGCCAACGATCCGGAAAATGTAAATCAGAAGGGTAACCAACATACTGGGATTAAACGAACAGTGTTGATTTTCTGAGACGCAATCGCATTATGATCACGGAAAACACCCGAGCGATTAGCCAACTGCGCCGTGCAAAGTAAAATTGTGCAATGGTAATACAAAATGTTTTATTATTTTATTTTTTAAACAAGCAATCTTTAAGTAAAAGCTTATATACGTGGAAGTCTAATGAAAACGCGGCTTTATCTTTTTTTAAAAGTTGTGAAAACACAAATTTGTCCGTGACGAGCATCGAACTCGTGTCCCCTGTAACGTATATTATATTTTACCTTTCCTTTTGGGTTTTTGTTTCTATGCCAATTTGAATTCGTTCTCTTAGATATTTTTCAATCCTTAACGTTATGTCTTTTCATTTATACGAGAATAACGTTGGCAAAAATCTGACGTCGGAACGGGAATGACGTATGTATGTGATAAGAACGTTAGATAAAATATGATGCAGCGGTTTCTTTGTGGGTAAGGGCCGCGGGTGGCCTAGTGGTCAGCGTTCGTGACTGCCATGGAGATAACCTCCGGTTCGATCCTGGGCAGGTACGAACGTTTGGACCACAAAATACCCGCCGTGCATCGGATGGGCACGTTAAGCCGTCGGACCCCGAGTACTGGCCCCCAGGTAATAAATAAGAGCGTCTTCTTTCCTCTTTCTACTTCGCTTCCGTGTCACTTTTCTATCGGGCACTCTAGCCCAAATCTCCTAGCTTCCTATTTCTAAGGGTTTTTTAAGACCTGGGGTCAGACACTCCCTTCTTAAAATCCTCTACATATGATCTTATCTGATCTGCTTTGTGGGTGGATATGTTCGATCGTTGCTAAGCTTGATTGTACGACAGATAATTAAGGTATGTGAAGTGTATGTACCTCACCGTGCTATGTTTTGGATTTCGTCTAAAGTTAGTCTAAAGTTCTGGACCAATAAATCCTTTGAGTAAGTGAAACTGATTTTCTGTGATGTTTCGTCTGGCCGTAACACCTTATTTTGAGCTATCCGGTACAATTAGATGCATCGCATTTACCCTTTGTTTAATATCTATTCAGCCGTACATTTGGTGTTACGTTATATTGGCGCCCGAACTCTTTCGAAAAGAATCATAAACTCAGAAATGGCTGCTGCAAATATCCCTGATCCTCTCAGTCTCTTTGACCACATTAGACATTGTGTTGTGCCTAATAATAATCCAACAAATACTTCCACACACTTAGTGTTATAATGTACTTAATAATTCTCCTGTACCGCTGTACGAGGCCAGCGGTTCAGATTTATCGGACAATGAAAACGAAAGGTATTAAAATCTTGTTACATGTACTGATCTGCAGTTCCTCAACAGCAATTCACCCCACTACTCTCAGTAAGAAGGAGTAAAATTCTTGCTCATTATGTACTCCATGCGGGTTCAAATGTATTAAAGAAAAACGGCGGGTCGCTTAGGTTTCTTTAAGATCATTTCGATTTGTGTAATATTTTTTTTTATTGGAGGTTTAACGACTACCGTGAGCAACTCAATGGGCTATAAGCATTCGCCCGTCCCTGATTTAGGGTCAATGATTCCAGGAAACGGAGAGAGCCAGTCCCGTAAGACAAACACAGCATCCATGGCTTACCGGGAGTCGAACCTGGACCCCTTTCGGACGAAAGAACAGAAGCCAACGTTTAGACCACTGAGCCACAGGGGCGGCTTATATAACATTCCTTAAGATTACAAAGTGCATATTGCTGGCACATGTTTACAAGACACTGCCAAGGTCTGGTGCAGACAGTGGCGTCGGATAAACCCAGAGGGTCTTATCATTAATTCGGAGCTGAATTCTTGGAAGTGTTTTCATTTGGCCAAAATAAAGCGTTCCTTGCTCACCATCTGTTTTCCGGGCGACAGCGGGCGTCAGTTAGTCCAGTTTCGTTTGTTCTGGAAACAGTTAGGCTTTACAAATGATGGGATCCCGCTGCAGTCAATTCTGACATTATTGACACTTTACAACAGCAGCTGGACCCCTTCCTGCAGCATGTTTTAGAAATTCGACTTCCTGTCACAGTACACGAGAGTCTGAAATTCATCCGAGTTTTTGAGGAACGTCACGACAACAGGCACTTTTCACAGAATAATCCCTTGCATCAGATCCAAGAATACCGTCATCCCAGGCAGGCCCAAGAACCTCATCATCAAAGACAGAGTTATCAGCAGCCTAAACGGAACTTTCCCCACAAGGACAATTTGTTAATCAGCCCAGACAGGCTGCTTACCAATCAAGAGTCGATAATTGCAATCAGCATCCTAGATGCGTGCCTCTGCATCGGCGGGCACCAGAGGTACGATAGGGAGACCTCTCCAAAATTGGATAGTGTTTAGCGTCTTCAAAAAAAAATTAGGAGGGGGATGATGTAAGGTATATTCTATTTTAACTTAATGTTATGTCTTTTCCTCAAACAAGAATAACGTTGGCAACAATGTGATGTCGGAACGGGAGTGACGTATGTGTGTGATAAGATCGTTTGACAAAAATACGATGCAGCGGTTGCTTTGTGGGTGGAGAGGTTCGATCGTTCCTAAGCTTGATTTCACGACAGATAATTAAAATATGTGAAGTGTATGTATAGCCCTCCGTGCTATATTTTGGATTTCGTCTAATGTTGCTGCACGAATAAAAAGTTGACTTACGTTGGACTTCTGTATATGTTTCGTCTGGCCTTTGTAAAAGCCTTATTCTAACTTGAGCTATCCGGTACAACTAGTTGCATCGCATTTACCCTTCGTTTAACATCTATTCAGCCGGACATTTGGTGTTACGGTATATCCCTCATTCCGGAGTAAATCGCTCTCCCAACTGAGCTATGCGGACAAACTTGTGTTTTCACAAAGTCACCCATTTCTTTGATAGTGTACTTTATTCGGGATAGAGCAGCAGTTTATATTTACGAGTGTCTAAGTCTGTGTGCAACCGCATTCGTGTAATGTAGTTTTGGTCACAAATTCCAAGTACGTAACTGTCAGTCCTCTCAGAACGAACATAATGTTTCATTCTTTATATACGATTCGAACTCTGGAGTGGTAATTTGTGAAGCCTCAGCACTAGATAACTCGACCACCAAACACACACAGCACCGGTAAAAAAGCGCAAGACGATTTCCCTTTGAGAGGTGGTTTCAAATAAACCGAAAATAATATATTTACATTTGGAGTTCCTTATGCCTTCAAAACTGTCGATATCTAAAGAACTAAGCATCCATCCGACATCTACAATCACTACACAAAATTGCAACTCTAGTTTCGTTAAGAAGCTGAGCATTTCAGGGTCCGAATCTCAGTTTCAAGAAATATAGGCCTGAGTATATTTATACAGCAATGTAAATAAGATAATGCCCATGTTATCCACAAATGTGCATCGCTTCAGCAGTGAATTCTGCTTCAATGAATTCACCACAGCTAGTTTTATTCTTTAGTTTTACTTTTTCATGGTTATTCGAGTTTTTATCATGTCCTCCAAACCAGACTTCCGTGACTTTCTAGAACGCTTTCTGTTCTCTGAAATATGCTCCACTCTTTCAGAGATCATGAAAAAATTCAGCATTTGACAGTATTCTGCAAACTCTTCACAGATTCCAAACGAACGCTTGTAAGTATACAAGGATACAATTCCTTCATTCGTTTAACATTTTACTATGCAGATACTTCTGTAATGCTCCTAGTTTTGAAAGGAGGCGGGTGTCAACATGTGTGTAAAGTCAATTCAGCCTAAGAAAATACTACGAGAAGATTGTTGTCCTCGTGCACTTTAGGTACCCTGAATAGCTTAACGACACAGAAATCACTCAAGTAAACTTCAAGAAATACTTACTTACAGTTCGCATTTTATTCAGTAAATAACTAATTAAGCATTTCACTCGGGCCCTCCGTAGTAAAGAACTTTTAAATTATCATTCAACTAACTCTTAACAGCAAGAGTAACTTTATCTGATTAATATGAGTTAGTAAACTCAATAAATGATTAACGAAATTTTAACACGAACATATAATAACCAACTTATGACGTATACTGTAAATTAACTTTCATTTTTACTTTCATTATCTATGTAAATTTCCTCTCTTTTTTTTTTAGAGTTTTTAACCTTAACGTTACATCTTCTTGCTCATGTAATGAGGTTGGCAACAATTCTGAGGTCGGAGAGCGTGACATATATGCAAGTGGCAGATAAGAACTAGAGATATATAATGTTGAAGCAGCAGCCAAAGAGGGTGGTAGAAGCTGTGCTCAGCCAAAGCTGTGTTTATTTGAAGTGTGTATATTCGAGATGTGTTTTATAGTATCTATTGTTATATTTTTATACAATAAGTGTTTGGAGTGATCAAGTTTTCTGCTCACTAACTCATATAAATCAGTGTTGATATACTATTATTATTCTGATTAGTTCAGAATAGTAATAGTATTACTATTACTGTTCTACTAACAGTAACGTGCTTACTCTTTAACAGTCATTGATATCAGTTTATAGAATCAGGGGGTCAAATCAAGGCCGTCTAGAATATACAAAGCCAGGACGTTAGAGACATGAGTGCCCCTTTTTAGTGACGTCACGAGGAAAACAATGCTTCGATTAGTTTCCAACTCTATCGTGTTTAACCTCAAACACGAAACCAATGTATCAGTCGGTGTAACACAAAAGAGACGTCATAAACAGATGGAACGTATCTCTCTAATGACATGGCCTTGTACCTTCTATAGACAGTCTTGGTATAACTGACTGTAGAAATACATAATTTTAGGTTTAACTTCAACGTTAACTTAAACTTTAATGTCACTTGACTTAGACTAAAGTTGATGAACCCTTGTAACTCGGTTGCTACGAACAAGCAATGATCTAATATTCGATCCTTGCTTGTTTATAGCAACTGCAACCTTAATTAAACAATGATAAATCTTTAGACACTTTCAAATAAGAGGTCTAGGGTAAGTGATGAGACAGTACTTTGAAATCCAAATTCCACTTTATTATTACATTATCTACCAACACGTAATTGGACACCCTGCAATAGACGATATCTGCGGTCCTGTTACACGACACGGCCGCCGCCGTTAAATATCGTGTGGGAAACAACAACGCAACCAGTCTCATGCAAGATGTCACGCAGTTCGGAGCTCTCTGATTTCGAGAAAGGTGTAATCGTCGGTTATCACAGAAATGGCCGATCCATACGTGACATATCCAGCGAGTTGAAGTACCCAAAATCGACAGTGGCTTACGTGATTGGCAAGTGGAAGATGAGAGGTGACTGTCGGAATGTACCCCGATCCGGCAGACCCACAAAACTAGGAGTTGGAGACAGGCGGGTGCTGGCCAGAAAAATTCGGAAGAACCGCGCCAAATCGATTGGCCATATCCGCGAGGAGTTTCAACAGGCATCCGGGAGTGTTCTTTAGATGAATACCATCCGTAAGGAATTCCATCTGCTCGGTTATCATGGACGTGCTGCCGCCCACAAGCCTTTGATTACCAAGTCCAATAGCGCTTCTCGGCTAACGTGGTGCAAAGAACGTCGACAGTGGACCGTTGAACAGTGGAAACGGGTTCTCTAGAGCGATGAATCAAGGTTCACCCTCTACCGTTTGGATGGTAGCCTCTGGGTTCGGCGTCTGCCTGGAGAACGCCTCCTTCCGAAAAGTATTGTGCCAACTGTGAAGTTCGGCGGCGGTGGAATTATGCTATGGGGGTGTTTCTCCTGGTATGGCACGGGACCATTGGTCACAATTCCTGGTAGACTCAACGCCGAGACCTACTGCACCATTTTAGATGACCATGCGCTTCCTACGTTGTGGCAGTTTTACGGGGTGGACCTATGTTACTTTCAGGATGACAATGCCACCTGTCATGTTGAGAGGTACACCATGGCTTGGTATGGTGACAATGGGGTTAATTGAATGGACTGGCCTACGCAGATCCCGGACCTTAACCCTATTGAGCACCTTCTGGGACGACTTGGAGCGTCGACTTAATGGGTGCCCCCACCGTCCGAAATCGGTGAAGGAACTGACCTGTCTTCTCCAAGCTGAGTGGAAGAAAATACCGCTAGCCGTCGTACAATGCCTGGTTGAGAGTATGTCCTGGAGGGTCGCAGCTTTAATCGCCGCTCCTGGAGGCTCCACCAACTATTGAAGGTGAATAAACTTCTTTTTGCTTTGATATCACAGGTGTCCAATTTCTTGTTGGCAGATAGTGTAATTTCCCAGCCCGCAAAATATTCGTCACATAAATACCTCGTTTGTAACGTCTAGGTGAAATACACTTCAAGCCACTGTTTCGTAACAATACACGTTTGAAAATTATGTCTTCTCCTTCATCAAATATAATCCACCTAAAACACTCTTATATCACATATCGTACTCGTCTCATAGCACATCTTTCAGAACATCAGCTCCCATCTTTAAATCAATTCTTATCAAACTTCGCCTTATTTACCTTTTTGACTCACTTTGACCCACTATCAGGATTCCAAATTTGAAAAGCTAGTCGGGAGAAAACGCGTAACATACTACAGTGTTGAAGCACGTGTCAAGACAACAAATCAGCAGTGATATATTCCGTCGATTCAGCTTGGTCGGTTAGGGCAACTCACTCCGGAGCGAGGATTCGATCCCCATCAATGACAAAATTGTTTTTTCACAAACATTGAATGAAATGAAACTAAATTAATATAAAAATGCAGACACTCCAAAGGAGGGTTAAAGTGGTACACTGGCGTGTAAAAATTAAGTACGAGACGGTTTTTTGAATGTAACGTCGTGCAGAAGTGCTCCACATCGGATCAAATCATACCAAGATGTAAGAATATAGGACAAGTGAGCAAAACAGTCCAAACAAGGAATCCAAAGGATACAAAGGCACTTTATTGAAAAGGTATCTTCTAGCACAATTGGACAGAAAACAGAAACGTTCATGTGACAGGCGGCTGCCAAGAAAAATCAAGTCTTTAGTAGGGGATATGATCACCCCTGACTGCGTTGCAGGATTTACAACGTCTTTCTATGCTGAGGACGAGGTTGTCAAGGAGCTGTTGAGGCATTGCTGCGCATTCTTCTTGTAGCGCCAGTCGCAGTTGCGGAATCGTTGCTGGCGGCTGGTGACTTGCTGCCAAGCGTCTCCCGAGAAGTTCCCACATGTGTTCGATTGGATTTAGGTCCGAGGACTTTGCGGGCCAATCCATGCGTTGAATATCTTCACTTTCCAACAGCTCTGCGACAGCCACTGTACGATGAGTTGTAGCGTTGTCGCCCATGAAAGAAACTCAGGACCCACAGCACTCTAAACAGACGCACGTGAGGAAGGAGAACCTCGGTACAATAGCGGACACCAGTGACTGAACCTCCTTGGAAGATGTGCAGGTCAGTACGGCTACCAAGCATGATACCGCCCGAAAAGAGAACTCCGCCAACTCCAAACCGGTCCCTTTCGATGATGTTGGAGGTGTGATTGCGTGTTCCATGCTCTCTCCAGATGTGTATACGTCCTGAATCGCTCGTCAGACGAAATCGGCTCTCATCCGTAAAAAGAACTCGACCCCATTGCTGATGAGTCCAGTTTTGGTGTTCCTGGCAAGACAGAAACCGCCGTCTCCGATGAGCAGGCGTTAATGGCACACACCGTACTGGTCGTCGTGCAAATAGACCACCTTTGTGCAGTCTCCTGGCCACGGTAAAACGCGATAACGGACGTCCAGTTGTCTGTTGCATGTGCCTTGCGATTTCTCCCGCTGTCTGCCGTCTGTGTTTTCTTCCCTGTAGGACAATATACCGGTCGTCCGCCGCCTTGGTTGCTCGTGGACGACCACTGCTATACTCTCTGACAGCTGTTCCTGTCGTTTGAAATGCTCTCCAAGCTCGTGAAACGATGCTCCTCTGCCACACTCGTCACACTTCGAACGTCTTCGAACTTCCCAATGACGCGACCTCGGGTAAAGTCATCCAGATGTCGTCTACTGGATTGCCTGTTGGCCAAATCACACGGTGGCAGCAACTCGACGTCGTTGAAACCGATGTACACCGTGCAATAGCTTTCCCCGAATTGCTGAGCGTACACCGCCCGTGTGCTTTATACCCTTCCGACACCCCCTACGTCATGCTGCATATATGCGCATGCCCTACCGTACTGGACCGTAGTCTATCTCCTGAGTGGTTTTCGGTCCGTTATGCCTGCTCGTTCCGATGTTATGCTAATTTCTCCTCTTCGTCCTTAATTTTTGCACACCAGTGTATTTGACCTGCCCTCCTATAGGAAAAAAATAAATTACAAACCTATTCAGAAAAATAAAAAGCTCCAACAGAAAATAAAATGACAAAATCACTCACATTAATGACAAAAAAAAAATTCTTTGTCGTGGGATTCGTTTTATGATGGGCGTGAGTCAGACTGCCGAGCGTTTCTGCCTCAATTGGTAAAGACACAAGCTACCTATTCGGCGAGCTATAGCGTCGTGTGTTCGATCTCGACCTCACCGGAAGGATTCATCATCATCATCATTGTCAACCATTATCAATCCACTGCTGGACGAAGGTCTCCCCAAGTTTCCTCCACAACAGTCTGTCTTGTGCCAGTCTCCTCCATGTCACCCCTGCATACTTTCGAATTTCATCCACCCATCTCCCATGTGGTCTTCTTCTGGGTCTTTTCCTGTCCCTTGGAATCCAATCTAAAATTTCGGCTGTCCATCGATGATCTGTCCTTCTGGCAGTATGTCCAGCCCATTGCCATTTCAGGGATTTAACTCTGATCATGATGTCTTCCACTCTTGTCATTTTTCGGATCCACGAGTTCCTCTTCTTATCTCTCCTGGTTACACCAAGTATGCACCTCTCCATGCTACTTTGAGTTGTCTGCAGCCTTTGTATGTCTCTTTTAGTTAAGGTCCACGTCTCTTCACCATACGTAAGCACTGGAAGGATGCATTGATCAAACACTTTTCTTTTAAGACATAATGGCATATTGCTCTTGAAAATTATGCTGTTTCTTCCAAAAGCTCTCCAGGCAAGTTTTGTACGCTGATTAATTTCTTCATCAATGTGACCCTCACTAGATATCTGCTGTCCAAGATAAACGCACGTGTCTGTTATCTCCAGCTTTTCTCCATCAATCGATAAATCTTCATTTCTTGTAAAAGCATTGAACATCACTTTTGTCTTCTGAAAGTTCATTTTTAATCCCACTTCTTTACTCTTGTCAGCAAGTTCCTGGATCATACTCTGCAGCTCTGATGGGGTAGTTGCAAAAATGACTACGTCATCAGCAAAACGAAGGTGGGTTAGATAATCTCCATTAATCTTTATCCCCTTGTTTTCCCAGCTCAGCGACTGAAAAACACCCTCCAATGTGGCATTAAAGAGCTTCGGAGATATGGTGTCACCTTGTCTCACTCCCTTTCCAATTTTTACGTGTGTTGTATTTTCAAACAGCCTAATCTTTGCACTTGCATTTTCATAGATGTTATTAATGATATTAATGTATGCATCTTCAATACCGCAGGTTTTCAGAGCCATTGTAACTGCTGATGGTTTCACCGAATCAAAGGCTTTTTCATAATCGATAAAAGCCATGCACAATGGAAGTTCATATTCCCTCGCTCTTTCAATTAGTTCTCTCAGTACGTGGATATGATCTATTGTGCTGTAGCCACTCCTGAATCCAGCTTGTTCTCTCGGTTGAGCCATGTCCAGTGTTACCTTCAAGCGGTGTGAAAGAACTTTAGTGAAGATTTTATAAACTACTGATAGGAGGCTGATAGGTCTGTAGTTTCCGAGATCCTCAATGTCACCTTTCTTATGTAGCAGGATCATTGTAGCGGTGTTCCAATCCTCAGGAATCTTTCCTTCATTAAGGCATCGAGTGAAAATTTGGGCGAGTACTGTTTCGATTTCTCCACTTGCTTCTTGTATGATGTCTACAGTAATTCCATCTTCTCCTGGAGCTTTTCCCCGCTTCATGTTCTTGATTGCATGTGCAACTTCTGCTGGAAGGACTGGAGGAACTCTGGTACTGGTATCTTTCATGATGTCTGGAGTGCATGTATCATCCCTTTCATATAATTTGGAGTAGAAATCTTTCACTCTTGTCAAAATTTCGCCTCTATTTCTTGTTACAGAGCCATCTTCTTTTCTCAGTGCCATAATCTGTTTTCTTCCCTTACTGAGATATCCCTTTGCTATCTTTAGGCTTTGGTTGTTTTCAATTGCTTTCCTCACTAGTTCACAGTTGAATTTTCTTACGTCTTCAGTGATACTTTTTCGTACTGTCTTGCATAGCTCTATATATTCCACTTTGGAAGTCACATCTTCTTTAGTTGTCCTCATCTCTCTTCTTTTTTGCATCAACATTTTCGTTTTTCCTGATAATTTATTTACATGCAACTTGTTCTTAGACCCAGCTAATTTTGTTGCTGTTTCCATAAGAGCTTTGGTTACTTTTCTGTTAACTTCAGAGATGTCCACTTCTTCCGATGTTAGGCCTTCTAAAGCAGAGAACCTGTTCTTCAGTTCCAACTTGAAGGTATTATGGTGTTTTTTAAGGTTGGTTATGTCAATAGATTTTGTTTGTCTTATGAGCTTGCCACGTTCAAGTTTTGTGTTGAGGTGCATCTTACATCTCACCAATCTATGGTCACTACCTGTGTTGAACTTGTTTAGCACACTGCAGTCTTCTATGACGAATTTTTTGTTACACATAATAAAATCAATTTCACTTGTTGTCCCATTTGGATGTCTCCATGTCCATTTCCTGTGTGGCTTTTTTCTTGAAGAAGGAGTTCAAGATGAAAAACCCTTCTGCCTCTGCAAACTCAACGAGAGTATTTCCACGCTGGTTTCTGTTGCCGTGACCGAATTTACCTACTGAAGTTTTCATTCTGTTGCCGTTGCCCTATTTTTGCATTGAAATCTCCCATAATTATTTTCAAGTGCTGCTTACCTTTATTATTTAGATGACAAATTTCCTCATAAAATTCTTCAATTTCTTCTTCAGGATGACTTGTGGTGGGTGCATAAGTTTGAATAATCTGAGCCTGGTATCTTTTCGAGAGTTGGATAACAAGTCGTGCAGCTCTGTCAGAGGAACTTTCAACTTCTACAACTTTATCCTTCAGTTTCTTGTTTATTATAAATCCAACACCACTAGTTCTGCCAGTATCTGTCCCACGATAGTAGAAGAGATGTCCACTTTTCAGTTCAATGAGATCTTCTCCTTTTCTCCTTACCTCACTTAGCCCCACGATGTCCCACTTGATCCTTTGTAGTTCCTCTTCCAATTCAAGAAGCCTTGAATCAGAAGATAGGGAGCGTCCATTGTACGTAGCCAAGGTCAGCATCAGATGGCAGCCTAGTCCGGTCCTCCGGGGATTCTTAGCACCCTCTGCCTTCATGTCGCACTGGCCGCTGCCTTGGCCAGGTACATTCCAGCTGCCGGAGACTGAGGGCCAAGATTTAAGTTGTGGAATCATTTTGGAGGGGTTTGGCCATAACTCACCACGCTGGCCAAGCGGGTTGGTGAGTGTGGGATAGAATTTCCTCTAATCCCGATGGTATAGTTATACCGCTATTGGCGGTCGTCAGAGCCCCTTTAGTGGGAACAGGATGCACCACGAGAAGGCGGGGTTGACATTTGTCAAGGAGAGGCTGTGATGTTACGCATCACCTGACCTTCTGCGGGTAAGTGCTGTACAGGGTTGCGGAATTTCAATTTAAGTACGGAAAAACCAGAAATGGATTTTACTGAAATAAACGGAATTTCCGTCTTCGGAAATATCTGTAAAAATACGGAAGTTGAAATGAACGGGCACTTTTAAAAACGGAAATTTCTGAAAAACACGGATACCTACCGGCAACTTTGCTGCACGATATTTTCAGAAATTTTCCGTGAATTCACACCACTTATTTTTAACAATGGTAATATTTTAATTATCAGCACAAAGTTTTATTCTCTTCTTAAAGTTACCAAAACTGTCTTGAATTATTTCGATTTTAGCGGTAAAGTCCTTACGTTAAAACAGGAAGGACGCATTGATCAAATGCCACCTTTTCTACACACATATATGTTTCCTGCACTTGTTTTTCCAAAAGCATATTCCAGATTATTACAGCCTTTTCTACAATCTCTTTGTCGCCAGAGAAAATATCATTTTTTATTTAGATTTAAAGTGCTTTGTTTGCAGCAGATGAAAAACAAATCTTCATTCGATAATCCATATCCCACTTAGGACGCTTGATGTTCGTAGCTTTTCCCTGAGGCATTCGCCCTATAAGAGATGGTACATAGCTTTGCACTTGAAAAAGGAGTACGTAATATTGCCGGTATTTCTTCTGAATGATCTCCTGACAAAAATTCGCGTGTTTTACCGTTGTACATATATGTCACATGAAATCGAAATGACTGTGCGCTTGAAACAAGCTAACGCACCAAAGAGATGATTTATGGAGGAACCCATTGCTCATTTCCCTAAAGCCCCGGTCGTTCACTGTGTTGTCGGAGAGTGTGTATGTGTGTGAATGCATGTGTGTGTGTCGCTGCCGTTAGTTCCAGCCCATGATAATCAAAGGATCATTAGTGCTTCTAAAAGCAGGTGATAATCTCAGACTCCTCAAGAGCTGCGCTGAGCCAATCCATCTGCTCTGTAAGCTGTTCATTTATCTAGTTAATTGTTTCTCGTTACCAAGTCTTTCCCCGTTGCTCGCTTCTTTATTAGCCCGCTTCATCCTCGGAATAAATCCTTCCACAGAAAATATTCCCGGCCTCGGGGCTTACAGGGCCCTATTCCGCTGCTCTTCCAAGAAGTCACTATTTTCCCGGAAACTGCGAAAGTTTCAAAACAGGCTGGAAATTTTGAAAAAATTTTCTTTCCGCAGATTTGATGTTGTGTGACCCAAGACAGCCGATCGTTTGGAAGCAAAGTCAAGACTCCAGAATGTTATCCGATGATGTAAAGGGTTATACATACGCAAAGTTAATTACCCTCAAAGTAAAAAGGTCTACTTGAGAGAGAATGACAGACATGTTTCTAATCTGCGAAGTTTGATGGCGTTATGCAGCAGGTTTAATGCGTTTCTTTGGTGTCGTATTTCCTTAGCGAAAAGGATAAGCTGAAGGGACTGGCGGTGTGTATTTCAGAGTACGTTGCTGGCGGTATTCCTTGAAAATTACTTCATGGTGTATTTTATGTGACTATCATCAAGACTTGAAATTATCTTTTGATAATGAAGTTACTCCAAGAGGAGACGCAAAACTTACTTTCCACTAATATATTCTTCAGTTTGTGTAGTGTTACAAATCAGAATAGACGGAAATGCTTTTCCTAGCACGCCATGATATGAGATACCTTCTTTACAGGAAATGAGTCTCTACATGAAGGAGTCATCGAAACCAACGGAAACTTAGAATTTAAAGCTCATCAAATTTTAGAGCCAGAGTGAAACTTTTACAATACCAGGTACATACAAAGACTTTCTCTGACGGCACACCTACAAAAGGTTTACGTTTTCCGAAAATAAGGAATTTAAAAAATTTCTTTAATTTGACGCGTGCTCTCATATTTCTAATGTGCACGAATACTTTAACATACATACGAGCAGGTTCTATGCTTTCAATTTCCCGGAATAAACCAAATTTCTCCCAATTGGATACAAACTAAATTCATTTATTTTTTTGTATAACATGGGTGAAATATCGGCGCGCAAATGAGGAAAAGTGGGTGCGATATTAGACAGGATTAAAAATAGTAACTGCATTAAAAGAACAGAGCATAGATGAACAGGTCAAAAAACACAACAAGAAACAGGTTGGTAAAATCATGCAATGCATTATTTGCGATACGCTTTCCAACATACCAGAAATAAATACTCAAGTTATTACTCAAGCTAGGAGGATAATGGCTGTGGAATAAATCTCGCTCCTGTGCCCTGACCTTTAACCACATTTCAATTATATTGAACAGAATTGGTTCAGTATACCTCCGAAACAACATACTAACGTTTTGTCGCAATAGAACCATTTTTAGTCAAGTTATGAGGATAATGGCTGTGGAATTGATCTATGACCCCATTTCGATGATTTTCAACAGAACTGGTTCAGTATACCGCCGGAACAACATGATAAAATTATATTACAATCAGAAGCATTTTTACGTGAGTTATGACGCATAAGGTCGATGGAATGGATCCCGCTCCTATGTCCTGAACTTTGACCCCATATCTTCCATTTCAACAGGATTCGTCCCCAGGTTGTCCGCTACCAATTACTAAAATTTCATTGAAATCGAACCACTTTTACACTATTTATCGTGCGGACAAACAGACAGACGGACAAAGTTGGAGCATATAGGCTTCTTCAACCTACGGTTAGAAGCGTAAAATAGGCATATTGAATGGTCTGAAAAATTATCGAAAGTAACCTGGTTTCAAAGAAAATGCAGAGAAGTGAAAACGGGGACAACAGAGTTAGTGATTAAAGTGACTCTCACCAGACTTTCATCACTCGCGATTTTGGCTCATTTTCAGTCAAAACCGAAACCAAAGGGAGAGCATCTTATTCTCCGCTAGTTATAAACCATCAGCGATTCGTGCCTGTTAAAATCACGCCTTATTTGATACTTATCTTACGTTATCTAAAAACTGTAGTCCCATAAATTGTACATCGCTGTTTATACCTTTGCAATCAGCAGTCAAATGAAACTCATTAGACCATTTGTTTGACAAAAGCAAAGGTCCTCAGTAACGATCATGCAATGCATTGATTATGAAACGCTTTCCAACATACTAGAACTCATTACTCAAGTTATGAGAAAAATGGCTGTGGAATAAATCTCGCTCCTGTGTCCTGATCTTTGACCCCATTTCAATGATATTAAATAGAACCGGTTCAGTATAACTCCGGAACAACATGATAAAGTTTTGTCGCAACTGAAGCATTTTTACATAAGTTATGACGCATAGCTGCAATGGAATGAATCCCGCTGCTATGACCTGACCTTTGACCCCATTTCTCTAATTTGCAATAGATAGGGTTTGTCCCCAGGTGATCCCCTACCACATACTAAAATTTCATCGAAATCGAATCATATTTAGGCAAGTATGAAGCATGAGAGCAATGGAATGGATCTCGGCCCTATGTCCTGATCTTTAACCAAATTTCGTCCATTTTCAATAGGGTTTATGACCATGTGGTCCCCTACCAGATACTAAAATGTCATCGAAATCGAACTAGTTTTTCGTGAGTTATCGTGCGGGCGGACGGAAAGAGACAGACAGACGGACAAAGCTGGTTCATATACGCCTCTTCAACATACGGTTAGAAAGCGTAAAAAAGAATAATGCTTAATTTGGTTCGATTCTTTCAGGGCACCCTTTCATCTAGCCTATAAATATACTGAATATAAATTATTCGATGAGACTTGGATTTCTAGTGATTTTATTTTATGCATGCATGATTTTTTCCTATTATTTCGTCACAGCACGTATAAAAATTGGGAAGCAAGTGAGACCAGACGATATTTCTCAAGTTCTTCAATGCCACATTGTAGAATGTCTTTCAATTACTGAACTGGGAATAGAAAAAGATAGAGATTCATCGTGATTGTCTAACTAGCCTTCCTTTTGCTGACGCTTCAGTCATTTTGAGGAATACCCTTCAGAGCATTAGAGTGTGATCGAGAAACTAGCTGACAATAATAAAGATCTGCACTCATGTACAAAAGTTAACTTACAAACATAAATACCAATAATGTGAGAAAACGGCTAGGGATGTTACATCGAAACGTGGCAGAACATATACATTGAGTATACTCCAAATATACCGTAAAATGATATTTTCCAAAATGAAGATAAAGCACTGAAAGCTTTTCAAATGACATGCTATTCGAAAAATAACACGTTTCTTTTAGGGGGAGGGGCCTCAGAGAAGCCACCCGTCTCTTTAAAGCGTCCCACAGGTGTTCTATAGGATTAAGATCTGGACACTTTGCTGGCCACGCCATGACCACATCACCTTCACTTTCAAGGTCTTCCAGCACCAGTTGAGGGGTATGTATTCAGGCATTGTCCTGCATTAGAACAAATTCCGGTCAGACAGCTGCTAAGAACAAGCAAACATAAGATGCTACGATCTCATTTCGATAGCATATAGTGTTGATGGGACCCCTGGAAAACAGATGCATGTCGGTTCGTCCGTTACATATTTTACCTGCCCACACCATACAACCTCCGCCCCCCGTATATGTATCCCTCTCTCGGAGGTTTGATGGATGGTATAACGCATGTCATGTTCTCTCCGGATGAATAAACGTCGGGACATTTGCAATAAGAAAAGCAACTCAACCGTAAGGAGAATGTTAGACCATTGTTTAAGTGTCCAGCGCAGATGTTCTCGAACCCAACGTAATCGTTTCCTGCAGTGGGAAGATGTTAGTGGCACGCACACCGCAGGTCTTTTGCAATAATGGCAGTTTTCCTGAAGCATTCTGGTCACTGTCTAATGGGATGCTGATCGTCCATTTGTTGCTATCAGCTCTGAAGCCAGCTGATGAGATACCATGCTTCTGTTATGTCGTTCAGTTAAGGCGAGAAAATAGTCATCGGGGACGGAAGTTTAACTTGGACGACGTGGTACACGTCATCTACGAACACTGCATGTATTTTGGAACTGTCTCCAGAATCTGTTGACAACCATTCGAGGCACATGAAACAAACTTTCAACCTTTGTTTCGGTTTGCCAGGCATACACTCGCCCAATCGCTCGCCATCGCTTAAACGGTGCTGTGCGACATTTCAAGACAACATATCGTTTACTCGCAGTTTGACAACAGCGAAGATATTTTATACTCTCGTTCCTGTCAGCCCTTCACGACTATTGGCTCCTCGAGTCTATGTGCAACGCTCACTGAACGTCATACGCGTGTCATCATGCGGTCATACGTTACTTTGCATACCCGTCACAGTCTGTCATACTCCCCGTAACTCTCAGAACATATGTTTCATTTGTTTTCTTGTGACAATGGAAAAACCTTTTGTAACTTAACTTTTGCACGTAAGTGTAGTATTAAAGAAGACCTTACAGAATACAAAACTGGTGCCCAATGCTTTTACAAGAACTTCAGATTCAAAGGTTGGTGAACCAAACTTACTAATAACTCATGACCATCTTTACCTTGTACAACAGATGTCAAGGGAGGGCCACATTGAAAACTTTATAGGAGTATAAAACTTCACTGAAGTGGGTTTGGAGAAAACAATACACTCTTCAAGAGAAATTTACCAATGTTTTAAAGAAAAGAGCTTAATCAATGAATCCTTGCAGTTTCTACTTATGAATCAGAGATATGAACTTAAATGAAAATAAACTGGCAATCTAAATAAAGAAGCACGGAAATATGCATGCTTGGTGTAATCAGGAGAGAGGAACAGAAACTCATGTATCGGGAAAATGACCATAATTGATGACACCATGATGAAAATAAAGACCCCCTCAAGTGGCAACGTGCTGGACATATTGCTTGAAGAACTTACCACCGCTGGAAAACAGAAAAACTAAATTTCGTATTAATGGACAGGAAAAGAGGAAAAAGAAGACCACGTGACGGACTGATGAATGAAACTCGAAAACATTCCGGGTGACATGGAAGAGAATTTCTCATGACAGAGAGTTGTGGAAGAGACTTAGGAAGAACTTCAACCAGTAATGAATTAAAATCCATTGCTGGATGAAGCTCTTCCTAAAAAATCATTTTGATGATGCTATAATTACTATGTATGCACTGAAGAACAATTAAATTAGAGATACCTGTCTAGTAACATGTAGCACCACCTTTGGCCCTGATGACGGCGGCGATTCGTTTCGGCATTGACTCGACAAGACACCGGAAGTGTTGGGAAGCCATACGGGTCCACGACCCCTAAACAAGCTCCCACAGTTCACGAAGATTTGATGGAGGGGTCAGAGCTTCTAACATCTCTCTCGACGGCATCCCAGATGTGCTTGATGGGATTGAGGTCAGGTAACCTAGCTGGCCATGGAAGCGAGGTCACGTCGGTGGAATGTTCATCCAACCATTCAAATACAATTCAGGAGCTGCATTGTCTTGTTGCAGGACGAGGTCCCCAGTGGGATGTTGAAGACGCACAAACGGGAGCAAATGGTCGTCCAGGATATTCCGGTAACATTGACCTGTGAGGGAGGATTTCACACGTACCAGGGGTCCCATTCCAATCCACGTAAACAGTCGCCAGTCGAGAATGCCACCCCTACCAGCTTGAAGAGTACCCTGCTGGCAAGAATGATTCATCGCTTCATGTGGTTTGCGCCGTACTCGTATCCTGCCATCCGCATGTACCAACGTGAATCTCGACTCATCATTCCAGGCAACATTTTCCCACATTTCTAGGGTCCAGTGGTGATGTTGCCGCGCACATGCTAATCTTTGCACCCTGTGATGTGCGGTCAGCAGCGGTACCCTCGTGGGACGATGGGTTCTGTACCCCATAGCGAGGAGGTGATTCTGGATGTTGTGGCTGCTTACACGTTTTTCTGCACCAGCGTTAAATTGCTGAGTGATTTCTTGCACTGTGGCCCGTCTATCAGCTGTTACAATGCTAGCTAGCCGACGATGATCCTACTCATACACACGCTGTTTGTCCACGGCAGTTGGCCCTTGCAGGGATGGTTTTACCGGATTCGATGTACTCACGGTGCACCCGTTACACAGTGACTCGTGAAAATTCCAGTGCTTGCACGACTTCCGAGATGGAGTGACCCATTCGTCGGGCCCCGACAATTTGCTCACGATCAAATGCGCTTATTTCATTCGTCTTACTCATACTGCGTCCGAATCTTACTGATTCCTGTCGCATCACTCCTTATATTGTCTGATCACTGCATACGTCATGTCGTTTCCGTTTACAGGGCCGCCCATAGCGCCACATTTGCATAACACCAGCTGTCTCTAATTCAATTGCTCTTCAGTGTAGTATCCTGAGTAACGTTTTTACTGCGAAACTGACTTCGTGAGTTCAATATAATCCTAAGAACAAGTGGCAGAGCGCTGAGAATATTGTTCGCGAAGACCGAAAAGCGTTTGTTTCCAGAAATTGACCACCTAAATCGTGTCTATGGCACTTTTCGATCAAAAACGGATATTTTACGAGGGAGGGTTTGTTCTAGTAGGAGAAACTATTGCCAGCGATTACTATTTAGAGATTCTGAAACAGTTGTTGTCGAGAATCAAACGCGTGTGGTCACAATTGGAACTATTTGGTTGACTGGCCCTGTATAACAATGTATCTTCTCACACAACAATCAAATTTACAGATTGACTCACAAGCAAGTTGCACTTCTCAGTCACAGTCTTCTCTCCATTACTTTGGCCCCAGCAGACTTTTTTAATGTTTTCCCAATTGAAATTGTGATTCAAAGGACTACAATTTGGAAATGTTTTTCACTATAACATTCAGAATAATGTGGCACAAAACTTAATGGCATCACAGCAGACGAATTCTGTAAGTCCCTCCGATACTTCTGTAAACGTTTTGTGTTCATTAGAAGAGAATTTGAGGGAAATGAGTAAGAAAACATTTCCCTGATGTTTTGAACTCAAAAATTTAAGACTGATTTGAATTCAGTCTTACTTCTTTCATCTCGCTCTGAAAATTCGCTTCTGCGTTCAAATGAATGGAAACAGGAAGAACATAAGTAAAATAATCAAAAGACTCAGCGGCGCTTGAAATCTTCGAAAGAGGAAACTTCATTGAAAACCATCACTTACTCAGTACTCGGTTTAAATTACGTGAAAGAGTTTCCATGACATGACGTCCCATTTCTCAATTTGTTTAAAAAATTCGCAAAATTTCTAAAATAATCTGAAACGTAAACAACTGCAAGACGACGCTTTATTGCGCATCGCACTTGTTCCATCCAGGAAGTTAATGATTATGAAGTTATCACATATATACACAGTCGTATCAGAATAATATGACCATCCCCGGAATCATAATGTACCAGCCCAGGTGCGTTACAGAGTGCACGAGACAATGTCGACCACATGAAGATATAAGCAGTGTCCTGGATAGATGCGCCACAGTGAACAACGTGTGCACAATAGATAGAGGTAGCGATTTGGCGGGCGTTCAAAAAGGAATGTTTATCGGCTACCGTGACGAGAGTGGAAGCATCGCATCCCAGAAGCAGCAGACTGCGTGGGCTGTTTCATAGGTGCTGTAGAAAGGGTGTACCAATAATGTACCGCTGGCACACCAAGTACCTCCCGACGTAATAACTCTGGAATCCCAAAGGCCATCGACACCAGAAAAAAACGTCGCCTCCATCGACTGTTAAAGGGCAATCGACGCGCAACAGTGCAGCAATTGGCCACGCAAATGAACGCTCGGGCACTCGGGTACATGTCCCCGATAACAGTAGAGCGAACCATGTCACGCATGGGTCTTCGGAGTTGATGATGTGACAGGGCGCCCATGTTAACCCATGTACATCAGCAACGATGCTTGATGTTCGCATGGAACTACCGTCATTGGACAGTAAAAAAGTGAAGAAAAGTTGGCTTCTCCGACGGATCGAGGTTTCTACTGCACAGAAGTGACTGGTAGTGGCGGATACGGCGTCATACACACGAGTGCGTCTCTGGGGGATGTCTTCCTGGTATGACCTGGGGCCGCTGGTACCACTGGATGGGTCCCTGAACGCCAATGGCTACATGTACATCCTCGCTGACCACATGCATACCTTCATGTTTGACGTTCACCCTGGCGGTGATGGTGTCTACCAACACGACAATTCGCCCCGCCACATCGCTAAGGCATTGCGTGACTAGTTCCAGGAACACGACAGCGATGTCTCCGTTTTCCCTTGGCGAGCGAAATCGGCTCAATCCTATAGAGCACTTGTGGGATGGATCAACAAGTTCAACATGCCGACCAACAACCACGTCATCTCTGGGACCTCCGTGCTCTGCTGCAGTCCGAATGGACACGTGTGCCTCGGGCAACCTTTCAGGACTTCATTGCGTCCATGCCACGCCGTCTCGCCGCTGTCATCGGGGTTAACTGTGGTTATTCCCATTATTAGGTAGGTGGTCATATTATTTTTCACACGACTTATCAATTATATGAGACGAGTCGCAAATGTGAACATTTCCTGTATATTTGTCTTGCTACTCAGTATGAAACTGCGATTTCATCCGCATCAACTGCTTTGTGTCTATTTATGATTTCAAACAGATACGTCCAAAAATTTAAAAAGCACATCAGGCAAAAAGAACGGACTGGAAGACGACTAAGAACGCCACGAATTAGAGAAAACTCTGCTCTACATTTTATCAGTTAGCATCGGAGACAATGGCAAAGCAATAGGTTTATTAAAGGAAAATGTAGAAGACCCTTCAAAAGGCGACTGGGAAAAGCAAGAGAAAGGTGACACAGCTATCTCCTAGCTGCAATCGATATCAGGCTCTGCTTCAGTACACAACAACGTTTTATTCTTAAAGTATGCACTGATTCCAGTTAGGCGGATAAACATCGAAGAGGCACGGTTAGAGCTATTTGTTTCAGCACTGAATTAGCCTAATATCCTACTTCGTCATTCACACGCGTATAGAGTGTATATCCGGAAATTGAGGCCTGTCAAAAACGTGTTTCCTAGAACTCTACTGCAAGATTTGCGTTATAGTGGTATTCTGATTATCAGACCAAACTGGGATTTTGATGACTATATAGGTGATCGGATTGCCGAAAATGTCGGATAATGAGCAAAACGTGGAAAGAGATAGGGCGCCAACAATTTGCAAATTAAATGGAGGAGCAGTGTTAGCATGAAATCAGTTTTATAAATAAATATTCTACAGTACATCAAATATATTAGAGTATACAAATTATATTTGAAGAAAAAACTTTAAGTAATTGAAGGTCGTAAATAAATGTAACATTTAGCATAACGTATTGTGCAAAATGTAAAGGCTATTGTTTAAAAACATAATGATTGACGGTTGTTTTCGAATATCTACAGTATTTTATCTTGCGTCACGTACTAACAATAAACAATCGCCAGCGGCTGGGCTGCCTCTGCTAAGTCCAAGTGTGACGTATACTCTAATTTAACTTTCCTTTTTAATTTCTTTCTCTAAGTAAATTTGAGTTCGTTCTCCTTAGGATTTTTCAAACTTAACGTGATATATCGCAAGACTATGGTTCACAACACCCTTGTAGTCGGAACGTAGGACGTGTGTATGTGTCCGATAAGAACTGAACGCTATATAATTCTTGAGAAGCAGCAGTGTGTGAAGATTATGGTAGTATGATGATATAATAGTAGTATGATGATATAATAATAGTTGCGGAAGTTGAAGTACTTGAAGTTGTGATTTCTTGACGTCTGCGTATTTAATATTAAGCATTGGTGTTTTTGTTTCTCGTTAAACCTTCTCGAACAAGTACATGGAGTTTTAGACTACTGTTGTTGAAGACTGAGTTGTTCTAAAGCAGTTGTTTTTGGTGAATAAAGATTGATAGTAACTAACCTTTTCTAACGTTATTTGAGTAACTCCTGATTCTCTTAAAAGTGAAGTTATTAAGAGCTGGTTTGCGTACTGTTTGTTCACAGAGCTATACTTAAACGAACATTACACAAGTTCCAACAATCATCTTTGTTTCTCTTTCTTGAGACCAGGCTGTTCAACCTCTGAATGAAATGATTTGTTTAGTAGTTCTGTCTCACTTTACAGTTCAAAGAAAGCCAGTTTCTCCTCATGATCCTTAACCACTTCATTATCACTTGTTACAAAGTCACTATCTTTATCACCTTCATTGTCATCCTTATTTACCAGAGCAATTATGACGTGATCAGTCAGTTCTTGCTGCACATCTTCTTCCATCCATTCCTGCATATCGCTCCTATTCACTTTCATACAGCCTAGAATTTAATGTAACAAAGGTAGTAGGTTATCAAAATTTTCTCTTACACTATTTCTTACGCATTTCCATCTTCTTGTTCTCCATGATTTTGCCAGAGTCTGCGGTTCAGTATTTTCTCGTGGTTCTGTGATCCAATAAACATAACACCTTTTAAGGTTCACTTTCCTTCGCTTACGTCATTTCACCATCTATCGCTTCATTGAGCGCACTGGAAAGCTCAGGGCGATATTTCTGTTTAACGCTTCGAGCAGGCTTTAATTCATTGATTGACTAAATAAGGTGACATTTGGAGGAAGAAAAATTACTCCAATGTCTCCATTGGTCAGTTCGTCTTCAAAAGAATGAGATCATTATAGACGACAAAGACTGATTTCGTTTTTAAGTTCACCAATGTTTGAATTGTTATACTGAAAAAAGACAATTTCAGCAAAAAACCTGCCTTCGAAATAAATTTTAAAGCCATCCATGCATTCTTTGGTTCTTACACAGAACTAGTACACCAGAAGAAAATATGGTGTTAAAAGCTCGTAATTTTTTGACCATTTTGGTAAACGCCAGATTTATTTTGTTGTTACCAGCAACGTTGCTACTGGCAAACATTGTCAGCATTTTATAGTCTAAGGCTGGCTTTTCGTAGTTATATATCCGCTCACCTGAAAATCTTTCGTTATCAATGAAACAAAGAAATTCTTCCATAATTGCTGATCATTTTTCACTACAAATATTGAGCTGCCTGATTCCGTGTTGTTTTCTCTAATGATCAAGATAACCTAAACATGCTGTGAAATCAGATTCCCCTTTCATTAAATTCCTGTTGGAAAATCACAGCTTTCTCTTGCAAAATCGTGCCTTCATCCCTTTGCTTTGTGAACCGTAATAACAATTTTTGAATTATCTTTTCATATTCACATCTCTCCAGATATATGGTTTTTTCTTTCAGTTTTTCTGCTGCTGCCTGATCAGAGAAATGCTTTTTAACTTACTGTTTTTTCTCTTTCAGTCATTTACTGTGACTCGTCTCACATCAAATTTGGATGCAATTGTTTTAACGAACTCGACTCTGTGTAATCTGTTGAAGGCTCCAAATTGATGTGCAATTAAAAAGTCTGTTGAAGGCTCCAATTGATGTGCAATTGCTTTCACTTTTAACTTGTTATGTTCTTTAAACAGTAAAGTTATCAAAAGTGTCCCGAGTGCAGTAAATCATCTGTTTCATGTTTATTTGAATTTAAAGAAGTATAGAATTTTATCGAAAGTCGCTGAAAAGTACGTCCGTCAGCTTGTTGAGAACTCAAAGAGACGAGGTTAAAGGTTATTATCCTCACGAAAGTTTCACGTGTCCTACAGGAGGAAGTTTGCCTTTGCTCCGTGCATCAATATATGAAGGCCGAAAGATTCAGTTGTTTTCCCTTGTATTGTCCATGCATGGAGAACTCACAAAAATGCTGAGTCTTCCAAGGAGATAAGAAAAGCTAAGGTGTGAGTGAGTCAGCGTGAAACGGACGAACATGTTTAAGTGTACTTAAATTCGCATAACGAAATAATTTGAATTTGTGTCATACCTCTCTCTCTAAAAAACTTGTTGATTGGTTGAATGCTAAGATTTCACGATGCAAAGAACCATGTTTCACATGTAACGATTGAAATTTGAAAACAATATGACGGGTAATCCTAAATTCAGTTCAGCACTAAATGGCACATCATATCAATCAACTAAAAAAACTTCATGTCACCTTTCTGTGACTTGAAATGTATGGATAATTTTTAAAAACTAAATGAAAAGTGTTCTTGATATATGTATATATTGTTGGATACCATTTTAAAGTTATGATATTAACGTTTAGAGTACATTATTTCTTTTTTCACTAGATACAGTACTAAATCAGCTTAAAAATGTGAAAAGTCTTGTACGAATATTCATTTGAAACTTTTGAGTTATTTCGTTCTTGTTTATCAATAGATGATATGGTTATACTGTACCTGAAACGTTTTAAAATATTAATTGTTGTAAATTTGCTTCTGCTTCCGTTATTTAAAAATATAGAAGGCAATAACTAGGAAAGAATAGCTTTCATTGGATTTTGCCAAGCAACAACTACTTTTCGATAATAGCTATTCGTTATACCCTTCTGTGAATCCTCGAAATAAAAATGCTGAAGTTATAAGAGCAGAACGATATTTTGGAATGAGAATTTTTAAGATAAACAAACCATAACTATGTTTTACTTCTTCATGCTTACTATTCAAAAGGATGTTATTTCATTCTTTTAAAAATTCATAATTCCTTCACATAATGCCATGGCACAGTAGAAAGCAGTTGTTTCTAACGAAAAGTTTGGCTTATTTTCCGTGAAAGAATCCTTTTCTTTTTTCTCTGCGGCTTCATGATTAATGGATATTAGTAAGAAATTACTTTATTAAAAATGCATAGCTTACCTGAAACAT
The DNA here is from genome assembly GCA_039090855.1 of Macrothele yani. Taxonomy (NCBI): domain Eukaryota; kingdom Metazoa; phylum Arthropoda; class Arachnida; order Araneae; family Macrothelidae; genus Macrothele; species Macrothele yani. The sequence goes on from CM077030.1 coordinate 18,381,453, forward strand.
AATGGCGAAAAATCAGATAGTTTGTTCAAACTAACAACTAAACGATTGCCTCGATACTCTGTTTCGACTTCAATATTTGACGGCATTACATTTCACAAACGCCAGATAAAAAAAAATGTTTCGCGGAAAATTCGGGCAAACTAACAAATGGATTCAGAATAAAAATATATCTGCATGCTTCAAAGTTTCAAAATGATTTTACCACCACGATTATTTTTCAAGGAAACTGCTCTGCCAAATTTCCGTTCATTAACTGATTAAGAATAATTATCTGTGTAAACTGCTGCGCAAAATGTTCTAATATAAAGGATTTCGCAAAACGTTTCTTGCAAAAGCTGTGCAGAAGTTACTAATATAAAGGGTTTTATAAAAGCTGTGCGAAAGTTATTAATATAAAAAGGTTTCGCAAAATGTTACTTGCGAAAGCTGTCTACGCTAAGTGCTTCACACAATTTTACTTTGTAAATTTTTTTGGAAAAGTTTCTGTATAAACTATCCTGTAAATGGTACCTAAGCGTAAAGCCCCTCACAATATTTTTTCTGGAAAATTCAGTTGCAATGTTAAGCCATGTAACTTGCAGAAATTGCTGTGGTAAAAGTCAGTGGCATGCCCGGGGCGGCGGGCGGTGAAGGGGAATTGGGTGTCAAACCCCACCCCCTCTACCTCTAGAAAAAATTGCAACCTTTCGATATTAAAAAATATGTCAGTAAATGCACTCATAACAGAAGTATATTTAGTAAATGCACTCATTTCAGAATATATTGTTAGTAAATGCACTCATAACACATTTAATTGTATAAAAAATAATTTCGTAACCCCCCTCCTTCCCCCGTAAAGATTTCTGGGTAACCCACTTGTATTAATTTCGACTTTAAATTCCATCACGATAACGAAACAATTCACTGTTCAACAACACGATATTATCGGCAGTTTAGACGTGGTTTCCCTTTACCCATCGGTCCAGGTGCAGAAAACCATTCGAACATTGAAAGAAGTTACATCTAATTCATCCCTTTATTCACACAAGTCTTGCCTCAGAATCTTCAAATTAATGGACTTGATTTCAAATTCCTTCTACTTCAGTCTCCAAGGGAAAATTTATAAACATGTAAATGGCACTCCAATGGAATCCACGCTTTCAGTCATCCTTGGGAAGCAATACTTTATCCTATTGAGCAGCATATATTCACCAACATCACCCCAAGGATGCGATATGCGGGCGACATATTTTTCATATGGCCTCACGGAAAGGAGACTCTTCCGTTTTTCCTCGATAAAATCAATTATATAGCCCTACGATCAATTTCACTATGGAGATTGAAAACGATTGTACCTTACCTCCACGTCTTAGTGAGCAAATCGTCTGACAACCGCCTTCGTTCAGGTCTATTATAACAAAAACCCACGTTCGTCCCGAACCTGATGCTCCGCAGTTCATTCTGCCCTGGTGATTAAAAGACAGCCTTTTTCAGTTCTCAAATTAGAAGAGCCTCCACCGTCTCCTCCGATGTCCGTTCTAGACAATACGAACAAAAAATATATACTAAGGACGGAAGAAATAACCACTTGCCCTATCCAGAGAAGTCAAGTTCAAGTCCGCTGATCCTATGGTGAAATGATATCACGAAATTAGTTTGATACTCCACACCCAAATCTACTGCCATTCGCGAAACATTAGAGATCATAACGAACAGCGAGGCTTGCAATGATAGCGTGTTTCTAGAGTTGCCACGCATCTGGAATCAATTCTTCAAATAATGCTGCGTTTTTTCCTTCGGTACCGTGTGCCCAACCAACGTGACTCCTCGCTTCTTCGAATGAACCCACACAGCACAGTTCGCATATGTTACAAGTACGTAGCACTGAAACATTGAGATTTTTCAGATACGTTTGCACAACGTAACAGTAATGTTTCAGAAACCTTACGGTTACGTCAAAATGGCCTTAAACGTTACATAACTTTGAAACATAACCGATACGTTATAGTAAAAGATCTTTGTAACTTCAACATGCCAATTTCATGTTACTGTTACATATTTGAAACATATTTGTGTCTTCGTTACATTACTGTTACGTATTTGAAAGATATTTGTCGACATCATCATATTACTGTTACGTATTTGAAAAATATGTGTGACATAATCATATTACTGTTACGTATTTACTACGCTGAACATTATAGTTTTAATAAACTTTGTGAAATCACAATAAAAAATATAACACTCGACAGCTGTTTCAAAAGCAACAACAGTCGTATTACGAGTTGTTTACGTTTTCACAGGTTCAACGCAGTCCGCTGTCCATTGGGAACAGTGGCGGCGTTTATATATTGATAACAAAAGAAATAAAAATTGGTCCTAAATGAGGTTGTTGAATTTCTATTATGCATGTGGAATAGACTATATTTTAGCGAAAAAAAGAAAGAAAATCAAATTCGTCATTTCTCTAAATACCTACCAAAATGAAATTTATCAGTCTCAAGTAAAAAAAAATATGCTAGTATAGTATACTAATACAACAACACAGCCATCTACTTAGAATTTATAAAATGCTTTTTAGAATTTAAAACTTATAATAATCAAAACAAATATTTACTTTCAGATGATCTTGAAACACACAAAGAAAAAAAGACGAAATATTAAATCAACTATTTAGCTAACTCGAGTACGACAGTATCACCAAAAAATATCCCAGTAGCACATGGAAATACGACTACGAGAGTGCTTCGGTGAAATGGCATAAATGCGCATGCGCATCCACGCCGTGGCCAAACCAAAAATCTTAACTATCGCCGGAATGTAACATAAACGTAGCAATTATGTACAATGGAAACTATAAAACAGTAGTGTCGGAGAATGGTGTTTTTAAAGTAAACGCAATGTACAAAGAGTTATGTTCCAAAATAAATGTTTCTGAAACATAATTGTAAGATATCTCTGAAAGTGTAACGAAAATGAAAGATTGTAACATTATTGGTACATATCTGAGACGTTTTGTGCTGTGTGAGAATATAATTCCATCTGCATCTACTCCAAGTCACCGCGTTTAAATTGTTGAAGAGTTGTGTTATTCAGTTTGCAGTTAGCTGTCTATCTTCTTTGAAAAAGCCATGTGGTTGATCCGCAAAAGCTTGGAAACTGTGATTTCTATTATATGCCAAGTAATTCGGATTGCTAAATAGTATCGTTAGTTTTATCCTTTTATTATTTATTACACGTCTCCAACAGTTACACATCTTCGACAGTTGATCGCAGATACATACTTTCAATTGCAAAAATACTCAAAATGACGAAGACTCACGACGTGGCAGTTTCGCCCCTGATAGTAGCATTTGAATAAAAATATATATAAAAAATTATACACCCTTCGCTGAAACAAAAAAGTGCCACAAAAAAAGGTTGCGCAATCTCCTAATTAGTCTGGAAAGCAAACCCCGTGGTTCTACTTGCAAATCTCGCGGAGATATTCGCGATGAAAATTGTAAAACATACATCGTCTGGAGCCCATTTACGAGCAAAAGGTAGCTTATTTCGCTGTACAGCTTTGTAAGAAAAGAACTCTCGCGCGTGCAGGAAATTATGGCTCCAGACGATACATATTTTACAATTTTCTTCGCAAACATCACCGCGAGTTGGATCGAAGAGATTTATTTTTTTTTTCGACAAATTAGGGCATTGCGTAATATTTTTGATTGAACTTTTTTTTCTCCGAAAGATGTATGAAAATTAATATTTCTATTTTTATGCAAATGCCACCCACAGAGGCGCAATTACACGCCGTAAGTATTTACGTCATTTTTTGAGTATTTTGTTAGTTAAAAGCACGTATCAGTGATCAACAGTTGAAGAAATAAAAGCTTGCTTCAATCTTTTTTGAGACACCCCGTATATTTGCAATTTCTTTTCCTGCTAAATTTTACTGACAATCCTTATGGATAACAAAGTGGTACATTTGAAAATTCCCGGAAATGTCTGCGCATTTCGTAAAATATGCGGCTGGTAATACGTACGCTTACAGGAAAGCTACAAGACCTGTGTTTCGTACCAGAATATTTAATTATTTGAATGGGGTGTACAAAATAGAAGGTGATCTTCTAACACTTACGCGAGTAACGTTCTGGATCATTTTTACAATTCGTTTTTTTTTTTTTTTTTTTTTAGTTATAAGTTTAACGACCACCGTGAGCAACTCAATGGGCTATAAGCAGTCGCCCGTCCCTAATTTAGTGCCACTGGTTCCAGGGAAGGAAGAGAGCCCGTGCCGTAAGGCAAACACAACATCCATGCCTCATCGGGATTCGAACCCGGGCCCTTCTCGGACAGAAGGTCATAAACCAGCGCTTAGGTCACTGCGCCGCCGGGGCGGTAAATTCGTATTTCGCTCTTGTTCGTTGTAGAGTTTCTCAGACGCGTACTGTGGCTGCGCCGGTTATATTATACTTACTAGCGGTAGAGTTGTAACACGATTCAGCAACACTGCACTTTCTCCACGTATTTCAAGCAGCTGTGATAATAGCAGGCGAAACTGTATCCACCAATTCGATTTGACATATTACACCTCGCATCGTCATGCGGGACCAATGTTGGAGATCAATCGGAATTTCGAAATGCCACGACACAACGCTAAGGTGTTCAAGTTGCTAATGGGATACACAATCCCAGAAACAATGGTAAGGGCTTTCTACACGTAGTCATAAGTGCCTTAATTCAAAATGTTTTCAGATACAGTACGATCTGTACTCACTGTTGTTGCACTACCTGCATGAATGGAATGACCAGAAATATAACACTATTTTCCGATCAACCCTCGTAAAACAGATTCAGCGTCAGAAGGGCCCGAGGTTAGTTACGAGTGCATCACAAAATGCATCTTCAACAAATTTTCTTTACGCCGCATGAAAATGTTCAAAATATTGAGGAAGGAATTTACTGTTTCCTCAAAACGTGGATGTACATGTCTTTATTATTACAAAACAAGAAAGATGACACCGAATTTTCGGGTGTAATAAGCACGTCTTTTGAATGAATCCGTTCTGACGCAAATTAAATTTATCAAAGCTATTCAAAGTCAATGGAACCGGTATGGAAAACAATAGTATCCGAAGGAAAAAAGAAGTTTTTGAATCGGGTCTTTAATCCCTCAGATATTGCTGTAAACGGAATCGTGAGCTTACGAACTCTTAGAAACAGAGTTATCGACAAAAATAGGATGTGATTTTACGTCCCCTGGTGGGAAAACCATGCATAATTTTAGGAAGAGAGTATTCTCAAAAATTTTATCCATATGAGCGGTATCGGTCCAAGTAAAAAAATTTAGTCGAGTTTTCAGGAGCCCAGATTTTGCTACAAATAACATCAGAAGCAGAAATTAACACTTATGATCCCTGGTGGCCAAACCATTCTTTACCAAACATTAGAAATTATGTGAAAAATATTTTTCATCAAGTCTTGTATGTGATACAGGAATAATTTTTCAAATCGGAGTTTTAGGAGCAGAAAACGCAATTTACCAATGTGCGCCCTAGCGGAAAGTCTTTGATTTACGTGAAAATTTTGAATTTATAGGAAAAACATTTCGCATCGGAAACACTATCCAACAAATAAGGAATTTTTTAAATCAGACATTTAGAAGTAGAGATATTGACAAATTTAAGATATACATCTACGCCCCCTGGCGTAGAAACCATGCATTATTTCAAGAAGAAAATGTTCCTAAAAGGTTTGCCGACATGAGTAGTATCGGTCAAGAAACGAATTTTTTTTCAATCGAGATTTTAGAGACTCATATTTTGCTGCAAATATACCAGATGCAGAAATTAAGACTTACGCCCCCTGGTGGCCAAACGATTTCTTTACAAAAATTAGAAATTATGTGCAAACGATTTCCCATCAGGAGCTGTATCTGGTGCAGAAAGAAGTTTTGAATTCGGAGATTTAGAAGCAGAGATATAGGGGGAACGCAATTTACATTTACGCCACATAGCAGAAAGTCTATGAATTACTTGAAAATTTTGAATTTATAAGAATAAAAAGTCACACTACAAACACTATCCAACAAAGAAGGAATTTTTTAAATCGGACTGCTAGAAGTCCAGATATTGACAAAAATAAGATATATTTCTACGCCCTCTGGCGGAGAAACTGTGGAATATTTTAGGAAGAAAATATTCCGAAAAGGTTTATCGATGTGAGTGGTAACAGTCCACGAAAGATATTTTTCAATCGATATTTTAGAAGCTCAGATATTATGTCAAATACATCAGAAGCAAAAATTAACTCTTACGCCCCTGGTGGCCAAAGTATTCTTTACCAAAAATTCGAAATTATATGCAAAAGATTTTCCATCAAGATATGTATCCGCTAAAAAAAAATTCAAATCGGAGTTTTAGAAGAAGAGTTATCGGGGGAAATGGAATTTACTTTTACGCGCCCTAGCGGAAAATCTATGCGTAATTTGAAAAATTAACTATATCTAAAATGCTCTTCGACATAAATGGAATTGAAAGATAAAAGATTTTTTCAATCGGATGTTTAGAAGCAAATATGTGGAATAAAACGTAATTTTGAATTCGACATCATCTGCATTTGCGCCCTCTAGCGGCGAAATTGTACATCGTAAAAAAAAACGAAATAAAGGATCATCATTCGCATATTTGAAGCTTCCGAATGCAAAAAGAATTTTTCAAATCGGACTAATAGTTGCAGAGATACCGTGGGTACAGACGGACGGACGGACAAACCGATAACATAAGCAAGATCTTTTTTTACAAAAGACGTGTTAAAAAGAGGAGAAACAATATTAAGTGTACCAAAGCACGTTCATTTTCAGAGAAGTTCAAATCTAGAATATTTAATAATTTCCTTAATGTTCTTCCTTCCATCATTTAGTTCACCCGTATGGGGTTATGAATTACAAGTTACATGTAGTCTTCACGGAGTTTACACGGAAAGACATTATTTTCTACTTGCTCATCCAATTTTCGGGGAGAACATCTATCCTTTCTCACGACACCATTTTTCGGTATTTAATGATCATCATGAAAAACTGGAAGGGCTATGAGCAGTCACTCGTCTCTACTTTAGAGCCACTTGTTTCAGAGAAGGGAGAACGCAAGCACCGTTCGCATCCGGGACTCCTCTGCCTCATCTCGTACGAATGGTCAGAAGTCAGCGCCTCACAAGATTCGGTCACCTGGGCAGCGAGGAATCTGTCAAGGGAGAAAGTGTTGCAATTCTGGTATTAACAACCAATCTGTGTTACGTATAACTCTAATTTAGCCTTTGCTTTGAGTTTCTGTATTATTCTCGTTAAACTTTTTCCGACTACGTATTACTTTCCCAACGAATCTATACACACCAGCAATTCAATTAGAATCTTTTATCCAACATCGGGTTGGGTCTCCTTCAACCTGAATTACAGCACGTACATTGTAAAACATAAGTGGTGTGAATTCACGGACAAATTCTGAAAATAACGTGCAGCAATGTTGTCGGTAGGTGACCGTGTTTTTCAGAAATTTCCGTTTTTAAAACTTCCCGTTTATTTCAATTTCCGAATTTTCACAGATTTTTCCGTAGTCAGATATTCCGTTTATTTCAGAAAAAATCCATTTCAGGTTTTTCCGTATTTAAACTGAAATTCCGCAAAATCGACGACCCTGCATTCCTCAGCCCTTACCCCTGAAATCCTACCTCTGCAGTCAGGATCGAACAACCGTTGTTTGGGTTGGTTCAACAGGTAACGCACGCCTTAAACCACTGAGCCACAAACGCTCGGAAATCCAAATCACGTACATCGTAAAACAAATTGCGCGACGATGATTTTTTTTGTTAATGCGAATGATTTAGCCATTTTACTTTCTGTTGGAGCTTATTTTTCTGTGTAGGTATGTAATATTTTTTTTTTTTTTCATTGTAGGAGGCCTTTTCACAAATTAAGCATTTTTCATCGTGATTTTTCGAAGCAACAAATATGCTTTGCAATTTTTTTTTTAAACTGACAATCACTTTCAGTTATCTTTAAAAAAGTTGAAATGTACTTCTTCATAGTAATATTTCACACACAAAAAATCCTAAATATAAAATTTACTCTTGATAGCTTTTGCATTAAGTTGTCCAAAGACTGATACATAGACATCGTATAATCATCTGTACAATAAGTTAAGTATCCGTTTTCTTAAAGTAACGCAATGTTTAATAAATAGCTGGTGCACCAAATAGAAGAAAGGAGAAGAAATATCCTGTGCCACAATAAACAAAATTCATGCGATATGCTATCCACAACATCCGATCTCGCTACGGAACTTCAAAATTCTTCAGACGATTGAAATTTAAAAGTTAATCAAACCTCAAATATTCTCACCAATCGCTCCTATTAGCGGTAATTTCTCGTCATACGGATACGAAAGAGTGAAAACGGAATTTTTCCGTTAATATATGAAAGGAATATAACATATGATAAATATATGAATGTACTTACCTGATTAAAAAGTTAAAAAGAAATATTAAGAATGACTCAAGTGTGGGATATGGTGGACCTACCACACTTGAGAAGGACGGTCCACCACGGAATCGACCTGGACTTTCTAAACGGCGTATGAGAAAGAGATCTCGGCTGAGTGAATGTAAGATTGGTGTATGGAAAACTAGAGGTATAAATGGCAAGATGAGTGAGTTGATTGAGGAGATGAATAAGTATAGACTGGATGTGCTGTGTGTAAGTGAAATCAAAATGAAATAAATTTGGGTAGAAGAAGTGAATGGCACGGTGAGTGTGTGGTCTGGAGTATTGGATAATATGAGAGGACAGGCTGGTGTAGGTGTGATTTTAAGTGAAAAGATGAAGAACAACTTGATTCACTATAGTTGCATAAGTGAGAGAATTCTCTGGATTCGTTTGAAAGTGAAACTTCAGAGAATTGTAATTGTTGTAGTGTATGCTCCTTGTGACTCGGAACCTTCTGATAAGAAAGAAGATTTCTGGAATGAGCTAAAAGCTGTTTTGAGCCAGTTTGGTGCTAAAGAAAAAGTTATAATAGCAGGGGATTTCAATGCTAGAGTAGGTGTGCAGAATGCAATTTCTGACAATGTTCTGGGTAAGTTTAATGATCCTTGTGTGAATGATAATGGTGAAATATTAATTGAACTCTGCATTGAGAATGGTTTGTGTGTATCTAATACATTTTTCAACCACAAGTATATACACACATATACTTGGGAAAACCGTACTCTTGGTCAAAAGAGTGTGATAGATTTGTTGTTTACGATCAGCGTTTGAAACACTTAGTTGTTGACACCCGTGTGATGAGAGGTGCGGATGTTGGTTCTGATCATTACTTGGTAGTGTCACGAGTGAAACTTAATGTTGGTTGGAGGAAAAGGAATAGGAAGAGACCCAGGATAGAAAGAATAAAGGTTGATAGGGTCCTTGAAGATCATCAGCGGTACTCTGATTTACTCAGAAAACGACTGAACATCTGAAATCTTCTGAGAGCGATGTAGAAAAAAAGTGGGAATGTTTTAAGAACTGTGTTGTCACTGCTGCTAAAGAGGTCTGTGGCACCACAATAGTGGGTAACAATAGAGGTGATGCTTGGTGGAATAGTGAGATTGATGAGGCAGTAAAGAAAAAGAAGGAAGCCTATTTGGGGATGTTGCAAGGTAGAGTCTCTGTGGATGAATATCGCTGTAAGAAGCGTAAAGCTGCTAAGCTGGTTCGCCACAGTAAAGCAAAATTTAGGAAGGAGAAAGTGGAAAGGCATGAACTGGCTTTTTGGAAAGATAAAAAGTCCTTCTGGAAGTGCACGAGACTCAGGAAAAATAGGGGAAATAAAGTTGTAAGTTGTGTGAAGAATGAGATTGGGGAAATGATATGGGAACCCAATGAGTTAAGTGAGAGATGGGGTGAATACTTCTGTGAGTTATTAGATCAGGAGAGCAAAAATGATTCTGAGACAGATGCGCAGATGATGTCACAATGAGGGATGAAAGCACAGGAGAGATCTCAAGAGAAGAAGTGTGTAAAGCTCTAAAATCTCTTCAGAATGGTAAGGCTCCAGAAGTTGATGGCATAACTGCAGAGACGTTGAAGTATGGTGGTGACTCTATAATTGACTGGTTAACTGAAATTTGCCAATTGTGCTGGGAGTTAGGAATGGTCCCTCGGGATTGGAAGGATTCTATCATTGTTTCCTTGTATAAGGAAAAAAGGTGATCAGACTGAATGTAAGAACTATCGTGGTATTAGCCTACTGAGTGTGCCAGGGAAAGTGTTTGGTAAGGTTGTTATTGAAAAAGTACGGGGTCTTACATCATTGAAAGTGTGGGATGTTCAGAGTGGCTTTATGCCTGGTAAAGGCTGCACTAACCAGATTTTTGCATTACGCATGATGATTGAAAAGTATCTGGCTGTTGGGAAGAAAGTTTGTACTGCCTTCATAGATTTAGAGAAAGCTTACGACCGAGTGAATAGGACACTTTTGTGGATGGTATTGAATGAATATGGTGTTACTGGAAATCTACTTAATAGTGTAAAATCCATGTATGCTGGTAGTAGAGCTTGTGTACGAGTGAATGGTGTTTTATCAAAATGGTTTTCCATTGGTGCAGGAGTTAGACAAGGTTGTGTAATGTCACCATGGCTGCTTAATATATTTATGGGCGCATGCATGCGTGAGGCCAAAATAGATAATAGTGGTTTATGTCTTGGTGATATCCGTGTGTGCAGATTGCTGTATGCTGATAACACTGTCCTGTTGGCAGAGAGCAAAAGTGAGTTGCAGAGTATGTTGACTCGGATGCACGAAGTTTGCATGAAATTCAAACTGAGTATAAATAAGGGAAAACCAAAGTTATGGTGTTTGAGAGAGGAATGGGTAGCACTGAATGTAATGTAAGTACAAATGGTACTGTGATTGACCAGGTCAGTGATGTTTGTGTATTTAGGAAGCATGTTTGACAGAGAGAACAAGTTGGATGGTGAAATCAGTAGGCGAGTGAATTGTTCTTTGAAAGTCATAGCTGCTCTGGGAGGTTTTCACAGGAATGATGGTTTCTCTAGAGAGTCCCGCATGGCTGTGTATGAAACAGTAATTATTCCTACTCTGATGTATGGCAGTGAAACCTGGGTACTGCAGAAGAAGCATAGGAGTCGTTTGTGTGCTGGAGAAATGCGTTACTTACGTGGGGTTTGTGGCAAGACACGATCTGATTGTGTGAGGAATGAAGATGTATTGCAGTTGTGTGATGTAAAGCAAAATGTTGTTAACAAGGTGGAGACCAATATGCTTCGGTGGTTTGGCCATGTTGAAAGAATGAGTGATGAAATGCTTACTAAGAAAATATTTTTAACCCAAGTGGCAGGAAGGAAAGGCAGAGGAAGGCCAAGGAAAACATGGGTGAGTCAGATTTAGGAATGTCTGCATGAGAAAAAATATTATGAGTATGAAGTATAAAAGATCTTGTGTACGGCGTGTAATGGATATCAGTGAAGCACGAGTTGTATGTCAAGATCGCTGTAAATGACGAAGTTTGATACGACAACAATAATTAAAAATATCTGGAAGTTTGTATTTCTTTTTGGAGCTAACGTTTGAATCTCAGACAACAGCTAAGTGATATGTATGTATGTTTATATGAAAGGAATTGCAGAAAGGTTTCTGAAAATTCAGAATATGCCATTAACATATCTTTAAAACGGAAATTTACCGTCAATATAAGAAAAAAACTGCGGAAAGGTTTCTGAAAATTCAGGATTTCCCGTGGTAAGAAAAATCCGTGAAATTCAGGTTTCTTTCTGTCATTTCACGGAAAAGGTATCAGAAATACGCTTCGTTGATTCACGAAAGAAATGACGGAAAGTAGCTCCTGAATTTCAGAAAACTGTTTACAGTGTATGCGTCTTAACATAGATTCCCTCAAGACGGTAGTGCGCGTCTGAGTCTACAACACACCAAGCGTTCGGTAGATAGTCCTTTAATTGTCTCAGATTTGACGGAAGAGGACTTTGCTCCCAGATCTGCTCTTCTAGTATGGCCCATTCATTCTAAATTTTCACTGTCTCAGATCTGCTCTTCTATTATGTCCCATTTATTAAAAATTTTAACTGTCTCAGATTTGACGGAAGAGGACTTGCCTCTCAGATCTGCTCTTCTAGTATGCCCCTTTCATTCTAAATTTTCACTGTCTCAGATCTGACGGGAGAGGACTTTGCTCTCAGATCTGGTCTTCTAGTATGTCCCATTCATTCTAAATTGGGTCCAGATCTGGGCTTTGTGATAGCCAGGGAAGATGGTAGAAGTCACTGTAACATTCAATGTACCACTGCTGAACACATCTTCCGAAATGGACACCAAGCAGCACTGTCCTCCATAAAACAGCCGTGACCTGCTGGATAAAAGGTCAACATTGCAGAAATGGCTTGGTTGGCAGGAATGTTCATATAACCCTTGAAAAACACCCCACCTTCCAGCAATATCAGAGGACTCGTTCCGTACCAACAGAATATGCCCTACACAATGACACCACATCTAGTACCTTGAGTTTTGTTGCAAGACACTTTGTGTTCTTTGCTTCGTGGGGTTCCCGCCGAACTCTTTGCCTACCGTCGGTACAGAACAAGGTGAACCGCGATTCGACGGAACCCATGAAGTTTTTTTAGTCTTCCATTGTCCCTGCCTTTGCACTACATTTCCAGTCAAATGCCCAGATTCGTGCATATTAAAATTCTTCTTTCACAAATAATAACGATTTTATGATTCATGAAAGAACTAGCGAATTCATGAAAGAACTAGCGAATCCTGTGATGGTTAAATTCAAATTGATCGGAAACTTGAAACTTGGTCGTTCTGGGTGGTGTAGTGGTTAGCATACCTAGGCGTTTTCTGGGAGACGCGGGTTCGAGTCCCGCTCCAGGACGATGAAAATTTTCAAGTTTTCGGATATTATCTGACTTACCATCCTTGTCACATTTACGCCAAAAATCGGATTGTCATCTTCAAAATTTGATTTTATGATTGTTTCCTTAATTTATGAAAACCAGTGTAGTCAAATCTGACGTGTCATCAAAACATTCGGCTAAGGAAACTTTGCTTAATACAACTGAAACTATAAAACTCCAAACAAATGAAGTGATAAATATTGTCCTGAAAAAGGATGGCTGTCCTAAGTTGCAGATGCCAAATACCTTTACACTGAGAGACAAAACATACGGTCGAGTCACATTACTGTGACCACCAGCTAATATCCAGAGAAAATGCAGTGTGCAGAGTGGACAGCAGCTACACGAGCTGCGAGTGACTCAATAAAGTGCTGGAAGGTGTTCGCAGGTATGTGGAGCCATCCTGACTACAGTGCATCTGACAGCTGCTGGAGGGTGCGTGGTGGAGAATCCATAGAGCGAACAACACGATCAAAGTGGTCCCACAAATGCTCAATTGGGTTTAAATCTGGAGAATATGGGGGCCAGGGAAGTGCTTTGAAGTCCTCATCTTGCTCTTCCAACCACTCTCGGACATTTCTAGCTGTGTGACACGTCGCATTGTCGTTCTGGAAGATCCCATCCGCTCCAGGGAATACAATCAGCATGTCTGGGTGCACGTGGTTTCTCTAAGGATAGATTCATAACAAATTCGCTCCATAGTGCCTTACTTTGGTATGAGTGGACCCAGAGAATGCCACGAAAACATTCCCCAGACCATAACGCTGCCCGCACCAGCTTGTGTTCTTCCAGCATTGGTTGAAGACAGTTTGTTCTCCGATGTTTCTTGTCTAATACGCCAACGTCCATCCCTTCGATGAAGCAGAAAACGTGACTCATCGGAGAAGGCAGTCCTTTGCCAATCAGCGGAGGTCCAATTCCGATGCTACCGACCAAATGTAAACCTTTTCAGCCGATGCACCTTTGTTAGCATACGTGCAGTGACCATCCGTCTGCATCGGAATGGCATACGCAGCAGGTTTAGCTGAACTGTCGTTCTAGACACATTTCCGGTAGCCTCCTGGTTCATTCGGCTAGTGCGTTACTCGACTGTGACGTGTCGATCGGCCCCCACACACCTTCGAAGCCGACGTTCACCTCTCACATCAATGGAACGTGGTGCTCCGCAGTTTTTAAGTCGCTTATTCGCAATGGTGTCATTTCTCCAATCACGATACACTTTAACCACAGCAGCAGGCTAACAGTTCACAAACTGCGCTGTTTCATAAATACTGCCACCCTTGTCCCGAAAGCCGGTAATCATCCCTTTTTGCGAATCCGATAAGTAGCTCCTTTTATCCATGACAGCAAAGAGTGATATGTTTTCAGATTGTCTACAGCAACATCTTATGTACTCTTCAAGCCAGCTCACGACACGTGCCTTCGTTCATTTACTTCGCAATGTTGACGTCAAAAGTAGGAGGTGGTCACAATAATGTGACTCGACTGTGTATAATTCATAGTATTTTTTTATTCAATTTATAAATGAAATTTTTAACTAATAAACTTTCATCTTAATTAAAGTGTTTTAACTAGAAAAGTAAAATATGGAAACGGGATAGAAGAACTTGAACATAAAATGCAACACAGTATACAAAGAACTAAATTTCAGGAAATTCATTTCGTTCGTTTAGGAAAGAAATGAAAAAATTCCGAGACTAGGATTTTCTTTTCTTTAATCCCGACAACTAATTCTAATCGGTGATTATAAAATACCATAATATTCAAACCAAAGACATATGATTATCACTCCCTATTATTAGCAGCATTACGTCTGCTTATTAATGAATTTAAATTACATACCAAGTACACCTTTCTCTTACTTCTCTTTCGCAGCAAGTTTTTCGAGAAGATATATTTTATGTCTTCTTTTCTCCATTAAGGTTTCGATGCACTGGATTGTAACCAACGTGATATTTTGAAACAAAAATCTAATTCTGCGACACGTATAAAAATATTTTAAACTTAATTCAGTGTCCTTGGTTTGTGGTATCTTTCTGTTTCATGGCGAAATGGGATTTAGGAAGCGAAGAATATTACTTCTACTACCATTTCTTATATCAACAAGAAAGACGGCACAGAAAATGAAAGCAAAAAATAAGTTCTTGTTTGAAATGCAAATATTTGCTTGTGAGACTGGAGAAACAGAAAACTAATTGCTCAGAATCTCAAGAAACAGCACACACGATAGAAAAAAGTCGGAATACCGCTTGTAATAGGAGAATGAAATTTCAGGTAAAAAGTAAAGTTAGATAAATAAAAAGCATGGACTTAGATACAAGAAGTGAAGGGAATGAAGTAGATGTAACATGTTCCTTAAGTTACCCGAAAAGTGCACTTAAAATCACAAAAAGAGGTACAAGTTTTGTCTGGAAGGTCTGTAAACGGCTACCAATAAATGCATACATACACTACCAAATCAAAAGTATCTTGACACTGGTCGATCTACAATTTCCCTACAATAGCAAAGGAATTTATATCTAGTTGGTCGATTCTTTGCTGCTATCAAAGCCTTCACTCTACCGGGACAGCTCTGTATTTGACTGGCTGACATTGCTGCATGAATTGCCTTTTATTCTCCCACATGAGCTTCAGTAAGGTCTGTCTAGGATAGTGGTCTTCAAACTTTTTCATGACGCACCCCTGCATTGGCGAAAATTCCGGCATCTCTTGTCTGGTAGCTATAAGCAGAGCTACCAGACTCTGTTTATAGCTACCGGACTCTGTTTATAGCTACCAGACTCTGTTTAGAGCTATCAGCTACCAGACTCTGTTTAGAGCTATCAGCTACCAGACTCTGTTTAGAGCTATCAGCTACCAGACTCTGTTTAGAGCTATCAGCTACCAGACTCTGTTTAGAGCTATCAGCTACCAGACTCTGTTTAGAGCTATCAGCTACCAGACTCTGTTTAGAGCTACCAGCTACCAGACTCTGTTTAGAGCAATCAGCTACCAGACTCTGTTTAGAGCAATCAACTACCAGACTCTGTTTAGAGCAATCAGCTACCAGACTCTGTTTAGAGCAATCAGCTACCAGACTCTGTTTAGAGCAATCAGCTACCAGACTCTGTTTAGAGCTACCAGCTACCAGACTCTGTTTAGAGCTACCAGCTACCAGACTCTGTTTAGAGCTACCAGTTACCAGACTCTGTTTAGAGCTATCAGCTACCAGACTCTGCTTAGAGCTAGCAGCTACCAGACTCTGTTTAGAGCTATCAGCTACCAGACTCTGTTTAGAGCTACCAGCTACCAGACTCTGTTTAGAGCTACCAGCTACCAGACTGTTTAGAGCTACCAGCTACCAGATTCTGTTTAGAGCTACCAGCTACCAGACTCTGTTTAGAGCTACCAGCTACCAGACTCTGTTTAGAGCTACCAGACTCTGTTTAGAGCTACCAGACTCTGTTTAGAGCTACCAGACTCTGTTTAGAGCTACCAGACAAGGGACTAATACATATATTGTAGTGGCTTTTGCTGAAGTTCTGGGTGTATTATTTTCAAATGGCGAATAAACCTTGATGGTATAATGCTGTCCTTTGCTAAAATTTCACGGCAAACTACCCACTTATGGCGAGGCTCTGCGTAGACGATATAATCGATGTGAAACCAAATTTCGGATATACGTCTTGGTAATTTCGAATTTTCTTATTACTTTTTCTGCTTTCACAGTCTTGAGAAGTTTGAGCCCTTGCTGAACTTTTCTCACACTCAAATGTGTCAGATTCGCTTGTGAAAGACATAACTCCTTCCTTGTGGCATTACCTTTACGCCACTATTCCATTGTGTATATTGTACAACTGTACACATGAAATATCGTATAAAATAAATGAAGGTTAAACGCGTCGGAAGATAAAAATTCCAGAAACGAAAATCTTGTACAACAGGGCCCATAAACATGAGCAATGTTCGTCACAGTCCAAACAGGAAGTGCACTTGTCAAAGTCGCTTTTATATTAGATTCCTGAAAGATGAGGCATTTATGTGAACAAAAAACCTGTTTCCTTTTACAGTTCGTCAGCGAGTACGACGAGCAAACGACATGGTGGTGGCAAGGCTATTACACCAGCCATCCTCAGTGTCGCTGTTTTCGTCAGATAAGCAATCAGCTGCCCCGCCCGCTTTATTATTAGGTCCACTCGGAGTTGACGGGTGTTGCAAGATAATATGAGAAAAAAAGACTGGGGATTCGAGAGTTGGAAACCGAACCTAAAATTCTTCGGTAATTACGTAACTGCAATAATTGGCTGTCGTTGAAAAAGAAAGAGGAAACAAATAAAATAGAGATAGACAATCTTCTCACTTGCATGTTCGTTTAAATCCATGATTTTATGAAATTTTCTGGCACCCCTAAGAATCGTGCGCCCCACTTTGAAGACCACATGATTTTAGAAAATTTTCGCGCACCCCACTTTGAAGAACACCAGTTTAGGATGTCAGTCGGTTCAGCCTGGCACAGAGTAGGCGTTTCCAATTCATTCCAAATGTGTTCCATGGTGTTGAGATTTAATGAGATGGGTGTGGAAGAACTTGATTGGCCAATCAAGTTCTTCCACACCCATCCCGTTCGTGCAAGGACCTCGTTTTGTGGATGGGACATTGTCTTCTTGAAAGAAGAAAGGATCTTCAGCGAACTGTCGCCATAATGCTCGGAGCACAGATTTGCCGAGAATGTCTCTGTAGCGTTAAGAAACCCTGCAACTGGAACTACACTCAGTAAACGAAAAACATAAGAGATAGGGGTGATGGGCAGTTGACATGGGTGCAGTGTACAGTGTGCCACAATCCATGAACAGGGGTAAACGTGGTGATATGAGTGACACTGATCGTGAACGCATTGACGGCGCCGGAGAAATGGGTAACTACATCCCGAAGTGTTAAAATCCCTAAGGTTCTCGATGATAACCGTACCAAGGGTGTACCGCGAGCACACAATCGAGGGACATGCCAACGCCCAGAGAGCAAGCGGTAACTGACACCACACGCCATTGATGACTGGGCTCGACGTACACATAGACCGTTTGGCTATAGTGGCACAAATCACATCCAGGTTAGATGTCAAGCAGCGTCAGCGAAGCGAACGGTACGGTGCACTCTGCATACTCTGGACTACGGAAGCCGACACCCTACTCGAGTCCCGAACTGGACCTCTGCAGAATGGGTTATCCAGTGGCTATTTCTATCAAACATCCGAACTGGACCTCAGCAGATTGATCTTTTTAATGGGTTATCCAGTGGCTATTTCTATCAAACATCCGAACTGGACCTCTGCAGATTGATCTTGTAAATGGGTTATCTAGTGGCTATTTCTATCAAACATTCGAACTGGACCTCTGCAGATTGATCTTGTAAATGGGTTATCCAGTGGCTATTTCTATCAAACATCCGAACTGGAACTCTGCAGTGTGGCACCGCGTCGTGTGTTCAGATGAATCCCGTTTTCAGATGTACTGAACTAACGGGAGGGTGCAAGGCGTGGCGTTGACGGCATAAGGCCATGGCATCGCTGTGAAAGGTCGGCTGTGTAACAGGCGGTAGTGTATGTGTGATTCTTTTGGGTGTCTTCTCATGGGATACATTAGGTTCCATAATATGCCTGGTGTGGCCCTTAACCGTTTGGCATCTACCAGCATGTGTTGTCATGCTTTCATGTTATTCACGCATCCTGCGGCCGATGGTCTGTTTCAGCAGGACAATGTGTCACTTCAGCGGTCCTCAACCACCCAGGCATGGCTCTAGAAACATTCATATGAGTTTGGAGCCATCCAGTTGTGCCCAAGATCCCAGAATTAAAACCATGTGGAAGCTCTCTGAAATGATGTTGAGCGGAATATCCGATTCGTGGATCCTGGACAGATGTCTTTATGTATGTTGAATGGCCACGAGTATCGTTTTATACATGTTTCGACCACAGCTGTTGCGCATATGGGAATATCTGCTGTTCAAAAGAGGAGTCCAGACGCTTTTGATCATGTAGAGTATCCATCGAAAGTGGAAAGTTACGAACGAATCACCCCTCGATAGCAGCGGTATGTTCTGCTTTACCTGTAGCGACTTTTAATAGCCAATTACTCTCTGATATATAAATTTTTGAATTCTGCATTTGGAAAAAATTGCAGAATCTGTTGCCCAGTGAACAAAGGCGCCCGCATCTGGCTAATCATTCGAGATAATAGTACTGCATGATGCATAAGTGGTTGTTTCAAACGACGCTGATTCTGTTTCCCGCCTGTAACAAGCGTTCCTGAATTAGGAGCGGACAACTCCTTACATTCTCACGGGGATCATTAAACCTCGCAACAGGAAAAAATTTCCAGCAGTACAAGAAGTGTTACGTAAGCAAAAAACGAAGAAGAAAATTAATTTACGACTAATAAAGATTTTCCTAGTGTCGTTTGGATTGGAAAGAAAGTAATGTCTGCGAATGCAAGGTAACAAAAGTGCTAATTACCGTATATACAAGTACAAATCAGTCCAACATGTAGTCGCAATTGTTTGCCACGACTTGCTCCCATCGCCCAGGCAGCTGTTAGTTACCGTTCCTGAAGAATTGTGGCGTCTTGACGCAACGACGTGAGTAAGTGAGCGTTCGACATTCTCCGCTTGTTAAACCGCTGTCCATCCAGGAAATGCTGCAACGACCGGAAAGGTCTCGCTGCATCCTACTGTATGAGGATGCCCTTAGAGTTCAGCAGTGCTCGTCGTTTGGACATGAGATATGCGTGCAGGTCGTAAAGTTGCGGCAGTAAACATCTGCGGTGATAGTGGTATTGTCCAGCACGAGCTCAAGAAACACCACACTCCGTATATCCCACCAAACGGACAGCAGGACTTTAAGTGGATATAAGCCGACTTTCAGAGTCGGCATGGGCTTCTGTTTTGGGTCCAACCACTGTTTTCGGGCGTTGGCATTATCACTAAAGACCCATTTCTCGTAAACCTGTCACAATACAGTCCAAGAACTGTTCAACTTCGTCACGTTCAAGCACGAGAAACGCATGCACTCATGCGATTTGCTTTCTGTTCAACTGTGATTTGGCGGGGTACCAAAACTCCCCTCTTGTGCACCTTCCCGGTTTCACGCAGGTGTGCGATGATGATCGTGTGAGTAGTTCCCAGTTGTTTGGACAACTACTACGTGGTCACACATGGGACTGTCTCCAACAAGGTCTTCAGCAGGTCCATATCCCCAGTCGCGGGTCTTCCGGCTTTGGAACGGTCTGACAGGTCAAAATGTCCCTTTCGAAACCGTTCGAACGAACAATCGACAGAATTGACGATGTAGTACGCTATTACGGTACACACTGGTAATATTCCTCAGAACACTTGCAGGAATGCTACCGCGACGAAACTCATTCAGCATGCAATGGCGGCAGTGGTCCTTGTCCACTTTCATGTTGGGTGGTGCTTACACTCTTCGCCATCTGACGGCTAACTTCCACTGAGTGAAGCCACCTACCTGCCGATGTTATTCCGGTGTGTTGCGTAATCTCAGTGGCCACTATGCGCCGTGGTTGGAGCTTCGACCTCTGGTTCCTTGTCATCGGACATTACTTCCTTTCCTTTAACCCAATATACCGCATTTTATACAGAGTCGAGCCACATTATTCTGACCACCTCCTACGTTTTAGCTAATTTCAGAAGGCGCGTGTCGTAAACTGGATTTGAGGGTATATAATGTGTGCTGTGGGCATTCTGAAAACATATCACTCCTTGCGGTCATGGATAAAAGGAGCGAATTATCATATTTACAAAAAGGGATGACTATCGGCTTTCGGGCCAAAGGAGGCAGTATTTCTGAAACAGCGCAGTTTGTGAACTGTTTGCCTGCTGCTCTGGTTAAAGTGTATCGTGATTGGAGAAATGGTACCATTGCGAATAAGCGACGTAGAAACTGCGGAGCTCCACATGTCATTGATGTGAGAGGTGAATGTCGGCTTCGAAGGTGCGTGAGGGCCAATCGACACGCTACAGTGGAGCAATTCACTGGCCGAATGAGCCAGGGTGGCTACCGGAAGTATGTCTAAAACGACAGTTCAGAGAACCCTGCTGCGTATGGGGCTCCGATGCAGACAGATGGACACTGCACTTATGCTAAGGAAGATGCATCGGCAGAAAAGGCTTTCATTTGCACCGCACTAACGGAATTGGACCTTCGCTGATTGGCAAAGGATTGCTTTCTCCGATGAGGCGCGTTTTCTTCTTCATCGAACTGATGGACGCTGGCGTATAAGGTGAGAAACATCGGAAAAGAAGCATTCTTCAACCATTACTAGAAGAACACAAGCTGGTGGAGGTAGCGTTGTGGTCTAGGGAATATTTTCCTTTTTTTTTTTTTTTTTGATTGGAGGTTTAACGACCACCGTGAGCAACTCAATGGGCTATAAGCAGTCGCCCGTCTCTAATTTAGGGTCACTGGTTCCAGGGAAGGGAGAGAGCCAGTGCCGTAAGATAAACACAACATCCATGCCTGACCGGGATTCGAACCCGGACCCCTTACGGCCGAATGATCAGAGGCCAGCGCTTTAGACCACTGCGCCACCGGGGCAGCGGGAATATTTTCGTGGCATTCCTTGGGTCCACTCATACCTGCGGAAGGCACTATAAATCGAATATGTTATGATTTTATCCTTTCAGACCACGTACACCCATACATGCTGATTGTCTTTTCTGGGGCGGATGGGAATTTCTCGCACGACATTGCGACGTGCCGCACAGCTAGAAATGTCCGAGATTGGTTGAAAGCGCACCATGAAGACTTCAAAGTACTTACCTGGCCCCCTAATTCCCTAGACGTAAACCCAATTGAGCATCTGTGGGAAATCCTCGATCGTTCGTGTTGTTCGCTTTATGGATTCTCTACCACGCACCCTCCAGCAACTTTCAGATGCGCTGCAGTCAGCTTGGCTCCACATACCTGTGAACACCTTCCAGTACCTTATTGAGTCACTCCCAGCACGTCTAGCTGCTGTCGGTGCTGTTACTCTGGATATTAGCTGGTGGTCACAATAATGTGACTCGACCGTGTATATACAGTAGTTGCCAAAATTGTGGAAAGCTGTTAGAAATAGTGTATTTTTGAGGTTTGATGGCTCATAACACCACATTTTCTTGGAGTAACACCATAAAATTATATATCAATGGAAAGATAATTTCATAGGAATGTAATGCAATAACTTTTATGGAGGATTTTGTATTAGAACAGCAGTTATAAAGAAGAAAAGTGAAACACATTGAAAAAATGAGATATACAAAAATTCTCATCATGTCAGTTAATACTTAGTTGGGTAACCTTTAGCGTTAATTACGGCCTTACAACGTCTTTCCATGGAGTGAACCAAGTGTTTTAGTTCTGCAGCTGTTATAATGTGAAACCAAGATTGAATTATTCCTTCTATTAATTGGGTTTTATTGCTGGGTTGCTTCTGACTAACAAGTTTATTTAGTCGGCTCCATAGATTTTCGATGGGGTTAAGGTCTGTGCTATTCCCAGGCCATTCCAGCAGTGGAATATGATTATCTTGAAACCCCTTTTTGCACACAGCAGCAACATGACATGGAGCTGAATTATGTTGCAATATAAATGCTTCATTATCTTGGAAAGGATCACGTGCGGAAGGCTTCAGTTTCGGCTCAAGTATTTCATTAATTTATTTTTGGCCATGTATATCCCCATTAATCACGCAAATTCTGCCCACAGCTTTTGACGTCATACAACCCTAGATCATAACACTAACTGGGTGTTTCACGGTATATGTATTTGCAATCAGGATGCAAATCTTCTACGATTCTTATCCTTATGTATTTTATGCCATCACTACCAAACAGGGAGAGTTTGTTCTCATTACTCTAAATAACACTGTCCTATTGTTCCACTGTCCAGTTAACATGAGTTTTAGCCCAGGTTAAGCTTGTCAACCTTTAATTGAGAGATAAAAATGGCTTTTTTCGTGGAATTCTAGCTTATACACCAAATTCCTGCAGTCACCGCCAAACAGTCCTTGCATTCAACTTCACATTGCATACACCCAGATGATTTTCTTCTGCCACCTAGGCACAATCTCTTAATTTTTCTATCATCACTTGCTGTTGCGCACCTTTTCCTGCCTTTATCAGTCTGGTTTTGTAGTGACTGAGTCTCCTTATACATCTTCATATATTTAGAAATGCCACCTTTGGTTAAGTTTCCAGCAATTTTTCTTCTAATTTCTTCATAACTGAAGCCTTGTTCACTTAATAGTACTATCTTATTTTGCTTTCTGGGTGACCAGCCAGCTCTTTGCACCATTTCTTTAATTTTATTACGTTTTACAAGCTCACTAAATGAAAGAACACAGAAAAAACCAACCAACTTGATAGCAATTGCATAACACATTGACAAATGTCCTCCTCTTAGCTCCAATATATGGCATCAATTGCTGCATCCTACTGTGATCTGATTGGGTCATTGTCAAAACAATATGGCACCTGATTGACTCTCTAAACACTCATGCTCATTGGCTACATTCAAATGAAGTAAAGCTACTTCATATCAACCTAAGCAAGTTGGGGTTCATTTTTCTCGTTATTTGGCTATAACGTTTCACAGAATAGATACAATTGAACAAACGTTGTTGCATTACATTCTTGATACAATTATCTTTCCATTGAAATGTAATTTTATGTTATTAGTCCAAAAAATGGGTGTTCTGAGCCATCAAACCTCAAAACTACACTTTTACCAAAAGTTTCCACAATTTGGGTCACTACTGTATATATCATCATCATCATCATCATTGTCAACCATTATCAATCCACTGCTGGACGAAGGTCTCCCCAAGTTTCCTCCACAACGGTCTGTCTTGTGCCAGTCTCCTCCATGTCACTCCCGCATATTTACGAATTTCATCCACCCATCTCCCATGTGGTCTTTTTCTGGGTCTTTTCCTGTCCCTTGGAATCCAATCTAAAATTTCGGCTGTCCATCTATGGTCTGTCCTTCTGGCAGTATGTCCAGCCCATTGCCATTTCAGGGATTTAACTCTGATCATGATGTCTTCCACTCTCGTCATTTTTCGGATCCACGAGTTCCTCTTCTTATCTCTCCTGGTTATACCAAGCATGCACCTCTCCATGCTTCTTTGAGTTGTCTGCAGCCTTTGTATGTCTCTTTTAGTTAAGGTCCACGTCTCTGCACCATACGTAAGCACTGGAAGGATGCATTGATCAAACACTTTTCTTTTAAGACATAATGGCATATTGCTCTTGAAAATTATGCTGTTTCTTCCAAAAGCTCTCCAGGCAAGTTTTGTACGCCGATTAATTTCTTCATCAATGTGACCCTCACTTGATATCTGCTGTCCAAGATAAACATACGTATCTGTTATCTCCAGTTTTCTCCATCAATCGATAAATCTTCATTTCTTGTAAAAGCATTGAACATCACTTTTGTCTTCTGAAAGTTCATTTTTAATCCCACTTCTTTACTCTTGTCAGCAAGTTCCTGAGACTATTTATAT
Organism: Macrothele yani; assembly: GCA_039090855.1. Lineage (NCBI taxonomy): Eukaryota > Metazoa > Arthropoda > Arachnida > Araneae > Macrothelidae > Macrothele > Macrothele yani. The sequence continues at coordinate 18,405,924 of CM077030.1, forward strand.
ACTGTATATATACAGTATATAAATAGTCTCCTGTATCGACGATAAAACTAAAATTATTTTTTCATTGAAAAGTTTCAAAGGAAAAATGGAAAAATATGTCTTTCTGAAAAAACAAGAAGGTAATACCATAACCCGAATCACTCTGAAGTCGGCAGTTGTAATTAATTTTCTAACTTAATGGTCGGTAGACAGACCGTTGTGGAGGAAACTTGGGGAGACCTTCGTCCAGCAGTGGATTGATAATGGTTGACAATGATGATGATGATGATGATGTAATCTATAGTTTTTTCAGGCGCTTTTCGTTCTCCGCAGAAATGCAGGACTGCGTTGCCTGTGGCCTCTTAATCCGCAAGTCGAAAATAAAAGACCCTTCCTGTTCCATCTCCCTACCATGACCCAGTTGTCGAATAATTCTCTTTTTACCAACTAGAAAATTTAGTAAAAGTCCCGTATGTTAAGTCATACAAAATTACGATTTGAAAAAGAACACGAAGAAGAAATTTCAAAACCAGGGCCCTTACCCGGACTATAGTAAATGTTATGCAGTCCGAGACCAGTTCGGTTCCGTTTTTGGACTCGGTCTCTGCCTGTCTCATCACTGTTTTTAGTGATTTTAGTCTCATCACTGTTTTTACCATTTTCTTTGTTAAATTCGTCTTACATCAGAAAAAATGCTTTCATTTAATAAAATGCATTAATTTACAATAGAAAATAATGCTTTAATTTTTTCTTCTATTTTTCATTAACTTTTATATTGTCCTGATGAATCTCATAAACCTCCATTTTCGGTCGCCCCCTCTCCACCGCACAAAAAAAAAGTCTATATACGCTCCTAGCTGTGTGGCAAGGAAATTTGATTGTACCCATTACATTGACACTTTTCAAGCTTCTGTAATAGACGGAGCTCGTCGAATACGCGCCTGGAATGCATCAGAAGTCAACATGTATTCTAAATGTTCACTTTAAATCTTAATTTGTTTTTGTTAATTTAGTTTGGCCAGTAATCTTCAGTTTTATCTACGTATGTCACTCAGAAAATAAAGAACATATGCGCATAACATCTGCGCAGGTTCCTGGCCGTCGCTCACTCAAGGTCGGTCATCCAGGCCCGGTGCGCAGTTGTATATCTCCTATAGCACCATTGTCGGGCATGTATTATCCCCTTGTGGTTACTTACGATCTTTCGGAACGAACTCGAGCATTGAAAATCTCGCTGAATGCAAAGTGTGATCAGTTATTCGTTATCTGTCTGCTAAAACCACCAGACTTATCGACATTTATCCGGGACTTGTTCAAGTGTATGGAGAAGGTGTTATGAATGAATCCGCTGTAACAAAATGGTGCACAATGTTTAAAAACGGAAGCACATACATTCGTGACTAGGAGCAGGCCCTTCTCTCATTGCGGACGTATTCATATAAAATGTTGATGACATCATTCAAAAGAATCGACGCTTTACGATTAGCGAAGTGCGCTACAAGTGCCCTGAAATTCCTCGTACATTTGTGTACTAAATTGTGTCTGAACTTTTGGGCTTCTACTAAATCTGTGCAAAATGGGTGGGTTTCATGGATGCTCACAGATGAACACGAAACTCGTCGTCTGGGAGCTGCATTGACGTTCTCAATCACCTGAAGTGCAGCGAACAATCAAACGAAGTTTTTCTTTGCAAATGAATAAATAAATGGCGAGAGTATTCTGGGATTGGAAAGATGTCTTACTCGTCGATTTCATAAAAAGAGTTGCAGCCATAAATGCCGGTGCCTACTGTGCAACTCTGAAACGTCTACGGCGAGTCATTTAAAACTGCCGCAGGGTCATGCTCTCACAAGTAATCTGCTTCACACAGGACAATGCCAGACCGCACACTACCAAGAAGACAAAGGAGCTGTTTGATGAGCTTAACTGGGAAGTTTTTGAGCCAAAACCCGGATTTATTGGATTACTTGGTCCCCAATTTAAAGTAGTTCCTTGGTGGCCAAAGTTTTAACGATGCGCTAAAGGGGTCTATCATGGATTGGCTGAAAGGACTGACGGCAGAGTTCTATGAGGTGGGGATACTTCAACGTATACTAAGATATGACAGGTGCCTCAATGTCCAGTGTGACTATGTAGAAAAAATAGACTATGGTATACGTTAAAAGCTGTAAATAAAATATTTGAAAATTTTTAAGTATAGAGATTTTACAGCCACACATTGTTTACTTTCTGAATGACGCTCCTAAAAATAGTGCTTATTACTGCAGATCCATGGGCGTAATTATAGCCCCGCAACCGGAGGAGCCTCGCGGCTCTAAGCTTCAATAGATGGATTTTACAATTTTGTTTCCTGAAATTTCATATGAAACTGGTTAAATAAATACCCTGGAAGTTTTGATGGAAGATTTGAATGAAGCATTATAAAGAAAAGCAACTTTTGGTATTTGTTTTTCAGTAAATAAGTAAAGTCATCAAGTAATTATTTTCGCCTTAGTTTATAAACCCTGGGTGACGCGAAAGCAGCTATTCCTAAGGACCTTAAACCGCTCTTCACAGCCATAGCTAAAGTTTCTATTTATACATATTAACAAGAGAATCTAATTTTAATATCAGTTGAATAAATAATATTTTTATATGAGTGAGAGTAAGGTGTTATACATAACTACGCATGCTTCAGAATATAATGAGCTAAAAATTGTTCTTCGCGGAGGAATGAAAACTCAGAGACCTTCCTTATGTATAACAGGGTCAAAAGAAAATAATCTTACTATGTGCAAAACATTGTGGTTAAATGTTTTTGTTTTTTTTATATTCAAGAGTAAATAATTTTACTCTCTCTTTTGTCCCACAATTCTTAATTAATGCTTTTTTATTAGCTTCTTATGTTTTGTATTTTCTGTAAATCGGGAAATGTCATTAGGCACTGTCACACGGCAGTCAAATGTTTTGTGTGTGTGATCGTGAGATATTGGCTTAGTTCTCTAACAAACGAAATTTCATGATATGATTAAATTTGGCGTAAGTGTTTTGCAATACTTTGTAGTGGTATACAACTAGGGCAATTATTTTAATTGCAACGAATACATTTGTGATACACGCAATAAAGTGTAACAATTTTGGTTTTACGAAAGATACCTACATGTTCCAAAGAATTTGAATTACTAAAACGCCTGTAAAACCTAATTAATGTAATGGAATTTAAAATTTTCAGGAATTGAAAGCTAAAATATTTTTGCAAAAGGGCATCGAAGATCTTTTTTAGCAGGGGGAGGGGCGGTTCAGGCACCGCACTGAGATCTACAACGATCAGCCATTGCAATATGACAACCTACCTAATAAGCTGTAGGACCCCCTTTATCCCACAAAACAGCGGTCACTCGGCGAGGCATCAATTCGATGAGTTGGTGATATGTATCCTGGGGTATCTGGTACCATAATGTCAACAGCAGGTCCACCAGTTCCCATACATTTAAGCGTGGTAATAGTGATTTAGCGCCAACCCGCTTTAAAAAGATTTACCACAAATGTTCGATTGGGTTCATTTCAGGTGAATTTGTAGGCCAGATCATTAACAGAAAGTCACCAGCATGTTCCTCGAACCACTCCTTGACGATTCCAGCAGTGTGACGTGGCGCATTATCCTGTTGGCAAAGACCCTCACCAGCAGGGAATACAGTTGTCATGAATGGGCGAACTTGGTCCGCAACGATGTTCAGATACCTGACAGCTGTCAGAGATTATGCTATTGGGATAGTGGGGCCTAAAGTGTCCCACGAAATCATCGTCCACAGCACTACACCGCCGCCGCCAGCCTGTTTCCGCCCAACAGAACATCCAGATGCTATAGCCTCCGTTGGTAATCAGCGTATCCGCGCTCGGCCGTCAACGTGATTCACCAGGAATTTTGATTCGTCAGACCAGGCCACTTTCTTCTAATCATCCACGGTCCAATCTTGATGATCTTAGACCCATTTCATGCATTGTTTGCGATGACGTGCAGTGAGCATGGAGATCCGGCTAGGTCTTCGGCTGCGCAGGGCCATGCGCACAACTCTACGATGAGCTGCGACACATTGCCCTAATCACCACTGTTGTAGCTGCGGGTGATTTGTCACACTGCGGCCCTGCGGTCACTGTGAACAATGCACGATAGTCTGCGCTCTCCTCAGGCATCATCAATGAGCTGCAGACGACACACGGCTGGATAACGGTTCGTCGTTTGGCCATCTGTGAACCACTTTTGATACGTACTCACTAGAGCGGCACGTGAGCAAGCCACAAGCCGCGCAGTTTCCGTGATCGTAGTTCCAATGCGCCGTGCCATCACAATGTTTCCTCTGTCAAACTCGGATAAATCGGCAGCTTTTCTCATTTTTATTCCGAACACTCTACTAACCGAAAGCCGGTCCTGGGGTTGTATATATATTCTGCTCTGTGAACTTCACCTGCGCCACCGTTTGGTCTCCAGACGCACTCATTACTCTAGACAGAGGATGGTCATAATGGAATTGCTTATCGGTGTAATCAAAAGCCATTAGAAGGTTTAATTTTTCAAGTTGTGCTCTGGTCGTAATAGTCTACAGTTTCGGTACACTTTTGTATCTTATATTCGCTTATATTGTTTTGGTATATACCTATACATCATTTGTAACTGGTTACGATTCGTACACCTTCACGGCTTCTAGAACATATTGCGTGAAACGACACAACAAATGTGTTCCTCCCTGATCAATTATGCTCACCAAGATTGTCAAGATTAGTTTAGGCAATCCTACCACCCTCCTTTAAGGTACTTAAAATTCAAGAACTTTGAATTTCATTTACACAAGTATATATTCCTACGATTGAAATACTTTCATTTTTGTTTAATCGATCCCCATCTACCTTCCGCAAAAGTATTTATTTGTTGAAGTATAACTTGTTTTACCCAAGGCTAAAGAAGATGTTTAAAATTTCGTTACCCACATCCTTCCCTTTTCATCTTTTGCCGAAGAAAATATTCGATATGTGTTTGCTCCATGAACACTCCTTCCTCTTCCAATGAAAATGTTTCAAAACAAGTTTTTTGCGATTCCCACGTCCCAATCATGGAAACATTTCGGATTTCATGTATCATTATTTTGTTTACACCCACTCCCTGACATACAGATATTTCAGATTTCGTTACACGATTTCCTTGGGTCTACGTAAAGATATTTTATCCATGTTCTCTCGTACACGTTCCATCAATATGAAGCTGTATTAACCTTGTTTTGTGTCACGCATGCCTTTCGAACGACGAAGACGTCTCTTACGTTTATTTATACCTCGAAGCTTTCCTAAAATAAAGAGTTTTCTCAGATTTAGTTTTAAGTTTATTCTGCACATTATCCCCATTTGTACGTAACTCTCTAAATTTCGATCTAAATTTAAATATAACAATATTTTTTGCCAACCGAATTCGGAGTTCAGGCAACAAAAAATTTAAGATCTGAGAATTTGAAAGAACTTATAGTATAAATTTAAGCAAATTTTCCAGAGAGGCCTTTATATTCGGCATCGTTTTCTTAACATTGCACATCGAAAGGATGAATTGGCTTAAAGTCATGAAATCCATTGCCGGCTTAAAGGTCATGCCGCTAAACTTGATTGAAATTGAACGAAGCAGCGCAATATTACTTTAATAAATTTGCTCTGAAATGCACCCTCCGAGCATGATTTTAACTGGTGAGGAGTGTTATTTAAACTAATGGAAAAACTCCTTCGCAGAAGAAAGTAATTCTGTGGTCTTTGGATACTTTTCTTCAAATTTTTATAAACTGGAAACAACTTTTCTTGTTCCAGAGTGTTTTTTCTGGCCTATATATTCAAGTAGAATGGGTATAGAGCATGTTTAGATAATGTTTTTAATTGATATATTGTGTGATCATTGTTGGTATAACGTAAATCTTCAAAAGCGCAAGTCTGCGAAAGAATCCCGGCTAGAAAGTTAGGCCTTAAAGCGATAATTCAACTTGTTAATAATATTAGACTTTATTCACATATAAGCTAAACATCACTGAAATTCATCATATTGATGAATTTCTTAAACTACAGAAAGGAAAATCCATAGTTCTAAGCGCATACATAAAACAGTTTTCGTTGAAGAATAACAGGAAGCATAAACACACACCCACCCACCGAAACACACACATGCACATGCACACACGCGCGTACACACACAACATTTGTTGTAACACAAAATTAACGACCATTATTCTCCACCACAGGCACATCATTCTGAATGTCTCATTGCCAGCGAGGAAGAAATCACAGCAACATATTTTTAAAGAATTTGTAAAGTTCCAGAAGTACCTTTTTAGGGGCAGCTATTTCTTTACTTACACTATTGAGAGATCTAAATGAGTAATGGTTTCTGGTAAATCATTAAAAATTTGAAACTTAAAAAATACTTTTATAACATTACGATTTAAAAATATATTAAAATGGATGTTACATTAAAGTTAAAATCAAAACAGAATGCTAAAGAGTAAAATATTAATAAAAATAATATTAAATCCAATGATAACACCCAGTAAAATATGAGGAAAAGTAAATATTAAGTTAAAATAAGTTAGAATGAATTGAAACATACAAATGCAAATATTCAAATAAAAAAAGAAATAATAGGAATATATTATGAAAGGTTTCTAATGGAACCAAAAATTGTTTTGCAATGTGTTCATTATCTCTTCCTGTACTATCTTGTAATTAACCCTAACTATCGTTCTAAAAATATATTTTTTTGTTTATTTCATTTTCTGTATGTTTTTATAAATCATTTTATATGAACCTCGCATTAGAGTCGTCTAAAAGAGTGATTCCAGAAGAATTGTATATAACCTGATTCAGGTAGAAATTCCTAGTCTGGCCCCTTCCCGCAAAGTCGAAGTGAGAGTTCCTTTTGAAAGTATAGAAAAATGCTTTTAATAAATTTCGAAAAATGTCTTTTTTTTTTTGCATCCTTAAAAATATTATTTTTAATAGGTTTAAAATTATAAAATACATAGTTAACCTAATTGAATTACAAATAGGTTTTTCAGAATGAAAGTGAATGAAATGATAGGAAAAAATAAATAAATCCGATCCAATCATTTATTAAACCCTCATATTTGGCTTTTTGTTAAGTCTGATATGAGAAATAAAAGAAAGAAACAGAAAGCTGGCGCCGTCATCTCGTGCACGCCCTCGTGCATCTTTCTATATCCTCGAGTTCGGTAGAATATGACACTTTACTTAACAGTTGCCGCTAAAATCGGGCACGGTGTGTTTCCAACAATCACGAGCTAGCAATTTGTGGACGATATGTTAGATTGACGCACGAGCATCGCCACACCGAAAAGTCCGAGCTGGGATCTGAACTGGAAGAATTAAGATTTTGCTCCTGGATTGAAAAACACATTTCGTTTAAAAATTAGATGGAAACTAGCCTGATAACTAATCATATGGCGAAGATCACTGAGCGAAACGAAAGGCATAGAAGAGCTTCCCACAGTGGATGAGTTGATTAATCACAGATGAAATCCACATGCCACACTGTAAAACGAAAATCCAAAAACACCGGCTTCTTTGTTAAAAGATAAAATCAAATTCCGTTTGCACTTCGTTGGCATTAATTTTCTTTAACACTATAACTTCGGCAGCGGTCGAGATTTGAGTAATAAATTCCTAAAATAACATAATGGGATCTTCTTTTCAAAATTTCTATTTCTAAAGGAAATAGAAATTTTGGTAATGACTGCTTCAGAATTGCGAGGGCGGCCAGCGTGACTACTGTAAGGGTTTCGTGTGTAGATAATTTCTGGAAATTTGATATTGCTCAGGGTCTTTCGACTAAAACACGTAGATCTGTTTCTTTTCCCAGAAATGCTTGCGTAAACAGACTTCCCAACTTCACGAAAACAGGTGACCAAGATTTTGCTCGATGCTTTACTACAACAGATATGTTGAAGTTCGAAATATTTGTTCACATACACAGTCGTATCAGAATAATATGACCAACAACGAAATCACAGTGCACCCACCCAGACGCGTAACAGGCTGCACGTGACAAGTCGACCACATGGAGATGTAAGCGGCTGGCCATGACAAATGAGCCACAGCGCCTAACGTGAGCACAGTCGGCAGAGGTAGTGATTTGACGAACGTTCTAAAAGGAATGATCATCAGCTACCGCGCCAAGGGTGGAAGCATCTCAGAAACGGCAGACTTCGTGAAATGTTTGCGAGGTGCTGTTGTAAGGGTGTACCAAGAATGGACCACTGGCGCACCGAGTACCTACCGACGTCATGACTGTACAACCCCAAAGGCCATCGACCCTAAAAGAGAACGTTGCCTTGGTCGACTGGTAAAGAGCAATCGACGCGCAACAGTCCAGCAATTGATCACGCAAATGAACGCTGGGGCATCCAGGTACGTGTTCCCGATTACAGCAGAGATAACCCTGTTACGCATGGGTCTCTGGAGTTGAAGCTGCGTCAAGGCGCCCAAGTTAACCCAAGTCCATCGGCAACGACGTCTACAGTTCGCATGGGACTATCGTCATTGGACAGTGGAAGAGTGGGAAAAGGATGCCTTCTACGACGAATCAAAGTTTCTACTCCACAGAAGTGACGGGCGGTGGCGGATATGACGTCAGACACACGAGAACCAACACCCGGACAAGCTTGTTGATCACGCACAGGCCGGTTATGGCAGTGTGCATGTCTGGTGGATGTCTTTTGGGTATGACCTAGGTCCGCTGGTACCACTAGATCGGCCCCCAAACGCCAGTGGCTACCTATCCATCAGCGCTGACCACATGAATCCTTTCATGTTGGACGTTTACCCTGGTGGTGATGGCGTCTGGGCCATAAACTGGAAAATCTGAACTGGGCCGAACCATAAACTGGAAAGTCTCTACCGGGTCAGGCCATAATCGTTTACCCTTGTGGTGACCGGGAAAGGCCATAAACTGGAAAGTCTGAGCCAGGCAGGGCCATAAACTGGAAAGTCTGAGCCAGGCAGGGCCATAAACTGGAAAGTCTGAGCCAGGCAGGGCCATAAACTGGAAAGTGTGAACTGGGCCGAGCCCTGAACTGGAAAGTCTGAACCGCGCCTTGCCATAAACTGGAAATTTTGAACCGGGCCGGGCTTTCGAAATTAAGGCATGTTCAGACTTTTACAATATATTTGTCCTTTTTCTGTTTCGGAGTATCACGCTCACCACCATGAGCACTCAAAGGGCTATTTATCATTAATTTGGGGTCAATGGTTCCAGGAAAATAGAGACTGAGTCACAGCCAGCCCGGGTGAAGTGCTTTTCACAAGAGGCACAAGTAGTGTGTTTTCCATACGATTTCTGCCTCTCCCTTTCTTGTAACCAGTGGTCATAAATTTGGAGCCAGGAACTGCTTATAGCCCTTAGAGTTGCTGATGATGGTTGTTGAAATCTCATACAAAAATACACTCATGTTCGTAAAAAACAAAACATCTGAATAGAGTCGAGCTACGACTTTGGCTTTTGCAGGATATGCTAATCAGGCAATATCGCAGAAATGATTAGCATTTCGGTGTCATAGGTGCGTATACACCGAGTCTAAGCAAATCAATTCGCGCAACGTCACAGACTGGAAAACAGTCCGTTTTTCTTTTATAAGAGTCGCGTGGCTCGGTCAGTATGTCAGAGCTTGGTAAGTAGTGGGTAGTGATGCCTTGTTGTCGTGTAAGACAGTCCTACATTTAAATCAGTGAGTTCGAGGGAATTCGCCTTATAGACATGGCAGACTACAATGTTTCCATCCGAGAGATTACCGGTCGTCTGTGACGCAGTGTGCCCATCGTAGCAAAAGTGTGCAAGGAATGGTACGAAGAAAGACTTTTCTTGCACGTTATCGATATCGTACACAGACAATACCGAGGGACAACCGTCATCTCAATAGGATATCTTTGAGTAACCGTTCCTCATCATCAACCGTATTGGCTTAGCAGTGGCGAACTGTGACGCATTCTCCCGTGTCAGGTGTAACAGAACGTCGCCGGTTATTACAGTTCTGACTGTGGGCTCGACGATCTCTCCTGAGGCTACCTTTGACACCGCAGCAACGGATTACAAGGCCGCAATCATACATGGAACGAAGGCAGCGGCGTGACGAATGACAAAATTTCGTGTTCTCGGAGTGAACGCTCTTTTTTAGGCAAAAACGATGGGCGCACCGGTGTTTGCCGAGGACAGAAACAGAGGCGCCCTGGAAGAGTGTACTCTCACCAGGGGTACCGCACCAACACGAAGAATTATGGCCTGGTTGTCATCGGTTTCAAAAGCAGCTCACCTCTCGTAAGGATCCGTACCACCATAAGAAGCGCCTGTTATGACCATGACAATCTACGGTGGGTCGCCCTTTTGCACGTACTTTTGGGACGTTCCGTAGGCAATATTCCACCAGAATAATGCCACACCATATGTTGCAGCGACAACACGTCTTTTCTTGAGAGATTAAAACGTTCCACTTCAGCCGTGGCCGGCTAAATCACCAGATTTATCACTCATAGAAAATCTCTTGGACATGCTGAACGACAAGTGCAACGGCACGACCGTCCATCAGAGACTCTTGGCAAACTTGGTACGCGGATCAAGACAGCCTGTATGGCTATCCCATAGGACACGATTCACACATTATTTGATTAGATGCCTAAGCAGTACGACCGTCTGCCAGCAACTCTTGATGAACTTTGGACGCGGGTCAATACAGCCTGGATGGTTATTTCCACATGACACCATTTACACATTATTTGTTTCGATGGTTCAGCGGTACCACTGTCTGCCAGCAACTCCTGGTAAACTTTGGGCGCGGAAGGTCAATACAGCTTGCATGGTTATTCCACATGACACCATTTACACATTATTTGTTTCGATGCCTCAGCGGTACGACTGTCTGCCAGCAACTCCTGATGAAGTTTGGACGAAGTTCAATACAGCCTGGATGGCTGATCCACATGACACCGTTCACACATTTATTTGATTCGATCCCTAAGCAGTACGACCGTCCGTCAGCAACTCTTGATGAACTTTCGACGCAGGTCAATACAGCCATGATGATTATTCCACAAGACACCATTCACACATTATTTGATTCGATGCCTAAGCAGTACGACCGTTTGCCAGCAACACTTGATGAACTTTGGACGCGGGTCAATACAGCCTGGATGGTTATTCCATATGACACCATTTACACATTATTTGTTTCGATGCCTCAGCGGTACGACTGTCTGCCAGCAACTCCTGGCGAAGTTTGGACGAAGGTCAATAAAGCCTGGACGGCTGATCCACATGACACCGTTCACACATTTATTTGATTGGATCCCTCAGCAGTACGACTGTCCGTCAGCAACTCTTGATGAACTTTGGACGCGGGTCAATACAGCCATGATGATTATTCCACAAGACACAATTCACACATTATTTGATTCAATGCCTAAGCAGTACGACCGTCTGCCAGCAACACTTGATGAACTTTGGACGCGGGTCAATACAGCCTGGATGGTTATTCCACATGACACCATTCACACATTATTTGATTCGATGCCTCAGCGGTACGACCGTCCGCCAGCAACTGTTGATGAACTTTAGACCCTGGTCAATATAACCTGGATGGCTATTCTACTGGACACCATTCACGCATTATTTGCTTCGATGCCTCAGCGGTACGGCCGTCCGCCAGGAACTCCTGGTAAACTTTGGACGCGGGTCAATACAGCCTGCATGGTTATTCCACATGACACCATTTACACATTATTTGTTTCGATGCCTCAGCGGTACGACTGTCTGCCAGCAACTCCTGGCAAAGTTTGGACGAAGGTCAATAAAGCCTGGACGGCTGATCCACATGACACCGTTCACACATTTATTTGATTGGATCCCTCAGCAATACGACTGTCCGTCAGCAACTCTTGATGAACTTTGGACGCAGGTCAATACATCCATGATGATTATTCCACAAGACACAATTCACACATTATTTGATTCAATGCCTAAGCAGTACGACCGTTTGCCAGCAACACTTGATGAACTTTGGACGCGGGTCAATACAGCTTTGATGGTTATTCCACATGACTCCATTCACACATTATTTGATTCGACACCTATGCGGTACGACCGTCCGCCAGCAACTGTTGATGAACTTTCGACGTGGGTCAATACAGCCTGGATGTCTATTCCACATGACACCATTCACACATTATTTGCTTCGATGCCTCAGCGGTACGGCCGTCCACTTGGAACTCTTGATGAACTTTGGACGCGATTCAATACAGCCTGCATGGCTATTCCGCAGGACACTATTCACACATTATTTGATTAGATGCGACAGCGCGTATAGAATGTGATACAAGCCCCAGGTGGCCATACCAATTATTAGCTACATCGATGAACCTGGTTCGTATGACAACGTGATGCTAATCATGTTTTTTTGTATTGACTAATGAAAATATCCTGTAAGAAATCAAGTCGTAGTTCGTTTCCTTTTAAGTTTGCTGTTTTTTTATGATCATGAGAGTAAAAATCTCAAAAGTGATAAATTTTGAAGCTAAATCTTTGTAATGCAGTTGAATTAGAGAAAGCTCTCTGTTTTAACATGCTAGCTCGAAAACATGTAAGTGCATTTGCAGAACCCACGTGTGTGGGGAAGGTGACAACCTTCCAGTGAACGCTTTTAAATTTACCTAGAAATGATCACGGAGCTGAATCCTATTTAGAAAGGATTTCGATTAACCATCTATGAGTTACATGCTACTGAATTTGTTTTTAAAAATGTGCTGAATTGGAGCGTCTTATATGTTACCGATTTTGGTTTGCCATACACATGGTAATTCAAAATGATTTATGCAATTTCAAATGACTGTATGTTTTGTGTTTCTAAACATACAGCGATTAAATGTACATAGGATAAAGAAAAAACTGTGCAAATTTTGTTTTTATACCTAATAAATGTTCTCTGTCTGACTTCCGTTAGTCACGTGAACTACATCGAGTCGATAACCAAATTCCTGTCATACGTGATCAAGCATGCCTGTTGTCAACAACTGCAGGAACTATAAATGAGAACTTTGAATTCATCTTACCTTGTGCGCAATGGTGGCACATACACATTATCCTTAACATACCCCCTGGAATTTGCAAAATGTGAATCAGTAACTTCGGATTCGCACTTTGCAAATTACAGGACACAAAATTCTTCCTGTTGCGCGGTCGACAATTTTCAGAATAACAGTCTTTCGCCCAGGTGCAGATACACGGATTACATTGCGCCGTCTAGCGGTTACATTCGTAAACTCGGTGCGTTTTTCTTCATTTTAATGTATGGTACACTAGTATTACCTTGATTTTTACGGAAATACACTATATTGACAAAAGTCACCGGACCCTTCTTCAAAAGCAAACGAACGGATCCGCTGCGTTGTTAGCTGCGAAAACAAGCCTGCAGCTGACCGCGATCATATCGCACTGTGAGTTGGAGTGAAAATGTCGTTGCGTGAGAGAACTGATATTGAGAAAGGAAAGATTGTTGGGTGTTATGGGCTGTCTATAAAAGAAACCGAAAGGCGTTTAAACATACCCAAGTCAACTGTTTTTGATGTACTGAATAATTGGAAGACATTGGGGTGCCCGAAGCAGCGAAACGTACCGGCAGACCAAAGAAAATCAGTGATAGAGGACGTCGAAGCATCAGGAGAGTCGTTACAGCTAATCGACGGAGTACTGCACAAGACCACAGTGTACAGGTGAGAAAAATGCTGGAACTTCGGTATGTACTCGTACCATTCGCAGAGAACTTCATTCCATAGGTTACCATGCTCGTGAGACTGCTCATGAGTCTATCATCTCCACTCGGATGCTACTCGGAGTTTAGCATGGTGTAAAGAACATTTATCATGAACCGTAGATCAATGAAAATGAATCCTATGGGCTAGTGAATCCAGGTACACGATCCATCAATCCAAGGGAACGCTATTTACCAGAGGGTACTGTTCCCACGGTCAAGTTAGGAGCTGGCATTGTACTCCTGTGGAGGTGTTTTTCGTTGTATGGTCATGGCCCATTGGTTATCGTGGACATACCTGTTAACCACCACGTCTACCTCGATATTCTTGACAATTATGCCCTACCAACTCTGTGGCAATACTATGGAACCGAGCCTTGTTGGTACCAGCAGGATAATGCACTGAGCCATAAAGCAAGGACTATTACGGCGTGGTTTGAGAATAATTCCGTATCGTGTGTGGACTGGCCAGCACAGAGCCCTGATCTTAATCCCATAGAGTACCTATGGGATGAATTAGAGCGCCACATAAGAAGTTTGGAGCCAAGGCCTACTACTAAGCAACGATTACCGGTAACATTAGGTACTAAATGGCAGCGCATACCTATCACTGTGTTCGAAAACCTTGGCGAAAGCATGTCTCTAAGGGTCTGTGCATGCATTAAGGCTAAAGGTGGATCGACGTCGTACTAATGTATGTCAATAAATGCTATGTTGTGTTTCTCTTCTAGGTGTCCGGTGACTTTTGTCAACATAGTGTATGACCTAATGAAATCTGATTAATCATTTTGAATTACCCTGTATTTATCGCACCTCGTAGCACATGAAGGAGTTGCATGTAAACTACCGTACTCTTTGGGTGTATGAGCCGAATAGGTTAATTTTTTCAATTTTATTATCTTCATTCAGAGATAAGTTGATCCTAGGCATACGAGGCTAGAACAAATAGAGTAAGTGTTCAGAAATTCTTTTACTATATTTTTAATGTTTGAGTAAATATTAAAATTAAGAGAAAATAAAGAAACTTCCGCATTTTGTTTTGGAAAAAAAGTTGAATTTTATAAGTTTATGTTGTTGTTTATTCTCACGAACTGATACTACCGCATCCCTTCTCTCGGACTAAACAGTCGGAGAAGCCACCGCGCAAAGGTGTAAAAAAACCAACGAGGGCACACAATTCAAACAAGGGTGGTAGTTGCAATGTGAGTTATTGTTCACTGCTTTCTCACAGAGTCCGATTGAAATCAGAAACCAAAGGAGTTTTTTTTATTTCAAACGTAAACACGAAATAAATTATGGTAATCATAACAAATGAAAGCAAAAGTTGAATTTAATTCAGTTGAAGTATTCAACTCAGAGATTGACAGAGCGAAAGAAAGACTGTTTTTACTAGGAGCAGGTCATTGCTATTGGTAAAGCACATTCGCGCCATCTCTCGAGCTAGTTATTTAACAATCAATCAACTGCGTGGCAACGACGTGTTTCCGAGGTTTAATCTTTAGAGATAAATGAGGTACACCCAATGTAGTTCAGGCGGCTTTGCAAACCTAGTGAACGACACCCTCGAGATCTTGGGGGATCGGAGGGGGGGGGGTGCGTTTAACATATGACACCAGCCAATCAAAGTTAGTTACGGCGATTTTAATAACTTTGTCTAACAGAACTATCCGTTTCAGTAGCTCTTCAACGAGTTCTTATGAACGGAATATTACATTTTGTAAGTTTTCGGAATGAGATTATAAGAATGTAATATTACCTTTCAGAGCGCTTGGATAACGACCGAATTAGAGGCACAATATTTCATTTTTCTTATTGATAAATTTCAATAGATAACTCGAGGCCCGAACTTCTGAAAATTAGTAGGCTCCGAACTTCCGACTTCTACGCTGAAGAATGTGGACATCTTTTTCTTAAGTGTGCCCTGAATAAAATTGAAACTTTGCATTATAAAATATTAAAATCGCCGTGACTGCCACGTTTTAGATCAGATTCGATTATTCTCTAGGATCAAGCATCTAATGATATCACGAAAAATCGTAAATGTCAAGCAATATCTGTTCTAAAAGCTTTTCAGTAAATGGTTGAAAGATTTAAGCATCAGAATTGAAGTGAGCGTTGAAATACGCTATGGCTGTATATCAATCTTTTTAAATGGAGCCTAATGTTGTAATTATAAAATAAAATTGAATTAAATTATCATAATTAATTCACTGTAGATACTGTGATGGTTGACTACATTACAGTATCTACAGTGGCATATATTCGAGTCTAGCTAAGCTAGCTGCGAAGCTCAGAGAATGCACAATTGAAACTGAATTGAGTATACACAAATAAAAGACAATTATCAACGGTATTAAAATATGTCGATGCTTTCGCTGCGAAAATAAACGCGTGCGGATTCGCTTCTTTGACTCAGTCTGGCGAGCGAAAACCAACGGCATAACGCAAGCAGCTCTTCGAGAGTCTTCGCAGTCCTGATGCGAAAACCTTCCGTACTATCGCCTGCTAGCGTTTCCATGACAACATGAATCAGCTGGTAGAGGGGAATGGGCCATTACATTTGGTAAACGGTTCGCTCAGAATAGCGAAGACTTAGACTATCTCAGGCACTCGCATACTCCCGCCCATAAGAGTGTTTTGCGAGAGTTCTTTCAGTTTTTGTGAAATGTCAATGAATTAAAATCAGAGATATTATATCTTAAATTCGTGTCTTTGTTGGATTCGAACTGTTTTGATAAATTTTGTGAAAGCTTCCCTGAACATATACTGTCACAACTTAAAGAACTCTGTGCTTCAAGTTTTGGATATAGCTCGACTAAAAAATGAACTGAAGGTGTTTTATTCCCTTGATGAATACAAAAACAAATCGGTAAGAGACATTACGTGTTTCATAAAGGTTGAATAAATTGGACATAGTGTTTAGTGAGGTGTACAAATTAGCAGACCTCATATTAAGCTTTCCATCAACAACTGCAACTGCGGAAAGACGTTTTTCTGCATTAAAAAGAATCAAGATATATCTTAGAGCTACACAAGGACATGCACATTCGGAAAACTTGGCTGTTTTGTCAGTAGAGGAAAACATTCTTTTTAAATGTTAAAAAGTACTCGGAAGAAACATTTTATGAAAACGTAACTCTCGTGTTCACTCAAAAGGAAAGAAGAAGGGGTACATCTACAAATGAAGTATTAAGAAGAAGAATGGAGTTCATGTACAAATAAGGGTTCAAATCCTAATCCTCATAATTATTTGGTATCATGTTAGCAAAGGCATGTACCTAAAATTTAGAAACAAAATTACTTCTATTACTTAACAATTAAAAATTAAACTTCGCAATTAAAAAAAACAGTACTGAGGTAAGGGGGGGGGGGAGAGATAGAGCAGGTCTAGGACCTAAGATACGCCACTGAGTATCTACCACAATGATTGCTATTGTACGTCCGTTTTCTGGAAAACTGCGACCCTTACTTCTCACGTCAATTGCCCACAGAACACATCGAAGTAGCAATTAAACAATAGCAATTCTTTTGTTGACTCGTTTTTGATGGCTAGTTATCCAACTTGCGGTTTTCTTCATTGTTTTTTCCGATCAATTACGCCAAAAGTAAAGAGTTGGCATCAAAGTATATGCTGTTGTTGGTCTCACCATTCCAAACACCCTTCACAGTCCTTGTTGTAAAAGAACCACATCAGAAAATTGTCCGGACCCATTTCGAAGTTTGTTTAAAGCCAAGTACTGCGTATGTGCAGATAAAAATTGTTTTGCGTGTAGGAGTACGGAGGCCTTTTGTTACGGGATAAATCATCTTCCATATTTACCCCTATAATTTTAAAGGGAACTATTTGATTTATATTGAAAGAGCATCCCGTAATTTTTCGAAAAAAAGTTCAGCAATTAATAACTGGGGATCTCGAATATAAAGTCATCACTCACGACTTTAATGAATACCTGCCCGGCGACGTGAACTTGGAGTTGTGCCAATTTTTCAAGCTGAAGTGGTGAATTCGTCGGCTAGTTGAAAGACTTTTCAGTCGCTTTCGGAGGATCACATAATAAGGGAAATCGATTCCTTATGTACTATGCATTATTCAAATTCATTGATCGCTTTATATTTGACAATTGTCTTTATAACAATGGATCAAGCAATGAAAACAGAAGCGATTATACATCATTTACTCAAGCTTGCGTATCCCGTTTCTTCCGCCAGAAAGTGGAGAGTTTATAATAGGAACCAGATTGGGTGATGCATTAATTCACTTAACACAAATTAAATACAATGACGGAGATCCTTAAATTCAGCAATATAAATAAATGGATGAGAGAGTAAATGAAATGTACGACTACGAATCACAGGAAGGGAAACTAATGAATCAATATGGAAATACCTGTTGATGTATTTAATGTCAAAGAAAGGTTCTTCTCATTATTACAAGGTTTTCCTCTCATTTTCCCCATTTATTTTTTATGTACGTCCATGTCAACACACATTTAGTGCTTTTCTTTCGAAATGGGATTAGTATTCGCCATGAGTACCCAAATAAAGATAGCTAATGTAACACGTTGTTGTTTTCAGACCACGAACACACTCATTTTTTGTACTCACTGAGTGTTTGATCACATGCATCTTTTCCGAAAGCGGTAAAAAGTTAATCCCATGCATAAAATTTCGACATAATGGAGATAATAAAAACCATTGTTGAAATCTGTATTTTGAATACTGTCCCACGAAGTGACACAACAATAGTTAATTTCATTATTACTGAACTATCACCAAACCATTGCCCACTGGAAAGAAAAGGCCTCGAAACGATTAAGTCATGTGACCAAAAGGGTCTCAGCTTCCCTGCTCTGAACTGTGCGTGAAATCGTGAACGCTTTTAGTCCGTTACTGTGAAGTTGTTCATATTTTACTATTTTCATTTATTATTGTGATTTTTTCCAAAGAAAAACGAATGAACCCTCGTAGTAACATATAATTTTCATTTACTACTGCAACAGAAGAAAACGGAGCGTTTTTGAAGAAAAAAAAGGATTATTTACTTCTATCCGCTGGTTTTTGCTTTTATTGATATACAGGTAGGATTTCTATTCTGTCTTAAGTAATATAAAGTGCAAAATTTAGTAACTTATATATACAGTCAAACCTCGATTTAAAAAAAACTTCAAGGGACCAGCAATCCTGTACGTAAAATCGCGGAATTTGTTATATCGAATAAACTTTTCGAATGAAACATTCAAATTAATTTAGTGTTCATAATAGAATACGTAAATAGCTAAGTTTTCTTTCTTTTGGTGGCTATGTTCTCTTTCTTTCACTGACTAACTTTTCAAGTGCTACCTGTTTTCATCAAAACTTTGTCCGTAAACGAGCTATGCTGTTTGACTTGAGCTGTAGATTTAACACTGAAAAAAAAAAAGAAAAAAAAAGCGCGATTTGGCAAAGAATTCCAGAGGTTTAGGAATGGGTGCGTACCATGTGTGTTCCCTGACTTCACAGAGTGCTATTTCTTCTGTCTGTAGCTGAAAACAAGAATCTCCAGGGTACTCTAGCTTTCCTCCCCCATACCGCCTTTCATTTTCCAGCTTCCCACCCATGTAAGAAAACGTTGCGCTCCTTTGGAACTTGTTGGTCATTTGCTTCCACTTGTAAGAAGCTTGCGCTTGATAGTTATAGGAAAGGCAAACTTATTTATGATTCCGTCAAGCTGTGTCGCAGATGGTGTTCTTTGAAACGCTGGTTAACTGCATGCGTAAAATTGTCCTGTAATAACGCCGGAGGAGAATTTGTCATTTTCATGTAGGACTTCCGTCCACAGGTAGTAGAGTTTAGGTCCCAGCCACCTACAGCGAGATCGCCTTATGGGCAGGACACAGAAACGGAAGGAATGAGAGCAAGTCTAGCGACTTTTGACAGAACAGTTTGTAGTGAGATTAGAGTACAGTAGATGGCGCCACCGTACAAGTACGATACTGCACATAGATGGGTGAGAGAATTTCAGGGAGGACATAGGAAAGGATACCCATTTAACCAGTGGGTCCAGCCTGGGGGCCGTCACTTTACGTGCTCGTCCGATGCACGGCGGATATTCAGCGATTGTTAGTAAATCACACCATCTCTGAAAGATCAGCCCAGGAATGAACCTGGGGACCCAGCATCGATAGTCTGAAACACTAACCACTAAGCCATCCGCGGCTTAAAATTTTCCTGCTACACGAAGTTCTCTCTCTAGCTGACTTTTAACGTGAAAATACTGGTTATCATAGTTTGGTTGTTTAAAAAATAAAAAATGTTCGCTAAATTGAGGAAATCTGTTCGTTAAATCGGGAAACGCCAAGCATTAATTTCAATGTGCTTCCGTCCGGACCACAAAAAATGTACATTGAATAGGGGTTTGACTGTACATTGCAAAAAGAATTTGTTACGCATTAATTTTGTTGGTAAAACTATCTCAGTTGTTTAACGGTTTAGCATTTCCGTAAGATATACAAATCTTACGGAAATATTTTTTCTACCGCTTTTGTTTCCTATATGTTATATTTACTAAGAGCTACAAGTTCAAATGACAAAAGTCCGCCTATCCAAAAATGACAGTAAAAAAACTCAGAAAATATGTTCAAGTCAAGAATAAGAAATGCAAAAAGTACTTACAAGTCTTCTTTCTTGAGTAATTATAATCCATGAATAAGGAACACACTGACACCGCACACCGGTAATGTTAACATTAGGGTATAGGCCAGAACCAAAAATACCGACCGAAGCCTTCGGAATGGCGGCGGAGCAACGTCGTTCAATAAAAATAGAAGAAAATTGAAATCAGTTCCGTAAAAACCCAACAGAGTTCACCAGGAGCGAAACAAAAAATTGTAAACAAGCCGCCATATGGGATTCGATGCAGACATCCAATATGACATCAAAAACATTAAAATATCCGCATTTCGTGCCACAACTTTTCAAGCAATTTGTCAACAAAGCAGCAGCACATTTAATTTTTTTTTTCGTGGCAAATTTCAAAGTCCCCATCAGCTGGAAGTCTAAGCGAAAACTGCGCAAATACTTTGTCAGTTTCGTTTAAACATTAGCATTTTCTTCATTGTGTGTAAAATTTTCAAAGTAATTTGTGCACAAAATGTCAGCACATTTTATTCATATTGCAACACAACCTTCGAAGTTTCCATCAACTCACATTTTACGAAATCCTCCCCCTACTCTGTTACCCTTCCAATTCGACACATCAGCAAGTTACTGACAGCCGAGACGACGCATACACGGTAGCTGGGACTCAGTTGGTCACATGACCTCAGTGACAGACGTTCGTTTCAGGGCCTCTTCTTGTCAGTGGGCTATGCACCAAACATTATTTCATCTGGTTTTATACAAGGTGCAGCAGCGTTCATAAGGTAACATGTCGCGTGTCGCACAATGACGTATGTATCAATGTGCGCCCGATGACGACGCGTTCTTATGTCAATGAGCTGCCATTTTGTTTTTTTGTTCGACATTGCGATCTGCACGGCTGAGCAATCGTGCTTTCGCTGTTGAAACGTATTTCAAGAATAACAGTTCTATAATTGCTACGCAACGTCTATTCAGGCGACATTTCTATGTGCCAGATGGTCGCATCGTTACAAGGGGGTGGGTGGGGGTAAGTTCCTTTAGATCAACAGCATCGGCGGCTTGTAAGAGAACTATTGAATTATATTGAAAGATAATCAAGTAATTTTTAATTGTCACATACAGACCAGGCTCCAGTGACCGAATATACATAATGACTATTAAGGATTGTTGCCCCCATTTTGGGCGATACAGCGTTGAATCCGACGTAGCATCGAGACCATGAGAGTACAAATAAAGCCCTGGGTTATCGTGGATCATGTGGTGTTTATCCGATTAAACAATTCATCTTCATTTTGCGGTGGTGGGAGGGTACTCAACCGACGTCCAATCGTGTCCCACATATGCTCGATGGGCGAGAGTTCAGGGGATCGTGCTGGCCAAGGAAGCATCAGCACACAGTGTAAAACATTCACGCTGATCCGAACGGTATGCGGCCGGGCGTTATCCTGTTGAAAAACGGCATTTGGGATGCCGTGCAGATAGGGAAGTGCCCCAGGCCGAAGCACCTCATCAACATAGCGGCGTGCCGTCAATGTGCCCGTAATGCGTACCAGCAGTGAGCGGCTGTTGGCGCTGATAGCACCCCACACCATGATTCCACGTTGCCGAGCCGTATGGTGCTCCACAATGGCGAAGGAATTCGCCCGTTTGTCACGTCGCCTCCAGACTATGTCACGGAGATCGTCCGCGTGGTCAGACAGAACCGCAATTCGTCGCTGAACACCACACTGTTCCATTCGGCACGCCCACGCAGCTCTTGAGCTACACTACGCCAATCGGTGATGATGATGGCTCACTGTTAAGGGTAGCCTTGGCGACGGACGGCTGGTGAGCAAATCAGACGCAGCCAATCGGCGCGAGACTGTCCGCGTCGGTATCGGAGAATCCAAGCCTTATCGTACACTTTGCAAAATGCCGCCCGTGGGTCCACTACGGCATGACGTCGGATGTGACGATCGGTCTCAATGCTCCGGTTCCCCTACGACGTTGCACAAATCCTTCCTGGGGCTACAGTCTCCAAATGCAATCGACGGTTGGGACATCACGTTGTGTTTCTGCCGCAATACGACGCGAGAACCATCTGGCGGTGCGAAGGCTTACGATGACACCTTTCGTGAACTCATCCGTTTGATGAAATTGCACACGACGGCTTCTTAACGGCATTGGCACACCTTGTTCATTCTCCAGACACGGTTACAGGAGAACCACTCACTTCTCAATGCCGTGACGAGGTCTCGACTGATCGCCTCACGTGCTGGTTGTGCGCTTATATCCCGCGCGCCGTTCATGCGATTGGCCTGCAAATGCAATCATTTGTATAAATTGTAGGTGTACACCCACCCTGTATTTCGCATGGCGCTGCGTTCACGCCTTCGTAGTGTGGCATTTTCTCTGTAAGGCAGTGTATTTACTTAGGAAATTTCGAGGCAGAGGACTACTGCAAGTACAACATGTAGTAGAAGGAAAAAACCAAGCCTGAATGATTACGTTAACTGAAGAAGAAAAAAGCTATTTCAGGCAGTGAATTAAAAAACTATATTAAAAACTACAGAAGGCAAGGCTGAATACAAGAGAAAGCAGTTTGAAAGCAGATTAGATGGCTGGAAGAACAAGCCACGGCATGCACAATTTCTAAAGAATATTGAAGGAAAAAGTGACAGATACTTGACATGGACATGGCTGAAATTGGGTTCCATCAACAAAGAAACAGAAGTTCTGAATTTTGCTGCACAAGAACAGGCATTGCAAACAAATGTTATGAAGGCTAAAATCCAGAAAATCAGTGATAATCCAAAGTGCCGACTTTGTCAAGAAAATGATAAAACTGTGTCTCATCTTATAGGTGAATGTAGCAAAATTGCACAGACAGATTACGAAGCTAGACATGACAGTGTTGCAAAATTGATTCACTGGCCATTATGTAGAAAGCACAATCTGCCAGCATCGAAAATGTCATAGGAACATCAAGCTGAGGAAGTCGTAGAAAATGATCAATTCAAGATCTTGTGAGATTTTCTGGACTGATTCTTGGGCCTCCGGTGGAAACTCGAATTCAAACCGATTGACACGTAGAACATAATACACCATACATAACAGTCATAGTAAATCGGAAAGTCTGGATAATTGATGTAGCGATTCCTGGAGATGCCAGAGTTGATGAAAAACAACTGGAAAAAAATAACGAAATATAAAGACCTGGCCATAGAAGTTACCTTATTATGGACTAAACACGAAACGGTAGTCACCACTGTCATCGGGGCACTTGGAGCAATACCAAAAGAATTTATGAATCATTTCGAAAAATTACAGCTTTCTGATATTCCACCTACAGAATTTCATAAGACAACTTTACTTGGAATATCATATATTTTACGCCAATTCTTCGCGGATTCCTAGGTCCCCGGTGGAAACTCGTATCAGCTGAATACCACCAGTCAATGATAATTTTATTGTTTATGTTTGATTGTCATGGGCTGTGTTTTGTATATTTCGAATAAAGAAGATAATAATAATAAATATTGTTTATGATAAGCTAAACAGTCTAAGTAACTAATATTTTGACAACATAGTTTAGTAAATATTTACTTTTATAACTCACATATCACTTTGATCGCTTTTACGACAACGACATTCATTAATACTCCTACCTAAGTACCGCTCAATGTGAGGAATTTGTAAACCTTGTTCTCTGTTGTTATGATTTAATTTCGATTAGTGTGTACAGGGCTGCGGAGCGGTATGGTCATGACTGACGCAAATAAACGCAACGTGTTGTACAAAATAAATCTATACTCTCGAAACACTCGCTTTACTTCACAACCACAACGCTCTTCGCATGCATAGCATAATTATCTATGAACAGCACCACTCTCTGGATATTTTCTCGGGCAGCAGTGCGTAATATTATACACAGTGGAGTCACATTATTGTGACCACCTCCTACTTTTGACGTCAACAGCGCGTAGCCAATATAAGAAGGCACGTGTCATGAGCTGGCATGAAGGGTACATAAGATGGGCTGTAGGCATTCTGAAGATATATCACTCGTTGATGTCATGGATAAAAGGAGCAATTTATCAGATTTGCAAAAAGGGAAGATTATCGGCTTTCGTGCTAAGAGTTACAATATTTCTGAAACAGCGCAGTTTGTGAACTGTTCGCGTGCTGCTGTGGGTAAAGTGTATCGTGATTGGAGAAATGGCACCGCTGCAAATAAGCGACATTGAAACCACGGAGCACCACGTGCCATTGATATGAGAGGTGAACGTCGGCTTCGAAGGTGCGTGAGGGCCGATGGACACTCTACCGTGGAGCAACTCACTGGCCAAATGAATCAGGAGGCTACCGGAAGTGTGTCTAAAACGACAGTTCAGCGAACCCTGTTACGTATTGGGCTCCGATGCAGATGGACGGCCACTGCAACTATGCTAAGGAAGGTGTACCGGCAGAAAAGTCTTACATTTGCCGGCAGTATCAAAATCGGACTTCCGCTGATTGCCAAGAGATTGCCGCCTCCGATGAGTCACGTTTTCTGCTTCATCGAACGGATGGACGTTGCGTATAAGGCGAGAAACATCGGAGAACAAACTCTCTTCAACCATTGCTGGAAGAACACAAGCTAGTGGGGGCAGCGTTGTGGCCTGGGGAATGTTTTCGTGGCATTCTCTGGGTCCACTCATATTAGTGAAAGGCACAATGGACCGAATTCGTTATGAATTCATCCTTGCGGACCACGTACACCCATACATACTGATTTTATTCCCTGGGACAGATGGGATCTTCCAGCACGACAATGCAAAGTGTCACACAGCTACAAATGTACGAGAGTGGTTGGAAGTGCACGATGAAGACTTCAAAGTACTTCCCTGGCCCCCTAATTTCCCAGACGTAAACCAAATTGAGCATCTGTGGGACCACCTCGATCGTGTTGTCCGCTGTATTGGATCCTCCACCACGCACTTTCCAGCCGCTGTTAGATGCACTACAGTCAGCATGGCCTCACATACCTGTGAACACCTTCCAGCACTTTACTGAGTTACTACCAGCCCGTCTTTTTGCTGTCCGCGCTGCACACGTCGGTAATTCTGGATATTAGCTGGTAGTCACAGTAATGTGACTCAACCGTGTAATTGTGAGACTTCAGCTGTCTGACAGATCTTTATTTCTTCTGGGAGAAAAATAATTTTTCTGAACATTTTTAAAGAGAGAAAACATTAATGAGACTAGGTTGTCCCTGTGTATTTAACCACTCCGTTTTTTGTTGGTTTGCTTTGTTTTTTTACAAAACTACGAATATTATTTCTAAGGAGAGTATTTAATCTCAATTGCTTCCTTGTAAATCTGTCTCTGAAGATAACAAAAAATATTTTTATTTTCCTTGATCCATTTAGCGTCAGAAAACTCAATTGACAATGCATTTTCAGATAAAAAAAATTGCTTAAAACTTTCAGATATGAAACTCAATATTGATCTTAAGATAAGAAATTTTCGTCCCTGCTATTTCGAGGAATTTTGCGCAGGATAGGTATATCTAAGAAAATACGTTTATTGCAGATCTTTGGACGATACGATCCTACCAGCTACGGTGGTCGAGTTCTCCTAGGCGCGGGTTGCCGGTTCATTTTCTGAGCTAGACTTTCGTTTGAATCCAGATAAGGCATGATTTCTGGGCTTACCCTACAAATCGAGCACTTATCATACATTAAAACCATTTGTCTTAATTATGAATAACTAAATAAAACCAAATGCCTCACATTCGTGATGAGCAACTAATACACCGATGAACCATTGTATTATGACCACCCTCAGCCTACAGAAATGAGCACGCCTGGAGACCAAACGGTGGTGCAGGTGAACTTCACACAGCAGTATATACACAACCAGAGCACTGGTTTTCAGTTCGTAGAGTGTTCGGAGTCAGAATGGAAAAGCTGCGATTTTCATCGGAGTTTGATAATGGACAAATTGTGATGGAACGGAGCCTCGGAACTACGATCTCAGAAACGGCGCGGCTTGTGGGTTGTTCACGTGCCGCTGTAATGAGTACGTATCAAAAGTGGTGCACAGATGGCCAAACGATGAACCATCGTAAAGCGGTGTGTCCTTCGCAGCTCATTGATGCCAGGGGGTAGCGGAGACTGTCGCGCATTGACCACAGGGCCACAATGCGACAAATCACCCGCACCTACAACAGTTGTGATCACGGCAATGTGTCACAGCAAACAGTTCATCGCAGCCTTCTGCGCATGGGCCTGCGTAGCTGAAGAACCAGCCAGATTCCCATGATCAGTGGACGTTATCGCTAACAACGCATGCAATGGGCCCAAGATCATCGAGATTGGACCGTGGATGATTGGAAGAAAGTAGTCTCGTCTGAGGAATCAAGTTTCCTGGTCTATCACATACACGGCCGACAGCGGATACGCCGAATACTGACGGAAGCTATCGCAACTGGATGTACTGTTCGACGGAAACAGGCCGGCGGAAGCGGCGGCAGTATAATGCTGTGGGCGATGTTTTTCTTGGGACACTTTAGCCCCCATTATCCCAATAGCACAGTCCCTGACAGCTGCCAGTTATTAGAACATCGTTACTGACAAAGTTCACCCATTCATGGCAACTGTGTTCTCTCCTGGTGATGGCCATTACCAACAGGATAATGCGCCGTGCCATACTGCCAGAGTCGTCAAGGAGTGGTTCGAGGAACATGCTGGTGACTTTCTGTGGCCTCCAAATTCACCTGACATGAAACCAATCGAACATTTGTTTTTCGACTTGTAAACGCGGGCTCGCGTTTAATCACCACCACCCCAAAGTACTGCATACCGGAACTGGGGGGTCTGCTGTTGACACTATGGTACCAGATATCCCAGGATACCTATCGTCACCTCATCGAACAGATGCCTCGCCTAGTGGCAGCTGTTTTGCGGGCTAAAGGGGTTCCTG
Source organism: Macrothele yani (assembly GCA_039090855.1). Classification (NCBI taxonomy): domain Eukaryota; kingdom Metazoa; phylum Arthropoda; class Arachnida; order Araneae; family Macrothelidae; genus Macrothele; species Macrothele yani. Next base: position 18,433,280 of record CM077030.1, read on the forward strand.
CAGTTCATTTGGTAGGTGATCGTAATGTAATAGCTCATCAGTGTAATCTTAGATGCGGTAAAACTCGAAAAAGATATCAAATATTAGGTCGTAAAAACGGGAAACAATAAAAATTAATGAAAAAATAAAAATGCAAAGTATATCCTTAGAATGCAGTTAAAACAATAGCTTAGATCACATAGTACCCATTGAAAGCACGGAAATCGTGTTGTGTAATTTCACCTATGAAAAAACAAAGATAGAAGTAGCATTATGCCCAAGTTTTTATAAAATACAGGCGATATTTAAAAGCAAGGAAAGTCTTTCCAGTTGCCTAGTGGTCTGAGGCACAAGCTTCTGGTTGTTCGTGTTCCAGATTAATCATGGGTGATGTGTTTGCCTTACGGAACTGACTGTCGTCTTCCCCTGGAGCCAGTGGCCCTTACTTAGGTCAGATCAGATCATATGTAGAAGATTTTAGGAAGGGAGTGTCTGACCCCAGTTCTTAAACATCCTTTAGAAGTAGGAAGCTACGAGATTTAGGCTAGAAAGACCGATAGGAAAGTCATACGACAGCGAGGTAGAAAGGGGCAGGAATACGACATTATTTACTATCGCGGGGGACAGTACCTGAGGTCCGACGGCTTAACGTGCCCATGCGACGCACGGCGGATATTTAGTGCTTTGAGCGTTCGTACCTTCCTGGGGTCGAACCTCAGACCTCTCCGTAGCAGTCACGAACGTTGACCACTTGGCCATCCGCAGCCCGTCTCCAAATTAGCGCCGGACGACAAGTTCATAGCCTATCGAGTTGCTCACGCTCGCCCTTTTTTTTCTTTTTTTTTCTTTTTTTTTCCGATTGAAGATTTAACGACCTCTATGAGCAACTCGAGATGTAAGGTCAGGTGATGCGTAACATCACAGCCTCTCCTTGACAAATGTCAACCCCGCCTTCTCGTGGTGCATCCTGTTCCCACTAAAGGGGCTCTGACGACCGCCAATAATGGTATAACTATAACATCAGGATTAGAGGAAATGCTACCCCACACTCACCAACCCGCTTGGCCAGCGTAGTGAGTTATGGCCAAACCCCTCCAAAATGACTCCACAACTTAAATCTTGGCCCTTAGTCTCCGGCAGCTGGAATGTACCTGGCCAAGGCAGCGGCCAGTGCGATATGAAGGCAGAGGGTCCTAAGAATCCCTGGAGGACCGGACTAGGCTGCCATCTGATGCTGACCTTGGCTAAGTAAAATGGACGCTCTCTATCTTCTGATTCAAGGCTTTTTGAATTAGAAGAGGAACTACAAAGGATCAAGTGAGACATCCTCGGGCTAAGTGAATTAAGGAGAAAAGGAGAAGATCTCATTGAACTGAAAAGTGGACATCTCTTCTGTTATCGTGGGACAGATACTGGCAGAACTAGTGGTGTTGGATTTATAATAAACAAGAAACTGAAGGATAAAATTGTAGAAGTTGAAAGTTCCTCTGACAGAGCTGCACGACTCGTTATACAACTCTCGAGAAGATACAAGGCTCCGATTATTCAAATCTATGCATCCACCACAAGTCATCCTGAAGAAGAAATTGAAGAATTTTATGAGGAAATTCGTCATCTAAATAATAAAGGTAAGCAGCACTTGAAGATAATTATGGGAGATTTCAATGCAAAAATAGGGCAACGGCAACAGAATGAAACTTCAGTAGGTAAATTTGGTCACATGTCCATTTCCTGTATGCTCTTTCAAGAAAAAGCTACACAGGAAGTGAACATGAAGACATCCAAATGGGATGACACGTGAAATTGATTTTATTATGTGTAACAAAAAATTTGTCATAGAAGACTGCAGTGTGCTAAACAAGTTCAACACAGGTAGTGACCATAGATTGGTGAGATGTAAGATGCACCTCAACACTAAACTCGAACGTGGCAAGCTCATAAGACAAACAAAATGTATTGACATAACCATCCTTAAAAAAAAACATAATACCTTCAAGTTGGAACTGAAGAACAGATTCTCTGCTTTAGAAGGCCTAACATCGGAAGAAGTGGATATTTCTGAAGTTAACAGAAAAGTAACCAAAGCTCTTATGGAAACAGCAACAAAATTAGCTGGGTCTAAGAACAAGTTGCACGCGAACAAATTATCAGGAAAAACCAAAATGTTGATGCAAAAAAGAAGAGAGATGAGGACAACTAAAGAAGATGTGACTTCCAAAGGGGAATATATAGAGCTATGTAAGACAAGACGAAAAAGTATCACTGATGACGTAAGGAAATTCAACTGTGAACTAGTGAGGAAAGCAATTTAAAACAACCAAAGCCTAAAGATAGCAAAGGGACATCTCACTAAGGGAAGAAAACAGTTTATGGGTCTGAGAAAAGAAGATGGTTCTGTAACAAGAAATAGAGGCGAAATCTTGGCAAGAGTGAAAGATTTCTACTCCACATTATATGAAAGGGATGACACATGTACTCCAGACATCACTAAAGGTACCAGTACCAGAGTTCTTCCAGTCCTCCCAGCAGAAGTTGCACATGCAATCAAGAACATGAAGCGGGGAAAAGCTCCAGGAGAAGATGGAATTACTGTAGATATCATACAACAAGCAAGTGGAGAAATCGAAACAGTACTCGCCCAAACTTTCACTCGATGCCTTAATGAAAGGCAGATTCCTAAGAATTGGAAAAACGCTACAATAATCCTGCTACATAAAAAGTGGGACATTGAGGATATCAGGAACTACAGACCTATCAGCCTCCTATCAGTGGTTTATAAAATCTTCACTAAAGTTCTTTCATACCGTTTGAAGGTAACACTGGACATGGCTCAACCGAGAGAATAAGCTGGATTCAGGAGTGGCTACAGCACAATTGATCATATCCACGTACTGGGAGAACTGATTGAAAGAGCGAGAGAATATGAACTTCCATTGTGCATGGCTTTTATTGATTACGAAAAAGCCTTTGATTCGGTGAAACCATCAGCAGTTACAATCGCTCTGAAATCCTACGGTATTGAAAATGCATACATTAATATTATTAATAACATCTATGAAAATGCAAGTGCAAAGATTCGGCTGTTTGAAAATACAATACACATAAAAATTGGAAAGGGAGTGAGACAAGGTGGCACCATATCTCCGAAGCTCTTTAATGCCACATTGGAAAATGTCTTTCAATCACTGAACTTGGAAAACAAAGGAATAAAGAATAATGGAGATTATCTAACCCACCTTCGTTTTGCTGATGACGTAGTCATTTTTGCAACTACTTCATTAGAGCTGCAGAGTATGATCCAGGAACTTGCTGACAAGAGTAAAGAAGTGGGATTAAAGATGAACTTTCAGAAGACAAAAGTGATGTTCAATGCTTTTACAAGAAATGAAGATTTATCGATTGATGAAGAAAAGCTGGAGATAACAGACACGTACGTTTATCATGGACAGCAGATATCAAGTGAGGGTCACATTAAAGAAGAAATTAATCGGCGTACAAAACTTGCCTGTAGAGCTTTTGGAAGAAACAGCATAATTTTCAAGAGCAATATGCCATTATGTCTTAAAAGAAAAGTGTTTGATCAATGCATCCTTCCAGTGCTTACTTATGTTGCAGAGACGTGGACCTTAACTAAAAGAGACATACAAAGGCTGCAGACAACTCAAAAAAGCATGGAGAGTTTCATGTTTGGTGTAACCAGACGAGAAAAGAAGAGGAACTCGTGGATCCGAAAATGGACAAGAGTGGAAGACTTCATGATTAGAGTTAAATACCTGAAATGGTAATGGGCTGGACATACTGCCAGAAGGACAAACCATCGATGGACAGCCGAAATTTTAGATTGAATTCCAAGGGACAGGAAAAAACTCAGAAGAAGACCACATGGGAGATGGGTGGATGAAATTCGAAAGTATGCAGGAGTGACATGGAGGAGATTGGCACAAGACAGAACGTTGTGGAGGAAACTTGGGGAGACCTTCATCCAGCAGGCGGATTGATAATTGTTGACAATGATGATGATGATGATGAGCAACTCAATGGGCTATTAGCAGCCGCCCGTCCTTAATTTAGGGTCACTGGTTCCAAGGAAGGGAGGGTGACAGTGCCGTAAGACAGACAAAACAGCCATGCTTCACTGGAATTCGAACCCGTACCTTTCTCGGACGAATGGTCATTAACCAGCGCTTAGACCACTGAGTTGCTGGGACAGCCACGCTAGTCCTTAACCCCACACCAAACCACCCCTCAAAAAAGGGTCACCAACGCTCTATGAAATTGCCTTAATACACTCATGGTTTATGAATTTACATGGGAGGACAGTATAATACGGAATAAGCATCTGCCACAAAGGAAAACACGAAATTCATTTCTACAAATGCTCCTGGTCGTATCCGATTGAAGCAAACCGTTTTAGATTGTTTCAGAGACTCACAAATCGATATCAATCAGACTACTTACGTTCTTCTTATTTTTTTCTTCACTAACTGTTCGTTTTATTCTTTTCACTTTCAATTACTTGTGGGTTTTGATTCCTCCTCTTTTTATACAGTTATTAATGTCGCGTGATGTATCAAGCAAAGTTCTATGATCAGCGTGCACTTTTTCATTTGGTAAAGGCCGTTTGCTAACAATGTTTTTGGAATTTCTAGAAATCAGGAAATTGAAACGTAAAACTTATCAAGTAAAGAGGCGGCATGTTTCATTTCATATCGTTCTGAGGGATTAATTTTAAAAGACGGAAACAGAAAAAAAAACTCCAACTAATATGTTTCGAGCTTTGCTTTGTCGTCTAAATGTAAAAAAAAAATGGAAGTAAGATACGAGATGAAAAAATAGGAGACCGCGTGTAAGACGAAAAAAATATCTGAAAGACGCGGTTAACCTCGCTTCATTCGGATTAATAGGTTTTAGTCGGAGGAGGTACTGAGGGAATAGACAAGGGAAGAAAAGTTAAAACGGGAAGGTTAGGTATTTCACCTAAAATTACAACCGCTCTTCTACCTAACATGATAGTTTATTATTAGGACTTGGAACTTAAATCACATAAGGGAAACACCCATCTAGGCTTAATTTATATGTTAATTAAAGTACTGCTAACAGTCATCCGTAACTAAGTGATCAGCCATAAATGCAATTACTGCATGCAATCGACATCATGGAATGATTGATGTACTAAGTGCGTTTAAAGAGAGCCAGATTTGGGAATGTTTGTATGAAAAAAAGATAATGACGATGAAGAGCAAAAGGTCTTGTGTGAGGTATGTGATGGAGTTAATGAAGCAGGATTTGTGTGCCGAGATCGCTGTAAATACAGACGCTTGATGCAACAACAGTAAGTAACACCTCTGGCACCATCGGTTTTAAAATTTATTTGGGAAGATGAGCTTTCTTTGAGGATCTCTTCTCTGAATCTTAGAAAAGTGTACGTATGTAGAAAATTCCTGCCGTTATTATTTAAAAAAAAATAAAGAATCCTTCAGAGGGTAGAAAACTACGAAGAATCGTAAAATTTTCCCTTTAATCTACCTGATTGAAGAGGCTTTAGGTCATCCAGAAACCAGAACTCGAAGAACAGTGTAACAGTCTATTATTCAACTAAGGTTTTCACCCAGTTGCTTAGCAAAACAGCATCACATCCGTGTAATGCCGTGTTCGAAAAAACAAGTTAGTAAAATCATGCAATGCATTGATTATGATACGCTTTCTAACATACCAGAAATAATTACTCAAGTTATGAGGATAATGCTTGTGGAATAAATCTTGTTCATGTGCCCTGACCTTTGACCCCATTTCGATGTTATTAAACAGAACTGGTTCAGTATATCTCCGGAACAACATACTGAAGTTTTGTCGCAATCGAAGCATTTTTGCGTAACGCTGAAGGACAACGGAATGGATCCCGCTCATATGTCCTGGTCTTTGACCTCAGTTCGCCCATTTTAAATAGAGTTTGTCCGTAGGTCGTCCCCTACCATACACTAAAATTTCATCGAAATCGAACCATTTTTGCGTAAGTTATAACGCTTAAGGGCAGTGGAATGGATCCCGCTCATAGGTCCTGGTCTTTCACCTCAGTTCGCCCATTTTAAATAGGGGTTGTCCCCAGGAGGTTTCCTATCACATACTAGAATTTCATCGAAATCGAACCATTTTTGCGCAAGTTATGACGCATAAAGACAATGGAATGGATCTAGCTCCTATGTCCAGACCTTGGACCCTATTTTGCCCATTTTCAACAGAAAACGTCCCCAGCTGGTGCCCTACTACATACTAAACTTTCATCGAAATCGAACCAGTTGTACGTGCGTTATGGTGCCAATAGATGGACGGACGGACGGACAGACAGACGGACGGACGGACAGACAGACAGACAACGGACAAAGTCGGAGCATATACGCTTCTTCAACCTATGGTTGGAAAGCGTAAATATAACCCAGAATAAACTGTAAGTTACTTTTTGGTACTATTAGTTTGGTCGCAAAATTGCACTACTTCCTACTTCGCGTTAATAAGAAATTATGAATATCACGTACTTTGTATATATTCCATCGCTAACGAGTTCTGCATTTCCTGCTAAAGTCCTTAATGGGAGCATCATGCATGTGACCGTTGTATAACTAGTTTTACAGCTTCTTTACTTGTACGGACTCTAAAATATAATTCATTGCTCTGCACAGCCACGATTCTCTGATGGCTAAACCGGAGGTTATAATGTTCAATGAGGAGTTTCGATTCGACATCAGGTCAAAATTTTGATAGAACTTATGTCGTACATTTGAGAGACCAAGTGCCCAGTGAAAACTTTTATTGTCTAATATGATACCAATCTTCGCATAATGGTTACGGCTGGTGTATCTCTTGTAGAATCATAAATTTAATATACAAGTAACATACCCGTACATTGGGAGCAGCAAAGCTTTTTCTGGAAGGAGAGGGAGTTTAAGGTCCAGATCATCATCATTATCATCATCAACCAATATCAATCCACTGCTCGGTGAAGGTCTCTCCAAGTTTCTTCCGCAATTTGCGCCAGTTTCCTCCATGTCACTCCCTCATGCTTTCGAATTTCATCCACCCATCTCCCATGTTGTCTTCTTTTGGGTCTTTTCCTGTCCCTTGGAATCGAGTCTAGAATTTTGGTTGTCCATCGGCGGTCTGTTCTTCTAGCAACATGTCCAACCCATTGCCATTTCAGGGATTTTACTCTGATCATGAGGTATTCCACTCTTGTCATTTTTACTTATCCATGAGTTCTTCTTCTTATCTTTCCTGTTCACACCAACCATGCATCTCTCCATGCTTCTTTCAGTTATCTGCAGTCTTTGTATCTCTTTCATAGTTAAGGTCCACGTCACTACTCTGTATGTAAGAACTGAAAAGATGCATTGATCAAACGCCTTTCTTTAAAGACATAATTGCATATTACTCTTACAAATTGAATTGTTTCTTCCGAAAGCTCTTCAACCAAGTTTGATACGACGATTAATTTCTTCATCAATGTGACATTTGCTTGATATCTGCTGTCCAAGGTAAATGTAGGTGTCGGTTATCTTCAGCGTTTCCTCATCAATCGATAAATCTTCATTTCTTCTAAAAGCATTGTGCAACAGCTTTGTCTTCTGAAAATTCATTTTTAAACCCACTTCTTTACTCTTGTCATGAAGTTCCTGGAACATACTCTGCAGCTCTGAAGGCGCAGTTGCAAAAATGACTAAATCATCAGCAAAACGAAGGAGAGTAAAATAATCCACATTAAACTTTATCCCGTTGTTTTTCCAGTTCAGTGATTGGAAGGCATTACCCCTCCAAAATGACTCCACAACTTAAATGTTGGACCTCAATCTCCGGCAGCTGTAATGTACATAGCCAAGGCAGCGACCAGTGCGACATGAAGGCAGATGGTGCTAAGAATCACCGGAGGACCGGACTAGGCTGCCATCTGATGCTGACCTTGGCTACGTATAATGGACGCTCCCTATCTTCTGATTCAAGGCTTTTTGAATTGGAAGAGGAACTACAAAGGATCAAGTGGGACATCCTCTAGCTAAGTGAATTAAGGAGAAAAGGAGAAGATCTCATTCAACTGAAAAGTGGACATCTCGTCTACTATCGTGGGACAGATACTGGCAGAACTAGTGGTGTTGGATTTATAATAAACAAGAAACTGAAGGATAAAGTTGTAGAAGTTGAAAGTTCCCCTGACAGAGCTGCACGACTCGTTATACAACTCTCGAGAAGATACAAGGCTCGGATTATTCAAACTTATGCACCCACCACAAGTCATCCTGAAGAAGAAATTGAAGAATTTTATGAGGAAATTCGTCATCTGAATAATAAAGGTAAGCAGCACTTGAAGATAATTATGAGAGATGTCAATGCAAAAACAGGGCAACGGCCACAGAATGAAACTTCAGTAGGTAAATTCGTTCACGGCAACAGAAACCAGCGTGGAAATACTCTCGTAAAGTTTGAAGAGGCAGAATGGTTTTTCATCTTGAACTCCTTTTTCACGAAAAAGCCACACAGGAAATGGATATGGAGACATCCAAATGGGATCACAAGTGAAATTGATTTTATTAAGTGTAACAAAAAGGACGTCATAGAAGACTGCAGTGTGCTAAACAAGTTCAACACAGGTAGTGACCATAGATTGGTGAGATGTAAGATGCACCTCAACACTAAACTCGAACGTAGCATGCTCATCAGACAAACAAAATGTATTGAGATAACCAACCTTAAAAAAACATAATACCTTCAACTTGGAACTGAAGAACAGATTCTCTGCTTGAGAAAGCCTAACATCGGAAGAAGTGGATATTTCTGAAGTTAACAGAAAAGTAACCAAAGCTCTTATGGAAGCAGCAACAAAATTAGCTGGGTCTAAGAACAAGTTGCATGTGAACAAATTATCAGGAAAAACCAAAATGTTGATGCAAAAAAGAATAGAGATGAGGACAACTAAAGAAGATGTGACTTCCAAAGTGGAATATATAGAACTATGTAAGACAGTACGAAAAGGTATCACTGAAGACGTAAGGAAATTCAACTGTGAACTAGTAAGGAAAGCAATTGAAAACAACCAAAGCCGAAGGGACATCTCAGTAAGGGAAGAAAACAGATTATGGAACTGGGAAAAGTAGATGTTTCTGTAACAAGAAATAGAGGCGAAATTTTAACAAGAGTGAAAGACTTCTACTCCAAATTATAAGAAATGGATAATACATGTACTCCATATGATGAAAGGTACCAGTACCAGAGTTCTTCTAGTCCTCCCAGCACAAGTTGCACATGCAATCAGGAACATGAAGCGGGGAAAAGCTCCAAGCGAAGATGTAATTACTGTAGACATCATACAAGCAAGGAAAAAAATCGAAACAGTACTCGCCCAAATTTTCACTCGATGCCTTAATAAAGGGAGGATTCCTGAGGATTGGAACAACGCTACAATGATCCTGCTACATAAAAAAGGTGACATTGAGGATCTCAGGAATTACAGACCTATCAGCCTCTTATCAGTGGTTTATAAAATTTTCACTGAAGTTCTTTCACACCGCTTGAAGGTAACAATGGACCTGGCTCAACCGAGAGAACAAGCTGGATTCAGGAGTGGCTACAGCACAATAGATCATATCCACTTACTGAGAGAACTAATTGAAAGAGCGAGGGAATATGAACTTCCATTATGCATGACTTTAATCGATTATGAAAAAGCCTTTGATTCGGTGAAAGCATCAACAATTACAATGGCTCTGAAATCCTGCAGTATTGAAGATGCATACATTAATATTATTAATAACATCTATGAAAATGCAAGTGCAAAGATTCGGCTGTTTGAAAATACAACACACGTAAAAATTGGAAAGGGAGTGAGACAAGGTGGCACCATATCTCTGAAGCTCTTTAATGTCACATTGGAAAATATCTTTCAATCACTGAACTGGGAAAACAAAGGAATAAAGAATAATGGAGATTATCTAACCGACCTTCGTTTTGCTGATGATGTAGTCATTTTTGCAACTACCCCATCAGATCTGCAGAGTATGATCCAGAAACTTGCTGACAAGAGTAAAGAAGTGGGATTAAAAATGAACTTTCAGAAGACAAAAGTGATGTTCAATGCTTTTACAAGAAATGAAGGTTTATCGATTGATGATGAAAAACTAGAGATAACAAACACGTACGTTTGTCTTGGACAGCAGATATCAAGTGAGGGTCACATTGATGAAGAAATTAATCGGCGTACAAAACTTGCCTGCAGAGCTTTTGGAAGAAACAGCATAATTTTCAAGAGTAATATGACATTATGTCTTAAAAGAAAAATGTTTGATCAATGCATCCTTCCAGTGCTTACGTATGGTGCAGAGACGTGGACCGTAACTAAAAGAGGCATACCAAGGCTGCAGACAAATCAAAAAAGCATGGAGAGGTGCATGCTTGGTGTAACTAGGAGAGATAAGAAGAGGAACTCGTGGATCAGAAAAATGACAAGAGTAGAATACATCATGATCAGAGTTAAATCCCTGAAATGGCAATGGGCTGGACATACTGCCAGAAGGACAGACTATCGATGGACAGCCGAAATTTTAGATTGGATTCCAAGGGACAGGGAAAAGACCCAGAAGACCACATGAGAGATGGGTGAATGCAATTCGAAAGTATGCGGGAGTAACATGGAGGAGACTGGCACAAGACAGACCGTTGTGGAAGAAACTTGGGGAAACCTTCGTTCAGCAGTGGATTCATAATGGTTGACAATGATAATGATACACTGAATTGCCAGAAAAACTGGTACAGACGAGCTTATGCAAAATACATAGCAACGTCACCTATGCGCGTACTCGGTTGCGTCCGCCAGTGCGTATATAAAGCGATAGATATTCTGGCCAGCTGTCAGAGCTGTTTTCGGCATGAGAATGACAAGTAATAACGATTTAGGCTATTTTCAACACGGTGTCATAGTTGGCGCTCGTAAGATGGGCCATAGCATTTCGGAGGTAGAAACGAAATTTCGATTTTCACGGACGACCATTGCAAGGTTGTACCGTGACTACAAGAATTCCGGCAAAACTTCCAACCTACAGTACCAGTGTGGCAGTAAAATGACATTGGGTGAACGTGACTATCATCGGCTGTCAATAATCGTTTCACGTGATAGACGTGCAACACTCTCGCAGGTATCATCGGAATTGAATGCTGGAGCCTCAACAAGCATAAACGTCCGGAGTGTGCAACGTACCCTGCACGATATGGGCTTTGGGACCCGACGCCCAACTAAAGTCCCCTTGATGGGTGCGCGACACAGAGATATGCGCCTCGCTTGGGCATGGCAACACCGCCAATGGGCACTTGATGACTGGAAAACAAGTAGCCTGGTCTGACGATTGGCGTTTTCAACTGTATCGGGCAGATGGAAGGATTTGTGGGTGGCGCAAACCCAATGTAGCCATTGATCCTGCCTGTCAACAGGGAACTGTACGAGCTGGTGGAAGGTCCGTAATGGGATGGAGTGTGTTTAGCTTGACTTCACTGGAAACCCTGGTACGTGCACAAATGTCTGTGACTGGCCAATGCTACGTGCGCATCCTTTCTGACGAGGTACACCCGTTCATGTCCTACATTCATGCTGATAGTTTGGGCCTGTTTCAACAGGATAATGCACCTCCACACAGGTGTCGGAACGCCACATAATGGCTAGTGGGACACTTATCTGAGTTTGGGGTGTTGCCATACCCAACCAAGTCCCCAGATCTTAACGTGATAGAACACATTTGGGATGCCATGCAACGCACTATCGAACTCAGGAATCCGAGACCTCGGAATACACCCGAATTGTGGAACGCTCTGCAGGAAGTATGGTGTGCATTGCCTACAGCATATTTCCAGAAACTAGTGGAGCCCATGCCCCGTCGTATTTCTGCAGTCCTGCTCTCCCGTTGGGGACCTCTTAAGTATTAGACTGGTGTACCAGTTTTTCTGACACTTCAGTGTATATATAAGTAGTTTCCCGTCTGTAATTTAGGGTCACTGTCTCCAGAGAAGGACGGAGCCAGTGCCGTGAGACAAACAAACCACCAATACCAACCACGGGCGAACTCCGACGAACTGCCAGAATCCAGCGCTTAGACCACCTGCCGACGAAAGTAAAACCTTTTGACTGATATGTATGTGCAGCAGATCTGGCCCGTGGCAGACGACCAGTGTGAGCATACAGAAAAATGTCGGAATTCTGCATCTAAAAAATTTCCCTGGATTGGATATTTACCCCTCAAGGGTGTCTTCCACACATATTGTATTGGGTCAGTGTGGAAGTACAGATGCTTAACAAAAAAAATCATAAAGCGGGAAAGACCGAGTGTCTGTCCGATAATTCCCTTCAGGACATCATTACTACGAGTGTAAATCAAAATGTAAGATGAATGTTGTATATCAAAGAAACTAAAATGCGTACAGATAACAGTTCCTTTATTTGTCAACACAGTCCCCTATCGTTCAACGCATATTTTATATCTTTCTACAAGCTTCTGGATTCCTGCAAAGAAGAATGTTTTGGGTTGTTCCTGCAGCCACGAATGCACCGCTTCTTGTATCTGGACATGACTTTCTAAACGGCGGCCTCACAAAGCGTCTTTCAGAGGCCCAAAAACATGAAGATCGCACGGCACAAGATCGGGGCTGTCAGCAGAACGTGGTAACACCTCAGACTTCAACTCGGTAATTGTTTGTTGAGTTGCCGCTGCCATATGTGGACGAGCGTTGTTTTGCAGCAACATCACTTTTTTTGGATAACATTCCCCGTCGTTTTGTGCGAATTGCTGGCTTCAATTTGCCTTTCAGCAAGTCACAATATGGCCGACTATTAAATGAGTCACCCTGTGCTTGATAGTGTTCAACGATGGGTCCTTTCATGTCAAAAAAGAGAGTCAGCATCAATTTTCGTACCGAAGGGACAACTTTGAACATATTTTTTCATGGAGAGCTCGGATGTTTTCACTCAATGCTTTACCTTCTGCTCTGGGCGTCGTAATGATGGACCCATGTTTCGTCCCCAGTGACAATCCTCTCCAGAATACTAGAATCACTCGTACCGCTACAAACAATGTATGCCAATTTCCAGGCGCTGCTGCTTGTGCTCATCAGACAACTGCCGTGGCACCCATCTGGCACAAACTTTATGATATCCGAGATCGTCATGCACTATTGAGAATGCAAACCATAGCTAATGTTTACCTTTTGACCAATTACAGCCAGAATAATCCGGCGATCGCCTTTAATGACCGCATTGATGCGATCCAGATGGTCCTTTGTGCGAAAGGTCGATGGACGGCCCGAGCGAGCTTCATCAAACACATTCCTTCTACCGGCTTCAAACTTTTCTATCAGCTTGTACACATGTCTCTGGCTCATACAATTGTCCTCCCTATATTGCACAAGCATCTGACGATAAATTTCAGAGGGTTGCACACCCTCAGACCATAAAGATCTCACTACACTTCGCTACTCGACGATAGAGCATTCCAAAAAACGAATGTCCATGTTTACGCCCTTACAACTTCTGGGTAGCTGCGGTTAGAAGATTAGCGATTGCATCCGCGAAGTATCAAGGTCACGTGCCTTTCTCTTCCCAAATAGCAATCTGCCGTAGCTCTTCTTGCCTCGTAACGAAAGTACTGGCCTTACTTCTTGAGTAACGTTCTCGACGATAGAGCATTCCAACAAACGAGCGTCCATGTTTACGCCCTTACAGCTTCTGGGTAGCTGCGGTTAGAAGATTTACGACTGCATCCGCCAAATGTCAAGGTCACGTGCCGTTCTCTTCCCAAACAGCAATCTGCCGTTGCTCTTCTTGTCTCGTAACGAGAGTACTGACCTTACTACTTGAGTCACTCTCGTATGTTGGCAATTTCTTGCCATATTTTAAAGAACTTACTTCACACATTGATTTTTAGAGGAGGACGTGACGTGTTAACATTTTTTTCAGGAATTCCGTGATGTTGCTAAACTGTAGAGCTACCGTAGTAGTCTTTTGCCCCAAAAGTATGTAGTCAATTAATTTTTTTATAATTTCTTATCTCTTCGGAATTCCAATTTTGAAAGCACTTTTGTTTATCGGAAAAATTAATTTTGAATCGTATAGAGCAGAGAGAAATTCTTAAGCTGGAGTGCATGGACTCTTTGAGTGTTATTGAAGTGTAGGCTTCTTTTTAAAATAGCACTTATATTACGAGCTATATTTGTTTATGAACATTTTTTTAGGAGACGTCCTTGTATGTAATCAGTTTCTTAAGAGAGTAAAGGTTAAGGATCGCTGGTAAAGAGGAAAACACGACCAAATTTCCACATCATTTACTGTTATGTTTTCGCACTATTAGAAAGTACTGTATGTCGTCTTTCAAACTATGTCCTTATTTTCCAAAAAATATTAAGCAAATTTTCTTGTCCTCAATTTAAATAACTTAAAAATTTCCATTGTAGTGATATAGAACACTTTTTCAGTGCATTACAAAAGTAAGAAATCCCAAGATTTCTGTGTTTTTACTGGAAAATTCATTCGTAGTTCGACAGACGTAAGTACACTGCTGGACAATTGCTAAGGACGGATCATAAACGGCTATATAGCGCATAAAAAAGTAAGTGTGGTTGGATGCCAAGTGAAATAAAATAATGTCAGAATGCCAGGACATTACAAGAAAGACAATTAATTTATTGTGCTCTGAAATCCAGAAGGCTTTGGAACGTGTTCAAGGGACAAACAGGCCATTTTGTGCAGAATACGTAAACGTGAAAAAAATGCAATTACCGTCGGCAGGCGTTCCGGCGTAAGATGTTAATACGGGATATGGCCACCATGGAGGGCGATGCAAGATTCCACACGTCGTGTTATGCTTTGCACAACATTATCAAGCAGCTGTTGGGGTAATTTATCCCATTCCTCTATCAGTGCACGGATGAGGGTGTCCTTGTTTATTGGAGGGCATTGGCGACCCACAAGACTCCTCCCCAAAGCATCCCACACATTTTCAATGGGATTCAGATCTGGAGAACGTGCTGGCCATACGAGGCGTTGAATATCCTCGCTCTCAAGACACTCCTGGACAGCGACTGTTCGATGACATGTTGCGTTGTCGTCCATGAAAATTAATCTATCACCGACAGCACCACGGAACATGCGAACATGAGGCAGCAGAACCTCATTAATGTATCGTTGGCCAGTCACAGTCCCAGTTGGAAGCACATAAAGGGACGTACGGCCCGGCCATTGATCATGATGCCAGCCCATACCATGACACTACATGTCGGATATCGGTCCCTTTCCTGTATGTTTGCTGGACAATATGCAGTACCACTATCACGCCAGATCAGTTGTCGTCGACAATCAGACGATAGACTGTATCTACTCTCATCTGAGAAGAGGACAGCAGACCAGTCCTTATCAGTCCAATTGCGATGTTGATGGCACCATTGCAAACGGGCGGTACGGTGACGTCTGGACAATGGGATGCACACAACAGGACGGCGGGCATATAGTCCTCCTTCATGCAAACGTCTGGCGACAGTTTTTCGGGAGATCCGCTTGCCAGTAGCAGCCATAAACTGATTTGCTACCTCACTAGCTGTGCTGCGCCGGTGTCTTTTTGTTGATAGCACTATGTACCGATCTTCTGCAGGTGTCGTACTACGAACACGACCTCCCCCGTGACATTTGTTACACTCTCCATTTGTTTGAAATGATTTCCAAAGCCTTGAAACAACACTGTGGCTGACGTCGAACTCCCTGGCAACATCTGTTATTTTTCGCCCTTCTTCAATCTTGCCAATAATACGACCACGCGTAAAATCATCTAGGTGATGTCGGGAAGACATACTGAAAATTGCAAGTTCGTCAATTGATTCTTTCCCTTTCAACTTTGCGTTTGAACAACAACGGTCAATACGCGTCAAATCCTTTATATCTCTTATCAGCGCTATGAAGTCACGAACAAGTTCAGCAATCCAAAATTTGCATACGCACAACACGTCTTACTGTATCCCGCACTTATGCTAATTTCCACATTTTCCTGCCTTCCATTTTATTGTTGCTGTCGTTGCTATTGTCATCCGTCCTTAGCAATTGTCCGGTAGTGTAGTTACAAAATTTTCCAGTTTTTAAAGAATCCCTATTAGATAGTGACAACGTAGAAAAACCTCATGAAAAAAACACATGCTGCTGTCATATGTCACCTTGAAACTATATAGTATGTGAGTTGCGGAACACTCTAAATACACGTATTTTAATCAAACTGCACATTCACTTCATCCCAACAATTATGTGAAAAAAATTTGTTTTCAGAAACAGTAGCAATGGGATTAAGTAATTTATATACCTTCTGTAAACATACTTAGATGTGCAACTTTATTAAATATGCCAACAGTTACCATGGCTTAATGATCTGTAATGAATTAGGTTTGTTTTAAAACACGCGCAAGCAAAATACGTGCTATCTGTATTATGATTAACTGGAAGTGCAGTGTTTTTCAGAAGTGACGGACGGCGTTACGTGATAGAATTTTTTAATCCTAGGTGTGGCAAATGATGTCACCAAATATGAAACTTCGCAGCATGTGTCACTATCTTTGCATCAAACGCGTACTCAGTGGGAATGCGTAGTCTGTGGAAAAGTATGATCTCATGTTTATTCATTTATTCGAGGAACTGAGGACGGACGGCATCAATATAAATTATACGATGACGCTCTTCTTTCAGGTTTAGTAAAGCCTTTGTTTTCAAATATTCCTGGAACACAAATCCTACAACATACACAGTCACGTCAGAATAATATGAGCACCTAACTAATAATGGGAATAATCACCCTTTGCACAAGTTAGAGCGACGAAACTGCGTGGCATGGTTGCAATGAGGCCCTGGAAGGTTGTCCGAGACATACCTGCCCATTCGGACTGTTGTAGAGCACGGCAGTGCCGGATGTGACGTGGTTGAGAGTCGGCACATCGAACCTGCCGTTTCAAATAGTTCCAGAAGTGCTCTATTGAGTTGAGATCGGCCGATTTCGCCGGCCAAGGGAGAACGGAGACATCGCTGTTGTGTTTCTGGAACAAGTCACGCACCCCCTTAACGACGTGGCACGAAGCATTGTCCTGTTAGTAGACACCATCACCACTAGGGTAAGTGTCCAACATGAAGGAATGCATGTGGTCCGCGCTGATGGATAGGTAGCCACTGGCGTTCATGGGACGATCTTGTGGCACCAGCGGACCTAGGCCATACCCGGAAAATATCCTCCAGACATGCCCACTGCCACCGACCGATAAGCGTGCCAGGTTGTTGGCTCTCGTGTATCTGACGCCGTATCCGCCAACGCCCGTCCCTTCTGTGGACTAGAAATCTCGATTCGACGGAGAAGGCATACTTTTCCCGCGCTTCCGCTGTACAGTGACGGTAGTCCCATGCGAACTGCAGGCGTCGTTGCCGACAGACCTGGTATAACATGGGCGCCTTGACACAGCGTCGACTACGGAAATCCATGCGTAACAGGGTTCGTTCTATTGTTATCCGGAACACATATCTGGATGCCCCAGCGTTCATTTGCGTAATCAATTGCTGCACTGTTGCGGTACGATTGCCCTTTGCCAGTCAACCGAGCCGACGTTCTCCTTTGGGGTCGATGGCCTTTGGGGTTCCGCAGTTATGACGTCGGTAGGTACTCGGTATGCCAGCGGTCCCTTCTTGGTACTACAACACCTCGCGAACAGCCCACGAAGTCTGCTATTTCTGAGATGCTTCCACCCTTGGCGCGCTAGTCGATGATCATTCCTGTTTGAACGTCCGTCAAATGACTTCCTTAGCCCATTGTGCTCACATGGCGCACTATGGCTCATTTGTACTGGCCGGCAGCTTATATCTCCGGGTGGGCGATCTTGTCACGTGCACCTTGTGACAAGCCTTGGCGTGTACTCTGTGATCCGAGGGTGGCCATATTATTCTGATACGACCGTGTAATGGTTGTACTTTAATAGAGAGTACACTACTGAGTATATACGGATTGCTCCATAATTCAAGATGTGCTGACAAGTTTTGAATACATCAACGGTCTGTATTAACTTATAAGAATTAAAAATCACAGATACATGTCGCAATCTATTCATTTCGTAATAAACAGGCTGCAGATTTCCAGAAAGGTTTATCGTCCTCAACACACTGTCACTAATTTCTATTACACCCCTTTTAAACCTCCGATAATATGCATGCTCAAGGTAATTAAATAGTAGCTAAAGAAAGGCGACACTATGTTAGCCAAATACACTATATTGACAAAAGTCACCGGACATAACTTGAAACGCAAATGAATTGATCCGCCGCGTTGTTAAGATGCGCGTTACAGCTGCAAATGGTATGAAAACAAGCCTGCAGCTGACCGCGATCATATCGCACAGTGAGGTTGAGTGCAAATGTCGCGGCGGAAGAGAACTGACTTTGAGAAAGGAAAGATTGTTGGGTGTTATAATTAGTGGGTTGTCCATAAGAGAAAGCGAGAGGTGTTTAAATATACCCAAGTCAACTGTTTTGGATATATTGAATATGTGGAAGACACACTGAAGCAGCAAAACGTATCGGCAGACCAAAAAAATCAGTGATAGAGGACGTCGAAGCCTCAGAAGAGTCGTTACAGCTAATTGGCGGAGTACTGCACAAGACCTCTGTGTACAAGTGAACAAAAATGCTGGAACCTCGGTATGTACACGCACCATTCGCAGGGAACCTCATTTCATGGGTTTCCGTAGTCGTGCGGCTGCTCATAAGACTTTCATCTCCACTCGGAATGCTACTCTTTGTTTAGCATGGTGTAAAAAACATTTATCGTAGACCATAGATCAATGGAAGCGGGACCTATGAATTCAGATACACGATCCATTAGTCTGATAGACGTGTGTGGGTATGGCGGCAGCCGGGGAACGCTATTTACCACAGTGTACTGTTCCTACGGTCAAGTTTAGAGCTGACAATGTACTAGTGTGAGGGTGTTTTTCGTGGTATGGTCCCAGCCCATTAGGTATCGTGGAGAAACCTGTTAACCAGCACGTCTACTTCCATATTCAGGACAATTATGCCCTTCCAACTCTGTGGCAATACTATGGTACCGAGCCTTGTTTTTCGCCAGTGTGATAATGCACAGAGCCATAAAAAGCAAGGACTGTTACGGCGTGGTTGGACGATAATTCCGTATCGTGTGTGGACTATATTAAGATCAGCACAGAGCCCTGGTCTTAATCCCATAGAGCACCTATGGGATGAATCAGAGCGTCGCATAAGAAGTTTGGAACCAAGGCCTACTACTAAGCAACCGTTAGCGGAACAGTTATGTACTGAATGGAAACGCATACCTATCGCTGTGTTCCAAAACCTTGTCGAAAGCATGTCTCGAAGGGTCAGTGCATGCATTAAGGCTAAAGGTGGACTGACATCATGCTAATGTATGTCAATAAATGCTATGTTGTTTTTTCTCTTCTAGGTGTCCGGTGACTTTTGTCAATATAGTGTATATGGAAATTTGAGAAGAATGTACGAAATAATTCAATGAATCTTCATGAACGTCGCATAAAGACCACAGTTGCAATATCACAAATACTCACTTTACTTTCCATACGGAATAGCGCAGCATTATACTGCACACATCCCGATCACTTAATTAGAAACTTGATTGAATACTGTGTTGAACATCCTTTAACCGGTTTCGTCATGTATCCAATTCTACAGCATATAAAACTTTCACCAGACAGTTATATAAATTGGCTTAGATTTGACGGAAAAGGACTTTGCTTACGGTGCTGTTTTTCCAGCATGTCCCATATATTCCCAATGGGGTTCAGATCCGGGCTTTGTGTTGGCAAGGGAAGATTGTGGAAGTTGCTGTCAAGGTTTCTGTCTTAAGCGCTCCACAGACTGATACACAGACATCGTACATTCAATTGTACATTAATTTAAGTACCCGGTGTCTTACGGTAACACAATATACAGTAACTAGTGTACAAAATTGGGGAGGGATATCAGGTGCCACACTAACGAAAATTTCATGCGATATTCTATCCATAATATTTGATCTCGCTACAAAACTTCAAAATCGGATACTTTGATAAACTACTGAAATTCAACAGTTTCCTGCGAAATTTCCCACGAATCGGTCTTACTACATTGAATTTTTCGTCATATGGATACGGAAAAATCGGGAACATAATTTTTCCGTTAATTACAAAAAGAATAGCTGGAAATGCTTCGAAACTTCAGAATTGTTCGTATACACATCTTGAAAACGGCAATTTTCCACCTATATATGTATATAGGAAAGGGATTGCGGAAAGGTTTCTGAAAATTCAGAATTTTCCTGGCGTACGAAAAATGCGTGAAATCCAGGTTTCTTTCCATCATTTCACGGAAAAAGGTCGCATCAGGAATGTACTTCGTCGATTCATAAAAAGAATCATAGAAAGTGACTCGGAAATTTCAGAAAACATTTACAGTGTACTCTTCCATTCATTGAATCTCACCGTTAGGTTTTTTTGTGTTTTAGGAAGGAACTCGGTGCTCATGCAGCGCAAGAATAAACAAGTTAGTAAAATCATGCAATGCATTGATTATGATACGCTTTCCAACATACCAGAAATTATTACTCAAGTTATGAGAATAATGCCTGTGGAATAAATCTCGCTCCTGTGTCCTGACCTTTGATCCCATTTCGTTGATATTCAACAGAACCGGTTCACTATACCTCCGGAACAACATGATAAAGTTTTGTCGCAATCCAATCATTTTAGGTAAGTTATGATGCATAAGGGCAATGGAATGGATTCCACTCCAGTGTCCTGACCTTTGACCACATTTCGCCCATTTTCAATAGGGTTCGTCCCCAGTGGCTCCCTACCACATACTAAAATTTCATCGAAATCGAACCATTTTTACGCATGTTATGACGCATAAAGGCAATGGAATGGATCCCGCTTTTATGTCCTGACCTTTGACCTCATTCCGCCCATTTTCAATAGGGCTCGTGCCCAGGTGGTGCTCTACCACATACTATATTTTCATCGAAATTGAACGATCTTTACGCAAGTTATGACGCATAAAGACAATGGATCCAGCTGCTATGCCCTGACCTTTGACCCTGCTTCGCTCATTTTCAATAGGGTTCGTCCCCAGTGATCCCCTACCACATACTAAAATTTCGTCGAAATTGAACCATTTTCACGTGAGTTATCGTGCGGACGGACGGACGGACGGACAAAGTTGGAGCATGTACGCTTCTTTAACCTACGGTTAGAAAGCGTAAAAAACACATACCTAACCACATGCTAACCCTTATAGAAGTTTGATATGAATTGTGTTACTGGCTTTTTGAAATACGACAATTTTCTGATTTCTTGACCTGCAGTGTAATTTTATTTTCCCTAATACAGTACATACAGGTGAAACTATAAGTAAACAGGGAGCTTCTAGTTACCTAAGCAGGAATAACCTTTAACCGAAACAAAGGTCATACATCTATCTGCATGAGTGTTACGCACTGGCCGGCACGTCTTTCTAGCATACAAGACCATCAGCGAATAGCCTTTGGGTTATGTTCTAAAAATCTGTTCTGTTTTTGTTTCTTTTTTAAAGAAAAGGCTAATGAAAAATATGAATTTACGAGTGAGGCGTACTCGCTTCCATCTCCTTAATTTGAAATAACTCTGGCTTACCTCCAGACACTTCTGTGACGTCACTTCTTCACCAGGTTTGCATACAGACAATGACGTGTATTCTCTTAGCTTCGTGGCAACAACAAAACCAGCAACGGTAAGAGCAGCTAATTGTTCCTGACCTGGCGTCAGCCGTCAGGTACAATGCTCTTACATTCTAAAATAATTTCCCTCATAATTTGTTATCACAGCACATAAATGAAAATACACCTATTTATAGCTCTCTTCAATTATCTTTCAAATGAAATGAGTCTTTTCTTTTTTAAAAAGCAACCAGCTATATTAGTACGGAAAAAAGGAACATTCCTTCATTGTCAACAAATGGATTAACCACGTTAATCTTGCTTAGAGCAATTATTTTTAATGATGTCTTACGCATTTAAGGATAACTTATTGAGACATATTTTTGGAATGATGACTTATTTTATCCGTAATGAGTGCCTTTGTGCTGTGTCGCTATTGTTTTTTCACTTATTTTTGATAGTATTCTTCGGTACTAAGTAGATAAGGGTTATGGCGAAGCACAGTTAAATTTGCAAAAATATAAAAGATTTATATACTACCTAATCACTGGTACAAGGATAAACAGACCAAAGAAGGAATGAACTTATTTATCTTTAATCATTTAAGCAGCCGATGTACCTCAACCAAATAATACCCACCAATTTTCTGCAATCCCCAAACAGAAATTTCACATAGCGGACAGGTTTTAGGAAAGTTACGGCAAAACAAATTCCTTTCCCCTCTCATCGCCGAAGTATCGACCATGGACCTGTCACTAGTGATAAACGCTCGTTTCTAGACCTTTCTTCCCAACTTCACGACCAAAGACATGATAAGAAAGGGCTAGTCGCCCTGACACGGACATCATTCCACTGGGTAGAAACAAGTGACTTAAAACTCTCTGCTCTCTCTTCTTTTAGGTTCAGCTCCATTGTTACATCCCTCTTAGTTGGTAATCAGTCAGAAAGGATTAGTGACGGTCATCCCAGTAAATTTCGAATAACAAATCTCAAGAGAAAAAACAAGAAAGTTGACACCGAATTTTCGGGTGTAATAAGCACGCCTTTTGAATCCGTTCTGACGCAAATTAAATTTATCAAAGCTATTCAAAGTCAATGGAACCGGTATAGAAAACAATAGATCTGACCAAAGAAAGGAGATTTTCAATCGGGTTTTTAATCCCTCAGTTATTGCTGAAACGGAATCGTGAGCTTACGAACCCTTAGAAACAGAGATATCGACAAAAATAAGTTGTGACTTTACGTCGCCTGGTGGGAAAACCATGCATTATTTTAGGAAGAAAGTATTTTCAAAAGGTTTATCCGTATAAGCGGTATCGGTCCAAGAAAAAAAAAATAGTCGAGTTTTCCTGAGCCCAGATTCGGCAACAAATACTTCAGAAGTAGAAATTAACACATATGACCCCTGTTGGCAAAACCATTCTTTACCAAACATTAGAAATTATGTGAAAAATATTGTCCATCAGGTCTTTTATGCGATATAGGAAGAATTTTTCAAATCAGAGCTCTAGGAGCAAAAATAACGCAGAAAACGCAATTTACCTTTGTGCCCCCTAGCGAAAAGTGCATGATTTACTTGAAAATTTTTGAATTTATAGTAAAAACATTTCGCATCGGAAACACTATCCAACAAAAAAGGAATTTTTGAAATCGTACTCTTAGAAGTAGAGATATTGGCAAAAATAAGATATACATCTACGCCCCCTGGCGTAGAAACCTTGTATTATTTCAAGGAGAAAATTTTCCGAAAAGGCTTGTCGACATGAGACGTTTTTTCAATTAATTTTCCGAAAAGGTTTGTCGACATGAAACGAAATTTTCCGAAATGGTTTGTCGACACAAACGACGTTTTTTTCAATTGAAAATTTAGAAGCTCATATTTTGCTGCAAATACAACAGAAGCGGAAATTAAGATTTACGCACCCTGGTGGCCAAACAATTTTTTTTTTTTTTTTTTTTTTTGCAAAAATTAGAAACTATGTGCAAATGATTTCCCATCAGGAGCTGTATCCGGTGCAGAAAGAATTTTTCAAATCGGAGATTTAGAAGCAGAGATATAGGGGAAACGCAATTTACCGCTACGCCTGCTAGCAGAAAGTCTATGAATTACTTGAAAATTTTGAAATTATATGAAAAACATGTCACATGGAAAACACTATCCAACAAAGAAGGAATTTTTAAATCTCTACTTCTGGAAGTAGAGATTTAAATCGGATATGTTTTCAATATCTCTACTTCTGGAAGTCCGATTTTAAATCGGACTTCTGGAAGTAGAGATATTGACGAAAATAAAATATACATCTACGCCCCCAGGCGTAGAAACTGTGGAATATTTTAAGAAGAAAACATTCCGAAAAGGTTTATCGATGTGAGTGGCATCAGTCCACGAAATAATTTTTTCAATCTATATTTTAGAAGCTCAGATTTTATGGCAAATACATCAGAAGCAGAAATTAACACTTACGCCCCCTGGTGGCCAAAGTATTATTTACCAAAAATTTGAAATTATATGCAAGATTTTCCATCAGGAGGTGTATCCGCTGAAGAACAAAATTTTCAAATCGGAGTTTTAGAAGAATAGTTATGGGGAAAAATGTAATTTACTTTTACGCCCCCTAGCGGAAAATCTATGCGTAATTTGAAAAAGTAACTATATCTAAAATACTCTTCGACATAAATGTTACCGAAATATAAAATATTTTTTTCAATCGGATGTTTAGAAGCAAATATGTGGATTAAATCATATTTTTGAATTCGACAGGATCTGCATTTACGTCCTCTAGCGGCGAAATTATACATCGTAAAAAAACGAGATGAAGGATCATCATTTACATATTTCAAGCTTCCCAATGCAAAAGGAGTTTTTCAAATCGTACTAATAGTTACAGAGATATCGTGGGTACAGATGGACGGATGGACAAACCGATAACATAAGCACGAACTTTTTTTTACAAAAGACGTTATAAAAAGGTTTACTAATTCCTGACATTGAGCTGCACTTATGTAGGTGAATTAACGAATCCTATAGTCGTAAAACCAATGAAAGAGGATATGTGAATCATAAAAGTAAATATTTACTAAACCATGATGGCGGCAATAGTAAATATTTCGACTCTTTAGTTTTTCATAAACAATATTTATTATTATTATTATTACAAATAAGTACATATTATTCAGATTTAGACGAACGTATGAAACGGCATTGACACCAAAGAAATGTGATGTAGCTACGAAAGCCCATATGCGCATGCGCAAGCTTAAATCTAGTCTCAAGGTAGAAAGAAACTAAATCGCTAATTTATTAGTAAGAGGTTTTGGTAGCTTTCGGTCTAGTATATCTACAGGTTACAACCCATCATTTTAAAGCTCTCATCAATAGCAGGTAAACTCATCTTACTGATGTCGAGAGGGAGCAAATTTAGTTACGACGACGCACCGTTTTCGAGGTATTATAGAAAATTCTGTTTAATGCAAAATACACTGAACTAGCAAATTATTAGGAACACCCAATTTAACATCAGGTTCTCGTAATCTTCGCAGATTGCAATGAGATATTGTTATGTTTACGTAAAATGTGATGAAATAATGTTCGGCAATAATTTAGTAAAATATAATGTTGAGTAACAATGAAATTAACTATTGTTGCGTCACTTCCTTTACTAATTTCCGTTACATCGAATTTCTTACTAGGGATTTGTTTTACTACAGTCGGGAAAGATGTAAGGAATCAAAATATCTACGAAATAAAATATTTCGTCCTTGATTCCAAACTCAGAACAATCTTCGTCTTCTTTTCTATGTATTCTGTTTCTCTCCTTACACACAGCAAGAAAATAAAAAGTTACTGTTTCCATTGCAGCCGGAAGCAAAGAACCGTGAGAACTTTTGATTTCTTATTACACAAATCATATTAACACTCCGGAAAAACTAGGTCTCCAATTGTAATATTTATTCAGCATTCGGAGGTGGATTTT
This sequence comes from Macrothele yani, assembly GCA_039090855.1. Lineage (NCBI taxonomy): Eukaryota > Metazoa > Arthropoda > Arachnida > Araneae > Macrothelidae > Macrothele > Macrothele yani. Next base: position 18,458,982 of record CM077030.1, read on the forward strand.
GGGGGTAGGATCGTGGACACCACACATACTCTTCCACTTAATCTTTCGAGGCCGTTGGACTCACAATAACGTTAATTCCCAGAAGCCCTCATTCTAGAAATAGAAAAAAAAATGGGAAACTTTTGAATTTTTTAAACTATTTCCAATAAAGCTTCGTGGCCTCTCGAGGATGTTGCGGCATTGCTCTTTTCTTCCAAGTTCTCCCAGTGCTTTCTGTAGTCGTTCATTTGCTCATCATGCCCAAACCTTATTATGTCCCTGGTACCACTTCTGTCAACACGCTCACATCGTCGTCTCCATTCTTCACACGTTTTTCGTCTCTGTTAGCATCCAGCACACCAACACTCGGCGGGAGAAAACACATTCCTCCAGAGGTTCTTACATGTGACGTGACCTGGCTTCGCCCAGAGCCTGCACATAGTTTCTACGGACGCGACTCCTTAATGGTTCTCTTCCTAAAAGAAAGATGTAAAATATATTTTTCTTAACTCTTTGCCAATTCAATGAGAGAATTTCCTTCTGGAATTCAGCAGTATTCAAACTACAGTGAGAAATTTCAACTTTTATTTGCGTAAAACTGGCTTCAGACAAAGGAGATCCGCATCTCTTAAATAAAATTATCCTTCTTTTAGATTGCATGAATATGTTCACATATTTTTGGAAAGTACGCAGACAAAATGCGCGAAAAATCGCTTTACATACATTGCTCATTTTTTACGCCGCGGACAATACTCTCACAATCAGACTGCACAAGAGTTTTCTCTTCCTCACAAAGAATGAGTGGTCACATCTGTACAGGTTCGCGGAAGAAGCTATTATGATATCAAGACAGAATTTACTGATATGATGATTCCTGCAAGTACGACTGAGAGAAGATATCCTTGAATGACGTTATGAAGATAAAAATATCTCATATGTAATTTTAATTCCGTACGTAAATGTTACGCTTTGTTACCATAGCAACGAAATCCGGTTTTCCACAGCTCTTTCTGTGACGCCGTCTTATCCAAAGGATTCCGACGTCCCGTCGTAGCTGCGTTACGTCACACGATCAAAGTCGTTTCAACAACTTTGAAACAGGAAAACGTTTCATCACGAATATTTCTTCCATTTTCTCTCTAATAAACGAAATTTCAGATTACATACATTTATAAATAATTAAACGCCCGTGTTTCATTTTACTACTACTGTAGCTGCACATGAAGCAGAGAGAATATCAATAAATACGTTCATTTCTTCTTCTTTTTTTGGTGGTGAGCTGCGTTATAATGCAGTATCTCCATACGTTTCTTTTAACATTCTGAAAGATTCAGTAGCTGATTTACTAAGTTTCCAACAAAAATGGAGGCTTCCTCTCTGCTCTTCCACGACTAAAATGAAATGGGACAAGAGTGGTTGCGATGACTCCCTTATTGCCCGTCTGCCGCCTGTCGATACCGGTATAAAAAGGTTTCAGCCTTTTGCTGTTTAGCCAAGGACTTCTCTCTTCTGGCATGCGCGTGATCTTTTGATCCTACTGTTGTTACGTCAGTTGTGCGGTCGGTCCTGGAACTTATTGGACGTAGGTTATATTTTGAATTCAATAGCATCCGCATTTTCGCCGTTGTGCTTTGGAAAAAATACTGGAAAGCAAGGATCATCTTCTCGCATTAAAATATATTTCATTTCAGCTGGAGATCCCAGACGGACGGATAAAACGAGTAAGAAGTATTGTAAGGCAACTGAAATTAATAAACGGTTAACATACTATTAACATAAACAAATGCAATATTAAACAGTAGTGCTAGCAATAACAAAAATGTCGAATACATTGTCCTGGTGACCGAGTGGTCCGAGTCAATGGCTTTTGTCTGGGCCAAAACTCTAATAAGACATGGGCAATTTGCTTGTCTTACGGCATTGGTTTTGTCTCTTCCCCGGAGCTAGTGGACTCAATTTTTTTTTCGATTGGAGGTTTAACGACCATCGTGAACACCTCGATGGACTAGCAGCAGTCGTTTGCCCCTAATTTAGGCCACCTACTCCAAGGAAGGGAAACAGCCAGTGCCGTAAGACAAACGCAACATCCATGCCTCACCGAATTCGAACCTGGACCCATCTCGAACTAATGGTCAGAAGCCATCACTTGGGCCACTGGAACGGCCTCAAATCAGGGCGTGTGATTGTTTTTACGAGTTCCTCATGGTGGAAATCGGATCCCGAAACAGACAAGAAAGGTGACTCCGGATTTTATGGTGTAATGAGCAGGTCTTTTGAATCTGTTCTGACCCGAATTACATTTATCAAGGCTATTCAAAGTCGATGGAACCCGTACGGGAAAATGTAGCATCTGACCAAAGAAAAGTTTTTCAATCGGATTTTTAGTCCCGCAGATATTGTAGTTAACGGAATCGTGAACTTACGCCCTCTGGTTGCAGACTTGCGCGTCAAGAAAAAATTTCAAACGATATGCGAAACATTTCGCAGCGGAAACGCTCTTGAACAAATAAATTTTCAAATCTGACTCTTAGAAGCAGAGATATCGGCAAATGTAAGATATGAATCTACACCCGCAGGTGGGAAGAACATGCATTATTTTAAGACTAAGGTATTCTCAAAAGGTTTTTCGATGTAAGTGGTATCGGTCTGGGAAAGAATTTCTTCAGTCAAGTTTTCGGGATCTCAGATTTTGCTGCAGATACATCAGAAGCAGAAAATAACACTTATGCACCCTGGTGGCCAAACCATTCTCTACCAAATATTAGAAATTATATGAAAACTATTTCTCATCAGAAGCCGTATGTGATACAGGAAGACGTTTTAAATTCGGAGTTTTAAAAGCAGAAATATCGGGAAAAACCCAATTTACCTTTACGCCTCCTAGCGGAAAGTCTCTGAATTACTTGAAAATTTGAAATTATATGAAAAACATTTCGCCCCGGAAACGCCAGTTAACAAAGAAGGAATTTTTCAAATAGGAATCTTAGAAGCAGAGATATTAACAAAAATGAGATATACATCTACGCCCCCAGGCGGAGAAACCATGCATTATTTTAAGAAAAAAATATTCCGAAATTATTTACCGACGTTAGTAGTATCGGTCCACAAAATAATTTTTCTCAATCGAGATTTTAGAAACTAAGATGTTGCGGCATATACATCTGAAATAAAAATTAAAACTTACGTTCCCTGGTGGCCAAACTATTTTCTACCAACAACTAGAAATTATATGGAAAAGATTTCCTACCAGGAGCTGTATCTGGTGCAGAAATAATTTTTCAAATAGGAATTTTAGATGCAGAGATATTGGAAAAAACGCAATTTACTTTTACACCCCCTTGCGGAAAAATCTATGAATTATTTGAAACTTTTGAAATCATATGATAAACATGACGCACTGGAAACTATCCAATAAAAAAGGAATTTTTCAAATCGGGCCATCAGAAGCAGAGATATTGACAAAAATAAGACTACGATCTACGACACCTGGCGGAGAAACCATGCAAAATTTTAAGAAGAAAATATTCCGAAAAGGTTTATCAACGTGCGTGGCATGGGTCCGAGAAAGAATTTTTTCATTCGAGATTTCAGAAGCTCATATTTTGTGACAAATGTATCAGAAGCAGAAATTAACACTTCCTTGAGGCCAAACCATACTTTACCAAAAATTAGAAATCATATGTAAAAGATTTCCCATCGGGAGCTACACCTGCTGAAGAAAAAATTATACAAATCAGAATTTTAGAAGTAAAAATTTCGGTGGAAACGCAATTGGCTTTTTGGCCCCATAGCAGAAAATCTATGCGTAACTTGAAAAAGTGATTATACCTAAAATACTCTTCGACGTAAATGGAATCGAAAGGTGAAAGAATTTTTTCATTCGGATGTTTAGCAGTAAATATATGGAATAAAATTTATTTTGAATTCGATATCATCTGCATTTATTGCCATCTAGCAGCGAAATCCTACATGATAAAAAAAAACGTAATAAAGGATCATCATTCGCATATTCCAAGCTTCCCGATTCAAAAAGAATTTTTCAAATCGGACTGACAGACGCACGGAAGGACAAATTGATAGCAGAAGCTTTTTTTTCAAAAGACGTGCTAAAAACAATGTGTTGTATAAATTGCATAATATTAAATTATTAATAAAATAAATATCTAAATTCTTCTAATAATAGAGAATTTCACTAATTTCATAAAAAAATAGTATAATCAAATTTTACGCGCTATTTAACATTATGCACTTAATATGATAAAATGAGTCCGTTGCCCTATAAGACGTTATCATAATCTAGTTAAAAGGCAGTCATGTTTTAAATTTGACGGTGGAGGAGGATAAAGAGAGCTTCTCGGGTATCAAAAAAGCGTGCATATTTTCAATATTTGAAAAACGGAAAAATGCAGTTACCGCAAAATCGTGAAGCTGCTTACAAAAAAAACAGCTTTGTGTATAGGAAATAACACCTAAAATAAGGGATAATACTTATTTCTCATGTAAATGATGCTTCATTGTCAGTTTTAAGACGAAATGGCCGAAATCCTTAAACTCGAAGAAATAGCAACAAAAACCACTACTCGTTTCACTAGCTTTGCAGTGTCCGCGAGTATTAATTATGTAGAAGACTTCATGGTGCGTTAACATTGTTTATGGAGGTAATTATGGCGGCTCTGTCGGCTTAGCTTTTCACTGGTATTTTTTCAGACGCAAAGTAATTGCTGTCTTAAAAGCGTTTGTCACTGCGATCGTTATACAGTCTGGTGGTACCGTCGTCGCTGTTAGAAAAGTGAACGAGCGTTTGATTACGAGAAGACCACTAATGCTGGGACTCAAACCTTCCATGAGCAGAAAAATCACACAGGTTAATGAAAACCTCCTTGGGTCACATGACTTAGTTTTCTTGTTGTTGTTTTTTTTAATTTTTAGTATGTATCAAAAGAAAAAAATTCGCTATCGCGTAAAGCGCATGTTCTATGGTAGTTAGCACAGATAGTAAGGTTACACTACAGATATGAATAAAATGCATCTAAAGGGTTATCATGATAAATATGGAATTATTCTAGATACTTATATCTTAAAGGCTATTTAACCTGAAAAGTTAAGAAATCGTCATCTGAAAGCTCAGTTTATTATCTTTCCAAGTAAATCATTGATAACATCGTCATAAACATCACTGTCACAGAAGAAATGAAAATAACTTCCATGATGTTATTTTCACTTCCAGCTCTCAGCCCAGGTAGAATCAAAAAAGAGATTGCCGAGTTCAACAAATTCTCTTTGTCCTTTGTCGATAAGATTAATAGCAAGTTCATCAACGCAGACAGACCAGACAAGCGACATCCCTAACAGGCGAAAAAGATATAATCGTCACTCCGACACCATCAGGATGCCCAAGTTTGTCAACAGGGTGCAAGGGATGGTGGACAACAACTATAGGAGATCAAAGGAACACCTTATACATGCACGTTGGTATTGCTTATGATACTATCCACTGTATGATTCACGAAGAGATCAAAGAACCCCTTATACATCATGCACGTGGGTATTTCTTATGGTACTATCCGCTGTATTATCCACAAGGAGATCTTTTTATTTATTTTTTTTTTTGATTGGAGGTTTGACGACCACCGTGAGCAACTCAATGGGCTATAAGCAGTCGCCCGTCCCTAATTTAGGGTCACTGGTTCCAGGGAAGAGAGAGAGAGCCAGTGCCGTAACACAAACACAACATCCATGCCTGACCGGGATTCGAACCCGGACCCCTTGCGGACGAATGATCAGAGGCCAGCGCCTTAGACCACTGCGCCACCGGGGCGGCACACAAGGAGATCAAAGAACACCTTATACATGCACGAGGGTATTGCTTATGATACTATCCACTGTATGATTCACGAGGAGATCAAAGAACACCTTACACATTCACGTGGGTATTGCTTATAATAATATCCACTGTATGATCCACGAGGACCTGCCCTACAGCTCCTACGTTTTTAAGATGGGTCAGTTCATGGGCCAGGTCATGCAAGAAAAGCTTCTGGCGAAGGCAAAGAAACTGCTCAACAGATCTAGCGCGTCGAGAAGAACACCTTGCTGAGATCCTTCTCTGATGAGAAGAATTTTCACCGGGTACAGAAGGTCAATAGGAAGAATGACAGGTGGTTGTACAAGAACCCTGACGATGTACCCAGGGTAATGAACACAAAATTTTCTGCTATCGTCATGGTCCTTGTGGTCATTTCCAGCTATGAAGGTGTCTTGCTTACTCACTTATTTAAGTAGGGTTTAAGGGTCAACGCCGACATGTACAGCAAGTTGCTGACAGATGTAGTGAGCGTTGGATGGACAAAATTGGCGACGCGAGGGGTTACATTTTTCAACAGGACTCTGCCCAAGCCCACATGGGCAAAGCTACTCAGAAATGGCTTGCATTAAACGTGCCGTATTTCTGATCTCCAGACGTTTAGCTCCCCTAGCTCACGTGACTTCAGTCCCTTGGATTACTATACGTAGGGCATAGTTGAAAGAGACATCAACAAGAATCCCTATAACACCCTTGATTCCATCAGGCATGATGTCGCCAATGTCATGACCCACATGAACAAGGGCTAGGTCGTGAAGTCTCGCGGCGGATTCCACTCAAGGATCGATACCGTCTTTGCCTCCAACGTTGAGTTCATTGAATAAATATGTTTTTACTAAAAAGGTTACGTTTTGAACACCACAGCGATTATAAAAACCATCTGAAATGGAAGTATACGCAGCAAAACAGAAGTTTCTCACAAACAAATGAACATGCCCAGGTTCCATTAGGTTGAATTAAAGGGAATGTTCTGAATCAGGACTATCATCGAAATTAAATTCAGCAGACTGATGATAATTCTTTTTTCATAGGTTGCATCTGCGTACATAAATACATTCATATTCATCAGAAACAGAACACCTGAAAGCAATCACGCTACGACTTTACTTTTTTAAGGGATATGCTAATCAGGCGGTATGGTAGAAATATCAGCATTTCGTCGCCGAAGGTGCATTTATTCCGCGACTAGGCAAATCAGATCGCCCAACGTCGCAGACCGAAAACCGACAGTTCTTCGGTTATAAGCGCCGCGTGGCACAGTCGGCATGGCAGTGTTTAGTCAGCAGTGGGTAAGAATGCCTCGTCGTAGTGTAATACAGTAGTACTGCCACATCAGAAAGTTTGACAGAGTTCACATTATCGACATAAGAGTGTACAATGCTTCCCTTCGGGAAATTGTCCGTAATGTGGGACGCATTATGTCTGATGTGGCAAGAGCTTGCAGGAAGTCATACAAATGAGGGAGAAAGACACGCAGAGACGGTTCTGGCCGTCGTACACAGACAAAGCCGAGGGACAACCGTCATCTCATGAGGATCTATTTGAGTGACCGTTCTGCATCATCAACGGCGTTGGCGCAGCAGTGGCGAACTGTGGCGCATTCTCCCACGTCATCTGTAATAGAATGTATCCGCCTATTGCAGTACGGACTATAGACTCGTCTGCCCTTACTCAGCCTACGTTTCACACCGTAACAACGGACTGCCAGGCTTCAATGCTGCATCGAGTGATGGCAGTGGCGCGACAAATGGCACAATGTCGTCTTCTCCGACGAAGCGAACTTCTGTGGAGGGGAAATGATGACCGCCATTTGTGTCTGCCGACGACAGGGGATGAGGCATCAGGAGGTGTATTCGCACCACACATGCCGTACCAAGAGTCATTATGGAAAAGTTGTTATCTGGTACGAAAGCTGAAATCTTCTGTCGTGAGAGACCGTACCACCATTGCGAGTGCCTGTTATGTCAATGACATTCTATGGCCGGTCCCACTTCCGTACCTGCAGGACGTCCCCGCGGTCATATTTCAGCAGGAAAATGCCGCACCTCATGTTCAAATGGCAACACGTGATGTCTTCAGGAATTACAAAGTTCCTCTTGTTCCGTGGCTGGCTAGATCGTCGGATTTATCACCCGGGGAAAATCTCTGAGCCATGCTCAAACGACAGAGGCAACGGTACGAACGTCCGCCAGCAACTCTTGATGAACTTTGGACGCGGGTCAATACAGCCTGGATGTCTATTCCACAGGACACCATTCACACATTATTTGATTCGCTGCCTGAACTGTACGACCGTCCGCCAGCAACTCTTGATGAACTTTGGACACGGGCCAATACAGTCTGTATGGCTATTCCACAGGATACCATTCACACATTATTTGATTTGATGCCTCAGCGGTACGACCGTCCGCCAGCAACACTTGATGAACTTTGGACGAGGGTCAATACACCCTGAATGGCTATTCCACAGGACACCATTCACATATTATTTGATTAGATACCTCAGCGGTACGACCGTCCACCAGCTACTCTTGATGAACTTTGGACGCGGGTCAATACAGTCTGGATGGCTATTCCACAGGATACCATTCACACATTATTTGATTCGATGCCTCAGCGGTACGACCGTCCGCCAGCAACTCTTGACGAACTTTGGGCGCGGATCAATACAGCCTGGATGGCCATTTCACAGGACACCATTCACACATGATTTGATTCGATGCCTCAGCGGTACGACCGTCCGCCAGCAAAACTTGATGAACTTTGGTCGCGGGCCAATACAGCCTAGATGACTATTCCACAAGACACTATTCACACTTTATTTGATTAGATGCCTCAGCGGCACGACTGTCCGCCAGCAACCAGCAACTCTTGACGAACTTTGGAGGCGGGTCAATTCATCCTGGATGGCTATTCCACATGACACAATTCACAAATTATTTGATTCGATGCCATAGCGCGTAAAGAAGGTGATACAAGCCAAAGGTGGCCATGCCAATTATTAGCTACATCGATGCACCTGGTATGTATGGCACCGAGATCCTAATCATTTATTCAGTATTGCCTGATGAAGATATCCGGTAAAAGTCGTAGCTCGACTGCTTTCAGGTATTCTGTCTTTTAGAAGTAGACGTTGAAAGTTCCTCTGACAGAGCTGCACGACTTGTTATCCAACGCTCGAAAAGATACCAGGCTCAGATTATTCAAACTTATGCACCCACCACAAGTCATCCTGAAGAAGAAATTGAAGAATTTTATGAGGAAATTTGTCATCTAAATAATAAAGGTAAGCAGCACTTGAAAATAATTATGGGAGATTTCAATGCAAAAATAGGGCAACGGCAACAGAATGAAACTTCAGTAGGTAAATTCGGTCACGGCAACAGAAACCAGCGTGGAAATACTCTCGTTGAGTTTGCAGAGGCAGAAGGGTTTTTCATCTTGAACTCCTTCTTCAAGAAAAAGCCACACAGGAAATGGACATGGAGACATCCAAATGGGAACGACAATTGAAATTGATTTTATTATGTGTAACAAAAAATTCGTCATAGAAGACTGCAGTGTGCTGAACAAGTTCAACACAGGTAGTGACCATAGATTGGTGAGATGCAAGATGCACCTCAACACTAAACTTGAACGTGGCAAGCTCATAAGACAAACAAAATCTATTGACATAACCAACCTTAAAAAACACCATAATACCTTCAAGTTAGAACTGAAGAACAGGTTCTCTGCTTTAGAAGGCCTAACATCGGAAGAAGTGGACATCTCTGAAGTTAACAGAAAAGTAACCAAAGCTCTTATGGAAACAGCAACAAAATTAGCTGGGTCTAAGAACAAGTTGCATGTGAACAAATTATCAGGAAAAACCAAAATGTTGATGCCAAAAAGAAGAGAGATGAGGACAACTAAAGAAGATGTGACTTCCAAAGTGGAATATATAGAGCTATGCAAGACAGTAAGAAAAAGTATCACTGAAGACGTAAGAAAATTCAACTGTGAACTAGTGAGGAAAGCAATTTAAAACAACCAAAGCCTAAAGATAGCAAAGGGACATCTCAGTAAGGGAAGAAAACAGATTATGGCACTGAGAAAAGAAGATGGTTCTGTAACAAGAAATAGAGGCGAAATTTTGACAAGAGTGAAAGATTTCTACTCCAAATTATATGAAAAGGGATGATATATGCACTCCAGACATCATGAAAGATACCAGTACCAGAGTTCCTTCAGTCCTTCCAGCAGAAGTTGCACATGCAATCAAGAACATGAAGCGAGGAAAAGCTCCAGGAGAAGATGGAATTACTGTAGACATCATACAAGAAGCAAGTGGAGAAATCGAAACAGTACTCGCCCAAATTTTCACTCGATGCCTTAATGAAGGAAAGATTCCTGAGGATTGGAACACCGCTACAATGATCCTGCTACATAAGAAAGGTGACATTGAGGATCTCGGAAACTACAGACCTATCAGCCTCCTATCAGAAGTTTATAAGATCTTCACTAAAGTTCTTTCACACCGCTTGAAGGTAACACTGGACATGGCTCAACCGAGAGAACAAGCTGGATTCAGGAGTGGCTACAGCAGAATAGATCATATCCACGTGCTGAGAGAACTAATTGAAAGAGCGAGGGAATATGAACTTCCATTGTGCATGGCTTTTATAGATTATGAAAAAGCCTTTGATTCTGTGAAACCATCAGCAGTTACAATGGCTCTGAAAATCCTGCGGTATTGAAGATGCATACATTAATATTATTAATAACATCTATGAAAATGCAAGTGCAAAGATTAGGCTGTTTGAAAATACAACACACGTAAAAATTGGAAAGGGAGTGAGACAAGGTGACACCATATCTCCGAAGCTCTTTAATGCCACATTGGAGGGTGTTTTTCAGTCGCTGAGCTGGGAAAACAAGGGGATAAAGATTAATGGAGATTATCTAACCCACCTTCGTTTTGCTGATAACGTAGTCATTTTTGCAACTAGCCCATGAGAGCTGCAGAGTATGATCCAGGAACTTGCTGACAAGAGTAAAGAAGTGGGATTAAAAATGAACTTTCAGAAGACAAAAGTGATGTTCAATGCTTTTACAAGAAATGAAGATTTATCGATTGATGGAGAAAAGCTGGAGATAACAGACACGTATGTTTATCTTGGACAGCAGATATCAAGTGAGGGTCACATTGATGAAGAAATTAATCGGCGTACAAAACTTGCCTGGAGAGCTTTTGGAAGAAACAGCATAATTTTCAAGAGCAATATGCCATTATGTCCTAAAAGAAAAGTGTTTGATCAATGCATCCTTCCAGTGCTTACGTATGGTGCAGAGACGTGGACCTTAACTAAAAGAGACATACAAAGGCTGCAGACAACTCAAAGCAGCATGGAGAGGTGCATACTTGGTGTAACCAGGAGAGATAAGAAGAGGAACTCGTGGATCCGAAAAATGACAAGAGTGGAAGACATCATGATCAGAGTTAAATCCCTGAAATGACAATGGGCTGGACATACTTCCAGAAGGACAGATCATCGATGGACAGCCGAAATTTTAGATTGGATTCCAAGGGACAGGAAAAGACCCAGAAGAAGACCACATGGGAGATGGGTGTATGAAATTCGAAAGTATGCAGGGGTGACATGGAGGAGACTGGCACAAGGCAGACCGTTGTGGAGGAAACGTGGGGAGACCTTCGTCCAGCAGTGGATTGATAATGGTTGACAATGATGATGATGATGATTAACATGAATGTACTATTGAAAAGAACAATCGAAAGCGACACATTTGTAGGTATGTATAACATGTAAAGAACATGAAATTCATGAGTTCGAATGCTGTTGAAGCTTTCAGTCATTTCCCTAACAACCTGACACACTGGGTCTAAAACTGAGGAAAGCATCGTGACTTACTATTTAGGTGATGCATGCGTCAAAGTGGGAAGTTGCGGCGATGATCCTTGGAATTGTAGTTCAATGGGGAGAATATCCCTCTCCGGAGTAGGAAGACGTGGTTTCCAAATTCGCCACCGGTCAAAAAGTGTATTTCTTCATATTGACGCTTCTAAAAAATATTATCTCCTGGCCATGAGGTTCGAGAAAGAAAGAATTGTAACGGTTCTTCTACGCATCATCTGGAATCAATAAAAAAATAATTTCTTCTACAATGGGATTCTTCAATCATTGTACGTCTGTGGACCCGAAACCTACGATTTCGTGCCTCTGCCTTTCTCAAGTGGAAGGTGGACATATCTGACGTATTGCTAAGATTATACACATGAGCCAAAACAGCAAGTTGCAGTGATAAGAGTAGTCGGCGTTTTTATGCGGGAGAACATCATGCTCCAGAGTAGGAAGATATGGATTCGCACTCATCAGCGACAAAAAGAACGTTTCTTCACAACATACAAGACTTCCGAAACGGATTGGTTTATCTCTAACAGAAAACCGTTTAATCAAGATATTATTATTTTCAATTCCAAAGGGGAAACACTGAGCTATATAGATAATATAAATTATGAGAAAGAATTATTACAGTAGAGAATGCTGAAACGAATATCTATTTGGCGTGTCTAGCAACATCGTTCTGTACAAGACAAAAACGTTGCAAAATAGGAGTAGATGAATTACGAAGCATTGCATCACATCATTTGAAGCCATGATGCAGCAGCAGTCCAATTAGCAAGTGGCGCAAATGATGCACACGTGATCAGAGGGGTGAGCATGAATTATGTGTCCGCGATAAGATGCGCAAGAGAGAATATTAATCCGTTTAGAACATTGTTGTCCTAAAATGAGTTATACTCTTGAGAAATTTTTGGTGATACATTTTAATTTACGTATCACCAAAAAGCTGTTCACACTTTTCAGTAACCATACCCAACTGAGTTTCGTGTTATGCTTTGATTGGACCTCTTCGCAGCTTTTGCTAGAAACAAATTATGAAAGTTAAATCAATGAATCAAAATTGTTCTTCAGAGAAAATGTTATCTCTGCGCGCCAAATTATTGTCAATGGAGTTACAGTTGAACAAGTAGGAGAATTTATTTGTCCTCGCTGGCAGCTAAAAGAAATGACCGTAGAAATGCATTAGTGATTTCGAGAAGCACAGAGATGTCAAGCTGAACAATGGGGATAGAGATCTTTCGAGAAAAGACGTCTCTAAAGAACTTAAAGTAAAAGCTCTTTAAAGACATCTCTTTTCAGGGGTCGGTCTTTTCCTGTTTATATAACAATTGGACACACTGAGTACTGAGAATAAAAACGTTATCCACAAGAATGATGAAAATATAAAATGGGAATCTCAGGAATGTGGAGGTAAGGAGAAGGTGAAGATTGGTGACACTCTCCGCTTTCAGCCTAACAACAATGAACATAAATTAAAAGCAGGACCAACTTTAGTCCAGGAAAAGTCGGGTGCCTGTCCCGGGTGTCGCGCCTCAGGGGGGGGCGGACACCACACTGTGGTGGACTCCGCTTATCATAGTCTCAAAAATGTTAAGATAAAAATGCAATATGCAGAATAAAACAAAATCATTACTAATGAACTGCACAACAAAGCGAAGAATCTTCCCTTATTTGTATGGAATATGGGAACGTCTGAAAACAATCAAAGTAAACCAGACAATTGCTCTGAATTAGAAGAAATAGTTCCGGATTGCGATAACCCAGGTTATATTCCGTATATTTTGTACTTCTCGAGTTTGCTTGCGTTCAACTGTCTTAAACAATGAAAATAGTGCAATTTTAATATCAAAATAATATTATAAACTCATATCAACAATTGAAACACAAGAGCCACTTCTTCATTTTCTTAAATCATAATTTTTTTTGTATATTTAATACAAAGTGATTATTATTTTAATTTCGAGAAAGGTATTATTGTGTCTGAAAAAAAAAAGAAACAGGACACTATGAAATGTGAAGATAGTACCAAAATTCCGTTCTTTGCTTGATTTGTACTGCCAAACAAGAAATAATACAAAAATATACTTCGAATATATTAAACTTTTACTTCTTAATCCTTTCCATAATTTGCAATGAGTGCAAGACAAGTTTGAGATAAAAACAGAAAATATGGAAGTAGTGCTCAGAAAAAGAAAAATAGATCTGCAAAGAGGAAGTCTACTTAAATTGAAGAAAATGAAAGCGCGCGAACTCCTCTTGAGGGTAAACCAAATTCTACGGAAAATAGTCAAATTCTATAGAAAATAGTCTTAATAACTGAGCACAAAGATGAAAATGAAAACAAAGCCAATTCTAGTGTTACTCTGTATTTGAATGATTCAGATGAAATTCTTGCAGCTTCATGTTCTTCTGAAAATGAAAATTTAATTACAGATGAGAATGGAAAAATAAATTACTCGTATCAAATTACCTCTCTGAAGCAACAAATGCGACCTTGGCCTACCAGTTAGATGATGATTCTTTACTTACTCGAGATCTTTATCGACAGATCTGTATACCTCACATGTGCAAATTAAAATTGTTTAAATAGGCAAAGACCCCACAAAAATATTTGTCTGGGACCCCACACACTCTAGGGACTTCCCTGATTAAAAGTATACTTGATGCATTCAGACGAGAGCTGAAGGTATCGGAAACTGATAGGGATAGACTTAATTTTTATTAAGATACAAGTGTATATATTGTTCAAAACTGGTTTCAGCACTAGCTATTAAACGATGTGAAAAGAGAAGCGCAGAACACGAACCTCGAGCGTATTGTGGGAATCGGCAACAGTATTACATACTTTGACGTCAGCCAAATAAAGTTAGTGGCTCGTGAATATTTACATATAACGCTTAGTGCCAATTAGTCAACAATTTCTCCGTTCACAACAGCAGTTGATATTTTTCTAAATGAATCGAATGCTAGCAACTGAAATTTTGGCTTTCTGATTTATTTAAAGAAATATCCTCAAAATAAACCTGCAAGTAATTAAATTTCCCCTACGAAATGTACTCTAACCTACTACTAAAGTGAGGACAATTGCACATACAGTATCTACATAGAATAATTATATACAGAAAATTTAATATTTTGTGTTAAAACTTTTGGCCCTACGACGGCCACTATTTCTCGTGGAATATTAACCACCAGTGTTTTAAACTTTTAAGGATCCTCATCAACACCTAAGGCCATAAGCAGTCACCCGTCCCGAATTCAAGGTCAATTCAAATTCAAGAATTGGTTTAGTATACCTCCGGAATAACATACTAAAGTTTGTCGCAATAGAAGCATTTTTAGTCAAGTTATGAGGATAATGGTTGTGGAATAAATCTAACTCCTGTGCCTGACCTTTCACTCCAGTTCGATGATATTCTACAGAACGGGATCGGTATACCGCCGGAACAACATACTAAAGTCTTGTTGCAAATGAAGTAGTTTCACGTACGTTATGACGCATAATGGCGGTGGAATGGGTCCCGCTCCTATGTCCTGACCTTTGACGCCATTTCGCCCATTTTCAATAGGGTATATCCCCAGGTTGTCCCCTACCACATATTAAAATTTCATCGAGATCGAAACATTTTTACGCGAAGTATTGTGCGGACGGACGGACAGACAGACAGAGAGACTGTCAAAGCTGGAGCATATACGCTTCTTCAACCTAGAGTTGGAAAGCGTAAGAAACGAAATCTGTTTCTTATCCTCAATTCAAATCTGCCAAACTCAGCAGCAGGAGAAACCAAACCTCCTGCATTCTAGTCCACACAACCATAAGAGGATGAACTTTGAGGGACAATCTCAAATGGAACAGCTTCCCAGTGCGACATTATAAAACTAGAGGTTCAATATTTTTAATTTTTATTAAATAAAAAATCAGGTCATTATAATAATATCAGACATTAATAGTTACAAATTTATATATCATACGCATTACGTTCATTTTCAGAATTCTGGAGAAGATTTTCACAATGAAAAGTATCTTCAAAGACAGATGAAGAAAATTATCGAAGCTTCCATGTAAAACAGATGCAGCTCAGTCAAGCTAAACTTTATCAGTTGTGACGCATATTGTATTTTAACTTTCATTTTTAATTCCTTTTCTTATATAAATTTGAGTTTGTTCTTTTTTGCACTTTCCAAACTTAACGTGATATCTTCTCTCGCACATGAATGAGGTTTGCCAATACCCAATACGTAAGTGACCCATGCATGTTTATAAGAACAAGAAAAGATATATTTGGCGAGGCAGTTGTTTGCGGGTGGGGATGTTAAACCTTTGCTGAGATTACTGATTGTACGAGAGATATAAAATGACTAAGAAGCAGATGTGTGTGCGTGTGTGATGTGCCTCACTGTGATATGTTTTGGATTTCGTAGAAAACGTTATGTGATTTCGTCTAAAGCTGCTGGACTAATAAAATGTTGACGTGAGTTCGATTTCGGTATATGTTTCGTCTGGCCCTAAAAGCCTTGATCTAAAGTGAGCTATCCGACACAATTCGGGCATCGTATTTACCCTTAGTTTAACATCTATTCAGCCTGACATTTGGAACTTAACATAACATTAAATCTCGCATAACGTAAAAACGATTACGTTATACAGTCAAAAACATTTATGCCTCAGCAAAAATTCTTCTATTTACTGGCGTAAAAAGTATTATATATAGAATAGCCAAGATCAAGTTATTACTCAAGTTATGAGGATAACAGTTGGGGAGTAAATTTCGCTCCTGTGCCCTGGCCTTTAATCCCATTTCGATGATATTCAACAGAATTGGTCCAGTATGCTTTGGGAACAACATAATAAAGTTTTGTCGCATTAGAAGTATTTTTAGGTAAGTTATGACGCATAAGGTTAATGGAATGGATCTCGCTCCTATGTCCTGACCTTTGACCCCATTTTGCCCATTTTCAATAGGGTTCGTCCCCTGGTGGTCCCCTACCACATACTAATATTTTATCAAAATCGAACCATTTTTACGCGAGTTATCGTGCGGACGGGCAAAGCTGGAGCATATACGCTTCTTCAACCTACGGTTGTAAAGCGTAAACAACATGGAGAGAGGTATTACGAAAATATTGGAAAATCACGAGTGGTATTACGTGTATTTTTATCAAGCAATTATACGGTGTGCCGCGATGTGTTCCCATCGTTTGATAATGCGTGACATACAGTTGATACTTCCATAGTGACAGTATCATTTCATGCTAGTTTGTTGGAAAGGATTTTAAGTGTTTCCCTGTTGGAAGTCTCTTTAAAGTTTGTGCTAATATTATTCCATATAAGAGCAAAAGAGCAATGCATACCTTTTCTGGCAAGCTCTGTATTCTGCATATCCTAGGTGACACTTCTTATGTGTTCTTTACATCTGGTGTGTAAATATTGCTTTGCCATTCCGATTCATACCTTTTTTTTGCGCTGCAGCATACATCTGCTTCTTCTTTTTCACACTGTCTCTCTTTGCAGCTTAATATTATATGTGATAAAGGGGTCTGTGATCATAACCGAAGACCGCACCTCTGACCACTGGGTCACCGACATGACATGCTGCACTTGCTGTATTTGTGCATTTATCATTATGTAATTAATAATAGCATTGGAATGGACAATGTCTTTCTGTTATTTTCAGCAGAAATAAACAACTAGAGTTGATGCATTCAGAGCAGAAAAAGCGATTGTCATATGAATAATATTAAATTAAAGTACAGCAAAATAATGAAAAATAAAGGACATAGAATATAGATTAAGGAAATTGATTACGGTTGTGAAATTTACACATAATAAATGTTTTCACGCAGGATCCTTTAAGC
Organism: Macrothele yani; assembly: GCA_039090855.1. NCBI lineage: Eukaryota > Metazoa > Arthropoda > Arachnida > Araneae > Macrothelidae > Macrothele > Macrothele yani. Next base: position 18,476,583 of record CM077030.1, read on the forward strand.
TTCGTCTCCGTCCCATAGAAATATTTAGAAGCTGCAAATTTTTGTTCATCCTTACATGCTTTCACATGAACTTTCCAAGCTTTCAAATGCAAAAAAAAAAAAAAAAAAAAAAAAGAGACTCAATTTCTAATTTTAATTCTTATTAATATACGAGTATTGAAACAATTTAGCTCAAAGCATTAAATGATAAATTTATACGACGGAAAGTAAGCCGATAATGGCAAGCTAAGTTTTCCTGCTAACGAAATTTAATTGAAACGCGGATACATTATTAATTGTTTTGTAACACATTTTTATGAAACCTGTGTTTCCCGTTAGAGGATTTTAAACTTAATGATAAAAATGGCAATTAAAGCAGGACGAGTACTTTTTTCTGTCTGAGGCATTGTGAAAGCCGATTAATGTTTAAAACAGTGACAGAGATTACTATCTCGTAAGCTGATAATGGTAAGATGAGGATTATCGCGAATGCAGTTTAAGAAAATAATTAATTGTTGTGTTGTAATAACATTTTCCCGTATGTTTCTTGTTAGGGATCTTTTTTGAGCGAGCGAGGCCGAAGTACCAGTGGAGCTCTCCTACGAGACTCGAGACAATTAGTTGTTCGGGCATAGGTACGAGATGACAATTAGTTGTTCGGGCATAGGTGCGAGATGACAATTAGTTGTTCGGGCATAGGTGCGAGATGACAATTAGTTGTTCGGGCATAGGTACCGTGATTTTTTGCATGCGATTGGGCATCATCCATGGTCAGGTTATGACGCCTTCTGATTCCCGAAATTCCGTGTGATTGAGGAATAATCGTCCAAAAACTTGCATTTTTAGGGGTTTTTCCGGGTTTTGAGAAGGGGTTGCTTGTTATCTCCTGCAAAGATCTTCAGCCGATCGAGGTGACACTTGCCACAAAAAAAGGGAAGGACATGGTGAGTGATATGGGGTTGGTATCATGGTAATTGGTCGTGTCGTATAAAAATAATGACCATTAAAAAACTTACCAATTTTAATAATAATTGAAAACATCTGCTCCCTATACGAGACTCGGGACAATTAGTTCTTCGGGCATAGCTACGACATGACACATCCGATCACCGTGATTTTCGGCATGTGATTGGACATCGTCCATGGTCAGGTTTTGACGCCTTCCGCTTCCCGAAATTCCGTGTCACTGAGAAATTTCAATTAAAACTAAATAGTTGAACCGTTTCACGAAAGTCGGTTCGCTAACATTAATTTAAAAAAATTGTTTGAATTGAAAAACGAAGAAATGGAAAGACTCCGTCTGTTACCTCCACACTTGCTTAACCTATAATAATAAAAGGAAGTTTGTGTATGTGTGTGTGTGTGTGTGCGATACAAAATGAAGAACGTGGTTCCCGATCTGTGTCTTTCCACTTTGTTTACATGCAACCTGATCACAACCAACGTGAAGGAAAAGTAGTTCATGACAAATTTCAGGCATTCTTTTCTAGAATGATTCTTACTTTTATTCTGGAAGTCATAAATTCTTTGCGTTCGTTTTTTTAGAATTTGTTATAGTCGCCTTAATGAGCTTAGATTTTGCAACAGCTTTGCTCAAAATTTTCCAACTGTACCCGAGTTATCGGTTGTCCTTGGCGGCTTGTCCTAGTTTTCAAATAATGAAAAGTGCAAATAAATCGTAACAAACAGTCTGACCCATTTTACACCCTTGGAAAGTGATTGAAAGTTTGAAGAAGCGTTTTCTTATGCAGAACATATTGACCTTAACATAAAATCCATTTTGCGGAATTTACTTTGAAACATAAATTGGAGCCTCTTAGAAGAGACTTAAAGTTAGCTTTCAGATAAAATGTATCCCGAAAAATGACTTCAATGTAACTTTTTAAACAGGGAATTATTATTCCTTATTTCTTACATAACCCCTTTTCCAAAATAATGACTCTTTTTATTAAAAGAAAAGAAAATAAGTATCTGAATTATCGTAATTCCGTGAAAAGAATCCATTATCTCCTAAAGTTTCCAATTATTTTTCGCACAAGATAAACATCTTTTACTGCAAAACTCTGATATTCACGGGGGCGAAACTTAAAATTGTTAATAATACCAATTTAGCTCGTCGTCTGAAAAGATGGTTACTTCCACATTTAGCATAATCGATCGCCTAATTGTTGCAACACAAAATTAATTTCCCTTCAATGAACTGTAGAAAGTGCACTTAATACCTGCAAATTGCTTGCGTTCGCAAAATAAACACTTTAAAAAACTTGTCGAAAGAAAACTAATTTTGCTGCTTTTTTTATCTTTTGAACTTGCCCAAGAAGATTATTACAGTTTTTCCTCCAAACATCGTGTAACGATTTGCCTTTCCTAGGGTCCGAGGGAAACATTTAAAGCAATTACTTCAAAGGAATTTATCAATTATGGGGCAGTCTCTGAATGCTTCACAGGACCGCCTTGCTTCAGAGCAGCTTTTCTTTCCCGAAGAATTAATAAAATCATCAAGCATTTTTCCGCCGTCTCTTTACGTGTTATGGAGGGTTTTCATCGCTGCCTACCATATCGATCATTCAATACTAGGATACTCTATGTACGGGGAAGGCATTAAGAATAAATTAGGGATGTTGATGTTAATTCCATTTTTTATCTTCCTCTTCCTTCAATTGCCGATAAAAGTAAGATAACTTTGGCGTAGGAATTCTTGAAGATAAGAAGAAATATAACAGTGCATATTAGCTAGACCTAGAAAATTTTTCGATACGGAGAGTCCTCAGTAATCGATACAGTTCTTCCATTTTACTTTGAAAGCAACCTGGACATGTTTTTCTCAACTTTGATTCCATGAATTTAGAGTAGAAACATCAGATACAAATTACGATGAGTTAATGAAGATTATGAGGAAAAACGCGCTGTGTGCCTACGTTCGACTGAAAGAAATGCCGTTCCCGAATCTTAATGAGGATAACATTGAATTTTTTTTCCAGAGTTTAGCGATCATTGTGATCCATTCTGAGGGCAACAGGAGGAAGTACGTCCCTAATTTAAGGCCACTGGTACCAAGAAATGGAGAGATCCAGCGCCGTAAGACAAATACACAACAATGCATCGTCTACCAGGTACACGAACCCGGGCACAGCCTGGACAACTACTCAGATACCTACGCCTCTTATCATTTTACAACCATGGCGATGAATAGCACTAAAACACAAATACGATGGTGATATTTTATTCGCTGTTGCTTCACGTGAATTCCCCCTTCTCGGAAATCCCCATCCCAAAATGGGAACCTGCTGTTCTCCCTATACTTCGATGTTCATGGTGATCGTTAAACACAAAAGAATAAATTTCAATAAGAATCTTATATGTATAGGTAATAAACTTATATGCCTAGAGGATTCTTGTTGAAATTTAATTATGTCATAATGGTTCGTTTGAAGATCTTCCAGAACGGAAAAAATTCTCCACATGCAGCAAATCAGATATTTTTGCTTGGTTTCTTGTTTTTCTGGGTTGAAAGACCACCATGTACAACACTAAGGAAAATAAGCAGTCGTCTGTCCCAATTTATGGACACTTTTTCCAGAGAAGGGATGCAGCCAGCGCCATTTGACAAAGAAACCATCCATGTCTCATCCGTAAAGAAAAAAATATTATTTAGATTTATGGATATACTATTATAGCATCACTGTTTTCCTTTCTTTCAAAGCTATTCTATTTCACGTTTCACCGCTTCGAACGACAAAAATCGTGTTAAATCAAACACGAGACGTACGTGCTTATCTAAAGTAATGCATGAAGCAGTTCACAAACTGTGTAATAAAAAATAAGACACACTGTTAAATTTTGATACGCATTCGCCACAGTTAAGGTTTGGAATTGTCATACCACTAAAGAGGCCATGGAGTGCTGTGAAAAACAAACCTCATCTCTTGTTTCAACTCTTCGATTTTGTTTCTACAACCTAAATAAAGACTATCGTGGCATTTAAAAGCCCTGAAGGAAGATTCTTTCAACTAGCATGATAAAGTTTTGTTGAAGGCGAAGCATTTTTAAGCATTGGCTTTTTTTTACGCTTTCCAACATTAGGTTGAAGAAGGGGTGAATATGATCCAGTTTTATTTGTCTCTCTGTCTGTCCACACGATAACTCTTTTAAAAATGGTTCGATTTCGATGAAATTTTAGTATGTGGAAGGAGCCAACCTGGAGTCATACCCTGTTGAAAATAGGCGAAATAGGGTCAAAAGTCAGGACATAAGAGCGGGATACATTCCATCGACCTTATGCGTCGTAACTTACGTAAAAATGCTTCGATTGCAACAAAACCTCATGTTGTTTCGGAGATGTACTGAACTAGTTCTGTTTAGTATTATATAGTCAAAGGTCACGGCTCAGGAGCGAGATTCATTCCACAGCTATTATCCTCATATCTTGATTAAAAATGCTTCTATTGCGACAAAACATTAGTTTGTTGTTCCGGAGGTTTACTGCACGAATCAATAGTCACCGTAGGGAGGAGGGTTTGTCTGCGTGCTATTTCTGGTATGTTGGAAGCGTATCATAATCAATGCATTGTACGATTTTACTAACTTGTTTTAAATAAGAATTTTGAAAGTGCATTTCCAGTTCCAAAGCTTGATATTGTGTACACAGGTTGATAGTTCCGACACCTGCAACAAAACACATTCAAATTGAGGATGGGCGATGGTGAACTTTCCATTCCTGCAATTCAGTAGTTTGCTTCGAACACATGTTTTTGTTTTACTGAAAATTGCAATTCTCACTTCATAGCATCGTAAAAGAATAACAGCGGTAAAATATAACATATCATGTAGTCCGTCATTTACAGATACACTGAAAAGCAACTGAATTAGAGATACCTGTCTAGTAACGTGTAGCAGCACCTTTCGCCCTGATGACGGCGGCGATTCATCTCGGCATAGACTCGACAAGACACCAGAAGCGTTGGGAGTCCATACGGATCCACGACCACTGAACAAGCTCCCACAGTTCACGAAAATTTGATGGAGGGGGTCAGACCCTCGAACATCTCTCTCGATAGCATCCCAGATGTGCTCGTTGGGATTGAGGTCAGGTGACCTAGCTGGCCAAGGAAGCGAGGTCACGTCGGTGGAGTGTTCATCCAACCATTCGGATGCAAATATGGAGCGATGGCACGGTGCATTGTCTTGTTGCAGGATGAGGTCCCCAGTGGGATGTTGAAGACGCACAAACAGGAGCAAATGGTTGTCCAGGATATCCCGGTAACGTTGACCTGTGGGGGACGATGTGACACGTACCAGTAGTCCCATTTCAGTCCACGTAAACAGTCCTCAGACGAGAATGCCACCCCCACCAGCTTGAAGATTACCCTGCTGGCAAGAAGGATCCATCGCTTCATGTGGTTTGCGCCGTACTTGTATCCTGCCATTAGCATGTACCAACGTGAATCGCGACTCATTAGTCCAGGCAACATTTTTTCATATGTGTAGGGCCCAGTGGCGATGTTCCCGTGCCCATGCTAATCTTTGCACCCTGTGATGTGCGGTCAGCAGCGGTACCCTCGTGGGACGATGGCTTCTGTACCCCATAGCGAGGAGATGGTTTTGGTTGGTGTGGCTGCTTACACGTTTGTAGGGCCCAGTGGCGATGTTCCCGCGCCAATGCTAATATTTGCACCCTGTGATGTGCGGTCAGCAGCGGTACCCTCGTGGGACGATGGCTTCTGTACCCCATAGCAAAGAGATGGTTCTGGATGGTGTGGCTGCTTACACGTTTTTGTGCACCAGCGTTAAATTGCCGAGTGATTTCTTGCACTGTGGCCCGTCTATCCGCTGTTACAATGCGAGCTAGCCGACGATGACCTTGCTCATTCACACGCTGCTGTCCACGGCAGTTGGCCCTTGCAGGGATGGTTTTACCGGATTCGATGTACTCACGGTGCACCCGTGACGCAGTGGCTCGTGAATATCCCAGTGCCTGCACGACTTCCGAGATGGAGTGACCCACTCGTCGGGCCCCGACAATTTTCCCACGATCAAATGCGCTTAGATCCTTCGTCTTACCCATACTGCGTCCGACTCTTACTGATTCCCGTCGCATCACTCCTTATATTGTCGGATCGCTGCATACGTCATGTCGTTTCCGTTTACAGGGCCGCCCACAGCGCCACATTTGCATAACACCAGCTGTCTCTAATTCAACTGCTCTTCAGTGTATTTTTATACCGTCCACATGATATGCTCGTATTCTTGGAGAGCATTGTGGCCGGCGAAGAAGACTGATGCTTCCACTTTCAGCCATGATCCAATTCTGCCAGCATGCAATGGCGGCACATTCATCCTTTTTTTTTCTGGTTGGAAGTTCTAACAACCACCGTGAGAAACTCAATGGGCTATAAGCAGTTGCCCGTCCCTAATTGAAGGCCACTGGTTGCAGGACAGGGAAAGAGCCAGTGCCTTGAGACAAACACAGCATCCATACCTCACCGGGATTCAAACCCGGACCCACTCCGACGAATTATCAGAAGCCATCACTTTGATGACAGCGCCACCGGTGCGACCACATCCATCCTCTCTCCGTCCGAAGAAATTCGAGGGGTAAGCATCTGCTGGAAAAGTGATGGCGACTGTGTTCTTCGACCACCGATGCGCATTGCTGGTAGAGTTTAAATAGCCAAGTTTCAGTATCAAAACAGCGCGGTATTGTAAGACACTTCAGCGTTTATTTCGTGTCATTTATAATAAACGTCCCAGAACCTTAGTAAAGGGGTCATCTTACTGCATGATAACACGCGCCCTCAGCCAGCCAAAGTCGTAAACGACAAATTGCAAGCTCTTAAGTTGCAGACACTGGAGCACTCTTCTTACAATCCAGACCTCTCCCCTTACGATTTCCACGCCTTCAGTACGCTGAAAACGAAACTGAAATGACGTAGGTTCCAGTCGGACGATGGCATGAAGCAGGCTGTATAGGATTTTTATACACAACAGACAACAGACTTTTACCACAACGGTATCTTCAATCTTGTTCTTTAAAATAACTGTAACCAACCTGAACTTACCAACTCCGAACACAAACTATTTGATCACGCCATATACAACGCTATTTAATAGTATATAAAAATTTATACCAAATGACAGGAGGCTTGAAAACCGAAACTGAGATAGACATATGGAGGAAACAGAGGTAATAGGGAAAGATTCCCTTCCAGAGAACGTTTAACTATCATAATGATTTTCTTGGAATGCAGGTAAGCCAAGCGAGTTGAAGATAAACAGTACGTCCTGAGAGTATTAGTACTGGAAAGCTAGTTAAAGACGTAAGTGGGAATTTATACAATTAGGTGTTCAGCTATGAAGCTTTTATCAAAAACTACAGATTCAAAATTTGTCTGATAAAAGGGTTGTACCGAAATTAATGCAAAAGTGGACAGAACTTTTTTTATTAACTAACGAAAGTCGTTCACATTGCATATACTGGTAGAGTAACTCTTCCTCTATAGTAACACTTTTTAATTGCAGGTAAATATTGGATTCCAAGCAGAAGCAACGTGCTGCTATTGAGTTCTTAACGAAGGAAGGGTGCAGTATGTACGACATCCAAAGGTGGCCACAGACTGTTCACGGATATGGAACCATCTACAAGATTAATTTGCACAGATGGGTGAAGAAATTTAAAGAGGTGAAACCAGAATTGAAGACAAACCACGCAGTGGGAGAACATCATCTGAGACCACTGAAGTGCATGAATTGATTCGCGCGGAGAGACGAGTCACATTCCGTGAGCTTGTTGTACAACTGGACTGTGGTCACAATGCCATACAGAAGATGGTGAAAGATTTAAGGTATCGAAACGTCTGAGCAAAGTGGGTAATTCTGCAGTTGACACTCGATTCGAAGGAGAGAAGGGTAGAAATCTACTCTGATCTGCTGGTAGCGTTTCAGGTCAATAAAGATTGTGTTCTTCCCAATCTAGTGACAGGGGTGAAACGTGGGCTCTTCTTTACGATCCAGAAAAGAAGAATCAATCCATGAAATGGCGTCATACTACTTCACTAAGGCCTAAGAAATTCAAGAGACAGAGATCACCACAGAAAGTCGTGGTGACTGTTTTTTCGGATCACATGGGTGTCATTCTCCTTGATTTTCTGGAACGTGGCCATACCGTGATGAGCGAGCGGTACATTGAGACACTCAAGGACCTTAGAGAAGCCACAAGAAGGAAAATACCGAACAAGAATCTGAAAAGGATCACCATTCACCATGACAATACGAGACCACACACATATTTGGCAACAAATCAGGCGATCAGCAAATTAGGCTGGTTGGTGGTCCCCATCCACCGTACAGCCCAGATCTAGCGCCCTACGACTTCCACCTGCTCGATCCGATTAAGGACAGTATCCGGGACAACGGTTTGATGACATAGACGAGATGAAAGTAGCTTTGAAAAAGTTTATACAACAGTGCACACCTGAATTTTTTCAAACAGGATTCGAGAGTTGGGTTCAACGATAGCGCAAATACATCGCTTGTGATTGAGACTATGTTTTGCAGTACGTTTGTATAGATAAAGAGTTACTCTACCAACATGTGTAATTTGAACGACCTGTGTGAGTTAGTAAAGAAATATACCTACTTTTGCATTACTTTCGGTATAACCCTCGCATTTTAAGAGCAGTAAAGATTAGAAATGGAACCTGCATAGTAATTAATGTAGAAATACATGACATCCATTAAGAATAAATATTTTTTCCTTAAGAGAGAGAGGTCGTGGTGAACTACCTGGCAATTTCTCAAATTTGATGCAGAACCATTTGCATGATATAAAGCTCGCTTTACTGGGGCAATAAAAACAGATACAGTATAAAGGCAGTCTATCCAGCAGTTCGGTGAACTGATAAAGAATTTTTGGGTTTTCGCATTTTATTCAATGTAAGGGATCTGTCTTCGCTCCAGATAAGGAATTCGCAATTTATTCGGCATGTCGACGTGGCGTATACATTTGTTTTCTTACCGTCGATTGCTTCAAGGCTACAGGTTTCCTTTTTTAGGCAGAAACGGAAAAAAAAATCAAGGAATTTGCAGTACCCAGTTTTCAATCAAAATACATTCGACACTGCAAACACTTGAAAAATAAAACCGAAATCTGTGCAGCCCATTTTTGTGGCCGGAAACGGAGATAATCAAAAACTTAAAATAATTTTAAATAAAAAAGGAAGATGTTTGAAGAGTAGATAACACACAGCGCTATTAAGAAAAATTTCGATTTCGAACTTTGCATTATCATAAGCAAGCACGTCGGTTTTTACGCGTTCGGTTTTCGCGTGCTGTTTCTCAATGTTTTGAATTCCGGGTGGCATTCAAGCGAACTATTTGCGATATGTTTTTATCGTACAACGAGAAATGTAAGAAAACAAAAGAAACTGTTGCTCTTGATGTGCATGTGGCGTGTTTGTTATTTCAAAGGTGCAGAGAACCGTGAAATCTGTTGATGAGCCCTGTATTTCTTTCTTTGTAGATACTTGATGTAACGCGTGATTCTAATATTTTACCTAAGTTGGTGAAGAGTAAGATGTTGTTTTACGGATCAATGCACTTCGTGCCGATCTCAATTTCCTAGCACGCTAAATTCTGTTGCATCGTGCTCCCCCAGCTTTCAAAAAGTTCGGTTTTTTCTATGCTTTTAAATACATGTATGGTATTTTTATTGGGGAATTCTATTTGTTTGTTTGTTAGTCCGAGCATTAAAACAAAACAGGCATAGGACCGAGTGCGTATAAGCTTTTTCAGAGGTAATTAAACATTGAATAGTGACATAACGTCTCGAAACGTTTCTTGCAGTTCTTGGAATATTCGCTTTTTCTTCGAATGCCTCTTGCACAAAACAAAAGTAAATTTTAGTGGAAGCGTTGCATGAAACTTATGAGAAAGCAGGAATTTTTTACGATTCATTAACAATTGTGAGATCCACCTCACCATTTCTTAAGGATACGTTGTGAAACACGTGCTACTCCAATCGGTATAAGCAATATTTAACGCTTGACTGAATTGTTTCGTTTCTCATTCGATGTCATAGAGTCTTCATTCTGAATCAAACTGAACGGCTAATCGTCCAAGTTGGGCACGGGTTCGACTCCCGGATGACGCTTACGATGTGCTATGGAGTTCTTTCCCATCCTGAAGCAAGTGGCTCAGTTTATTTTTGGAAGACACTTTGTAATCTGAGATGTTCAAGGCAGGAAGAAGGATCACTAAAAATGTGCTTCTCTACGTAGAAAAAAATACATTTTGAATTGTTGCTCCGTGCTCTCAACAGTAACTACTCTTAAAAAGAGAAGAGTCTCGTTTCCTTTTTAAAAGAAATTACAATGTGAATAGAGAAAGTCATCGGACTTTCCACGTTTTTCTTTTATTAACGCACAGCAACCGAAAAATTGTTATCCGGACCCTGGTGGGGTCGTACCCCAGATGTCTCGATAACTAGCCGAGTTCGTTCGCCTTATGCTACGGTAGCCAACACGGATTTGTAAAGTCAAATGCTGACAGATAACACACATAGCGCCGTGGATTGTTGGCCACCGTAGCGTAAGGCGAACGCACTCGGCTAGTTATCGAGAGATCTGGGGGTTCGATCCCAGCGGTGTCCGGATAACAATTTTTCGGTTGCTGGGTGTTAACTAAAAAAAACGTGGAAAGAGCGATGACTTTGTCTATTCACATTGTCTCCACGTATTTGGAAGATTTTCACTAGATAAATTACTCTTGAGGGCACGAACAAGCACGGCGTTTAGAATGAAATGTCGAATAAACGAAGAAAACTTTTCAGTGTTCTGTGCCCGAGGCGCCACACTTGTTTACTTTAGAGCGCCAATTCTGTTTTCTTGCAATTTTAAGTGAATTATTTATTTTGATAAAACATCAAGCAACGCAAAATATTGGTTATATAAAAGTAACTAGAGTCATACTATACACTAAATCAGCTTTCCATGGGGAACACCCGCCGTTCTACATGTCCAGAGCAATAAAGAAGAATCACGTAATATAAACGTCACGTGCAGCTACTATAAAATCTACACAACTATCCTCTGTAGGTAAGTTGGGGCCGCGGGTGGCCTAGTGGTCAACGTTCATGACTGCCACTAAGAAGACCACGGGTTCGATCCCAGGCAGGTACGAACGCTCGAACCACTAAATATCCGCCGTCCGTCGGATGGGCACGTTAAACCGTAGGGCCCCGGGCACTGGCCCCCGGGTAATAAATAAGAACGTCTTCCTCCCCTTTTCTACCTCGCTTCCGTGTCACTTTCCTATCAGGCACTCTAGATCAAATCTCCTAGCTTTCTATTTCTAAGTGTTGTTTAAGACCTGGGGTCAGACGCTCCTTTCCTAAAATCCTCTACGTATGATCTGATCTGTAAGTAAGCGGTAAAACGTTATCAGTAATGGGTAAATGTGTCGACTTGAGCTAATTTGACCGCAGCCAGAAAGTTGGCAGGTGCCAGTCCTTCGGAAACAACTGCACTTCTTGGCTGCTCCAGTACTGCTGTATCAACAGTCTACGAGGACGAGATCAACCATGCACAGACATCCAGCAGGAGGTTTCAAAATCGCTTTATTCTAATTTATCATAAGAAAACATAAGAGGGAGACGTACAGTATTGGGCATCTCACTGGGAAATAATACAAAACTGTTAAAAACATGATGGTATATACATTGCAATGACAATGGGGATGAATAACAAAATGCTGCAAGCAAAGCTTATTGAATAAAAAATTGCAGAAGTGACAAAGAGAAACACATCGTGTCACATGACATTGGCTGGGCATGATTTACAGGATAACACAGGCGAAACAATAGTACACAATTAGAAAAAGAACAGCACAAACACCGCCGTGAAGGTAAAACATTACATACATGAGATAAAAACACAGCGTGCACAATTGTGCAAGTTATTTAACGAGGGCACCAAAGCAACATAATACAGGCGGGGTGAAAGTAAGTAATGTACACGAGTAAGCATGAAAATACACTGAGATGGCATTAGCATTCACAATTCAACGGTAGTGTGGATTGCACGAGTCGTAGAGTGGAGGAGGGCCACCAGGGTGCCACGGAACTCAGCAAAGGAGGTGTAGAATGTCCTAGGGTTCTGATAGGTGTAGCAGTCCAGAATCAATCGCAAACCATGGAGCGGCCGGCGCCCAGGTAGCATAGAAGGTGGCTTCTCGACGACTGGAAGAAGCCGACTGGTACTCCAGGCGGAGTCGAGAAAGCAATCGATCTTGAAAATGGCACAAAAGTGCTGCGCTGGCCTGGTGTAAAGAGACCGGCGAGGAAATGCTGCGGAGTTGTTGAAGGTATACGTAAATAACGTGTTTAACCAGCACGAAAAGATAGGCACATACTGAAGGAAGAGTTGTAGGTGGATGAGCCCGCAGAAGAAGATGTCTGTAGGCAGTGAACGGAAGATCTTGAGAACAAGAGCGACTGGCAATCCGGAAAGCCTGGTGGAGGAGAGGCATCAGGATGGGACAGTAAAGGTAGACGTGAGAAACGTCTGCCTCCTGTGCGCAGAAGGAGCAGAGAGGGGAGGAGAGAAGAGACATGCGAAAGAGAAAATACGGAACAGGGAGGCGATTATGCAAAAAGAGCCAGTGGGTATTAATTTCAAGAGGGGCAGATAAGGGTGAGCGGGCAGCGGCCCAGACAAGAGGAAGAGAAGCAGGGGGAACCTCCAGAATAGAAAGCGGTGAAGGGGTGGCAAGGTGCACTAGAAAACGATAAAGAGATTTAGAGGAGAGAGAGGAGAGAGGAAGAATCGAGTTTGTGAGTCGGAGGAAAAACGGCAGCGGAAGAGGGGCAGAAAAGACAGAGACGAGACCGGTGGGGGAGACAAGATCAGGGAAAAGCGAAAGAAGTGCAGTTAGCAGAGAGTCATAGACCAAATGGGCGGATGGGGACGAGAGAATAGCAGGGGGAGGCCAGAGAGAGGGCGCCAGGATAGATCCGAGTTAGTGAGGTCTTGTACAGTTACTACACCTGCTCGGAGCCAAGAGGGGAATGAAAAACAGGGGAGATGGGGGGATGAACAAGGGAGTTGAAGAAGAGGGGTTCAGAAAGAAGCTCTAGAGTTGAAGAGGGAGGGGAGCGAATGAGGGGGAGAGAGCGAAGGTGAGTGAGGGCTTCAGAATATGCAGGTGGGAGTTTGGAGGGGGGAAAGGACAACAATCCATGAGAACTAAAGAAAGAAAAGAAAAATGTGGGTTACGCAAGGAGGCAAGAACGTCACGTACCTGAACTGCGGAAGCCACTGGAGCCGTGAAAAGGTGAATGAAGTTGATCACTCGGCTTGCTTTGTAGCACAGCGGGACATCAGGTAGGCCAGCACCACCATAGGAGGGAGGAGCACAGAGCTTGTGGACGTTAATCCAGTGATGACCCGCCCACATTACTCGAGTAAGGCAGCGTGTAACCTCCTGGAGACAGAAAAGCGGGGTCGTAGATGCAATCCAAGAGTGCTTGCAGATGGACAGAAGGTATGTCCTGGTGAGATTTGCACGCTGGTAGTAGGACGTACAGAACTGCGCACGACACCAGAATGCAGCTGTGCGGAGGAGGCGAGGATGGAGTTCCGAGCGAGTTGCACTGGATGTAGCTTGTGGTGCGCCTAAGTGCACACCCAGGAAGCGTTGGGTAGTGGATGACCATGTGGCCCCCCATGGAGCATCCAAGCGATTGGACCACGACCCGCACCACAATCCAGTGCTCTTAGAAGTATTCAGTTCAGCTGCAGAACATGAAGCATATGCGGAGAACAAACGACGAAGCAGTTGGAACTGTGAGTCGCTACGAATGCAGACGGTGATGTCATCTGCATAAGCAGAGTAAATGACTGAGTGATGCCGTGAGCTGGCAACTGGTGGTGGAAGTTGTGCTAGAAGAGATGTTTGCAGAGAGCGTAGAAAAGGCTCGACGGCAATCGCAAACAGTTGACCAGAAAGCGGACAGCCCTGACGAACTCCCCGCTTGAAGGGAACATGTGCTGTGAGAAAAGATGCCGTCTTGACATGGAAAACGGCGTCCCGGTAGAGGGAGAGAAGAACGGAGACAAATTGTGGAGGAAAGCCAAAGTGTAGCAGGGTTTGTGTTAAATAGGCGTGTGAGATATTATCGAAAGCGGAACGGAGGTCTAAGGAAAGGAGAGCAAGAGGTTCAGAATGAGTCTTGGCAAGATGAATGAGATCGCGAAGAAGTTGAACATTGGAGGAAAGAGAACGGCCAGGAACAGTATAGGTTTGAGAGTCAGCAAGGATGTGAGGGAGGATAGAGTTTAGTCGACGGGAAAGAAGCTTAGTATAGAGTTTATAATCTTGATTGAGAAGAGAAATGGGGCGCCAATTTCCCAAGTCAAGAGGGTCACCCTTCTTGGGAAATAGGACCACATGTGCGTCCGTGAAACTCCTCGGGAGGGGGAGCAGTTAAATGCAGCAGAAAAAGCGGAGAGGAGAAAAGGCAACAAAAGAGGCAAGAACGCACGGTAAAAAGGAAAGAGAGGCCGTCCGGACCCGGAGCGGCATGGGGGTTAAGGGAAGAGAAGGTGTCTGACACCTCCGTGGATGTGGGTGCAAGAGACAGGGTGTGAGCAAGATGAGACGGAACTTGTGGTAGGTTATTGAGAAGATGGGGGAGAGCAGAGGGAGAAGGGGGAGGAGTTTCACTGAACTTGGTGGTATAGAACTGACGAACGTGAGAGCAAATCGCTGCCGAATCGGATGTGATTTCGCCAGAGGGGAGGCGAAGATGACGAAGCGAGGTAGAAGACTTACGTGCAGATTCCATTGATGTTAGAAAATCATAGGTGCATTCCTCCGGATTGAGATGTTTAATGCGCAGACGTAAAAGTGCTTGCTGCGCAAGAGGTTTCAGCAAAGCCTGGAGCTCCGCCTGATATGCTGGAAAAAGCGGATCTGATAACCCAATCAGTGTGAGCATCTGCCTGGCGTGATCGAGGCGCATCTGACTAGAAGTCTTCATGGTGAAGGAAAGTTGCTTGATATGTAAGAGGAGCTGATGCTTGACACGAAGCCAATACGTCAAGGTACAGGGTGCGGAATGCAACCCTGCGCGACGAGCAGCGAGAAAAGAACGGACAGAGGCACAAAATTCAGGATCAGTGAGGAGATTGGAGTCAAATGTCCACGGACGAACAGTCCGAGGGAGTGACGCCGCAACAAACACTGTGAGGGTGACCGTGCAGTGGTCTGAGGAAGCAGTAGGTTGATGTTGCAACTCGGTAATAGACGCAAGAAGCGGTGTGGAAACGTAAACCCGATCCAAGCGTGCAGTTGATGGAAGCTGACTCCCAGACGAGCGCCACGTGTGTGAGGTCTCTTGTGGATGAAGGCGCCTATAAGCATCGGTGAAGGAGAAATCAGCAACAAGGTCATGGAGTAGTGCGACGAGATCCGTCCGACGCTCTCGTGACGAAGGAGAGCGATCCAGAGCCGGGTCAAGGGTGCAATTGAAGTCTCCACCCAAGAGCACACGATCCGAAGGTGAGACTTTCGAGAGAGCTTTACGGAGTTTGGTGAACAAGATGGATAAATCCAGCAGGAGGGCTCACATACGCGCGATCGATCCCAGAAGTGAGCGTCGGGTATCTCAGCAACGGCGTGCAAGAGTCACCCAGCTCACCCACCAGTACAACAGCGGTGCAGTTCAGTCACCCAGCTCACCCACAGTCAAAGTCACAGCCACCAGCTCAGTCACGAGCACAGTCACATTGTTGTGCCTATGGTTAGTCACAGTCACATTGTTGTGCCTGTGGTTAGTCACATTGTTGTGCCTGTGGTTAGTCACATTGTTGTGCCTGTGGTTAGTCACATTGTTGTGCCTGTGGTTAGTCACAGTCACACTGTTGTGCATATGGTTAGTCACAGTCACATTGTTGTGCCTATGGTTAGTCACAGTCACACTGTTGTGCATATGGTTAGTCACAGTCACATTGTTGTGCCTATGGTTAGTCACAGTCACATTGTTGTGCCTATGGTTAGTCACAGTCACATTGTTGTGCCTATGGTTAGTAACAGTCACATTGTTGTGCCTATGGTTAGTCACAGTCACATTGTTGTGCCTATGGTTAGTCACAGTCACATTGTTGTGCCTATGGTTAGTCACAGTCACATTGTTGTGCCTATGGTTAGTCACAGTCAGCCAGTCACCTAGCTCACCCACAGTCGCCCAGCTCAGTTAAGTCACCCAGCTCACCCAACAGTACAACAGCGGTGCAGTTCGATCTATTTCCGGATGTACCATGCGCCGTACCTTGTTTTGCCTGGAGTTCCACAGCTGGAGACCAACGAGGGTACAAATGATGGCGCCCAGTCATCACAAGCAACACCTCGTATGAGCCTAGGAATGGCGGCAACGGGCCCTTGACAGATGGAAGATGGTCAGCTGGAATGATGAGTCCCGTTTCCTGCTGCACCATGCTGATAAGCGTGTTCGCATACGACGTAAATATCATGGAGCCCTATCCCCTGGCGGCACAGTTGTGGTTCAAAAGGACGATGGCGGTGGTGCTCTGATCAGGGGAGCTTTTTCGTGTTAAGCCCTAGGTCCACTGGTTATCATCCCAGAAATACTGAATGGTGCACTCCACAAGGACCTGTTGGCCGACTACCCCCATTCATATCCGCAGGATGTTTACCCGGACGACAATGCTATCTTTCAACAGAACAACGTACCGTGTCATCAGGCTTGTATAACAACTGAGCGGTTGGAGGAACACGACAACGAATTAGTCACACCACCTTGGTCCCCAAAGTTTCCTGACTGTAACCCATTTGTGAGTTATGCTAAAACGGGGTGTGAGAATTGCTTATCCTCTTCCACGGAATGTGCCTGAGCTGACGGAGCTGCTGGAGCGGACATAGGGCCAAGTTACACGTGGAACATACAGTATTCGGCATCTTGTAGAGCCGTGATGGCACAGAAATGTGGACTAACGCGTTATTAGGCGGATGTGCTTAATTCAAAGCTAACTCAGTGTATTATAATGGCGTCTGTCTTGATAACCCTTCTCTTAAATTTGATAAAATTAGTAGCGGAACAATTAAATCATTGTATGTCTGTACATTTCATACACGTGCAAGAGTGACCGGACAGCTTTTTCTTTAATCAAAGCAATACAGGAAAACTCCATTGTGGATTAACCCTTTAAAAGGAAGGTGTAGCATAAACAAATGACGCTGCCCCACGCTTTCTGTTTTCCCCAAAGAGAAATGTTCACGTAGTTGCCGGGTTTTACAAAAGATACGACAAAGCAATTCTTTTCTCCCTCTCATGGCAACAGTACCGACCATACACCTGTTACACCCAACCATCACCAGTACCCGCTAAAACTTTGGTGATACGAGCTCCCTTCCACCCCTTTGTTCTCTGATCCATGGCATAATGGGAAAGGGCAATTTCCTCTGACACGAACATCATGCCACTGGGTCGAAACAAGAGACTCAAACATGTTCTCTCTCATTTCTTAGATCGTAGCTTACAGCTTTTTCAGCAGGTGATCAATCCCAAAGGATTAGTGTCGATCTTCTTCATAAATGACCACTTTGAATAAGAAAGCTAAAGGGAAAGTAACACTTTCTCATTCGCAGATTCACTCCCAACTGGGTTCAGCCCACTTATTAGACAGCAAATATATTCGTTGGAGCTGATTTTGGCCAATTATGCTAACCCCGATTTAATTTGTTTCAGCTGGTTAAGACGTTAAATATATTAATATTTGAACTACATTATTAACACAGTTTAATAATTGAATCGATATCTCTGTTTAATGTCAAGCATATCTTGCGTTTATTACAGTTATTCTCAAGTACACTAAATGTGAGCGTTTCTAGACATAGCGTCAGAATGGGGCAAACATTCGTACAATGACTGAGCCGTGTACGCTTTATATTTCACATAATATTCATGGGTGTAATTGAAATCTGAATTCGTGTCTTCTGGGACATATTTCGAGATTTGCATCAAAACTGCTGCTGTACATGTACACGAATTTCCCTAATTCTATTAACGCCCTTCACACAAACAGCGTTCCTTTTGCTTTGTTTGGGCTCGAACCTTCCTTTTTATTTTAAAAGGATTCACAGTGAGTTAAAAAAATACTATCTAAGTGACTTCACAGATACGTAAAATAAAAATAATCTTTCGTCCCCCTTGTTCGGTATCAGATGTTACGAAACGGAAAAACCGCTCGCCTATTTAAAATTTTCATTAAATCACTTCCTCATGAACGCTGTGAAGTGCGTGTACTGGAGCATATTTTTATTACGAACTTCAATCTCCTGCTACTAAAAATCTTCCAGATATTTTTAATTAAACGAGTAATAAGTTTTCCAAACATGTCTCTTCTGTTTTGTAAACTACGTTTCTCGCGTTTCGCTTCACAAAACGGCTCTAAAATAAATGTTTCAGTAAAAGGCGAGAGCTGATAGAATTTTTCAGAGCGCAGTAACACTTCTTTCAAAAATTAATCTTTTAAAAAAAAACAGCGAAAGTAAAATATTTAATTTCAGTTTTTAACAAATAAAACAAGAGTACCCTTGATCACTAATCGTGTAAGGCCTTAAATTCGAGACGGCCTTCAATTTTATTCAGATAGCCACATGCGATGCAATTAAACAAAGATGCAGGGTTCTGGTGTCTTCATGAGGTAGAAACATGAAGCCAAAATAAAATCAATAAATATACGAATGTCCCTTTATTTTTACTGAACCACAAATCATATTTGTCAAATGCAGTTGCAAAAAACGAAAGTGAAACATCATTTTGCTTTGTATTGTAGAAAATGACTAACTGTACCTAGCGCTGCCCAAATATAACGTTAAATATGCAGTCCATACACACCGACGAGCTATTACATTCTGACCACCTACCTAATAAGATGTAGGGTCCCATTTAACCCGCAAAACAGTGGCCACTCAGCGAGGCATCGATTCGATGAGGTGGCGATAGGTGTCCTGGGGTATCTGGTACCATAATGTCAACAGAAAGTCCTCCAGTTCCCGTACATTTCGGGGTGGTGGTGATTTAGCTCGGACCCGCTTATCCAAGTCGAACCACAAATGTTCGATTGGGTTTATGTTAGGGGCATTTGGAGGCCAGGGCATTAACAGAAAGTCGCCAGCATGTTCCTCGAACCACAACTTGATGGTTCTGGCAGTGTGGCATGGCGCATTATCCTCTTGGTAATGGCCATCACCAGCAAGACACAGTTGCCACACTGTAAAAAATTGACTGTAGATTTTACGGTTTTAAAGCGTTTTCCAGAGTGCCATCACAAAACCGTGAAGTCTACAGTTTTATCCAGCGTTGGAGCAAAGCTATAGCTTTCCTCCAAACACAATCAACACATTCGTTCCAGCCAAATGTTTGTGTTTTCGTTCTTATTTGGACTGTGACTCGCTCCAGCCAAATTCTGTGCTGTTTTCTTCATTAAATGCAGTGTTGGAGCAAAGCTACAGCTTCGCTCCAACACTGCATAAAACTGTAGATTTTACGGTTTAGTGTTGGCAACCTTGAAAACGGTTTAAAACCGTAAAACATACAGTCAATTTTTTACAGTGCATGAATGGGCGAACTTGGTCCGCAACGATGTTCAGATACCTGACAGCTGTCTATTGGGATAATTGGGCTTAAAGTGTGCGAAAAAAACATCGCCCTCAGCATAACACCGCTACAGGCGGCCTGTTTCCGCACACCAGTGCATCCAGGTGCCATAGCTTCCGTTGGTAATCGGCGCATCCGCGTTCGACCGTGTACTTGATGCACCAGAAATCTTGATTCGTCAGACCAGGCCACTTTCTTAGAAGCATCTACGGTCCAATCTCGATGATTTTGGGCCTATATCGTGCGTTGTTGGCAATGACGTACAGTGAGCATGGGGGACCCAGCTGGATCTTCGGCTATTCAGGTCCATACGCAGAAGGCTGCGGTGAACTGTTGTACCTGCGGGTGATTTGTCACACTGTGGCCCTGCGGTAGCTGCGAACAATGCGCGACAGTCTCTGCCCCCTTTGGCATCAATGAGCTTCTGACGACATACGGCTGGACGACGGTTTGTCCTTTATCACCCTCCGATAAATCGACAGCTTTTTTCCATTCTGACTCCGAACACTGTACTAACTGAAAGCCGCTCGCACAATAAAATGTTTATTATACATTGACTTTAGTTTCGCAAAGCGTTTGGCTTTGCTTCCTCAGGACAAATGGAGCGTAAACATTCAAATCATTGCGACATCATCAGAATTCTGACGGTCACGGGTTTTGGTGAGTTGTTTCCACGCGCTTGAAAGAAATGGAGTCAACATCATGTCGTTGACAAGCCGTGACGACTTCCGGTATATGTGGAAAGCTTCTAATATTTTAAGCTTGATAGTGGAGTCCGGTTTATCAATAAGCGTAGCGTTTCCAAACAAAAATTTATGGTTATTTTCGTGACAATCTTGAGCTATAGACGACTTCTTCAGTTCACAGTTCCGTACATAGGTCTTGTGTTCCTTCACACAGAAACTTAAAATCCCTGCGGGTCTGTCCTATATATGAAAGTCCACATTCACAAGGTATCTGATAAATTCCCCAGGAGTTTAAGTCTTCGACGTAGTCTTTTGATCCGTAAAATTTCATCTTGTTTAGGGGTTTGAAAATAACTTTGAAATTACAACTTTTAAGGATTTTTGAAATTCCGAAGCAAATCTGAGGAACAAATGGGATAACTGCCCAATTCTTTCGTATTGGGAGGTCTACAGGTATGAGCGTGCAGACAGGCTTCGGTTTCCTAAATTTTTGGACAGCTTTGTCTATAACGGAAGGGCTGTAATCTCTGTGTGCTGCAATTAGTTTAAGAAGATCAAGCTCTTTCTGTAAGGAATCCTCAGTTGAGAAGATATGTATTGCACGATATACGTATGTAAAGAAGGCAGATATCTTTTGTTTCCATGGATGATTTGATTTTGCATGAGGGGGTAAGGAAACAGCAAATGGTTTTCGATAAATTGTTGTACTAAAGGATCCTTGAGAGTGTGACACAAGGACATCAAGGAATGGTAAGCAGCCATCATTTTCAGTCTCATACGTGAACTGTATATGAGGATCAATTGAATTGTTAAGTTCAACTAATTTAGGTATTTCCGAGTTCATGCCATTCTAGAGAACAAAAGTATCATCTACATATGGAATCCACAGATCAAATGTAACAAGCTGAAATAGTTGGTCTTCAAAGTGGCGCATGTAGACTTCGCATAATATAGGGGACAGCGGGCTACCCATTGCAAGGCTTACCATTCCTTGATGTCCTTGTGTCACACTCTCAAGGATCCTTTAGTACAACATTTTATCGAAAACCATTTGCTGTTTCCTTACCCCCTCATGCAAAATCAAATCATCAATGGAAACAAAAGATATCTGCCTTCTTTACATACGTATATCGTGCAATACATATCTTCTCAACTGAGGATTCCTTACAGAAAGAGCTTGATCTTCTTAAACGAATTGCAGCACACAGAGGATACAGCCCTTCCGTTATCGACAAAGCTCTACAAAAATTTAGGAAACCAAAGCCTGTCTGCACGCTCATGCCTGTAGACCTCCCAATACGAAAGAATTGGGCAGTTATCCCATTTGTTCCTCAGATTTGCTTCGGAATTTCAAAAATCCTTAAAAGTTGTAATTTCAAAGTTATTTTCAAACCCATAAACAAGATGAATTTTTACGGATCAAAAGACTACGTCGAAGACTTAAACTGCTGGGGAATTTATCAGATACCTTGTGAATGTGGACGTTCATATATAGGACAGACCCGCAGGGATTTAAGTTTCTGTGTGAAGGAACACAAGACCTATGTACGGAACTGTGAACTGAAGAAGTCGTCTATAGCTCAACATTGTCACGAAAATTCACCTGCGCCACTATTCGGTCTCCCGGCGTGCTCATTTCTCTAGGATGGGGGAGGTCATAATGTAATGGCTCGTCGGTGTGAACATTCTGATTTCGGATGTGTGTGTTGTGTGAGTACCATCTTCTGAACCGATTTCTATGCACTTTGTGAGTGTAAACGTTGTTTGCAGCACAGGAAAAATATTTTCAGAATAAATGAAGAAGAAAATTTTCTGTTGTAGTTCAAATTACCGTAAAGCATTTTTAACTTACACCTCTCCGTTAACCGAGGCATACCGTGCTAGGTGGGTTTTTTTTTTTGTTGTTTTTTTAATTTTCCGCCAACGTTCCGCTTGTGGCCAAGTGTCAAGGTCACATACCATTCTAATTTTATTATCTTATGACGTATATTTTAATTTAATATAAATTCTTAGTTTCTTTCCCTGTGTAAATTTTGAGTTCATTCTCTTTAAACTCTTCAACCTTAACGTTACATTTTTCTTACTCACTGGATGTTTTGTGGCAACAATCTTGAGGTCAAGGTGGTTGGCATGTGTATGCTCTGACAAGGTAAAAAATATGTATAAAGTAGTGGAGTGAGCAGTGTTAAGTGTGGGTAGATTAGTGCAGCCTTGCGTTGTACATTCAAAACAAGATATATTGAGTTGGTGCGAATGAAGTGTCCTGCGCGAACGAGCAGTAGAGCTTTGCTGCGGTGTGGAGTATTCAGCAGTGCTGCAGTGGGTTCGCTTTCAAGAAACATTAAATGATGGATCCAACGTGTTCTCTGTTTGTTGGATGAATATTCTAGTTTATTCGTGTGGTGACATCACGGTGTGCATCTCTGAAGATAGAGCTTTGCTGCGGTGTGAAATATTGAGCAGTACTGCAGTGGGTTCACTTTCAAGAGACAAATTAAATAATGAATCCAATGTGTTCTCAGTGTGTTGGCTGGGTGGTCCGGCTTATCGGCGTGGCGACGTATTGGGGTGCCACGCTTCGGAGACACAGCATCCTATGTTAAGGGCAATTATGAGCTATAAAGAGCACGATCCACCTCAGGGAAGGACAACTAGCCCTATAACACTAAATTCAGCGTAAAAGAAGTATCCGATTGATGCCCACTTCTGTCAGATACAGTGTTGCCAAATTCTGAAAAGAACCTATGGCTAAAAAGTAAACAGAAAGAGAAATACATTGCCCAGTCGGCGATCCTTAGGGCTTGATCTTAAGCATGAAGTAGTTCCTCATGCGCCATTCGGTGTAAAGCATGAAGTAGTTCCTCATGCGCACATCATATGGTGGTCAAATGAAAATCAGTCATTTACTGCTTTGTCTGCTTTATTTATTTTTCGATGACTTATCACTGATTTAAAATAAATAATAATAACGTTTTAAACTTTAGAAGTTCAGAAATGTTTATTTAACTTAAACGAAAAATTTATTTCGTGATTATTGTAAGTTTACTGGTTGGGTGTGGGGATTTAGATACAATTAGTAGGGCTTCAGCTCTTCCTGAAATGAACTGGTGACGCCTCCAACCCTGTATATATCAAATGATAAATGCTGGACAAAATCATTTGAATTATTATTGCACTCCAACACATGCATTTTCATGCTACGTATGATTGGATATATGTTGCAATTAAGAAGGATACAAATTTTCACTTGATTTTCGGAATAATTCACCCCCAGAAAACGCCTTAACAGAGATAGTTTTGAAAATAAAAATAAAATACTCATTTCGAAAAGTGACTGTGTTTCAAAGAAACGTCGGATTCCAGACGAAGTAGTCTGCGCAGATTTTTCAAATTTATGTTTTCGTTGCTCTCACCAACGGAATTTCAATTCAAGGCATTCCTTAGGTTTGTCACGAATCTTTAGGTTTCTTTATTTGTCCTTTAACATTTTGCAGCCAGCTATATCCGCTCCTAGTTTTATTTTTGGTAACACGTAAAAGAAGACGTAAAGCAACTAATAAAAGTTGATTCCATGAGATATGCCGTGTCTCAGGGAGAATTTATTTGGCGAAGCTTGCAAGAAAACTATGCTCAGCCGAAAACCTTAGCTTTCACTGTTTAAAGTACCACTACTTTATTCAATGGAACTGAGCCAGTAAAATGTTTTCCAGAATTATAAGAGTGCTGATCACAAAATTTAGACGCTGAATCTGTAAAAAAAAAAAGAAAGTGAACAAAACACGAATTGCAAGCTATAACTCCACAAAATTGGTTTTTTTTTGTGTAAACTCACTTTAATTTCTTCTTGATGACACTGCCCACTACCGAATCTTTTGAAACACCCGTTTTTCACGCAGAATTGCCAATAGACGCTTTGCCTCAATTTGATTTAATTAATCCGGCATCAGATATCCTCTTTTCGGAGAATATAAATTACAGGAACAAAGAGTGTAATTATTTATTATTTATGATGTCTCAAAGCTTATATTTCTTTCTACTTGTTCAAGCGATCAAGAAATATCATATAAAGTGAAAAAAAAAGAAAATGATGTTTCGTTTGCGCTATTTGCTTAACGAAGTAGCACCAAAATGCCTGAGTCATAATTCGTTTATGAAATTTCAGTTAGGAACTGCTTGGGAAATAATTCTAATAATTGAGCCTTAAAATGGAATATTGTTTTTAGAGAAAGTGTATTTTATATCATTTCGCAACAAATTAATAATAATAAATTTTATTATTAATGTTACATTTAGTATTTGTAAATATACATCAGTATTTCTTGTTATATAGAGAACAGCATGGAAAAATCACGGAAAAGGCCTCAGAAAGTCCTGACTAAAGCCCTGATTTCCTAAATATGTGGATAAGCAAGCGCAAGTTCATCAAACACAGCAGCAATGCTATGTGTTAATTATATTATAAATAATTTGTTTTTCATTATTATTTTTTAATTTAACTTAACAGGTATTTTTTAGTTTACGTTTGAATAAGTTTAGGTTATTAATTATAGTCAACTGGACATGCAGTGTATTCCAAAATTCAGAACCAACATAATTTAAACTCCGTTTCATCATGAGAGTTTTTGGATATATGGGTCTTAATAATGATCTATGTCTCGTTTCATAGTTATAAGTATGAAAATTCAGTTCAATGATATCTGTGCATAAATTTTGTTTTATTCTTTGGTACATTAGTTTACCGATTTTGAAGTCAAATAATTGTTTAACAGATAAAATTCTATAATTGTTGGGGTTAACATGAGGGTGAGAAGTAAAAAGTGAGAAATTGGTATGAGAAGCAGAATTTAAGTCTAACTAGGTGAAACTCGTCGGAATCGACGGTTAAGGTTTTTTTTTTTGTTGTTTTTTTTTAAACAAACTTATATGAAGCAACAAATGTGAACTTTGTTTGGTTGACAAATTCATTCAACCACTTCAGTAAAAACAATAGTCCAGGTTCGTGATTTTTTTTCTTTTCTTGACTGAAGGTTTAACGACCACAGTGAGCAACTCAATGGGCTATAAGCAGTCGCCCGTTCCTAATTTAGGGTCAGTGGTTCCAGGGAAGGGAGAGAGCCAGTGCCGTAAGACAAGCACAACTTCCTTGCCTCACTGGGATTCGAACCCGGACCCTTCACGAACGAATCATCATAAGCCAGCGCTTATGCCAGTGCCCCAACAGGGCAGCCAGGTTCGTGATGAGAATCACGACTGCACCCTTTTTCAGTCGTAAAATGTGAGGCGGAAGTCCACTCATCTTGATTGTGTGCAAAGATTCAACTGGATAGCAGAGCACTCTTTCACTCTCATCTTCAGTCACAACAGTGTTTGTAAATGTTGTTGGAATAAGATTCGCGTTGCGAATACTCTTCTTCCGTCGGAATCGACGGTTAGTTTTTTTTTTTCTTGTTTTTTTTTTTACTGAAAGTTTAACGACCACCGTGAGCAACTCAATGGGCTATAAGCAGTCGCCCGTAATATTTTCATTAACAATGGTCAACGAAATGTTATTCACATCTTTACATAATGGGAAACGTCTTACCTACGTGAATAAACTGAGTCGAATGAATATGAAACTGTATATACACATCACACAATCCAACGGAATTACGCAATCAGGTCTTCGACAGTGTTCGCTGTTCTGGTGAGAAAAACTTTGTTAGGAATGCCTGCTAGCGTTGCTTTGCGCAACGGTTCGCTCAGAAAAGATAATAATTCGGACTTTGGACAATCTCAGTCCCTCCGTGTTACCGCCTTCAACAGGGCGTGAGTCAACCGCGAGCTTTTCCCATATATTTTACTTGGGAACTTTGCCGCCCTACAACGCATGAACCATTGCCCCAATTTCATTTTTTTCTTCGACTGGCACATCTACATGGTAAGACTTTTATTTTGATACCTCAGCCATATCTTTACGTTCAGCCGTTCTCTTAAAATAGGACTCACAGCAAAAAAACATATAGAAATAATATACTGTATAGATAGCCTTTTGTTTTTTTTCTGTAATATTTGTTCTTAACTAATATTGGTTTCAGTTGATAGCCATAATTAATATGTGATTGTATAAGTGTATAAAACGTTAAAGTGTCTTAGTAGTTAGACTTGATAAATTTTTGCTTACAATCCCGATGTTTTTAGAGATTGGATTTGCTATTGAATCTACATATATAGTTATTCCATCTTAGGTCACGATTTAAAATTATTCCCAGATACTCAAAACTTTGTACTGTGTCAATAGGTGTATTATTCAAAAGTAAGTATGGAGCATGAGTTTGTGATATTTTCTAAGAAGCTGCAAAATCATTATCTCAGTCCGTTGGGATTTACTACTGGGATAGAAAATGTTAACTGAAAGATACGGAAACGTAATTAATCTGAAGCAAATAATCTACGCTCTTAAAAAACAAAGAAAGCACCCCAAAATTATTAGACTGTTTAGTTTTATGTAACAACGATATTTCTGTCAATTCATTCACGACCTTATTTACCAGTTTCGTGGAAAATTTTTCATGCCTACAGATCGCTTCGTAAGCTGAGACGTAAAAAGTTTTCACGTTCTCAAATAGAATTTTTCATGCGTTTCTCACGCTTTTTTAATGGAAAATGTTCCCACACGTGGCTTTAAATTAGATCATCCTTTTGTTTGTGTGTGTGTGTGTGTGTGTGTGTGTGTGTGTGTGTGTGTGTGTGTGTGTCTACGGAGGTTTGACTACCAGCGTGATGAACTCGATATGCTATAAGCTGTCACCCGTCCCTAATTTAGAGCCATTGGTTCCAGGGAAGGGAGATAGCTAGTGCCATAAGACAAACACAACATCCATACCTCACCGTCTTAGATCACTATTCGATGGTATATGTGGTTCAAATTGGTGAACTGAAAAACATTATTTTAACATCAGTTGGCGTTATCGCCGAAAAACATAACCCATATGCTACATATTTTTTTTTAATCACCAGTGTTTCCGTTATGCACTGAAGTGTGAAAAGTCATGGGATACGTACTTAGTATCGAGTAGGATCTCTTCTAGCCAGACGAAGTGCAGCAACTTGACATAACATCGATTCTACAAGTGGCCAGAAGACTTCTGGAGAGATATTGAGACATGTCGTCTGAATATCCACCAACACTTCCCTGCTTATTGTTGGTGCGGGATCTTGGGTGCGAATGGACCTTTCCACCACGTCCCATAAATGCTCTTTGGGTTCGGGTCGGGGGAACGTGGTGGCCACACTATCCGTAGGAACTGTCCAGAATGCTCCTTGAACCACTTTTGGACACCTTGGGACAGATGACATAGTAGATTGTCCGCCTGGAAAGTCCCATCGTTGTTGGGGTGCAAAACGTCAATGAAGGGCTGCAGATGTTCACCCAGCAGAGCAAAAATGCGATTCCTGATTAATGACGTGTTTACAAAGACCAGAGGACCCAACTGTGCCGCTTAAAGACACCCCTCACATGAATGTAACCACCACCAGCTTGTGCAGTTCCTTGTTGACAGCTTGGGTCCTGGGCCTCATGAGGTCTGCCCCAAACCCGAAAAATACCAACAGCTCGTAACAATTCGTAGCGTGACTCATCGGTCCACGCCACATGTTTCCAATCTTCCAGGGTCAAAGTTCCTGAGCCCAGGTGAAGCGCTGTGTCCGATGTCGGGGTGTTAACAAAGGCACTCTGGTTGGTCTTCTGCTCGCATACCCCATGGACGCTCAATTACGCTGCACTGACCTGATAGATATGTCTCCGGTACCTCCTGAATTCAATGTGGATGTTATTTACGCCAGTGTCTCTTGTCTGTTTGAATGGTTCGGCCGCGGGTGGCCTAGTGGGCAACGTTCGTGACTGCCACGGAAAGCACCACAGGTTCGATCCCAGGCTGGAACGAACGCTCGATTCATTAAATATCCGCCGTGCGTCGGATAGCCACGTTAAGCTGTCGGACCCCGGGTACTTGCCCCCGGTAATAATAAAACGAAGTAAATTTCTCCGTCATTTCTGTCCACGCCGGGATTCGAACCCGGATCCCCTCATTCCGGAATAAGTCACTACCAATTGAGCTACGCGGACGTTTGTTCTGACTACTATCTGCCTTTATGTCGTGTGCGTCCTGCTAGCAGGTACGTCACATCTCCCCCCGAAAGAAGGCCGGGGGCATAGCCCACGGGTCAGCCGTGTCCATGAATCGTTGCAGGCAGCCATCCGCAGTAGAACGCAAACTCGAGAACTCCCAGTCATTCTAGTGTGTGGAATGCAGCATCACACATTTTTATTTTTCGAAGCTCTGGAGAAGGGATTCTCTGATTTTTCCTATCTCGTGGTGTGGAAAGAACATCACACCAATGCGAGATTTTGAACGGCCAAGTCATCCGGAAAGTTCGGGCGCCATTATAACGAAGTAAATTTCTCCGTCATTTCTGCCCACGCCAGGATTCGAACCCGGATCCCCTCATTCCGGAATAAGTCCCTCTACCAATTGAGCTACGCGGACGTTTGTTCTGAATACTATCTGCCTTTATGTCGTGTGCGTCCTGCTGGCAGGTACGTCACAATTAATAAGAAGGGCGTCTTGTTCCCCCTTTCTACTTCGCTTCCGTGTCACTTTCCTATCGGGCACTTTAGCCCAAATCTCCTAGCTTCCTATTTCTAAGGGTTGTTTAAGACCTGGGGTCAGACACTCCCTTTCTAAAATCCTCTACGTGTGATCTGTTAGCATGGACAATCCTGGTCAGACGTCCCTGGTTACGGTCATTTAGCACCTGTGGTCGGCTACTGCACTGTGAGTGGTAATGCCTTCTATGAGGTATTCTCAGTATACACGTGACGCGGTGGATAGAGGAATGTTGAATGTTCGCACAACTTCGAAAATTGGATGTCCCAGCCGTCTGGCTCCCACTATCATGCCTCGTTCAAACTCCGATAATTCACGTCGGCTTGCCATAATTCTACTGGCGGTTGTTCACACTGACTCACGAGATTGCACCTAGCAACTGATAAAAATCGTAGCGCGTGTCGAAGCCTTTATACGACGGTAGTGCCAGTTTAAAATCTTTATAATGCTATACCATGACTTTTGGTAGTTCTGTGTATTAGGTGAGTGCATAAGTTCCGATCGTTTAGCTTAATTGGAAGCTCCAAGAAGCTTAATTGGAAAGCTGCAAGGAATGCTTCCAATTAAGCTTCCAAGTCATCAGCCAGGTGGCAGCACCGTAGAGTTAGCCAGCTAGAACTTCGTTGCAATAAAAACAGCAAGCAGCATTTGAAGAGTTAACAGGAGTTTTGAAATAGTGAACATTGCTTACTGTTTGCTTTTTGCATTCGATAAAAAATACTGCCGCCGAGGTAAATAAGGGCATATGCGCTGTATGCGGATGTAAGCTGCAAGCGGACTAACATGCCGAGATTAGTGCGGCAAGCTTATGTTGGGTGATAGAGGGAGCTTAAAGATAAACCCCATCCTGGACGTCCTTCTGAAGCATGTGTGATGAAGAAATGTGGCAATAATATAGTACGCCCCTCATCAAACCTACGAGGACATTGCAAACCTTCAGTTTATAGAACATCTGCAATGAATATAATTCGGGATATTGCATTGTCATTCGGAATATTGGAATATAATTCGGGCGAATGGAGTATTGGCAATAATTGAGTCTGAGCCTCGTCAAATCTACGAGAATATTGCAGACCTTAAGTTTATCGAACACCTGCAATGAATATAATTCGGGCTCCTGAAATATTGGCAATAATTGAGTCCGACCCTTCATCAGTCCTAGGAGGATATTGGAGAAATTCAATTTATCGAACAACTGCAATGAATAGTATTCGGGCAATTGGAATATTAGCAATAAATGAGTCCGACCCTCATCAAACCTACGAGGATATTGTAGACCTTCAGTTTATCGAACAACCGCTGTAAGTAGAATTCGAGCAATTGGAATATTAGCAATAATGGAGTCAGATTCTTATCAAAGTTACGAGGATATTGCAGACCATCAGTTTATCGAACAGCTGATGAGACTGTAATTTAGGCTACTGGAATATTTGCAATAATTGAGTCCAACCCTCATCAAAGTTACGAGTATATTTCAGAAATTCAATTTATCGAGCAATTGTAATATTGACAATAATTGAGTCCGACCCTCATCTAACCTACGAGGACATTGCAGAATTTCAGTTTATCGAACAGCTGCTGTGAATAGAATTCTGGCAATTAGAATACAGGTAATTGGAAGGGTCCGAGAACTGGATGAATAGGCACTGTGACAATCATAGGCAAATAATCGGATGGATAAGCTGACTATAACTGTATTTCTGCAATCTCAGTGCAAATTGAATTCAGATTTGGATCGTCAAGAGTCGAAAACTGGGTGCTTTATAAAAATATTAAACGCATCAAATCTTTTTGCTAAATAAGAGAAGCTTCAAATATTCCTCCAAAATTTATCTCCACCTAAAGGTAGTCGTGCTCGGCGTTTGGTGAGATTGCAAGGGAATTGTCCAACATGACATGCTGGCTTCTAACCAAACGATCACTGCGAGTCTGCTCTCAGCAACCTGACAGTGTAAACGAGGCCTTGGTATCCCAGTTTGGTGAATCGGAAAGGTGCTGTTTTCCATCACGATACCAATAGACCGCATGTGGCAATGGAAACAGGGTAGACATTTCAAAACCTTAGTTGGGAACTTTCACTTCACTCGCCGAATTTAACAGATTTAGCACCAAGATATTTTCACTTGTTCTGGCCCCCAAAGAATCAAGTGGTTAGTAAAATAAAAAAGGATCGCAAAGCGGTTGAAATAACGACATAATTTCTGACTCTAAGGGTGCTACTTTCTTTGATATGGGATTTAAACAGCTAACGAAAAGAGGGAAGTAGGTCTGTACTGGTAATGTAAATTATACAATAGATTGAAAAATAAACAATGTGTAAATAAAAAATGGCTTTAACGTAATCATAAATACACCACACTGTGAGCACTCAGGAGACGGATATAACGTATTAAGTCCGTTTATTTTTGTAGCGTAGTAAGTACAAAGATTCTTATTCTACCATTGCCTTACGTGTTCCAAGTCCCTGAATCTTTATTCTACCATTGCCTTTCTCAAGGCAATGGTAGAACAAAGATTGAGGGAATTGGAACACGTAAGGAACAAAGATGATTTTCGAAAATAACGCGGGTGACATCACGAACGTAATACACGAATTTTTATCACGCAGTTATACGGTGTGTCGCGATGTGTTTACATCTTTTAATAGCGCATGCCAAGCTCTCGGTAGTTCAGTAGAAACTATATCATTGCACCCTAGTTTGCTGGATAGGATTTCGACTGTTTTTCTGATGGCAGTCTGTTTAAAGTTCGTGTATGGGGCAATTCTTCTAATACTATTCCATAGAGGAGCGGCAGATGAATGCATGACTTCTCTGGCGAGGGATGTATTCTGCATGTCCTGATTAACACTTCGCACGTGCTCTTTACATCTAGTGTCCAAGGATCGCTTTGTCATTCCGATATATATCTTTTCCGTGTTGTTATGATATACCAACAATATAGCGTGCATACCTGCCTTTTGTTTCTCACGCGTTCTCTCCTTGCAACTTGATATCATATGTGTACTTCAGTGTTATCAATATGTTGTATTTACGTGATAAATTATTTAACCAATATGTAAAGCCTAAAACATATGTGATGGATCCTGCGTATCTAATCGTTTTACTAGGTGATTTCGTTATTGCTGATATTATACGATTTCTTACAGTTCTATGTATTCTGTCTATGTCATCTTTCTTATATCCAGACTTTAAGCCTTTGCTATAAATATTATCAATTTCCTTATTATTTAGGTAGTCGGGTTTGCATACGTTATATGCTCTATAGAACTATGCTCTAAACGCAGAAAGTTTGTACTCTTTGGGGCTGTGCGAATCAGTAGGAACAAGGTTCGGTACTGCGGTCGGTTTATAATAAACGTCAAAATCGAAGCAGGATGTTCTGTTTCTTCTGAGCGCGACGTCAAGATAGTTCAACGCCCCATCTACTTCAAGCTCAATGGTGAACTTTATCGTATTGTGTAGATCGTTTGTCTTGTGCAAGACATCATTTAATTTACCTGCTCCGTGTTCCTATATGAAGAATATGTCGTCAGCGTAGCGGATCCACCTCGGGGTTTCTTGATACAATTTAGAAAGATGAGATCTTCTAGCGGTCTTAGTACTGCTAGGACTTAAGATAGAGATGAACCCATCGGTGCGCGCCTTTTGTTTGTTTGTAGATGCCTCGATCCAACTTGAAATGGTTGTGGTTAGTAACAAAATTTAATGCGCCGATAATTTTCTTTCCTTGAGTTGGTGTGAATTCACGGGAAGTGTCGCTTATTTCCTTTAGGTTTTCAACGGCCTCTGGTATAGGTATATCTGTAGATGGATATAAAGACACTATGTCGAAACTTCCCATTATATCACTATCAAATATATTTAAGATTCTTGCGCGCTCCACAAATTCTGTTGTTGAACTTTATTACCTAATCGGAGATTTTTACCCGTTTAGAGAAGAATTTGGCTAGTGATTTTTCTAATATGTACGTAGGAGATTTGTTCTTTTCGACAATAGGTCTAAGGGCAGAAACCAGGTTTATGATTCTTTAGTCGTCCAAAGAGTGCTGGAACTGTAGTGCCCGGAGGAATCTTCGCTGACATCCTAATAGTCTCCGGTAGATCTTTGTCTCTGTCTAGAGCTTGAACTTTCCGTATCATGCTGAGTAGAGGATTCCTCGACTGCAGAATTGAGTCCGATTGATCTGCAAATTCTTTAAGTTTACTAATATAATCAGGCCTGTTCATATTGGCAATCTCATTCGACTTGTCGGTTAGAGTAATTGATATCCTAGGATCATTACGCATGTTCTCTAAAATTTTGTTAATCTGAGTGTTACTTTTCTTAATGTTCCTTTCCGCAATATTCCTCCTTTCAAAATTAACTGCACTGGCTCTTAATTTTAATATCGCTAAACATCTGGTCACATCACGATCTTCTGCTGGAACTTGGAAAATTATATTTTCTACCACCGATATTAATTGTTTAATTCTGGGCTTCGATAGAGAGCAATATTTTGGTCAGCGCTCCAAAACTTTTACTTGCTCTTCCGCCATTCTTACTGCCGATTCATTTATGAAGGATACTTTATAGTTATTGGTTCGTATCTGAGTTGATCGAAATATCTGTAGTTTTTTTATGATGTTTCTTACTCAGGATGTCTTCCTCCCTTGAAATTAAGATACTAAGTTTTCGGAGAAGTATATCACATAAAATGGGTGGAGCTATCATCTCTAACACCTGGTAATGTCTGAAAGTTCTAGAATGTAATTTCATTAGCAGAATTCATTTTTCCCTCACTATGTGTGGCAGTTTTAATTTTGTTTCCTAGTGGAGTGCGAAAGCTTGGCGAATCTTTGTACTTACTAAGCCACAAAAATAAACTGACTTAATACGCCATATGCGTCTCTTGAGTGAAAAATGGATTTTGTTGTGCTATACACAAACCACGAGAATTTTTGCATTTACCCAACATATCGTTTAAATACTACTTACCTGGTGGCTATAGAAAAGGTATACTTATTCTCCAGTGACTAGAAAACCGAGAAATGCAGATATTGCTACGACACTCAGTGGGTAGCTATTTGAGGGCATGGGGATACGACTTACAGAAAAACTTTGTTCAAAATTCCGTCTCTAGGAGGAAAATGGCGCTGCAGATACAAGAAAAGAATAGACCCGTATGTGAATTTTACTGTTTCTTAACAGCACAAACATAAAATATACTCAACATGATTGTGAACACAAGAGATGACATGATGCAAGCGAAGATGTGACACGTCTGTTCGCAGCATGCCGCGATCGATGTTGCCCACTTCACGTCTGATACTCCTTTTCAGTTCTGAAAGAGAGCGTATGCTGACACTATAAACTATGTTCTTCAGGTTTTCCTAAAATTAAAAATCACAAGGATTAAGCTCCGGTGAACGGAATGGCCAGGAGTGCGGAAACTCTCGAGAAAATGTGCGTTCATTTGCTGAATGCTCAATTGAGCAATTTCACCTGCCAACCACTATGTGGAGGTGCACCGCCTTGCACGAGAACGGTAGTATCTAAACACTGCCGTTTCCTTTTCTTGAATTTCAGTAATGATACTTGTGATGATCTCTTGTGACAGACTCTTCACAGATGATCTCTTGTGACGGACATCATATTGACAAAATTTTACTCAGAAACGCTTGTGCTGTCAATGACTAGTAAATTGACCACGTGCCTGTTTTTTTCTTGCGTCTGCAGCGCTATTTTTCCTATAGCGGCAATATTTCGAGCTAAGATTTCCCGCTGAATCCTTTCCACATACTCTCAATAAACTATCTAGAAAGTTCTGTCGCTGTATTTCCATTTCTCGCATTGCTAGATCTCCGAGAAAAGGGATATTTATTTTATAATCACAAGGTATTTGCATTTAAAACGAAGTATTCATTTCTACAAGTGCCACTTCGAAAAAAATTAAATCTTATTCCCATATGCATGACCACAATCATAAAGTTTGTAGCACGTCTTTTGTAAAAAAAAAAAAAAAAAAATCGTGCTTATGTTACCGGTATGTCCGTCCATCGGTCCGTCCGTCCGTCAGTACCCACGATATCTCTTCAACTATTAGTCCCATTCGAAAAATTCTTTTAGCATTGGGAAGCTTGAAATATGCGAATGATGATCCTTCATTTTATTTTGTTTTTTTTTCACGATGTACGATTTCGCTGCAAGAGGGCGTAAATGCAGATAATGTCAAATTTCAAAATATGTTTTATTCCACATATTTGCTTCTAAACATCCGATTGAAAAAATGTTTTTATATTTCGATTCCATTTATGTCGAAGAGTATTTTAGATATAGATACTTTTTCAAATTACGCATAGATTTTCCGCTAGAGGACGTAAAATTAAATTACATTTTTCCCGATAACTCTTCTAAAACTCCTATTTGAAAAAAAATTCATCAGCGGATACACCTCCTAATGGAAAATCTTTTACATATAATTTCAAATTTTTGGTAAAGAATACTTTGGTCACCAGGGGGCGTAAGTGTTAATTTTAGCTTCTGATGATGTATTTGCCATAAAATCTGAGCTTTTAAATTATCGATTGAAAAAATTCTTTCGTGGACTGATGCCACTTATATCGATAAACGCTATCGGAATATTTTCTTCTTAAAATATTCCATAGTTTCTCCGCCAGGGGGCGTAGATGTATATCTTATTTTTATCAATATTATATTTTTGTCAATATCTCTACTTCTAGGAGTCCGATTTTAAAAATTCCTTCTTTGTTGGATAGTGTTTTCAGTGTGACATGTTTCTCATATAAATTTCAAAATTTTAAAGTAATTCACAGAATTTCCGCTAGGGTGCGTAAAGGTAAATTGCGTTTCTCCCTATATCTCTACTTCTAAATCTCCGATTTGAAAAATTCTTTCTGCAGCGGATACAGCTCCTGAAGGGAAATCGTTTGCACATAATTTCTAATTTTTGTAAAAAAAAAAATGGTTTGGCCACCAGGGTGCGTAAATCTTAATTTCCGTTTCTGATGCATTTGCAGCAAACTCTGAGCTTCTAAATTCTCGCTTGAAAAAAAAAGTCGTTTCTAGACCGATAGTACTCATGCCGACAACCTTTTAGAATCATTTTATTCTTTAAATAATGCAGGATTTCAACGCCAGGGGGCGTAGATGTATATCTTAGTTTTGTCAATATCTCTACTTCTAGGAGTCCGATTTGAAAAATTCCTTCTTTGTTGGATAGTGTTTCCGATGCGAAATGTTTTTCTTATAAATTCAAAATTTTTCAAGTAAATCATAGACTTTCCGCTAGGGGGCACAAAGGTAAATTATGTTTTCTGCGTTATTTCTGCTTCTAAAACTCCGATTTGAAAAATTCTTCCTGTATCACATACAACACCTGATGGAAAATATTTTTCATATAATTTCTAATGTTTGGTAAAAAGTGGTTTGTCCAGCAGGGGTATAAGTGTTAATTTCTGCTTCTGTTGTATTTGTAGCAAAATTTGGGCTCCTGAAAACTCGACATTTTTTTTTCTTGGACCGATACCGCTCATATTGAAAAACCTTTTGAGAATACTTTCTTCCTAAAATAATGCATGGTTTCTCCACCAGGGGACGTAAAGTCACATCTTATTTTTGTCGGTATCTGTGTTTCTAAGAGTCCGGTTTGAAAAATCCTTTCTGTGTTGGAGAGCGTTTCCGGTGCTAAATGTTTCTCATATAAATTCATGTTATTTTTAACGCACAAGTCCGCAACCAGAGGGCGTAAGTTCACGATTCCATTTACAGCAATATCGGAGAGCTTAAAAACCCGATTGAAAAACTTCTTTCTTCCGTCAGATAGTATTGTTTTCCATACGGGCTCCATTGACTTTTAATAGCTTTGATAAATTCAATTTGCGTCAGAACGGATTCAAAAGACGTGCTTATTACACCCGAAAATTCGGTGTCATCTTTCTTGTTTTAATTCAAAATACTTTCACTAGGTGGCGCATACTAATCGACGACAAGGAGTCCTAGAAAATACTCCTTGTAGTCTATTAACATCGGCACAGGTCATTTCCTGACCGCGGTCACCACATTTTTACTCAACACTTCCTTACTTGTATATCGTACGAAGATACTGCATTGAATTTATTTCGGTCGGCCATTGAGAAGAGAATATACGAGTATGTACCTATTAGATCTAAAATCGCTGGTAAAAGAAATCATTAGCAAACCATCGAATGCTTAATCATTTCTAATTCAAAATGCAAGGAAAGTCGCGCAGATTAGTGTTATTTACAAATTTTGACAACAGCTGTAACATTTCATCAAATTCAAAATAGCGTTAGCAATAGAGTAAATCTGTTATACAATGGCCTCTTGCTACTTACAAAGGACAAATCATTATCGCTTAACATATATGGATTAAAGCATCATTATTAATCCAGAAACCCAATTTTAGCGCTGCAGACCGTACTGTCCTGGTTATTACAACCGGAACTCTAACGTTAAAGCTGAACTGCGGACTCATTAGGGAGATACATCGCCGAAAGCAATTAAAGTCTCATTTTCATCTACGTACGTACAAAATAGCTAATTTCAGTTTAGACCTACATTTCAAATCTCTTTAGCAATAACTCTCAACTGTAATCGTATAATAGTTAAGGAGAAGGGAACTAAATTTTATCATGTTATCTAGGATGCCATGCACATTATAGTCGCGCAATTGTCCCTTTCTCTATGCATATAGTAATTATTTTCTATCCCCCACAACAGACAAATAAATGGAAAATCTTGATTTTTTTGATGCCACTTAAACCTACCTGCGTTGCTGATTGTTTCTCTCTGTACGGGACATGTGTTCCTGAAATCTTTTTGGCATAGTTAAGCGGTCTTTGGTCGGTACACGTTGAGGAACGCCAGTGGTCGCGCGTGAGAGTTCTTCTTACACTACTTTTTTCCGCTGTTTTAAGTAGTCTACTCAATACTAAAACACTTCAGAATTCTTTCTTTGCAACAAACTTAGTTAATATCATCATCATCATCATTGTCAACCATTATCAATCCACTGCTGGACGAAGGTTTCCCCAAGTTTCCTCCACAACGGTCTGTCTTGTGCCAGTCTCCTCCATGTCACTCCCGCATACTTTCGAATTTCATCCGCCCATCTTCCATGTGGTCTTCTTCTAGGTCTTTTCCTGTCCCTTGGAATCCAATTTAAAATTTCGGCTGTCCATCGATGGTCTGTCCTTCTGGCAGTATGTCCAGCCCATTGCCATTTCAGGGATTTACCTCTGATCATGATGTCTTCCACTCTTGTCATTTTTCGGATCTACGAGTTCCTCTTCTTATCTCTCCTGGTTACACCAAGCATGCACCTCTCCATGCTACTTTGAGTTGTCTGCAGCCTTTGTATGTCTCTTTTAGTTAAGGTCCACGTCTCTGCACCATACGTAAGCACTGGAAGGATGCATTGATCAAACACTTTTCTTTTAAGACATAATGGCATATTGCTCTTGAAAATTATGCTGTTTCTTCCAAAAACTCTAAAGGCAAGTTTTGTACGCCGATTAATTTCTTCATCAATGTGACCCTCACTTGATATCTGCTGTCCAAGATAAACGTACGTGTCTGTTATCTCCAGCTTTTCTCCATCAATCGATAAATCTTCATTTCTTGTAAAAGCATTGAACATCACTTTTGTTTTCTGAAAGTTCATTTTCAATCCCACTTCTTTACTCTTGTCAGCAAGTTCCGGGATCATACTCTGCAGCTCTGATGGGTAGTTAAACAGATTATGGCACTGAGAAAAGAAGATGGTTCTGTAACAAGAAATAGAGGCGAAATTTTGACAAGAGTGAAAGATTTCTACTCCAAATTGTATGAAAGGGATGATACATGTACTCCAGACATCATGAAAGGTACCAGTACCAGAGTTCTTCCAGTCCTCCCAGCAGAAGTAGCACATGCAATCAAGAACATGAAGCGGGGAAAAGCTCCAGGAGAAGATGAAATTACTGTAGACATCATACAAGAAGTAAGTGGAGAAATCGAAACAGTACTCAGCCCAAATTTTCACTCGATGCCTTAATGAATTGAAGATTCCTGAGGATTGGAACAACGCTATAATGATGTTGCTACATAAAAAAGGTGACATTGAGGATCTTAGGAACTACAGACCTATCAGCCTCCTATCAATGGTTTATAAAATCTTCACTAAAGTTCTTTCACAGCGCTTGAAGGTGACACTGGACATGGCTCAACCGAGAGAACAAGCTGGATTCAGGAGTGGCTACAGCACAATAGATCATATCCACGTACTGAGAGAACTAATTGAAAGAGCGAGGGAATATGAACTTCCATTGTGCATGGCTTTTATCGATTATAAAAAAGCCTTTGATTCGGTGAAACCATCAGCAGTTACAATGGCTCTGAAATCCTGCGGTATTGAAGATGCGTACATTAATATTATTAATAATATCTATGAAAATGCAAGTGCAAAGATTCGGCTGTTTGAAAATACAACACACATAAAAATTGGAAAAGGAGTGAGACAAGGTGGCACCATATCTCCGAAGCTCTTTAGTTATATATATATATATAGGGATGTAAGGTCAAATGATGCGTAGCATCACAGCCTCTCCTTGACAAATGTCAACCCCCGCCTTCTCGTGGTACATCCTGTTCCCACTAAAGGGGCTCTGACGACCGCCAATAGCGGTATAACTATACCATCGGGATTAGAGGAAATGCTATCCCACACTCACCAACCCGCTTGGCCAGCGTGGTGAGTTATGGCCAAACCCCTCCAAAATGACTCCACAACTTAAATCTTGGCCCTCAGTCTCCGGCAGCTGGAATGTACCTGGACAAGGCAGCGGCCAGTGCGACATGAGGGCAGAGGGTGCTAAGAATCCCCGGAGGACCGGACTAGGCTGCCATGTGATGCTGACCTTGGCTACGTATAACGGACGCTCCTATCTTCTGATTCAAGGCTCCTTGAATTGGAAAAGGAACTACAAAGGATCAAGTGGGACATCGTCGGGCTAAGTGAGGTAAGGAGAAAAGGAGAAGATATCATTGAACTGAAAAGTGGACATCTCTTCTACTATCGTGGGACAGATACTGGCAGAACTAGTGGTGTTGGATTTATAATAAACAAGAAACTGAAGGATAAAGTTGTAGAAGTTGAAAGTTCCTCTGACAGAGCTGCACGACTCGTTATCCAACTCTCGAGAAGATACCAGGCTCAGATTATTCAAACTTATGCACCCACCACAAGTCATCCTGAAGAAGAAATTGAAGAATTTTATGAGGAAATTCGTGATCTAAATAATAAAGGTAAGCAGCTCTTGAAGATAATTATGGGAGATTTCAATGCAAAAATAGGGCAACGGCAACAGAATGAAACTTCAGTAGGTAAATTCGGTCACGGCAACCGAAACCAGTGTGGAAATACTCTCGTAGGGTTTGCAGAGGCAGAAGGGTTTTTCATCTTGAACTCCTTTTTCAAGAAAAAGCCACACAGGAAATGGACATGGAGACATCCAAATGGGACGACAAGTGAAATTGATTTTATTATGTGTAACAAAAAATTCGTCATAGAAGACTGCAGTGTGCTAAACAAGTTCAACACAGGCAGTGACCATAGATTGGTGAGATGTAAGATGCACCTCAACACTAAACTCGAACGTAGCAAGCTCATAAGACAAACAAAATGTATTGACATAACCAACCTTAAAAAACACCATAATACCTTCAAATTGGAACTGAAGAACAGATTCTCTGCTTTAGAAATCCTAACATCGGAAGAAGTGGATATTTCTGAAGTTAACAGAAAAGTAACCAAAGCTCTTATGGAAATAGCAACAAAATTAGCTGGGTCTAAGAACAAATTGCATGTGAATATATTATCAGGAAAAACCAAAATGTTGATGCAAAAAAGAAGAGAGATGAGGACAACTAAAGAAGATGTGACTTCCAAAGTGGAATATATAGAGCTATGCAAGACAGTACGAAAAAGTATCACTGAAGACGTAAGGAAATTCAACTGTGAACTAGTAAGGAAAGCAATTGAAAACAACCAAAGCCTAAAGATAGCAAAGGGACATCTCAGTAAGGAAAAACAGATTATGGCACTGAGAAAAGAAGATGGTTCTGTAACAAGAAAAAGAGGCGAAAGTTTGACAAAAGTGAAAGATTTCTACTCCACATTATATGAAAGGGATGATACATGTACTCCAGGCATCATGAAAGGTACCAGAGTTCTTCCAGTCCTTCCAGCGGAAGTTGCACATGCAATCAAGAACATGAAGCGAGGAAAAGCTCCAGGAGAAGATGAAATTACTGTAGACATCATACAAGAAGCAAGTGGAGAAATCGAAACAGTACTCGCCCAAAGTTTCACTCGATGCCTTAATGAAGGGAAAATTCCTGAGGATTGGAACAACGCTACAATGATCTTGCTACATAGAAAAGGTGACATTGAGGATCTCAGAAACTACAGACCTATCAGCCTCCTATCAGTGGTTTATAAAATCTTCACTAAAGTTCTTTCACACCGTTTGAAGGTAACACTGGACATGGCTCAACAGAGAGAACAAGCTGGATTCAGGAGTGGCTACAGCACAATAGATCATATCCACGTACTGAGAGAACTAATTGAAAGAGCGAGGGAATATGAACTTCCATTGTGCATGGCTTTTATCGATTATGAAAAAGCCTTTGATTCGGTGAAACCATCAGCAGTTGCAATGGCTCTGAAATCCTGCGGTATTGAAGATGCATACATTACTATTATTAATAACATCTATGAAAATGCAAGTGCAAAGATTCTGCTATTTGAAAATACAACACACATAAAAATTGGAAAAGGAGTGAGACAAGGTGACACCCATATCTCCGAAGCTCTTTTAATGCCAATTGAAAAATGCGTTTCAATCACTGAACTGGGAAAACAAAGGGATAAAGATTCATGGAGATTATCTAACCCACCTTCGTTTTGCTGATGACATAGTCATTTTTGCAACTACCCCATCAGAGCTACAGAGTATGATGCAGGAACGTGCTGACAAGAGTAAAGAAGTGGGATTAAAAATGAACTTTCAGAAGACAAAAGTGATGTTCAATGCTTTTACAAGAAATGAAGATTTATCGATTGATGGAGAAAAGCTGGAGATAACAGACACGTACGTTTATCTTGGACAGCAGATATCAAGTGAGGGTCACATTGATGAAGAAATTAATCGGCGTACAAAACTTGCCTGGAGAGCTTTTGGAAGAAACAGCATAATTTTCAAGAGCAATATGCCATTATGTCTTAAAAGAAAAGTGTTTGATCAATGCATCCTTCCAGTGCTTACGTATGGTGCAGAGACGTGGACCTTAACTAAAAGAGACATACAAAGGCTGCAGACAACTCAAAGAAGCATGGACAGGTGCATGCTTGGTGTAACCAGGAGAGATAAGAAGAGGAACTCGTGGATCCGAAAAATGACAAGAGTGGAAGACATCATGATCAGAGTTAAATCCCTGAAATTGCAATGGGCTGGACATACTGCCAGAAGGACAGATCATCGATGGACAGCCGAAATTTTAGATTGGATTCCAAGGGACAGGAAAAGACCCAGAAGAAGACCACATAGGAGATGGGTGGATGAAATTCGAAAGTATGCAGGGGTGACATGGAGGAGACTGGCACAAGACAGACCGTTGTGGAGGAAACTTGGGGAGACCTTCGTCCAGCAGTGGATTGATAATGGTTGACAATGATGATGATGATGATATACTATATTGAAAAAAGTTACCGGACACCTAGAACAGAAGAAAACATAGCATTTATTGGCATACATTTGGCACGTTGTCGGTCCACCTTTGGCCTTAATGCATGCACTGACCCTTCGAGACATGCTTTCGAATATGCTTTGGAACACAGCGATAGGTATGCGTTTCCATTCAGTACATAACGCTGCCACTAACTGTTGCTTAATAGTAGGCCTTGGTTCCAAACTTCCTATGCGGCGCTCTAATTTTTCCCATAGGTGCTCTATGCGATTAAGATTAGGGTTCTGTGCTTGCCAGTCCACACACGATGCGGAATTATCGTCAAACCACACCATAATAGTCCTTGCTTTATGGCTCGTTGCATTATCCTGCTCGTACCACCAAGCCTCTCTTCCATAGTATTGCGACAGAGTTGGTAGGGCATAATAGAATATCGATTTAGACGTGCTGGTTAATAGGATTGTCCACAATAACCAGTAAGCCGGGACCATACCACGAAAAACACCCCCACACGAGTACGCTACCAGATCCAAGCTTGACCGTAGGAACAGTACACTGTGGTAAATAGCGTTCCACCGACTACAGCCATAGCCACACACGGCCATCAGACTTATGCATCGTGTATCTGGATTAATCAGTCCATGGGACCCGTTTCCATTGATCTACGGTTTACGATAAATGTTATTTACACCATGTTAAACGACGAGTAGGATTCGGAGTGGAGATGAAAGGCTTATGAGCAGCCGCACGACCACGATAACCCATGGAATGAAGATCTCTGCGAATGGTATGTGTACATACTGAGGTTCCAGCATTTTTACTCACCTGTACACTGAGGTCTTGTGCAGTACTCCGTCGATCAGCTGTAACGACTCTCCTGAAGCTTCGACGCCCTCTATTACTGATTTTCTTTATTCTGCCGGTACGTTTTACTGCTTCAGGCACGCCATGTGTCTTCCACTTATTCAGTGCATCCAAAATTGTTTACTTGGGTATGTTTAAACGCCTCTCGGTCTCTCTTATGGACAACCCACTAACATGACACCCAACAATAATTCTTTTCTGAAAGTCAGTTCTCTCCTGCCGCGATATTTCACTCAACGTCACCGTGCGATATCTTTGCTGTCAGCAGCAAGGTTGTTTTTATACCGTTTGCAGCTGTACTGGCGCCTCTTAACAACTCAGCTGATCCGTTCGTTTGCTTTTGAAGTGGTGTCCGGTCACTTTTGTCAATATGTGTATAGATATCTATCTATACAGATAGAAATCAAATTAGGCGAAAAACATACTTGTATTGTCGCCAGAGAAAATTTAAGAGGGGGCTGGGGGTAGGGCTGCAGGCTCGGGCCCCTCATTTTCAAGAGCTCCAAGAATTATGCGTGATGCTTGAAGAATTGACAGAGTTGCGTAGGCTTTTTTTTTGCAGGTAGCACAGCGAAAACAATAAG
The DNA here is from genome assembly GCA_039090855.1 of Macrothele yani. Lineage (NCBI taxonomy): Eukaryota > Metazoa > Arthropoda > Arachnida > Araneae > Macrothelidae > Macrothele > Macrothele yani. Next base: position 18,520,765 of record CM077030.1, read on the forward strand.
AAACTGCCTCGTGAATTTTTTTTCTCTATTTCTTTCCGCTTTTTAGGAGTCCGTGAAATGAATAGTCGACCCCAGTCCATCCTGCAATCTTTCGAAAGCATTACAGATGGGGTTTTTGTTTTGTAAACATGTCATTTTTTTCTCATTGCCATCGAATTTCATCTCCCACGTTCTATTCTTCTGCCTTTTGGTATTTAGTCTAATATTTCTGTTTTCCCTCGGCGATCCATTCTTCTAACAAGATGTCCACCCATTGCCATTTCAGAAATTTTACTTCGATCATGATGCCTTCCAATCTTGTCATATTCCTGATCCACGAATTCCTACGCATATCTTACTGGTTACACGAAACATAAACCTCTGCATGCTTCTTTAAACCAGTCTGCAGTGGCTTAATGTCTTTCTTTTAGTTAACGTCTATGTCTGTGATCCATCAGTAAGTACAAGAAAGCTGCATTTATTAAGTACTTTACTTTTAAGACACAATAGTAAGTTGCTCTTGAAGATTGTACTGAGTCTTCCAAATGCTCCCCAAGATAGTTTTATACTCCAATTACTTTCTTCATCAATATGGCAATATGTAGTATATACAGTATATATTTCCACTTAGTACACTTGTACAATATATAGTATTTATATATATACAGTACTAGGGGCTGCGCCTCTAGGTTCGCTACACTCGTTTCCAGAGTAGCCCATCGGGCCCTGCAGCCCGATCTCCAAGTATATCACATGAAATAGAAACTGGAAAATTCATATAAATTTCAATTTTTATTGCATGTCTAAGCAAATAAGGCTTGTTATTCCGAAGTTTCAGAGTTTTTTTACTGTCGTTAATTTTTAGAAGGTCTTACTTTTGTCGCTTGAACTTAAAGCTCTTACTAAATTTATAACTAAGGAAAACAAAAGCGGTCCTAAAAGCATTTCCGTAAACTGTTAATCTAATAAACCGTTAAGGTGGACGTCAAGTAATTTTGCTTCCTATACTTCCAATGAAAAAACGTTTGTACACATTTCCTTCACAATCAGTGTGTTCCCAAGGATAAAAATTTTAACATAAAAATCCGAGGGGGGCAAGATCCAGACTATATGCTGAGTGTAGCATAAGTTTGATTCCCTCAAATTCCTGGAGTTTTGCCTGGGTCGTTCGCGCGGTATGAGGCCGAGCGTTGTCCTGCTGTAGGAGAGCGCGCTCTCTGTTCACCAGTACCGCGTACTTCTCCAAAACGGTATACATCCGCTACAGCTGTTCAGAGTAGAAGTTGGTGTTGATGGTCCGATCGTCTAAAACAAATTCGTAATGGATTATCCCTTCGAGATTCCACCAGATGCAGAGCACCACCTTGTGCTCGAAGCGCTCACGTTTGGCAACAGGTTCAGGAAGCTGGCCCCGGCTCAACCACTGCCGCTGTGTGTTAGGATTACGGAAATAGACCCACTTTTCATCGCACGTAACAATTCTTTTGATGAAATGTACACCATGCAGGTTTTCTAGGAGTTTCTTGCGCACTTCCACTCGGCAGTTTGTTTCAGCTGGCGTCAGTTCGTGAGGGAAAATGCGGCAGCTCCTGTAGACCTTGCCGAGGTCCTAAAGGTGGCAGGCCACGGTGGTCTGTGATATGCCCAGCTCACCTCATAATCTCCGAGTGCTTGTTGTCGGATTTGCCTATACGGCATGGTGCACGGCCCCTGCATCAACGGTTCGCGGCCTACTTGATTTTAAGTGATCGCTGAGGTCTCTGTCAGCTGAGCGAAATTTCTAGAACAACCTGTTTGGGATGCTGTGGTCCACGGAACTATTCCCTTTGGCATTACAAATATTTTGTGTTGCTTGAGCAGCGTTATGGTGACGAGTTCAAACTCGTAAAGCCAAAGTTTCCTAATTAGCCGGTTGTGGCTGTTCATCTTTTAGGCGTTCCAACCATAGACAGAACGACGACGTGCAATGGTGTTCACAGTAACGACAACCGCTTTATACCCCTTTCGACTGAATGCTGTGCGCGACTTGAACTAGTTAAAACACGTGACATACCCGCCACAGCACGTGCGCTTATGCAAATATTTGAAAACGTTCGACTCACCCTTTGTATTTTGACGTACAGTTGATTAGTGGGGTAAGTTTATATTCCTACAACCTTATTTCCGCTTCTGAAAATCCGGTTCAAAAATATTGTACCTGAAATCATTCGATATGAACGACATTGCGTACGTTACGCATTTTAAATCGTGCGCAGCTTTCACGCTAGTTGGCTTTGATACGTGCCCTTTCTTCTAATTATCTACTCTTCCAAAAATCCGATTTTATTTTATTTTTATTTTGTCTGACAGCGGCTGTTATGGGATTTTTTTTCGTGTATACTGCTCACTTTTCCATTTTGGGCAGTGGTGCCGCTAAATGGCGGAAACGCTTGTTTCCGTCAGAAAAGCCATAGCTTCTCTTCTGAAAGAAATTATTATTCATAGCACACAAGTCACTATGACAAAGATTTACGAACGTTTCCTGCTTGAAGTGACGCAGTTTATTTTTTACTTACTGGAAGGGGGATACATTTGTCTTTGCAATAACATATTTCTTGAAAATCTGACAGAGAAAAAATCTTTTCGCTTCGCATAAATTTCTTTTTGAATACCCTGTTTTCCTGAAATTTCTACATAGAAATTCACTTCCTCGGAAAAGGGACAAACATATTTTTTTAATTTGCAACAGTATTTTTTCTTCTGAGAAACGGATTTAAGGAATTCTTTTTGCATCGAAAAGCATTTCATATGATGATTTTTTTAGTTATATTATCATAGACTCTTAATTATAAGCGCCATACGCCATTAAATGTTTGATAACTATTGTGCTTAACATTACCGCACATTCTTTTGATTCAAAAAACGGGATCCCTATGCCAATAATTCTCGGTGTCGCTTTTCTTCCTTATCTCTCGCTCTCCCTCCTTTTTTTTGACTGGGGGTGTGACGACTATCATGCGAAACTCCATGTGCTATAAAGTAGTCGATAGTTCTTTTTTTTTTGATTGGAGGTTCAACGACGACCGTGAGCAACTCAATGGGCTATAAGCAGTCGCCCGTCCCTAATTTAGGGTCACTGGTTCCAGGGAAGGGAGAGAGCCAGTGCCGTAAGACAAACACAACATCCATGCCTCACCGGGATTCGAACCCGGACCCCTTTCGGACGAATGATCAGAGGCCATCGCTTAGACCACTGCGCCACCGGGGCGGCCGACAGTTCTTGATTTACGGCCACTGGTTTCAGGGAAGGGACGAGGGAGTCAGTGCCATAAGACAAGCACATCTCCGAGATTAGAACTCGGATCAATCTCAGACGGATAGCTGGAAGCCAGCGTTTAAATATTACTATCTGAGATTTATCGTATGAGGCGCATTGGAGTCGTTGATTAAACATTCCCGACTGTTCATGTAAAACCATCATAGTTTTAGTACAATACTTCACATGAAACGAATGGTATCTTTTAGAATAAATTATCAACCTTTATTCACAATTAAATGTTTCATTAACATCGACTATAGTTTCGCAGAGCGTTTGGCTCGGCGAAACTATAGTCGATGGACAAATAGAGCATAAACATTCAAGTCATTGTGACATCATCAGAGTTCTGACGGTCACGGATTTTGATTAGTTATTTCCACAGGTTTGAAAGAAATGGCGTAGAAGCCATTTCGTTGACAAATCGTGAAGAATTCCGGTGCATGTGGAAAGCTCCTAATACATTAAGCTTGTCAGTCGAATCAGGTTTATCAATAAGCATAACGTTTCCAAACAAAAATTTATGGTTATTTTTGTGACAATGTTGGTCTATAGAAGACATCTTCAATTCAAAGTTTCGTACGTGAGCTTTGTGTTCCTTCACACGGAAACCTAAATGCCCTGCTGGTCTGTCCTATATATGAAAGTCCATATTCGCAAGGTATCTGATAAATTCTCCAGGAATTTGTGTCTTCGACTTAGTCTTTTGATCCGTAAAAATTCATCTTGTTTATGGGTTTGAAATATTTTACGGGTCAGAGACTACGTCCAAGACATAAATTCCTGGGGAGTTTATCAGATACCTTGTGAATGTGGACTTTCTTATAAAGGACAGACCCGAAGGGCTTTAAGCTTCCGTGTGAAGGTACATACGGAATTATGAACTGAAGAAGCCATCAATAGCCCAACATTGTCACAAAAATAACCATAAATTTTTGTTTGGAAACGCTATGCTTATTATTGATAAACCTGATTCGACTAACATGCTTAATGTATTAGAAGCTTTCCACGTATACCGAAATTCTTCACGACTTGTCAACGACATGAAGTCTGCCCTATTTCTTTCAAACGCGTGGAAACAACTAATCAAAATCCGTGACAGTCAGAACTCTGATGATGTCACAGTGATTTGAATGCTTGCGCTCCATTCATCCTGATGATGCCGAACCAAACGCTCTGCGAAACTACAGTCGATGTTAATAAAACATTTCATTGTGAATAAACTTCGATAATTTATTCTAAATTAACATCACAAGTGTGTAGTCCTAAATTATACCGAATGGTATCTTATTAATCATTGTTATGACTTTACAAGTAATAGAATTAATTGAGAAACCCTTTGCGTGCGGTTACCCGTACCTTCAGTGTATGAGACATATTGTATGTCTAAGACATTAGCAATGTTACGCTCTGGCTGCTTCCTGCTATTAGGTAGCATTGCTTTAATTAATCATTTGGCAGCAGGCCAATAAACGGCTGTCGACGAGTTAAAAAAACTTATAATGTATCATATTTTTGTGTGAAAATTTGGTTTGAATGTTTCAGATAACATGTACAGACTCCGCGAAAAAGAAATGACGCTGGCACTGTACGCTGCTCTCACAGCATGCATTGCCGTAACACAAGAACATACATTTTAATGAACTTAAAAAAATGTACATTGATTCGCCATTCACAACATCAGGTGGTAACAACCAACTTCGGTTCATCTGGATATCAAAAGGCAAACCATTACTTAATTCATTTCCTTAAACGTCTGATTTATGTTATCCTTAAACAGCAAAATATTTCTCTCAATATAATAATTCGTGAAGGCTAATTTAGATATCTCTGTCAGGAAAAACTGACTGTACTGGTCGGAAAACAATGACGCCGCCCCGGTGGCGCAGTGGTCTAAGCGATGGCCTCTGATCATTCGTCCGAACGGGGTCCGGGTTCGAATCCCGGTGAGGCATGGATGTTGTGTTTGTCTCACGGCACTGGCTCTCTCCCTTCCCTGGAACCAGTGACCCTAAATTAGGGACGGGTGACTGCTTATAGCCCATTGAGTTGCTCACGGTGGTCGTTAAACCTCCAAAAAAAAAAAAAAAAAAAAAAAAAAAAAACAATGACAGCATAAAGAAAACAATTGCCTTATATTAAGACATTTTGCATGTCTTTTGCACGTTGTCCACTAGTACAAACTTATTGAAGCACTTTTTGGTTAACACGCACTACCCATCACAACCTGTGTGAGACATGACGTATTTGACACACACACACACACACACACACACGTGGTTATTTTCCGGTGGACCACGTGCGGCTTCTAGTTTACACTCTATTTCTTCTTCTTCCGCTAAGACCGTGGACGTTGAGGGCGCTGATTCGCATCTGCAGCTGTCTGCTGAAACAGCGAAGATAATTTTCCCGTCCGCCTTTAAAGAGATGCCTCTGACTGACAGTTATTTCTGATTTCCATTCCTTTACCCCACTGCACATACCAGGCGATCTCTCGATCAAAACATCTCTCAGAGGAGCCAGACTTAGGAGCTGGTCTAAAGCGCTTAGGTTCCTTTCTGATATGTGTTGCTTCCTCGTTTCCGGCCTTCTTCCTCTTTTCCACAGCTGTCTGACCCGATTATCATATCATATGTAGAGGATTTCAGGAAGGGAGTGTCTGACCCCAGGTCTTAAACAATCACCAGAAATAGGAAGCCAGGCGATTTGGGTTAGAGTGCCCGATAGGAAAGTGACACGGAAGCTAGTTGGAAAAGGGGGAGGAAACGCCCTTATTTATTACCGGGAGGCCAGTACCCGGTGTCCGACGGCTTAATGTGCACGTCCGATGCACGGCGGGTATTTAGTGGTTCGAGCGTTCGTACCTGCCTGGGATCGAACCTGAGGTTCTCCCGTGACAGTCTCGAACGTTGACCAATAGGCCATCCGCGGCCCTTCTGGCCCAATTTTCTGGGGGCTCTTCGTTAAATAATCATGGAAGCCTGCTAGCTCCTTTCTTTTACCAACCTGCTGCCTCTAAAGCAAAGGAAGAACTCCTTAGTTTTTAACCTTCCTGGTCAACTTCTAGCTCTCTTGCTACACCTTTTTATTTCGCAGCTTGTGAGCGGATGCTGTTACGAGCAAGGCCGAAATGCGTTATTCTGAGGTCAAAACTTTCGTATGACCCACACACGACACGACCGTCGTGTTTTTCTCCTACAGTTTTTGCCTTTTAAATCTAGCTTTCCTTTTGAGATGTCAATCACCACTGAAGTTTCGTCCGGACCCATATCGATACACGCTATTGACAATTTAAATAGCTTCTCATGTCTCAAAATGTGAAGGCCAGGAATTGCCGGTAGAGCGACAGAGCTTCAGTTACTCCTCTTTATTTTTGTTTCAAATCTCTTTTCTCCGCAAGCATATTTGTTACTAAAACTGAGGCGCTCTCTGTCGGTGACTTTCCCACATCAGCAGTTACTCCGCAGAAACAAGCATCTCTTACTTTTAGTTCTTCTGTTATCGATGCCTACGGGACTTCTAATTGTTTACAAAATTAAACAATGTCTTCACCTCTTGTTAATTTAATAAATTAGAACAAAAAAACTGGTCGCAGTATGTCTGATATCATTAGTTTCCGCATCATAGCAATCTGTGCGTTTTCTAAACGTTTATGAAGAAAAAAATGAAATTTGTAAACGTCGTGTACAATGAATTGAATATTAATTCCCAACATACTCTCTCTAGTGCTATTATCGCTTGGGTTCCTAATTGGGTTCACCCGGCGTAATATTGGGAGCCAAGGAGGTGTCAGGTGGATTGTGATTCTGCGATTCCCTGATTTAGGGCTGACGCAGCTTCAGAATCCACTGACGGGGCGTTGTGTTTCACACAGCAGATTTTCCTTTGGGAGTCAAAGGGTCCGCTGTGTGCCGCAATATTTTTGTGAACGTCTAAATTTAAAATAAAAAGCATAAGTGAGGTGATTTTCTAAGTTCCGGTTCCAAAAGATATATGTATTCTCCAAATAATCTAGGGTTGAGTACACATATTGTAGTTAACGATACACTCATGATGGAACTGAGACAAAATTAACAACAAAAACAATTTATTGGTTATGATTTGGCATAATAATAAATATACGCTCATGATACTAGCAAAAATGATTTAAGACTCTCTGACAGGAACCTGTACTAAATTGAGTATTTGCTAAAAAAATTATTTACTCTATGTGTGGACTGTTCCGAAAAACAAGGTATGAGGGAACACCAAAAAAAGAATAGGATGGATTTCCTACCTTAACCTCCGAATCTGGCCTAGATATCGCGCTGCTGACCACTCCTGAGCCGGGAGAATTCTCGTCCGCCAAACACTTATCGTGGTTCCTCCACATAGGGTATACTGGTCTGCGATGTCTTCCCCGGTCCGTCAAGCTTGGTGCGGGCCCTCGTCATCCTTTGCCGGGTTCCTGATACCTCATGGCGTGTCCACGTTTTGGACCACCAAAAAAAAAACCCAAGTGACAAGTCACCAGTAATAAAAAAAGTGCAAGTCAAGCACCTCGACTTAGAAGAACAAGCGAAAAGATGAAAGTGACGCAGTTCTTCTCTTCCCTTGTTAAAATTTCGACGACCCCTAAGAAGACCCACACTACCTCAAAATATCCCATCATCCAATCACTAGCTGGCAAACGCAAGCCTCCCTGAATTAAATTACCCAGTGTAGATCTTACTGGTCGGAAAATTAACATTTTGATCTTCCATTCGCTAGGGGGTCAAGATTCCTACCCGCTCTAGTGAAATTCTGAGAACCCCTGCAGTTACGTTTGCCGCGTGATAGAACCACCGGCCATAAATCCTTACACCAATTAAACTGTTAGGCCCGGTTCCAACAAGTCTCCAGTCGGGCCAACACGCATTGTTGATGCTATAGACGGTGGACACTTCTATTGCCCCAATAAAACATACTTCAAAGCCAACTCGCCGATGGCTGTCGCCAGCGTTTACTCCTTACAGTGTCGGTCTGTCCTGTGACGCCTTGTGCTGGGAGAGGGGGGACGGAGAGGAAAAAAAGAAAAGATTCACCCGAAAGTATATGGCAAAATAAAACGTACTCCTTCTTCAAAAAAATACATGAATTAATAAAAATGAATAAATAAATAAATAAATAAATGAATAAATAAATGAATAAATAAAATAATAATTAAATAAATAAATAAACTAGGGAATGGGTTTTCGACCTAAATGTGCAGCGCTCAGTTTGGGCGCTGTCACAGTGCTTTCAACTAAAAGAAAAGTGGTTTTTTTAGCTGAAGGAATGTTTGACGAATCAAACGTTTGCCTAAAGAAAACATTTATTTTAAAACTATCGTGACGAAGTTACACCACAAATGACAAGGAAAAGATTACGATTTTTTAAGATATGCTGCTAATTTTCATGTTTTTGCTACGTTTGACTATTTCTGCATTATCGCAACGAATTTAGTTTTTCTAAAATCAGATTTGAGCGCCAGCAATGCTTGTGACCTGCTTTCTTCAATACACAATGTAAATGTGCTTCTGGGGAAGAACCTCGAAATATAACTGACAGAAAAATTTCAATGACTGAAGATATATCAAATAGAAATCATCGCTCTTTCCACGTTCATAAATGAGTCACGGAAAAATTATCATCGGCCGTCACCGGGAATCGAACCCAGGGTCTTCCAGCTAGGTGGTTTGGTGGTTTGTCATACGCGAATCTGGAGAATTTTGAGGAAACTGTGGTGCAGTGGAGTTATGTCCGGCGCGTAACTGAAAGACTCTGGGTTCGATTCCCGGTAGCGGCCGATGAGAATTTTTCCGTGACTCACTTATAACGTTGAAAGAGCGATGACTTCTATTTGATGTTCCTAATCCACGTCAATTTTGTTTTTATGAATGAAGATACGTAAATCATATATACTATATAATTCAAAGTAAGCTGTAATGCCAAGATCAAGTGATCAATGTGTTTGAATGAATTTACATTTTGTTTCTTTGAAAGACGGTTAAATTTTAAATCGTACACAGAGTAAATTTATAGTAAAACTTCAAAATGTTACACTTTACTGACAGTCAGTTGCGAATAATTGGTGAAAGTGGTTTTCACATTATTTCCAACATCTCTGTAAGATTTTAAACATTTGCCCAGTGCATTTGACTTTGAGGGGAAAAAAATTGTGTAGCAAGCTCAGATACCGGAGCGTAGAAGAACGGGCTTAACAACAACAAAGAAATCCCCTCAATCTATTTCAAAAGCAAATCATATTCATTAAAAAATAAGACACCTTGAGGCAGCCAGAAGAGTTCCGAAAGAAAGGAGTAAAAAGGACTGTGGCCATTCGTCTTAGCTTATAGCGGCAAAAAATGTTTCAGTGTTTACTTTGTTGCAGTGTTCATGTTAAAAAATGCACGACCTATGTAAAGAAGAAGTATTGTTAACGACAAGAACTATCTGAGATTTGCAAATAATGAAGAAGACCACAGAAAAAGGGAAAAATAAAATATAACTTTTTTCAAACAGTTGGCGTCTTCCTGCTTTGAACCGTCTTGGCGTATTTAAAAACTAGAGTACGTTGAAGAAAACAAAAAACTTTTGAAGGAACTGAAGCACCGAAAGGAACGTAAATCTATGGCACTAATAAAAAAACCCTTCAGAAAAAAATTTTTAAAGTGTTTCTTCGTGAAAATGTATGGGTATCATTGCAACAATCCCGACAATTAAACGAAAAGTTCTTAAAGTTGTTTTAAAAGCGCAATTACCTCTATCTAAATTTTCGAATTCAGTCAGTGGCTAAATTCAAATATTTTCCCAGAAATATAACATGGGATGACCAGCTATCAATGCCAAACCTACTGTTCTTAATGTTTAAGTCGTAGAGAACGGTTACGATATAATGCCACTAACTGACGATCAATATATGCGAAGAGAGCTGCCAACATGGCCGAATGGTCAGGGGATAAGTCTTGTGTCCGATATTCAAAGTTCTTCAAGGCTACCTCGCTTTGTCGCATTTTTCAATGACAAAACAATCACTGCACAACGATATAGCGATCAGTTGATGAGACTGAACGCCGCAATCGAGTAAAAACGCCCATGGACAGGTTATGGACGCCACGCAGTTATCCTGTTACACGATAATTCACACCACATGTCGGTGCCACCACGAAATCAACCCTTGAACAGTTACTCTGGGAAGTTTTATCGCACCCGGCTTACTTCCCGGGCATTGCACCCTCAGACTTTCATCTGTTTCGCTCTATGCTACATGCCCTAGCCCAACAGCAGTTCACCACAGTTCCAAAGGTGATAAATTTCATCACTTCGTTCTTCAGCTCAAAACCCGAGTCCTTCTATCACAAGGGCGTTCATTTGTTGCCTGAAAAATGGCAAATGATTAAAAAGATCATTGATATTAACGGCCAATATTTCGTTGAATAAATGTGTACTGGTTTCCTGACTGTCCCTGTCTCCTTTCTCCTGAACACGGCGGAAACTTTTGCATACCATTAATAGAAGTGGAATGTGGCACAACAGCCTAAAGCATGTGAATATGATAATTTCTAAAACATCGTGCAAATTTTCTCCAACGAAAGTTCACAAAACGAGGCAAACATGCCTCGTCCTACAATATATAGATTCACATAACTCTAGTACAAATAAGGAAAGGTATTAAAAAATAAGATACATAATGGGACACTGTGTACAATGCTGTTGTATGAATCTACGAACAATTTTAAGGTCCGAAATGCTTGAAAGGCGCCAACTAAATTTCAATTGAATATAAAGAAAGAAAAAATGGATGGGGTGCTGAAAAGATTTCAGAGGTTGCTAGCATGGGTTTGAGAAGAAATGTAATGAAAACCGAAACACTCTGCTTGAATACTGAGCAAAACACAGTAATACATATCTACACTTAAAACATCTGTCATTTAGTTTTTAAGGTCATTTTTAGGGATCTCTGGCCTTTTATAGCTACTTCTTACAACTTCCTGAAGCACATTATCTTGCTGAATTCGCCACTAAGTATCCAAGCTCTTTTTTGTTGCTGAATCAAGAAATAATCTATTCTTGTAAGCAAGCATCTCGCACGTTTCTCGTTGATGAAACCGCAGACAAATACCTCCCTTACAAAGGAAACGGAAACAGATAATCATTGACAGAGAATCATGGAAACAGAGAATCATAAAAACAGAAAATCATTGACAGAGAATCATGGAAACAGAGAATCATAGAAATAGAGAATGATTGACAGAAAATCATGGAAACAGAAAATCATTGACAAAGAATCATGGAAACAGAGAATATTGACAATGATAATAGGGACAACCAAAATAAGATAAACAAGGTGTATAAATATGAAAGACAGCAACTTTTGGATTTAAAAAACAATCCTATGATCAGCATAATTGAAGCTCATAAATATAAGGATATTAGATCATGCAAAGTATGTTCAAAAAATGGCGTCAGCTATGAAAGAAATTGCAGTGACCCACAGTGGTCCAACAGATAAATTAATTCGGTATTTAGCGGATATTCGTAATCACAGTACGTTACCACCCGAATTACGTAAAGTACACCCACCATTAGGTGCGAGTATCCCTAAAGCATTTGGCAAAATCAAGTTACACAAAGATAATGAACAAGTACATATGATCGTGTCTAAAGCATAATTCCCCACTAATACAACTGGAACGGAAATTACTTCGTTTTTTGGCTCCTTATTTCATGAAGAATGAATATACCGTGATGAATCCTCTTCACCTCCTAAATCAAATCAATAATTTACAAATATCGGAAGAACAGTATACATTAGCCAATATGGACGTTACCGCACTCATTCCAAATACTCCGGTCACAGAAGCAATCAACATCATACAACAGAAACTGTACGAAAAGAGAATTCCTGAACCAAGTCAAGTGTTGGAGATTACACGAATATTAAAATATGTACATTATAATAATTATTTTCAGTTTGAAAATAACATCTACCGGCAAACCAGCGGTGCACCAATGGGGTCACCGCTGTCTTCACTTTTCGCAGAAGTGATTATGCAGGGTTTACAGAAACAAGTAATACCACAGTTCTCAAATATCATTTCATACTACTGTCGTTATGCAGACGACATGTTTCTTCTGCTTAAAACAACTAATGTTCAAGATATTACGAGAATTCAAGATGCTTTATCTGCAGTGTATCTAACAATTAAGTTAACACTTCAGTTGGAAAATATTTGTCAATTCCCCTTCTTAGATGTAATATTTACTAGACAAGAAAAGAATCTAGCATTTTGTGTCTACCGTAAACCATCATACGTTCCCGTACTAATCCCATTGAACTCGCATCATCCGTGGGCACAAAACATTGCAGCTTTTCGATCGCTAATAAGTAGAGCTTTTTCACATTCCAGTACCAACTCATTTCGAAATAGAGAGTTAAAATGGATATTTCAAGTAGCAAAAATCCATGGATATCAAACTTCTATCATAAGAAAAGTTATTTACCAACATAAACATCCCAATAATAACCCTAAAGTAGATGTTCAGTACTGTGGAAGTTTCCCGTATATTCTAAAAATAAGTAACTACTTAAAAAAAGAGTGTAAACTTCAAGTTAAATGGATAGGTACATCTGTGAATGCATACAGAGACTTAATGTTAAAAAATAGAGATAAAACAATAGTCCTTGATCAATCAGGAGTATATTGCATTCCCATCACCCACAATTTGGGAGTGGAAGAGAAGAAGTATTATATAGGAAGAACTAAAACCGATTGCATAAATGGTTAGAACAACATATTAACAATTGGAAAAATAAAAAAAAATTGAGAACGTCCCTAATGGAGTATTGTTGTAAAACAGAAGCAGTACCGGATTTTGAAAATATAGCAATTGTATGTAAACATAAAACCTAACGTACCATACGTTATGCTGAGACGATACTTATTGAACAGACTAAGGAGAATAACTCTAACATGAATGACCCAATAAAAGTGCCTTTACCATGGAAAATGTTGGTCAAAGAAATTCTTATAGTGTACCTAATAATTGTGACGAAATTCTTATAGTGTACATAATATCGTAATTCACGGAATGTTATTGAATTGTTGTAGTAAACATTGTGTTTTTGGTTTGTTTAAATATGCGTTTAGTAAACTACAGGAACATATCGATTAACATCAAATTGTTGTGTTTCATCGCCGTTGGCGGCGCTCATTATAGTGGTCATGCAGGTACGCAAGAGCTTCCCACAGGGCACTTGTGTCCTTCAAGTGGTGACAGTTTCTACCTGAGGATGGTCTCTGCATCGAAATGCATAGCAATTTGTCAAGATCATCGACTACTACTTGAGAACGCTTTGGACTATGACTTGAAGTTTAGGTTTTAACTATTCAGTTTTCTTTAGTTACATTTTGATGTGTATCATCGTCGTAAGGTATGTTTTTAAATATATTAAACATTATATTTGATGAAACTCAATCGCATGACTCAGACCTTGAAAATACGTATAAAGTACCCGGACTAGTGACATTCCTCTACTTTTCTCTTCTGAAATAGTAATGAGGTTTTTATATATGGAACTCGGCAAATTTAACTACATTTGACCTTCTATATCATCATTCTAATAACATTTTCCAAGTGAATCGTCTTGCTTTGTTAGGTACATGTCAAAAACCATGATTTCTCTTCCACGATATAAGATATGAAAAATTATATTTAATATACTAGAACTTATACAGTCTTTACATTATCCCAAAAAAAAATCTGCCTACAGCAAATGGTCGCAGATATTTTGATTAATAATCATCGAAAATCAGCCAACAGCAAATATTTCTTAAACTACAGTTTAGGTGAAGTTTTTGGAGACTACTTATTTTTTTTTTTTTGTGCCGCATTATAAGGAACTGATCATTTAAATTATGACATTTGCATTTTGGATGCATGTCAGATTAGTCAGCATGCTGAAGCGTGTGACATTTTACTACCATTGTTCCAAGACAAAGTATGAAGATGAATATACCAGAACTTATACAGTGTTTGCAATAATTACATTACAAAATACAAAAAAGTCAGCTTACAGGAGATGGTCGCAGATATTCTGTTTAATACGTACTGAAAATCAACCTACAGCAGATGTTCCTAAACTATAGTTCAGATGGACTTTTCCAAGATTAAGTACTTTGTCGCATCATAGAAAAACTGTTTCATGTATTTTTGTGATATTTGCACATTGGACTTGCCTCAGAATTTCTTATTTGAATATGATGAATATATAAATACAGATGTGTTTGAACATGTGTCTCTAGGTCATTCGCACCAATGATTTTTGCAACGACAATAGTAACGGATAACTCATACATTTTTAATTATGTAATTTTTTTATAAAATAAATGTCAGTAACATATATAGAGTTGTCATCCGTTAGACTTTATATATTTCAATGTTCATAAGAGTCCCTAGCTACTCAAGAGCAACGTGTAAAGAGTTTTCATACAAGCATACACTTTTTGTTAAGGTGTATGGAATTATTATATATTTCCTCAGCACGTTTCAATTAAGTTATACCTAGCATTGATGGTATCGAAATTAGTATTGACAGAGAATCATGGAAAGAGAGAATCATAGAAACAAAGATTCATTCACAGATAATCATGGACAGAGAATTATGGTAACAGAGAATCATTGACAGAGAATTATGAAAACAATGAATCATTGACAGATAATCATGAAACAGAGAATCATTGACAGAGAATTATGGAAACAGAGAATAATTGACAGAGAATTATGGAAACATTGAATCATTGACAGGGAATCATGAAAACAGAGAATCATTAACAGAGAATCATTGACTCAACGAATGGTACTGCAACAGTTCATTGCTTCAATGAAGAAGCGTCTCGATAAACTTGGATTCAGTAGTTGCCATATTGTTTCAAATATGAAAATACATTTCCCCAATCATACCCGATAGATGAAACTGCAGCAGTAAAATAACTCTTCAGTAAAGCTGTATGAGATACTGAAAACTTCGAGAGAAATTCGGATAACCCTCAAAGTAAGAACTTAAAGGAGAGGATAGAGAAAGCAAGTTCCAGGAGGAAAAGCTACATCATTATGTGACGTCCTCAGTTTTCTAGTTAGCAGTTTCGCAAACATTTTGCAAGATACGGCGAAAATGACAGCGCTGGCGTATGACCATTAGCCCGAGATGGGTGTGGGTTCGAATCCCGATGAGGTATGGATGTTGTGTTTGTCTTGTGGCACTGGCTCCCTCCGTTGCCTGGAACCAGTGGCATTAGTAGGGACAGGCGACTGCCTGTAGCCCATTGAATAGCTCACCGTGGACGCTAAACTCCTAAATAAAAAAATGCGTCTGCTGAATTTCACTGTCCGGCCGATACAGTCCGAAAGGTATCTTTCTGCCGGCATCCACCACACACAGTCATTCCTAGCAGACTGTGTACATGACTTATTAGTTCAAAGCACAGTTCTACCATCGAAGGTCAACGTTCCTTGAGCCACGCTAATCGGCGTGAGACGTGGGAACCTACATTTTGCAGCGCCTTGGGAAATCTACTGCTGCTAGCATTAGTTCCAATAGTCTCACATAGGATTTACGTTGTTTAGGACAATGTTAATTTCCGCTCTGAGAGGATAGTTCTTTGTACAGCTCTCCTGTCATGCTTTATTAACTTCGGGGGTTTAAGCGTTGTATCATGGCAGATTCATTGCCAGGCCGGTTATATTTGCATTTCACGTCCCCAACAGACCACCTAAGTATCTTCAATGCCGGCGAGTTGTCACGTACGGGGCAACTGCTTATGTGGCACCCTATTATAAATCCGCGCTGAAAATCAGTTAACTCTGTCGAATGAGGTATCTTGCATTCACAGTCGTGCTATTGTCCCATCATAGCCCGACGTCACAAGTTGGGCTTGCTACGTGAAGCTTGCGTACGACCTAATTCATTATCAATAGAGAGGTGTTCCGATATTAATGATAGGGTAGTGTGTGTGTGTGTGTGTTTAAGGAAACATTTTCTGAAGCCAGCTGTCTCCTGTATACATTGCCGCGCTAATCTTCAGTATTGCAATTTTTCGTCGTAAACACTTTGCATACAGCAGTTTACGTGGTGGCAAAACAAGAAACTATAATTTGTTTACAAAATATAATATATTTCTCTCGATGGTTTTTCGTTGCTCAGCACCAGCAGTAATGACGTCTCGATTGTCTGAATGTTCATCACAAATATTAAGTGCATCCGAACAGAAAAGAGCTCCTAATTGGAAATGAAGCCATTCTAAATCTTCATTTTTCTTCTTTCTAGTATTGCTTTGATATTTACGACGTTCATTTAATCTTGTTTGGACGTATGAAATTTGACTTCTCATTTTACAGTGTCTAACTTTACAATGAGAAGAAATAATGGAACAAGTATTGTATGAATTTATTTTTCAACCTTGCATAATACAGACTTCAAATCTAATCATGACCACAATGTGTTCTCTTCAGGCGTTTTATTCACACAGATTCTACACATCTTTGAAAAGTTACCTCGACTTTCGATTATATTCTGTGTGGTGATGTGTTCTCGAAATTTCATTTCCATTGTAAAGTACGGTGCCAAACTGTTAGGTAAAATAAGTCATTCAGGACAAAATTTGTAAAAACGCGCTAAAAATAAACCGTACGTTATTCTCAGGCAGAGAGCGTTTAATTCTATATTTGCTTTGCATTTTAAATTCTGAGGAAACCAATGAATATCAAAAAAAAAAAAAAAAAAAAAATGGAAAATTTTCTCAGTGCTATAAAGAAAACTAATGTCCATTATCATTTGCGCTGTAACTGAAAGAAGATTAAATTGTAATGCAAAGGAATGAAAGTTCCAAAGCTAATTAACTTATAGATACGACAACAGTAATTTCTGTTTGCACAAAATGAGTCTCAGTTTGGAAGAAAAGCGAAAGTTTTCCCCCAAAATGCACGAATGCTGAAAGTACAGCTTCCGTAACGCAAAATAAAAAAAAAACGATATTACTGATTCCAGTTAAAATTACGTGCAATAAGCATGTCTTTTGAAAGCAAAGACTTATAAATTGACGATATAAAATTAACTCTTTTCTATTCACCGCATGTGAATTTATTTCAGGGTCTCCTGTACGCTTGTTGACTTATTCATATAACTTCACATACAAAAGAAAAAGGTAGAACGAATGGAACATCTGGAACTGTGCAAAATCATGAATCACGTGAACCATTTCCGAAAAACCTCTGAAATAAATTCACACAAAATGAACGTAAAAACAAGCATATTTATACCAGAGCGAGTCCGAAATTCGTTCCGTTTTGAGCAAAACACAGTGCTGGGCCTCTATTTATGTGGGAAACTCACGGCAGCGTCGACTGGGTACTCCAATGGTGTGGAACACATGAGCCTGATGGTGTACATTTTGCATGGAGCCGCAGTGTTTTATCAGGTGAGAAGTAGATGGAAGTTGATATATGTGCTATTCGAGTGCTTAAACGGAATTATTTTGGGGGAGATGGGGAGGGATTAAACCGGGTGGCAGCAGTGAGATGATGGAGGCTGATAAGTGTGGTGTTCGGGTGCCCAAACGGAATTTTGGGGGCAGGGGTAAACCAGGCAGCAGCGAGAGAAATTTGTGCAGTTGAAGCAGAAGAACCAGTGGGCAGCAGTAGTGCACGAAAATGGTCCCTGGGTTTCAATGCTGGCGACACCAGTCCAGAAGGCAAGCCGAAGTCAGATGTCCAACGACTACAAACACTGACAACTTAGAGAAACTGTGACAGCGAACCCCAGTACTAGTATTTGATAATTGGCGCTAAAGTGAAGTCTTCCCAATGCACCATCATTCATGACCTGCACCACCTTGGGTTCTCCTCCACGTGCCATGGCAGTGGGGCCCCATGAAATGACGCCCCAGCTGGCGAAACAGCGTCTCTCTCTCTAGCGCAAATTGATATCAAATTTACAGAACGATAGGTTTAGGTGTCGTATCATCACAAGTGTTGAACAGCGAATATTCCTGCGTTATCCTGCCACTGGAAAAAAGTGACTGAGGTCACGCCAGGAAGAACAACCAGTTGTGCAAAGAGGGCTGTTCGAGATGAAAGTCGTGCTTTGAATTTTTGAGAGTTCTGTGTGCTGGGAACTCGTTCCAGATGATCAGGTTGTGGATGAAACTCGAAAATATTCCAAACACCTGAAGCGGGTTTATGGTGCTCTGCGCCAACATTATTCAACACTGATCAACAGGATGCGAGAGTTGAGCAAGTGGATAATACTCCAAGTCACATCACCAGAGTAGTCCGCCAAAAAACACAGGGATTTAAACGGGTTGAAATTCTATCCCATTCTCCATACAGTCCGGATCTTACCTCATCCAATTACCACCCATTTCGATCCTTGGCCCATTTTCTACAAGGAAAATAATTTATCCTTTTCACTTTGGCAGCTTTAAGTCTTGAAATTGTTTTCAAAAGGTTGCTTTCTCGTACTGTTTTTTGTTCTTTTCAGTTGACACTGCAAGTGAAAATGGTTCCAGTTGGATGTCGTCATGGTTTTCATCAATAGTTTTTTTGCTTTGGCAATAAAAAAAAGCAGCAGCATAAAGAATATCTCCTTCACCCCCTATTGCGTACATCTTGCGGAGACAGATCATCTAACCACTCAGGTAATGTGTTTCGTTACAACTGCAGGTATCTTCGTCCATTTAATGCGCCCTCATAGAACACAGGCCCAACAAGTCGGTCCTTTTAGAGACCCCACACCAACTACTCACTCTCTAAAACACGAAATGTGCTAAGAGTTCTTTATAGAAAATGAGGCCAGTTACGGAAAAATAATCAACCGGATTTTTGTAATTGTTAAAACATTTTCAAATAGAAACAGCTATTTCCGCCATTTACCTACAAAAAGCCGCGCTACGAAAAATTTTATATTCTATACAAATATTCTTCATTACAGAAGATATCCGAGGCAGAAAAGGGGATTTCTCAACTTCAGTAATTAGATGAAAATATGCGGAGGTTTAACCTAGAATTACAATTGTTAAAGAAATGGGGGGGGGGAGGAGTTGAAAGTAAATTTTCCGAAACCTGAGAAGTTTTGAAGCGAAATATTAAAATATTTAGGATTTAAACCTAAGATTAAAAGTGGGGAAAACTTCCAAAAATGGAGGACAGTTAATTTTTTTACAGTTAACATTGTTTAAAAGCGGGATTCTTTTTCCAAAACTACGCATCGTTGTTTTATTTTTGTGTTGTTTCTAATTTTTGTCTCTAATGAATAACTGCTTCCCTAAATAACTTAAAGGCAACTGTGTGTTACTATCTTTTGATGAAACATTCAGTAGTTATTGATATGTTTGCTAACACTGCGGATGATGAAATGATTTGGAAGACCATCTCCAATCTTTGTAACAGACTAAAATGAAGATTTATATACATAAGTGTTGTCGTTGCAATAACTCTTTAGCGAAATCTGTAGCAGACTAAAAATGAAGACACACGCGAGTACAATCTTGGCTAAAAGTCCTGCATCAGTAGACTGAAAGTCAAATGTTTGAAGTAAACTTATACAGCGTAATGGTAAAGTCAGGAATACATATTATACATAATTTTAAAGAAAAATTTATGATGAATTCAAATATTTTTACAGAATGTTATTACCAGTAATAGAAGTGAAGTTACAAGCAAAGGTACTGCGACTAGTCATAAAAAGCAACAAATAATGGAATTTGTGAAATTTGGTGTACAATGCATTTAACGTAAATGTACTGTAAAGTACATTATTGGCACTTGAAATAACAGACCAACAGGCAAAATACGCTTTAATATTTAATTGGATAACAATGGTTACTTAGTAACAAAGTGCACTTTCTTGCCATGGAACTAATGAGCTTCTCTAGTTGTCCATTGGTGATAACAAGGTGGCATACTTGAGTCTGTAAGGGCCGTATGACACCGTGTTGTAAGTTATCCCCAATGGACAACTAGAGCAGCTCATTAGTTCCATGCCAAGAAGATGCACTTTGTTACTAAGTAAACGTGGTTATCCAATTAAATATTAACGTGTATTTTGCTTCTTGGTCAGATATTTCAAGTGTCCTGCAAGTGTCAATAATGTACTGTACAGTAATTTTACGTTAAATGCATTTTACACTAATTTTACAAATTCCATTTCTGTTGCTTTTTATGACTAGACGCTGTACTTTTGTTTGTAACTTCACTTCTTTTACTGATAATAACATTCTGTAAACATATTTGGTTTCAGTATACAATTTCTTTTAAAATGATGTATAATATGTATTCCTGACTTTAAAATTCGGCTTTATAAGTTGACTTCAAACACCAAAAACTAATTTCACTTTCGGTCTGCTGGTGCAGTACTTTTGGCCACGATTGTATGTCTTGTGGTTGCAATAACTTTTCACTGAAACATAGGTGTGTCACCCACAACACATGGTGAGAAATCGTGTTAGACAGCTCAAGATTTGACATTATATTTTTCATTTTTGTCTTAGTACCAGCAATCAGTCGCCAGCTGAATTTCTAAAATGTGGCTTGCAAACAGAAAATATATTTATCATGCTGTTTCTACAGGAACCTATGAAAGGTAATTAATTGTTGTGCTTTTAGAGGAGCTTATGAACGTTCATTGTTCCATCACCTGATAGGAACAATCCTCATCAGGTTTTAACAATAAAACTTTGTTGTACCAACATTAACAATAAACTTTGTTGCAGCAATGAACAAATACGTATTGTTACGGTAACAACAAATCTTTGTGGTAATTGTATCTCTAAGACCATATCTGTGTGGGGGCAGTATAGGCATGCAAAATAGACACATCTTAAAAACTCAGAATCAGGGAAAACATTTCAGGCATTTTGACATATATCAGGGAAAAACGTTTTTTCCAACTCGACGTTAAGAAGAGAAGATCTCCCGTTCCCAGACAGACTGACAGAAAAAGATGATATAAACAAATATTTTCTTTCTTTTAATTCCGACAGGTTTTTTTAAGCGATGTGCTAAAGAAACGACACGCAATCATGAGAAACGAGCACAATCGCTTCATGGGGAAAAGCAAATCAATTTAAGCTCACTCCTGAAAAGAGTACAATAAAATATTCAAACCCGTAATCTGCT
Source organism: Macrothele yani (assembly GCA_039090855.1). Classification (NCBI taxonomy): domain Eukaryota; kingdom Metazoa; phylum Arthropoda; class Arachnida; order Araneae; family Macrothelidae; genus Macrothele; species Macrothele yani. The sequence goes on from CM077030.1 coordinate 18,542,213, forward strand.
TAAATATCTCATAATGCTATGCAGCAAAGAAACAAGAAGATACAAAATCAATAAAGGCCTGAAGAATTAGAAAAAGCAGTTCTGGAAAAAATCAAACACGGCTTAGGAGGTCTAAAAGAACGTCAAGATCAGACAGTCGACAAAAGTAAAAAGAAATTCTAAAGCTGGAGCGCTCACTTATCAAAGCAAAACCTTCGTAAAACTTACCTAACAGAGCAAGGATAAATGCTAAGTCAATGGCTGAGAGACTGTAACTAAAAATTTCAAGTGCGCTTTGGAATTAAAATAATGATACAATGTTAAGGCAAAGTTACCCAGGAAGTCAATGAGCTTAGCTGAAAAAAAACTCGGAAGGCAAACAAATACCTTTTTTGTGTGTGTATGGAGAAGAAACAGTGAAAATTTGCATATGTAAATTAACCATATTCATCAACCAATGTAAAAAAGGATCGATCACGAAAGATAGAATGTTGAGACTACAAATGAACGAATGGGTCAGAATGGAACAAGCCTCGGCGACTACAAATATGGAATCGAAGCCCATAGATTCCTGGGAAGAGCCACAACAGTAGTAAATAATGTTCATTATGACGTATATTCTAAAGCACAGCGAAAACATAATCGGACAAAATCTCTTGGCCACAAAGAACTACCGCAACGGCTTTGGTATAAATTCCTGACCACATGCGAAGTTCTAAGCAAACGTATTTTGGCTTTCCTTTGTTTAAAGCTTGCATAAGCATCAACGTTTCGGACGAGTGCAGCCACCTTAATTTTATAAATGAGCTCCACAGGTAGGCTCTCTGCTTATTGGTAACAGGTTAAACTCGAACGCAGATTGTGAGCTGGGGTCGGTTGCTAACGGAGAGTTATTTGGCGGAAAAAAATATTTTGAGCCATATATCCTGAAGTGAGATGGGAGCGATCTGTTTTAAATTACGCAATCGCAAATTAAACTGAACTACCCACTCACAGCTGTTCTCTCATAGTGCTGGTTAACGGTTGAATCATTCATACATCGATGTCTTGCTTAACATTCCTTATCTGGTTCTCTCTGTCCTTGAGCCAGAGGTTCAAATTTAGGAATAGACAAATCCTTATGGTTCAAGTATTCACGGGGCTGGTTATATCGCCTTCCTCTAAATAAAAATATCGTTTAGCAGTTGCTCGAATTGTTGTTCGAAAATGATATTATACGAGCAATTTTGTCGGATATGGGATGTTCGCTGATGACTTTACAAGTCTCACCTAAAGAAGCAGAATGATACTACTTTGTGAACAGAATTTTCATTCAAGAAATTAAAAAAAAATACCTAATTTAGGGCCGCTGGCTACAGGAAAAAAAGACAAAATACATAAACACTAAATACATGCCTCACCAAGATTCGAACCCAGACCATATCGGTTGAATGGTCAGAAGCCAGCGATTAGACCACCAAGCCACCAGGGCGGCAATTACGCGCTTTCATGAGCAAAGAGTGCACTGATGGCAAAGAATGTGAATGGTGGTTTAGTTTCAGATTGTAAATTTATATCCCCAGGAAAAGTGGGGCTTCAGTCAGGATCGACGTTTCGCCATATCGACGACCAAGATATTGCAAAACTGCAATGCTTGACACGTGGTCTGAGGTCCCGCCTTCTACTCATTCATTCATTCGTGTTCAGCATAAGTCATAGCTTGTGTGCTTCTTTAATAGTGCTGGCTCTCTCCTTTTCCTGGAACCAGTGCTCCCAAATTAGGGACGGCAGACTGCTTACAGATCTAGCAGTTGCTCACGGTGGTCGTTAAACCCCGAAACAATAAACACATATTGTAAAAGACCAATGATGACAATGTATTTTTCTCGAAAATAGAATAAATCTTCTTTTGCTTAACAATGTGTACATCTATCTATCTATCTATCTATCTATCTATCTAATATATACACTGTATTGACAAAAGTCACCGAACGCCTAATAAGAGGAACACAACATAGCATTTATTGACATACATTAGTACGGTATCGGTCCACCTTTGGCCTTAATGCATGCACGGACCCATCGAGACATGCATTCGACAAGGTTTTGGAACACAGCAATAGGTAAGCGCTTCCATTCAGTACATAATGCTACAGCTAACTGTTGCTTAGTAGCAGGCCTTGGTTCCAAACTTCTTATGTGGCGCTCTAATTCATCCCATAAGTGCTCTATGGGATTAAGATCAGGAGCTCTGTGCTGGCCGGTCTACACACGATACGGAATCATCGTGAAACCACGCGGAAACAGTCCTTGCTTTATAGCTTGGTGCATTATCCTGCTGGTACCAACAAGGCTGGATTTCACAGTATTGCCACAGAGTTTGTAGGGTATAATTGTCCAGAATATCAAGATAGACGTGCTGGTTAAGAGGTTTGTCCGCGATAACCAATGGGCCGGGACCCTACCACGAAAAACACTCCCACGCAAGTACACTGCCATGTTCCAAACTTGACCGTAGGAACAGTACATTGTGGCAAATAGCGTTCCCCCGGCTGCCGCCATACCCACACACGGCCATCAGACTGATGGATCGTGTATCTGAATTGATCAGTCCATATGACCCTTTTCCATTGATCTACGGTCCACGATAGATGTTCTTTACACCATGCTAAACCACGAGTAGTATTCCGAGTGGAGATGAAAGTCGTATGAGCAGCCACACGATCACAGTAACCCATTGAATGAAGTTATCTGCGAATAGTGTGTGTATATACCGAGGTTTCAGTATTTTTACTTACCTGTACACTGAGGTATTGTGCAGTACTCCGTCGATTAGCTGTAACGACTCTCCTGAGGCTTCGACGTCTTCCATCACTGATTTTCTTTGGTCTGCTGGTAAGTTTTGATGCTTCAGGTACACCATGTGTCTTCCACTTATTCAGTACATCCGAAACAGTTGACTTGGGTATGTTTAAACGCCTCTCGGTTTCTCTTATGAACAACCCACTAATATAACACCCAACAATCTTAACTTCTCAAAGTCAGTTCTCTCCCGCCGCGACGTTTTCACTGAACCTCATAGTGCAATATGATCGCGGTTACCTGTTGTCTTGTTTTTATACCGTTTGCAGCTGTACCGCGCATGTTAACAACGCATCGTATCCGTTCATTTGCCTTTGAAGGGGCTGTCCGATGACTTTTGTCAATATAGTATATATACACTCGTAGTCCAGTTCACTTCGATCATAGCAGTTTCCACAAGTGGATGCGACCTACAGAATCTGGAATTGAGAGAGAGCGAAAGAGAGAAAGAGAGAGAGATTAATGTAGAAGATTTTAGGAAAGGAGTGTCTGACCCCAAGTCATGAACAAGTAGGAAACTAGAAGATTTGGGCTAGAGTTCCCGACAGGAAAGTCACATGGAAGCAAGGTAGAAAGTGGGTGGAAGATACCCTTATTTATGACCGGGGGCCTGTTCCCTGGAACAGAAGGCTTAACGTGCCCAACCTACGAACGGCGGATATTTAGTAGTTCGTGTGTTCATACCTGCCCTGATTCGAGATTTTTCTGTGGCAGTGACGAACGTTGACTATTATATAGGCCATCCGCTGCCTCATTGAAGCCCCCGCCGGCGCGGATTATTTATAAATGGCACTGGTAAGGCGGTTCATTTAGCCGGTAGAAATCCCGTGCATTTGAGAAAGTGAATGATTTAATGGCGAATGATAATCGGTGTTCGGAAAGCGGGCCCCAGCATCCTAACGATCGGATGTATTTTTGACTGTTCAAAGGCCGCCGTAGTGAAAATACAGCGATCCGAAAAAGGGCACATATCCACACAACGATCCAGAATCAATAGAGCACCGCTGGTTGATAATCGCGTTATACTATGTGGATTAGCATGTGCTTTCAGGGGCAATAGACGGCTAATTATCCCTCAGTTCAGGGCAAAGCACAACGACGTAGCACAGAAAAATTCCAAATGACGCTCTTGAACGCAGAAAAATTCCAGATAACGGACCTTATTAGTCAGCGGTCTTTTCCTGTGCCCATATTTACCAACCGTCATCCATATTTCAGCAAACAGTGGGAACAGGAGAACTGTGACTACCCTTTGCATGAGAGTAGATGAGAGTCCACTGGTTCCAAGTGTCACGGTTCCAGCTATAACGTCTCAATGGATGAATCCGCATTCGAAGCCGTGATGATGAAAAAATGTAACCGGCATGCATGGTTGGACGGAAACAGATCAGTAGCAGGTGGATCATAGCGTGGTTGGTATTGTCGTGGTATTCACTAAGATATCCTCATGTCCGCCAAAACTACGAAACACTATCTTAAGCATGGGGGAAATAAAGAGGAGACTAAAAGAAAACTCACATCACTAGCGACATCTATAATGTTTTAACATAGGAGATAAATTGTTTATATAAATTGTTTATATGTAGGGCCATAGTAACCGAAACTATGACGTAACAGTGTTTTTGGACTCCAAGCTTTGCTCGGACATGGCTAACGGTGACATTCTTATCAATTAATTAGGAGCTGTTACTTTTTGTCACAGTTCATAATATCAATGAATTTGGAGCTGTTATTTTTTGTCACAGTGTCATTCTTATCAATGAATTTGGAGCGGTTACTTTTTGTCACACATCATATCAATGAATTTAGTGCTGTTACTTTTTGTCACTAGGTCATTTTTATCAATGATTTGGAGCTGTTACTCTTTGTCACATATCATAATATCAATAAATTTGGAGCTGTCACTTTTTGTCACAGTCATGCTTATCAATGAATTTGGAGCTCTTACTTTTTGTCAAAGGTCATTCTTATCAATGAATTTGGAGCTGTTACTTTTTGTCACACGTCGTTTTTCAGTGATGATGACTAAATAACAATGATTTCCGACATCTCTACTTAGAACTCACTGAATGCTCTGTCATAATAAATTGTAAAAAAATCGTCACATGCTGTGTCGTGTGAGGTACATATGTGATAGAGTAAATTGATCTGTTTGATTGATTGATTGATTGGAGGTTTAACGACCACCATGAGCAACTCAATGTGCTATAAGCTGTCGCCCGTCCCTAATCTAGAGTCACTGACTTCATGGAAGGGAGAGAGCCAGTGCCGTAAGACAAACACAACATCCATGCCACACCGGGATTCAAACCCGGTTCCCTTTCAGACGAATGATCAGAAGCCATCGCTTAGACCACTGTGCCGCGGTTAAATTGATCTGTAACTCGAGTAGACGAATGGGTGATGTGCATATAAAGAATAACTCACGCGATATTGGCATGCGGAAAAGTGAACCGACAATTTACCGTAGATTACGGTGCCTATGGACCTGTTTGAGTATTTTTAAGGCAGAAACATAAATTGGCCTTCGGTAAGGGTTCTATTCTTTCTTTTTTTCTGTTGAAGGCTAGAAAGAAATCACCGGCCCCAACTTCAGGAAAGGTACATCAGCGTTGTGGGACTAAAGCACAGTCTAGGTCTCATCAGGGACTTATATCTGGGCCAGATTTCAGACAGAAGCCTACGTCTCTATTCACTCAGCCAACAGGGCGATTCTGCAGTATATGCATGTATTCCGTAACCATTATTTTTAGGCACAGTCATCCATGAAGTGAATTTTCTGAGAAAACTAGAGTTTTTTTTTTCTCTTTCATGTTGTCAGTACTTTATGCAAGAACCGAAAGAGACATGCGTACGTGGTGAGATGAATTTTTCGATGAGAATTCGATTCCATTTCTGCTCTTGTAAAAGCGAGGTAAGTTCCCGCAATGATTTTATTGAGATCTTGGGCATTTGCATTTCTCAGAATGTAAGCATGAATGCAATGTATTAGTGATGCGTCTATATCTTATGCTTTCTCTTCTAAAGGACACTGCCAACTAGAAACACGAGAGAAATCGATTTCTGTCGTTCTGATGTATTCTATCAATTGTTCTCTAGACTCTGCCCCTTGTCGAAAGCAATTTCTTAGTAATGGATATTTCTCCATTGAGGATATCTTTTATGGAAAAGATTATGCCCGCTACAGCGAAGACACCGCAGAAAATAGCCATTCCATGTTATAATAGATTGTGCCTGAGGCTAAATCAAATGCAGACATAGAGAACATTTCGGATCGGTATATGTGGCAAATTTCCTCAGCTGTATGTACGAACGAACACTTCGCGTGAGGGAAAATCATCCATAATTTTTTTTTATTTGTTAGGAAAATTGATAACTTGACTGAGTAATGATTTACGCAAACAGATTCCGACTTCTTTGTTTGCTTAAGTTATTAATAGGTCGACCATTTATCCCGATCATACCACGGGCGAAAGAGTTTTTTTATCTTTTAATTTCTATTAGCTGATTTTTTTTTGCCATATGATTATGCACTCTGTGTCATTTAGGGGACACGCGATTAAACAGGAAAAGATCGCAGAGGATTTTCTGAAAGATCCAGGGGAAATTAATGAAATCTAGATTTTTTTTTGCTTGGACGTAAGAATTGACATGAACCCTATAAGTAACAACATGACGAGCAATTGTGGTTTTACATACTTGAGAGTCTAAACAATAGCGATTGTAAAGCTGTAAAGGAATTTAGGCATTTCTTCTCTAGAACAAAAATACCTCACATATCAAATGTGATATTCGTTCACGACCATAAAAAAAACAAGACCTTTTTAAGAGCTTCCAGAAATTCAAACAAACAAGGTTTGCCTGCACTGAAAGAAAAACACAATATGCAGCCACAATATTAGAAAATAAGGACCACTGTGAAATGCGTCTCAGAAAAAATGAAAATTTTTTTCAATTTTATGAAAATTTCAAAAAATAACTTACACTGCAAAAAATAAATGGCGAGGATTCACGCAAAATTTCTGAAAATAACGTGCAGCAAACTTGCAGGTAAGTTTCCATCTTTTAACGAAATTTCCGTTTTCAAAAGTTCACGTTTTTTTTGTTTTTTTCAACTTCGGTATTTTCACAGATTTTCCGAATTCCTTTTATTTCCTAAAAGTCTGTTTCAATTTTTTTTTTTTTTTTTTTTTGGTATTTATACAGAAATTTCTTAAAATCGAATACGCTCAATTTTTCAGCCCTTTTGCCAGAGAATCCTTTCCTCACTCTAGTGATTAGATTCAAACTGAAACCACTTGGGTAACAAACCGCGCGCCTTAACCGATGAGCCAGAATGTCTACGGAATCGCACTCAAGTTCAAAGTAAAACTAATTGCGCGATGGTGAATTTTTTTTCCAATGATGCGATTGATTTAGTCCTTTTATTTTCTGTAGGAGCCTATTTTAATATGGTTGTAATAATTTTATTTTTTTCTGTATGAGGGACTTATCACAAATTAAGTATTTTTTTTTCATAGTGATTTTTCGAAGAAACAGAATGCTTTGATACTTGACATTTTAAATTGACAACGACTTTTAACTAACTTTAAGAAAAGTTAAAATGTACTGTTTTTATATTATTTCACAAAACTACTAAATATAAAATTTAGCCGTGATAGCTATAATAGCCTTTGTCTTAAGCACTCCACAGACTGATACATAGACATCGTAGAGTCACGTGTACAAAAATTCAAATATCCGGTTTCTTACGCTAACACAATAATGCACAAAATGGGAGAGAGAAGAAATATCCTGTGCCAAAATAACCAAACTTCATGCGACATACTATACACAACATCCGATTTCACTACAGAACTTCAAATTCAGATTCTTCGATAGTTTATGGAAATTCAATTCTTTTTTTAATATTTTTGATTGAAGGTTTAACGACCACCGTGAGCAACTCAGTGGGGTATAAGCACTCGTCCGTCCCTAATTTAGGGCCACTGACTCCAGGGAAGGGAGAGACCCAGCGCCGTAATAAAAACACAACATCCATGCCTCACCGGGATTCAAACCCAGACTCATCTCGGAAGAGTGGGTCTAAGCTAGCGCTTAGACCACTGCGCCACCGGGGCAACAAACTCGACAATTAATCAAACCTCAAGTATTTTCACGAATAACTCCTATTACCGGAAAGTTTTCGTCATATGGATTAGAAAAACGTGAGAACGTTTTCCGTTAATATATGAAAGGAATTGCGGAAAGTTTTTCAAAAATTCAGAATTTTCTGTTGACTCATTTTGAAAAGGCAATTTATCGTCAATATAAGAAAAACTAAGCGGAAAGGTTTCTATAATATCAGAATTTTCCTGGACCATAAAAAATACGTGAAATTCAGATATCATTTCACGGAAAAGGTTTTGTCATAAATATACTTCGTTAATTCCCGAAAGGAATCACGGGAAGTGGCTCGTGAATTTCAGAAAATTCTTTACAGTGTACGCAACGTTATTTTTTTTTTCCACTGGTAGAGGAATAACTTGCGTAAAACACCAAGTGTTCATCTACAAAAGCGTATATAGGTGCCGATGTATGTTAAATAATGCACAGAAAATTGGCGCATATGCACATTTCGTTAACCAGGAAGACTATCCCGCATTTACTTTTTCCGCAGGTCAGCCAGAATATGCAAATTTGATTTATGTACTCCAATTTAATAGCTGTTCTACGTAACTCTTGCTTTCACTTCAGTGGCACGTCGAGCTGATTATGTCACTAAGATATGGAATGGATGATTTTCATCAGTGAAGAGCGATTTGTAGGATAGAAGCAGCTCAGTCCCAGTCGAAAATTTTCAGCGGTAAAAAGAGATTTGTAGGATGGAAGCAGCTCAGTGTTATTCGAAAATTTTGAGCAATGGAGAGCGACTGGTAGGATGGAAGCAGCTCAATCCCGATTGAAAATTTTCAGCAGTGAAGCAGTTACTAGGATGGAAGCAGTTCAGTACCAGTCGAAATTTTTCAGCGATGAAGAGCGATTGGTAGGATGTACGCCGGTCAGTGAAGAGCTGTCGGTAGGATGGAAGCCGGTGAGTTCCTTTAGAAATTTTTCAGCGGTCAAGAGCAATTTTTATGATGGAAGCAGATCAGTCCCAATCGAAAATTTTCAGCGATGAAGAGCGATTGGTAGGATGGAAGCCGGTTAGTGAAGAGCGATCGGTAGGATGAAAGCCGGTCAGTGAAGAGCGATCGGTATGATGGAAGCTGGTCAGTTCCTTTAGAATTTTTTCAGCGGTCAAGAGCAATTATTATGATGGAAGCAGATCAGTCCCAATCGAACATTTTCAGCAAGGAAGAGCGATTGGTAGGCTGAAAGCAGCTTAGTTCCAGCTGAAGATTTTCAGCGGTGAAGAGCGATTGGTAGAATAGAAGCAGCTCACAGTCCCAGTCGAAATGTTCCGGAGCATTGAATGTTCCACAACATTTCCAGTCAAGGCCCTGGAGACAGTTTTAACAGACAGGAGATGTTCGTCATCAACCAGGAAAAGACTGTCCCAGAATCATAACTGCTGCAGATGATCGCTATATGAGTCTGACTGCCAAACGGAACAGTGTGAAGTTCGCTAGGCAACTTTTTTTGGAGCTTGCAGCAGCTACAGAAACAAAGGTGTCAAGGCATGTTCTTTTAGAAGATTTCGTGAGCTATTTATTTCCTTCAGACATCCGCAGCCCGGTAAGTTTGTTTAACGTTAAGTCGGTAATATCACAATTGGAGTCCAGACCAGAGGGTGAATGTTCTTTTCTCAGATGCATCGCGATTCAGCATAAGTACTGATTCGCAACTTATTCCTATCTGGAGAGAACCAGGAACCCGCAACATCCCCTCTAACACCAGAGAACGTGACTTCTCTGTTGGCGATGGTCTCGCGTTATGAGCAGGAACCATGGCGAACGGACGCACAGACCTGCACTTAGTTCAATGTCGCTCTGTTACTTGTCAGTGGTACAGAGACGGGATATTAAACTATATGTCAGACCATTGAAAGGAGTCGTCGCTCCAGCTTTTATTCTCATGAACCATAAATCCCCAACTCACCGAACTCATTTGTTCGACGATTTTTTCGAAGAGGAAGATATTCGCCGAATGGAATACCACCCAGGTACCCTTACGTCAATCCCATTCAGCATCTGCGCGACGCTTTAGAGATACGCATTCGATCTCGCCAGCTTTCTCAAAGGACACTTCACGAACTCAGAACAGCTTTTGTTGCGGAGGTCACAAATAATCCCTCCAGATCTTATCAATTCCCTCATAAACATGAGGAGTCGTTTCTTGAGCTGCATGGCTGTCAGAGATGATATTACAACATATTAAAATACCACGTCTTAAGCAGTCAAAGTAACCTTAAAATATTGTTACAATGACTGCTTCTTCGTGCGTTTTACAGGACTATGATATTAACACACGTAGATTAGATTATAAGATTATGATTTTCTGCTGGGCAGCAGAAAATAATAATCTTATAATAAGTAACATAATAATAAACTTCTTAGCCAAATTTCGTTGAATTTCCGCTTAAAGATGCAAGAATTTATAATTTATCCTTTAATTTTGAGCACCAGTGGATATAAAAGCTGTTTTGGAGCAATTGTTAAATAAAAAGGATAATTGTAACGTTTCCGGGGAATTTAAACATGATCTTGTGTTTATTTTTCTGAATTGGAGGATAACAAACAATAGGATTCCGTGAGTAGCAAAATAAGTTTTATACTCGGGCGAGCTTTTCTGCGAGAAATGACAGTATTTTTAAGAGTTTCACAATTTTTTTAAATATATCCATAATTTTTCAAAGACTGAAGCAGAAATGTTCTAAGACAATCAATAACAAAATGTAATATATTTTGTAATGATAAAATCATTTGTTCGAGTAACGATACATTTCGCAAAGCCGTACATATTTGTTCGCTACTCAAATACAAAAGAAACTACGACCTATGAAAAGATGATACGGTTTGAGTTTTTTCAAAAGAAAAATTAGAATATTTCCAAGTCGTCGGAAGAATTTAATAATTTGCAAAGGCGATTTTTCTGCGCTTAAACACAAAGAATGATAACGGCGTATAAGTATCGAAAGAAGACATTTCTGGATACTTTTTAAGGTAAAATAAGAAATGTTTCTTAGAATTTTACCAAATTTAAAATAAAAAGTTAAGAAGTATTCCACAGTTTAAGAGAAGAAATAATATGAAACGGAAAGTGTAAAACAAAACGACGTTCCTCGCCCTGGTACTTTTGATTAGTATATAAAATATTTGTGAGGTCTCTTACAAATTTTACAAAGTTTCACAAGGTTTTTTTTTTCTCAGGTGAAGTACTAACAACAAAACGAATGGCTAATTCTGAAAGTCAAATATACCTCGAATATTTCTCAGAAGAATATTTCTAAGTATTTCGTGCAATTTAGGAACACTGTATTAAAAGATATGTCACCTTCTAAACAGAAAAAGGTGCTTCACTAGATAAGCGTCAGAACTCTGTTAACAAGTTAGTAAAATCATGCAATGCAATGATTATGATACGCTTTCCAACATACCAGAAATCATTACTCAAGTTATGAGGATAATGGCCGTGGAATAAATCTCGCTCCTGTGTCCTGACCTTTCACCCCATTTCGATGATATCAAACAGAATTGGTTCAGTATACCTCCGGAACAACATTCTAAAGTTTTGTAGCAATAGAAGCATTTTTAGTCAAGCTATGAGAATAAAGGCTGTGGAATAAATCTCGCTCCTGTGCCCTCATCTTTGACCACATTTCGATGATATTAAACAGAACTGGTTCAGTACATCTCCAGAACAACATGATGAAGTGTTGTGGTAATCCAAGCATTTTTACGTAAGTTATGACGCATAAGGGCGATGGAATGGATCCTGCTCTTATGTCCCGACCTTTGACCCCAATTCGTTCATTTTCAATAGGGTTCGTTCCCAGGTGGTCCCGTACCACATACTGAAATTTCATCGAAATCGAGACATTTTTACGCGAGTTATCGTGCGGACGGACGGACAAAGCTGGAGCATATACACTTTTTCAACCTAAGGTTAGAAAGCGCAAAAAACAAAAATAAATGAATTTTGAAGTTGGGAATCCGTTTATTGGTGTAAATATGACATGAATGATAAGTAAGATAATATCCGAAAACTTGAAAAGTTCGTCGTCGTGGAGCGGAAATCGATTCCGCGTCTTCCGGCTAGCTCCCGAGTATGCTAACCATTACACCACCCAGAACAACCAAATCTCAGGTTTCCGATTAATTTGAATATAACCATCACAGGATTCACTAGTTGAAGCAACCGGCATTCATTTATAGTAAATCTGGAATATTAGAATTCATTCCCGTGGTTGCCCGGAGGAATAAAATATCAATGTATAAAATATGGGATTACACCATTGGTGATTACACCCTGGGTGGTGTAGTGGTTAGCATACTCGCGCGGTAGCTGCGGCTTCAACTCCCGCTCCAGGACGACGAAATTTTCAAGCTTTCGGACATTATCTGACTTACCATTCATGTCATATTTACATCAATAAAAGGATTCACAACTTCTAAATGTGTATTGTACAATGGTGTAATTCCGTATTTCATTCATTGGTGAAAAAAAGAGTTTCTCAATATTTCAAATATTGCGAAACTTACTTGGCACACAGGTGTACTCATGTGCAAGTTACAAAAGGTTCTTTCAACGTAGTAAGAAAAGGAATAAAACATAAGGTTGGAGACTTTTACAGGGAGTGTAACAGACTGTGACCGGTATGTTAAGCAATGCATGACTGCATGATGACATGCGTATGAAGTTCCTGTGGGCGTTGCACATAGACTCCAGGAGCTGATAATCGTGAAGCTCCGACAGAAACAATGTTGTAAAAGATCTTTGCTGTTGTCAAACTGCAAGTAAAGGACATGCTGTCTTGAAAATGTCAGGCAGACCCCGTTTAAGTGATGATATGCGATGGCGGGCGGTTAGGAGACTGCAGGCCTGGCAATCCAAAGAAAGGTAGCAAGCTGGTTTTGTGTGTCTCGTATGGTTGTCAACAGACTCTGTAGACAGTTCCAAAATGCAGAGGTGTTCGTAGATGATATGTACCAGGTCGTCCAAGGACAAGTTCCATCCCCGGTGACTGCTTCTTGTGTTAATTACAAGACGTAGCACAAGAATGCCATCTCGTCAGCTGGCTTCACAGCTAACAGCAGCAAGTCGACAATCAGTATTTCCCCTGGACAGTGGCCAAAAGGATTCAGGAAAACAGCCTTTATGCCAGAACACCTGTGATGTGCGTGCCGCTAATATCTTCCCAGAAGAGAGAACGAATACATTGAGCTCGAAAACATCTGCATTGGACACCTGATCAGTTCTCTTCACGGATGAGTCTCGTTTCTGATTGCAAAGGGACTTCCGGCGTTTATTAAATTTAACTGATTGGTCAAGCTCTAAAAATGTATCCCTTAATATTTTAAAACGAAATTATGTATATTTTTGAAATGTTTATAAAAAATGATATACATAACTCTCCAGTTAGATTTACTGACTTTGCACTTGAAATTTTAGATAAGGTAAAGTATTTAGGTGTTTGGTTTGATGAATATTTTAATTGGAATCCTCATGTTCAGTTTGTTTGGAAACAAAAAAGTATCTTTACAGGTTGGCCTACTTAGTAAAATTAGGCATTTTTTCTCTGTTCATGTTCTAAAAACATTTTATTATGCTTTCATTATACTTATTTGTCTTATAGTCTGGAATCTTGCAGTTCAAATATAAGTTTCAATAATAAGCTATGTTTGTTTAAATTGCAGAAGAAATCTGTTCGCATTATGTTGAATGCAGATTATATGGCACATTCAGATCCATTGTTTTCAAAATTAAATGTTCTGAATATTCAAGAAATATTTGCCTTGAAATTAGGTAATATGTGTTTTTTAAATAATGTATTTTAAATTGCCTACTTTTTAATCCGGTGCCAAATATTTAGATTATTATGTTTTTACTAGATCTATTGCTAATAAGAAATTCTGTTTGCCTGTTCTGCAAGATTTAATTACGGGTTAAACGGTATAATGTATAAAAGCTACTAAATTATGGAATAATCTCCCAGAGTTCATTAGATCTCTGGAGAATATCAAGTAGTTTTCTTTGTCTATACAAAATGATAGTGTTAATCATCCCGATCTTTTTAATTAATTTATAATTTCATTCGTTTTTCATATTTTAAAGGGGGGAATTCTTTACAACTAAAACTTCCAAAACTCGAACTTCTACGAGTCGAAATTTTTCCATAACTCGAAAAATTTCGACATTTTCCATAAATAAAGATTTATCTTTTTCATACATTTTTTCTTCTATAAGTCGAATTTCTTAAACTCGAAACGTTATTTCGTGTTTTGTGAAAAAAATCGTGAAAATTTTATTCTAAAACTAGAATTAAAAAAAACAATCCACCTGTTGCTAGTCTTGTAGGTGCTGGGGATTAAACAAGGTCAGCTGGACAAAGGGAATCCGCTCTCCCATCCACACTGCAAAGGGAGTGTTTTAATACCTTCCAGGTGGACCATTTTCCGGGATTTAGACTTTAGCTACAAGGCCTATCAAGTAGCACGTGAGTAGAATTCTCTTGCAAATTCTTTCTTACGTCTGCCTTCTTTTGGGCCCATTTCAGGCAGTGAGTGCTGTGCACCCAGTTTTAGGAAAATCTAAGTCTATCATGGTAGTGGAAATTTTTGTGATGTATGAAAGGAAGTTTAAGTGTTATCCTTGAAGGAAAAAATAAAGCTAATACAAGAAGTGGATACTAAGGGAATAAAGAAAAAAGATATTGCTGAAAAATATGGAATATCAGCTAGTAGTCTTTCTACCATCTTAAAAAATCCTAGAAATGTGTTGAAATATGTTGACGATGCCGTGGATATGCAAGACAGTATTTTTTAAACAATTAATGAAGTACTGTAGTAGTTAAAGCATTTGTAATTGCATTTGAATAAATACAGTAATTAGGTTTACCCTAGGTCCAAGAACTATGTACTACTTTTTTAGGCAAATTAAGAAAATTTAACAACAGATGCCACTGGTGGATTAATTCCTTAACTCGAATTTTCTACAACAAGAAGTTAATCGTAGTTCCCTTGAAGATTCGCGTTACGGAAGTTTTGCTGTAGTATGTTTTGATTCCTGCTGGTGTTTCATTTCTATATGATTGTAAGTTTTAAGTGTGTGCAATAAAGATTTTATTTGATTTGATTTTATATTATCTGGAGAGAACACGGCATGGGTTACCTTCCATTAAACACCATATCCATTAAACACTACGGAGGGGAGGCAGTGTTGTATGCTGTGGGCATGTATAATGAGTAATGGGCGAATCGACCTGCACCTGTTTTTCAGGGGTTCCTTCAATGCCATCCGCTATGAAATGAGATCGTAGCAGCTTATGTTCGCAGCTGCTGTCTGCCCAGAATTTGTTTTAATGCAACAGAATGCCCGAATTCATACCCCTCGACTGGTGCTAGCATACCTTGAAAGTGAAGGTGCTGCGGAGATGGAGTGGCCAGCAAGGTCTCCTTATCTTAATCCTATATAACACCTGTGTGGCGCTTTACGGAGACGCATGGCTGCTCTGAGACACCCTCCAAGAAACCTAAAGGAGCTGCGGCAATCTGTTGTACAGTAGTATAGCAGATTACCCTCAGAATTCAATAACTCTCTTTTCGACAGCATTCGGCGATGCTGTCAGTCATGTGTCAGCATGGAAGGCGGTCAAGCATCATATTAGGGCCAAAGTATGACCTTTGGGTATGTTTACTAATTCGTATATCTGCGGGGTTTTTTTCGAATGACATGGTTTATTTAAATTCATTCAGTGCTTAATCTTCATTTTGGAGTATATTACGTGTTGTTTCCCATGTGATTATTCTGCCGCGTTTCGGTGTAATATCTCTAATCGTTTTCTCACAATAATGGTATTTGTGTTTCTTACTTAACTTTTGCACATTTGGCCTACCGGGATATCTCTCGGTAGGCCAAATCCGCCATTTGGGCGTCTTATAGAATTTTTTGCCACTGATAAGCATGCTTCATCGAGATTGTGTTGCATGCAAGGCACCTAATTTTTAGAGTACCAGAAAAGCTCTATTGGTGAAAAATCTTGAAATCGATCTTTTGTAGGTAACATATTGATACCTTGTAAACGATACCTCAACGCATTAGCAGTGTGAGAGTGGGCATTGTCTTGCTGACACATGTTTAAACTTGCGATGAATGATTTCGTAACAGGTTGAAGGATTTCTTCGACATACCGATGAGCCGTCAAAGTTTCCGTAATAAATACCAAACTGGAGCAAGGAACAGAGGAGATATCTCCCCAAAACATGATGCTAGTTGTTCGAGCAGTGTGTTGTTCGAAGTCATTGGCTTGATCACTGCGTTCACCACATCACAGCCAGACGTATATCCGGCCACTATCTGGTTGAAGGCGGAAGCGAGATTAATCTCTCTACAATACACGACATTATTCCTCAACCTAAGTCATTCAGGAGCGGCATCTCTCCGAGAGCTGACGATTGTTGGTAAGTGTCAGTGGTAAGCGTCGTGATGGATGCTGTTCTGCAAGTCTGATTCCAGTAGACGGTTTCAAATAGTTTCCCATGTGACTGGCTGACTGATGCTCGGCGCCCTTCTGACTTCTGAAAGCAAGACTATCGGTTCTGTAAAGACCATTTGCCGGATCAAATATTCCTTTCTTCCAGTAGTCACTAGAGGTCGACCGCTTTCAAACCGATGGCTGTGCATGCCTTCTCTCATCCACCGTATACATCAACGATGGACTTTGACATTTTTGTGGGCTGCCTGTGTTGGCGCAGTGGTCTAAGCGATAACTTCTGACCATTCGTCCGAGATTTGTGCGGGTTTGAATTAGTGCTGTTCACGAATTTCGGGTTTTGGGATACCCAGATATTTTAGTATCCGAAAACCGGATTTTTAGCATTCTAATAGTTCGAACTCTTGATATCCGGATTTCGAACTTCGGAAATGCTGTTCACGGATTTCGGATTTCCGGATATTTTAGTATCCGTAAACCGGATTTTTAGTATTCGAATAGTTCGAACTCCAGATATCCGCATTATGAACTTCGGATATTCGAACATTCGGTTATCCGTATTATGAACTTCGGATATCCGGATTTCGAACTTTAGATTTCTGATATCCGGACTTAGAATACCAAATATTTAAATATCTCAACAACGAAGATCTATCTGGCCATGATAAACCGCATGCCTCAGGTTGTTGAAACCATAACGCAGCAGTTTGTGAACGTGCGGTTTTTTTTTTTTTTTGCAGCACGATGTCCGTTTCATTAGACAAAGTGATCTTTCGCGACATTCATATTGTACTAAGTGAAGGGATAATAAATAAAATTGTAGTGTTTTTGTTATCCTGTAACAATGCGGCATTTGTTTTATCCTGTAACAATGTGATATCTGGCTAGTACTATTAAAAACCGGATATTTTGAAATCTGAAAGATATATCAGCTTTTGACAGCACTTCCGGTTTTTGACAGCATTTAGCCAGATATCTGAATATCCGGATTTTGAAATTCGGATTTCATGCGGCAATCCGGATTTCGGATTATTGGATATTTCGAATATTTTGAAAACCGAAATCCGGATTTCAAATGTCCGGTTTTTGACAGCACTAGTTTGAATCCCGATGAAGCATAAATGTTTTTGTTTTGTTTTTCGTATTATAGCACCGGCTCCCTGCCTTTCGTAAAGCCATTGACTCTAAATTATGGAAGGGCGACTGCTCTTCTTCGTAACTCATCGAATTTCTCACTTGGTCGTTAAACCCCCAATCAGTAGGAAAAAGAAACTTTTTTTGGAGGTCAACATGTGACGTAGTACGTCAACCAACCAGTTTCATACAGACCCATAGTATGTCGTCGTTTAAGTCCATTAGCTGATAATAATCACGGCATTCTACCAGAGTTGGTTTACTTCCAGCGGTCCTTTTTCAACAGCTTGTGGCAATGTTACTTTGAAGGACAACAAAGAATATCTAAGCGTTATATATTCTTTGAGGACACGTCGATTTCTTACTCCGAATTGACGTATGATAACAGCTTCAGCTTTTACCGGATGGTTTGCTGGTGCAATCATTTGCATATCTGCACATTACCGTCTTGGCTGCCAATCTTCATGGAAATCACGTTACTGCTTTCTTTTGCTGCAACTCATTTTTGTCAGAGTGTACGTAGGACGATAAAATGGTAACTGACAAATATTATAGCGTCACACAAATGAACAAGGTCTGCAATTTTAGAGCACCATTTTTTGTTTTCTCACGATCACCAAAAACTGTTAAAACATTTGTCCCATCGATACACGAGCTGCTATGCCTATTAATGAAAAAATAATTTTCAAATACCTTCACCTATCGTTACACCTTGGTTACAAGTCAAAATCGCCTCAGATATAATTTTCTACAAGAATAACGTTTTCTTAACGTTTTTTAACATTTACTAACTGTCAAAGCTAATGAATTCCACTGAACTTAAGAAAAGATCCCAATAGGACACTGCGCAAGTGGATTGATGAAACTTTTCCTAGGTATTTTCGGCCTCAACTTTGGAATGGGATTTTCAGCCTCAACCTGGCCATTTCCATGCCAAAAAACAAATCCCCCTTGTGAAGGTGACATAATGTCTTCTTCGGATTTCAGTGCGAAGAAAAACCATAGCACACTGCCTGCTTTCAATTGAGATCATGTATTGAGGTAGACAGCCATTCTCTTTCATTCTCCTTCCGACGCCGCAATGCTTTTAGTAAAATTCCAGCACGGAGCAACACTTTCTACTAAACAGCATTGATGCTTTCATTTTTATTTTTTATTTTTTTTGAGCCGCTGCAAGTCATTTAAAGATACTTATTATTTCAAAAATACTCATTATTTCAAAGATACTTATTATTTCATTATTCCAAAGATACTTATTTCTTCTCTCACTTTCTACTACTTTAACGGGGAAATTGTGAATGTTTATACATTTTATTTTTTACGCTTTCCAACCGTAGGGTAAAGAAGCGTATATGTTCCAGCTTTGTCCGTCTGTCTGTCTGTCCGTCCGCACGATCACTCGCGTAACAATGGTTCGATTTCGGTGAAATTTCAGTATGTGGCAGAGGACCACCTGCGGATGAACCCTATTTAAAATGGGAGACATCGGGTCAAAGGTCAGGACACAGGAGCGGGATCCATTCCATTGACCTTATGCCTCATGACTTGCGTAAAAATGGTTCTTTTTCTATGAAATTGTAGTACGTGGTCGGGGACCACATCGGAATGAACCCTATTGAAAATGGACGAAATCTGGTAAAAGGTCAGGACATAGGTGCGGGATACATTCCATAACCCTTATGCGTCATAACTTGCGTACAAATGGTTCGATTTCGATGAAATTTTAGTATGTGGTAGGGGACAACCTGAGGACGAATGCTGTTGAAAACGGACGAAATGGGGTCAAAGATCAAGACATAGGAGTGGGATCCATTCAATTACCTTCATGCATCATAACTTACGTAAAAATGCTTCGATTGCGTCAAAATTTTGTCTTGTTCCGGAAGTATATTGAATCAGTTCTGTTGAATATTATCGAAATAGGGTCAAAGGTCAGGACACAGGACCAAGATTTATTCCACAGCTATTATTCTCATAACTTGACTAAAAGCTTCTATTGAAACAAAACCTTATCATGTTGTTCCGGAGGTATACTGAATCGGTTCTGTTGAGTATCATCGAAATGGGGTCAAAAATCAGGGCACAGGAGCGAGATTTTTTCCACAGCCATTATACTCATAACTTGAGTAATAACTTGAATAATGATTTCTAGTGTGTTGGAAAGCGTATCATAATCAATTCATTGCATGATTTTACTAACTTGTTAATTTAACAAAGAGAAATATCCAGCAAGAATAAAACGCATGTTATTTCCATAAAAAAATGTACGTTTTCGGTGCAAAGGAAACAATAAAGAGAGTTTCCTCCAAGTTCTTTGAAATATCGCGGGTTTGTCTGTGGTTGAACAGGATGCTAAATATTAAATATCTCAGTATCGAAAAAAAAGATATTCATTAAATTACTTTTTCAGGCGAAATCCTTTATGACATTTATAAACATGAAACCTCGCGTACATATGGTATAGCTATGGTACCTCACGTATATATATAAAGAACATTATCATAAACTTTGTATATCACATAAGAACCGTCCACCTAGTGATATTCAGTGTCGCTGAGATGTCACATACTGATCGATTGCTTATGTGTGCCCTATTACCAATACACGTTGGAAATTAGTCAACTCTGTTGATTGAGTCCCCTTGAATTCACAGTCGTGTTATTTTGTCATCACACACAGTCCAATGAGAACATTTATCGTTGTGTCTCTGACGTAGTGCTTGCGTAGGATATATTTCACTCTTAAAGGAGAAATGTCCAAATATTAATGGCAAAACATGGTATGTTAGTGTTCAGCTTCTTGCGTACTTTTTCATTTTTTGAATGTTTTATGTTTTGTTTGTTCATAAGCATCTTAAATAAGCTACTAACGAATCCTTGCCATTGAAAATGTATTAATATCATTACGTATTAATGTGTGAGATTTTAATTAATATGTGAGATTTTAATTAATATGTGAGATTTTAATTAATGTGTGAGATTTTATAAATGTAACAAGTATGCAACGGTTATGTCGAGTAGTACAACTGAAATCATGTACCTTATTTGAGGTCGCTCTTTCTGTTTCCTCCAGGATTTCGTACTATTTAAAAATAAGTTCAGTACTATTTATCTGCATCTGAGCAAAACGGCACTATACACTTCAGAGCGAAGGATTTTGATAATAAGGATTTAGTAAGTTACTGGAAACTTTTTAAGTAATAGGTGCATTCAAATGTGATACACGTTTTGTTATTAATATGAAACATAAAATCTGACGTTTGGTGTGTTGCACTGAAACATCGGTCTTGTATTTAATTTTTTTTCCATTCAATTTGAAATTTTCTTTTTTTTAATATTGAATAAGTTTTATACCCAACTTTTGAATGAACTTTTTTCTAGTTTACAAAATAGAAAATGTTTAAATTTAACCTAAAAAGAATTAAAATCTGTGTTCCTTCTGCAGTTGTGGACCATGAATAATTGTCATATATTTGCACTAAACCAAACTGTAAATTACTGGAAAAGTTGTACATCTGGTAATGTTTCAATTTATATATCATCTAAAATTTTAGAACTCCTCTCTAAACTTTCTAAACTTGCTATTCTTGTAAACAGTCAGATTATTTAAGGAATTCTACGAAATTAAATTTAAAACATTGCTCTTCTATAAAACATAAAAAAAAAACGTAGCTCTGTATTTAGTAAACTTATTAAATACTAAGATGAAAACAAATGTTAACGAGTGAAAGAAAATAACACTCAAAATAAATATCTTAAAAATATGGTCAACGCTATTATTTCGACAACCAGCTCTTAAAAAAGAAATCCATATTTTTATTATAGAAATATAACACAAAAATTATACTGTTTTTATTGACTCAACATTATGACCAGAAGGTATATCTCCGTTTTAACAGAAATAATATCAACCTGTATGTAAGAAAAACGAGTGCTTAGTTTTACGAAGAAATTGAAACAGATAGATGCATTTAAAATGAAAAACGGGGCATTTTAAGGTCTCTGATATCTCTGTTTTAAATAATCTGGCTATATCCGAATAAACGTAATGATAAGTGTCCCAAAACGATTCCAAAACACGAGTTTTATCTCCACCAAAACTATCGATTTTGCAATTCAGATACAACTGTCATATTCGAACAAACCCATTTGTTCTCTTACGGCTAGGTATTATCCGAAAAGTCTATTACTTGAAGTAATTTGTAACCTCCCCGGAGAAGATTTTCTGTCATACAGATATGCTTGATAAATAATAAATGCTCAGTAACATATCATTTCTTATATTACAGATTCCATGTTCGATTGGAAGTCAGTTTAGCAGACAGACATTTGGGAAATTTCTTTTCCCAGTTTCGTATTCCACGAAATATTTTTCAAACTAATTAGGTAGTTAGTAATGATTTTCTTCTGTTGTTATGTGACTGGCTGGATTTGTGCAAATATAAACATTTATTAACTCTCACCAAAAAGGTTTAAAGAGTAGTTTCACGGTACAAAAGTTTCAGATAAGAGTATTTGGCAGTTATGTTGTTAGGAGTTCAATCGAAACTCCACAATGAAGATCTTTTACGTGGAAATGTTTTGGCCTTTTCCGGTAAAATAATTGGTTGAAAACTCGGTAAAAAATTTTCAGGCGAAGGGCAAAAGGAAGACCATGTCTTAAATATTTTTGTATGTACTTTGATGGAAAATATTAATATTAGCCAGACATAAAGTTTGCTTTCCAGTAACAATGTAAATCGCAGTATAAAAAAATCCTACCATGTTGAACAACGCTCACGTCCGGCATCACGCTGTTCCAAGGTCTCTGCCGCCCTAGATATACTGGCTTTTCCCCGATGATCCATAAGTCTTCGATCACGTTGTTCGGTTGTATCACTCTCTCGAAATAATTTTACTTTCGGCTGAACTTGTCCGATAGGTTTGCGTTTTTTCGGAGGCATTTCACCACACGTGATGAAAATTTTATTATAAAAATCACAATTTATAATGGCCATTCAGAGCCCTAAAAATTCGAAATGGCAAACATGCACATTAATGCACTTCCTGCAATCCGCATTCAGCTTTCTATAGTGTGGATATACAACCTGATCACATCCAACGTGAAAGAAAGTAGTTCACGATAATATACGAATTTTTTTTACTAATCTCGAAAACTTAACCCATTCCGATAATTCTTTCACCGTTGGGAAGTTCACTTCTTTCCGGTGGACATGGCTATTTCTTTTATCTATACTAATACTAATACTAATCTTGTTTTTAAATTTTATGTATGATCGGAGGTTGAACGACCACCGTGAGCAACTCAATGGGCAAGTGGACGATGTCATCGCTCTGTCCACGTTATTTTATAAACAACGCATAGCGACTGAAAAAACACAATTTTTCAGTCGCTATGCGTTGTTTATAAAAATAACGTGGACAGAGGGATAACATCGTCCATTTACATTGTCTCCACGTATTTGATATATATTAACTCAATGGGCTGTAAGCAGTCGCCCGTCCCTAATTTAGGGTCACTGGTTCCAGGGAAGGGAGAGAGCCAGTGTCGTAAGACAAACACAACATCCATGCCTCACCGGGATTCGAACCCGGACCCCGTTCGGACGAATGATCAGAGGCCATCGCTTAGACCACTGCGCCACCGGGGCGCGAAATTTTTATGTACAAAGAAGACCGTCTGCTTTAACTTCAACTTAAAAGACCTTGATGCTATTTGAGAGGACCACGCCTATTGGTGGGAATCTGTAGCTCCACCCATATTTGAGACTCCTGCGCCAATCGGTGGGAGTCGAATGAAACATAATCCTTACGAAGAAAATGTCATGGTAACATAAACAAAACAAAAAAATACTTATGACAATATGTTCCGCCGGTGCGTTGTGTTTTCAAAAATCTGACTCTTCCCCGTATGCCTGAACCGCGGAAGCTTGCGAGGAGTGAGGCGTCACCTGACGACCGTTGCTATGACACGCGGAGTAATACCGCAGCAGCCGACTTTCACCCAATCTATAGAGGGCCTCTTAAAAACACATTTGACCCCCTTAGGGATAGAATTTCTAAAAATCGTCCCACCTGTAGTTTAATCTGGGTGATGAAGAGTATGTATGCCAAAAGCCATCAAACTGTTTAGGAACGTATGCAGAACAAATATACAGACTTTCACTTTTATATACATATATATCGTTAAAAATTACGTGTTCTTTAATATAGTCTGCTCATTAACTACAATGAAGGTATCCATGTCCAGAAGAGATGAAACATAGAAGATCGTTCTATTAGTGAAAACAGAATCTTCTGTTCATGGTTTCTTGTTAAAATTTCGATTTTCGAATGAAAAACTATGAAATTTTAAATTAAATCGTTACTGCCATGCAAATTACAATTTATCAGCGGCGCCCCGATATAAATTATATTATTTTGGGTTATCCTGAAGTTCGGTGTCACATTTAATCGAATAAGACGTAGTAGCAATTTGCGAAGCACAAGTAGGTCTCGGTAATTATAAAAGAAATCCTCATAGTCAGAGTAACATTCTAAATAACGGCTTCACAAAATGGAATCCATTGAACTTAATCAGAACTTTACTGAAATTGTCGCAATCGAAGCAGTTTTACGTAAGTTATCATGCTTAATAGCTATGAAATAGATACAACTCCTGTGTCTTTGACCCTACGCCCATTTTCAATAGAATTCGTCCCCAGGCAGGCCTTTACAACATACTAACATTTTATCCAAATCGAAGCATATTTACGTAAGTTATGACGCATAATGGCGATGGAAGTGATTCCGCTCCTATGTCCTGACCTATGATCCCATTTCGCGCATTTTAACAAGGTTCGTTAACAGGTTGTCCCCTACGACATACTAAAATTTCATCGAAATCGAACCATATTAACGCAAGTTATGACTCATAAGAGCAATGGAATTCATCCCGCTCGTATGTCCAGACCTTTGACCAAACTTCACTAATTTTGAATAAGGTTCGTCCCCAGTGGTCCCCAGTCACATACTAAAGGTTCATCGAAATCGAACCATGTTTACGCAAGTTATGACCCATAGGGGCAATGAAATGTATCCAGCTCCCATGTCGTGCCGTTTGACCCCACTTCACCCATTTTCAATAGGCTTCGTCCCCAGGTGGTGCCCTACCACATACTAAAATACGTACACGTATTGTATCATGTGACAAATGGGATACAGCAGCCAAAGACAACAAGTTAGTAAAATCATGCAATGCATTGATTATGATACGCTTTCCAACATACCAGAAATTATTACTCAAGTTATGAGGATAATGGCTGTGGAATAAATCTCGCTCCTGTGTCCTGACCTTTGACCCCATTTCGATGATATTCCACAGAACCGGTTCAGTGCACCTCAAGAATAACATACTAAAGTTTTGTCGCAATAGAAGCAGTTTTACGCAAGTTATGAGAATAATGGCTGTGGAATAAATCTTGCTTTTGTGCAGTGACCTTTGACCCTATTTCGTTGATATTCAACAGAACCGGTTCACTATACCTCCGGAACAACATGATAACGTTTTGTCGCAATCGAAACATTTTTTGGTAAGTTATGATGCACAAGGGCAATGGAATGGATCCCACTGCAGTGTCCTGACCTTTGACCCCATTTTGCCCATTTTCAATAGGGTTCGTCCCCAGTTGCTCCCTACCACATACTAAAATTTCATCGAAATCGAACCATTTTTACGCAAGTTATGACGCATAAGGGCAATGGAACAAACCCGGTCTTATGTCCTGCCTGACCTTTGACCCCATTTCGCCCATTTTAAATAGGGTTCGTCCCCAGGTGGTTCCTTACCAAATACTAAAATTTCATCGAAATCGAATTATATTTACGCATTTTATGACGCATAAAGGCAATGAAATGGATCCTGCTCTTATGGCGTGACCTTTGACCCCATTCCACCCATTTTCAATAGGTTTCGTTCCCAGATGGTTGCTTACCACATACCAAAATTTCATCGAAATCGAACCATTTTTACGCAAGTTATGACGCATAAGAGCAATGGAATAAATCCCGCTCTTATGCCCTGTCTGACCTACCACATACTGAAATTTCATCGAAATCGAACCATATTTACGCATGTTATGACGCATAAAGGCAATGAAATGGATCCCGCTCTTATGGCCTGACCTTTGACCCCACTTCACCCATTTTCAATAGGGTTCGTCCCCTGGTGGTCCCCTACCACATACTAAAATTTCATCGAAATCGAACCATATTTACGCAAGTTATGACGCATAAGGGCAATTGAATGGATCCTGCTCTTATGGCGTTTCCTTTGAATCCACTTCACCCATTTTCAATAGGGTTCGTCCTCTGGTGATCCAATACGTGTACAGCTGGCACATCAGCATTGATTTCTGTAGTTATTTGCGTGCTTGTGGCCTGTCTCTTTGCTTGAATGTTTGTCGTCAGTTTTTTTACATATCTTATCCACTACCTGTTGTCGTCCACAGGATTCCACTTGCTGGACTTTCTGTCATGTTGAACCATTCATATTACCCATATAAGCCCTTGGTATGGTTGTGCGTATAAAGCAAAGAAAAACTGGTTTTTTGAGAAAGCAAAAACGGCAACCTCTGGTGTCAACTGTCATACTACGTTCAAGTCGATCAGATCACTGATTTCGGCTATATGAGACCTCTATCAAACGATAGCTGATCCGCAAAGTGCTTTGGTCATGAACACGGCATTAATGGAGCAAATGATTTACTCGGTGAAGCAACAAGGAAATTGAATGTTATTTGTGAATGACTCTTTCGCGTGAATGATTAATGAACTCACAAGAAAGAATGATTTATACCATCACTATTCTTGAATAACGCCTGCGGTTGCTAAGATGATTCCATTCACCTTCCTCCTGTATACACAGTGTGGCAAAGAATTTTTAAGACTGGGTCTGTAAAATGAAATAGAAACAAGAAATTATAATTTGTTTTGGTTTGTTATTCAAAATAAGTCCCTCCGGCTTCAATACAGTTGTTACAGCGATTTAACAATGGTTCGAATGCCTGTTCCAGTTCACTTTGCGGAATTGCCTCCTAAGCACGCGTCGAAGCTATTTGTATGGTCGAAATATCATCAAATAACACCCTTTTAACGTCATTTTAAGTTTTGGGAATAAAGAAAAGTCGCAGGGTGCTAAATCAGGCGAATACGGTGGATGATTCAACACACAGACGTTAGTTTTCGCCAAAAATCTACGAACAAGAAGTGAGGTGTGACTGGGTGCATTATCGTGCAACAAACACCAACTGTTTTTATCCCGATATTCTGGACGAATGCGACGAATTCTGCCCATCAAACGCCTCAAAACATTTAAATAAAACTCACCAGTAATTGTTTGTCCACTTGGTACAAATTCTTTGTGGATAATGCCCTTACTATCGAAGGATGTAATGAGCATTGTTTTGATTTTCGATGCAACTTTTTTTGCTTTTTTTTTTTTTTTTGGCTTGTGGTGAGTTTTTTTTTTACTTCCATTCCGCACTTTGTTGCTTTGTTTTAGGATCCCATTGAAAACACCATGTTTCATCACCAGTAACAATCGATTTTAAGAAGTTTGGATCATTTTAAGCGACTGAAGTGATGTCTCTGCAATGTGCACTTCTCCTTGATTTTTGTTCATTGGTTAACGTGTGTGGAACAAATTTAGCACAGACTTTTGTTTTGCCCAAATCTTCGTGCAGGATGGTTCGAATCGTTTCTTTGTTGATGTTTAAAGACTCTTCCATCATTCCTAGGGACGCACATCGATTTTTTTCCACGAAATCACGCACTTTTTCAATAATCTCAGGTGTCCTAAATGAACTTGGTCTTCCGATATGCTAATCATCTTCTAGCGTATCTCTGCCATTCAAATATAGTTTGTGCCACAGGAGAACATTTGATCTACTTAAACAAAACTCACCGTAAAGTTGTTTCATCATTCGATACGTCTCTGAGGCACTTTTACCAAGTTTTGCGTTAAATTTAATAACAGCACTTTGTTCCATATTAATAACTGAACATGAAAAAAATTTACTTCTCTAATGAACGGCCGTTTCGCTTGAGTTACTTTAACAACTGCGCAGTACTTTTGGCAGAAAGCAAGCAGATGGTCACGGTTTATAACGCATTCGTGATTACACTAGTGGCGCCACTGTTGGCTGAAATCTAGCGCCAGTCTTAAAAATTCTTTGACGCACTGTGTATAATCATTCCCCGTCCAAGTTGCAACAAGTCGTTCCATTTCCCTATTGTACTGTCTTCGTACTAGCGAACTGACACGCGCTACCCTTATCATCTATCCCTCGTCAGTAGATACGTCATTGTAACGTGCACTAGAACGCGTCCACTGTAAAAACATGGCTGGCCATGATTATCTGGCACATCATGCGATTATTGTTTAAGCTATACAGGGTGATTCAAAACTCTTGGGGTAAATTTTATGGGGTAATAGGACACACCCACACAAGTACTTTTCGTCATACAGTGCAGGGTCGTAACTCAAACTGTGAAGCGCTATTGGTTAGAACTTAAAACCCTGAAACACAAGAATGGCAGACGAGGTACGAAAACATTGAAAAAATGGTAGAACAATTGTGATTGAGTAAATTACAGAACAGAATTTTATTGACAGCAATTACAGAATTTTATGGAACAAATTACAGCAACTACTCAAAAAAAGCGACCGTCAACAGTAATGCAGGCTTCGCAATTTTGACGTAGTTATCGCCGTACATTTACGAAAACACCAGGCATTTCGCTCACAGAGGCAACAGAAATCCGGGCGACAAGGTCCTCATCGGAATCGATGGGGCTATCGTAGATCAGGCTTTTCATACGGCCCCATAGGAAAAAGTTCAGACATAAGAGATCGATCGATCGTGCCAGCCAGGCGATGCGACCATCACGACCAGTCCATCGTCCTGGGAATTTAGCTTCCAAGGCGTTCCGCACATTCACGCTGAAATGGGGTGGCGCTCCGTCGTGTTGGAACCACAAACGTGTTTTAATGTTTGCTGGAACAGGGTTCAATAATTCTGGCAAGACTTCTTGCTAAAATATGAGGTACGTTCACCCCCGCCTGGTAGACGACATGGGCCAATCAAATGGTCATGGACGTTTCCAGCCCATGCATTTATTGAGAATCGACGCTGGTGCGAATGTGGACGTGTGGCGTGCGGATTACTGGTTGCCCACACATGAGAATTGTGGGTATTAAACATTCCCTCACGTATAAAGGTGCATCCGTCAGTGAATAAAGACATGTGCGGGGAAACTCAGGCTTCGCCGTAGTTTGCTGAAAGAACCACTGGGCAAACTCGACACGACGCCGATAATCTACAGGTGTTAAAGCTTGCACCCGCTAGGTTCCCTATCACTTCGTCCGTGTTCATTTCGTCCACGCTCACTTCGTCCAGTTCATTTCGTCCAACGTTCACTTTGTCCACTGCTCACTTCGTCCGCTGTTCACTTAGTCCAATGTTCACTTCGTCCACTGTTTATTTCGTCCACCGTTCACTTTGTCCACGTTCATTTGGTCCTCAGAACAAATGGAATACCGTGGATTTTTTTTTGTTTTCATGGAGTTTTTGTTATAGGCAGAAGAAAAGATCAGTGGATATTGCTTGCAAGCGATTTTTTTCCTGTCTGAGATTCTCGAATAAAATATAACGATTTTAAATGTTATTTAAAGTAAAACAAGGAACTTAACTTTGAAGAGCTTTTTAACTCTTTTGTGTGGTACGATGTCAATCACTACAGCATGACTCACGCTATGTTCGGAAAAGGACTTTAAGGTGGAATTTTTTAATAAAGCTGCACTTTTATTTAGGCACTAAATATTTACATAAGATGCCAAGTTATTCATAATTCTCTTTTACTTACTTAGGCACTAAATACTAATTACTAAGCCTCATGTATAGGCCCTTTTGACAGTTTTCATTCTGCCGATGTCATATTCAAAACGTTTACGTATCCACTCAAGGTAATAATAATATTGTGGTTTTACTGAGGCACGAAATATTAATTCATAATCCCTAGGCTTAGTCCGTTTCAACAGTTTTTATTCTACGGATCTCATATTCATAACGTCTACCTATCAACTCAAGGTAATAATATTGCGCTTTTATTTAGGCACTAAATATTATTTCATATGCCCTAGGCCGTGGCCTTTTTCACAGTTTTTGTTCTAATTACGTCATATTCATAACATTTACATATGAAATCAAGGTAATCATACTGCATATTTGCTCAGGTACTAAATATTATTTCATAATCCCTA
The DNA here is from genome assembly GCA_039090855.1 of Macrothele yani. Lineage (NCBI taxonomy): Eukaryota > Metazoa > Arthropoda > Arachnida > Araneae > Macrothelidae > Macrothele > Macrothele yani. The sequence goes on from CM077030.1 coordinate 18,572,100, forward strand.
AGCTAAGGCCTTTTTTACAATATTTATTCTACGGATGTCGTATTCATAATGTTTACGTATCAACTCAAGTTGATTATACTGCGCTTTTACTTTGGCACTAAATATTATTTCATAGGCCCCAGGTCTAGTCCTTTTTCACAGTATTCCACGGATGTCTTATTCATTACGTTTACATGACATAAAAATTTAGTAATATTGCGCTTTTACTTAGGCGCTAAATATTAATTCATAGGCCTTAGGCCTAGGACCTCTTAACTGTGTTTATTATACCGATGTCCTAGGCCTAGTAATTAATATTTTATGCTTAAGTAAAAGATCAATATTAATAACTTGACATGTTATGCAAATGTGATCAAAAACTGTTAAAAAGGCCTAAAATTTACTAATTAATGTTTAGAGCCAAAGTAAAGGTGCAACATTAATAACTTGACTTGATATGTAAGCGTGATGAATACAACATGGTTAGAATAAAAACCGTGAAAAAGGCCTAGACCTAGGGCCTATAAAATAATATTTAGTGCATGAGTAAAAGCGCAATATTATTACCTTAATTTGACATGAAAATGTTATTAATATGACGTACTTAGAATAAAACACTGAAAAAAGGGCTCGGCCTGAGGCCTACGAAATGATATTTAGTGCCTGAGCAAAAGCGCAATATTATTACCTTAATTTGATGTGAAAATGTTAGGAATATGACGTACTTAAAATAAAAAAGGAAAAACGCCTAGGCCTAGGTCAAAAAATATTTAACGCTTGAGCAAAAGCGTGATATTATTAACTTGACTTGATACATAAACATTATGAATAAGACATCCGTAGAATAAATATTGTAAAAAAGGCCTAGGCCTAGGGATTATGAAATAATATTTAGTGCCTGAGCAAATGCGCAGTATTATTAAATTGATTTCATAAGTAAATATTATGAATATGACGTGATTAGAATAAAAACTGTGAAAAAGGCCACGGCCTAGGACATCTGAAATAATATTTAGTGCCTAAATAAAAACGCAATATTATTACCCTGAGTTGATTGGTAAACGTTATGAATATGACATCGGCAGAATAAAAACTGTCAAAAGGCCTATACATGAGGCATAGTAATTTTCAGTGCCTAAGTAAAAGCGCAGCGTTATTAAAAATCCCTCCTTATAGTCCATTTCCGAACATACCGTGAGTCATGCTGTAGTGATTGACATCGTACCACACAAAAGAGATAAAAATGCTCTTCAGAGTTAAGTTCCTTGTTTTACTTTAAATAACATTTAAAATCGTTACATTTTAATCGAGAAACTCAGACAGGAAAATCGCTTGCAAGCAATATCCACTGACCTTTTCTTCTGCCTATAACAAAAACTCCATGAAAACAAAAACAAAAATCCACGATATTCAATTTATTCTAAGGACGAAATGAACGTGGACAAAGTGAACGGTGGACGAAATAAACAGTGGACGAAGTGAACATTGGACTAAGTGAACAGCGGACGAAGTGAACAGTGGACAAAGTGAACGTTGGACGAAATGAACTGGACGAAGTGAGCGTGGACGAAATGAACACGGACAAAGTGATCCGTCACCCACCCGCTATGCATGGTAGAGGTGTAAGCGTTCGTCTCGTAGTACTCGCCACACCTTCGATTGGGAAGGTGCTCGCGTGCCATATTCGGGACGATCTCCAATCATACACAGAATTTCCTCTGTAACACGGGGCTTCCGCACACACTTTGCACGCATGGTGTCACTGCAAGCCGCTGACAAAGGAGCCCGTGTCGCACAGATACTGGTGCAATCGCTGAAAAGTTTTACGATCTGGCACGCGTCTTGTCGGAAAGCGCTCCCGGTACAGTCTTTGGGCTTTCCTCGCTTTCCCTTCCGCAGCTCCATACATGAAATGCATGTCCGCCTTCTCCTGATTCGTGAAACAATCCATCCCTTGTGAAATCCACGGTAGAAATGACGACGAGTGCCAAAACCCGTGCTTATATGGGTTCACTAGACAGCGCCCTCTAGCGCTTCACAGTTTGAGTTACGACCCTGCATTGTATGACGAAAAGTGCTTGTTTAGGTGTGTTCTATCATCCCGTAAAGTTTGGCACAAGGGTTTTGAATCACCCTGTACACGAAGGTGAAATAATTCTTCAATTCACACTAATAGATGCTGAGATACATTTTCCGCAGGTGGCATTTCGATACTGCTAAAACGGCATTTTATATCCATTGTATATCAAGACACGTGCTATGATGCATCAGGAGATCAAATATTTGTATATTTATTGATTGTCTGTGTGGTCTGTGTTACCCGATAAAATCGAATAAGAGGGTCTTGTGACAGTAGGTTTGACAGTGTTACTTTATTTTATTTAAAAACCAGTGAGAAGTATTTCCGTACTCCCAAATGAGGTTGATTGCGACACCTCATTCCAGTTTAAAACCAGTAGGCAGCCTTTAAAAGACGTGTTCCTATCGGTTCTTTCTGCGTTAGAATCATGTCATTCCCCATCAAACACATAATCTGGTGGTTTTACGCGTTAACAGAACCTGTTCCGAGAATATTTGCAGAAGCTGAAACACGATGTCATTAACAATGTGCTCAACTCTTGTGTGGGTTTATAACATGCTCTATGTTGTATAGAGTGTGAGTAGTACGCCATTTGGGTTTAGTTTAAATATCTCTCATCTGCCGCGCTGTTTGCGTTTAGAGAACTGAGCGGAATTCAGCGGGAAGGTGTGATCATTGCTCGCACAGCAGTTGATATTAAGGTCTCTCTTTCTCCGCTTACCAAACTCAGTTTCTGGTACATTTCGCTGCCTAGAGAGAGACAGACGGGGGAGAGAGAGAGAGAAGTGAGGGAATTCAACGCGTCAATAAATGTTCGACGGAAAGGGCAGCGACGCGATATAAAATATTTCAGCAGACGCGAATCTAAAAGTAACGGAAACAATAAACACGTCTGAAAGAATTCCGGTTCAGTCGCTTTCTGAGAAATGCAGAAAATTTGGAAAAATACAAGATCCGAAAATAACTGTTGAAAAAATTATTCCTAATGTATAGGTTGTTTTCAGTGCTTAGTCCCCAAACCTGTGCTGCTTGAGTAATTTCTCATGAAATGGCTTGCTAAATTTTTATTTGGTGCTTTCGGAGAAATACTGGTGCACTCTTTAAGTTTACATTTTTTCTCGTGTAACGGAAATGCGAAGAACAGAACAGATTGCATCGCAACAGCTCAAGGGCCTACACTGCGGTTTTGGCTGTTTAAAACGATACGGAAGTATCTCGTTCAAGCGGCGAAAGTCGCAGCAGTAATTCTTTGAAGTCCAATGTAAAATTGTAGAAGTACCTGTTGAGAGAATTAGAAATTTTCTGCCACGAAGTTTAACAGTGGAGAGACCTTGTAAAATATTAGTTAAATTAAAAAAGTCTGTAGGTTGTGAACCTAGTATCCTAACTTTGTACTTTCCTAAAAAGTAGTACGCAGCTTATTTGACGTAGGCAGTGATGTATTTCTAAATAGAAAAGTTCCTTGGCTGTGAACGCAGAAGGTAAAAAAAAAAAAAAAAAAACCGGAACGTACTCTCAAAAATTTCCAGAAGCCTTTTTTTTTTTTTTTTGATTGGAGGTTTAGCGATCACCGTGAGCAACTCAATGGGCTAAAGCAGTCGCCCGTCCCTAATTTAGGGTCACTGGTTCCAGGGAAGGGAGAGAGCCAGTGCCGTAAGACAAACACAACATCCATGCCTCAGCGGGATTCGAACCCGGACCGCGTTTGGACGAATGATCAGAGGATATCGCTTTGACCACTGCGCCACCGCGGGGTGGCCCAGAAGCTTACTGAAGCTTTGGTGTTTAAATCATTTAGAATTTTTAATTACATTTTTATTAATTATTTTTAATGCTTTTAGTTAACATCGCTTAATTTAGGAAATTTAAAACAAAAAGAATGTTACGTGGGAGTCGCATACCAAGAATATCCATTTCTTTTACTTTAAGAAAAAACGTGCCTTCGCGATGAACGTGATTTTAAACGAATTTAATGACACAGTGTTAACAACGGGTGTCAGGTACTTTGCGTACATGTGATTGCGTACTTTGCGTACATGTGATTGACATGCAGCCTTTCGTATAATTTAATTAGGGAAGGCAGTGTTGAATATCCGTGCGTGTGTGTGTGTGTTTTATTGGGGTTTTAATGACCACCGTTAGCAACTCAATGGCCTATAAGCAGTCGCCCGTCAATAATTTAGGTTCACTGGCTCCAGGGAAGGGAGAGAACCAGTGCCGTAAGACAGACAACATCCATGCCTCGCCGGGATTTGAACCCGGACTGATGTCAAACAAATGGTTATAAGACAGCTCTTAAACCACTGCGCCAACGGGGCGACCTGTGTATTTGTGTGTTTCGGAATTAAACGGGCACCGTGAAAATCTAGGGCCATAGCAGTCACCCGCCTCTCATACAGTGTCATGGTTTCCGAGTACGGGAGAGATTCGCTCATGTTTCATCCTCGGCTCGGGTCCGCGAGCAGCTGCAGCGATTGGCCAGAATCTAACGCCTTTGTCCACTTGTTTACAGGGACTTTCTTTCGTGTTATCTGTAAGAAACCAAGTGATGTTCTCAGGCGATTGCTTTTTTTTTTATTTGACGCCAGTGGCAACTTCAGCAAAAAGCCCATTACAACCATAAAACACTTTTCAGTCGGCCTATTCTCTATATGCTTGTTTAATTTTCCTGCTTTGGTTTCTTTCCCATCAGTAAAGTTTTAACATGCAGAAAAGCCACCTCCAATAACGCCATTTTGAAAACTGTGGTCGTGACAAAGGAGTTACCATTCTCTTTACAGTAGAACTTTTGTGATTTATGAAACGCCATATCGCATGAACCGGTTATAACACGAACATTTGTTTCATATAGGAATATGCTTGCATATAGAATAGAGCAATCGATATTTCTGCTTATACGGTCATCTAAAAATAACCCTTGACCCTCTGCTTTTTTTTTTTTTTTTTTTTTATTAGAGATTTTTTTTTTTTTTTTTTTTGATTGGAGGTTTAACGACCACCGTGAGCAACTCAATGGGCTATAAGCAGTCGCCCGTCCCTAATTTAGAGTCACTGGTTCCAGGGCAGGGAGAGAGCCAGTGCCGTAAGACAAACACAACATCCATGCCTGACCGGGATTCGAACCCGGACCCCTTTCGGACGAATGATCAGAGGCCATCGCTTAGACCACTGCGCCACCGGGGCGGCCCTCTGCTTTTACCATCTAACCATGAAAAGTGCTTCAGCGGTGCTAAGCCAGAAGCGCAGCAAAGTCGCGCTAAGAGATTTCTACATTACTAGACGTAGGGGTAAACTAGCCGTAAAAAACTTGGCTTCACTGTAAAGCGGTGCTTAAGGCTTTCTGAATTATTTTCAGTTTCAATACAAAAAATTGGCTACAGGGTCAGGGACATCAAATGTACTTACGAAATTAACTCTTTAAGAGTCCGATGTTCTTGAAACAAATGGTGCCAAAACTTTATGCGCTCACCAAACACAAATGTATATGCAGCTCCTGAGTTTTACAAAAGCTACAGCAAAACAATCCCTTTCCTCTTTTGATATGAGCAGTGCTGAATAAACAAAGACGTCGCTCTTTCCACGTTTTATCAACACATAGCAACCGAAAAAAATGTTATCAGGTCACTGCTGGGGATCCGAATCCCATATCTCTCGATATTAAGCCGAGTGCGTTAGCCTTACGCTACGGTGGCCAACAATCAACGGCGATACGTGTGTTTTTCTGTGTTTTGGGTTATGTGTTGATAAAACGTGGAAAGAGCGATGTCTTTGTTTATTCACTGACGCCACGTATTTCGAGTATTTGCACGTTTGAGCAGTGCTGACTATAAACCTGTCATAGGTGACAAGAACCCCTTCATAGTTCTTTCATCTCTCATCCATGACACTAGGTATGATGGGGAAGGAGTAGTTCCCCTGACACTGACATCATGCCACTGGGCAGAAACAAGTCACTCAAGCATCTGTGTTCTTTCCTCGCTTCTGTACCATTGTCATAGCCATTTTAGCAGGTAATCAGTTAGGAGGGATTCGCATAATCATCGCTCTATTCGACCTCCTTGAATAAAAGAGGCTATGGGGAAAGCAACGCTTTCTGATGCGCAGGTTCACACGCCTTATACAGCGAATTTATTCATACGAGCTGATTTCAGTTCACTTTCTTGACCCCGAGTTAATTCGTTCTAGACAGTTAACGGGGTAATAGTTTATTCTTAACCAACATGTATTTGCCTGAGCGTATGCTAAACAACAGAGCATAGAGAACACAACTATTCAATCAATAGAGCACCCTAAACATTCAAATCACACGCTCTTATCTCTCAATTCGAATAAACGTTATAAACTTCTGACCTGTTATCAGGCTTTCTAAACACAAATTTATACGACAGGAATCGGTGGTGTTAGGTTGAGAAAAATGTTTAACGAAAAGAAACGAAATATACATATTTAAATCACAAGGCCGTTCCTTTCTATAATCCGCCAGCGCCACTTACTGGAGCGATTTTCATGAATTTGTTTTAATGAAAGCTATTGACTCCAGATTTCTCATCGTTAATGCTTATTGTCTGAAGTATCTTTTTTTTAATGTCACCATGCCATTTTCTTTGTACAATCCGCCGTTCGGTATTCTGGCGTTTGTTCTCGCTCAGTACTTGCAGCGCGATCTGCTTTTCTGCGATGGCCGGACTTGGAACTAAGCCCTTCGGTATCAACTACGTAGTTGTAATTATCCGAATCGGTTCAGTAGTTTTCGAGAATACCTCAAACACACAAAGTTTTTCTCTTTATATAATACACTGCTGGACAATTGCTAAGGACGGATCATAAGCGGCTATATAGCGCATAAAAAAGTAAGTGTGGTTGGATGCCAAGAGAAATAAAATAATGTCAGAATGCCAGGACATTAGAAGAAGGACAATTTATTGTGCTCTGAAATCCAGAAGGCTTTGTAACGTGTTCAAGGGACAAACAGGCCATTTTGTGCAGAATACGTAAACGTGAAAAAAATGCAATTACCGTCCGCAGGCGTTCCGGCGTAAGATGTCAATACGGGATATGGCCACCATGGAGGGCGATGCAAGATTCCACACGCCGTGTCATGCTTTGCACAACATTATCAAGCAGCTGTTGGGGTAATTTATCCCATTCCTCCGTCAGTGCACGGATGAGGGTGTCCTTGTTTATTGGAGGGCATTGGCGACCAGCAAGACTCCTCCCCAAAGCATCCCACACATTTTCAATGGGATTCAGATCTGGAGAACGTGCTGGCCATACGAGACGTTGAATATACTCTCTCTCAAAACACTCCTGGACAGCGACTGTTCGATGACATGTTGCGTTGTCGTCCATGAAAATGAATCTATCACCGACAGCACCACGGAACATGCGAACATGAGGTAGCAGAACGTCATTAATGTATCGTTGGCCAGTCACAGTCCCAGTTGGAAGCACAGAGGGACGTACGGCCATTGATCATGATGCCAGTCCATACCATGACACTACATGTCGGATATCGGTCCCTTTCCTGTATGTTTGCTGGACAGTATGCAGTACCACTATCATGCCAGATCAGTTGTCGTCGACAATCAGACGATAGACTGTATCTACTCTCATCTGAGAAGAGGACAGCAGACCAGTCGTTATCAGTCCAATTGCGATGTTGATGGCACCATTGTAAACGGGCGGTACGGTAACGTCTGGACAATGGGATGCACACAACAGGACGGCGGGCGTATAGTCCTCCTTAATGCAAACGTCTGGCGACAGTTTTTCGGGAGATCCGCTTGCCAGTAGCAGCCATAAACTGATTTTCTACCTCACTAGCTGTGCTGCGCCGGTGTCTTTTTGTTGATAGTACTATGTACCGATCTTCTGCAGGTGTCGTACTGCGAACACGACCTCTCCCGTGACGTTTGCTACACTCTCCATTTGTTTGAAATGATTTCCAAAGCCTTGAAACAACACTGTGGCTGACGTCGAACACCCTGGTAACATCTTTTATTTTTTGCCCTTCTTCAATCTTGCCAATAATACGGCCACGCGTAAAATCATCTAGGTGATGTCGGGAAGACATACTGAAAATTGCAAGTTCGTCAACGTCAATTGATTCTTTCCCTTTCAACTTTGCGTTTGAACAACAACGGTCAATACGCGTCAAATCCTTTATATCTCTTATCAGTGCTATGACGTCACGAACAAGTTCGGCAATCCAAAATTTGCATACGCACAACACGTCTTACTGTATCCCGCACTTATCCTAATTTCCACATTTTCCTGCCTTCCATTTTATCGTTGCTATTGTCATCCGTCCTTAGCAATTGTCCGGCAGTGTATTAGTATATTAATAGATAAACGAAATAGTCTATGTCAACCGAAAAGAAGCAAGCTTTCCAACGGTGAAAGAATTATTCGAATCGGTTCAGCAGTTTTCGAGATCAGTAAAAAAATTCCGTATATTATCGTGAACTACTTTCTTTCGCGTTTGGTGTGATCAGGTTGTTTGTAAACAAAACGGAACGCTACAGTGGAAATCGGGAACTACTTGAAAGCGATCTGATTCGGTAGTACTGCCAAAAATAATAAAACATAATAACAAAATAAAGGTAATAGCCTATGGCAACCGGAAAGAAATAAGCTTCCCAAAGCTGAAAGATATATCCAAATCTGTTCAGTAGCTTTCGAGATTACCTTAAACAAACTTTTTCTCTTTATATATTACTATAGCTTATATAATGATACAAAAAAAAATGTTAAAACCAAACTGGCAAAATAAAACATATTTTAACCCTATTGCGTAGTTATCCAGACACGACATGATTACGGGTCATTAAAAGAATATCTCAATACTCCAATGTAAGCTCGTCAACGACAGGCAATCACATGTTTATGTAGCAATCAGGAACGTCATCGTTAAATTCGTATACAAGTAGTTGAAAAAATTAAAAATTAATGGGAATATTACGAAAGCTTTGTTGTTGGTGACCCATCTTATACACTGCCTATTAATAATTAATATTTCAACCGTTTAGTATAGTTATGCATTTTATTACCATTCGTGTTATATAACAAGAAAACATTTGAGTCACAGATTTTTCAACCGTACATGGCACGGTTACGGACTAGTTTACATAAAAAGACAGGAACTGAAAAAGAAGGTTAAATTAAAATATGCGTCACAATTTTCAGTCTGTTTCTCGCTTATGTTCAATAAGCATTTTCCTAGTAAAGAAATGTTTTGAATGACCGAAAGACGCCATTATGACTATGCAAAATTACGCTCAGCTACAAGTGTTGCAAAACGTGATGTTCTTCAGAAAAAGGAACACCCAAACTTGAAATTGTTTTAATAGCAGTGTCTAACATATCCATCAGCGGGTTTATTAAAAGAAAAAGTAATTAAAATATCTTATGTCTCGAAAGCCTGTTGTCTGTATATACACTGCTGGCCACCCAAAATGCAACACCAAGAAGGACACGAGATAGCAAAGCCAGATTTACTGGACACATAACAACAGATACAAAGATGTAACGATTGAGCTTACAGGTTCGTGCGACTTGTGGAACACGCAGACATCAATAGCTCGTGTGGCCCCCATGGCTGGCAATAACGGCCGCTACACGCCGCGGCATCGAACGAAAGAGGCTTTGGATGTAGGCTTGCGGTATGTCGGTCCAGGCTGCTTCCCCATGTTGCCACAGTTCATCAGGCGTAGCCGCGGGTGGTGCTCGCCGAGCCACTCTGTTGCCGATCAGCGACCTGACGTGTTCGATGGGCGACATATCGGGAGAACAGGCGGGCAACGGCAGCAGTGACACCTGGTGGGCCGTGAAGAATTGTTGCACGATGCGTGCCACGAGCAAGCGCGCATTGTCCTGTTGCAACGTGGCGGCTGGCAGGACATGCAGGTAAGTGTGAACTACAGGCTCCAAAACGTAGGGGATGTAGCTGCGGCTGTTGAGTGTACCGGCGATGCGTACCAGAGAGGTGCAGGTGTCATATCCGATTGCGCCCCAATCCATAACGCCAGGCGACGGACCGGTATGGCGATGCATAATGCAAGCGTCATGAAGACTCTCGCCGCGGTGCCGCCACGCGCGGAACCGAACATCGTGGTGTTGCAGGCAGAAGCGGGATTCGTCGGAGAAAATAATGTCGTGCCATTCCGTAGTCCAGATGCGGCGTTCAACGGCCTACTGCCGCCGCATTCGCCGGTGGTGTAACGTCAATGGTAATCGGAGCAATGGGCGCCGTGCGACAAGTCCCCGCTCCTGCAGACGACGTCGAACGGTACGTGTTGATACAGGTTGTTGCGCAACACACCCTAATTCCTGCGCTAACGTTCGTGATGTGGTGGTGCGAGCCCTCAATGCCCGCCGCACAACATGCCGGTCCCCTTGTTCGGTGGTGTGCCGCGGCTGCGGCAATCGCTCACGTCGGTCTGTCCGTCCCTCCTGCACCCACCGAATCCATACTCGCCTCACGTGGCTGTATATCGTCCCACACGGGCTCCGATGTCTCGGTACGATAAACCGCTGTCATGATAAGCCACTATTCGTCCTATGTCGAACTCCTAAACGTGCTGGAATGACAGCCGTATTTTACGGCGAGGCATCAGGAAGCTTCCCACGCACAGATCCGGCAGTGCAACACACTTCCACTGCTTACACCCCGTCTTCTGTGCACCTTTCTTATAGTTCTTCTCGGTGGCGTGCCGGGTGCACATGATTTGCATATGCCCTGCAACGTTTGCATGTCCTCTCGTGGGCAACGCATGCTGCGAATTTTAGGCCAATCGGATGCTTCCTTCTTGGTGTTGCATTTTGGGTGACCAGCAGTGATGTGTCGGAAATTCACCACTTAATTTACGTCGCATTCACGAACGTTTACGTTAAACGAAAAATAAGAAGTCAATAAAAGTAACCACCAGCTGGCGCAATTGGTTAAGTCGCTATGCACTATGTGGAAGGCGAACGTTTTTGACGAGTGTCCGAGTCTCTGTCTTACCGGCCTTCTAGTCTTTAGTTTTTCCAGGGTTTTCCGCAGACTCTCAGTGTTTAGGGACGCCAATGGGTAGATGGTCCCTTCTCATAAGTCTGCCCCGGACACACTTTGTCCTTGGACTCCCTTCCGTAAGCTGCCTGGGTTTACCAGATGAGTGTCCATGCGATGGTTATAAAACAATAAATGACGATTGCAATCTGATGCCTCATAGCATCAGACACCTACAGGAATCTTCCCATAGTTGTTTGATGATGAGAAAAAACTATGGAAACCGTAAATCATGTTGAAAATAAGATGTTGGCCCGTGTTTTATCTCATCTGCGGCTATACAATGTACACTGCCGGAAAGTGAAAAAAGGACGCCATTAAAAATTGCAGCTGCATCTATGAGATTTATGTCGTAGCAAACACTAAGAAAGGAGAGTGATTCAATGTTTATTTTACCTTTTAATGCATACTACAGTGTGCAGACAGGACATTTTAATAACGTGTCGGACCTCCTCCAGCTGCTTCCAATCTGGCCAATCTGGCATGCAATCTGTCGTACGAATGCTGGATACCACGCTACGGAATAGAATTTCATACGCTTTCAACTTGGACGCGTTATTCAGGGATGGTCGCTGCATGCCGGGGTCCGCGGAATAACCTTGTCTGATCCAGTCACAGTTATGCTCGATTGGAGACAAGTCCGAGAACGTAGTGGCCAAGGGAGTTGATGCACAGCCTGAAGAGCGTGTTGAGTTGCCCGGGAGGACGTCATCCTGCTGGAATATCGCATTCGGTATCGCACTCAAAAATGGCAAGACGACCGGCTGCATGATGTCGCTGACGTACGTACTGCTTGCTATACAGTGAACTCCGCACGAGAGTGAGAGCTAATCGTTTCCCACATAATGATGTCCGGTGTGGGCCTGTGTGTCTTTGGCGGATGCACGATGGCAGAAGCCGCTCAACTTCTTGCCTTCGTACGCGTACACGACGGTCAGACACTCCAAAGCAGAATCGGCTTTCACCACTAAAGACCACTGACCACCCTTCTTCACTCCAATGAACTCCTTCTCGACACCACCGCAAACGTGCTGGACGGTGACCAGGGGTCTGTGGTAACCGTGGTAGCGGCACGCCTGCTCGTAGTCCTGCTTCCATCAAACAATTCGGTATTGTTCTGGTAGGCACCCTTGGATCGAATTAAGGATCGAATTTGTGACGCCATAGCCATTAGTTCTGCCAACGCCGCCATCCTGATACGCCGATCCCCTCGTGCATCCGTAACTCTATGTTGCCCGGAACCACGTCTGCGAGTGTGTGAATGCTCCTCTGACCACCACCGCCGCCAACACCATCTTACCACGGCCGATACCTCTTGTACCACTCTGTCTGCAAATTTGACGGAACGACGTAGCCCCTTCCCGCATACCCACTATATGACCTTGCACTCCGATTACTGAATAAATGTTACGTGCCTGCGTCGACCAGGCATGGTAGCTTCTTCAACAAATACTGAACAACACTACACGAGACTAATGACTTCATTCACATCAGATAATATGTAGATGATTTTAGGAAGGGAGTGTCTGACCTCATGCCTTAAACAGCCCTTAGAAATAGGAAGCTAGGATATTTGGTCTAGAGTGCCCAATAGGAAAGTGACACGGAAGCGAGGTAGAAACAGGGAGAAAGACGCCCTTATTTATTACCGAGGGGAGGGGGCAGTACCCGGGGTCCGACGGCTTTACGTGTCCATCCGACGCACGACGGATATTTGGTGGTTCGAGCGTTCGTACCTGTCTGGGATCGAACAAGAGTTCTCCGTGGCAGTCACGAACGTTCACCACCAGGCCACTCGCAGCCCGAATGACTTCGTTCTGCACGCCCTAGTTCTTCAATACGCGCTGCGTACATTTGCACGTTGTCGTCCGCACTGACGTCATTATTTCATCTAATGACATTTCAACTTGGACCACAGTTTCTGTTGCCCTTAGCAATGAACGTATGATATGATATACCTACCGGCATTCTTTCTGGGTATTCTGTTTTCACTTTCCGGCAGTGTTTTTTTTTTTTTTTTTTTTTTTTTTTTGGAGGTTTAACGACCACCGTGAGCAACTCAATGGGCTATAAGCAGTCGCCCGTCCCTAATTTAGGGTCACTGGTTCCAGGGAAGGGAGAGAGCCAGTGCCGTAAGACAAACACAACATCCATGCCTCACCGGGATTCGAACCCGGACCCCGTTCGGACGAATGATCAGAGGCCATCGCTTAGACCACTGCGCCACCGGGGCGGCTTTCTTTCCGGCAGTGTATTAACAGGTGTAGTGCTGATAGGTGTTAATGATATACTGATTCCTGTAAGTATGCAGAAGGTAGGTTTGGGGTTGCCTAATTATTGCATCCGGCATGTTGAGTGAATGAAGTGATTTAACTCCATCTTTTTTTCTTCTTGTTTCAGGGTTTACGGAACACCGCGAGGAATTGTATTGACTATAAGTAGTCGACCGCTCTTAATTTGGGGCCACTGGCTATAAGGAAGGGTCTCGAACCAGTGCAGTAAAACGAAAAAGACACCCCCCATGGCTCATGCGCGCCTCGAACCCAGGCTCACTCGGACGAACGGACAGAAGCAGGCTCTCTAGCCATTCCGCCACCGGGGTGGCTTTCTTTAAACGGAAGCATGTCCCTGTTTCATGGGTTGGTCTTGCGGAAAATGTGTGTATAGTGCGACAAATTTAAAAGTTTCTACAAGAACACTAAAATAAATGCAACTAGTTGACACACACACACACACACACACACACACACACACACACACACACACACACACAATGCGCAAGACATCCTATCTCTACAAATGAATAGCTACGCCATTCATTGTGGAGAGAGGATGTCTAATTAGAACTGAATTACTGTAAAATCAGGCAACGTAGTTTCTTCACCATTTTACTCTGTCAATAGATTGTTTGACACATTCAGGTTTCACCTAAATGTTATTTGTGATATTTTTCATTTATTTCATGCTACTCGAGCACGACCTGTTAAGTTTGTAAATATTTTCATTTGTTACTCTAGCAATCATGCCCGTTCTCCGAACGGTGAATCTATAAAATCATTTGTTTAACATAAAATTAAAGAAAAGGAAAAGTAATTAAGGGAAAGAAAAATAATTTAAAATCCGTAAGTGTTTTACGGTTTAGAACAGCGTCGTGACGTCAATGCATGCGGTTTGACGTAAAACGGAGCACGCTTCGAAATTTGCTTTGGAGCCCCTTGATTTTAAATCAAAATTTGAAATTTTCAAAGCATTTCAGTGATTCTGACAAAATTATCTTTACACCGATCAGCATTTTTAAACAGTAAAGCTTCCACCCTTTTGAATGTTTTGTCTTTCAGACTTTTTTCTAAGTGTAGAAATGGCAGAAAATTTCAAGCAAAGTTTCAAAGCATTTTTAATTTTTTTTTAATTTTTTGGTTTTCATGCATTTGCAGGAATTCCGACTTTAAGACCTACCAGCACACCAATTATTAGATATCTAGGTTATTTAGAAGTGGTCTAACAGTTCGCGAAAAGTTCCAGCAGACAATGTTCCAAAGCCGCATTTTGTGTGTGTGTGTGTGTGTGTGTGCTTTTCTAGGTATACGGACCTGAAGACCTACTACCGCATGCCAATTTTCAGATCTCTAGGTCATTTAGAAGTGTTCAAATAATTTGCGAAAAATTAAAGCTGACGATGTTTTTGTTGGGAGTTTTTTCATACTTTTCTAGGTATACGGAACTTAAGATCTATCAGCATGCCAATTTTCAGATCTCTAGATCAATTAGAAGTGGTCGAACAATTCGCGAACGAACACACTCGCATTTTCCCTCTTTGCTCTTTACATACGAGGCGAAAGCCTATATTTACATAGGAATTCACGTATGTCGGCGGAAAACGCCTAACTTTAAAAGCGTCGCTACGTCATTGAGCATTGCAACATTACCAGTTTGATTGTAGCCTGCCCTTTCACCCAATGAGAAGAGAGTGCTAAAAATAGCTGCGTCCCCATGGCAGCAGGCCATGGGATCAGAACTTTCCTGCGCGGTTTAAACGCTGAAGACAGAGGAGCCACTCGTTCTTTTCCTTTGCATTTTTAAAAACTGCTTAAAAATTGGAAAATGACTTTTTTCTTAAAAATATTTTTGTAAATTAGGGACGATAGTTGTGAGTTTATGCTGTTAAAATTGCAATGCGTTATTAATTGTACTGTAGTTTGCCATATATCCGTTTTTTTTTTAAATATATCCCATCGCGAAGTAGAGAATTTTGTAAACTTTGAAAATTTAATTTCTCGTTAACTAAATCAAAATTAAAAAAATGAGAGACGAGGTACAAAACGTCGGCCAGGGTCCTACATGCCTTCAAAATTCCGTGGTTCTGCTGCTGTTAGTGTGTCCGGAACGCGAACTGACAGCACTTTTTTCTTACCTAAACTTTGAAATACAATAGATCTTGAAGTATCTCCAGAATCGTAAAGCGGTTTATTTCAGCATGAACAATTCTCTACACACGATGTAAAGTTTCTATTTTTGTGTTAAAAAAATATAAAATTTACATCGAGAAAAGCGCGAGTGTTGCGAAATTTCTGAAACAGCGGCGGCGGTGGCGGCGGCAGTTACTTTTTTTAGAATAGAAGGATTCTCCTGAACGTTGCTATTTGATTAGAAAACTCCAAAATATTAAATATGAAAGCAGACAAAGTTGTCTGGCTGTAAATGCACGTTATAACGTAATCGTTTGGTGAATTCTTAAAATTCGTGTTTCTTCTGACATAGACTACAAAACGCTGCACAAAAAAGTTCTACGCAGTTTCCTGCCTTTTGGGTGCAATTTTTAGGTACCTGTGATTCACGAAGTAGCTCTATAATTTACGTACCAACAAATGCATGTTGGCAATGAAATTATTGAATGATAGAGAAATTGCGGCTGAATGTTGCTATCAGTTCTGTCATATAAAATTGTCGTTTGCTAAATTTTGAGAGTGCGAGTGGCAAAGCAATGAACAAACCGATGCAATCAAGCAATGTTTGAACGCAGTTCGCATGCTTCAAACAGGAGGTAAATGTAGGAGAGATTATGGGATTCATTGACACTTCCTTAAAAGAAAATACAGGTAGGCTCAGTTCTGACTGAGCCGTCAGTTTGAAACGTAGCACTACGACTTGCAGATCGGAGAGTTGAAATTAGGAAGTCGAGTATGTTTTCAAAGCGTTTTTTTTTAATTTGTTATAGACAGCACAGGCCTATGATATGAAAAGTAGCTTACATAATGTTTACAAACAATGCTGGATACATTGCGAACACAAAGCAGATCGATATACGAATTACTCAACGTGGTGCTCTGTCTTCTTGGGCTTCATACATTCCTCATCACTTGCTCTTGCCTCACGTTTTGATTTTCTCCACTTTTGCTTAAGTTCATTCTGCGAACTCCGCGGCATTGTCGAAAATCTTAACTCGCTCACACAAAAATAATTTTTCAAAATTTTAGTTTAAACCACTGCGATATGTTTTTTATACACTGCTGGCCACCCAAAATGCAACACCAAGAAGGACACGATATAGCAAAGCCAGATTTACTGGACACATAACAACAGATACAAAGATGAAACGATTCAACTTACAGGCCCGTGCCACTTGCGGAACACGCAGGCATCAATAGTTCGTGTGGCCCACATGGCTGGCAATAACGGCCGCTACATGCCGAGGCATCGAACGAAAGAGGCTTTGGATGTGGGCTTTGGGTATGTCGGCCCAGGCTGCTTCCACACGTTGCCACAGTTCATCAGGTGTAGCCGCGGGTGGTGGTTGCCGTTCAGCGACCAGACGTGTTCGATGGGCGACATATCGGGAGAACAGGCGGGCCACGGCAGCAGTGACACCTAGTGGGCCGTGAAGAATTGTTGCACGATGCGTGCCACGTGGGGGCGCGCATTGTCCTGTTGAAACGTGGCCGCTGGCAGGTCCTGAATGTAAGGGAGGACTACAGGCTCCAAAACGTCGGAGATGTAGTGGTGGCTGTTGAGTGTACCGGCGATGTGTACCAGAGGGATGCGAGTGTCATATCTAATTGCGCCGCAAACCATAACGCCAGGTGACGGACCGGTATGCCGATGCATAATGCAGGCGTCATACAGTCTCTTGCCGCGGTGCCGCCATACGTGGATTCGACCATCGTGTTGTTGCAGGCAGAAGCGGGATTCGTCGGAGAAGATAATGTCTTCCCATTCCGTATTTCAGGTGCGGCGTTCAACGGCCCACTGCCACCGCACTCGCCGGTGGTGTAACGTCAACTGTAATCAGAGCAATGGGCGCCGTGCGACAAGTCCCCGCTCTTGCAGATGACGTCGAACGGTACGTGCTGACACAGGTTGTTGCGCAACACACCCTAATTCTTGCGCTAAAGTTCGTGATGTGGCGGTACGAGCCGTCAATTCCCGCCGCACAACATGCAGGTCCTCTCGTTCGGTGGTGTGCCGTGGCTGCGGCAATCGCTCACGTCGGTCCGTCCGTCCCTCCTGCACCCACTGAATCCATACTCGCCTCACTGTGGCTGGATGTCGTCCCACACGGGCGCCGATATCTCGGTACGATAAACCGCTGTCGCGATAAGCCACTATTCGTCCTCTGTCGAACTCGAAACGTGCTGGCATGATTGCCGTATTCTGCGACGAGGCATCAGGAAGCTTCCCCCGCACAGGTCCAGCAGCACAACACACTTCCACTACTTACACTTCGCCTTCTGTGCACCCTTTTTACAGTGCTTCTCAGTGGCGTGCTGGGCGCACATGATGTGCATATGCCCTGCAATGCTAATCGTTTGCATGTCCTCTCGCGGGCGACGCATGCTGCGAATTTCAGGCCAATCGAATGCTTCCTTCTTGGTGTTGCATTTTGGGTGGGCAGCAATGTATATTTGAATAGACCTCATCGAGAGTTTAAAAGAAACCACGGACAGTCGTTTTGCACTATCGGCTGTCCAGATAAGCTGCGATATTGTCAAAAGTGTTCACCGGTTCACAAGAAAACAAATTTTAAAATGTTCAGGTCAAACCACTGCGAAATGTTCTTAGTATATTTGAAACGATCCCGTCGAGTGCTTTAAAGCGATACCACGCACAGTCGTGTTGCGCTCACGGTTCCCGAGATAGACTGAGTCAAACGCGGCAGCACACCCTAAAATATTGCATCATCTCCCCCACGCACAGGGAGGGGTATTGCCCAGTACGCGAATTGCACTCCATGCTGTTTAAGAATATGCTAACACGGTTAGTGCGTGGCACGCATTTTTAACGCTATAAGGATTTCAATCGGGACCTATTTTTGTCACAGGCGGTCGACCGTAAGTCGCCCCTTACTATCCGCGGAGTCAGACGTAGTCCGGCGTTAAAATCTGATACAGATGTAGTACATAACACTATGCCCGTTCCCCATCTGTAGACCACATACCGTGCATCTATTATTCTGCCAAAAAATCTTTCTACGTTGTAAAGCTCGAACTGTGAAAACAAAGATTCGGATTTTCTGCTCTTTTCTTATGCATGTCCTTTCCACTAGGAAGTGTAAATGGAGATGCTACTGAATTCAAAATATATTTTATTTAATAACATTATTTCTAAAATTCTGACTGAAATATTACTTTCTTCGGAGACCAATTTATGCGCATTCTGTGTACTTCAAATAATGTAGATTTTTCCCTCAAAAAGGTGTAAATATATATCCTATTTTCCTCGTTATCTCGCTTTTATATACATCGCATTTTCCTTGTTATCTCTCTTTTCAAAAGGCCTATTTTAAAAATTCATTTTGCGCAGATTACCGTAAATGGCTGTTAGCATTTTGTACGTTTTCTTGAATGTTTAATAGCCACAATCGGTTGTAAGGGCTTCTACCTGTTAGCACAGTATTTGCAATTTTATCTACGCCTTTGCAAACCAAACTATATTTTTTTCCACTCAGATACCACTCATAACGGAAACAATTTTATGTATCTTCAAAATAATACATACAGCTATGCCGCCAGAGGGTGAAAACATGAATCGTATATTTCTCAATATCCCTTCCTTTAAAAAAAGCTGGATTTGAAAAACCCATTTTTATTTCGTATACCATTCATCGTAGGGAACATTTTTCATGTACTTGTGAAATTTTCATGATGCATAGTTCTGCTGCTAGGTGACGTAAGTACGTATTTCTCTTTGGAACAGTATCTCCGCTTCTGAAACTCCGATTGGAGAAATTGTTTTTGCACAGCGTGACATGGAGCAGAGTAAGAGCATTATTCGCTTTATATAATGCAAGGCTTTCCCGCTAGGAGCCCACATGAATAAATTTTTCCCATGCTTACTCAGCTTCTAAAAGCCATACTTGAAAAATTTATTTTCCATCGCACAGCTCACAACTACGAAGAATAACTTACGCATGTTTTCTTATTTTTTATAATGCATAATTCTGTTGCTGAGGGTCACTAATGTGTATCTATATATGCAATAGCAAATCGGCTTCTGATGATCCAATTTAAAAAAAGCATTTCATTAATCAGATAGTATTATATCTCGAGAACATTTCGCACGCATTCTCTACTTAAATTATTACACAGTTTCCTCGCTAGAGGTGTAAGCTTTTATTATGGCCCGTCTCCTCCACATCTGTGCTTCTAAATGTTCGATTTGACAGTCCCGGTAGACGGTAGCCAGAGACACGGGATTTTGGCTATCTCCGAGATGAGTCCTGGCTCTCAACGCTCCCCGGAAGCAGTAGCCTTAAGCAGTATCCACGGCTCATCGCTACTGAAAGTTGCTCGTGGAGTTCATTAAAACTTAAAAAAAAAAAATTTCATTTCGGAAAGTTCCTTTTCGACCCTACATATGTTTTCTTTTACGATGAGTGTTTTACATACACTTCCTGATTTTCCATAACGCAAATTTCAGTCATAAATTTTAGGAAATGCTTAATGCAACCTTGAAATGTTTTCGCTTTGAAGAAACCCATTTGAAAAAAAAAATATTGTTTACTTCCATTATACTACGGAGAACACTACGCACAGTGTGAACTTTACCTACTGCAAAGTTTTCAGCTACACTGGTGAACAATTTATTGTAGGTTGTATAACAAAGCAAATTTCTCGTCGTTTTTGTCCACGCCGGGGCTCGAACCCGGTTCCCCTTCATTCCGGAATAAGTCACTCTACTAATTGAGCTACGAGGACGTTCGTTCTGACTGTTATCTACCTTTATGTCGTGTGCGTCCTGCTAGCAGGTACGTCACATCTCCCCCCGAAACAGGGCCGGGGGCATGGCCCACGGGTCAGCCATGACCATGAATCGTCGCAGGCAGCCATCTGGCTGTAGAACGTACTTGAGAACTCCCAGTCAATTTAGTGCGTGGAATGCAACATCACACACTTTTTAATTGTTTTCGAAGCGCTGGAGACGGGATTCTCTTATTTTTCCTATCTCGCGATGTGGAAATAACATCACACCATTACGAGATTTCGAACGTTCGGGTCATCCGGAAAGTTCGGGCGCCATTATAACGAAGCAAATTTCTCAGTCATTTTTATCCACGCCGGGGCTCGAATCCGAGTCCCCTCATTCCGGAATAAGTCGCTCTACCAATTGAGCTACGCGGACGTTCATTCTGACTGCTATCTGGCGTTATGTCGTCTGCGTCCTGCTGGCAGGCGCGTCACAGTTGCATCAAAGAGTGACGCTAAACCAGCTGTACCAACTTTAGATCAAAGGTACACCACTGTGTGGTGCGTGAACTACAAAGAAACATGGTGCGATGTGTGTAACTTTGCTCACCTTTACCCCAAGAGAGGGTTCAGCTGGTATAACACCACTCTTTCGTGCATCATATCCATTATCTTTTAATAGTGTACAAAGTTTAAATGCATGTTTTTGCCGAGCTTTTTCACTGAAAGTCAGTCTTTAAGAAATTAGTTTTGCATCGGAAAAGCTTCAAAAGCCATGTTCATTTCGCCTGAGAAACAGGTGGCACCTTTCTTATTTTTTATCTTAATTTGACATTCCAGAATGTGCGAGAGTGTTGTTCTCTTTGTCATCAGCTTCTCAGAAAAAAGCCAACAATGCTTACGTACAATACACACTCTGTGGTGCATTTTAAGCAGTCATTTCCACGTCAAAAAGATGACTTCAAATGTAATCTCAGTGATGAAGGCTATGTGCAAATTGCATTCCTTGCTATGGTCTCTTTATATTCCTAAGCCTGGGGTATTTAATAGATTTCCAGTTTTATGTTTTTAAATAGTTTAAGGAGTTTTGATAAACGTGACAGATAAACATTCTCACAATGATAGCAATATTTTTACATTTACTTGGCACTTTTATTTCAACATTCAAATACATTAATCGATGCAGAAAATGCCACACCAGAAGGCATTGAGCGTCATGCAAATTTCTACGCATATGTAGAGTTGGCTCGTGTGAATCATTGAACTTACGAAATAACTCGTGAAAGGCGAGGGAGACATAAAGGTAAACAGCTCGGGGCGGCAAAGCGTGGTCGACTTCACCTGAGTTTGTGTGAACCGCTGCATCGATGTGGTCTTGGTGGCAAAATCACGCGTAGGGAGAAGAGAATGCATCTGCTGCGTCATCGGAAATCTTACCATCACACAGACATCTTGACGAAAGGCTTCATCTAGGTACGCCTACTTGATCTCTATGTCGAATCGCTGCGGAAACGCATCTGGATGCAACAGCTGCATGCCGAATGTAGCGACAGTGGTTGGAGGAAAGTAACGTGAGGACGCCGTATTAAACGGCAAGCTGGAGGAGCCCCACAATCCGCAGAGAGCGACATTCAACCAGGTGTAACAGTCCGAAAGTCCCGATCGTCGAATTCCATGGCAAGCCCTAGAAGCCGCACAATTCACAGAGGGTGACATATATGAAGCTATGGACATCCCCATATCGCCACGGACTGAGAACTGCAGATTAATAGAGGCAGGTTTGTTCTTTTGCCAGCCCTAGAGGTGACTGCCACTCCTGCAGCACATCGTAGCGTAGGACAGCGGCGATGCAGTACCATACATGCAGCACGGGACGGATGGAAACATGTGGTATTCAGTGACGAGTCTCACCTTTGTATGAGCGCCGACGATCGGCGATTTAGAGTCTGAAGATGATGTGGTTACCGGGTTAAACTTGCTGCCATCGTGATCATAACACGGCTTCTCATCTTGGCATAATGGTTTGGGGCGCTATCTGTCTCAACAGTTGTTCACCACTCGTACGCATAGTGGGTACGAACGTTACGTCGATGAGATGCTGTAGCCTGTTTTGTTTCAGCAAACTCCGTGCTATCTCAGATTCCAAGTTCTAACAAGATTATACCCGACAGTACACTGCCAACAGCAACAGACAGTGTCCAGGTGCCGCGCTAGGTAGTACGATTTCCAGATTTCTCCCCACTAGAAAACGAGTGGGACGTCATTGGCTGACGACTTAGCTCCAGCAGACAGTGTACAAGGTGTCGAAGTGCTGCCCTGGTTAGTGCGATTTCCAGACTTTCCTCAGTATACAACACGTGGGGCGTCATTAGTTGAATACTTAATGCCTCTGCATGGCCTAATCATAATATCGACAAATTGCGGATTTAGGTCAATGACGCATGTTCAACGATATTACAGGACAACATCCGGGAGCTTTTACACTCGATGCCAAGCCGTATTGCCGAGCGTACAGCCCAGCAGGGTGGTCATACGACCTACTGACTCAGGTCACACTATGTTATCGCCTCTCCCATCGTATTCACGTAATCTCTCAGAAATTGAGTCACTTCTTTCCCTCATACTTGTCTGCATGTGTGGCAAGTTCGGTATGCTTTTGTGCAATCCTTGTGAAATATTTTGAATGGAGCAGTGTACTTTGCTGGGAAAATGTACATTCTCTTGCTGGCTTCCACATTTTTGATATTTGATAATGGGTATCTCAGTGTTTAATGTTGTTTTAGCCAAGAATCCATCCTCGTTATGAGAAATTGCATTATACTACCGTAGAATAACCAATGTACAGAGCATTTACTACATGAAATGATACCATGTAGTAAATATACATATAATACATTGGATATTTTGGTATGATACCATGCGGACATAGGATATTTTGGTGTGATACCATGCAGTAAATATACAATGGATACTTTGGTATGATACCATGTGGTAAATATACATTGGATATTTTGGTACGAACCATGCAGTAAATGCGCATTGGATATTTTTACAGGATACTATTGTTATCCTGTTCGACGAACGCGTAAAGGTAACGCACTCGGCGCGATACCGAGAGTTCTGTTGGTTCGATTCCACAGCGGCGGCTGAAATACAATTTTTCGGTTGCTGTGTGTTTCTGGAACGTGGAGAGAGCGATGTATTTATTTATTATTATTATTATGAACGCATTTCAATTTTTATCAGTAGCGTCAATCACGTAATGGGAACTGTTCTATGCACGCTTTCCTTAAAATGTATATGGACAGATTTTTTTCTTTGTGTCTTTTTAATCAGGTAGGTACATCAGTGTGGGGAATTTGGCCCACAGCTGATGGTTCCAATTGGATATTCAACCTAAGGATTCTGGAACAAAACCCAGTGAGTTGGGGTCTTTTCTCCCATGTCACACTAAACTAGCTGGTACTTCTCCAAGATTCACGGACGCCCTAGTTGCTGTTCTGTGTGCCATTGTTCCCTAAGGAGGAAAACCCAATTCTCACTAAGACCACCCACTTTTTGTTTTGATGACAGTGAAACCCGGGTACTACAGAAGAAACATAGGAGTCGTTTGTGTGCTGAATGAATGTATCAATTACGGGGGGGTTGTGGAAAGACACGTTCTGATCGTGAGAGGAGTGAAGATGTGTTGCAGTTGTGTAATGTGAAGCAAAATGTTGTTAGCACGGTGGAAACTATTCTAATATGCTTCGGTGGTTTGGCCATGTTGAAAGAATGAGTGATGGGTTGTTTACTAAAACTTTTTTAGCCGAAGTGGCAGGAAAGAAAGCCAAAGTAAGGCCAAGGAAGTCATGGGAGGATCAGATTCAGGAGAGTCTGCATAACAAAAAGATTGTGAGTATGAAGTATAGAAGGTCTTGTGTACGTCGTGTGATGGATGTCAGTGAAGCCCGAGTTGTGCGTCAAGATTGCTGTAAATGGAGAAGTTTGATACGGCAACAGTAAGTAAAAATTATCTGTAGTTTGTATATCTTTGTGGAGCTACTCCTGGATCTCAGAGAACAGCTTAGTGATATGTCTGTATGAGACATTTTCCATAGTAATAAGCTCATAAGAGAGAAATCTGACAAAAAAATCAATAGTAAAACGTTGGGAAAATTGCTTCAAAATATCTTGAAAATTAAGATCCCTTACGTATTGTATTTTTATCCTAACATTTTAAACCATGTTTTTGTCTGTAATCAGTCCTGAAGCACTACAAGAAAAAATTCCGATTGAAAATTACATTAATTCTATTATTTCAAATACTGACATTTAACAACTTGCTTTCGTATCATTTTTCTCACGAATGCCGTGATAACGAATCGCAAAATGGAAATAAATTGTAGATACTTGCAGCAACATTTCAACACCATCGTTTTTTTTAGAAATCAGTTATCGCATTGACCATTAATTTATTTATTTCTTTTTATTGCAGATTGGGGTCAAAATTTAAGACGCAAAGGCTCATTAAAAAGCACAGCTTGAAAGAACTCGAAATGTTACAATAAATATTGAAAGTGCTATTTCATATTATTTCGAAATGTTTATGGACTTGGTAGTTCAACACAACCTTACGCTTCGGGGGAAAAAAAGGACTTCAACAACCTCAAAAATCCTTTTTTAGTGTATGGGAAAATAATTTTTCTAGTACGTCTTGTGAAAAAAACAATACTTGCTTACGTCATCAGGGCGTCAGTCAATACTTGCTTACTTCGTCAGCATGTCAGTCCGTCGTACGGCAGACACCATACCTCTGCGCCTATTGGTACGACTTTTGAAAATCTTTCTACATTGGGAAGCCTGAAATACGTGAGAGCGATTTGATCAACGACATTCTGATGCGCAGGTTCACTCGTTCCAGCCGCGTTCAAACCACTTCTTAGACAGCGAATATATTCTTTCGAGCAGATTTCAACCCATTTTGCTGACCTCGAGTCAATTCGTTCGAGCTCGTTTAAGGGTTAAATGACAATGTTTCAAGCGAAGTAATCGTATATGCGACTGGGGTTGAAATGGTATTAAATACGACCGGCTTAACGCAGAGGGGTGCGGAAAGAAAGAAGGGAGGTCAGATGATGGGGGGAGGGAACTGAGCTGGTGACAAAACGGGTAGGATTTGCGACCATCAGGTGAACTACGGAAATGCATTCAGTCTACACCGTAAAAGGAGTTGCTTTGTACCAAAGTACGTACTTCAGTTTAAACGTCACAGATCTTCAGTGTTTTAAACGCGTGTCTGGGGACTCGAGGTTTTTCCCACATGAACTTTGTATCTCCAGAACATATTAAATAATAATATGGCTTTGATTCATTTGTCATTTTCAAGAACAGCTTATTTATTATCTGACTTTGTTACAACCACATAATAACAATTGGTTAGAAATTATAGAAAATTATCATTCCCAGGAAGCATACCTACCTTCATGTATTGCTCTTTTAATTCATCATAGATTATTTTACACGTATCCTGAACTTATTATTCCTAACAAATCTGCAGAAATAGCTGTTGTAAATTTCAGATCGTCATACGAACGCTCAGTATCAGACTGGCGATCCATAAACAGTCCTGGAACTAGATTTCTTGCGGCTCACGGTTTGCAAAAAATATCCAAGTGTCCCAAACCTAAAAATTAGCCAGTATGCTGGCATCACCATTTTCTTGTTTAATAGTCGTTTTTAGCAAAAGTCTGATAATTATTGTAATTATTGTACTGTTTGTATTTACAAAATAACCTTTTACTCATGTTTCTGGATTGCAGCTGAAGATAAACCTAGTAAAACTTGATCTGTATATAAAAAATAAAACATTTAAATTTTCCCAAGCAATAGCCATAATACTTTCTCTACGACAAACTACCTGAGATTTTATTCCATTCGTGTGAGAATATTATTGCAATAGCTGCATTCAGAATTATTTGTAAGTTTCTTCGCTTTTAGTAAGCAATAAAGTCCGAATGTTCCCAAATTGCATTTTTTTTTTCAAGACAATAAAAACCAAAGTAATTACGAAAGCCTCAAAACATCAATAATAAAATTTAAAATTTCTGTTACTGCAAGAATTTTCAATGGTAATTCATATATAAAGTGAGGGAAATTAAACAGTGCGAGCAATGTTTATTCAATTAATTTCTACAAACGTGATCTGCTCGCGCTGAACCCACCTACAATCTGACCTTTCAACTATGGTCGCATTGACCGTTGGAAGACCCCAGGTGGTCAACACCTATATATCTCCCCACCATGCCTTCCTATACTCAGAGCCAGTGCCGAAAGACAAACACAAACATCCATGCCTCCACTGGATTCGAACCCGGACCCAAATAGGGCGAATGATCACAAGCCAGCGCCTTAAACCACTGCTTAAGCATTCAATTAGCGTCTTCTTTCCGGTTTCAAAATCATGAACTTTTTCTCAATTACACTGGCGTGCAAAATTTAAGGACGAGGCGGCTTTTCGAACGTAACGTCGTGCAGAAGTGCTCCACATCGACTCAAATCGTACCACAAGATCCTCAAGATGTAAGAATATGGGACAAGTGAGCAAAACCGTCCAAACAAGGAATCCAAAGGATACAAAGGCACTTTATTGAAAAGGTAGCTTCGAGCACAACTGGACAGAAGACAGAAACGTCCATGTGACAGGCGGCTGCCAAGAAAACTCCAGTCTTTAGTAGGGGATATGATCACCCCTGACTGCGTTGCAGGATTTACAACGTCTTTCTATGCTGAGGACGAGGTTGTCAAGGAGCTGTTGAGTCATCGCGTCCCAATTCCTCCTTGTAGCGACAATAGCAGCTGCGGAATCGTTGCTGGCGGCTGATAACGTGCTGCCAAGCATCTCCCAAGAAGGTCCCACACGTGTTCGATTGGATTTAGGTCCGGGGACCTTGCGGGCCAATCCATGCGTTGAATATCTTCACTCTCCAACAGCTCTGCGACAACCACTGTACGATGAGGTGTAGCTTTGTCGCCCATGAAGAGGAACGCAGGACCCACAGAACCTCTAAACAGACGTACGTGAGGCAGGAGAACCTCGGTACAATAGCGGACACCAGTGACTGAACCTCCTTGGAAGATGTGGAGGTCAGTACACATACCAAGCATGATACCGCCCCAAACAAGAACTCCGCCACCTACAAACCGGTCCCTTTCGATGATGTTGGAGGTGTGATTGCGTGTTCCCTGCTCTCGCCAGATGTGCATACGTCCAGAATCGCTCGTCAGACTAAATCGGCTCTTATCCGTAAAGAGAACTCGATACCATTGCTAATGTGCCCAATTCTTGTGTTCCTGGCATCACAGAGACGCCTTCTCCGATGAGCAGGCGTTAATGACACACACCGAACTGGTCGTCGTGCAAATAGACCACCTTTGTGCAGCCTCCTGGCCACGGTAAAACGCGATAATGGACGTCCAGTTATCTGTTGCATGTGCCTTGCTAATTCTCCCGCTGTCTGTCGTCTGTCTCGTCTCGCATGTGGAACAATATACCGGTCTTCCGCCGCTGTGGTTGCTCGCGGACGACCACTGCTAAACTCTCGGACAGCTGTTCCTGTCGTTTGAAATGCTCTCGAAGCTCGTGAAACGATGCTGTGAGCGATATCGAACTCCTCGGCCACATTAGTCACACTTCGAATTTCTTCCAACTTCCCAATGACGCGACCTCGGGTAAAGTCATCCAGATGTCGTCTACTGGATTGCCTGTTGGCTATATCACACGGTGTCAGCAATTCGACGTCGTTCAAACCGATGTACACCGTGCAATAGCTTTCACCGAATTGATGAGCGTACACCGCCCGTGTGCTCTATACCCTTCCGACACTCCCCTCCCCCCAGTCATTCTGCATATATGCACATTCCCTACCGTACCGGACCCTAGTCTATCTCCTGAGTGGTCTTTTCGGTCCGTTCTGCCTGCTCGTTTCGCTGTAATGCTAATTTCTCCTCTTCGTCTTTGATTTTTGCACACCAGTGTATTTTATCCAAAATTTTATTTATATTTTTTGACATTTTTTTGTAGGCATATTAAAGCCATGTTGTTTCTTTGAATGTCATAGATCTGCGCGTCTTCTTTTAACTTAATCAAAAGTTCTAATACATTGGGTTGTCGGAAAAGTCACGACGTATTTTGGCACCCGATGGCAGTTGGGCAGTTTTGGAAGTACTAGAGGCATGCGCAGCTTTGCTTTCGCTATGGCATTCGACAGGTGCTAGTTCTAGCTGCAGTCTAAAAGGAATAGGAGCGATTTGGTTGATTTGCGGATATTTCGACATACTGTTGAAGATGGAAGATCAAACTGTGCATTTTCGCCATATTTTACTGTTTTACATCCGTAAAGGGAAGAACACGCGTCAAGCTTGTGAAAAGTTGCGTAAAGTGTACGGTGATAATGCTGTAGAAGAACGTCAGTGCCAGCGGTGGTTCGCAAAATTCCGTGCTGGTGATTTTGACCTCAACGATGCTCCTCGGTCCGGAAAGACAACCGAGGTTGATGACGACCAAATCATGGCATTGATCGAGTCAAGCAAACGTTACACGACACGAGATATTGCAGACACATTGCACATCCATCATTCAAGCGTTCAAGACCACCTGAAGAAGCTGGGATACGTAAGTAAGCCTGATGTGTGGGGTTTTTTTTTTTTTTTTTTTTTTTTTTGATTGGAGGTTTAACGACCGCCGTGAGCAACTCAATGGGCTATAAGCAGTCGCCCGTCCCTAATTTAGGGTCACTGGTTCCAGGGAAGGAGAAAGCCAGTGCCGTAAGACAAACACAACATCCATGCCTGACCGGGATTCGAACCCGGACCCCTTACGGACGAATGATCAGAGGCCAACGCCTTAGACCACTGCGCCACCGGGGCGCCGATGTGTGGATTCCTCGTGATCTCAAAGAAGTTCAATTGACGGCGCGTATAAACATCTGCGATATGCTCATTAAACGTGAGTAAAACGATCCTTTTTTAAGCGACTGATAACTGGTGACGAAAAGTGGATTGTGTACCACAAGTGCTGCGCAAACGGTCTTGGTCCTGAAGTGCTACTTCATCTCAAACGAAGTCCAAAGCAGACATTCATCAGCGGAAGGTTCTGGTCTCAGTGTGGTGGGATTGTAAAGGTGTCGTGTTTTCGAGCTCCTACCACGGAACCAAACAATCAATTCGAATGTGTACTGTCAGCAATTGGACAGTTTGAACGAATCCATCATCCAGAAATCGGCCAGAGTTCGTTCATCGTAAAAGGTGTTGTGTTCCATCACGGACCACGCGAGACCACACACAAGTTTGATCACCCGCCAAAAATTATTGGAGCTTGGGTGCGATGTGTGGCCACACTCAGCATACTTGCCTGATGACCATGCGCCGCCGGACTTACACTTGTTTCGCTCTCTTCAACAGTCCTTGCGCGGTATAACGTTCAATTCAGATGAGGCTGTAAATCAGCACCTTGTATAGTTTTTCGCCACGAAAGATAGGTCCTTCTATGAATGAGGCATTCTGCAGCTCACTGAAAGATGGCAAAAGGTTATTGAACAAAACGGGTATTATAGCATTGATTCATCTTTGTTGTTTCTATCAATAAATGACGTTTGCAAAACATGGCTAAAATACGTCATGACTTTTCCAACAACCCATTATTTGGATGTGATTTTCTTACAGATTTATTTAATCTCTGTCGTGTCAAGATTCTACGGAATTTGTCGTTCTGTGACGCTCTTTATAACAGTTTCCATATTCGACCAATCTATTCGGTAGATCAGTAGATGGGTTGTCCATCTACTGATCTACCATAAAATTATTAAACTCTTGAACAGCATAATTTGTGAGAGTATCGTCCATTATGGCTAAAAATCCATCGTCTACACAAGTGGGTGGAATGAATGCAAGAGCTGCAAACATTCGTATGTGATGTTTGATGTTTTCATTGTTTATGTATTCTGATGTTAGGCTTAAATTTTTAACTTTACGCCATAGAGATTGGTTGTAATGGTAATTACATTCTTTGACTTCGCAATCTATACCGATTAAATAAAACGGGAAAGGATGAATAGGTTCCTGTGTGCAGGGGACGAATTGTCACACCTGTTAAAACCCGAGGATGAAACGGCACGATTTTGAGCAGAGGATGAAACGGGAAAGGATGAATCGGTACCGACTTGCATTTACTACGATTTCAACCCCGGTCGCATTTGCGACGACAACGTTTCAAGCTACACGCCAGTTTAGCGTGTAAGCAGTTTCTCCGTTCGCCGTAGTGACTGGCCACAGAGGATGAAGGTACAGCCCGAATTACATTAAATTCTGAAAGAAAAAACCACAGACACAGTTGGCCAATCAGATTGTACTTGGAGCATACTAATTAGAACTAGGAATAGCAGATTTAAAACTAATTTTCTATTCAAATTTGAAATGTTTTGTGACTAACAACCTAACTTTACATAGCATAGGAAGAAAGTTTCCTACATGAAAAGGCAGCAAAATATACAAAACCGATCAATGGAATAACACCTACTGGAATCAAAAAGCTTTTTTCAAAATGCAGATTCAAAATCTGAGAATAGTGTTAAATGCAAAAGTACACATAAGCGTTACCACGTAGAACTATGCATTAAGCAAACCATAGGGATACCATGCATATTGCAAAGCAAGAAATTCTTATAAAATTTTGTTTTGCAGGTGGAAAATAATTTTATTACTCTTATTAAAGTGGTATTAAAATAAGTATCGTTTTATTCCCCTTATTACTAACAAAGAAGAGAGTAAGGTGCCTTTAACTCTTCAAAAACGCGTGTCTTGCGTTTTCCGTTCTTTGTTATATGTGAATAAAACATTGTGTTTTTACAGATCATAGTTTAAGTTATAGCAGCAAAGAACTTATTGAGCGCTACATAGAAAATACTTATTTTGTAAATATGAGTGAACTTTCATTGCTACAAACATGTAAGTCATTATATTTTGGAAATGAATTGTAACGTTGCTTTCGCATTGTCGAAATAAATAAGAAAACAGGGATCCATTTAGAAAAAAAATGACAACTCCTCTTTTCCGTAGTCTTTAGCCACAATTTATCTATGGGGTTGGAATGCCAACCGTAGCTCTCGCCACAATTTACCAACACCGCAATTACTAACGTTCCATTTCTTAGACAGGACTCGAGGTTTTTCTAATACAGTGACAGTGCTGTCTAAATGATTAGCGAATTCTTCTCAATTTATCATGAGACAAAAATTTCGTATCAGCTGCATGTTTGAATAAGGTAAAATGGTATATTTTTATATTAAATATGATGAAATACTTTTTGCATTCTAATTCCATCCTTTTTCATCATATACAGGCATATCAATGACACAAAGCAATATGTGAAGCACGGAAAAAGGGTTAGAAAAATTAGATGCGTGCTTGTAAAAATGATAATTTGAGCAACGAATATTTGCTTTATACGTAAATAATAAAGCTTTATATTTTGTTTTGATCGCATTTACTGCGCCAACAAAAATTTTAAGCGTTTTGAAATCTTTTAGTTTGAAAATGTATATACATATATGCCGTACTGTTTCAGAACCGCATTTATACGCAAGACTCACTGACACTTAACTATAGATATTCTGTACCCAATGTTTCTCTATAAATGATTCTAATCAATGAAAATGTGTATCATTCTTCAAGTATTAAACACAAATTTGACAAGATATTTGCTGATGGCATTCTTGAAGATTACTCCGATACTTGTAATCTAATATCAGGAATTTGTCATTAAGTCTCAATTGATTAAGAAGCAATTTTCGAAACAGTCAAGTTTTAATTATTATTATTTAAGCTTTATTTAACAAAGTTTAATACACTAATGATTTTATGTATTAAACGTTTATTTAAGGTTCTTTATTACAAAAAACTCTTTTTAAATACTACTTTCTAATACAATAAATTTTTGTGACAAATTTGAAATATTAAATAATAAAAACACATATCAAAATAACCTTCAAGGAAACCTACAGCAAAAACTCTTGTCAAGATGATACTTATGCTTAAATACATAAATAATATGAAATATTTTTGCAAATAAAAACCTTTTCAACGCACCAATGCCCATAGGAAAACACTGGGAAGAGAATAACGTATCACAAAGCGTTGCGAGTTTGCTTAAAAGAATCTGCGTAAACTCAGGTAAAAATTACCGAGATTTATCTGTGTATTTCGTTTTAAATATATATAATAACATCCTACTCTTAAATATCTCTGCAATATCATGTCGTTAATTCCAGGCAGAGAAGACTTTTGTTTTCAGGACAAGACATGTATAGACTGTGTTGCCTTGAAATCGTAGTGCAGAGATTCTTCTGTGTTTCGTCGTAAATCATAAAATTGAAGGGAGCTGAACAAGCAAACAAAGAAAGAAAGGGTGGACCTTATGCTGTATTTTATGTTCAGACCGAAAGATCATGGTTCCGATGTGCGGAAAATCGTTCGATGCAGGGACATCAAACTGGCATTCTCTGCTTCTTCTGATAAGAATTTCAACTACAGTGAATAATAAGAAACATAAAGAAACATCAGATTAGATCAACAGGCGACCCTTTATATTTGTCGGTAAAAGCTGTGCGTGAGATTAAAAGTGCCTGGTTCCTACGTTAAAGTTATGAAAATATTGAGAAATAGTTGTTTTGCTAAAATTGAGAAAATGCGCTGAAGTTTCTGATTAAAAACTGCACATAATACAATCATAATTCTGATAAGAAACTAATGTTTGTTCTTTTTTACAGCTTTCTCATTCGCAGTTTAGGTTTCAAATTACATATGAATTACAAAAAAAAATAGCTTAGTTTCAAAGTAAGGAGGGGAAAAAAAGCAAACCGCTACTAATTTCAAACAAAATAATACATAATTGTAGAAACGACGCTTCAGTGTAACTCTTTGACACTACAAACGAATTTAGGCAGTGTTATGGATCACTGCTAACCAGACATCTGATAGAGTTGCTGTAGTTTATACAATTGCATAAAGGAGTGACATATGAGCCAATAGCAGAACGCCATAAATGTAAGAAACCCTTACACTCTACTTTTCTAATGTTCGTAAGATTTCAATTTTCCTGAGAAAAGAAAGGAATATTGCTGCAAATGAATATACTTACTTGATGAGAATTTAGGAGCACCTTGTGTAGATGTACAAGTAATTTGCGATTTACAAAATTTCACTTTTCAAACTTAATTCGTGCATAATTACATGCTTCTAGCGTTTTTAAAAGCAAATTTGTGTAAATCGATACTTATATCTACACAAGAGTATGGACTGCATTTTAAAAGGTAAAATTGTTTGTAAATCGAAAGGCACACTTTAAATAATTTCAGTTAGGAAAAAAATTGAAATCATTAATGAAAGTTTAAGAAGGATTTCGATACCTAAGAGGCAACCATTTCTTGCTTGGAGCTATTTTATCTCTATTTATCTTAATAGAAAATGACAAAAATTGCATTTTAAAGAGATTAATGGTTAAAAAAGTTTAAAACCAATACTCCTAAAGAAGAATGTTCCAGGTAACTAGAGAAAGATCCTGACTGGGTAAATGATGATTATTAAATAATTCATAAATTATCATCTTCCAGCCCACTGAATATCTTATTATGAGTCTCTTTCTTATTCATACATAACAGGAATTATTATATTCATATGACACAATGTGAACTGTGAGATATGTAGTACTAATCTTTCCCCATACGCCTTCTAAAGAATTCACGTAGAAACCGAAAACATTTTTTTATCTATGTGCAGCATTATTTCAACAGTATTATGCAAATCTGATATTTTTACAGTATTTGTAGAAATTTCAGACGTTTCGCTCTTGCCAGTGTGCATGTTAATAAGCAGTTTTAAATGCATGTACACGAAATGCGACCTTGTAACACTTTCATTACCCTGTATCCTATACTTTCATTTCCTTGTATCGTATACTTTCATTTCCTAGCATCATAAGGTTTCCCGACTTTCAGAAAGTCAAATTATCGTCAGACGAGTTAGTTAATTGTGTAAAAGATTTATGTTGAATGATTGGCATATCGACAGAAAACTTGCTCAAAAACGAAAAACATTTTTTTTTATTATTAGATAAATCCTATATGTAAATCTGGTAATATTAAAATATTTATACTTTTAGCAGACAAAAAGAAAGTTAAGCTATTAAGAGACGTGCTTACTATTTTTCGTAATGCGACCATTTTACAATATCTCTCCTTTTTTTAGTTATCAAATTCATCATTATCGTTGTTGAAACACCACAAACTTGAATTTGGTACAACATTTATTTACTTCGTTGATTCCTTCTATAAAAAGTCTTGCAAGAATATATTTAAAAATAAGTCAATAAATGTTTTGAATTTGTACAGCTAATTTTAAATAAAACATTTATATTTATAACTTATTTAGAAAGTTACATTACTTACTTTCTTTCTTATGGACTGCAAATTATCTGCATTCCACGGTTTATTTTGACCTACGCTTATATATATATATATATATATATATATATATATATATATATATATATATATATTTTAAATTTCTGAAAATGTTTTTATACTTTTTTTCAGCAGCTGATGTAATCTTTTTCATAATTCCTTCAGTACTTATTATAAAAACCTTATTTTTTAAATAACAAAACTGCAAGTATTCACAATCCTTCGTCAAATATTTTACTCTTCATTTCCAAATCAAACACTCTGGCATTGCTACCATTATAGGCGTTGTTTAAAACAAAAGGATGAAAATACCCAAAAAAGCAAAAGAAGGGACTTATTACTAGTAGCTAATAATTCAGACACTTACCTGAGTGCATATCAATTCATATCTTTTACATTTCCTTTTATCACTTTACTTTTTATATTGTAAAACTGTCAAAAGACATTTTATTGGAAACCGTTTTCATTTAGACATTTTAGTCTACCGATTTTGAGCCTCTTAAAATGAGGGCTTTACCCCAAGCGAC
Organism: Macrothele yani; assembly: GCA_039090855.1. Classification (NCBI taxonomy): domain Eukaryota; kingdom Metazoa; phylum Arthropoda; class Arachnida; order Araneae; family Macrothelidae; genus Macrothele; species Macrothele yani. The sequence continues at coordinate 18,607,409 of CM077030.1, forward strand.
CGCTTGTACTGAAGGGCAGTTCGCTCTTTCTCTTCTCGAAAGAAACAAGTTGCTACGAGTATCCGTTACAACTAGAAGCCTTTGCCATGTAATAAAGGAAATCTTATTAATATACATATAGAGGGAAATCTTGCGTAATATAGAGTTTTCGTAAATCGCGAAAAGGGTTGTTTCTTAAATTAATATCGAGGAACTATCAACTGTACATAAAATAGTAAAACTATACTAGTAACCCGATTTATTGGCGCAAAAATAAAAATATATGTTTCGAAGCTTTCGCGCATCAAACAGATTGCTTTTTCAAGAAAGGTAGAGAGAAAACTGCGATCTGAATAATAGAAGTTCAAATTGCTGAAGCGTTCTATTATTCAGATCGCAGTTTTCTGTCTACCTTCTTGGAAAACGCTATCTGGTTGATGTGCGAAAGCTTGGAAACGTATATTTATAATTTTACGCCAGTAAATCGGAATAAAGGATAGTTTTACAAATTTGGGGTATTTCTGTATCGATGCATGATTTGGTTTTTGAGCCTTTCACCACTTATTGGAAATGTTAATGTTCCGGTCAGTTTAATTTTTTTTTTTTTTTTTGGTTCACCATGATGCTAGAATAAAGAAATTTCCATCGTCGTTTTTTGTGTGTGGGTGCTTTCTTTGTCATACTAAGAATCAGATTAAACGCTGAGGAATCAAACTGATAATTATTAAACAAATTGAAGTACTTACCCAAAATATGAAAAACCAGAAAAAAGGTTGCATCAATAATCTGAGGTTTCATGATCCTATTTCTGTTGCAAGGAAATCACTCATTACAAAGAGAAGAGGTGTTAATTAGTAACACAGCATGGAGATAGAATTTTCCCCGTCTTAGTGATCTGCAACGAATTACACCGGGCACAGAGCGTTCTTCCAACTTTGCTTAGATGGTTCTACTCTATGGGACACTTGCTGCATCACGACACAATTCAGCAACTTCCTCAGAGAGAAAGAGAGTAAGAGATTGCGCTATTATGAAACAAAAAACAAAGTTCCTCGGAAGAAACTGGTCATTCCGAATGCAAAAAAATCAAGTTTCATTTAACTGTCTACTTGATTCCAGCGCTCACCGATTGAGTATCTGTCACTCATACGATTTTGCATAAAACGTGAGGTTCCTGAGAGTGTGATAACGGTTCGTATTTGGGCACTCCGTTGTCGACGGAGGATACTTCTGAAGTGCCGAGGGGATGAACCTCCCTCGATCGACCTCATCACGACAGTGGAACTCTAGGATCACGCTCCTCATCACAGCTACTATTGCACATCGATAGCGGCGCCACCAACCTTTCTCTCGGTTGGTTCCAAAGTGTGACAGTTTCCAAGTTGCGGATTATTTTTATTTCAGTCTTTCTTTTACAATAAGGGATCTTAATGGTTTTTAAATGAACCATTAGACAAAAAGAAAAACAAGAGCTTCTCATAAAATCTGAGTGCGACACTGACTGAATTAAGTGATTGATTTTGCACGCATAAATGGTTTCTCTAGAAATTAATGCGACGCCAAAAGTTTTCTCTCTTCTGTATCGTCATTACTCCGAATAATATTAATATTTTTTTTTCATTAATAATATCCTCACGTTGATTTCAAATGGCAATATGTAGGTTAATTAACGAACTTTTGACTTCAAAATGCAAGAATATTCTTTCATTAAAATGTACTTTCACAGAATTTCCAAAACAACTTATTAAAACGAAACTAAGGTTTATTGATAGAATTTAATGAACAAGGCTATCAGAAACAGTGCATCCCTCGGACTACGAAATCATTAGTGAGAAAATTTCACAGTTCCTTTAAAATTAAAATTCCTTGAAGTTTATAAACGGGTATCCTGGTTCGATGAAACACGGAATTCCTTTTTCGTTTCCGGGTTTAGCGACTGCCATAAGCAACACTAGGCCTATAACGAGTCACCCGTCCGAATTTTGGGGCCACTGGTTCCAGGGAAGTCAGTGAGTCATCGCCGAATGACACACATCAGTCTTGTCTCATCTAAGAATAGAGCCTGGGCCAAACTTGGGCGTATAGTCAGAAACCTATATTTCTGATACACGCGAGCAATGCACCCAGAAAAATCTAAATGAATGATGACATTAAACACACACACATTTTACATTCCTTGTGTATGATAGTTTCAAGGAATTTTTTCCATCTGGCGCCTTAAACACTATATTGACAAAAGTCATTCGTTTTTTAATGGGGTGTCCGCTGACCGGATATGCTGTGTTGTTAAGATGCGCGGTACAGCTGCAGACGGTATAAACACAAGCCTGCAGCTGACTGCGATCATATCGCACTGTGAGGTTGAGTGAAAATGTCGCGACGGGAGAGAACTGACCTCGAGAAAGGAAAGAGTGTTGGGTGTTATATTAGTGGGTTGTCCTCAGGAGAAACCGAGAGGCGTTTAAACATACCCAAGTCAACTCTTTTTGATGTACTGAATAAGTGGAAAACACATGGATTGTCTGAAGCAGCAAAAGGTACCGGCAGACCGAAAAAAAACAGTGAAAGAGGACGTCGAATACTCAGGAGAATCGTTACAGCTAATCGACGGAGTACTGCACAAGACCTCAGTGTACAGGTGAGTAAAAAGGCTGGGACCTCGGTATGTACACGTACTATTCGCACAGAACTTCATCCCATATGTTACCGTGGTCGTGCGGATGCTCATAAGCCTTTCATCTCCACTCGGAATGCTACTCGTCGTTTAGCATGGTGTAAAAAACATTTATCGTGGACCGTTGATCAATAAATACGGGTCCTATGGACTGATGAATCCAGATACACGATCCATCAGTCTGATGACAATGTGTGGATATGGCGGAAGCCGGGGAACCCTATTTACCACAGTGTACTGTTCCTACGGTCAATGTTTGGAGCTGGCAGTGTACTTTTGTGGTGGTGTTTTTCGTGTTATGGTCTCAGCACATTGGTTATCGTGGACAAACCTGTTAACCAGAACGTCTACCTCAATATTCTGGACAATCATGCCCTACCAACTCTGTGGGAATACCATGGAACCGAGCCTTGTTGCTACCAGCAGCATAATGCCCCGAGCCATAAAGCAAAGACTGTTACGGCGTGGTTTGGCGATAATTCCGTATCGTGTGTGGGCTGGCCAGCACAGAGCCCTAATCTTTATCCCATAGATCCCCTAATGGATGAATTGCAGCGCCGCATAAGAAGTTTGGAACCAAGGCCTGCTACTAAGCAACAGTTAGCGGCAGCATTATGTACTGAACGGAAAGGCATGCTTATCGCTATATTCCAAAACCTTTTCGAAAGCATATCTCGAAGGGTCAGTGCATGCATTAAGGCCAATGGTGGACCGTCTCCGTACTAATGTTTGTCAATAAATGCTATGTTTTGTTTCTCTTCTGGGTGCCCGGTGACTTTTGTAAATATGGTGTATATATTTTCACGAAAACTTTGCAAATTATGCAATTTTTATTGCCGAACACTTGAAAGCTTATGCGTACATATTGTCATGCATGTTCTCTGCTGTAAATCTTACGTTTTTACAACTGGAATCGTGTTCTGCTTTTTCCTGTCGATAGGAATTTTGTAAGATCAACGATAATCATCATTATCAATGATTACCTGTTGTGACGTGCCTGCCACGTAGGACGCACATGAGATAAAGGCAGATAGCAGCGAGCGCATACGCCTGCGCAGTTCAGTTGGGAGAGCGACTTATTACGGAATGAGGGGACCCGGGTTCGATGCCCGGCGTGGACAAAAATGACTGAGAAATTTACTTCGTTATACTGTCAAAAACTGACTGAAGGTCTTCCCAAGTCTTTTGCACAACTTTTTTCTTGAGGCAGTCCCTTAAATTCACGTGAGCATACCTTTGATTTTCCCTCTTACTTCTCACATGGTCTTTATGTATTTTCCTGTCCCTTTTTATCCAGTCAAATTTTTCAGCTGTTCAAAAGGGCCCAGTTCTTCTAGCAATATATTTATTCATCTTTCCTATCTTCCATGATTGCACCAAGACTGCATTTCCCTTTGCGTCTTTGCGTTATTTGCAGTCTCTGGATATCTTTCTTATTTAAAGACCATGTCCTATGTCCCTGATCCGTAAGTAAAAACTGGTGGGATGAACTGATTGAACACACTTTTCTTTTGAGACATAATGGTAAATCGCTCTTAAAATATGTACTATTTCTCGCGTTTCATCAATTTCTTTACTCTTACCATGAATAAACCGAATCTGTCCGAACAAATTTTATATACCTATTTATTTCTTCTGATATGTGGCCCACATTTGATATATCTTGTCTAAAATAAATGTAGGCATCAGTTATTTACAGACTTGTTCTTCAACTTTCAAATCGTCAGTTTTTGTAAAAGCATTGCGTATCGATGTTGTTTTGATTAAGTTCATTTTAAACCCACTTCGTTGTTCTTGTTAACATTAATATGTTGTTAAAAATACATTCCACTTTATCCGATTGATTTGTGATCTGAGCAACTGCACATATATGCTCTCTTCTTTTCGGCGGATCTGAGGATTTCACAAATGTGTTTCAATCCTTTTTTTAATTTGGAAACTATGTGGTTTCCAGAGTTTGTCCCATTTCATTCACAGTAAATCCGAAGTATGTTACATGTCTTCTTCTATCCACAACAAATACAAATCTTTTCATATGTTCGTTATTATTCGGATAGCCTGAAGATTGAACACTTGCGATGTGCAATATTATTTTCTCACAGCAGATCGGCAAATCTCCAGTTGTCTAATTTGATCCGATTGACCTTAGAATTGGAAGAAGGACCTAAGCTGTTTTACCTCAGTAACAGTCGTAGAATAATTGAACTGAAATCTTTATCTGAACTTCTAAAAGTTTCGGTTGAAAAGTTCTGTAATATTTATTGCTGGCAGTCTATTTGATTAAAACGAGTTTCCTTTGAACAGGTCCGAAGATAGGATTTTTAGGCCCCTGGGGAATCTTGAGGCCGGGACCCCCAAAGTTTTCCTCAGTCCCTCCACCCCACAAAAAGATTTTAGAAGTGTGCAGAATTAATATACTTTAGATTAACCACAAGTTCAAAACCTTGTACATGATAAAAAAAACTTTAATTAAATTACTAATATCTTATCAGAAGTATTTTATGATTTTTAAGTACAATTTTTAAATTCATTCTTAACTTATACATAGAATCCCTTGATATAATTTTAAAGCTAAAACTTTTTTATTAAACATATACATCGCTCTTTCCACGTTTTACCAAAACGCAGCAACCGAAAAATAGTTACTCTGTTACTGCCGGGGAATTCAACCCCGAATCTCTCGATATCTACGGCGCTATGTGTATTTTCAGTCAGCTTCTGCATTCATAAATCCGTAAGATGGGCTCAGCTACTGAGACGTATCCATCTGGTGAGCATTAACCGGATCTCGCCCTTTGGATTTAACTGCTATAATTAATATATAGCCAGTGCCGTTAATGCCCACCAGATGGAGACGTCTCAGTAGCTGAGCCCACCTTACGGATTTATGATGTCAGAAGCTGACAAAAATACGCATAGCGCCGTGGACTGTTGGCCATCGTGGTGTAAGGCTAAAGCGCTCGGCTAGATATCGAGAGATTCTGGATTAAATTCCCCGACGGTGACCGAGTAACAATTTTTCGGTTGCTGGGTGTTGGTAAAACGTGGAAAGAGCGATGTATTTGTTTATTCAACTGACGCCACGTATTTGGAAGATTTTAACTTTTCTTTATTAAATGTTGAGTACTCAATATTTGAAAATTAAAACAGGGTAACTTTTTTTGTCAAATTAGTTATTAATTTACAAAGCACACTTTATAAGTAAATATCAAAATAGAAAAAATCAATATTTAATAAACAAATTTGGTTACCTAAAAGTTGTTATAATTTCTATAAAATGCAGTAGCTCTTCTGGCTGATGCCAAGTCGCCAATTACTTCATCAAAGTTCAAAGTGCGAGCAAGATCTGCCTTCATGGCAAGAGTGGTTAGTCCACACAGTCTTTCTTGATCATGTTTGATCTATTATAACTTACATTGGTAAGGGAATTAGTACGGGAATTTGCTGTTGTTGTTTTTTAGTTTTTGGAAGAGGGGGAGAATACAAGCGTGAGAACCAAAGCGATAGCTCCGGGAGGCACAAATGTTTTGCTTTTATGCTGGACCCTTCTGAAAACAATTCGTGATAAAGGTCCACTGAGATCGGAACCCCCCCCCCCCTCCCTTCGCCCCAACGTCCTGGCCCAAGGGTAGTTACCCCATTTACCCTTCCCTCTCGTCGGGCCTGCTTTGAAAGTTAATAGCAAATTATTTGTTATTTCTAAATACCTCGTACAATCTTTAGTAAATAAATGTTCAGTATGAAAAAAACTTTTCGTTTGCCTATCAGGTATTTAAAATCAACATAACTTCCTTGAGCATTCGATTTAATTCAAAATATTTTCATTCGAGAATTTTATATAGAAGTCTTTCTTTCCTCTAATTTCAGTCGCTGTAGATTTTTTAAGTCTACGGAGCAGGCTCACCATATGCTGTGCTCGTCGGTTTCAGAAAGTTTTTAAAGATTTATGGCCAACATAAACGTAGCTGAGACTTAACCCTTGGTTTTCATTACCGAAACTTCTCGAAACTGCGGAAAAGTACGTTTATAACATCCACTGACAGAAATTCGAGTCCAGAGAAAATACATAGTAAAAGAAGCCAGTGTTTTATCTCAAGTACAACTACTATAATAAGATCTCTATTTAGGAGAGACCTTTTCCTTCGAACATTCAATATTGAAACAATATCTCGTCTGTACACCCTATATAAAAAAATAATTATTTTTGGAAGTTTCCAATTTAAAAGTACGTTTCCACTATCTCAATTAATATACAATGTACCTCCAAACATTCAATTTAGTGAAGAATGTTTACTTTGTTTAGTAAAGAATTTTTTCCTCTGAGTATCACACTTAATAAATAAATTTGAAGGTTCTATTTCTCAATGCCTTTCAGTAATGCCTAACAGCTTTTGTGTCTAAGCTAGCAGTCGTTCTCCTTTGGTGACACGAACGTGTAAACGGAATAGGGTAGAAAGAATTTAATAATCGCATATTCTCAGTAGAAGTCCTAACATTATCACAAATTCTGAAATGTAAAAGTGATATTCCCTTACAAAATTTACGATTTTGCAAATATCACATCATCTGGCGACACTCAAAAATTTTCATCAAATTATAAAAATAGCCACCAAAATTCCAGCACCTATTTTTCTGTTTCCTTGAGATACAAATAAGTTCGTTTCATTCGTGTGTAGTTTAGCACAGACTGCGCAAGTTCATGTAACAGTGCCCGCCAAAAGGCGTTACCCGTCGTTATAATCAGGCAAACTAAACACAAACTTCTCGAGACGCTATATTGCAAAGGAAAAGCGTCTCCTAGTTTGTTCTTTAAAATCAAACAATTGATTAAATAAATCCCGTGATTCTCCCACCACACAGTGCAAAAGCTATAACCCTAAACCTATTACTGTATTTTCAACAAAGCACTTATATTTCACTAAATCTTACAAAATGGTCATCACCCAAGTGTCGTATCTTCTTCTTGACCAATTTTCTTAAATATTTTATGTGGGTAATTTTCTACATTTTTTTCCTCCACGGGAGTTTATCTGAGAGCAACTCTTTTTTGTCTATTTTAAACAGCAATTACGAAGAATAACCTTCATTCTCAAGCGAAAAGCTTTTTTGGAGTTCAAATACTCATCAAAAGGAGGTGAATAAATAAGAACGACAGAACGTTGCATCCAGTTTTATGCTCTTTAAGGTGAACACGTTTGGTAAATGATGAGTAGTTATGAAATTCAAAGACATGAACAATTTCCGAATGGTAATGTTGTGATAGAAAAAGTGAATATCAATTTCAGGTAAGCGCATCTTGCGCCATAAAAAAGCCATATGCGACGCTTCTGGGAAGACATTCAACAAAATGATTACAACAAGTTAGTAAAATCATGCAATGCATTGATTATGATAGGCTTTCCAACATACCAGAAATCATTACTCAAGTTATGAGGATAATGCCAGTGGAATAAATCTCGCTCCTGTGCCCTGACCTTTGATCCCATTTTGATGATATTCAACAGAACGAGTTCACCATACCTCCAAAATAACATAACGTTTTGTCGCAATCGAAGCAATTTTACGTAAGTTATGATTCATAAGGACTATGGAACAGATCCCGCTCCTGGGCCCTAACCTTTGACCCATTTAGCCTATTTTCGATAGGATTCGTCCCCAGGCAGGTCCCTACAACATACTAACATTTCATCCAAATCGAAACATTTTAACGTAAGTTATGACGCATAATGGCGATGGAAGTGATTCCGCTCCTATGTCCTGACCTTTGACCCCATTTCGTCCATTTTCAATGGGGTTTGTCCCCAGGTGGTCCCCTACCTCATACTAAAATTTAATTGAAATCGAATCTTTTTCACGTTAGTTATGACGCATAAGAACAGTGGAATGGATCCAGCTCCTATGCCCTGACCTTTGACCCCATTTCGTTCGCTTTCAATAGGGTTTCTTCCCAGGTGTTCCCCTACCACATACTAAAATTTCATCGACATCGAAAGATTTTTACGCGAGTTATCGTGCGGACGAACATACGCACACAACGCGTGACGTAATCAGGCAGTTGGGAATCGCGACCATCTGCTCGCAAGAGTGTGACGTCATGAAACTTTAATAGGATCCCCACACAACGCTTGACGTAATGAGACAGACGGCGTGACCGCACGCCAACATCTGAATTGCGAGAGTATGAAGTCATAAGATTTTTAAGCATGGATAACCTTAATGGTATGACGCCATGACACTAAAAACGTCCTTATTCGGGGTGGTTATTGAACCCACTAAACAAATTTTCCTAAAGTCGAGATCAAGCTAAATCTATTTCTAGTACCAGAAAACGGTAGGTTAACGACTTTCATCAAAATCCTTAGAACCGTTTTCAAAATAAAATTTTCAGAGATACAAGAATTGCTCCTTTAAGGTGTACGTCGAGTAATTTTGCTTCCTATACTTCCAATGAAAAAAAAACTTCTGTGCACATTTTCTTCCCAATTAATGCGCTCCCAAGGATGAAAATTTGAACATCGATTAAAATAGCTTCATTTTATAACTTGGAATACTTAATATTTTCTAAAACATAACCATAATTATGCAATCCAACATTTGTTTGTCTACTGACGTCATCAAAGTACAGGTCGTGCCATCCTTTTTCTGCTTTCACCACCACCAAAGGAAAAGTTAGATTTTTAATATAATTATGGTTATGTTTTAGAAAATATTAAGTATTCCAGGTTATAAAAAGTTATTTTAATCGATGTTCAAATTGTCATCCTTGGAAACACATTAATTGTGAAGGAAATGTGTACAAAAAATTTTCCATTGGAAGTATAGGAAGCAAAATTATTTGGCGTCCACCTTAATAACTTGGGATAAGGGTGATAGAATGGATCTCAATCCTATGCCCTGACCTTTGACTCCATTTCATCCATTTTCAATAGGGTTTTTCCCCAGGTGGTCCCCTACCACATACTAAAATTTCATCGCAATCGAACCATTTTTACGCACGTTATGACGCATAACGGCAATGGAATGCATCCCGCTCTTATGTCCTGACCTTTAACCCCACTTCACCCATTTTTAATAGGATTCGTCCGCAGGGGGTCCACTACCACATAGTAAATTTTCATTGAAATCGAACCATATTTACGCCCGTTATCACGCATAAGGGCAATGAAAAGGATCCCGCTCCTATGTCCTGACCTTTGACCCCATTTCGCGCATTTGCAATAGGGTTTGTTCCCGGGTCGTCCCCTACCACATGCTAAAATTTCATCGAAATCGAACCATTTTTACGCAAGTTATCGTGCGAACAGACGGACGGACGGAAAAAGCTGGAGCATGTACGCTTCTTCACACTACGGTTGAAAAGCGTAAAAAAGCAGATGGTATTTTTTTCTTCTCGCTCTTCTCTGAAATCACGTGTCTATATATACCTTACCATCCTGTAGAGTTTTGGTGTAGTGTCAAAGAATATCCACAATCACCTTAAAAGTCTTTTAAAATACTCCTACCTTTTCCAACTACAAATCGGTGTAAGGCCGCATTTCCTTCATGTACTTCAACACAAACAACATAGTACAACAAATTGAAATCAGATGAAGATATGAGAATCTAGCTGTCTTTTATTAAGTCAGATATTAAAGAAATTCGCAAAAATGTAAAACAGTGCTACTTTTCTCACTAATCTTTTTTATAATACATCAACACCTACTCAATGAAACTTTAGAATTGAAGACAAAATTAACTTCGTCCAACGGTTTTCAGAAAAGGGCTACTTCAAAGACTTTAAAAAATGACTCAAGATACCACAGAAGAGAAACGATGCGGAAATGTTTTTAGAAATATGCCAATGGAGTTTTAATCTGGTTGATATGAATTCACATATCTAAGTACAGCTGCATGAGATGAATGAAAATGTATACATATTTATGATGAGATGGGAAACCCTTAGAACAGAAAGGTAATTCGTGAAGTGCACCATCACTGGGCTTTCAAGTGTCGTCAACAAATAAAACAAGTCAGTAAAATCATGCAATGCAGCGATTATGATACGCTTTCCGACATACTAGAAATCATAAAATGGCTGTGGAATAAATCTCACTCCTACGCCCTGACCTTTGATCCCATTTCGATGATATTCAACAGAACTGGTTCAGTATACCTCCGATATAACATGATAACGTTTTGTCGCAATCGAAGCAATTTTACGTAAGTTATGATGCATAAGGGCTATGGGAATAAACCCCGCTTCTTTGTCCTAACCTTTGACCCATTTCGCCCATTTTTAATAGGATTCGTCCCCATGCGCAGGCCCCTACAACATACTAACATTTCATCTAAATCGAAACCGTTTTACGTACGTTATGATGCATAATGGCGATGGAAGTGATTCCGCTCCTATGTCCTGACCTTTGACCCTCATTTCGCCAATTTTCAATAGGGTTTGTCCTCAGGAATCCCCTACCACATGCTAATATTTAATCGAAATCGAACCTTTTTTACGTTAGTTATGACGCGTAAGAGCAGTGGAATGGATCCCGCTCCTATGTCCTCACCTTTAACCCCATTTCGTTCACTTTCAATAGGGTTCCTTCCCAGGTGATTCAATTCCACATACTAAAATTTCATCGAAATTGAACGATTTTTACGCGAGTTATCGTGCAGACGAACATACGTACACAACGCGTGACGTAATGAGGCAGATGGGAATCGCGGCCATCAGCTAGCAAAAGTGTGACGTCATAAAACCTTAATAGGATCCGCACATTTGTTTGACTGCTGACGTCATGAAAATACAGGTCGCGCCATCTTTTTCTTCATAATTAATGCGTTCCCAAGGATGAAAATTTTAACATCGAATAAAATAGATTCATTTTATAACTTGGAATACCTAATATTTTCTAAAACATAACCATAATTATGCAATCCAACATTTGTTTGTCTACTGACGTCATCAAAGTACAGGTCGCGCCATTCTTTTTCTGTTTTCAACACCACCAAAGGAAAAGTTATTGATTTTTAATATAATTCGAGTTATGTTTTAGAAAATATTAAGTTTTCCAAGTTATAATATAAAGTTATTTTAATCGATGTTCAAATTTTCATCCCTGGGAACACATTAATTGTCAAGGAAATGTGTACAAAAGTTTTTTCCATTGGAAGTATAGGAAGCAAAATTACGCCGCCCCGGTGGCGCAGTGGTCTGAGTGATGGCCTCTGATCATTCGTCCGAAAGGGGTCCTGGTTCGAATCCCGGTGAGGCATGGATGTTGTGTTTGTCTTACGGCAATGGCTCTCTCCCTTCCCTGGAACCAGGTACCCTAAATTAGGGACGGGCGACTGCTTATAGCCCATTGAGTTGCTCACGGTGGTCGTTAAACCTGCAATCCCCAAAAAAAAAAAAAAAAAAAAAAAAAAAAGCAAATTACTTGACGTCCACCTTAATAATATGGAATAAGGGCGATGGAATGGATCGCAATCCTATGTCCTGAACTTTGACCCCATTTCGTCCATTTTCGATAGGGTTCGTCTCCAGGTGGTCCCCTACCACATTGTAAAATTTCATTGAAATCGAACCATATGTACGCAAGTTATGACGTATAAGTGCAATGGAATGGATCCCGCTCCTACGTCGTGACCTTTGATCCCATTTGTCCCATTTTCAATAGGGTTAGTCCCCAGGTGGTCCCTTACCACATACTAAAATTTCATCGAAATCGAACCATTTTTACGCCAGTTATCGTGCAGATGGACGGACAGACAGACGGACAAAGCTGGAGCATATACGCTTCTTCAACCTACGGTTGGCCGCCCCGGTGGCGCAGTGGTCTAAGGCGTTGGCCTCTGATCATTCGTCCGAAAGGGGTCCGGGTTCGAATCCCGGTGAGGCATGGATGTTGTGTTTGTCTTACGGCACTGGCTCTCCCTTCCCTGGAACCAGTGACCCTAAATTAGGGACGGGCGACTGCTTATAGCCCATTGAGTTGCTCACGGTGGTCGTTAAACCTCCAATCAAAAAAAAAAAAAGAAAAAAAAACCTACGGTTGGAAAGCGTAAACAAAACTGACTTTCAAAAGGAAGAACACAGTATAAAATATTTCTTAAATACAAGAAAGCCTTTCTGTTCTAAGGCATCACTAAGATGCAATAGTAACACCTATTCCATGAAACCCTACAATGATATTTCAACCAGGACTTGTCCTCAACAGGTGCCTAAAAACACAGCTTTCTCAGTAAAAAAAATATAAAATAAATTTAAAAAACAAAAGCCTTGACAACAACATTCCACATCATCTTTTTTGTTTCGAAATAATTATTTTTCATAAAAGAATGTTATTTATGTTAACATGAAATGTAATTATCACTATTTCTTTTTAATGAATTAATAAATAAATGATGATTCAAAAGTTCGGTTCAAAAGTAAAATGCGATTAAAAAAGATCTCTGAGTCGGAGAGACATGCGGTTTGCAGATTAATATTCACTGAGGTAAAGGATTTCGTATGGCATAAAAAAAATTGTGTAAAATCTCGACAGTAGAGGGCGATGCTGCAAAGAAAACAACGAGAATTGGGAATTCTGAAATGACATCTACGTTAAATTAGTAAACCTTGTTTATTTCAGAATGATCTACAGATGCAAGTGCTCAATGTGTCCACCACCACATTCTAGTACAACGTGCAGTCTTAGCATTACACCTGATACAGCATTGAAAAACATGTCAACGGGCATGGCTAATACCTTTTGCCGTATGGCGTCTTTCAGCGATGGTTAAGGTCTGGTGGGGATTACCTCTTTAGACACGAGTTTTCAAGTAGCCCCACAACCAGAAATCAACGGATGTGAGATCTGGACATCTAGGAGGCCATTCGTGTACACTATGACTGCTCAATAAACGATCGGCGCTAAACGTGCACGCCTGATTTTAGGTTATATGCAAATTATTAGCTTAATAAAACCGTGTGGTTTTGAAATCAGCACGAATCTTTATTTTCGCACATTGAAAATGTGACTGCATTTCTCCGTAATGTTTTTTATGTCTCACCCTAACGTTGCTTTGTCCGAATAATGTGCAAACGTCACTTATGTGGCATTCTCTGCATCAGCGCCCTCTATTGTCGAGATTTTGAACTATTTTTTTCTCGATGCCATATAAAATCCCGTACCTTCGTGAATATTAATCTGCAAGTCTCTCCGACCCATAGATCTTTTTTAATCGCATTTCACTTTTGCACCGAACTTTTGAATCACGCTGTATTTTATGATTTTCTCAGTTTTAATTTCTAATGCGGTAAATATCGATAGATTTAACCTATACGGTATATAAATTAATTAATAAATAAATATTTTAAAATTTTCTCAATTTTATTTCTTAATACGGTAATTATCGATAGGTATAGCACAGAGAAGCAAAGTCTTTTGTGTACAAATATGTCCTGAGATCAAAATATTTGAGAACCACTGAGGTACATCATCGCAAGCGAATGAGCTGTACAACATTTTTCTTTAGCATCGTACAATGAAAATTGTGAGAGAGAATAAAATGTCGAAGGTAAGACGGCTATAGACGATATGTTGCTACATTCCGCATGCAAATACACTCACGGACAATGAAATTTGCACACCAAGAAGGAAGCATCGGACCTAACTGAAATTTTATTGATGTAAAGACACAGATGAATAATACACATGATGGCGAAAACAGAGCTGCAGGACAATTACAGAGGGACCTGTGGCACGCAGTCCGGTCATCTTTAATAGCCTGTCGCACCGCCTCGTACGGCGATAATGCTGCAATACGGTCCGGCATGGTGACGAAGAGCCACCGATGTTCTCCTACGGCAGACTGGCCCACACTTGGACGGTGTGCTCCAAATTACAGATAGTGCCGCACGGCGGCGACCGGCGTTTAAACTGGTTCCACACATGCTCGATAGGGGACATGTCCGGGGAGAGGGCAGGCCATTGAAGTGTCTGGACATGACGTAGACAGTCCTTGGCAACCCGATCCGGGTGCAGGTGGGCATTATCCTGGTGGTATAGCGCACCTGGCATCTCGGCATGGAATGGGAGCACACGGTGCAGGAGGACCTCATCCACATACCCGCTGGCATGTCAATGGTCCACGTACCACTACTAGAGCTTATTGGTTTTCGTAGGCAATGGTTCCCCAGACCATAACGCTTGTAATGGGAGAGGTGTGCCGCCCGATAGCGAGGTTAAGATTCTGCCGTTGACTCGGGAACCTCCACACCCGGACACGATGGATCATCTGTCCCCCAAACAAAGCGGTACTCATCGCTAAACACCACGCGTCGCCAGCCTGTGGCGTTCCACGTCGCTCTGGCCTGGCACCACTGCACACGGTTCCGGTTTTAATGGCAGCAGACGTAAGGGTCGGTGGGATCGCAGATTCGCGTCCGCGAGGCGTCGGGAAATGGTTCATGGGCACACAGAACCCGCTACATCTGCCTGTATAGTGGACTGGGTCCCCGTGTAATCCGTTCGCGTATGGCGCACGATCCGTCGATTCTCTCTACCAGTGGTCTTCCTGGTCCGTCCGCAGCAGCTCCGCCGTGTGGCAGTGTCGTCACGTGTCCACTGCTTACAACACAGTCAGACGGTATGGTCAGAACGATCCACGTGGCGGGCTATACGGCGCGCCGACCACCCAGCGGTTTTCAGCCCGATGATCCGGCCTCTCTCAATGTCCGTAAAATGTGTAAATCGACGTCTCTGGCGTCTAACCGGCATTCATGTCACTCTGTACTTTTGCTTGTGTCGGCCGGTGCCTTTGCTTTCATGGGACCTCGACTATACGCCGGTTTATAAAGCTGCCGGTTCGTGCCTGCAGAGGCACCTCAGGGTGTGCGGGCATGCGCAATCGCACCAAACGTGGATCACTTGCACACCAGCACGCGCTCTAGCTATTTGCAAAGTTTCGCGGTTGTATCAGGTTTTCTTCTAGGTGCGCAAATTTTATTGTCCGTGAGAGTATATCTCGCAACTGTAATAAACTGCAGCACTCTAGGCAATTGTAGTTAATTTTTGCGACGGCATATACGTGAAGCGTTAACACCCAGATGCAACAAATCTTGTAGACAAAACAATAGTAAATGAAAAGAGCAATGGATAAATTCGAACTAAGAACTACATCTTATATTATATTGTCTCGAAATTCTTTATGATTCCTGAGATACGGCGATGGCATTCGACGATAAACTTCTGATGGAATTCATAAGTTCGGCGCCATGAGACATATCGATTACAAGTATTATCAATAACGCAGACTGCACTGCTTGTTTTTTTAGCTGAAGCACATGCGTGTTCAACATTAAAGGCAGACGAACCGTTTTTTCTTAGTAAGGGATATTTCAATATATTTTCCTTAAAACTTTTCTATAGAACTCCGCATATTTCTCAATGAGATCTAAAATCCAAGATTTTTTTAATATTATTCGTTTCAATAAGTGGCTCATTAACTGCCCCTTAACAATGGTTTTTGCATTTTCCTCAAATTCTTTAGCTAACATTTCCTTTTCATGGCAAAAGAACTTTTGAAACTTGTTATCAATTTCAGTGCAATTCGGTTCTCTTTCCGAATACTTCCTGCATTTAATAGCTTAATGAAGATCCATTCAGTTATCTTCTCCAGCTCAAGTTTCCTAGAGATATATTTCAATACCAGACGTAGTTCAAGAGAAGAAAAGAAATATTGAAATATGCAATATTTTTATTTATTTGTCGTTAGCTTCCTTCTGTCTTACTCCGGGATAAAATATCTTCCTTATTCATAAGACGAATGGGTTCGAAAATCTTTAATTTATTAAAAGATGTTAAAGCATATGCAGAAACTTACAATACTTGTGTCAGAAACGGGGACAAAATATATCCACAACAATGTATACTTCAACAATGAAATCCATCTACAAATTGCATGAACACACGTACAGGTAACTTTATTTCTAAAATTACTCACGTATTATTTCTACAAACACGCTAATGAGTACAATATTTTAAATTTAAATTTCACAGCAAAGAACTACCGAAGACTATTTCAGGAATATACCTTAAGCAGCAAAATTTGCAAAAATAATTGAACGAACTGAATAAATGTGGGAGTTTTCAGAATATTATTTCTAAGGTAAGGATTGTTTCTCAAAAGGTTTGGATAACTTAAAAAAAAATGTATACACTGAAGTGCCAGAAAAACTGGTACACCAGCCTAATACTTGGTAGGTCCCCCACAGGAGCGCAGGACTGCAGAAATACGACGGGCATGGACTCCACTAGCTTCCAGAAATATGCTGTAGGCAATGCACACCATACTTCCTGCAGAGCGTTCCACAATTCGGGTGTATTCCGAGGTTTCGGATTCCTGTGTTCCATAGCGCGTTGCATGGCATCCCAAATGTGTTTTATCACGTTCAGATCTGGGGACTTGGGTGGGAATGGCAACACCCCAAACACGGATCAATGCTCCTCTAGCCATACTGTGGCCTACCGACACTTGTGTGGAGGTGCATTGTCTGTTGGAACAGGCCCAACCCATCAGCATGAATGCAGGACATGAACGGGTATACCTCGTCAGAAAGCATGCGCACATAGTGTTGTCCAGTCACAGACGTTTGTAAACGTACCAGGGGTTCCAGTAAACTCCAGCTAAACACACCCCATACCATTACGGACTCCCTACCCCCACCAGCCGGTACAGTTCCCTGTTGACTGGCGGGATCCATGGTTTCGCTCCACACGAATCTTTCCATCTGCCCGATATAGCTGAAACGCGACTCGTCAGACCAGGCTACTTGTTTCCAGTCATCAAGTGTCCAGTGTCGGTGTTGCCGTGCCCAAGGGAGACGCATAGCTCTGTGTCGTGCACCCATCAAAGGGAATCGAGTTGGGCGTCGGCTCCCAAAGCCCATATCGTGCAGGGTACGTTGCACAGTCCGGACGCTGATGTTTGTTGAGGCTCCAGCATTGAATCCCGACATTACCTGCGAAAGTGTCGATTGAAACGATTCTTGACAGCCGACGATGGTCACGTTCACCTAATGTCTTTTTACGGCCACACTGGTATAGTAGGTTGGAGGTTTTGCCGGAATTCTTGTAGTCACGGTACACCCTTGCAATGGTCGTCCGTGAAAATCCGAACTTCGTTTCTACCTCCGAAATACTATGGCGCATCTCACGAGCACCAACTATGACACCGCGTTGAAAATCGCTTAAATAGTTATTACTTGTCATTCTCATGCCGAAAACAGTTCTGACAGCTGGCAAGGATGTCTATCGCTTTATATACGCACTGGCGGACGCAACCGAGTACGCGCATAGGTGACGTTGCTATGTATTTTGCATAAGCTCGTTTGTACCACTTCAGTGTATATGCAGCAGCGCTTTCACGTCATCTTAATGCATGCGTCTTCCTCGTCTTATACATACTGTTAACAAATTTAGAAAATAGATTGAGAAATGAATATTATAAGTTTGTGTCTTTTGTTTTACATACATTTTGCCTGCTGTAACTCTTGAAATCAACGGCATTATTGTCAACCGTTTATCAATCCACTGCTCCAACAAGGTTTCCCGAAGTTTCTTCCACAACGGTCTAACTTGCGCCAGTCTCCTCCATGTCACTCCCGCATGCTTCCAAATTTCATCCACCAATCTCCCATCTGGTCTTCTTCTGGGTCTTTTCCTGTCCCTTGAAATCCATTCTAGAATTTGGGTTGTCTATCAGTGGTTCCTTCTTCTAACAACATGTTCAGCCCATGGCCATTTCAGGGATTTCACTCGGATCTTGATGTCTTCCACTCTTGATATTTCCCTTATCAACGTGTTCCTCTTTTTATCTCTCTTGGTTACACCAAGCATACATTTCTGCATGCTTCTTTCAGTTGTCAGCAGTTTTTGTATGTTTTTTTAGTTAAGGCCAACGTCTCTGCTCCGTACGTAAGCACTGGAAAGATGCATTGATTAACCACTTTTCTTTTAAGACATAATGGCATATGCTCTTAAAAATTGTACAGTTTCTTCCGAAAGCTTTCAAACCAAGTTTTATATGTCGATTAATTGCTTTATCAATGTTGCCTTTGCTAGATATCTGCTGTCCAAGGTAAATGTAAGTATCGGTTATCTCCAGTTTTTACCCATCAATCGTTAAATCTTCATTTCTTGTAAAAGCATTGTACTTACTTCAGTTTTGTCATCTGAATGTTCATTTTTAATCAAACATCTTTACTCTTGTCAGCAAGTTCCTGAATCATACTCTGCAGCTCTGAAGGAATAGTTGCAAAAATGACTACGTCATCACCAAAACGAAGGTGATTTATATAATCTCCTTTAATCTTTATCCCTTTGTTTTCCCAGTTCATTGACTGAAAGACATTTTACAATGTGGCACTAAAGAGTTTGGCAGATATGGTGCAACCTTGTCTTACTCCCTTTCCAATTTTTATGTTTGCTGTATCCTCAAATAACCGGACCTTTGCGCTTGTAGTTTGATTGATGTTACTAATAATATTAAAGTATGCATCTTCAATACCATAGGATTTTAAAGCTGCTGATTCTAAAACTGCTGATGTTTTCACTGAATCAAAGGCCTCTTAATAATAATCGATAAAAGCCGTTGAAATCATAGAATAAACCGTCCCTGCACGTTTTTCAGGTAAAACCATACTTTAATATTAAAAATGATGTTAAAAACACACATTAAAAACATTAAAAATCGACGAGATCATTCGGTGTTCGCGTCGTTCCCTTTATAAGGTCGTACGCACTAAGCAACGGAAATGAAAAGTTGGATGATTTATATACAGAATGAAAAAGTAATGATACAAGAACTCTGCGCATGTCGAAGAATCAAATTTACATAAAGTAGATACACCATTTAAAGTTCTGAACAACTTGAAGTTATGGTTCCGGTTTCAGAAGAAATTTCCAGGGAAGAGGTATCTGAATCTCTTCCTTGGAAATTTCAGTATGTTATCATTGCAACCTTTAGGTCCATACTTGTAAATCCACAAGCTTTCAGAAAATAGAGTAGCAAAGCGTGTTGTTAGAGCCGACAGTATGGTAGTAAAGTTCCAAAGTGACTCATGATTACCTTCCGAGCATAATCTGGATAATGCCGTAGCAGAAGGATTTGTTTTTAAATTGTATTCATAGATCCGGCATTTTAGGTTACGAAATATAGAACTCACATATGCAGGGTCTCTTTCATTGGAACCTACGGCCCTCAACGGAATGGCGAAAACTGCGTGACGGTATTCTAAATTCATTAAATCTCTGTCGTTTCTTTTTTTGCGATATTAAATTGCAAGTTTTGACACCGAAACTCAAATCGTACCTCTTGCAAATGTTCTTAAGAATATTTCAAACAGCTGGAACGTATTGTATAGACCCTATATACTTAACTGGGTTTTTGTCACTTTTTAAGGTTGAGCAAGGTAATTCAACTGAATGACGAATGAGCCTATTAATTATATGGTTAGGATAACCATATGTTCTGGCGAGGTCTTTTATTTTTGAGATTTCCAGATCTCGAATACAAACATTGGATGAATGAGTTATAGAAAAAATTGTGTGTACAAATTTTATATTTAATTGGATGTGTTGAATCAGAAGGAATTAAGCAAGTGGTAGAGTGAGTTTAGAATAAACGGAGTGAACTATAGTGTTATCTCCTGTGTCCCGTTGCAAGAAAAAAATCCAGAAAAGGTATGGAACAGTTGTGTTCAAATTCAATGGAGAGTTTAATAAAAGGATATCGCGATGAAAGTCTATTGGCGAAATCAACTAATTCATCGAGACTGGCGGGCTGAAACACCAGTATATCATCAACGTAACGAATATTCAAAATGTGGTTTAATGGGGGAGGATTTAACAACGTTTTCTTCTAAATCCTGCATAAGAATTTCTACAAAAGTGGCAGAGAGTGAGGAACCCGTGGGGCATCCCTCAAGTTAGGAGTAGATGATATTTTTAAAACAGACGGAAGACCTATTATGAACAAATCGCAAGATACTAAGGATAGGAGAAATTTCATGAGGATATAAATATCCCAAGGCACGGGGTTTTGGATCAATAAGATTATGTACAACGGGAACAGGTACGTTAGGGTACAAGGAGATAACATCGAGTGAAGAAATAATAAATGACGTAGTGTTGCAAGTAAAAGACCGTATCTTAGATAAAGCCTGGACTGAACTGTTGACGGAATAAGATGAATTAGCAATTAAATGAAACACAAGTTTAGCCAAGGCTTTTTCAACCGGACCAGTTGGGCTGCGGCATAAGAAGAAACAAGTGGCCGTACCGGATAACCTTCCTTGCGCAACTTTAATTTACCGAAGAGTTCCGGTACTCTAAGACAAGGGGATGGACGTAAGTTATTAACAAAATCAGATGGAAAATAATGGTCAGATTTTAGTTTTGATAAGGCTGCAAGAGTTGCCTGTGTTGGGTTTTTAGTGACAATGATGTGTGGAATTTTATTAATGGCCTGGTGCATCTTACGCAGACAATCAGTACGGTTTAAAATGATAAGTTGTAATGATTTGTCAGCTCCGACTACGCAAATGTCGGGGTTTTGTTCTTTAAGTGCACGAAGCTGCATTCGCTACCCGTTCAACTGGTCAGTCTCTTGATCTACCAAGTGGTGATTTTAAGGTGGTCAACTCATGATGAAGAAAGCCATACATAACGAGAGTTCACATTCTGTGGTCAACTTCGACCATGATAAAAACCATACATAATGAGAGTTCATATGCCCTCTTTCTTTCAATTAGTTCTCTCAGCACATGGATATGATCTATAGTTCTGCAGCCACACCTGGATCCAGCTTGTTCTCTCGGTTGAGCCATGTCCAGTGTAACCTTCAAGCGATGTGAAAAAACCTTAGTGAAAATTATATAAACCACTGATAGGAGGCTGATGGGCCTGTAGTAACTGATACCTTCAGCGTCACCTTTTTTATGCAGCAGAATCATTGTAGCACTGTTCCAGTCCTCAGAAATCTTCTCTTCATTGAGACATCTAGTGAAAACTTGGGCGAGTATAACTCTTGTTTCGGGAGGCCAGGCATGATTGTTTCTTTCAATGGGAATGCAATCATAATGAAGTTAATAGGACGGGTAGAAATAATCTATTAAGAATGAGCACAAAAATGGTAAATAACATTTCTGGACATCATAATACATTTTGCTTCAGTTATCAACGCCATTTACCTAAACCATGCTGTGGTGCGTATTTTTCAGATCGTGAAATAGGACAACTGCACATCGCCAGGGTATTACTAAAATTACATAGACCTACTCTTTATGGAGGTAAATAAATTCCTCTATTTATGTAAATACGTGATCCTCGTAATTGTGCATGTGCCCGGATACCTTGATAAATGGGAGGTTCACATATGTAGATATGTGAACCTCCTATTTATCAAGGTTAATTAATTCCCTCTATTTATAGAAGTGCAATGTGATAAACATTCCTTGTTTAACCCTTTAAGCGGCCGATGTACCTGAGCAAAATGGTGTTCAAAATTTTCTGCTCTTCCCAAAGAGATATGTTTACGTAAAGGCAGAATTTTACCGTAAGCTACTGAAAAACAATTCCTTCCCCTCTCATATCAACGGCACCAACCGTAAATTTGTGCAATGGTGTCAAGTCCCAAACATCTTCTCTCTTAGGTTCTACGCCATTGTTACAACACTTTCTGTAATCAGTTAGTCAGAAAATGTTGGTGTAAATCATTTCCCTAAATTACAACTTTAAATACCGAAGCTAGCGGAAAAGCAGCGGTTTCTGATGCTCAGGTTCACTCGTTCCAGCTGTGTTCTGCCCACTTCTTAGACAGCAAACATATTCGTTCGACCTGATTTCAGTCCATCTTGCTTACCCCGAGTTAACTCGCTCCAGCAGGTTAAACGGTTAAAGCCATCTGCAGAATCAACCACTTGGTGAAATGCAACATTACTTGGTAGGAGCGTTTCCCAGAAAACATGGGAAGAAGCTTGTGAGAATAAAAGAAAAACACGTTTCAAAAATCACTGTAGTAGGGAATATGATGCTGCGAATTGGAAAAACAGCAGTTTAGTGATCTGTGTTGGCCCTTTTTGGGGAGTGGGGATTAACGACCCCCCGCGAACAACTCATTGGACTATATACGTAGTCGCCCGCCTCTAATTTTTGGCTCTGCGTCCAGGGCAGTAAGAAAATCCCCACCATTTTATTTAACCCTGGATTCGAGCCCTGACTCATTTCGTATGATTGATTAGAAGCCAACGCCTTGTTGCACTCGGCTAGTGGAACGACATTTGCGTAAGTGTGGCATTGGCAAGTAAACATTAGCCATTAAGTGGGACACTTAATTCATTTTATTGTTTCTTGCCACTCATTAATGTGTAGTGCCATTAAGTGGGACACTTAATTCATTTTATTGTGTTTCTTGTCACTCATTAATGTGTAGTGCCATTAAGTGGGACACTTAATTCATTTTATTGTGTTTCTTGCCACTCATTAATGTGTAGTGCCATTAAGTGAGACACTTAATTCATTTTATTGTGTTTCTTGCCACTCATTAATGTGTAGTGCAATTAAGGTGGTTCCTTAAAGCAGGGGGTCACCAAACTACTGCCCACGAGCCAAATCCAGCCCGTCATGAAATTTCTATTTTTACAATTTTTAAATTCATTTTACATATTTTTTTTTCTGACTGAGAAAGAGAGTTGCTATATGTCACAGCCTGGCCGGATGTCACAGCAACGTTTGATTGACACTTAACTTTGAAAACCTGTTATCGGAAATGTAGCTAAATCATTCCAGAAACAATACAATTCTTCTCATTGATTTTTTTCTCTAGTTTAAGATGTCATGAAGTCATTTAGTAAGTTTAGCTTTGTATTTGTTTTAGATGTGTATAAATATCTTGAACTATTTATTTGAAAGCTTTTGTGTTAAATTACAGAACATATAAAATTACTTACACACTGACATATTTTCGTAATTAGTTCTCTGAAAATTTACAATATCTGCATTGATTGATCTTTGATTTACCATTCGTTTTAATCCGGCCCGCCGAGCTTTACCAAATTTCCCATTTGGCCTTTCTCTCCAAAAGTTTTGTGACCCCGGCCTTAAAGCGTTAACCCTCTAACCGGCTGGAAAGAGTTAACTCTGTGTAACTAAAATAAACTCGATGAATATATTTGCTATCTAAGAAGTAAGTGGACCGAACGCCACTGGAATGAATACTTCCAGAGTATGTATAGTGGTACCAACGCTACTCAAATGAGTACCTGGAAGACTTGAGCATCAAAAAACATTGGTGCCCTCCCTTAGATTTGTTATCCAGAGTGGCCATTTAGCAATATGATTGCCGCTAATCCTTTCTGACAAATCACATGTTAAAGAGCTGTGCCAATGGAGACAAAACTAAGAAAGGAGATAGAAAATATTTGAATAACATATTTTTACCCAGTAACATGATGTCCGTGTCAGGGGGACTAGCCCTTCCCCCATCATATCTTGGAACAGGGAATATAAGACTAGAAGATTGTGACAGGTTTATTTTAGGTGCTGCTGCGATGTAAAAGGGAAAAATAAGTTGTTTTGCCGTTGCTTTCGTAAAATCCAGTCGCTATATAAACATTTCTGTTTGCAGAGAGCGAAAATTTTGTGCACCGTTTGGTTCAGATACATAGGCCACTTAGAGGGTTAATGTGCAGTGCCATAAAGGTGGTTCCTTAAACCATAAATGTGTTGTGCGATAAAGGTTATAGCATTACACATTATTCTTAACATAATAATATGCGGCTCCGAAAGTGTTAATGTGTAGTACCGTTAATGTGGTTCCTTAACACATTAATGTGTAGTGCTATAAAGGTGGTTTGTTAATACATGTGTAGTGCCATAAATGTGGTTACTTTAATAATAATGCGAGGTACCATAAACGCGATTCCTTAACACATTATATTTGGTGCGATGAAGGTTGTTTCTTAAACCATTCGTGTGAGGTGCTATAAAAGTGCTTCCGTAACACATTAATGTGTAGTGTCATAAATGCATTTTCTAACCTGGAGCTTACTTTAACGCAAAGAGCTGGTGGGTGCTGTTAAGAATGATCGTAGTCGTCCGCGGTATTGTTCACCGTGTCTGTCATTCTTATGGAGCAAAAATCAGTTTTCAGTTGGGTACCGTTATTTGAACTTCGGTAGTTAAAGTGCACATTTCTTTGCATGAAAATGCCTGTATTTCTAAAAGAGCGGTTCACTGATTATTTTTTGTCACGGAGAGTTAATCTGACAAAAATTTGCCACAGATTTTAATGTATGGTGAGGTTTCACGATCAATGCATTCATGTGCGTGAGCAATGAAGGGAATAATTTTTTGTAATAATTGAGATATGCTATAATTCAAATGCTCCATATATTTTTCAAATTTCTATGGCATGTTGCTACTTGACGTCAATGAGTATTTTCAGTTTACCTTCAGAATAAAAGATATCGGAATGGTAAAATCTTGTTTGGTATAGAATACAGATGATCGTGATTAAGTCACCCTATTAACTACATTTTTGGCAACTTGGTGGAATCATCGCATAGAACAGATGCGAAAGCGAGTTCGTTGTTTTCTGTTTTCGGATACGATATCACCGAAGATAATGGAATACTAGAAACTTTATTGCATAACGACTTTGCGAATCCGTTCTTGAAAAATGTGTATAACCAAGATGCAAACATAGTAGAACTACATTTATGCGTTTCACACACGTTTTTCTCTAATTTATACCCAAATTTTCTCTAGTCTAAAAATTCTCTACTGCTCTGAATGTTAAAATTTATCAATAATGCGTTAATCAAATTAACTTTACTCTCATTTATACTTTTATTTGTGGTGCTGTGGTGTCATGAATTATATGTTCGAACCACTCAAATTCCGTCTATTAGGTTGGGAAGAAAGTAATGTCCGATGACGAGGTACCCGAAGTAGAAGCTCCGGCCACGTCGCACATTGGCCAGTGAGGTTGCACAGCATACCGCCATGACAGCAACAGGTAAGGGGCTTAAGTTAGTAGCAGTTAGCCGTAAGAAAGCGAGGACCGTAAACGCCAGGCAATTTGGAAGTGGGCAGTCCCGATGGCGCAGTGGTCTAAGCGATGGCCTCTGATCATTCGTCCGAAAGGAGTCCGGGTTAGAATCCCGGTTGAGGCATGGATGTTGTATTTGTGTTACGGCACTAGCTCTCTCCCTTACCTGGAAACAGTGACCCTAGATTAGGGACGGGCGACTGCTTATAGCCCATTGAGTTGCTCACGGTGGTCGCTAAAACTTCTATAAAAAAAATGTGGAAGTGGACAAGGAGCAAATACACCATTGCATGCTGTATGAGTTTCGTTTAGGTAGCACCCCCGCAAGTGCTGTAAGGAACATTACCAATCCCCATGCCATATCACATCATTAGTGCTGTCGTCGGTTCGAACGGTTTCGAGAGGGAAATTTCGACTTGTCAGATGGTCCTACAGCCGGAAGACCCACACCCACTTGTGACCATGCAGGAGTTGGCCAAACAACTGGGGATTATCCACACGTGCAATATAACGCACCTGTGTCAACTTAGGCAGGTGCACAAGAGGAGAATTTCTGTACCCCATCAACTTACAGTTGAGCAGAAAGCAAATCGCACGAGTTCATGCGTTTCCCTGCTTGCACGCGATCAAATTGAACCATTCTTGGACCGCATCATGCCAGGTTAAGAGAAATGGGTCCTGTATCACCATGTCCGCGCCAGGAAGCAGTGGTTGGACCCAAAACGGAAGTTCATGCCGACCCCGAAAGTCAGCTTACACCCACGTAAAATCCTGCTGTCTGTTTGGTGGGATACGCGTGGTGTTGTGCTTTTTGAGCTGCTGCTGTCAGATAACACCACTATCACCCCCAATGTGTACTGTCGTCAGCCCGACGATCTGCACACATCGTTTACGTGGAAACGACTAGCACTGCTGAACTGCAAGGGCGTCCTCCGACAGCAGGATGTAGCAAGACCTCAAACAGCACGGGTCACCTGTCACATGATCAGGGACTTGGGCTGGGAGCTTCTCCGCCCCTAGCTTATTTCGCAAACATTGCCCATAGCGACTACCACCTTTTTCGGTCGTTCCAGCATTTTCTGGACAGACAGCGGTTCACAAACCGGAAGGATGTCGAGCACGCACTTACTCACTTCTTTGCACCCAAGCCGCCACAATTACACAGGGACGGTATCCAACTGGTGTCTAGACGATGGGAGTAGGTCGTGGCAGAAGATGGCGACTACATTTTGGAGTGATTTGTGCTTGTATATACGGTAATTCTCACCCTTCTGTTGCCTTGCGTTTGCAGACATTACTTTCTTTCCAACCCAATACTTATTAAACTCTCTTCCCGCCTTTCCCCGCAAATACCGTTTTCCAATTTCCAATCCCTCCTCCACTTGCGCATTTTGCTGTCCGTATTTCCTATCATCCACCCGCTTCATGACACATTCTGAGGAATGGTTTGTGAGCTGCCTTTGGCCAGCTCATTTGGCACCTGCAGCAGACACCTGCTCTTGCTTGACGTTGTAATTTCGGACTCTTTGCTTTAAATCTTCGTTTTCTCTCGCTTTCCAGACGAATCTACACTCAAAGAACACAGCGTTTTGCGATCTAAATGGAATTCAACAACTGAAGAGGAAGATGAGTTTAGGTTTCAGGATTACGTCATTTGTGACGCGGATTTGGCAACTTCATCACTTATGACTCCCGATAGAAATCGCTGAGCACAAAAAGTGCAATGGGAATGTCTCCAGTGACGATGATTTCCAGGTAAGTGCATCAGCACTCAAATTTACTGATGAAATGGAGTCGTTCGACTTATTTTTCAGCCATAAAACTCATCAGAATACAATGCAGGCTCTCCATAGCCTTGAAAATACCATGTTTTAAATTAACAGTAAATACAATCAATAATAAATCTTTTTGAACCATATTAATGTATACATATTTTTCATAATGTACTACATCGTATCTCCGTGCGTAAAAACTATCAGTCGTAAATGCATTGGTGGTAGTAATGATATGCATAATATCTACGTACCGTAAATGTACTACACAGTGCATTTACAAGTCCTGTAACTCTGCAGTATTATTGAAATTTAAGAACAAAGATTTGAAAAAATATAAAACTAAAATTATTAGTACACCAGAACAAAACAATATTACATACTAAGTAGTACCTACCAAAGAAATGCTAACAGCTACGTCATACTTTGAAAAAAACAATGATCTGCCATCGAGGGATGAAAATATGCCATGCTTCATCTGTGTGGGTTTTTTTTATTGTATGTTAATTTTACTTCGTTCCTTGAAAAACGCATAAACGGGGTTCCCCTCTATTTACAAATTAGCAAATTAGGAAGATAAACCTTATGAAATTCTGTCATTACGGGGGGGGGGGGAAGTGTTAATGTGCAAAGATGTATAGAGACCAGTTAAATTCTGGTTTATGTCGAGAGTGCTTACAACAGAATGAAATTTTATTCTCGTATCATTTGCAATACGCATAAAATTTGAATGAAGAAAAAAGAAAAAAAAACGTTTATCCCTTATTGTACGATAAAATTGTATTTAGCCTCGATGTATATGGTAACTGTTAAAAATCTCTAAGTTCTTAAAAATCATGTACAAAAAGTTTTGCTTTAGGAGTTCACTTTCTTTTTTCTTCTACGTAATTTTATTCTTATCTTTTTTCGGTTCTCCGAAAAAAAATTTCATTTTTTTTTCATTTATTCCCTTTTTCAGTTGCCACATATTACAATTCAAAATACAAACAATATAATCAATTACAAGAAATGTAGCAACCAGGAGGAGGAGGGAAAAGGCCGTAAGGCCAGACATAGCCCTCCCACCCCTAGTACTAAAAAAAAAAAGGACACGAACAACAAATAACAATACAAAAGACAAGTCAAAGGCACATTGAATATAACTGAAAGATTAAATAAATACATAAATGTATATAGATGCAAGGTCTATTCATAAGCCGTGAAATCAATCCAGCGACCAGAGCAGGTCAACTCAGCACTAATTGAGAGACTTGTTAATAAGGTGATGCTTGAATTTTTTTTTTTTAATATCGATATAAGGAGTGGCTTAGTTGGCATATACACTCATGTATTTTTTCACTTTCAACCTTTTCTTATTGAATATATTGTTGCAAAATGTTGGTTTATGTAATTTTTAAGTTTTAAGTGAAACGGTCGTTAACATATCACGAATGTGGATGGCCCTTGAATTCTAAATAAAGAAACTTGAAAACCGAGCAACTTACAGATACGGAATCATATAATCGCAAATCTGTTAAATATTAAAAGTCACGAGAACAAGTTAGTGGACTTCACGTACGTAACTTCCAATCAATCTGACATGCTTATAAATAGTTTGCAGAAATTGTCTTGGAGTGTCTCAAGTGAGATAACTAGAATCATCGCAATTGTGAGCAAATGAGCGAGCCTCTGGTGTTATTGAAAATCAGATGACTTGTGTTATTAAATTTCCTTAATGGGGAACTGCTGTTATGAAATCAATAAATCAGTAATGAATAAGGCACTGACAGGAATTAGATGTAAAGTGCTATGATTTATCAAAGGATTTACTTTAACTTCAAGAGTAGGACTTGCTTTTTAAGAAAAACTAATCCCTGACTTGTTTTTGTGAACATTGTGTCAATTTGTAACCTCGATTTTTAAGAATTACTCTTACTGGGCTTCAGAGAAGTGATGTTCTTTTTTTCAATTAATTTTAATATACTGTACGTCATTGACTCAAATCAGCCACTTCAAAAGTTATGCATCGATCACAGGATTTGCGTCACTAACGGAATACAATGATATATGGTTAAATTAATTTGGAATTAATAATTCAGTCAGCCACTTTCTAAACTGCAGAAGTTCGTGTTGAGACGAGTATTTTGCTTTAAGGATTACGAATTTTTCACTGATTTGACTATTTTTTTTTTTTTTTGATTGGAAGTTTAACGATCACCGTGAGCAACTCCATGGGCAATGAGCGATCACCCGTCCCTAATTTAGGGTCACTGGTTCCAGGGAAGAGAGAGCCAGTGCCGTAAGACGAACACAACATCCAGGCCTCACCGGGATTCGAACCCGGACCCCTTTCGGACGAATAATCAGAGACCATCGCTTAGACCACTGACTATTTTTTGTCATGCTTGTTTTCTGGAAATTGGCAGTTGTTCAAGTCTACTGCACCAGAAAACCTCGATAACCAATTAACAAGCAACTCTGAAAATCTCTCGCCGAAAGGATATTTCGTTTTGCCTTTTGTGCACTTTCGAAGAATTCGATGTTGTGTGTGTGTGTGTATGATGCTTTTGAAACCGCAAGCATGCGTGTCTCAACGCGTAAATCACTTCCACACTTGGAAGTGATTGAAGCCGAACTGTTTCACGAGAATATAATTCTAATAATCTCAAATTGTACAAATATCTGACGAATTCATTCCCTCACTTTAGTTTGTATTCAGCCTTGTGGTTGATGCGCGATAAACCCATCAGGACTTTTTAAGCCAGAAAACTCTAAAAACCAACCAACGGCTGGTTTTTGGACAGATGCAATTTCACAGAAAGTTTATTTTTTAATCATTTCATTAATTTCAGTGCAATTCGAAAATGGCTCTCTTAGAGCAGAACAACAAAGTGTTAGATATTTAGACTTCTATATCATTTTTCCTTTCTTTTCTAAATCACGACATATCTTTCATTCATTGGGTTGCACTGGTGCACTGAACGTTGACTTTACACTGTAATGTGTAAAGTCTAATTAACCCTCCTTTCGAGTTTCCGTTCTCTCACGTAAAATTATTTACTTCTCTTAAACGTTTCCTCACTAAATGGCACATTGCTTCACTAAAGAAATTTCACAATTTGGCAACAGTGACTGTGACTCAGAGCAAAATAAATACACCGGACACCTAGAAGAGAAACACAACATAGCATTTAGTGACATACATTAGTACGCTGTCGTTCCGCCTTTGGCCTTAATGCATGCACTGACCCTTCGAGACATGCTTTCGACAAGGTTTTGGAACGTAGCGATAAGTGTGCGCTTCCATTCAACACATAATGCTGCCGCTAACTGCTCGTTAGTAATAGGCCTTGGTTAAAAACTTCTTATGCGGCCCTCTAATTCATCCCATAGGTACTCTACGGAATTAAGATCAGGTCTGTGTGCTTCCCAGTCTACACACGATACGTAATTATCGTCAAACCACGCCGTAACAGTCCTTGCTTTATGGCACGGTATCCTGCTGGTACCAACAATGCTCGGTTCCATAGTATTGACGCAGAGTTGGTAGGGCATGATTGCCCAGAATATCGAGGTACATGTGTTTGTTAGCAGGTTTGTCCACGGTAACCAATGGGCCGGGACCATACCACGGAAATCAACCCCACACGAATACACTGCCAGCTCCAAACTTGACCGTAGGAACAGTACACTGCGATAAATAGCGTTCCCCCGGCTGCCGCCATACCCACACACACGACCATCAGATTGATGGATCGTGTATCTGTATCCATGAGATTGATGGATCGTGTATCTGTAGTAGCATTCCTAGTGGAGAACTTCATTCCATGGTTACCACGGTAATCCATGGAATCAAGTTCTCTGCGAATGGCACGTGTACATAACGAGGTTCCAACATTTTTACTCACCTGTACACTGAGGTCCTGTGCAGCACTCCATCGATTAGCTGTAACGACTCTCATGAGGCTTCGACGTCCTCTATCACTGATTTTCTTTGGTCTGCCGGTACGTTTTGCTGCTTCAGGCACGACATGTGTCTTCCACATATTCAGTACTTCCGAAACAGTTGACTTGGTTATGTTTAAACGCCTCTCGGTTTATCTTATGGACAACACACTAAAATAACACCCAACAATCTTTCCTTTCTCAAAGTCAGTTCTCTCTTGGCGCGACATTTTCACTCAACTTCACAGTGCGATGTGATTGCGGTCAGCTGCAGGCTTGTTTTTACCGTCTGCAGCTGTACCGCGCATCTTAACAACGCAGCGGATCCATTCCTTTGCTTTTGAAGGGGTGCCCGGTGACATTTGTCAATAGTGTATGTCATTATTGAATGTGAAGGTGTTGAGCGTACAGGTTGATGTGGATTTTTCGAGAAATGTATACAATAGAGATATAGCGATTCAGATATGTAAATATTTATGTATGAGAGTTGTTGGAAAGTAGATTGTTAAACGGTTTTGTAAATACTATTAAGATCAACGTGACCGACGAACGAATACTATCATATTGGATTTGATGTATGCATTGATGCCTGTTGAATAATTCGATCCTTCGTTCTCTCGCTTTAACCCTCTCTTGTCGGCCCCACTGGCCTTTTTTGTTTCCCCATCTGCACCTCTGCCTCCTCCCTTCTTTCTTCTCCATGCTTTCTCTTCTCATACCCTCTCTCTATTGTCTTCCCTCTCTCACCCCTTCTCTCGTTCTTTCTATCGCTTCATCCCTTCTTCCGTCCGTCTGGTCCTCCTCTCATCACCCGCTTTCTCATGCCCTGGAGATTAACACCCACTCGAAGTTTCTCTACAGCCGCCTTCCCGTTCACACTTCACTTTTTCGTGTGTCCCTTGTCTCATCTTCCCCCTGCTCCTTTTGATTTGTCTCTGCAGATGTGCTCCACATTTATCTCCTTTATCCTGTCCTTCTACCACTTCTCAATGCCGTGTTTACCACTGCGCAACTCATCATCTATACTGAGCGCCCATTTATTGTTTGTGAGCTCATCCTTGATTCGCCCTCTTCAACGCATCGGCTTCCTGCACGTTCCTGTTTCCCCTGGCAAACTTTACACCATTTACACCTTCCATCTCAGCCAGCGAGCAGCTACTCCAATGCTAGATATCCATGATGCTGGATCTCTGCTACTTCACCGTTTTCGTGTCTGTCTGCTTAGTCACCCGACGGCTTCTATTCCACCTGGTCGTCTGGTTGACGGTGGTTTAACGTTGTGAACGGTGTTGTTTTGCTTCTCGTCTGAGTGTTCCCTGCTATGTTTGTGCATTTTCTGCATTCTCCTCTCTTCATAGTGTTCTACTACCTGACGCTTTCTCAACTCTATGTCTTGACTATTCCTACTGGACGCTTCCCTTACAAGTGCATTCCTGCTGTTTGTGATCCGCACATTTCTATTTCTGTATTTTTCGTGGCACACCGGCATTTTGAATAATCCACCTTATGTCTTTGCTATGTACCTTCTCTTCCACCATAATCACTGTCACGTATGAAGTTTCTTTGTACACATCATTAATCATTTTATGAATATTTCATAGTCATTGGTCACTGCTGACCGACATCTATCCTCTTTGTAAATAAAGCGATTTATATTGAATCATCCCGTGAGTTGAACAAGTAAATGAGCAATTCGTTACATAGTAAGCGCTCATTCTTTCTTCCTGTGCGTTGCTATCCTTCTTGAGAAAATACATATTCACGAAGTTCACTACGAACATCAGCAAAACCGCAAAATTAACCATGTAAACTAAAATGACCTGCAGTTTAAAGCTAAATCTTCGTAACATCGGTATTCATCATCAAGTATGTAACGTTTTTTTTATCCATTTGTAATGTTTTTAGTTATTGAAGTAGTTGATTAATTGCTAAATTATTGTACTTAGTTGACTAGGTGAATGTGTATCACACTCTAGATAACTGGAAATTAACGGCCAGGTTGAAAAGAATCCGCACTTACGTAAACTGGTGAATCAAAGGAAATGTCAGACACCAATGCATTTTAGTAAACAATTATCAGGTCGTCATTTACCAGATTACTCTTGAAAGCCATCTCATATACACAGAAATATGTACCCTATAGTTACAACACGTTATTCATCTGTCAACATAAATATCTACAAAAAGCTATTCATCTCTTCATTACTTCATCTATTCCACTCACGTAACCTTTTTATATTTTTTTCTGAGTAGCTGTCGATGCTGGCAAAACGTACAAGCTGTTCTGGGAAGTAATACCGTTCAATAAAAAAATATTTAACGGGGAGATAACAAAATTTACATAAGAAACCGAAACTCAAAAGGAACATTAAATTAAGGGTATACGTCACAAGTAAGTTCACAAGGTTTCTGCTTCGTAAAGAAATATTTAATGCATTTAAAAGATGTGCAAAACGAAAATTACATTTACTTTATTTTTCAACATAGTCAACGAAAATATTTCGGTACTTTTTGCTACATGTTATGAGCTTATTCACTCCCTCCATCTACAATTCTTGTCTCTATAGTTAGATATAGCAAGTTTCACTTCTTCCTATAAAGTGAAGCGACGTACTTTTAGGGTGATCTTACAACATGTGAAAATCGTTAGATACAGGAATTCGTTTTGTCTGTTAGTGTTACCTTGAATTCCATTAGGAAGCTTCTTAAACACCCATTACGATTCTAGTCAGTTACAGAATTTCTACCATCCTCAAATTTTCGACACCATTCAGCAACACGTGGACGCGACACGATTTGAGCTCGCAATATTCTTCAATAAGTTGTCGACAGATGCTAGCCACCGAAACATTCTTTGATCCTAAATATCCAGCCTCTTCGTCTTTCCAGCCTAATTGCCAATTTGAACTGCCTCAAACAGCTGTAATGTGAACACGGGTCTTTAGGTTAAGCTGTATTGCTCTTCGGGAACATTACTATTGTAACTATAGTAACGGTTGTGCCGCTTACTATAAGTGTGAACAGCATTGTGTCCATATTTTTTTATCACCCACGAATTATGAGAGTCGAAGCGGCTTGTGCCAGACATTCCAAACAACAGAGTAAGTGCAGAAAAGCATACTTGATTTTTTTTTCAAGAATCTTTCAATACTTTATTGAGATAGTCGAGTGATGTAGCAAAGGTGACTGACGCCCGGGGGCATGATATATAATTTGCGTCCCTTGGAAGACAACAACAAAAAAATTTCAGAAAGGGTTTCGGAATGTAACTAAAGTAAGAGGTCTGCACAGGCCTGAATTTGGAAAACCCAACCAGACTCGGGCCCAAAGTTTAAGTTTTCGGCAGGAATCAGAGCTTCCAGTTTACGACCAGCCCAGCCCGGCCAGACCAGTTTCAAAATTTTATTAAAACCTTCTCAGTCACTTATTGCAAGCAACGCAAAAACTTCCTCTATAGGAAGGGTCTTCAACCCGTGGCCCACGGAATACTTTTTAATGGCCCGCAAGATGTCCACAAGGAATTCTAAAACGAAGAAAAAAATGCTTTTTCGAAATGGAAAAAACGACTATACAAGTACCTTGGATACATAGATTTTGAATTCTCAAATCTGCTGTGAGCTATGCTGGAAAAAAAACCTACTAAAAAATACTAAAACATATAAAACTACTAAAAATACTAAAAAATATAAAACTACTAAAAATACTAAAAAATATAAAATTACTGAAAGTACAAAACATTAAAACTACTAAAAATACTAAAAAATATAAAATTACTAGAAATACTAAAAAATATAAAACTACTAAAAATACTAAAAAGTATAAAACTACTAAAAATACTAAAAAATATAAAACTACTAAAAATACTAAAAAATATAAAATTACTGAAAGTACAAAAAATATAAAACTACTAAAAATACTAAAAAATATAAAATTACTGAAAGTACTAAAAAATAAAATTATTAAAAGTACTAAAAAATATACTAAAAATATTTCTGAAACTACTAAAAAATACAGGTGCATCAGCCACCTACTTCCGAATTCTTTGTACGATAGATACCATGCAAACTGCATCGTTTCTTTTTACAAAAGTTAAGCTTTGGGTTCAAAGCTTCTCTGAAATAATCGATATTCATAAAAAACACATGTATTTTAACTTTCCTTTTTCATATGGTCTCCGAGTCCTATTCCGTTTTGTCATGTTTTCCGCGATTCAGAAAAGTTTAACGACACCATGCGCTAGATTAACAAAAGCGTTCTCCTGAACAAAACTGGTAGTAAACGGACTATATACTTAGAAAGGCGTGCCGTTTCTCGTAGGAATTCCTCCCACGATTGAGGTTTAGATCTGAATACGTAATTCTGTTGCAAATGTAAAGGCTTTTTCTCTTCGACACGTAATTGTATGCCAGATAGCACTCGAACACCAGATATGTCAACAAATACTTCGAACTTTTTTATCGCCATTGCAGCAATGAATCACTCAAAAAAAAACGAAAAAAAAAAAACCTTGTGTGATTTTGGTTTCGTGAAATTGAAAAGTTTGGCTTTCCTTCTTTTCCAGAAATGTTAATGGAAACTTTCTTGGGAAGAGAAGAAAGGACAGGTGTGCTTTAGTCACTAAAGTTAACAAAGGGGAAATGGAATATGATTTTGAAACTTTAAAGAAATAAACCTTTCTTTTTCAGTCTCTCATTTTACAACCAGCCTTGTCGATTTCAGCTGTATTTAGTCAATATATAAGGTGGCGATTGGGGTCTCACGTTTCATTCAGTGAACATCGCTATCTTATTCAAAAAGTCAGTCTTCGTTTTGTAAAACGAAAATAATTTTTTAATCCCTGAACAAAATCCTTAAGCTTCCAACACAGGCTTAAAGAGCACGTGCAGGCCACTAACATGAGTAACTACCAAGACCAGAAAGGTGTTTTTATTTATATAAATTAAATGCATTCTGAGAGACAAAAATTAAAGAAAACTATCGCAACTGGCCGTGACGAAGTGGTCTTTTCATCCGTGATTGCCCAAACTCGAGTCCCGAGTGAGGAATGTATGGGGTATTTGTCTGATAGCGCTGGCTCTTTCTTTTCCATGATGGAATCGATATCCCTAAATTAGGGTTACTTATGGTTGTTCTTAAAACTCCGAAACAAAATAAAAAACGAGGTGCACATTAAAATGGAAGGAAATTTTCTACAAGCGAAGAGCGTACCTTTGCATATAAAATTACTTGCCTTTACGCATTTCCAACTTCAGCAGCATCTTTCCAACCTCTTTGACGCCCCCATAGCCTGACGCACCGGGTGCAGCTTTTCCCCGTGTGTCAGCCTGCAACTGAAATATTTCTCCGTACGTCGCACCCAAGAAGTACTTCATTTTGTCGTTTCAAAGTTAATTTAACAACTAATACTTTTTATTATTTTGGGGTTTAACGATCACCGTGAGCAGTTTGACAGGCAATGAGCAGTCCCCCATCCCTAATTTTCGGCCACTGGTTCTAAGGAACGGAGAGATCTAGTTCCATGCGACAAGCACAACATCCATGCCTCACGAGTTCGAACCCGGACCCATCTCTGATGATGTT
Organism: Macrothele yani; assembly: GCA_039090855.1. Lineage (NCBI taxonomy): Eukaryota > Metazoa > Arthropoda > Arachnida > Araneae > Macrothelidae > Macrothele > Macrothele yani. The sequence continues at coordinate 18,644,414 of CM077030.1, forward strand.
CAGAAGCCATCGCTTAGAACCACTGTGTCACCTGGGCGGCCATCCACTGCTTTTTGTCAAAAACGACAGTCAAAAGATTTCATTTGCCCACTCCTATTGCTTTGAAACGGCAATAAATAGATAAATAAACAAACTCTTTCGTCCGCGATGGGTCCAGATTCCAATCCCGGTTAGGCATAGATGTTGTGTTTATCATACGGCACTGGCTCTCTTTTCCCTGGAATCAGTGGCCCTAAATTAGGGACGGGCGGCTGCTTATAGCCCATTGAATTGCTCACGGTGGTCGTTAAACCCTCGACCAAAATCACTAAATGAACAAACATCAGAATACTACGTTATCGAATCTACATATTTAAAGCACAAAGCCGTTTCTTTCTACAATCCGCCAGAGCCACCCACTGGAGCGATTTTCATGTTTTTTTTAAATGAAAGCTACTGACCCACAGTTTTGTCATCGCTAATTTTTATTGTCATAAGTATTTTTTTTTATGTTACCATGGCATTTTCTTTGTACAATCCACCTTAAGCGGAACGATACACAGGAAATAGGGAACTACTTGAAAGTATTGTGATTCGGTAGTACAGCCAAAAATAGTAAAAAATAAACGAAATAGCCTATGTCCGCCGGAAAGAAGTCAGCTTCCCAACGGTGAAAGAATTATTCAAATTAGTTCAGTAGTTTTCGAGATTGTAGTAAAAAAAATCCGTGTATTATCGTGAACTACTTTCTTTCACGTTGGGTGTGATCAGGTTGTGTGTAAATAAAGCGGAACGATACACGAGAAATCGGGAACTACTTGAAAGCGATCTGATTCGGTAGTACAGCCAGAAATAATAAAACAATAGCAGAAAATAATAATAAATATAAACGAAATAGCCTATGGCCACCGGAAAGAAATTAGCTTCCCAACGGTGAAAGAATTATCCAAATCGGTTCAGCAGTTTTCGAGATTACTTTAAACACACAAAGTTTCTCTCTTTATATATTATTATTAGTAGTAGTAGTATAGATAAACGAATAAGCCCATGTTCACCGGAAAGAAGTAAGCTTCGCACTGGTGAAAGAATTTTCCGAATCTGTTAAGTAGTTTTCGAGATTAGTAAAACAAATTCCGTATATTATCGTGAACTACTTTCTTTCAAGTTGGGTGTGATCAGGTTGTATGTAAATAAAGCGGAACGATACACGGGAAATCGGGAACTACTTCAAAGCGATCTGATTCAGCAGTACAGTCAAAAATAATAAAAAAATAATAAAAATAATAATAATAAATAAACGAACTAGCCTATGCCCACCGGAAAGAAATAAGCTTCCCAGCGGTGAAAGAATTATTCAAATCGGTTCAGTAGTTTTCGAGATTACCTCAAACACACAAACAAAGTTTCTCTCTTTAGATATCAGTACAGATTATATAATGATACCGAAAAAAAAAGTGTTAAAAACAAATTGGCAAAATAAAACACATTTTTAGCCCCATTGTGTAGTTATTTAGACACGATATCATTTCGCGTCATTGAAAGAATGCCTCAATACTCCAATGCAAGCCCGTCCATGACGAGGAAGCACATGTTTATACGATAATGAGGAAAGTCATCGTTTAATTCGTATACGAGTAGTTGGAAAAATTAAAAAATAATGGGAATATTACAAAAATTGTGTTGCTGGTGACCCATCTCACAGACTGCCCATTAATACAGTAATTCAACCGTTTATTATAGTTATGCATTGTATTACGATTCGTGTTATATGACAAGAAAAAAATTCAGTCACAGCTTTTTCAGCCGTGCATGGCACGGGTTACCGACTAGTAAAGAATAAATTCACCTGTAAATTATTGTAATTCAAAATAGTTTACGTTTTTATATCTAAGAACTAAAAGTTTCATTAAATGTTATTACTCCATTCGACCGACTAAGATGCCATGATATTTTATCTCTTTAATATTGCTACTGAATCAATGAGCATTTGTTAGATGCGTCAACATAATGTTTCGGGATGCTTGTCGTTTGGAAGCAACATTTAGAGTAAATCATATCTACTGTGTTAATTCCTGGTGACAAAAAGAGGCGCAGTTACGTGAAGCAAAATGACAGTAAGGATGTAGCCTGAGGTGTCAGCCGAAATTCGGCATTTGTCGAAAGTTAACAGAAAATCGTTATTTCTCAAATTCCGTCGTGGGCTTGAGATCTTTCAGAACCACAGTCACGTAAATTCTTTCTTTAATGAAAATATTTCATTTCGGTCCAACCTCTGTGGCCTGAATTCATAAAATGCTGAATTTAACGCCTTTTATTTCTTTTAACATTCCCAGTGTGAGTTTCTCCATTTATTGTGCGGGAAGCATTTTGAATCCTGAAGGCCGTGACATTCTTCAACAATGAAACAGAGTATTTTAAAGCGCACGAGGGAGTTTAATGTTGATTTATTAGTTAATTAATTATTACACTCGTCAACAAAATTTATTTAATCCAGATCTCTTCCAGTGGCATGACATTAGTTAGATTCAAAGAAAACTTTATGAATTAATTAGCAGTCATATATTGTTCAATACATTCGAATTTAAACTCACGACTTTTCTAGAAGAAACATGTCAGGCATGAAATGAAGTTAGTGATGCTTTGGTAGCACTCATGTTTTTAATCTAATGAATATGTAGTAGTGTAAGAGATTTAACTGAAAATCTTATTTACAGCAGTAACCTAATATTAAACACTTTTTTTCTGCGTATGTGTATGTTTGTGTGTGTGTGTGGTGATGCCTCTGTAGCACTCATGTTTTTAATCTAATGAATATGTTAATCTAATGAATGAATACCTAATGAATATGTAAAAGGTTTAATTGAAAATCTTATTTACAGCAATAACCTAATATTCAACATTTGTGTGTGTGTGTGTGTGTGTGTGGTGATGCCTCAGTAGCACTCATGTTTTTAATCTAATGAATATGTAGTAGTGTAAGAGATTTAACTGAAAATCTTATTTACAGCAGTAATCTAATATTCAACATTTTTTTTTTTGTGTGTGTGTGTGTGTGTGTGTGTGTGTGTGTGTGTGTGTTCTGAAATCCAGTACCGTATAATTCCTAGATACCTGAAGTTTTGGACGCTGGCTTTGCAGATTTGCATCGGTAATTTATTTCATGTAATGCCGTTACAATTTTATACATTGCATCAGAATCCAAAGTGCTGAACTGATAATATTATTTACTTCTGAAAGATTAGTTTTCTTGCCTAAATTAACACAATATAGTTTATGCATATACGAGGGTAACAGCATAAAAATAGTCTCATCTGCTTTATCTTCGTACATGCACTATTACCGGCTTAAAAAAATTCTTATCAATTTTGCTTCATCTGTTTCTGAAATTGAATTTATCAGCACACCATGGAAACAATTGACACAATGGCTTATTATCCTAGTCTTCTGCGCCACAACTATGATCTGCTTCACGAAGGCCTCTACACTTTTTTTTTCTTCATTTAATTACCAAAAAGGTTTTATTCACACCTCTGGAAACAATTTACCCATGACTATTTCTTCTTTGTCCTCTAACAGAGATTATTTACACTTCATGAACGGAATCCAAATTCTCATTTATTAGCAAAAAAAAAATTGTGACCGAGTATTAGGATGGCGTTCTTCTTGTCAATCAGGCATCACTCTGGGAATTCATATTTCCAGTTGGATATGGAGATCTTGAAGGACAATTCATTTTCTCTGTTCAATCAGCTTCACGAACTGGTTTGACTATAAACGAACGTAAACGACCCCATTAAAGAAGTTACTTAAATGTAGTTAAACACAAAAATGTGAAAAGAAAAGGTTTCAGGGACTCCTGTGCATATCTATAGGGAATCAGTGAAACTTAATGGAGCACGTAATGTTTAGTGAGGCTATTGACTAATACAGTACTCCCTCTGTGGACATCAGACCTTGAACTTCAACGTGACAGAACAGCGTACATGTATTACAACTATTTTTCACGGCATCGCCACATAAAACAATTCTTAGATGTACAGGGGTTGGACGACGAAACTGAAACACCTGCGCAAATGGCACCCCACGTGTCACGCAGCTGCACGTGCTACCTGGTGGCCAGCCTGCATCTATTTCGCAGTCGATTGACGAAACTGAAACACCTGCCATAATAGCACCCAACGTGTCACGCAGCTGCACGTGCTACTTTGGTGACCAGCCTGCATCTATTTCGCAGTCGATCGACGAAACTGAAAATCCTGCCATAATAGCACCCCACGTGTCACGCAGCTGCACGTGCTACCTGGTGACCAGCCTGCATCTATTTCGCAGTCGATCGACGAAACTGAAACACCTGCCATAATAGCACCCCACGTGTCATGCAGCTGTACGTGCTACCTGGTGGCCAGTCTGCATCTATTCCGCAGTCGATCCACGAAACTGAAACACCTGCGCAAATAGCACCCTACGTGTCACCACGCACCTGCTACCAGGTGGCCAACCTGCATCTATTTCGCAGTCGATTGACAAAACTGAAACACCTGCCATAATAGCACCCCACGTGTCATGCAGCTGTACGTGCTACCTGGTGGCCAGCCTGCATCTATTTCGCAGTCGATCGACGAAACTGAAACACCTGCGCAAAAAGCACCCCACGTGTCACGCAGCTGCACGTGCTACCTGGTGGCCAGCCTGCATCTATTCCGCAGTCGATCGACGAGAGCGAATTGTAAAGGTTGCAGTAGCACAGCTGGACGTCAAAAAGAGCGATTCACACAACATAATGGAAGACAAATCCGAGTTTCAAAGAGGACATATTTTTGGTGCGCGTCTGGCTGCTGCATCTCTGTCCAAGACAGCAAGTCTTTGTGGTGTATCACTGGCCACGGCATCCAAGGTCGTGTCGGCACACCAGCGAGAGGGCAGAACCGCATCAAATAGGAATATTTGTCGAGGTAAGAGGAAGCTGTCTGACAGGGACGTCCGCGTGCTAACACGCATGGTAGCCATAAAATATAAAACTTCAACTGTTTGACTCACCGCAGAGTTGAATACGTACTGTGACTCACCACAGAGTTGAATACGTACTGTGGCTCACCGCAGAGTTGAATACGTACTATGACCCACCTGTTTCCATCAAAACTGTTCGTCGGTAGCCTCACCGTGTCAACATTCACGGTCTTGTTACTACCGCCAAACCTTCGACCACCAGTGTGAATGCCAAACGTCGGTTACAGTGGTGCAAATTTTGGACGTTGGACAACGTGAAAAGTGTATTGTTCTCCGATATGAATCGCCCTTCACTGTCTTTCTCACAACCGGTAGAGTTTACGTATAGAGACATCCCTCACAGGCTTACCACCCGGACTGTTTATTGCCCACAGTGAAGCACGGAGGTAGATCGCTGATGGTTTGGTCCACAATGTCGGGGTAGACTGTCGGCCCGCTGCTTGTTCTTGAGGAGCACATCCCTGCCAAGGAGTATCGGACAATTCTGGAGAACCAGATGCACCCAATGTTTCTCACATTGCACGCTGACGGTGGTGCCGTGTATGAGAATGATTACACACCGATACACAGATCCAAACTGCTGGAAGAGTGGTTTACTGAGCCTGAAAGAGAGGTTGAACATTTGTGGATAGTCACCCGACTTAAACATTATTAAGCCACTCTGTGGTGTTCTGGATAAGCGAGTCAGGAAACGTTTTCCTCCACCATCATCACGTTGTAAACTAGCTACTTTTCTGCAAGAGGAATGGCTTTAAATCCCTCTGGACACTGTACAGGACTCATATCAGTCCTTCCACGACGAATTGCAGCTGCATTTTTCTCTGAAGGAGTCTCTACACCGTGCTAATAAAGTGTTTTGTACTAAACCCATGTGTTTCAGTTTCTTTTAGCCCCCTCCCCCTTTACGTAGTCCTATTACATACAAAACAAACCTTCCATTTAGTTTCTTTACAAACAGAAGCAGAGAAACGTATTTGAAAAATATCAAACGTGTATAAGTTTGGATGATAGCAAAGCACTTTCTAAAAAGTATTTTTACCAAAAGAAGTATAAAAGGCACAAAAGAAGTTTACTGACTGGAAAACGATCCTTGGTAAAGCTGGTCTAAAGATGAATATCGCCAAAAATTTGACAGTGGTTAAGCTTTTGCCACATTTACTGTTAAGAAAATTTCCGGGTACATGAAAAGATAAACGAGAGTAGTTTAAATACCTCGTCTTAACCTTACAAAAGGATTCTACATACATGAGAGGAGGCGAGGGAATGAATCGAAGCTGGCATTAAAAAACGAAAAGGCATGGATGGCTAGGGGATTGTCTGTGACCAAGATACTCAAAAATATACCTGGAAGACCAATTTAAAGTACATACACTCTTTGCCAAAAAAAATAAATGAAAAAAACGAAGCAACCAGAAGTTATCATCCAGTCGAGAAAAAAATTGGTATTTGCTATGTACATGTATGGGGGAAATATATTACAATTGAGGTGTTTGCAGCAAAATGGTGGCAGCTCCATATTTGGTCTATTTTTAATTAACATGTTTACTAATGTAAGAAAAATATGCCAGATCGATTGGTGCTAGAACGAGGCAGATCTGATAATAAATTAATGAGATATTAATTTTTTTGTACGGTGACCCCACCACCGTTTGGTGCAAGTACGATGCATGCCGATGAATAAATTTGTAATATTTTATGTTTATTAAAAAAGAGACTTGTGGTGTTGTTCAGTGGCCATTCAACACTTTTTATCAACATTATTTAGTTTTTCTATCCTTTACTAAATGCAAAATTTAATGAAATTTTTGACATTTTGGTACAAAAAGGGGGCAGCTCCAATTTTTTGTATTTATCCTATATTCATTTCAGGGACAAAACATCCGGAAAATACATGTTTTTATTATAGGTAATGCTATCTTTACAGTGAGGAATTTTAGCCAATCTCAGTTAAACTGTATTTTTTATAAACATTTTTTTCTTATGTCCCACAAAATGTCGAGCAAGAAGCTGCCCCACTTTTGCACTTTTGCTGCAAGTTCCTCAATTCAAGAGTAGTTGAGTCATTGGAGTAGCCATTGGAGTAGTCAATTCCAGAGTAGTTGGGCCATTAGAGTAGTCAATTCCACAGTAGTTGGGCCATTGGAGTAGTCAATTCCACAGTAGTTGGTCAATTGGAGTAGTCAATTCCAGAGTAGTTGGGCCATTGTAGTAGTCAATTCCAGAGTAGTTGGGCCATTAGAGCAGCCATTAGGGTAGTCAATTTCAGAGTAGTTGAGCCATACAAGCGGTTACCCGGTGTGACATAGTCGCATACTGTTCGCGGATACTGTTCTGAGGTATAGCATGGCAGATGGTGTCCAAATTGCGGGCCATTTCGCGGATATCATGTCCCAAACATGCTCGATCGGTGGGAGGTCGGGCGATCGGGTAGGCCATGGAAAGATATCACATTACGGAGGTAGGCCTGGGAGATCCGTGTAGTGTGAGGCCGGGCATTATCCTGTTTAAAACTTGCCCGGGGATGCTGCGATAGGAATGGCAACACAACAGATTGTATAATGTCGTTGACGTACCGCTGAGCTGTGAGGGTGGTACGGAGAACTACCAAGGGTGCCCGGCTATCGTAGGAAATGGCTTAACAGACAGTTCCGGTGTGCGAGCCGTGTGCAGTTCCACGGGAAACGCACGATTCGTAAGCTGACCGGCTCGTCTGCAGCATGTATGCACTGGTCATCGGCGCCAAGTGCAAACTGTGACTCATCACTGAAGACAACACGACGGCACTGGACACTCTCCCACGTTATTCGGGCCCGACACAACTGCAGCCTGTGCCGGCGGTACACGCTGGTCAGTGATAAGAGACAGAGTGGCCTCCTCGAATGTAGAATCCGTGTCGCGAGTAGTCTGGAAACAGTATGTATGGCCACTTCCGTACCTGTAGACTTTGCAACATGGCCACAGATGGTCAAGAGTGACGAATTCAGTTGTGTTCTTCAGGCTCTCACTATAGGTCTGTCCTCGTGTTCTGTTGTTGCCCTTGGCCGTTCAACGCCCGCGTTCCACTGAGTTGTGCGGTCCTCGACCCATTGGTGCAAACATCGTCCTATTTCGGCGACACTGCGACTCAAATACCTGGTGATACGTCGAACTGAACAGCCTGCCTCTCTCAGCCCAATTATACGTCTTCTCTCAAACTAGCTCAACTGCACGTATTCTGCGCGAATCCGACGTGAAGTTATACCCCCAGTCCGTGGAGGTTAATGCAACCACAATACGCTGTCAGAATTGTCCTTGCGGGCGAGCTTTGCTCTTGACATACCCTCCTCGATGCGCAGTTCCCATGCGCTGTGGCGGGCCATTATTTCGTGATCGTTCGTAATTTTTTAATTAATTGCGTATTCGGTCTTTAGGTACTCTCATACGGAGTTTCTTTTTTTTTTTTTTTCTTTTCTTTTTTTATTAGAGCTTTAACGACCACCGTGAGCAACTCAATGGGCTATAAGCAGTCGCCCGTCCCTAATTTAGGGTCACTGGTTCCAGGGAAGGGAGAGAGCCAGTGCCGTAAGACAAACACAACATCCCTGCCTCACCGGGATTCGAACCCGGACCCCTTACGGACGAATGATCAGAGGCCAGACCACTGCGCCACCGGGGCGGCCATACGGAGTTTCATCAGGATCGAACGACCTTTCAGGGTAATTCGTTTTTTTTTTGTTTGTTTTTTTTTTTTGACAAAGAGTTTACTTCATAAACTCTGTCAAAAATAATAAGCAACAACTGAAAAGAACAGAATCCCATTGCTTCCATGATTCACATGAGAGCTAATCAATAAATGACTTCCTATTATCTTTGGGGGCCGGTTAGGGATATATAAATCATGCTTTCTCAAAATCATAACAGTCTGGGCCGCGGATGGCCCACTAGTCAACGTTCGTGACTGCCACGGAAAAACCTTAGGTTCGATCCCAGGCAGGTACAAACGCTCGTACAGCTAAATATCGCCGTGCGTCGGATCGACTCGTTAAGCCGTCGGATCCCGAGTACTGGCCATCCGGTTATAAAGAGTGAGTTTATTAGATCCCAGCAGAAGCTAAATTTATAATGAACAAGAATATAATAGGATAAAAAATCGGGTAAGAGATTTGTGAAATTATATAAGTAGTAACCAATGATTCTTAAATTCGGTCCCAGGGCCTTGGATGGCATAGTGGTCAACGTTCGCGACTGCCACGGAGGAACCTCAAGTGTGATCCCGGGCAGGTACGAACGCTCGAACCACATAATATCTGCCATGCTTCGGATGGTCACGTTAAGCCGTCGGACCCCGGGTACTGGCCAACCGGTATTAAATAAGGGAGTCTTCCTCCCCTTTTTACCTCGCTTCCGTGTCACTTTCCTATCGGGCACTCGAGCCAAATTCTCCTACCTTCCTATTTCTAAGGGTTGTTTAAGACCTGGGGGTAAGACCCTCCCTTCCTAAAATCTTCTACATATGATCTGATCATTACGGTCTCCTCACTAGAGGGCGTAATGGTACAGCAGTTTGAATAAAGCACATCAGTTTCAAATTAAAAACAACAACAGCAGTTTGAATAAAAAACAAAGCAGATTGATGAGAAACTTCTGAGCTCATAAGTACAATCCTCGTGACTAGAGGGCGTTGTTTGGCACAGCAGTTTAAATTAAAAGACCAGGCTGATCAATAAGCAGCTTCCGAGCGGTGCCTCTTAAAGTCATTTCACTCTCTTTACTAGATGGAGTTGCTCAACGAACAGTCTGAATAAGCAGATAGCGTACTGAAAAACTGAAAAACTGAAAAAGATTCAGCCCCAGCCCCCAGGTGGCGCAATGGTCTAAGCGCTGGCTTATTATCATTCGTTCGTGAAGGGTCCGGGTTCGTATCCCTGGTGAGGCATGGATGTTGTGTTTGTCTTACGGCACTGGCTCTCTCCCTTCTCTGGAGTCAGTGGCCCTAGAATTTGGGACGGGAGACTGCCTTTATCCTATTGAGTTGCTCATGGTGGTCGTTAAACCTTCAATTAAAAAAAATAAATTCAAGTGAAAATTACGGCAGGTCTTGGAAAATGTACGGAATTAGGTGTATGTGATACTGAAAGAAACATCTGCATTTTCTGCAATCTGATGCAAAGGTTGCAGTTTATCTTCTTGCATCAGAGCCACCACCAACACGGCGTCGCTGCTGTCTGTTGCCGATGTTGACGTCCTGCCAATGCGCTTCACATCAGTCAACACATTGCACCGGTGTGCAAATTTTTACAACTACTCCGAACGTCCACGACTTGAGAACAGACTGACGTCTTGCAGTTGGCTATGGATTAGCGTTACCGGCACTTTTCGTCCAGAAGAAACCTTATTACAGCGTGTACTTTACAATGAGACCATATTTCCAAACAGAAAATCATTTCCACTCAAATCTCTTCTCCCGCACGTTGTCTTTTTTTTATGACAAGTCCTGTGCAAAACAATGGCCTTTAGTCAGAGAGTGCAATGACGTTCGATGAGTTCGATGAGACAGACTGATGTCCCAAATCGGCCACCAGATGTCATCAGAAATTAGTTACAGATCAGGTATCAGTTTACATTGAAAGGTCAAGACATTATGCAAGATCTTGGAACTATAAGTCAGTGAAAAATTAGGGGGAAGTGGTCTACGATGGATCAGACATGAACGGAGAAGAAAAGGAAAAATCTGAAAAGCAATGACATTTAACTGGGATGTCAGGAAATACATAAGGGAAGAAGCGCCAAGAGAAGGTGCTGGACAAAATATGGGAGAGCTTGAATGAAGCTAAAGGAAAACGGGAGAATATGCAATGGAGAAACGGAAAGTGGTTCCAGAGACAGTCCCTAAAAATTCCCGGAATAAATCTGCCAAAGAGTGACATGGAAATATTGACACTATGGTCTATTTCTATACACACAATTTTTCTCCGATCTTTAATTTAGAACCATACATACTCTACTAAATTCAGATCAGCATTTTGTTAAAACACAAATTTGTCCGTGACGGTGATCGAAATCGCGCCCCGCAACTCTGGAGTAAGGTGTTCTCCTAACTAAACTACATGAACGGAATGTATCGCTGCAAATGTGCTGCCTTGACACGTGCTTTACCTCTGTAGTACGTCACAATTTCCTCACCCCTATCCGAAATATCGTTAGCTTCGCTTAGATCAAAACATAATTTTTCAATCAGTTTCATAAAAGTAACCACATCTTGACAGGTATTTATTAACTACTCGCAGAAGGAATGTTTTGGATAAGGAATAGAGGAAAATAAAGAGAAGATTTTTGCTCTGTCTTTAGTGTAAGTAGAAGTTTTCAGTAGCACTGGAAAAATGAAGGCATATCGTGCCCAAAAGTGACCGAAAAAAAGAGGACGTATTTTCATTTTCCATTATATTCCTATTTCTCGATGACCGTCAGAATATCGGAATGTAGGACATCCATAATTTGATATTAGTGTCTTCAAATAAGAATAAAAAGCGTAAGGGAAATACAGTATATGCGAGTTTTGTCAGCCTTTCGAACTCACTTCCTTTCTCACTTGACTGCTGCCATACACTACGTCTTTTTATGCACCCTGATTCATAAAGAAGTATACAGTTTCCAGATGCTGTTAAACAGTAACTGATGTTGAAGACACGGACGACAACTGCGAACCGTTAAGTAGATGTACTCAAAGTTTGTGTCCCGCTACTGAGGGGAGTGACGTAGGCGATAGCGCACGTATCACGTGACTAGTTAGTCAAAATAACAGCGTCTGCAGTGGAGAAGGCGTTTTGTGTTCTTTAATTGAGCAAAAAGGAATCTGTAACTGTTGTGCAACGGCATTTTCGATCACGATTCGGAAAAGAACCTCCAGCCAGAAAATATATCTACAATTGTCATAAAAAATTTGAAACTACGGGCTGTTTGTGCAAACTTAAAAGTCCTGGACGACCGTGTGAATGGGAAAAAGTCATTGATAGTGTTTGCAGAAAACTGTCACGGGAGGATCTTTTCTGGATATGTTAAGTCTTTGGTTGATGCCACAGTTGCAGGACAACAGTAACATTATTATCCAATTGGATGGTGCACCACCGCACTGGTTAGGCGACGTGCGAGGTTATTTCGATGAACATCTTCCTCACTGACCGATTGGACGAGCCGCGGACTACAACATGCCACTCGCCCAATGGCCACCCAGAAATCCTGACTTAACACCTTGTGACTTTTTCCATTGTACGTAAAGGACAAGGTATTCACCCTTCTCCTTCCTGTTTATCTAGCAGAGCTGAAACAGAGTATCACAGCCGCTATCACTACACTTGATTTAGATATCTTACGTCGCGTTCGGGCGGAATTGGATTACCGATTCGATGTGTGTCGTCTGACTAAGGGTGCACACATAGAATATCTGTGACTGTCTCTAAAAAACTTCAAACATTCCCCTACAATTATGTTACAGGTAACATAAAATATCTTACATTGTTCTTGTTTTATAGTGCGTTGAAACTGTACACTTCTTTATGAATCACCATGTATTCATACGTACAAGGGCAAATGTTAAATTGTCCAAAATGAGTACACATTTTTGTATAGAACACAAAACGTCTGTTTGTCTGAAGCAGCAAAAACTCTCGAACGCCGAACTGTGGCATCGTGAAATTTTCATAAATTATTAATACTGGAACTTCTGGGTCAAAGCAACTATTTCAAGATATTTACGTTGTTCCGTTCGCGAGTTATGAATTAATAAATAAGCTAATCAATAAAGTCAGCGTCTTTTGCTACGTCATCGTTATCTGAAAGCGCATGACTGCATTGATCACCACGGCACATCCACAGGTATTTCTATTCTTTGAGAACTGTGCATAAAAAAAAAAGAAAAAACGAACTTTGCGAAATCTTAACGAAACGCGCTGAAATTTTTATCAACACCATAAATTGGTAATGAGAAGAATCCCTCAAAATTTCACCGGAATCCGATCAAAACTTTTAAAAATAGGCATGGAATTTTAAATTCATCGGTAAAACAAATCAACCTAACGAGTATACACGCAGAAACGGTTAATAAAATTTTGACGGCTAATTTAAAAAGTTACTTACCCATTCAGGCGAAATTTGGAGGTCATGTTTCGATTGACGATTTATGGTGTTCATTAAAATTTTAGCCAGTTTCATAAAATATTCGCAAAGATACGATTTTAACTTTTTTATCCAAGAGATTCGCCCCTCAAAGACGTCTGAAACTGAAAGCGCGTGATGCATTTGATGCTTCTCACATGGACAGCTGTATGTTGGAATGTCAAGAGCAAAGGATCTAAAAAATTTACATATTGTCGCCGATGAAGGAGAAACCAAAAATGTTGCGTACGGCCAAGTGCTGAAATAATCACACTATGAAAAATGATTTCTAATGACCGAATTTGTAAAATCAGCTTTTTTTCTTTCTTTCAAGCATCAATTTTTCCCCCGATTTTCTCAATGACATATAAGGGAAAATGAAATTAATAAGACTAAATCTCGGGCAAAGCCGGGTAGTAAAGCTAGTCTAGGATAAATTGTGGAAGACGATGACTCCACCTGTTAGCCATTTTCTTAACACGTTCGTGTATACTCCGACTAAGCGACAGCTCATTGTATAACTTCAAAGTTATGTCAATTTCATGGCGCTTGAGATGCGAAGAAAAGTGTATCATAAAATGACAAAAATCACTTATAGGAAAAAGGTTATGAACCATGCATATGCTCTTGAGTGGTTCCGTTACGTTGAAGAAAGCCATACATCTGTAGAAAGTGAAAAGTATTTTCAAATACACTACAAAGTGGTCTGCAATGGCAAGTGCGTGATTCAGTATTATTCTAATTCTTTCAGAAATAACGGGTAGTGTTTTTCTTATTTGTTTTTTATTTCTTCTCAGAACATTGATCGGACTGATGTGCGAGACCTAATACAGTAAGATTTTTTTTTTTGCTGTTGTTTAGCGGTTTAACTACCACCATGAGCAACTCAATGCTCTATAAGCAGTCGCCCGTCACTAATTTAGGGCCACTGGTTCTAGGAAAGGGAGAGAGCCAGTGCCGTAAGACCAGCACACTACCCATGCCCCTCTGGGATTCGGACCCGGACCTATATCGGACGAATGGTGACAAGCCATTGCTCATACCAGTGCGCCACTGGAGCGACACACATTAAGATTCGCTCCATGACTCCTCACTGAGACGCGGACGGAAAATCGTTAGTTTTTCTGTGCAGAATTGCATGCATGTGGAAAAATATCAAACTTGCTATCCGAGATAGGTTTTCATTCTCAAAAACTGAAAAGCCCTTGAAAGGATAAAGATTTGTCCATGGAAAAAAACAAATATTAAGTATTAGTTATCCTAAAATATAAGTTTGGACGGTTTTTCCACTAGAGGTCGAGAAACGTACATACACAAGTATGTCGGCAGAAACAGCCACCTTCAATGATTAACTATTTATTGCTCTATCTTTGGAAGGCAAAGTACTTTTTGTTTAGAAGCTACAATTGGGCAGACATCTGTGACACGCGCATCTAATTTAATCTTCCTTTTTATTTTCTGTGTTCTCATGTAAATTCCATTATCGAATAATAGCTTTTAACTGATTGCGTAGAAATATTATTTTAAAGATTTAACTTCAATGCAAACTTAAATCTTGGAGACTTAGGTTTTACTTTTTTAACCCATGATTATTCTCAGAATTCCGTTTCTTGATTCTACGAGTAGAACCCTTAATTAAGCATGGATACACACTTTCGATAATATAGACCATAGCAAGTTATTAGACAGTATAACGTACGAAAACCAATTCTATTCTTTATCGTTTCAGTCAGCACGTTAAACATGTTCAGTGCAAAAATCTTCTATTTGTAATCTTTCAATGAATACGTCGTTCTCATCAACAAGACAGATACATTTCATATCGTACAACGAAATCAGAACATTACTTTCTGAAACATCGCTCAGGAGATAGCTTCTCAACACATAATATCGCTCTCATGAATATGGCCATACAAAATCGCTCTGCTAATCGAATACAACTTTGCTTGTATAATTCGCTCTTAACACAATTGGCCTTAACATCTGCTCTAACACTGCACACAGCTCAGAACACTCAATAATGTTTATCTAAGTTTGATTGCACTTTGTCTCCCTGACAGGCTGTCAACTTTCACAAGCTCGTCGGGAGAAACTTTATGGTCTTAAGTCAGAAAATATTTAATAAGGAGAAACCAAATTTACACGACAACATGGAAATCCAAACGAAACGTTAAATTAGAATTATACGTCGCGCATCCTGTTTCAAAAGCAAGATAAAAATGAAACGAATAAACATTCGGTAACGAAATGTAGGTGAACGATATCGACATTTACTATCCACTAATGCAAATATAATTTCTTAAAATGATTTCTCAAAGCAAGCTGGACTGCAATAGTTTGCTCTTTCTTTGGACGGTAAATGTTGTGATTTCCGGCTGAAAGGAGAGCGCACTTTCCTTTTGAGAGATACAGATTTATATTATGCTTACCGAGCTGGGTCTCAGAAGATTCAAAATATATTATCTTTCGAGTTCATAAATCCTCGCACTTCAAAGTCTTCAGCGATTCCGTAGTAGACGAATTCTTGTCGTATCTAAAGCTCTTTCAAATATCAAGGGGTCGAAAAATTCGGGACTACGGCTCTATCCAGGTGCAAAATTTATACTCGAAAAATCTTTTTATCTGAATCCAATACATATATAGCCCACCTTCAAAATTGAAAAAGTTTCGGGAGGTTACAAATCCCACATTCCTACTGTTTTACGTCTTTCCCCTTTGAAGAAAGGAAACACTGTCACGACACTGGTCGTATTTTTCGCTTTCTCAGTATTAGCGATAGAACGGTTTTCGCATACACTTTGGATAGAAGTTTCGATCGGTACAAAAGGAATAGAGCTTCGGCCTTTCTTTTAACTTTCCACAACCACATGAAATCATCTTTCTGTGGTCATACAATAACTTCAGCATACATCAAAGCATAATATATTACACGAACATTCATCATATTACACGAATATTCATCATACACTTTATACGCATCTTAATAACAAACTCATTTGCTATCCCTTCTACCATCCTAAAAGTTTTTATACCGTCTTTCCCAGTTGGGAAGAGTGATAAGGAATTACAATAAAGAATCGAACCGTATTACAATAGTAAAACAAAGAATAAAAACTGCTGGCTCTCAATTATAAGATCGTTTTAACGCAAGCTTAATATGGATCATTAGCTTAGCAAAGCGACTTATTGAATGGTTTCTAAAAAAATTAATTCTTAGATTACGGCAATCCTATGAAAAACAGATTTCTCAAAAATGATATTTAAAACTGGAGATATTTCATTCCATACAAAATACATATATCTTCATAGATAAAAAGCTTTCGCCCCAGTTAAAGGAGAAATGTACAACGTACCGTTGTTAAAACGCATAAACCGGTTCTGCATATAATTTTCAGCAACTAGAATCAAACATTATTTCTTTCAATCCGAATTTTTTTTTTATTTCCTGGTTTAGCGACCACCGTGAGCAATCTTATAATGTTGCTCAAGTTTGTCGTGTTCCTGTTCGCTTTGTTGTGTGGTCATAGTGTTTTGATAACAGAGACATATCTGCGTAATGTGTAAGAAGTGTAGAAAATTGTATAACTATGCTAGCAATCCGAATTTATTGGGTTAAAATAAAAACAGTTTTCCAAGCTTTCGCACATTAACAATATAGCTTTATCAAGGAAAATAGAGAGAAACTGCTATCTCCCTTGAAAAAAACCATCTACTTGATTTTTATTCCATGAAAATGGACTAAATGTCTTTTTGAAATGTCTGTTTATCTCCCTTGAGAAAGCTACTTCAAAGAAGATAAACACTCTCTCTATCTTCCTTGAAAAAGCCACCTGGTTGATGTGCAAGAGCTTGGAAAACTGATTTTTATTCTACGCCAATAAAGTCGGATTGCTAATACAGTTATATTATTTTCTACATAGTTTGTGTACAGTTCGTTATTAATTTGTAAAAAGTGGTTCACTACTCCTAATAAATTACCTACTCAGTGTACATTTCTGTGAAATGAGGGGATATGCCACAGCATTCTGAAAAATTCCTACTGCGTCATATATGTAACTGTGTATAGGAAATGAAAGCGGAAAAGAATATCATGAAATTTTCAGGCATTTATTATGCAAAATCTCCGCTCGGTAGAGTAGTTTTAGATACCTGATTCAATCGTATCTCAAGTTCCATACGTTAGAATAGAAAGTTTATTTCACATCGGTAGGAGTTGTGCATGATCAATATAATTCACAAATTATCTGATATTTCAACTGTATTTTTTATGCCAAGGAAGATCGCTGAATATTTGCGTTAGGTGTGTGTGTGCAAAGCTCCATTTGGAAATTTCTTTTTGCATAAGGTTTCTTAAGCTACAAACACGATTTCTCATGAATTTTCAAGCTTTCCTACCGATAAAAACACTCTTCTATGAGACAGTAATTCCAATTTTTAGTTCGTCGATATGGCAGGATTTTCATATCAGATAAGAAAACTTATTTGATAAGTAGTCGGATGGGGATTAATAAGAAAATTTATGCTTTGCGATTTTTCAGCTAAACTGTTTTGTTGCTAGGAGTGTGAAAGAATATGATGCCATATCTGAGCTTCTGAAACTGATAATTCAGAATATCCCTTTGCATCGGATCTCTGCACCTATGATTTTCCACGCACCGTGTAGATGTTTTTTCCGAGAATTTTTAAAGTAGATAGATTCAGCATTTTTCGTGTTTGAAGAATACTGATCCTAAAAACAAGAACATACTCTTAAATTTCTCTTTGTATACCACTTCAAGCATGTTATTTCTTATTTAAGAGGAGGGGGGGGTGCTTATCGACCAACCATGGGAAACTGCAATGGCTATAAACACTCGCCCGTCCCTGACTTAGGGCCATTGGTTCAAGGGAAGAGAGTGTATACCAGTTCAAGCATGCTATTTCTTATTTAAGAGGGGCTTATCGACCAACCATGGGCAACTGCAATGGCAGTAAATACTCGCCCGTTCCTAACTTAAGGCCATTGGTTCAAAGGAAGAGATACCAACAACCATAAGACAAACACACCAATCATACGTCACTTACTCGAACCCTGAGGATCAGAAGCGTATCTAGGGTGGAGAGGTTGCCCCTGGTGTAGCTGAGGAGAGGGCGCAAAACTCACTGCTTACAATGTAATTAAAATTGTAACCGAAACTTTTGCGCCAGCTTCTGGTACAGATTTTACGCGCCGTACTTTCTCATTTGCCCATTTACAGAATTTGCTTTTAATAATGTTTCGCCAGTTTCGGTAGTCCTGACAACTCGAAATTTACATTCATTCCTCAAAACGCTCACGGGATGTTAGTTGCTCACATTCGGAAACGAAGGCGCGGTTGTTCGTAAGTTGCAAGACAAAGATATCGTTCCTACTGTTGAAGATTCTCTGGGGGCTATTCCAATATTACACGGCTGAGAACCGCGACCAAGAGCTTCATACGGTCCCTTTGATGTCGTACTAAAGGTTTGAACTCCGAAGAAGGTGGGAAAAGTTGTATAAACAGTCATAGTTTAGTTTTTATTTGTTCGTTTATTTGACACGAGATTTAACTACCACAGCGAGCAACTCAGTAAGAAGTCACCCGTACCTAATTTAGAACCCTGGCACCAGTGAACGGAGAGAGCCAGTGCTGTAGGGCAAGCACACCCTCCATGCATTATCCGGATTCAAACCAAGGCACATTTCAGTCGCATGATTTAAAGCCAGCGCATCGTAGCTCTCGGACCTCTGGGAGGCACTGTTTGACTGTGGCTCCCGCATAGAGACAACATCGAAGTATTTCGTTAATTTTATTTTGTCGAGCAGTGTATGTTGCGAGAAAAAAGAGAGATGGGCTTTTGACCGTTTGTTAGAGCGGGCTCGGGTTCCAGTCCGGATTATGCATGGATGGTGTGTTTGTTTCTTACGACACTTTCGCTTTTCTGAAACCAGAACCCTAAATTTGGAGCGATCGATAGCTTGCAGCTCTTAGAATTGCCCCCGCTGGTCTAGAAATTCCTAAATTGAACAACAACAAAAAAAAGCAGATGGGGGCACAATATTTTGTGGTTTGCACTGGGCACAGAAATGTTCAGTTACGCCTGTGCTGCCGACTAGTCAGAAGCCTACGCTTCTGACAACTTGGCCACAGGTGCGGTACAGAACTTTCGCGTTTCCTTTCGCATCGGTTTTTTGGGAGGTTTAACCAGTCTAATTTTATTGAAAGTTTCTAATTTTAACAAAATTAGACTGTAGTTAACTTTGTCGAAAGTTTAGCAATATCGTCTAATTTCGTCGAACGTTTAGCAATATTTGCATAAAAGCATGTGCTGTGGAGGGTATGTCACGTGTTTAAACTAGTTCAAGTCGCTCACGGCAGTCAGTTAAAAGAGATGTAAAGTGGTTGTCGTTGCTGTGAACAGCATTGCATGTCGTCGTTCTGTCTGTGGTTGGGACGCCTAAATGGTGAACAGCCACAACCGCCGGATTAGGGAACTTTTGCTTTACGAGTTTGAACTCTGCCATAACGCTGTTCAAGCAACACGAAACTTTTGTAATGCGATAAGGGAAGTTTCCGTGAACCCAGCACCGTAACCAGATGGATCAAGAAATTTCGCTCAGGTGACAGAAACCTTGACGTTCAGTCAAGGTCAAGTAGGAACCGAACCATGGACTCGGAGGGCGTGCGCCAGGCCGTAGAAGCAAATCCGACAACCAGCCCTCGGAGATTATAAGAGGACTGGGAATATCACAGACCAGCATGGTTAGTCACCTTCAGAACCCCGGCAAGGTCTACAGCAGCTGCCGCATTGTCCCTCACGAACTAACGCTAGCTGAAGCAAACCACCGAGTGGAAGTGTGCACGAAACTCCTAGAAAACTCGCGTGATGTAAGTTTCATCAAGAGAATTGTTACGTGCGATGAAAAGCTGGTCTATTTCCGTAATCCTAGCATAGAAAGACAGTGGTTGAGCACGGGACAGCTTCTTGAACCTGTTGCCAAACGTGGGCGCTTCGGGCACAAGGTGATGCTCTGCGTCTGGTGGAATTTCGTGGAAATAATCCATTACTAATTTGTTTCAGACGGTCGGACCATCAAATAAAATAGCGGCGGGGAGTGAAGCTTGTGTTAACGAGCTATTGTGCTTTCTTCAAAATAATTTACAAACTAGTTCTCACAGTCACTTTATAAATGTTTGTACGCATTTCTATAGTGAAGAGATGGTGAGATTGGCTAAAGAAGTCTTATTTGAAACCCTACCGGTCGAGTATGCGTCAAAAAATGTAAAACGGCGTGGAAGTGCAACGAAAACCAGGGCTGTGTTGGATTTGGAGGACATTTTAAGTGCCATGACGGATGACGACTCAAATGATAAGCTAACAACATTCTATGCTTTGCGCCTAAATGACATCTCACCTCCCATGAATATATCAGAGATCCTCTGCTCTCTCCAGTCCGAAATCTGCAAAATTAAAGCCTATATTGCAAGTTCTCAAAACCGAATTGAAAGTACTAATGATGTACCTGTTCGAAAAGTGTCCTTGGAAACGTCACAAGGTATAATTGTCAACCAGGGTGTCAACATGCCCCTGAGCTCTGCACAAGTCGAGATGAACAATAGCACCCCTTCTCCTCTCTTAATGACTCGACAGAGCAACAGCATTTTCCATCCCCTCAGGCTACAGATACCAAGGAGCTTGTTACTCTGTCTTGTCCTCCTGTAAAGCAGTGTTTGGGGGAAAGTAATGCTGCTCTTCCTCATCGTTCGTATGCCCAAGTCACTGAAACTCAGCCGCCCACTCAATCCCACCCACTAAAACCACCAGCTCCCCACCATGCAAAATCTACCCAGCGTCGTGGTGTCATAGGAAGCGGTACTAAACCGGTCAGCATTTCTGCTGCTCCCCGTAGTCAGCAAGCCCCATCGATTTATATTGGCAGATGTAACCAGAGCAGCAAAACTGAAAATATCACTGAATACCTTAAATCGGAGGGCATCAAGGTTATAGACTGTGTGCGCCTAAGTTCTGAAACTGCGTATGCCTCTTCATTTAGAATAATTGTAGAAAATGAGAAATATGATTTGTTATTGTCAAATAGCGATTTTCTGCCAGCTGACATAATCTTTCGTCCATTCCGGTTTCCCAGAAAACATCGAATAAGTCATAATGATCAGTCTGCACGTAAACCTAATACATATTTCCTGGAAAGTAAAAATTTGTGTAGTATGAATAGTGAACCCTCTGTCTTCCTTGGGCAGCATTGCAATAACGCAAATGCAGATAATGTTTCCTTAAACTCTGAGACGAATTTGTGTTCTGATGAGGTTCACTCAGAAAAAACAGGTGAGCAGTCAAAATGACTGTGCTCTAATATTAGGATTTATTTTCAAAATGTTGGTGGTATGAAATCCAAAACTCAGGACTTTTACACCTCAGTTCTTGGTGAGGATTACGATATTATTTGTATAACTGAAACTTGGCTCCAGGATGATGTGTTTCATTCTGAACTCAGACTCTCAATATACTGTCTATAGGAAAAATAGAAATTTATACGCGCCTAATAAGAATTGTGGTGGATGCATCTTAATTGCTGTTAAGAACAACTTTCACAGTCACAGAATGAGTGATTTAGAAAACTCTGATGAAAATATTTGCGTTAATATTAAAGTGAATCACTCAAAATCTATTTATATCAGCACTATCTACTTCCCCTCATCCTCCAACTCACAAACTTATTTAGATTACTTTAATCATGTTAGCTATCATCCGGCTGTATGTAATGAAGATATGATATCTGTTGGCGACTTTAACCTACCATCTTATGTACCTGGTACTAACTTGGATTTCCGTACGTACGGGGAAAAAGAAAAAGCTGTAACTGAATTCGCTAGTACTCTTAACTTGTCTGAGTTCAACAACACTGTGAATGTCAACAATAAATGCTTGGCTTTTTAATTCTTTATAACAACTTCAGCTTTCAGTGTGTGGTATCACCTGTTACTTCACCGCTCTTGAGAGAGTGGATATCATCCAGCTTTAGTTTTATCCTTTTCTCGGGTTCGCTATGCTAAACCCCACCGTATGGCTCAGGTTATTCACTTTAATTTCCGCAACGGTGATTACACCAAGCTCTATACTTTATTAGAAACTTGCTATTGGTCCGATCTTTATAAGCAAACTAATAGCGTAGATGCCTTGAACCGCTTATATGACAAGTTCTACAGTATCCTCAATGAATGTATTCCCAAGTGCAAAGCTTCCAGGAATAAGTACCCCCATGGTTCAATGGGTATATTATAAAAACCCTTGCTCTCAAAAGCCACTACAGAAGAAAATTCATCAAACATAACAATAGTGATGACTACAGACAGTATAAAAATCTCCAGGCCGAAGTTAAAAAAGCAGTAAAAGCAGCGCATATCTCGTTTACGAAAGAAACTGAAGAACTTATCACTCGCAATCCATCCAAATTCTGGGAATTTACAATTCTTAAGAAGAAGCGATGCGTCCCACTCAATATACTTAATCGCAATAACTCTAGGATTGAGGGTGGCCAAAACATCGCTAATGGCTTTGCAGATTTTTTCCGTTCTGTCTTCGTTACAGAGATTTCTTTTCCCCACCAACCTGATATATTCCCTGTAACTGCCGAAGTTCAGTACAAACAGCTTGACATTCTTAACGTTGACCACTTCACTGAGAATGGGATCCTACACGCGCTATGAAGAAACTGAAAGGAAATAGAGCTGTTGGTCCTGATATGATTCCTTCGTACATAGTCAAAGGATGTGATCAGACGCTTGTAAGCCGCTGCTTCATATTTATAATCTAATTGTCATTACTGGAATTTTGCCTCCAGATCTGAAAAAAGCTAAAATTATACCTGTTTTCAAAAAAGGCAGCCGAGACTCTATGGAGAATTATCGACCTATCACAATTATTTCTGTCCTGGCGAAAATAGTTGAGTCTCTTATTTTTTCTAAGCTATATGATCACTTCAAACATGTCCTCAGCTCTGCACAGCATGGTTTTGTGAAGAAATGCTCAACAACCTGTTCCACATCACAGAAGATATTACGTCATCTATTGACAGAGGATCACAAGTTGATGTTATTTACATTGACTTTGCTAAAGCTTTTGACAAAGTTCATCATGGCATTTTACTCAAGAAATTGACCTGTCTTGGCCTCAGTGATAACTTGATGTCCTTGTTTAAGTCCTATCTTTTCAACCGATTCCAGTCTGTTATTGATAACAACCATGTTTCTGATCCCTATGTTGCCACATCTGGAATACCCTAACTGAGGACAAATCCTGTTTTTAATATACATTAATGGCCCTCCGTTTTGCATTAATGGCCCATGTTTCTTGTTTGCTGATGATCTCAATCTTTATCGCAATGTACAGATTCCTGATGACTGTCTTGCTCTCCAAACTGACGTCAATAACCTGCTTCAGTGGTGTGCATTAAACCAACTCTATCTCAACATCTCCAAGTGTCATGTCGTTTCCTTTTCGCGGAAAAGAAAACCCATTATTTTTTACTACGAAGCTGGCGACAATACTCTTCCCCGGACAAACGAAGTCCATAACTTGAGAGTCACGTTTGGTTCGAACTTGGGCTTTAAAAGTCATATCAAAAGAATTGTACGTACAGCGTACAGAAAACTTGCATTTTTCATGCGACATTTCAAGTATTACTCGAATACTCAGACACGTATTCGGATTTTTGTGACTACTCAGATCTTCACTGGAATATGCGATGATCATTTGGAGTCTTAGCCAAGCAACTCTAGTAAATGAAATTGAGGAAGTTCAGAAAAAGTTTCTTCGACACCTTTTTTATTTTTTCACAGGCATTTGTCATTTTCTTGTAGGACTTCCGTCCACAGTGAGTAGAGTTTAGATCCCAGCCACCTACAGCGAGCTCGCCTTTTGGGCAGGACACGGAAACAGAAGGAATGAGAGCAAGTCTAGCGACTTTGACAGAACAGTTTGTAGTGAGATTAGAGTACAATAGATGGCGCCACCGTACAAGTACGATATTGCACATAGAGGGGTGAGAGAATTTCAGGGGGCATAGGAAAGAATACCCATTTAACCAGTGGGTCCAACCTGGGGGCCGTCACTTAACGTGCTCGTCCGATTCACGGCGGACATTCAGCGATTGTTAGCAAATCACCCCATCTCTGTAAGATCAAACCAGGTTCGAACCTGGGGACCTTGCAACGATAGCCTGAACTGCTAACCACTAAGCCATACGCGGCTCCGACACCTTTTTTATAAATCGACCGGTGTTTATATAGCGGACATCCCGACTGCTGACTTTCTGACATTCTTCAAGATGACCTCTCTGCAATCGAGAAGGAAGCCTCTCCAACTCACGTTCGTGTACGGCATCATCAATGGAGAGATAGACGATACTCAAATTGTAAACCAATTAAGTTTCCGTATCCCATATTTACCTAGGACAAAATGTGAACTATTTGCAGTGCCATTTTGCAGAACTGATGCTGGAAAAAATTCTCCGTTATGTAAAATGTATAGGCTTCAGAACTCACTTGAAGAATGTCCGGATATTGTTAATGTAAGTAATATTTTTTTCATAAAGCATGTTTTGCAAGATTGTAAATATCACTTGATAATTATCACTGTAAATATAGCAATTCGTGAAACTAGATTTACCGTCTGTAGGGATGTGCTTACAATAAATAAATAAACGACAATCTCTATTCTGAACATCTGGAGCTGATGTATGCCGTTTTGGAGTATAAGTAATCGGCACTGGTGAACAGAAAGCGCGCTGTCCTACAGCAGGACGACGCTCGGCCTCTTACCGCGCGAACAACCCGGCCAAAACTCCATGAACTTGAGGGCATCAAATTGATGCTACACCCAGCCAGCATATAGTCGGGACCTTGCCACATCGGATTATTACTTGTTCCGGTCCAGTACCCACTTCCTTTGCGGGCGGCACTTCAACAACAAGGAGGAGGTGGCAGCTGGGATGAAGGAGTTATTCGCCTAGAAGGAAAAGAACTGGTACCACCGCAGAATGGAAGAACTGGCAGACAGATGGCTAAAGACGGTGCAACATGATGGCCTATACTTTGAATGCTAGTCAGCTTTCGACGTAAAGAAGACAAAGTGATCTAAATATTGCAAAACGTTCGACCCACATTCTGTACTTCCCCCATAAGTGGCTAGGTTTTAAGGAGTCGCTCGCTTTCACATTAGGACCATTGGTTCCAAAGGAGCAACAGATCCAGTGCCGTATCACAAGCACAACGCCTGTACTTCATACTGGATTCGAACTAGGCCCCAACTTGTACAACTAGCCATACGTATACGTCAAGTCTTACAATAGTAGGTCTTCAATCAGGAGCCCACGGGCCAAGAGTGGCCTTCCGACAATATTTCCGTGGCCCGCAGAGCCATTTCACGTCAACTATGCAAACATTTTACAAGGAGCGGCATTTCGTTTGAGGAAGTGAGATCTGTATGTGCCGAAATACACAATGGGGAATAAATACAATGTTTGTGTGAGGGAGGTGAAGCATATTGTGTTTCAAAGAAATGACAATGATTGCACACAGGATGTTAATTTTATGATTTTCAAAACATAATTTACCTTCAACATTTTCGTTACGTATTTTAACAAAATATTTATTATTACCATCTATTGGAGTCGTAAACGCCGGCTACTGTGTGTCCGAAAAAATGTATCCAGAAATACGTAAACGTACATTATTCATGTGTTCTATCTTCGACAATACACACATATTTCAGCAGTTGTTCTGTCAAATGTAAAATGCAAAATCAAAATTCTGTCTTACAGATGAACATTTGGAGACACTTTGCGAATCACGACAACGCGGATTGCACCTGATCATCATCATCATCGTTAACCATTATCAATCCACTGCTGGATGAAGGTCTCCCCAAGTTTCCCCCACAACGTTCTGTCTTGTGCCAGTCTCCTCCATGTCACTCCTGCATACTTTCGAATTTCATCCACTCATCTCCCATGTGGTCTTCTTCTGGGTCTTTTCCTGTCCCTTGGAATCCAATCTAAAATTTCGGCTGTACATCGATGGTCTGTCCTTCTGGCAATATGTCCAGCCCATTGCCATTTCAGGGATTTAACTCTGATCATGACGTCTTCCACTCTTGTCAATTTTCGGATCCACGAGTTCCTCTTCTTACCTCTACTGGTTACACCACGCATGCACCTCTCCATTCTGCTTTGAGTTGTCTGCAGCCTTTGTATGTCTCTTTTAGTTAAGGTCCAAGTCTCTGCACCATACGTAAGCACTGGAAGGATGCATTGATCAAACACTTTTCTTTTAAGACATAATGGCATATTTGCTCTTGAAAATTATGCTGTTTCTTCCAAAAGCTCTCCAGGCAAGTTTTGTACCCAGATTAATTTCTTCATCAATGTGACCCTCACTTGATATCTGTGGAGTCATTTCTGAGTGGTTTGGCCATAACTCACCACGCTGGCCAAGCGGTGAGTGTGGGATAGCATTTCCTCTAATCCCGATAATATAGTTATACCGCTATTGGCGGTCGTCAGAGCCCCTTTAGTGGGAACAGGATGCACCACGAGAAAGCGGGGTTGACATTTGTCAAGGAGAGGCTGTGATGTTACGCATCACCTGAACTTACATCCTGATATTCAAGCAAAAACAGTGTCAAGTTTCTCATTAAAACTCCATTCCTGCTGTACTGTGAATACCTTATTTTCAATGGATTTTACTTGTAATATACAGTAGTTATGTACTACGTAGTACTGTATTATTTTTGTTTCATAAAGTACAAAGCATATTGCTAGTGAATGCGCTTTTGGCAATTAAAGAGTAGGACAGGATGAACAAAAATGTGTCGTCTATGATTTTCTATCAGTGTAAACAGACGTTTGGCCCGTAGAAGCTTTTGAATTTATTGATATGGCCCTCGTTCTTAAAAGGTGGAAGACCCCTATTTTAGAACATTGCGATTACACTGAACAACAAAAATAAACGTTTTGGTTGTTACAAATACTGCATATGCCGAATCATACAGTATGTTTCATGCTGATTACAAATCTGCTTGCTAAATTGTGCTATCGGGCATAGTTCTCGAGTAACCTGTTGTTTCAAGTGTACATTAAACCTTCATTTTCGCGTGTATATTTTGCTACAAGCAATTAATTACACTTACCTTAAAACGTAGTTATTTTAGATTTTCTTCTGTACTTTGGTTGTACTACATCCTTTTTTAGATTCCAACAGTAAGCAGCTAGCATTTTAGGCTCCATTTTTCTTTATGTCTTGATGAAAACGTTCTGCGTGCTCATCGCTTACAGCTGCTAAACTCAGTGGGGAAAAAGTGCAGATGCGAGTGAAGGAAATGGATTTTAAGAGACATAATGTGCATCCCATGGCCTTATACTGTAGTTTTCTAGAAGCTCAGTAACAAGTTCTTTATAATTTTCTGCCTTTCGGTTACCTAAAAATTTCAGTACCACATATTTAAAGGACTTCCATGCAGTAGCTTCACTCTCATTCAAAGTGCCTTCAAATGGAAGATCACGCATAAGTTCCCTTATTTGGCGACAAATCAAAATGCCTTGTTTAATTTTGAATTCAAATATTTTGGGGAACTTGTTCTTTAGAAAACGAGACTTCTCCATCTTTATTGAATGCCTTTACAAATTTTTTTTATCAAACCCAGATGTGAAGCGGTGGTAAATTCTCGCTCTGAGGATTTACTAAAGGCTCAGCAACAACATTTTTATTACTTGGAATTAAGGACTCTCTTTTAGGCCAGATCTTTTTAATGTGATGATAATTTCTGTCCCTAATGTTCCATTCACAGAGGAAGCAGCAGTATTTTGTGTATCTAAGTTGTAGACCAAAGAGTAAAGCTATCACCTTAAGATCGCCACAAGTACTCCATGAGTGTTTTTGTATACTGTGCTTTGAAGCAACAGTTTCATATTTGCATATGTTTCTTTCATGTATCCAGCATATGTAACAGGTACTGACGGATACACGTTTCCGTTATGAAGAAAGACAGCTTTTAAGCTGATTTTTGAGGAATCTATAAAAAGTCTCCATTCTTCAGGTTTGTGTTGTTGTCCTAAGGCTTCAAACAATAAGTCTGTATCATTGCAGTACACAAGATCACCACTCTTCAAAAATAAGTGTTCATACTCTTGCTGTCGTCGACGAAAACTACTTACTTTTGTACTTGGTTGTAAAAGATTCCATCCCTTCAAACTTGAAACCAATATTTCTGCCTGACTTTTTGGTAAATAAAGATCACGAACCAGATCATTTAATTATACCTGACTTATAAGGTGAGGCACTTCCGAGAAATCAGAGTCTTGTTGTACTTCAATATCTTCTACGCTGTGAGGATTTATTTTATCAGTATCACAATCATCTAAACTCCATAACTGTGAAAGTACAGGAAGATCTGGACCATGAGGAACAGGTCTTATGGCAGAAGGAATACTGGGATACTGAATCGTGTCTTTGGACTCGGCTGTAATTCCAGATATCTTAGTGATGCAGAAGTAAATAGTCTGTTAAGTGGTCTTTCGGTTCTCTCCAAACCATTGGTACCTCAAATGACATTTGACGTGATCCCTTCAACCAACCAGTCAGCAAAATTAGACATGAATTACAACAAATGTGCCCAAGATTTATCTTCATAACCCATTTTGCACTGGAAATAAAGTTCATGCGATTTTGTAATTAACGGTGTAAAATGTCACCTTTGGGACTTTAAAGTAAGTTGTCCACAAATGTAGCAGAAACTGTTTGGATGGTTCACACAAGTACGCGGCATTATTTAGCGTACACTTTGCACAATCCACACTACTTTTTAAAACCACGAGAAAATGCACGTCCTTCTATACCGATTAAATGCATTCGAATCACAAAAATTATGCTTTGTTTCCCCCTTCCTATAAGGAATTGCACAACAGGAAGTAATGGCGCCAGTATGTCTATTCTCAGAGACACAGCCATCCTGACTGCAGATAGATGTCTCCGTTGGGAAACATAGGGAAATTCCTTTAAGTAACAAAACATTCACCCCAATAGAGAGTTCCATTACAAGAAATTGGAGCCGAGTGAAGCAATTGTGACTTCATATTTGGTTTCAACACCCTAAATACATACAAAACCGTTAAAGTTTTATTTGTAAAAAAAACATTGTTGTTCAGTGTTATGCATGCTGTAGTTCAAGGAAAGACACGACATTTTGTTGCTGTGAACAAGATATTGCCGTTGTCTAAGATTTTTTAGGAGCTTACACGTGATTTTAAAACATCGTGGGAGATATTATAATATTTCGAGTTCTTTTTGCAAGTGATGTGTTAATCGGACCAGATATTTCTATAGCGTCCTTGGGCTTTTCGATGAATGTAGTTTTCATTTACTTTGTTCCAGTTTAGTTCACACGCCGAGAATTAAAAAAGGGGAGAGTGTTACAAAAAGGAAAGAGAAAATCTCGTTCCAGGAAGTATTCGGTTTCCAAAACGGGCATGTTTTACATCTTATTCAACCGCCTTTGCTACCGGTAATCAATTTTTAATCTTTCAGCCGGGTCACAACTTTGGACAAAACTCATGCCTCAAATTGCTGAGGCTTTTGGAACTGCTGCTTAGACTTTGATTTATGGTCTCTCAGCAGCAAAGATATTCTGCGAGAGGTTTGAACTACACACGGGGAGACACTGTTATGTTTCCACGAAATCACCTAATTTATCACGGACAATGACGTTTTGAAATACTACTTAGTCTAATCTACCACCTTGCCGTAATTCGAAGTAACCTCGAGGGAAGACCAGGATTTTCATTTAACATTCAGCGCAGTTGCTTTCCACTGCTTTCCTTTAAACATTCATCTAAAGTGGATATGCAAAATCAATGCTAAATATGTAAGCGCTCGTGTAATAGCGTCTCCTTTGTATTTGTTACAAACTCCACACAGCAGCACACAAGCGATGTCATCAGAGATATTTATTTAGATATGCCGGAAAACAACTATTTGAACGAAATACACTGCGCGACCGCTAAATATTTTCAATTTGCCTGCATTTAGGAATTGCGAACGTGTTGTGCATAAAGAGAGGACCTTGCTGCTGTTCCAATACAAGCCGACATTCCAAGCATTAGCATCAGTACAAAGACAAACAAATAATTCCAATAGTTCTTTTATGCCTGAGATTTCTTTTTATTGATCAACAGAAATGGTTTGAACACGTGCTGGGTGCTCACTTTAATATGCTCTCTCATTATGTCTTTTAAAAGAAACTATTATATAAAATATTAGAAACAACGCAGTAAATTTAAAATATTTGAATACAAGAATTTGATATAAATTTCTAGTATAAAGATTTCCCCTTGATCATGAGTCAAATTTCTGTTAATACTATTGTCCGCCTATCTTCCTAGATTCATTGAATTCATGCAAAAAATGACACCTTTGACTTTCCATCAGTTTAAACCTCTGACTGCGGAATCTCTATTAGCAAGTATACTTCAGAAAATGAACACTTTTTATAGTTTGTGCGCAATTATATCCTATATACTCATAAGCTTTAGAACATTTCATTAATTTATGCCAGAACATACTATTTGACATTTTTTTGCACATTATTAATCTTTCTCGTCACCATATATTCAGTTAGCTTTACTGCAACACCTACGTAATACAACGCGCGAGAAACTTTTTCCCCGTAATATAGATATAAATGTTTTTGCACGGAATCCAAAAGGTATTGTCTGAGTTTTTTCCCCCTGAGTTAGTGATACTCATGCGTTACACAATGTGTACTGTTATGCCTGCACTTTTTCAGGTGGAAGATAATAGCATTCAATATGCTTTTCTAGTAGGTCACGAACATGCTCTATCGGGTTCAGATTGGGTCATTCGGAAGGACATGAGAGGATGGAGAATTCACTCTCATGTTCCTGCAATCAATCTGCTGCCTTTAGCATCTTGCAAAATGGCACGTAGTCTTGTATTTTTTTTTTTGATTGGAAGTTTAACGTCCCCCGTGAGCAACTCAATGGGCTATAAGCAGTTGCCGGTCCCTAATTTAGGGCCACTGGTCCTAGGGAAGGAGATAGTCAGTACCGTAAGACAGACAAAACATCCATGCCTCACCAGGATTCGACCTGTGGCCACTTTTGGACGAATGATCATAAACCATTGCTTAGACCACTGCGCCACCGTGGCGGCCGCGTTGTCTTGTCAACAAGTCTGGAATTGTCTTGATATATAGTCATCCCGAGAGTGTGTAGTTGACAAGTGAAGTTCGAAAGGATGGCTGTCTTTTCAACCCGTCATTTCAGTGTGATCAGCAAAAATATCCGACGAGAAAGGTCCCTAAACACCATAACGCTACAGCATCCAGCCTATCAAATACCAATACTCCATCATTGTGCCGTATCCTCGTGTTGCTTCCTCCAAATGAGAATACGCCCGTCAATATTGTAAAGTGGAGTTCCAAACGGGATTCATCTGACCAGGGGACAGAGCTCCATTTTCTGAGGTCCAGTGTTTGTGTTGACGTGCCCATTGAAGATTTTTCTGAGTGATGATGGGTACCCGTGACGTCAGTCTACTGACATAGCTCGTATGATTTAAAGTCCGGAGCATTGTTCGTGTAGATGTTTGTCTTATTATTACAGCTTTGTACTAGGCTGTTATCTTGCTATTCCGCTGTTGTATTGGGCTGTTGTCTTGCTATTCCACCGTTGTACTTGGTTGTTAGTTGAGCCACTCCCTTTCGTACACCTCCGGTTGGGCATGATTGATGATTCAAAATTGTTCTGTCTGATGCTGTTTAAAAATTTGGAACATACTCTTAAAACACTATTTTCCCCTCTTCCCTTTAAAACCCTTTCCCATCGGGGGACCTTATACGCTCCTAATTCATTTTAATTTTTCATGTCATGTAACTGTATGTTAATTGGCTTCTAAATATACAGTATTGCTTTATTTTGCCTAAACCTCAGTGGCCTGGGAAGCGCAACAACTGCATGATTGGACGAAAATGGGGATATGTGGACTTGACTCTTGCTCCACGGGGCTTTTGTTTTGTCTTTTTCTGAAGACTGCTTCATATAAGAAATGATTCCGGCTCTTTCATGCCATAATATTGCGAGTTTGTTCTTCTTGGAATATGAATTATGTCATCGTATGTGACTGAGATATTCAAAGAAACGTCAGTGCTGCTCTCGTGACGAAGTGGTGAGAGGTGCGAAAATCTGGCGAGTCATCCCGGCTCAATTTTCCTATCGGTTATGAGGTTTGTGTTTGCAACACTGCTCCGATTCTGTTGTTTCTCTAGGAGAAGTAGCCCAAACTTACAAAACATATGATTATTTAAAGCTTTGGAAATGAAGATCGCTAGCTTTTCCTGCCTTCAACAGAAAGAAGCGTTTCGTATAAGTTTGATGGACCGATTTTTATCACTCCGCGTTAACGCTTAAAAATTATTTGCACGCTTTATAGCAATCCTTCGATGCACTTTTTGTATAGTTTTAATTTAAAACCAAATCTCTCATGTTTAATCTTCAAGTAAAACTTCTTCAGCATGTATGAAATGCGTGAAAGAATCTCTCTTCCCGGTAAGTTTAAGATACCTTATATGTTAATTTCATGACAGCTTTGAGAATCTGAAGAAAATTGAGCTGTGCTGGCAACATAATCCGGAAAATAATTTTAAATTTGGAAGTTAATTTATAAATATGTCACCACATGCAGCTGGATTGTCGCTTCTAAACCGAAACAGACAAAATTAATGCATGATAAAACTACGTTTCCCGTTTCTTAGAAAATGAAAATGAGAATTTATATATCGTCTCGGCCGTATTATTTCTGCATTATAATTCTTCAAGGAGAGCGAAGAAACGCATACGTAAAATGTCAGCAATATTCATTTAGACACATCACAAAACAAGTTCTTAACAGAGACAGAATTCATCAATGTTGAGCTTAAATAATTTTCGACGCCACGTCGTATCTTCATGCTAAATTAATGATGCAGACTGAGATGCTGACATAAAGCGTGAAAATAAGACATGTTTACGCGATAACTATAAACAAATGAAGTATACAAATTACAAAATGCTCTTGGATTTTTTTGAATGGAGGTTTAAAGCCCACCGCGAGCAACTCAATGGGCTATAAGCAGTCGCCCGTACCTAATTTAGGGTCACTGGACCCAGGAAAGGGAGCGAGCCAGTACCGTAAGACAAACACAACATCCATGTCTCACCGGGATTCGAACCCGGGCCCCTTTCGGATGAATGA
Source organism: Macrothele yani (assembly GCA_039090855.1). NCBI lineage: Eukaryota > Metazoa > Arthropoda > Arachnida > Araneae > Macrothelidae > Macrothele > Macrothele yani. Next base: position 18,677,851 of record CM077030.1, read on the forward strand.
TCAGAGGCCATTGCTTAGACCACTGCGCCACTGGGGCGGCTTTGGATTTCTTGAAATGCGATTCTTGTAATGGGAAAACACAAGTAATGTCAACGATACCCCGATGCAGTTAACTATTTTCTAGACAAATTTCGTCATTTATAATAAATAGTCTGCAGTATCAAGAATTTATAGTATCCTTCGCTATTGAGGTATCAACATATAAATCTAATATTTTGCATATTTTTAAGTTGTGCTGTATCTTGTTGCCACTTAGTATGAAAGTTCAGTATCAGAAGACCAATAGAGTACCCACGTCGATAACACTTTTCGGAATATTTTCTTCTTAAAATAACGCACGGTTTTTCCGCCAGGGGCCACAGATATATATCTTATTTTTATCTATATCTCTGCTTCTAAGAGACTGATTTTAAAAATTCCTTCCTTGTTAGATAGAGTTTCCAGTGCGAAATTTTTTTCATAAAATATCGAAATTTTCAAATAATTCATAGACTTTCAGCTAGGAGGCGTAAAGGTAAATCGCGGTTTTCCCGATATATCTGGTTCTAAAACTCCGATTTAAAAAAATTCTATCTGCATCGGATACAACTTCTCATGAAAAATGCTTTGCATATACTTTCTAATATGTGGTAAAGAATAGTTTGGCCACAAGGAAGCGTAAGTGTTTACTTCTGCTTTTTTTTTTTTTTTTTTTTTTTTATTGTAGCTTTAACGACCACCGTGAGCAACTTAATGGGCTAGAAGCATTCGCCCGTCCCTAATTTAAGGCCACTGGTTCGAGGGGAGGGAGAGAGCCAGCAACGCAAGACAAACGCAACATCCATGCCTCACCGGGAATTTCTGCTTCTGATGTATTTGGAGCAAAATCTGAGGCCCTGCAAATTAGATTGAGAAAATACTTTCGCGGACTGATACCGCTCAGATCGATAAATATTTTGCAAACACTTTCTTCTTAAAATAATTCATGGCTTTTCCGCCAGGGGGAGTAGATGCATATCTTATTTTTGTCAATATATCTGCTTTTAATGGTCCGAAAAAAGAAGAGACATGAGGACAACTAAAGATGATGTGACTTCCAAAGTGGAATATATAGAGCTATGCAAGACAGTACAAAAAAGTATCACTGAAGACGTAAGGAAATTCAACCGTGAACTAGTGAGGAAAGCAATTGAAAACAATCAAAGCCGAAAAATAGCAAAAGGACATCTCAGTAAGGGAAGAAAACAGATTATGGCACTGAGAAAAGAAGATGGTTCTGTAACAAGAAATAGAGGCGAAATTTTGACAAGAGTTAAAGATTTCTACTCCAAATTATATGAAAGGGATGATACATGTACTCCAGACATCATGAAAGGTACCAGAGTTCTTCCAGTCCTCCCAGCAGAAGTTGCACATGCAATAAAGAACATGAAGCCGGGGAAAGCTCCAGGAGAAGATGGAATTACTGTAGACATCATACAAGAGGCAAGTGGAGAAATCGAAACAGTACTCGCCCAAATTTTCACTCGATGCCTTAATGAAGGAAAGATTCCTGAGGATTGGAACACCGCTACAATGATCCTGCTACATACAAAAGGTGACATTGAGGATCTCAGGAACTACGGACCGATCAGCCTCCTATCAGTGGTTTATAAAATCTTCACTAAAGTTCTTTCACACCGCTTGAAGGTGACACTGGACATGGCTTAACCGAGAGAACCAGCTGGATTCAGGAGTGGCTACAGCACAATAGATCATATCCACGTACTGAGAGAACTAATTGAAAGAGCGAGGGAATAGGAACTTCCATTGTGCATAGCTTTTATCGATTATGAAAAAGCCTTTGATTCGGTGAAACCATCAGCAGTTACAATGGCTCTGAAATCCTGCGGCATTGAAGATGCGTACATTAATATTATGAATGACATCTATGAAAATGCAAAGATTCGGCTGTTTGAAAATACAACACACATAAAAATTGGTTAAGGAGTGAGACAAGGTGACACCATATCTCCGACGCTCTTTAATGCCACATTGGAAAGTGTCTCAATCACTGAACTGGGAAAACAAAGGATAAAGATTAATGGAGATTATCTAACCCACCTTCGTTTTGCTGATGACGTAGTCATTTTTTGCAACTACCCCATCAGATCTGCAGAGTATGATCCAGGAACTTGCTGACAAGAGTAAAGAAGTGGGATTAAAAATGAACTTTCAGAAGACAAAAGTGATGTTCAATGCTTTTACAAGAAATTAAGATTTATCGATTGATTGAGAAAAACTGGAGATAACAGACACGTACGTTCACCTTGGACAGCAGATAACAAGTGAGGGTCACATTGGTGAAGAAATTAATCTGCGTACAAAACTTGCCTGGAGAGCTTTTGGAAGAAACAGCATAATTTTCAAGAGCAATATGACATTATGTCTTAAAAGAAAAGTGTTTGATCAATGCATCATTCCAGTGCTTACGTATGGTGCAGAGACGTGGACCTTAACTAAAAGAGACATACAAAGGCTGCAGACAACTCAAAGTAGCATGTACAGGTGCATGCTTGGTGTAACCAGGAGAGATAAGAAGAGGAACTCATGGATCCGAAAAATGACAAGAGTGGAAGACATCATGATCAGAGTTAAATCCCTGAAATGGCAATGGGCTGGACATACTGCCAGAAGGACAGACCATCGATGGACAGCCGAAATTTTAGATTGGATTCCAAGGGACAGGAAAAGACCCAGAAGAAGACCACATGGAAGATGGGTGGATGAAATTCGAAAGTATGCGGGAGTGACATGGAGGAGACTGGCACAAGACAGACCGTTGTGGAGGACACTTGGGGAGACCTTCGTCCAGCAGTGGATTGATAATGGTTAATGATGATGATGATGATGAATGGTCCGTCTTAAAAAATTCTTTGTGTGATAGCGTTTCCGCTGTGAAATATATCTCACATAATTTCAATTTCTTCTTAACGCAAAAGTTTGCTACCAGAGAGTGTCAGTTCACGTTTCCGTTTACAGCAATATCAATATCTGCGTTACCAAAAACCCGATTGAAAATCTTCTGTCTTCTATTAGGTACTACTGACTATGCATAACTGTGTGCTTATTTTCTTTCCAAAATAATTCACATTTTCGCCACTTGGTGGCGAAAATGCTTAATCCGTTTTTCTCAATATATCTGCTTCTACATGTGCGATTAAAAAAAATATATTTCACCACCGGATGTTATTAACCTTGTAAAAAACACTTTAGGCTAATATATGAGGAATTTTGTAGTTCACAGTTCTGTCGGTAGGTGGTGTTTGTGTACTTCAGTTTGCAGCTGTATTACCGCTTCTAAAAACTATTGAGAAACTTCTTTACTGTATGCCATTCCCTACACTAGAGATGTGGAGCATTATCCTCTTTAAATGATGCACAGATTTCCCGCTAAGGGGCGTAAACGTTGAAACGTTTTTCTCGCTAGGTCTGCCTCCGGGAGACTTATTTGAAAATTATTTTCCTTAGCACAGCTTTTACCATGAAGAATATGTTTTGCCTATTTTCAACTTTTGCACTGTGTAAAATTATTCAGCTAGAAGGCACAGAGGTATATAATGTTTCCTCCTATAATACTTCTTTTAACTGTCCGGTATGAAAATCTTTTTGTCTCTAATACCTTCCTTGTGCTAGGAGAAACGTGTTGTGCGCCATTTGTTAATTTTTGTAACATGCTTTCTAACCAGTGGTGGAACTAAGCAGATGTTTCTATTTCTGGATGTTTTATCGATTGTTCAAACCGTTTGGTAGATTTCCTAACCCGTTCCATAGACTTTGAATAACATTGCGAAATTTAATTCTGCACAGAACGGATTCAAAAGACGTGCTCTTTACAACCGGAAATTCGGTGTCATCTTCCTTGTTAATTTTCAGTTTAAAAATTTTTCACTTTTACACAGCATTTCATATTCTCAATTTTTCATCTTGCTTTTTAATGTGTTTATACTTTATTAATCTGTTTAATAAATTTCTTAAACAGTCGCGGATCCTTAGGGCTCGGCTACCCACACACAGGTTAAAACAAGTTAGTAAAATCATGCAATGCATTGGTTATGATACGCTCTCCAACATAACAGAATTCTTTACTCAAGTTATGAGGATAATTGTTGTGGAATAAACCTCGCTCCTGTGTCCTGACCTTTGACCCCATTTCGATTATATTAAACGGAATTGGTTCAGTATACCTCCGGAACAATATACTAAAGATTTATCGCAATAGAAGCATTTTTAATTAAGTTATGAAGACAATGACTGTGGAATAAATCTCTGTCCTGTGCTCTGACCTTTGACCCTATTTCAATGATATTCAATAGAACCGGTTCAGTATATCCCCGGAACAACATGACACATTTTTGTCGCAATCGGAGAATTTTAACGTAAGTTATGAGGCATTAGGGCGATGGAATGAATCCCGCTTTTATGTCCTGACCTTTGACCAATTTCTTCCGTTTTCAATAGGGTTCGTCCCCAGGTTGTCTTCTAAAACATACTAAAATTTCATCGAAATCGAACCATTTTTACGCGAGTTATCGTTAGGAGAGGCAGGCAGACAGACAGACATACAAAACTACGGTTGGAAAGCTTAAAAAAGCTTATGTAATTTCCACATTAGAGATCCCAACTGGTATTCCATTATGTTTTAGGAAGAATTAACTGAGTTGGGCTGACTAAACTGTGCCAACAAGCTAATCCTGTCCATCATATTTGGAAAGAATTGGAACACCATGCCAGGTAAAAACAATTTAGATTCATTTTTACTAATGACTGCTTTGCAGGTAAGGTACACAATTCCTATAGCCTGGTACTTAAGGAAACAAAACCTATAGAAAACTTTCTCAACAGCAGCGACGCTGATACTCTGGTTTAAACCGGTTGCATTCTGTTTTAAAATTATGAATAGATTAATTTTCTAAAAAGCCTAAAACAACCAATGGAGCTTTGGGTAAAATAATGCTTTATAAAACATAGTATTTTTTATCATACGCCATTTTAAGATTTTCAGCATAACGTCTCTCATACGCCTGCGCATCCAGAAGAAACATTCCGTGTCACATGATTTCTGTAATCCAATAATATAACGCCAAGAAATATTTCTTGACGACATATGGGGATTGCATACAATTTTTGTGTGACATTTTTGAATCAGAAAATTCCAGCAAAATTATGCTGTCCCTCTGACGTTGTCCCTCTATACACTTACGAAAGAAACCAAATACACTGGTATCTAAAATTAAAGAGACGAACAGAAAAACATGAATAACGCAAAATCCACACGACAGAGTTTAACAGTTAGTACGGGCATACATATATCGATAACGCAGCAATACATGACAGAAAAGGAATGCCAACACCGAATGAGAAAGATGTATGGCAGTTCAAAAATGATGCAGCAAGTGGCGCGGATTTCGCGGGACTAATAAGTAGTGTGATTAGCCCGAAACGCGATACATGCTCTTTACAAGGCTGTGAATCGGGGTTTGGGGAAATAAGTGCCACTCTTTCACCAAGACGCGTCGGAGTCCCGGAAGTGTTCTGTGAGGAAGCCACCGGCTTGGAATTGCTCTTCCCCAGGACATCCCAGACATGCTCTGTCGGATTGAAATGCGAAGATGTTGCCGGCCTCTCCATCCTGTGAATATCCTTACAAGCCAGGTATTAGTCGTCGAGCCGAGCTTTATGGGAACAGACTTTATCGCCTATTAAAAAGAACTGAGGGTTATCAGCTACCCTGAAAAGCCATACGTAGGGTTTTAGGATGTCATTTCTGTAGCATGTAGAAGTCAGGGTGCTTCCTGGATACACGTGCAGCGACGTGCGTACATTTAACAGGATATCAGACCAAACAAAGTTCTCCACTATCGTGGTGGTAAATTTTCCAAATGTTGGAAGGAAGATTTCTGCTTCCTGCTTTTCTCCAAATGTACATACGTCCAGAGTCAGTATTTGGGCTGTACTAACACTCGTCACTGAACAGAACATAGACCCATTGATCAAGGATAGGGGAGTAATGTACGGTCCAGTTCAGGTGAACCCTTCTGTGCAATGCAGCGAGTGCGGATACAGACCATTAATTTTCTTGCATACAGACCTCTCTCGTGGAATCTTCTTGAACTGTTTGCTTCAATATCGCGGTTCCCCATAACAGAGGAGAGCTGTGAGAACTGCCTGGTTGTGGACTCTCTATCGTTTCAAGCTGTTACAGACAAATCAGATCAGATCATATGTAGAGGATTTTAGGAAGGGAGTGTCTGACCCCAGGTTTTAAACAACCATTAGAAGTAGGAAGCTAGGAAATTTGGGCTATAGTGCCCGATACGAAAGTGATACGGAAGCGAGATAGAAAGGGGGAAGAAAACACCCTTATTTATTACCGAGGGGCCAGTACTCTAGGTCCGATGGCCTAACGTGTCCATCTGACTCACGGCGGATATTTAGTGGATCTAGCGTTCGTACCTACCTGGGATCGAACCTGAGGTTCCTCCGTGGCAGTCACGAATGTTGGCCACTAGGTCTTCAGCGGCCCTGTTAAAGAAAACTACTTGACTTGTTGTGGCTCGCGTGCGTCCTTGTCCCTTCCTTCTGGTTATTGTTCCGGTTTCCTGGAACTTCCCCCAGAGATTGGGGACCACTTGCCTTTAAACATTCAGCCATCTTGTGACGTCAGCTTACCATTGCCTTGCTTCCAATCTACCGATCGCTCAGCACCGTAAAGTGTTTTCTAAGAGATATTTCGGAGCCATTCTTCCCCTATCAGTCTAACCCAAGCTTCAATGTCCACACCACGCCAGGAAAAATGGTTATCAAGGTCACGTGACTGGCAGCTGGTGACGTACTTTTGTCATTTGCATATTTCCATAGGAAATACCACTAGGTTTCTTGGGTACGTCGCCTTAGTTCTTCCCCTTGCAAGTTTCCCTGAATTTGTTTTACAAATGGTTTTCTTGTTTTGGACATATTCTCGAATTTGTATTTGTCACTTTAATTTTGGACACCAATGTATGTATGGAATATCCCAAAACACGTTGTTTATAAGCTTCTATCCGAAAACTGATCATAAACACGCGTCTTTCTTTTCATATGTCCTGAAAAATGTCCCTGAACATTTTTTTTTTTTTTTTACGAACAAAAAGTAAGCAACGGCACAAATATTTTTGTTTTAGCATCGTGGACAACGTGTTAAGTTATAGAAACGATCTACTTAAAAACCTTACTCTAAAACATTTCATGTCGGATTTAATTTAATTAATTTGACGACGGTGCTTTCTCGAAAATGAAAAAATAAGACATCTTAAAATAAAACGGTGAGCTTTATTTAAAGAACGGCTAATGTTATAAAAGTGCATATCTCAAAAATTGTTGATGTTATCGTTAAGAATGCACTTTATCTCAGGCATTTTCTTTCATATTTCAGAACTACCTGCTTTGGTTTTAATATCCGAAATGGATTTTTAAGCACACTGCCTACTTTACTGAAGAAAGATTTATACCTGATAATGCCTCTCGCTATGATTTCATTATTATTCTTTTGTTTTGGCGATTACCTAAGTTATGAGAGACATTTCCTAGAGCTTAAAAATATAACACGTACTTTTTTAAACTACTAGTGAAACCTTTCCCAATAAATAAGGTACAATATGCAGATCAATGACGTTGCATTTCTTTTTTTTGATAAACGCCGTGTATTTTTATACATGGCTTTTCAAATAAAACACCCGCCATTTCAAATAAATAAACCAGCTATCTAAACTAATGCCTCACACTTTAGTGATATGAACGTTTTGAAATAATGAATTCGCTTAACGGCTTACAAGTTCAATCTCTTATGGTTTCTGGAGTACTATGAGAAGTTTTAATGAATAAGGATCACTTCTTGAACTAAATATATGTACATATTTTTTAATTTGCTCCATTTTGGAAAATTATAACCTTCTTGAAATGATTGATTTTCGAATATTACTTTGGATTTAATTTCATACGTTTTCTGAAAAAAATATATATATGCACTGAAGAGCAATTGAATTAGAGACAGCTGGCGTTATGCAAATGTGGCGCTGTGGGCGGTCCTGTAAACGGAAAAGACATGACGTATGCAGCGATCCGACAATATAAGGAGTGATGCGACGGGAATCAGTAAGAGTCGGACGCAGTATGGGTAAGACGAGGGATCTAAGCGCATTTGATCGTGGGAAAAAAAATTGTCGGGGCACACTAATGGGTCACTCCATCTCGGAAGTCGTTCAGGCACTGGGATTTTTACGAGCCACTGTGCCACGGGTGCACCGTGAGTACATCGAATCCGGTAAAACCATCCCTGCAAAAGCCAACAGCCGTTGACAACAACGTGTGGATGAGTGGGGTCATCGTCAGCTAGCTCGCATTGTAACAGCGGACAGACGAGCCACAACGCAAGGAATCACTCTGCAATTTAACGCCGATTAACGCATGTAAGCAGCCACCAGAACCATCTCCTTGCTATGGGGTACAGAAGCCATCGTCCCACGAGGGTACCGCTGCTAACCGCACATCACAGGGTACAAAGATTAGCACGGGCGAGGGAACATCGCCAATGGACCCTAAACATGTGGAAAATGTTGCCTGGAATGATGAGTCGAGATTCACGTTGGTACATGCGGATGGCAGGATACGAGTACGTTGTAAACCTCATGAAGCAATGGATCCTTCTTGCCAGCAGGGTACTCTTCAAGCTGGTGGGGGTGGCATTTTCGTCTGGAGACTGTTTACGTGGACTGAAATGGAACCCTTGGTACGCGTGACATCGTCCTCAACAGGTCAACGTTACCGGGATATCCTGGAAGACCATTTGTTCCCGTTTGTGCATCTTCAACATCCGACTGGGGACTTCATTCTGCAAAAAGGCAATGCACCGTGCCATCGCTCCCGAATTATATCCGAATGGTTGGATGAACACTCCACCGACGTGACTTCGCTTCCTTGGCCAGCTAGGTCACCTGACCTCAATCCCATCGAGCAGATCTGGGATGCCATCGAGGGAGATGTTAGAGGCTCTGACCCCCCTCCATCAAATCTTCGTGAACTGTGGGAGCTTGTTCAGGGTTCGTTGATCTGTATGGCTTCCCAATGCTTCCGGTGTCTTGTCGAGTCCATGCAGAGACGAATCGCCGCCGTTATCAGGGCGAAAGGTGGTGCTACATGTTACTAGACAGGTGTCTCTAATTCAATTGCTCTTCAGTGTATTGACAACACCAACCTTAAAAATCACCATAATACCTTCAAGTTGGAACTGATGAACATATTCTCTGCTTTAGAAGGCCTAACATCGAAAGAAGTGGATATTTCTGAAGTTAACAGAAATCTAACCGAAGCTCTTATGGAAACAGCAACAAAATTAGCTGGTACTAAGAACAAGTTACATATGAACAAATTATCAGGAAAAACCAAAATTCTGATGCAAAAAAGAAGAGAGATGAGGACAACTAAAGATGCGACTTCCAAAGTGGAATATATAGAGCTATGCAAGACAGTACGAAATAGTATCACTGAAGACGTAAGAAAATTCAACTGTGAACTAGTGAGGAAAGCAATTGAAAACAACCAAAGCCTAAAGATACCAAAGGCACATCTCAGTAAGGGAAGAAAACAGATTATGGCACTGAGAAAAGAAGATGGTTCTGTAACAAGAAATAGAGGCAAACTTTTGACAAGAGTGAAAGATTTCTACTCCAAATTATATGAAAGGGATGATACATGCACTCCAGACATCATAAAAGGTACCAATACCAGAGTTCTTCCAGTCCTCCCAGCAGAAGTTGCACATGCAATCAAGAACATGAAGCGGGGGAAAGCTCCAGGAGAAGATGGAATTACTATAGACATCATACAAGAAGCAAGTGGAGAAATTGAAACAGTACTCGCCCAAATTTTCACTCGATGCCTTAATGAAGGGAAGATTCCTGAGGATTGGAACAATGCTACAATGATCCTGCTACATAAAAAAGGTGACATTGAGGATCTCAGGAACTACAGACCTATCAGTCTCCTATCAGTGGTTTATAAATCTTCACTAAGGTTCTTTCACACCGCTTGAAGGTAACACTAGACATGGCTCAACCGAGAGAGCAAGCTGGATTCAAGAGTGGCTACAGCACACTAGATCATATCCACGTACTGAGAGAACTAACTGAAAGATCGAGGAAATATGAACTTCCATTCTGCATGGTTTTTATCGATTATGAAAAGGCCTTTGATTCGGTGAAACCATCAGCAGTTACAATGGCTCTGAAATCCTGCGGTATTGAAGATGCATACATTAATATTCTTAATAACATCTATGAAAATGCAAGTGCAAAAATTCGGCTGTTTGAAAATACAACACACATAAAATTGGAAAGGGAGTGAGACAAGGTGACACCATATCTCCCAAGCTCTTTAATGCCACATTGGAAAATGTCGTTCAATCACTGAACTGGAAAAACAAAGGGATAAATATTAATGGAGATTATCTAGCTCGCCTTCGTTTTGCTGATGACGTAGTCATTTTTGCAACTACCCCATCAGAACTGCAGAGTATGATCCAGGAATTTGGTGACAAGAGTAAAAGAGTGGAATTAAAAATGAACTTTCAGAAGACAAAAGTGATGTACAATGCTTTTACAAGAAATGAAGATTTATCGATTGATATAGAAAAGCTGAAGATAACAGATACCTACGTTTATCTTAGACAGCAGATATCAAATGAGGGTCACATTGATGAAGAAATTAATCGGCGTATGAAACTTGCCTGGAGAGCTTTTGGAAGAAACAGCATAATTTTCAAGAGCAATATGCCATTATGTCTTAAAAGAAAAGTGTTTGATCAATGTATCCTTCCAGTGCTTACGTATGGTGCAGAGACGTGGACCTTAACTAAAAGATACATACAAAGGCTGCAGACAACTCAAAGCAGCATGGAGAGGTGCATGCTTGGTGTAACCAGGAGAGATAAGAAGAGGAACTCGTGGATCCGAAAAATGACAAGAATGGAAGGCATCATGATCAGAGTTAAATCCCTGAAATGGCAACGGGCTGGACATACTGCCAGTAGGACAGACCATCGATGGACAACCGAAATTTTAGATTGGATTCCAAGGCACAGGAAAAGAACCAGAAGAAGACCACATGGGAGATGGGTGGATGAAATTTGAAAGTATGTTGGAGTAACATTGAGGAGACTGGCACAAGACAGCCCGATGTGGAAGTGGCTTGGAGAGACCTTCGTCCAGCACTGGATTGATAATGGTTGACAATCATGATGATATATATATATATAATTTTTTCTGTACAAATTGGTAGAGGATTTTAAAGGTGATAAAGCCCTAAATATAATGGATGTTGCAACCGATCGAAATTTTGCAATAACATATGGATTTTTTTAATCAGATGATTTAAATTATTGTAGAAAACGTAGATGTACTTTTTAACCCAATGGCACGCGTACCACTCACACAAGGTTTAAGCAAATGAATGAAATTTTAGTGACTTCTACTAAATTGAACTATGGGTTAATTAGACAGGAGCGGATTTCCTTATAAGGTCCTGAAATTACATCGAAGGATCTTGATAACATGGAACAGTACACCAATTAAGTAGTAAATAGTAACACTGTACTAGTGGTCCGATTTATTGGCGTAGAAAGTAGACACATTAGCGTTTCCACTGCAACTGAAAATTCTACTTTTCAGTTGCAGTTTCTGTCTAACTTCCTTGAAAAAGCCATCTGGTTGATGTGCGAAAGCTTGGAAACGCTAATGTGTCTACTTTCTACGCCAATAAATCGGACCACTAGTACAGTGTTACTATTTACTATCAAAGGATCTTCTCTTCTAGAAAACGTAAAACAGTTCACCTTTGGGACACGAGAAATTCAGTCGTGGAAGAGAAGATAAATAATAACTTAAAATAAATAACGCAATGCAAGTATTGATCGATAAATATTTTAATAGCATCGCATAACTCCGCCTAACAAAAGAAGAATATATGACAAGGAATTAATTGCATCAGCAGTATATTTACTTTAAAATACGGTGTAAATTTGGATATCTTTGATTTAACATTTTTGCACTTGTCTTTATTAACCCTACAAAATCAGTGTCTAACATCTGAAACAATCACTTACCAACATACAGTGTACTAGAAATGTTAGCTCCTGAAAGAGTGAGACACTACCATTTTACCCTGAATACAAAAATATTTGTTTAATTTGATTGCAATTAGGCGCGACATGGATTAATTCTGTGAAGCAGCATATTTACAGTAATTATTCGTTTCTGGAGCGAAATTTTCGAATACTAGAACCAAAAATCTTTGATATATTAAAAATATGTTTGCCTCATTATTATTACTCCAGATAATTCCACCTCTTTCTGGGGGATTTTTTATCTCTCCCAGGACAGGTGCGATGTACGACGTCTTAGAAATGATTTTGTTTTCAGTTGTCCAGGAACTTCCTTACTATCCTACAAGTGTTGAGGATAGCTGTCTTCTGTAGTTCCATGTAGATGTTAAGTTGAAGATCTATTGTCTGTATAGATCTGTGAATGGCCTTAGGTACAACTCCTGTGGCTGATATTACTGTGGTGATGTTCTCCGTATTCCACATTTCCTTGACTTCGTATCTTAGGTCTTTATACTTTGACAGCTTAACTCCGTGCGTCTTCTGGATGTTGCAGGTGTTGGGCATGGCTATGTCAAAGAGTGTGTTGATTTCTGTTCGACTAAGACGATGTCAGGCCGATTGTAGAGAATGGCCTTACCTGTACTGATCGATCTGTTTCAGTACATCTCGTGGATGTTGTTCTATAGAAGCTTTGTTGGCTCATACTTGTAGTAGGGGACTTGCTTAGTTGTAATGCCAATTTCTGATGGATAATTAAGCTTTCTTGACAATTTCTGATGGATAATTAAGCTTTCTTGACAATTTCTGATGGATAATCTTGGTGGCTTGGCAGTGCCTGTTCATGCACTCTCTTTGTGTGAGGACTCTGAATCCTGCTGTAATATGTTAGGAGGACTCTGGCGCTTAATCGCATTGCCCCCTTGATGACTGATAGTAATAACATTGTTATTATCATAAAAAAAAAGAAAGTGACGATTCCCAATCTTTCTGAGGTTTTCTCTTCCTTCTGGCACGGGTAAGACATACCAAGTCTGGGAAGTGGTATTTCTTTCTCTTAGTTGTCCAGGAACTTCCTTGCTATCCTACAAGTGTTCAGGATAGCTGCCTTCTGTAGTTCCATGTAGGTGTTAGGTTGAAGGTCTAGTGTCTGTATAGAGCTGTGAATGGTCTTAGGTACAACTCCTGTGGCTGATATTATTATGGGAACGGTGGGGAAGTTCTCCATATGCCACATTTCCTTGATTTCGTATCGTAGGTCACTATACTTTGGCAACTTCTATCTGTGCGTTTTCTGGAAGTTGCACGTGTTGGGCACGGCTGTGTTAATGAAGTATGTTGACTTCTTGTTGTTGACCAGGATGATGTCGGCCCGATTGTAGGGAATTATCTTATCTATTCTGATCGGTCTGTCCCAGTGCATCTTGTGGGTGTTGTTCTCTAGATGCGTTGTTGGCTCATACTTGTAGTAAAGGATAGGATCAGTTGTAATGAGGTGGTGCTTTCTTGCCAATTTCTGATGGAAGATTTTAGCGACTTGATTGTGCCAGTTCGTGTACTCTTGTGTGAGGACTCTGCACCCTGCTGTGATATTTTGGATGATCTCTGGCACTTGATGGCATTGCTGACATCTATCTCTTTCCAGTATCATGTCCTTCAGGATATGATTCCTGCAGTTTCTGGTTTACAACTTCATCTTGTACAGCCTCCAGCAACCCTTCAGTCTCGGGGAAGAGTGATCTGTTTGCCAGCCATGCATTGGAGGCAGTCTTATCCACATAATCCGATTGCAGATCGTTGTAGTGCCTTTCCTGTAGGTATTTCGTGCCACAAGCAGCTTCTTTTGGCTCCCTCGTTCCAATCTCGATGTTCTAAGTAGAGAGGTCTAGGGCTGTGTACTTCTTGTCATTCTGGTTTCCATATAACTAGTACTTCCATCTGACGATGGTCTTTAGGAAGACCGAAAGTTCTTATCGCTTTATTTTTAACCTTTTAATTTCTACATTAAATAAGTTGTTCACTTAATCTGAAGCTTGCGTACTGTTTTAATTATCGCGCTTTTAAGACTGCTACCTTAAACTTTTATGATTGAGACACTATTTCATTTTCGTAAGCTCTATGACACACTTTCACGCGTATACGCAATCCCACTCAGTTTTTGTCTCGCTTGCTTTGTGCTTTTCTGGCTGTCTCTTCCTCCCGATTTTGCCTGCTCTGTCTCTCCGCGGAACAGTGTTTTCCACCCTGAATAGAAAGCCTTATACGTTCTGTATAGATTGTCTTCCTTTTGAACGGCAATGTCCAGCACCATAAGTTGGAATATAAGTATGTCTTTCCGTAACACAGAGAGAAAGAGATGCATTTGTTAGCTGATGTATCATCCCTGATTCAAGAGCAATTTATTTCCTTGTCCATCCTATAAAAGCGAGCAGTGCTTAATTTGGTCTCGCAATCTTAGCTGCTTTTGTCATTATATCTTTTGTCTTCCTTTTTTTACCCAAGAACTGAAATGGGCTTCGGCATTTACATGCATTTACAAACATCCTTAAAATATCAAGGAAAATCTTTGTTTTCATTGTGTTTTCCCTTCTACTCATATCCTTTCCTAGAGAAACCTCTAAACCTCTTTAGCAACTTTTTCACTATACTACTCATTAACACCTTTTCCGAGAGAAACGTCTGGCAACTCCATTTCCTCACGTACATGGCTTTTCTTGTACATTTTTCTGTAGCTGTCACCCCAGCTTTGAGCGCCTCGGTGGTTAAAAAGTCTGATACTAATGTTTTAAAACGCATTAGGAAATGGCACTTATTGAGCATAAAGAATAATTTATATTTGTTCGTAGCCGCAAGGAACTTTTACACCCAGTTCAAATTATCTTTCAGAAAGCTTTTCAGTTCTCGTCTCGTAACAACTTTCAGTATTTTCTTGAAATTTAAGAACCGAAATATAAATAGAATAATTACGTTGAATGATTAGAGCCGCGGATGGCTTAGTGGTTAGTGTTTCAGATTATCGATGCTGGGTCCCCAGGTTCTAGCTTGGGCTGATCTTTCAGAGATGGTGTGATTTACTAACAATCGCTGAATATCCGCCGTGCATCGGACGAGCACGTAAAGTGACGGCCCCCAGGCTGGACCCACTGGTTAAATGGGTATCCTTTCCTATGTCTTCCCTGAAATTCTCTCACAAATCTATGTGCAATATCGTACTTGTACGGTGGCGCCATCTACTGTACTCTAATCTCACTACAAACTGTTCTGTCAAAAGTCGTTAGACTTGCTCTCATTCCTTCCGTTTCTGTGTCCTGCCCAAAAGGCGATCTCGCTGTAGGTGGCTGGGACCTAAACTCTACTCCCTGTGGACGGAAGTCCTACATGAAAATGACAAATGCTCTCTCACGTTGAATGATTAGGAAACAAGAGGTGTTATCATTGCAATGCATCTTTGCTTAATAAATGATGGACTTTTGTATACGTGAGATATACTTTTCTTCTGCAATGAATTGTGTGTATACGTATTTTTAATAAGCGATGTGCAATGTATTCAGTAAATTACATATTAATTTTTAATTTATTTTTAAGCAACCAATTTTCGTAAAATGTTTTTTTGAAAATTGGATATGTAATTCAATAAAATTTCGAATAATGTATTTATCATTTCTTTATAACTCGCATAGTAAAAAGCAGAATTTACCTGATAATTTCACATCATCTGCAGATGGAGATCATTTTGAAAATTAAAGATGATATATGCGGATGAAACATTTTTCCAGTTGTGTTATTTTTGCTCACAACTGAACTTTTCACCTTTTCTTCGAGAATGTGTGACGTATATGACCAATTTAACGTTCTGTTTTTGCTTACTTACTATCTCTCATGTAAATCTTTCACAGTTTCCGATCATACTTTCTGAACTTATCGTCACGTAGGAACTTCCAAGAGTTTATTTTTTTAGACATTTACTGGCAGTTAGTCAAGTAAACTAGAGTACATGTACAACCCTTGCTGCCATGAGAAAGTGTAGTGAAATGTGCCGTCGTCGTTGAAAGCACTATTATTTAGCTAAATCTCGTTGAATCCTATTCTCAAAGAATATTTTAAATGTTAAAAGTTTCTGTTCAAATTAAAACTTTAATAATCTTTGTTCAGAGCTTTCCACGTAAGTTCTTAATAGTTTGCTAAAATTTATATTATCAATCTTCATGTTTACGCCTAGGGTGACTTCTGTGCGTAAAACTTCACCCGTCCTTTTTTTTTTTTTTTTTTTTTTGATTGGAGGTTTAACGACCACCGTGAGCAACTCAATGGGCTATAAGCAGTCGCCCGTCCATAATTTAGGGTCACTGGTTCCAGGGAAGGAAGAGAGAAAGTGCCGTAAGACAAACACAACATCCATGCCTCACCGGGATTCGAACCCGGACCCCTTGCGGACGAATGATCAGAGGCCAGCGCCTTAGACCATTGCGCCACCGGAGCGGCCCCCGTCCTTTTGGAACAGACATTAATAAATCCTTTTGCCATAATTTTCTTCTAAGTAATGACTGCTTCAACCCTAAGTAACATGTGACGCGCCTACCCCGCAGAAAGCAAACGAAAGAAAGGCAGATAGCAGTGAGAGCAAATGTCCATGTAGCTCAGTTGGGAGAGCGACTTACTCCAGAGTGAGGGTACCCGAGTTCGATGCCCGGCGCGGACAAACTTGTACGTTATATTGGCGCCCGAACTTCCAGGATGACCCGGCTGTTAGATTTCTGACAGTGATGTGATGTTCTTTCCACACGGCGAGACAGGAAAAATTAGAATCCCTTCTTCAGCGAGAAAGGCGGGTGAGGAAGAGTACTCATGCTGTTGCAACTGCAAAACTGGCATGTTGTTAACTCCCTATGAGCTGCTGCATTGTCGTGATTGAGCAGGAAATCGCCCCTGCACCACATTTCAGGTCGTTTGCTGTGAATGTCCTCCCTAAGACGGCGCAGAACATCGCTGTAAAAAAAAAAGGGCGGTGACTGTCTGGCCCTGGGGGACGAATTCACGGTGCACAATCCCATGAATGTCGAAGAAGACGATGAGCATGCTTTTGGCTGCGCTCCGGACCTGTCGGGCCTTCTTCAGTCGTGGAGATTCCGGGCTCTTCTACTGGGACGACTGTTGTTTCGTCTACGGGCCGTGACCCTAGACCCAAGTCTCGACCCCAGTGATGTTCCACGACAGAAACCTTTCGTGAGTCTCAGTTCCCGATTTGCCTAGTTTGACGCAGAATTCGATGTTTGCTCTCTGCTCTACTTTGCAGTCCATACCGAAATCGCAGCATGTTCTGCACGTGGTCACCAAATATCATGTAGCACAGCGCATAAAGATCGCAGAATGACGCCACTCGGCACAATGACTCATTAAAGTTACTGCCCTCGACCACCGCTCGCGCACCCGCCTACTGCCATCGGTTGGCGCGCTACGTACCTAGTCTCGGAACTTTTTGATTGCTCTTACGTATCTAAAAGCAGGATCTGTATAACGCAAAGGGCACTGAAGCTAGAGATGTTCATATGCTTGAACTGCACCCGGAGAAAATTCTCAATGAAGAGTAATCACGGAGATGCTGCTAAGCATTTACGCATCCGTCGTAGTAATTTTATTTTTTTTTTTTGGAGGTTTAACGACCACCGTGAGCAACTCAAATGGGCTATAAGCAGTCGCCCGTCCCTAATTTAGGGTCACTGGTTCCAGGGAAGGGAGAGAGCCAGTGCCGTAAGACAAACACAACATCCATGGCTGACCGGGATTCGAACCCGGACCCCTTACGGACGAATGATCAGAGGCCAACGCCTTAGACCACTGCGCCACCGGGGCGGCGTAGTAATTTTATGCGGTACAGAACAGTACAGGAGCTAACTGATGCCCCAGAAAAATAATACAGACAGCCGTTGAGTTTGCCGTGCGGGGGGCCCCCTTGTGCTTTCTTTTCTAGTCTGGATTTCAATGGTGAAGGTTCCTTTACTGTCTTCAATTACTCTTTTAAGAAAGCCTTTGTTTTCTGTAATACACGTACATGCTACTGATAGTACATCCACATAACATTCATTTATGCAGGAAATATTATTGTCTCCACAACTGTGCACATATTTGGTAGACAGAGATTTTCTTGTAAAAACTGTGAGTGGATACGAATCGTCGATGTTGGTTGCAGTGGCGGTTGGAGATGATTGTACGAGGTAATAGACGAGCTACATTGCGTGAAGAAACCAGGTAGCACAACAGTTTTATCGAGAGGAGAATTTCAGCACACAGAGTCCACTGCACATTGACGCGAGAGGGCCATAACTGCGGACGTTCCATTAGGGTCTGCTAACAACTGACAAATTCATCCGCACTGGGCACGGTAACACCAAAACTGAAGCCCTGAGAACTAAAATCAAAGGGGCATAGTAGCAACTGTATCGCAACCTATAACGTAGAACTATGTCAACTCTTACTATTTCGTGGCACTATCTTACTACTTCTACGACCTTAAAGTATTCAGCGAACGACAGTTGACATAGCCCAACCTCGTAGGTTGCGGCACAGTTGGTATTGTGCCCCTGTGATTTTTTCCAGATATTAAAGTTTCTAGAAATAAGACGAAAGAAATATTTTACTTTACTTACTCAAAAAGTAACTTATACTATATACAATTTATAGTAACGTATGCTGAATATAAATTAATGTTAGTAGAAGAATACTGCTGGCCACCCAAATGCAACACCAAGAAGGACACGAGATAGCAAAGCCAGATTTACTGGACACATAACAACAGATACAAAGATGAAACGATTGAGCTTACAGGCCCGTGCGACTTGCGGAACACGTAGACATCAATAGTCCGTGTGGCTCCCATGGCTGGCAATAACGGCCGCTACATGCCGCGGCATCGAACGAAAGAGGCTTTGGATGTGGGCTTGGGGTATGTCGGTCCAGACTGCTTCCACACGTTGCCACAGTTCATCAGGCGTAGCAGCGGGTGGTACTTGCCAGGCCACTCGGTTGCCGATCAGCGACCAGACGTGTTCGATGGGCAACATATCGGGAGAACATGCGGGCCACGGCAACAGTGACACCTGGTGGGCCGTGAAGAATTGTTGCACGATGCGTGCCACGTGCGGACACGCATTCTCCTTTTGAAACGCGGCCGCTGGCAGGTCCTGTAGGTAAGGGAGGACTACAGGTTCCAAAACGTCGGAGATGGTGCGGTGGCTGTTGAGTGTACCGGCGATGCGTACCAAAGGGGTGCGGGTGTCATATCCAAGTGCGTCCCAAATCAAAAGGCCAGGTGACGGACCGGTATGGCGATGCATAATGCAGACGTCATACAGTCAAGCCGCGATGCCGCCACACGCGGATCCGACCATAGCGGTGTTGCAGGCAGAAGCGGGATTCGTCGGAGAAGACAATGTCGTGCCATTCCGTAGTCCAGGTGCGGCGTTCAACGGCCCACTGCCGCCGCACTCGCCTGTGGTGTAACGTCACATGGTAATCAGAGCAATGGGCGCCGTGTGACAAGTCTCCGCTCCTGCAGACGACATCGAACGGCACGTGCTCACATAGGTTGTTGCGCAACACACCCTAATTCCTGCGCTAACGTTCGTGATGTGGTGGTGCGAGCCGTCAATGCCCGCCGCACAACATGCTGCCCTTCTCGTTCGGTAGTGTGCCGCGGCTGTGGCAATCGCTCACGTCTCTCCGTCCGTCCCTCCTGCACCCACCGAATCCATACTCGCTTCACTGTGGCTGGATGTCGTCCCACGCGGGCGCCGATGTCTCGGTACGATAAACCGCTGTCGCGATAAGCCACTATTCGTCCTCTGTCGAACTCCGAAACGTGCTGGAATAACTGCAGTCTTCTACGACGAGGCATCAGGAAGCTTCCGACGCACAGGTCCGGCAGCAAAACACACTTCCCCTACTTACAACCCGCTTTCTGTGCACCCTTCTTATAGTGCTTCTCAGTGGCGTGCCGGGCGCACATGATTTGCCTATGCCCTGCAATGCTAATCGTTTGCATGTCCTCTCGCGGGCGACGCATGCTGCGAATTTCAGGCTAATCCGATGCTTCCTTCTTGGTGTTGCATTTTGGGTGGCCAGCAGTGTAGAAGGCGTAGTATCATCGTTGTCAGCAGTTATTGCAAAAATTGTTTCTGAAGATATCGTTCTTCAGAAACAATATTTCAAACTCCTTAGTTGCCTTGTTATAAGTTTAGCGATACGTCTCGGGCATAATTGTACTCTTCTTGTTGTTGCTCTTTTTCTTGTCTAGATCCAGAATGCATCGGCGGTGTAAAGGTTTGAGACGTAATACATTCATCATCCATAGAAGTTGTGAAGACTGGCGATGTACATTGGTATTCCATGCTCGGTGTGATTATTTGAGAATTTGGATCGATGACATCAATCTCCATCTGTTGCTGCATTTATGGCTCGATTTGTGCGGTTGAAGTGGATGGTTGTGGCTCTAGAGTAGAACTCGGGTGAAACGCATCATGGCGCGCAGACTTTTGAGGCTTTCTAAATTCCCGTGACCTTTTGGTTGATGACTTAGCGGGTCTTTCGAATTCCTCTCGTTCTTATCTAGCTGTTACTTCCACTTTCGTTGGTTCCTATAGTGATTTGTTCTGGATTTTTGCAGCATTTCTAAATTTTCGTCACCATTTTTTTTTTATCTGAAAAATAAATAATCCACTTTATTTCGGTTTATCATGTGCGTCCATTAGCTCCGACCATCAGCTGCGGAATGCGAGGCTGAGGTCATCGAAATAATTATCTATTCACTAGTTATTAACCTTAAAAGTCGCTCCGGTGGCGTAATCGTCTAAACGATGGCTTCTGATCGTTCGTCCGAAAGAGGTGCGGGTTCGAATCCCAATGAGGCATAGATGTTGTGTTTGTCTTAGGGCACTGGTTCTTTCCCTTCCCTGAAACCAGTGACCCTAAATTAGGCACGGGCGACTGCTTATAGCCCATTGTGTTTCTCATGGTGGTCGTTAAACCTCCAATTAAAAAAAAACAACAAAAAAAAAGCCTTAAAACTGCGTGCAGCGAAACAAAATAACGCGAAATTTAGCTTAACTTTATAACGAAAATGTATCAAAGGTTAAGGGTAGAGGGTTAAAACTTGCTTTGTTATAAATGGGACTCTATAAACTATCTAATGGTGTATTAATTATTACTCTATGACTATTAGTTTTTAAAACATAAGCGTTCAAGGTGTGACATGGTTACGTTGCATCCGTGCTCCCACTCTTACCCCCAACCCAGCCCGGAGAAAAACGTAGCTCTACGTCAAAAAGAGAGGTAGACTGGTCCGACGCGTCACGTGTTTATTTAATACACGCCGATGGACGGCCCAGTTTCATCAGGAAAAACGGAACTTAAATTTTTAAATGATCGTGGCGTTGTCAGCGTTCTAACGGTCGCGCATTTTGGTGAGATGTTTCCCGCTCTTGGAAGAAATGGAGTTGATGCCATGTCTTGACAAGTCGTGGAGAGTTGCGATATACACTATATTGACATAAGTCACCGGCCACCTAGAACAGAAACACAACATAGCATTTATTGACACATATTAGTACGGTGTTGGTCCACCTTTGGCCTTAATGCATACACTGACCCTTCCAGACATGCTTTCGACAAGGTTTTGGAACACAGCGATAGCTATGTGTTTCCATTCAGTATATAATTCTGCCGCTAACTGTTGCTTAGTAGTAGGCCTTGATTGCAAACTTCTTATGCGGCGCTGTAATTCATCCCATAGGTGCTCTATGGTCTTAAAATCAGGGATCTGTGCTGGCCAATCAACACAGGATACGGAATTATCGTCAAACCACTTCGTAAGGGTCCTCTCTTTATGGCTCGGTGCATTATCCTACTGGTACCAGCAGGGCTCGGTTCCATAGTATTGCCACAGAGTTGGTAGGGCATAATTGTCCAGAATATCGACGTAAACGCGCTGGTTAACAGGTTTGTCCACGATAACCAATGGGCCGGGAACATACCAAGAAAAAAAATACACACTAATACACCACCAGCTCCAAACTTGACCGTTAGAACAGATCAATGTGGTAAATAGCGTTCCCCTGCTGCCGCCATACCCACACACGGCCATCAGACTAATGTATCGTGTAGCTGGGTCCATCAGTCCATAGGATCCGTTTCCAGTGATTTACGGTCCACGGTAAGGGTTCTTTACACGATGCTAAACGACGAGTAGCATTCCGAGTGGGGATGAAAGGCTTATGAGCAGCTGCACGACCACGTTAACCTATGGAATGAAGTTGTCTGCGAATGGTACGTGTACATACCGAGGTTCCAGCATTTTTACTTACCCTCACCTATACACTGAGGCTTGTGCAGTACTCCGTCGATTAGCTGTAACGACTCTCCTGAGTATTAACAAATTTTATTGAACTTTTAGGCATAAAATAATACAGGCGCACCACAAAGTGGGAAAAACAATAATTAAACCATGAATGAAAGTAATGACATTATCAACAGATGAAAGCGGCTACGCCGGTCAAGATAATATGAAATATGCTAAAACCCACAACAAGGTGGTAAAATACACGATACACAGAGACAGCAAAGTACACGAAAGCAATTACAATCGGCACTGGCAATAGCCAGGATGTAATCGAGGAACGCCCAACAACAGAAAAGGACATCCAACACGGCACTCTATTAACAATCAGGAAAGCCGGAAATAGAAACAATAAATACAGTAAGCACTGTACACCAACAGTGCGCAGCAAACCCGGTAAAATTCACACGAATACCACTCAGTGATTCTGAAGACAAGATTAAGGCGTGCCACACTGAGCGACGCTAAACAATGAGAAAACAGATCTACAAGTGAACGGGCATCACCACTTACGAACATAGAGGGGAAAACATAAAGGAACAACATAGCAACATGCACAATTTGAAAAACGGTACAAATAAATGTGAGCCCAATGACACCGACTCGAACAGAAATCGTACGAGGTTTGAAGATACAATACAGAACGCCAAAAACGCAAGTGCAAAACCCCCGGGGCACATCGGGGATACAAAGCCAACAAGAAATACAAACAGCACGGTGCACTGTGAACAGGAAAAATACGCGTGAGAGATAGTTGATAATGACAGCAATCACAGTACCAGAGAAATAATACAGATTACGTTAAGTTACATAATACCCACTGCAGGTGAATAGCAAGCGCCAACTAAACAAAAACAGAACAATAAAAATTACAATTCACACTTGATGGTAAGCTCAATTCACAAAAATCAACATTGATACAAAATTTATAGTGACCCTGGACTCGACCAAGGATCAAAGGATCACAAAGGAACTAGTACCAACAGAAATGCCGAAAAAAGTACACTGTATACATACAAGAAAACTGAAAAAATTGTACAAATTCAAGAAACACAATAACAAGAACAAGGCATGAACAACACGGTAAACACTATCAGCTTATCCGTGATGAACACCGCAAGCGAGTGCGAAAAAAAGAAGCACAACGCTCGCGTTAACTGGCGAAAGCATGAAAAAGAAAATCGTATAAAATGATACAGTATTTACAGGTCAATAAACTTTCACCAACTCAAACAGAACGAAGAGCGTGAAAAGTGTGCAGCGAGGTCACGTTCACATAACACAAATACAACAGGGGAACGAGAGTCCGGGAACTTCGGACTCTAACATAAACCCTGTGATAAGCCAAACATTACATGACTGGAAAGAAAAAACAAGGAATAAGCACACTGGGTACACAGGGAAACAGAACATTCGAGTGAGAGGTACGAACCAGCAAGCGCTGTTCCTCGTTGCATAACAATACATAATACACAGTACAATGGTCCAGTGAACAGGAACGATGTAAAACTTCAGTATACACAATGTGCGTGCTATATAAATTACAAGCATAGAGAACAGAACTTCGCTGTCTCAGATAAGAGTAGGGAAAAAGAAGCAATGGACGAACAATTTACAATAAACAGGGTACATGGCAAACCAAGGTACGAAAAAAAGTGACAATATCAGAAATTATGTACAATGAAGATAGGTTACAACAGCATACAATTACAGGCAACCAACAATACCACGCCAATTGACAGCAATAAGGTGACCATAAGATATGGTACATATATATCATAAAACACCAGGAAGAAAATGAAAAAAGAAAGTGGTACATGCAGCTTAGACTCGGGTACAAACCTGTACCGAAACAAAAGAAAACGAGTCACATTAGTTAACAATTCGCAAAACCTATGCCAAGAAAGGCACGCCACGGTGGACAACTACATAACCTGCCATTTGAGAGAACAGACACAAAGAAATGCAGATCCAACAAAATATAATTACAAATATACACTGTGTCTCAAAAGGCACATGGAAAAGTAAGAGGAGATAGCACAACGCAATTAACACGAAAGATACAGCGTCGACCCGTCAACTCAGAACCACCCGGTTTCCTGCGCCCAGGCAGACCGGAAGGAAACCAGAGATTGGGAGGTGGACGCTGCAAAGTACTCCAGCCGGAGACGAGCCAAGATGCGATTCCGAAAAATCTTCCGAAGAGCTGCACCTGCAGAAGGGATGCTAGGTGTGGCAGAACGTGATCGTATAGAAAGGCGGTAAAGATGAATAACATGCTTCACAAGGACGAATAGGTAGGCAGAAGCATCCGGAAGTTTAGTTGGAGGATGCTTAGTTAGAAGTAGCCATGGATATGATTGGAAAGAAAGATCCCTGGAACAAATAATGCCAGCAAGACGAGAAGCAGTATGAAGCAGAGGTAGCAGAATGGAACAGTGACAATAAACGTGTGGAACATCGCCTTCAGAACCACAAAAAATACAGAGTGAAGTAGAAGAAATAGACATACGAAAGAGAGAGGAAGGAACGGGAAGGCGATGGTGGAGAAACCGCCATTGAAGGTTAAACTCCAGCGGGGAGGAGAGCGGCGAAGAAGGTGCAGACCAGATTGTCAAAGAAAGCGAAGAAGAAACATCCGGGAGTGCGTGGGGAATAGCGAGGGGTGTGCTAAGAAGAGTATATATCGAACCGGTGGAAAAAGAAGAAATGGGGGGCAACAGAGGCACGAAGAGGAAGGAAGAAAGGAATAGAGAGGCTAGGACCAGAAACAGAGATGAGACCAGAATCAGAAACAAGGGAAGGGAAGAGAGAACAGAGAGTAGAACGAAGGAGATCATATTCTTCCTCCAGTAGGGGAGTAGAAGCGTAGAAGAGAGAGGAAAGGGGCTTCCTGGAAAGGTCAGCAGTAACTAAAGCTTGACAGTTAAGATTCCAGAGCGGACCCAAGGAGGGAAAGATGAAGTAGATTTGATCAGGAGGGTGAATCAGAGTCGAAAAGAAAAGTGGTTTGGCAAGAAGATCACGAGTAGTAGAGGGAGTTGCGCGAAGAAGTGGAAGTGAGCGGAAGAACTCTAGAGCTTGAGTAATGAGGGGTGGAAATTGATTAAAATAAGAAGGATAAGAGTCCATCCGAAGATATAAAAGAAAAGAAAAGGATGTACCTCTGAGAGAGATAAGAATATCAAAAGTAGAGCAGAGTGATGGAGAAAGAGTGAGAAGAAGGCGAAGGAATGAAACGATGCGAAAGGCTCGGTAGTAAAGGCGTACATCCGGTAGGCGAATTCCTCCCAAAGAATCTGGAAGAGTGAGAGTCGTAGCAGCAACCCAATGCTTTGCTGACCAAATCACGGAAGTAAAGATGCTGTTGATAGTAGGGAGACGAGCCGAGGTAAACACCGATGAGTTCCAAGAAAACAAGCATTGGGATAGAAGGTATCGCTGGACAATTTGTGCTCTCTGAATGTAAGATGCGAAAGAATGCGTGAATCGCCAAAACGCAGCTGAGCGTTGTAATCGAGGAAGGAGTCCATTCCAGGTAATAATTCCAGAAGTGAATGGATGTCCAATCTGGGCGCCAAGAATTTTCTGGGTCGAGGAGGACCACACCGCACCCCATGGGGCATCGGTGCGACCCATCCAAGACCCACACCACAACCCGGTGCTCTTGAGCACATTCAAAGACGCACCAGAGAGAGCTGCATACTGTTGATACGTGGAGTGTAGAATATCAAACTGTTCATCTCGTCGGAGACAGAAAGTGGCGTCATCTGCATAGGCTGAAACAGCGAAACAGTGATGCCTGGTGCTAGAAACGGTCAACGGCAATGCAGAAAGAAGAGATGAACTGCTGGCAATCAAGAAAGGTTCGAATGCGAGGGCAAAGAGTTGCCGTGAGAGGGGGCAACCCTGCCGGATTCCTCGTTGGAAAGGGATGCGGACCGTCAAAAATGAGGCCGCCCGAACATGAAAATTAGCGCCCCGATAAAGACTGAGAAGGAGAGAGACAAAAGCAGAAGGAAAGCCAAAATGGGTTAGAACAGCAAAGAGATAGTCATGGTGAACGTTATCAAAAGCAGACTGTTGATCAATGTTAAATAGGGGTTCTGAATGTTTGCGAGCAAGAAAATTGAGATTAAGAAGAAAAGAAATGTTGTTAGCGATAGACCGACCAGGCACAGTGTATGACTGGTCGGGAGAAACAAGAAACGAAAGGACAGAGTTAAGACGTCGAGAAAGGAGTTTCGTGAAAAATTTATAATCAATATTAAGGATGGAGATAGGGCGCCAATTTGTCAGATTCAGGAGGTCCCCCTTCTTTTTCAGGAGGATGACATGAGCAACTGTAAATTCCGGCCGAAGCGCAGAAGAAGAAAGAGCACAAGAAAAACCAGCAGAAAGAAAGGTAGAAGGGACGGAAGAAAAGCACGGTAGAAGGACAGCGGAAGACCATCAGGTCCACGGGAGGCATGGACCTGATGGTCTTCCGCTGTCCTTCTACCGTGCTTTTCTTCCGTCCCTTCTACCTTTTCTTTCTGCTGGCTTCGACGTCCTCTATCACTGATTTTCTTTGGTCTGGCTATATATTTTGCTGCTTCAAGCACGCCGTGTCTTCCACTTATTCAGTACATCCAAAACAGTTGACTTGGGTATGCTCCAACGCCTCTCGGTTTCTCTCATGGACAACCCACTAACATAACACCCAACAATCTTTCTTTTCTCAAAGTCAGTTCTCTCCCGCCACAACATTTTCACTCAACCTCACAGTACGATATGATCGCGGTCAGCTGCAGGCTTGTTTTTATACCGTTTGCAGCTGTACCGCGCATCTGAACAACGCAGCTGATCCGTTAATTTGCTTTTGAAGGGGTGTCCGGTGACTTTTGCCAATATAGTGTATATGAAACGTTTTCAAAATATTAAGATTTATAGTTAGATCAGGGTAATCAGTTATTAAACTATCAAGCTTGATATTTTGGAAGCTTGCCAGATATATCGAACCCTTCACGACTTGCCAAAGATATGACATAGTCCATTTTTTTCAAGCGCGTGGAAACAACTCACTGAAATCCCTGGCCAGCAGAGGATGCCACATTGATCTAAATATTGACACTTCATTTGTCCTAATGAAGCCTGGCTAAACTCTTCTAGTAGACCTAAAAATAAAATATAATTGTGAAAAAACGTTGTCGATCTGATCTGTTTCAACATCAAAAGGTTTGTATTCTCAAATAATTGACAATGCTTGGGTGCATATCTGTTTGTGGCAAACGTAATCGTCAGGAAACCGTGATAGGAACTTTAGTGTTTGGCTGATTTTTTATATTTATTGTACCAGTTGCAGCGGGCGGTTTCAAGTCGAAATTTCACAGTGAATCTAGCTGGAAGACAAAATATTTAACATGTAATTTGTATACAAACCGGAAAATTATTAATGAGGCAGCTGAAATGCATGTGCATCTGCTCACGCTGCGATTGTTGCTGCCACGAAACTGTTTCTATCATGTATGCGTAAGGAGAAACAAAACTGCACTCCTCATCTGGCCATTATTCTTCCAGCGGTGGTCGCAGTGATTATTGGCAACAACGTCACTCACCCGATGCAGCGATCCACTCCGGACCTTTCTCACATTTCCTTGAGTTTGGTAAATTAATTTACCTATGATTCATGAAGAATAATTATAGAGCGAATTAATTTCTGGTTTAGTTTTAAATTATTAATTTACCTATGATTCGTGAAGAATTCAATCGAAAAAATTCCCGCTTTACTTTTAAAGCTGCAAATGTAAGTACTAGTCAGATACAGTCTTTGTCCATGTATAGTGATAGACCGCGCACTGGTAGCTGCCATTAAGCCGCCGTGTTCCCAACATGAGAGCCGTCAGATCACGTGACATTAGGCTGAAATGATTTCGTGCTATCCAGTTTAAATGCTTTCTTATGACCTGACAGGCTACTTTTAAATATCCCTATTTAGTAAATCATGTAGATAACAAGTTTTTTAGGAATAATTAACCTAAGGATATATTCATTAAGAAATTGTCACTTATAGAAATTTAATTGCAACCATTTCAGAGTTACAAGATGAGTCGTTAGGATGAAGGAGGTCATTTGTTTAATGTGTATTCTTGTATGAACCGGCCACGTTTGTACTTTATGTAAAGTGGAGTTCCCATTAATAATTAATTTATGATACAGAGCTACAATATATCCAATATATTACAATGTGAAAAATCCAAAAGTACACAGTTAAATACTACGTAAAATACACAGAAATGACGTTGCCGTACTCAGAAGTTAATAAGTTTTCTTAAAATATGTACCTATGTGCGTAGGTAGACTTGCTATAGACCATGATTAGAATAATGAGATGAATATTTGTGAAAAAGTTAAAACACGTAGATTCATTTTTAACGCGAATTACTTTTATTTCTTTAATAGGCACACGTTTTCTAGATTGGGAATTGACCTTCAATATTGAATATTTCTTCCCGTATTTCATAATCTTTACTGCAAATATATAAAACTGAGGTTTAATGGTGGCCCATACTAACAGTAATAAAAATTTACTGGAGATTGAAATCACGTTCTTACCATGCAGGCATGGAATCTGCTTAATAATTGAATTCGTTTCCCTCTGGTTACAAGTTGTAGAACTTTCTTTCAACATATTTGACTAAGACACGTGACATTTCCTTTTCTGATGTTGGAGCCAGAAATTGTGACATCATTCGCAGTCTACCTGTGTGTAAGGTCGATGGATATAGTCCATTAATATAGCATTAAGGAGCATAATTCTTTACTGTAATAAAATCAGAAAATACACATTTTGTATTACGAGTTAGGGACTAGCAGCACCGTAAATATTTCAGTTGAAACAGCACTCTAAACCGTTTAGGAATTACCATAAGAGAACTCACAGTCCGTGCAGTTCTTATTCAACACTGCAAACTATTTTTGCTCATATGAACCTAGTATAGATGTTGAATCGTATGCTGAACAGAAAAGGGTCACCTTAGGGAAAAGAACTCAAAGTTTTTTCTTCTTCTTCGTAAATGGAACATCCTACAGAAATACTGTTGTTAAGTTACTATAAAAGACACAGTCGTCAGAATGAAGAAGCGAATACGACTACTTCATGTATACACTTTAAACCCTCCGAGCGCACTTCTAATGATTTTGAAAAAAACATGACAATTATCGATACGAATTCTTAATAATGCTAAAGCAAACATGACAACTAGGTATACTCTCCAAACAGATTTTAAACGAATAGAGAGACTCTAGGCTCTCGTACTTATGAGAATGTCAAAAAGGCAAAAGCAACCATCAGTACGCATTTCTCAAATGTTGGAGACATCACGAAAACAGGTTGTACGCACTGCTATTAATCCTGTACGCACCACCGGAACTCTCATTGCATACTCCTTTCAATGCTGAGGCGATCAGAACAAAAGAGCCACACCGAGGTTTGAGAATGCTTAAGCTACTACGTCACATATCGGCATGCTTTCCTAATAAAACTTAAGCAACTACGGTAACCACTTAGTAAATGTTTAACAAACCGTGAAAACTGAAGGTACAAACTCCAAATAATATTGATACGACAATGTGCGACACCATTAAAGCACACTCCAAATAAGAAGTCACGATTGCAACCGTAAATATTCAGTCGCGAAAATTTCGACGACATTAAGTTCCAAATTCCGAGACTGCTGAAGGGACCACTTCTATCCTTATTGATAGATATGCCAAGGAATGTTAAAGCTTTGAATATCGTAATCAGAAGTCCTAAATAATCACTAAAAGCAAGTAGTCAGTTTAATCTCTGAAGCATCGATCCGACAAACAGAAACCAGATCTCCTCGTATACCCCTATAAAATCCTTGACTGCCCAGAATTTGCAAGAATGTGTTAAACACTGTACTATTGAGTTTCCACAGATTAAACTTCTGACAAAATGACGAAATCTTACAATATACACTGCTGTTAATCGAAATTGCAACACCATGAAAAAATGCTTGGATTTGCAAGAAATTTGAAGGGTGGATAGGGCATCATGGACGTCGTTTATTCGGGAACCGGCCCTCGTGCATTTCAACCTTCGGTCTTCGTATGGCGGCCGTAGCCCGTGATGTAGGGCTCGACTTGTCACTTGTTGGAGAGACCAGGGGCTTTGGGGATCCGCCATGGCACCCACTTGGTGTCATGGTTGATACCACCTTTACATCTTTCGATAAATCCTCAACCTCTGCCTCAGTGTACCAGCAGCTCTTCGCTGAGCACCGTGACCTAAATTCATTCTGATTACACTCCTATTTTTACTGATGGCTCCAAGATGCATGGAGTCGTTGGATCAGCGGCTGTCTGTGTAGATGACGTTTCAGTAGCGCGGATCCCAGCTGAGGCCACGGTGTTTTCAGCGGAGATGCATGCTGTGTATCTCGCCCTTCTCCATGTTCAGTCGAGTTCTCATCATCGAGCTATGGTCTATACGGATTCCTTAAGTGTCTTGCAGTCTTTGTCATCTGCAGATTGCCGTGACCATCCTTTCCTCGTGAATGTGAGATAGTTACTTCGTCGTTTGCTCGGGGCCGGTCTTCATGTTCAGTTTTGCTGGATTCCTGGGCATGTTGGAATCTCGGGTAACGAGTGTGCTGATGCGGCTGCTAGATCTGCTTCCTCTTTGGTCGTCACACCCTTGCCACTGTATCACCGGGATTTCCGCTTTATCTTTCACGAACATATCAAGCGAACGTGGCAGGGTCTGTGGGACCAACAGGTGGAAAATAAACTGCATCGTATTAAACTTAATCTTGTAGTCTGGAAATCCTCATATCGTCGGAACCGTAGGGAAGAAGTGGTGCTTGCGCGTCTCCGCATTGGGCATTGTCGTTTCACTCACCGCTTTTTGCTGTGAGGCGAACTGCGCCGATGTGTGAGGCGTGCAATTTCAGACTCACCGTCACTCATCTTCTGTGTACCTGTGTTCGTTTTCGTGATGTACGTTTTCATTTCTTTCATTCTCATTTGTTGAACGAGGACGCCGCTACACTGCAGCGGCTCCTAAATGACCAATGCAATACTGTTGCTGTTTTTTCATTTTTTAAAGAAATTGACTATTTTAAACGTATCTAGATTTTAGCCCTATCATCATCCTCATTTCTCATTTTTACTGAATCAGCTAGATTTTAATCATTGTATCATGTTTTTAATACTGTTTGTTTCATTATCTTTTTTAGCCCTTCCATCGTTCTCATTTTTCAGTTTTACATGATCAGTCAGACTTTAAGCTTTTTACCACGGTTTTTAATACTGTTTGTATGTCTGTCTTGTCTCTGGCGCTCTTTGGCCAATCATGGCCCTTGCGCCATAAAAATTAAACAACCAACCAACCATCATGGACGACGCAAATGATTACAATTGCAGTGCACATGCAAATGTGAGACGCGCGCAACGCCATAGGTAACGTCACACCAGGGGGTATAAAAGAAGGCGTACAGAGAGCAGGTTTTTAAACTTGCTGTCATTAAACTCTACATACTTAGTTCTTAACATGTAAACATGCCGCCTAGGAGGACGAGGCAACCATACGAACGTTTGACGGAGTTTGAAAGCAGTTGAATCGTTGAATTCAGAGAAGGTGGTTAATCATACAGTGATATTGCTGCACGCGTTAGGCGTAATGCAACTACCGCTGCGCGTACATGGCGTCAAAGGAAAGCAGAAGGTTCTACGCATCGGCATGCATGGTCTGAATATCGAAATCGCACGACCGAGCGGGAAGACAGGCACTTGCACAGTATGGCAAGTACGTTGCGCACAACACCATCCAGGACACTTGCACAACAATGCAGGATGGTCACATATCGTCCGATGTTTGTATGCACTGTTCGTTACCGATTTCTGCAGAGATGTCTCGTTGCTCGTCGATCATTGGTGCAACTTCCCTTGACTGTGAACCGTAGGCGCCAGCTGTTGCAGTGGTGCCAAGAACGTAGAAACTGGAGTGCTGCATTGGAGCATACTGTGTTTTCGGACGAGTCAAGTTTCAATCATGTGCATCACGATGGGCGGATCCTTTTTCGCAGTTACCGTAGTGAACGGCATTTGTAAGTCGACAGCGCCATACTGGTCTCACGCTGAACGTGATGATCTGGGGCGTTATTGAGTTTCATTCATGCACTCTCCTGCTACGCATTACAGGCACATTGAAGAGCCAACGCTACATCACGGAGGTGTTGAAAGGTGACCTTCTATCCATCCTTCAGACCATCCCGGTAGCAGTCTTCCAACAAGACTGTTCCCGAACCCATGTTGCTCGTACTTTCCAAGACTTACTCTGTGGTCATTAAGTCGCTCGTATTCTCTGGCCTGCTCGCTCGCCAGATTTGTTGCCTATAGAGAGTATATGGGGTGTCATTGCACAACGAATGGCTCGCATGGCCTCGCCACCGCCTGTCGCAACCAACGAATTGTGGATGCAGCAGAATGGAATGCAATACCGCAGACGACCATCCGAACTCTATTTCATTATATCCCACGGTGTGTGGGGTCGGTTATTACCTCCCATGGTGGATTTACTTATTACAGATTTTTTGGCCTTCCTCATCATGAACTAGTATGTGATTGTGATCGTTTGCAGCTTGTACCATAACTAATCACTCCCATAAATTTCATTGTGATTGCTTGTCTCTTTCTTGGTGTTGCAATTTCTATTAACAGCAGTGTATTTTTATTTGAACGTTACTTTAAATAAATAAAATGTCAGAATTTGTGTACAGTCTGGATAAAATTTTATGATTATATCTCAGGTTATGACTCAATCGGTTCCATAATTCTTCGAGAGACCATCATCCCAAAATGATATCGAAGTATACTGGGAAACAAATTTCGTGATTAGCTTTCGCACAGAGTTTTAAATGACTACGGCGCGGCTTTAATGTACGGTTAGGTTATTACTACCCCCTAAATAGATTGCGTCCGAATATTTTCGAATGCGTGTAATTTGCAGTGTCTACCCTTGCTCACAGCCTTTCATGGAAACTTTGCCTTCTGATGCAACCTTCTGAGACGGTCTCTGGCGAAAGTTCCCGAAGAACGATATTTTGCCATATCGTTAATAAGATATGTTATGACTATGTGGTGAATGTAGAAGAAAATTTACGAGACAGAGCGATGGCACTGTAAATTTCTTGACTGAGGACCTCTGTAGTAAACCGTTACTAAACCGGTTGCCTAGCGGTCAGTGCGATGATATCTGGCTAATCGTCTGAAATGGTCTTCGGATCGAGTCACGGAAAAGGCATGGGTGTTGTATTGGGGGGAACGGAAAGCAATGTCGTTTTTTGGAGGGCTAAGTTTGGAGATAATTGTGAGGTGTTTATGTACGTTCAACGTAAAGCAAGTATGTGTACAAGTGAATGAACTATTCGCCTCTAACTTATGTAGGTGTTTTTGTCTTCCAGGTTTGCAGAACAAAATGAGTGACATAAAACCCGAGGAGAGTCATGTTCGTCATTGTATTAATATGCTGTATGAATTTCACAAGGGGAACAATGCAACCGTTGCCACAAAACACAATTGCGCTGTTTATCGGAATGCGTTAAATGTCCGCAAGTGCCAGCGTTGGTTCCCCCAATTCCGGTCTGGCAATTTTCACCTCTCTGACGCCCCTCATGCTCCATGGGCCAGAAATGCCCATGGAGCTGGACAATGACCTGCTTCGTGCAGCCAGATCCTCGCCAAACCATTGATGAATTATCCGAGCATCTTAATTCCCCATGGTCTACATGTGTTTTCCCCGATATCTCTACTTCTGAAACTCCCATTTAGAAAAAAAGGTTCTTCAGCAGATACAGTTCTTCAGTGGAAATCTTTTGTATACAATTTCTAATTTTTCGTAAAGAATGGTTTGGCCACCAGGGGGCGTAAGTGTTTATTTCTGCTTCTGATGTACTTGCATCAAAATCAGAGATTCTGAAATATCGATTGAAAGTTCGTTTAGACTCTATTAGGGAGTGTAAAGGCAAATTGCATTTCACCCGATATCTCTGCTTCTAAAACTACGATTTGAAAAATTCTTCCATATATTGCATACAGCTCCTCATGGGACATGCTTTACATTTAAGTCCAAATGTTTGGTAAAGAATGGTTTAGCCACCAGGGGGCATAAGAGAAAACTAGACTGATTTTTTTTTCCTAGACCGATACCGCTCACATCCAGAAACCTTTTGAGAATATTTCGTTCTAAAATAATGCATTTTTTCCCCACCAGGAAGCGTAGATGCATATGTTATTTTGTTCATATCTCTGCTTTTAAGAGTCAGATTTGAAAAATGCTTTCTTTGTTGGAGAGCGTTTCCGCTGCGAAATGTTTTTCGTATGATTTCAAATGTTTCTTAACGCACAAGTCTGCAACTCGAGGACGTAAATTCTAGATTCCGTTTACAGCAATATCTGCGGAATTAAACACCCGATTTAAAACTTCTTTCCTCAGTCAGAAACTACTGTTTTCCACTGCGGTTTCATTGACTTTGAATACCTTTGATAAATTTTATTCGCGTCATAACGGATTCAAAAGACGAGCTCATTACACCCGAAAATTCGGTATCATCTTTCTTGTTTCAATTCTGTTCACAACTTTCTAGCTAACTGGGATTTTATTTGTTTGTTTCGGAGTTTTAAGACAAAGCGATAAAGATTAATTGAAACTACTTAAATTGAAACCCATTTTAATTTTGCTGGTGACAGTTATTTTTGCAACTACCCCCTCAGAGCAAGAGTTCATGGTCCCGGAAGTTGCTGACAAGTGCAAAAAAGTGGGCTTAAAAATGAACTAACAGAAGACAAAATTGAGGTAAAATGCTTTTACAGAAGCTGAAGATTTAGAAGTTTATAGGGCAAATATTGAAATAACCGATGCCAACGTTTACTTTGAACAACAGGTATCAAGCGAGGGTCACATAGAAGAAATAAATTGAAGTATAAACTAGTTTGGAGGGTATTTGAAAGAAAGAGTACAAGTTCTAAGAGCATACACCATTATGTCTTAAATGAAAAGTGTTTAATAAATGAATACCTCCAGTTCTTACTTAAGGATCAGAGACATGGACATTAACGATAAACGATACAGAGTGGATTCACACTGCTCAAAAAGAAACATGGGAAGTCCATGTTTGCTTCTAATCAGGAAAGGTAGGAAGAGGAACACAGGGATTAGAGGAATGACACTGATGATGTCATCAAAGTGAAGATTCTAAAGAGGCAATGGGCTGGTTATCTTGCTACATGAGCTGACTGACCAGCGTTGCACAACTCAAATATTTGATTGGATGCCAAGGGATATGTAAAGACCCAGAAGAAGGCGGTGTGGATGATGGGCGAATGAAATTCGAAAACATGCAGGAGTGATTTCTGAAGAAATAGGCTCAAGACAGAAAGTTGTGGAAGAGACTTGGGGAGAGCTTCATCCAGCAGTGGATTGGTAATGGCTACTGCTGATGATGATATCAACTAGTTTACAAAAGTCCCCGGACACGTAGAAGAGAAATACAACGTAGCATTTATTGCCATACATTAGTACGGTGTCGGTCCACCTTTGGCCTAAGTCACGTTTTTCTGAGCTCCGTGTTGTGTGCCTATTTAGTGTGTTTTATCGTGTGGTTCGTCATTTTCCTTTCGTGTTCCTTCAAGCTGAAGGTTCGTGCTTTGTTTTGATACATCTCCCAAGTTGGTGAGTTGTTTATTTTTTCTGTTATCATCATTTGAATTGTCGACCGAGCTGGTCGATTTCTCAGGTAGCCCTCGCCATTAACAATGGCGGCGGCTGCTGCTGATAAGAGCGATGTCCACGCCCATATCAGCGAGGCATTTCCTGCCGCCGCCTCCTCCTCCTCGACACGAGACCAATCTCCTCCAATGCTTGTAGGTGACGTCACCCAACCACTAGAAGTGGAAAGTGACTCCTCAACTACAGCTCAAGCTTCTTGCCCTGCTTCGACCAGTGACGTCAGTGCAGCGCAACCCTCTGTTGCTTTAAGTGAAGACATGGATGTGTCTGACAGCGCTGCTAATTTACCCTCTACTTCAACTCAGTTCAAACAGCCGGTTGCGTTGCTGCCCTCACGCGCGAGTCCTGCTCCTAGGGCATACTCTGCCGCTCTTACTGGAACAAAAGCTCCTTCCAAGTTTGTTGCAGAAGTCTTACCAGACTCGTACGTCATTGTTGATGGCATTACTGCCACCATAGATATTCCCGAAGATTCCCCAGCGGGAAAACAATTCTATTCTAGAATGGACTTCGGAGTGTGTTTTGATGCGCTCCCAGACACAAAGTTGAAAGAATATAGTATGGCTCTCAAGCAGATACTTCCAGCTGGAGCCAGTATTACTCACATGGCTCGAAAACCTCGAGCTGTGTTGGTGAACTTTACTCTTAAAGAGCATGCGGATCTTGTCTTGACAGAAGGTTTGTCCCTCAAAGACGTCCATCTTCTACCAGAACCTGTCTCTCAGCGTCCAATCCAGGTTACATTTTATCCGGTTCCACCTGAGGTATCAGACGTTGCGCTGTGCACTGTACTCAGTAAGTTCGGCCGAATTGTTGGGCCAGTTACTACTCTTTCAGCCGCGCCGAGAGATCCAGGCGATAAATCCATAGGGGGATTTCGCTGAAGTGCAAGAGTGATCTTTCCATCTGATGAACATTTGCTCGCCTGCCCAAAGGTGCTCAACGTTCGTTGTGGACAGCAACGTAGGAGAATTGAAGTGACTACCTTCCTCCACTGCACTTTTTGCCCCGGAGAGAATCATTTACGTGTGCATTGCCCACATCTAGCATCACAGGCTCCTAATAATTCTCCTACAACTTCTGGCCCTCTTCTGAGCCGAGCAACAACACCTTCCACTGCACAGAAAGCTTCAGAATCGAAACTTTCACAAAAGTCTACTGCAGGAGTTGGTCAACGCGTGCCTACGGACCCTTCTTCCTTCGACCAGCAACTGGATTTTCCCTCACTTAATTGTTCGCTTCCCATGCGTCGTCATTCTGTAGCGGAGTCCCCTTCAGGGGTTTCTCCACTGCCCTTATCATCGATACTTCTAAATCTGCTGATGACGGATTTTCTGTCCACGAATCTCGAGCCTTCGCTGAAACGTCGTGGTTCTTCTCGAAGACGCCCACCGAAGAAGCCGACTGCCGCATCACCCCGTACCTCTCCCCGTACTGGTAGTGCCTCTCGAAGGAATTCACCATCAAAGGCTGCTACCTCTTCTGTCCAGGCCGACGAAGAGCCTCCTCTTAAATTTGAGGATCTTGTCGAATACCTTAAGGATGGCTCGGTTCCTACTGGGCCGATTTCATTTGAAGATTTACATCAATACCTGTAACATAAGGCAGACCACTCCACAACGCATGCTTTACTCTCAAAGTATGCATCGTTTCTCCATCTAGTGCTTGATCAGATCCAAGTCCTTAATCAATGCATCTCCCGCCTTCGCAAGGAACATCCGTGGGCTAAAACCTATTTTAATCGACTCAAATCATTTCCTCCTGTTGTGAAGGCTCTTCAGCAAGCATTAATGGAAAAAAGTCTTCAAGATTGTATCTCTTAATTGCAGGGGATTTGCATCCCCATTTTCTAATGCCTTGGTACATGAAGACCTCACTCCGTTAGGAGCTGATCTTCTCTTACTACAAGAGACAAATTGCCAATCCACTACGATATTCTCACGATGGCGCCAGTGGAACTACACATTTCACCATGCCTACCAACTATCATCCCATAGTGGTCTAGCTATAGGTATCCGCCATACTTTCAACTCCATAATCACCTCTTTTTCGGTTCGAAACTTATGTCGAGACCTATTACAGTGTGCATATTCACCATAGCTTCCACATCTTATCATATATTTAATATTTATATTCCAAGCTCTTCAACCCACTTGACAATACTTTTTACTCGCCTTCGTCGTGCCTTGTCTCGCATTCCTCCCATAGATCTTGCTTTAATTGGAGGATTTCAA
Source organism: Macrothele yani (assembly GCA_039090855.1). Classification (NCBI taxonomy): domain Eukaryota; kingdom Metazoa; phylum Arthropoda; class Arachnida; order Araneae; family Macrothelidae; genus Macrothele; species Macrothele yani. Next base: position 18,716,415 of record CM077030.1, read on the forward strand.
TTGCACTCTGAATCCTACCCTGGACCGATCTCCTTCCACCAGAGAACGCCGTGTTAACTTGGTGAATCTTCTTCAGTCAGTGGTCTCCGACAACTCATTCATTGATGTTCACAGTCACTTCCATCCTTCATCGACTGTACATACTTGGCGCTCGCAACATAATCAAAATCCGTACACAGCTCGCCTTGACAGATACTACGCCTCATCTACTCTGCTTACAGCTGTGACAGAATCTATTATCACTATTACAGCTTCTTCTGACCATTGTGCCATCGTTCTTATTATTCAAGCAGTTCCAGCCCAACCCCGTACATTTCGTCCATGGACTCTTGACGACACTCTTCTTACAGATCCAGACTTCTGTACTTCAGTACGCTCCTTCCTTGAGGACAAACGACCTCAACTTCAATCAGCTCCTTGTGGTCTGACTTTTTGGTTGGACATTAAACAGCAACTCGTTCTCCACGTTCGCAAACTTTCTTTTAAAGCAAAAACGCTTCAAAACATGCGTCTCAACCATGTCCGTTCCATGCTCTCCATCCTAAGCCTAAGTGATCCTCTCTTCTGCCACTATCAAGAAGAACTGCGATCAATCCTCCTTCCTCTGGCTCAACAAGCTCTACGACGTCTCCGGCTACAACATCTATCGCCAGACGCATCCAATTACGATTTCCTTACATCCATGGAAAAATCACGAACAGCATCGAATTCACTTCGGCACCTTCGCCTCGCATCTGGAGAGGTGTCTGATGATCCACTCACTCTATGTTCTCAGGTCCGAAAGTTCTATACAGAGAAGTTCTGTGAATCTCCTCCGCCATCCTCTTCAGCTTTGGCATCACTTCTTTCTAACCTACCACAAGTTCCTCCCCATCTTGCCTCTTCCCTCCTCCTTCCTCCCACGTTCTCTGAACTATCCTCTACGTTTTCTTCTTTAAACTCTAGGGCCGCACCGGGTCCGGACGGCCTCACTTTCCTCTTCTATAAAACCTTTCTACCTCTCCTTCTACCATTTCTCTTTTCTGCACTTTCTGCTGCTTTCAATCACTCCCCTCTACCAAGGCGATTCACAGTAGCATATGTTGTACTATTCCCTAAGAAAGGTGATCTCCTTGTTCTGGGGAATTGGCGCCCTATCTCCCTCTTAAATCTAGATTATAAACTTTATACTAAACTTCTTTTCCAACGCCTTAACCCCATTCTCACTCACATTCTCTCCCCAAATCAAACTTACGCAGTTCCCGGCCGTTCACTTTCTCATAACATATATCTACTTAATGATCAAATCCATCTTGCCCGATCTCGCTCTGAACCCCTCGCCCTTCTCTCTTGACCAACAATCCGCTTTTGATAATATCTCACATTCCTATCTATCGGCTACACTCCTTCACTTCGGTTTTCCTCCTCCCTTCGTCTCTCTTCTTTTCTCACTCTATCAAGACGCCGTTCTCCAGGTCAAGCTGCCCACCTTTCTCACAGCGCCTATTCCCTTCCGCCGGAGAGTACGGCAGGGTTGCCCACTCTCCGGACAACTCTTTGCAATCGCAATTGAACCCTTCCTCCGCTCTGTACACCAATCCTTTAAAGCAGTTCTGCCACCACTCTCTGCCTGCACAAGACATCATGCCACTACCTCTGTTGCATACGCAGATGATGTCACCATCTGCATCCGTCATGACTCACAGTTTCCGTGTCTCCAACGTCTATTCGCAGCTTATGCCTCATGCTCCGGTGCAGCGCTCAACTCATCTAAAAGCACTGGTTTATGGTGCGGCTCATGGGCACATCGTGTATACACCCCTTGGGGAGCAAGCTGGTCGTCCATCTCACAGCGCGTCCTTGGAGTTCATCTTGGTTCCTTGCAAGCTGCCCCCCTCTACACGTGGAATGCTATTCACCCACGCTTCCTCAGGTCAACTGCCTCCTGGAGGAGAGCCCAGTTCTGCTCATCATTCTTCCAGAGAGCTCGCCTCTCTCGAACTTACCTGATCTCCTTGTGCACACACTCTTGGCTTGGTGTCAAGTCTCTACAACTCCGCCTTCATGAAATTACTCGATGTCTTACTTCTCTGATATGGTCCTGCCACCACTTGGTCAGTGTCACAAAGCTTTGCCTCCCTCCGGATCACGGCGGCATCGGACTCATTGATACACAGGAGTACTACAAGGCCGTCAGAATTATTACTTTTCTCAGTCTCTTCACGTCGCCAGTACCAGATGCCGTTTTAGCCAGGGACGTCATCGCCTCCCCGAGCAACCCTAGCTTTTCTTTTCTCTCCTTACTACTCATGGACCACCGACCCCTCACCCTCATTCGACTTCCCCCTGTTTACCGTGAAGCTCTAACTTTCCTTCGTTCCCTCCCTCTATCTCGTTCTCCACCTGATTCCACAACTGAGCTCCTTGCTGAACCCCTCTTTTATTCTTCGATTCTTCACCCCTCTCATCTTCCGTACTTTGCCTATCCTACCTGGCTCCGAGCAGGTGTAGTAACAGTTAAAGATCTCACTAACCCTGACCTTTCCTGGCTACCCTTCGCCAGCCTCCCTCCCTCTCTTCTCCTCTCCCTCTCGTGACATCTACGACTCCATTCTTTCATCTATCATTTCTCAATTTCCTCATCTTGCTTCCCACTCAGGTCTTTCCTTTGTTCCTTCTGCTTCTCTCCCATTTCCTCTTTTCTTGCTTACTTCTGGCTCAGCTCATCCCATTTCTTCTCTCTCGGTGTCAGCTCTTTATCGGTTTCTCTCTATGTCCCATTCTTCTCCTCTCCCCATTCCTGATGTTCCCCCTGCTGCCACTGCTACGGTGTGGTCCGCCGCCCTGTCTCCTCTTTCTGCTCCTCTAGAAATTCATACCCATTGGCTTTTCCTCCATCGCCGCCTTCCTGTTCCCTCCGTTCTTTTCCGAATGTCTCTTCTCGATTCCCCTCTTTGCCCTTTCTGTGCTCGGGAGGCTGATGTCTCCCATGTCTATCAACACTGTGTTATATTACTCCCAATGCTGAACTTGGCATTTACTATCGCCCAATGTTCCATTACAGCAGATCTTACATTTGATGCATATCTGACTCTTCTGCTACAGAACTCTCCCCCAGTCAAGCTCCCATCAGTCTGTGCCTATATTTTTATTTTAGCGAAGCATGTAATCTACGTGTTTCATCAACGCTGCAGATATTTGACTACTCCTCTGACTGTGCATGAAGCTTCTACGGCATTATTATGTCACTTCCGCGACCGCCTGACATATCGACTTCGGCTAGAGTATTCTGTTGCAGTTACTCAGCGTCGGGAGAGCCAGTTCCTTGCCACCTGGTCACCGGCTGCCTCATGGTTTACCAGCTCGCCAGCGTCATTGTACCTGACGGTCGGCAGATTTGGTATTTGACCTTTTTGAATCAGAAATGCATATGTAAATCTCAACAATCTGTTTTAAAGATCTTTGCACAGCTTGGAAATTTACCGCATGGGTTTTTTTTATAAAGGGCTATACGTGTTTACACAGCAAATTGCTTTTTGTGACACTCATCTTGTATTTTTTTTCTTACATTGACGTTCAAGTTAGTTCGTCTTTAGATTACATTTTGAGTATAAATATTGCAGTTAGTCATTAGCATAGTGCTGTATAAACATATAAATTGTTTCTGTCCTTTGTAACCATCTTTTTTTTTTATTATACAGTTTCTCTGCTTCATTAATTTCAGTGTAGTTTTTTGTAATTTTGTTCTATTTTGTTTCCCGAACATGTTTGCACTGTGCTGTATAATTGTACATAGTTTTAAAAATATTGCGGAACAAGTAATCCATCTTATTTGCATCAGGATGTCCAAGTTTAGTTATTTCCTGTTATTAAACATTCCAATGATTTGTCTGATAATCAGTTTTTCAATTGCATAGTACTGTACATCCTTGTAAATATGTTGTGTTAAAACTCACTGTCATATCGTACCTTCTTTCAAGAGACATGTTGACTAATGATTCTTACTGTATTTATTTTTGCACAAGTTAGTCAATTGCATGGTCTTGTTGTACTCATGAGTAATATATTTTGAAAAACATTTTACCTATTTTGTTCTTTTGTGTGAGGTGATGCTTGGTACTATCATTCTTCTATTACTACATATGGATAGTGAGAATATGTTAAAGCTTTATTTATCGTGTGTTTTCTTATTATACTTACATTTTCTATCTGGTCAACAGAATAGTGTTACATTTCTGTATATGGTCCGATTTTGATTTGTAACATGTTGACACTGTGCTGTATATTTGTACATTGTTTCTGAATATTGCCGAACAGGTAATATTATATTTACACCAGGAAGTCCAAGTTTGTTCTTCTCCTGATATTAATCATTTCATTGATTTGTCTTATGATCAGTTTGTCAATTGCTTTGTACTGTACATTCTTGTAACTATGGTGTGTTAAAATTTACTGTCTTATTGTACTTTTTTTTTTTTTGCAAGAGAAATGTTGTCTCATGAAGCTCTCAATATTTTCTTGAACAATTTTGTTAATCGCACAGCAATGCACTTATGAGCAATAAGTTTTTGTTAAAATCCTTCCTAAATGCCCAGACATGCTTGTCGCTGATCATTTATCACGAGCTGTAATTTTGCTCCATTTTTCAACTTGTGCACTATGCTGTATATTTGTATATAGATTTTAGTGGTTTAACGATCTTTGATCGTATTTTATTTGTATTAAGACGTCCTTATTAGTTAGTCTCCTGATTTCTACCTTTAATAAAGATATTTTGAAACCACCTTTGGCCATAATGCATGCACAGACCCTTCGAGACATGCTTTCGACAAGGATTTTGGAACACAGCGATAGGTATGAGCTTCCATTAAGTACAAAATGCTTTGGTTCCAAACTTCTTGTGCCGCGCTCTAATTCATCCCATAGATGTTCTATGCGATTAAGATCAGGACTCTGTGCTGGCCAGTCCACACACATACGTAATTATCGTCAAACCACACCGTAACAGCCCTTGCTTTATGGCTCGATGCATTATCCTGCTGGTACCAACAAGGCTCAGTTCCATAGTATTGCCACAGAGTTGGTAGGGCATAATTGTCCAAAATATAGAGGTAGACGCGCTGGTTAACAGGTTAGTCCACGATAACCAATGGGCGGGGAACATATCACGAAAAACACCTACACACGAGTACACTGCCAGCTTCAAACTTTACCGTAGGAACAGTACACTGTGGTAAATAGCGTTCCCCCTGCTGCCGCCATACCCACATACAGCCATAAGACTGATTAATCGTGTATATTGATTCATCAGTAGATAGAACCCGTTTCCAGTTATTTACGGTCCACGATAAATATTCTTTACACCATGCTAAAAGACGAGTAGCATTCCGAGTGGAGATGAAAGGCTAATGAGCAGCCGCATGACCACGGTAACCCATGGAATGAAGTTCTCTGCGAATGGTGCGTGTACATACCGAGGCTCCAGCATTTTTACTCACCTGTGCACTTAGGTCTTGTGTAATACTCAGTCGAATAGCTGAAACGACTCTCCAGAGGCTTCGACTTCCTCTATCACCGATTTTCTTTGGTCTGCCGGTACGTTTTGCTGCTTCAAGCACGCCATTAGTCTTCCACTTATTCAGTACATCCAAAACAGTTGACTTGGGTATGTTTAAACGCCTCTCGGTTTCTCTTATGGGCAACCCCCTAATATAACACCCAACAATCTTTCCTTTCTTAAAGTCAGTTCTCTCCCGCCGCGACGTTTTCACTCAACCTCACAGTGCGATATGATCGCGGTCAGCTGTAGTCTTGTTTTTAAACCGTTTGCAGCTGTACCGCGCATTTTAGCAATGCAGTGGATCCATTCATTTGCTTTTGAAGGGGTGTCCGGTGACTTATCAATATAGTGTATATCTCACGGTTATCTTACTCTCTCCCTTTTTTCTTTTATACCTTTAGCTCTCGGAAAAGTTCGGCCCTGGATCCCTCTGAAATTAATAGGTTTCACCGCCCGTGACGTATTTAATTCTGATATTGTTTCAGTGTTGTTTTTTTTTCTTCTATGACATCAATTTCCAAACAGTTTGCGTTTTACTTAAAACTACTGCAGAAAACTCTGTATATCTACACCAATGCTTTTGTTTAATATTAAACACTTCGGACAGCAAGGCGATAAAATATCTGTAAAACTAGACGGAGATTATTTATCCGAGACTCCCATAAAATAACTTTGAATTCTTGACATTCTATAAAAAATCTTCTCTATATATTTTTCTCACTTATTGCAGCGTCTTTGTAACTAGGTTTCCAGAAAAACACCGCGGAAGTCAATTTTTTGCCATTTTGATTTCAGTGTTTTCAAAAGAATACCTTTTCTTATACCTTCTGCCTCTCGGAAATGGAATGTATTATTTACTTCTTTTCCAGTACCATTTCTTCTGGACTTATTGGAAAAAGATTCTAAAAATAATGCTTGAAGTTCAAAATATTGTTTTCAAAACGACGCCCAAAGGCTTTTCTTTGAAAATCATTTTTTGTTCTCCAGAAACGACATCGCCTTCTTTCCAACTTCAAACTTCTTAGGAGGAGATTCATCTTTCTGCGGCAAACAAACGCGAAGATCGTCTTCCACCACCTAAGTCCTATTTCTTGGTTCACCTCTATGTAGGAGAGTTGGTCAAAAAAACTTTGTGGGTGCTTTAACAAGCAATTCAAGTGTCACACGCGTGAAACTATTTTTTTTAATGTCTTCTCTGAGTTTCCTCAAAATATTTAGAAATATGAAGTAAACGACACTAAACGGCATTTCATTTTAGTTTCTGAAAAAAATTTAAAACTGATTTTTAGAACTTTCCCACCTCAATTAAATTTTCTGAGTATCGAGAATGACTAGGATTTTTGATGAAATGGAAATTCTAAAAATTTTCATTTTTTCGAGAAATAGAATGGCAGATTTGGACGTATGACTTGTAGCCTTATCCTGATAGTTCTACTTTTTGAAGGCTCCGTGAACAGAGGAATTGTATTTCCTCTTTAAATACAAGAGATAAAACATTATTTTGGAAATATGTAGGATTGAGTTTAATATTTTTCTCAACTTTTCTTAACTTTATTTCCCCATTGCTCGCGAAACTAGCAGTAGTCATGAATCCTTTACTGAAACTTTATTCGGGTTTTTAGAACCAAGTCTGAAAGTTTCTTTCTGCTCTTTTGCGATATAGTAAATCGACATTTTTAGTTACAGTCGTTCAGGTAGATCCATTCTTCAATAGTCGCAATAAATTTCAATCTGTCTCCGGCTAAGTGATTTCATAAAGAAGTCTACACCGTGTTCTGCGCTCAGTCACGTGCCTAGGCTAAAGGCGGTGATCATTACTTTTTTTATTTTTTTTTATTTTTTTTTTTATTTTTTCAAATTCAAATTTTTATTATCTTGTTTACGGTTGATAGAGATTTTTAGCAAATTAGCGATTGCTTTTTGGATTGGTGAATATTCTTTTATAACTAGACCTTATTTTGAAATAGTCGTAAAAGTACGCACCTTCCTAGTATATACGTTTGGTATTCTTTTTCCTGTTAAGACCAATGCTTGACGATTTCCCCCTCTATTTCTAATATTTGTTATATTGCACTTAGAAATGCTAATTCCATAATTTTCTCAGCGTTTTTTAATTACAGAATAGGAATATTTCCCTTCGTAAAGAGCAAAGACATAACCTTCTATCCACAGCTTGTTCAGGTGCGCCATTTTCTTAGCAGACAACATTTAACTGAAGCAGATGTTTCTTTTGTGTTTACCTACCACGTTATTACCAGTTTCGTCTTTGAACTTCTTTGATGTTCTGAAATTTCTTATCAAAAATTATCTCTGAACTTCCTCTGTATTTGCTTTCAGATCTTTCTCCTAAGAGCAAAAGTTTCTTTTAATGAGTGCGTACTACCAGTACCGGTGGCAGTGTGCCACGTTTGTCACACGGGTATGTAAATGCTCAGGTTTAACTCTTTTTGAGAAAACGGATGATCAGAACATCACCAAAAAATAACCCATTCTATGGTTTCTTTCGTATTTCAACAAGAAAGATGATACCGAATTTTCGGGTATAATGAGAACGTCTTTTGAAACCGTTCTGACGCGAATTAAATTTATCAAAGCTATTCAAAGTCAATGGAACCGGTATGAAAAATAATAGTATCTGACCGAAGAAAGAAGTTTTTCAATCGCGTTTTTAATCCGCAGATATTGCTGTAAACGGAGTCGTGAACTTACTCCCTCTGGTTGAAGAGTTGTGCGTTAAGAAAAATTTTAAATTGCACGAGAAACATTTCGCAGCGGAAACGCTCTCCAACAAAGGTATAATTTTTTCAAATCGGACTCTTAGAAGCAGAGATATGGACAAATATAACATATGCATCTCCGCCGCCTGGAGGAAAACCATGCCTTATTTTAGAAAGAAATATTCTCAAAAGGTTTCTCGATGTAAGCGGAATCGGTCTAGGAAAAAAAAAATTTAGTCGAGTTTTCAGGAGCTCAGATTTTGCTGCAAATACGTCAGACGCAGAAATTAACACTTATGGCTCCTTGGGGCCAAATCATCCTTTACCAAACATTAGAAATTATATGCAAACCATTTCCTATCAGGAGCTGTGCGATATAGGAAGAATTTTTCAAATCTGAGTGTTAGAAGGAGAAATATCAGGGAAAACGCAATTTACCTTTGCGCCTCCTAGCGGAAACTATGATTTACTTGAAAATTTTGAATTCATATGAAAAATATATTTCGCATCTGAAACGCTATCCAACAAAGAAGAAATTTTTAAAATCGGATTCTTAGAAGGAGAGATGCTGACAAAAATAGTATCTACATCTACGCCCCGTAGCGTAAAACGTGAGTAGTATGGTTCACAAAGGAATTTTTTTTCAATCTATATTTTAGAAGCTCAAATTTTGCTACAAATACATCAGAGGCGGAAATTAAGACTATACGTCCCCTAGTGACCAAACCAATTTCTACCAAAAATTGAAAATTCTATGCAAATGATTTCCCATCAGGAGCTGTATCCGATGAGGAAAGAATTTTTCAAATCGAGTTTTAGAAGCAGAGATATAGGGGGAAACGCCAATTACTTCTACGTCCGCTAGCGGAAAGTCTATTCATTACTTGAAAATTTTGAAATTATATGAGAAACATGTCGCGCTGGAAACTATCCAATAAAAAAGGAATTTTTCAAATCGGACGATTACAAGGAGAGGTATTGACAAAAATGAGATACACATCTACGCTCCCTGGCGGAGAAACCATGCAATATTTTAAGAAGAAAATATTCCGAAAAGTTTTGTCGACGTAAGTGACATTGGCCCACGAACGAATTTTTTTTTTTTTTTTTTGATTGGAGGTTTAACGACCACCGTGAGCAACTGAATGAGCTATAAGCAGTCGCCCGTCACTAATTTAGGGTCACTGGTTCCAGGGAAGGGAGAGAGCCAGTGCCGTAAGACAAACACAACATCCATGCCTCACCGGGATTCGAACCCAGACCCCTTACGGACGAATGATCAGAGGCCATCGCTTAGACCACTGCACCACTGGGGCGGCAACGAATTTTTTCAATCGATAATTTAAAAGCTCAGATTTTGTGGCAAATACATCAGGAGCAGAAATTAACGCTTACGCAGCCTGGTGGTCAAACTGTTCTCTAAGAAAAATTAGAAATTATATGCAAAACATTTATCTTCAGGACCTGTATCCTCTGAAAAAAAAAAAAAGCTTTGAAATTGGAGTTTTAGAAGTAAAGATATCGGGGGAACGCACTTTACTTTTGCGCCCCTAGCGGGAAATATATGCGTAACTTGAAAAAGTGACTATACCTAAAATACTCTTCGACATAAATGGAATCGAATGGTAAATAATTTTTTCAATCGGATGTTAGAAGCAAATATATGGAATAAAATGTATTTTGGATACGATATCATCTGCATTTACGCCCTCTAGTGGCGAAATGGTACATCGTAAAAAAAAACGAGATGAAGGATAATCATTTGCATATTTCAAGCTTCCCAATTCAAAAAGATTTTTTCAAATCGGACTAATAGTTGCAGAGAAATGGTGTTTACAGACGGACGAAACGGACGGGCAAACAGATATCAAAGCACGATCTGTTTATACAATAGACGTGCTAAAAAGGCTAAAACTTCACGAAAGTTCCAAAAATAATGAGTATATACAGTATCCAGCGGGAGATGGGCGAGAAAGAAATTACACGAATTCCATTGCAGTCTGCAGTAAAAAGCATTTAAAATAACTTTTTTCAGTGTTCCGTAAATAAGGTTGTCATCAAATTTCCCCAGCAAAACAAATACTTACCCACTGTGATTTCGTCACCTAGCGATGTCCCTGCTATGAGTATTTTTAGTGTTGTATCGTTGTTATAAAAGCAAACGTACCAGGCACCAGTGCGATTTTTGTTTTTGTTACTGCCAGATTATTGGCACACCAAAACGAATGGATTTTTTTCTTACTTCTTGGTCACCGACTCAGTTCTTCAAAATAACGCAGACTTCATGTAGAGCCTATGATTTGTCCTGGTCTCAAGGTTTCACTCAAAAGTACGCACAGTAGATGCCATTTACAAACGCTGTGATATTTCTCTGTAGCTTTTTTAACAGAAAACTCTACGAAAATATATTCTGTCCATCCGAATTCAGCAGTTGGCGGAATTGAACTTTCCCACAATTTGGAGTGATGGCATGCATAAATGTGCCGTTCTTCCGTGAAAGTCCCTGGAATAACATAAACTTGTAGATGCAAAGCATTTCATCGTCTAAGGCTACTGCTCTCTGAAGATCACTGCAGCCGGTCGTGGGGGAGGTTCATCAATATACAAGGCCTTCGAACAATATTGTGAAGTTATTGGCGGTGGATCCATTTAGTGGAGTCCATGCGAGATGAATATCTGTCACTCTGTTCCTGTTATTTTTGTTTCGCAAAAGTTAATGCATGTTACTTGTTTTTTCTTCTTCAAATCCATTAGTAAACACTATAATTGGAAGTAAATTCAATGTCCTAATAGAACACAAGGCGGGAATCGCAAAGCTAATTTACACCACTCTTTTGTTGACAATATGAACAGTAATAGGCTACACTGGCTCTAGTTTTTGCCAAACTCATTGTTACAGATGCATAAACAGACATAGACAGCAACTATACGCTTTATTAGGTTGAAGAAACAGGAGTTTCGCATTTTTGTCAATACTGAAGAATCAGAGTTGAAAAATTTTGAGTAAAAACATATTTGCAAGAACAGCGAAAATATTACTGCTTTAATATCTTTTTAAAAATAAACCCAACTGTATTAAATATATTACACTCTTCTAATATACGTATATACTAGATGAAAGCCCGTCAATTATGACGGGGCAAAATAAAATTTATGATACAGAAGTGTTTGAGTCAAAATTTATGATATTGAGTTTTTGAGTTCAACGTCAATAGATGGCGACGTTGGCTCACAGTTTTCTGAAAATTTAGCGAACAGTCGGTTATGGAATTTGATACGACGGGCTGTTTGTTTTTTATGTGTTTTGTAAAACCTTTAGTCCCTATTTCGTCAACACTTCCTTGTACATAACATTTTTCGTATACACTGATTGTGAACCCTCTATCAATTTCCTCTGTTCTTTTCCGTGAACTATTTTTATCTTGACGTCGTTAGAGCGTCGTACTCTTGACGTTGCCACATACAGATGGCTAAACACCGGTTCAGGTAGTGAACCAAAATTCCTGATCAGAAGTTTTCGTATCTCTAAAGAGTTGACCGTGTGACGTAACGCATCTCTGACGTCATGTGAGAATGATTTGGATTAGATGAAGTCACACCAGCAGCTGTGTTCTTTGTTGCTATGACAACAGAACAAAGTGATATACGCTTGGACTGTGCGCGTGTAGGTGATGACGTCACCGACACGAAAAGCTAAGCGTGACGCCACACACATTTGTTTCTCGGTTGTTGCTATGACGACTCAAAAAGTGGCACGGAGAAGGGCTCTAGCAATTATATATTATGATATCACTAATAAACATACGTAAGTTAAAGGCTTTACTTTGTTAATGAAGCACAAGCAAGTACATATGATACATATTTTTAACCAGATATTTCATAAGGCAGATATGGATGGAATAATTCCATCCACAGGCCAAGTACAATAATTTATTTGTGAAATATTGGGGTATTTATGTTACTTTTAATGAGCAGTGTAGTTTACGTAATTTCTTCTTAAAAAGTTAAAGTTAAAAATTTTATCACTATATTGAAATAATTGCTAAGAAATCTGAGGGGTTTTGATAATGAAGTAAATTGTTTCTCTTCAACGCACAGTAAGCCTTCGGCAATAAAATCACTTAAAATTTGCAATACCAATTTCATGTTTAGCTCTTCCAAATTACTTCGACTTATAACTTGGTGTACACGATTCAGTTTTAAAAAACGGAACTCATAGATTAAAATCCTACGGTACATGATTCAATTTTAAAAAATGGAATTCATAAGTTGAAAACCTAGAGCACGCGATTCAGTTTTAAAAAATGGAGCTCAGACTAGAGCTCAGACTAAATAGTACACGATTCAATTTTAAAACATGGAATTCATAGGTTAAAAACCTAGGACACACGATTCAGTTTTAACGAATGGAACTCATACTATAAAAGCCTAGGGCACATGATTCAATATCGAACTCAGATTAAAAGCCTAGGGTACAAAATTCAATTAAAAAAAAGGGAATTCATAATTTAAAAACCTAGGGCACACGATTCAGTTTTAAAAGATGGAACTCATAGATTAAAAGCCTGGGGTACACGACTCAATTTTAGTAAATAAAACTCCCAGGTTTAAAACCTGAGGCACGCGATTCAATTTTTCAAAAGCTGTTGGGAATTGATATTTAATTAAATTATACATATACAGTATGTGTCTTTCAGCTTTCCACAGTATATTTACCATATTTCTTTAATTTGCTTACGTTTCTTGAAATCATGATAAGGGTTAAGAAAAAGGCCCCATTGAATTTCTATCTTTTCGACCCCCAACAGCAGCCACGGTGACTGTAATTGCAACTAATAAATTTCTCTTATGAGTATAGAAAATTAAGTCTGCCCACTTCTGAGAAGCGAAATAAGATTTCATATAATTCAGAATGCCTTCTCAAATTCTTCTCTCATGATGCTGCCACCCTGAAGTCAAGATAAAAACAAAAATGCCGTTCATTTAACAAACTAGCCAACCAGAAAATGAAAGTTTCGAGTAAACTACATTTTACTCCAAATGGAAGTACCAAACTAAATTACGTATCTCCTTAGTGAATTCCGGCTGATTAATTGTCCGGGTAAAACAAAGCGCGTTTATTTAAAACATTTAAAAAAAACGTCGAGGAGTTGGAATAGGGCAATTATAAATTTCTGTGCAGAGAAAAATTTGGGACTAACATTATTTTACTATCACCGGATTATCAGGGCAGTTTACATGTTCATTTCAGTTGATAATATGCTATATCATTGCATGCCACTTTACTAGATAGGATTTCCACAGTTTCCCTGATCTCTTTAAAATTCGTGTAAGGTGCAATTCTTTTAATATTATTCCATACAGGGGCGCCCGAGCAATGCATAACTTCTTTGGTGACGGCTGTATTGTATGTCCTGGTTCACACTTCGTACGTGGTGACCTTATTTATAAGGCCACCTTGTTCGGCATTCATGAAACAGATTGTCTTCATCAATGCTAATTCTCGAATTTGCAAAGAAAGAAAGAAGTAATGAAATAATAAGCAGTTACATGTGACTTGAAGTTTTTTCGGCTCAATTTTGAGAATCCATGATATTCTTTTACCCAGTTTGATGTCTGTTTTTTTTTATGACTGAAGAAATCTTTACATCTCAATAACAAGCGGAAGATAGAATACGAAGAATTTTTTAATCGTGACTTTCAATATAAATAATACTCTCTCTCTCTCTCTCTCTCTCTGGAGAGAAGAATGTTCAATAAAAATTTGAAGGTATAGCCTGAGTAATTTGCTAGAAAGAGAGGTAATATACTGAGTGACCTCTAGATTTTGTGTTCAAGTTGCAGCAGATTTTTATTCTTTTTACCACCGTGGACAACCAACTCGATGTACTATAAACAGTAGGCCCGTCCGTAATTTAGGGTCACTGGCTCTAGAGAAGGAAGGGAGCCAGTGGCGTAAGACAAACACATCATACATGCCTCACCGAGATTCGAACAAGGTGAGGTCACGGACGAATTGTCAGAAGCCAGCGCTCAGACATCTACGCCACCAAGGCGGCATTTATATCTCCGACAGGGTTATTTGATCTAAAAAAAAAAATATTTTGTGTTTTGGTATACATGACATACCCGCAGGACCTCGAGTTATTGATTGAAGGAACACAAGACGTACATACGAAATTGTAAACTGAAGAAATCATCGATGGATAAACACTGTCATGAAAATGATCATAGATTTTTCTCTTTGAAGAAGCAGAGATATTGGCAAGCCAGATTCATCCATCACACCTGATATTTTGGAATCATTCTACATACAGGGTGGCGCACATGAAACTGGCCCTAAATGCAAAAGACAGTTCTGTAGTTTTATTTGGTCATAATGTCCCGTACATTTCAGTTATATTTGGTATGCTAAATAAACGGTATTTTTTACTTTAAAAAAGGCGGTAACGGTAACAATTGGCACGTTAATCAGCATTTTTACATAGATTTTCAAAGTCTCTGTTGGATGTGATCGCCATTTTCTTCGATGCATTTTTCCGTTAAGCACGTTCAAGAAAACGCCCCGCAATTCGCCGACTGAAATGCAAGAGATCTCTGTATGTTGGTTTCTCAACTCTTCCAACGTTCGAGGGTTTTTGCGGCCGAGTTCCCTTTCAGCGAGCCCCACAAGTAAAAGTAGCACGGTGGTAAGTTGGAGGAACGGGTGACCACATATCCTTACTGATTGTCCTTTTCTGATTAAAATCCCTGTGGCTTCGGGCGAGCGAACGCTCAGAGGTACGGCAGGTCTCTCCATCTTCTTTGAAGAAGGCATATGTGAGTTCATGTGGAGCCAACTGGCTTACAAACCCTTCATAGATTTGTATGGAAAAACTTCTGTATTCATATTCTTCTCGAAAAAAAAATGGGACAGATAAGGCGTTATCCTGACACTCCACACTAAACACAGACTTTTAAATCTTAGAGTGGTTTCTGTTCTAATGCGTGAGCCCAGAGTAGTGTGTTCTGCGAATTGACGTACACTGAAGAGCAATTGAATTAGAGACAGATGGCGTTATGCAAATGTGGCGCTGTGGGTGGCCCTGTAAACGGAAACGACATGACGTATGCAGCGATCCGACAATATACGGATTGATGCGACGGGAATCGGTAAGAGATGGACGCAATATGGGTAACAAGAAGGATCTAAGCGCATTTGATCGTGGGCAAATTGTCGGGACCCGACGAATAGGTCACTCTATTTGGGAAGTCACGCGTGCACTGGGATTTTCACGAGCCACTGTTTCACGGGTGCACCGTGAGTACATCAAATCCGGTAAAACCATCCCTGCATGGGCCAACTGCCGTGGACCACAGCCTGTGGATGAGCAGGGTCATCGTCGGCTAGCTCGCATTGTAACAACGGATAGACGGGTCACAGTGCAAGAAATCACTCGGCAATTTAATAACGCTGGTGCACAAAAACGTGTAAGCAGCCACACCATCCAGAACCATCTCCTCGCTATGGGGTACAGAAGTCATCGTCCCACGTTGGTACCGCTACTGACCGCACATCACAGGGTTCAAAGATTAGCATGGGCGCGGAAACATCGCCACTGTACCCTAGACATGTGGAAAAATGTTGGCCGGACTAATGAGTCGTGATTCACGTTGGTACATGCGGATGGCAGGATACGAGTACGGCGCAAACCACATGAAGCGATGAATCCTTCTTGCCAGCAACCCTGCTGGCAAGAAGGATCCACTCTTTAAGCTGGTGGGGATAGCATTCTCGCCTGGAGACTGTTTACTTGGACTAAAATGCGACCCCTGGTACGTGTGACATCGTCCCTCACAGGTCAACGTTACAAGGATATCCTGGACGACCATTTGCTCCCGTTTGTGCGTCTTCAACATCCCACTGGGGACCTCATCCTGCAAAAAGACAAAGCACCTTGCCATAGCTCCCGAATTGTATCCGAATAGTTGGATGAATACTCCACCGACGTGACCTCGCTTCCTTGGCCTGCTAGGTCACCTAACCTCAACACATCTGGGATGCCATCGAGAGAGATAACCCCCTCCATGAAATATTCGTGAACTGTGGGAGCTTGTTCAGGGGTCGTGGATCCGTATGGCTTTCCAACGCTTCCGGTGTCGTATGCCGAGACGAATCGCCGCAGTCATCAGGGCGAAAGGTGGTGCTACACGTTACTAGACAGTTATCTCTAATTCAATTGCTCTTCAGTGTACTTCGAAAAGTGGAATTCACCCTTCGTCGGTTGAAATGAAGAGATATGGTTCGAGCTGTCCTTCAGAAATTGTCTCTAGGAGCCACTGACAGTAATGGACATGTTTTCCTTTATCAAGTGCTCTTAGTTCTTCCACAATACTCACACGACTAGAATACGGAGCGTGGAGGATCACCGAAATCATATGCACATGTGCGAAAGCCTCGAATTGTTTTCAGCGGCGAACTACAAAAACATAACTTTACAACTGTAACACAAACCGCGTTTGGGGCCAATTTCAGGCGCGCTACAGTGTGTGACAAAATTACTCCAACTTGACAACGACATGGCAACCACACCATTTCCAACGAGCGCGTACATGCTACTGACAAAATCATGAGAACGTCAACAAAGTTGATTGATGATGTGCTATGTGATTTGAATATTTACGCGCTATTCTTCATGAAGAAGATGCATTACAATGTCTAGGTGCCATTCGTCCCGAAAGCACAGCGAAATTCATATTCGACGAACAAAATAAAATTATTGGGCACAAACTTTGAACGTTGTTATTGATCTACATGATCAATAATGCGATCAATAACAACGTTCTACTTTGAACGTTGTTATTGATCGCATGAGTCTGTTGATTTATGCTGTGATAATACATAAAACCTTAAAAGAGAAATAACAGCGGTTTCAACAGCTACAAACCCTCTGACGTCACAGATCGACGGTATCACCACTATGCTTAATGATGTTTTCTACGTAACAATTCTATGCATAAGTTTTATTATCTGTTCAGTAAGAATGCATTCTACACTAAATACTGAATCAGAATTCAGTGTGAATATATCCTTGAAAAGCTTCTCTAAGTACTAAGTACAATATTTCTTTAGTGTGATATACTGTATATACACTATCTACCAACAAGTAATTGGACACCCCTGCAATCGACGATATCTGCGGTCCTGATAAACGTCACGGCCGCCGCCGTTAAATATCGTGTGAGAAACAACAACGCAACCAGTCGCATGCAAGATGCCACGCAGTTCGGAGCTCTCTGATTTCGGGAAAGGTGTAATCGTCGGGTATCACAGAAATGGCCGATACATACGTGACATTTCCAGCAAGTTGAAATACCCAAAATCGATAGTGGCCTACGTGATTGGCGAGTGGAAGATGAGAGGTGACTGTGGGAATGTGCCCTGACCCGGCAGACAAACAAAAATGGGAGTTAGAGACCGACGGGTGCTGGCCAGAGAAATTCGGATTAACCGCACCAAATCGATGGGCTACATCCGCGAGGAGTTTCAACAGGCATCCGGGAGTGTTCTTTTGATGAATACCATCCGTAAGGAAGCCCATCTGCTCGGTTATCATGGATGTGCTGCCTCCCACAAGCCTTTGATCCCCAAGTCCAATAGCGCTGCTCGGCTAACGAAATGCAAGGAACGTCGGCAGTGAGCTGTTGAACAGTGGAAACAGGTTCTCTGGAGCGACAAATCAAGGTTCACCCTCTACCGTTCAGATGGTAGGGTCTGGGTTTGGCGTCTGCCTGGAGAACGCCTCCTGCCGGAATGTATTGTGCCAACTGTGAAGTTCGGCGGCGGTGGAATTATGCTATGGGGGTGTTTCTCCTGGTATGGCACGGGACCCTTGGTCGCAAATCCTGGTAGACTCAACGCCAAAACCTACTACACCGTTTTGGATGAACATGCGCTTCCTACGTTGTGGCAGTTTTACGGGGTGGACCCATGTTACTTTCAGGATGACAATGCCAACTGTCATGTTGCGAGGTCCACCATGGCTTGGTATGGTGACAATGGGGTTAATCGAATGGACTGGCCTGCGCAGAGCCCGGACCTTAACCCTATCGAGCACCTCTGGGACCAGTTGGAGCATCGACTTAAAGGGGGCCCCCACCGTCCGAAATCAGTGAAGGAACTGACCTGTCTTCTCCAAGCCGAGTGGAAGAAAATACCGCTAGCCGTCGTACAACGCCTGGTTGAGAGTATGGCCCGATGGGTCGCAGCTGTAATCGCCGTTCGTGGAGGCTCCACCAACTATTGAAGGTGAATGAACTTCGTTTTTCTTTGCTATCACAGGTGTCCAATTACTTGTTGGTAGATAGTGCATATACACGATCGAGTCACATTATTGTGACCACCAGCTAATATCCAGAGTAACCGCCGTGTGCAAAGCGGACAGCAGATAGATGGGCTGGGAGTGACTGAATAAAGTGCTGGAAGGTGTTCGCAGGTATGTAGAGCCATGCTGATTGCAGTGCATCTGACAGCTACGGGAGGGTGCGTGGTGGAAGATTCAAAGGGCGAACAACGCGATCAATGTGGTCCCGTAGATGCTCAATTGAATTTACATTTTGGGAATTAGGGGGCCAGAGAAGTACTTTGAAGTCTTCGTTGTGCACTTCCAACTACTCTCGGACATTTCTAGCTGGGTGACACGTCGCATTGTCGTTCTGGAATATCCCATCCGACCCAGGGAAAACAATCAGCATGTAAGGGTGTACGTAGTCTGCAAGGATGGATTCACAACGAATTCCGTTCATAGTGCCTTCCACAGGTATGAGTGGAACCAGAGAATGCCACTAAAACATTCGCTACAACCATAACGCTGCCCCCACCAGCTTGTGTTTTTCTAGTAACCGTTGAAGAGTGTTTGTTCTCCGATGTTTCTTGCATTATACGCCATGTACACATTTGCATTCATCTGGTATTTTATTTGGTATATATATAACTCATATTTTCTTCTATCTCCCATTAAAATTTTGGTGCATCAAATGAGGGAGCTGCTTCATCCGTATTACATCATACATAGAAAATTTGATTGATTAACAGTTGAAAATTTGTAGATAGAAAAGATAAACGTTGTAGAGTAATCTATGAATTTGTAATAATATTTTTAAAATCTTATAGAATTTGTAGAAAATTCAAATAATCAAATTGCGATCTTAAAACGAAGCAGCATTTTTTCTGAGAAGAATAACAAGGGTTTTTATGAAAACTGCTTCTTTAATGAAAGCGTGGTAGGCTGAGTGGTTCCCTTAAAATCGTGAAGGTAGTAACAAAAACAAGAAAAAGGTGATTATATACCTAATATTTCAAGAAAGAAAAGAGCCACGCTGACGTGGATTTTTCAGTGTTCTTTCAAAAGGAACCCACCTAGGATTTTTTGGAGAATCCCAAGGTACACGGGATAGTCAGAGCAACAAGGTATATAAGATACATAAGGTATATACACTGAAGAGCAACCTATCTAGTAACGTGTAGCAACACCTTTCGCCCTGATGACGGCGGCGATTCGGCATATGACGCCGGAAACGTTGGGAAGCCATACGGATCCACGACCCCTGAACAAGCTCCCACAGTTCACGAAGATTTGATGGAGAACGGTCAGAGCCTCGAACATCTCTCTCGATGGCATCCCAGAAGTGCTCGATGGGATTAAGGTCAGGTGACCTAGCTGGCCAAGGAAGCGAGGTTATGGCGGTGGAGTGTTCATCCAACCATTCGGATACAATTCGGGAGCGATGGCACGGTGCTTTGTCTTGTTGCAGGATGAGGTCCCCAGTGGGATGTTGAAGACGTCCAGAATATCCCGGTGACGTTGACCTGTGAGGGACGATGTCACACGTACCAGAGGTCCCATTTCAGTCTACGTAAACAGTCCCCAGACGAGAATGCCAACCCCACCAGCTTTAAGAGTACCCTGCTGGCAAGAAGGATCCATCGCTTCATGTATTTTGCGCCGTACTCGTATCCTGCCGCCCGCATGTACCAACGTGAATCTGAACTCATCAGTCCAGGCAACATTTTCCCACATGTCTAGGGTCCAGTGGCGATGTTCCCGCGCCCATGCTAATCTTTGCACCCTGTGACGTGCGGACAGCAGCGATACCCTCGTGGAACGATGGCTTCTGTACCCCATAACAAGGAAATGGTTCTGGATGGTGTGGCTGCTTACACGTTTTTGTGCACCAGCGTTAAATTGCCGAGTTATTTCTCGCACTGTGGCTCGTCTATCCGCTGTTACAATGCGAGCTAGCCGACTATGACCACGCTCATCCACACGCTGTTATCCCCGGCAGTTGGCCCATGCAGGGATGGTTTTACCGGATCCGATGTACTCACAGCGCACCTTTGACACAGTGGCTCGTAAAAATCCCAGTACCTGCACGACTTCCGATATGGAGTGACCCATTCGTCGGCTCCCGACAATTTGCCCACGATCAAATGCGCTTAGATCCTTCGTCTTACCCATACTGGGTCCGACTGTTACTGATTTCCGTCGCATCACTCCTTATATTATCAGATCGCTGCATACGTCATGTCGTTTCCGTTTACGGGGCCGCCCACAGCGCCACATTTGAATAACACCTGCTGTCCTGTCTCTTATTCAATTGCTCTTCAGTGTATATTCCAAAGAAAAATGCGCGTTGTGGAATTCTGTAGTCGTTACTGGTGCCCACGGAGTGAATGATTTACAATGCAAAAATATTGTCTCTTTCTAAAAGCAACAAAGATTTCTACCGACCGACGTCAGACACACTGGCACCATATCGTAAAAAGATACTTCCTTTGCGTCCTTTTACAGTGCGGTTGTCCAGGGCAAAGAACAAGCAAACGCCACTCACCTGCTTCTCAGCTGATTTACTCTCTTCGTGCGAAGTTCACTGTATGGCTAAGAGTTACTTTTTACATCGCATCTTTTACATTGAGCATTCACAGATTTTCGATTGATGTGCTAACATCCCGTTCCCATGACATGTCATGTAGAAATTAACTCTTTATTTGTTAATATGGATGGATTTACTAATAAGGAGGTTGAGAGAGGCGTCTAGGCCAACAAATACGTGCTTGTTTATAACCAGAAGGGGACGAGTGAAAGCTGGAAATTGTTTCATCTCATTAAGGAAACAGGTGAATAATTCTATGTTGTTTGCTCTTGCTTGCTGTTCAAAATCTGGAAAGTGTACAATTACAAAGAAAGATGTTGACGGTGTAATAAAAGATTATGGAGACAAAAATCTAACGGACCATATGAAAGTATGCGCACTTCCATCAGGTCGGGTTGGGTCCAGTTATGGGACGTCCGGGTTCGAAATGTTTGACCCGTTTCCAACTCTTTCTTCAGCAGCGTTTCTGCAAGGCGAAGTGCAGCATTAATGTCCTCTACGTTCCTGCACTTTGTTTTGATTACCGAAACGGCTGAAAATGTTTTCTCACAATAAATATATGGTCGAAAAGGTTACCAATAATTATAGAGGTTTGTCGCTGAGACATTGGTATTCTTTCTCCATGATGCTCCAAAACTGAGTCAGAGATTTGGAACTGAATATCGATACCAGACTGGCATCAGAAGGAAGTTCCACAAAGCTTCCCTTTTCCTGCTGAGCTAGCCTGCAAGAGTTCAGATACCAGACTGGCATCAGAAGGAAGTTCAACAAAGCTTCCCTTTTCCTGTTGAGTTAGCCTGCAGGAGTTCAGATACCAGACTGGCATCACAAGGACGTTCAACAAAGCTTTCCTTTTCCTGGGGAGTTAGCCTGCAGGAGCTCAGATACAAGACTGGCATCAGAAGGAAGTTCCACAAAGCTTTCCTTTTGCTGTTGAGTTAGCCTGCAGGATTTCAGATACCAGACTGGCATCAGAAGGAAGTTCAACAAAGCTTTCCTTTTTCTGGTGAGTTAGCCTGCAGGAGTTCAGATACCAGACTGCCATCAGAAGGAAGTTCAAGAAAGCTTTCCTTTTCCTGGTGAGTTAGCCTGCAGGAGTTCAGATACCAAGCTGGCATAAGAAGGAAGTTCCACAAAGCTTTCCTTTTCCTGTTGAGTTAGCCTGCAGGAGTTTAGATACCAGACTGGCATCAGAAGTTCCACAAAGCTTTCCTTTTCCTGTTGAATTAGCCTGCAAGAGTTCAGATACCAGACTGCCATCAGAAGGAAGTTCAACAAACTATCCCTTTTCCTGGTGAGTTTGCTTGCAGGAGTTCAGATACCAGACTGCCATCAGAAGGAAGTTCAACAAAGCTTTCCTTTTCCTGTTGAGTTAGCCTGCAGGAGTTCAGATACCAGACTGGCATCAGAAGGAAGTTCAACAAGGCTTTCTTTTCCTGGCGAGTTAAGCTGCAGGAGTTCAGATACCAGACTGGCATCAGAAGGAAGTTCAACAAGGCTTTCTTTTCCTGGGGAGTAAGCCTACAGGAGTTCAGATCTTCTGCAAAGAGATTAGCGGTCCACGAGCTTTCTTTAATCTTTCGCAACAGGTGTTCAAAAAATTTAGATCTAGACTTCCTCTTACTTTGACTCCATTTCGATTCAAAAAAAAAAAATAGTAATTCACTCGTTTCTCTCGGACCGGTATCGGTACGTGGTTCGGCGGTTGGGAAACACTGATGTAGAACATAGAAATGCAACACTACTGTCATGGCAGTTCTCAGAGTAAAAATGCGCCAAAAAAAAAAAAAAAAATTCAATACGCGTGAAGAAAACAGCTACTTATGTCAATCTCTTTGAGTTTATTATTTCGGCTGTGAAGTTCTCAACATGGAATTCAGAATTGCTAATAAACAGAAGAGTGGAAAAATCGATGACGGTGATTTTATTTTATTAGCACTTGTCTTTTTCTTCTAGAAACTAATTACAAAAAGTGTTTAAAGTAGCTCGAGAATCAATGCCTCAGTGACAGCACGCTCTCGTACACATCACCCAAGATCACTATCATGTTGTGTGAGACGCCGATAAAACATAAATTAGCCTAATCTCCTCTCCCTTTTTCTGTCCACTTTAAGAAAACAGCTAAGATGTCAACACACTTGCGATCGCTGCTTTACAATCTTAGTGATAGTAACTCTTCTAGCAATACATTCATCCGGGAAGACCAGCAGAGGAAAAAATCCGCTTTTTTTTTTTTCAAATCTCACTTCCTCTGAATTTTCCTTCAAAAAGTAATACAGAAGAGAAGGACAACAGGAAATTGGAAATGCATCCTTCACTCGGAAATGTAAAGTGGAAATTTGCCAAGGGAAATGAGAACTGCAGAGTTCTACGTACAGGCCCACGAAGAAAGAGAAGTAACAAAAAGAAAAAGCACCGATCCTTCTTGTATATACGAAGAAACTAAATATTAAGAACTCATCACTTTCACAGACACTCAACTCTTTTTTTGCCCTCAGATTTTTTTTATATTCTTTCTTTGAGGAAAGAGGGATTTATTGAGAACATGTACTGAATATTTTTGCTGAATCGAAAGAAAGCAGAAGAGATCCTGTTTCCGCAGGGCAGGTTCATGAAATGGCATTTGAGACATTTAATTGCTAGCAGGTGATTTTCGGAACAAATGAAGAAAACATTTCCGTTCATCTCACACGCATCCACAAATTTATCACTGAATTAATGCGCTTTACTGCGTCGCACAATTATTCACTATCTGCAGTTTGAAATAAATTTTTAAGTACATCTGCAGCTAACGAAAAATAGATGTACGGAAATGAAATATCGTTTTCATGAAGATGTCTGTGGTATGATACAAACGGTGCCCCCAATTAGTTTATCATTGTTTAATTTGATTTCGTTTGTTAGGGGAGTTCTAGGTAATTCTCTGCGCTGCTATGATTATTACATACCCTTCTTCTTCCAACCATTTTTATATCCAATTGAGGCTATAGGATTTCCTCATCTCTTTCCAAATGTTTTGTCTTGGTCTTGTCTATTCCACAGCTTTCCTGCAGTTTTGTTTATACACTCGTCATCAGAAACATAGTTGCACCCAGAAGAAAGCAACCGACAGGAATGAAACTTGGTGGGTAGGTTTGACATCATGAGACATGCAAATGATTCAAGTATCACACTCGGCCGCGCATGTGACGCAAGCAAGGAGGGGTCGTAGCGGTGCGCTTGACCGGCTACATAAGGTAGTCCTGTTGCGCGTGCTTGCCATTCTGACTCGCGCTGTTGTGTTGGTTGCATCTTTTGCAAGTGAAGTACGCCTCGGAGAAAATTTCGTAAGCAATTCGTGCAGTTTTTTTTTTATTGAATGTTTAACGACCACCGCGAGCAACTCAATGGGCTATAAGTAGTCGCCCGTCCCTAATTTCGGGCCACTGGTTCCAGGGAAGGGAGAGAGCCAGTGCCGTAAGACAAACACAACATCCATGCCTGACCGAGATTCGAGCCCGGACCCCTTTCGGACGAATGATCAGTGGCCATCGCTTAGACCACTGCGCCACCGGGGTGGTCTAAGCGATGGGGGCGGCTTCGTGCAGTTGAATGAATTCGAGAGGGGACGCATCGTCGTGCTCCGTGAAGCGGGATGGTCCTATCGCCGTATTGCGTACAATACCGTTCGTGCGGATATCACCATAGCACGCTGTTCGTGGCAGTGGATATAACAATGCACGCAGCAGCAACAGGCAGTGTCTGGGAGACCTAGACGAACCACAGAGAGAGAGAGATGATCGACGGGTTGTCCGACATGTGCGGATTGACCCAATAGCCATGACGGCTGATACTCAGCGAGCAATGGTGCCATCCATGCATTGTTCGATTAGTGCCAGCATCATTAGCAGATGACTGAAAGACGTAGGACTACACGCACGCAGACAGTTACGACGAGACTGCCCTTAACACCATTGCATCGTCGCGAAAGACCGCAATGGTGTCGTGCCATACTGTCAGGGTGCCACTCAGCATGGCAGCGGGTGATCTTCAGTGACGAGTCCCGCTTTTGTCTTGGAGGAGTCGAAAAACGATTCCGTGTGTGGAGGCACTGGTGTCAGCGCCAAGATGAACGGTTTGTCGTCGAGCGTCACACGTCCATGAGGCCTGGTGTCATGGTGTGGGGTGCAATTGCCTACGATGCCATATCACCTTTGGTGTTCATTACAGGCGCTTTTGACAGCTCAACGTTACGTTAATGAGGTCCTGCAACCAGTGGCCCTGCCTTTTCAGAACGCTCACTCCGGTGCGATTTTCCAACAGGACAACTCTCGTCCACATACTGCTGCTGTCTCGAGAGCTTGGCTTCAAGACACTGACACTCTGCCATGGCCAACCGCATCGCCACACCTATCGCCGATTGATAATATGTGGGATGCTATTGGATGCGCTATCCACACTCCACTCCTACCGCACTATCTGCAGGAACTGCGTGAGAAGATTCAAGCTGCATGGAATGACCTATTGAAGGACACCATTAGAAACCTGTACAACTCCATGCCGAGACGTCTGACATGCTGTGTGAGCAAACATGGCTGCCCGACGCCATACTGAGAGACACTACTTATTGGCGTGTAGCTCAATAAATATTTCCTATATCAGTCTCAATGTTTAATAATTTATTGTTCCTGGTAACGTTTATATTCCTCCCAAATAGCATTGCAATCCGACACGTCCTTATGGGTGTAACTAATTGTTGACAATGAGTGTATCATGCATTCATCTTTCCTCGGGTCTTCCCACTCTTCTCTTTCCTTTATATGGTCTCCAGTCTCTTACTATTTTAATCCATCTATTAATTTCAATTCTTGCTATATGGTCATCCCATTTCCATTTTAAATTGGGTATCTTCTCACCTTTGTCTAAACATTTTGTTCTGGATATTATATCTGTATTCTTTACTTTATCTTGAAGTCTTATATTCAGTAGGGACCTTTCCATTTTACGTTTGTTTTTGCAATTTGTCTGAGATGTTTTCCTTGATAGGCCAGGTTTCAACGCCATATCTCATAATGGGTATTATACATTGAATGAAAAGTTTTGCTCTGTTTTCCGGCGTTATTTTAGTACATAGAATCTTTTTAACTTTGCAAAAGCTGTCCACCCCATTTTTATTCATCTGCCAATTTTTTCCACAATTCCTTGTTTCTTCGTGGTAATTAGTTTTCCTAGGTATATGCATTCTTCCACATAGTTTCCTAGGTACATGTATTCTTACATACACTGAAGGTGGAAATTATTACGAAGATCTAGTGCGTGTTGGGCCACATATAGATATCGAAATAGCCTCGATTCGATATGAAATCGATTGAACGTTGTGCTGATATCGTTAAGCCAGTATGTTCAGCCACACCGATCTGATGGCTTTCGTCAATTGCTAAATGTTTGCTGGAGGAGGATATATGCTACAAATGGCTAAATCAATCTCATCCCACGGGAGTTCAATTGGGGTAATCACTGGGGAATTCGATATGAAATCGATTTAACGATGTGCTGATATCTTTAAACCAGTATGTTCAGCCACGCTGATGCGATTGGTTCCGTCAATTGCTGAATGTTTCCTGAAGGATATATGCTACAAATGACTCACTCAATCTCATCCCACGGGAGTTTGATTGGGGTAATCACTGGAGAATATGGGAGCAATTTTAACACTTTAAAGTACCTGCCGTGTTTCGCAAACCACTGTGTGATGATCCATACTTTGTGGCATTGCGCATTATTCTGCTAGAAGTAGCCACTTTCATCAGGAAACCCCATATGCATATACGGTTATGCCTGGTCAGGCATTGATGTTAAGAAACCTCATAACACCCAAATGCTATTCTAATTGTATAAAGGAGCCAAATGCTCTCCATGGAAACAGACCCAAGAGCATTACACCGCCTTCACCGTCTTGTACATTTAATGCTAAGCAGCTGAGATCTATGAATTATTTCTGTTTGCGCTATATGCGGCCAGCCCACTGGCGTGTATTAACTAAAAATGTGATTCGTCGGACCAGGCTACCTTTTTCCAGTCCTCAAGGATCCAGTGGTTTTGCTTCCTTGCCCATTGCAGACGAATGTTTTAGTTTTTAACAGAGACAAATAGTACAGAAAAGAAGCAACAAAACTGCAAAAATCAACTTGGTCAGTTCTTTGCCCAGAAACCTGCAAAATTAAGGTCGGCTGAAATCCGTAAGCTACCAAATTGGTAGAATGTCCGTGGAGGATATTGGTGTACATTAGTAAATAAAGTCACAATGCTTTGTGAAAGTTTTGTCATCACTTTTATCTACAAATGCCAAAAAAAGCGTTTTACACAACCTCTATATACAGATCAGAACTTTGGGCAGTTAGGAAAAAAGAACTAGAAAGAACAGAAATGGAGATGCTTAAATGTATATAAGTGATATCAGAGAAAGAAACGTGCACAAAATAAGGATATAAGGAAGATACTGAAAACTAGAAATATTGGTGGAAAATTAAGTGTGTGCCAGAGAGCGCATTTAAGAAAAGCTGGGCGCGTCAGTAGAAGAGAGAAGAAAATCTATAATGAAGCATGAATGGAATACTGGATTACACCACATAATACAAATTTTGAAGATGTGAATCCGTTTTATGGTGTAAATATGACACGGATGGCAAATCAAATAGTATCTGATAACTTGAAAATTTCGTCGCCCTGGAGCGGGATTGAACCCACATCTCCCGGATAGCGCCCGAGTATACTACACCACCTATAACGACCAAGTCTCAAGTTTACGATTAATTTGAAAATAACCAACACATTAATCAGCAACTTGAGACTTGGTGGTTTTGGGTGGTGTAGTGGTTAGCATACTCAGGAGCTATCCGGGAGACGCGGTTCGATTCCGGCTCCAGGACGACGAAATTTTCAAGTTTTCGGTTATTATCTGATTTACCATCTTTGTCATACTTACACCATAAAACGGATTCACGAAAGTGAAATAAAGTATGGAAGACCAAGGAAAAGATGGAAAGAAAATGTGGAGAATACGTAGCAAGTTAAAGCACATGAGAGAATAAGGCAAAAAACTTATTCGAGGTTCAGACTCTAGGATTGTCCAACACAAAAATCGCTGAAAAGACAAAAGCAAAGGTAACCAGATTTCTTTATGCGCATCTTTTTATTTATTTAAGGTTTAACGACCACCGTGAGCAACTCAATAGGCTATAAGCAGTCGCCCGTCCCTAATTTAGAGTCACTGGTTCCAGGGAAGTGAGAGAGCCAGTGCCGTAAGACAAACACAACATCCATGCTTCACCGGGATTCGAACCCGGACCCCTTTCGGACGAATGATTAGAGGCCATCGCTTAGACCACTGCGCCACAGAGGCGGCTTATGCGCATCTTCCTAGAGGTAAATTCAGTTTCTTTCTCAACGAAAATGCTCTGAAAAAAAGTACAAGGGGAAAAAAAGGGGGGTGACAATAGTTATTCTAAGCCCCGTCGCCGAAACTACAACTACATAAGCCGGGCATTAAGCACTATTCCACTTATCAGGCCATAATTGTAATCTCTGCAACACCGCGATTTTCTAACATATCCGAATATTAAAAACAAATCAGCCAAAATAAAATAATAGGAACATTCGCTTACTTTCTAAATGCCATCTTATTTTTCAGGAGAACTAATTTAAATACATACTTCATATTCCAATGCATTTGCATAATTAGTAGTTCATTCCTATTTACATAAGTAATTTCCTTTCTCCTTCAACGGAAGCTCATTTTGTTTGTATCATAAAATTTGCTATTTTAAAAACTAACACCGTGAGCAGCTGAGGATATATGGGCATTGAAGTTTTACAGATTAACTTCACGAAAAAAGAACAGAATAAAAGAAGGTAAAGTCGTTAAAATCACGAAAGTATGCATAAAATGAATAAGCGAACAGTTAAAGATTTTCCATAAAGTAATTTCAGATTGGTAAACATTTACTGCGGTGAAATGCCTCCTCGTGATATTTTTAAAGGAGCTCTTTTGTAAGAGTAATTTTCATTTAAGCATCTTCTTAAAGAAATACCAGTTATGTTTTTGTAAAAATAGGATACTAGTGAAATTTCTTGGTCTGCTTGTCTGTCTGTTTCTGCGTCTTATTCATGTATCATTTCAAGAGGGAAGGAAGCAGAAAAAAAACAGAACTGGAAATTAAACGATCATCCTTCAGAAATGGAAAATTCCTTTGGAAAAAAAGAAGCATCAAAAAGCTCAGCTTTCTCAGACGGAACGAATGCGTTTTCTAACAAAAGTCACTAAAGTCTCGATCCCATTACGCAGAATTACTTTAAGATATTTTTGTTTTTAGTTACGAAATCTGTTTTCTGCCCTCCCTCTCCCTGGAACAAATAAAACAAAGACAGAATTTGAGGTCGCATAATGTGAAACTTGATATTGATAATAGCTAGGAATTGTGCAGAAAATCTTATTCCTGATCACAGTGATCGGACTCAAAAAGAATATTTTCATTAAGACTTTCAGAAGCAGTTTTTTCATTGAAGCTTTAACGACCACCGTTAGCAACTCAATGGGATGAAAGCTGTCTCCCGTCCCTAATTTAGGGCCAGTGGTTCCAGGGAAGGAAGAGAGCCAGTGCCGTAAGACAAACATATCAATGCCTCACGGGATTCGAACCCAGAACCTTCTCGGAAGAATAGTCATAAGCCATCGCTTACACTACCGCGCCAGCGGGACGGCTGATATAATTCCAACTGCAAATATACTGTGTCGTGGGGAATAGTTTCTGTTCTGCTTAGTGATCCAAAGAAATTGTGTTCAATTGTGTAATTCTGCACAATTTCCGTTAAAGAAAAAGCAGCGAATAAACAAATCACTATATAAAAAAACAGGAATAACAATTTGTTAACTTACAAAAGATTGGAAGGTTACGATACCTTCCAATCAGACTTAGTGAAGGCCAAAAAGGCGCTATTTGTTTCTTCGAGTAGGAATACTTAACTGAACAATTTGTGTGACCTATTCGCCGTCTACTTACAAGTGGGAACACCCACAATTACACTACGGGAAGAATTAGTACATACAAAAGTGAACAAAACACAGACTATTGGAAGAGGATATGGAGGTCATACATTTTGTGTTTTAACTGCTGCTTGCTGTAAAGTTCTACACCTTCATGACCCCAACCAAGCTGGCAGATGGCCAACATTTCATGGTGTATCCCTGACCGACTGGCGATTAACCAAAATAGAAATTTATCGTATTTGCTAACTTTAAAATTCCTCAGTTGCATTAGTGATTTGAATCGGTTTTCCCATCGCTGCAACAAAACAGAGCCCCACCCAGGGTATCTTAGGTCACCTGTCGTTACTAGAGACATGCGCAACGCGTGCGCACCTTTTCGCAGGTTCCTGGAAATTTCCATTTAGGATGTCACATCGGCGTTCGAAAAGAAAGGTTCGAATTTAGGTGGTTTTTCCGTTTCGAAATTTTCAAATAAGAGTCGCTCAACCTACATTACTAAAATTAAGAGAAAAACTTTACTTTTCAGAATTGCCGATAAATCCAAAAAGGTTTTTAGTAATCCCTAGTTTGAGAAGTCATGATATATAGAAAAACATTAGCGCACGTAGAAAGAAAAGACAGAATGATAGGAAAAAGAAAAGAAAAGCGTGTAAAACATTATGTATTCTCACCTGCATGCAATCCAAAAACAAATTTTTCAATGTCCTCTATATTGCACAAGAAAAATACGGGGAGTATCATCATACATGAAACAGTGTCAGTTTACGCTGTGATAAATACATATATGGTATATCAGCTGATGTTAAAAAGAAATTCTGGTAATTTTAATGTTGATTCAAAATCAGTCGCTGATGAATTCAACAATTACTTTATTAACATAGGTCATGATTTAGCATCTCAGCAAAACTTGCCCACAAATACTAAAGGTTATGCTTCTTTATCCAAATTTAAGGAAGTTCCTTTTTCAATGTTTCTACGCCCTTTGGATGATACTGAAACCTATAATATTATCACTTCATTGTCCCTAAAAAGAAGTGCTGGTTCAGACAATATTAATAGCAGAGTCATAAAAGACTCGATCTCTATTTTAGTACCACTTATAACACATTATTAATCTGAGTGTTTATTCAGGTCAGTTTCCTGACAGTCTGAAAATCGCTAAGGTTATTCCTATTTTTAAAAAAGGAGATTGGGAATCTACCTGTAATTACAGACCGATATCTTTGTTACCCCTTTTGAATAAGACTTTTGAAAGGTCTATTCACAGCAGAGTGGTTGATTTTTTTCACACCCATGGTATGCTCTCTTTGGAACAGTTATGTTTCCAAAGAAACAGATCTACTAAAATGGCTGTTGCTAAGTTGTCAAACTTCATTTCTGAAGCACTAGATGACAGTTATTATACTATTTGTGTTTTTATTGATTTCCAAAAAGCTTTCGACACGGTAAATCACGACATTCTGTTACATAAATTACCCAAATACGGTTTTCGTGGCAAAATTCTTTCCCTCTTAATGAGCTACCTCTCTCATCGCAAACAGTATGTCACTGTAAATAAAATAAACTCCGATCTACTTAATATTTCATGTGAAGTGCCTCAAGGTTCGGTATTGGGACAGTTACTGTTCCTGTTATATATTAATGACCTTCCTCTGTGCCTCCAATCAACTCATGCTTTGCTATACGCTGATGACACTGTCATTTTTCAAAAATGTCATGATTTGCATAAGTTACAGATAATGATCAATAATGATCTATCAAATTTATCTCATTGGTTATGCTCTAACAAATTATCACTTAATATTCTAAAAACCAACGCCGTATATTTCCGAAACGTTCAAAGGAAGGACATAAATAAATTTCCAGTCAGGATTAATGATCTCCCCTTGAAATTGTGGATAAAGTTGAGTACCTTGGTGTTTGGTTTGATGAATTCTTTAACTGGAATACGCATGTTCAGTTTGTTTTAAAAAAGTCTCTTTACAGGTTTGGCCTGCTTGGTAAAATTAAGCATCTCTTCCCTATCAATGTCCTAAAAACATTTTACTATGCTTTTATTTATACCCATCTCTCCTATTGTCTGGAATCTTGGTATTCAAATATAAGTGCAAACAATAAGTTATGCTTGCTCAAATTACAAAAAAAATCTGTTCGCTATATGCTGAACACAGATTACATGTCTCATTCAAAACCATTATTTCTAAAACTAAATATTCTAAAAATTCATGAAATTTTTACCTTGAAATTAGGTATCATGTTTTTTAAAATAATGCATCTTGAACTGCCTATTTTTCAATCTGACATCAAATATCTGGATTATTCTATCTTCACCAGATCTGTTGCTAACAACAAATAATATCAGCCGTGTGTTAGACTTAATTATGGTTTAAATAGCATACTGTATAAAGCCATTATCCTATGAAATAATCTCCCAGAGAGCATCAGATCTCTAGAAAATATCAAAAAGTTTTCCTTGTCTCTGCGAAATTACATTGTAAATCCCCCTGATCTCCATAACAAATCTCAACCCTATCATTAAATTGTAGTTCCAAGCATGCTGCTAACAGTGGTGGTGCTTCTGTTATAAACATCTAACTTGCTTTCATATATGCCATATGTTTTATTCTTTTTCTTACATCTGATAGGGGGCATCGCCTTACAACTAATGTGTTCAGATTTCTCCTGGTGTATTGCATTTTCATATAACTAAGTTTTAAATGTGTGCAATAAATAATTGTTGTTGTTGTAGAAAATGTTCAAAAATATGTGGAAAATAGTCGTTATCTGTACTTGTATCAGCCCAAAGCTGAAGTTTTTCAATTAGTTTTTTAGTTGAAGTGGCAGAAATTTCTACTTCTATAACCACAGAAAGAAAAACATGGATGACGGCAAAATAAAGACATGTTTCGCATAGCTACGAAAGTACGTTTGTCTGTAGAATTAAGAACGGCTAGGGAAAATGAAAAAGACACTTTTCATTGCTTGGAGGTTTAACGACCACCGTGAGCTACTCAATGGGCTAAAAACAGGCGCTCGTTTCTAACAGTAATTTGCAAAAGTTTAAGACCACCAGTTTGTATTAGGAGGTTTCTGCCAATTGCGTCAGCTACTGTCTGTATTACTCAACTTCCTGTCGGTGTTGCATCACCCTACAGCGGTAGCTGTTGATAGAGTTGGGGGAAGCGTGCGAGAGTCAGTTTGCTTCTGGTTTTCACGCTGAGAAGTTTTGTACGTATTTTTTATATAGCGAAAAATGGACAAAAGTGCGTCAGTAAGTGTTACTCAGAGGACACAAATAGTGACTTTATATCATGAAGGATACTCCGAACGTGACGTAAGCAGATAGTGAATGTGAGCTAGACTGCTTTTCATAATACGATCATGAAATTTCGAGATACAGGTGAATTTAGCGACCGAAAGAGAAGTGGACGTCTAAATAAAACAACCCCACATGATTACAATACCATAAGGCTAATAGTTATGCGTTCTCCGAAGAGTTCGTGAAAGAAAATCAAGGCCTTTCTACATTCAAAAGGGGTCTGTCGCCCCGGTGGCGCAGTGGTCTAAGAGATGGATTCTGATCATTCGTCCGAAAGGGGTACGGGTTCGAATCCCGGTGAGGCATGGATGTTGTGTTTGTCTTACGGTACTGGATCTTTCCCTTCCCTGGAAGCGGTGACCCAAGTTAGGGACGAGCGACTGCTTATAGCCCATTTAGTTGCTCACTGTGGTCGTTAAACCGTCAATCAAAAAAAAAAGGGGGGGGGGTTGATATTAGAATCAGCATTGTTCCCTGACGCCTTGGCAAAGATCTTGGATTAAAGTCTTATAAACCTGTACATAAACCTAGTCTTACGGTACTGGATCTTTCCCTTCCCTGGAACCAGTGACCCAAATTAGGGACGAGCGATTGCTTATAGCCCATTTAGTTGCTCACTGTGGTCGTTAAACCGTCAATTAAAAAAAGGGGGGGGGGGTCTGATATTAGAATCAGCATTGTTCCCTGACGCCTTGGCAAAGATCTTGGATTAAAGTCTTATAAACCTGTACATAAACCTAGACTAACCTGTCATGAACAAGAAGAGATTCCAATTTGCGAAGCGTCATCAATCATGGACTGCTAAAAATTGTGCCCAAGTTTTTTGATTTTTTTCGATTAATCAACTGTGTTTCAATTTGAATCATGTGAAGCACATGTTCGAAGACCAAAAGACAAAAGATTTGATGAAAAATGTACGGTTAGCACTGTGAGACATCCGCCTAGTAAGATAATATGGAGTGTTATGTCAGCATCCGGTACTGCTTCATTATTCTTTTTGCCGGCAGGCACTACTGGTCCTTTTTATGTGGAAATGGTACGTGAGAAGCTGTTAACCCATATGCAAGTGCACAGATGCACAATCTTTATGCAGGATGGTGCTCCATGCCACAGATCAAAAAGAGGAAAATCATAACCGTGCTAGACTGTCCTGGTATTTGTCCTGACCTTAACCCCATCGGAAATATGTGGATTTCTTTAAAAGACAAGGTAGTAGAAAAACAGCCATTAAATTCCCAAACTGAGTGACGTGATAAAGTACATGTGGTGCAAAGACATTTCAAATGACTACTGCAACGCGCTCATTGAGAGTATGCCATATCGTATTTTGTCCGTTATAGGAAACAAAGGTGGCCATAAAATTATTAGAATTAGCGGCTTCCGTCTAGTTGCACGATAAAATAAGTTAAAACTACATTAATTAAAACTTTATTAAACGCATTGGCGCGCATTAGGCCTTTCGGGCATTACTATACGCTCATCTTCAAATGGTAAAATTAGACCGTACATCCAAGTATATATAAGTAGCATACTGTAGATAAGAGTCCAGAATCAAAAGTAATTTACATATCAGTCTTGTTGACATTAAGGTCACGGTTAGAAGTCTGTAATTCCCAATTATGCGATTGGCTGAAACAGATGTTGCCGCGGTCCTGGAATTTGACGAGGAGAGCTGTCATTACAATAGGAGTCGCCCAAATGGTAAATGTGCAGTCTCTCCAAGAATAACAAGCTAGCCTGAGTAGAGGCTGAAGAGATTATTGTTGCCTCGCCCCATTGTGGAACATAGTTACCCATGCTTACAGTTCTTCCTAGAGCCGTGGACAGGTTCCCCTGTTTCAGATCGTTTTTATGTTCTTTTAAACGTAACCCTAGGTTCCTCCGGGTGGAGCCTAAAGCAGGAAGAAGGCAATGACGGATCCAGGAAGAAGTCATGGAAGAAAGGTGTTTCGGCCTGACTTTAACAGACATACGCGAACTCGCCTTTCAATTAGCTGAAAGGAACAACATTCGTCATACATTTAATAGGGAAACGGAAAGTTCACGGAACGATTGGCCATACGGTTTCCTTGGGATGCACAAGGAAACGGTACAGCCAATCTTTCCGTGAAAGCCCATCGTGTTTGCACGAAGGGCTTTATCCGGACCGTTGTGCAATCATTTTACGATTTATTTGAGTCCGTTTATACTAAATGCGAAATATCACCAACTGACATTTATAATGTTCACAAAACTGGCATCACGACACTGACAAACAAGCCGTCCGAAGTGCTTGGAAAAAAGGAAGTTGGCTCTTTATCTTCCGGTGAAAGGGGCGTTCTCGTGACCGCTGCTGGTAATTACATGCCCACAATGTTTATTTTCCCGAGAAAAAGAGAAAACTCTACATTAATGGACTAAGCTCCACCTGAGTCATTTGCTGACTATCATGCTACTGGATAGACTCAGAGGGAAAGCTTCATCAAATTGTTCAAGAAATTCATCGAGTTTTCTCGTCTCTCACCTCAAAAGCAGGTACTTTAAGCTTCTTGATGAACACGCATCTCATACCAAAAGTCTGGAGCTTATCATGCTTGCACGAGACAACAGAATCATCTTGTGCATTACGCGCGTCGAGGCCAAGCCGTCGACATTAACATTTGTAATTTTCCCTACCATGCTGATTCACATTGCCCAAGAAGAAACGAGACTTCAAAGGACAAATAACAGGAGAAGAGGAAAAACTGCCATTGCGACTTCGTCTCCTTACAAACATCAGTTGCAGACGGAGATTTCCACTCAGAAAAACAATCCAGCAAAAAAAAAAAAAGGATTTTTCAGATCCCTGCAGTTAAAAAATCAAATAGGTCAAAGAAGAAAGAAGATGACTCATCAGGGCAAACAGATGAAGGCTGCATATTTATTTATTTATTTTTTTGCAACTATTTATACTTGACATCAACCGAGGGCTGGATTCAGTGTATTTTATGCAAAGGGTGGGCAATGTCTTGTAGCAATGTCGAGCAAGGCGATTTCGTTTGTGACTATATTGTTTGTACCAAATAGAATAATATATTTCATTATTTGAATAAAATAAATGAAGATTTCGGAATCGCACGGTGTTTTACATACTTTCTAATGGGTACCCGGTTTTACCCGACGGGAAGGGCGAAACCGGGTACTTTGCATTCTTTTATAAAACATGTTACTCTTCGTAACCAATTTCTTTTTTCGCCAACTCGAATCATTTTCTCATAGTTCAAGATTCACTGCTGTTGACGGTGAGTGTACTTTTTTTTTACTTTCTGATTTTTCCGTACCAAGCCAAATACAAATAGGTACCCGATTTTGTACCACTGTCCTCTATTTGTCTTGCGGTCCTGGATCGCTGAATTTCTTGGAACCAATGGACATAAATTAGGGACAGGTGACTGCTTATAAGCCGTAGAGTTGCTTACCGTGGTCGTTAAACATAAAAAAATAAAATAAAAACTGGAAAGATCAGTGAAACATCTTACAAGTGTAATTTGAATATATTGGAGTGGCGCACTTGCCCTACTTCACTAGTTCTCAGCCCTCCCTGAAGTCAGTGACCCTACATTAGGAGCGGGCAACTGCTTTTAACCCTTAGAGATGTTCATGGTAGTCTGTAACCCCAGAAACAGAGAAAAATGTTTAAGGAAAGATGAGTTTCCGTTTCCCTCTGCCAGCTATGTGATATTGCAGCAATTAAAGAAACACATGATTACCTTACGATATCCTTAGCTAATATGATTAATTCAACAGCTACGATGAGAGAGTTCTTGTCTCCAAAACATCTAGGATGATGAATTTTACCTACAACACTTCTGGAAGCAAAGGCAGTGGCTTCCGCAGAAGTACGAATTAACTGATTACCTTATAGATATCCTTAGCCAATATGATTAATTCTGCAGCTTCAATGAGGTTTCTTGCCTCCTAGACATCTAAGATGAATTTTACTTACAATACTTCTGGAAGCAAAGGTAGTGGTTTCCGTAAAAGTAAGAATTAGCTATAAACAAGATAAAAAAACTAAGTAAAGAACGATAAAATCCGTTTATTGGCATAAGACAGCAAACAAAAGGTTGCAAGCTTTCAGCACCTACGGGTGCCTTCTTCAGGCTTAGACGTGGTTTTGGAACAACGTTAGTAATCTAAATGAATGTACAGAAAATTTAAATATGCATGTGAAATATAAAATGTATAAAAACGTGACAGCACGGCACGTGCGGAAACAGAGGAATCAGGTCCTTTCACGAGAGGCACGCTGGAACATGCGCCATATCAAAGGCAGCTCCATAGACACGTCATCGTTGCAGACATCATTGCTAAACAAGATCTCCAGAGACTCCCTGATGGCTGTACCTCTGGCGGTAGTGTATGGAGCAAGCTGTTGCAAATCGGCCCATTGTGGAGCGGCAGAAGATGTCATGAGCTCCCTAGATAGGGCAGTGGACGATTTATTCTTCAAGACGTCTCTTTTGTGTTCGGACAAACGAGTTCCAAAGGACCTTTTTTGTCATGCCAATATAAAACTTGGCATTTCCATCCTGGTATCGAAGTGGTATGGAATATACCCCTTTGAAACCAGGATGGAAATACCCGGTACGTACGGAAAGGAGCCGATGAACCTCTTTAGGAGCGCCGAACTTGGGTTTGTTAATCAACGTCGTCGTATCAAGCAACCCAGTCAGAGGTTCATCGGCTCCTTTCCATACGTAGCGGGACTTTCCTATTTCATCTGGAATGCATTTAAGAAGTTAGGGCTTGGAGTTGGAATTTGCCACACTAGGTCAATATTACAATTCCTACTTTCATTCGGAAGCCGCAGCACTTTACTTGCTAACGCAGGGGTATATTCCATACCCCTTCGATACCAGGATGGAAATACCAAGTTTTATATTGGCATGACAAAGAGGTCCTTTGGGACTCGTTTGTCCGAACACAAAAGAGACGTCTTGAAGAATAAATCGTCCACTGCCCTATCTAGGGAGCTCATGACATCTTCTGCCGCTCCACAATGGGCCGATTTGCAACAGGTTACCCCATACACTACCGCCAGAGGTACAGCCATCAGGGAGTCTCTGGAGATCTTGTTTAGCAATGATGCCTGCAACGATGACGTGTCTATGGAGCTGCCTTTGATATGGCGCATGTTCCTGCGTGCCTCTCGTGAAAGGACTTGATTCCTCTGTTTCCGCACGTGCTGTGCTGTCACGTTTTTAACCATTTTATATTTCACATGCATATTTAAATTTTCCGTACATTCATTTAGATTACTAACGTTGTTCCAAAACCACGCCTAAGCCTGAAGAAGGCACCCGTAGGTGCTGAAAGCTTGCAACCTTTTGTTTGCTGTCTTATGCCAATAAACGGATTTTATCGTTCTTTACTAAGAATTAGCTATGTTCAAACGATAAAATAAACATTTTTTATTTTTCCGCATCTTTGTATGCGAAACGAAGTTCCAAAAAGTGCTAGAGGTCAAACAAAATAGCTAAAAGTAGTTGTTTAGTTGTCTGGAAAGCTGTGTACATAGGGATTATCTAACCGAGAAGTTTAACTATTTATATTACTAATTACACACATTTTGCTTTATCTTTAGGTAAGTAATATAATGAACTTCAGAGTTCAAAAAATCCGATATCGAAAATACCACGGAACACCAATAGTAACAGGGTATGCGATGAATGATTAGATATTCGACTGTTTTCAAAACTTACTAATGCTTTATGAAAGCATCGGAAATTCCTCAGAATATTTTTATAGGGAAGAAGACCACTACGATTATTTTTCCATCTTAGTAAAATAGATTTTGGATACATGTAGAAGTAAGAGCTGTGAAAAATAAAACTGTCGTCCAACTGAAAACTGGAGCCAGTGTTCTTGGATATTGTTTTTTCTGTGGAATCAGCACCACCATTTCGCGAGAGGTAGGAAGAAATATTGTCTCAATATATATACAGAAATAGAAAAAAAAATGTTGGTGACCATTATATTCTCTATGTTAGCAAAGTACAAACTTCAAACAATACTGAGATCCAATTTTTTTCTGGAATACTCACGCTGCGGGAGGTTTACACATGTCAAACTTTTCTGTTTTCTGACTTTTTTTTTCTCGTATTTTTCCCTGAGAACGAAATATGAATAGTCGTGGGTCCCATTTTCATTTTATTTCTTGACGAATCATTCATACTTGTCTAGCTTTCACCGTTTCGAAACCGAAAAAGAATTCGCTGTTCAGAGAAACCAATTTTTATTTTGTAGTTCAAAGGTGAAACGCAAATAAAATAAACGTCCACTTGTTTGCCATGCCGGTGGATGAGTTTATAAAATATTTTGTGTACGAAAGCTTATTTCTTTGCTTAAAAGTAACATTTCGTATGTAATTCAACTTTTGTCAAAGAAATAAGCTTTATATATATATATATATATATATATAGTGACATGGAGGAGACTGGCACAAGACAGACCGTTGTGGAGGAAACTTGGGGAGACCTTCGTCCAGCAGTGGATTGATAATGGTTGACAATGATGGTGATATATATAATATATATATATATATATCAATATCAAAAAGTATCAATAAAGTATAAACCCAAGTATTATGTGTGTATCTAGGTATATTATATTAACTGTATATATATTACACTCTTTGCCAAAAAAGAAAAAAAAAGCGAAACACACAGAAGGAATCTTCCAATCGAGATAAAAATTCGTTTCTACAATGTACATGTATAGGAAGGGAAATGATTGCGATACCGGAGCGTGTTGGTCATTTATTCGCATAAACCAGCTACACAAATGGAACAAGTCAGTACGCTGTAGCGCTAATTCTGGCTTGGTGTACAGGGAAGCGCTGCGATGGGAGCTCTCCATCAACAGCGAAGGGGCTTGTAACATCTTCTCTGATAGCCAAGCGGCCCTGAAAGCGCTTTGTCAGTTCGAGAGTAAGCCTCCCCTCGTCAGAGAGATAAAAGTGCTACTAAAGACTGCGGGAAGTATGGTGATTACCTTCCACTGGACCTGAAGCCATGTCGATACAGATGGAAATGAACCGGCAGACCAGCTAGCGAAGGAAGCTGCTGGAAAAGTAGACATAGATATTCAAATGCGAACGCCGGTGCAAAGCGTGCGGACACAACTGAAAAAAGCCACATTGGTGGAGTGGCAGTTGAGATGGGATGAAGGGGATACGGGTGTATGCGTCTAATCGAGACTCGGGGAGAACACGCCGTATTCTCCCTGGACTCTCGATTAGGCGCATCGAGAGTAATGGGTTCCTCAACCAGGTACTAACCGGCCATGGCGTCTCACCGCAGATTTGTGGTATGGGAACGAGTGTGCAGCTGTAGTGCCCAGATTGTAGATGTCGTACACATGATTCTCGAATGTGCTTCACTGTCAGGTAAGCGAAGAACTTTGGTGCCAGACATGGCAAAGACGTGGGACCTCTCGATTCTGCTCGCGTACCCAAGAGCGCGGCAGAGGATCATCTAGTTGACCAAGCACCTCATAGAAATGCAGACGGTCTACCTAATTCAGGGGTGACCGCAGAAGATAGAAGAGGGATGAAGACTGAGAAGAGAAACTGGATGACTAAGGACCAGAGTCATCACCGCAGAACTTCCCTTGTACTGCGATAGCGTAAGTATCAGTGTAAATAGTTTCAATGTCAATTTTGTGTAAAAGGGCTCATAGAATAAAGGATTTATTTCCCTCTGAAAATGAGTTCCTCAATGTAAATGTGCATGTATCTGTTTTGTTTGAATAAAGGGCAATCGCCCCAAACAGTTAGCGCTAACAAATTCTCCCAGGCAGAGGTAGAGATGTTTTCTAGCCCCAGCCCAATGGTACGCACACACGGGTCATGACGGAGAAGTGAGAAGTGCCGGCCCACGTGTACAGCAGCAAGCTGCGGGTCTACGGACCGATCCTGTCCTGGTGGGGACCTGTCCGTCACACACTTAACTTTGAGAGAGTTCGTTTAACCCTGTGGAGTCCCGCAATTGGACGGTACAGGTTAATGGTCATCAGCTAGTCGTTGGTGTACGGTTAACTGACGTGGAATAGACTGCCAAATGGTGTTCAAATTGCGGGCCAGTTCGCTGGCATTCCGGGATGGGCGTAGGACCGTAGATGACATCCCATCGTGTCCCAATTATGTTCAATTGGTTAGAGATCGGGAATCGGGCAGGCCATGAAAGACTGTCAATATTACGGAGGCAGGCCTGGGGAATCCCTAGCGCGAATGGCCAGGCATTGTCCTACTAAAAAATGTTATGCAGTGTTGCGAAAGGAATGGCAACATAACTGGTCATAGAATGTCGTCGACGCACCGTTGAGCTGCGAGGGCGGTACGGAGGACTACCAAGAGTGTCCGGTTATCGTAAGAAATTGCTCCCCAGACAGTCACTTCTGGCGTACGATCCGTGTACCGTTCCACGGTAAATGCAGGATCTGTGCGCCTGACGGCTCGTCTCCTGGCAAGCATGCGCTGGTCATCTGCGCCAAGTGTAAACCGTGACTCACTGAAGCAACCACGACACCACTGGACATTATCCCACGTTGATAGGTCCCGACAAGACTGCAACTGGTGCTGGAGATGCTTGTTGGTGAGTGGTAGGCGGCGGAGGGGCATGCTCGAATGTAGTCCTCGGGCTGCAAGTCGTCTCGCAACGGCCCAGATGGACACTTCCGTACCTGTAAACGACGCTGCATGGCCGCGGATGGTTGAGAGTAACTCGATCCTCACTGTCTTGTTGTCCTCGGCCTTTCACTGCTCACGTGATAATGTGTTCCCTCCTCGACCCGTTGGTGCCAAAATCGGCCGATTGCCGCTTCGCTCCGACCTAAATGCCAGGCGATACGGCAACTTCAATCACAGGCCCTCTCTCTGCTATCTTATACGTTATCTCTGAAACTCGCTCAACTTCTCGTATTGTGCATGGACCCAGACTTCAAGGTATCCTCATAATATGTGTTTGTTTTTTTATTCGAGGTTTAACGACCACCGTGAGCAACTCAGTGGGCTAGAAGCAGTCGTCCGTCCCTAATTTAGGGTCATTGGTTCCAAAGAAGGGAGAGAGCCAGCGCCGTAAAACAAACAACATGCACGCCTCACCGGGATTCGAACCCGGACAGATCTCGTACGAATGATCAGAAGCCATCGCTCAGACCTGAGACTAATGTAACCGTAGTCCCTAGTCACAACTGTCCCTGCATGCAAACTTTGCTCTTGATGTACTCTCCTTGATCCGTGGTTTCCATGCGCTGCGGCGGGTCACTATTTCATTATTGGTCATTATCTTTTAATCATTTTCATATTCGGCCCTGAGTTTACTTACATGTAGAGTTTCATGAGAGTCTTTCTCGGGGAGCTTCGCGCTTTTTTTTTTTTTTTTTTTTTCCGTTGTTGCAGAGAGTTTATATCTAATCTTCCACGTATAATTATAAATACACCATACTGTGAATACTCAACTGGGAGGCTTTTTCAAGGCAAAGCCTTCCAATGGAGTGAGAAAGCTTGGCGAATCTTTGTGCTTATTACACCACAAAAATAAACGGATTTAATACGCTGTATGCGTCTCTTGAGTATCTAATCTGCCACTAATTCGGACATGTTTTCAGGCTAACTGCAAGTCTTCTCAAAGATTCGCTTCATATGGAAGAGAGATAAATTTTGATCCCTCTTTATGTCTACAATCATCTGTGTTTTTGCGAGAAGAATACTGCACGGAGATTTATTACTCTATTAATAAATGGAAGGTATAAGGCAGCTCATGGGGAAGGTAACATTCAAGCAAGAATCCCTTGTTATCATTAATAGCATTTAGGCATCCCCTTGCATAAGACAAACGCTAGTGGAAGTTTTTTCATCGGCAAAACGTTAACTTGAGTATATAAACAAAAACCAGAAAGAGGACACCGAATATTCGGGTGTAATGCTGAGCACGTCTGTTCAATCAGTTCTGACGAGAATTAAATTTCTCACAGCTATTCAAAGTCAATGGAACCGGTATGGAAAACAGTATCTGACCCAAGAAAAGTTTTTCCATTGGGGTTTTAATCCCGCAGATATTGCTGCAAACGAACTCGTGAGCTTACGCCCTCTGGTTGCAGACTTGTGCGTTAAGAAAAATGTGAAATTATATGATAAATATTTCGCAGCGGGAATGCTCTCCAACAAAGACAAAAAATTTCAAGTACGGGCTCTTAGAAGCATATATCGACAAATATAAGATATGCATCCACGCTCCCTGGTGAAGAAATCATGCAATATTTTAAGAAGGAAATATTCCGAAAAGATTTATCTACGTGAGTGACATCGGTCCACGAACGAAGTTTTTCAATCGAGATTTTAGAAAAGCTTCGATTTTGTGTCAAATATATCAGAACAGAAAGTAACGCCTACGCCCCTGGTGGCCAAATCATTACTTACCAAAAATTAGAAATGATATGCAAAAGATTTCCCGTCATTAGCTTATGACGAAGTAAATTTCTCCATCATCTTTGTCCACGCCGCTCATCGCATCGGGTCCCCATTTTCCGGAACAAGTCGCTCTCCCAACTGAGCTACGCTGACATTTGCTTTCGCTGATATCTGCTTTTATTTCATGAGCGTCCTGCGGTGCAGGCACGTCGCAATCCCCAGCCCCCCTGAAAGGGTGCCAGTAGCATGGCCCACGCGTCAGCCAAAACCATGTCTCGCTGTAGGCAGTCATTCCATGAACAACGTGCATTTGAGAAATCCCCGTCAATTTGGTGTTTGGAACGTAACATCACAAACATTTATTTTTCGAAGCGCTGAAGAAGGGATTCTCATTTTTCCTACCTCGCGGTGTGGAAAGAGCATCACACCATTGCGAGAAATCTAACAACCGGGTCATCCGGGAAGTTCGGGTGCCAATATGACGAAGTAAATTTCTCCATCTTTGTCCACGCCGGGTTTACTCCGGAGTAAGTCGCTCTCCCAACTGAGCTACGAGGACATATGCTCTCTCTGATATCTGCCTTTTATGTCATGTGCGTCGTAAGGTACAGGCACGTCACATTATCCGCTGAAGAAATATTTTTCAAATCGGAGTTTCAGAAGAAGAGATATCGGGTAAAACTAAACTTATTTTAACGTCCCCTAACGGAAACTCTATGCGTAACTAGA
Source organism: Macrothele yani (assembly GCA_039090855.1). Taxonomy (NCBI): domain Eukaryota; kingdom Metazoa; phylum Arthropoda; class Arachnida; order Araneae; family Macrothelidae; genus Macrothele; species Macrothele yani. Next base: position 18,761,088 of record CM077030.1, read on the forward strand.
AAAAGAGATTTTTTTTTGATTGGAAGTTTACCACCACCGGGAGAAACTCAATGGGCTATAAGCAGTCGCCCGTCCCTAATTTAAAGTCATTGGTTCCAGGGAAGGGGAGAGCCAGTGCCGTAAGACAAACACAACATCCACGCCTCACCGGGATTTGAACCCGGACCCCTTTCGGACGAATTATCAGAAGCCATCGCTTAGACCACTGCGCCACCGGGGCGGCGGTGACTATATCTAAAATACTCTTCGACAAAGTGGGAATCGAAAGGTAAACATTTTTTCAGTCGGGTGTTTAGAAGCAGATATATGGAATAAAATGCATTTTGAATTCTACATCATCTTCATTAACGCCCTCTAGAGGCAAAATTGTACATCTTAAAAAAAACGAAATGAAGAATCACCATTCGCATATTTTGAGCTTTCCAATCCAAAAAGAATTTTTCAAATCGGATTAATAGTTGCAGAGATATCGTGTCCACATGCGGACGGACGGACAAACCGATAACATAAGCACGATCTGTTTTTACAAAAGACGTTAAAATTACCTGTCATGACGCATTCGTGACTCTAACCTTCGTCCAACTCGGTCGATTAGTTAGAAGTAGAGGTCTGCACAGTCCTTATTTCGTAAGCCCGGCCCGTTTGAAATATTAGATTCGGCCCGGGCTCGTCATGTGCCACTTTGTATTGTTTTGTCTCTTTCTATTGTATTACTATTTTATTAAATTGTGAAAATTACATATTGTAATGAGATATTGAAAATATTTAGTTGACTGTAAGCCTAAAATATTAAACTTTTACAATTGTCGAAGAATGTAACCTTTAAAGAGAGAGAAAAAGAAGAATACTGTGCGCGTTCAAAATCTCCCTTTCTTTGAAACTAGCAAGCAGTAACACTACAAAATCACCATACAGATTAGGGATAAGAGCAGCAATCGATGTCGTGCCACTCTCTCATACAAACACTCACATCACCAGAGATAGAAGCGTGTCAAAAGATCGACAGTTTCTTGTGGGGTCAAACTGGTCGGGTCAAGGAGTTCCTGACCCGATTTCAAAACCACAGTTATATTTCACTTTTATTTTCGAAAAGAAAAAAGTATTTCAAATAACCTTTCAGGGATCTTTGAAATATACTTCAGAGCTGCAGAGTATGATCCAGGAACTTGCAGAGATGGGTAGAGACATGTAATTAAAAATTATCAGTCAGAAAACAAAACTGAAGTACAATGCTTTTACAAGGAATGAAGTTTTATCAATTGATGGGGAAAAGCTGGATATAACCAATTCGTACATTTACTTTGGGCGGCAGGTATTAGGCGAGGGTGACATTGATGAAATTTGTTGGCGTAAAAAACTTGGTTGGTGAAAGAAACAATATAATTTTTAAGAGCAATGTTACATGTCTGAAAAAGAAAAGTGTTTAATCAATGCAGCTTTCCAGTGCTTACGTACGGAGCAGAGACGTGGACCTTAACCAAAATAGACATAAAAACACTGCAGACAACTGATCGAAGCATGCAGAGATGCATGCTTGGTGTAACCAAGAAAAATAAAAAGAGGAACTCGTGGATAAGGAAAATGACAACAGTGGAGAACATCATGATCTGGGTAAAATCCCTGAAATGGCAATGGGCTCGACATCGTTGCCAGGAAAACGGACCACCGATGAACAACCGAAATTGTAAACTAGATTTAAAGGGTCAGAAAAAGACTCAGAAGACGACCACGTGGAAGATGGGTAGACGGAGAAGACTGTGCCAAGGCAGACCGTTGTTGAAGAACCTTGGGGAGACCTTCATCCAGCAGTGGAGCGATAATGATTGATGATGATGATGATATATTCCAATTTATAGTTAACAGCAGATTTATTTGTGTCAGGTCCGGGACAGGTCTAATCATGTGAACGTACGGGTCCAAACTTTTAGACCCCTTTCCAACTCTGCACAACTCACCCAACTGCAGACATCCCTCGACCTCCACTCCCCACAACACACACACTCGCTCCTGGTGGAATCTTTTTTTAAGTCAAGAAGCCCCAAATTGGTTTTACCACCTTAATATCCACAGACGGTACAAACACTGAGTGCCTCTCCCTGCCCCTGTGATTACTGCCTGGGCTGTCACAGAAGTAAGTAAATCCAGCAAAACAGTTAAACAGACCAGGAATTTGGTTAATACGTCTTATTTATTTCTGTATCGTTGCGTTAGAAAAGAATGGGCCGACTTGGCCCGGCTGTTAGTGTCTGGAGAAAAGCCCGGCCCTGCCCGTTGCTTTGTTCTCTAAACAAAAAACAGCCCGAACTGGTCGTGGAGAGTTCTGATCAGAAGCCCTTACATCTGACTACTGAGCTACCGAGGCAGATAACGCCATATGTATAACACGCAATGGGCTCAACATGTTAAATAAACGTACCGACGCTATACAAGAGAAATACTTCACTACAGCGCATTGTCGGAAGTACGGGTTCACTGCTGTACCTGACCACATGGGAGATGAATGAATTAAACTGGAAAGCTTGAAGCAATTGATTAACAGAAAAGCTCTACACGGGGGGGGGTCCAAACCGTCGATCTTTTGTTTTATCGCAGTGGCGTAAGTTGTTCCAAGCGAACGTCCTGAGACCAGATGGTAGAATGAAGCAGTCAGTCTCTCCTTCCCAACCCTAACAACCTCTGCGCATGGTTATCGCACATCTGCAGTCTATCGCATGAGGCACGCTGTTATCTCCCGCTCTGCTAGTCGTCAATCGCAACGCCTGCACTTAAAAGAAAGGCCGATCTGTCAACGTTCTTATTTGTGCATAAAAATTAGTTTACTTATTGTGTGCAGATATATGCAAATGGATATTGTGAGAACATGCGGTGTCATGCATCAACATCTAAGAATGAAATACTTTAAATAAAGAATGAATAAGTTAAATTATATAATTTGTTTCAAAAATAGACATGAAAATGATTTAAATATTTTTCTGTATTTGTTTCCAAATTTACAAAACCACTCACACTAACGAAACACTCGTGATATAGGCTTATTCCTACTTAAATATGCCTATATCACTGCGATAAACCATGGTAGATCACAGAAGGGAGCGATAGCTTAAGGTAGATCTTGGTTCCTCAAAGTTTGTCTACCCCTGCTCTAGACAGTCATTTGAAAAAGACTAGGGCGGCCAGAAGACGGGAATCATAGTACGTACCACGCTGTAAAAATACATTGGTACTTACCAGAGCTGAGCCCGAGCGCCCGAAGCAGAGCCCGGGCCCGAATTGGGCTCGGGCTGTAGAATATTTACTGCGGTTCGGGCTCGGTCGAGCTCGGGCTCTTAAAGAGAGGGAGAGAGTTTTTTTTTTTTTTTTTTTTATATGTAAATGTGATTTTATATGATTTAGCAAATGAGACAATTTTATAGTTAGTGAAGGGAATTCTTCGGCAACTGGTTCTGGTTGGGGAGCGTGCATTCGAGATGGCTGTTTATTCCGGGCTTGGGTACAAAATGCCATAGGCCGCGCGTTAGTGTGTTTCTGCAGAGAAGAAAAACTTTTCCAAGAACTATAGATATATGATATTTGATAGCTTTGCCGAAGATAACTTATCCCTTATCTCCACGCAGTAGCTACCTGCTAATTCTATTTAGTAATGTACATATTGCAGAGCATTATGGCGCGATAATATTAGCCTTATTTGAGCAACATAATAATTGCATTACCGCCCAATCATTTTTGATGTCCGGTCGCCCGAAGCACTTTAGGTGGAAACGAACGGTCAAAGAAAATCTTACAGTTACACTATAAAAATAGAATAGAGGCCCTTTTCCCCAGTTCAGAAATACATTGGTTAATTGCAGGAGTAGGAGAGAGTGGAAGTGTGGGAAACGAGATGTTTTTTATTTATGGTTGAACAGGTTAGCCAGCTTTCGAGCTCCTTCGTGGCCGGGCTGTATCTTGCAAAATAAAACTCGGGCGGGCTCGGGCTGATATACCACGGGCTCGGGCTGATATACCACGGGCTCGGGCACCGGAAATTGAACCCAGCTCTAGTACTTACTACGCTGTAACTAGAGTCTTAATGTTATGTACTGGATTTTCCCTGACTAAGGTGTAACCGAATAATTGTTTTTTTTTTTTTTTGGTTGGAGGTTTAACGACCACTGTGAGCAACTCAATGGGCTATAAGCAGTCGCCCGTCCCTAATTTAGGGTCACTGGTTCCAGGGAAGGGAGAGAGTCAGTGCCGTAAGACAAACACAACATCCATGCCTCACCGGGATTCGAACCCGGACCCCGTTCGGACGAATTTTCAGAGGCCATCGCTTAGGCCACCGGGGCGGCGAATAATTGTTTTACAACATATCTGCTGAACATAATACAAGAATGCACAAACTAGTCACTCATGCCTAGGCTTTCTAGTGGTCTGAAGCATTGGCTCCTGATCATTCGTTCGTGTTGGGCTTGGGTTCCAGTCCAGGATGAGACATGGTGTGTTTCTCTTGCGCTCTTTCCTTTCCCTGGAACCAGTGGCCCTAAATTGGGAACGACCTATTGTTTGCAGTTTAACGAGTTGCTCACTGTGATCCTTGAACCTCAGATCTGCTTATATATCACAGAACGACATTTACATTATGTTTTTTCTCCTTAAATATTTACGAATTTATTTTGTCAATTACTTAATGTTAAATCAATCCTCGCACTTGATTTACCAAAAAATAAACTAACAAATATTTCTCGCAGTTTAAAATGATCTGATTTCAAAAGGATATTAAAAATCATTTTATTTTTTATCATGGCTCCACTTATTAGCCCAAGTCTATAGCGTTCTAGGTTTCGCTGAGTTTTCTTTCAATTAGCAACGAAAATTAACGCATATTGTGCAGTTTTTTTTACAATTATCCTAAGATTTTGCTTCAATGATATTGTTACAGAACACACAAGAATTATCTCAAATATAAAACGTTTCATAGAAAAATGCAAGTTTTTTTTTTCGTGTATTCGAAACTGTTATGCTGAATAATTTAATTATGAAATGCTAATACTCCGTACAGAAACGAAAAATCCAGTAATTCTGTAAAAATAGAAATGTTTCTTTACCGTGTTTAATCCAACGCTGTTAACATGGCACAGAGCTGCGTAATCAAAGCTTGTTCTAGCAAAATAAAAATGGCGGAAACTTCTGGACTCTCACAAGACACAAGACTGTCTACTAAGAAGAACGAACAGCTACTGTCTGCGTCGTCGCTTGTTTTTGTGCCGCAGACGTAGCATTTCGCATGCCATCTGCGTGTTTTAGACGCGCAGTACATTCAGTTCTCTCTCAATGCATGATCATTGTGGCAACGATTCGAGAATTTTAGCGATTAAAACTTTTTCGCGTCTTCAAATATCGAATTTCAACAAAACCATCCATTCCTCAAATCTTTTTTTTTTTTTTTTTTTTTGGGGGGGGGGGTGTGTTTAACGACTACCATGAGTAACTCTTCGGGTTACAAACAGTCTCCATTCCCTAATATATATTTTTTTCTGATTGTAGGTTTAACGACCACCGTAAGCAACTCAATGGGCTATAAACAGTCGCCCGTCCCTAATTTAGGCTCACTAGTTCCAGGGAAGGGAGAGAGCCAGTGCTGTAAAGACAAACACAACATCCATGACTCACGGTATTTAAACCCCGAACCCTTTTGGGCGAATGATCGCAGACCATCACTTAGACCATTGCGCCCATTTCCTAATTTAAAGCCACTGGTTCCAGGAAAGGAAGTGATCCGGTGCCATCAGACAAACACGCATCACCAATGTTTCGTGTGGGACACTAAGCCGTTCCCGTTTGGGACAAATGGTCACGGAACAGAGCACTCTAATCCATAAATTGTTGTTCAATCAGTGGTTCTATTATATAATAATTTGTTCTAGAACCAAATATAGCATTATAGCACGAAATACAAACGCATATATACAGTGAGCATTTTTATTATATATATGTGAGCATTTTTATTTGAAAAATTGTTCTTTCCAGAAAATGATCGCGGAAAACGAAAGCCATGTTGAGTGCATTGCAACAGGAGTTATATTTCCTCATTACAAATCGTCATTTCACGCTTTTACTTAACGGAGAATTATGAAATTCTAAACCCAAAAATGCACAAGACCGTAATAAGTTATATCAATTTTTCTTTATTGGTGCAAAGAGTACCAAGCTCATGGTTTATAATACCATGAAAAACAAGAAATGATGTAAATAGCCAACAAACAGACTACACATAACGAAAAACGCCGATACAAGAATAGAAAAGAGAGCGCAAAAGAGACGTCACAATGGTCGTTAAAAAGGCTATTCAAAGTCTCAGAGTCTTCTGCTAAAGTGGAAAAAAAGCAAAAAAGGAGCACGTTCACGAAAAAAACGACGACACAAACATAAAGCATGCACAACTGTCAGAGGCACATTATACGTCTCACACAAAGGGGCTCTGACGTCACACACAGAGCAGCTGTGCGTGAAACGGCAATGTCCAATGTAGAGACGTGCCTGTACAGTTCCTCTGTACGGTTCCGGTGAAAGGGGGAATCTCAGTCTCCCAAAACTGGCTTGATTCCATGCAGTTTGTTGCTCAACAACATTGCCCTACAGACCCTGCCACATTCGTCTAATATGTACAGAACAAAGACGAGCAAACATGATGTTTGGTAACAAGGTCAGCTCGGGCGCTATTCATAAAATAATTGGAACTGCAGTTATCCCCGTTCCGAGCCGTAATAAGTTTATTTTTTGCTATTTTACTAAGTACATCTTCTGAAAAGCAGTTCGTTTACTCATGATTTAAGCAGTTAAAGGCTACAATCCATTCGAAAAATGCAGCTATGTAAAGAATTCTAAATTTTCGAACAAACAGCAATTTAATGATTTGGCAGTACAACTGCAAGTCACGCCACGTATTTGGAGTATTTTCAACTGCAAGTCATTTGGTTAACGAGACTCGCCATGTAAGCTTCAAATTGTATACGTGATTGTTTTGTGATCATAGTCGCACTAAATGTTGTTATAGTTTATTTGCATTTAATTTAAGGAAATACATTCACAAAGCAAAAGCGTACAAATTTATCTGACAGTAGAAGTGGCTGTTTAGGTGTTTCTTCATCACCAACGAACTCTTCGGCTGAAATTAAGTAAAGCCTCAGTTGCCATTAAATTCGTGGACTGCTAAATCAAGAATTTATTTTAAGTTTAATTTTACTGCTTGTGATTCTAGACTCCCTTCTAAAATTTCAGGGCATCTTCATTCCATCTTATTAAAACTTCTCGTCACAGGCATAACCATCAAGACGATATATGGAGCTCTGCCCAAATGAGTAGCCTAAGGATTGACTCCATTCGAATTAAACTCTTTTTTTTTAGGTTTTTTCCAGCTTCAGGAGCATTGAATTGTAAAAAGCAGCCGCTCGTTCCCAGTTTTGGGCTCCTAGTAATATGGTAATATGGAATGAATAAAATAGGCGTAGTAGGACCAAGCCCACCAGTGATAACTGAACTGGATTTGAAACAGGGCCAGTGGTGAAGGGGGAGCGGGGGACGGTTTTCCCTTAAGAAATTTGTAAGAAAAACTGCGTTCTCCTAAATAGTGTTGAACTAAAGTACACAATACATGAAAAAATAAAAATGTGCTGCAAAACTATTCCAAGGAAGTTTCGGCTCGTAGTTCATTTTTTTTTCGGAGGTTTAACGACCACCGTGAGCAACTCAGTGGGCTATAAGCAGTCGCCCGTCCCTAATTTAGGGTCAGTGGTTCCAGGGAAAGAAGAGGCCCTAAGACAAACACAACATCCATGCCGCACCGGGATTCGAACCCGGACCAATCTTGGACGAATGATCAGGAGCCATTACTTAGACCACTACGCTACCAGAACGGCGCAGTTCATTTGTATCTATGAATTCTGTTCGTAATTTGTGCAAGATTTTTATGTTTGAAAATTTTGTCTCTGATTTTGCAGTTTTCAGAGCTTTGGACCGAAGACAATGAATTTTGTCCTTCAGGCTCACGTGTTAACTAAAGGCTCGTATCCAAAGGGAATTATCATATTCTTTTTTTATTGGAGCTTTAACGACCGCCGTGAGCAACTCAATGGGCTATAAGCAGTCGCCTGTCCCTAATTTAGGGTCACTGACTCCAGGGAAGGGAGAGAGAACCAGTACCCTAAGACAAACGCAACATTCATGCCTCACCGGGATTCGAACCCGGGACCCCTTCCGAACGAATTATCAGAGGCCATCACTTAGACCACTGTGCCACCGGAGCGACATGATCGCGTTCGATTGTTTTGTATCTTTTAATACCTTATCCCTCAGGGCGGAATGTTGAAGTAATAACAATGTTGCAAGCTTGATTTAGAACAAGATTAGTAGAGTCCACTAACTTTGGCTTTAGAATACTAAAATCAAATTCATTCACAGTAATAATTCGGTACATAGCAGCTCACCAAGACCTCACTGGCTTCAGGAAGAGACGGTGGTACCCTTTAATTGTTTAAAGTGGTTTTCTAACAGCAACGGTTCTTTGGTAATTTAAATTTAGAAATGAACACTCTGAGGTTTTCCTCTCTAAGTTTAAATTACCGCGGTGTGTAATTTTAGTCTTTCTGATAGTGCACACCTCGATGAACTGAATATGCTTATTTATTACGATAATTATTATGTATAACTAGCTACGAAAACAATTAGTGAATTTCAAAAGTGTTCACTCCTTCAGCTGAAGAGTAACCTGCTCTTTGGGTTACAGACATTTTTAGCTGAATTATAAGTTTATTAGGATTTAGTTTTTATTCATCGCAATACTTTGTATTTTTTTATTCATATGTATATAAAAGAACGCAAGCGTATAAAATGTGTGTGGGGGGAAGAGAATGAGTCCAGGCTTTAAAAACTAAACATTGCGTTCCCCCAAAACAAATCATCTTCTTTCACCACTCAGAAAAAGAGAGAGAATCCGCCCAGATTTTAACACTTTAACGACCATGACCCAAAAATCTTGCATCACTCTTAATAACATAAAACCCAAAACTGTTTGTTTTTTCACTTTTTTTAATAAAAACGATAGTGACAGAGTGACTCCTGCTGATCCCCCGTAGGTCGAGAAATTTTGAAGAATCAGTAAAGATAAGAAATCTGACTCACTCTAGACAGGCGTTTCGGGCATCTATGGCCGTTTGTACATAAGGGCGTTATGGTCGTTAAAGGGTTAAACATTAAGCATTGCGTTCCACCAAAACATGAAGTTCAGATTCACCACTGAGAGATAGAGGGTGGGGATGAATCAGCCCAGACTTTTTGTGTTGTTTTTTGATTGGAGGTTTAGCGAACACCGTGAGTAACTCAGTGGGCTATAAGCAGTCGCCCGTCCCTAATTTAGGGTCACTGCATCCAGGGAAGGGAGAGAGCTAGTGCCGTAGGACAAACACAACATCCATGCCTCACCGGGATTCGAACCCGGAGCCCTTTCCGGACGAATGATCAGAGGCCATCCCTTAGACCACCGGGACGGCCCACCCAGACTTTAAACAATAAACATTAAATTCTCCCAAAGCAAACCGTCTACTTTCACCACTGCCCCGAGCTTGAATAATTAAAATCACTCGGAAAAAGCACCAGGGACATGTCTTCTGTTGCCAATGTTCTTAGAAAAATATATATTTAACAGTTAAAAGATATCCGTCTGTGATGCGATCCTGCAGATCTATGCCATGAGACTCCAGCAATTCTGAAGATGGGAGATATGAAAAAATTTGTCTGTTTCGTGTTCTCTTGTAAACGTCTAGGGTTGAATGAAGTAGCCTGTCTTCAATTGGGTCCACTGGTTTTAGTGGAGGTCCAGAGATGTGGAGTAAGCATACCACCTATGCCTAATTCGGGACTTGATCCCAGGCCAAACAGGCGATTAGCCAGAAGACCGCGCCTCTGACCGCTTAAGCCACCAGGACGTCTAAAACGAAGAAAGGAGGACACTCTCGGAAATGCTACACATAACTACACGCAACAGCATTCATGTTAGCGAGCTAAATGTTTAGGAAATCAATCCAAAACTGTAATAAATAGAAAGCAATTTAAATATGAAGCCGCTTTTACGCCTAACCGAGGATTACGAAAGCTCGTTAGATGCACTTTCGTGAGCATGTAGAATTTTACAATATGTACATTTACTATGTTTATTATTTCAATTATTATACACTAGATTTAAACAAAAGTCGGCACGGAAAGCCAACCGAAAAAACTAGTTGACACCTGTAATTGTATCATATACTTCATTGAAACAAAACTTACGTCACTGCGCCGCCCGAGTGCGCAGTGGTCTAAGCAATGGCTTCTGATCATTCGTCCAAGATGTGTCCTGGTTCGAATCCCGGGTGAAGCATGGATGTTGTGTTTGACTTACGGCACTGGTTCTCTCCCTTGCCTGGAATCAGTGGCTCTAAATTAGGGACAGGCAATTGCTTATAAGCCTATTGAGTTGCTCACGGTGGTCGTTAACACCCCCGCCCCCACCATCAAAAAGAAAAAAAAACTTACGTCACTGCAACAACATTTCTAGGTGAAAGTAATTTTTTTCCAAAAGCCACAGCTCAATTTTGAACAATGCAGCGCACACACAACTTCAAGTTCTTCACGAAAAACAACATGTCGCCTTCGACCAGTATAAAGTTCAGCATAGTTATATCCACCAGAAATCAATGGCAAACCCCAAAACACACTCGACGACATAATTTGTTGAAGGACCAGTATACAGTTTGTAAGCATTACGCGACCTATCCGCTGGATATCCCACATAATCTCGAACTGCTTGTTTATTCTTTACGGCTTTATACTTTTTAAGTTCCTTTTTTAAATAGTCACAGTAATATATTCAAATGCAAGTGCACACTTACCTTCATGAAAGCCAGACTCTAAACCCTATTCTCTTTGCTCTATTGCATGCTGGTTAACATAGAGGTTGGCTACTATTCTTTTGGTTCCAAGAGCTCTGCATGTACACCACAATATCTTCCACTCGGAGGCGTTTTGAAGAACAAACCAAAGTGTCCTATCCAGGTTCTACACTTTCAGCAGACCTGCATAACTCTGGTGTATGTAAATTTGCTTCGTAACCTTTCATACAGAAGACGTTAAGCTCTTACTTTTTACCTGGAGCTGACGAGGCGTTGAAGAATAAGCCGCAGCCTTGTGACCCGGTTTGGCACGATTTCGACATACCTTCGCAACTTCGGTGAGTGTTGTCTTCACTAGATAACCTCCCATCCACAAGAAGTTAGGCACTTTCTTCTTCATATGGATCTGAGGACGAGTTGAAGGACAAGATGCACCCTCGTGTTCCAGATTGGAACATTTTTCCAATAGACCTTCACAACTCCGGCGTATGTAATCCTTTGAAGATAACTAACTGTAGAAAACAAGTTGGGCTCTAGCGTCTTCATACAGAGCTTCACAACAAGGATCTCCGACTTTTGAAATGAGAATTCTGGGTCAGGAATATTCTACCGCACTATTATCCCGGCAAGATATTTGGGGGGCAATAAAGTATTGTGAACTACATTGCCACAAACTTCACAAGCACAGCTTGAACTTAAACAGTTTTCAAGGAGCTATGGTAAAGTAAGAACCTCGCCACGTCACATATCAACGCCAAGTCCGATAATTCGGCGTGCAGCAGGATTTCAACAAATTTCTCGTGAATGAAGGTAAGGCCAAAAAAATTCTGTTTTCAGTTTGTATTGAATACATTATATTACAATCGCTCATAATGCAACAATATACTTGACTTGATACTGCTTTCTATGTCTGGAAGTACCAAAACAGTGTCACAGTCGAATGGAACTCACTATAGCTTCCGCGCAGATATTTCATGACCACTCCGAAGAGACAAGATAAAATGTTTCGGCTCAACCGAACGAGTAGTACTGTCGTTTACTCTATGTATGTCTGAATGTAATCGTTAACTGGTCCCGCGTATAGTAGTTTACTGTGTGAATATGTTGCTTCTTAAAGATTGTTAAGCTAGAACTGCAAATGAATTTTTTTTCCCACTGAACACTTATCTCAAAGCTTCCGCGCTGGTGACCGAATGTTCAGGTGCGCGGTCTTCTGACTGATCGTCAGAGTTGAGCCCGACTCGAACCGCGGGTAAAGCATAAATGTTATGCTTGTCCCTCCGAGTTTTCTTTCCCTCTTTGGTGGAACAAGTTGCCCGAAGTTGAGGACCAGCCACCTGCTATATACTTAGACGTTTACTAGGGAAATTTAAACCACCGAACTTAAAAAAAGGACTTCTGTTACTGTGTTCTTCAAGAACCGTTTTGCTGTTGAGGAGCTGAAAGATATTTCCTATCTATTGACGAAGTGTCGGTTTTTTTAACAAAACTAAAAATTGGGTCTTCGCTGAGATATGACTCCCTATCAAGACAGACCAGTGACACAGCAGAGGTTAAGCTCATCAGCGCAACCTTTTGCAAAAAGTCTGGGGCCGCCCCGGTGGCGCAGTGGTCTAAGCGATGGCCTCTGATCATTCGTCCGAAAGAGGTCCGGGTTCGAATCCCTGTGAGGCATGGATGTTGTGTTTGTCTTACGGCACTGGCTCTCTCCCTTCCCTGGAACCAGTGACCCTAAATTAGGGACGGGCGACTGCTTATAGCCCATTGAGTTGCTCACGGTGGTCGTTAAACCTCCAATTAAAAAAAAATTTAAAAAAAAGGTCAGGGTGTGGAGCTATAAGACGCACGCTGACTAAGTTTCAAATTTTACTTGAAGAGTCAGGGTTGGCAGTCTCGATGGCGTAGTGATTTCAACGCTGCCATTCGTCCGAGATGGGTTTGGGTTCGAATCCCCCGGCGATGCATGGATGTTGTGATTGCCTTACGGCACTGACTCTCTACCTTCCCTGGAGCCAGTGGCCTTAAACTAAAGATGGCGTTGGCGGTTCGTCAGATGAGGCAATGAGCCACCGTTTCACCAGTTTTTTCATATGTAAGTTATTTTAACACGCCTTTAATTGTACAGGCTACATAAAACTTTGAAATTCTCATTGATTCGTAAATTTTGGTAAAACCTTCGGAGCCGGTAGTGTCGGGGTCACTACCGCTGAGGTTTTTTGGCGGAAAACGTCTTACCCAGTCGGTGTTGTCGGGGTGGGGTGTTAGTATGGTTCGTAAGAAAGAAATGAGCGCAACGAATTTGCATGTCTTTTATTTCATTTATCTTTTACAATGCTGATATATTTATAGTTTATGTCTATCGTGGTATTCTTAAAAGTTGTGCTGTCAGTTGGATCCGTGGCCAACACTAATCTGAACGTGTCGTTCATAAACTAATTCAGACGATCGTTCGACGCCTCAATGTTAAAGTCTCCGGTGAGCAGAAGCGGTATGTTGGGATCGCAGGGTCAGTCGCTAACTATTGTTCTGACATGTTCTGTGTAGTAAAGCATTAGTTGAGAGAGACATCTCCATGTAGTTTAGTCGTGTCTGTGGATGAATATAGACTGACACTAGAACGAATTTGAATTGGTTGGGTATCTCAACTTCCACTACGGCTTCGCCGACATGAATATCCTGTAGATAATTGAATCCAGAATACTTGGGTATTTGGCCGTCGTGGAACGGATCTAGAAACATGAGCTCTGCACGTTTTCTGATTTTTGAAGACTGCCGTGCCACCGTAGAGTCCACTACGCTTCTTCTTGCAAATGCCACGACTCGTACTGGGCTGTTGATCGTCGTCATCGCAGTATCTGTCGCACTCTTTGAACTCCGTGTGTTTGAAGCCGGGTATGTCGACGGTTTTGTCTTTATCCATCAAAGTCTCCCTGAGTGCCAAGCAGTCGGAGCGTGATACATGAAGCCGTTACTCTTACTCAACGTTGGCACCTTTCCTTGCTTTACTGATGTCCAGCAGTTTGAGTACAACATAAACTGTTGAACGTCTTAATCTCAGAATTCCTGTTGTAAGAATTGCAACATAGCTGCATTGGGCCGTTTTTAAATCATTTTGGAACCATATGCGATCACAAACTCCACAAACAAAACCCAACTTGTTACCATAGAACGACTTTTCAAAGTGCTTCGTCGCCAGACGCCAATGGGTTATAAACGCCAAATCTCGATTCTCAAACGTCTCATCTGCTTGTATTTCGTCGCATTCCATCAGTTCTATCTCACTGTCGACATCCATTGCCTGTGAACTGGCGTTAGGCGTTGCGGCGTCTGCCCGACTGATACTCGCCTCAACTTGTTGACGCTGCCTCATCCTCCGCATCCGTTCTGCTGCTGTCATAGGGGCCTTTTTGGATTCCTCATTTATTCTTCTTACACTTTGTAAGCGTTTACGATAGGTATTTACCTTCTTGTTTTGAAGATATTTTTGAAATTTTAACGAAAATTTGTCCAAGTTTAACATTTTGTCACTATGTTTTGTTTGGAGTTCTTGTACTATTGTCACTATGAAGATTTTATTTTACAGTACTCGTCAAGCTCTGTTAAACAACACCTCACACAACGCGTACGCGTTCCCGAGATATACTAATTTTGACGTCGGCGAACCGATAATTTCCCACTCCAATTTGGCAACCATCTTGTGGCGGCTTGTGACATCACGCGCTCAAGGCTAATGTCGCGTGACATTTTTTCACCCTTGCTCTTTTAAACCGTGTATTGCTTATTTCGATATGCTTTATAGTTTTAAAGTTATTAAGATTTGTCTGTTATACACAAAATCGTAAAATCCACTTTCGCATAGTTTCCTCCCCATACCGGACACGCGGGGTAAGACGTTTTCCGTCCAAAAGGCTTCAGCCAGACAATGAATCATGAATTCATGAGCATTAAATTTATAAAGTTAATTTTTTTTTTGCTAAGAAGTTGAACGAGCATATTCTGAGTGCCTAGAGAGGCGATCATCTGAGTCGTCTCTGTTAAAATCAAGGTTACAACAGACAGGATTCGCGCGGAGATGGGGAAAACACAGATTCCCCAGATCGTGATTTCCTCTACGGATTTCGAGGGGAAACTCGAACGTCGCCTAAAATCGATTGGCGTCTGTGTTTGCATTGGAGGCAGGCAGCGATTTTGTCCAATGGGAGCGGGCAGATCAGAGCTGATGCTCTTGGTAAAGTAGTTACTGAGGCGGCAATCCATTTCGCCTCAGCTCAGTAAGAGCACGTCTGTTTCTAGTGTCATGATACACACAGCTTTTTCGTCAAAGTGCACACAGCATTCAATATTTGAGCGCTGACTTTTTTAATGTGTTTCTTCAGTAATTTCTCGTTAGGCAAGAAATGTACTGTTTTCCGTTTTTAGTATTATTGCTCATAAATTTTGGTTTACTGGTAATAATAAAAGTAAATATTTTCAGATTTGAACTCATTCATGTACAGTAAATTAAATGCATTCCTTAAGGCGGGGGGGACTTTGTTTTGATTTTTACCATGTAAGTTACCTGTCCTGTTCTGACGAGATATATAGAATTGTGCTTCCAGCTTGATTTCTCAACGACACCATTCTCACGGCTCAGCATCTTAATTTGTGGCCCGTGGGCCTTAATTATTATCTACACGTAGGATGCACTTTCGCAAACACTCTTGTTCCGGACTCATAAGCAACTTTTGAGTGAAAATCCTCCAAATACGTGGAGTCAGTGAATAATCAAAGACATCGCTCTTTCCACGTTCAGCAACGCACCGCAACCAAAAAATTGTAACCTTCGTTTTAACAGAGTTTCCCCTGCGGCGGCCGAATAACAATTTTTCGGTTGCTGTGCGTTGCTAAACGTGGAAAGAGCGATGTCTTTGATTATTCACTGACGTCACGTATTTGGAGGATTTTCACTTTGGAGCTATAATGAATATATTTAACTGCTGTAATTAATATATAGTCAGTGCCGTTAATGCCCACCAGATGGAGACGTCTCAGTAGCTGAGCCCATCTTACGGGTTTATAATGTCAGATGCTGAGAGAAAAACGCACATAGAGCCGTGGGTTGTTGGCCACCGTGGTGTAAGGCTAACGCGCTCGGCTGGATATCGAGAGATCCGGGATTCATTTCCCTAGCGGCGGCCGACTAACAATTTTTCGGTTACTGTGCGTTGCTAAATGTGGAAAGAGCGATGTCTTTTTTTATTCAGCATCCTTTGAGAAAAGTAGCTTTTCTATTAAAATTATTTTGAATTTTGTAGGAGTCTTCGTTCGATTGGTGGTGTGCGTGATGCAATGACCCCTCACTAACTATCCCTAGATAAAGAAATTGAACGCAAAATGTGGTTTGCGCCGAATAAGGATGTTATAAAATAAAACAGGTTACCCATTTTTCCTCTATTTATTCTTTTTTCATAAAATAAACATCACCCTCCCCTCCGAAACTGTTTCCAATGTTTGAAGTCTGTCTCCTTCCCCTCCGCCGTGCTTAATGTTTTACTGTGATTTTGTTGAACTATTGTTTAACTGAACTATAATAATAGATATAAAATATACATAAGCATTTATACATATCAAATCGCTTCTGTACAAAATTTTGTTTATCTTTCATAAATTACATAGCCGCCCCGGTGGCGCAGTGGTCTAAGGCGTTGGCCTTTGATCATTCGTCCGAAGGGGTCCGGGTTCGAATCCCGGTGAGGCATGGATGTTGTGTTTGTCTTACGGCACTGGCTCTCTCCCTTCCCTGGAACCAGTGACCCTAAATTAGGGACGGGCGACTGCTTATAGCCCATTGAGTTGCTCACGGTGGTCGTTAAACCTCAAAAAAAAAATAAATAAATAAATAAATTACATATGTTGTTGGCTGAGTCTTTGCCTCACCAACATTTTATCCCACGAGCCGCCACTGAGGGATGGGTGACAGCTTATAGCCCATTGTGTTGCGGTGGTAATTAAACCTCACCCCTCCCCCTAAAAAAAAGTCCGGGTTCGAAGCTGATGGAAAACGTAGTTTCACATGTATCTGTTCCGGATACTTCCAGATCCTAAAACATCTACCTTTAAGCCAAGGATATGAGACCCTTACAATCATTCGATGGTGTTAAAAGCAATATGCAATAAAAAAATGTTTTGTTTCCCTCTTTCATTTCCAGGTTGGGGTGTTTTTTGAATGTACGGGGATCTTCTCATTCTCGGAACACAAAACCTTTTATAACCAGATGCTAGCTAAGGGCGTCGAAGTCTCTAACTGGCCTCACTAGCTACTATTGTTATATTCTCATGCGCTGTTAGCAGAATTTCAAACGGGAACCATTCAGCATTATAAAACTTCCCTGCATAAATAAATCCATACCTCAGAGATCGCGTGCAGTCAAATGACACTGCGACACAGATTAGATATTTTAGAGCATTACATGCTTGAAAATCCTTCCTGCCATCTTCCCGGAAATAAAAACCATGCCTCTAACTGGAACAGCTCTTCTTCCCCCGAATCCTTCATCGATTTGGGGGACGATAACACCTCCATTTTTCATCTGCAAGTGTCAAAAAACACGGTTCGATCTACACCGGAAGTATAGAAGATGTTCATGGATGTAAAGTACGAATAATCCATGCGCGTCTTTGAGTTAAAAAAAATGAAGAGGAAAGATGGGGTTTCACAGCTCATGGAAATATATTTAAAGAGAGTGACGCTGAATCATAGGACTTTTGTGAACTCTGGGTTGAACGCTGAAATGTAACGTAATCTGCAGGGGGAAATATTTTCTTTGCACTTTATTAGTGGGAAAAGTTTGAGAAAAGAACGTCACCAAGGTAAATTTAAATGAGAAAACAGTCAGGAAAAATTTATTTTGATTTGCTAGTTGAATAGCACCCGGCGCTTTCCGGTTATAAAGTTTACGATGCACTCGGTACTTCTTTGTTTTTAAGTAGACAATGATTATGTTGTGAATACCACCTCTTGAATTCCTTACCAAAAACATTTGCTTTCTGAGCTTTCTGTGTGTGCAAATCCCGTTAACAATGCAGTAATAATATTTTATATATAAACACTATATATCGACAAAAGCCACCGGACACCTAGAAGAGAAACACATCATAGTATTTATTGACATACATTAGGCCCACCTTTGGCATTAATGAATTCACTGATCCTTCGAGACAATCTTTCGACAAGGTTTTGAAACACGCTGATAGGTATGCGCTTCCATTCAGTACATAATGCTGCTGCTAACTGTTGCTTAGTAGTAGGCCTTGGTTCCGAACTTCTTATGCGGCGCTCTAATTCATCCCATAGGTGTTCTATGGGATTAAGATCTGGGCTCTGTGCTTGCCAGTCCACACACAATACGGAATTATTGCCAAACCACGCCGTAACAGTCCTTGCTTTATGGCTCGGTGCATTATGCTACTGATACCAACAAGGCTCGGTTCCATAGTATTGCCACAGAGTTGGTAGGGCATAATTGTCCAGAATATCGAGGTAGACATGCTGGTTAACAGATTTGTCCACGATAACCATTGGGCCGGAACCATGCCATAAAAACACCCCCACACGAGTACACTGCCAGCTCCAAACTTGACCGTTGGAACAGTGCACTGTGGTAAATAGCGTACCCCCGGCTGCCGCCATACCCACACACGGCCATCAGACTGATAGATTGTGTATCTGGATTCACCAGTCCATAGGACTCGTTCCCATTGATCTACGGTCCACGATAAATATTCTTTATACCATGCTAAACGACGAGTAGCATTCCGAGTGGAGATGAAAGGTTTATGAGCAGTCACATGACCACGGTAACCCATGGAATGAAGTTCTCTGCGAATGATATGTGTAGATACCGAGATTCCAGTATTTTTACACGCCCTCTATCACTGATTTTCTTTGGTCTGCCGCTACGTTTTGCTGCTTCGAGCACGCCATGTGTCTCCCACGTATTCAGTACATCCAAAACAGTTGACTTTGGTGTGTTTAAATGCCTCTCGGTTTCTCCTATGGACAACCAATTAATATATCACCCAATAATCTTTTCTTTCTCAAAGCCAAGTTGTCTCCCGCTGCGACATTTTCACTCAACCTCACAGTGCGATGTGATCGCGGTCAGTTGCAGGCTTGTTTTTATACCGTGTGCAGAGGTACCGTGCATCTTAACAACGCAGCGGATCCGTTCTTTTGCTTTTGAAGGCGTGTCCGACGACTTTTGTCAAGATAGTGTATATAATGTATGTAATATACAGTGGCGTGCGGTCGTTGCATTCAACGCACGCATTGCATGCCCTAATTACGTAAAAACATTTACTCTGAAAAAAAAATTATACGGAGAAAAGTTTTGTACTGCAGTTTTTTTCCTGAAAATTTAAACTAAGTGCCTGGTTTTAGAAGATTTTCATTTAAAACCAAGTTCACATATGTGTGTGCAAATTTAGCAGGAAATGAAAGCGAAAATGAGATTGTGCCGTTGGAGGCAGCGTAACCTGTGCCATGTAAGTACGAACAGCAACGAAGGAATCCACTGAATGCAGGGCTTGAGCAGTCAACCAATCAGAGGACCGGAGTCCGTCCCCTCTTTTTTTCCTACTTGGGTTGGGGGCTTGGTTATTTGCCTGGTCGAAATGCGAAACAGAGAGTTGCATCAGCCAATAGAAAGCTCGTATATAAATCATGACTACAAAACTTGTGATGTTGATATAAAATAAAAATAGTAACGTTTCTTACAATTAAATGTTTATTATACACTCGTTTTGATTTCGTTAGGTTAGAAAGTGAATTATGTGTGTTTTAATCTTCCCCCTTCATTAAGCACTAAATATCTAAACATTTTCTCGTAAAAAATTGTCCAAAGCTTCGCACGAACTTAGTTTGGATAAATGTTTGAGGGAACTAATACCTTGTGTCATTAAATTGTGCGAATAAAAACCTATATACGCAAAAGCAAGACATCTTATCTAAAAAATGTTTAATAGCAACTGAAAAAGCTCTACTGATGATTTTGATGTCGAAGCCAAAGTAACAGAAGAATAAAAAGAAGTCGCATGATGGAATTTTGCTATAAATGACGTATGTTTTTCATTTTATTTATTTTTTTATTTCTGCATGCCTACACATAACGTTCACGGCACGCCACTGGTAATATATAAGCACACCGAACAAAAAATTAGTCACGCAAAGGCAAGATATATTATGTCAGAACGGACCTAATAACGGGTGACGGCGCATCTTGCCTTGATAACAGCATGAATCCCGTGTGGTTGAGACTCCACGATGTTATGGAAGTATTGACCATCGATTTACAGTCACTAGTGAGTCAACTGGTCCTGAAGCTCCGCCAGAGTACGTGGGTTTCTATTCCGGCGTTTCACCTTCTGTTCAAATGACCTCACAGATTTTCAATAGGATTTAAATCTGGGAATTGGGCGGGCCAGTCGGGGTGAGACAGTGTTGCTGATTGTTCGTCGGGACACTCACAGTTTTAGCCCTGTGCACACGGCAATTGTCATCTTGGAAGACAGGAGTGGCAATGTGATTCTGCTCCTGCAGATGTAGAGCAAAGGCTAACACTTCGTCATTTGAAATGCAGAGGTAGGCTTGCTGGTTCAAATTCATCGTTGCTGCACCCGGAGGTCGCATTTCGTGGTACGAAAAACATCCCCGAAACATCTAAGAACCCCCTCCAGCTTTTTTTGTTGTTGTTTTGAGGTGTAACGACCATTGTGAGCAACTCAGTGTGGGCTATAAGCAGTCACCCGTTCCTAATTTAGGGCCACTAGATCCAGGGAAGGGAGAGAGCCAGTGCCGTAAGGTAAACACAACATCCATGCCTCACCGGGATTCGAACCCAGACCCCTTTCGGACGAATGATCAGAAGCCATCGCTTAGACCACTGCGCCACCTGGGCGGCCCCTCCAGCTTGAACAACACCTTCGACACAATAAATATTAAAAGCTTCATTTGGCCCTGCAATGCACTCGTCGCCTCCCACCATTGGAGTACAAACAAAAACGAGACTCATCAAACCAAATTATTAGTTTCCAATCCCCCGCAGTAAAGTTTTGGTGCCTCTGAGTCCACTGATAACGAGCGACTTTGGGACTTGCTTTTAAAAGAGGATTGGTACTCTGCTCTAGACGTCCAACGTATGCAGTTCTCGCTGCAATGTCCTTTCAAAAACTGGTTGGAGTGGACTTCCATTAGCTGTGTGGAGCAGTTGTTGCCTGGTTTGAAACCGATTTGCAGTTGCTAAGCGTGAAGCATGCCGGCGGTCCCTTTCGGTGAGAATCGTTTCCAGTCCACAGCTACGTCGCCGATTTTCAGTTGACTGCGAACTGCACCACTGTTTGTAAACCCGCTGTACAGTATGCTTCGATACACCAACAAACTGGGCGACTTCATTCACTTTGTGTTTGTGGGCACTGCCAAAAACGATGGCTCCTTTTTGTCACTGAGTAACGTTTGTCTTACGACCCATATTGCAGACTAAATTCAACACACACGTTGCTCCTCACCATTGCACGAGACAGAAATTGTCCTGTGGACCACGTCAGTGCTATTTATCTTCCAACACTGCGCCCTCTATACAACAGGTAATGTCCTACTGTAATTTCTATTAGGGGTGGCTGATTTTTTGTCCGGTGTAGTTATTAACATATAATAATATGACACACACACGCTGGCTCCTAATCATTCGTTAGATATAGTTCCGGGTCGTTATCACAAATGAAGAATGAGCGGTGTATTTGTCGTGTAGCTTTAGCTCTCTCTCCCTTCCCTGAACCAGTGACTCCAAATGGACAGGCCACTGCTTATAACGCATTTAATTGTTCCCGGTGGTCGTTAAAATCCCAAAAAACAACAACAAAAAGCTAACAATATCTCACAAACTACGTTAATCGTCCTTCCATCAGTTACTAAAATATTGTTCTCCCTCTTTTCACTTATTATTTAAATAAATCTAGCTGAAGCTACGAATTTCCTCTTTCCAAAGAAGAGCAATGAAATTAAATTTGACAAGCACACCCTGTATAATCAATTGTGAACCATAGGTAAAATAATTTTCCCAATTTGAAACATTTAGTGCAGCACAGCTTGCGCTAGGAGAGCAACATGCAGTCCTACACAGGAAAAATGTCGATCCCTGATACAATAAAAGTACATAAATAAAGCAAGTTGTTTTGTTTCTCGTGATGCACACGTGACAGGAACTCTTCCGCGAACCTGAAAATGGACAGAACATGCGTTCCCGGCTGTTTCTGTGATTCTTGTAGAAATGTTCATAACATAAAAAACATGTTTGCTTCTAGAACGCTTCGTTTCAGAATTTGGACTTGAAACGGGCGAATGTATATAAATGAATAATTTGCAAGATTTTGAAGTGTCTATCTCAGTTTCCCGATAGATTATGGCTGACACACGCATATCAATTCTCTTTTATTATAGATTTCAACATCTTATAAAGCTCCATAACTTATTTACAGAAGTATGGTAATTGAAAAAAATGGCAAAAATAGAATGTATACATGTAACAAAAAGGACACAGTATATGAAAAATGTCATGAAATGAAAACTTCGCGGCATTCAGCCTGTGATAAAAAGCTGCTATGAAAGCTTTTTATTTAAAGCAAAACTATGCTCTGCACGGAATAACAACAGAAGGGTTATAGATTTTCATTTGGCTTATACGCTCTTCCAGAATGGCATGGAATTTTTCCAAAATGAAATGGGATGTAAGAACAACCTATGGCACTGCAGAAAAACAATACTGATAGTCTCTACACTATTGTTAGGCAATTTAGGGAAAATATTAATAAAGCAACATCTCTTGCTTTTTAGGGTCACTATCTGTAAGTTATCTTCTCAAAAGAAACGTAGAAATGTCTTTTAAGCACTTACTATATTTCGCCTAGATGTAGATAATCTACAAAATCCTGCTGAATTATTTGATTTTGCTTGCTATTCTCAGCATGACAAGGAATATTGAGAAGAAAATCGTATTCTAAACGAGATCTTACATAACAAAGACTTCTTCAAAGTGCTGATATTCCGAATATTATCAAAGTCAAACTTTTGATTAGCTACAGTATATATATATATATATTTTTTTATATTTGCAATCTGCGATGTTGAAGATGCCTACATTAGCATTAATAATAACATCTATAAAAATTCAGTGCAAAGGTTCGGATATTTGAGGATACAGCATCAATAAAAATTGGATAGGGAGTGAGACAAGGTGACACAATATCTCCCAAACTCTTCTGTGACACATTGCAAAGTGTCTTTCAATCATTGAACTGGGAAAACAAGGGGATAAAGATTATTGGAGATTATTTAGCTCACCGTCGTTTTGCAGATGACGTAATCATTTTTGCAAATGCCCCTTCAGAGCTGCTGAGTGTGATCCAGGAACTTGGTGACAAAGGTAAAGAAGTGGGATTAAAAATGAGCATTCAGATGACAAAACTGAAGTACGTACAATGCTTTTACAAGAAATGAAGATTTATTGATTGATGGGTAAAAACTGGTGATAACCGATACTTACATTTTCCTTGGACAGCAGATATCTAGCAAAGGCAACATTAATAAAGAAGTCTAAAATTTAGCTGGAGAGCTTTTGGAAGAAACCGTACACTTTTCAAGAGCAATATGCCATTACGTTTTAAAACAAAAGTGTTTAATCAATGCATCCTTCCAGTTCTTACATATGAGCAGAGACGTGGGCCTTAACTGAAAAAACATACAAAGGCTGCAGACAACTGAAGAAGCATGGAGAGATGCATACTTGGTGCAACCAGGAAAGATAAAAAAAGGAATTCGCGGTTAAGGAAAACAAGTTAGTAAAATCATGCAATGCATTGATTATGATACGCTTTCCAACATTCCAGAAATCATTACTCAAGTAATGAGGATAATGACTGCAGAATAAATCTCGCTGATATGCCCTGACCTTTGACCTCATTTCGATTATATTCAACAGAAACTGTTAGGTATATCTCTGGAACAACATGATAAAGTTTTGTCTTAATCGAAGCATTTTTACTTACGTTATGACGCATAAGGGCGATGGAATGAATCCCGCTCCTATGTCCTGACCTTTGACCTCATTTCGCCCATTTTCAACAGGATTTGTCCCCAGGTGGTCCCCTACCGCATACTATAATTTCATCGAAATCAACCATTTTTACACGAGTTACCGTGCTGACGGGCAGAGAGATGGACAAAGCTGAAGCATATACGCTCCTTCAACTTACGGTTGGAAAGCGTAAATGACAAGAATGGAAGACACTATGATCAGAGTAAAATCCCTGAAATGGCAATGGGCTGGACATGTTGCCAGAAGAATGGATCACGGATAGACAACTGACATTTTAGAATGGACTCCAAGAGACAGGAAAAGACCCAGAAGAAGACCACATGGGAGATGGGTGGATAAAATTTGAAAGTATAAGGGAGTAACCTGTAGGAGACAAGCTTAAGACAGACAGTTCTGGAAGAAACTTGTAGAGACATTCATGTAGCGGGAGATTGTTAATGATTGACAATGATGATGATGATATATGTAACTGCATTGATATATCCAGAAATGCTTAAGACTGCAACGCGTATGACACTTATGCCACTGGTGTGATCTTATTTTAATAGCCCATAATCTTCGACCATATGTTACGTGATAATATGACGCACTTTCCTTCTCTAGGACACAAAACTAAATTTCAAATTAGTTACGAAAATCTGATTCTGCTTGCCCCAGTGAATAAATGAAAATTCGAGATTCAGCAGATCGAAGGAAGTTAATAAAAACAAGGATTAGTATTCCACTTCTCTATGAAGCACACATTTTGGAACGCAAAAGAAAGACATATGGTGTTAGTACAGCAATACTTTTTCTATGCATCATGCAAGATAGTGAAGGCAAATCTTACAAGCTCATTTTAGAAAGTCTTTCGACGTATATAGGTAGAAAAAAATATGCATGGTAATATAGAAAATTTAGTACTTCTATAACATGTTATACTGGAATCGGGCCGCCAATCGGTCTGATGCGGAACTATTAGTTCATTATGGACCCTGGTGCAATTCTAGATGAGGCATTGAACCCTCCTCCTCCTCCCTGTCTTACGGCACCGGTTCTCTCGCTGCCCTAGAACCATTAATCCTAAATTAGAGTCGCTCTACTGATAATAGCCGTTTCAGTTGCTCATGTGGGTTTTAAACCCAGGAATCGGAAGGGGAAAATCTAGATTGCGCTATTTCTAGGGGTCTTTCTGCATAGTAGGAGATTCTATTACCTCTAGTAGAGTTGCAGGTTTTTGTTCGTCAGAATTGGGAGCTTAGATTAACAGTAAATATCTGCATAACAAGGCCATAAATAACATCTTATTAATGTATAACGTGACACTTGGGTATTTACTCTTCATTAATTTCTGCAGACAACCCTATCATTACTTTGAAAACAAAAAGCAAACCCAGAAAATTTATTTTCTTCGCCATCGATACGGTTAATTTTTTTATTTAGTTTGCTACTTCTTGCAGCCTTACTTCAATCATATGGATCATCGATTTTACTGTTGCTGCTTAGAAACATTTCGGTTATTCCCAGACCTGTTAAATTTCAGAGCGGAATAGAAAAAGTTTGACCTGCACATTTTCGATCTACCTCATAAATCAAAAGGTCTGCTCTTATGCAATAACATTTGTCGGTTTTCCCTGTTGTCTATGGACACGATATTCACGGCCAAAGCTACCGCCGTATTTAAGAGTTTAATAAGAAAAATGAACAAATTTTAAACTAATGATGTTATTTATGGTAAGATAACTGACGAATCTCCTGATGTAAACGAGAAAGTGACTGATGTCTGGATTGAAAATGTGTGACCAGATATAACAAAAGGTTTTTTGTGAAAATGACGTCTTTAATTCTAATGAAACCGGTGCGTTTTATATCAATCCTATCCCCGTCCCTCCTTCCCATACATAACACACAAATTTAAAGCTGAGAAGTGCTCAGGTGGGGAAAACTATCATTAGATCGAACGGTTGTCTTGATTTATTCAAGAATCAGTAGGGCGAAAAATAAAACACTTAGTAGTAGAAAACTGGAAGACCAAGATGTTTTAAAAACTAAAAATATCCAGTAATGTACCAAGCTAACACACACACACACACACACACACGCACGCACGCACACACACAAACCCTGCATGTTATCATCCATTTTTGAAGAAGTACGTAACTGAACTAAGAGCTTTGAAAAAGGGATTGGAAAATTTTGTTGACTTTAGATACACATATCAGCTACTGGATTGAGAACTCTTATTCTATACCGGGTTCTATTTCTTTTAGTCTAAATTACAGCACGTATTCTATTTGGCATAGATTCTACAAGGTGGTGATTTTGGCACAGATACTACAACTGCCTCAGATTTCAACGCATCGGACTTTTCTAGCGGATCTGTTTTTCAAATACGCTCCAATATATTCTCAGTGGGTTTCAGTGTGGGCTGTGTGGTGGCCACGGAAGATGGTGGAAGTCGCCGTCATGCTCGTTAAACCATTGATGAACACATCTTCTGCAATGAACAGTAGCGCTTTCTTCAATGAAACAGTCGTCACCTGTTGAATAAAAAGTCAACATTGCAGAAGGAACTTGATCGTCAATGTTCAGATAACCTTGGAGGACACACGACTTTCCGGTAACATCAGGGGACCCATATCGTACCAACAGAACCTTCTCCACATCATGACACCGCCTGTAGACCTTGAGTTGTGCTTATGAGACAAGCTGGGTCCATTGCTTCATGGGACTCTCACTGAAGTCTCTGCCTACCGTCGCGTCGGTACGGTAGGCAGAGTGTACGTCAATGTGTACCGCAACTCGTCGGACCACGGGAAGTTTTCCCAGTCATTCAGTGTCCAATTACGGTGTTCCTGACACCATTGTAGACTAACTTCCCGGTTCATCGCCGAAACCAGTAGTTTTCATATACGCATGCGACATCCAATACCGATCCTCTTAAGTTCCCTGCGCGTAGTTCGCTAAGATATAGATCAGAAACAGACTTCGTTGAATGCACTGGTCAACTGGTGCACTCAGAATGTCCTGTTTCTCCGTACAAGCCTTCTCAGAGGAAGCCGATCTGTCGTTACCGACAGGTTGTCGTCGCGACACAGTTACGCCTTTTATACAAGAAATGTGGGATATTTTTCCACTGGTTGAGCATCCGGGATATGTCACCTTTTGAGAAACCGGTCAGCTCTGGTGCTTTCAAAATCGTCGCTCCTATCAGACAGGCATCCACAATAAGCTCTTTATCGAACTCAGAAAGATCCTTTGTTTTTCCCTTTGTAATCAACACTGCTGACGATTATTGACGATAAGAAGCCTTAAATATTTGCCTAGATCTCATGGTGACGCACTTGAACACATTTTCCGCATATCCCCTGCGTAAGTGACGGTTACGTACATCTGCATACAGTTTTCTAATTCAGTTGCCGATGGGTATATATTGCCCAGAGAAGACGATTCTTCTCAACCTTACCAACATGAGACTTGCTTTTAGCCACATAACTCAGCTATTATTCTCAAACCTATGGATAAAGTTGTTATTCGATCTGAATGTCCCACTTTACGGTACTTTTAATATTGAAAATTATGGAATACTTTAAAAGAAAGAGACAGATTCAAATTACAGTCCTTGACGCTATTCAATGCATAAATGAGACATGGGATAGGACAATTCACAGATCATCAAATACTGTTTCAGTAAAACGTGACGGAAGCAAACGGAAGATGTTGAAAGCCTGAATAAAATGACGACAATATTCCATTATCAAAGTGATTGAAGAAACATACTTGGGCATTAGGGTGGCATTCGTAGAGAGTTACCAGACGGTAAGAAACATCCTCTTGACTGTCGAAAGATCGACAGATGATGACATTTTCGACGCTGTTCAAGAAAAAGAGACTTTCGGAGATGACAGCGAGGAATAAGAGGTTGGCTAGTATCTAGTTAATGCAGTTTCCATACCAGAGACACTAACTGTTTTAAACTTTGTTTCAGGAAACTAGTGATATTGATCAAGAATTTGATTTTTTTTCAGTTAAACTGAAGGCATTACTCATAAATTTCTCCATAAAGAAAATTTAAAACAGACGACATTGGAATACTTCTGAAAAAATTAAACTGCAAGTAATGCATTCCATTAAGTTCTTTCTAATAACGAAATTACGTGGATAAACATGTATATATCGAGTATATGAATAAATTGTCAAGTGTGTAGTCGTAAGCTACGCTCATTAATTGCTTTTATCTTTTTTGCGTAAATGTATACTCTTAGTGGCCAAAGTATTATCCACACCTGGTTAGTAGGTTATTGGCCACTTCCCCCCCTTAATACTGCTTGAATTCGTTTTGGTTCGGACTCCATTAAATGTCGGTAAGTAGCTTAGCATATTTTAGCCAAAATGTAATGAATAGCCCAAATCTCTTGAAGATTTGATTGTCGCAGATCCAACTTTCTGACGCCCCTTCCGACTTCGTCCAACAAATGCTTCATTAGATTGAGATGCGGTGATTGAGGAGGGCAGCGTAGCAGGCAAAAGTCTCCGTGATGCTCCTCAAACCATTTGTGTACAATATGAGCATCATAACATGGAGCATTGTCTGGCTGAAAGTATCCATCTCCAGTGGGATAAACCATCAATATAACTGAATGGACGTGGTCGGTAACGATATTTAAATACCTTTGAGCGGTCAAACGCTGCTCTACACGAATCAAAGTGACCAAATACTCCTACGAAAACATGTCCCAGACAATAATGCTGCCTCCTCCAGCTTGAAGAGACGTGACGATGCAGATGCTAAATAGTGCTGCAGTCTCCATGTCCTCACTCTTCCATCTGCATGGTGTGCTTCAAAACGTGATTAGTCGGCCTACAAAACCCTTTCCCACTCATTTACTGTTCAGTTCTTGTGTTTCTGGACCGTTTCTTCTTTTTCGCTGCTGACAGTAAAGGCTTAACAGACAGGCCGACTGCTTTTTTTGCACGAACGATGCAATGTGCTGCGAACTGTACGTTGAGAAACCATTGGACTTGGTCCCTGATTCAGATTGTCTGTAATCTGATGAAGTGTTGATCGTCTGCTGGACAGAATAAGTCTGCCTACTCTCGGCTCAGCTCGAGCGCCCAGTAGCCGTTGACAACCACACGCCTTGCGCTCAGACCCGTTTTTTTTTACGCTTTCCAACCGTAGGTTGAAGAAGCGTATATACTCCAGCTTTGTCCGTCCGTCCGTCTGTCCGCACGATAACTGGCGTAAAAATGGGTCGATTTCGATAAAAATTTCGTATGTGATAGGGGACTACCCGGGAACGAACCCTATTGAAAATGGGACAAATGGGGTCAAAGGTCGCGACGTAGGAGCGGGATAATTCCATTACCCTTATGCGTCATAACTTGCGTAAATATGGTTCGATTTCAATGAAATTTTACTATGTGGTAGGAGACCGCCTGGAGACGAACCCTATTCAAAATGGATAAAGTGGGGTCAAAGGTCAGGACATAAACTCGGGATGCATTCCATTGCCCTTATGCGTCATAACGTGCGTAAAAATGGTTCGATTTCGATGAAATTTCAGTATGTACTAGGGGACCACTGGGGACGAACCCTATTGAAAATGAACGAAATGTGGTCAAAGGTCAGGACATAGGATTGCGATCCATTCCATTGTCCTTATCCCATATTATTAAGGTGGAAGTCAAGTAATTTTGCTTCCTATACTTCCAATGGAAAAAGTTTTGTACACATTTCCTTCACAATTAATGTGTTCCCGAGGATGAGAATTTGAACATCGATTAAAATAACTTCATATTATAACTTGGAAAACTTAATATTTTCTAAAACATAACCATAATTATATTAAAAATCAAACACTTTTTCGTTGGTGGTGTTGAAACCAGAGAAAAGATGGCGCGACCTGTACTTTGATGACGTCAGTGGACAAAAAAATGTTGGATTGCATAATTACGGTTATGGTTTAGAAAATATTAAGTATTCCAAGTTATGAAATGAAGCTATTTTAATCGATGTTCAAATTTTCATCCTTGGAACGCATTAATTGTCCAGAAAAAAGATGGCGCGACCTGTATTTTCATGACGTCAGTAGACAAACAAATGTTGAATTGCATAATTATGGTTATGTTTTAGAAAATATTAAGTATTGCAAGTTATAAAATGAAGATATTTTAATCGATGTTCAAATTTTCATACTTGGGAACGCATTAATTGTGAAGAAAATGTGTACAAAAGTTTTTCCATTGGAAGTATAGGAAGCAAAGTTACTTGACGTCCACCTTAAAGTAGCAATTCTTGTATGTATGTATGTATGTACATTTTATTTTGAAAACGGATGTAAGAATTTTGATGAAAGTCGTTAACCTACCGTTTTCTGGTACTAGAAATCGATTTAGCTTGATCTCGACTTTAGGAGAATTCGTTTAGTGGGTTAAATAACCACCCCGAATTATAACGTTTTTAGTGATGGCGTTGTTCCATTAATGTTACCAATGCTTAGAAATCTTATGACGTCACAACTCGCGTTTGAGAATGTTGGCGCGCGGTCATGCCATCTATCTCATTACGTCACGCGTTGTTTGTGGATCCTATTAAAGATTTATGACTTCACACCTTGCTAACAGATGGTCGCGATTCCCATCTGCCTCATTACGTCACGCGTTGTGTGCGTATGTCCGTCAGCACGATAACTCGCGTAACAACCGTTGGATTTCGATGAAATTTTAGTATCTGGTAGGCGATCACCTGGGAAGGAACCCTATTTAAAGTGATCGAAATGGGGTCAAAGGTCAGTTCATAGGAGAGGGATCCATTCCACAGCTGTTATGCGCCATAACTAACGTAAAAAAGGTTCGATTTGGGTGAATTTTAGTATGTGGTAGGGGACCAACTGGCGACAAACCTTATTGAAAATGTGTGAAATGGGGACAAAGATTAGGACACAGGAGCGGGATCTATTCCATAGCCCTTATGCATCATAACTTACGTAAAAATGGTTCGATTGCGACAAAACATTATCATGTTATTTCGGAGGTATACCAAGCCGGTTCTGTTGAATATCATCGAAATGGGATCAAAGGTCAGGGCACAGGACCGCGATTTATTCCACAGACATTATTCTCATAACTTGAGTAATGATTTCTGTAATGTTGGAAAGCGTATTATAATCAATGCATTGCATGATTTTACTAACTTGTTTTTTTAGTTTGTGGTCCATTTTCTGTAACCTTTAACAACTGCCGCCCTCCAACATTTCACAAGTGCAGCCGTTTTGCTAATGTTCGCACCAATGCTTCGAGCACCCACTACCATTCCACGTTCAAAGTCCGTCAGATCGCTTCTTTCCATTATTTCTCACGCGATGCACTTCATTTCTCTGCATGCCTTCAGCGTTCCCTTTTTGTACCGATTCAGCCATCTCGCGTTAGTAGCGTCTGCGGGATAGTTTCTATGCATAAAATGGTCTAGTGGTAATAATAATTTGGCCAATCAGTGTATCTAAATGCATCTTCATCTGTGTGAAAAAATATTGAGTAAAAACAAAACTAAGATATACGGATTTACAATAAAGAATATAATGCGCAATATATATACTTCGGATCCACAAATCTCGTAATAAACGAGGTTCACTGTAATTTCCTTCTAGAGTATTTAACGTAAGTCTGAATTTCTTTTTGACCCCAATATTTCTGTTTACAAAGGACGAAATCGAAATATTATTTTACTACAAAGTAGATACAGTCTGATTAAAACAATGCATAACTTCGTTTTCGTCCTGATGTTTCATTTTTCGGCTTCAGAAGATACTGTATTCTTCATTGGAATTTTATTTCTACATGGTGGGAACGCGATTTTTAGACTATTTTTAGTTGTTAAACATTATGCTATTACTATCTTCTGTGTAAAAATAGACTTCTCATATTCATCTAAGGATTTTTTCCGTTTCTTCCAGGCATTTAATATACTGCTTTGTCGCCCCGGTGGCGCAGTGGTCTAAGCGATGGCTTCTGATCATTCGTCCGAAAGGAGTCCGGGTTCGAATCCCAGTGAGGCATGGATGTTGTGTTTGTCTTACGGCACTGGCTCTTTCCCTTCCCTGGAACAAATGACCCTAAATTAGGGACGGGCGACTGCTTATAGCCCATTGGGTTGCTCAGAGAGGTCGTTAAACCTCCAATAAAAAAAAACAGTTGGTAAAATCATGCAATGCATTAATTCATTAATTATGATACTCTTTCCAACATACCAGAAATCATAACTCAATTTATTACACAAGTTATGAGGATAAAGGCAGTAGAATAAATCTCGCTCTTATGACTTGACCTTTTGACTCCATTTCGATGATATTCAACAGAACCGGTAAAGTGTACTTCCGGAACAACATGATAAAGTTTTGTCTCAATCGAAGCATTTTTACGTAAGTTATAACGCGTAAGGGTGACGGAATGGATACCGATTCTATGTCCTGACTTTTGACCCCATTTCGTCTATTTTCAATCGGGTTCGTCCCCATGTGGTCCCTTATTACATACTAAAATTTCATCGAAAGCAAACCATTTTTGCGCGAGTTATTGTGAGGACAGACTGACAAAACTGGAGCATATACGCTTCTTCAACCTACGTTTGGAAAGCGTAAAAAAATAAACTGGTAGACATAGAAAATGCCACACTAGAAAGAACTTTTCGGAGTTCCATGCAAATCGGTGGCTATGTGTCGACAGACGGGTTATGTAAATAATCAGAGTTGCGAACGAATCACGTGGTGTGTGAGGCAGATAAAAAGGGCAAAACTGGTAGGCATACCTGCGTTTGCCATCCTCACTGGGCGTGTAGACCACACCACTGGAGTGATCTCGGTGGCGAAAGCTTGTGTAAGAAGTGAGAACGCCTGGGGGACATCATCGAGGATCAATCCTACCATCACACGGATACCTTTATCAGGGGCTTCATCATAAAGCTACGTAAGACTAGTTGGCCCCTGCGTCACTTCCGGCAGAAACGCATGAAGATTTGACGGCCGAATGTGGTGACAGCGGTTGGAGAAAGGCAGCGTGCGTCGCGGCAGGCAGACGTCTGAACACCTCAATTGCAAGCCGTAGCAGCCTCACAATCCTCAGCTGACGATATTCGACGAGGTGTGTGGGCAGATACAGACAACTCCTTATCGACAAGGACTGTGATACGTAGATTGACGGGCGCAGGTTTTTGCTCTCGGCATCCCTTATGACGACACCCTTCGAAGCACATCATCGCGCAAGGTTGCAGTGGTGCGGTACCAGATATTCGTGGCGGGATGTACGGAACCATGTGGTATTCAGGGAGGTATCAGCATCGACGATCGCCGATTGAGAATCTGGAGACTACGTGGTCACAGACTGGTGTCGTGGTATGGTACGCTATCAGTTTCAGCATCCGTTCATCGCTCATGCGTGTTATGGGCACAATTACAACACAACAATACGTCGATGAGGTGCTTTCAGACCGTTTTCTTGCCGTATCTACGTGGTATCCCTGAGGCGCCGTTCCAACTAGATAACGCCCGCCCGCACGTTGCCAATATTAGCAGACACTGCCTACAAGGTGTCCAGGTGCTGCCTTTGCCAGCGCGATCCATAGACTTCTCTCCAATAGAGAACGCGTCGAATGTCATTCGCAGACGACTTAAGGCCCCTGCACGACCTAATCCCAATGTCTATGAATTTTCGATACAGGTGAACGACCCATGATCAGCTATACCTCATGACTTTATCAGGAGAATTTTCCACTTTGTGCAATGCGGTGGTGCTGAACGTATAGCCCAGTGTGCCAGTCATACGACCTACTGACTGAGGCCACATTGTGATGTCTCCTCCCCATCGCATTCGTGTAATCCCTCGGAAATTAATCACTTCTTCGCTCCTACTTTTCTACATATGTAATAAATTTCGTCTTTCTTCGTATATTCCTTCAGGGTGTTGCAATTTCTATATCGAGCAGTGTTCTTACGACTTCAGCGAGTGATGCAAGTAGCTTCTTCTTATGGAATTGTTCCCATGTTAAAGTTCCAGCGTCTTTTTGTTGCTGTTGAGGGTTTAACGACCACCGAGAGCAACTCAGCAGTCGCCCGTCCTTACTTTAGAGCCATTGTTTCCAGGGAAGGTAGACAGCCAGTGACGTAAGACAAACACAACATCCATGCTTCACCAGGATTTGGACCCGGACCCACTTGGACGAACAGTCATAAGACATGGAATAGACCACTGCGCCACTGGGGCGGCAGTTACAGCTTCTTCGAATCGTATTGCTCCCAGACAGAAGTCTCTGTTCTTCTCGCATCTAAATTGCACCTTCATATAGGTTGGGTTTTTTTGGAATTTGATTATTTCCCGCTACAATAATCACAGTTTCTTCCACCGGCCTAATTTCTCCCTGTTACACATCAGTTTCTTTCAGTCCAACCGCCCTAATTGCTTCCTGTTACACACATCAATTCCTTCCAGTTCAACAGGCCTAATTTCTTCCTGTTACATACCAGTTTCTTACATACCAAGAGGCCTAATTGCTTTCTGTTGCTCATCATTTTCTTCTAGTCCAACCGGTCTAATTGCCTACTGTTACACATCAATTTCTTCCAGTCCAACCTCCCTAACTGTTTCCTGTTACACACATCAATTTCTTTCAGTCCAACCAACCTAATTTCTTCTTGTTACACACCAGTTTCTTCCAGATGAACCGATTTCTGACAGAAGTAGTTATTCCTTTGCACCCAACTGCTTCTTGGTAGACATTCCTCTTTGTACACGAACTCCGTAATGACAGAAATTGTTGTTGCATGAGACAGAACTACTTTCGAATACAGAGATTCGTGATTTAGATGTAAACTGCTTTCTAGATATCGTCATCTGAATTAAAACACCGTTCAAAGCAGAGACTGTTCAACTATAATAGATTTAACACTTGCAGTCTTCCGTTTGGGATATTGCAGAAAGTCAATTTTTTTCCCCATCCATAGCTTTGGTCGTTTATAATGCAAAGACCAGTCTGGTTGTGCTTTCAACAACATCTAAGAGTATCTTATGAGAAAGCAATATAGCGACTTTTATCAGAGCGGAAAGTGCATTAATGATGCATGCCTTGATTGCAATTCCTCATGCATGTTGATCGCATAACTGATTTGATTACGTTGGATATTACTTAGCAGAACAGCTTTTGTTTTGACTGACACTCGGAGATTTTTCCAAAAGCGAATCTTTGTTTCCTAGTAAACTTTTTTCAGTTAGTTTTATAAACTTTTTACACGCTTAAATAAATCTAGACATGAACGTTCGCTGTTTGACACGTCTGCAGACAGTATTACAGATATATGGTTACTATTTACTTTAGAAGCAAGCTGCGAAAAGTATTTGGAACATTATTTAGCAAAACGTACGTCTAAGAATACCGAAGAAAAACGATGAAAAATGACGGCAAGCCTGAGAAAGAATAATAACAGTAATAAAAAGAATGGTGTTAGCCGGAGAAATGAACGATAAAAGCAATTCCTCCAAACGCGAGCCCCGAGGCATGCCATTGCGGCGAATTCAGTGTTCTTTCTGTCAGAGAGCAAAAAGCACATGCTGGTTTTTGTAGGACAGAACGGAACATCAAAATCCTAGCTCTCCTGTCAGAAAGCTCTGGAGCCACAGAAAGCACCTTAAGTAGGGCGTGTCCCTTTCCCCTTAAAACGCACAATACGCACACATACACACAAGTCGCGAGGATTCAACGCATTCAGCTTCCCACCTGCGCGCAGAAAATCTTGCATCCAGAGACAACGCTGTTACAAACCTTGCTCAAAATAGAATAAGCTTTGCATTTATCATAGCTTTTTCCTTTTTCTTTTCTTTTTTTATTTTTCACAAAGAGTGAAAAATGCACGCTCATGGTTTTTTTTTTTTCGTTTTTTTTCCAACCTCAGTACTATCATAATTTTAATCTTCATAGAAGTTGTGTTGGATAGTTTGTGTCAATGTTTTCGCCTTTTGAGAAGAATATCTGCAAAAAGAAGAAGCCAGAAAATGAATTAGATTCCAGCAAGCAGTCCCTTTTTGATATCGGCATTTTTGCTGGTAGAGACAAATAGATCTGGTGAGCGTAAAAATGCAGTTTTTCGTAAAACAAAAATCATCATCGTCAACCATTATCAATTCACTTCTGGATGAAAGTCTCCTAGGGTTTCTTCCACAGCGGTCTGTCTGGTGCCTGTCTCCCCCATGTTACACCCGCATTCTTTCGAATTTGATACACCCATCTCCCATGTGGTCTTGTAACGTATACTCTATATTCACTTTCCTTTTGATTTTACTATCTCTGGTTATTTTATTTTACTATGTAAATTATCTTCTTACTGAACGAAATATTATTTCACCCGATGAATGAGATCTGGCAATGAGTGTAAGTCATGACGTGGTGGTAGCCAGTATATATAGGTGCGTTCATCGATGGCCAAGAGAGCGTTTGGTGCTGTACGGAGAGATTTTGTTGTTATAAGGAGATCGTTTGTTGTTATACTAGAGTAGAGAGTTTCGTTCTATGCCATTAGTTGGATTCTTCATTATTGTGAAACAAGTTGTGTGTGTGTGCTTTGGACGACCAAGAGTCGCATAATAAAAAAGATTTGAGTAAGTACGTCTTTCTCAATTAATAGTTTTTGTCAGACCTCTGTCTGGCTGTTAGGTTTATATCGTTAGTTTATTACCATTAACAACCAGCGTTAAGACTTTATACATTCTAATTACTACACTACTAGCAGGAGACTTTATTCATGCTCTTAATTAACTAGTAACAACAACCATTTGGATTCACTATTTGAAGCTCAGTAGGAAAGCTTCATTATTATCATTAGCTAGCTGGTAGAAAGAGCTTATTCATTATAATTAGCTTAGCGGAAAGCAAAATAAAGCTAATTCATTATAGTCTTTTTCTGCTATCCAGTCTAAAATTTCGGTTGTCCATCGGTGATCCGTACTTTTGGCAGTATGTCCATCCCATTGTCATTTCAGGGATTTGATTCTGATCACGATGTCTTCCACTGTTCTCAATTTCCTGATCCACGAGTTCCTCTTCTTATTTCTCCTGCTTACACCAAGCGTGCACCACTACATGCTTCTTTCAGTTGTCTGCAGTCTTTGTATGTCTTTTTTAGTTAAGGTCCACGTCTCTGCACTATACGTAAGCACTGGAAGGATGCATTGATCAAACACTTTTCTTTTAAGACATATTGCTCTTGGAAATTTTACTGTTTCTTCCAAAAGCTCTCCATCCAAGATTTATACGCCGATTAATTTCTTCATGAATGTGACCCTCGCT
Organism: Macrothele yani; assembly: GCA_039090855.1. Classification (NCBI taxonomy): domain Eukaryota; kingdom Metazoa; phylum Arthropoda; class Arachnida; order Araneae; family Macrothelidae; genus Macrothele; species Macrothele yani. The sequence goes on from CM077030.1 coordinate 18,798,428, forward strand.
TGATATCTGCTGCCCAAGGTAAATGTCGGTGTCGGTTGTCTCCAGCTTTTTTCCGTCAATCGATAAATCGTCATTTCTTGTAAAAGCTTCATTTCTTGGCCAACTCCCCTTCTCCCAAATCATCTATAAAGCCCACTAAATGCAAAGCACATTAGAGGTACCTACCTAATAACGTGTTGGTCTTCCTCTAGAGGAAATCAAATCCTGTACACGCAAAGGTATTCACTGCAGCAGATGCTATAGGGTTTCCGGAGGTAATCCCAGCATTGTCCACAACTTCGCCCGAGACGTCCGTCCATGTTCCGCTCCACGACACCACTCACAGCTACCAGACAGTGTATCTCCGCATGGTTTCAAACTACCACTTGATGGTTCCAAACTCAAATGAGTGTTCCTCGAGCCATACCTGGGTAGTTCCGGCCCGGTGGGGATGTGCATTGCCCTGATGAAACAAACTATCGGCCTGAAGATTCGCGAAATGCCGTGAAATCGTGTAGGTGATCAGCCAGCACATGCTGGTAACGTGCAGCGATTAAGAACCTTTCCGGACACACTAAGGTAACTAATGTGTCTCATAAGAAGACTCCCCAAGCCATCACAGAGCCACCATTGCCTTGGACAGAGCCGACGTGGCACCATGGGGCCATGGCCTCATGCGGTCGGCACCACACCAGCACCCTACCTTCAGCTCGGTACAACTGAAAATGGGATTTGTCTAACTACACGACGCGGCACCATTCTTCAGAGGTTCAGTTTTGGTGTTTGCGGTACCAGGAGAAGCGTAATGTCCAGTGAAGAGCTGTCAACCATGGCACACTAGTAGAGCGTAGGCTCCGTAACCCAGGGTATGCAGCTCTAGTCGTACCGTTAGCTCACTGACTCTGCTTGAGCCTCCAACAGTTAACGTGGATGTGATTTGCGCCGCCGTACGGTCGGTCTGTACGAGCCTGGGGAGTCAACATCGTACCCAGTCATCAATGGCATGTGGTCGGCCACCGCTTGTTTTCTGGATGCTGGTGCGTCCTTCAAAGGTATACTCGCGATACACCTTTGATAAGTGTACTCGCGATACACCTTTGATAGATATACTCACGATGCACCGTTTGATAGGTATACTCGCGATACACCTTTGATAGGTATATTCGCGATACACCTTTGATACATATACTCGAGATACACCTTTGATAAGTATACTCGCGATACACCTTTGATAAGTATACTCGCGATGCACCTTTGATAGGTATACTCGCGATGCACCTTTGATAGGTATACTCGCGATACACCTTTGATAGGTATACTCGCGATACACCTTTGATATGTATACACGCGATACACTTTTGATAGGTATATTTACGATACACATTTGATAGGCATACTCGCGATACACCTTTGATAGGGATACTCGCGATACACCTTTGATAGGGATACTCGCGATACACCTTTGATAGGTATACTCCCGATACACCTTTGATAGGTATACTCGCGATACACCTTTGATAGGTATACTCGCGATACACCTTTGATAGGTATACTCGCGATACACCTTTGATAGGTATACTCGCGATACACCTTTTGATAGGTATACTCCCGATACACCTTTGATAGGTATACTCGCGATGCACCTTTGATAGATATACTCGCGATGCACCTTTGATAGATATACTCGAGATACACCTTTGATAGGTATACTCGCGATACACCTATTATAGATATACTCGAGATACACCTTTGATAGGTATACTCGCGATACACCTTTGATAGGTATACTCGCGATACACCTTTGATAGGTATACTCGCGATACACATTGGATAGGTATACTCGTGATACACCTTTTATAGGTATACTCGCGATACACCTTTGATAAGTATACTCGCGATACACCTTTGAGAGATATACTCGAGATACACCTTTGATAGATATACTCGAGATACACCTTTGATAGGTATACTCGCGATACACCTTTGATATGTATACTCGCGATACACTTTTGATAGGTATATTTACGATACACATTTGATAGGCATACTCGCGATACACCTTTGATAGGCATACTCGCGATACACCTTTGATAGGCATACTCGCGATACACCTTTGATAGGCATACTCGCGATACACCTTTGATAATTATATTTACGATACACATTTGATAGGCATACTCGCGATACACCTTTGATAGGCATACTCGCGATACACCTTTGATAGGCATTCTCGCGATACACCTTTGATAGGCATACTCGCGATACACCTTTGATAGGTATACTCGCGATACACCTTTGATAGGAATACTCGTGATACATCTTTAATAGGAATACTCGCGATACATCTTTAATAGGTATACTCGTGATACACCTTTGATAGGTATACTCGCGATACACCTTTGATAGGTATACTCGCGGTACACCCTTGATATACGGTTGTACGATGAAAATCTAGGGTTCTTACCACTTGTGCGATAAATCACCTGTCTTGCGCCGACAGTGCGTCCACGATCAAAGTCGTACTGATCAACACGTTTACCATGTTCTCCGATTGCAATACACTGTTGGGAAGATCGTAGAGGATTTTTAGGAAGGGAGTGTCTGGCCCCAGGTCTTAAACAACGCTTAGGAAGCTAGGAGATTTGGGCTAGAGTGCCCGATAGGAAATTGACACGGAAGCGGGTTAGAAAGGGAAGAGCGAAGACGCCCTTATTTATTACCGGAAGGTGGGGTGGCAGTACCCTGGACACGACAGCTTAACGTGCCCATCCGACGCACGGCGGATATTTAGTGGTTCGAGCGTTCGTACCTGCCTGGGATCGAACCCTAGGTCTTCTCCGTGGCAGGCGTGAAAGCTGACCGCTATGCCACCCGCGGGCATACAGTTGGGAAGTCCTGCTGGTTCGCCTATTCATCACCTACGTTCGGTTTGGGTCTGCTCCATTCTGTGCGGGGGATGTCCATTGTGGTGTCCCTGAGAGAAACGAACTCACATGAGAGAAGTGTACTCCCAAGTTGAACTAACGTGTACTGGAAGAAACCGGTTTTCTCGCCCATCCGGAAAGCGAACAGGAATGTCGGCAGCTGTGCTTTTGTGTGCGTGTGTTCGCGAAAGGTGATGTTCTGCGAGTGCACCATGTAACGACCTCTTCGTGCTGTAATGAAATTAAAGGATAATTAAAACTTCTCAATTTACTTGAGGTAAGTGTTTGTTTTCCATTTGTGAGTATGTTCAACAATCCACGAGAGGTTCAGGCGAGGTCCACACAACATCCATAACAATTGCCCATCACCCCTATCTCTAATGTTTTGTCTACTGACTGTAATTGAATAAATCGACGCTTTAAATTTGGCATACCATTTTGGGAAATACAGCCCCTCTCATGAGTTTGTCCTATCCGCAGATAGTAACAAAATTTCAATTTCATTCAGAAAATCAAGATAATATCACTAAAAAGCAAAGATATCGATTTTAATCAAAGCGAGAAAAAGCAACAACGTGATTACGTATTTAGTGTATTTAAATCTGTAAAATTATTACGCAGATTGGAACACTTTTAATGTTAATTTATTGAAGTGACAACTTAAAAAATCGTGAATGCTAAATGTGAACGTGCGAAACGAAGATAGTGGAATCTTCTTATATGACATCAAAAATATCTTAAAAGGAAAAGATAGAGAGAAATAGAGATAGAAAGAGATAATGCTGGTTTGAGAACATTTCGAAAAGAACAAGAACGTGAATTAAACAGAGCAATAGGAATGCATAAAATATGGAAAATTTCAAAGCCATGGCAATTCACCCCTTAGGAAAAATTGAAAAAAAATGTGTTATACGTCTGTATGTACGAAAATGTAAAAACTTCCTTTACAAGGGGTGTTAAAAAGTTCTTGATTGCGTGTCTGTAGATCGAAGTTGCCGAACTACGACTCAATCTATAATCGTGACTAAACGTCCTGCATTAGTAGACTGAAAGTCAAATTTTTGATATTTGAGGTCAACTTATACAGCGTAAAGTCGGAATACATATTATACATCATTGTAAAGGACATTTTACGCTGAATTCAGATATTTTTACAGAATGTTATTTCCAGTAATAGAAGAGAAGTTACAAGCAAAAGTACAGCGTCTAGTCATAAAAAGCAACAAATAGTGGAATATGTGAAATTAGTGTACAATGCATTTAACATAAAATTACTTTACAGTACATTATTGACATTTGCAGGACACTTGAAATAACTAACCAACAAGCAAAATACGCTTTGATATTTAGTTGGATAACCAAGGTTACTTAGTTACAAAGTAAACCTTCTTGTCATGGAACTAATGAGCTTCTCTTGTTCCATGAGAAGAAGGTGTACTTTGTAACTAAGTAACCGTGGTTATCCAATTAAATATTAAAACGTATTTTGCTTGTTGGTAAGTTCAAGTGTCCTGCAAGTTTCAATAATGTATGTACGGTAATTTTGCGTTAAATGCATTGTACACTAATTTCACAAATTCCACTCTTTGTTGCTTTTTACGACTTAACGCTGTACTTTTGCTAGTAACTTCAGTTCTATTACTGGCAATAACATTCTGTAAAAATATTTGAATTCAGCATAAAATTTCTTTTAAAATGATGTACAGGGTGATTCATAAAGAAGTATACAGTTTCAACGCACTATAAAACAAGAACAATGTAAGATATTTTATGTTACCTGAAACATAATTGTAGGGGAATGTTTCAAGTTTTTTTAGAGACAGTCACATATGTTCTATGTGTGCACCCTTAGACACACATCCAGCCGGTAATCCATTTCCACCAAAACGCGAGGTAAGATACCTGAATCAAGTGCAGTGATAGTGGCTGTGATACGCTGTTTCAGCTCCGCTAGATCAGCAGGAAGAGGGGCGAATACCTTTACGCACACCCACAGGAAAAAGTCACAAGTTGTTAAGTCGTCAGGACTTCTGGGTGGCCACTGAGTCAGTGGCCTATTGTAGTCCGCGAACTTTATTTGTGTGACTCGCATTTCACTGTAGGTGAAGTTGTGATTTATGTAGTGTTTTAGTAAGTCAACTACACGCAAACGCTACAAGTATGATCCAAGCACTGACAAGAGTAAAGAAGTAGGATTAAAAATAGGTTTGCAGAAAACAAAATTCATGTACAATTCTTTTAAAACAACTGAAGATTGTTTGGTTGCTGGAGAAAATGTGGAGGTTTACGATACCATTCATTCACCTTGGGCAACAGATATGAAGCGAGGACCACAATGATGAAGAAATTGATTGTATAAAACTTGACTGAAGAGCTTTTGGATGAAACAGTGCAATTTTCAAGAGCAATATGCCATTATGTCTTAAAAGGAAAGTGTTTAATCAATGCATCGTTCTAGTACTCACGTATGGACCAAAGACGTTGAAAAGACATACAAAGACTGCAAGCAACTGAAGGAAGCATAGAGAGATGCGTGCTTGGTGTAACCAGGAAAGACAAGAAGAGGAACTCACTCGTGGATAAGGAAAATAACAAGAATGGAAGACATCATGATCAGAGTACAATTCATGAAATAGCAATATCGCCAGAAGGACGAACCACCGATTGACAACCGAAATTTTAGATTGGATTCCAAGGGACAGAAAAAGACTCAGGAGGAGACCTCGTGGGATATGGGTAAATTAAATTCTAAAGCATATCGGAGTGGCGTAGCGGAGACTGGCTCAAAACAGACCGCTGTGGAAGAAACTTGGGGAGACCTTCATCCAGCAGTGTAATGATGATGAAATATGAAACGTCACTACAAAAACAAGAGACCAAAAATTCGTAGAAGCATCATTTGATCCCACGCAGTGAATGCAAAAGAGCTCCTTAACACTTTGATCCTTAACTTCTCTCCATTTCTGTTTCTCTTTTTTTTTTTTGAATTTGCATTGTATTTTATTAATTTCTTAAGAACTACAGGTGATTGAAAGTCTTTGTTTTGCAAATTGTAACTTTCACATTCTTTGTTAAAGAGCAATGAAAATAAAGTTCCTCGACAAATACTGTTGCATATATTTCTTCTGTTTAACCAATAATGCTTATTTTCTTTATTTGAATTGCGAAGAACATCAAAAAATTCCTCAAAGCGATTTGCAAGTAAAAGTTTTAAAAGCAAAGTACCATTCACAACACTCGTCTGTCTAACCAGCCTTTCCAGGTCTTTCTAAGTCTGCTAAACTCCAATTACTTCCTTACAGCTACAAAATTGCCTGTTTCACTTGAATTTTTTTCTGGTTCGTCGAAAACTACCTTTTCAATCTTTTCACGTTTTATTAGCATACTTTAGTTCATCCTGAAAACTTTCTTTCTTGATTTATGCTCGCTGCACTGACATGTTGATAAATATTTTTAAGAGACTTTCTTTGGAAATTTATGATCGCTGAGGCTTACACAACCCCAGGTAAATAAAATAAATTACCAGTTCGAAGCAGCAGCTTTAATGAAACTATTTCATCTAGGATTAGAATGCCCGCAAGTTAAATTTTACAGAATTTGGATTAAAAACTTTTCTTGTTCCGAGTACTGAAATAAGTCACAAAAAAGCAGAAAATGCGACTTATAAAAATGGAAAAATATGCTAATTACGCAAACTCTGTTCAGTTTGTTGTCGAGAATCATGACGTCCCCCCCCCCATCTATAAAGTACTTACTTAGAATCCGTGCTTTCGATCTTTAAAGAGCGTAAACATTCCTCATATTATATTCTATCTACTTGGGAAATATACAGCGTGTCCAAAAAGTCTTTTCCGCATTACAAACATTAATATAAAAAAATGTATTACAGGTACATGAAAGGGATTGCCCGACAGTGATAGTGCACAAGTACATTTTTTTTATCCAGTGTCAGTGCACCTCCACATGGGGCGCCATTTGTGGCCCGGAGGACATCTAAACGATGTTCGATTTCACGCCACGTTATGTTTAACATTTCAGTCGAGGCAGAACCAATGACGTCCGTTATTCTGCTCTTCAACGTCTCGACATCTTCAATACTGTTAGAGTAAAGTAGGTCTTTCACATAACCCCACAGGAAAAATTCTAGAAGGGTCATGTCTGGAAATCAGGGTGATCATATCATGGGACCGTCGCGATCAATCCACCTGCCCGGAAATTCGACATTAAATAACTCACAAACCATTGTTGACCGATGTGGTGAGGTACCGTCTTGTTGGAAAATAACCGAAGGTTGGAGTGCATACAACTGAAGTGCTACAAAAAGTTCCAGCATGTCCAGAAACACGTTACATGTTACCGTGGGCTCTGTATAAAAAGAAGGGTCCGATTATTCTGTCATCTATCAGGCCACACCATAGGTTCACTTTCGGGCTAGCCCTCTGTTGTTCGATGACATCATGGGGATTTTCTGATCCCCAGATTTGCACATTGTGCTTATTTACTGCACCAGAGACATGGAATGTTGCTTCATCTGAGAAACAGACAGGGTGCAGATAATCACTATCATGAAACATCTAAACATCGGAGATGCTGCAACATCTCCGTCCCAAATGCAGCACGGCGAGGCCGGTCACAATGTTGAAGAGCTTGAACGTTCCATACCTTATAAGCATACAGATGAAGACGTTTGTGTAAAATTATTTGACCATGGCACAGGAAATCCTAGTTTCCAGCGAAGCACGACGAATGGATTTTCTGGAGCTTCGCAGAAATGTTTCCTGAACAGCTGCAGCTGTCTCCTGTGTAACCCGTGCTCGGGGGGAGATTTCCAACACTACACGTCGCTTTAATCTTTTCATACCAAACTTTTATGCTTTTTTGGTCCAGTGGTGATCGTCTGTACTCTTTTCTGAAATAACGCTGGACAATAACCGCCGATTTGGTCTCATGAAACTACAACACCCAAGCCGATTTTTCTTGCATGGAAGCCATTATCGATGAAATACTCCTCTTATTCAGCAGTAGCGCTCACCTAAAGAACAGACATTTTTTTTTATGAGTGTTACTATATTATGTAGCCAACCATTTTTTTTTAACTTAGATTTGTTTATATTAATTTTTGTAATGTGGGAAAGACATAATGGACACCATGAACGTTTCTTTTTTCGTAACATTCGCGATAAATTGTTGATTAATCGGTCAGTATCTAAGCACAGGCTATCAATTTATGTTGCAGATAATAAAAACGAGACGATACAAATAAGATGCATCACGCCATGTGAACGGCATGTCTAAAATTTGGCATATTATGTACACTTTTCGCTATATGTTAAACGGAAAAACAGATCAGGGATGGAATTGCGACAAAAATTTTGTCTGGAAGACTTTACCTGTATTTTTGTATTATTAAGAAAAAATAGAAGGAAGGGCGTGGTCATACATCTTTGTCGTGCTCATGTTATCATCATGTTGTGCTCATGTTATCATGTGGTGCTCATGTTATCATGTGGTGCTCATGTTATGATCATGTTGTGCTCATGTTATCATGTCGTGCTCATGTTATCATTATGCTGTGCTTATGTTATCATTGCCGTGCTCGTGTTACACATAAGTTTGAAAAAATTCTTTCGCATCGGGAAGTTTGAACTGTGAAAGAGGTAAGTCCTGCCTTTTAGTTTCTTTCCGATGTACAGCTTCGCTGCTTGAGGTCAGAAACGTCGATGCTATCGAATTGAAAACATATTTCTTTCCATAGCATTGCTTCTAAAATTCCGATTGATAAATTTCTTGGATTGATTCGATATATCTTTTTTTTTTTTTTTTTTAGCAAAGATCATTTTGCGCACGTTTTCTGTTTTTGACCTTCTAGGAGGAGTAAAAGTATGCTGCATTTTCTCCCCACTTCAAAAACTCAGATCTGCAAAAAAAAATTAGTTTTGCGGCGGATCGACTCCGTGATGTAGATTTTTTTATACACAATGTCGAATTTTACATAAAGCACAGTTTTGCTTAGGGGTCTTAATGCATATTTTGTATCTAATACATTTGCGGCTGCAACAGAGCTCCTAAAAATTTGATTTATTATTTTCCGTTAGATAAATCACACGACCGAAAACTATTTGCATACTTACTTCTCATGATAATGCACAGCATTTGGCTATACAGCGTAGGAGTATGTCCTAAAGTAATGTCTAACTTCCTTGGCTTTCATATGAAATATCATAATGAACAGGTCTGGATATCTATGACTATAGAATGAGAGAAAATAACATAACTGTACTATTGTAGTAATCCGAATTTACTGGCGTAGGATAATAATCAGTTTTCCAAACTTTCGTACATCAAGCAGATAGCTTTTTCAAGGAAGATCATCAACAAGATGGCTTATTTTTCAAGGAAGATTTAGACAGGTCTTCTTTGAGAAAAAAGCTCTTCCTTGAAAAAAGTCATCTGTATGTGCGAAAGCTTGTAGAATTAACGCCAATAAATTCGGATTACTAGTATAGTTATACTATTTTCTAGATACATAGTTGGTGTATAGTCCCTGGTTATTAATTTAGAATTAGATCCCCGTTAAGTAATGTAAAGTTTCTTAGAATTTGTTATCAGTTATTATAGAGATGTTTTTTTTGGCCTTGACCATTGTTATGAACTATCTGGATAAGTGGTATGAATTATTTTGATAAGTAATGCCTGATATCCTTAGTTTTCCATATGAATTATCTCGGTGGGTGCAAATAGCGTAGAATATAACTGAATCAGCTTTGTTATGAAAACTTTCTACAACGCGAAATTTGCATAATATTTTCGTTAACCTCCTCACGAAAGCTAGAATCTGCATGACATATGAAACTAATAAATGACATGGGAACTAATGGTCTAGGTAAGCAAACTCACTACTGTTTGTGAAAATTACATCGTAAAAAACTGCTGCATTAGCTTGAAACTTACGGGATATGTAAATGTCAAGCTAAATACGCAGGTTAGGACGTGCAAATGATTTAAATATCACTGAAAATGCGCATGCGGTTTCGGAGCAGAGCCCTCTGAACTGTCAGGTCTTGGGTATAAAGAGCTGGTGGCTCAAACGAGATGTGGCAATCAATGAAGAGCCGATATTGAGTAGAAAAGGTATATCTTCCGTCTCCCTATACTCCGTCGCTGAAAAATGTCGCATTTTGAAAACCTAACGGACTTTTTGCGAGGAAGAATTGATGGGATGAGAGAAGCCGGATTTTCCTACCACGAAATTGCCACTCGTATGTACGAAACGCCGAAACAGTGATGATGATGTGAACATGGCGTCAGTGGACACATGAGGCTCGGACGAACAGAAATCCGGGAAATGGACCGCAAAATCGCACGACAGAACGGGATGACAGACACCTCTACTACAAAGCAGTGACCGATCGCACAGCGCCATCTAAGGTGTTAGTGCAACACTGTCACTGGCAAGGCTTTGTCTTCCGTCGTCGGCTTAACAGAGAACTGATCGCCAGCAACGAATTGCTGCGCATTCCTTTGACCCTCGGGCACACACACCACAGGCTGCAAGAGGTCTTGAACACAGACATTCGAAAGCTGATTGGTCGTGTTTCCTGACAAGTCACGATTCAACTTGATGCACCATGATGATCGCATAAGTGGTCAAAGACATCGTGGTAAACGGCACCTTGCAGCGCTCATGCCTGTCCAACGCCAAGCGTTATGGTTTGGGACACCATTGGGTTCAAATTCGTGATCTTGCCTGAAACAAATTGAGGGAATGCTCGACATCCAGCGACACATCAGGGGTGTTTTGTTTTTGTTTTTGTTTTTTTGGGCGCATGTGTGATACCCGTCCTTCAGAGTTCTAGTGGCGCTATGTTCCAGCATGACAATGCTTGGCCCCTTATGGACTGGAATGTCCAACACCTCTTCCATCCACGGCAGATACCGCTTCCTCCCTGGCCTGCACGTTCGCCAGATATGTCCCCGATCGAACATATCTGGGACATAGTAGCCAATCGACTGGCCCCTCAAGCGCTTCCTCCGGTTACCACAAGTGAGCTCTGGTCTGTCATAAAAGCAGGCTATTCCCCTCAACGATATCAAAATTCTCTTCTATTCAATGCTACGCCGTATAGAGGCTGTCATTGTTTCTCGATGTGGCTTCACACGATACTGAGTTTTGAATCGGATGTATCTTGTATAAATGCAAACAGTTATCAGTTTTGAATCGAAGGTATCTCTGCAAATGCAATTAGTTATCGCCTGTAAAACAAGTTAGTAAAATCATGCAATGCATTGATTATGATACGCTTTCCAACATACCAAGAATCATTACTCCAGTTATGAGGATAATGGCTGTGGAATAAATCTCACTCCTGTGCCCTGACCTTTGACCCCATTTCGATATTAGTAAACAGAATTGGTTCAGTGTACCTCCGGAACAATATACTAAAGTTTTGTCGCAATAGAAGCATTTTTAGTCACGTTATGACGCATAAGGCGATGGAATGGATCCCGCTCCCATGTCCTGACCTTTGACCCTATTTTTAATAGGGTTCCTTCCCAGGTTGTCCCCTACCACATACAAAAATGTCATCGAAATCGAACCATTTTTACGCGAGTTATCATGTGGACGGACGGATAGATACAGACTGACGGACAAAGCTGGAGGAAATAACTGATTGCATTTATTCTAGTGTTGCTAACTTGTTTTCAGGAGATAACTGCATTTACACGCTTTCCAACCGCAGGATGAAAAGCGTAAATGCGAAATCTGATATAAATTTCATTCAAATAGCGAGATTCTTTCCTTGTGATGCAATTTTCACAAATATTAGTGTAACTATTTGCATGCCTATTTGTACGGGGATACTAATCAAAGTAATATTATTCACATCCCCATTTGTTATTGATTATCACTGCAGGGAGCATTATTTGCATCATACACTGCTCGTTAAAGAAATGCCACATGCGGAAGTATTTGTCGGAGCTCTATTCCAATTGGTCGGTATGTGTCGAAAATTGGGTTATGCAAATGATTGCAGTTACGAACCAATCACGTGATATGTAAAAGGGATAAAAGGAAAAAAATTATCGGGGTTGCTAAATTTGGTAGTCCTCACTTGAACGTATGGACCACTGTATGAAATTTATCTCTGTGGTGAGCGAAAGCACGTGTAAGAAATATGAATACCTGGATACATCGTTCGAATTCCTAACATCACACAGACACCTTTACCAGGGGCTTTTTTTTTTTTTTTTTGATTGAAGGTTTAACGACCACCGTGAGCAACTCAATGGGCTATAAGCAGTCGCCCGTCCCTAATTTAGGGTCACTGGTTCCAGGGAAGGGAGAGAGCCAGTGCCGTAAGACAAACACAACATCCATGCCTCACCGGGATTCGAACCCGGACCCCGTTCGGACGAATGATCAGAGGCCAGCGCCTTAGACCACTGCGCCACCGGGGCGGCACCAGGGGCTTCATCATAGGACTACGTACGTTGGTTGTTCCCCGCGTCGCATCACACCGGAAACGTATAAGGCTGCAACAACTAATAGAATAAAATGTCAACTAAGCAGGATAAAAACAAATGTTCCAAACCATGGACAAATGTGTTAGTAATTCTTCATGTTGATGGGGTATTTGAAATTGTTTTCAGCATTGTTCATTCATAGATGCCGCGATTTATGTGTTTGTGGCAATGCCCAACAGTATTTAATTCAATGTCCTTCTAGTGATATTATACAGTATCATCTGATGATACAATGGCCGCCCCGGTGGCGCAGTGGTCTAAGGCGTTAGCCTCTGATCATTCGTCCGTAAGGGGTCCGGGTTCGAATCCCGGTGAGGCATGGATGTTGTGTTTGTCTTACGGCACTGGCTCTCTCCCTTCCCTGGAACCAGTGACCCTAAATTAGGGACGGGCGACTGCTTATAGCCCATTGAGTTGCTCACGGTGGTCGTTAAACCTCAAAAAAAATGATACAATGTGTCTTCGAAAGATCTAATGGAAGTGTATGGTGTGTTTTTATCATGAAAGGAATTTAACATGTGGTTCGTTGTGCACTACATTTTTTTTATCGTGTTTAGTCGAAACATTTCATTCTGCTATTGGATTTTAACACGAATTAGTATCTTTAACGGCTACAACAACTGTCTGTCTCTCACCGTAGCACAATAGCTACACTGGGGGGTCCCGCCATCTACTGTAGCCATTGGAGTCGATGCCGTCACTCTGTCTGGTTTCGACTCCACGAGTTGTCTATATTGTTGTGTGGGAATCTGTAACCAAGCTGTTCTCGTTGTGGACTTCACTTCCGTTATTGAGTAAGATGGTGTGTCCAACTGCATCATATGGAGTTCCACAGTATTCCACAAGTAAATATACACCGCTGGCCACCCAAAATGCAACACCAAGAAGGAAGCATCCGATTGGCCTGAAATTCGCAGCATGCGTCCCCCCGAGAGAGGGCATGAAAACGATTAGCATTGGAGGGCATATGTAAATCATGTGTGCCCGGCACGCCACCAAGAAGCACTATAAGAAGGGTGCACAGAAAGCGGGGTGTAAGTATGGAAGTCCGTTGTGCTGCCGGACCTGTGCGTGTGAAGCTTCCTGATACCTCGTCGCAGAATACGGCAGTCATTCCAGCACGTTTCGGAGTTCCACAGAAGAGGAATAGTGGCTTATCGCGACAGCGGTTTATCGTACCGAGACATCGGCGCCCGTGTGGGACGACATCCAGCCACGTGAGACGAGTATGGATTCGGTTGGTCCAGGAAGGAGGGACTGACCGACGTGAGCGATTGCCGCGGCACACCACCGGACGAGAGGACCGGCATGTTGTGCGGCAAGCATTGACGGCTCGCACCACCACATCACGAACGTTAGCGCAGGAATTAAGGTGTGTTGCGCAACAACCTGTGTCAGCACGTACCGTTCGACGTCGTCTGCAGGAGCGGGGGCTTGTCGCACGGCGCCCATTACTACGATTACCATTGACGTTACACCACCGGCGAATGCGGCGGTAGTGGGCCGTTGAACGCCGCACCTGGACTACAGAATGGCCCAACATGGTCTTCTCCAACGAATACCGCTTCTGCCTGCAACACCACAATGGTCGCATCTGTGTGTGGCGGCACCGCGGCGAGAGACTGTATGCCGCCTGCACTATGCATCGCCATATCGGTCCATCACCTGGCGTTATGGTTTGGGGCGCAATTGGATATGACACCAACACCCCTCTGGTACGCATCGCCGGTACACTCAACAGCCACCGTTACATCTCCGACGTTTTGAAGCCTGTAGTCCTCCCTTACATGCAGAACCTGCCAGCGGCCACGTTTCAACAGGGCAATGTGCGCCCGCACGTGGCAGGCATCGTGCAACAATTCTTCACGGCCCAGTAGGTGTCACTGCTGCCGTAGCCAGCCTGTCGCCCATCGAACACGTCTGGTCGCTGATCGCCAACCGAGTAGCCCGGCAAGCACCACCCGCGGCTACGCCTGATGAACTGTGGCAGCGTGTGGAAGCAGCCTGGACCGACATACCACAATGCCACATCCAAAGCCTCTTTCGTTCGATGCCGCGGCGTGCAGCAGCAGTTATTGCCAGCCATGGGGGCCACGCGAACTATTGATGTCTGCGTGTTCCGCAAGTCGCACGGGCCTGTAAGCTCAATCGTTTCATCTTTGTATCTGTTGTTATGTGTCCAGTAAATCTGGGTTTGCTGTCTGGTGTCCTTCTTGGTGTTGCATTTTGGGTGGCCAGCAGTGTATTTCAAATACTTGGAAATAATGTAAATATACGATGTCATCGCTCTGTACACGTTATTTTATAGACAACGTATAGAAACTGAAAAATTGTTCATCCGACACCGCTGGGATCGAACCCGAGAACTCTTGATACCTTGCCGAGGGCGTTCGCTTTACGCTACGGTGGGAACAATTCACAGCGCTATGCGTGGTTTATCAGTCAGCATTTCTGTAGCCAGATGCTGCCTGATGAATCACGCATAGCGGTGTGTATTGTTGCCACCGTAGCGTAGAGCGAACGCACTCGGCTAGTTATCGAGAGATCTGGAGATGTTGACTGATAAACCACGCATATTGCTGTGAATTGTTGGCACCGTAGCGTAAAGAGAGATCTGGGGTTCGATCCCAGGGGTGAGAATGAACAGCTTTTCAGTTGCTATGCATTGTTTATAAAATAACGTGGACAGAGCAATGACATCGCCTGTTATACAGGTGTTCAATTGAATTGAGATAGATAGTTTGGAGGCCTCTCGAGGTGTCTTGTATCAGCACCGTGTGTTGGTCGAGTCATCGCTTCACGAGGACGGCGCAGTGACATGGAACATTAACCGATTTTTCTCTGGGTGGAGGTATAATACCTTGTAGTGCACAAGGTTCACAAGCAATCCGTGATAGCATTTGGCGTCCATACGCTAGTCTGCTCGTGCCAGAGGGCCATTGGAACCAGCAAAACATGTCACAAATCATGTATATGCTGGCAACTACATTACAAACTTTTATTCGATACCGATTTGGACTTCCTTTAGCCTCGATTACAGTATGTATGGGGTTTGGCACAGATTCCCCAAGGTCTTGGAGTGCATCTACGCATATAACCTACCAGCCATTCACAAACAGTCATTCAACTGGCTCAGATTTAGAGGAGGAGGACTTTGCTCTCGGATCTGCTTTTTCTAACATGTCCCATACTCTTCAAATAGGTCTCAGATCTGGGTATTGTGGTGACTAGGGAAGAGGGTGGTAGTCGCTTTCATAGTGGCCGAAACACTTCTGAACACATCTTCGCGCTTGAACGTAGCATTGTCGTTCATGAAACAGTCTTCACCTCCTGGATAAAAAGTCAACACTGCAGGATGGACTTGATCGACAATAATGTTCAGATACACTTTGGGGAACACCCGACCTTCGAGTAATATCAAAGGAGGACCGTTCCGTAGCAACATAATGTGCCCACACCATGACACCACTTCGAGAACTTTGTGATGTGTTTACAAGCGAAGCTAAGCCCATTGCTTCACGGAGTTCCCACCATACTCTCTGCCTACTACCCCTACAAGGTGCACCGCGACACATGAGTTCATCCCAGTTTTCCAGTGACGGTGTTACTGACTCCACTTTAGACGAACTTTCCGGTTCTTCGCAGAAATCAGTGGTTTCCGTATAAGCATGCGACAGCAAATACCAATCACTTTGAAATCCCTGCGCATATTTCGCTGAGATGTGGGCCTTCATTGAAGGCATCAGCTGATGGCAAGTCTTGATTCTTCGTACAAGGCTTCTCAGACGACGGCGATCTTGCTCCTGAGAGATTTTTGTCGCGCCACAGTAACGCCTCTTAGACGAGTTATATGGGTTATTTTTTCACACCCGGGATATCTCGCCCTTTGAAAAACCAATCGCTGTTTTCAAAATCGTGGTTCCAGCTTGATGACGGTCACCCACACTAAACACTTTACCGAACTCCGGAAGATCCTTTGTTTTACCCATTGTGATCAACACTTTAGCTCTATTACAGTACTTTAGCCTCCTCAGTAATCATCACTGATGATTACTGAGGAGCAGCAAGCGGTTTTAAATAGTTTCCTACGCCGTCCTGGTCCAACCCAGTTGAAACTTTAAACAAGCGTTCTTCACCAATTATAGTAATTAACGCAATTCTTCCTTTAGAGCAAGGGTCTTCAACTCGTGGCCCACGATACGTTGTCCGCAACGGAATTTCTAAGAAATATATTTTGGAATTGAGAAATGAATATCCAAATACCTTGAGTGCATGGACATTAGATTCCCAAATCTGCTTTGAGCTATTTTCCAATATATTATACTCGGTCGAGTCACATTATTGTGACAACCAGCTAATATCCATAGTTACCGCCGTGTGCAGCGCGGACATCAGCTAGACGGGCTAGGAGTGACTCAATAAGGTGCTGGAAGGTGGGGTTTTTTTTATTGAAGGTTTAACGACCGCCGTGAGCAACTCAGTGGCCTATAAGCAGTCGTCCGTACCTAATTTAGGGTCACTGGTTCCAGGGAAGGGAAACAGCTAGGGCCGTAAGACAAGCACAACATCCATGCCTCACCGGGATTCGAACCCAGACCTATCATGGATGAATAGTCAGAAGCCATCGCTTAGGCCACTGCGCCACCGAGGCTGCAGGAAGGTGTTCACAGATATGTGGAGCAATGCTAACTGCAAAGAATCTGACAGTTTCTGGAGTGTGCGTGGTAGAGGATCCATAGAGCGAACAACACGTTCGAGGTGGTCCCACAGATGCTCAATTGGGTTAAGTCTGGGGAATTAGGGGCCCGGGGAAGTGCTTTGAAGTCTTTATCGTGCACTTCGAACCACTCTCGGACATTTCTAGCTGTGTGACACGTCGCATTGTCGTGCTGGAAGATCCCATCCGCCCCAGGAAAGACAATCAGCATGTATGTCTGTACGTGGTCTGCAAAGATTGTCCATAGTGCCTTCCACAGGTATGAGTGGACCAAGGGAATGCCACGAAAACACTCCTCAGACCAGAAAACACTCCTCAGAGTTTGTGGCAAGTAAATCAGAAGCAGAAATTAACACTTACGCCCCCTAGTGGCCAAACCGTTTATTACCAAAAATTAGAAATTATGTGCAAAAGTTTTTTCATCAGAAGCTGTATCCGCTGAAGGAAAAAAATTTCAAATCGGAGCTTTAGAATTAGAGAAATTGGGGTAACGCAATTTAATTTTGCGCCCCCTTGCTGAAAATCTATGCGTAACTTGAAAAAGTGACTACATCTAAAATACTCTTCGGCATAAATGAAATCGAGCGGTAAAAGATTTTTTTCAATCGGATGTTTAGAAACAAATATATGGAATAAAATGTATTTTGAATTCGATATCATCTACATTTACGCCCTCTAGCGGCAAACTACATCGCAGAAAAAGCGAAATAAAGGATCATCATTCACATATTTCAAGCTTCTCAATGCAAAAAGAATTTTTGAAATCGGACTAATAGTTGCAGAGATATGGTGCCCACAGGACAGACAGACGAACGGACAAACCTATAACACAAGCACGATCATTTTTTACCAAAGACGTGCTAAAAAAAAAAGGCTGCTTGGTCCAGGTCCATGCAAACGTCTAACTCACTTTACATAGGATTGAACGCAATTTAATGCTCAATCAGTGTATTTTCCCTAGAATCCCAACACAAACAGACAGAGAAACCCGTAACAGAAAATGTATTGGGTGCATTCTGCCTTCTGCGATGCAAAACAGATTTTTCCGTACCTAATATCAACAAGTAGAGACAACTTAACCCCAGATAGATATAAGGAAAATCCTGAGTGTTTTTTTTTATATCCCTTTAAATCAAACACGCAAACAGTGTTTCCATTCTGACTTTTGCCAATACCATTACTCTATCAGAAGGCAGATAATAGATGGAAAAAGAAACTAACATAATAAGCGTCTTCTTACGCGTATCAACAAAATATTTAAAATTGAGAAAGAAGATAAAGAAAAGAAATCCACCTTTCCAGGCTCCTATTTATCAAAAATTTTCAACATAAATAAAATATGCCAGGCTACCACGCTGCTAAAATCGAAATCGAAATATTGATAGCCATATATTGCATCACCAAACCCTGAAAAATGTAAAAAATGGAAGTGAAACAGATGTAGAAATCGAAAAACTAATGAGGATGCAAAAAATCGACTTTAGCTTAAAGCTACTGTTTAGCCTACAAAAACTCTGGTCGTATCATTTTTTAGAGCATTTTGAGGTCAAGTACTTCTCAAGACTGCAACAAGTGTAACTTACGGAGCATATAATCGATAGTAGAAGGATAGTGACTTCACATTATTTTCTAGACTACGCTGCTGAAATTTTAATCCTTAACTTTCTCTGCATTTTCTCATATTTACTCAGTATTAAGCAGAAAGAAATACCTATCATTTTCAGCGCGCCTATTTGAAAAAACAAGTTCGTAAAATCATGCAATGCATTGATTATGATACGCTTTCCAACATACCAGAAATTATTACTCAAGTTATGGGGATAATGGCTGTGGAATAAATATCGCTCCTGTGTCCTGACCTTTGACCCCATTTCGATGATATTCAACAGAACCAGTTCAGTACACCTCAAGAATAACATACTAAAGTTTTGTCACAATAGAAGCAGTTTTACGCAAGTTATGAGAATAATGGCTGTGGAATAAATCTTGTTTTTGTGCAATGACCTTTGACCCCATTTCGTTGATATTCAACAGAACCGGTTCACTATACCTCCGGAACAACATGATAACCTTTTGTCGCAATCGAAACATTTTTTGGTAAGTTAGGATGCACAAGGGCAATGGAATGGATCCCACTCCAGTGTCCTGACCTTTGACCCCATTTCGCCCATTTTCAATAGGGTTCGTCCTTAGTGGCTCCTTACCACATACTAAAATTTCATTGAAATAGAACCATTTTTACGCAAGTTATGACGCATAAGGGCAATGGAACAAATCCCGTTCTTATGTCCTGCCTGACCTTTTGCCCCATTTCGCCCATTTTCAATAGGGTTCGTCCCCAGGTGGTTCCTTACCAAATACTAATATTTCATCGAAATCGAACCATATTTACGCATGTTATGACGCATAAAGGCAATGAAATGGATCTAGCTTTTATGTCCTGACCTTTGACCCCATTCCACCCATTTTCAGTAGGTTTCGTTCCCAGGTAGTTTCTTACCACATATCAAAATTTCATCGAAATCGAACCATTTTAACGCAAGTTATGACGCATAAGGGCAATGGAATAAATCCCGCTCTTATGCCCTGCCTGACCTTTGATCCCAATTTGGCAATTTTCAATAGGGTTCGTGCCCAGGTAGTTTCCTACCACATACTGAAATTTCATCGAACTCGAACCATATTTACGCATGTTATGACGCCTAAAGGCAATGAAATGGATCCCGCTGTTATGGCGTGACCTTTGACCCCACTTCACCCATTTTCAGTAGGGTTCGTCCCCTGGTGGTCCCTTACCACATACTAAACTTTCATCGAAATCGAACCGTTTTTACGTGAGTTATCGTGCCGACAGACAGACGGACGAACAAAGCTGGAGCAATATACGCTTCTTCAACCTACGGTTGGAAAGCGTAAAAGAGTTAAACAGTGCCTGCTTATAATGTGTGAACGAAGTTTTGGACGCACTGTTTTCTGTTCGCCGGTGTAAAGGCATTCTTATGCTTGACGAGGTGTCGATATCTACATTTTTCAGAACTCAGGTCTGGAAAATATTCTCCTGCATGCGATTGGTGGAACTATGAGCAATCTTTACTTGCATAATATACTGACGGAAAAAAATCCCAACACCAAGAAGGGGTTGCGTTAGATAAACGACAGTTGGTAGGCGGTGAGAGTACATCTGTAAGATGACGTCTATGCAAACTTCGCGCTCGGCGCATACGTGTGGTGCTAGTAGCGCCCCTCGGAACATGCAAACCAGGTTGTTGATGTTAGTAAAAAATGCCTTTAAGAAGACGAAGAAGCCATTATCAACAGCTCACGGAGTTTGAACTGGGTCGAGTAATAGGGCTACGAGAAGGTGGATCTTCTTTCCGCGATATTGCAGAACGACTTGGCAGGAATGTAGCCACTGTGCATGATTGTTGGCAGCGGTGGTCAAGGGAAGGTACTGCCTCAAGAAGACCGGGTTCCGGCCTGCCACGTGGCACTACTGAGAGGGAAGACCGCCGTATACGGCGTATGGCCGTGGCGCATCGTACCGCGTCTGCGGCAGCAATTCGAGCTGCAGTTGCCACCACAGTGACACAACGAACTGTTACAAATCGGTTACTTGAAGGACAACTCCGAGCCAGACGCCCTGTAGCGTGCATTCCACTTACTTTCAAACCACTGCCGTTTGCGACGTCAGTGGTGTCAAGCTAGAGCTCATTGGAGGACGGAGTGTTTTCTGATGAAAGCCGGTTCTGCCTGGGTGCCAGTGATGGCTGTGTGTTGTTTAGAAGGAGGCCAGGTGAGCGCATGCAACCAACCTGTCTGCGGCCGAGACACACTGGACCTACAATTGGAGTTATAGTCTAGGGAGCAATTTCCTATGACAGCAGGAGCACTCTCGTGGTTATCCAACGCACCCTGACGGCACAGTTGTACGTCGATCTGGTGATTCAACCTGTTGTGCTGCCATTCATGAACAGCATTCCAGGGGGTGTTTTCCAACAGGATAACGCTCGCCCGCATACCGCTGTCGTAACCCAACATACTCTACAGAGTATCAGCATGTTGCCGTGGCCTGCTAGATGACCAGATCTTTCTCCAATCGATCGCGTATGGGACATCATTGGACGACAACTCCAGCGTCACCCCGAACCAGCATTAACCGTCCCTTTATTGACCGACCAAGTGCAACAGGCATGGAACTCCATCCCACAAACTGACATCCAGCACCTGTACGACACAATGCATGAACGTTTGCGTGCTTGCATTCAACATTCTGGCGGTTACACCGGTTATTAATGTACCAGCATTTCATATTTGAAATGGCTCTTCTCGCGCTTACAATAAGCTGTGATCTTGAAACCTTAATCGATTAAATATGTTACCTATACAAATGTATTGCCGCCATTTCATTCCTCTACAACTATTTTTTCGTGGTGTTGGGATTTTTTTCCGTCAGTGTACAATGCCCTGTTTCATAGTTACTTGGCGTTAGTGTTATTTTTCCTAAGTTAAAATTTTATTTATATCCGATAGCTGTCATTTCAACCCTTAACTTTCTATGCATTTTTCTGGTAAATATTGCGCTTGAAATTACATTTTAAAGTTTGAAGTTACTTCAGTAACCCATTTATATTAATACCTATTTTAATGATGTAATCTTCATCAAAGTTCTCCCTCCTTAGCTTGCGGAGGTACTAGATGTAGGATATACAGAGGATACTGGACGCAATCTGTACTAGTTGCCAACTACAACCTCTGCATTTTGTGACTAGTTGCGTGCGCACAGATGAACAATAATAACTCCACGTTTGTGTTGTGACTTCCATTTTTTCATCCTTTCGTTTTTCCTGCAACAGGATACCTTTGCATCATAAAGCATCATAATTTAAATAACCATGTACCTTGTATTTCGTGTGTTTATAGAAAATAGTTAAAGTTCGTAATTATATACTCTGCCTTAACGACTGACAAGTTGTTTGAAAAGTTGGCATTATATAACTTTAAAATTTCATGGCACGCCTAGATGTATTTCAGAGTTGGCGATTTTATTCATTAAATGTAGATAATCTAATGAGACATGCTTACTGTTTCTATATATGATTATCTTCGATAAAATAAATGGTTTGGATCCATGCTGAATGTTATTGAATTTTAGGAAATCATTCGTTGTTGACTATAGCTCATTAAATAACTACACGGAATCTGGATCGCAAATGTTAACACAGAGTAGAGTAAACTCAGACATCCCGTTATCGCGAAAAACGCTGAACAGCTACCAGTCTCTCTTGACATAGTACTCTAATCAGAAATAAATTCAATAGCACGAAATTCGCCCTCCACTCTCTTTTGAATTGTTCACACTCTCGCATTACTCAACGCTTCAGTGCAGTTATACGTCCATAGATGCCTAATGAAAAATATATGTGAGCTCTGGAGCCCGCCAGTCTAACAATTCCACATCATCTTCAAGAAATCAGTCCTGCACACACCGTGAAGTGTGGTAGAGAGCTCGATCTCAGAGGTGTTCTACGGGATTAATATCAGGACTCTGAGCCGACCAGTCTAACAATTCCACATCATTTACAAGAATCCAGTCCTGCACACGCCATACATTGTGGTAGGGGGCTCGATCGTGGTAGGGAGCTCGATCTCAGAGGTGTTCTACGGGATTAACATCAGGACTGTGAGCAGGACAGTCTAACAATTCCACATAATTTTTCAAGAAACCAGTCCTGCACACGCCGTGCAGTGTGGTACTCCCTACGATCGTGGTAGGGAGCTCGATCTCAAAGGTGTTCTACGGGAATAATATCAGGACTCTGAGCAGGACAGTCTAACAATTTCACATCATTTTCAAGAAGCCAGTCCTGCACACGCCGTGCAGTGTCGTAGGGAGCTTGATCGTGTTGCAAGAGACAACGGTCATTTCCATAATACTACCACATTGTTCGTAGAGCAGAATTGTCCAGAACAAAGAGGTATATTTCGGAGTACATGGTTTGTGGAATAATAACCAATGGGATGAGTCACATCAGCGAAAAACAACTCCGTACCATAATAGAGCCTCCGCCGAACTTAACATTTGGAAGAAATTCGTTCGCCGGGCTATCGGCAAATTCAAACACGCCCATCAAATTGAGAGTGAAAATTGTGACTCATCATTCCAAAGAACAGCATACCCGTCAGACTGGAAAAGTGAAAAGCGTGACTCATCACGAAATTTCCTAACATTTCTTATCGTGGCTCTTCTGTCACGTTTCGTCAGTTTATGGGGCATTGACACTCGCAAGTAGATCGATGCCCCATAAAAATCGACGTTCGCAAGTAGGTGCATAGCCAACGACAAACCTCTGATTTGTAAATGAAATACATATTTTCTTCTGCAGTGTGTAACGTGCTATTGCTTTCCATATTATTTGGTACAGACAGACATCTGACTAGGTATCGAGCAAAACTACCAAAGAAATTTCCCCACTCTCATCTGTATTGACTGTCAATCGCCTCCGTAGTGGCTGAGTGGCCATAGGCGCTGACTTCTTGTTAGGGTTTCGGATGAAGCATTGGTGCTGTATGTGTGTGCGAACAAAAAATAATGTGTACTCGGCTAAGGATTCCTTTCTTTGTCTTGATCGTTCTAGATCTAGTCAACCCTAGGATGTACTTTACCATCGCAGAGGGCGACGCTGATTTTGCAATCATTTTGTTATCTTGACTGAAGGATTATCCTAAGACAATGACAGGGTTATTGATACAACGGCTGGACAATCCATTTGAAGTATCCACTGCCCCGTTGATTTCATGCGTGCAAGGATTCGCGGCGTAAGTGACGTCACTAAATTGCCAAACAATAAAGAGCTCGGCTCTGAGTTGTGTTGTAAACCAATGGAGAAAGGTAGTTGCTCATGTTTTTCGAGTTGTTGCTAAATACGAGGATTGTACCGACAGTAATGCAAAAGTGGGCATGACTTTTTTATTAACTGACAGAGGTCGTTCAAATCGCACATGTTGGTAAAGTAACTCTTTCTCTATACAAAGGTACTACTCAACATAGTCTCCATCTCAGTCGATGCGTTTGCGCCATCGCTGAATCCGAAATTCGAATCCTCTTTGAAAAAATTCAGGTATGGACTGTTATGCCTATGTACTTCTTCACAGCCATTTTCACTTCGTCTGTGTCATGAAATCGTTGTCCCTGGAGACTGTCCTTCTTCGGACCGAAAAGGAGCAAGTCGAAGGGCGCCAGACCTGGGGTGTATGGTGGATGGGGACCACCGACTAGACTAATTTGCTGATCGCCTGATTTGTTGCCAAAGATGTGTGTGGTCTCGCACTGCAATGATGAATGTGGATCCCTTTCAGATTCATCTTCCGTCTCTTCCTCTTTATGGCTTCTCTAAGCTCCTTGAGTGTCTCAATGTACCACTCGCTGGTCACAGTAGGGCGACATGACAGAAAATCAAGAATGACACACCTTTCATCCCGAAAAACAGTCACCCTGACTTTCTGTGCTGGTCGCTGGCTCTTGAACTTCTTAGGCCTTGGAAACGATGTGTGACTCTGTTCCATGGATTGATTCTTAGTTTTCGGATGATAAAGATACGCCCACGTTTCATCCCCTCTCACCAGATCGGAAACAAGCGCTTCTTCATTGGCTTCTAACGCTTCCAGCAGATCAGAGCACACTTCCACCCTTCACTCCTTCAAATCAGGGGTCAGCTGCCGAGGTACCTACTTTGCACACACTTTCCGATACCCTAAGTCTTCCACCATCTTCTTCTGCATGCATTGTGACCACAGTCCAATTGTGCAGAAAGCTCACGTATTGTGACTCGTCTCTTCTTGGTAATCAATTTATGCACTCGCTGACGATACGTGTCAGTGATCGCATATAATGGTTTCCCACTGCGTGGTTTGTTTTCAATGCTGGTGTTGCCTTCTCTGAACTTCTTCTTCCATCTGTCCACATTGCTCTTGGCAATGGTGTCATCTCCGTAAAGACTCTGTAGCCTTCTGTGGATGTCGCACTGCCTGCACCCTTCCTTCGTCAAGAACTCAATGACGGCACGTTGCTTCTGCTTGGAATCCATTATTTATCTGCAATGAAGAAGAAGAGTTACTCTACCCACATGTGCAATTTGAACGACCTCTGTCAGTTAATAAAAAAGGTTATAACGAAGTAAATTTCTCCATTTTCGTCCACGCCGGGGCTCGAACCCGGGTCCCCTCATTCCGGAATAAGTCGCTCTACCAACTGAGCTACGCAGACGTTCGTTATCGCTGCTATCTGCCTTTATATCGTGTGCGTCCTGCTGGGAAGGCACGTCACATCCCCCTCCGAAAGAGGGCCGGGCATGGACCACGGGTCAGCCGTGACCATGAATCTTTGCAGGCAGCCATCCGCTGAAGAACGTACTTGAGAACTCCCAGTCAATCTGGTGTGTGGGATGCAACGTCACACACATTTATTTTTCGATGTGCTGGAGAACGAATTCTCTTATTTTTCCTATCTCGCGGTGTGGAAAGAACATCACACCATTGCGAGATCTTTAATGGCCGGGTCACATGGGAAGTTCGGGTGCCATTATAACGTAAATGTATTGTCGTACTGCTATGTCATGTTAAAACATCACCGTACTGTGAAATAGTTCCTAAATTAAACCTTAACGGCCTGACGAAACATTTAGAAAGCAGAAGTCAAACTTACGGAAAAGATGCTTTATTTTTCGATGTAGCACTTCACATAACAAATCGGTATCAACGTTAAACACACCACACACCAAAAACGCTACGTTCCACATTAATCGCTCTCCAACAGAAAGCTCCACAAGCAACAGTTTACTCGTAGTTTATATCTCTCGTTCTTATCAAATCAGGCATACGTCACGTTCATTCAACCTCAATTATGTTGCCAACAGTATTCGTTTGAGAAAAAAGATAACACGTTAAGTGTGAAGTATAACTGAGAATAAACTCAAGATTTACATAGGGAAAGAAACTAAAAAAGGAAAGTTAATTTAGAATATACGTCACAAGGTTATGCCCACTTTTGCATTACTTTTGGTACAACGCTCGTATCTGTTACTTTTTCGGAAGAGCGAAAAAATGTTTTCTTTTTGTCGGACATTAATAATATTTCCAATATGGCTTTCTGTGCCATTGCTACTTGCAACAAACAGGTATAGCAATAAAAAAGGAGCGATTGTATAATTTTTATTGCTTTTCTCAGGAAGCCTAACAAGTACTCGGAGAATGAATAAACATATGCAGAAGACAAAACGATATCAATGTAAAGAATGCCAGTCTATGCAGTGAATATTTTCAAAGCAGTGATTATGAAGATGACATGAGAAATCGTTTACTTGGTCTTCCAAAAAGAAAGATACTGAAGTCATCTCCTGTGCCGAATATTAATTTGCCAGCACTGAATTTAGAAGAAATAACAGGGTAAAATGAGACGCAGCAAAAGGGAAAAATTTTAGTAAGTGCTTTGGATCGAATAAGTCCAAAAAAATTCTGTATCTGCTGCGGAGTAGATTCGATTAAGGATGATCCGGATAGTAATTACTCAAATTTAGAATGTTTGAGATGTGAAGAAATGAAGGAGAGAAAAATATCTGATCTTGAAAGTTCACTAGAAGCTTTAAAGAATGATTAGCAACGCTTGATTGCTAAAATGTCTCTTCTATACGATGATGTAAAAAGACATACATCGTAAAGAATAGTCTGGTCAAAAAAATTAGCCAACCTAAGAAGCAATTAAAAGAAATTGAAAAAAGATAGTAAGATCGAAAGATTAGATAAAGGTATCTATGATATATTTACGCATGTCCAAGTAAAAGCCCTTACAGAAAGGAAGCAGCGGATAAAATGGACACCTCAAGATGTATCGAAATGCATCGTAATCAAAACTCTCTCTACAAAATCATATGACTTTTGGAGAGGGGTCGGCATCCCATTACCGTGTGCAAACACTTTGAAAAGATGGTGCACAAAATTTACCTGTAATCCATATATTCAGCACGATTTCCTTTTGTTGATGAAAAAAGGTTATGAAAGTTTAAGTCACTGTGAAAAGCTTTTGTGTTTTAAGCTTTGAAGAAATTTGTATTGACTCTGGGCTATGCTACGACACCATAATGGACAAAATTCTCAGCCCTTTCAAGAAAGCCTAATCGCAATACAAACAGCCAGTATTATTTGACTGTTAATATTACTGTTTTGTTTTTGTTTTTTTTAATAATTCAAGGTTTGGAGTCTACTAAGGTTGAACTAAAAGCTGTTGTTTCTGACTTGCGAGGATGCAGTACATTGTGGAGAGAAATTGAAATTTCTATGGACAGGTCCTTCTTCGATAGTCCTTTTGCTCAGCGGCCAAAAATATGGGCATTTGCTGACAATAATCAGCTCTTAAGTTTTCGATTATTAAACATTTTGCTTAAGGATTTCAAAACAATAATTCCTCCCGTTTTAATGTATTGCAATAATATTCGTTTGGTTCGGGAGGGGGGGGTAAAACTTGCACTCAGCGTCAAAAAAATAGTTGCACCCAGAAGGACGTGTCAGATTGCAATACTATTCGAAAGGAAGGTAAAGGTTACCAGGAACAATAAATCATTAAACATTGAGATTGATATGGACAATATTTATTGTGTTACACGCCAATAAGTAATGTCTCTCAGTATGCCGTCGGGCCGTTATGTTCGCTAACAAATCATGGCAGACGTCTCTGCATGGAGTTGTACAGGTTCCTAATAGTGTCCTGCGATAAGCCATCCCATGCAGCTTGAATCTTCTCAACCAGTTCCTGAAGATTGTGTGGTAGCGGAGGAGTGTGGATAGCGCGTCCAATAGCATTCCAGACATTTTTAATCGACGGTAGATCTGGCGATGAGGCTGCCCATGGCAGAGTGTCAGTGTCTTGAAGCCAAGCTCTAAAAAAAAACGAAAAAACGAGCGTTGTCTTGTTGGAAATCGCACCGGCGTGAGCGTTCAGAAAACGTACGGTCACTGGTTGCAGGACTTCGTAACGTTGGGCTGTCAAAGTTCCTGTAATGAACACCAAAGGTGATCTGACATCGTAGGCAATTGCACCCCACACCATGACACCAATACTTCTTGGCGTGTTACGCTCTGCTACAAACCGTTTATCTTGGCGCTATCCATTGTAGTCTTTGGCGACGATGTAATGGTGTTAAGGGTAGTAGTCGTAACGGCCTGCATGCGTATCATCCAGCGTCGTGCAGCCGTCTGACAATGGTGCTGGCGCTAATCTGACGATGCATGGAGAGCACCACTGCTTGCTGAATATCCGCAATCGTGGTTATTTGATCACTCCGCGCATGTCTGATAACTCGTCGGTCCTCTCTCTCTCCGTGGTTCGTCTAGATCTTCCTTCCTGACGTAGCTGCGTACCTTGTTCTATTCACTGCCGACAACAGCGTGCTATGGTTATATCCACACGACTGGTATGGCACGCAATACGGAGATAAGGTTTAAATACGCATTTATTAAAACACTCGGAGTACAGAATGTGAGTCATGAGGTGATTATGTACAAGTGAGCGCCACAACAAGTAGGCAAAGAAACAAAACTATATCCACTTCCTGAGGGTAAGATAGAGGGGGAAATTAAACAGGTAAATTAACGATCTAATTGTCAACAAAAGGATAGAGTATTCATAATAGTTTAAACTGTAAAGGAGACTTTCAGGCCGTCAATCTGGAACCAGCTGAGGTATGGTCTCTAGAGTTTGTAGAAGTTGGGAAGAGTTTCTGTATTGACAGCGTGTTGATGCGCTGACTGTAGACGGAACTTTAGTCGAGCTGTGAAGTGATAGACAAGCATCTCGCTTGCCTCCGTACGAGTAGGTACTGTGGAGTTTTCCTGATGTGTCAGTTGATGGGAGTAAATTACTATTTTTGCAAGCGTGAAAATAAAAGCACGCATTGAAGGGAGAGGAGAAGCAGGAAGAATATCTTAAAGTAGGCTAAAACATGAGACAGCACTCAGATTTCCTGGGCAAAGATGGTGTGCAATACGGAACATGAGACTTAACACAGGTAGCAAGACTGGACAAAACCAGTAGACATTTTCAGGAAGACGCTTTAACGTCTGTAAATTCTGTTTTACACGTTCTGTAAAGTGGATACAGTTGTGTGGTGGTGCATTAACTTATTCAAAACTTTTAACTTATTCATTAACTAGCCCTAAAGGCCATTTAACTTATTCATTAACTAGCCCTAAAGGCCAAGTACGACGTGGAACTTCAAGTTGTATGTAAATAATAACTCTTAACTAAAGAATCTTTAATTATTATCGGGAAACCTTAACCCATTCAATATGATGTTGACACAGTCAGAATGGAGCTAACCCTAACATCTGGACATATCCGAAGTAGGGTGCAACTTATAACGAAATGGCTCTCGAACTAACCCTAACAACTGACCATATTGAAGCAAGATACAACTTTGTACAAAGAAACTCAAAAACTACTGACGTTGGACTGAACACGCACTTCCGTAAGTAACATCTTTAGGACTTCTAATCGATTTATATTTTATTTGAATAAGTTAATGCACCACCACAGACTGTGTCCACTTTACAGAACGTGTAAAACAGAATTTACAGACGTTAAAGCGTCTTCCTGAAGAACCTTGTGGTCACGTAATTGTATGTGAACTTATGATAGAATCACATGAGATATAACCAATAGACATGTTCAATGTCTGCCGGGACATCACAGTGGGCACATTGTGGAGAGACAGCAATAGTCATTCGGTGTAATAATTGAGGAACGGGGAGGCGGCGATGCAGAAACAGCCAGTGAACATTCTTCTCATGAGGTGCAGCAAGAAGAGGATTTGCCGCAGACCAAACAGCTGTCAAGGAGGCAGACGGAACAGTAGGGATGGACATTGGTTGCTGAGGTGCACAGGTGCGTAGAATTTCACTCAAAATCTTCTGTGAGCATGTCTCAAGCGTAAAAGATTTCATACGGAGTTGCACAAAAAACGGAAAGAGACGCGGTGCTGCTGCAACCTGTAGAATTCCTTCAGGAGAGGCCAAAGATGGGTATAAATGGATGATCGACGATTTTATCGACGTGTAGAGTGTCCGGAAGGAGACGAAATCATGAAGATGAGTGAGTAGATGGGCGAGAGAAGTCTTTCCATGTAAGGCTGAGGTTCACAAGGTCTCGTACAGTAAAAATGCCTGCACGCATCCATTCTGGAGAGGCAAATAATGGTTGGTCAGAGAGATGAAGAGACCATCCCGTTACCCGGAGCCGGATGATGTGACCCCTCTCGAACTCATCCAACTGCTCAAATTGCTTCCGAACATTTCTTCGAGGCATACTTCATTTGCAAAGGACGCAACCAACACAACAGCACGAGTTCGAATGACCCCTCCTTGCTGGCCTCACATGCGCTGATACTTGAATCATTTGCATGTCTCACGATGTCAAACTTACCCACCAAGTTTCGTTCCTGTCGGCTGCTTTCTTCTGGGTGCAACTATTTTTTTGACGATGAGTGTATATAGATTTTCTTTTTAATTTCTTTCCACTCTAGCTTTGCACGCCTGGATATCGGAGGACGGATTCCTGTCTGGCGAAGAGAGTTAGCTGGCACTACAGCTACGCCGGAGTCTCCTTCGTCGGGAAACAAAATGAGCTTCACTAACAACCAGCCCTTGTATCTAAGATGCAAGAACTCCCTTCGCTTTTGATGCTACGAATCTTTCTCGACAGTAGTAATGCATATCTTAAGTAAAAAATATCTATGTAACGGAAGCAATCAAGACCATTGTTTAAATCTGATTTTTGAGTGCTGTCTCATGAAGTGATGCACCAATAGATAGTTTCACTGTTACTCAACATATTTTACTAAACTATCGCCGAGCACTATTTCATCACGTTTTACATAAACGTAATAATATACAGGTAGATCTCTGTATACGCGATAGATACGTTCCGCAAAATCGCCGTGTATACCGAATTCGCGTAAAACGGGAGTCATTTTATGCCAACAATATAGGGTTAGGTTCTCACTTATTCACAAATTCAGTTTAAAATAATCGGGTTATATAGTATTTAGATTACAAACAAACAATAGTATCTTTCTGAAACTTAATTTTAAAGCTGAAAATCAAAATATAATACTACATACTATGTAAATATGACCCTGAAAATATAGTGTGTGCGTACAGATCGATGGGCCCCGTGCATATTGTAGAAAAGAGGGGTCAAACAGCTACGTGATTGAGGTAGGCAACGGGCAGAGGCGCCACAAATTGAGGGAGTTTTAACCCCAGATGAATGTGGTGGGGGTAATTTTTGAATCAGATGGAGAGTTCGGGGAGATTCGGGAGGTGCCCATGGTTAATGCTGAATAGACGTGTAACGTAACAGTCCAATGTAATTTTAGAAAGTCCAGTTTCACATCTAGCTCATCACATCAGAAGATTCTGATGATGTTGCAGTCAGTCCAGTTCCTATGATGGATTTCTGGAGAGACAAATAAGTTGCAGTTGAAGTGTTCCCGCTAGAATCTTGACATTCGCTTGAAGTGTCAAGCTGTTCTGTAAAAAGAAAAATGAATTGTGGACTGTGAAGTTTTCTTCACCATCTGACGGTACAACTCTTTGTAACATTTCAGAACATGTTCGCCTTCTCTCTTCACTTTAGCACTTCTCGCTGTCTCAGGAAACCCATTATTGTAATTATTGTTTCCTCGTAGTGTTAACAAATGGCACCACTGAATCGCGTAAATCCAAAAACGCGAATAACGAAAGCGCGTATACAAAGATCTACCTGTATCATTGTGATCTGTGTAAATTACGAGAACCTGATGCTAAATGTAACAGAAACTATTACAGTAGCGCATTTTGATGGTATGCAACCTTTCCGACAGTGGTAAAGTATGCGTCGTAACTAAATTTAGCTTCCTCTCGACCCCCTCAAGGGAAGGTTACCTGTTACTGATGAGAGCTTTAAAATGAGGTATTGAGTGTGTGCATAAGTTCTTCCCGTTTTGCAAGCTACAAAGAAAGGAGGAGAACACAACAAATAACGTACTTAGGATTTCACATCATTGCCATAATTATGTATGATCTCTTGCCATCTGTCTATGAGTAGGTGAATCCCACGCCGGGAAACCTCCTGTGTTTTAGAGTCTAAAAAGTCATGTAATGTCGTTTTCACATCGTCCACATCATCGAAGCTTTGGAGAGCAAAGGCCTTCTGTAACGATCGAAAAAAGTGGTAGTCCGTAGGTGCCATGCCAGGGGAATAAGACGGGGAGAGGTAACACTTCCCAACCAAAGTCCAGTAGCCGCCCCGGTGGCGCATTGGTCTATGCGATGGCCTCTGATCATTCGTCCGACCGGGGTCCGGGTTCGAATCCCGGTGAGGCATGGATGTTGTGTTTGTCTTACGGCACAGGCTCTCTCCCTTCCCTGGAACCAGTGACCCTAAATTAGGGACGGGCGACTGCTTATAGCCCATTGAGTTGCTCACGGGTGTCGTTAAACCTCCAAAAGAAACAAAAACAAAAAAAGTCCAGTAATTTTTGCCGAGTGATTAATGCAGCATGAGGTCTGGCGTTATCATGATGAAGGATCACGCCTTTGCGATTGATGAGTGCTGGCCGCTTCGATGTCAGTTGTTCTCGCAATCTGTCCAACATTTATCATTCGGTTAGGTGTCCGACACCTCATAGTGGATTATTCCCTGGATATCCCACGAAACCCTCAACAAAACCTTTTTGGGATGCAGTCCTCCTTTTGAGGTAGATGGAGCAAGCTCCGTACTTTGGAACACCGACCGTCGACGCTTCTTTCCATTACGGTACAGTACCCATTTCTCATCACCCGTTACAATTCATCACCAAAATGGTTCATTTCTGTGACAAGAAGGCAAAGAAACACAGGTATGGATTCTCTCCTGGCGTTTGCTTTGCAGAAAGCTGGTGCGGAAGCCAGTTATCGAACTTTGTGATGAGCCCAAGATCATGCATCCGTCGTTCGACTGTTTTTCTGTGTGCAGACAACGTTTCCGCTAATTCCTGAATGGTTAGATGTGGGTCATTTGTTATGGCTTGGTCCCGGAATTTCCGAAACCAACGACGACATGTGCTGTAATCAACTGCACCCTTCTTATACATTTGACAGATGCTGCGGCAAGCCCGCCTCTATCGAAATCGTACAGTAAACAATGTCTAATGTGCTCCTAATCGCATACCATGTTACGCCGTCCGTGATTTTTGTTAGGAATGATTTGCTCGAACAAACCTAGTGCCTCTATTTGCTCTGCTGCTCCATGCTTTATTGGACGAAAATTCGGCATCGCAGCGTCATCTGTGACGTAACTACTCCGATCGCAATTTGCATCTATTAGAAAAACTGGTAGAACTTTTGCACGCACCCAATATACCACGATGGGGTGTTACCTGAAGACATCTAGAACAAAAGTTGCCAAACCCACTCCCACATTAAGACACTTGTATTTCTTTCTATCTTAAGATCAGATTTTAACTTGCGCATGCGCAGATGGACTTTCGTAGCTACATCATATTTCATTGATGCAGGGTCGTTTCTTACGTTGGTCTAAATCTAAATAATGATAATAATAAATATTGTTTTTGAAAAACTAGACAGGACTACTTACTGTGGCCACCGTAGTTTGGTAAATATTCATTTTTGTGACTCAGATATCTTCTTTCATTGGTTTGACGACAATAACATTCATTAATCTACCTACCTAAGTGCCGCTCAATATCAGGAATTAGTAAACCTCATTTTTTCTTGTTATGATTTAATTCCACTCAGTATGTACCGGACTGAAGCTCGGTGTTGTGCGTAAATAAATGTATATCCTCGAACCACTCGTTTTATTTCACACCCAAAGAGATCTTAGCATGCAAAAGGTATGTAGCATAAATTATTATCTACAAACAATACCAGGCTACTCTCTTCGATTTTTGTAGGAATGGTTCTCACACCATTTTAGGAGACAGTTTACAGTTTCAGGATTTTAACCCTTTCTAGAATATATGGGGTATTCAGAGCGATGTATCTATGCCAGAGAATAACCGATGGATCTGAGGTACCTGAAAGTGGATTTCTCAGAAGAATGAAATAAGATAATCCGAGATACCGGTACACAATTAAATTTGGGTCACGGTGAAATGCAGAAGTAATTGCCCCGAAAGATGGAGTAAACGCAAGTCGTTTCTGTAATATTTCGGTAGAGCAGTGTATTTTGGGGTTTCTACTTACGTGTGCCAATAACTAAAAAATGAAAGAAAGAAATCCCTACGTGATGATGAAAAACAGGGATGAAGGCTTCGTTCCAGTTGTTCAATTTCTCCTTATTTATTCATTAAGATGATATAGGCGTGATTCATATTGCTTATTTAGAGGATTACGGAGCTTTAGAATGGGAGACTAACTCTTAATAAACGTAATTTGAAAGGATATGGTGCATTTTTAATAAAGCTATCACTTATGTTATTTACAAGACGAAGGCTCCATTCTGTGTATCTCGAATTTATCTCCGACTCCAGGGAGGGAAGTGGAACCGGTCTTAAAGATCTCGATTACGGGCCAGACCAAAGGGGAACCTCCAGTCTTCAAATTAAAGCGATAAATCTGAAAGGGCCTCTCCCCACTCTACAACAATTAAAACTGTCAAATGAAATATCGCCCCCATTACCCGGTGGTATTAAGATAAGCTGTTTGCCTAATGACTCTGTGCCTAGACAACGGCTGGATCGAGGGTATCAGCCTCGTCCAAGGAAACGGTCCTTTCCAAGCAGTCATAATAATTATCAGAGCATGGAAGAAGAATGGATGCAAAATGTCACGATTATTTCAATCCATAAATCAGAACAGTGGCGGTGGGAGGCAAGAAGTGGAAAAGTCTTTGAAAATGCGAGGCGTGCTCTTTCAGCCGGGGTGTTGCTGGCTTGTAATTAATACAGAAAGGATTGTTGAAAATAATGAAGCAGGCACTTAATTAAAAAGATTGCAAATGTCTCGTAAAACCATAAACATCTGTGCCAACGGATTAACGTGTTTTTAAACATCTTAAATTAAGTTTTGTGGGGAAGAGAAATTTATAAACTGAGCTTCCGTCGTGGTTAATATCCCCACGATGCCTTCTTTGCGTCAGAAACCAGACTCTGTTTTTAAGCCGGCTAATAGAATAACATATTAAACGACCGTACTTGTCTAAAATCTTATGTGCTAACCACAAATTATCCGTCAGTTCATTTCATTTCATGAGACAAAAAAAAAAGGCTTTATTTATCCATGTTTATTTCCTTAATTTCAAAATTCACTAAATGTAGTTTCAACAGGTACAAGTGTCGTGTTTTTATCTTAGGTTATCTTCGATGCTCGTTCATGTGCTTTAATTGCGTTATTATGATCTTGAACACATTGAGTGGATCGTATTTGCGGGAATGTGAGGTTGTTTATGATATTGGTTTGAAAATTAATGTTGCAATTTTCGATTCAGGTATTAACATAACACTTCCTCATCAGCAGCAAATGCAAAGGTTACATGACGATCAACACGCCGCGTATTTTCATACCAACAGAAATTAGGTTGTTAGCATACATCTCATTAAAACGTGAAACATTAGATAAATTACTTTTATAAGCATAATTCATGTATGTTAAAATCACCCGAGCTGGCTTGATGTATTATAAACACAGACGTTTTTTATTTTTCATATATGCGAAAAGCTCTGATTTTAATTAATGAGACGATACTTCTATAGTAATGAATAAGTTTTCTTTTTTTTTTAATTCTAAACCTCATGAAGACAGATGTTTTGAAAATGTGGAATGTATTGACAAAATGTACACTGTCTTGCGCTTTTAAAATCTTAACGCAACTGAAAGAAGAAAAACCCAATATTATGAACCTTATCTTTACCTTCCTCCTTTAAGCATAATAACAATAACCCATGAAACATTTCAAAATACGAGAGCTGTACGGAAAGTAATGCAAAAATTGGCATAAATTTTTATTTTGAAGATGACAATCCGGTTTTTGGTGTAAATGTGACGAAGATGGTAAATCAGATAATATCAGAAAACTTGAAAATTTCATCGTCCTGAAGCGGGACTCGAACCCGCGTCTCCCAGATAGCGCCCGGGTATGCTAACCACTACACCACCCAGAACGACCAAGTCTCAAGTTTCCAATTAGTTTGAATACAACCATCTAAGGATTCGCTAGTCGAAGTAACCTGCATTCTTTGTCACATTTACACCAAAAACCGGAGTGTCATCTTCAAAATTTGTATTATATGGTGTAATTCCGTATTTCTTTCATAATTTTTTATTAATTGACCGAGGTCGTTCAAATGGCACATGTTTGTAGAGTAACTGTTCCTCTATAGTAACCCTTCTTTATTGCAGGTAAAAAATGGATTCCAAGCAGATGGAACGTGCTGTCATTGCGTTCTTGATGAAGGATGGTTGCAGGCTATCCGACCTCCACAGAAGGCTACAGAATGTTTACGGAGATGACACCATTGACAACAGCAATGTGGACAGATTGATGACGAAGTTCAGAGAAGGCGAAACCAGCATTGAAAGCAAACCACGCAGTGGGAGACCGTCATCTGCTACTACTGACACCAATCGTCAGCGAGTGGATGAATTGATTCTCGTCGAGAGTCCAGTCACAATGCGTAAGATTTTGCGCAACTGGACTATGGTCACAATGCCA
Organism: Macrothele yani; assembly: GCA_039090855.1. Lineage (NCBI taxonomy): Eukaryota > Metazoa > Arthropoda > Arachnida > Araneae > Macrothelidae > Macrothele > Macrothele yani. The sequence goes on from CM077030.1 coordinate 18,835,314, forward strand.
TACAAGAGATGGTGGAAGGCGAAGGGTATCGGAAAGTGTGTGCAAAGTGGGTGCCTCGGTAGCTGAACCCCGATTTGAAAGAAAGAAGGGTGGAAGAGTGCTCTGATCTGCTGGAAGCGTTTGAAGCAAATGAAGACATGTTTGTTTTCAATCTGGTGACAGGGGATGAAACGTGGGCGTATCTTTAGAATTCGGAAACGAAGAATAATCCATGGAATGGCGTCACACCTCTTCACCAAGGCTTAAGAAGTTCAACAGACAGCGATCAGCACAGAAAGTCATTGTGACTGTTTTGGGATGACAGGGATGTCATTCTCCTTGATTTTCTGGAACGTGGCCGTACAATGACCAGTGAGCTGTACATTGACACACTCAAGAAGCTTAGAGAAGCCATAAGAAGGAAGAGACAGCAAAAGAATCTGAAAAGGATCCACATTCACCATGACAATGCGATACATAACGCATCTTTGGCAACAAACTAGGCGAACAGCAAATTAGGCTGGTCGGTTGACCCCCTGCCCAGATCTAGCGACCTGTGGCTTCCACCATTTCGGTCCAATGAAGGACAGTCTCTGGGAACAACGATTTGATGACAAAGACGAGGTAAAAATGGCTGTGTAGAAGTAGGTACAACAGTCCACACCTGAATTTTTTCAAAGAGGGTTCGACTTTTGGGTTCAACGATGGCGCAAATGCATGGCTTGTGATGCAGACTATGTAGAGAAAGAGGAGTTACTCTACCAACATGTGCAGTTCGAACGACCTGTATCAGTTAATAAAAAAGTCATGCCCATTTTTGCATTACGTTCGGTACAACCCTCGTATATCTCTAAGAACTACATTGAGGTGCTTTTGCATTAGGAACACACAGTTTTACAAATTCGGAACGATAACGTAAGTACCACGTGATATCAACGTCACGTGCGGCTACAATAAATTGTGCACACCTATCCTCTGTAAGTAATCAGTTAATCTTTGCCTGTAATTGGGAAACATGGCGACTTAAGCCAACTTAACCGCTGCCAGAGAGTTGGGGTGCGGAGGGCAGGTGCCGGTATTTCGGAAACAACAGCACTTGTCGGCTGCTCCCGTATTGCTGAATCAAGGGTGTACCAGGACCGCGGATGCACAGACATCCAGCAGAAGGGCTCTTATTGGTCAGCCATACGCAGTTTATCGTAGAGGTGAGCGTCGGGTGTCTTAGCAACGAACTGCAATAGTCACCCAGCTCACCCATCATTACAACTGCGGTGTACTTCGTCTTATTTCCACATGCACTACGATGCGCAGTATCGTGCTTCGTCTGGTGTTCCACAGCAGCAGGCGAAGTAGGGTACCCATGATGACACCCAGTCACCCCAAACAACGTCTCTCATGGGCCGAGAAACGAAAGCAATGGACCCTGGACAGATGGAAGAAGGGCGCCTGGAATTGTGAGTCCCGTTTCCTGCCGTGCCATGATGACGGCGGGGTTTGCGTAAACAACATGAAGCCGTATCCCCGGTTCCACATTTGGGGTTCAAAAGACCGTTGGAGGTGGCGTTACAGTCTGTGGAGCTTTCTCCTGGGAAGCTCTAGGCCCATCGGTTATCATCCCACAAACACTGAATGGTGTGTTAGCCAATCATCTCCACGCAGAACTGTAGGAGGTTTACCCGGTAAACAGTGCCATCCTTCAACTTGACAGCGCATTGTATCATTGAACTGGTATAACTATTGAGTGGTTGGAGGAACACGACAACGAATTCGCCATATTGATTTGCCCATAAAACTCCCCTGAATCTATCCCAACTGAACATGTTGGCCATATTACTTTGGCCTTCAAACTCGCCTGACTCTAACCCAACTGAACGAATTCGCCATATTGCTTTGGCCATCAAACTCCACTGACTCTATCCCAACTGAACGTATTTGCCATATTGATTTGGCCCTCAAACTCCCCTGACTCTATCCCAACTGGACGAATTCGTCATATTGCTTTGTCCCTCAAAGTCCTCTGACTCTATCCCAACTGAACGTTTGTGTAATATGCTAAAGATCGGTGTGAGAACTGCTGATTCTCCTTCACAAAATGAGCGTGAAGTGGCGGAGGTTCTGTAGCGGAGCGGACATAGGTCCAGTTGCGCATGGGGGATGTTCGACACCTTGTAGAATCTGTTCTTAAGCGTCCGCCAGCCATGATTGTACCAATGCGTTATTGAAATTAACTCAGTGTACAAATTATTGAAATTCAATTGAATTGAAATGTTTAAATACAGAACGCCTTCAGCTCTAATTCTGCTTCTGATGTAACAACTCGAGGATATTAACATTGCTTTCCAGTATTGAATTTTTCTCTGAAAGGACAGTCCGACGATACCAATTTTCAGCAGTGAAGGTTGTGAATAAAAAGCATAGTGGAACGGAAAAGTGTGAATCCGTCATAATGACTTCACATCATACAAACGGAAACAAAACATATCGTAAAGTACCTTGATTACCATGAGAATTTGTGTAATCCAATAATGAAATGCTTTTAATAAGACACGTACACAAGACAATACTGAAATATCGCACAAACAACGTTTGAATAAAAATAGATGTGAAGAACATGCTGCGGTTTGGCATTATTCGATGTAAAATATGATAGATAAACAAGAAATACCTTTAATTGGCTTCTCCACTACGTTAAAGATGGGAACAGACTGGGCTCTTCCAAACCGCACGACGGTCGTGTAAATTGGAAAATCTCTTCAAAGCGACTTGTAAGTTGGAAACCGTCACTTGTGGAAATGATTTGCAGCAGTGTAGATAAACGCGCCTGCTTCGAGGCTAGAAGAATGATCAGTGACCCTTTTAATAGCACTTTGGTTGGCCGATTCAGACGGAGTTTCACGACTCCTAAGCCCGACAGTTAACAAAGACAGTCACTGGGTATCAGTTGTCGGTGTTCAAGACGTCAGTTAATAATGGAAAAGAAATAGCAAGCGAAAAGAACCTGGAAGTGATAGAATATTTAACTGAAGCAGGAACTGCTCCTGTCATTACTAACATACATCTGGCTAGAAGTTCAAAAATCCAGTATCGTTCTTTGCTAAAGGTAAGAAACCGTCAGACTGTATAAAACCTAGTGGAAGACGATTCTTGAAAGGTTTCATCAAATAAAGTGATATAAAAAGGAATGAGCAGTAAATACGAGAGATTTCGGTTTGGTACTTACGTATTAAAGCGAGGCCCATCTCACCCTCGATGATCACCCTGCAAGGTCCGTTGTTCCGGGGCCATCTCAGTCGCGACATTCGCCCTCGAAGGTCATTTGTTCCGTTCTCCATAATAAACTCGTGACGTCACGCGAGAACTTCATTTGATACTTTCTTTCCCGTTCCCGTGAGAACTTCACTGGGTACTTTGATTCCCATACCGTGTGTTTAGTTTGTTTCGGGTGCTTCAGTCTTCCTGAGAATTTCATTGAATACTTTGTTTCCTGTTTCCGTGAGAACTTCATTGGATACTTGGTTTCTCGTTCTTAATTTGTTTCGCGTTTTGCGAGCTTCAATAGTTAATTAATAATATTGTTTAAGTAAGTAAGCTTTCGCCATTTTGTGGAAATATGATGAAAATTTGGGATCTACCTAACATTAAGGAAGAGGCACTGAGTTTTTTTTTCAGAGTATAAGAATATTGGAAGGACATCGTATACACTGAAGTGCCAGAAAAACTGGTGCAGACCAGCTTATGCAAAATACATAGCAACGTCACCTATGCGCATACTCGGTTGCATCCAGCATTGCGTATATAAAGCGATAGACATCCTTGCCAGCTGTCAGAGCTATTTTCAGCATTAAAATGCCAAGTAATAACGATTTAAGCGATTTTCAACGCGGTGTCATAGTTGGCGCTCGTGAGATAAGCCGTAGTATTTCGGAGGTAGAAACGAAGTTCGGATTTTCACGGACGACCATTGCAAGGGTGTACCGTGACTACAAGAATTCCGGCAAAACCTCTAACCTACGATGCCAGTGTGACCGTAAAAAGACATTGGATGAACTTTACTATCGTTGGCTGTCAAGAATCACTTCACGCGATAGGCGTGCAACACTCTCGCAGGTATCATCGGAATTCAATGCTGGAGCCACAACAAGCATCAGTGTCCGGACTGTGCAACATGCCCTGCAAGATGTGGGCTTTGGGAGCCGACGCCCAACTCGAGTCTCCTTGATGGGTGCACAACACAGAGCTGTGCGCCTTGCTTAGGCACACGGCAACACCGCCACTGGACACATGATAACTGGGAACAAGTAGCCTGGTCTGACGACTCGCGTTTCCAACTGTATCGGGAAGATGGAAGGATTCGTGTGTGGCGCAAACCCCATGAATCCATGGATCCCGCCTATCAGCAGGGAACGGTACCGGCTGGTGGGGCGTCCGTAATGGTATGTGGTGTGTTTAGCTGGACTTCACTGGGATCCCTGGTACGTTTACAAACGTCTGTGACCAGCAAACGCTATGTGCGCATCCTTTCTGACGAGGTACACCCGTTCATGTCCTGCATTCATGCTGATGGATTGGGCCTGTTCCAACAGGACAACGCACCTCGACACAAGTGTTGGGACGCAACATTATGGTTAAAGGAGCATTCATCTGAGTTTGGAGAGTTGCTATTCCCACCCAAGTCCCCAGATCTGAACGTGATAGAACACATTTGGGATTACATGCAACGCGCTATCGAACACAGGAATCAAAGACCTCGGAATACACCCGAATTGTGGAACGCTCTGCAGGACGTATGGTGTGCATTGCCTACAGCATATTTCCAAAAGCTAGTGGAGTCCATACCAGTTGTATTTCTGCAGTCCTGCGCTCGTGTGGGAGATCTACCAAGTATTAGACTGGTGTACCAGTTTTTCTGGCACTTCAGTGTAAGTGTATGTAAGAATGGCCATAACATGAAATTATGCTTTTCATTTAAATCTTGGCAGCGTAATGTAAAAAGCTATAAGAGCAAAATGGTATGAGTGCTGATTCGAATTCGTGGCAGGCGTATAAATGTAATGAACTGAAATAGGCTGGTTTTCATCACTATACTGTGAATCACAAATACAATTTTGTTGACCCCGAAAATGGAGCACACACACAATCTATGGAAAGTTACGGGGTTCTATATGTTTATTTTCTTTATATTAAACTGTTTCACTCTTGTACGTGTATTTGCTGTGGTTAGAATTGCGGCAAAAGTGGTCTCTGCCGAGGGACTATGTTTAATACGTAAGTACCGCGATTTGTCTTGAAAAATCATTGTGTAACTGTTCTGTAGAATGTAACAATCCAAACAAAGGGAGGAAAATTTTTACTATTTTATGAAAAAAATATCAAACACGCTGGTTTAGCAGCTGCTCTTCTATGCTGGAGGATCAAATTACACTGGAAGACACATAATTTTCCTCTGAAATGAAAATAGTGAATCTTTACTCATTTTAACGTGCTGCACACGAAAGCGACAAAAATCAGTCGATTGGCTCTGATAGGATAGACTCAGTCCGTAAAATATTGCGTCATATTGCATCATCCCCTCATACACACCACCCGCAGGAGCTATTGCATCATTACCTAATGCAAGCAGTTAAGATATTATATCGCTGTCTTAAGATGAGTATAAACCGAAGTCTCGTAGGATGAGCAAGAATTTGTGCAACTTCCTGGGCTACATTCCCATTTACTCCTGCGCGATATACGCAAGTCATCCCCGCAGTGTAAATTCAGCCGTAGCAATGCTTCATAGCTGTGTTAATATTCCAAATAACTTATGTTATATTTGTGGGAATTGACGTTTGCAAGCCATATCTACACAGTCGAGTCACATTATTGTGACCACCTCCTACTTTGGACGTCAGCAGTGCTTAGCCATTGAAAGAAGGCACGTGTCGTAAGCTGGCTTCAACGAGTGATAAGTATTCGGAATGCTGTAGGCATTCCGAATACTTATCACTCGTTGCTGTCATGGATAAAAGGAGCGATTTATCAGATTTTCAAAAAGGGATGATTATCGGCTTTTAGGCCAAGGGTGGCAGTATTTCTGAAACAGTGTAGTTTGTGAACTGTTCGCGTGCTGCTGTGGTGAAAGTGTATCGTGATTGGAGAAATGGTACCATTGCGAATAAGCGATGTGGAAAGTGGGGAGCACCACGTGTCATTGATGTGACAGGTAAACGTCGGCTGCAAAGATGCGCCGATCGGCACGCTACAGTGGAACAACTCACTGGCCGAATGAACCACGGGCGTACCGGAAGTGTGTCTAAAACGACAGTTCAGCGAACCCTGCTGCGTATGGGGCTCCGATGCAGACTGTGCTGCTAACGAAGGTGCATCGGCAGAAAAGGCTAACATTTGCACGGCAGTATCGGAATTGGACCTACGCTGATTGGCAAAGGAATGCCTTCTCCGATGAGTCTCGTTTTCTGCTTCACCGAACGGATGAACGTTGGTGTATAAGGCGAGAAACATCTGAGAACAAACACTCTTCCACCACTGCTGGTAGAACCACGTGTCATTGATGTGACAGGTAAACGTTGGCTACAAAGATGCGCCGATCGACACGCTACAGTGGAACAACTCACTGGCCGAATGAACCACGGGCGTACCGGAAGTGTGTCTAAAACGACAGTTCAGCGAACCCTGCTGCGTATGGGGCTCCGATGCAGACTGTGCTGCTAACGAAGGTGCATTGGCAGAAAAGGCTAACATTTGCACGGCAGTATCGGAATTGGACCTACGTTGATTGGCAAAGGAATGCCTTCTCCGATGAGTCTCGTTTTCTGCTTCACCGAACGGATGAACGTTGGTGTATAAGGCGAGAAACATCTAAGAACAAACACTCTTCCACCACTGCTGGTAGAACACAAGCTGATGGGAGCAGCGTTATGGTCTGGGGAATGTTTTCGTGGCATTCTCTGTGTCCACTCATACCTGTGGAAGGCACTATGAACCGAATTTGTTATGAATCCATTCTTGCGGACCAGGTACATCCATACATGCTGATTGTCTTCCCTGGGGCGGATGGGATCTTCCAGCACGACAATGCAACGTGTCACACAGCTAGAAATGTCCGAGAGTGGTTGGAAGAACACGATGAAGACTTCAAAGTACTTCCCTGGTCCCATTATTCCCCAGACTTAAACCCAATTGAGCATCAGTGGCACCACCTCAAACGTAATGTTCGCTCTATGGATTATCTACAACGCACCTTTCAGCAACTGTCAGATGCACTGCAGTCAGTATGGCTCCACATACCTGTGAACACCTTCCAGCACCTTATTGAGTCACTCCCAGCCAGTCTAGCTGCTGTCCGCGCTTGGCACGGCGGTTACTCTGGATATCGGCTGGTGGTTACAATAATGTGACTCGACCGTGTGAATGGTAACCTTGCAGTGTATATCCAGTTGTAGTGTTACCTCAGTACTGTGTTAATAGTCCAAATAATTTGTGTTACATTTACGGGGAAGTAACGTTTGGAAGCCACAAGAGCGACCAACCCTCTGACAGTTAAAATGGCGTATCAGCTTTATTTCGGATGCAAGATCGGGGACAAGGAAAAGACATGGGCACCAAACGTATGCTGAAGAACTTGAGCAACAAATTTTCCGAAGTGGCTGAAAGGCGGTAATATGTCGGTGTCTTTTGCTGCACGTATGGTTTTGAGGGAGCCAAGCAATCATGAAAATCACTGCTACTTATGCATGGTTCGGGAGGCATCACGTGGAAAAAGAAGTAGAAAGTAGCGTACCGGAATATACCACCTGCTATCCGACTGTTTCCGCACGGTGAATGACTTAGCGTTCCCGATCCTTCGAAAGAATTTTCCATCGTTTCAAAGGACGGTGAGGACTGTAGCAACACGCTGCAGGGATCTCCTGAGCCTTCGACGTCTAATGATGATCCATATGACCGCCACGGTGCGTCATTTGCACCACACATTCTCCCACAAGAAGAACTGAACGATTTTGTTAGCGATCTGGAGCTGTCCAAGTCCAAAGCGGTGTTACTGGGATCAAGACTTATGCAATGGAATATTCTCAAGGAAAATATCTGATTTTCGCACTTATCATGAGCAGTTTGCGCCTTACTTCCCAAAGGAAGATGATCTTACGTACTGGTGCGACGTTGACGGCCTGATGAATGCCCTTCGAACGGAACATGACCCGCACGAATGGTGAATATTCATAGACTCCTCGAAATTGAGTCTAAAGGCAGTTTTGCTGCATAATGGAAACCAGCTTCCATCTGTTCCAGTCGGACACGCTGTCTACATGAAAGAAATCTACAAAAACATGAAACAGATGTTGGACTGTCTTCAATACAAATACGGCTGGCATCTCTGTGATGACTTGAAGGTAGTGTTTGTGTTGTGTATTTGCAGTTGGGATATACAAAGTACTGCTGTTTTTTGTGTGAATGGGACAGCCTAGCAATGAATTTGAACTATGAGAAGAGAGGCTGGCCTACAAAAAACCTATGAAAGTCGGATAGAAGAATGTGCAGCACCCAGCACTGAGAGAAATGCACAACATTCTGCTACCGCCCCTATACATCAAAGTTGGTCTGGTAAAAAACTTCGTAAAAGCCATCGACCGGACGGGATTAGTCTTCAAGTACCTGAATGGCAAATCCCCTCGACTCAACGAAGCAGAAATTAAAAAGGGAGTTTTTGTGAGTCCTTAGATCCAAGAGCTCTTCATTGACGAGATGTTCGACAACCTGCTACAGGGTGATGAGAAAAAACTTGGTTCGCGTTTCGTCTGGTGTGAACTAACTTCCGCGGAAATGTCTGGCCAGTAACCTAAAAGAAACTGGTTAAGGACATGTCTCTGTATCACAAACTTGGCTGCAATATGTCCTTAAAGATACGCTTGCTCCATTCCCACTGGGATTTTTTCCTCGACAACTGCGACATGGTTAGTGATGAGCACGGCGAAAGATTCCTTCAGGAAATTGCAACGATGGAGAAAAGGTGCCAAGGAAAGTGGTCCACTTTTATGTTGGCTGACTGATGTTGAACGCTCGCTAGAGAGGAATTTTTATCCATTGAAGGTTTAACGATCACCGTGAGTAAGTCAATGTGCTATAAGCAGTCTCCTAGAGATGATTCTGAGCAGCTATAGAAACCCAGGCATAGCATCGTGGGACGTAGAAACGGACATTAACCGGTACATGTGGTAAATCAAACTTTTAATTTTAACCTCTCACTTGATAATAATCAAATTGAGTTCGTTGATAATCTTACTTATCTGGGTATTGTTTTTCAGAATGATTTAAAATGGAATCTGCATACAGAAATTTTATCCAAAAAAGATATCCAGAAATATAAGAATAATTAATTAGTCATATACTAACATATCTATCTATTAAAACATTAAAATTATTATATTATGCATCAGTTCATCCACATTTCGATTACTGTTTATTATCTTGGGGTCAAACAGCACTTTTTAATATTAATTAATTACAAATTCTCCAAAATAAATACATTCGATTAATATATTTTAAACATAACTTAAATGGTGGGAACTTACCAGGGCAAAATATATTAAGATATTCCAGAGTCAACCCGAACAAATATAATATTCTAAGCAATTATTTCACTTCAACTTAGGTAAAATTATGCACAAACGAATTAAAATGAACTATGGACAGGAGCTCATAGAAATTAATACTGCTACGTACCGTTATAATATTCGTAACCAAGCTTTGTTGAGACTTACTACTCCTAAAATACAAACTACTAAACAAAGCCTAGATTATTCTGGTCCGGAGTTTTGGAACTATTTGCCTGCAGAATGTATATCTCTTAATAACTTCATTTTGTTTAAAAAGATATTAATGCACGATGGGAGGTTGATTGATGCAGGGATTATTCGACTGAGGGGGAAGGGGGAAGGCGACACCTTTACCAGGTGAGGGTTCGGTTACCAAGGGACGGGGGATCTATACAATGAGGATTGGGTAGAGGAGAAGGGGGGGGGCAACTCATGTGTTTCATTATACTACATTAGTTTCCCCTTGATATGCCGTCAATATCATAATGTAATGCTTAGATATTTAATTTGATATTTGTTTTCTTTTTTGACTTTGGTGATGTTATATGAATGTTCTTGTCTTGAATTAAACCTAGGGAGATCAATGCTGGTCAGGTATCCTCGAGGCCTTTTCTTTGATCTTCCCTGCTGTTTTTTATATGCTTATGCTTAACTGTTCAGAATTATTAATTTTAATATGTAACATCAAGATCAATAAATGAAATGAAATGAAATACGTATAAAAAACTCTTGCGGATCTTTCACAAACCATAGCCATTTTTTGCATTTTCATTGTCAAATTTGTATTCAGTACCTCGAAATCTGTAAGAAATTATTAATTTAATCTTCGGAGCAAGACTTTTGTAAAATTTTGTTGTACAGTGTTTTAGGTAGATTCCCATTTTAAGATCAAATTCTTCATATAAAAGAGTGTTTTCCTTCAGTGTTTGAGAAATAAAAACATTTTATATAAATAGCAAAATAATTCAGCAAATAGCTGAAGAGGTAGTTCTATTGCAGTGCTTTAAAAATCTCGGAGGAGAGAGAGATGTTGCTTTTACCGCATAGTTCTTTGTGTTTCTCTTCAATCTAATAACCATTAAAGAGACCAACAGCTGCTAGCCTGCACGAACGACAAAAAATAAAAGCCTCGAACTTCACAAAACATCGTTCGTACAAGATTATTTCAATTCCCTTTTAACTCTTTGCCAGGTAATTCATTAAAGCTCATCCATAGCATATGTATTTGACGTAAATTTCTGCATATCGAACAAAGTTTCGGAAGTTCTGACGACACTGTATGTATGAAATTCTATCATTTTCACACTAGATGCTTTGTTTTAATTCAGAATATCTTGGGAGTTTCATAGTTTAGAAATATCCGCCAAGAAGAAGTCGGAAGGGGTAAAAACTAAACATCTGGCGAGCAACGAGTGCTATAAAATCCATCCTATCTTCAAAATAAGACGAACATCCATATTGCGTGCCGATATACACTGTATTGACAAAAGTCACTGGACACCTAGAAGAGAAACCCAACATAGTATTTATTGACATACATTAGTACGGTGTCGATTCACCTTTGGCCTTAAATCATGCACTGACCCTTCCAGACAGGCTTTTGACAAGGTTTTGGAACACAGCGATAGGTATGCGCTTCCATTCAGTGTATAATGCTGCCGCTAACTGTTGCTTAGCAGCAGGCTTTGGTTCCAAACTTCTTATGCGGCGCTCTAATTCATCTCATCTGCGCTCTATGGGATTAAAGTCAGGGTTCTGTGTTGGTCAGTCCACGCACCATACGGAATTATCGTCAAACCACGCCGTACCACTCCTTGCTTTATGGCTCGGTGCATTATCCTGCTGGTACCAACAAGGCTGGATTCCATAGTATTGCCGAAAAGTTGGTAGGGCATAATTGTCCAGAATATCGAAATAGACGTGCTGGTTTAACAGATTTGTCAATGATAATATCATCGTTGACAAATCTTGGCTGCAATATGTCCTTAAAGATCATCAGGCGTAGTATTTTAAGTGCAAGATAGTAAGCTTGCACTTAAAATACTAAAACACCTTTGTTATTGAATGAATTTCAGGCATCAGTTAGTCTCATACATCTTCGGACATTACTGATATCGATTGCGGCAGCTCCATACACTGCCAGGTATCTTCTGTGGATTTCTGGAGCCTCACATTCCTCTTTTTCTAGGAATTCAATTGCGGCTCGCTGCTTTTCTTTGTCATTCGTGATCTTTATTTCCTATTCTGAAAAATTATTTTCCCTCATTGGTAACATATCATAGTACATGACAGTGCAGTTTCATTAAAATCCTTTCAAAATTTAAAAAAGTTATTTTAAGGAGGAGACCTTACTTTCAGGATGCCCCTTGTATATAAATTTTTTCCTATGATAAATCGAGTACCGCATGGATTTTCGAGACGTTCCTTGCATTCCTCGACACGTCGTTGAGCTTGAGCTGTGGTGAGGTCATGAGGCACCTCACGGCATCATCTGTAAACTTTTCCATCTTGTGCAGGTGCTGAACGATGGTGGATTAGAAATTTTCAGTTCTTCTGACAATTTGCGGGTGCTTGTTCGGGAATGTTCTGACAATTTGGCGGTGCTTGTTCGGGAATGTTCTTCTGACAATTTGCGGGTGCTTCTTCGGAAATGTTCTGACAATTTGGCGGTGCTTGTTCGGGAATGTTCTTCTGACAATTTGCGGGTGCTTGTCCACCGCCACTTTCAGGGTGTCCGTCCGAATCAATAGCAGAGTGTCTACCCGAACCTCCCTTTCTTTTCAAGCTCAGGTCGTCAGCCGCAAATTTCTTGAACCATGTTTGCGCTTCCCGAGTAACTGCTAAGCTTTCACCTTGAGCTTCGCTAATTTTTCGAACTGGATCAGCAGCTTTAAACCCTTGTTTCCTGTAATGCCACAATAGAACCGATATTTCACACTTTACACTGCGGTACAAGTTCAACGCATGGGTCACGACATGTGCTTCATACCTCGTATGCTTTTACACAGTACGTGTTTTCAGTCGTCTGCTGCACAGGAAAACTTCCCCGCAGAAAAAACGCATACTTACGTCGTGGAACTGTGCTATGACACCCAGTATATACTTCCCTGAAATGAGAACTGGAAACATCTACATATATTCATCACCGAAATTCGAAGCATTGTAATAAAATAAAGAAACTTACGCTATAACTTTGGTTAAATCAGAAACTTACATTTCTGTTAGGTTGGTGCGAATGAAATGTCCAGCAAACGTGCAGCACACGTGGACAGCGAGAACGGAAAAGTAGGACATTTTACCTACCTAGGGAAAATAATCATCCCCGGTATTGACACATAGTTGCCATCTGTCCGGCAAGGCCATGATCCCGGAACGAAAAACGTCTTGCCGCTGGGATCCGAAGAAGTCATAAAATGCATGTTGAACCTCGTTGTCTGTCGTGAACTGTTTCCCGGACAAGAAGTGATCCAGGCGACGAAACAGATGATAGTCTGTAGGAGACTAGTCCGGGAAAAAGGCATGATGAGGCAGTGAGTCATAGCCCAAGATAATTAGAGTCAGCATCGCTCGATATGAGACATGAGGGCGAGCGTTGTCTTGAAGCAGACGAACACAATGTCTGTTGACCAAAGCATGTTATTTCTGCAGCAATTTCCGGTGCATCTGGTGGAATTCCGCCCACCAACATTCTTCAGTGATGGTTTGGCCTCTTGCCAAGAAACTCCGATGAATTATCCCGGCTGTGGACCACCAGACAAGGAGCATTATCTTCTTGGTGTGTAGTGGTAGCTTAGGATGTCGTCTAGCAGGATGTGCCTTGCTTATCCATTGTGCAGATCGTTTTCGATTATCACAAAGGACCCACTTCTCGTCGTAAGTGACGATTCAATGCAGTAGATGTCCCTGTTTATTCCTGGAAAGCATCGACGTGCAGACTTCCAAACGCCTAATCTTGTTGGCAGTTGTCAACTCATGCGGCAGCCGCATGTCCTGCTTTATGACCTTACCCAGCGCAGCCAGACGCCGGACAACTGTCGTGTGATGGACACCTACCTCTGCCGCTATCTCACGACCCGTTTCTCGGGGGTTCGCTTCAACCATAAGTAATAGAACATGTGGCTCAGTGGTCTAAGCGATGGCCTCTGATCATTTGTCGAACGGGGTCCGGGTTCGAATCCCGGTGAGGCATGGATGTTGTGTTTGTCTTACGGCACTGGTTCTCTCCCTTCCCTGGTACCAGTGACCCTAAATTAGGGACGGGCGACTGCTTATAGCCCATTGAGTTGCTCACGGTGGTCGTTAAACCTCCAATATAAAAAAAAAAAAAAACATCGTCAAAAACAGCAAGAGGTCGATGACCACCTGCTTCCCTTTGCAGATCCGTATCTCCGCTTTGAAACTTCACACACCATCGCCGAATGGTTCGTTCATTGGCTGTATTCTCCCCAAATGCTCTGTTAACGTTTTGAGCGGCAATTCCTGCAGAATGGCCCTGATTAAATTAATACAGGAAGATGATTCTCAAATCTGGCGTATGCATGTTTCCACTGTAAGCCACGTTACGTCCAAACAAACCACGCCTAAACTTTGTTCTTCACATACGTGCTAGCTATGTATTTAGTGTAACTCTGTGACGTAATACCCGCAAAACCTGTGGGTGGTTCCATTCCGTTGTGGTGGGGGCCTGTCTCCACTGCTCGTTTGCGCCGGACATTTCATTCGCAGCAACCCAATATTTCTTATCAGCTTCAATGTGCTCCCCCTTCCGCATCAACACATCGCTGCATCCTGATCTTCACCTGGATAAGCAGAGCTGTTGTTCTTCTAGTGCTGTAGATCATCCGATCCCTTTGCGAAACTTGGTCATTCTCTTGTTTACTATACTACCCGACTCAGAACGTGTCCCTTTGAATACGCATTTGACCTTAGGGAAAAGAAAAAATTGCATTGAGCTAAATCTGGCGAGTAGGCACAATGCTGAAGCACATTTGTTCATTTCCCCACTCAAACCTGCTTCACTGAGAGCGCTGAATAAGCTGGCGCGTTGTGCTGGTGAAGGATAAAGACATTTTTCCACAACTTTGGCCTCTTTATTCTAACTAGCTCCCTCAAAGTCACCAAAACCTGTTTATAGTAACTGCTGTCCATCGGGAGCCCACTCTGCCATAATTGCACTCTTAATGTCAAAGAAACAATTTCCAAGGCCTTGAACTTGGAATTGATTTGAAGGCGGTATATTGTTTTTCATACTTGGTGACGTTGCTCTTTTCCAATAGATCTACTGCTTTTTTGTTTCAGCGTCTGACAAAAGATCCACGTTGCATCACAAGCGATATCAATTTATAAAATGCAGGAATTCACCTACATTTTTCTCAAAATGTCAGCACAAATTCGCTTGCTGCTTTTTTTCACTCAAACGTGAGAATCTTCGAAATGATTTGGTTACGAACCTTTGTTATATCCAGATTTTCATGTAAAATTTTTCTAACAAACTCCTTATCAAGGTTTACCCTTTCTGCTATCATTCTAACATTCAGCCATCGATCATTTCGAACAAATGCGTAGATTTTGTCTACATTGTATAGTGTTTTTGAAGTGCTTGGCCGACCCGGACGTCCGTCGTCTTCGACGTCCTCCTGGCTTCGCAGAATCTCTTATGCCGCACAAAAAACTCACGCACGTGGCACACATTCTTCCCCATACGGCTCACGTAAAAAGATTCGGTAGGTGTTTCATTTTCATTTCGTTAAAAATTTAACTTTTATTCTTTGCTCATTTCTTGAATTCAGCATTTTCTCGACGCGCGGAAAATAACACGTCTACATCCATTTGCACGTGCCATCGAATATGATGTATAGAGTGAGATGAACTTTACATTCACAGACAGTTCAAGGGCAGTGGCATCGCACTCACTGTCTACCTGCAGCGCGCATTTCATTCACCCAAAACATAGTCTCATAGTCCATTTATGATTACGAACTGTTCAAGGTCAATGGCATTCCCACTCATTTTCAACCTGCATCGCGCATTTCATTCGCCCCAAATATAGTCTCATTCTCCATTTATGGTTACGAACGATTCAAGGTCAATGGCGTCCCACTCACTTTCAACCTGCATCGCGCGTTTTATTCACTGCAAGCATAGTCTCATTGTCCATTTCTGGTTACGGAGAGCTCAAAGTCAATGGCATTCCACTCATTTACAACCTGCACCACGCGCTTCATTCTCCACAAGCACAGTCTCTGTAATTCATAGCCTCACCTCGTAAATAAAGGGATATTCAAAATGCAATGCAACAGGCATAACTCATTGACTAGCTTTAAGAACGGCTTATATCAAAGTGAAAACAAAAAGTGAAAAAAGAAAACATTCATAACGTATTCACCGTTTGAAATCTGAAGGAGACACACTGTTATAAAAAAGGAAATCTGGTGAAGGAAGAAACGTGTCCAATGCAAATGAAACAGACGGCAAACAAACAAAATATGACCTATCGTTAATGGTGTGTTCTACGGAGGAGTAAGAATCGAAATGGTAAATGAAGTGGAAGAAGTTGTCCCTGATATGAGAAAAATTCTAGGATACTCGAAATATGAGGCAGAGGATATCAGAAGGTAGATGAGCTGTGACGGACGACCCTGTTTACCAAATAGAAACTTCAGAAAAAATCGTCGACACTCCCAAAGATGAAGAAAAGCAGCACGAAAAAAATATATGGTGATAAAACCGATGAGCGGCCATCATATGCAGTGGTTTCAAATGACTGGACGGGTAAATAACTTTACTTTTCTGGGAGCTCAGGAGTTACATGAGCTGTTCAGTTTCTTGTTTTAGAAAAACATTCCTGATTTATCTGCTAAAAAAATATTGAACATCATACATCGCTTGGTTTTATGCGAAAAACTAAAGTCTATCAAAACACGAGAAGGAAAAACTCGTGCATATAAATTTCGAGTGGATAATTCGTAATCCACGTCTCTAGAAAGGAACTGTGTAACACTGACCGTCGTTTCAGTTGATATTAGGACATAGTTATATTGCTGTTTTTGTCATATACATTTTTAATAAATCATTTATTTTTCATACAATCTACTTTGGTTCACTTCTCACGCTTGATCCAAGTTATTCCTGGTAATAATAAGTACCAGAGAGGATTAGAGTAAAGTCCCTTTACCTAAAAGCATTTCGAGGAGATATCTACTTTATTTCACATCTAACTCTTACGATCGAGGAAAAAATAGGGATCCAACTAGAAGCCTCATTTATTATGCTCTTCATAAAGGAATCGTGTGCAATAAATCGAAAATGAAACTCAATGTCACTGAGTGGGCAAGTTTTGGGCCTCATCTAAAATCAAGCGTGCAATGCTAATCGGAGAGTATTTTTTCTCTCCTTACGTTATGAGAAACACTGACATCAAACAGGAACAGCTCTTCGAAAGTGACTGTTCCTTTTCCCACATTATGAAAAATATTTAAGAAAGACCTGGGTTGAGGTTCGGTACTTCTTGGTAGTTGGTAAGAATGGAATCGACCAGTTTTAGGGGAGGTTCGCATTTTAAGAGAAACATCTCGTTCCTCAAAAAACAGGGGATCAGTGTTCAGCGAACGCCGCCTAGAAAACGCATGGCCATGACATTAGAGAGATGAATTCTCTGTTTTAGTGACGTAACGCGGAAATCTGGGCTTCCGATTAGTTTCCAAAGCTGTCGCTTGTGACTTCAAACACGACACCGAAGTATCAGTCCGTGTAACATAAATGTGACGTCACAAACGGAGGGAACTCTTCTCTCTAATGCCATGACCTTGTGTTTTCTAGATGACCTTGGTTCAGGTCAGGGAAAAACACGTTTCCCTATTAAATGCAAACCTCCAGTAAAGTTGGTCAATTACATTCTTTTCATTTGCCAGTAAATAATGAATGTATTATTCATAAACCTGCTTGAAATAATTGATTCGCCAATTTGGATATTAACTTCTAAGATAAGCATGGAGTTGTCTGATAAACGAAGCAGGAAATGTGCATTTTCGGCTTAAAATAAAACCGTATTTAAGCCCCGAATAGACCATGGCGTAGGTTTCTAACTGGTTATCCGAGCCCCGATTGAAGCATCGCTCTCTCTCACTCTCTCTCTCTCTTTCTTTCTTTCATTCTTTTTCCTTGGAACCAGTGGTCTCAAATCAGGATTGAGAGACTGTAAATATTCCTCAGAGAGATGTTAGTGATTTGTCTTGACTCCACCCGCCCCCAGAAAGGACTTAGCTGCAACTGAGGAATGTGCTTACAAAATGGTATCGTCTTCAATTTTAATGATTATCCTTTGTATTTCATGAATGAAAATACTAACATGAACTGTATAAGCATTTTGAAAATGCTATTCAGAAAAAGTTGGGCGACTCAATGGCTTCTCTGAAGCTAATGGATATGGTTGAAAGTGAGTTGATAGTTGAGGATCAGCATTTTCCTTTGACCTAAATAAAGTAGGTGGTGTTCTCACGTTTGCTTTTCCTGAGGAAACGTCCTTCTGGAAATCTTAAGGTTGTGGCACTTTTGTGTAGATCAACCCCACGGAGTGGTATTACAAGATACTTCCGCTAATACACTCACTCCTCCTACAGAGTGATAAAGGATCCATTGTGAATTCTGACCAACAGTTCCGTTCTGCCATCTCATAGCAACAGCAGAGCTGAAGAACCCTCTCAATCGTTTGCATTTGTGTATACACTCATATACAGAGTTTTTATCATGAATATAAACATATTAGCTCATGTATTACTAGACACTGCGCGCACGTGTTTAAAATATGAGGGCCTCAAAACGACTCACTGAGTTTGCTTCCTGTTCAGCCAGTTAATCAAAGAGAACATGAAGCCGCACTTGATGATCCCCGGAGAAAACAAGAGAGCTGACTTTTTCTTAAGGACATTTGTGTCGTATATCTCCATTTTATTTTTATTTTATTTTATTGGGGGTTTAATGACCACCGTGGGCAACTCGATTGGCTATGAGTAGTCGCCTGTCCTTAATTTGGGCCATTGGTTCCAGGAAAGGGAGAGAACTAGAGCCGTAAGACAAACACAGCATCTATGCCTCTCAAACCCAGATCCATCTCGGAAGAATGATTAGAAGCAGACTCTTAGATCACCGCGACACTGAGACGGCTATCTGTAATTCAACCTTCTTTTTGAGTTTCCATTCTTTGATACACTGCTGCCCACCCAAAATGCAACACCAAGAAGGACACGAGATAGCAAAGCCAGATTTACTGGACGCATAACAACAGATACAAAGATGAAACGATTGAGCTTACAGGCCCGTGCGACTTGCGGAACACGCAGACATCAATAGTTCGTGTGGCTCCCATGGCTGGCAATAACGGCCGCTACACGCCGCGGCATCAAACGAAAGAGGCTTTGGATGTGGGCTTGGGGTATGACGGTCCAGGCTGCTTCCACACGTTGGCACAGTTCACCAGGCGTAGCCGCGGGTGGTGCTTGCCAGGCCACTCAGTTGCCGATCAGCGACCAGACGTGTTCCATGGGCGACATATCGGGAGAACACGCGGGCCACGGCAACAGTGACACCTGGTGGGCCGTGAAGAATTGTTGCACGATGCGTGCCACCTGCGGGAACGCATTGTCCTGTTGAAACGTGGCCGCTCGCGGGTCCTGCTGGTAAGGGAGGACTACAGGCTCCAAAACGTCGCAGATGTAGCGGTGGCAGTTACGCGTACCGGTGATGCGTACCAGAGGGGTGCGGGTGTCATACCCAATTGCGCCCCAAACCATAACGCCTGGCGACGGACCGGTAGGGCGATGCATAATGCAGGCGTCATACAGTCTCTCCCCGCAATGCCGCCACACGCGGATCCGACCATCGTGGTGTTGCAGGCAGAAGCGGGATTCGTCGGAGAAGACAATGTCGTGCCATTCCGTAGTCCAGGTGCGGCGTTCAACGGCCCACTGCTGCCGCACTCGCCGGTGGTGTAACGTCAATGGTAATCGGAGCAATGGGTGCCGTGCGACGAGTCCCCGCTCCTGCAGACGACGTCGAACGGTACGTGCTGACACAGCTTGTTGCGCAACACACCTTAATTCCGGCGCTAACGTTCGTGATGTGGCCGTGCGAGCAGTCAATACCCACCGCACAACATGCCGGTCCTCTCGTTCGGTGGTGTGTCGCGGCTGCGGCAATCATTCCTGTCTGTCCGTCCGTCCCTCCTGCACCCATCGAATCCATACTCGCCTCACTGTGGCTGTATGTCGTCCCACAAGGATCGTCAGTTTCTCTAATTTCCATATACGACGCCGCTTCGGTGCCGCAGTGGTCTGAGCGATGGCTTCTGATCATTCGTCGGAGATGTGTGCGGGTTCGGATACCGTGGAGGCATGGATGTTGTGTTTGTTTTACGGCGCTGGCTCTCTCCCTTCCCTGGAACCAGTCGCTCTGAATTAGGGTCGGGCGACTGTTTATAGCCCACTGAGTTGCTGACGGTGGTCGTTAAACCTCCAATCACCAAAAAAAGAAAATACGCTTTGGCATCCCTGACAGTGAGTCAAAGAAACTACGAAAGATAGTCGCGACAGCAAATTTTTTTTTTCCTTTTTTATTTCTTTTTTTGCAGTCGCCTTGTGTACTAACATGTTGTTGTGAGATCAACGAACCTTTGTGAAATGGGAAGATAGGATTCGCTACACGAGTACACATCGACAACCATCTGCAGACAACAGATTTTTGAGTTGCAATCCTGGGATTGGTATTAAATAAATAAGTGCTGTGGGTTAACATTTAATAGTGTTTCAAACAACTAGTATCTAAAACGTTTCGAGATTACAGCAAAACACTACAAACTTTAAAACGCTGTAGCTGCATTTTGTCTGTAATTTTATACAAATATAGATATACGCGAAAAACCCGCATAAAATATATTGGTTTCAACATGGGTGAAAGGTTAAGTAATGTATAACGACGTAAATGTCTCCGTCATTTTTGTCCACGCCGGGGCTCGAACCCGGGTCCCCCATTCCTGAATAAGTCACTCTACTAACTGAGCTACGCGGACGTTCGTTCTGACTGCTATCTGCCTTTATGTCGTGAGCGTCCTGCTGGCAAGAAAGTAATATCCGATGACGAGGGAGAATGTAAGCGCCAGTCAAGATGGGAGTGGGCAAGGAGCACATCGACCATTGCCTGCTCTATGAGTTTCGTGGAGGTAGCACTCCCGCAAGTGCTGTGAAGAACATTACCATTGTGTAATCTAACACCATATCCCATCGTCAGTGCTGTCGTCGATTGATACGGTTTCTAGAGGGGAAATTCTGACGTGTCAGACTGTTCCAAATGCTGACCACCCGCATCAGTAGATACTGACTTTAGTGGAGAGGCCGACCCACGTGTGAGGTCGGAGAGCGACTTACTCCGGAGTGAAAGGACACGGACTGTACGGAGGACACGGACAAACTTGTATTTTCACATTGGCGCCCGATTGTGGAAAATGGATCCACTGGCCATTGGGTTCTTCGAAAAATGAGTGATGTTTGTTCCATGCATTGTTTGGAATTAATAAAAAATTCCTACTTCGCTTCAAAGAAAAAAAAATTAAGAGGGAATGATGTGACGTACTACAGAGCTGAAAACATGTGTCAAGACGACAAATCTGCAGCGAGATATTCTGTCCGCGTAGCTCAGTTGGGAGAGCGACTTACTCCGGAGTGAAGGAACAGGGGTTCGATGCCCGTCGCTGACAAACTTGTGTTTTCACAGTGTAACTATCATAATACGGTACAGTTGCTTAAATTGTTGAAGACTTGAACTCCTTACACTGGGTTAACTTCTAAGTTTGACTTTAACTTAATTTGATTGCAAAATACGTAAAGTTTTGACTTCACTAAAAACTTAAAGCTTCTTTTTGATCCCGGATGATTACTTCTGAGTCGTTTGTAGCAGTTGAAAATCATGACTAAACATGAATAAATACTTAAGCAGACGCTTTCAAATCAATGACCATAGGAAGTGATGCGATAGTACTTACAAATCCACAGTTCACTTTATTTTCTATTTCCCAGCACGTAAAAAATTCGTCGATTCTAAGAGCAATGTGCAACACACTTCCAGAAACTACAACGTAAGATTAAATTTTGTTCTGTTCTTTACATGAATACAGCTCGCTTATATCACATGGAACACTGCACATATTCATTTTTGAATCGATGTCTGGACACGAATATTGCAGAAATTACATTTCACCAAGGATACGGCTAGCTCGATCGGTCATCTCCAATTGCACAAGTAATTCTTATCTCAGGATTTACCCTTTGACCTGGAGTCAAGATTTCAACTACGTAACTTTACCTTTGACCTGCAGTGAAGATTTCAGCTACGCACCTTTCCCTTTGACTTGTTGTCAATATTTCTACTACGTAGCTTTCCCTTTGACCTGCTGTCAAGATTTCTACTACGTAGCTTTCCCTTTGACCCGCTGTCAAGGTTTCTTCTACGTAGCTTTTCCTTTGACTTGCTGTCAAGATTTCTACTACGTAGCATTTCATTTGACCTGCTGTCAAGATTTCTACTACGTAGCTTTCCCTTTGACCTGCTGTCAAGATTTCTACTACGTAGGTTGCCCTTTGACCTGCTATCCAGATTTCTACTAGGTAGCCTTGCCCTTTGACTTGCTGTCAGGATTGCCAGCAGCAAATTCATCCGATGGGGCTATGTGACGTCAAGTCACAAAATACACACCGATGATCAAACATGTTGGTCCTCCACGTGCAGGCAAAACACCTCTTACCCTGTGAGATAGAAATTACAGAATTTTTAAAGGTGTCTTGTGGTATCTGGTACCAACAGATCGCCATCAAATCCTCTAATCCTTGTAGGTCACGTGGTTGAGCCGCCGTAGATCGGATTTGCTGTTCCAACTTAAGCCACAAATGCGGTGATGTCAAGAACGAGTTCATTGGAGGGAAGAATGGCGGTCTGTGGTCTTCAGTGACAAAAGGTGATTCTGCTTGGGAGTGTTGGACGGTCGTGTACGCGTCCGAAGGCGACAAGGTGAGCGCCTTCTGCCATCAGGCATCCGCCAGGGACACACAGACCCCACGTCGTGTATCATGGTGTGGGGAGAGATTAGCTATCACCCTCGTACGAGTCTGGCGTTTATACAGGGTACATCGAATACGAGTAGGTACGTCAGCGACATCGGTAATCTTGCCATTTTCGAGTGCGATCCCAAATGCGTTATTCCAGCAGCATAACGTCCGCCCATACTCCGCCCAGGGAACTCAACATTCTCTTTAGGTTTTGCATCAACAACCTTGGCCAGCACGCTCTCTGAACTTGTCTCCACTCGAGCATGTGTGGGACTGGATCAGATAAAGACTCTTCCGCGGACCCTGGAGGGCAGCGACTATCTCTGAATTACGCGTCCAAGTTGAAAGCGCTTGGAATGCTATCCCCAGCATGATATCCAGCATTTGTACGATCTATTACATGCCAAGTTGGAAGCTTCTTATACTGCTGGAGGAGGTGCGACACCTTATTAAAATGTGCCTTCTGTACTCTTTAACCCTTTAACGACCATTATCTTAAAATCTGGTATCACTCTAAATTCCATAACGCCCGAAACTGTCTTTTGTTCCACTTCTTTGTTTAGTAACTCTTGCTGATCCCTCATAGATCGTGCAAATTAAAAAAAGCAGGTAAGGGTAGGAGTTTTGAGTCACTCCAGACAAGTGTTACGGACAGCTATGGTCGTCTGTATATACGGGCGTTTTGGGCGTTATGGTTGTTAACGGATTAATACACATTGAAAGGTAAAATAAGCATTGAATCATATCACACGTGTGATCACTTTCCTTTCTTAACAAGCTATTGTAACGACATAAATCTCATAGATGCAGCTGCAATTTTTAATGGTGTTCTATCTTCACTTTCCGGCAGTGTATTTATACCGTTTCGCCACCTTCACAAGCGCCGTTGTTTCCCGAAATATCTTCAATTTGCGTAAAGACGCACTGTTTATAATGTTTCGGCTCTCCGGTGTATGAATATAAAGAAAAGAAATTAAATTTACATATGAACACAGGAATTAAAAAAGGTTAATTTATAGGTAAACCGATGAGCCATTACACTATGACCACCTACCTGATAAGATCTAATACCTACCCCCTTTAGCCCGCAAAATAGCGGCCACTCGGAAAGGCATCGATTCGATAAGGTGGCGATAAGTATCCTGAGGTATTTAGTACCATAATGGTATCTGGTCCATAATGTCAACAGCAGGTTCTCCAGTTCCCGTACATTTCGGGGTGCTGGTGATTTGGCGCGCACCCGCTTTTCCAAGTCGAACTACAAATGTTCGATTGGGCTCACGTCAGGGAATTTGGAGGCCAGGGCATTAACAGAAAGTCACCAGCATATTCCTCGCACCACTCCTTGACGATTCTGGTAGTATGGCATGGCGCATTATTCTGTTGGTAACTGCCACCAGCAGCCGGGAACGCAGATGTCACGAATGAGTGAACTTGGTCCGAAACGATGTTCAGATACCTGACAGCTGTCAGGGATTGTGCTATTGGGATAATGGGGCCTAAAGTGTCTCAAGAAAATTTCACCCACAGCATAACACTGCCATCCCAGGCCTGTTTCCGCCCAGCAGTGCATCCAGGTGCAATAGCCTCCATTCGTCATCGGCGTATCCGCGCTCGGCTGTCTACCAGATGCACCAGGAATCTTTATTTGTTGGACCATGCCACTTTCTTCTAATTATCCATGGTGCAATCTGAATGATCTTGGACCCATTGCATGCGTTGTTGGCGATGACGTGCAAGGTAACCTGGCTGGGTCTTCGGCTACGCAGGCCCATGCTCACAAGGCTGCGATGAACTGTGTGCTGTGACACATTGCCCTGACCACAGCTGTTGTAGCTGCGGGTGATTTGTCACACTGTGGCCCTGCGGTCGCTGTGAACAATGCACGACAGCCTTCGCTCCCCTCTGGCATCAGTGAGCTGCGGACGAGACATGGCTGGACGACGGTTCGTCGTTTGGCCATCTGTGCACCACTTTCGTTACGTACTGACTACAGAGGCACGTGAACAATCCACAAGCCGCGTCGTTTCCAAGATCATGGTTCAGCGGCGTCATGTCGTCACAATTTGTCCTTTGTAAAACTCCGATAAATCGGCAGCTTTTCCCATTCTGACTCCGAACACTCTACTAACCGAAAGTCGGTCCTCGAGGAGTATATATACTGCTCTGTGAGCTTCGTGTGCGCCAGCGTTGGGTCTTCAGGAGCGCTCATTTCTCTAGGCTGGGGGTGGTCATAATGCAATAGCTCATCGGTGTACACGTCACACGAGGTACATACTTGAAGTTGTTGTTAAGTGTTAAAGCGACAAGTATATCACTCAGCTGTTTTAAAAAGTTAGGAATTCAGAATACTTTGCCAGAGTAAAAATATCGCTCATTTTCCTAAAACCGACGCAAAGATGGTGACTTGTCGTTCTTTCTTTTTTTTTTTATAGGACGTCATAAAATCCGGGTATCGTGAATTCTGTATGCCAAGACAAAGTATTATCACTGCATAATGCGTCGTCCTGCATGAGATCTCTCGCATCATGCGTTTGTGCTTGACTTTTTTTTAAATGAAAATTTATTTCACTGCATGTTGAAAACAGGTGTGTAAACGTCTTTTCCTTGTAATGGTAATTAGATCAGTGCATTTATTTTAATGTTTGCACCTTTGCTCTTATTCGGAGCAATTTATTACCCATATAAGACCAAAATAAGAAGGAAAAAAACTAGTTACATCAGCGATAAAAAAGTAAGTTTTTACAGTGTTCTTCGAAACATTAATCCTTATTCTTTCTTTGCGTTGTTCTTTTTGAGAATATTCGCTTTCTTCGCGAAAAAGAAAAGGGGAGAAAAAAAGAGAAAATAATGACGTAAGTTCTTTTTTCAGAACGCATAATGATCGTTTTGTTTTAATGAAAAATGGAAGTCAAGGGTCTCCAAATGTCATTTTTTAACATGCTTTTCTGCTACTGGAATGCGTTGCAATGATACCATCTTATTTAAAATTCAGTAAAAATGTGGTTTGGCAAGTTTCGGGTTTCCAAGTTTACCCAGTGTTGACCATGTGTGTAATCTCATCAGTTGATACATGACTACACCAAAATCTTTTCTTTTGTATTTTGCATTGCTCATTAAAATAGTGAAATTTCTTAATACTCGAAGAGACTTACGAGAATTTCAAACAGTTTTTTATGCAGATGTGTCGTTTATTACAATTTTATTCCCAGGTATTCTATCTCTTTTTTGCGATGGAGTTTCGAGGGAAAACGAATCTCCTTTGAATGGAAGGAAAAAATCGAGAGCATTAAGTTGGATATTTTTTTAACGAATCTGACTGCAGCGTTGTCAGAATTCGGGACTTTGAGAAAGACGAAACGCAATCATTATGGAAAGCATTTGTTTGGGAGTCTGTTTTATTAATGTCTATACTTTGTATTTTCATCACAGGCTCATTTGTGGGAGTCAGATTACTTTTGCTAAAATAAACTCTTTAAGTAAATGGAATGAAATATTTACGGAGACATGGAGTCAGTGCAACACACTAGTGAAATACGTTTCCTCGATACAGCAGAGTTTGCGCATTTGTGTACTTGATTTATTTCGAAAACAAATATAGGTAGAACGTTATAGAAATGCTTAGATCACAATTAAAATTAGTAAAATCGACAAGGCTGAATCATAAAGGAAAATCCCGAAAATCATCAAATTTGGAATTATGAAACTCGTAATCCTTCTTAAATCATTAACATAATCTAAATTACGTTATTTAACAATGGGGATTCATGTTTTTCCACTACGAGAACCACAGTTGCGATTTCATTTGTGTCATTCAATTTCGCGGTCGACCAGACGTGTAATTTTCTTTGGATTTACTCCGACACACTGAAATTTCAAACAGTTTTTTATGTTTCTTCCAAATTCCCGATAGTTTTTTACGTTTCTTCCAAATTCCCGATAGATGCACTTTTTCATAAACATTACAAAAAATTTACGGATCATTTTTCAAGATACCGATAACTCTAATTATTAGGAACCATCAGAAATGCAACCTCTCGAATTAATTCTCAAAATAGGATCACTTACTGTGTTCCTTCGAGTTCCGGATGTACCTCAGATGTGATGATGTTTCTTTTATGTAATGCAGCATGATTAGTCTCGCATTTATGTGGGGTCACTGTTGTGAATACACATTCCCCAATATTTTTGTTTTGGGGCAATTCGCTCTTCAGTATCTCCTTCATGTCGTTGTTGACACAATTCTTCCATATCACCACAAGTACTCCTACGCTTCGCTTTCCGGGAAGCGCATGCAATATTTAACACAGTCCTTCCATCTCAGCTTAGGTCCTTCTGTAGTCCCTTTCCAGGAAGTGTATGTCATTGTTGATGCAGTCCTTCCATTACTTCTGAGGTCCTCCTATATTTCGTTTTGCCGGCAGGCCATGTCATTGTTGACACGGTCCTTTCATCTCAATTTATTACCTCCAACAGTTTGCTTTCGAGGAAGCCCAGGTCATTGTTAATGCAGTACTCCTGTCTTATCCTAAGTCCTCTAATACTTTGCTTTCCAGGAAGGTCATGTCATTGTTAATACAGTTCTTTCATCTCTATTTAGGAACTCCAATAGTTAGCTTTCCAGGAACACCATTTCATTGTTGACGCAGTCCTTCTGTCTCAACTTAAGTCCTCCTGTAGTTGCCTTCGAAGAAAATGTCAATGTTGATGCAGTCCTTCGTTATGTCTTTGGTCCGCCCATGTCATTGTTGAACAGTTCTACAATCTAAGTTTAGGTCCTGTTGTAGCTCGCTTTTCAGGAATCACATGGCAGTGTTGATGCAGATCTACCTTGGTTCCTCCTGTATTTCGCTTTCCAGAAAGCCCATGTGACAGAAGATTCAAAGTTGGCACAGTCTTTCCATCTCAAGATATGTCAATGTTGGTGTAGTCTTTCTGTTACATCTTAGGTCCTCCTATACCCCCTTTCCAGGAAGCTTGGTGTTCATAATTCTGCGTTCCATGCATTTCTTGTTCTTTTTTAAAAATGACCTTGATTTTGCTTCATCAGCCCTTCTTTGAATCTTTTATCACTTTAATTATTTCGCTTATCCTTTCATTTCTAATCCGTTAGAGACCGGTGTCTTTGTTTCTTCGACATTTAGATTTTTCTCCAAATATCTCTCATAGGTCAAGTTGCAGCACTGTGTAGCATTGCAGGCTTTACTACAGCTTTGAAAACTTGATTTTTTCAGCCTTATTGACATCCTTCTGTAGCACAAAACACCTTAATTTTTTTCTACATGTAGTTACTCCATTCTTTTTGCACTCTGCTATCAATTTAGTTCTTTAGATCTAAATCGTACTCCAGCATCAGTTCCAGGTATCTGAATCTTCCCGGATTTCTTTTTTATGATTCTCCTTTTCCATTTCTGGATTTAAGATCCCCCATGACCCTTGTTGTTTCTTCTCCTTGATTTCAAGGATTAATCAATGACCCGCCTGTACCATTCTCAATGTTTTCACACCAATATCCCCTTGGTTGTCCCTTTGATCTCTCCTTAATTTTTTACAGTCTACGGCGATCTTACGTAGTCACCTGTCGATGTCCATCCTCTCCGTCTGCTCTTTCCCTTTGTTTCTGTAGTTCATTATCTCTTGAGACTCCCAACTCTACAGATATCTTTGCTCTTCCTTATAATCATTCTGTTTTAATCTGTCTGCCATCTTAAAATCTGTCTTTTTGGTGCTTACACTATCTTTCAGTCTTTCTCGTTCAAAGTTCATGCCTACCTTCCATATCTGATAGTTGAATTCACAACAGTACTATTTATCTTCTGATAGCATCTCCATCACATAATCTGAAAAGAATGCGGTTGAGGAGCTTCACTACCACATAAAAATTTAAATCTTGTTTCCTAAATCCATCAAGGCTAAATAAATTGGCTGAGAGTCTGAATTCCCTCCCTTGTTCTATTGGAATATTATCTATCATTATTTTGCATAATTATTTCCTTACGTCTAACGACATCTATTTTAGTTTGCCCAATTTATATTTTCATATTTTTTTTTGAAATAATAACTGTAGGTTTTCGAAAGTCCTGGTCATATTATTCAAGGAGAAATCATTCATTTTAAGTACAATAAATGTGCATTGTTGTTATTTCTATTTTTCCGCGGGTCTGACTTCGGAGGAAGCAGACCGAGGTCGCTAAATATTCAGATACTCCCACTAAATATTCAAAGGCTGGTACGTCGAAGAGGAATGGGCAAGGTATTCAGCTGATCTGCCACCCAAAGCTACCGAAGCAGGAGCGACGTATCGAGAGAATAGATGTAAGGATGTATGTGCGTGTATAAAAAAAATATCAACCTGTACGGAAATGGAAAGTGGATGAATATGTCGTAACTTTGTAGTTGAGGTACGAAAATGTGTTAATTGTAAGTACAACAACAGATAAGTAACCATTCATACACCGTATCGAATCTGGTGCCGAATTATAACGCCATGGATTAAACTTACGGCAAAAACTTGTAAGTAAACTTTCTATCAAACATCATGACTATTTCTCCTGTTTGTATAAGTATCACATAACACAGTAGAACACCAATATGCAAGACTTATCTGCAGAAATTATTACCTAGTAAAAATTGGCCTTCAAGAACAAACAGTACAGGACTGAACAATTTAAAGAACTATGCTCCGGTAAAGTGAGCTTGTGACGGCGAATAAGAATAGAGATCACATCCCTAAATTATCGTTTTAAAAACGTAGGATTTAAAAAACGTTTTTATTTACAATTTAAAAACATTGCAGATAAAAGCTCTGGCAAGCACTTTCGCGACCACTACGGCCGCATCTTCAGGCCGATGAGTGAAACCAGATTAAAACGGCACGAGGTTAAATAGTGACAGATGGGAGCACAAGTATTACACATTATGTAAATGAAACGCATTAATCATTGCCATTCACTACACATTATTTAAAGTCTTTGTAATTATTTAGTTTCTTCCTCCTGTGAATACTGTAAAACCAGGTTTCTCCAGGCGGTGGGAAGGTATACAGGCACGTCCTCATTACAGCATTTTGGTTCACGTTTTATGGTATATAGACTCTATAACGAAGTGAATTTCTCCGTCATTTTTATCCGCGCCGGGGTTCGAACCCGGGTCCACTCATTCCGGAATAAGTTGCTCTACCAATTAAGCTACGCGGACATTTGTTCTGATTCCTATCTGCCTTTATGTCGTGTGCGTCCTGCTGGCAGGTACGTCACATCTCCTCTCCTGGTACGTTACATCATCTCCCCCTTATTTATTTTTTTTTTTTTCGAAGTGCTGGAGAAAGGATTCTCTTATTTTTCCTATCTCGCGGTGTGGAAATAACATCACACCAATGCGAGATTTTGAACGGTCGGGTCATCCGGATAGTTCAAGCGCCATTATAACGAAGTAAATTTCTCCGTCATTTTTTGTCTACGCCGGGATTCGAACCCGAGAACACTCATTCCGGAATAAGTTGCTCTACCAATTAAGCTACGCGGACATTGATTCTAATTGCTATCTGCCTTTATGTCGTGTGCGTCCTTCTGGCAGGTACGTCACATCTCCTGGTACGTTACATCATCTCCCCCTTCTTTTTCTTCTTTTCTTTCGAAGTGCTGCTCATATTTTTCCTATCTCGCGGTGTGGAAATAACATCACACCAATGCGAGATTTTTGAACGGTCGGGTCATCCGGATAGTTCGGGCGCCATTATAACGAATTGAATTTCTTCGTCATTTTTATCCGCGCCGGGGTTCGAACCCGAGAACACTCATTCCGGAATAAGTTGCTCTACCAATTAAGCTACGCGGACATTGATTCTAATTGCTATCTGCCTTTATGTCGTGTGCGTCCTTCTGGCAGGTACGTCACATCTCCTGGTACGTTACAACTCTCAGTAAAGATCATAGAGCGTTTATTAGAAGCTGTCGATAGTAAGTTCGCATTGTCCCAGCCAAGTCTTAAGTCTTTTTCAATAACAGTTTTTGACAATATCGAGGTGGCACATTTCTTACGGATGGCATATCTGTGTTCAGCACAGCGAATACCCAGGCTTCGAAAGGTCGAGCCCACATGACAAAGATCTGCCGATTGTCAGATCTTTGTCCACATAACAAAGATCTGCTGATTGTCATATAAAACCAGCCGTTAGTCAAGATAAGATAGTGGTCACTTCCTTATCTTGACTTTTTGGTTTCCCACACCTCCGACCACTCACATTTCGACTTTTCGGTTTACCGAAAACCAACCTCAACTCCGGTTATTATTCCCTTCAATTCATGTACTTCAACCCCCTACAAATTTCCAGCACTAAGATTCCTTGTATACAGGGCTTTTTCACACTCTTCAACTTCTGTTAGTCGAAATTTGGAACTGAGAAAATAACCGAGATTGCTGATGTGCATGGATACCCCGCGGATTGTGTTCAAAGACTTGTTCAACAGTATGAACGGAAAACTTTTACAACCCTGAGTAGAAATGTTCCCACGATTAAATATGTGGGGAACATGGACTACCAGAAATATGAGGTCTCTTTATTAGAAAATATCTGTAAAAAATACTCTATAGGATTCAGTGTTAAAACCAAAAACCTTTTTTCAGTAATTAGACGTGATAAAGACATAGTTCCACCTATTTCCCGCTTTGGAGTGTATAATATCCCCCTAATGGACAAAAATGGAAAATCGGCAGATCTTTATTATGTGGGCTCGACCTTTCGAAGCCTAGGTATTCGTTGGGCTGAACACAGGTATGCCATTCGTTAGAAATGTGCCACCTCGACATTGTCAAAAACTGTTATTGAAAAAGACTTAAGACCTGACTGGGACAATGTGAACTTACTACCGACAGCTTCTAATTAACGCTCTATGATCTTTACCTAGAGTCTATATATCATAAAACTTGGACCAAAATGCTGTAATGAGGACGTGCCTGCATACATTCCAACCGCCTGGAGAAACCTGGTTTTACAGTATTCACGTAAGGAAGAAACTAAATAATTACGAAGACTTTTAGTAATAATTTGTAGTGAATGCAATGACTAATGTGTTTCATTTACATAATCTGTATTACTTGTGCTCCTATCTGTCACTATTTAACCTTGGGCCGTTTTAATCTGGTTTCACTCATCGGCCTGAAGATGCGGCGGTAGTGGTCACGAAAGTGCTTGCCAGAGCTTTTATCTACCATGTTTTTAAATTGTAAATAAAGACATTTTGTAAATCCTACGTTTTTTAAAATATAATTTAGGGATTTGGTGTGTGTGCGTTGGTTCCAAAAAATGTTACCGTGCTTTGTCAGCATTTCCAACTTCTTACCTACAATTAGCACGAAATAACTTTAGTTTCTAAGAATAGAGATCATTCGGAAACTTCAACTTTTTGTTTTCATATATTTACCAGACAAGTAACAATGCATACACCGTATCGAATCTGGTGCCGAATTTTAACGCTGTTGATTAAACTTACGGTAAAAACTTGTAAATAAAATTTCTATCAACTATATATTAAACTTACGGTAAAAACTTGTAAATAAAATTTCTATCAACTATACATTAAACTTACGGTAAAAACTTGTAAATAAAATGTCTATCAAACAGCATGACTATTTTTTCTGTTTGTATAAGGATCACAGAATACAGTAGAACACCAATATGCAAGACTTATCGGCAGAAATTATTACCTAATAAAAATTGGCCTTCAAGTACAGTACAGGACTGTACAATTTAAAGAACTATGCACTGGTAAAGTGAGCTTGGCCGCCCCGGTGGCGCAGTGGTCTAAGGCGTTGACCTCTGATCATTCGTCCGTAAGGGGTCCGGGTTCGAATCCCGGTCAGGCATGGATGTTGTGTTTGTCTTACGGCACTGGCTCTTTCCCTTCCCTGGAACCAGTGACCCAAAATTAGGGACGGGCGACTGCTTATAGCCCATTTGAGTTGCTCACGGTGGTCGTTAAACCTCCAATCAAAAAAAAAAAAAAAAAAAAAAAAGAAAAGTGAGCTTGTGACGGTGAATAAGAATAGAGGCCATTCGACGCCTTCCACTTTTGTTTTCACATATTCTAAAGTGACAGCTTCATTATTTTTCCTAATAAATTAAAATGCCTTTTTTTGTGAGGTACCAGGCCCGAATAACGCCATGTGTTCTTTAACATAACATAATGAAATACTTTCCCTCAAAACTGACATTATTTAACCAAAATGCAACAATATGAAATTCAATTTAATTTTATGTAACAACTGTGAAAACACAAATTTGTCCACGACGTGCATCGAATCCGTGTCCCCCTCACTCCGGAGTAAGTCGCTCTCCCAACTGAGCTGCGCGAACAGAATGTCTCGCTGCAGATTTGTCGTTTTGACACATGTTTTCATCTCTGTAGTGCCTCACATCATCTCCCTCTTAATTTCTTTTTTCTTTGAAGCTAAGTAAGAATTTTTCATTAATTCCAAACAAGGTGTGGAACAAACATCACTCATTTTTCGAAGAACCCTGCGGCCAGTGGATCCATTTTCCATAATCGGGCGCCAATGTTAAAACACAAGTTTGTCCGTCTCCCCTCACTCTGGAGTAAGTTGCTCTTCCAACTGAGCTGCGCAGACAGAATGTCTCGCTGCAGATTTGTCGTCTTGACACATGTTTTCAGCTCTGTAGTACGTCACACAGAATGATAAATATTCACTCATTATTAAGTTTTCCTTAGTCTGCAGCTAGAACAATAGCTGTAATAGGCAAAATATGCTATCGACTTACTGCGTTATTAAGAATTATATGGGATTCAAAAATTCAATCTTTTGCACAATACGAACAATGTGTTAAAAAAGTCTGAAAATGAATAAGCGTTTGAAAATTCACAGGGGGAATCCCTCACTCTGATCATTCTGTACATCTGTGAGTTAAAAAGATTTGTGTTCCCTCTCATGCCTCTGCACTTATCATGGAAATAAATACCTCACACAATATTTACGCAAGGACACGTTGTCTACGCGATCTTTATCGCGAATAAAACACACCCAGTCTTCGTATGTGCTTAATTGTGACACAACCTCTTCACTTCTGGTTTGGAATTGGATTAGATCTTTACTGGATATTCTTTGGCGTATTTTTCATCACTGACGTCGCATCTTTAAAGATGGAAGTCTTTATTACGTTTGCCTTGTAGTTCAATGATTAGCATGTTATCCTCTGATAAAGTGGAAATGAGTATATATATATATATACACTGGCGTACAAAAATTAAGGACGAGGCGATTTTTCGAATGTAACGTCGAGCAGAAGTGCTCCACATCGACTCAAATCATACCATAAGATCCCCAAGATGTAAGAATATGGGACAAGTGAGCAAAACCGTCCAAACAAGGAATTCAAAGGATACAAAGGCACTTTATTGAAAAGGTAGCTTCGAGCACAACTGGACAGAAGACAGAAACGTCCATGTGACAGGCGGCTGCCAAGAAAAATCCAGTTTTTAGTAGGGGATATGATCACCCCCGACTTCGTTGCAGTATTTACAACGTCTGTCCAAGCTGGGGACGAGGCTGTCAAGGAGCTGTTGATGCATCGCGGCCCATTCCTCTTGTAGCGCCAATCGCAGCTGCGGAATCGTTGCTGGCGACTGGTGACGTGCTGCCAAGCGTCTCCCGAGAAGGTCCTACACGTGTTCGATTCGATTTAGGTCTGTTGACCTTGCGGGCCAATCCATGCGTTGAATATCTTCACTCTCCAACAGCTCTGCCACAGCCACTGTACGATGAGGTGTAGCGTTGTCGTCCATGAAGTGGAACTCAGGACCCACAGCACCTCTAAACAGACGCACGTGAGGTAGGAGAACCTCGGTACAATAGCGGACACCAGTGACTAAACCTCCTTGGAAGATGTGGAGGTCCCTTTTGATGATGTTGGAGGTGTGATTGCGTGTTCCCTGCTCTCTCCAGATCTGTATACGTCCAGAATCACTCGTCAGCCTAAATCAGCTCTCATCCATAAAGAGAACTCGACCCCATTGCTGATGTGTCCAGTTCTTGTGTTCCTGGCACCACAGAAACCGCCGTCTCTGATGAGCAGGCGTTAATGGCATACACCGTACTGGTCTTCGTACAAATAGACCACCTTTGTGCAGCCTCCTGGCCACGGTAAAACGCGATAACGGACGTCCAGTTGTCTGTTGCATGTGCCTTGCAATTTCTCCCGCTGTCTGCCGTCTGTCTCTTCTCGCCTGTAGGACCATATACCGGTTGTCCGCCGTCGTGGTCGCTCATGGACGACCACTGCTAAACTCTCGGAAAGCTGTTCCTGTCGTTTGAAATGCTCTCGAAGCTCGTGAAACGATACTGTGAGGGATCCCGAACTCCTCGGCCACACTAGTCACACTTCGACCTTCTTCTAACTTCCCAATGACGCGATCACGGGTAAAGTCATCGATATGTCGTCCACTGTATTGCCTGTTGGCCATATCACACGGTGGCAGCAACTCTACGTCGTTCAAACCGATGTACACCGTGCAATAGCTTTCACCGAGTTGCTAAGCGTACACCGCCCGTGTGCTTTATACCCTTCCGACAATACCCCCCCCCTTACGTCATGCTGCATATATGCACATGCCCTACCGTACCGTACCGGACCCTAGTCTATCTCCTGAGTGGACTTTCGGTCCGTTCTGCCTGCTCGTTCTGCTGTTACGCTAATTTCTCCTCTTCGTCCTTAATTTTTGCACACCAGTGTATGACGAAGATTTACGGAGGTGTCCTGAATAACCTAAAAATCTTGTACGAGCTCCGATCAAAACATTCCGAGATTAGGCCGATATGCATGTACACTTATGTTAGTTAAGTCTGGCGGTGATCTCCCTCAAATTAGTCTCCTTGGGCAGAGATACGGGGCTGCCAGCGTTTTGCCACTGTACGAACGCTCTCTGGAAGTCCTGTTCGCGAATCGTATCAAGCACCGCCTGAGATTCGCGATGGATCTCGTCTACGGTTTCAAAACGGCGACCCTTAAGTTTCAGCTTCATTTTCGAGAACAGAAAGAAGTCGCAGGGGTCTAAATTCGGCGAGTACTACGGCTGAGGGAAGGTTGTCATGCTTGCAAAACTGGCGTGTTGCTAACGCTGTGTGAGCTGCTGCATTATCATGATGGAGCAGAAAATTTCTCCTGCGCCACATCGCAGTTTTTTTGCGGCAAATGTCCTCCCTAAGACGCCGCAGAACATCGCAGTAAAAAAGAGAGGTGACGGTATGGCCCTAGAAGACGAATTCACGATGCACAACCCCACGAATGTCAAATAACACGATAAGCATGCTTTAGGTTGCGATCCGGACCTGCCGGACCTTCTTCGGTCGTGGAGATGCCGTGCTCTTCCACTGCGACGACTATTGTTTAGTCTCCGGTTCGCAACCGTAGACCCAAGTCTCGTCCCCAGTGATGACCCTGACAGGAACGTTGGTTCATACACCACCTGCAGACGAAAATCTTGAGAGAGTTCGACACGAAGCGCTTTTCGTTCGGGGTTCAGAATCTTTGGCACATACTTTGCAGAAATGCGGTGCATGTTCATAACCGACGTCATATTTTTTGTACTGTTCTGTATGACCCACTGACAATGGTAGCAATGCCTTGAATGGTTCTCCGATGACCCTCATGCATCAGTTGCCTAATTTCTTCCACATTTTCGGGGATTTGCTCGTGGACGGTCGTCCTAATTTCTCGTTGTCACCCACAGCCGTTCTGCCGCTCTTAAAGCGCGAGTACCACTCAAAACACCTCGCACGACTCATTGCTTCATTGCCATAAGCCTGCCATAAAATTTCATGCGTCTCCGTTCCCGATTTGCAGAGTTTGACCCTAAATTTGATGTTCTCTCGCTGCTTTAGTTTGCAGTCTATACCGATATCGCAGCTGTGTTCTGCACGTGATCACCAAATATCGTGTAGCACAGCTTTTGATGTTCACAGAACGACGCCACTCAACACAGTGGCTCATGAAGGTCACTGCCCTAGACAGCTGCTCGCGCATCAGCGTACTGTCATCTGTTAGCGGGCTACATACCTAGACTCGGAAGTTATTGATCTCTTTACGTACTGTACATACAACTTTAGCGCCAGCATGGCGTAACAGAGCTACCGAATATTTGACGGCATTTTACATCCGTTTCTGAAACATTTCGGAATTTTATATAAATCAACTAACTTCTCTCTATAAACGAAGCTTCAAGCATCAAAAACATTTATAGTCTTAGAAGGTTATTCTTCACGGCATCTGCAAAACC
The DNA here is from genome assembly GCA_039090855.1 of Macrothele yani. Classification (NCBI taxonomy): domain Eukaryota; kingdom Metazoa; phylum Arthropoda; class Arachnida; order Araneae; family Macrothelidae; genus Macrothele; species Macrothele yani. The sequence goes on from CM077030.1 coordinate 18,872,262, forward strand.
AGTTCTTTTCGCTTACTTTGATATAGAAGCAGACTTTCACTTCGGTAATTCAAAAGCAAATGGCGGATAAACCGCTTGTGACGTCCTACAGAGGTGAGAAGATGTGTCAAGACGACAAATCTGCAGCGAGACATTCTGTTGCCGTAGCTCTGTTGGGAGAGCAACTTACTCCGGAGTGAGGTTCCCGTCGCGGACAAACTTGTGCTTTCACACGCTTTGTTCATAAATGATGACGGACTTCTACTGATAATTTTTCTCGCTGCATGGCGTATGAACGCAACCCGTACGGTAAGCTACCGCTATCTGGTATTGTTTCAAGGAATTCGTTTGATGGCGATGAAGGGATAAATGGCATTATTTGGCGTAAGTACCCTACCAATTCCTTTGGCGAATCATTCGTTTCCGATGAGTGCTGTAGTGTTAGTAAATGTCATGTATATTTGTTGTTTTCAGCGCATGCTCTCTCGTCTAATCAACGAGGTTTTTGTGGCAAATAAACGTCAGCCCAATCAAAATAAACTCTAATACTTATCTCTGAGCCGTCGACGAAGGATTGGATCACTACTCAAGATTTTTATTGGGGCCATATTCTAATCCCCTACCACCGTTCCGAATGCAACGATATTTTATTATACAAATAGATCATTTTGCTTTTTTAGATCCGTCTGAAATTAATCTATGCATTTTGTGTATTTTACAACGAACAACACAATTCCAGTATATTTTCTACTTCAAATAGTACCCAATTTTCTGTTTACAGGAAATTGGGTACCATTTGAAGTATAAATGCACTAGCGGCTTTATGGGGCAAAAGCCCCAATTTAGTAAGAAGTACTTTTTAGTTTTCAAGACAGTGGTAAGAAAATTGCACCGATTTTTTCATGCTTTATATATAAGTGGGGTTATAGCGAATACGTTAATGTAGTACGTAGTGCGATCAAAAAGTTCCAAAACTAGGTACGTAGCGCGCCAACAGATGGCAGTACGTAGATGCGCGAGCAGTGGTCGAGGGCAGAGACCTTCATGAGTCATTGCGCAGAGTGGCGTTGTTCTGTGAACATCGGGAGCTGTGCTACACGATATTTGGTGACCACGTGCAGAACACAGCTGTGATTTCGGCATGTATTGCAAACTAAAGCAGCGAGAGAACATCAAATTTAGCGTCAAACTCTGTAAATCGAGAACGCAGACGCATAAAATGTTGCGGCAGGCTTATGGTAATGAAGCAATAAGTCGTGCGAGGTGTTTTGGCCGAACGGCATTGGAAGACGACGAGAGATCAGTGCGACCGTCCACGAGCAAAACCCCGGAGCATGTGGACACAGTTAGGCAACTGGTGAATAAGGATCGTCGGAGGACCATTCAAAACATTGCTACCATCGTTAGTGTGTTATACGGAACAATGCAAGAAATTCTGACGTCGGTTTTGAATATGCATCGCATTGCTGTGAAGTTTGTGCCAAAGATTCTGAACCCCGAACAGAAGGTGCTCCGTGTTGAACACTGTCAAAATCTTACGTCAGCAGATGGTGAATGAATCAACGTTCCTGTCGCAGGTCATCACTGCGGACGAGACTTGGATCTACCGGTACGACCCGGAAACTAAACAATAGTCGTCGCAGTGGAAGAGCACGGCATCTCCACGACCGATGAAGGCCCATCAGGTCCGGAGCGCAACCAAAAGCGTGCTCATCGTGTTCTTCGACATTCGTGGGGTTGTGCACCGTGAATTCGTCCCCCAGGGCCAGACCATCACCGCCCTTTTTTACTGCGATATGCAGCGGTGTCTTAAGGAAGATATTCACCGCAAACAACCTGAAGATTTCTTGCTCTATCACGACAATGCATCAGCTCATAGAGCGTTATCAACACGCCAGTTTCGCAGCCGCAACAGCACGACTACCCTTCCTCACTCACCTTACTCGCCGGATTTGGCCCCCTGTGACTTTTTTCTATTACCGAAGATGAAACTGAACCTCAAGGGTCGCAGTTTTGAAACCGTGGACGAGATCCAGCGCGAATTGCAGACGGTGCTTTACATAATTCGCGAACAAGACCTCCGGGGTGCGCCCCAACAGTGGCAAAAATGCTCACAGCGATGTATCGTTGCCCAAGGAGACTACTTTGAGGGAGATCATAGTCAGACTTAAGTAATGCAAGTAGTTTGTTGTTTATCGGCCTAGTCTTGGAAGTTTTTGATCGGACCTCGTATCAACAAAACGCAGGTCCAGGTTGTGTCCTGCTGTTTCATGTTCGATCGCCTTAGCTGCAGTCTTGTATGCTTTACCGTAAGAATTGTTAGTCAAAATACCTGCCAGGGCTGTCAATATCTATCGCTTTAATTCTTTATTTTCATTACGACCAATACGTACATCAGCAGCTGCCGAGGAATCTATAAAGTACAATATTCGTATGAAGGGTTTTCAACAGTAAGTTGTAACAAATCCGCGATATACCGGTGAATCTGTCCCTGAATTTTAAAGCAGTATGAGCCATTGCCTGAAATCTTCTTTTGTGGCCGAAAAGAAGAATTGCACTTTTGTATTTATTGATGTATTGGATAAAATTAGGAATGTTCATAAGTAAGCCTTTCAGCCCCATATCTACCTGTAGTTCTGGAAGGGAAGTAAGAACGTTATATGACAACAGGAATTAAAATGACCATTAGTTTTCCCTTTAGCGAAATGCAAAGCGTGGCAGTGCACACTCTCAATTGCACGCAAGCTATGTTTATCTATGGCATATTCGTCTAATAAAGGTTTTGCATAGATAGGTTGCCGCGTGTATTACTTCGATAGCATTCATTACGTGTGCTCTCAAAATTCCTTCCCTCACGTACATTACGAAAAACATTCCGTCCTTTGATAGGAACACTACGTATAATAGTAATCTCTTTCTGTCCTCACTGTATCCCAGTTTACAATTGAATGGCAGTTGAAGCACGTGTAGAGGAGGCCAGCATAGCTGTCCCCAATCAGCTCCTACCACCCCTATCCCACTCTGCAGTCTAGTTCGTTAGCTCCCGCTGCAGCCATTTCTCAAGTTCGTACGACGTACCCGGCTGCCAGCGTTGCGATGAGAAGATGTAACAGGACTTGGCGTACCAAGCTAGACTGAATGTGACGTACAGCAGCCCGCTGATTAAATTTAGAAGAAAACTTTTATTTTCCCCTGATTTCTGTGATCAGAATCTGTAAAATGAGTCATCTAACAAGGTCATACGATGTACCTATATCCCACAATTTTGTGCAGCACTACGGAATTATATATAAGGTGCAATATTTTCCCCATATACCTTCTTCTAAAATTTCTATCTGAAAAACTCCTTTACTTATCGGATAACGTTTACGGTGGAAAATATTTTTCTTATACACTGAAGTAAAAAATTTATTAGGATCACCTAACTAATAACATGTTGAGCACCTCTTGGCGCTTAAAACAGACTCGACTCGACGTGACATGGATACAAAAAGGTGCTGATACCGTTCTATACGCATGTTTGGCCAAGAGGTGATCGCGGCCGTTAATTATCGAATGGTCGGTGTAGGAGGAACTCTGTTACGAATGGCTCTCTCAACTCCATCCCATAGCTGTTCAGCTGGGTTATATGTGGACTGTAAAGGCCATATTATCATTTTGGTGTCACTACTGTGCTCCTGGAATTACAGTGTGACGAATCGAGCGTTCCGGCATGGCGTACTATCCTCGTGGAAGTAGCATTCTCTATCAGAAAGCACCGTGCATAGCATACACTATATTGACAAACGTCACAGGACACGTAGAAGAGAAACACAACATAACATTTATTGACATTCATTAGTACGCTGTCGGGCCACCTTTGGCCTTAATGCATTCACTGTCCTTTCGAGACATGCTTTTCACAAGGTTTTGCGACACAGCGATAGGTATGCGCTTCCATTCAGTATATAATGCTGCCGCTAACTGTTGCTTAGTCGTAGGCCTTGGGTACAAAACTCTTATGCGGCGCTCTAATTCATTCCATAGGTGCTCTATGGGATTAAGATCAGGGTTCAGTGCTGGCCAGTCCACAAATGAGACGGAATTATCGTCAAACCACGCCGAAATGGTCCTTGCTTTATGACTTGGTGCATTATCCTGCTGGTACCAACAAGGCTCGATTCCATAGAATTGCCAAAGATTTGGTAGGGCATAATTGTATAGAATATCGACGTAGACGTGCTGGTTAACAGGTTTGTCCACGATAACCAATGAGCCGAGACCATACCACCAAAAGCACCTCCACACGAGTACACTACCAACTCCAAACTTGACCATGGGAACAGTACACTGTGTTAAATAGCTTTCCCTCGGCTGCCACCATACCCGCACACGGCCATCAGACTGATGGATCGTGTATCTAGATTCATCAGTCCATAAGACCCGTTTCCATTGATCTACGGTCCTCGATAAATGTTCTTTACACCATGCTAAGCGACGCGTAGCATTCCGAGTGTAGATGAAAGGCTTATGAGCAGCCGCACGACCAGGGTAACTCATAGGATGAAGTTCTCTGCGAATGGTACGCGTACATACCGAGGTTCCAGCATTTTTACTCACCTGTACACTGAGGTCTTGTGCAGTACTCCGTCGATTAGCTGTAACGACTCCCCTGAGGCTTCGACGTCCTCTATTACTGATTTTTTTGGTCTGCCGGTACGTTTTGCTGCTTCAGGCAAGCCATGTGTCTTCCACTCATTCAGTACATTCATGACTTAGGTATGTTTAAACACCTCTCGGTTTCTCTTATGGACAACCCACTAATACAACACCCAACAATCTTTCCTTTCTCATTGTCAGTTTTCTCCCGCCGCGACATTTTCACTCAACCTCACAGTGTGACATGATCGCTGTCAGCTGCAGTCTTGTTTTTATACCGTTTGCATCTGTACCGCGCATCTTAACAACGCAGAGGTTTCATTCATTTGCTTTTGAAAGGGTGTCCCGTGACTTTTGTCAATATAGTGTATGTACGAGTGTGCCTGGTCCGCAATGATGTTAAGATACCTTGCGACACCCAAATGATATTCCAGTAGTATGAAGAAACTTTCATGCCCGCCATGGAAACATATCTCAGGTCATTGCATCGCCTTCACCAAGCTCATACAATTGACGATCGGCAGCTGGAATCCATCGATTCCAGTTGCTGAGGCCATGTTATGGCACATCCATTAAGCTCTATTGAAAAAATCTTGATTCGTAGGACCAGACGTCTTTTTTCCTGTCCTCAAGTGTCAGCTGTTGGGGCTACACTGCTTACTGCACTCTAATTTGTTGGTTTTTAGCAGAGCCGTGTAGTACAAAAAAGCTGCGTTTTTTGTTATGGCCTATTCACGCCAATGGCTATTCATACTTGAATTCCTCTCTCGAAAGCGCTGTTGTACTCTTCGGTGGTTGGACTCAATGAGGATCGTCTGCTACGTCATACAATCTCCTCCAACCGCCGTTGCCCTCTCATATGAAGCAGTGGTTTCAGCCCACAGAATGACCACTGACTGCTTTTTGTTGCTTGTAGAACACCCATTGCAGACCCTTGATAGAGTTGTTCTTGCATAGCCAAGAAGGTTTGCCCTTTTTAAGATGCTTGGTGTTGTCTGCTTAAAACCGACAGTCATGTTTTTTTTCACAGTCGCTTAAATCACGAAACTTTCACATATTGCCGCTGTTTAAGCTTCGTTCACCTTTGAATCCTTGGCAGTGAGCAGCTTATTAAGCCATCTCAAGATCATAGTTGCGTACGAAAGTGAGGATGGCATGTGTCTCAGTGCTATTGGGTGGTCATAATAATATGCTATTTCACAGTATTCTCTGATCTTTCATAAAGCAAAATTTTTCCAATGATCCTGCTATATAAAAAACGTGAAATTGAGGATCTCGGGAACTAAAAGCCCATCAGCCTCATCTCAGTGGTTTATAAAATCTTCGTTAAGTTTCTTTCACATCGTTTGAAGATGACATTGGACACGGCTCAACCAATAGCACATGATGGATTCAGGAGTAGCTATAGCACTATAGATCATAGCCATGTACTGAGAGAACTAACTGAAAGAACGAGGGAATATTAACTCCCATTATGTATGGATTTTACTGATTGTGAAAAGGCCTTTGATTCCGTGAAACCATCAGCAAATCTTGTGGTATTGCAGATGCTATTAATAACATCTATGTAAATGCAAGTACGTACAAAGCTTCGGCTATTTGAAGATACAACACCAATAAAAATTGAAAAGAAATTGAGGCGACGTGACACCATATTTACCACCCCGCACGGGGATAACTGGTTTTCCAGTTATTTGGGGAGCGGCGCCCCCACGGCCCGAGCTGACCTTGTGACTGGTCAACATCTGATGTCCTGCCACCGCTTGTTTTTTATTTTGGTGTTTGCAGGGACGGCTGTTCATCCAGCTGTTGGGGAGTTGCGGCCCCACGATCCCTAGCTGGTCTTGTGTCTCGCTTTTTCGTTTTTATTTATTTTCTCCACTTGCTAGTTGCCCGTGTTGTATTCTCTACCTAATCGCTACCATGTTATGTACTAACACCCCGGTCTTGTGGTTTTGTTACCCTCCACCACTAACTGTTTTATATTAACCGCTCAGTTCGTAGGTTGCTGAGATTCCGTTTAGGTTCCCTTCCAGGATTTGTCTTCTTTGGATTTCATTTTTTCATTTTAGCTGGTTTGGGTGCTAGACCTACCTGCATGTTTGCCGCGTGCGGAGACCCGTGAGGCGGAAATGGGATGTCTGGTGGCTGAGGTCGCAGGAGACCGGTTAAGTGCCTCCTGTGTACCAACACTCCTCTTCGACCCCGGCTTCGCTGTAAACGGGAGGCTAGAGACTAACCCACCTCTAGTCAGAAGTCTTGTTCCAAGTTGTGTGCAGGGCTTTAGCGGCTTTTTGTCGTATAGCACGGCAGGGTGATCCCGGGGGTGTGGGATCATGCCAAAGGCGTTGGCATGACGGTACCCGGAGGCCGAAGTGTCCGCCGAGTGCGTGTGATCACAGCCAACGGACTATATCTGCAACGTATAAGCTCCAGAACTGTGTCCAGCGTCATTTTCTTGGCTTGCAGACCTCCAGTTCTCCCTTGTAGGGCTCGGTGGTGGGTGGAGTAGTCTGCAGACGAATCTTCCTGCTTTTTTCCATGGGTAAAAACAAGAACAAAACCTCCAAATTTAAGTCACCTGAGAAACTGATCGTTGACAACGACTCTCCTTCGTCTTCTCAACCTACCAAGTCTCATACCCTTAAACGGTCTTTAGACCTGGACCAAGAATGTGGAACCTCTTCTTCGGCAGCTGTACCAGTCGCTCCGAAGCGTCGTCTCCCCTCGATTGCTGTGACTACGCATGCTACACACTTACTTGTAGAATCCATCGATCCGAATGAGAGACTGTCCACCAGATCTCCCTTTTTCATTTCTAAAGCTTTGGACGCTGCGGTTGGCCCCTTGAAGTCTGTGAGGAAGCTTCGCTCTGGGGACCTGCTTGTCCAAACTTGCAGTGTTTCTCAGAGTAACACTTTTCTGCACCTCACTAGTCTTCAAGGCATTCCTGTAAAAGTGACCCCTCACCCGTTTCTTAACACCTCTCGGGGTGTTATTTCGGAGTTTGATCTCTTGCCATGCAGTGAAAACGAATTGGTGACTGAACTTGCAGATCAAGGTGTTATTGCTGCACGTCGTATGATGTTCCGGCGCGATGGTTCCTTGATTAAGTCTGAAAATGTAATCTTGACTTTTAACTCCCCGAAAGTTCCGACCGAAATCAAGGCTGGCTACTTGGTCTGTGGCGTTCGCCCGTACATTCCCAGTCCTCTGCGCTGTTTCAGGTGCCAGAGGTACGGGCATTCACAACGTTTCTGTAAGAGTTCCGCTCGTTGCGCAAATTGTGGCTCCAGTGAACATGACGGGGAAGGTTGCACTTCTGCGGCCTGCTGTGTTAACTGCGGTGAGGCCCATGCAGCTTACTCCCGCAACTGTATGAAATGGAAGGACGAGATGGCGATCCAGCGCCTCAAGACCCTGGAGGGCCTCTCGTACCCTGCTGCCAAGGCCAAGTTGGGTATTCCCAACAACCGACAGCGTACTTTTGCCGCAGTGGTTCAGTCTCTGCCGCAACCCGTGCAGCCCTTTGTTCCGCGCCCTGTAGCTCTCGCCGCACTTGCCAAGCGATCTACAGTTGAGCAAGCGACACAGGTGGATTTCACCGAGCTCCAGCTTATTCGACCAGCTGAGTCTGCGCCTTCTCTTTTGAAGACGACCGACTCTTCCGGTTCCCAGCAGACAGCCTGCACGTGCGGAAGACCCGGCCCTCAATCCGCAAAGGTGTGCCGTGTCCATCCACCTGCCGCGGTCCACCTGACCAACATTGCAACTGTCTCGGACTCAGCGAGGTCCCCACCCTCACCCAACATTATAGAGGAACATCGGGGGGAGGAGAGTGACAGTTCGTCCCCAGCCTCAACTGACATTGCAGAGGAACATGCGGGGGAGGATAGTGACAGTTCGTCCTCGCCCTCTGCCAGCATTATCTTGGAGTGTGTGGGGGAGGAGAGTGACTCATCCTATGTGTAGTTGTGTTCGATTTCGTAATGTGTTTTATCATTCTCATTCCTCAGTTTTACTTAATCGGCTTGTTTCTCACCATTGTACCATGTTTTTCATACTGTTTGTTTCATTGTCTTTTTTGGCCCTTCCTTCGTACTCATGGTTCGGTTTTACTTGGTCAGCCAGATTTTGCGATTTATGCCCCGTTTTTTAATTTTGTCTGTTTGTCTTGTGTCTGGCGCTCTTTGGCCAACCATGGCCCTTGCGCCAATAAAATCTAATAACCAACCAACCAACCATATTTACCAAATTCTTTAAAGCCGCACTGCAAAATGCCTTTCAATCATTGAACTGAGAAAACAAAGGAATAAATATTAATGGAGATTATTTAATGCACCTTTGTTTTGCTAATAACGTAGTCATTTTTGCAACTTCCTCCTTAAGAGCTGCAGAGTATGATCCAGGAACTTGCTGATAAGAGTGAAGAAGTGGGATTAAAATCAACTTTAAGAAGACAAAATGATGTGAAATGCTTTTATAAAAAATGAAGATTTTGCGATTGATGGGGAGAAGCTTGAAACAACCGTTACCTACATTGACCTTGTACAGCAGATATCAAGTGAGGGTCACATTGATGAAGAAATTAATCAACGTATAAAACTTGGTTGGAGAGCTTTTGGAAGAAAATGTAGAATTTTTAAGAGCAATATGCCATTATGTCTTAAAAGAAAAGTGTTCTTTCAGTGAAAAGCATCCTTTCAGTGCTTACGTATGGAGCAGAGACATTAACCTTAACTAAAAACGTACATACAAAGACTGCAGCCAACTGAAAGAAGTATGGAGAGATGCATGCTTTGTGTAACCAGGAGCAATAAGAAGAGAACACGTGGATCAGGAAAAGGGCAAGAGTGGAAGCCATGAGGATCAGAGTAAAATCCCTGAAATGGCAATGGGCTGGACAATATTGCCCGAAAGATGGACCGCTGATGGACAGCCTAAATTTTAGACTGGATTCCAAGGGACAGGAAAAGATCCAGACGAAGACCATGTGGGAGATGGATATATGAAATTCGAAAACATGCAGAAGTGACATGGAAGAGAGGGGAGCAAGACAGACCGTTGTAGAAGAAACATTGGGACATCTTCATCCAGCAGTGGATTGATAATGGTTGACAATGATGATGAAATTATCTTTGTTTTCATATCTCATTTTCTGATTATTCGATTTGAAAAATTCCTCTTCGTTGGATATCGTTCGCTAAGAAACATTTTGCCTACAATTTGGGATTTCTCTTAAGGTACACCCTTTTTTTTTTTTTTTTTTTTTTTTTTTTTGTTGGTGAGTGTCAGTAATGCTTTGAACTTTGAAATATTTTACCTATTCTAGAAGACCCGTTAAAGAACAATTTTAATTGATTACATTCACTATGTATAACACTGCCCACACTGTGTATTTTAAGTAACGCGCATTTTTCTCACTAGGGGTCGTATTGTTTTTTCCGATTTTCTCCTTTTCCCAAATTTCGCTTTGAAGAATTCTATACATGTCGAAATGGATTCAAAGGAAGTGCTCATTACACCTGAGAATTGCGAGTTATCTTCCTTGTTGTCTTATTATTAAATTACTAGAGCATAGCCCGTCCTAGGTCGGCTGTTTATAAGCTTTAAATAAATATTAATAATGATGCGCAACATCACAGCCTCTCCTTGACAAATGTCAACCCCGCCTTCTCATGGTGCATCCTGTTAACACTAAAGGGGCTCTGACGACCGCCAATAGCGGTATAACTATACCATCGGGATTAGAGGAAATGCTATCCCATACTCACCAACCCGCTTGGCCAGCGTGGTGAGTTATGGCCAAACCCCTCCAAAATGACTCCACAACTTAAATCTTGGCCCTCAGTCTCCGGCAGCTGAAAGCAGCGGCCAGTGCGACATGAAGGCAGAGGGTCCTAAGAATCCCCGGAGGACCGGACTAGGCTGCCATCTGATGTTGACCTTGGCTACGTATAATGGACGCTCCCTATCTTCTGATTCAAGGCTTCTTGAATTGGAAGAGCAACTACAAAGGATCAAGTGGGACATCGTCGGGCTAAGTGAGGTAAGGAAAAAAGGAGAAGATCTCATTGAACTGAAAAGTGGACATCTCTTCTACTATCGTGGGACAGATACTGGCAGAACTAGTGGTGTTGGATTTATAATAAACAAGAAACTGAAGGATAAAGTTGTAGAAGTTGAAAGTTCCTCTGACAGAGCTGCACGACTTGTTATCCGATTCTCGAGAAGATACCAGGCTCAGATTATTCAAGCTTATGCACCCACCACAAGTCATCTGAAGATGAAATTGAAGAATTTTGTGAGGAAATCCGTCATCTAAATAATAAAGGCAAGCAGCACTTGAAGATAATTATGGGAGATTTCAATGAAAAAATAGGACAACAGCAACAGAATGAAACTTCAGTAGGTAAATTCAGTCACGGGAACAGAAACCAGCGTGGAAATACTCTCGTAGAATTTGCAGAGGCAGAAGGGGTTTTCATCTTGAACTCCTTTTTCAAGAAAAAGCCACACAGGAAATGGACATGGAGACATCCAAATGGGACGATAAGTGAAATTAATTTTATTATGTGTTACAAAAAATTCGTCATAGAAGATTGCAGTGTGCTAAACAAGTTCAACACAGGTAGTGACCATAGATTGGTGAGATGTAAGATGCACCTCAACACCAAACTTGAACGTGGCAAGCTCATAAGACAAACAAAATGTGTTGACATAACCAATCTTAAAAAACACCATAATACCTTCAAGTTGGAACTGAAGAACAGTTTCTCTGCTTTAAAAAACCTAACATCGGAAGAAGTGGATATTTCTGAAGTTAACAGAAAAGTAACAAAAGCTGTTATGTGAACAGCAACAAAATTAGCTTGGTCTAAGAACAAGTTGCATGTGAACAAGTTATCAGGAAAAACCAAAATGTTGATGCAAAAAAGAAAAGAGATGAGGACATCTAAAGAAGAAGTGACTTCCAAAGTGGAATATATAGAGCTATGCAGTACGAAAAAGTATCACTGAAGACGTAAGGAAATTCAAATGTGAACTAGTGAGGAAAGCAATTGAAAACAACCAAAGCCTAAAGTTAGCAAAGAGACATCTCAGTAAGGGAAGAAAACAGATTATGGCACTGAGAAAAGAAGATGGTTCTGTAACAAGAAATGGAGGCGAAATTTTGACAATAGTGAAAGATTTCTTTCTACTCCAAATTATATGAAAGGGATGATACATGTACTCCAGACATCATGAAGGGTACCAGAGTTCTTCCAGTCCTCCCAGCAGAAGTTGCACATGCAATAAAGAACATGAAGCGGAGTAAAGCTCCAGGAGAAGATGGAATTACTGTAGACATCATACAAGAAGCAAGTGGAGAAATTGAAACAATACTCGCCCAAATTTTCACTCGATGCCTTAATGAAGGGAAGATTCCTGAGGATTGGAACAACACTACAATGATCCTGCTACATAAAAAAGGTGACATTGAGGATCTCGGGAACTACAGAATAATCAGCCTTTTATCAGTAGTTTATAAAATCTTCACTAAAGTTCTTTCACACCGCTTGAAGGTAACACTGGACATGGCTCAACCGAGAGAACAAGCTGGACTCAGGAGTGGCTACAGCACTATAGATCATATCCACGTACTGAGGGAACTAATTGAAAGAGCGAGGAAATATGAACTTCCATTGTGCATGGCTTTTATCGATTATGAAAAGGCCTTTGATTCGGTAAAACCATTAGCAGTTACAATGGCTTTGAAATCCTGCGGTATTGAAGATGCATTCATTAATATTATTAATAACATCTATGAAAATGCAAGTGCAAAGATTCGGCTCTTTGAAAATACAACACACCTAAAAATTGGAAAGGGAGTGAGACAATGTGACACCATATCTCCCAAGCTCTTTAATACCACATTGGAAAATTTCTTTCAATCACTGAACTGGGAAAACAAAAGGATAAAGATTAATGGAGATTATCTAACTCACCTTCGTTTTGCTGATGACGTAGTCATTTTTGCAACAATCCCATCAGAGCTGCAGAGTATGATCCAGGAACTTGCTGATAAGAGTACAGAAATGGGATTAAAAACGAACTTTCAGAAGACAAAAGTGATGTATGATACTTTTACAAGAAATGAAGATTTATCGATTGATGGAGAAAAGATGGAAATAACAGATAGGTACGTTTATCTCGGACAGCAGATATCAAGTGAGGGTCACATTGATGAAGAAATTAACCGGCGTGCAAAACTTGCCTGGAGAGCTTTTGGAAGGAACAGCATAATTTTCAAGAGCAATATGCCATTATGTCTTAAAAGAAAAGTGTTTGATCAAAGCATCCTTCCAGTGCTTACGTATGGTGCAGAGACGTGGACCTTAACTAAAAGAGACATACCAAGGCTGCAGACAACTCAAAAAAGCATGGAGAGGTGCATGTTTGGTGTAACTAGGAGAGCTAAGAAGAGGAACTCGTGGATCAGAAAAATGACAAGAGTAGAATACATCATGATCAGAGTTAAATCCCTGAAATGGCAATGGGCTGGACATACTGCCAGAAGGACAGACTATCGATGGACAGCCGAAATTTTAGATTGGATTCCAAGGGACAGGTAAAGACCCAGAAGAAGACCACATGGAAGATGGGTGGATGAAATTCGAAAGTATGTGGGAGTAACATGGAGGAGACTGGTACAAGACAGGTCGTTGTAGAAGAAACTTGGGGAGACTTTCGTTCAGCAATGGATTGATAATGGTTTACAATGATGATGATGATGATGTTGATATAGGGGATGTTGAGCGTCCTGTGACAGAGTGAAATTTTTAATTTAAGCAGATTGAAAACAAATCAAATAGACGCCTGATTTCTGTAAGGAAATATAGTAAAAACTGATATACGTAGTAAAACCTCATTAACTTTAAAACCAAATATTACATACTATTTATTTCCGTTTTTCAAAAGACCTCGAGATAAATAGCATTGTGTGTAAAATATTTGTTGCCGTTTAACAATTGTAGATTAGAGCGTTTAGATAGATCGATATTTTGCAGAAAGAGTAATATAATCAGCACTAAACTCGGAAAGTTAACTTAACTTAATTTAATAATTTTTACTTTTTTACTTTGCTTTTTCGCGTTAAATTACTTTTTCTCCGTGACACTTGTTATTCCCTTCACATCTTGCAATATTGTCTAGAATGTCCTATTCGACGGTTAGTTTGAAATTCATACCGAACGTTTTTCTACAAAATAATGCGACATCTGGTATTACAAATCGCAACTATGTTAACTCTCGACAATGTGCTATTGGGGCGACATCTACTTTTAGATGCAATCTTGCTCACTTTAACATCTCAAGATTTCAGTTTTTATTGTAGGTTAGAGCGTTGAAATAGATCGCAATTTTGCAAAATGTTTAATATAATCAGCACTAAACTCGGAAAGTTAGTTAAATTAAAAAATAATTAAAGCGTACAAATTAATATTCGAATAGTGCTAAATTGAATTCATATACAAACGCAACATGCCGTGATATTAAGATTTTAATTCGAACTTTGCAGATTGGATAAATAGAACTCGAGTCATCGATAATCCAGTGTCTTTAAATTAGCACGCGATCACCTTGACATCTAAAAGTCATCACGTGCTATTATATAGCAGACAATCATTTTGACATCGCGAGAGCACACACCAATTGATCAATAAGTGAGACTCAACAATGCAGACGTTGCTGTGAGGTCAAGCGTTCCAGAGAGACAGACAGATCTCGGTGTTTATGTTTTTAATGAAGGGTCTATTTTTCGTATCATAGCAATCAAGTATGAAGTATCCACCAGCTCCCGTTGGTGGATACTTCATACTAAACAGACGCTCGATACTTCATAAGAACAGATGCTCGCCGTAATGGCATTTCCACGCGATGGAATAATGAAATTTCATATTTTTAATTTACACGCCTGTGCTGCTTCTTTCCATTGAAAAGATAATGACTCCAAAGAGACTACGAATGTGTTGGCAGTTAAAGATCGTTCTGCATCAGATCGGAAATATGACTGTATATCCCCTCATGAGAGAGTTCCGGCAACAAATATTCGCCACCTCTGCGGCGGAAAGCGCATTTGGACCGGGCAACTGAATAAGCTCTGCTGCTGCCAGAATGAACTGTCTAGTTAGTAGTTTCTAGTGGAAGAAGAAAGCCTTGTGTGGGATCTCTGAAAATTTCGCTTCGAAAATGAAAGCTATATTATTTTCTAATAACGTAATGTGCAAACCGTTTAGTGTGTATGGTATTATCGTATACTCAACGAATGTGTGTTCTCTCAATAACAATTAACAAGAAAAATATATGCATTTCTCTTGGTGCCAGTGTTGTTGACTAGTCATTTTCAGTTCGACTACCTACATCGTCAAAGTACATCACGTGGTTTAACTAAAATTTAAATTCCTTTCTTTTTCCATCATTCACAAGAAGATACATCATTCCTTGTTATTGTTGTTCAAACGGAAGAAACCTGAGTTTTCTTCGTTAGAAGTTTCTACGGATAAACTTCGCCGCTGCCCAATTTGAGCTTAAATTTCTGCGCAATTATATTCATACCCAATCTCCCGCGAGATGAACTATATTTGATGAAAAACAAATCGAACTTACGACACCACGTTATTTCTCATAAAACGATGCCTTCTGGTCCAATAATGGAATACAGCTTTCTCCTTTTTCAAATATGCTACAATGCCTATTTAAAAACGAAACCTCGGTATATAGAAATACTGGAAAACCACAGAATCATATACCACTATCTGGTATAAAAAAACTTTCAGTTTGCCTATTATAGTAAGAGATACGGTGTGCATATAAATGTACACTTTCGTAATGGGGTAAGAAAAAATGCACTACAAATCCTACCTCAAAGAGACCTGAAACAAAATTGGGAAGGCGGATGTTGATAGCACAGATATACGGTTATGCCTCTGAGAAGAAACATTTTGTGTGATGGTTGGCGGAAAAACATTGACAAAGCTTTAAACATTATTGTTGTGATCTTCTGCAAAACAATTTTAGTCAGTCTTCTGGAAGAGGAGATGTAGGCTCCACAATAGGATTCACTGTCGTATTTTTTGCCTATGTCGACGTATCGCTTCTGCTCTTAGCTTTGGTATATGGCAAAGAATACATTTGGAAACCACTATTTATGCTTGTTTAAGGACAATAATATTCCAACGTATAACATTAGAAAGTAAATATATCTGCTCAATGGAAAAACCGAATGGTGGATTACTAGAAGTCGACGACGAGTCAGTTATTAAAGAATGATGAAGACTAAAGTAAACAGGATCTTTCCGTCTCGAAATGTACTGTAGTTCGAATTCTCTTGGGAAACATTTAATCTGCCGTAAATAAATAGGACTTGTTCCTACAAATGACGTCTTGTGTACTGTTGGTAAACGAAAGCTCAAAGAAGAGATTTTGTTTGTTCTGGCATAAATGTTATGTCGAGGAATGAACCATTTGTTCGAAGACGCTATTTTGTCAAAACAATACAGATAAAGAATTGCAAAAATATAAAGCGTACCACTAAATTAAAGTTAACTGAAAAAATTCATTAAATTCGGCATTTACCCCTCTAGAGTAGAGCAAAATATCTTGTCTTTTTACGTAGAAAGGGATTTCAAGCGAAAAATACTGATGTTTGAGAAAGTAAATAACGACAAGTGTTTAAAAGAAATACTGATGAGCCGTTTTATTCTAATTTGTGATGCAAAGCAAATACAAATTTACAGTTGTGTATACGTATGCATATTTTCGAGGAAAACAAGTCTTGAGAAGAGTTTCATTATAATAGGATAGAAGTAGGTGAATAAACATGTCGTAATAGTCGATGTTCAAATTTATCCTTCAGCCTGAACATCCATGCCTCACCAGGATTGGAACCCGACTCCACTTGCACAAATGACCACAAGCTAGGCCTTACACCACCTGAGACGGCGTCTCTGCTTCTAGCTGTCCGATTTGAAAAATTCTTTCTTCATCTCAGTGTTTCTGCTGCGAAATTCTTTGCATATAATTTCAAAATTTGCTTAGCGCGTAAGTGCGCCACTAGAAGGCATGAGTTCACGTTTCCGTTTGCACCACAGGAGCAGCAATATGTGCGCCGAAAAACTCGATTGAAAAAATCCTTTTTCGGTCAGATACCGTGAGTACCAAAATTGTATATTGTTTCCTGCTGAAAATAACGCACAATTACTCCGCTAGGCGGCGCAAATATTTAATTTGTTTCTGTTGATATATCTGCTTCTAAAAGTCGGATTTAAAAGATTCTTTTAACTAAGGACCCCATTTACCTTACCTTGTGGAACATTTTTCATGTACTCGTGTTCCCAGTTCTGGCTCTAGGTAATGGTAGTTTGAAGAAAAGTTAAAATGTGTTAAAATATTTGCAACTCGATCTCTGGTTCTAAAAATGCTATTGAAAAATTTCTTTTCTTTTTTTTTACTGTATGCATTCGCTGTAGCAAAGATCGGAGAAATTGTTCTCTTTAAATAATGCACATGCTTTCCTGCGTTAATATCAAAACTTTTTTTCTCGTTATCTCCGCTTCCTGGAGACGTATTTGAAAAAAAAAAAAAATAGCATGACTTTTGCTATGATGAATACTTTTTGCATATTTTCTACTTTTTCATTATTAAAAATTGTTCCGTTGAAGAGGTGTAAAATTATATTGCGTTTGTGCTCAATATCCCCTTTTCTAACTGTTCGATTTGAGAATCTATTTGTATCTGATATTCCTTCGGTTATGATAGCCTTTTTGTTCACACTTGGTTAATTCTCTATATAAAACATTCCTGCCACTAGTGGAAGAAATTACTTATTTCTATGTGTTTTATCGATTGCAGAAATCCAGTTGATTTTTAGCACGTCTTTTGTAAAAAAAGATCGTACTTATGTTATCGGTTTGTCCGTCCGTCCGTCCACCAGTACCCACAATATCTCTGCAACTATTAGTCCGATTTGAAAAATTCTTTTTGCATTGGGAAGCTTGTTATATGCGAATCATGATCCTTTATTGCGTTTTTTTTACGATGTACAATTTCGCCGCTAGAGGGCGTAAATGCAGATGATGTCGAATTCAAAAATACGTTTTAATCCACATATTTGCTTCTAAACATCCGATTGAAAAACATCTTTTATCTTATCTTTCGATTCCACTTATGTCGTAGAGTATTTTAGATATAGTTACTTTTTCAAATTACGCATAGGTTTTCCGCTAGGGGGCGTAAAAACAAATTACATTTTTCCCGATAACTCTTCTTCTAAAACTCCGATTTAAAAAATGTTTTCTTCAGCGGATACACCTCTTGATGAAAAATCTTTTGCATATAATTTCAAATTTTTGGTGAATATTACTTTGGCCACCAGGGGGCCTAAGTGTTAATTTTTGCTTCTGATGTATTTGCCATAAACTCTGAGCTTCTAAAATATCGATTGAAAAAAACATTTCGTGGACTGATGCCACTCACATCGATAAACCTTTACCGAATATTTTCTTCTTAAAATATTCCACAGTTTCTCCGCCAGGGAGCCTAGATGTATATCTTATTTTTGTCAATGTCTCTACTTCTAGATGTCTGATTTAAAAAAAAAATTCTTGTTTGCTGGATAGTGTTTTCATTGTGACATGTTTTTCATATAATTTCAAAATTTTCAATGTATGTCTGCTTCTAAATGTCCGATTTGAAAAATTCTTTCTGCACCGGATACAGCTCCTGATGGGAAATCGTTTGCACATAATTTCTAATTTTTGTGAAAAAATGGTTTGGTCACCAGCGGCGCAAATCTTAATTTCCGCTTCCGATGTACATATTTTCAGCAACATATGAACTTCTAAAATCTCGATTGAAAAAAACGTCGTTTGTAGACCGATAGTACTCATGTCGACAAACCGTTTAGAAATATTTTCATCTTAAAATAATGCATGATTTCTACGCCAGGGGGCGTAGATAAATATCTTATTTTTGTCAACATCTCTACTTCTAGGAGTCCGATTTGGAAAATTCTTCCTGTATCGCATACAAAACCTAATGGAAAATAGTTTTCACATAC
Organism: Macrothele yani; assembly: GCA_039090855.1. Classification (NCBI taxonomy): domain Eukaryota; kingdom Metazoa; phylum Arthropoda; class Arachnida; order Araneae; family Macrothelidae; genus Macrothele; species Macrothele yani. Next base: position 18,890,977 of record CM077030.1, read on the forward strand.
TTTCTAATGTTTGGTAAAGAACTGTTTGGCCACCAGGAGGCATAAGTGTTAATTTCTGCTGCTGATGTATTTGTTGCAAAATCTGGGCTCTTGAACACTCGACTAAATTTTTTTCTTGTACCGATACCGTTCTTATGGAAAATTCTTTTGAGAATACTTTCTTCCTAAAATAATGCATGGTTTTCCCAAAAGAGGAAACGTAAAGTCATATCTTATTTTTGTCGATTTCTAAGAGTCCGATTTGAAAAATTCTTTCTGTGTTGGAGAGCGTTTCCGGTGCGAAATGTTTCTCATATAAATTCATGTTTTTCTTAATGCAGAAATCTGCAACCAGAGGGCGTAAGCTCACGATTCCGTTAAAAGCAATATCTGAGGGATTAAAAACCCGATTGAAAAACGTCTTTCTTCCGTCAGATACTATTGTTTTCCATACCGGCTCTATTGACTTTGAATAGCTTTGATAAATTTAATTTCCCTCAGAACGGATTCAAAAGACGTGCTTATTACACCCGAAAATTCGGTGTCATCTTTCTTGTTTGGTAATGAGTACCATTGACTGTGAATAAGTTATAAGGTTGAAATGTTTTATTCGAGTCGGAAGGGATTTAAAGTTGTAATCTTTTGGCACAAATGTGCCGTATTTTCTGTCTGAAGAAATGATCCATCATATAAACATGGAAAGGGATACAAATGTAATTGTTGGAACAAATGTGCCGAATTTTACTGTTTTCATGGAGCAACCCATTCAGAAAATTTCACTGCCCTGGGGCGGGAATCGAATCCGCACCTCCCGATTTTCGGTCGAGCCTGCTATCCGTTACACCACCCACGACGAGGAAGTTCCAAGCAACTGAAGCTAAGCAGATGTAACTTAGATATCTGATATACAGGGGTTGTCCAAAATAATGTAAACACCTCGCTGCAAACATTGACTTTGGTATGTGCTGCTTTTTGAGTGAAACGAACATGTAGCTGCAATTTGTTTTGTAAAAAAGTGTTGCTTATAGTCTCAAGGGTCTGTGTGAGTGCATTGTAAATCGGTGTCTGCATAATTTCGTTCCAGGTGAAGGCACAATGCGTGACCTGTCGGAGTTCCAAATAGGGCAGATTGTAGGAGACCGTCCGGTTGGCGCGTCGGTAACTACAGTGGCACAGGTATTGGGGGTATCGAGAGGTACCGTGTAAAAGGTCATGACAGCATACAAAGTTCATGGCACATCATCATCATCTGCGAGACACAACTCTGGAAGAAAAACTGTACTCACTGCGAGAGACAGGAGGACATTAAAGAGGGTTGTGACGGCAAGGAGGAAGACCACAGCGACAAAAGTGACTGCTGAGCTTAATGAACATCTCCAAAACCCAGTGTCGACCCATACCGTGCGAAGGGAATTGCATAAGTACAATATTTACGAAGAGCTGCGATTGCAAAACCCCTGGTGTCACAGGTGAATATGAAACGGTTACTACAGTGGTGCCAGGAACATGAAACGTGGACTGCGGATCACTGAAAACATGTCTTATTTCCCGATGAATCAAGTTTCCCACTCATCCTCACCACAGGATGAGTTTACTTTTGGAGAACCCCCGCAGAAGCCCACAACCCAGACTGTCTCCTTCCTAAAGTGAAGCATGGTGGCGGTTCCATAATGGTTTGGGCCATGATCTCGTGGTTTGCAGCAGGTCCCATTATCACCTTACACGGGCGGATCACTAGCGGTGACTATGTCATTCTTTCGGCCGACCATGTGCATTCAATGCAGCAGACATTGTTTCCGTCAGGGGATTGCACCTTTCAAGATGATGATTCACAGAGGTCGAACTGTCCAATCATTGTTTTTAGGAACATGAGGATGAAGTTGTACACCTTCCCTGGAGTACACAATCACCAGACTTAAACATCATTGAGCCCCTGTGGTCTGTGTTGGAAAACAGAGTGTCATCCCGTTATCCTCCACCGGCGTCTCTCAAGGAATTGGAGCAGTTTCTGCAGGAAGAATGGTACAGCATACCACTTACTACCATCCAGGACTTGTATGCGTCCATTCCAAGGAGGATTCAAGCAGTTTCAAATGTCAAGGGTGCTCCCACACCATATTAGGTGCGTAACACCTATTGTTTCAAGGTGTTTCCATTATTTTGGACAACCCCTGTATAATTGGAAGGACATAATAACTTTGACTAGCACAAATCTGACAGTTCTCAGATATTTAAGTTACATCTGCTTAGTTTCAGTTGCTTGGAACTTCCTTGTCCTGGGTGGTGGTAAGGATAGCATGCTCGACCGGAAATCGAGCGATCGGGTTCGATTCCCGCTCAAGGACAATGTAATTTTCAAGTTTTATGAAGGAGTGGCTTCATGGAAACAGTGAAAATACGGCATATGTATACCAACGATTACATTTGTATTGCCTTCCATGCATTTGTGAAGAATTATTTCTTCAGGGAAATTCGTTTTCTACTTATGTATTGGATTTAAAGGACGAGCTCATTACAATCGAGAAGTCGGTGTCATCTTTCTTGTTTATGCACGTGTGCTGTTTAATGAATTTTTCGTTAAGATACACTCCTCATTGATGTCAACTTTTACTAACAAGGGGACCTTACAGCTGACCACCAGCTGATTTTGGTGATTTTTTTTAATGAAAGTAGAGGCAAAATGAAGATATATGTGTCGCGGCATTTGATCTAATGCCTCTTATTTTCAGAATAAAAAATCATAACGATCCGAGGACTGAAAAATGAACGCAATTCACGATTTCCTGTAAATGATACTTTACTGTGATGTCACGAGGTCCTGAAACAGTGTGTTATAGCAAACATTTCCTGTTATGTTGGCTAATGTCGAAAAGAGGGGAATGAACAGTGTACTATCAGTAGCAGCAAAGAAAGGAATGCCTGCATTTTCCCATCCTTCCTTAAAGCTATCTCGTTCTCACTTTTCAGAATTCAGTCAGAAGTTACAATAACATTGTGTCATATAGGTAGATATTGAAGCTAGCTCATGCACGACATAGCTAGCTCATGCAAATATTTCTGTGCAATATTTGCATGAGCTAGCTATGTCGTGGGCTGCAGCCCTTGTAGTGAAGTGGACCTTACACTTAACATCGTAATGTGTCAATGTCAATGGCAATTTGGTGTAGTTTCACTAACAAATAATAAGGATCTTGTAGACGTAATCGTTGAATAATGGAGTTTAATAATAAATAGCACATATGGGGACAGAGGAATTGTTCGGAGAATCGACATATCACATTTTATCCTATAAAGTATAATTACGTACTTTATTTGAAACCTAACATATATGTTATTAGGTATCACCCTGGGAGATTTTGCTATCGTTTATTGGTACCCCAAGTTTGCGGATGATAATTATCATAAAAACAATGAAAACCTAACACTTTTCTACAACGCCAGCATTTGATAAAAGAACTGTTCGAGCACTTACATTTCGTTTGTCGAAAGTCGTCCGGAAAACACATTTCGTTCACATTTCCGAAAACTTCCTTTCATTTATTAACTTCACAGTAAACCAAGCGTACTGCAACGTATACTTGAAATTCGGGGCAGAAAGTTGACGATGTATAAGTTATTCTACTGTTGAAATCATTCTACCTCATTGTATCCCATACTGTCAACCTTGTGATGTGTACCTTTTCCTTCAAGTAAAAAAAAATATTAAAAAAATTACAAAATGCTGTCGAACTTTTAGAAGAAAATAGGCATTTAAACAAGGTAAAAGATGCTCTAAAGATTCATTCACTTGTATATCATCAACTTTCTGCGCCGGCATGCTTTCGAATTTCATCCACCCATTTAGTACCTGGTCTTCTTCTTGATCTTTTGCTGTCCCTTGGAATCCAGTCTAGAATTTCGGTTGCCAATCGGTGGTCCGTTCTTCGGGCAACATGTCCAGCGCATTGCCATTTCAGGGATTTTACTCTGTTCGTGATGTTTTCCATTCTTGCCATTTTCCTTATCTATGAGATCCTCTTCTCATCTCTCCTGATTACACCAAGCATGCATCTCCCCATGCTGGTTTAGGTTGTCTGCAGTCTTTGTAGTTAGGGTCCACGTATCTGCTCCGTGTGTAAGCACTGGAAGGATGCATTGATTAAACACTTTTCTTTTAAAACATAATGGCCTATTGCTCTTACAGAAATCGTACTGCTTCTTCCAAAAGCTCTCCCACCGAGTTTTATACGTCGATTAATTTCTTCATTAATGTGACTTTTGCTTGATATCTGCTGTCCAAGATAAACGTAGGTATCGCTTACCTACAGATTTACCCCTTCAACTGATAAAATCTTCATTTCTTGTAAAAGCAATGTACATCCGTTTTATCTTCTGAAAGTTAGTTTTTAATCCTACTTCATCATTCTTCCCAGCACGTTCCTGAATCATACTCTACAGCTCTAAAAGGGCAGTTGCAAAAATGACTACGTCATCAGCAAAACGAAGGCGAGATAAATACTCTCCATTAATCTCAGTCCCTTTGTTTTCCCAGTTCAATGATTGAAAGACATTTTGCAATGTGGTATTAAAGAGTTTGGAGATATGGTGCCACCTTGTCTCACTCCCATTCAAATTTTTATTGTTGCTCTATCCTCAAATAACCGAAACTTTTTACTTGCATTTTCATAGATGTTATTAATTTGTACTTGCATTTCCATAGACGTTATTAATAATACTAAAGTATGCATCTTCAGTACCACCGGATTTCAAAGCCATTGTAACTGCTGATGGCTTCACGGAATCAAAGGCCTTTTCATAATCAATAAAAGCCATACATAATGGGAGTTCACATTCCCTCGTTCTTTCAATTAGTTCTCTCTCAGCACATGGATATGATCTATACACGAAATAAGCGGGTTTATATTGCGCTATAAGCGTTTTCGATCTTATAATATAGTCAAGTCGCACATGGAAAAGCAGATTCGTTGGCGTTCTCGTAAAACGGAAATTTAACTTCGTTCCAATTGTTTCCGCAACTTAAAGCATTTTGTAAGTGTCAAAGTACTTTGAATCTTCAGCCTTTGGTACATAAGACATATTTTAATAGCAATCTGTGCTGTACGTATTGAAGCTATTAAATGGGAAAGTATCATATCTGGAACGAGATTCTTGCAGCTTGCAGATACGCCGATTTTAGAACGAACAAAATTTGTTTTATGTAGAAGAAAGTTGAAAGAAATTGCCGTGGCGAAAACAATCATAAGTTTTTTTAATAGGAAAAAAACGGAACGAAAAGCTTATCAAGTTCAACGATTTTGTGCGGCAATAACTGGACCCCAACAATTTTTTCAATCATGGTGAATGAAATGACTTAGCATCAAAATTCAAGTTGGAATAAATATTTCTCAATCAATGCAAATATATATTAGAACTGTATGAATAAATCAGACCAGATAATGTATTGAGTTCTATTGTTGAGAAAAGTGGGTGTTGGTTGAAGTAAAATAGAAGGGACTTACATGCATGTGGGAAAGAATACATTTCATAAATGATTGCCGAATTATCCTGACATGACCCTGTACTAGATTGTTGTTTACGCCCATAGAAAATCCTGGGAATTATCAGGATGTGATTGATATCTTCCTATCTAGGCGAAGTCGAAGCTGGGGTTGTAAAACGACTTTTGCGTTACTTTTTCTCCCCAAGAAAGGTGCGTTATTTGATAGCATGCTCTACGTACTTCTTGCATGAAAATTTGATTGTACAAAAAGTTGCTTCAGTTTGAAATCGATATCGAAACCAAATGTATCCGTACCTTGGATGGCTTCCAACTCCTCAAAGGTGCAGTAAATCGAAGCATCAATTCTAAATAAATTATAATGGAAATAGCAAGTAAGGACGCTATGGGAAACCGAGCAAAATATATTCGGCTTCAACACCCCGGAATAATCCAATTATTATTTCAGCACATTACACAATAATTTAAAACATCTTGTAAAGCTTTTGAATACGGTATTTTTTTTGTGCTATTTTCTGGAAGTTTTTGCCTTGTCTGGTTCCTTCCCCTTTCCTTTCTTTCAGTAGCAAATACAGCTGATGTTTCTTACGCTTTCTAACCGTAGGTTGAAGAAGCGTATATGCTACAGCTTTGTCCGCCCGTCCGTCTGTCTGTCCGCAAGATAGCTCGCCTAAAAATGGTTCGACTTCGATGAAATTTTAGTATGTAGTAGGGGACCACCTGGGAACAAACCCTCTTGAAAATGGGTGAAGTGGGGTCAAAGGTTAGGACATAGGAGCGGGAAGCATTCCATTGCCATTATGCGTCATAACGTGCATAAAAATTGTTCGATTTCGATGAAATTTTAGTATGTGGTAGGGGACCACCTGGGGATGAACCCTATTGAAAATGGGTGAAGTGGAGTCAAAGGTCAGGACATAGGAGCTGGATGCATTCCATTGCCCTTATGCATCATTACTTGCGTAAACATGTTTCGATTTCGATCAAATTTTAGTATGTGGTAGGGGACCACCTGGGGATGAACCCTATTGAAAATGGACGAAATGGAGTCAAAGGTCAGGACATAAGATCGGGATCCATTCCATCGCCCTTATCCCATACTATTAAAGGAGCAATTCTTGCATGTATGTACATTTTATTTTGAAAACGGCTCTAAGGATTTTGATGAAAGTCGTTAACCTACCGTTTTCTGGTACTAGAAATCGATTTAGCTTGATTTAGACTTTAGGAAAATTCGTTTAGTAGGTTAAATAATCTCCCCAAATTACCACGTTTTTAGTGTCATGGCGTCGTCCCTTTAATGTCGCCCATGCTTAGAAATCTTATGACGTCACACTCTCGCGATTGAGATAGTGGCGCGCGGTCACGCCATCTGTCTAATTACGCCACGCGTTGTGTGTGAATCCTATTAAAGTTTTATGACGTCACACTCTTGCGAGCAGATGGTCTCGATTCCCATCTGCCTAATTACGTCACGCGTTGTGTGCGTATGCCCGTCCGCACGATAACTCCCGTAAAAATCGTTCTATTTCGATGAAAGTTTAGTATGTGGTACGGGAACACCTGGGAAGGAATCCTATTGAAAGTGAACGAAATGGGGTCAAAGGTCAGGACATAGGAGCGGGATCCATTCCACTGCTCTTATGCGCCATAACTAACGTAAAAAAGGTTCGATTGCGACAAAACGTTTTCATGCTATTTCGGAGGTATACTGAACCGGTTCTGTTGAATATCATCGAAATGGGATCAAAGTTCAGGGCACAAGCCCGAGATTTATTCCACAGCCATTATCCTCATAACTTGAGTGATAACTTGAGTAATGATTTCTGGTATGTTGGAAAGCGTATCATAGTCAATGCATTGCATGATTTTACTAATTTGTTAATTAAATACGAACTTCTTTTCCATCTTTTAGTTTTTTATAAGAATCTTTTAGTATAGCTGATGCCATTTTTGCATCGCCGTTCATATAATGAAATTTTGTTGGATTGTTCGGATTATTATATTATATCGTCTGTTTGAATTTTTAGTATATGTTAAACTTCGCTTAAAAGTAAGGTATTAGCAGAAACGGAGAAATATGCAAAAAATAATTCACAGTTTTGTTATTAAAACTGGTGCGAAATAGCTCAGGATTTTTCGGGCGATATTTTAAAATTTTTAAATTCCATGGTAATCATGGAAGCGTTTCAGCTGCTCAGTATTACTTTGCCTATGCATAATTTTTCTCAAAATATGTGTTGTGAAAACACACGTTTGTCTGCGACGAGCATCGGAGCCGTGTGTGTCCCCTCACTTCGGAGTAAGTCGCTCTCCCAACTCAGCTACCCGGACAGAATGTCTCGCTGTAGATTTGTCGTCTTGACACATGTTTTCACCTCATCTACAGTGTATCAAGCGGACTACAGGCATTCATCCTGTGCAGTGATTTCTTTGTTTGCAGTTTTTGACTTACCCAGGATGTTTTCAAAATGTTAGGGAAAACCTTAGGAGCATGTTCAAAACGCCGATTCTGATTTTTAAAAAAGTCATATAAATACAGGGTGATTGTAAACTCCTTCAACAAAACAAGAGAGGTGATAGTACACATCAAGACGAACAATATTTGCAATGGAACCTACGGCCGCATTTCTCTCCTAGTGCGAGAAAAGAACACGTTCGGAAAACGTCCAGCAGGGACACGGAATTCCAACCAGTGCAAATCTGGTGCGCTGGACACGTGCGTTGACGATGAGGTGCAAACATTTTAAAAGGCAGCCGAACCCGTTTAGCGATATTACCGTGCGAACATCACATGAGAATCGGCGTATGCGTCAGACCGGCGAAGCGTACCGTGTGTTTCTGTTGCAGGATGTTCCGCTCATCACACGGAGAGACATGCGATTTATGCATGTCCCTCCGTGTGGTGAGCGGAACTTTGCTACCGAGGTCCGATACTTCCTAAATGCGACATATCCCAGATGGTGGATTGGACGCCGTGGATCTGTGGCTTGGCCTCCACACTACCCGGACCTTAATCCACTGGACTTCTTCTTCTGGGGGCACATGAAAACATTGGTGTACGAGACACTTGTGAATTCCCTGGAAGATCTCGTCGCGCGAATCGGCGTTGCTGCGGACAAGATCAACACCACACCGGGAGTCTACGAGATGGTGCGACAGTCCTTCATTCGCCGGTGTGGGCTGTGCAACGACGCCATTGGACGCCAGTTTGAGCAGCTCCTTTGCGTCTTTCTCTGATGCGATTGGAATTGTGCAACTCATAAGTCAGGTATTTATCTTTGTTTCACTGTTGAGAGCTCAGCGTGGATACGTAATTTACTCTTTTCTGGCACTAGGAGTGGAATTCTGCCCTAGGTTCCATTGCAAGTATTGTTCGTCTTGATGTGTACTATCACCCCTCTTGTTTTGTTGAAGGAGTTTACAATCACCCTGTATAGGGCAGGGCATGCTTTCCTACAGTAGGCCAGCAGATGGCCTAGAAAAAGTCAAGGATCAATCTCGGGCAGTTACGAACGCTCGAACCTTTAAATATCCGCCGTACGTCGCTGGGCACGTGAAGCCATCGGACCCCGTGAACTGATTCCCCGGTGATAAATAAAAGCGTTCTCCTTCCCTTTTCTACCTGAGCTGTGGATGGCGTAGTGGTTTACGTATGTGACTATTGATGGCAAGGACCCAGGTTCGAGCCTGAGGGCTGACATATGTTAACAATCGCTGAATATCCGCAGTGCATGGAGCACGTTAAGCCGACGGCCCCCGGGTATATATTGACTTCCCGGCCATAAAGGGTGTCTATTCCTCTCCCCTCTCTCTCCATCCTTTTGGGTTCCACTAGCTTGTACAGAAGCGCCATTTACTCTGCTCAATCCGATCCACAAACTGTTCTCTCAAAGTCGCTAGACTTGCTGTAACTCCAGCTGCTTCTGTACTCCGCCCGAAAGGCTGTACAACTGTGCGTGGATGGAGTCTAAAGCTCTCTCTGTACATGTAGGTCCTACATGAAAATGGATTGCTGAATCAATAATGGTGCTCAGTTGCAGCTGGCAGGGTACCGCATTCAAGGCATGTCTAGCATACACCGGTGAGCCAATATATAATGACCACTCTCAGCATAGAGAAATGGGCGCGCCCGAAGACCGAACGGTGGTGCACGTGAAGTTCACAGAGCAGTATATATACAGTCCGAGAACCGGCTTCCGATTAGTAGAGTGTCCGGAGTTAGAATGCCAAAACCTGCTGATTTATCAGAGTTTGATAAAGAACAAATTGTGATCGTACGGCGCCTCGGAACTGCGATCTCGGAAACGGCGCTGCTTGTGTGTTGTTCACGTATCGCTGTAGTGAGTACGAATCAAAAGTGGTGCACAGATGGCCAAACAAAGAACCGTCATCCAACAATGTGTCGTCCGCAGCTCATTAATGCCAAAGAGGAGCGGAGACTGTCGCGCATTGTTCACAGCGACCGCAGGATCACAGTGCGATAAATCATCCCCAGCTCCAGCAGTGGTGACCAGGGCGATGTGTCACAGCACACACTTCGTCGCAGCCTTATGCGCATGGGCTGCGTAACTGAAGACCCAGCCGAGTCGCCATGATCACTGCACATCATCACCAACAACGCATGTAGTGGGCCGAAGATAATCGGGATTGGATCGTGGATGATTTGAAAAAAGTAGCCTGGTCTGACGAATGAAGATTGCTGGTGCATCACGTAGACGTCCGAGCGCGGACACGCCAATTACAAACGAAGGCTGTGGCACCTGGATGCACTGTTGGGCGGAAACAGGCCGGAAGCGGTGGTGTTATGCTGTGGGCGATATTTTCTTGGGACACTTTAGCCCCCATTATCCCGATAGCACAATTATCTCAATAGCACAATGTCTGCTGTCAGGTTCACCCATTCGTGGCAATTGTGTTCCCTGCTGGTGATGTCGATTACCAAAAGGATAATGCGCCATGCCACGCTGCCAGAATCGTCAGAGTGTGGCTCGAGGAACATGCTGGGGATTTTCCGTTAATGCCCCGGTTTCCAAATTCACCTGACATGAACCCATTCGATCATTTGTGGTTCAACTTGGAAAAGCGGATTCGCTCTAAATCACCACCACCCCGAAATGTACGGGACCTGTAGGACCTGCTGTTGACATTATGGTACCAGATACCCAGGATACCTTTCTCCACCTCATCGAATCGATGCCTCGCCGAGTTGGCGATGTTTTGCGGGCTAAAGAGGGTCTTACAACTTATTAGGTAAGTGGTCATAATGTAATAGCTCATCTGTGTATATTGGTAGTAGTCCCCTTTCTACCACGCTTGCGTGCGACTTTCCTGTCTCGCGCTCTAGCCCAAATCGCCTACCTTTCTACTTCTAAGACTTGTTTAAGGCCTGGGGTCGGACACTTCCTTCCTAAAAAAAAATCCTGTACATAAATTTCTCTCTCTTTCCAACAGAGATATAGCACGTAGTCGGAGTTCGAAATGTGGGACGAGGCGAAGTTTCCTCGCTGTTTGCCAAAAACCGTGAGATAGACACGGTGCTATGGAAATGAACGTAATTTGCATGCCACTCGGCATTCGGAATGAATGCAAATCTGGGATAGAATCGCGTAACCCCAGTGTGCGCTGAGGCTACTTAGCCCTTTAACTTGCTGGAAAGAAACGAAATCTAGGTTATCGAAATATACTGACATTCGTTTCATGTATTGACAAATAAACTGAAACAGCCGGAAAGAGCAGCGCTTCTACAGAATGGCTTTTCGCACAGAAGTCCCGCCAAAGCTACCTTTTGCCGTCGTCCATCACAGTCTAGAGTAGACGAGATCAACTGGCATCGCTTTATAGTTCGGGGACAACAAAGACATTTGGGGACACTTTACCCAATGCATGAGACGCTCAGTGTATTTAGTGTGCATGTATCATTTTCATTTTATTAGGGGCCGCTGGTGGCCTAGTGGCCAGTGTTCGTGACTGCCATAGGGATGACCTCAGGTTCGATCCTGGGCAGGTACGAACGTCCGAACCACTAAATACCCGCCGTGCGTCGGATGGGCACGTTAAGCCGTCGGATCCCGGGTACTTACTCCCCGGTAATAAATAAGGGCGTCTCCCTTTCCCTTTCTACCTTGCGTCCGTGTCACTTTCCTATCGGGCACTGTAGCCCAAATCTCCTAGCTTCCTATTTCTAAGGGTAGTTCAAGACCAGGGGTCAGATACACCCTTCCTAAAATCCTCTACATATGATCTGATCTGGTCATTTTATTAGCCTAGACACAAATAAAGGACTTGAATCCTGACTTTCATCGCATTTGAGCATGAATCTCCTAGCCAGCCGCAACATACAGGATATGGTAAAGGGTGAGAGGTGGTGGTCCTGTAGGGCAGCAGAGTCCAACTGGTTCCCCGAACGATCATGTCCGGTGGACGACTTGTCGGATCCTGACAGGGTTGCTTGCGCAACACCTTTACTTAACAAATTTTGAGAGAGTTCATTTTGTCTCTGCAGAGTCGGCATTTCGACGGAACAGGTGAAGTCATCAGCTGGTTACCCTATGTGGACATGGTAGCGAACGAGCCTGGAACTAGCACAAGAACAGTAGCCGCAGAGGTGGACGCATCACATTCGATTGTATGGAGTATAGGTTATCAGAAGAAACTGCCTGCTTAACTCGTGCAACGAGTACAGAGACTTTCACAAGCTGATTCCCTCCTTGAGTCAGCTTTGCTCAATGGCTTTGGCAAAACTGTACTGAACCTTTTCTCCTTTGTGTCTTTTTTACAGGTGAACCGCCGTTCCCGTGATGCAGTGGTCTAAGCGCTGGCTTCTGACCATTCCTCCGAGATGAGTTCGGGTTCGAATCTCCGTGAGACATGAATTTTGCATTTATCTTACGCCACTGGTCTATCCCTTGCCTGGAACCAGAGTCCCTAAGTTAGGGACTCTAGTTTGCTAATTTAGGGACTCTGGTGACTGCTTATATACCATCGAATTACTCACGGCGATCTTTGAACCCCAAAACACATGAACCGCAATTTACCCGACATAGCATTGTAAACGCTCGCAACACGCACAGGAAGCGTGAAATAATCCACGTGATTGTCCGGGACACAATTACATGATTATCCCATGCAGTCTCTGCACGAGCAAAGCTTCGATGTGAATATGTGGATCGGCATCATAGGTAATAATTATTGTCTCCGACGTTCAACATCCAGCGGTACCTGAATTTAGAGGTAGAATTACTGGCATTATGCGAAGACCTAACCCTAGCAAAGCACTGACGCATAGTCTTCATGAAAAGGCAGCGCTTTTTCATGGACCTGTTAGAGAACATCTCGATCTTCCCTAACCTGGCCGTTCGATAGATCGAGGTGGGCCAATTCCATGGCCACCACAATCTCCTGAAATGAATCCACTGGATTTCTTCGTATTGGGACAGCTGAAGGCCAATGTTTATGCTACACACCAGTGCCTAGTGAACAGGCTGTCCGTCGAAAAATCATGATTGGTTTTAACGACAATGTGGAATACTCCGGGATTTCTAAAACGTGTACGGCAATCGCTCAACGGACGCTACGGGGAATGTATTGCTACCCGAGAAGCTAATTTTAAAAAATTGCTGTGATGTAGCCGTAAGTAAGCGTACTTGTCGAACATCTCCTATGATACAAAGTTGTGTATTCTTAACTGGAATGCAAGTTTGTTAGTGTCTCAGTGGTTATGACTTGCAGTTTAACTCGTGCTATATTCTGCCGTTGAACAAGTTCCCGCCGTCTATTTGCCTTCAAAAATATCCCTTGTGATTCAAAATGATGGATGTTTAGTTCTTTTTCTACCAATATGTTTCCTTCTGTATATTCGCCTGCAAAAATATTCCTTGCGATTCAAATTGACGGATATTTAGTTGTTTCTCTACCAATAGGGGAAGATATTGGCATAAAATTGCATTCATTCGTTACTTGGTCTGTCTGTCTGTCTGTCCACATGCACGATATCTCCGCTCCTAATTAACAGAGTGAAGATGCTTTTGTATGTGTCTGATGTACATTAATGCACTGTCTGTTGATCTCAGTCCTTCTTTTCATCCAAGTGTCTGTCGGTCTGCAGAACCACACTTGGCCTCCAGAAGCGGAGATATAAATTTTGCGGACAAACTAAAGAATAGATGAGCGGAGCAAAGATGTCTCAAACCTTGTGCCCATATTTTCCTCCTATTGCACAGAAAATATTTTTAACAAACTGTCATTTTAAAGCGAAAATATAGTTTCTTCAGGTGGACAGACCGACGGAGAGACAGACATGGTAATTTTTGTTCGCAAGCTTGACTCCATCAGACACAGAAAGAATTTATTCAATATCGCAGTTAGAAGCGTGTCGGGAGAATAGAAAGAGTGGCGTCTGAAATCTTATACAGCTCTTCCAGAAAATCTGGATTTCGAAGCGGAAGTAACGTTCCTGCAGCAAAAGGGGGCAGACAAAAAGGAATCCCGAATCTTGCGCTTTCCTGTTTACGATTCGCATGTAAGTAAAATTTGGGAACACGACGAAATGAAGCGACACGGTTTTGCACTAAGCGGAACTCAAAATGAAACACCTTGTGAACATGTGTTTTATTGCTTTGGAACAGTTGCTTCTGTATTAGTAGTCGGATTACTTGATTCATTTTAAGCAGTATCCTCAAAAATTCAATAATTCGAAAGACTTAACAAGAACATATTAACGGAAAATGTTTATTAAAAATCTCATTTTTAAACAGCAGTGTGTCACTCTTGTGACGTACACTCTCATTTAACTTTCCTTTTTAGTTTCCATGTAAATTTGAATTCGTTCTCCTTAGTATTTTTCAATCTTAACGTGATATCTTCTCTCACGATAGAGTATGGTTGGCAGCACCCTGAGGTCAGAACGAATGACTTGTGGATGTCTGAGATGAGAACTGAAGGATATTTATAATGTTTTGAGAAGCAGCACTGTGTGTTGATGGTGGAAGCTAATGCTGATTATAAAAGAGACGTTGTTTAGTTGAAGTTGTGTCTATGCAACGTTTGCGTGTTGTGCTGATATTTATATATTTATCGTTAAGAGTTTTTAACGTTTAGTTCAGAAGTTTATTACTAATCTGATACGTTTAGCATTTGACGATTAAGTATTCTGTTTTGTTGGAATGCTAGAAAAGGTTACTTACAGATATATTCCTTTATTATCTGTTGACAGAGAATAAAGGAATATATCTGCAAGTAACCTTTTCTGAAGTTATTTCAGTGATTCGCTTAAAAGTGAAATTTTTAAGAACTCTTTTGTGTAGTGTTCAGATATCTGTTCTTAAACGAACATTACACTCTTTTATAAAGAAGCTTTGAACGTTCCTAAATGGGGGCATATGTAATGCCGGGTACAGCGGATGCATAATTACTTTAAGCAGTTTACCATTACTTATTTCCATTTTCACGAAAATTTAGAGACTTCCTTATTGCTGCTTCGGACGCTCAGTTAAGTTGTATTAAATATTTTCTGGAATATGATTCGAGGATAGAGGAGTTCTAAAATCGATATATTACTGACTCTATCATTAAAAATGGTAGTCACTATTTCTTTTTTCTTAATTTGCTGTCTCGAAGACGGGGTGCTTGACGTGTGTACGTGCACGTCAATGTCGTTTAGAGCGAACCGTTCGTTGCTGACGTCGCTTGGTAGTCTTTTCGTGCTTTCCAAGAAGCTAATGGAAAATGAGAATTGAAACTTTTTCAAGAATTAAGGATTTCCGAATACTCCTTTCATGGGGGGAAATAAATAATGGCAAAGAAATCGCGACTAGACATTTTGATGGAGTATTCTACAAATTGAATATGAAAACCTCGTGGCTTTGATTGTGGATCTGCGAAGGTCAGGGCGCTATCTTTTGGGCTTAATGAGTTTCCAATGCTGCAAGTTCTGAATCCGAGATTTTCCACTCTTGTGGATCTACGCGATGGCTTTTCTATGAATCAAGAAGCGATGAGACGATTAGCAACAGTTATTGATTCTGACATTAGGTTCTTTTCCTCCAAACCTGCTGCTAGCTCTCTTACGTTCAGGCGCTCCAATCGTCATGAACTGACACCCATTTTTTGTCCCGTGTCTGTGAGAACAACGTGCTGAGGAGCAAAGCCAGATGACTTGATTATCGGCTGCACATTAAAAGGATGCGGGAAGAAAAATATTGTAAATAAAAAATGTCTCTTTATGAAAAATATGGAAAGGCAGGAAGAGGAAAGAAGAAATAAGAATATTGATGAGTTTGAAGACAAAGACGAAGGATATGGAAAATTATGGAAGCTTGTCTGGTAGTCGCCATAGAATTAGCCCGACTGGGTAAAATTTAAAATTTAGATGCAATAGCATAGCTAAAGAATAAATTTTAAAGAACATTTTATGGAAACAAGAGGGACGAAAGGATCTGATTTGCAGCATGTTTTTTGCACTCAGAGCGATGCTGAGACGGATTGATCCCAGCCCCGGATCCAAACGGGGTTCCGGGCTCCATAACATACAGGGGTAGCTGCGGATGGCCTAGTGGTCAACGTTTGTGACTGCCACTGAGAAATATCAAGTTCGATCCTAGGAAGGTACGAAAGCTCGATCATTGAATATTCGCCGTGAGGTGGATAGGCACGCTAAGCCGTTGGACCCCGGCACTGGCCTCCGGGTTATAAAACAAGTTAGTAAAATCATACAATGCATTGATTATACTACTCTTTCCAACATGTCAGAAATCATTACTTAAGTTATCATTCAAGTTATTAGGATAATGGCTGTGGAATAAATATCGGTCCTGTGCCTTGACATTTGATCCCATTTCAATGATATTCAACAGACCCGGCTTCAGTACACATCCGAAATAACAGGATAAAGTTTTGTCGTAATCGAAGCATTTTTACCTAAGTTATGGTGCATAAGGGCTATGGAATAGAACCCGCTCCTGTGTCCTAACCTTTGACCCCATTTCGCCCATTTTCAATAGAATTCGTCCCCAGACAGGTGCCTTCAACATACTAACATTTCATCCAAATCGAAGCATTTTTACTTTAGTTATGACGCATAATGGCGATGGAAGTGATTCCGCTCCTATGTTTTGACCTTTGACCTCATTTCGTTCACTTTTATTAGGTTTCCTTAGCAGGAGTTCCCCTACCACATACTAATATTTCATCGAAATCGAACGATTTTTACGTGAGTTATCGTGCGGACGGGCATACGCACACAACGCGTGACGTAATGAAGCACATGGAAATCGCGACCATATCCTCGCAAGAGTGTGACGTCATAAAACTTTAATAGGATCCACACACAACGCGTGACGTAATGAAACAGATGGCGTGACTGCGCGCCAACGTCTAAAACGCGAGATTGTGACGTCATAGGATTTCTAAGCATGGGTAACATTAATGGGACGACGCCATGACACCAAAAACGTGATAATTTCGACGTGGTTTTTTATCCCACTAAATGAATTTTCCTAAAATCGAGATCAAGCTAAATCCATATTTAGTACCAGAAAACGATAGGTTAACGACTTTCATCTAAATCCTTAGAGCCGGTTTTCAAAATACAATTTACATACATACAAGAAGTGCTCCTTTAATAGTATGGGATAAGGGCGATGAAATAGATCCCGATCCTATGTCCTGAACTTTGACCCCGTTTCGTGCGTTTTCAATAGGGTTCTTCCCCAGTGGTCCCCTACGACATACTACAATTTCATCGAAATCGAACCATAATTACGCAAGTTATGACGCATAAGGGCAAAGGAATGCATCCCGCTCCTATGTCCTGACCTTTGACCCCACTTCGCCCATTTTCAATAGGGTTCGTCCCCAGGATATCCCCTATCACATATAAAAATTTCATTGACATAGAACTATATTTACGGAAGTTATGGCGTATAAGGGCAATGGAATCGATCCCGCTCCTATGTCGTGACCTTTGACCTCATTTTGTCCATTTTCAATAGGTTTCGTCCCCAGATGGTCCCCTATTACATACTACAATTTAATCGGAATCGAGCCATTTTTACGCGAGTTATCGTGCAGACAGACAGACAGACAGACGGATGGACAAAGCTGGAGCATATACGCATCTTCAACCTACGGTTAGAAAGCGTAAAAAAGGCGTCTTCCTCCCCTTTCTACCTCCCTTCCGTGTCACTTTCCTATTGGGCACTCTAGCCCAAATATCCTAGCTTCCTATTTCTAAGGGTTGTTTAAGACCTGGGGTCAGACACTCCCTTCCTAAAATCCACTGCATAGGATCTCACCTGATCTAACGTGACAAATACAAATTCTAAAATATGTTCAAAACCAGACGACCGGTTGTAGAAATTTTTCAGACATGTGCAGTGGGAAACGCTAAATCGACGTACCCAGGTAACATTGTGCTCTCATGGAAATATTTAAATGACGACCATATGTCATCGAGCTAAAGCGCACACGACCTTCAAAAGGTTGTTCTGAGCGGGATGAGGCAATTGAAGCTTAAGTTGCCCATGTGGCGCAGTGGTCTAAGCGCTGGCTTCTGTCCATTTGTCTGAGATGGATCCGAGTTCGAATCCCGGTGAGGCATGGACTCTGTGTATGTCTCACGGCGCTGGCTCACTCCCTTCCTTGGAGCAAGTGGCCCTAAATTAAGGACAGGCGACAGCTTATGCCCCACTGAGTTTCTCACAGTGGTCGTTAAAACTCCAATAAAAAAAAGATGCTTGAGTTGGACTGTTAGTGGAAGAATGACTCCTCACCATCGATTAGACGACTGCACGGTAGAGAACGATTGGCAGATAGGAAGCAGGGCAATCGCAAACTGAAATAGTAAGGTCGCTGAATGTGTTAAGCCAAATGATATCTAATCTCTGGAGACAGTTGGAAGAAACCGGAACAATAATGGGCAGGCCGAGACAAGAACGTCCACGCGCAATAACAAATCAAGACAACCGGTATTTGTCTCTTAACAGTTCGCCGCCATAGGGAGTCAGCAGCCAGGCAATGAGTTCTCATATGCCACTGAAATAGCCATATTGAGGCAAACAGTTTCCAGAAGACTCCACGAGAGAGGCGTGTATGCAAGAAGGCCAATCGTCTGTATCCCACTCTCCGTATCGTACAGAAGGTTCCTTCTGAATAGGGCCTCTCAAGATCGTCCCTGGACCACCTGATCAAAAGGGCATGTGCTCTATTCAGCGACGAGTCGCGGTACAGACTAAACACACATTCTCAACGTATATACATTTGGAGAAAGACTCAAAGCCATAGGGAGTCAGCAGCCAGGAAATGAGTTCTCATATGCCACTGAAATAGCCATATTGAGGCAAACAGTTTCCAGAAGACTCCACGAGAGAAGTCTGTATGCAAGAAGACCAATGGTCTGTATCCCACTCGCCGTATCGTACAGAAGGTTCCTTCTGAATAGGGCCTCTCAAGATCACCCCTGGACCCCCTGATCAAAAGAGCATGTGCTCTATTCAGCGACGAGTCGCGGTACAGACTAAACACACATTCTCAACGTATATAGATTTGGAGAGAGACTCAAAGCCATAGGGAGTCAGCAGCCAGGCAATGAGTTCTCATATGCCACTGAAATAGCCATATTGAGGCAAACAGTTTCCAGAAGACTCCACGAGAGAAGTCTGTATGCAAGAAGACCAATGGTCTGTATCCCACTCGCCATATCGTACAGAAGGTTCCTTCTGAATAGGGCCTCTCAAGATCACCCCTGGACCCCCTGATCAAAAAAGTATGTGCTCTATTCAGCGACGAGTCGCGGTACAGACTAAACATAGATTCTCAACGTATATACATTTGGAGAGAGGCTCAAACCCGAAATCTTCCCTCCAACATTAAGGTAATTGACCACTACGGTAGTGGACGACTCCTGGTTTGGGCTGGGACCATGTTAGGTGGACGCACGCTGCTGCACGTGCTTCCAGTGGGTATTCTGGCAGCTGCATTCTACAGGGACGCATCCTAGAACCATATGTACGGCTTTTCAGCGGAGCTGTTGGTCCCCAGTTCCTTTTTTATAGACGCTAACGTCCGTCCTCATAGGGCTCGGTTAGTCGACGAATACCTGTAGAGTGAGGATATTCACAACATGGAGTGGCCCGCGAGATCTCACCTGATCCAGTCTAGCATGTCTGGGATGCCCTAGGAGGAGCAATTGCAATCCCACAGAGCGCTTGCAGTACATTTCCCGGGCTCCGACGCGCCATGGTGGAGTAATGGGACTTATTGCCTTAGACTCTATTTCATAGCTTTGCAAACAGTGTGAGGGCTTATTATTTTAAACACTCGACGTGAATCACGAACACCAAACAGAAATAATCACTCTTTCCACGTTAATAAGAGAGTCTTGGAAAATTTCTCATCGGCCGCCACAGGGAATCCAACCCAGAATCTTCCAGTTCCGCACCGGACATGCTACCACTGCACCACAGCGGCCTCGAATTCTCAAGACTCACATGTGAATAACTGCCAAACTACATGGTAGGTTGCTTCATGGAGCCCCGCACAATGCTAGGGATTCATCATAGATGGAAAGCAGCAACTGAACAAAAACAGCTAGGAGGCGAAAGAATAATTAATTCAATTAATTATCTTTTCGCCTCATGTAGTTTGGAAGTTAATCGCATGTAAGTCTGGAGAATTCGAGGCCGCTGTGGTGCAGTGGTAGCATGTCCGGTGCGTAACTGGTAGACACTGGGCTCGATTCCCGGTGGCGGCCGATGAGAATTTTTCCGAGACTCACTTTTTAACGTGGAAAGAGCGATGATTTCTGTTTGGAGTATGAGGGCTTGTTGTGCGAGCTGGATCACTGTTCGGAGCGATCACACTCCCTATTAGCCCCTCAAAATCCGCGCCACTTATTGCATCGCTTTTGCAGTGCTATGCTGTCATGCGCATGCTTCGCCCTCATGTGACGATGGCATTCCTTTTCTGTTGTATCTTGCTCCGTTATCGAAACATGTACAATGAAGAAGCAATTGAATTACAGACAGCTGGCGTTATGCAAATGTGGCGCTGTGGGCGGCCTGTAAACGGAAAAGACATGACGTATGCAGCGATCCGACAATATAAGGAGTGATGCGACGGGAATCAGTAAGAGACGGACGCAGTATGGGTAAGACGAAGCATCTAAGCGCATTTGAACGTGGGCAAATTGTCAGGGCCCGACGAATGGGTCACTTCATCTCGGAAGACGTACACGCACTGGAATTTTCACGAGCCACTGTGTCACGGGTGCACCGTGAGTATATCGAATCCGGTAAAACCATCCCTGCAAGGGCCAACTGCAGTGTACAACAGCGTGTGGATGAGCGGGATCATCGTCGGCTAACTCACATTGTAACAGCGGATAGACGGGCCACAGTGCAAGAAATCACTCGGCAATTTAACGCTGGTGCACAAAATCGTGTAAGCAGCCACACCACACAGAACCACCTCCTGGCTATGGGGAACAGAAGCCATCGTCCCACGAGGGTATCACTGCTGACAGCACATCACAGGGTTCAAAGATTAGCATGGGCGCGGGAACATCGCCACTGGGCCGGAGACATGTGGGAAAAATGTTGCCTGGACTGATGAGTCAAGATTCACGTTGGTACATGTGGATGGCAGGATACGAGTACGGCGCAAACCACATGAAGCGATGGATCCTTCTTGCCAGCAGGGTACTCTTCAAGCTGGTGGTGGTGGCATTCTCGTCTGGGGACTGTTTACGTGGACTGAAATGGGACCCCTGGTACGTGTGACATCGTCCCTCACAGGTCAACGTTACCGGGATATCCTGGACGATCATTTGCTCTCGTTTGTGCGTCTTCAACATCCCACTGGGGACCGCATCCTGCAACAAGACAATTCCCCATGCCATCGCTCCCGAATTGTATCCGAATGGTTGAATGAACACTCCGCCGACGTGACTTCGCTTCCTTGGCCAGCTAGGTCACCTGACCTCGAGCACATCTGGGATGCCATAGAGAGAGATGATCGAGGCTCTGGCCCCACTCCATCAAATCTTCGTGAACTGTGGGAGCTTGTTCAGAGGTCGTGGATCCGTATGGCTTCCTAACGCTTCCGGTGTCTTGTCGAGTCCATGCCGAGACGAATCGCAGCCGTCATCAGGGCGAAAAGGTGGTGCTACACGTTAGTAGACAGGTATATCTAATTCAATTGCTCTTCAGTGTATGTCAGTACAAACTATCATTAAACTCTGTCTAATGGATGTTGGGTTATTCGTGATTTTGTGTTTGTCACGTTAAGTTTGGACACTCTTGTATTTGCTTCGATTCCAGCTTCCAAATTGTATTCGTTTTTTTTTTAAATGGGAATTATGTATGTTATTATATGAAACTTTTTTAATGCTTCATAAGTGGTAAAGAGTACTTTTTGACAACTAGGTCTGGGCTGGGACTGAGAAATGTGGAGTGCTACTCATTCTAGGCTTGGAGAGCAAATGGCATAGAGCACGCATTAGTGGATTTCTGCAGAGAATGAAAATCTACTTCTAGTGCTGCGGATACGAGACAGCAGGTAACAAACCGCCGAAATTTCGTCCCATTTTCGCCCATCAAGCAGTCGAAATTTCGCCTAATTTCACCTCCGGCAGCTCCTTGTCGGTTTTATTTTACAACGTACTTAGATTAAAGCGGAGTGAAATTTTGTCTCACTCCCAAAGGTTTTTCAGGTGGAAACCAATGGTCAAAATATCAAACTGCTATACTAAAGAAACAGATACAGCTTCCTACCCCAATCTATAGTTGAGGAAAGACACCAGTTAATTGGTAAGGTGGAAGGTTAGAGTAGAGTGTTGTTGTCTGTCACCTTCTTTGTTAATTTCTTCGTATACAGAACTGAAGATCGCCAGTAAACGGAACAAGGCCTCCGAGACAGCAAGAAAATTATGAACGAAATTCTTCTGTTTCAGCAGATTTGGTCATCATATTAAATCAATTATACTAGCAATATTCTGAATAAAGAAAAAAATATAAAAACGCATCTCCTTTCAAATTTTAGATAGTTGTTTTCTTTACTATTGGAATGTTACCTTACTTCCCCCGTGTTAAAATCAACTTGCTTTATGCAAAGTTTTCCATAACTAATTAGTCTCGTAATACAGTAATTCAAAAGTCCCAGAACGCTGATTTCAAACATTTATTCCATGAATATTGTGATATATACAGTGCTTCAGGATAAGATGAACTTCGTCCAGATACGCGGACGTCACCACGGTCATCCGCTTCTAGGCCTATCCCTAACACTATCATCCTAGCACTATCCGTATTCCTAACACTACCCATATTGCAACCTCCTGTGACAACCGCCGAAGAGACTTCCGGGAATAGTGCTTCAGGATAAGATGAACTTCGTCCAGATACCCTGACGTCACCACGGACGGTTGGCCGCTTCTTGGCGTATCCTTAACACTGCCATCCTAACACTACCCGTATTGCGAAAATGTTTCACATGATGTCCTATTTGCACCAATAAACGGATTCACATCTTCCAAATTTGTATTGTACAATGGTGTAATCCCGTATTTCATTCATTGAAATCATGCACTGTTTTTTCTCTGGTATAGGAATATCCCGGAACGTCCGTTGAAAGAATTGGTGCAACGTTCGTAAGATCTTTCCACAAAATAAGCTTCTAAAAAAGTAACTCTTTGTTCTGTTAGACTCATAACGGACTGAATTTTACTTCTTGACCACTCCTTCGTATGCGCGATGTCACGTGGTGCAGCTTATTTCCAAGGTCACCCGCATATGCCATAGGTAACAATACGCGGAGATCTTTTCTGGATTTAGAGCAAATTATTTTTTTTAAAACTTGTTCGGGAACTTTTGAATTACTATGTATAAAACACCTGTGCCGTTCCATTACTTTCCGATTTACTTCTTCCTGACTTCTGTATAACTACGCATTTCTTCGTTCCACCTATATTATTGCTTTTGCCACTAAAATCTAGGATGCACTGCGAAGCACAACTTTATGAACACCTTGAGCTCTTGTTTCTCGCTAAATCGTGTCCCGGCTACAAAAGCGACTTAGTACATTAGACGGTGCGCAGTTGCCACAGGTCCTGATCGTACACTCGTGAATACCCAAGCACAGTTTTTCATTTCCTTAAAACATTTCCTAATAATCACGTTCTGTTTCTTCAGATATTCGTCCTAACTATTCGACGGAACAAATCAACTTGTCAAACCCCAACAACTGCTACCTCATTGCTTTTTGAGGTGCCAATCGATGATACCGCTATTTTCATCATTATGCATGATTGCATCTCACTCGCTCCGATAATTAAATGAACTCCTCCTGTGATTTATCATTTTGTCAATTTATCATTCTGTTTTATTTTTATAATCGGTTGCTGCACACCATATCTTTACTTCTAGCATATGATATGGGATCATCTACACTGACTGTACATATCTAATAACTTCCATTCTTTCTAGAACACAGTTGTCCCGTAAAGAGATGCAAATTCATGTTATCATTTATTACTATGAAATGTTTGCACTTTCTTTTCAGAGATAATAAATAATTATTATCACATCTTTTATGGTGATTTCAGTATTTCCTTAACATTGTGTTTCATAGATATAACATTGAGCATTACTGCCAACAGGCATTTTCCAGTCTTTAAATACCAATGGAGTCATAATTTCCTCACTTTTGTTTTATTACAAATAATTTCTCCTTTAATATTGTGTAGTTTTTTTTATTTATTAGGGGTATGCGAAAGCTTCCGCCGTTCCCGTTAGCGGGGCTGTAGGAGACTAACCGCCTGGTGATCCATGCTGTCACTTCGTACATGACGCCCAGCATAGCGGTCAATAAAGTTCATTTGCGGTACTGTTTGTTATCCATGTTTAATTTAGGAAAAGTGCGAGTTAAGCATACGGTTTAATATGTCAGGTGTATGGCGATACGGTTATGGGTAAGGGGACGTGTCGAGAATGTTTTGCCACGTTTAAGAAAGGTGATCTAAGCTTGAAAGACAGGCCATGTGCAGGTAGACCGCAAGAACTCACAGACGAGGAGCTGGAATCGCTGTTTCAAGAGAATGCCACACAATCGACCACGCAACTGGTGAAACGTTCGAAAGTGGCTCAATGGACGGTGTTACGGCGTCTGCAGGCCTTGGGGAAGATCCAGAAGCTTGGTAAATGGGTTCCACATACGTTAACGGAGCGTAATATTGGTCAACGATGGCATCTGCATGTCGTTGCTGAAGAGGTTTCAAGGGAAGGTTGTAACCTTTGATGAAAAATGGGTCTTTTGCGACAACCCCGTACGGAAGCGATCCTGGGTTGAGTTAGGATAGCCATCAACATCCACTGCAAAACAGGATATCCACGGGGAAAAGGTACTGTTGTGTGTGGTATGTTATGCATTTAGTGCGGTACTTCAAACTATTGAAACCGGACGAAACAACACTGCACAACGATATAGCAATCAGTTGATGAAACTAAACGCATCCATCGATCAAAAACGCCTATGGACCGGTAAATAACGCCGCCCAGTCATCCTGTTACAACGTAATACCAGACCACATCATGTCGGTGCCACCATGAAATCAACCCTTGAACAGTTACACTGGGAGGTTTTACCGTACCCGGCTAACTCCTCGGACTTGCACCCTCAGACTTTCATCTTTTTTGCTCTATGCAACATGCCCTAGCCCAACAGCAGTTAACCACAGTTCCAGAGGTGGAAACTTTCGTCACTGCGTTCTTCAGCTTAAACCCCGAGTCCTTCTATCGCAAGGACACTAATTCGTTACCTGAAAAATGGCAAAAGGTCATTGATGCTAATGGCCAACCTTTTGTTGAATCAATGTCTACTGGTTTCTTGATTGTTCCTGTCTTCTTTCTCCTTTAAACGGCGGAAATGTTTGCATACCCCTAATATAATTCCGGTATTTAACAGTTACAGTAAAAGTTAATTTAGTTATTCAGCTGCTAAATCGTCATCATTACTTATTTATGATTTTGTTTTAAAGCCATAGAAATAAAATTTACTGTTTTATACCTGATAGTTATTGCATTAAATTGGCAAAAACGTAATGTGTGCAAACGCAAGACAATAGGAAAAGTGCTAATTACCTTATGTACAAGTATAAATCAATCCAAAATGTAATCTATCGTTTCCCAAGATCTGCTCCTATCGTCTGCGCATCTGTTGGATACCGTTTCCTTAGAATCGTGGTTGGACACAAAGAAGTGAGTAAGTGCGATTTCGACATCGTCACGGTTGATTAACTGCTGTCCGTCCAGGAAATGCTGCATCCACTGGAAAAGATGGTAGTCCCTTATGTCAATGTCCAGGGAATATGCCAGGTGTGGCAGCAGGTCCCAGTTTAGGTCCCTGATCTTGTGACAGGTCACCCATTATGTGTGAGGTCTTACTTCATCCTGCTGTAGGAGGACGTCCTTGCGGTTCAACAGTGCTGGTCGTTTCGACGTAAGCGATGCGTGCAGATCGTCGAGCTGACAGCAGTACACAGCAGTAGACCTACACATAGTGGTGTTTTCTGACAGCAGCTAAAAAAACACGACACCACGCATATTTCAAACAGGTTAGTAAAATCATGCAATGCATTGATTATGATACGCTTTCCAACATACCAGAAATCATTACTCAAGTTATTGTTCAAGTTATGAGGATAATGGCTGTAAAATAAATCTCGCTCCTATGACCTGACCTTTGACCCCATCTCGATGATATCCAACAGAACCGGTAAAGTATACTTCCGGAACAACATGATAAAGTTTTGTCTCAATTGAAGCATTTTTACCTAAGTTATAACGCATAAGGGTGGTGAAATGGATCCCGCTCCTATGTCCTGACCTTTGATCCCATTTCTCCCATTTTTATAGGAATTTGTCCCCAGGTGGTCCCTTACCACATACTAAACTTTTATAGAAATCGAAGCATTTTTGCGCACGTTATGACGTATAAAGGCAATGGAATGGATCCCGCGCCTATATCCTGACCTTTGACCCCATTTCGCCCATTTTCAACAGGGTTTGTCCTCAGGTGGTCCCTTACCACATACTAACATTTCGTCGAACTCGAACGATTTTTACGCAAGTTATGACGCATAAGGGTGGTGGAATGGGTCCCGCTCCTATGTCATGACCTTTGACCCCCATTTAGCCCATTTTCAATCGGGTTCGTCCCCGGTTTGTCCCTTACCACATGCTAAACTTTCATCGCATTCGAACCATTTTTACGCAAGTTATGACGCATAAAAGTGTTGGAATGGATTCCGCACCTATGTCGTGACCTTTGACCCCATTTCACCCATTTTTAATAGGGTTCGTCCCCATGTGATCCCCTACCACACTAAAATTTCATCGAAATCGAAACATTTTTACGTGTGTTATCGTGCGGAGAGACAGACGGACGGACAAAGTTGGAGCATACACGCTTCTTCAACCTGCAGTTGTAAAGCGTAAAAAGGAGACAGCGGGACCTTAGCCGGCTTTTAGGATCGGCATGGGTTTCTGTCTTGGGTCCAACCCCTGTTTCTGGGCGCTTACATTGTTATACAGGACCCATTTCTCCTCACCTGTCCCAATGCGGTCCAAGAACGGTTCAACTTGGTGACGTGCAACCAAGTTGATGGACGAACTCGCCTTTTTAACCATCTGAATACACTGAAAATGAAAGCTGCAGTCTATGATTGGAGTGTTGCTTTTAAACCTCCCTCACACCTGTAGTAACGGTTATTGGCGCCATCCAAGTAGAATGAAAGGGTCAGCTGAACTGTCGTGTGGCAACAGACGGACAGTTGCTGCGCCAGAGATTTTAACATGGGTTATAAAACATGTCATGAAATATGCTGAATGGGTATTCGTAAATCTTTCAATTTGAACGATTTTGATATGGTGAGGACGACGTGTCGTTGTAAATGTCCTGATTTGGTTTGCAGAAAGCATTCACGTTTCTTCCTCCTTCTTTCCTAATTTGCTGTAAAACGATCTCTGGAAAGTTAAGTGCTGCTGGAAAAATCTGGTTGTTTCAATTCATTAATTGGGATGCAGGGTAAAGGTTGCTTTAGGTATGCAATACACTGAGTTAGCTTTGCCTTAGTAACACCCCGTTTTCGTATCCAGAGCGATAACGAAGTACGACGTAATGTCACGTGCAGTTACTATGAATTATGTACACCTATCCTCTATAGGTAATAATTAAACGTTAGCCAGAAATGGGGAAACGTGGCAACTTAAGGAAATTTGATCGTCGCGGGCAGATTGTTAGGGCCCAGAGTCGAGGTTGCAGTCTTTCGGAAACAGACGGCTGCTCCCGTGCAACTGTACCAAAAGTGTTCCAGGATTGGATTAATCATGCGCACACATCCAGCAGAAGGACTCACACTGGTTAGCCACGCGCAGTTGATCCAAGAGGTGGACGTCAGGTGTAACGATTGGGTTTTCAGCAACGATGTGCAACAGTCACTCAAAACACCCACCAGTACAACAGCGGTGTAGTAGGACCTGTTTCCATATGCACCCTGCTCCGTACCTTGCTATGCGTGGGGTTCCTCAGCCGAAGACCAAAGAGGGTGCCCATGATGACCTCCAGTCATCGCAAACAATGGCTCGCATGGGCCAAAGACCATCACCGATGGACTCTCGACGGATGAAAATAGTTGTCTGTAGTAAAAAGTCCCGTTTCCTACTACACCATGCTGATGGCCAGGTTCTGATATTGCGTAAACAGTATGAAGCCTATTCCCTATTTGCACCGTTGAGGTAAACTAGGCCGGTAGACGTGGTGCTCTGGCCTGGGGAGCTTTTTCGTGGCAAGTTTTACGTCCGTTGGCTGAATGGTGGACGCTACAGGTACCTGTTAGCCGACCACATCTACAGGACGTTTACCAGTTGTCCTCCATCTATATCTGCAGGAAGTTTACCGCACCATAAAGCCATCTTTCAACAAGAAAACTCACCGTGTCAACGGGTTCGTATAACTACTGAGTGGTTGTAGGAACACGGCAACGAATTCGCCATATTGCCTTGGCACCCAAACTCCCCTGACTGTAACCCAATTGAACATTTGTGGGATATGCTAGAACGAGGTGTGGCAACTGCTATTCCTCCTCCACGGAAAGAGCGTCAACTGATGTGCCTGCTGCCAGCGCGTTATTAGTTAGGTATTCCTAATGCGTGTATATGCTATTGTGGAGGTGTGGTGGGTATGGGCTAAGGCACTCTGGCGAACCCTCTTCCCCTTTTCTGGTTGGCAGTATGCTCTGAGTAGAGATGGGTTGGAAATAACTTTACTGTTACTTTGTTAACGTTACTAAAAAAACAACTGTCACCACTATGACTAGTGACTAAAATGAACACTTAACAATCACTCTTAAAATATCACAGTTAGCCGTGTCACTACAAAGACAATTCTTAGGGACAAACAGGTCCAAAATTGCTATTTCCATATCACATTTTCGACCTCAGTAGCTTCATCACGTTCTAATGATCTTCCCTCTGCATGGGAGTTTTATCCGTAGGGATGCTGATAGCTGAAGATTAGCTGAGCGAGATAATTCTCACCCTAATACCTCCGGGATTAAATGCGGGCGACGACGCGGGGAAATGAAAGAGCGCGTTCAGTTTTGTCGGATATGAGAGCAACATCTTGTAACGTATATTCTATTTTAACTTTCCTTTTGAGTTTCTTTTTCTATGTAAATTTGAGTTCGCTCTCTTAGACATTTTCAAACCTTAACGTTATGTCTTTTTCCTCAAACGAGAATGATGTTGGCAACACACTGAGCTCGGAACAAGAGTGACGTATATATGTGATAAGAACGTTAGATAAAAAGACGGTGCAGCAGTTGCTTTGGTGTGTGTGGAGATTTTCGATCGTTGTTAAGCTAGATTATGCGACAGATAATTAAGGTATGTAAAGTGTACGTATAGCTCTCGGTGCTATATTTTGGATTTCGTCTAATATTGCTGGACCAATAAAAAGTTGACGTATGTTGGACATCTGCATATGTTTCGCCTGGCCGTAAAACCTTAATTTGAGCTATCCGGTACAATTAGTTGCGTCGCTTTTACTCTTCGTTTAACATCTACTCAGCCGGAAATCTTACATAACGTAAAATGGGTTACGTTCTAATCTTTTTATTCATTTTTCTCCCCCATTTAATGCTTAGCTTATATCCCAATAATTCTTCTTTCTGTTCCTTCTTTACATTGGATCCATGACAAACTGGGATTTGTTACTGCTATATGTACAAGACGTGTTGAATAAGTAATGCTTCCGCGCAAGTGTCTCGCGCATGACTGTTGCCTTGGAACCAGCCAGACGGCAGGCGATTCTTTGTGCCAAGAGCTTCATTTTACTGCGTAGTAGAAGTCCGTACATCTGTTTGCTCATATTTAATTGTCCTTAAAATGGCAGATTTTTTTCCAACCTTGTCGACGGATGTCAAAGAACGATCACTTATAGAGTCCTTAAGTCAAGAAAATGTAACTTCCAAAAAACTCGCACTAGATTAGCGGCAGTTTATGGTTCTTGAACTTTGGACATAAACATCATTCGTCGCTGGGTAAGAAAATCCAAGGACAATGGAGTAATGTTGGCCGTAAGGTATCAAGCGCGGAGTGGGAGGCCCTTAATCGCAACTTACTGTTTGAACAGGTAAAGCGTCGATGAGCTCATCAGGGAAAATCGAAGAATAACTCAGAGAAACATAGCAGTAAGCTGAACATAATTTTAGGTAGTGTCAATGATATTGTTAGCGTGCTGGGATATAGCAAAGTGTATTCTCGTTGGGTATCGCGTCACCTAAAGTTTGAAATGAAGAAATCGAGACTTGAATGTTCTAAAGGTTACTTGCTCGCTATGAAAAATATGGAAGTGATTTTCTCCAAAGCATTGTGACTGGTGATGAGAGTTGGGTTCACCGTTACAACACAGAAATGAAAAATCAATCGCTGGAATACCTACACCCATCTGCTCCTCGAGGGAAAAAATTCAAAACTCAAATTTTTGCAAGTGAGTGCGAGCTCATTGAGTTCAAAGAATACAGAGACGTTATTTTTCAGTTGTACGTGAGAGAACTCTGAGAGCTACGTGCATACTTTTAAAAAGTTAAAGCAAAGAATAAACCGCGTACGTGAGGGGAAAGCCAATGATTCTGCAACACGTCAACGCCAAACTCCACGCCACTGCTGTCACTTCAGAGACCGTACAGAAAATCGGACTTAAAGCTCTTGAACACCAAACTTAGAGCCCATATTTGGCGCCGGCCGATTTCTGTTTGATTTCTGTTTTTCAAAAGACATCTGAAAGGAATTCAGTTCACCTGTGACGAAGATGTTCAAGCCGATACGAAGAATAGGAAATGGTTCCAAGAACAACCTGGCGGTTTCTACAGAGACGGGTTTGAAGAACTTGTTAAACGTCGGCATACCTGTATCGAGTGAAAAAGACTACGTAGAAAAATAAAATATGTAAATTAAAGTAGAAATTCTGAGCTTTATTCTTGTTTTGTTTCAATTTGATACCGTGCCGCTGGGCTTGTATGCACAGAAGTATCAGAATAATATGACCGCCTACGTAATAATGCGAATAATCACCCTTGGCTCGGATGACAGCGGCGAGACGGCGCGGTGTTGACGCAATGATGGCCTGGAAGGCTACCCGAGTTGCACGTGTCCATCCGGACTGCAGCAGAGCACGAAGGTCTCAGAAATTACGTGGCTGTGAGTAGGCACATCAAACCTGTCTATCCAAATAATCCCACAAGTGCTCTATGGTACTGAGATCGGGTGATTTCGCAGGCCAAGGGAGAACGGAGGCATCGCTGTCGTGTTCCCAGAACCAGTCACGCACCCACTTAGCGACGTGGCACGGCGCATTGTCCTTTTGGTACACACTATAACCAACAGGATAAACGTCCAACATGAAGGGATGCATGTTGTCAGCGAAAATGGATAGATAGACATTGGAGTTCAGGGATCCATCCAGGGTTCCCAGGTCATACCAGGAAAACAACTCCCCAACATGCACACTGCCACCGCCAGCCTGTACTTGACCAACAAGATTGTCTGGTTGTTGGTTCTCGTGTGCCTGACGCCGTATCCGTCACCGCCCGTCACTTCTGGGGAGTAGAAACCTCGATTTGTGGGAGAAGGCAAAATTTTCCCACTCTTCCAGTGTCCAATGACGGTAGTCCTTTGCAAATTGCAGGCGTCATTGCCGATGGACCTGGATTAACATGGGCGCCTTGACCCAGTGTCGACTCCGGAGGCCCTTGCGGAACAGGGTTCGTTCCAGTGTTATCGAGGACACGTACCTGGGTGCCCAGCGTTCATTCGCGTGGTCAATTGCTGCACGGTTGTGCATCGATTGCCCTTTACCAGTCGACGGAGGCGAGTTCTCCTCTGTGGTCGATAACCTTTGAGGCTGGACAGCTATGACGTTGGGAGGTATTCGGTCCATTCGTGGTACAACCTTACTACAGCTCCTCGCGAACATCCCACGAAATCTGCTGTTTCTGAGATGCTTTCACCCTTGGCGCGGTAATCGATGATCATTACGTTTTGAAAGTCCGTCAAATCACTACCTCTTCAAATTGTGCTCATGTGAAGCACTATGGCTCATCTGTCCTGACTGGCAGCTTATATCTCCGTGTGGTCGATCTTGTCACGTGCTCTCTGTGTCGCATCTGGGAGGGTAATCTGTGATTCCGTGGGTGGTCGTGTTATTCTAATATGGCCGCGTATGTAAATATGGAGGCATTACTTTTTGAACACCCTCTGTAGAACGGTGTCTCTGCAATCTGACTCCTTTATAACTCGTCATTCCTGTTCTACAAAGGGATTTTGTCGCCCTTTAAATCCACCGTTACTCCCTCTGAATTGTCACGGTAGTCACTGTGACAGGAAAATCACATTTAAACCGACCACTGGTTATGATGCACTGATGTTTTCCAAATATTTTCACCTTATTTATTTTCTCTATTGGGCCCCCAAGTACAAATCTCTTAGCTTTCGATTTCTCCAGCTTTTTGTATACACGAGGTCACTTTTCCTAAGATTTTCATTTATTTTCACGTGTAAAATATATCTACTATATTCTTTTAAAGCCTATACAAAAAATATTTAGAGTGAATTAAAAAAAAATATTAACTGTTTTCATATCTTGATGTGTCTCATTGGCTATGTACGGTATATTTACAAAAGTCACCGGTCACCCCTTCAAAAGCAAATTGACGGATCCGCTGCGTTGTCAAGATTCGCGGTACAGCTGCAAGCGGTATAAAAACAAGCCTGCAGCTGACCGCGATTATATCGCACTGTGAGGTTGAGGGAAAATGCCGCGGTGGGAGAGAACTGACTTTCAGAAAGGAAATATTGTTCGGTGTTATATTACTCGGTCGTCTATAAGAGAAACCGAGAGGCGTTTAAACATACTCAAGTCAAATGTTTTAGATGTGCTGGATAAGTGGAAGACACATTACGTGCTTAAAGCAGCAAAACGTACCGGCAGACCAAAGAAAATCAGTGATAGAGGACGTCGAAGCCTCAGGAGAGTCGTTACAGCTAACCAACGGAGTACTGCGCAAGACCTCAATGTGCAGGTGAGTAAAAATGCTGGAACCTTGGTATGTACACGCACCATTCGCAGAGAACTTCATTCCATGGGTTACGGTGGTCTTGCGGCTGCTCATAAGCCTTTAATCTCCACTCAAAATGCTACTCGTCGTTTAGAATGGTGTAAAGAACATTTATCGAGGACCGTAGATCAATGGAAACTGGTCCTATGGGTTGATAAATCCAGATACATGATCCATGAGTCTAATGGCCGTGTGTGGGTATGCCGGCAGTCGTGGAACGCTATGTACCACAGTGTACTATTCCTACGGTAAATTTTGGGGCTGGTAGTGTACTCAAGTGGGAGTTTTTCTTGATATGGTCCCGGCCCATTGGTTATCGTGGACAAACCTGTTAAGCAGCACGTCTACGTCGATATTCTATACAATTATGCCCTACCAATTCTTTGGCAATACTATGGAACCGAACTTTGTTGGTACTAGCAGGATAATGCACCGAGCCATAAAGCAAGGACTGTTACAGCATGGTTTGACGATATTTCCGTATTGTGTGTGGACTGGCCAGCACAGAGCCCTGACCTTAATCCCATAGAGTACCTATGGAATGAATTAGAGCGCCTCATAAGAAGTTTGGAACCAAGGCGTACTACTAAGCAACAGTTAGCGGCAGCATTATGTACTGAATGGCAGCGCATACCTATCTCTGTGTTCCAAAACCTTGTCGAAAGCATGTCTCGAAAGGTCAGTGCATTCATTAAGGCCAAAGGTGAACCGACACCGTACTAATGTATGTCAATAAATGCTATGTAGTGTTTCGTTCCTAGGTGTCCGGTGACTTTTGTCAATATAGTGTGTGTGTCCCAAACAAACGAAAAATTCAAAGTGGGGTGGAGGTAAACTTTGGCCATTTTCTTTCTTAATGGCAGAAAAGATCGGGTAAATTGAGGAATTTCTGGAGAGCACAGTGCAAGAGACCGGTTTTCAGCTGTCGCCGAGAGCCATTAACCGAAAGAGTTAATCGTGTATGAGTCGGAGAAGGAATGAAATATTACCTAAGGGGACAGCTGTGAACAAAAAAAGAATCAAGGATTGTAAGACACTAAGCTGTCATCAGTAACTGCGTGAAGTGAAATGCAGAAAATTCTTTTAAAGAAAGCAAAGGACAACTTGCCTTTTCTTATTAAGCAAGAGTTGTTTTTTATTTTAGAAACTGAATGGTTTCTGTTCTAAAACGCACGACTTTCAGGAAACAACAATAAGAGGAATTGTGAACTAATAATGCACTTCAGTAGTGGATATGAACTTGTGCCTGTAATAATTGTACGGATGTTTCTGTCATAAGTGAAAGTTGTGCCGCTTTAAAAAAAATTAGGAAGGAGCATTGTTCAACAGGTCCTTTGAACACGAGCATTGTTCACAAGCAAGGAATGGTGTTTATTTTCTGTAGTTAATACGTATTTTAGCCCCTTACTGGAACGAATTAACTCGGGGTTTGTAAAATGGTCTGAAATCAGCTCGAACGAATATACGGGGATCATAACTAAAGATCTGCACACTGTCCATTTTTGAAAAAAGTGAAGTAACGGAGAAAACTTACCTTATTGCCGTTCAATGTACTTCCCCCGCTACTAATGACAGCTTGCCAGCTGTGAGGTAGGTCCTGGATGTCCCGTAGAACGCCATCTTTGTTCAGCTGTCGTATTACTCGGGCTACGTCCAGCGACAGTTCGTCCATGGATTCCTAGTGGATGCCACGGAGCCGATATTTTAACTTTGGGAAAAGATCAAAGTCGGTTGGACTGAGATCAGGGCTGTATAGTGGGTGGAATGAAGTTTACCAGCCATATTTCAACAAAAGTCCCAGCACCAACGCTGCACTAGGACACGATGCATTGTCATGCATCACGATCGCTCCCGTTTTCAACAAGTTGGGGAAGTTTTTACGAATTTTCGGTCTCAACTTTGTCCTCAGAAAGAAAACTGTGCTTCGATCAAGAGTTCCTTCCCCTCAAACTTCTTCTAAGGCAGTGTGGATCTGTGTCGGAGTTTTTCCCCACACAGATTCTATTTTCATGTACGAGCGCTGGTCTAACGCCGTGACTCGACCTGAGAAGCTGCACGCTTCCATTTCCAAACCCTCCCATGTCCACACAGCAAATGATAGCGCGTCATTCTGAAACCACTGCGCTGCTGAGAGTGTGACCTTGACATGACGCAATGATTTTTCCGATTGCATGATTCGCTTCCGTTTTAGATTAACGTGGGCAGAGCTTTTGTTTTGACCCTCGTATTCGCTGTCTATCATGTGGACCAAACGCAGCTGGAACGAGTGAACCTGCGCATCAGAAATCGTTAATCTTCTCTTAGCTTTGTAATGGAATGTGGTCAGTTTGTTGGATGATTGACGGTAATCCTTTCTGATTCATTACCTTCTTAAGAGAGCTACGACAATGGCATAGAACCTAATAAAAGAGAGATATTTGAGTCTATCCAGTGGCATAATGTCTGCTTCAGGGGGACTAGCCGATTTCGCATCATGCCTTGGACCATGGAGCAGAGAGTGAAGGTCTAAAGCGAGCGCTTATTACCGCTGATTGATTTACGATCAGTACTGTTGAGATGACAGGTGAAAACGGTCGTTTTGCCGTCGGTTTAGTAAAATACGGCAGTTATATTAACATTTCTATTTGGGGAGCCCAGAAAATTTTGGGTGCCATTTGGTTCAGGTACATCACCCACTCAAAGGATTAAATAATGTACAGGGTTTCTATAAATGAAGTATAAAATTTCAGTGTGCAATTAAAAAAATAATACGATACAAAAATTTTACTTTAAACATCAAGCGACATGGCAAGTGATTACGTTTGTTCAGTTAGATGATAGATGGCACCAGATGTCTCATGTAATAAAAATTCTCGATCTTTAGACCACCATTTTCCAGGGCGTTGGATTGGACGTGGGGGTCTGACCGCAAGACCACCCCGTTCTCCTGATATAACACCATGCGATTTTTTTCTTTGGGGTTTTATTATAGACATTGTATACAAGAAAAATGTTACATCTATCAATGAGCTCAAAGAGCACGTTACTGCCGCCTTCCTCCTTGTTACACCTGACATTCTGCAACGTACGTGTGTGGAACTGGATTATCGTTTTGACATCCTGCAAGAAACCAACGGGGCACACGTGGAGACCTACTGACATTAAAAGAAAAACGTTCAGAGTTACCATGTGTTTTGACATCAGATCATATGTAGAGAATTTTAGGAAGGGAGTGTCTGACCCCATGTCTTGAACAACCCTTAGAAGTTAGGAGATTTGGGCTAGAGTGCACGATAGGAAAGTCACACGGAAGCGATGCAGAAAGGGGAAGGAAGACGCCCTTATTTATTTACCAGGGGGGGGTCAGTACCGGAGTCCAACGGCTTGCCCATCCGACGCACTGCGGATATTTAGTGGTTCGAACGTTCATATCAGCCTTGGATCGAACCTGAGGTCTCTGGGTGGCAGATACGGACTTTGACCCCTAGGCCATCCGCGGCCCCATGTGTTTTGACATTAAAAGTGTGTTGTTATTTATTGTAGTTTTTTTTTCAATAACATACTGAAGTTGTATATACTGAAGTGCCAGAAAAACTGGTACAGACAAGCTTATGCAAAATACATTGCAACGTCACCTACACGCGCACTCGGTTGCGTCTGCCAGTGCGTATATAAAGCGACAGACATCCTTGTCAGCTGTCAGAGCTGTTTTCGGCATCAGAGTGACAAGCAATAACGATTTAAACGATTTTTAAAGCGGTGTCATAGTTGGCGCTCGTGAGATAGGCCATAGAATTTCGAGGTAGAAACGAATTTCGGACTTTCACGGACGACCATTGCAAGGGTGTACCGTGGCTACAAAATTTCAGGCAAAACCTCCAACCTACAATACAACTGTGGTCGTAAAACGACATTGGGTGAACGTGACCATCATCGGCTGTCAAGAATCGTTTCACGCGACACTCTCGCATGTAGCATCGGAATTCAATGCTGGAGTCTCAACAAGCATTAGCGTCCGGACTGTGCAACGTACCCTGCACGATATGGGCTTTGGGAGCCGACGCCCAACTCTAGTCCCCTTGATGGGTGCACGGCACAGAGCTATGCGCCTCGCTTGGGCACACGGCAACACCGCCACTGGACACTTGATGACTAGAAAGAAGTAGCCTGGTCAGACAAGTCGCGTTTTCAACTATATAGGGCAGATCGAAGGATTCGTGCGTGGCTCAAATCCCATGAAGCCGTGAATCCCGCCTGTCAACAGGGAACTGTGCCGGCTGTTAGGGAGGGGGTCCCTAATGGTATGGGAGTGTGTTTAGCTGGGCTTCACTGGGACCCCTGGTACTTCTACAAACGTCTGTGACTGGCCAACGCTATGTGCGCATCTTTTCTGACGAGGTGCACGCGTTGATATCCTGCATTCATGCTGATGGGTTGACCTTGTTCCAACAGAACAATACACCTGCACACAAGTGTCGGGACTCCATATTATGGTTAGAGGAGCGTTCATTTGAGTTTGGGGTGTTGCCATTCCCACCCAAGTTCCCAGATCTGAACGTGATAGAACACATTTGGGATGCCATGCAACGCGCTATCGAA
This sequence comes from Macrothele yani, assembly GCA_039090855.1. Lineage (NCBI taxonomy): Eukaryota > Metazoa > Arthropoda > Arachnida > Araneae > Macrothelidae > Macrothele > Macrothele yani. The sequence goes on from CM077030.1 coordinate 18,928,698, forward strand.
CACAGAAATCCGGGACTTCGGAATACACTCGAATTGTGGAACGCTCTGCTGAAAGTATGGGGTACATTGCTTACAGCATATTTCCAGAAGCTAGTGGTGTCCATGCCCCGTCGTATTTCTGCAGTCCTGCGCTCCCGTGGGTGACCTACCATGTATTAGACTGGTGTACCAGTTTTTCTGGCACTTCAGTGTACTTCTTTTATGAACACCATATATATTGCATTGTGTCTAAAAACCTAAAACACACAAAAATGTATATCGTTTTTTATATTTCAAATTATTGGAATGTAATCAATGTATTTTTTTTTTTTTTTTTTTTTTTGGGATTGGAGGTTTAACGACCACCGTGAGCAACTCAATGGGCTATAAGCAGTCGCCCGTCCCTAATTTAGGGTCACTGGTTCCAGGGAAGGGAGAGAGCCAGTGCCGTAAGACAAACACAACATCCATGCCTGACCGGGATTCGAACCCGGACCCCTTACGGACGAATGATCAGAGGCCAACGCCTTAGACCACTGCGCCACCGGGGTGGCAATGTATTTGAGGAAATCCGTGCAAAATTCAAAAACATGCTAAAGCTACTAATGCGCGTTCCGATGTTCAACGTAGTTCGAATTAAAAAAATAGAATGAAATTAAAATTAAATCAAAATCCGCCCACTCAGAACACTGTTACTTAGTGTTGCATGAATTGAAATGTTTTAATAATTGTAAAAAGTTATTTCTACTATCCCATAGTGGGCTCCAAAATGCCCTTCAGCTTTACGCACCATGAACCATAAATCCGTCTTTGTGTTTATTCTTTAAAACTTACCCTACCTGATAAGTATTACAAAGGAATGTTTATGAAATAAAATTTCCTCCTCAAAAAATAAAATTCTTCTGTTCGTGATACAGTGAAACCCAAATTCTTTGATGGAGTAATTGCTTGAACAGGAAGATACGATGAACTAACAAAAAGAAATTAACAAAAAGGATAACACCGAATTTTCAGGTGTAATGAGCACGTCTCTTGAATCCGTTCTGACGCGAATTAAATTTATCAAAGCTATTCAAAGTCAATGGAACCGGTATGGAGAACAATACTATCTGACCGAAGAAAGAAGTTTTTCAATCGGGGTTTTAATCCCGCAGATATTGCTGTAAACGGAATCGTGAACTTAGGCCTTGTGGTTGCAGACTTGTGCGTTAAGAAATATTTGAAATCATATCAGAAACATTTCGCAGCCGAAACGTTCTCCAACAAAGAAATGATTTTTCAAATCGGACCCTTAGAAGCAGAGATATCGACAAAATAAGATATGCATCTACGCCCCTGGCGGGAAAAACATGCATTATTTTAAGAAGAGAGTATTCTGAGCAGTATCGTTCCAGGAAATAATTTTTCCGTGGAGTTTTCAGGAGTGCAGATTTTGTTGCAAATACATCAGAAGCAAAAATTAACACTTATGCTCCCTGGTGGACAAATCATTCTCTACCAAAAATTAGAAATTATGTGAAAAACATTTTCCTTAAGGAATTGTAAGCGATATACGAAGAATTTTTCAAATCAGAGTTTTAGAAGCAGAAATATCGGAGGAAACGTTATTTACCTTAAAGGCCCCTAGCGGAAAATCTATGAGTTACTTGAAAATTTTGAAATTATATGAAAAAATATTTCGCACCAGAAACGCTATCTAAGAAAGAACGAAGTTTCCAAACCGGACTCTTAGAAGTAGAGATATTGACAAAGATAAGCTATACATCTACGCCCCCAGGAGGTGAAACCATGCAATATTTTAAAAGAAAATATTCCGATAACCTTTATCGATGTCATTGGCATTGTTCCACAAATGAATTTTTTCAATCGAGATTTTAGAAGCTCGGATTTTGAGGCAAATACATCAGAAAAAAGAAATTAACACTTACGCCGCCTGGTGGCCGAACCATTCTTTACCAAAAATTAAAAATTATATGCAAAAGATTTCCCATCTGAAGAAATAATTTTTCAAATCGGAGTTTTAGAGGCAGAGATATCGGGAAAGAGCAATTTACTTTTATGCTCCCAAGCGGAAAATCTATGCGTAACTTGAAAACGTGACTATATCTAAAATACTCTTCGACATAAATGAAATTGAAAGGTAAAAAATATGTTCAATCGGATGTTTAGAAGCAAATATATGGAATAAAATGTATTTTGAATTCGATATCATCAGCGTTTGCGCTCTCTAGCGGTGAAATTGCACATTGTAAAAAAATTAAATAAAGAATCACCATTCTCATATTTGAAGCTTCCAAATGCAAAAAGATTTTTTTAAATCGGACAAATAGTTGCACAGAAATGGTGTCCACAGGCGGACGGACAAACCATAAGCACGCTTTCTTTTTCAAAGACGTACTCGATGTCAAAGACATCGATTTACCAGTAATTGGTCGATGGGAGTATCAATGTAAATCGGGGGTGACATCGATTTACCAGTGATTGGTCGATGGTAGTATCGATGTAAATCGATGTCTTTGACATCGATTTATATCGGTGCTATCAAAGCGCTCCTGCGGGAAGACTGTCGAATGACCATTGAGGACGTTGCTAATGTGATGCAGCTCTCCGTTGGTTCCGTTGATGACATTGTGAGAAACCGGTTGGGCTACCGAAAAGACGTTGCAAAGTGGATCCCCCAGTTGCACACGGATAAGCACAAGACAAATCATGTTCTGACTTGTCGCCGACGAAAGTGTCGGCTACGACTTAAGTCACACTTTTTAGATTGAGTCGTTACACTGATCCATTTCGATCCAGACGCAAAACAACAGAGCACCCAATGGAAGCATGCACAGAGTTTCCATCCAAGAAAGCAAAGGTTCAAGCAAATGCAGAGAAGGTCATGCATCTGGATTTCTTTGTTAAAAGGGAATTGTGTAGGACCATGTTGCTTCACAAAGGGAAAACTGTTACTGGTGTCTATTTTTCTAAAGTTCGCAAAGGTCTTCTAAAAAAAAAAAAATCGAAAAACGTCCGGAATATGCACAAACCGGTTGGATTTTGCATGAAGATAATACCTCTGCACATCGTGATTTGCTTAGACTGGTTACCCACGATCTAGGCATTGACATATTGGCCCACCCTCTGTATTCACCGGATCTGGTGCCGTCTGACTTCCACCCATTCTCTGCAATGAAAAACAAACAACTTTATGGGCGTCGGTTTGCATCAAATACTGAACTGAATAATGCTGGGATGGTTACTCTGAGCCACATGTTGAGGAAGGGCATTGGACACACCTTCCCGAAGCGGATAGAAAGGTGGGACCTGTGCATTCACGTAGAGGGAGAATACTTCAAACGTATGTAAGTGTAAGTATGCTTACTGTATTACACTTCTGTCCCATGTAAAATTATTCTCGTTACTTTTTGAACGACCCTCGTAGTAAAACGAGATGCCAGCTATCAGAGCATGTATGATGCGTAATCGCCTTTTTAACCTTTCGTTTTTGTTGACTTATGCAAATTTTGGTTGCTTTCCCTTACTTTCAGCACGTCTTTTTTTTGTGATTGGAGGTTTTACGACCACCGTGAGCAATTCAATAGGCTATAAGTAGTCGCCCGTCCCTAATTTAGAGTCACTGGTTCCAGGGAAGGGAGGGGGCCAGTGCCGTAAGACAAACACAACTCAGGACACCATACCTCTGCAACTATTAGTCAGATTTGAAAAATTATTTCTGCATTTGGAAACTTGAAATGTGAGAACGACAATCCTTGCTTTCCGTTGCAGCTAGAGGGTGTAAATGCAAATGCTATGGAATTAAAAACTATTTTATTCTTTATAATTGCGTTTAAATAATCTACTGAAATATTTTTTTATCTTCGAAATAATTTACAACGAAGATATCTTGAGTACAGTTTCTTTTTGAATGCATAATTTTCCTGCTAGGGTATCTAACGTTAAATGGTGATTTCCCTGATATTTCATTTCTGCTTCTAAAAGTTCGATTTAAAAAAATTCTTTTAAGACCTGGTTCTATTCGCTTTGTGGAACTCTTTGCATTTACCTTCGAGTTTTTTGTAGTTCACTGTTCTGGCACGAGGTGGTCTTCGTATATATTTATTTATGCAACCGCATCTTTGGTATTTCACGAATTAATTTAGAAAATAAATACTACTGAAGTTGCCAATAGATTACACAGTTATTGGAGAATATTAAAAACGTTTCGGATAAAACTGAATTTAAAATTCGTACAGATTAAGGGATTTATCAAATTCAGTTTATAGGTAATTTCAAAATCTGATTTACAATGTATGATTCAAAATGCGCATTACTCAAGTGTATGATTTTCTAAATTTTGCTTGGATTTTCTGTCGGGTATTATTTTTACTAGAGAATTTACTCTCTTCAGCTAGGTTGCTGTACCTACAGTTTTCTATCACCGCACCCCACTTTGGTGCAGTGGTCTGAGCGCTGGCTTATGAATATTCGTCCAAGATGGGTCCGGGTTCGAGTCCCGTGAGGCATGGCATTTGTGTTTGTCTTACATCACTGGCTCTCTCCTTTCTCTGGAACCAGTGGCCCTAAATTAAGCTCAGGCGTCCGCTTATAACACATTGGGTTGCTCACTGTAGTCGTTAAACCCCCAATAAAAAAATTCTGTCACTACAAAAGTTACAGCTAAACATTTGGGTATGCATTTTTTTAACAGTAAACCATATGAACATTAATGATTCAGTCCTTTCTTTTAAGAATTTCTGTTTATGTTGTCTTATTACAATCCCATACTTTTTGGTAACAGTACATCATATGAACGTTTTCTATTCAGTCCTTTCTTTTTATTTCGGTTTATGTTGTCTTGTTACAGTCCCACAATTTTTAATAATACTAAACCATGTGAACATTTACGTTTCCTCATTCCTTTTTACTTTCTGTTTATGTTGTCCTTTAAAGTCCAATAACTTTTGGTACCAGTAAACCATATGAACATTTAAGACTCAGTTCTTTTTTCAAATTTCTGTGTATGATTTCTTGTTACAGTCCAATAACTTTTGGTACCAGTAAACCATATGAACATTTACGATCCAGTTCCTCTTTTTTCAAATTTCTGTGTATGTTGTCTTGTTACAGTTCAGTAATTTTTGGTAACAGTAAATCATATGAACATTTATGATCCAGTTCCTCTTTTTTTAATTTGTGCTTATGTTGTCTTGTTACAGTCCAATAATTTTTGGTAACAGTAAACCATATGAATATTTACGATTCAGTTCTTTCTCTCTTTTTTTAATTTATGCTTGTTTTATTTTGTTACAGTTCAGGGCCATAGCCAGGAAGACGTTTTGATGATTTAATCCCTTCCCGAAGTATTTAAGATGTCTCAAAATGAAATAATTGCTTTATAAGTTTTTGGTAGCAAAATACAGTGCTATACCAAGAAATGAACTTCTTAGAATATCCATTGAAGCATTTTCTCAATGTAACAAAAATCTTTCCTTAAATGTTTATTTTCTCTTAAGGTGGTCAGTACTCTGCTTCTGGGAGACGTCTAAAATATTATTTCTCGTTAGCAAAGCTTTTGCTATGAAAAATACTTTTCACCTGTTTTCAACAATGTCAAAATGCAAAATTCTTCGGCTGGGAGGACTTGTTATATCACGTATCCTTCTATATTTCTTTTTTTAACGGTTTGATTTGAAAATCTTTTTGTGTCTGATACTTCCCTCTGATATTAGGAACTTTTAGGGCACCATTTGTTAATTTTCATAACACTTTTTAGCCGCTGGTTGTGAAAGGTAGTGTTTCTATTTCTGGAGGCTTTACGGATTATAGAAATCTGGTTGTTTTTTCTTCTAACCGGTTCCACCGATTATGAAAAACTTTTAAACATTTTATTCGCATCGGAAAAGATTCAAGAGTTACGTGCTTATTACAACCAAATATCCACTTTTTGTTCTTTGTGAGGCTGTTATTTCAACATTTTTTTTGTCACTATGGTGGTTATAGCTAAACCGTTGCATCCGTATTTCAGGTAATGAAAAACCACGCTATCGTTCACCATGCGATTCTCATATTGCTCACATTCTTTTAGATTTAATTTCTTTTTAGAACACCTTGTCCATATGAAATAATTTTACGTGAATTGAAGTTCATTTTGTGATCATTTTTTTTTTCATTTCGAACTCGATTTTGTTACACACGTTTCTAATTTCCGATATATGTTCCGCTGCATGAGTTTTCATTTCACGACCTGTCTCTGATGCATGAAAGTTACAATTACATTCCACGCAATAAATAAAACTGGACTTAGGTAGGATTTTCCTTATCGAATTACTTAACGTGTATAATGGGTGGGATGTGCTGTCAAAGAGTTGTTTTCTCTCTAATCAAACGCGTTAGACCCGGTTCATGATCCGGATGAAGCATTGATGATGCATGGGCTGTGTTACAACACTAGTCTGTGTCTCTCGTGAACCAGTAGACCCAAATTAGAGAGTACCTTTTTAAACTCCTGGATACCCAGGGAACTCGTTCAACACAAAAGGGAATGTGTTCTTTGAAGACCAAAGTATTATTCGAAATTTCGCAAATGGAAAATTGTATTCCAGTAAAAAACACCGGGAAATTACTGTTGGAATATCAAACAGCAGTCTGTTGTATAGGTAGATTTTTTGGGGAATTTTTTTTTGGGGGGGGGGGGTGATTAACATTTTTTTTCGAGAATTACGTTTTTGACTTAATCATATTCGCGAAACGAGAGCGTAGTAAACAGCACAACTACAGTATTTTTTTCGTATAATCAGCAGATCGTGAAACTTAAGATAAAAAAAACAATTCCTTCGTATAATTCCGGGTAGAGCATAATCGGCTTGGCTTGAAATTCAGCAAAATAATCGTCGTATAATCCGTATCAGCAGTGTTGATTCCAAACCATGATTTCTTACATTAAAGTTGAGATTCGCTTGATGACCCAGCAGACCTAAGAAATGGGGGGGGAACGATCTTCTTATTAAAAAAAATAACTGTCATTTTTGAATGCTTGCAGGGGAACAAAAAACAAACTTTTGGGAGGTGTTTTCAGCATTATTACAGTTCCGTAGTTAGACCTGCGGTACCCACGAACGTGTGTGAAGCTTCCTACATAACGTGGTCTCTGCGGGAGCAAATAATATAATCTTTGTTGCATCGTATTTTCTCTCGCAATGCTCGCAAGTAAAATAATAAATAAATAAAAAAATAATTAAATAAAACTTCTTTCTACCTGTTTGCGGAGCTCCGTCTTTGCATTGCGTTAAGTTTTCCTATTATTAACACGCTTCTTCTAATTTTCCAAATACACGACCGCTCCTGACAAATACGACGTAGAGTTTTCAGAAATCGTAGTATCGCAAATTTTCTTTTTGTTTTTTAAACGGGTACACTATTCGCAGAACCTGATTTTAAAACTTTTTCAACAGATTATCTGCTGATTATATGACGAAAAGATACAGTAACTTTTTTACATACTTGTATATGAAACTATAAAAACTTGGGAACTGCAGATCTTACTAGTCGCGTAAAGAATGATGCAAATATTATTGGCTGAAGAGGCATTGACTCATAAGAACGTATTTTCAACTAGTTTAAAAGTTCCGTTACAGTGCTCTACTTACGTAAATTCCCATTTCTTTAAAGGTAGAAGAAAGATTTTCCCCAGGAAGTGTTCTAGCATCCTTATGATCTCCCAACAATTGATCACCATGACAAGAGTTCTCCATTTTTTCGAGAGGTAAAACAACGTTTTGTTTGCACAAGGAAACAAATAGTGTTCCTTATTGTTTTCATAGGAACGTTTTATAAGCCACAGAAATCTCAATAATTTAGGAAGAATCATTCATGTGGGTCTCACGAGGCGCGCGTTTCTGCCATATTTATCGCTGATCGTGGAAAAGGAGGACTGAAAAAATCCATTAGTTGCCACATCCATCAACTCCGGGATCAACCGATTGGACCGGTGGATAAGCTCCGAGTTAGGAAATGAGCAGACCCTTGGTTGTTGCCGCTTCTACCACTGATTCCACAAAAAAGGGAGGAGGAAAGAAAGAAACAATAATATCAAATAAAAAAAATACAGTCTTGAACACAATACAAAGAACAGCGATAAACGTGGAAGAAAGTAAAAAGAATATAAATTTTCAGAAACTGAAAGTTTTTCTCACTCCTTAATACATTTCGCCTTAATCTTTGTACTTCGCGAGCTTTGCGACTAAGGGAGTTATATTTGGAAAGTATTGCAGAACAATACTGAAAAGAACAAGATTTCAATTGTTTCCGTGTTTTATATAAAAACCATGATGCGCGAATAAGGGGGAGAAATTGCTAATGCATTATAAAAGAATAAAGTAAGTAAAAACACAAGGGATTCAAACCAAAAAAAAAAGATGTGCGTTTCCAATTAGCAGAATAAATAAATACACACATCCTTTTTTCCAAATAATCCCAAAGGAACCAAGTAATATTGATCAAAACTAGCGTATAAATAATTCTGAAATCTATTAAATCAGTATCTTGTTAAAGAAAACATATTTGGACTTTGTTTCAACTTTTGAATGTATTCATTCATGTGTAATTGTTGACACAAATGTGCTGAATTTCACTGTTCCCCTGTAGCAATCGTTTCAGAAAACTTGAAAGTTATATTGCCTTGGAGCTAAAAATCGAACCCGCATTTCCCGATTACCGTTCGAGAAGGCAATCCGTTACACCACCCAGGAGAAGAAATATCTAAGCTACCGATGCAAAGCAAAAATGGTTCTCTGATTTTTTTATGGGGATTTAAGGACCACCGTGAGCAACTCAGGAGGTTATAAGCAGTTGCCGGTTTTCCTAATTTAAGGCCACTGGTTCCAGGGAAAGGAGAGTACCAGTGCCTTTAGCAAATTCAACATCCATGCCTCACCAGGACTAATCCGGACCCATCTCGGACGAATGGTCAGAAGCCATCGGTTAGACCACTGCACCACCTAGACGGCTCTCAGATTTCTGAGCTACATCTGCTTAACTGAAGCAAAACAAAAAGCTTCTCAGATTTCTAAGCTGCATATGCTTAACTGAAGCAAAGCAAAAATGCTTCAGAGATTTCTAAGATGAATCTGCTTAATTGAAGTAAAGCAAAAATGCTTCTCAGATTTTTAAGCTGCATGTGCTTAACTGAAGCAAAGCAAAAAGGCTTCTCAGATTCCTAAGCTGCGTGTGCTTAACTGAAGCAAAGCAAAAATGCTTCAGAGATTTCTAAGCTGCATCTGCTTGACTGAAGCAAAGCAAAAATGCTTCTCAGATTTCTAAGCTACAGCTGCTTAACTGAAGCAAAGCAAAAATGCTTCAGAGATTTCTAAGCTACATCTGCTTAACTGAAGCAAAGAAAAAATGCATCTCAGATTTCTAAGCTGCATCTGCTTAACTGAAGCCAAAGCAAAAATGCTTCTCAGATTTCTAAGCTAAATCTTTTTTTTTTTTGCTTCAGTTGCTTGGAACTTCCTTGTCATAGGTAGTGCAACGAATAGCGTGGTCAAGCAGAAATCGGGAGATGTGGGTTCGATTCTCGCTCGAGGGCAATGTAATTTTCAAGTTTTCTGAATGGGTTGCTACATGAAAGTAAAATACGGCACGTTTGTTCCAACAATTATATTTGTATTGCCTTCCATGTATATGTGAAGGATTATTTTTTCAGAGAGATTCGTTTCCCAATTATATGTATGGTATTCATTCATACTTCTCGGAAGGCATAAGGCTGTAGCAAATAAATGGAAGACGTGTGATGAAAAATTCCGGCGATACGAATTAATTAATATTTTCCCGCGAACTCAAGCACAAAAGCACATCTGTCAACAGAAGAAAGAAATGTTTCAATTTTATTTACAGTACAAGAGCAATGCTACCTAAGTCTCGAGCATAATAAACACAACTATTCCCTAAAAAATCTAAATTTTGCCACAAAATTTAAATATGAAGTGTAACGAACGCGTCCTGATTAATTTTGCCTTCAAACTAAAGATGATAGTACCGAAGTCTCGAGTATAGTGAGCAGTTCTTTATTAACAAATGAAGAAATGAGAAATAAATACACACTTTACTTTAAAAGCAAGGGTGATGACATCCAAGTCTCCAGTCTACTATCTGCCTAAAACGATTCAATTTTCTTCTCAAAACAAGACTTATGCCACAAACATATTGAGTATAAAAAGCATATCTGTTTTACTAGAAAGAGTTGTAATATGTACCTTTAATTTAACTTTTCTTTTGAATTCCTGTGTAAATTGGGTTTTTTCTTTAAAATATTTTCTAAACTTAACGCCACATATTTTCTCCCGATGAATTTGGAGTTCGCAGTTCTGTAAGCGAGTCAAAGGGTAAGCAATGTAGACAAAGTCTTCTAAGGTAAGAGCTCAGGGTACAACGTTGGTTGAACGATACCTGAGTGCAGTATTAGAAGAGCGATTCATGATATGTACTGTTGAAAAAAGCGAATACATTATAATACGTAGTGTGATCAAAAAGTTCCGAGACTAGGTCCGTAGCGCGCTAATAGATGGCAGTACGCTGATGCGCGAGCAACTCTCGAGGGCAGTGACCTTCATGAGTCATTGTGATCAGTGGCGTCGTTCTGTGAACATCGGGAGCTGTGCTACACGATATTTGGTGACCACGTGCAGAACACAGCTGCGATTTCGGTATGGACTGCAAACTAGAGCAGCGAGCGAACATCAAATTATCTGTCGAATTCGGCAAATCGAGAACGGAAACGCATGAAATGTTCTTGTCGCGGGTCATCACCAGGGACGAGGGTCTACGGTTACGACCCGGAGACCAAACAACAGTCGTTGCAGTGGAAGAGCCCGGCATCTCCACGACCAAAGAAGTCCCGTCAGGTTCGGAGCGCAACCAAAAGCATCGTGTTCTTCGACATTCGTGGGGTTGTGCACCGTGAATTCGTCCCCCAAGGCCAGACAGTCACCGCCCTTTTTTACTGCGATGTTCTGAAGCGTCTTAGGGAGGACATTCGCCGCAAACGAAATGTGGCGCTGGGGCGATTTCCTGCTCCATCACGACAATGCAGCAGCTCACAGAGCGTTAGCAACACGCCAGTTTTGCAGCCGCAACAGCATGACTACTCTTTCTCACCCGTCTTCCTCGCAGGATTTGGCACCATGCAACTTCTTTCTGTTCTCGAAGATGAAGCTGAAGCTCAAGTATCGCCGTTTTGAAACCGTGGACAAGATCCAGCCCAAATTGCAGACGGTGCTTGACACGATTCGCGAACAGTACTTCCAAGGAGCGTTCCAACAGTGGCGAAAACGCTGACAGCGGTGTATCACTACCCAAGGAGACTACTTTGAGGGATGAGGGAGATCATAGCCAGACTTAAGCAACGTAAGTACTTTGTTGTATATCGGCCTAGTCTCGGAACTTTTTGATGTGCAAAGTTGAGTCAGAGAGAGAGACAGGCCGATGTAAGGTGTGATATGTGATGAGAATGATATTGTGAATGTTATCTACTAAGCTATGTTACGTAGGCCGAGTTCTAATATGTGTTGACTGATCTGTGAAGTCGTATCGCCTTACTACGAACGAAGTGATTCCTGATTAGCTGAATTCCTAACTAAAAGTGGATTTGGTTCGTGTGTACTGATTTGTCATTGAACTCCGATCTTTATGTTGTAATGCTTACTTACGAATTTTATGCTTAATTAAGATTTCAGCTACACCGAACAAGTTGGAATTATCTGGCTAGCGAAGGTAAATTAGTTTAGTAAGTCTAGAAGTTGAGCACTAAGCTAAAAGTTAAGATATAGTTGAAGCCCTAACGCAAAGACAATTCAACAAACCCAGTAATAGCAAATATTTTATAATAGATTAAAGCTAATTATAGAGTGAATATCGCACTCACAATGAGACTGGTGCCATCTAAGTCTTGAATTATAATAAGCATAACGCTTACTAAAAACGAAGATTCAAATTATATCATCCAACAACGCTAATACTCTAAAATTACAAATTATATCACCCAACAACGCTAATACTCTAAAATTTCAAATTATATCATCCAACAACGCTAATACTCTAAAATTTCAAATTATATCATCCAACAACGCTGATACTTTAAAATTTCAAATTATATCATTCAACAACGCTGATACTCTAAAATTACAAATTATATCATCCAACAACGCTAATACTCTAAAATTTCAAATTATATCATCCAACAACGCTAATACTCTAAAATTTCAAATTATATCACCCAACAACGCTAATACTCTAAAATTTCAACTGTAGTGATCACGTCTTACAGTAGAAAAGCTCCATGTGTTATTTCAAAAGAGGAGTTACTCCACCGACATCCTGGGCATAATGAGCACAAATTTTGATTAAAAGAACTGGAATTAATTTTTCGAAACAAGATTGATACCACTTGAGTCTCGAGCATCGATAAAGAGGAAGCTTATTAACAAACAGTATAAAACGTTTTTCCATCATTGATGCAATTAAAGGCTAAACGAAATAATCTTTTTTTTTAAAGAAAGAGATCTACATCGAGGGAAAACTGAACTATACCCACCTCTAGCAAAAGTGGATGCGGCCCGTTGACCACGTGATTTTTGAGATGGCGCGCTGAGTCGACCAACGTAGCATATACACTAAGTGACCAATTTATTATGACCACGCCTTCAGTACTTTGATGGGCTAACTTTTGCCTTTAATACTGCGTCGTATCTACGTGACATGGACTCCACGAGATTTTGATAGGTGGTGTGTGGAATCTGAGACCATGCTCGATGAATAGAACTTTCCAGTAGTGTGAGATTGCAGGGCTGTGGATCCAGCTTTCTGATGGCTCGTTCAACTTCATCCTTCAAATTCTCAATGGGGTAGAGATCTGGAGATTGTGGGGGCCACCTCAGCAAAGTACACTCATCGGTATGTTCCTGAAACCAATCCTGTACGATACGAGCACTATGGCAGGACGCATTATCTTGTTGAAAGTAGCCATCGCCATTGTGGATAAACCATCCACATGACAGGATGCACTTGGTCCGCAACGATGTTTAGATATGATGTGCCAGTCAGACATTGATCAACACAAATTAAAGGGCCCAAAGAATACCGGGAAAGCATTCCCCAAACCATAGCATTGCCTCCACCAGCTTGAAGGGTTGTAGCAATGCATTTGGAGTCCATGCTTTCGTGCTGTTTCCGCCAAATTCTCACTCGGCCATCGGCATGGTGCAACTGAAAACGTGATTCATCGGACCACATAATTTGTTTCCAATTATCGACTGTCCAATCCTTTGCTCTTGTGCGAACTGGAGACTTTTTCTCTTGTTAACTGCAGGCATCAAAGGAGTTCGAACAGGCCTTCGGCTGCCATATCCCATCCGATGCAGTGTACAGCGAATAGTGCGTGCAGAGATCATTTGAGGGGATCCTTGACTAAGATGGTCTGTAATTTGCTGCACTGTTGCCTTTCTGTTGTCTGTTACCAGTCTGGACACACTTCGTTCCTCCCGAGCAGTACTAGTCGATGACGGCTGTACGTTGCACGTAGAAGCCCAGTTTTTTGGCTGACAGTCCAGTCTTTAAACACTTTAATAACAGCTGCTCTGGAACATTTCATGAATGCGACGGTTTCGGTGATACTCGCTCCATGGCTCCGAGCTCCTACAATCATCCCACGTTGAAAGTCCGTCAAATCAAATTTTTTACCCATCTCGTCACCCAAAAATCACTTCTACTACTGTCGCAAGCACTATGTTTTTCCTTTTTATATTAGCCTCGCTCTCTGGCGGCAACAGCGTGCAGCCATAGCTCATTTGCTTAAAACTATCAGGTGGTCATAATAAAGTTGCCGCTCAGTGTATAAGGTGTGTGTGTGTGTGTGGAGTATTAGGTAGTAAAATTCGAAGCGTGATGAGTAAACTGAAAAATGTATCATACGTTGAGAAAGAGCAGATTATGAAAGCTCCAAGAGTGCTTTCTTCGATTTCCTAAACGGCTGAACTGGTGAGTTGTTGGCGAGCCGTCGTAGTTAAAGGATTGGCGTGAAAATAATGAACAACGACCCGGAGGGCGAAGCCGCACGGCACAGCGAAAGGTTGATGTGAGAGGTAAACGCCGGGTTCGAGGACTCGTACTGGCCAACAGAGGCAGCACTGTAACAACAGTTGACTTCCCAATACAACAGAGGTCAACCCGGAACCAGTATCTGTCATGACTATGCATCGCACATATAGGCTATAACAGCAGATGACCCCGACGACATCATCTCCTAATCACGGTTCATCGGAGCAAAAGACTGGCCTGGTGCAAAGATCATGCGAGTTGGACGTTGGATGACTTGAAGAAAGAGTGCTGCTCTGACGTATCGCCACTTCCCCCTCTACTTCGTGAATGATCGTATACATATTTGGCGCAAACAACATAAGGCACTCGATCCATCCTGCATGTTCTTCAGAATGCATGCCATTGGAGGCGGTTGTGTGGGGTGGGGTATGCTTACTTGGAAAGAATTTTGACCCCTAGTGCACCATACGTTTCTGTGGAACAACGTATGACTGGTGCCCACTATCGTGATTGGCTTGCTGACTTTGTACAGCCAGTAACGTTGCGCTTTTTCCCGATCAGTGTCTTCCAAGATGACAATGCGCCATGTCACAGGTCCAATATTATGCAGGAATGGTTTGAAGAACACAGTTCAGACTTCCAGCGTGTCGAATGGCCTCCGAACTCCCCGATATCAATCTCATAGAGCACTTGTGGGACACGGCATAGCAGGCATCTGGATACACTAATGACCTCCATACCTGCACTGAAGGCCGCATTACACAGGGATTACTTGGCCATTCCTCCCAACTGCATCCGACGTCTCATTGAATCGATGCCCCGTCGGATACCTACTGTACTGAGGGCGAAACCCTAGGTATAAGGTTGGTGATCATAATTCAGTGATCACTCAGAGTATATTTTACCCACAAAAGATGCTGGAATGAAAAGAAGACGAATGCCTGTGTGAATGTACAAGTGAAGGTGTCAGCCTTGACTGATCGGGAGACCATGGTAGACATTTTAAAATTTGGCAAGATGTTCTTCATTGTCAGTCCGAATTTCACTGGACAGTTTCAAGTCAAAATTTCATAAGGAGGCTCACTGAAATTCAAAATATTTACCATGCTATTTCTATGGGAACCAGGAAGTTACGAAAGAGACAACTGAGAAAACGTTTGTGACTGTGTGACGTATACTCTAGATTAACTTTCCTTTTTTGGTTTCTTTCCCTATGTAAATGTAGAGTTTATTCTCAGTATTCTTCACGCTTAACGAAATATTTTTTCTCTCAAACGAATACGTTTGGCAACACAATTGAAGTTGAATGCACGTGACGTATGCCTGAGTTTTGATAAGAACAAGAGATAAAAACGACGACTGATCTATTGCTTGAGAGCGTTGTAAAAGAGCGATTATTACGAGCGTTGGGTTGTAAACTGATTATTGATAGGAGTGTTGTGATAATGTGTGGTGTGTGGAGCGTTTACTGCAGTATGCCCTATTACGATGTGTTTTCTACAGCCTTAATAAAGCTTTTGCGTAAGTTGACTTCTGCTGTTTCGTCTGGCCGTTAAGGTTTTCTTTCATTTAGGAACTATTTCTTAGTATATTGATGTGTTAAAACAGCGTAGAAGTCGAAAAGAATTTTACGCTACAACTGTGAACATGAGTGCACTGCCACTGGCACCGGCGTGAAAAAAGTTCTTGTTACGCGTGTATCATGAAAGGCAAAACAACTTCATTTAATTGAGTCACTCTCCCGATGAGTGCAGCGCTTCGCTGCCGATATTCAGTGGAGTACTTATTTTGCAGGCGGCTCATAAAAGACAACGTAAAGTTCGTTTCCCAAATTCAACTTCGTTACATTCTTTCAAAATCTATATATTAATTCCATAAGGTTTTTTACTGTGAGTCCTGTTTTGAGAGAACGGCTGAACGTAATGATATGGTTGAGGTAACAAAATATAGGTCTTACCATGTAGATGTGACAGTAAATGAGATTGGGGCAACGGTTCGGGCGTTGTGGGGCGGCAAAGTTTCCATATAAAGTCTATGGGAGAAGCGTGGGGTTGACATTCGATCGCCTGCGATTGACTCACGCGCTGTTGAAGGCGGAAGTAGAGAGGGACTGAGATAGTCCAAAGTCCAAATTCTTCTCTTTTCTGAGCGAACCGTTGTACAAAGCAACGCTAGCAGGCATTCGTATCAAAGTTCCTCTCATCGGAACAGCGAACACTCTCGAAGACCTGCTTGCGTTATGCCGTTGGACTGCGTGATGTATATATACAATTTAATATTCATTTGATCCAGTTTATTCACGTAGGTAAGACGTTTCAAATTACGTAAAGATGTAAATAAACATTCCGTTGACCATTGTTAGTGAAAATATTACGGGCGACTGCTTATATCCCATTCAGTTGCTCACGGTGGTCGTTAAACCTCCAGTCAAAAAAAAACATGAACCTAGACTACTGTCTTTATTGAAGTGGTTGAATGAATTTGTCAATCAAATAAAGTTTACATTTGTTGTTTCATATGAGTTTATTCTTTTCAAAAAAAAAACTAACTGTCGATTTCGGCAGGTGAAGAGTATTTGCAAAGCGAATCTCATTCCGACAACATGTACAAACACAGTTGTGACTGAAGATGAGAGTGAAATAGTGCGGTTTCCACTTAAATTTTTGCGCACGATCGAGATGAGTGGACTTCCGCCTCACATTTTACGACTGAAAAAGGGTGCAATCGTGTTGCTCCTCACGAACCTGGTGGCGCAGTGGTCTAAGCTCTGGCTTGTGATGATTCGTTCGTGAAGAGTCCGGGTTCGAATCCCGGTAAGGCATGGATGTTGTGTTTGTCTTACGGCACTGGTTATTTCCCTTCCCTGGAACCAGTGACCCTAAATTAGGGACGGGAGACTGCTTATAGTTTATTGAGTTGCTCACAGTGGTCGTTAAACCTTCAGTCAAAAAAAAAAATAAGGAACCTGGAGTATTATCTTTACCGAAGTGGTTGAATGAATTTGTCAATCAAATCGAGTTTACATTTGTTGTTTCGTATAAGTTTATTCTTTTCAAAGAAACGAAAAAAAAATTTCCGTCGATTTCGACGGGTTTCGTCTAGTAGAGGAAATATAGTTGGAGCTGCAGCTATGGAAACAGAAATAGAGAAAAGGCAGAGGAAATAAACCTTTTTAGTATCTAATGAAAAGACCATTAACGTAGTTTGTAACGAGGTAATATAAATTTATAACTGAGATTCTTTCGGCATTCATGTATTACAAAGGTATTATTACTGCACTGAGAAAGAGATTTACACACAAAGGGTGCATAAACACTTGATATTTTTCGTAATTAAGAGATTCAAAAGATGATACAGTACAATCATTCAGTGCACTAAAAATAAGGTTTTGTAGAGATTGCATCTTAGAAGTCATATCCGGGCGGCGACGAATGCGATTCAGCTGGAAAGAAATATTTTAACTTACGTAGTACAGATATAATTTACAATTAAATCTCAGGACCCCTCTGTCAGCTGAGACCAGGTTTTAACTTACGTAGTACAGATATAATTTACAATTAAATCTCAGGACCCCTCCGTCAGCTGAGACCAGGTTTTAACTTACGTAGTACAGATATAATTTACAATTAAATCTCAGGACCCCTCCGTCAGCTGAGACCAGGTTTTAACTTACGTAGTACAGATATAATTTACAATTAAATCTCAGGACCCCTCCGTCAGCTGAGACCAGGTTTTAACTTACGTAGTACAGATATAATTTACAATTAAATCTCAGGACCCCTCCGTCAGCTGAGACCAGGTTTTAACTTACGTAGTACAGATATAATTTACAATTAAATCTCAGGACCCCTCCGTCAGCTGAGACCAGGTTTTAACTTACGTAGTACAGATATAATTTACAATTAAATCTCAGGACCCCTCAGTCAGCTGAGACCAGGTTTTAACTTACGTAGTACAGATATAATTTACAATTAAATCTCAGGACCCCTCCGTCAGCTGAGACCAGGTTTTAACTTACGTAGTACAGATATAATTTACAATTAAATCTCAGGACCCCTCCGTCAGCTGAGACCAGGTTTTAACTTACGTAGTACAGATATAATTTACAATTAAATCTCAGGACCCCTTCGTCAGCTGAGACCTAGACAACTTCCCGGATAACCCATACCTGTATCCAGCATTGCGCGTTTGTCACATATGATTGAAAATGTTGTAACTTTATGATTTCTACGATAAGAATTTCGCAAGATTCACTGTAAAGGTAAAACTGGGTTGGCACCACCTTGATTTACTTTTGCACCTCTCATAGGTCGCGATTGGTGAGGGTGATGAGTCATGACTGCCTGACTTCTTAGACACAGATGGTTCTGACTTTGTAATAAAACTATAAAACTAAATGATTAAACTACGGCCAAATGTTGAAATAATTAAACAAAAAACGGAATATGAAATGCGACGAGCAAAAAGCAAACACGTTAATCACGGACTAAGACCTGTAAGTGAACTGACGAGCATGCTATGGTGTCTTGACAGCAGGACGCCGAAAAAGGAGCGAGTACCCTGTTGTCTAGAACTTAATGCGAAACACTCAGAAGAGCTAGCTGAAGAACTGTCTAACACAGAGGCAAGGGAAGCTGACTCTGCAATGCCGATCAGGATAACAGTGAAATCAATGCAAAAGGCTATAGCTCTTACTAATAAAAGATATAAGACATTGCTCTTATTGATAAAGGATCTGAAGCAATGACCTCAACCAAGGTCGTATTTAGAAGTGACAAAGGGGGAGGGGGCCTTGGCCCTCCGAAAGGATTTCTTTTCTTTTCTTTTTTTTTTTATTGGGGTTTTAACGACCACCGTGAGTAACTAAATGGGCTATAAGCAGCCGCCCGTCCCTAATTTAGGGTCACTGACTCCAGGGAAGGGGAGATCCAGTGGCGTAAGACACACACAAAACCCATGCCTCACAGGAATTCGAACCCGGACCCATATCGGACGAATGGTGTCAGTAACAATCGCTTAAGGGGACCAGTTCTGAAAAAAAAATCATTTTTTTTTCTACAGAGTTTGCTGAATCGAATTATATACGACACTTGATAAACAGGAAATAATTTGTAGGCGAAAAAAATGTTCGAAGTTAGGCGTACAAGTTGCACAAGTAGGCGTGCCCAGCCACATCTGAGCAAGCGTAACACGGTCGAATATCTGTCGTCATCCTGGTAAGAAGGAAAAACAGATTCTAGAAGGTGCGGGAAAGCAAAGGAAGACGGCGAGCATAAAGCTTAAGTTCAGCAAAGCAGAGGAAAAGGAGTATGACGCGAGTGACTTCTAGTCACAGGTCTTTTTCGTTTTTTTTTCCTTCCCTTTTGTTGTTGTTTTGTACATTTAGGAACATTTTTCTCATAAACAACTGAAGTTTATGTTCAGGTGGTTGTTGATTTATACCTTACTGTATATATCAACAACCACCTGAACTAGAATCATGACTAAATAATGTACTCAAGTAAGATAATAAATACAATTGCTAATGAAAATGTCAGCAAAATCGACAACAATTTTGATTCATTAATACAAAATTAATTAATTTACTGACTGCCATAATTCCAGTTCAGGTGCTGTATATTATCCTTAGAAAAATGCATACCAAGTTTGCAATTGATAGCGTGAGAAACATGTATCTAAGTACATCGAGACCTCCCATAAGGTTAACATGCGAAGCCTAAAAAAGGGACAGGTCCCCTTAAACCACTGCGACACCGTGGCGGCGGATTATCATTTCTTTATGTTTTGGTTAAAATGCGAGTAACACTAGACTATAAAAATTCAGCAACGTACGTTAGAAAAAGTGCTTTAATTTTTTCATTAACTTTTATTTTGTTCTGGTGGATTTCAAAAACTTCCACTTTTCATCGCCATACCCCCCAAAAAATTCTATATACGCCCCTGATCCCAACTAGGAGCGGAGCTTAATCCTGAGCAGAGGAACTGAAACAGTTCTACAGGCATAAAATAATTTATTATCAGCAAAGAAGAAAAACAAACAAGCATCCGTTCTATCATTATTAAAGCAGTAAATTTATTTTCTTTCTTTTTAATAAACACTATACAATTTTCAATACGTAAATTTCGTGAAATAAAACATTTTCAAGTATTTTATGTTGATTGTAAGAATTTCGGGAACGGAACATAATGTAGTATTTACTTTAATTTACGCCGGGAATTTCAGGGACCTAACAGCGACGTAAACCTAGTTCTATCTGAAATTACTGTGGGAAATTAATACCACTCTAAATTTCTTGTTATTACATAAAGAAGATTATTTAACTATGTCATTCGTTATGATGAATTTCTCACTCCGAAACAAGAGTTCGAAATAATAAGTTTTCAAGAATACAGTCTTATTTAAAGTTTTTCCACGACGAAAACATACAAGCTTACGAGGCTTCCTACAAAGCAGCTTTTCTTTCTGTGCCGGATATGTTCCTTAAACTAGATTATAATTGAGTTCACCAAGTCTCACAAGGTATAATGTCTCCTACTCCAGCCTTTTAACTAAAGCTTCAAAATCCACTTTTCCCCACCCGTAAGAACCTGATTTCTGAGATTTCTAGCTCGGCTTCTGAGTTCGAAATGAAGCATGCGCTGCTGGAAAATTCTTCCTCGCAGTGGTTACTTCATTTCTTTTTTGTACCTTGTTAGTTTTGTTTCTCCCTTCAGGGATTTCTAAGCCTAAAAATCTCTCCACCTTTTGGCTCTCTTCATCACGGACGAAAACTCGTTATGCAATTTCGGACCATTCTGCCCTGTCCTTCCTTCTCTCTGACAAAGAGGATTTTTGTCTTTCTCGAATTCATTTCTTTTTTTTTTTTTTTTTTTGCTCTTCCGTTTCAGATAACTTTTGAAGATGCGGTCCCTTAGACTCAAGACATCTCACTCAAAAGATGAGGGTTTTAGGAGGTAATCGAATTGCCACAACGAGATGTACGAACTGGAAATTGTCTTACGTTCTTCCTTTCCGCCACTGGTAAATTAGAGAGATCCAGGTAAGGATTTTTGCTCTTCTGCGGCAGCTAAGTAGATTACAGAACATTCTCCTTGAAAAAAGGGTTGTGCCCATTTCGCGGAAAAATGCGAACTGCCAAATTTAAATCAAGTTATTGTCGGCATCGCAAATTTATACGTATAATTTGCTTATGTTTTTCTGAAAGGTACCTCAAGTGATAAGTAAACGTAGGTGTTATTGTGTCAATATTACAAAGAAAAGTAAACCCTCTATATTGAGGATAGGTTTTTAAAATTCGATATTACTGAGGTGGTAAAACGTGTAATACAATCAGATATCAGAATGCTATTGTCTAGACATTTTGAGTGAGTTGTTTTTCTTCTGAGTTCCTATGTTGTTTAGTATGTCTTCAAAAAACATTTTTTAATATATTTTTTCGGACCTCTCCGTCCGCTCTGTTATACAGTCGTCGATTCAATATTTTGTAGCGTTTGTGTGTAGCTAACTTACTAAAACACTGCATAGATCCAAACTTCTCCTACAGTGCAATACGAGTCCCTCAAATAAAGTCAGGAAGTTGTTACTTACAGCTAATCCTTTATTGCTGTCAATAGGCACGTGATCATTTGCACTTCAACAAGGTGAGATCACGAAAACTTTGATTAATATCTACAATCCTCAAACCCAACACTGGAATTTGAATTAATATCCACAAGAACACAACACTTATATTAAAGTAGACCACGTGGCCTTCACAAATACTTAAACGATAATTAAGCAGTCGCGTATCCAAAAGAGTCATTAACGTTCACCATCCAACATTTCCCTTTAATCAACCGCTGCATTGCTTTATTTTTATCTATCGTTCTTATTCGGCCACACGTACGTCACTCTTGTTCCGACATCAGTATGTTGCCAACATCATTCTCGTTTCAGGAAAAAGACATAGCGTTAAGTTTGGGAAGTGTAAAAGAGAACAAATTCAAATATACATAGTAACAGGAACTAAAAATGAAATTTAAATTAGAATATACGTCACGAATATGTGCAGTACTTTAGAAGCGCACGAAAGTATGCTTATAGTTCTGTATAGTTTTTTTACATAGAAATACGTTGACCTATAAGCATACTTCTAAAGTACTGCTCAGAATATTGAATCGAAGACTGTATATCAGAGCTGAGTTGTTGTTGTTGTTGTTGTTTTTTGGAGGGGATTATCAGTTTGGATTCAGGAAACACAGAGGAATTAAGGATGCAATCGGAGCGATGAGGACCACATGCGAACGGAATATAGAAGTAAACAAAGAAAACTAATTAAATAACAAGGAACTGCACGCCAACTGTACTTAAATAGTATAACTATACTAGTAATCCGAAATTTCTTGGTGTAGGATAGAAATAAAAGTTTTCAAGCTTTCGCACATCAACCAGATGGCTTTTTCAAGAAAGGTAGACAGCAAATTGCAGACAATAATAGAACGCTTCAATAATAGTGCGTTTCTATATTTAGATTGCACCTTCCTTGAAAATGCCATCTGGTTAATGTGCGAAAGCTTGGAAACTTTGATTTCTATTCTACACCAAGAAATTTCGGATTACTGGACTAGTTACTGTATACTATTTAAGTAAGCAAAGAAGTTTATATACGTTTCGTCGACGTAGAAAAGGCGTTTGACGTGGTGGAATGGGAAAAGCTGAAGGAAGTGCTGAGTAAAATAAGAGTAAGATTGCGGGGATCGAGGGTGAATGGCTGAATTATGCATGAACCAGACTGCCATAATAAAGACAAAAGTAATAAAAACTACAAAATGTGTAATTAGCAGGGGTGTAATACAAGGATGCTGTCTTTCACCAACGCTCTTCAATATTTTTGTAGAAGAAATGATAAAATAAGCATTTGATGAAGAGAAAAGAGGAAGAAATTTCAAAGTATTAGATTGCAATATTAGCTAATACTGAAGCTGAACATCTAATGCAAAAATTATGAGCATCTAAATGCAAAAATTTGAAAGTGTATACAAAAAGTATGGTATGCAAATTAACACAAAGAAAACAAAAATAATGAGTCTCCAGGAAACCAGAAAATGTTCAGGTGATGATGAATGGAGAAAATATAGGCAACTGAGACTATACAAATACCTTGGTAGTGTAATCCAAGAAAATGGAAAGTGTGACATGGAAATAAAAAAAAGAATTATTAATGCATTTTATAACAAGAAAAAAATTTTTATTAATAAATTTAAAAAAAAGTCATGAAAGAAATACGGGATTACGCCATATAATACAAATTTTGAAGATGACAATCCGATTTTTGGCGTAAATGTGACAAGGATGGTAAGTCAGATAATATCCGAAAACTTAAAAATTTGCATCGTCCTGGACCGGGACTCGCACCCGCGTCTCCCAGAAAACGCCCGGGTATGCTAACCACTACATCACCCAGAACGACCAAGTTTCAAGTTTCCGAAGTATCAATTTGTATATAACCATCACAGGATTCGCTAGTCGAAGCAACCGGCATTTTAACCTCCAGATTCGCTAAACATGAATGCGGGTAGCTTCGACTAGCGAATCCTGCGATGGTTATATTCAAATTGATCGGAAACGTGAAACTTGGTCGTTCTGGGTGGTGTAGTGGTTAGCATACCCAGGCGTTTTCTGGGAGACGCGGGTTCGAGTACTGCTCCAGGACGATGCAAATTTTCAAGTTTTCGGATATTACCTGACTTACCATCCTTGTCACATTTACGCCAAAAATCGGATTGTCATCTTCAAAATTTTTAAAGAAAAGGCTTATTAAATGCTATATTTCGAGTGTGACGTTTTATGGGTCGGAAAAATGGACAATTGGGAACAAAGAGGCTAAAATCTTGGAGGCATTTGAAATGTGGTTATGAAGAAAAATGGAAAAAATAAAGTGGATTGAGAAAATTACCAATGATGAAGTATTGCAAAGAGTTGAAGAAGAAAGAAATTTATAAAGACCATAAGCAAAAGAAAATATAACTGGACAGAACATGTGTTAAAAGGGGACAGCCTATTGAAAAGAATGGTAGAAGGGAAAATTGAAGGAAATCGACCAAGAGGAGGGAGACGACTAATGGTGCTTGATGATATAATGGGCACAAAAGTCTATCGAGAAATGAAGGAGGAAGCAAGGGACAGAGGAAAATGGAAGAAGAGAACTTGCTGTGTTACAGTTGGACCTGTTAGAGACAGAACACTAATAGTGATGATGATCTCTTACAGAAGCCTTTTTCAAAAACACATCTTTTGCACTATGGATCCATGTATAGCCGCTTTAATGATATACACATCCCTTTTTGGTAAAAACACCAGACAGAGATTGAACTTTTAATTAATTAAGGGCTTTTCTTGGTTCGTTAACGACCCACATGAGCACCAAATTCTATAGGGAGACTCCTCCTCTTTAATTCAGAGTCACTGGTTCTTGGGTAGCGTGAGGAACTGGAACTGAAGAGCGAGCAAGCTGCTGATGCCTCATCGGAGGCTAGGGCCCGGGCACACCTCGTAGGTTTACCCAGAAGCCCTCACATCTGACCACTCTACTTCCGGAGCAGCCCATATTTGTAAAAGTAAAAATAAGTTTATAGGGATTCATCACGCATCAGTTCAGTAATTGGAACAACGTACGAAATTCCCAATTGACATGAAATGCGAGACCAGTTTCGTATTTTGCCGTGGTCCCATTCTGTAATTGTCATGAAGTACAAGATGGGCAGTTGACGTGGCCTACAAGATCATCAACCGATATCACGAAAGAGTTCAGTAAGTGGAACACCGTACCAGTTCAGTAAATGGAAAAGCGTACCGTAGGAGATCATCAACTGAAACAACGAAAGAGTTCAGTAAGTGGAACAACGTATCAGTTCAGTAAATGGAAAAACGTGCGAGATCATCAATTGACATGACGTACGAGATCGATTTAGAATCTTCTCGTGGGCCCCATTCTGTAATTGGCATGAAGTACTAGATGGGCAATTGGGATGTCCTACGAGATCAATTCTGAGTTACCTAGTGTGTGACGTATATTCTAAATTGACTTTCATTTTTAGTTGCTTTCTCTATGTAAATTTGAGTTCATTCTCTTTTAGCGCTTTCGAACTAAGCGTTATATCTTGTCTCTCGCGAAATGAGGTTGGCAACACTTTTGAAGTCAGAGAGCATGACGTATGCATGTGACAGATATGAACTATTAATAGAAGATATACATGGTACATAGGAATATCTTTTTAGCCTGGAATAGCTTGCAAACGGAGAGAGGTAAAGTTATGCAAGTGTGATAACGGTATAGTAAAGCGACTACGCCCGATCGAATGCAACCAATAGCAGCGCCCCTAGTAGCGAAATGAGGAAGTTAGCCATTGAAAATCGAAAACGAAAAGAGAGAGAGCAACATTTCCAATTACAAAGTGGTAGAGCATCAATTAATTAGTACAAAACGACATTTGTTTCACACGGATAAGATAAATTGCCACCTAAATACCCTAAAATGTCCGAAATCGATGCGCGACCTTTTGTGTGAACGTTTGAAGGGAACGGGCATAGGTATGAGCAAATACACACAATTTATTGCAAAAATGCGTACTTATGTCAATACAGTTTGATGACGTCAGACAAAACAAAAACAAAAAAGGCAAACTGGCGCACAGTGATAAAAATTTAAAGTCGAGTATGTTCGAAGAGTTCGTCAATGCCCACGATACACATTTGTATTCGTGATTCCTCAGCATGGAAGGTGTCACACTATTGTATGCACATTCCTCAGCATGGAAGGTGTCACACTATTGCAAGCATCTGTAACACGACGAAGTAGATCCAGAAGACTTGTATGTGCTGTTGCATACACCTGATTTTTTACGTAATTCCAGAAACCCAAGCTCGCCAATCTCACACAGCGTGCGTAGACCTAAACTTCTGCTCAGGGTACATCCTGCTACTGGTTTTTATATCGTAGGTATGGTACAGCGTCACAATCTGTATTTGCATACGGCTACATTTGCGAAATGTGAATATGCAGATTCGAATCGTCGCGCATCGATTTCGGATACTGTATGGTATTCAGGCGACAATTTATCTTATCTGTGTAAAACAATTGTCGTTTTGTACTAATTAATTGATGCTCTACAACTTTGCATTTGGAAATTTTGCACTATCTCTTTTCGTTTTCGATTTGCAATGGCTAACTTCCGCATTTCGCCACTAGGGGAGCTGCTATTAGTTGCATTCGATCGGGCGTAGTCGCTTTACTATACCGTTATCTCACTTGCATAACTGTACCTCTCTCTCTGTTCGCAAGTTATTCCCGGCTAAAGGGACTTTCCTATGCACCCTGTTAATGATATACATAATGTTTTGGGGCCCACGAGACGATGCAGCCAAAAGGTGTGACATGGTGGTGTGATGTTACAATTGCGGAAGTTGCATTACTCTGTAGTTTGATTTACTTGATAGCTGCGTGTTGAGTTGTGTTATAGAATTACTCTGAAGTTTGGCTGCGTGTTGAGTTGTGTTACATATTTATTTAATTTTCTGCTTACTAACGTTTGTTAATTAGTTTCGAAGTATTACTACCATTGTAATGAGTTCAAGTATTTAAAATATTAACGTTCTGCATGAACGGTATTTACGACGTGTTGACAGAATAAAGGAAAGTAAATGTAAGTAACTATTTCTTTGGACTTTATTTGTGTGACTCCTGTTGCTCTTTAAGTGAAGTACTTAAGAAGAACTGATTATATAGGTGGTGTTTGGTAAGTTATATATATAAATGTTTCAAGTAGTAGAGAGCGGTACAAGTGGTCCTATTTCTTAATTAGAATGAAGTACGAGACGGGGGAGTTAGCGTGGATTATGAGATCAGCAACTGACATGACGAACAATATTAGCAATGGATGTGACTTACGAGGTCAACAATTGACAAAATGCAGAAGCTCAGTAATTGGAACAACATAAGGGATTAGCAACTGACGACGTAGAAGGTCAGCAATTGACAAGACGTACGAAATCATTATTTCAGATGGCGTAACAGGTCATCAATTGACATGATGTACGAGATCAATTCCATACCTGCTAGTTTTCCCATCCTTTTTTTTCAATTTCTGAAAATTATTTTCCAGGTGATATCGTTCAGAAATACCCAAGCCGAATTTGAATAATTGTTTAATTTCGGAAGTTTTGTTCTGCTTCAACACGAAATCTTCTAAATTTCGAAGTGTCATTTCGAAAGAAAAGTATCACATAATGTTGCAAAATTAAAAGTTCAAACAGTTTTTGTGCTTATAATTCATTGCAGACTGTTTCGCCTTAACCAGAACTTGTTAATCATTACTTACAGGGGATTTTGTACATTTTCAAGAAGTATGAATCTACGATTCTAATTTCTAATGTTCGATTCCATTTTATTTTACTTTTTATGTGATGATTTTGCC
The DNA here is from genome assembly GCA_039090855.1 of Macrothele yani. Classification (NCBI taxonomy): domain Eukaryota; kingdom Metazoa; phylum Arthropoda; class Arachnida; order Araneae; family Macrothelidae; genus Macrothele; species Macrothele yani. The sequence continues at coordinate 18,956,205 of CM077030.1, forward strand.
CTTGCATTTTGTTTTCTATAATGTGGTGTTGCTCTGGTGTTAATACCCATGTCTTGTTTTCTGGGACAGATGAGATTTTTCAGCAGTTACTGAGCTTACGTCGTCGACCCTCTTAAGAGTTGTTCTGCAATGTCTTATACTTCTCCCTTGTTTGTTTCGATTCAATGCTGTAGAGGAACTTATCAATTGCACCGGTTTCATTTACTATTGTGGCGTTTGAATGTGTTGGTATATAAGCATGATGTCGCGTAGTTGTCTGAATATTTTTTTGTGAATGTAGAGTGAATTTTTTTTCTTTGAGCGTGTCATCATTTGTTAGTATGCAATCATGTCATGTCTAATTCACTACATTGTGTTATCGTCGATGTCACGTTTCCTATATCCTTTTTCCGGATTTCGGGAATAAGTTACAGTACTCTGTCAACGCGCGTCTCTAGTTCTAAGTGTATTGTTTTTCGTTTTTTTTGTTGTTGTTGGTTTTTTCAGTGTGTGTTTCACATTTTCATTTGTTTTTTTTGTTTTTTTCTTGTAAAACGTAATTTTTTTCCGCTGTACCTTAGTCCTTACGTCATGTGTGCTAAAGTCAATGTAATACTAGAAGGTAATCATACGTATTACAAGAAAGAGGTCAATTGTAGTACTTACAAATACGTTTATTTTGCTTGCATGGTTTGTACTCCACACTCACATCCGGTTTATTGGCGTACTCAGTACAGTATCAGTGAGTTAACATTGAAATACAGTATAACAGCACGTCTATTATGAATAACATCAATTCCCCTTAAACAGATCAGATCAGATCAGATCATATGTAGAGGAATATAGGAAGGGAGTGTCTGACCCCAGGTCTTAAACAACCCTTAGAAATAGGAAGCTAGGAGATTTGGGCTAGAGTGCCCGATAGGAAAGTGACGCGGAAGCGAGGTAGATAGGGGGAGGAAGACGCCTTTATTTATTACCGTTCCCCTTAAATAACAGCTGCATTGCCTTTTTATCTATCGTTCTTATCCGGCCATACGTACGTTATACGTTCTGTTCCGACCAAGGAGGTTATATTACTGGAGACATCACTCCTATTCACGCAGCATTGGCCGCCATAAGTCACCGTCCGTGCTGCAAATGACGTCATGAGCAGGCTCGACGCAGCCGCAGTAAGGAAGCTGCTTTGAAACCAATGGAACAAAAGCTTCTAAACGTGTAAACAGATAAAATGAGTAATTCAATAATCTTTTTCCATGATACACAAGCTTACTGTTTCATTAACGGTATAATTTAGTTCGTTTTTGCCTGCTTGTGACGTCACACCACAGATTAGCTGTGACCTATGGCGGCAGAGCCAGTGATGTCTCCAGTAATTTAACCTCCTTGGTTCCGACCTCAGTGTTGCCAACATCATTCTCGTTTGAGGGAAAAGAGATAACGTTAAAGTTTGAAAATGTCTAAGAAACGAACTCAAATACATAGAAAAAGAAACTCAAAAGGAAAGTTAAATTAGAATATACGTTACACTTGTTGCGTATCACAGGTGTTTAATTTCAAGTGATTGATAAATTTAAGTTAATGTTGTTGATATAGAATATAGTGCTAATGTTGTACTCGTGAATCTTATGTTTTGTCAATTATAAAAGAGCAGAAATATGTGCTCGGTGAACGCACTATCTGTTGCTTGCTGCATCAGTGGTCTTTCATTTCGTTCTGAACATCATGTACAGCGATGTTAGATGCGTGATTCATGTCTCGTATTTTTGCCACTTATCAATTTTAGCACGTCTTTTGTAAAAAAAGATCGTGCTTATGTTAACAGTTTATTCGTCCGACCATCCGTCTGTCTCTATACACCATATCTCTGCAACTATTAGTCCGATTTGAAATTTTTTTCTGCTTAAAATATGCTAAAGATTATCCTTCATTTGTTTTTTTGTTTTGTTTTTTTACTTAGCGAAAAAAACCGGGTAAGCATCCGATTGAAAAAAATAGTTTATCTTTCGATTCCACTCATGTAGAAGAGTATTTTAGGTATAGTTACTTTTTCAAGTTACGCATAGATTTTCTGCTAGGAGACGTAAAAGTAAGTTACGCTTTTCCCGATATCTCTTCTTCTAAAACTCTGATTTTAAAATTTTTTTCTTCAGCGAATACAGCTCGTGATGGAAAATCTTTTGCATATAATTTCGAATTTTTGGTAAAGAATACTTTGGCCACCAAGGGACATAAATGTTATTTTTTGCTTCTGATGTATTTGCCATAAAATCTGAGCTTCTAAAATCTCGATTGAAAAAGTTCTTTCGTGGACCGGTGCTACTCACGTCGATAAACCTTTTCGGAATATTTTTTTCTTAAAATATTGCATGGTTTCTCCGTCAGGAGGTGTACATGTATATCTAGTTTTTGTCAATATCTCTGCTTCTAATGGTCCGATTTAAAAAAATCATTTCTTTATTGGATAGAGTTTTCGGTGTGACATGTTTTTCATATACTGCCAAAATTTTCAGGTAGTTCATAGAATTTTCACTACAGGGCGTAAAGGTAAATTGCGTTTTCCCTGATTCTAAAACTCCGATTTGAAAAATTCATCCTGCACCAGATACAGCTCCTGATGGGAAATCCTTTGCATATAATTTCTAATTTTGGTAAAAAATGGTTTGGCCACCAGGGGGCGAAAGTCTTGATTTCCGCTTCAGATGTACTTGCGGCAAAATCTGAGCTTCTAAAATCTCGATTGAAAGAAATTCGTTTGTGGACAGATACTACTCACGTCGCTAAACCGTTTAGGATTATTTTCTTCTTAAAATAATGCATGTTTTCCACGCCAGGGTGCGTAGCTGTATATCTTATTTTTGTCAATATCTCTACTTCTAGGAGTCCGATTTGAAAAATTAAAATTCCTTCTTTGTTGGATAGTGTTTCCGATGCGAAATGTTTTCTATATAAATTCAAAATTTTCAAGTAAATCACAGACTTTTCGCTACGGGGAGCAAAGGCAAATTGCGTTTTCAGAGTTATTTCTGCTTCTAATACTCTGATTTGAAAAATTCTCCCTGTATCGCATACAGCTCCTGATGGAAAATGTTCTTCACATAATTTCTAATATTTGGTAAAGAATGGTTTGGCCACCAGGGAGCATAAGTGTTAATTTCTGCTTCTGATGTATTTGCAGCAAAATCTGTGCTCCTGAAAACTCGACTAATTTTTTCTTTTTGGACCGATACCGGGCTCACATCGAAAAACTTTTTGAGAATATTTTCTTCCTAAAATAAAGTATGGATTTCCCGCCAGGGGGAGTAGATGAATATTTTATATTAGTCCATATCTCTGCTTCAAAGAGCCCGATTTGAAAAATTATTTTTTTGATGAAGAGCGTTTCCGCTGCGAAATGTTTCTCATATAAGTTCAAATTTTCCTTAACGCCCAAGTCTGCAACCAGAAGGCGTAAGCTCACGATGCCATTTACAGCAATATCTGCGGGATAAAAAACCCGATTGGAAAACTTCTTTCTTCCGTCAGACACTATTGTTTACATACCGGTTCCATTGACTTTGCATAACTTCCATAAATTTAATTTGCGTCAGAAGGTATTTAAAAGACGTGCTGATTACACACAAAAATTCGGTGTCATCGTTCTTGTTCAACTTATCATTATTCTGTTGCAACATTTCTTTTTCACCCGTCACATTTCCATTGTTTGACGTTGACTGTGTTAGTGTAAATCATGATATTGTGTGGTTGATTACCCACATTTTTTTAAATTTTATTTTGATTCTTGTGTGAATGTTGCATGGTATTTTTCCTTTTTTTCTCTTTTAGCAAGTCATTGTCTTTTTTCCTTATTTGTTCTCCTGTGATGCACGTTCACCCGTGTTTTTTTCTGTTTTTTTTTGGGGGGGACGCGTGCGTTACAGTAACCGTTAAACGCGCTTCTTCTGGTTAGTACTGTATTGTTTTTTGTTTTTTTTAACAGTGCGTGTTTCCGTTTCTCTGTAATTTTTTTCTTGTCCTGTTGCGTAACACATGCATATGCTTTCTTGTTTCATTTCACGCAGATGTTTAGAAATTTAGGGAATATGTCGTACTTGTGAATCATGCTGTGATATGTCGTTTGTGTTTGCGTTGCAGTATTTGATCGGTAACCATACTACCTTCAGCTTGCACCTTTGTAATTTTTCACTTTGTACTGGGCATCATGTACCACCATGTTTGAATACATGACTTTTGCATTGTATTTGCGCATCTGGGATCTATGTTAGTTTTGTTCAGTTACTTTTATGTTATATGAAGGGTGTATAGCAAAGTCCTTAAACAGGGAAATAACTTTTGAACGCAAAATGCTAGAGTTGTAGAAGTAGTGTTTACATATAGTAAAAGGACTATGTTCTATCAGATAAGACCGATTGCAGCAACCCTCGCGGAGAATTTTGGAAGTTAGCAATCGTATCGCGAGAACCAAGAGAGATAGGAAAAAAACGTCAATCGCAAACGTGTAGAGCGTCGCCGATTTAGTATGAAATGACGCCTTGCGTTCACCAAAAACTCCAATAGAAGTCCGGAAATGCAGATCTCTCGGTATCCGATCACCGGCATAAATACGTCACTCATCGCTTGCAGAAATGTAACATTATAAGGTGATACGAATTTACAAATAAAACTAACACATGTACGTGTCAGCAAGGTACAATTTATTATGTACTGTACAGTGAAGTACACTGGTGTGCAAAAATTAAGGACAAAGAGGAGAAATTAGCATAACAGCCGAACGAGCAGGCAGAACAGACCGAAAGACCACTCAGGAGATAGACTAGGGTCCGGTACGGTAGGGCATGCGCATATATGCAGCATGACGTAGAGGTGGGGTGGGGGGTGTCGGAAGGGTATAAAGCACACGGGCGGTGTACGCTCAGCAATTCGGTGAAAGCTATTGCACGGTCTACATCGGTTTGAACGACGTCGAGTTGCTGCCACTGTGGGACATGGCCAACAGGCAATCCAGTAGACGATATCTGCATGACTTTACCCGAGGTCGCGTCATTGGGAAGTTAGAAGAAGGTCGAAGTGTGACTAGTGTGGCCGAGGAGTTCGGGATCGCTCACAGCATCGTTTCACGAGCTTGGAGACCATTTCAAACGACAAGAACAGCTGTCCGAGTGTTTAGCAGTGGTCGTCCACGAGCGACCACGACGGCGGACGACCGGTATATTGTCCTACAGGCGAGAAGTGACAGACGGCAGACAGCAGGAGATATCGCAAGGCACATGCAACAGACAACTGGACGTCCGTTATCGCGTTTTACTGTGGCCAGGAGGCTACACAAAGGTAGTCTATTTGCACGACGACCAGTACGGTGTGTGCCATTAACGCCTGCTCATCAGAGACGGCGGTTTCTGTGGTGCCAGAAACGCAAGAACTGGACACCTCAGCAATGGGGTCGAGTTCTCTTTACGGATGAGAGCCGATTTAGTCTGACGAGAGATTCTGGACGTGTACACATCTGGAGAGAGCAGGGAACACGCAACCACACCTCCAACATCATCGAAAGGGACCGGTTTGGAAGTGGCGGAGATCTCGTTTGGGGCGGTATCATGCTTGGTAGCCGTTCTGACCTCCACATCTTCCAAGGAGGTTCAGTCACTGGTGTCTGCTATTGTACCGAGGTTCTCCTGCCTCACATGCGTCTGTTTAGAGGTGCTGTGGGTCCTGCGTTCCTCTTCATGGACAATGCTACACTTCATCGTGCAGTGGCTGTCGCAGAGCTGTTGGAGAGTGAAGATATTCAACGCATGGATTGTCCCGCAAGGTCCCCGGACCAAAATCCAATTGAACACGTGTAGGACCTTCTCGTGAGACGCTTGGCAGCACGTCACCAAGCCGCCAGCAACGATTCCGCAGCTGCAACTGGCGGTACAAGAGAAATGGGCCGCGATGCCTCAACAGCTCCTTGACAACCTCGTCCTCAGAATGGACAGACGTTGTAAATCCTGCAACGCAGTCAGGGGTAATCATATCCCCTACTAAAGACTAGATTTTTCTTGGCAGCCGCGTGTCATATGGTCGTTTCTGTCTTCTGTCCAGTTGTGCTCGAAGCTACCTTTTCAATAAAGTGCCTTTGTATCCTTTGGATTCCTTGTTTGGACGGTTTTGCTCACTTGTCCCATATTCTTACATCTTGGGGTTCTTATGGTATGATCTGAGTCGATGTGGAGCACTTCTGCATGACGTTACATTCGAAAAACTGTCTCGTCCTTAATTTTTGCACGCCAGTGTAGTAGGAAATTCATACAGCAGCAGGACATTATGAAGAAGAAAAACACAAAATAATGTTTTAGAAATACCAAATGTCAGTACTAATACTTGAGCATTCGCGATGTGTCCACCATCGGCAGCAATACACATCTGTATTCAAGCTAGAACTTCTTGTTGGACGTTCTGCAGCATTTCAGGTGTTACGTTACTGCATGCTTGGATAATACGGGGTTGTAGAAATTTGCCATACACGACCAAATGTAAGGCCACACGTCGCACTGATGTCTCTCGTACTGTAGTGTGGGTGGGAAGCGCATAGGCCAGGACGTCCACTGGCTGCACGTGCACACCTGCAAGTGTCGGCCTACCTGAACGGGAACGACTTGTAATGCTCCCGGTATCTCTCAGCCGGTTAACGACATTGATGATAGTAGCCGCAGTAGGATAAGAACGATTAAGGAAACGTAATGCATATTGGCGTGCTGCCTCTCTTGCCCGACTACCGCATTTCCCGTACAACATAACCATCTCGCAGTACTCCTCGTTGGAATAACTAGCCATGTGTAGACTCGAAGATCCAGTCCACGCACTGTCTGGCAAACCTTCCCTGACCGCCAATTTATGCTTCCCGATGACGTATGATGTAGCGTTACCATTTGCATAATTTCATCCATCCTTCGCTGTTTTGCAGGCAAAATTCGCTTACAGATTTTACGTTTTGCGATGTCATTCGTGACGTATTTATGCTGGTGATCGGATAACGAGAGATCTGCATTTCCGGACTTTTACTGGAGTTTTTGGTGAATGTAGGGCGTCATTTCATACTAAATCGGTGACGCTCAACACGTTTGCTATTGACGTTTTTGCGCTATCTCTCTCTCTTGGTTCTCGCGATAGGATTGCTAACTTCCAAAATTCGCCGCTAGGGGTGCTGCAATCAGTCTCATCTGATAGAACATAGTCACTTTACTATGTTTACACACTACTTCCACAAATCTAGCATTTTTCGTTCAAAAGTTATTTCCCTGTTTAAGGACTTTCCTATACACCCTGTATATGCGTTTGTAGCATACCCATAGTTAGTACAGTAAACTTGGTGCATGATGTTTTTTCCTTCGCCTACAGTGTTTTCCCTAATTTCCAGGAGTTATTTATGCTAGATCCTGAACACGACCCTTCGTTTCGGAAAGATACGAGGGTGTTCCGACGATGAGGCATTCCTGTATACAATCTAATAGTCGGGTGTAATAAGCGCATGCTTTGACAAAAGGAGATTCAAATTCAGAGAATTCCCAATTATTATTATAGAATCACGTTGAACAACTTGGAAAGGGCAGGCAAAGGGAGATTTCACATACACCGAAGGAAATAGTGTGAGCACATTTAAAATATGCTGCACATTGTTCTCCCACTTTGAAAGAAAATTGCATATTGTTAAGAAATAAATTCTTCAAAACGCTTACTTCTTAAATAAATTACTTCTTAAGAAATAAATTCTTTAAAATGCTTACTTCAAAGAAAAATTTTAATACATTTCCTAGAAACGCTCGCATTATGGCAAATGTTCGCACATCTTTGCACAAATATGGGGAAATATTCTTGTATCGGGACCAGAATTGGAAACGGGTCAAAAATTTTGGACCCGGACCCGTAACTGATCCGGACAAATCTGCTTTGAACTATAAATTCGAAACTCAATTTATATATATATATATATACATATAAACGTAATATATATATTCATCCGAATAACTGCTAGATATTTAATAACTGAAATCCTTTTTTAATAATAAAAATTGGTTACTTGCTAAATTTTAGTGCCATTTTTAGTGCCACTATTTTGTGTAATCCAGAAGTATAATGGCTGACTATGGAGTATATTAGAACTGGAAAATGTTATTTACGATTACACAAACGTATTTTTTTAATGTATTTAGATTGCTCACTCTTTCCGCGCTTTGATGGACGTTCTCATACTTTCATATGGTCCGTTAGATTTTTGGTTCCATAATCTTTTATTACACCGTCGACATCTTTCTTTGTAATTATACACTTTCCACATTTTGAACAACAAGCAAGAGTAAACAACACAGAATTATTCACCGGTTCCTTAATGAGACGAAAGAATTTCCAGCATTTACTCTTCCCCTTATGGTTTTCAACAAGCACGTATTTGTTGGCCACGACGCCTTTCTCAACCTCCTTAATATTAAATTCATACATATTAATTTTGACATAACGTATTGTGACGGTGACGACCCCCCCCTTCGCATAATTAATTGGCGAGAGGCGTGGCTAATTAACTGTAATTGAAACTTGATTGGATGTTTTAATTAACAGAGAGTCATAATTTAAACACTTGCGAGGGGCGGTATATAAAGAAAAGATCTTCCAGCACTTTGAATTCAAGTGGCGAGCTGCAGGTGTTTGCCACGAGAACAAAGAGCCCATGAACGGAAATGGGACGGGTCAGAGTTTAAAAGCTGTTTCCCTTGACTCAAAAATGTTTGGACGGCAAAACCGTTTGAAGCTTTTGTCTGTGCTGCGCGCGAAACAATGGGAAAGCTCTTGGATTTCAAGAGCGGTATATAATAAATATGTCGTGGTTTCAAGTGGTAGAATTCACCGCTTACCAATTTCTTGGAGACGGGAGATTGTTGTTGAGAGTAGCAGAATCCGTTTGATAACCGAGAGAACTGGGCCTTGATTTTTCCTCGCGTTCGAAATTGCTTGCCGTCTGCTGTGCTCTTGCAATTCTGAGCATAAGAAGTGAAGCCAGCTAAAAACATAAGCTGAGAAAAACCAGCAACAGATTTGCCTGGGAACTTTCTTCACCTTGCCGGACCATCGATAACTGCCGTAAGGAGCCATTTCAGGTGAAATGCAGGGAGAGACAAAATAATCACGGCATCGCCTCGCTCATGCAGAGAGGAGAGGAGAAACGCCAGGCCCCAGAAATTACCCCCCCCCCTCCCCTGCAGAGGGAAAGAATCGCCACCTTTCTTGTTCCACGGAGGAAGGAAGTCTGTGTGTTTGAATGCGTGTATAGAGTCCGTAAGCAACGCAGCCTCCTCCAAAGAGGAAAAAGAGCTACCCGTACAGCCAACATATTAGTGAATGTGAGTGAGTGTTTGTGTTTGTTGGTGTCATCAATACTTTGGATACTCGAGGACATTTGTAAGTACTTTTTATCAGTTTTTTCTTTGCGGTCCATTGTGAACGAACAGACTTTTCGTTATGAAATATTTTCTGAAACACCGAAGAGAGCCAAAGCTGGCCGGAAATTATAGCTTTTACTATTAGATGAAGAATCCGGTGTAATTTATGCATATATCTATTAAATCCCTGTTTTAATTGTTATACTGTGCCTCCATTGGTTTATTGGTGTACTGTGCTGGCTAATTGGCTAACGAGGTATTGGCGGATCCAGTGATTCGAATCGCAGTCCGGAAAATAATTGGGCATCCTGACATCTAAGGCACAAAGGTCGTAACAATATCATGGGAACGGGATGTTATCACATCATTCGGAAACCTCTGAATGCTCAATGTAAAAGATACGATGTGAAAAGTAACTGTTAGTCATACAGTGAACTTCGCACGGAGAAAGTGAATCAGCTGAGAAGCAGGCGAATGGCGTTTGCCTGAACCTTGCCCCGGACAATCGCACTGTAAAAGAACGCAAAGGAAGTATCTTTTTACGATATGGTGTCGATGGGTCTGACATCGATCGGTGGAAATCTTAGTTGCTTTAAAAAAGAGACGACAATATTTTTGCATGGGAAACCATTATTCACTTCGTGGGCATCATATCGACTACAGAATTCCACAACACGTATTTTTCTTTGGAATATATTTTTCTCATTTCAAAAATAAAACTGAAGTAAAACCGGGTCAAAATCGAGTCAGAAGTACCTTGACCTGACCCGTTGACCAGTGACCCGCTTCCATCTCTGATCGGGACACTGAGAATATATTAAAAATCTTCATCACGATGATAATACCAAAAGAAAATTTTCCAATACCATTCTTGGAAATGGAAATATCGTATCATAACATTCCTGAACAGAAAGAAGTATTAAGCAAAAAATATGAGCACATCAATTTTTGTTGCACTTGAAACGGTGAGCTGAAAACTATTGAGTTTTTTTTTATTGGAGGTTTAACGACCACCGTGAGCAACTCAATGGGCTATAAGCAGTCGCCCGTCCCTAATTTAGGGTCACTGGTTCCAGGGAAGGGAGAGACCCAGTGCCGTAAGACAAACACAACATCCATGCCTCACCGGGATTCGAACCCGGACCCCGTTCGGGCGAATGATCAGAGGCCATCGCTTAGACCACTGCGCCACCGGGGCGGCACTATTGATTTGGAAAGCAAGTAGTGTCTGCAAATGCAAAGCAACAGAAAAGTGCTAATTACTGCATAAAAAAATAAAAATCAGACAAAAATGTAGTCGTCATCATTTGCCACAATCTGCTACTAACATCTGGGTAGCTGTTGGATACCGTTGCTGTAGAATTTTGGCGGCTTGGATACAAATAAGTAATTGAAATTGTTTCTGCAGAATTGTGCGGCTTGGACGCAAAGAAGTAGTTGAATTGTTCCTGTAGAATTGTGGCGTCTTGGACGCAAAGAAGTAGTTGAATTGTTCCTGTAGAATTGTGCGGCTTGGACGCAAGGAAGTAATTGAATTGTTCCTGTAGAATTGTGGCGGCTTGGACGCAAAGAAGTAGTTGAATTGTTCCTGTAGAATTGTGGCGGCTTGGACGCAAAGAAGTAGTTGAATTGTGCCTGTAGAATTGTGGCGGCTTGGACGCAAAGAATTAGTTGAATTGTTCCTGTAGAATTGTGAGGCTTGAACGTAAAGAAGTTGTTGAATTGTTCCTGTAGAATTGCGGCGGCTTGGAAGCAAAGAAGTAGTTGAATTGTTCTTGTAGAATTGTGGCGGCTTAGACGCAAAGAAGTAGTTGAATTGTTCCTGTAGAATTGTGAGGCTTGAACGCAAAGAAGTTGTTGAATTGTTCCTGTAGAATTGTGGCGGCTTGGAAGCAAAGAAGTAGTTGAATTGTTCTTGTAGAATTGTGGCGGCTTAGACGCAAAGAAGTAATTGAATTGTTCCTGTAGAATTGTGCGGCTTGAACGCAAAGGAGTAGTTGAATGATTCCTGTAGAATTGTGCGGCTTGGACTCAAAGAAATAGTTTAATTGTTCCTGTAGAATTGTGAGGCTTGAACGTAAAGAAGTTGTTGAATTGTTCCTGTAGAATTGTGGCGGCTTGGAAGCAAAGAAGTAGTTGAATTGTTCTTGTAGAATTGTGGCGGCTTGGACGCAAAGAAGTAGTTGAATAGTTCCTGTAGAATTGTGCGGCTTGGACGCAAAGAAGTAGTTGAGTTGTTCCTGCAGAATTGTGGCGGCTTGGACGCAAAGAAGTAGTTGAATTGTTGCTGTAGAATTGTGGCAGCTTGGACGCAAAGAATTAGTTGAATTGTTCCTGTAGAATTGTGAGGCTTGAACGCAAATAAGTAGTTGAATTGTTCCTGTAGATTTGTGATGGCTTGGACGCAAATAAGTAGTTGAATTGTTCCTGTAGAATTGTACGGCTTGGACGCAAAGAAGTAGTTGAATTGTTCCTGTAGAATTATGGCGGCTTGGATGCATAGAAGTGAGTAAGTGAGCGTTCGACATCGTCCCGGTTGATGAAACGCTGTCCGTCGGTTCACCAACTATTTCCAAGAAATCATGTTATGACAGTCTGATAATTAAAAATTTTTTATTTAAGGATAAATAGAAACTAAAATTCACTGATTGTTTGTCATACAGAGAAAATACTTTTGAGCGAAATTTCATGTATACGTGGACGTAGTGGAGCCTACGGAGGGCAAGAATGTTGATTTTTCAAGCGGCGAAGAAGGAAACCGTTTTGAACAGGTTTGCCATTGAAAGGTTAGACAATCGTGTTTATTTTGCATCTTGAAACATATCAGCGGAAGTTGAACTGCTATCATAAAAAGGCACAAGACCAGCAACAATTGACTCACATTTCTTATATAACGTATAAACAGCCAAACAACTGTAATAGGTAAAATTAAAAAAATGTAATGCCTTTAATATTTATATTAATTAAATATTTTGCTCTTTGAAGATGTTATTTTTCTATTGCTAGCTATAGTTTTTAATTAACAGACATTTTTTTTTACTTTTGATTAATTGGCAAACAGTTTTGATTGACTCACTCTTACCTGACGTAACGCTATATGCCAAAAAATATCTTTTTATGATCAGACTGGCAATAACGAAGTTAGCATGTATAGAATGTTTTGAACTCTCCCTTCGCGACTGCTTATAGCCCATTGAGTTGCTCACGGTGGTCGTTAAACCTCCAATAAAAAAACAAACAAAAAAAAGAACTCTCTCTTCAACTTCGTTATATATGGGTTAGACCAGAACATAACTCAAATTGAAGGCTAAATTTGCAGATTATTTTCTAGAATTTTACATAAACCACGTGCCTTGCGAAATGAAGACATTGAAAATCCACTCTCAAAAAACTGCAACATTATTCAGAAGCACTTACTTATGCGAACAACCGGTTTCCGTAAAGAAGCAGGTGAAATGAAGAGAGGTCATTCTCGTCTAACTGATGAGCACTTAGAGGAAAACCTGTGGATCGCTACGCGCGCCGACATTGACCAGTCATTTAAAGACTAATAAGAAAATAAATAAATGTCAAATACCTCACTAGAGATCTACAAAAAAAAAAAGTTTTCGCGAAGCCTCCGTATTTTTTTAATAACATCTATGAAAATGCAAGTGCAAAGATTCGGCTGTTTGAAAATACAACACACATAAAAATTGGAAAGGGGTGAGACAAGGTACACCATATCTCTGAAGCTCTTTAATGCCACATTGGAAAATGTCTTTCAATCTCTGAACTGGGAAAACGAAGGGATAAAGATTAATGGAGATTATCTAACCCACCTTCGTTTTGCTGATGACGTAGTCATATTTGCAACTACACCATCAGAGCTGCAGAGTATGATCCCGGAACTTGCTGACAAGAGTAAAGAAGTGGGATTAAAAATGAACTTTCAGAAGACAAAAGTGATGTTTCTGTGCTCTTTTTTTAGCATTTATTTTTGCTGGGGGTTAGCCCCTGCGGGTCGCCGTTGTTCGGTCAATCTGAAATTAGCCCGTAGGTGTTCAAAAGTTGTGGTGCACCCATGAGTTAGAGTGTAGTTATACCCTTTAATGGTAAAAGGATACACTACGAGAAAGCGGGGTTCACAATTGTTTAGGAGAAGCTATATTGTGCGCATCGTTAGAACTTTAACCAACACCAGGAGAAAAATGCTTGTGTTGAAGCGTGTTTGTGGTTCTAATATACAACTGAACAATGCTACCATGCAATGCAACTATTTTGCAGTTCTTGTCATATGCAACTTCTCCTTTTGTATATGAGATTTTGAAAATATAGAAAAGTTACGAAATGCCTTCGAGTTTAAAGTCAAAAATGTGATGAATATGTGAAGTTCCGAGCTCTATAATCTTCGGTAGTAAAATTGTGCCAAATGTCTTTAATGAAAAACGAAATTCTGAATAATTCCTCGGCAATCTGACAAAAGCGGTTAATTTTTTGACTTCTTAAATATTTTAATACTAAAATTATGCATAATAGATCAAAAGAGACAACTAGTCGTTTTTAAAAGTGCATGTTTTAGATGGTTTCGTTAACTATTTCGCTGTTTCGACATTTGGTTTGCTGAAATTTATAGAAAGGCGCATTGCGTATAGATGGCACGTGCAATCGAAACCGATGTTTCAAGGTGACATTAAAGCAACAGACGTTAAACAACTAATAAATCTTCATACAACGAAAAGGACTGAACAAAACTTAAGTTATCTAGTCATGAGACGCAATAACTGAGGGAAGTAGAATCAGGATCGACACGATTGGATGCTTATGAATCCTAATTTAAGCATTGGATATTTGAATAAAATCTTTGTTGTTCTTAACAAAATTGTCTGATGAAGCTTCCTAATGGTATTGATTTATTAAAAGAAACCTTAAGTTCAAACAACTTGATGATTAATTCGGCCCCCTAAAAATGCAGTAAATTTAAAAGAAATAATATTTTCATAAGGCAGACGTGACGATTCGTGTTATTAATTTCTAGATGTCAATATGTGCACGTCATGTTTCCGCACTTATTAGGAGATTTGAAAAATTCTTTTTTCGTTAGGTAGCATGAACTAAGAAAATGACGAACTATATATATTTCTTTGTTTTTTCGGTGAATAATTCTGCCTCTTGTCGATGTTAATGCGCATGGGTGTTTTTATCGACGTTTATTTTATCCTACATCACTGCTTCAGAAAATCCGACAAAAGATTTTTTTTGATCAGATACCATGCACTGTGATGAATAGTTTGTATGCATTTTCGGCGTGAAATAATGCAAAGATTTTCTTCTAGAGAGTGTACATGAACACATTATAAAACTCCAATTTGAAATATTTTTTTTCGATTTGATATCTCATTCACTACGAGTAGTATTTAGCACCAAAACGCACAACTCTGCCTCTAGGTATCGCTACTGTGCATTTCTATTTGAAAAGAAAATGCCGACCCAGTGGTGCAGTGGTCTAAGCGATGGTTTCTGATCATTCGTCCGAGTTGGGTTCGTGCTCGAATCCCCCCCCCCACCGGTGAGGCACGGATGTTGCGTTTGACGTACGGCCCTGGCTCTTTCCCTTCGCTGGAACCAGTGGCCCAACATTATATAGGGACAGACGAATGCTTATACCTCATTGAGTTGCTCACGGTGGTCGCTAAACCTCCAATAAAAAAAGAAAAAAGAAAATGCCCATTGAAAAAACTTTGCTTCTTGAGACACAAGTTAATGAGATAAATCTTTACTTACATTTTTTGAGTTTCAATCAGTTACGTGCCCAGAAATATTTTTGGGGGTAGGGGTTAAATTTGTTTTTTTATACAACTAAATGTCTTATGAGTGCATTTTTAAAATGTATGCCACATCCACGTAAAAGTTATCAAATAAATATTGCTGGAAGTTATTATTACACTGGTGGGCAAACATTACGGACGAAGAGGAGAAATTAGCATAACAACGGAACGAGCCGGCAGAACGGACCGAAAGACCACTCAGTAGATTGACTAGGGTCCGGTACGGTAGGACATGCGCATATATGCAGCATGACGTAGGGGGGGGGGGAGTGTGTGTCGGAAGGGTATAAAACACACGGGCGGTGTACGCTCAGCAATTCGGTGAAAGCTATTGCACGGTGTACATCGGTTTGAACGACGTCGAGTTGCTGCCACCATGTGATATGGCCAAACAGGCAATATAGTAGACGACATCTAGAAGACTTTACCCAAGGTCGTGTCATTGGGAAGTTGGAAGAAGGTCGAAGTGGGACTAGTCTGGCCGCACTTCGACCTTCTTCCAACTTCCCAATGACAATTTAGTGTAGATTTTATCCTTTAAAACGTTTTAATTTTCTGTACTTAACTTTAATTTATACACGCTCTATTTTAAAGAACTTCCCTCATTAAAATGCTCCATGAAAGGTCATTTGACTAAACTGTAACGATTGACTTATCCTATTTCGAAAAATAATAGTGTTAAGTCTGGGTAATTTATTTTTGTTTGATTCACTGGCAAAGAAGACATCGAGGATAACTGCAACGTCACTCTTTCGAATGAAGATTTTATGAAAAAACAAACGAAAATCACAAACGAGTTTTTAATTAATCATAATTTTGACCATCATCGTCAAGAATGATCAATAATACACTGTGGGATGAAGATCTTTTTAGGTGTCTTCCACAAGCGTCTGTTACAAGCAGTGTTGTCTTTCTATTGCTTCATCAGTAGATCAACTGACTTTGACTCCAGTCTACTGACAGATTTTTGTAATATACTGATTTTTCTCTGTGTGTTTTAAGACCACCTATACACTCAGGGACATCCTGTCTAAGGATATCTGCATTCTTCGCCTACTTATCATCTACTAAGCCAATCGACAAGACTCATCTCAGAACTGGGCTGCAGAGAATATTCTGCCGAAGACTAAAATTGTTCAACACCTGCTACCTATTTTTTTTTAATTCATATTAGTTGCCATGAAATATTTTTTTATTCTAGATAACTAATTAGTCTGTTATACAAAGATTTCCCCCTGGTTTTGTTAAAACACATGGAAAATCTTAGAAAAACGGTTATAATACAATATTTATGTTAATGATAGTTTTTGTTTAGTATAGTACTTATTTAATGTACTTTGGGAACATCTGAGTATCGTTTAGTAAGACGTGTAAGTGTATAACTCTTCGTTGGTAGGAAGACAACAAGTAGGACTGACTAACTGTGACTACATTAAAAGGCATATGCCGTGATTATTTACACCAATATTATAATTTTAATGATGAGCATTATTTAACAAAGCTGATCATCAGTAATATCTAATAGAAAAACGACTTGTATTGGTTTGAATTTTATTCCGGTGTTTAATAACGGTTTGCGGAGCACTGACGGTAGTATTTGAAATACAAGTGGATTTAAGTGTTCCTTCGTATTGAGATTACATTCAATGCTACATTACATTTGTAAGGTGGTGCTTATTTCAAGCAAAAAGATTTGATCTACTGATTTCTACTGATTTTTTGAGCCCTAGTCTACTAATTTCAGCTAAAGATTTCTGGCAACACTGGTTCCCAGCCACTCTCTTCCATATGACTGCAACATGCTTTCGAATTTCATCCAAACATCTCCCACGCGGTCTTCTTCTAGAACTTTTTTTATTCCTTGGTATCCAGTCTCATATTTCAGTTGTCCAACGGTGGTTAGTTTAGTTCTTCTAAAAATGTGTCCAGCTCATTGCCACATGAGGATCTTAGCTTTTATCATGATGTCATCATCTCATGTTATTTTTCTGATCCAGGAGTTCCTCCTTGTATCTTTCTTGATTACATTTGTAACGTACCTGCCTCAGATGTGACGCACATGTCAAGACAGCAAAGTTGCAGCGATAAGCTTCGTCGGTGTGGTTTAGTTGGGAGAACAACCGGCCCTGGAAACGAGGAGGCGGAGATTTGAATTCCACCACCGACAAATGGGCTTGGTCCGCTATACACTGAGCATGCATATGTCCATGCTTCTAAGTAGTCTTAAACCTCTGTATCAGTGCTGAGATGGGCCGAGCCCAAGTCAGAACCGAACCCGGGCGGGCTCGTGCTGCATGATATTTACTACGAGTCGGGCTCGGATTCTGAGAGAGAAAAAGAATTTTCATTTTTTTAAATATAATTATTTATGATTTATCATACCAGAGTATGGTTCATTCCCGCAGTGTCTTTTCCCCTCATGCTTTTTCCCGTTATGCCCTATATTGAGATCATTAGCGGTTGCAAAATGTGGAAACGAAATTTCAGTCGGAGAGGAAGTCCCGCTTCATATTTCCCGCTATGCCTTATGTCGCGGCCATAAAAAGGGGGAAACTTTATCTGCTAGAAAGGAGAAGTATAGCTTTTAAAGGGGAATTACCTGTTTTCTTTGAGAGCAGTTAGTGGCGTAGAAATCTGTGTTAGAATCGATCCCGCTTATGCTCTCTGATTATTATCCGATTTCAGCCATTTTCCACAAATTCCTTCGATATGAACATTTTTCCCATCGAGTTTTTAAGTAAAAGTTATCCCCCACGGGATCCCTAAGAACAAACTAAAATTTCGATGGAATTGAAGGCTTTTCCATGCGTATTATCATGCGTAAGTTTGGAAGAACATATCTGAAACCAGAAAACAATTTCCCAAAGAAAATGACAAATTTCTAGGAAAATCGCGTAATAAAAAAACATATTTTAAAACACTCCCAGCATTGCTTTTTTTTTAGTTTTCAAAATAGTTAGGCATATACAACGTGCGTTCAAAAAGTTTCTGGATTGGCGGCAACATGGTGCTACTGCGGTTAGTACAGATTTCCGCTATGTGCTGTTATATTTGAATCTACAAATCAACGTTCCCCTCAAGAAACTGATTGGATAACATTCTATGCTGGAATCTCTCTGGATTGATTAATCTTTTTTTTTTTTTTAGGCAACAGTAACTGGTAATTTATCTGTATTGCAGCAAATAATAAACTGTAGTGAAACTAGTTGAGTTTGGGGACTTATTGGATAGCATGCAGGCATCACAGTTTATTATCTATTACATTAATATATTATCTATTATCGGAACACACTATCTCAGAATATATTATCATATGTAGTTACAATACTTCTGCATATTCCGCATTTTTAGTTTGGTTGCTTGTTGTGATTAAAATGAAACGATTTTCCGAGCGAGCAGTGTTTCGAAATTTGTATCCAAGCGAACACTATTACGAAAGCGTTAATGGGGCGAGTGAAAACGTGGCTGAGGACAATTAAGCAGTAGTTGTCCCCCTCCTCCTTTTGTTTAATTCAGTCTGTAGATTATAGCAGATGCTGTTTCATTGTAAAGATTTGAAATATAACCCCCAAGACATTTCATTGACTCTACACAAAACGCCGGCCATAAAACTGTTAAAGATCTATTCCCATGTGCAATGAACTTTATTTTTTTTTATAATTAATTAAATACAATTTAAAATTTTACAGTTCATTTATAAGTTACAAAAAATGTAAACAGAGAAGTTTTTACGCTTGTACATGCTTATGATATTTAGCAAAAAAAAAAAATAATAATAATTTTACGAACTTCATAAATATAATTTACTTTTCACGATTTTTTTTACGCAAAATTTAGCTAAGTAACAAACAACAGTTCAAACTCTTTTATTTTTAAATGTTGGAATTTTTTTTATATACCCCTTGTAACATTTTATCCGGGTACTTTATAAAAAAAGGAATAGAGAAGTGTATTTTCCGGCTTTTAAAATCAATACCCTTCCAATCTTCTCAGTGTATTAAACAATGCCACGTGTTCGAATGACATTATGCTTCGTTTCTGAGAATGAATAATTACATTCGCATATATTAACTAGTCAAGTCACTGCGTTCAAATTTTTAAAGTGTTCTATTATTCAGTTTGCAATTTGCTGTCGACCTTCCTTGAGAAAGCCATCTGGTTGATATACGAAAACTTGAAAACTTTAATTTTCTGTTCTATGCCAAAAAATTCGAATAACAAGTATAGTTATACTATTTTGAGTATAGTTGGTGCACAGTTCCTGTTCATTAATTAGTAAATAGCTGAATATTTCACAAGATCAAAGTAAATAAATCCTTTATAGGTTTAAAGTGCAAAAGCGTTAGAAAATGACTTTATTTTATGCTACTTGTGCATTCAGTTTCAGACAAAGAATAGCAACACTTCCGTTAATCTTTTGACTCCGCGAAAACAGTTATTTAGGTCCTTGTTAACCAATCAAGTGAAAAATAAAATCCAACAAGCAGGCAGATGTCAAACACAAGTCCTACCGTTGTACTATTGGTAAAGGACGTATGAGCACAACTCATTGCTGCTTTCAGCGCAAATTTCCACCTTTACGTTCAAACAATGGATTTATATAGCTGGGAAATTTTTCGTTAACTCATATATACTGTATATATACATATATATAAGGATAAAGTTGTAGAAGTTGAAAGTTCCTCTGACAGAGCTGCACGACTCGTTATCAAACTCTCGAGAAGATACCAGGCTCAGATTATTCAAACTTATGCACCCACCACAAGTCATGCTGTAGAAGAAATTGAAGAATTTTATGAGGAAATTCGTGATCTAAATAATAAAGGTAAGCAGCACTTGAAGATAATTACGGGAGATTTCAATGCAAAAATAGAGCAACGGCAACAGAATGAAACTTCAGTAGGTAAATTCGGTCACGGCAACAGAAACCAGCGTGGAAATACTCTCGTAGAGTTTGCAGAGGCAGAAGGGTTTTTCATCTTGAACTCCTTTTTCAAGAAAAAGCCACACAGGAAATGGACATGGAGACATCCAAATGGAACGACAAGTGAAATTGATTTTATTATGTGTAACAAAGAATTCGTCATAGAAGACTGCAGTGTGCTAAACAAGTTCAACACAGGCAGTGACCATAGATTGGTGAGATGTAAGATGCACCTCAACACTAAACTCGAACGTGGCAAGCTCATAAGACAAACAAAATGTATTGACATAACCAACCTTAAAAAACACCATAATACCTTCAAATTGGAACTGAAGAACAGGTTCTCTGCTTTAGAAGGCCTAACATCAGAAGAAGTGGATATTTCTGAAGTTAACAGAAAAGTAACCAAAGCTCTTATGGAAACAGCAACAAAATTAGCTGGGTCTAAGAACAAATTGCATGTGAACAAATTATCAGGAAAAACCAAAATGTTGATGCAAAAAAGAAGAGTGATGAGGACAACTAAAGAAGATGTGACTTCCAAAGTGGAATATATAGAGCTATGCAAGACAGTACGAAAAAGTATCACTGAAGACGTAAGGAAATTCAACTGTGAACTAGTAAGGAAAGCAATTGAAAACAACCAAAGCCTAAAGATAGCAAAGGGACATCTCAGTAAGGGAAAAAAACAGATTATGGCACTGAGAAAAGAAGATGGTTCTGTAACAAGAAATAGAGGCGACATTTTGACAAGAGTGAAAGATTTCTACTCCAAATTATATGAAAGGGATGATACATGTACTCCAGACATCATGAAAGGTACCAGTACCAGAGTTCTTCCAGTCCTTCCAGCAGAAGTTGCACATGCAATCAAGAACGTGAAGCGGGGAAAAGCTCCAGGAGAAGATGGAATTACTGTAGACATCATACAAGAAGCAAGTGGAGAAATCGAAACAGTACTCGCCCAAATTTTCACTCGATGCCTTAATGAAGGGAAAATTCCTGAGGATTGGAACAACGCTACAATGATCTTGCTGCATAAAAAAGGTGACATTGAGGATCTCAGGAACTACAGACCTATCAGCCTCCTATCAGTGGTTTATAAAATCTTCACTAAAGTTCTTTCACACCGCTTGAAGGTGACACTGGACATGACTCAACCGAGAGAACAAGCTGGATTCAGGAGTGGCTACAGCACAATAGATCATATCCACGTACTGAGAGAACTAATTGAAAGAGCGAGGGAATATGAACTTCCATTGTGCATGGCTTTTATCGATTATGAAAAAGCCTTTGATTCGGTGAAACCATCAGCAGTTGCAATGGCTCTGAAATCCTGCGGTATTGAAGATGCATACATTAATATTATTAATAACATCTATGAAAATGCAAGTGCAAACATTCGGCTGTTTGAAAATACAACACACATAAAAATTGGAAAAGGAGTGAGACAAGGTGACACCATATCTCCGAAGCTCTTTAATGCCACATTGGAAAATGTCTTTCAATCACTGAACTGGGAAAACAAAGAGATAAAGATTAATGGAGATTATCTAACCCACCTTCGTTTTGCTGATGACATAGTCATTTTTGCAACTACCCCATCAGAGCTACAGAGTATGATCCAGGAACTTGCTGACAAGAGTAAAGAAGTGGGATTAAAATGAACTTTCAGAAGACAAAAGTGATGTACAACGCTTTTACAAGAAATGAAGATTTATCGATTGATGGAGAAAAGCTGGAGATAACAGACACGTACGTTTATCTTGGACAGAAGATATCAAGTGAGGGTCACATTGATGAAGAAATTAATCGGCGTACAAAACTTACCTGGAGAGCTTTTGGAAGAAACAGCATGATTTTCAAGAGCAATATGCCATTATGTCTTAAAAGAAAAGTGTTTGATCAATGCATCCTTCCAGTGCTTACGTATGGTGCAGAGACGTGGACCTTAGCTAAAAGAGACATACAAAGGCTGCAGACAACTCAAAGCAGCATGGAGAGGTGCATGCTTGGTGTAACCAGGAGAGATAAGAAGAGGAACACGTGGATCTGAAAAATGACAAGAGTGGAAGACATCATGATCAGAGTTAAATCCCTGAAATGGCAATGGGCTGGACATACTGCCAGAAGGACAGACCATCGATGGACAGCCGAAATTTTAGATTGGATTCCAACGGACAGGAAAAGACCCAGAAGAAGACCACATGGAAGATGGGTGGATGAAATTCGAAAGTATGCGGGAGTGACATGGAGGAGACTGGCACAAGACAGACCGTTGTGGAGGAAACTTGGGGAGACCTTCGTCCAGCAGTGGATTGATAATGGTTGACAATGATGATGATGATGATGAAGCATTTGCCCGTCCCTAATTTCGGGCCACTGACTCCAGGGATGGGAGAAAGCCAGTGCCGTTAGACAAACACAACATCCATGCCTCACCGGGATTCGAACCCGGACCCCGTTCGGACGAATGATCAGAGGCCATTGCTTAGACCACTGCGCCACCGGAGCGGCTGAAGGGATTCAAAAGACGTGCTCATTACAACCGAAAATTCAGTGTCATTTTTCTTGTTTGGGACTCAGAAGGAGTGCTGTAAATTTATTACTTGTCACATGAAAGGACGATGAATGCTGCCTATTATGCCACGTTACAGCGACAATTGCTTGAAGCCATCAGAACTTAAGGTCGAATAAAATTGCGACGGAGTGTTTTCATTTTTTTTTTTTTTGGATTGGAGGTTTAACGACTACCGTGAGCAACTCAATGGGCTATAAGCAGTCGTCCGTCCCTAATTTAGGGTCACTGGTTCTAGGGAAGGGAGAGAGCCAGTGCCGTAAGACAAACACAACATCCATGCCTCACCGGGATTCGAACCCGGACCACTTACGGACGAATGATCAGAGGCCATCGCTTAGACCACTGAGCAACCGGGGCGGCTGTTTTGATTCTGCAGGACAAGGTTCCAATGTTCCGATCCACACCGCCTGTGTTTTTATGCAAGCTGTGACGGAACGCGGCTTCCGACTACTTTCCCACCCACCGTACTCTCCTGGCCTCGCCACTAGTGATTTTTCCTCTTAAAAATTCTTTAAAAAGTTACGCGGTGTAGACGTTTTGCGGATAATTGTTAACTGAAGGAGGTAACGAAGTGGTTGATTTCAGGAGAAAGAAGAAACGTTTTTCGCAGCGGCGAGTCGCCAACTTTGTGGTCGGTGCAACAAGTGTATCTAACTCATAAGAGACTGTATGGAAAAGTAAAGCTCAGTTTTTGAAAAAAGCATTTGTGTTTAGATGTGTTAGGCTTTGAACTTATTAAACACTTTACGTACCACAAAAGAAAAGTAGACGAAATAGAGTTCAGACTGTATTACTGTATACAGAAAAATAACGGTTGAACTTCAGCTCTTCTGAATATGTCAATTTCTACGAGGGTCATTTCAAAAGTTTTGCACACTGTGGGTTATCTTTTAGAAAACGGATTTATTTCACCACATACCTTTACAGGCCATCGAAGTAGTCTCCATGTTTCTTTATGACAGCTGCCAAACGTTTGGGCAAGTCTCGTATTCCAGCCAGGACACCTCCATTTTTGAGGCGTCGGATTACTCGGGTCACCTCATTAGAAACATCCTGAATCGTTACCCGCGGACTGGCTTCTTCAGTTTGGGAACAAGTCGTAGTCCGGTGGGCTCATATAAGGACTGTATGGTGCGTGGGAAAGCAATTCACATCCATACTTTTCCAGAATGTATCTTACTATACGGGAAACATGCGGCCTCTCGTTGTCGTGCAAAATGATGGCAACAGCTTCTAGCATGTCTGGCCTTCTTTGGCGAATCTTTGGGCGCAAAACATTTTGCAGAAATTGTTTATAGTATTCCGCTGTTACGGTGGTCCCCACGGGCTCTCTGTCTGTTGCTATCACTCCAACCTTGTCATAGGCCATAATCATCATCAGTTTAACCTTCGATTGTTAGCGGCGGAATTTTTTCTGGTGAGGTGATTCTGGATGTTTCCTCTGAGGCGGACTAAAGTTTCAGTTCTGGTTCAAAATCTGGTGTCCAGGTTTCGTCTATAGCAACAATTCTATCTAACAAGTTAGTAAAATCATGCAATGCATTGATTATAATACGCTTTCCAACATTACAGAAATCATTACTCAAGTTATCGCTCAAGTTATGAGAATAATGTCTGTGGAATAAATCTCGGTCCTGTGCCCTGACCTTTAATCCCATTTCGATGATATTCAACAGAACCGGCTTGGTGTACCTCCGAAATAACATGATAACGTTTTGTCGCAATCGAAGCATTTTTACGTAAGTTATGATGCATAAGGGCTATGGAATACATCCCACTCCTGTGTCCTAACCTTTGACCCCATTTCGCACATTTTCAATAGGGTTTGTCGCCAGGTGGTCCCCTACCACATACTAAAATTTCATCGAAATCGAACCTTTTTTGCGTTAGTTATGGCACATAACGGCAGTGGAATGGATCCCTCTCCTATGTACTGACCTTTGACCCCATTTCGTTCATTTTAAATAGGGTTCCTTCCCAGGTGATCCCGTACCAGATACTAAAATTTCATCAAAATCCAACGGTTGTTACGCGAGTTATCGTGCTGACGGTCATACGCACACAGCGCGTGACGTAATGAGGCAGATGGGAATCGCGACCATCTGCCCGCCGCAAAAGTGTGACGTCATAAATCTTTAATAGGATCCACACACAACGCGTGACGTAAAGAGACAGATGGCGTGACCGCGCGCCAACATTCTCAAACACGAGTTGTGACGTCATAAGATTTCTAAGCATTGCTAACATTAATGGAACAACGCCATCACTAAAAATGTTATAATTCGGGGTGGTTATTTAACCCACTAAACGAATTCTTCTAAAGTCGAGATCAAGCTTAAATCGATTTCTAGTACCAGAAAACGGTAGGTTAACGACTTTCATCAAAATTCTTAGAGCCGTTTTCAAAATAAAATGTACATACATACATACAAGAATTGCTACTTTAAGATGGACGTCAAGTAACTTTGCTTCCTATACTTCCAATGGAAAAACTTTTGTACACATTTTCTTCACAATTAATGCGTTCCCAAGGATGAAAATTTGAACATCGATTCAAATATCTTCATTTTATAACTTGTAATACTTAATATTTTCTAAAACATAACCATAATTATGCAATTCAACATTTGTTTGTCTACTGACGTCATGAAAATACAGGTCGCGCCATCTTTTTTCTGGACAATTAATGTGTTCACAAGGATGAAAATTTGAACATCGATTAAAATAGCTTCATTTCATAACTTGGAATACTTAATATTTCCTAAACCATAACCGTAATTATGCAATCCAACATTTTTTTTGTCCACTGACGTCATCAAAGTACGGGTCGCGCCATCTTTTCTCTGGTTTCAACACCACCAAAGGAAAAGTTATTGATTTTTAATATAGTTATGGTTATTATTTAGAAAATATTAAGTTTTCCAAGTTATGATGTGAAGTTATTTTAATCGATGTTCAAATTTTCATCCTTGGGAACACATTAATTGTGAAGGAAATGTGTACAAAAGTTTTTCCATTGGAAATATAGGAAGCAAAATTACTTGACGTCCACCTTAATAATATGGGATAAGGACAATGGAATGGATCGCAATCCTATGTCCTGACCTTTGACCACATTTCGTCCATTTTCAACAGGGTTCGTTCCCAGGTGGTCCCCTACTACATACTGAAATTTCATCGAAATCGAACCATTTTTACGCACGTTATGACGCACAAGGGCAATGGAATGCATTCCGATCTTATGTCCTGTCCTTTGACCCCACTTCACCCACTTTGAATAGGGTTCGTCCCCAGGCGGTCTCCTACCACATAGGAAATTTTCATTAAAATCGAACCATATTTACGCAAGTTATGGCGCATAAAGGTAATGGAATGATCCCGCTCCTACGTCGTGACCTTTGACCCCATTTGTCCCATTTTCAATAGGGTTCGTCCCCGAAAGGTCCCCTACCACCTACTAAAATTTCATCGAAATCGACCCATTTTTACGCCAGTTATCGTGCGGACAGACGGACGGACGGACGGACGGACAAAGCTGGAGCATATAAGCTTCTTCAAAATACGGTTGGAAAGCGTAAAAATCTGTTCGCCTTCTGTCTCGTACTCGCAAAGTTTCAATTTTAATGTACGATCGCTTGCCGCTACGCGATATCTGACTTGACTCATTTTCTTCCTCCATTTCTAGATAGACCTTTCCCGAACAGGGACAAATTAGCCAGCAAGCGTAGACACAACTTTGCATACTGAAGTCTGATTCACACCTGCGCAAAGACTGGTGCGATTGCATCATCCTACGGGCAGCGCCTACGCAGTGTGAAAAAGTCTTGAAATGACCTACGTTAATATCTCTCTTAAAAATAAGTAAATGAGAATTTTCAGTTGCCACAATAAACCATCTCGGAATTGGATGTACGTACAAAGTACTTACGTTTCCTGCAAAGCACACTGACTAATTGCGGAGCTTTAATTTAATATGAATGCCTTAAGAAACTTCTTTTCTTTGGGTATTATTAAATTTTGTGCATTTTCGAATAGTTGTATCTTTATCATCCCGGAGGCATGAATTTAATCAGGGCAACTTAAGAAATATTTGCTCATCATATAAATTATGTAAGAAAAAAAAGTAAAACCTTCACCGTTTTCATGTAAAAAACTTAGTAAGAATATGTATAACAACACGATACGGAAATATTGTCTAAAAGCAAATTCATTATTAATAACACAACAAAAACATTTCATACTTTAACCATTACATAAATTAAAAGAATGTTTCGTGGAGAAAGATACAAGACCGTCGGTAAAGAAAAAAGTGAAGAAAAGTAATTAAAACTTGATGATGTAATTATGTATAACCAAAGATGGGGAAGCCTCATCAAGCGTATTGATTTTTTAAAGCAGTTATCGGCGCAGTGTTGGATTTAGTTGTATATTAACCGGTTCGAAATTTTATCTTAAGGAACAAGGAAAAAAAAAACAAAAGAGTATCATCAAAATGCCGCACAATAAACTCAGACGCGAAATTTAAAAAAATGAAACCGAGGGTGTAGAGATTATCTAAATAAATTATCATCATGTCATGCTACTGCAGGATGGGGTATTGTTTGAGGGATGGTAAAATGTCCGTCGATGGTGCTTTCTCCTTTTTCTTTCCTTTCTACGCAGTGCCGTTTAAAAATTAAAGCCTCGCTATGCATATACTCTTCTAACGCAGGAACAAGTCTGTATTGAAAAGAAATTGCGTGCAAAAATTAACCAAAAAATACTTAAATAAATAAAAATGAGTAGGTGAAAAACTAGAGGAAATCTGTTTGGAATACTAGTTTGACTTCATCTGTTTATCGTATCACAAGAATACATAATACTATAGATTTTATAGAGTATTATGTATTCTTGTGATACATAATAAGGTGAAAAACTGGAGGAAATCTGTTTGGAATACTAATTTAACTTCATCTGTTTATCATATCACAAGAAAATATAATACTGTAGGTTTTACACGGTCGAATTACATTATTGTGACCACCAGTCGATATCGAGAGTAACCGCCGTGTGCAACGCGGACAGCAGCTGAACGGGCTGGGAGTGATTCAATAAGGTACTGGAATGTGTTCACAATTATGTGGAGCCATGTTGACTGCAGTGCATCTGACAGTTGCTGGAAGGTGCGTGGTGGAGAATCCATAGAGCGAACAATATGTTTGAAGTGGTCCCACAAATGCTCAATTGGGTTCAAATCTAGGGAATTAGAGGGCCAGGGAAGTACTTTGAAGTCTTCATCGTGCACTTCCAACCACTCTCGGACATTTCTAGATGTGTGACACGTTTGCATTGTAGTGCTGGAAGATCCTATCCGCCCCAGGGAAAGCAATCAGCATGTATGGATGTACATGGTCTGCAAGCAAGGATTCATAACGAATTCGGGTTATAGTGCCTTCCACAGGTATGAGTGGACCCAGAGAATGCCACGAAAACATTCCTTAGACTATAACGCTGCCTCCAACACCCTGTGCTCTTCCAACCATGGTTGAAGAGCGTTTGTTCTCCGATGTTTCTCGCCTTATACGCCAACTTCCATCCGTTCGATGAAGCAGAAAACGTGACTCATCGGAGGAGGTAATCCTTTGCCAATCAGCGGAAGTCCGATTCCGATGCTGACGTGGAAATGTAAGTCTTTTCTTCCGATGCACCTTCGTTAGCATAGGTGCAGTGACCATCCGGCTGTATCGGAGCCCCATACTCATCAGGGTTCGCTGAACTGTCTTTTTAGACGCACTTCTGGTAGCCCCCTGGTTCATTCGGCCAGTGAATTGCTCCACTGTAGCGTGTAGATCGGCCATCGCGCACTTCGAAGCCGACGTTCACCTCTCACATTAATGGCACGTGGTGCTTTGCAGTTTCCACGTCGCTTATTCGCAATGGTGCCATTTGTCCAATCACGATACACTTTAACCACAGCAGCACGAGAACAGTTCACAAACTCCGCTCTTACAGAAATACTGCCTGCCTTGGCCCAAAAGCCGATAATCATCCCTTTTTGCAAATCTGATAAATCGCTCCTTTTATCCATGCCGGCAAGGAGTGATATGTTTTCAGATTGCCTACAGCACACCTTATATTCTCTAGAAGTCAGCCCACGACACGTGCTTTCTTTCATTGGCTACGCGCTGTTGACGTCAAAATTAGGAGGTGATCACAATAATGCGACTCGACTGCGTATATGTTCCACAAACGAGCTGCAGATTCAAAGGCCGAGTACATGTTGGACTTCTGAGTTGCTAAAATTCAGCAGATATCTCCTTAGTGCAGAGAATTCAAGTATGGTGTAACCTGTAGAAACCGTGAGCGGCCTTGTTGCAACAAGGTCGTCCATGGTTCTATGAAAAAACTAACCTTCTTGGCTAAGTGACCGCCAAATAGAGTGGTTCATCATCAATGGAATACGGGATTACACCACGCAATACAAATTTTGAAGATGTGGATCCGTTTTTTAGTGCAAACATGACATGGATGGTAAGTCAGATAATATCCGAAAACTTGAAAATTTCGTCGTCCTGGAGAGGAAATCGACCCAGCGTCTCCCGGTTAGCGTCCGAGTATGCTAACCCCTACACCACCCAGAACGACAAAGTTTCAAGTTTCCGATTAATTTGAATATAACCATCTCAGGATTTGCTAGTCGAAGCAACCGGCATTCATGTTTAGCTAATCTGGAGGTTAAGATCAAGTTTTCGGATATTATCTGACACACCATCCATGTCATATCTACACCAAAAAACGGGTTTACATCTTCAAAATTTGTGTTGTATGATGTAATCTCGTATTCCATGCATGATGTATCTGCTCCTCCAGACAATCACGGAATAGAATTCTTAACCTTCATATTCGCTAAACATGAATGCCGGTTGCTTCGACTAGCGAGTCCTGTTATAGTTATATTCAAATTAATCGGAAACTTGAAACTTGGTCATTCTGAGTGGTGTAGTGGTTAGCATAGCGCGAGACGCGAGTTCGATTCCCGCTCTGGGATGACGAAAATTTCAAGTTTCCGGATATTATCGGACTTACCATGCATGTCATATTTACACCAAAAAAAGGATTTACATCTTCAACATTTGTAGAGTGGTTCAATTTGCCAAAATTTCTCACCACCTCACTTGAAAATGAAATAAAAAAGATTTGCATTTTTTTAAGGCAACTTACATTTTGAACTACTTCTATCTTTCTTACGTGCCATTTTCTAATTTAGGAATGTTATTAGCTAAATCCCTCACTAAGAACCAGAAGTAAGACTGAGGAATGAGGTAAAATGTTCGGAACATACGTACGTTGTCACATATCGGCCGCTCATATATATACTCCCGGAGGAAATGGAAGGTTAGGAGCTGCCGAATGCAATAGCAGCACTCCTGTTGTTGAGCTTTGAAGCCAATTCCGTTCTCCCCTTCTCTCATTTCCTTAAAATCAGCAATGTGTTATTTTGCACTCTGGAGAGAGCTATCAAGCCTGCTCAAACAATACTGCCGCTGCAGCGTGAGAAGACTAGGCAGAAGTAATGTCATGAAAATAAGCCTTAGTTTCCTATCAAAGGTATCCGATAAAAAAAGGGGGGGGATTACGTTTTGCAGCAGTAAAACTAAAGAAGTAATTGCTTAAGAAACACTTGTTGTTTCCTTTTTTATGACTCCCAGGTAAAATAACTTACTTAACTCAGAAAAATACGTAAAAGGTCGGCAACAAAGCACTGCATGGGGGAAATGACGCAGATTCTTCACCACCAGAGATTACCACCACCGCTGGATTAAGAATGACTAAATAAGGGAATCTGTTTTGCTTTTCGAGTTGCACACTCGAATTGAATACGCTCGTGCCGGCGCCAATTGTAGCTCACGCACGTCACCTGCTTCAAAATCACACACTTTCCCAGCTGTCTCGTTCATAACTTCCACCTTCCCGTAGAAATAGCAGGGTAAATGTATTTTCCTGTAAAATAGTCACACCTCCCCCTCACCCCCACCCTTTTTTTTTTATTTATTTTTTTTTTTTTTGAGAACTGGGCTTGACATCTGCCAACGTAAAGCAATCAGCAATAATCTGTCGCGTTTTGCAGTGTCTACCGCGATTTTTCGATCAGTTATGATTGCCACCAGCGCACATACTGACATTCTTTTTTATTATTATGCAAGGTTTGAACAAAAAGTATCCGACTCCAATTTTTTCAACGAAACTAGACGAAGATCGGCGTTGAGAATCAGTGGCGCCCGAATTTAGACTTTAGTGCGCATGCGTCAATTTTTGCCATGCTGTCGGCTGGGTAATTTTTGAAGTACCGTCACTTTTAAGAATCGCCAATAGGTGCTGCGTCGCATTCTTGATCTCCTCTGTGCCTTCAAATCTCTTCTCCTTCAAATGCATTTTCAACTTCGGGAACAGCCACAAATCGCAATGACTGATGTTTGGAGAGAATAGGGCTTGTTTCACTCGTGGGATCTGGTGTTTGTCCAAAAAAAGGCCTGACTAAGGCAAGACGAATGGACAGGTGCATGGTCATGGTGCAGCTACCAGTCACCTTGCTCCTAAAGCGCAGGTCTCTTTAGGGAGAAATGCCTGGTAGCACTCTTTGTTCATATATTTTTACAGCGCACACTTTCTCAATCATTTCGGGGTTCCTCTGTAATCTGGTCGTTCGAAACAGATGTTCGTATATTTTCAAAGAGCCGATATCAATCCTTGATTTCAGTTAGACCCCATAGCTTTACCATCAAAAGTCTTTCTAATCATTTGAATTGTTTCAGCCGCCCCGTTAGCGCAGTGGTCTAAGCGCTGGCTTATGACCATTCGTCCGAGAACGGTCCGGGTTCTCATCCCGGTAAGGCATGGATGTTGTGTTTGTCTTACGGCACTGGCTCTCTCCCTTCTCCGGAACCAGTAGCCCTAAATTAGGGACGGGCGACTGCTTATTGCCCATTGAGTTGCTCACGGTGGTCAAACCTCCAATTCCCCGCACGGGGATAACTGGTTTTCCAGTTATTTGGGGAGCGGCGCCCCCACGGCCCGAGCTGACCTTGTGACTGGTCAACATCTGATGTCATGCCACCGCTTGTTTCTTTTTTCAGTACTGTTGGAGTTTGCAGGGACGCCTGTTCATCCAGCTGTTGGGGAGTCGCGGCCCCACGATCCCGAGCTGGTCTTGTGTCTCGCTTTTTCGTTTTTATTTATTTTTTCACTGGCCAGTTGCCCGTGTTGTATACTCTTCCTAATCGATACCAAGCTATGTACTAACACCCCGGTCTTGTGGTTTTGTTACCCTCCACTGCTAACTGTTTATATTAACCGCTCAGTTCGTAGGTTGCTGAGATTCCGTTTCGGTTCCACTCCAGGGTTTTGTCTTCTTTGGATTACTTTTTCCCTTTTAGCTGGTTTGAGTACTAGACCTACCTGCATGTTTGCCGCGTGCGGAGACCCGTGAGGCGGAAATGGGATGTCTGGCGGCTGAGGTCGCAGGAGGTCGCAGGAGAAGTGCCTCCAGTGTACCAATACTCCTCTTCGACCCCGGCTTCGCTGTAAACGGGAGGCTAGAGACTAACCCACCTCTAGTCAGGAGTCCTGTACCAAGTTGTGTACAGGGTTTTAGCGGCTTTATTGTCGTATAGCACGGCAGGGTAAGCCCGGGGGCTGTGGGATCATGCCAAAGGCGTTGGCATGACGGTACCCGGAGGCCGAAGTGTCCGCCGAGTGCGTGTGATCACAGCCAACGGACTATATCTGCAACGTATGAGCTCCAGAACTGTGTCCAGCGTCATTTTCTTGGCTTGCAGACCTCCAGTTCTCACTTGTTGGGCTCGGTGGTGGGTGGAGTAGTCTGCAGACGAATCCTCCTCCTTTTTTCCATGGGTAAAAACAAAAACAAAAACTCCAAATTCAAGTCACCTGAAAAAATGATAGTTGACAACGACTCTCCTTCGTCTTCTCAACCTACCAAGTCCCATAATCGTAAACGATCTTTAGATCATGACCTAGACCAAGAACGTGGAACCTCTTCTTCGGCAGCTGTACCAGTTGCTCCAAAACGTCGTCTCCCCTCGATTGCTGTGAATACGCATGCTACACACTAAGTTGTGGAATCCATCGATCCGAATGCGAGACTGTCCACCAGATCTCCCTTTTTCATTTCTAAAGCTTTAGACGCTGCGGTTGGCTCCTTGAAGTCTGTGAGGAAGCTTCGCTCTGGGGACCTGCTTGTCCAAACTTGCAGTGTTTCTCAGAGTAACACTCTTCTGCACCTCACTAGTCTTCAAGGCATTCCTGTCAAAGTGACACCTCACCCGTTTCTTAACACCTCTCGGGGTGTTATTTCGGAGTTTGATCTCTTGGCGTGCAGTGAGGACGAATTGGTGAGTGAACTAGCAGATCAGGGTGTTATTGCTGCACGTCGTATGATGTTCCGGCGCGATGGTTCTTTGATTAAGTCTAAAAATGTAATCTTGACTTTTAACACCCCGAAAGTTCCGACCGAAATCAAGGCTGGCTACTTGGTCTGTGGAGTTCGCCCGTACATTCCCAGTCCTCTGCGCTGTTTCAGGTGCCAGAGGTACGGGCATTCACAACGTTTCTGTAACAGTTCCGCTCGTTGCGCAAATTGTGGCTCCAGTGAACATGACGGGGAAGGTTGCACTTCTGCTGCCTGCTGTGTTAACTGTGGTGAGGCCCATGCAGCTTACTCCCGCAACTGTATGAAATGGAAGGACGAGATGGCGATCCAGCGCCTCAAGACCCTGGAAGGCCTCTCGTACCCTGCTGCCAAGGCCAAGTTGGGTATTCACAACAACCGACAGCGTACTTTTGCCGCAGTAGTTCAGTCTCTGCACAACCCTTGCAGCCCTTTGTCCCGCGCCCTGTAGCTCTCGCCACACTTGCCAAGAGATCTACAGCTGAACAAGCGACACAGGTGGATTTCACCGAGCTCCAGCTTATTCGACCAGCTGACTCTGCGCCTTCTCTTTTGAAGACGACCGACTCTTCCAGTTCCCAGCAAAAAGCCTGCACGTGTGGAAGACCCGGCCCTAAATCCGCAAAGGTGTGCAGTGTCCTTCCAACTGTCGCGGTGCAACTGACCAACATTGCAACTGTCTCAGACTCAGCGAGGTCCCCACATTCAACCAACATTATAGAGGAACATAGGGGGAGGAGAGTGACAGTTCGTCCCCCTCCTGTGACTCATCCTATGTGTAGTTGTGTTCGTTTTCGTGATGTGTTTTATCATTCTCATTCCTCAGTTTTACTTAATCGGCTAGTTTCTAACCATTGTACCATGTTTTTAATACTGTTTGTTTCATTGTCTTTTTTGGCCCTTCCATCATTCTCATGGTTCGGTTTTACTTGGTCAGTCAGATTTGGGGATTTATGCCACGTTTTTTTAATACTGTTTGTTTGTCTTGTGTCTGGCGCTCTTTGGCCAAACATGGCCCTTGCGCCATAAAAATCAACCAACCAACCAAACCTCCAACTAAAAATAAAATTGTTTCAGCTGATGTGTGGCCGAGTTTGTGGCAAAATTTGATGCACATTCTGTATTCAACTCGCGCAGTCGTTACAACACAAAACAAGAATGAGACGGACTCGGAGTTCAAAACGCCAAGACTTTACTGCCAGGCACCAAATGAGCCACGTGGCAGCATGACAAAAATTCACGCATGCGCACTGAAGTTCAAGTTCGCACGCCACTAGGTATCGGCGACGTGCTATATCGACAATACTTTAGGAAAAAAACATGCGATCGGATACTTTTTGATAAAGATCTCGTAAGATATAATGGCAATAAAATTTCCGTGATATAACCTGATATGCCTTGTTGTGCTATAACATTCCTCCTTCCAGGCGATGAAGCAATTATCGTATATACGTTCCCAGTGAAACAGCATGGCTTATACTTTTACTTTCAGCAAATCCATTTCTTTTCTCCTCTTTGAAGTTTCGACTTGCAATCCACCACTACGATTCGGACAACAGAATAAAACAATGTGCCATCTGAAGCAATTTTTCCAAGGAGTCATGGCTGCCAAACACACTCACACGCACGCGCATCCGCACACATAGAACCTTTCATCAATGCTGTATAGGTGTGCTATTCTGTAAGTAATAAGAGAATATACCCCAGTAAGGGTGGGAAAGTAAAGCATTATTCGGTAGTTTAGATAGCATCTATTTCAATTATAGTGCGTGAATTCCTAAATTTTTGAGGGCTGTATTCAAACCGGAGCCGAATGCTTTCCCAATTAAGCTACCCGACAAGTGCTTAACACTGTCCTCAAGCAACTCTTGATGAACGTTGGACGCGGGTCAATACAGCTTGGAGGCTATTCCGCAGGACACCATTCCCACATTATTTGATTCAATACCTCAGATCGTACGATAATCCGCCAGAAACTCTTGATCAAGTTCGGAAACGGGTCGATGCAGCCCGGATGACTATTCCACAGGACACCATTCACATATCTTTTGATTCAGTACCTCAGGTCGTACGACCATCCACCAGCAACTCTTGATGAACTTTGGACGCGGGTCAGTACAGCCTGGATGGCTATTCCACGCGACACCATTCACACATTATTTGATTCATTACCTCAGATCGCACGACCGTCCGCCAGCAACTCTTTATGAGCTTTGGACATGGGACAATACAGCGGGGATGGCTATTCTATCACAGGACACCATTCACACATTATTTGAATCAATACCTCAGATCGTACAACTGTCCGCCAGCAAATCTTGATGAGCTTTAGACGCGGGTCAATACACACTGGATGGCTATTCCACGGGACACCATTCACACAATATTTGATTAGATGCCTCAGATAGTACGACCTTCCGCCAGCAAATCTTGATGAACTTTGGACACGGGATAATACAGCCTGGATGGCTATTCCATCACAGGACACCATTCACACATTATTTGATTCAATACCTCAGATCGTACGGTAATCCGCCAGAAACTCTTGATCAAGTTTGGAAACGGGTCAATACAGCCCGGATGACTATTCCACAGGGCACCATTGACATATCATTTGATTCAATACCTCAGATCGTACCACCGTCCGCCAGCAACTCTTGATGAACTTTGGACACGGGTCAATACAGACTGGATGGCTATTCCATCACAGGACACCATTCACACATTATTTGATTCAAAACCTCAGATCGTACGACCGTCCGCCAGCAACACTTGATGAATTTTGGACGCAGGTCAATACTGCCTGGATGGCTATTCCACGGGACACCATTCACACAATATTTGATTAGATGCCTCAGATAGTACGACCTTCCGCCAGCAAATCTTGATGAACTTTGGACACGGGACAATACAGCCTGGATGGCTATTCCATCACAGGACACCATTCACACATTATTTGATTCAATACCTCAGATCGTACGGTAATCCGCCAGAAACTCTTGATCAAGTTTGGAAACGGGTCAATACAGCCCGGATGACTATTCCACAGGGCACCATTGACATATCATTTGATTCAATACCTCAGATCGTACCACCGTCCGCCAGCAACTCTTGATGAACTTTGGACACGGGTCAATACAGACTGGATGGCTATTCCATCACAGGACACCATTCACACATTATTTGATTCAAAACCTCAGATCGTACGACCGTCCGCCAGCAACACTTGATGAATTTTGGACGCAGGTCAATACTGCCTGGATGGCTATTCCACGGGACACCATTCACGCATTATTTGATTAGATGCCTCAGCGGTACGACCGTCCGCCAGCAACTCTTGATGAACTTTGAACACGGGACAATACAGCCTGGATGGCTATTCCATCACAGGACACCATTCACACATTATTTGATTCAATACCTCAGATCGTACAACTATCCGCCAGCAACTCCCGATGAACTTTAGACGCGGGTCAATACAGCCTGGATGGCTATTCCACGGGACACCATTAACACATTATATGATTAGATGCCACAGATCGTACGACCGTCCGCCAGCAAATCTTGATGAGCTTTGGACGCGGGTCAATACAGCCTGGATGGCTATTCCACAGGACACCATTCCCACATTATTTGATTCAATACCTCAGATCATACGGTAATCCGCCAGAAACTCTTGATCAAGTTTGGACACGAGTCAATACAGCCTGGATGGCTATTCTACATGACACCATTCACACAATATTTGATTAGATGCTTCAGGGGTACGACCGTCCGCCAGCAACTTTTGATTCTTGATAAACTTTGGACACGTGTCAGTACAACCTGGATGGCTAATCCACATGACACCATTCACACATTATTTGATTCGATGCCTCAGTGGTACGATCATCCACCAGCAACTCTTGATGAACTTTGGACGCGGGTCTATACAGCCTGGATGGCTATTCCACATGACACCATTCACACATTATTTGATTAAATGACTCAGCGGTACGATCGTCCACCAGAAACTCTTGATGAACTTTGGACGCGGGTCAATACAGCCTGGATGGCTGATCCACATGACACCATTCACGCATTATTTGATTAAATGCCTCAGCGGTACGATCGTCCACCAGCAACTCTTCATGAACTTCGGACGCGGGTCTATGCAGCTTGGATGTCTATTCCACATGACACCATTCACACATTGTTTGATTAGATGCTTCAGCGGTACGATCGTCCACCAGCAACTCTTGATGAACTTTGGACGCGGGTAAATACAGCCTGGATGGCTATTCCATATGACACCATTCACACATTATTTGATTAAATGCCACAGCGGTACGATCGTCCACCAGAAACTCTTGATGAACTTTGGACGCGGGTCAATACAGCCTGGATGGCTGATCCACATGACACCATTCACGCATTATTTGATTAAATACCTCAGCGGTACGATTGTCCACCAGCAACTCTTCATGAACTTCGGACGCGGGTCTATGCAGCCTGGATGTCTATTCCACATGACACCATTCACACATTATTTGATTAGATGCTTCAGCGGTACAATCGTCCACCAGCAATTCTTGATGAACTTTGGACGCGGGTCAATACAGCCTGGATGGCTATTCCATATGACACCATTCACACATTATTTGATTAAATGCCTCAGCGGTACGATCGTCCACCAGAAACTCTTGATGAACTTTGGACGCGGGTCAATACAGCCTGGATGGCTATTCCGTATGACACCATTCACGCATTATTTGATTAAATGCCTCAGCGGTACGATTGTCCACCAGCAACTCTTCATGAACTTCGGACGCGGGTCTATGCAGCCTGGATGTCTATTCCACATGACACCATTCACACATTATTTGATTAGATGCTTCAGCGGTACGATCGTGCACCAGCAACTCTTGATGAACTTTGGACGCGGGTCAATACAGCCTGGATGGCTATTCCATATGACACCATTCACACATTATTTGATTAAATGCCTCAGCGGTACGATCGTCCACTAGAAACTCTTGATGAACTTTGGACGCGGGTCAATACAGCCTGGAAGGCTGATCCACATGACACCATTCACGCATTATTTGTTTAAATGCCTCAGAGGTACGATTGTCCACCAGCAACTCTTCATGAACTTCGGACGCGGGTCTATGCAGCCTGGATGTCTATTCCACATGACACCATTCACACATTATTTGATTAGATGCTTCAGCGGTACGATCGTCCACCAGCAACTCTTGATGAACTTTGGACGCGGGTCAAAACAGCCTGGATGGCTATTCCATATGACACCATTCACACATTATTTGATTAAATGCCTCAGCGTTACGATCGTCCACCAACAACTCTTGATGAACTTTGGACGCGGGTCTATACAGCCTGGATGGCTAATCCACATGACACCATTCACACATTATTTGATTCAATGTCTCAGAACGTACTACCGTCCGGAAGCAACTCTTGATGAACTTTGGACACCTGTCAATACAGCCTGGATGGCTAATCCACATGTCACCATTCACACATTATTTGATTCGATGCCGCAGCGGTACGATCGTCCCCAGCAACTCTTGATGAACTTTGGACACGGGTCAATACAGCCTGGATGGCTATTCTACAGGACACCATCCACGGATTATTTGGCTCGATGACTCAGTGGTACGACCGGCCGCCAGCAACTGTTGATGAACTTTGCTCCGGAGCCGAATGCTTTCCGAATTGAGCTACACCGATAAGTGCTTATGATTGACACTTTGCCATCTTGCCATGTGCGTCACCTCTGTAGTACATCACATATAACCCCCCATGTTTACGAAAGGTGGTGGCACGAAATCGCAGGTTCCGGATCCACCGCAAACCATGCTGGAAGTAAATCTCTGTAGAAGAAGGAATTATCACTAATTCCTTGTGTGGAAGAAGCATGACACCTTTTTCGAAGCGTTGAAGAAATAATTCTGAATAACTCTAGTCGATGTGTGCAAGGAACATCACACATTTTTAGAAGTACCCAACTGCCAGTAGCTTCATTATTGCGTTCGGGCGCCAATGTGAAATACGAATTTTTCTGCTGGCAGTGCTCGAAACCCCACATCCTTTTGCTCCGGAGCCGAATGCTTTCCCAATTAAGCTACGCTGGCATGGTCTTATCACTGCTACTTGCCGCCTTCACTTGTGTGTACACTCATCGTCAAAAAAAATAGATACACCCAGAAGGAAGCAACCGACAGGAATGAAACTTGGTGAGTAGGTTTTACATCGTGAGACATGTAAATGATTGAAGTATCACGCGCGGCCACGGATATGACGCCAACAAAAAGTAGTCGTAGCGCTGTGCCTGACCTGTTATATAAGGTCATCCCGTTGTGCGCGCTTGCCATTCGGACTCCCGCTCTTGTGTTGGCTGCATCCTTTGCAAGTGAAACATGCCTCGGAGAAAAGTTTGGAAACAATTCGAGCAGTTGGAGGTGTTCGATAGGAGCCGCATCGTCGGGCTCCTTGGTCTTACCACTGTATTGCGCGCCATACCGTTCATGCGGATTTTACCATAGCACGCTGTTATCGGCAGTGGAAAGAACATGGCACGCGGCAGCGACAGGAAGGGTCTGTGAGACTTAGAAGATCCACGTAGACAGAGGACCGATGGGTTGTCCGACATGCACGGAGTGACACAACAGCCACGATTGCGGATATTCAACGAGCAGTGATGCCCTTCATGCATCGTCCGATTAGTGCCAGCACCAATGGCAGACGGCTACACGACGTAGGGCTACACGCACGCAGAGAGTTACGACGACTGCCCTTAACATCCTTGCATTGTCGCAAAAGACTGCAATGGTGTCGTGCCAGACTGTCAAGGAGCCAATCGGAATGGCAGCGGGTGATCTTCAGTGACTAGTCTCACTTTTGTTTTGGAGGAGACGAACAACGAATCCGTGTGTTAAGGTACCATGGCCAGCGACAAGATAAACGGTTTGTTGTCGAGCGTCACACGTCCAGAAGGCCTGGTGTCATGGTGTGGGGTGCAATTGCCTACGATGCCAGATCACCTTTGGTGCTCATTATAGGCACTTTGACAGCCCAACGTTACGTTAACGAGGCCCTGCAACCAGTGGTCCTACCTTTTCTGAACGCTCACTCCGGTGCGAAATTCCAACAGGACAACGCTCGTCCGCATACTGTTGCTGTCTCGAGAGCTTGCCTTTAAGGCACTGACACTTTGCCATGGCCAGCCACAACGCAGGTATATCGCCGATTCAAAATGTGGGGGATGCTATTGGACGTCCTATTCACACTGTACCCTTACCGCACAATCTCCGAGAACTGCTTGAGAAGCTTCAAGCTGAATGGGATGGCTTATCGCAGGATACCTTTAGGAACCTGTACAACTCCATGTTGAAACGTCTGGCATGCTGTGTGAGCAAACATGGTGGCCCGACGCCATACTGAGAGACACTACTTATTGGCGTGCAGCTCAATTAATATTTCCCATATCGGTCTTAATGTTTAATCATTTATTGTTCACGGCAACCTTTACCTTCATCCTGAATAGTATTGCAATCCGACACGTCCTTCTGGGTGTAACTGTTTTTTTGACAATGAGTGTAAATGGGTTTTGATCTCTTGAGAAGAAAAAAGATTACACCGATAAAGAAAGACACCATGATTTTATACCAGTGTTTGCTTTATTGCGCAACAATAAATTTTTCGCTCTATGTGTAACGAAATAACAGTGCCATGAATCTTCTCATTCTCTAATTTTAAACATTTACAGTAAGCGAAAAACTTTAGCTCCACCTTTATCTGCATTACAGAGCCTTACTCGAATTTCGCTAAATAGTTTTAAAGATAGTTTTATGGTTTCTTCTTGAGGTTAATCTAAGGATGAGAACAGAGTACAGTCTATGATGCATGCTAACGTTCGATTTTACGTTATTGCCCAAAGTTACCAGACAAGAAATAGAGAGAGTAATGTATCCGAGTTGTTTATTCAGAGCATACCAATATTCATTTTAATTGCTGGTCCGGATTAGACCATAAAATCGGTGAATAAATAAAATAAAAGCATAACAAATACCATCAGGAAAAGAGCACCATTTCCCTTTGGGCAGATTTCCCAACTATATTAAAAGCGGAAGAAATAAATGCTTTCTTTTTCTTTCTTCCGGTTAAAGTTGGCGATTCGCTCTAGACAAACCTCTAACTGCTCTAATTCTAAGTGAACGTGATGACATGGCGCCCATCTTAGGTATTAATAATTCAGAGCTCCCGACAAACCGTTAAATAGTTCTAAGTTACTTAGTGAAAAGTTTCGGTCTAGCGTGTTGTTCCTTCTTTCTTGATGTTCCCAGAACTCCCCAAATCGCTGTTTCGCAGTCTGAAAGAGTT
This sequence comes from Macrothele yani, assembly GCA_039090855.1. Classification (NCBI taxonomy): domain Eukaryota; kingdom Metazoa; phylum Arthropoda; class Arachnida; order Araneae; family Macrothelidae; genus Macrothele; species Macrothele yani. The sequence goes on from CM077030.1 coordinate 18,997,741, forward strand.
AAAGATTTACGCAGGGCGGACAAACAATTAGAAGCTTTCTATTTCCGCCCTGACACTAACAGAAGATTTTGATCATGCGTGATTAAACAGGATTTTTACCTTCCACTTGAAGAGCGGGTGATATTTTAATTAAAAGTCGATTGAATCCAAATCCTTCATGCATAAAGATACGGGAAATTTTGTCCTTGTAACAGAGACGTCATTGTCTGCAGAAAGCAATAAAAAATATATTTGATTCATGAAATGTTAAAAATATTTAATGAATACGAAATGGTAAGGCGTGATTTACTTTCGCACCAAAGTCAAATGTATATTTATGACTTGTTTTTTTCTTTCTTTCTTTCGCGTGCCAATGATTTCAGAACTGTCTCTCAACATATCTCGGCATTTTTTTTTGTTGCTTTTCTCCAAGAATTTAGGCGAAATAAGAGTGACACCAGTGAAACATGAGGTGTGATGAACATTCAAACCTATTTGTAGAATCATACGCAAAATTACAGATTTTACTCGCGTCGTGTATTTTTATACACGAGATGAAGAACAAAAAGAAACAGAATAATGGAAATTCAATTTTAGTACATACTTTTTTCCAGAAAGAGAGGAACTACGTGATGTAAGACTCATTTTTCGTGTACTTGGTGGTTTTGCTTCAAAAATATTTTTGTTTCACATTAGAAAATTAATAAAGGGGTCTTGTGCAAGATATTTCCCAGAGATTTTTTAATTTGTTAATTAGAGAAACGAGGAATCTCGCTGAAGTGGGAAATCATCCACGTACTGTGACGAGTTTTAGATACCTCTCAGCAAGATTTCTATAAATAAAAGCAAATATTATTCGCAAATCACTGAAGTACCTCATTATATTTCTAAAGTGTTACATCCATCTATCTATAATAATAAAAGAAAACGTATGTGTGTGTCTCACCAGGACATTGTGCTACGCAGTTCATAATTTGGTAGATCGTATTTGCTGTTCCAACTGCACTGACCGATTTAATATAGAAGTTCCAAAAAGGGAGGATTTCTAGGTGCTAATGTATTTCGGAGCACGAGTGGTCTAGTGGTTAGAACAACCGCCTTTAAACTAAATGGCCGCGGTGGATGGGCACGTTAAACTGCCGAACATGGGGCACTGAACACCCCTTACAAATAATGTCCTCTGTTACCCCCCACCCCGCGTTCTTGTTCTCTCTCTCTCTCTGGAAGTGCTCGCACTTCTAACTATGTGGACTCGCACTTCCAATCTCGCAGTTCTACTTCTATAACCTTTCTACCCTATGTCGTGCCTGAGCCCCTAGGTTCAATGTAACATAACTTTGTTTCTGATACGCAACACAAAAATCCCATAGGACATAACTAGTTGCGACTAAACCTTCTCTGTATGCCATGAACCAGTGGCGCACCTGAACCCCCTCTTGAGAAAAAATACCTTCGAGGTCCTTTAGCGAAAATCTCTTTGCTTGCAATAACTGAAACTTTTAAACTGCATATCACGCTAGGTTTTACGAGAGTTCTGTAATTCAAGTTCTTTGGAACCCATAGGTAGCTTCAGTAACAACAAAATTGTTACACTTTATGTAACACAAATGTACACGTTGAAATTCAAAATGACTGCGCTAGTTTTATTCCAATACAAAGTATACTATCTACCAACAAGTAATTGGACACCTGTGATAGCAAAGGAAAACGAAGTTTATTCACCTTCAATAGTTAGTGGAGCCTCCACGAGCGGCGATTACAGCTGCGACCATCCGGGGCATACTCTCAACCAGGCGTTGTACGACGGCTAGCGGTATTTTCTTCCACTGGGCTTGGAGAAGACAAGTCAGTTCCTTCACCGATTTCGGACGGTGGGGGCACCCCTTAAGTCGAAGCTCCAACTCGTCCCAGAGGTGCTCGATAAGGTTAAGGTCCGGGCTCTGCGCAGGACAGTCCATTCGATTAACCCCATTGTTACCATACCAAGCCATGGTGGACCTGGCAACATGACAGGTGGCACTGTCATCCTGAAAGTAACATGGGTCCACCCCGTAAAACTGCCATAACATAGGAAGCGCATAGTCATCCAAAATGGTGCAGTAGGTCTCGGCGTTGAGTCTACCAGGAATTGCGACCAAGGGTCCCGTGCCATACCAGGAGAAACACCCCATAGCATAATTCCACCGCCGCCAAACTTCACAGTTGGCACAATACATTCCTGCAGGAGGCGTTCTTCAGGCAGACACCAAACCCAGACCCTGCCACCCAAGCGGTAGAGGGTGAACCTTGATTCGTTTCTCCAGAGAACCTGTTTCCACTGTTCAACGGTCCACTGTCGACGTTCTTTGCACCACGTTAGCCAAGCAGCGCTATTGGACTTGGTGATCAAAGGCTTGTGGGCGGCAGCACGTCCATGATAACCGAGAAGATGTGCTTCCTTACGGATGGCATTCATCGAAAGAACACTCCCGGATGCCTGTTGAAACTCCTCGCGGATGCGGCCTATCGATTTGGTGCGGTTCTTCCGAATTACTCTGGCCAGCACCCGTCGGCCTCTTTACTGACAGTTTGTGGGTCTGCCGGGTCGGGGCACCTTCCGACAGTCACCTCTCATATTCCACTTGCCAATTACGTAGGCCACTGTCGATTTTGGGTACTTCAACTCGCTGGATAAGTCACGTATGGATCGGCCATTTCTGTAATACCCGACGTTTACACCTTTCTCGAAATCAGAGAGCTCCGAACTGCGTGGCATCTTGCATGCGACTGGTTGCGTTGTTGTTTCCCACGCGATATTTAACGGCGGCGGCCGTGACGTGTATCAGGACCGCAGATATCGTCAATTGTAGAGGTGTCCAATTACTTGTTGGTAGATAGTGTATAACAAAACACTTACGCCAAGGTTAATCACATCATGAAAATTTTATTCTTTTAGAGAACTAAGGCCAGCCTCTTTGAAATGTCTCACAATCACACACATAGAACACTTAGCGGTTGTGTGACAATGTGTAATTATCTTTTTCCGATTTATACGAAAATACAGAACATAGCAAATTAAAAAGTAACAATTAAGTATTGCGGCTCAAAATGAGTAAAATTACTTGAATTATTTACTCTTGAATATAAAATTTTTTTTAACATAACGTTGCAATGTTTTGCACATAGTACAAAAGAAATGACACAGGTCTCTATCTTTTCGTTCCCGCGAAGAACACCTTTAAAACAATTAAATTCTGAAGGAGGCGTAGTTATGTGCAAACAAGTGTAATATATAACGCCTTACCTTTACTGATATAAAAATTTCATTTTTCAAACTGATATTTTCTTTCACATTATCTTATTAATATACATGTATAGGAACTATTGCTGTGGCAGTGAAAAGAGGCATAAAATCTTCTGGAATCGCAGATTTCTTGGCAACCAGTTTTTATAAACTAAAACGAAAATGATTTCTTGAAGATTTTGCTTATTTACTGAAAAAAAATATCAAAAACTGCTTTTATTTTTAGCACGTCTTTTGTAAAAAAAGATCGTGCTTCTGTTATCGGTTTGTCCGTCCGTCCGTCCGTCCGTCCGTCCGTCTGTCTGTACCCACAGTATCTCTGCAACTATTAGTTCGATTTGAAAAATTCTCTTTGCATTCGGAAGCTTGAAAAATGCGAATGATGATCCTTTATTTCTTTTTTTTTTTTTTACGATGCACAATTTTACCGCTAGGGGCGGAAATGCAGATGATGTCGAATTCAAAATTACGTTTTAATCCACATATTTGCTTCTAAACATCCGATTGAAAAAATTATTTTATCTTTCGATTCCATCTGTATTGAAGAGTGTTTTAGATATAGTTTCATTTTCAGATTACGCATAGATTTTTCGCTAGGGAGCGTAAAAGTAAATTACATTTTTTCCGATAACTCTTCTCCTAAAACTCCGATTTGAAAAATCGTTTTTTCAGCGGATACATCTCCTAATGGAAAATCTTTTGCATATAATTTCGAATTTTTGGTAAAGAATACTTTGACCAATAGGGGCGTAAGTGTTAATTTTTGCTTCTGATGTATTTGCCATAAAATCTGAGCTTCTAAAATATCGATTGAAAAAATTCTTTCGTGGACTGAAGTCACTCACATCGATAAACCTTTTCGGAATATATTCTTCCTAAAATATCCCACAGTTTCTCCGCCAGGGTGCGTAGATGTATATCTTATTTTTGTCAATATCTCTACTTCTAGGAGTCCGATTTGAAAAATTTCTTCTCTGTTGGATAGTGTTTTCCTTGTGACATGTTTTTCATATAATTTCAAAAATTTTCAAGTAATTCATAGACTTTCCGCAAGGAGGCGTAAAGGTAAATTGCGTTTCGCCCTATATCTCTGCTTCTAAATCTTCGATTTGAAAAATTCTTTCTGCACCGGATACCGCTCTTGATGGGAAATCGTTTGCACATAATTTCTAATTTTTGTAAAAAAATAGTTTGGCCACCAGGGTGCGTAATTCTTAATTTCCACTTCTGATGTATTTGCTGCTAAATATGAGCTTCTAAATTCTCGATTAAAAAAACGTCGTTTGTAGACCGATACTACTCATGTCAACAAACCGTTTAGAAACATTTTCTTCTTTAAATAGTGCATGATTTCTACACCAGGGGGCGTAGACGTATATCTTATTTTTGACAATATCTCGACTTCTAGGAGTCCGATTTAAAAAAATTCCTTCTTTGTTGTATAGTGTTTCTAGAGTGACATGTTTTTCCTAATAATTCAAAATTTTCAAGTAATTCATAGACTTTCTGCTAGGGGGCGTAAAGGTAAATTGCGTTTCCCACTATTTCTCTGTTTCTAAACCTCCGATTTGAAAAATTCCTTCTGCACCGGATACAGCTCCTGATGGGAAATCGTTTGCACATAATTTCTAATTTTTGTAAAAAAATGGTATGGCCACCAGGTGGCGTAAATCTTAATTTCCAATTCTGATGTATTTGCAGCAAAATATGAACTTCTAAAATCTCGATTGAAAAAAACGTTTTTTGTAATGATGTTACTCATGTCGACAAACCTTTTAGGAACACTTCTTGAAATAATGCATGGTTTCTACGCAAGGGGCGTAGATGTATATCTTATTTTTGTCAATATCTCTACTTCTAAAAGTCCAATTTGAAAAATTCCTTCGTTGTTGGATAGTGCTTCCGATGCAAAATGTTTTTCCTATAAATTCAAAATTTTCACGTAAATCATCCAAGACTTTCCGCTAGGGCGCATAAAGGTAAATTGCGTTTTCTGCTCCTAAAACTCCGATTTGAAAAATTCTTCCTGTATTGCATACAAGACCTGATAGAAAATATTTTTCACATAATTTCTAATGTTTTGTAAAGAATGGTTTGTCCACCAGGGGTCATAAGTGTTAATTTCTGCTTCTGATGTATTTGTAGCAAAATCTGGGCTCCTGAAAACTCGACTAATTTTTTTTTCTTGGACCGATACCGCTCATGTGGATAAACCTTTTGAGAATACTTTCTTCCTAACATAATGCATGGTTTTTCCACCAGGGGACGTAAAGTCACATCTTATTTTTGTCGATAACTCTGTTTCTAAGAGTTCGTAAGCTCAAGATTCCGTTTACACCAATATCTGAGGGATTAAAGACCCGATTGAAAAACTTCTTTTTTTTTTTTTTGGATTGGAGGTTTAACGACCACCGTGAGCAACTCAATGGGCTATAAGCAGTCGCCCGTCCCTAATTTAGGGTCACTGGTTCCAGGAAAGGGAGAGAGCCAGTGCCGTAAGACAAACACAACATCCATGCCTCTCCGGGATTTGAACCCGGGCCCCTTATGGACGAATGATCAGAGGTCATCGCTTAGACCACTGAGCAACCGGGGCGGCTCTTCTTCTTTCTTCCGTCCGGTACTATTGTTTTCCATACCGGTTCCATTGCCTTTGAATAGCTTTGACAAATTTAATTTGCGTCAGAACGGATTCAAAAGACGTGCTTATTACACCCGAAAATTCGGTGTCATCTTTCTTGTTAATACTGCATTCAAAGCTGCCATCAAAAATTCCTGGCTATTTCTTTAACCACTTTCATGTGAAGTTCACGCAAAAATTTTGGAAAATCCTTCTGCTGATACTAGAGGCCCTGTTAGCCGTGCGGGGGTTGCGAGGCTATCAGAACACTCATGCCGTTTACCCTATGAGAAATTGCTCGGTACATGAATTATTCTCTTTTTTGATGTTAGGATATTTGCCATGTTATTTCTACAGGAGCCATGATGTCTGAACGAGGCAGTTGGGAGAGGGTACGAGACATCCGACGGATGTGTTATCGGCTCCCGTATCAGAACGTCCCTGATATTTGTGCATCACGAGAAGCCAATCATCTTCCCTTATTTGGGCAATGTTATTCCATCGGTGGTCGCAATTCTCCGTAATGACGAATTTATATCAACTTCTCGTTCAGTGCTTTTCTCCTGGCGATTATGACATTTTCTTAGGTTGGGTAAATTATTTTACCTATAACTCAAGAAGAATTATATAGGGGGTGTTTTTCAAGCTGATTTTCATTGCTCTCCTTCTGGAAGAAGAACTTCATGGCTAGAGCTATGGAAACAGAAGTAAAATAACAGAAAAAGAAAAATTTTAGTCCTTAATGGGAAGATTCTTCCGCAGTTTTCGAAAAGGTATGGTAACGTTTTCACTAAGATTCTTTCACATTATTAATTCAAAAGATTTCATTACTACACAGCTATGAAAAGTTTTTCGTTGTCAGGGTGTTTAGGAGATGGTTCTCACAACACAATCATTCACGACAAAAAAACCTTAGGAAGCACAGATTGCATTTAACAGTTTTACACTGATCACAAAAAGTTAGGGATATTGCATGAAATGAAGAGTGTGTGTATCTGACACAAGTAGCCCGCACTGAAATAATATCATTGAGGCTACGTAACACAAACGAGAAAGAGATTGCTTGCAAAAACAATTTATTGTGCCATTTCTGCTCACAATATACTAATACTGTAATATGGACAAAATGGTAAATTCGGAGAATGCCCATACCTCTGGATTTCAGTACAAGGTAACACCACCTTTGTGCTGAAGAAAGTCTTGACACCTACGACGCATACTTGCAATGACATTATTGATGAGTATCTGAGGCAGCTCGTTCTATATTATAAGCAAGAGTTTACGGAGATCCGCCAGTGTGCTTGGGTATGAAACGTGGTAATCCGAACGTGGTTGTACAGCGTCCCACATACAGTATTTTAAATCGGATTAAGGTCAGAAGACCTCGAAGGCAGCTGTAACAATTCAAATCAGTAATTTCTAGCTCCTGACGATCGCTGCAGGCACGGTGGCTGGTTGCATTGTCATCGAGAAACCGGAATGCATGTCCAGGAGCAGCGTGAAACAATGCCTCAATGAGCACAATAATCTCGTTTCGGTACACTGAGGAATTCATGTTGTCTTGACAAAATACAAGGAAAGACGGTCATTAAAACACACTCCTGCACAGAACAGAACTGACTGCCACTGATAAGTTTGAAAGGACTGCTCATACACTATATTGACAAACGTCACCGGACACCTAGAATAAAAACACAACATAGCATTTATTGCATATATTATTATGGTGGCGGCCCACATTTCGCCTTAATGTATGCACTCACCCTTCGAGGCATGCTTTCGACAAGGTTTTGGAACACAGCGATAGGTATGCGCTTCCATTCAGTATATAATGCTGCTGCTAGCTGTTGCTTAGTAGTAGGTCTTGGTTCCAAACTTCTTATGCGGTGCTCTAATTCATCCCATAGGTACTCTATGAGATTAAGATCAGGGCTGTGTGCTGCACAGTCCACACACGATACGGAATCGTGCTGGTTAACAGGTTTGTCCACGATAACCAATGGACCGGGACCATACCACGAAAAACACCCCCAGCTCCAAACTTGACCGTAGGAACAGTACACTGTGGTAAACAGCGTTCCCCCGGCTGCCTCCATACCCACACACGGCCATCAGACTGATGGATCGTGCATTTGGATTCATCAGTCCATAGGACCCGTTTCCATTGATCTACGGTCCACAATAAATGTTCCTCACACTATGCTAAACGACGAGTAGCATTTCGAGTAGAAATGAAAGGCTTATGAACAGCCGCACGACCACGGTAACCCACGGAATGAAGTTCTCTGCGAATAGTACATGTACATACCGAGGTTGCAGCATTTTTACTCACCTGTACACTGAGGTTTTGTGCAGTAACTCCGTAGATTAGCTGTAACAACTCTGCTGATGCTTCGACGTCTTCTATCACTGACTTTCTTTGGTCTGCTGATACGTTTTGCTGTTTCAGGCACGCCATGTATCTTCCACGTATTTGGTACATCCAAAACAGTTGACTTGGATGGGTATAAACACCTCTCGGTTTCTCTTATGGACAACCCACTAATATGACACCCAACAATCTTTCCTTTCTTAAAGTCAGTTCTCTCCCGCCGCGACATTTTCACTCAACCTCCCAGTGCGACATGATCGCAGTCAGCTTTAGGCTTGTTGTTATACCGTTTGCAGCTGTACCGCGCATCTTAACAACGCAGCGGATCCGTTCATTTGCTTTCAAAGGGGTGTCCGGTGACTTTTATCAATATAGTGTAGTATGGTTGCATTCGTGTGCCGGATTTATAAAGTCAGATTCTAATTTTTTTTTCGCCAATGTATTATAACAGTACAAAAAAGTAATCGCCAAAACGATTTCTGTTTCGCAAATTACTAATAACGCGATCAGCAGCGCGACCCCTGCATTTACTCTTCGAGTATCAGGATAAGAAGCGAAAAGGGGTTAGTTAGTCTGTGAAAAGTACATGTTGCACTTTGCAATCCATAACATGTGCTGTTGTACTCAGGTACATCTTTGACGAGGCTGAGCTGATGTCAATGCTATACATCTCAGCAGACTCCTTGCTCTGAGTCCGTACACATGAAGACGGTTTCGTACAGTTTAAGTACATTACTGTGACACAAGAAGCACCTGGAAGTGGTACCTGGATTTCGCTAGTGGTGGTAGTAGGCCTTGTTTGAGCACTTACACTTAGATAGCGATCTTGCCTCCTCGTTTTTATCCACTGGCGATCACTCATGTGTCGATTAGCAAAATTTTCATCGATTTGCAAGATTTTCATCGATTTGCAACATTTTCATGTCGTAGAGGTTTGTGCGTAGCCGAGTTACTACAATTTGCGAAACACCTAAACCAGCAGCCACGTCCATCTGCCCTATACCATCCTGTAGCATGCCAACAGCTCTATTTCTGTCATCAATACTTAAACGTCGTCTGGACATCATGAAGGTATAATCTTCACTGTTAATCCCACACTACAAGACTATATATACATTCAGGCAAGTTCTAGAGCAAGGGATTAAACAACACGTTGCCGCCCCGGTGGCGCAGTGGTCTAAGGCGTTGGCCACTGATCATTCGTCCGTAAGGGGTCCGGGTTCGAATCCCGGTCAGGCATGGATGTTGTGTTTGTCTTACGGCACTGGCTCTCTCCCTTCCCTGGAATCAGTGACCCTAAATTAGGGACGGGCGACTGCTTATAGCCCATTGAGTTGCTCACGGTGGTCGTAAAACCTCCAATAAAAAAAACACGTTTTCCACTACTCGCAAGATGCTTGTATCGGAGCTCGCGCGCCACGTTTTGTGTTGTCATGATGCTAACTTACCTATGACGCAGCTTCCCACGCTGCTAACCGATCTTAATAGTCGCTAAACTTGCATATCCCCATGATTTCTCTTTGAAACCGCAATATCTCTAACTTTTTGTGACTAGTGTTTTAGGGCAGCGCCTGACTGAAAATCCCTAAAAAAAAAAAAGTTTCAAAGTCCACTCACCACAAGCGCTGCGCCTCTTGGAGGAAGGAAAAAAAGAAATAATTTTTAGAAGCGGGAGCAGAGTGCCCTGATTGGAAAGCTGAAAAAGTTAAAGTGCGGAAATGATGAGAGTGCAAGAAGTATACGGTTTCCCGTTAAGTAAAGAATTTGTAAGCTGCCTTACATGCTTACCTGCTCATCGTCACTTTGGGTTAAACAGCACCCAAAATTCCGACACCGTTTACGGGAAAGGCAGAAAGGGCCAAGGAGAGAAGGAACCTGCAACAAAAAATGTAAGACATGCAAAAAAAAAAGCAGAACAGAGGACACCCACTTCACACAAAGTAATACAGCTATAAATTTTTATTTGCATGTGCTTTATTTTATTTTATTTTATTTAGTGTTGTTTAAGTCGTCTTTGCTCAATTTAAAATGAACTTTAAATGCACCTGGACATAGACTTAGAATTATTCACACACACATTTTTAAAGTGAGTTTTCCATGCGGTCCGCATTCCACTTGTGCTCCCGCTTAGTTGTCGTTCTGGAGTCTTGCTTGTCAATTATGTAATTCTCAACTCTGATTGGTCTATGCGACTTAGTCTCTACGATCGACTCCGGAACGCATACAGAGTAAACTGCTCTTGGCATTCCGTGATCTAAAACTGACCAAGTGTAAGCAGGACAGTTGTTGCTAACAAAACAAAAAGGACAAACTATCCACAAAAACACAACCCTTTAGTTGTAGTTTTTGTAGTTTAAAATTATTATAAAATACAGGGTGTATAACGTTCGCGTCAGGCATCGAAACCGGGTCCCCTTACTCCGGAGTAAGTTGCTCTCCCAACTGAGCTACGCGGACATGTGCTCTCGCTGCAGATTTGTCGTCTTGACACATGTTTTCACCTCTGTAGTATGTCACAGGTGATTCACAATTATTGTAGGGGCATATAATCGGAAAAGATTATATGCCCCTACAATATTTTATTTCAGTGGCATATAATCGGAAAACGAGAAACAACAAACTAAAATCGCAAACAGAATATGAGAAACGGCAATTAAAAGTTTCCTTACCTTTAAACTCGATGCATCATATTGCTAAACCACTTCGATATGCGCGCATTTCATGGCACGTAATATATTCGAGCGGTAATCAATTTCCCGCCAAGTGTTCTCCAGCATTTGCGGCATTGCCGTTGTTATCGCAGCACCAATTCTGGTCTTCAGGTCATCGACGAAGGTGCCAGGTGTGCCTGGTAAATGATGCTTTTCATGCATCCCCACAGGAGGAAATCCAGTGGCGTAATAGCGGGTAAGCGCGAGGCCACGGAATGGGTCCACCACGCCCAACCCGGCTCCCAGGAAAATGCAGGTCAAGAAGTTCTCGGACAATAACAGCCAATGCGGCGCTGCGCCATCGTGCTGGAACACCACTTTGGGCTGCCGATCTTCCAACTGAAGCAACAGATACAGCTGTGTCATGTCCAGATAGGTCACCGCTGTCACTGTTTTCTCCACAAAGAGAAACGACCCCAACACTGCCGAACATGACAAAGCGCACCAGACGTTCACCTTTTGACTATCTCGTTCGACTTCTGGAATGGCCGAGGGATTTCGGAGCCACATATTGTGCAGTCATGCCGATGTACCCTCCCTTGAGACAAAAAAAATTGTTTCATCACTAAATATCCGTGTCCTCCAGTAATGTTCATCAGCTTCGACTTTGGACAAAATGTCTTGGGCAGATTGGAAACGGCGGTGTTTATCGTCCCGCTGTAAAGCCTTTACAATCTGCAGTTTGTACGCACGGTGTTGTAGGCGGTTATGCAGAACCCTCCAAAGTTGTAGGCGGTTATGCAGAACCATCCAGTCGTTTGTGGCATACCTAACTGCGACGCAGCTCGTCTCGTTGACTTCTGAGGGCTTCGAGAAAAGGCTTCCTGGACGCGAGCAACATCGTCCTGCGAAGTGCTCGGTGTTCCTGCTCTTTTTTTACGCTGCGCGCTACCAGTCTTTTGAAACTGCTTTAACCAACGTCTTATAGCATTATCGGAATGTGGAACTCTGCAATACTGCATTCTGAAGCGATGCTGCGTTGTGATAGCTGACTTTGCTTCGAAGAACCAGAGTACGCACATTGCTTTTTGTTGAACAGTCTCCATTTGGAAGTATGACGTCAATTCAGCAGGTACCGTATTGCCACATAACACTTTCCGCGCAGAACATGCTTATGCGGTAGGTAATTTTATTTGGTCGGTTACTGTTTGACCCTGCCAGGCCACGGAAAGCCCGACAATAGTTATGAATCACACTGTACTTCAAAAGTGCATAACACCAGCTGTGCAAATATTGATGCCCTATAAAGTTCGTCGAAATTTCGAAACCAATTAGCTACCGCCTCTCGTTTCCTTTTCTTTCTTTTTCTTTTGGTAGAATCGAGCGAATCATTTCACAAACGTTGATCTTCGAAACATACTTCAGATTGCTTAAAAGCTACGATTAAATCAGTCCATCTTCATTTTAAAACGCTCAGGAGATTGCTGTTTGACGAGGCAATGACTATTAAGGAATTCATTAAAATTATTCTAAATTCAGTAGCGAAAGGACATGTCGTAATCCCACACAAAATTTTCTTTTCTTTCTACCAGCATCAGTGCGATTGTTTGTGTTAGTATTTTTGGAGATTACACCGGCATTTGCATTCAATGTGTTTCCATGAGGGAAAAGAAATCCGAGCTATGATATTTCTGGGATGCGGAAAGTTTGTTACTGAACGTAAATCGACTTTTCAGATGACTACTTTCTCTTTTAAAGTAATTATCGTGATGGGTTGGAAAAATATACTGTCTTCTGTAATTAATTACCCTCACCACTTGACAATGATGAAAGACTGATGTGGATGATGAGACGCATTGAAATCTTTTCATTCCAACCGACTCCTCTTGTCCTCGGCAGCAGGAATGATAAATCCTTTTTTTTCTTGCCATTTCTCCAAGATCACGAACAATAAGTTGTTCGCTCTAATGATATCCGGGAGCATCTCATTATTTAAAGTTTCAAATCAATGGAAAAGATGGTATTCTGAGTTCTAGACTCATTTGTTCGTAACTTTTTTTCCCAGGAAATCAAGGATCTCGAGAATAGGGGAATCAGTTATATGGAACAATGTTCCTCTATGGAAACAATTTCACTTTCGAAAAGTTTGTTATAAAAGATGTCTGATAGAGCACAAAGATTCCCAACCTTTTCCTTGTCGAGACTAGCACAAGCACAGAAGAAACTCCCTAAGCACGCTTTCGAATTCCAAACTCACTCATTCCCGATTTACGACGCTAATTCTTTTCCAAAGCGAGCGACGTAAATAGAAGCACACATTTCCTCTCAAATAATAACGGGATGGGTTTTAAATCTCAAAAACGTTCCTTGTTCAAGGGAATTATTAGCCGCCGCCCATGACGAGCAGTGGTCTAAGTGCTGACTTTTGGCCATTCGTCTGAAATGGATCCGGGTTCAATCCAGGGTGGGGGGCTTGGACGTTGTGTTTCTCAGACAGCACTGGCTCTCTCCCTTCCCTGGAACCAGGCTCAAAAGTAGACACAGGCGACTTCTTATAGACCACTGAGTTGCTCATATTGGTCATTAAACCCCCAATTAAACAAAAGAAAGAAAAATTAGAGATATGCGACACAAATACTCTTTAACAAAATCAGCTCTAATTTGTTCTCAGCGAATTTCCAGTTGTTCTCTTGAATCAACAGGCTAGACAAAAAGCAAATTCAGGGAGACGTTGAAGTCCTCAAATTTTAAACTTGCATGCGTAGTATCTCCCATCCCTGGAACCAGTGGCCCCAAATTAGGGACCCATCAAATTCTTATAGCGCATCAAACTCCTCACGGTGGTGGTTAAACTAAAAAAAAATTGGAATTACCGTATTCTTTGATTTATAAGTCGAATGGGTTAAATCTCCCAATTTCTTTATCTTCATTTATAGATAAGTCGATCTTGAGTATAAGAAGAGGTTAGAACAAATACAGTTAGTATTCAGAAGTTGTTATGAAGTATAAGTTGAACGGGTTGAATGTCTGAATTTCCTTATCTTCATTCATAGGTAAGTCGATCCTGAGTGTAAGAAGTGGTTAGAACAAATACAGTTAATGTTCAGAAGTTGCTATGGAGTATAAGTTGAACGGCCTAAATTTCTGAATTACCTTATCTTCATTCATAGATAAGTCGATCCTGAGTATAAGAAGAGGCTAGAACAAATACAGTTAGTGTTCAGAAGTTACCATGGAAGATAAGTTGAATGGGTTAAATCTCCCAATTTCTTTATCTTTATTCATAGATAAGTCGATCTTGAGTATAAGAAGAGGTTAAAACAAATATAGTTAGTATTCAGAAGTTGTTATGGAGTATAAGTTGAACGGATTAAATTTCTGAATTTCCTTATCTTCATTCATAGGTAAGTCGATCCTGAGTGTAAGAAGTGGTTAGAACAAATACAGTTAATGTTCAGAAGTTGCTATGGAGTATAAGTTGAACGGCCTAAATTTCTGAATTTCCTTATCTTCATTCATAGATAAGTCGATCCTGAGTATAAGAAGAGGCTAGAACAAATACAGTTAGTGTTCAGAAGTTACCATGGAAGATAAGTTGAATGTGTTAAATCTCCCAATTTCTTTATCTTTATTCATAGATAAGTAGATCTTGAGTGTAAGAAGAGGTTAGAACAAATACAGTTAGTGTTCAGAAGTTGCTATGGAATATAAATTGAATGGGTAAAATTTCTCAATTTGCTTATCTTCATTCATAGATACGTCGATCCTGAGTATAAGAAGAGGCTAGAACAAATGCAGTTAGTGTTCTGAAATTCTGTAGCTATATTTTTAATGCTTCAATAAATAATAAAGGAATGATATAAAGTGAAGTAACCTGCAGTTTTCGTTTCGCAAAAAAAGTTGATTTTCTTAAGTTTATTTTTTTCCATCTCACGATCTGATGTTATCTTATTCCTTCCCGCCGATCGACCAGTCGGAAAAGCCACTATGCAAAAGTGAAGGAACACCAAATTCACGTAGACGTTCCAAATCAGAGTTATGCTTGCATCGTGAGTTACGGTTCGCTGCCTTCTCACACAATCATATGGAAGCCAGATACCAAAATGCCTTTTGATTTCAACCAGAAATGTGAAATAAAGTAAGATGAGGATAATAAATGGAAGCAACAGCTGATTTTATTTCAGTTGAGAGCTATAATTGAAAGATTGGCAAAGCAAAAAAAGGCTTCTTTCGCTATCAGCTGCTCACTGCCATCCTACAAGCGCATGCGCTGCCGGTTTGGTCCCAATTGCGGATGTCTAAATTGCGGACAGAGGGAAAAACAGTGCCAATTGCGGACAGATCCAGTTCTGTCCGCAACTGGGAAAAGAGGAAGAGTTTTAGTGAGAGATTAGGTAAACACCCCCTTTGGTGAAAAATTCAAGAACTAGGATTAGTGAATGAATATAACAGTAACGAGGAGATAAGGCAACACCTCCGAATCTGTTCTTCATTGGCCTATCTTTCTGTGGAAAAAGAAGACGATGATTGGATATGCATTCAGGAATCCAGTCCCATTAATGTAAACCTTCTGAAATTTTATGATTATTTCTTAAATAACTGGCTGGAAAATCCGGTAACAAATGTAGAAATGTGGAATTGCAACAACAAACAACACAGAGCAAATAATTTCGTCGAAGGCTGGAATCATCAGTTAAATGCAGCTCTCAAAAATCCTCATCCTAAAGTCGTGAAGTTAATAACGTGCTTGAAAGATGAAGCGAGAAACAGCGACTTTCTGTTCGACAGAAACTGCCTAAATCTCGAGGGCAAGAAAAGACAAAAAAGCAACAATCAAATTGTATGAGCGGATCAGCAAAACTATGGCGGAGTTTTACACAACCGCGAATATCCGACGTTGTTGGAAGAATCTGAAGTTGGAATAATGAAGAAGAAATCAACAGCTACCTTCAGTTTCGTAATTTTATTTTGAAACTGATGTACAGTAGGTTTTTTATGAGAATGTTTGCGTAATCTCTTTTTGTTTTGAATTAAAGAAGGCGAAATAAAATAAAACAGATCAATAAAAATATATAAACTTTTTCAGAAATAGGGGTTGAAAAAAGTTATAGCTACACTGGGAGTTCATTCTCATAGATGGACTGGCGCCGGCTGTATATTGTAAAAAAATTATGTTTATACACTCTACGGTTTTCTGTTGACCACCCACAGTAGCGTACAAAAAAAAAACATTCTTTTTGAAATAGGCTGATGAGAAGATATTTAAATAGAATGGAATAAATCGCCCATTTGTCCGTATACCACTTTTCCAATATTTGAATGACTTCAAATAAAATTGAACCCTTCTGGTGAGGGATTAGGAATTTCCCTAATCCATCACTAAGTCCTTTCCCCTTTTCCAAGTTGCGGCCAGAACGGGGATCTGTCCGCAATTGTCACTGTTTTTCCTCCTGTCGGCAACTGGGACGTCCGCAATTGGGAAGATACCTGCCCTGCCGGCTGACACCCCAGTTGTCACTAGACAAACAAATGCGCGACAGCCACGTGTTTCAGAAGTTTAATCGTTACCAGATTAACGACCTGCACCCATTGTACAGAGGGTAGTTATGCATTTTTAGAACGATTTTCCAAAGATATCATTAATGCTTAAAATGAAATTCTTTATTTCTTAAGTGTTCTATCTGATAGCCCTTTTTCTAGAAGAACCTACATCTAGATTTCCAAGAAAACAGGGCATTTATTAAAATTGGTTGTGGTATTTTATTCCACTCCATTTCCAATGTTCTCCATAGTCCAATCATTGTTTTAGGTCTGCGTTTAGAAAATGCTCACCTTTTGGCAGTCCAAAGGAACGGTAGTTCATTTGTGGCACATCAAGGAACTTTGAAGGAATATGAGTAAAAAGTATAGACTTGATACTCTCTTATCATTATTTCAAGAAACACGCTGGTAGATTTTGATGTAGTCTTACCCTAATGGAGTTCTACTCCTTGAAGGATCTGGGAATAGAGAAATGGTATTTCCTCTTTAACTATACTAACTCTTTAACTATAGGAGTTAAAACATTCTTTTGGTAATATGTAGAACTGATTTTTACATTCGTTTCAACTCTTCTTAACCTTAATTTTTAATTGTACGAGAAGCCAGAAATAACGATGAATTCTTTACCGAAACTTTCTTTGTATTCTTAGAACCAAGACTGTAAGTCTTTCTCTGATTTATTGCGATTAAAAATTATTTTTTTTTGTTACAGTCATTTAGGTAGATCCATACTACATCAATAATTGCAATAAATTTCCATCTGTCTCCGGCTAAGTGTTTTTTCTTACAGAAATCTACACCGACATCCTTTCGCCTAGACATGAGGTTGAGCTGAATACCTAGATAATCAACTCAGTCACGTGTCTTGGTAAATGGCGGTAAAAATTATGGGTTTTTTTTTTCATATTCAAATTTTTGTTTATGACTTTGTTCACAGTTGATACAGAAATTTTAAACGACTTAGCGATTGCTCTCTGTGTCGGTGGACCTTCTTCTAAGAGCAGAGACCTTACTGTTAAAAGAAATGCCTGACAATCTTTTTTCGAATTATTAATAATATTGCTTAATTTACATTTAGAAATGCTGATTCCATGACTTTCACAAAGTTTTTTAATTACGGAATACGAATATTTATCTTCGTAAGGAGCAAAAACTCCCTTCCATCCACAGCTTGTTTATGTGCGCCATTTTGTTACCAGACGATATTTAGCTGCAGCAGATGTTTTTTTCGTGTTCATCTAACCCGCTGTTGCCAGTTTTCAGATCAGATCGTATGTTCAGGATTTTAGGAAGGAATTGTCTGACCACAGGTCTTAAACAACCCTTAAAAATAGGAATCTAAGAGATTTAGGCTAGAGTGTCCTATAGGAAAGTCACACGGAAGCGAGATAGAAAGGGGGGGGGAAGAGGAGGAAGACGCCCTTATTTAATATTGGGGAGGGCAGTACCCATGGTCCGACGATTTAACGTATCCATCCGAAGCACGGCGGATATTCTTTTAAAAATCAGAAAATGATTTTTTCTTAATTTTTTTTAAAGAGGGATGCTAGTTGTGCATTTATGCTGTTAAAATTGCAATGCGTTATGATTCATAGTTTGCCATGTATCCGTATTTTAAAATGGATCCCATCGGGAAATAGAGAATTTTGTGAAATTTAAAAATTAGTTTCTCGTAAACTAAATCGAAATTCAAAGAAAGGGCGACGAGGTGCAACAACCATTCGACCATGGCATGGCTACAAAGTCCCGTTGTTCTGCTGCTGTTAGTGTGTCCGGAACGCGAATTGATAGAGCTTTTTTGCTTACCTTAACTTTGAAATACAATAGCTCTTGAAGTATCGCCAGAATCGAAAAAGGTTTACTTCAGCGTATTCTCCAAACACTTATCTACAAACGATGTAAATTTCATATGTTTGAGTTCAATACTTTTTGCGCTGCGAGCTAGGAAAGTGCGAGTGTTGCGAAATGTCTGAAACAGCGCGGCCTCGCCGGCAGCGGCAGTTACTTTTTTTAGAAACAGAGATTAGAAACGAATTAAGGACTCAAACAGCTTATCCTTGCGCTCATATCATGCATCATGTTTGGTTATTTATATCACTACAGTGAATACATTTTTGCGCTTAAATACAGTGTGAGCGAAAAGTCACTGTGTACTTGGCAAGACAACACACGTACAACAACTATTAATACAAGCGTACCTGCTACAATAAATACAATAAATGCTGGAAATGGCCCCCTCCTGGGTGTAGACATGCATCCACGCGTCTGAACCAGAGATGGAAACGGGTCAATGGGTTGGGTCAAGGTGTTCTTGACCCGGTTTTATTTTTGAAAAGAGAAAAATATACTCCAAAAAAAAATGCTCGTTGTGGAATTCTGTAGTCGACATTGGTGTCCACGGAGTGAATAATGATTTGCCATGCAAAAAAAATTGTCTTCTCCTTCTTAAAGCAACGAAGACTTCCACCGACCGACGTCAGACACATCATATCGTAAAAAGATACTTTCTTTGCGTTCTTTTACAGTGTTCAAAATGTGCAAACTGTATAATTACAAAGCCAGTTGTCGACGGTGTAATAAAATATAATGGAACCAAAAATCTAACAGACCATATGAAAGTATGCGCACCTCCATCAAAACGTGGAAAAGGGAACAATCTAAGTACTTTTAAAAAAATACATTTGTGTAATCGTAAATAATAATTCCACTTTGTAATATACTCCATTGTCACGGTCATAGTCAGCCATTACTTCTGGATTACGCAAAATAGTGGCACTAAAAATGGCGCTAAAATTCAGCAAGTAAACAAATTTATTATTAAAAAAGGAGCTCAGTTATTAAATATCAAGCAGTTATTAAAGTGAATATACACTGAAGAGCAATTTAATTAGAGACAGCTGGTGTTATGCAAATGTGGTGCTGTGGGCGGCCCTGTAAACGGAAACGACATGCGGTATTCAGCGATCCGACAGTATAAGGAGTGATGCGACGGGAATCAGTAAGAGTCAGAACCAGTATGGGTATGACGAAGGATCTATGCACATTTGATAGTGGGCAAATTGTCGAAGCCCGACGAATGGGTCACTCTATCTCAGAAGACGTGCAGGCAATGGAATTTTCATTAGCCACTGTGTCACGGGTGCACTGTGAGTACATCGAATCCGGTAAAACCATCCCTGCAAGAACCAACTGCCGTGGACAACAGCGTGTGGATGAGCGGGGTCATCGTCGGCTAGCTCGCATTGTAACAGCGGATAGACGGGCCACAGTGCCAGAAATCACTCGGCAATTTAACGCTGCTGCACAAAAACGTGTAAGCAGCTACACCATCCAGAACCATCTCCTCGCTATGGGGTACAGAAGCCATCGTCCAACGAGGGTACCGCTTCTGACCGCACATCACAGGGTGCAAAGATTAGCATGGGCGCGGGAACATCGCCACTGGACCATAGACATGTGGGAAAATGTTGCCTGGACTGATGAGTCGAGATTCACGTTGGTACATGCGGATGGCAGGATACGAGTACGGCGCAAACCACATGAAGCGATGAATCATTCATGCTAGCAGGGTACTCTTCAAGCTGGGGGAGGGACATTCTCGTCTGGGGACTGTTTACGTGGACTGAAATCGGAACCCTGTTACGTGTGACATCATCCCTCACAGGTCGACGTTACCGGGTTATCCTGGACGACCATTTGCTCCCGTTTGTGTGTCTTCAACATCCCACTGGGGACCTCATCCTGCAACAAGACAATGCACCGTGCCATCGCTCCCGAATTGTATCCCAATGGTTGGATGAACACTCCACCGACGTGACCTCGCATCCTTGGGAAGCTAGGTCACCTGACCTCAATCCCATCGAACACATCTGGGATGCTATCGAGGGAGATGTTCGAGGGTCTGACCCCCTCTCCATCAAATCTTCGTGAACTGTGGGAGCTTGTTCAAGGGTCGTGGATCCGTATGGCTTCCCAACGCTTCCGGTGTCTTGTCGAGTCCATGCCGAGACGAATCACCGCCGTCATCAGAGCGAAAGGTGGTGCGACTCGTTATTAGACAGGTATCTCTAATTCAATTGCTCTTCAGTGTATATATATTACGTTTATATATCATCGTCATCATCATTGTCAATCCACTGCTGGACGAAGGTCTTCCCAAGTTTCCCCACAACGGTCTGTCTTGTGCCAGTCTGCAGCCTTTGTATGTCTCTTTAGTTACGGTCCACGTATCTGCACCATACGTAAGCACTTGAAGGATGCATTGATCAAACACTTTTCTTTTAAGACATAATGGCATATTGCTCTTGAAAATTATGCTGTTTCCTTCCAAAAGCTCTCCAGGAAAGTTTTGTACGCCGATTAATTTCTTCATCAATGTGACCCTCACTTGATATCTGCTGTCCAAGATAAACGTACGTGTCTGTTATCTCCAGCTTTTCTCCATCAATCGATAAATCTTCATTTCGTGTAAAAGCATTAAACATCACTTTTGTCTTCTGAAAGTTCATTTTTAATCCCACTTCTTTACTCTTGTCAGCAAGTTCTTGGATCATACTCTGCAGCTCTGATGGGGTAGTTGCAAAAATGACTATGTCATCAGCAAAACGAAGTTGGGTTAGGTAATCTCCATTAATCTTTATCCCTTTGTTTTCCCAGTTCAGTGATTGAAAGACATTTTCCAATGTGGCGTTAAAAAGCTTCTGAGATATCATGTCACCTTGTCACACTCCCTTTCCAATTTTTATGTGTGTTGTATTTTCAAACAGCCTAATCTTTGCACTTGCATTTTCATAGATGTTATTAATAATATTAATGTATGCATCTTCAATACCGCAGGATTTCAGAGCCATTGTAACTGCTGATGGTTTCACCGAATCAAAGGCTTTTTCATAATCGATAAAAGCCATGCACAATGGAAGTTCATATTCCCTCGCTCTTTCAATTAGTTCTCTCAGTACGTGGATATGATCTATTGTGCTGTAGCCACTCCTGAATCCAGCTTGTTCTCTCGGTTGAGCCATGTCCAGTGTTACCTTCAAGCTGTGTAAAAGAACTTTAGTGAAGATTTTGTAAACAACTGATAGGAGGCTGATAGGTCTGTAGTTCCTGAGATCCTCAATGTCCCCTTTTTTATGTTGCAAGATCATTGTAGCGTAGTTCCAATCCTCAGGAATCTTCCCTTCATTAAGGCATCGAATGAAAATTTGGGCGAGTACTGTTTCGATTTCTCCACTTGCTTCTTGTATGATGTCTACAGTAATTTCCATCCTCTCCTGGAGCTTTTCCCCGCTTCATGTTCTTGATTGCATGTTCAACTTCTGCTGGGAGGACTGGAAGAACTCTGGTACTGGTACCTCTCATGATGTCTGGAGTACATGTATTATCCCTTTCATATAATTTGGAGTAGATATCTTTCACTGTTGTCAAAATTTCACCTCTATTTCTTGTTACGGAACCATCTTCTTTTCTCAGTGCCATAATCTGTTTTCTTCCCTTACTCAGATGTCCCTTTGGTATCTTTAGGCTTTGGTTGTTTTCAATTGCTTTCCTTACTAGTTCACAGTTGAATTTCCTTACGTCTTCAGTGACACTTTTTCGTACTGTCTTGCATAGCTCTATATATTCCACTTTGGAAGTCCCATCTTCTTTAGTTGTCCTCATCTCCCTTCTTTTTTGCATCAACACTTTGGTTTTTCCTGATAATTTGTTCACATGCAACTTGTTCTTAGACACAGCTAATTTTGTTGCTGTTTCCATAAGAGCTTTGGTTACTTTTCTCTTAACTTCAGAAATATCCACTTCTTCCGATGTTAGGCCTTCTAAATCAGAGAATCTGTTCTTCAGTTCCAACTTGAAGGTATTATGGTGAATTTTAAGGTTGGTTACGTCAATACATTTTGTTTGTCTTATGAGCTTGCTACGTTCAAGAGTAGTGTTGAGGTGCATCTTACATCTCACCAATCTATGGTCACTACCTGTGTTGAACTTGTTCAGCACACTGCAGTCTTCTGTGACGAATTTTTTGTTACACATAATAAAATCAATTTCACTTGTCGTCCCATTTGGATGTCTCCATGTCCATTTCCTGTGTGGCTTTTTCTTGAAAAAGGAGTTCAAGATGAAAAACCCTTCTGCCTCTGCAAACTCTACGAGAGTATTTCCACGCTGGTTTCTGTTGCCGTGACCGAATTTACCTACTGAAGTTTCATTCTGTTTCCGTTGCCCTATTTTTGCATTGAAATCTCCCATAATTATTTTCAAGTGCTGCTTACCTTTATTATTTAGATGACGAATTTCCTCATAAAATTCTTCAATTTCTTCTTCAGGATGACTTGTGGTGGGTGCATAAGTTTGAATAATCTGAGCCTGGTATCTTCTCGAGAGTTGGATAACGAGTCGTGCAGCTCTGTCAGAGGAACTTTCAACTTCTACAACTTTATCCTTCAGTTTCTTGTTTATTATAAATCCAACACCACTAGTTCTGCCAGTATCTGTCCCACGATAGTAGAAGAGATGTCCACTTTTCAGTTCGATGAGATCTTCTCCCTTTCTCCTTACCTCACTTAGCCCCACGATGTCCCACTTGATCCTTTGTAGTTCCTCTTCCAATTCAAGAAGCCTTGAATCAGAAGATAGGGAGCGTCCATTGTAAGTAGCCAAGGTCAGCATCAGATGGCAGCCTAGTCCGGTTCTCCGGGGATTCTTAGCACTCTCTGCCTTCATGTGGCACTGGCCGCTGCCTTGGCCAGGTGCATTCCAGCTGCCGGAGACTGAGGGCCAAGATTTAAGTTGTGGAGTCATTTTGGCGGGGTTTGGCCATAACTCACCACGCTGGCCAAGCGGGTTGGTGAGTGTGGGATAGCATTTCCTCTAATCCCGATGGTATAAGTATACCGCTATTGGCGGTCGTCAGAGCCCCTTTAGTGGGAACAGGATGTACCACGAGAAGGCGGGGTTGACATTTGTCAAGGAGAGGCTGTGATGTTACGCATCACCTGACCTTACATCCCATATATATATATATATATATATATATATATATATATATAAAGTGAGTTATATATATATATATATAAAGTGAGTTTCGAATTTATAGTTCAAAGCAAATTTGTCTGGGTCAGTTACGGGTCCGGATCGGGTCGAGTCCCGGTCCGTAATTTTTGGCCCCTTTCCAACTCTAGTCTGAACATGTTCTCAAAAAACGTGACAGGTCAAACGGAAAAATGTTGCTCATTACTGTAGTGATGACTTCATGTATTTCCGGCAGAGACAAGGATTTATTCTTGTAAACAGAGTTTTTTCAGTAAACCCCACAAATAATAATCTGGAGGCGTTAGATCGGGCAAACGTGGCTGCCATGTGCTGCCACGCTTATTGTAGTCTGTGTGCTTCAGTTCGTGCACTGTTCTGATGTTCTACGGGTAGGGCTGAAGTGGCGTCTTCAGTTCCCTATGGGTGCTGCTGTACGACACACCTGCTTCCTGTGCCAATTTTCGAACCGATATCTACTGACTTTTAATGATGCGAACAGTAACATCCTCGACCTTTTTTTTTCGTTTTGTTAACACTCGCGGCCTACCACTTCTCGGAGCATCTCTCACTTATCCGGTTTTACGAAACTTTTCAATTAACCGCCTCACTGCATTGCGATGGGGTGCTTCAGTATCGGGAAACTGTTCTCTGTATTTACATTTCACTTCGTCCGTATATTCAACTCCACTACGGAACAAAATGTTGAATCAGAAACACTCGACCTGCAAGCGGCAACACCATGTTAAACCGACCACTGTGACACCTTACTACTTACTGATACAACAACGGCCAGATGTCAGACATACCGGCTGCGACTTTCAAAGTCAGACGGCAGGATGCACGTGACACCGCCACAAACACACGAACATTCTCCTTTCACAATATTGCATGTATGTGCATGGTAGCTACAATTTATAGATTTCTTATTATTATTTCTCATTACAGTGCATCAGGTGCACAAGGACTTGTGCTTCACAATACACTTGTATGTTCAGTAACTTTGGTACACTGGTGTGCAAAAATTAAGGATGAAGAGGTGAAATTAGCATAACAGCGGAACGAGCCTGCAGGACGGACCAAAAAACCACTCAAGAGATAGACTAGGGTCCGGTACGGTAGGGCATGCGCATATATGCAGCATGACGTGGGGGGTGGGGGGGGAGAGTGTCCGAAGGGTATAAAGTACACGGGCGGTGTACGCTCAGCAATTCGGTGAAAGCTATTGCACGGTGTACATCGGTTTGAACGACGTCGAGTTGCTGCCACCGGGTGATATGGCCAACAGGCGATCCAGTAGACGGCATCTGAATGACTTTACCCAAGGTCACGTCATTGGAAAGTTGGAAGAAGGTCGAAATGTGACTAGTGTGGCCGAGGAGCTCGGGATCGCTCACAGCATCGTTTCACGAGCTAGAGAGCATTTCAAACGACAGGAACAGCTGTCCGAGAGTTTAGCAGTGGTCCTCCACGAGCAACCACGGCGGCGGACGACCGGTACATTGTCCTATAGGCGAGAAGAGACAGACGGCTTACAGCGGGAGAAATCGCAAGGCACATGCGACATACAACTGGACGTCCGTTATCGCGTTTTACCGTGGCCAGGATGCTGCACAAAGGTGGTCTATTTGCACGACGACCAGTTCGGTGTGTGCCATTAACGCCTGCTCATCAGAGACGGTGTTTTCTGTGGTGCCAGGAACACAAGAACTGGACACATCAGCTATTGGGTCGAGCTCTCTTTACAGACGAGAGCCAATTTAGTCTGACGAGCGATTTTGGACGTATACACATCTGGAGAGAGCAAGGAACACGCAATCAGACCTCCAACATCATCGAAAGGGACCGGTTTGGAGGTGGCGGAGTTCTCGTTTGGGGCGGTTTCATGCTTGGTAGCCGTACTGACCTCCACATCTTCCAAGGAGGTTCAGTCACTGGTGTCCGCTATTGTACCGAGGTTCTCCTGCCTCACGTGCGTCTGTTTAGAGGTGCTGTGGGTCCTGAGTTCCTCTTTATGGACGACAACGCTACACGTCATCGTACAGTGGCTGTCGCAGAGCTGTTGGAGAGTGAAGATATTCAACACATGGATTGGCCCGCAAGGTCCCCAAACCTAAAACTAATCTAACACGTGTGAGACCTTCTCGTGAGATGCTTGGCAGCACGTCACCAACCGCCAGCAACGATTCCGCAGCTGCAATTGGCTCTACAAGAGGAATGTGCCACGATGCCTCAACAGCTCCTTGACAACCTCGTCCTCAGCATGGACAGACGTTGTAAATCCTGCAACGCAGTCAGGGGTGATCATATTCCCTACTAAAGACTGGATTTTTCTTGGCAGCCGCCTGTCACATGGACGTTCCTGTCTTCTGTCCAGTTGTGCTCGAAGCTACATTTTCAATAAAGTGCCTTTGTATCATTTGAATTCCTTGTTTGGACGGCTTTGCTCACTTGTCCCATATTATTTCATCTTGGGGATGTTATGGTATGATTTGAGTCGATGTGGAGCACTTCTGCACTACGTTACATTCGGAAAACCGTCTCGCCCTTAATTTTTGCACGTCAGTGTAGTTGCAATTACTTGAATGTTTTATGTAATGTAAGACTGTTTTTCTCTCTTTTTCTTTTGATTTCTTTCGAAACAAAATTCGCGCTAGTTAATGGTGCTAGTTAATGGTATAAAATATAAAAAATGAACAGAAGTCCATAAATTAATTTTTACCCCGACTTAACTTGTATATTTGTGTGATAATTTCTAACCCAAGTCTTTCAGCAATGCTTCTCAGCTTTATATATGAGTAAAGGGAAAAGAAAGCAGCTGAAGAAAAGAGAGGAGAGAAAAAGTTGACTGTGTCTCATTTGATATCAGATGTATACATTGAAGGGAGTCAATCCGGTGTATATCGCCACGTCCTCAAAAATAATTATTCATCGGGCGGAAAATATAATTAGAGCCTAATTCGATATGATCGACTTCTAAGAAAGGCTGTACGGAAAAAACACGGAAGATGGCAGTAGATTGCTAGATTACGGTAGCGGCAGAAACAAGACAGACTTAATGCAATTAAGTTCCGAAATTTCGAACCACGTCAAACCAAAGAAAATGATCTTTCACTTAATAAGACTGTGACAGCTGACATATGCGCACTCACACACACTTCATCTTTGAAAGAAAAACTCTACTGAAGAAGTAAAAGAACATATAGTGTCAAATACGGTTCTGAATATCCGTTAAAAAAACCTTCCGAAAGAAAGTTTTTTGTGTGATTCCTCTGTTAATGCAATTAGGTACTGTAGCTGATTGGGATCAAGATCAAAGACAGAATTATTTATCGATTTCATTTTACTTGGTCTTCATATTCATCGCACAGGTTTTCTTTCGGGATTTAATTATGACGAAATGCAACGTCTACCTGAAAGTTAATTGTGTTTTTTTTTCTCTCTCACTCTCTCTGTCGAATCTACAAAATTTTCCTTTTCATAATTTATTAAGGAATGTAATACAGTTGAACAAAAATTCGTTTCCGTTAAGTTAACGGAAGGAGAACATAGTCAAAAATGTCATATATAGGATTGAAAGAAAGGAAAACTTAGAAAAAAGTCTTTCTTTAGCAACATTTAATTATTATTGATTAGGATGTATACATGCTGCCTTTCTAACAATCCGTTTTGTTGAATTTTCACATTGTGAAAACACAAATTTGTCCGTGACGAGAACCGAACTCGCGCCTCCTCACTTCGGAGTAATTTGCTTTCCCTACTAAGCTACACGGACAGAATGTGTCGCTGCAGATTTGTCGTCTTGACAAGTGTTTTGCTTCTCTAGTACGTCACATCATCTCCCCCTTAATTTTTTTTTTCTTTGAAGTGGAGGAGTAATTTTTCATTAATTTCAAAAAATGTGTGGAATAATCATCACACATTTTTCGAAGAATCCAACGGCCACTACATCCATTTTTACGTTTGGGTGCCAATGTGAAAACAGAAATTTGTCCGCGCCCCTCCCTCCGGAGTAAGTTGCCCTCCCAACTAAGCTAGACAGACGGAATATACCGCTGCAGATTTGTCATTTTGACACATGATTCACCTCTGTAGTACGTTACAACCTAAGTATGCATCTCGTTATGTTTTCCGTACTGAACGTCACGTCTGAACTCGCATGCGATTTTAGTTTCCTGGGTATGATTGGCAGTCAATTAAATAATAGTAATTTGTCTAAATACAGGGACCACGTGACGTGAAAGGGCTTGAGTTACGTCTAGCTAGTGGTTAGAGCAACAGCCTTCAAACCAGATGATCGCGGGATCAATCCCAGTTAGACTAAGTTGCTCCGAACCACTGAATAATCGCCATGCGTCGGCCAGTTAAAAGTCTGCACGAGGCGGGCTTATTTTTTTACTTTTTTTACCAGTTAAATGAAAAAATTCCGAGCTCAGGCCAAGCCTGTGCTGGAAGGTTAACATTTTGCTCTGCGTTAAAAAAAACTCTTTTCGCCTCATAACACGAAGACTAACTTGTTAAATAATCAGGTGGCGGAGTTCACTGAGTGAAACGAATCTGCCACCGGATGCGTTGATTAATAATAGCTTAAACTCACAACTCGGGTTGCAAGATAAGAGTCTCACGGTTTATTTCTGTTGAGGTTAAAATTAAATTTCGTTCTTGCTTCTTTGGCTTTAGCGACTAAAACACGGGCTTTTTGTCTTTATCGAGAAATGTTTACATACTAGGGGTGTTCAAATGAAAAGGAACGAAACGTCATAAGAACGTAACCGTTAACATATTTGCCTATGCCGCTATGGGAGAACGTAGCAACACATCTAGGGATGCGATTGGAGTCGCCGGCGTGGATCGGAGTACGCGCGGGCGCCCGCATGCGCAGGAGAGAGCAGAGGCTCTTATAAAGAGCGCCGTCCAATTGACGCGGCAGTGCGTGTGAGGACAGGATGGCGTTCACATTGCAAAATTCGACGATTGAGGAGCAGCGAGGCGTTATCCGATTTCTGACAGCGGAAGCTGTTAAAGCGGCCGCTATTCATCGCGGAGGGTGTGGTTCTGCTCCATGATAACGCGCGTCTACACGTCTCCAGGGTCACACACGCGGAACTGGCCAAGTTCCAGTGGTAGCAGCTTGACCATCCGCCCTACAGCCCGGACATGTCGCCCTGCGATTTCCATGTGTTTGGTCCCCTGAAAAAGCATCTGAAAGGGAAGCGCTTCCACTCGGGCGACGAACTCAAGGACGCTGTGCAGGACTGGGTCTCGTCACGGCCACAGGAATTCTGGGAACAAGGAATCCTTCGGCTCGTTAATCAATGGGATCGTTGTGCTATGGCCTATGGTGTATACTTTGAATAAAGTCTTCATTTATACCCACAGTGTCGTTTCGTACCTTTTCATTTGAACACTCCTTGTAAATAGAGTTATCAGCTCTTCGAAACCAAAACGCACTTCTGGCACCATTCTTTTCTATAATGGAGGTAAGGAAGTTCGAACTATTTGTTTACGTAATTGGGGGGGTCGAGAACCACCTTATACGTATTTAACTGTATATTACGTCCTACAATTATATGGAAAGGTGTAAAAACAGAGTAAATGTACGATTAGTGAAAATATACGCAACCCATTAACACAGTAGTGAAAATAAACCGCACAGTCTTTGCAGATATACACTACATTGACAAAAGTCACCGGGCACCTAGAAAAGAAACACAACATAGCATTTATTGGTTTTATTACACATAACATAGCATAGCATTTTTTATGTATGCTATGCATGCTATGGGTCAGTGCATATATTAAGGTCAAAGGTGTCGGTCCAACTTTGGCCTTAATATATGCACTGAACCTTCGAGACATGCTTTCGACAAGGTTTTGGAACACAACGATTGGTATGCGCTTACATTCAGCACATAATGCTGCCGCTAACTGTTCCTTAGTAGTAGGCCTTGGTTCCAAACTTCTTATGCGGCGCTCTAATTCATCCCATAGGTGATCTATGGAATTAAGATCAGAGTTCTGTGCTGGCCAGTCCACACACGATACGAAATTATCGTCAAACCTCGCAGTAATTGTCCTTGCTTTATGGCTCAATGCATTATCCTGCTGGTACCAACAAGGTTCGGTTCCATAGTATTGCCACAGAGTTGGTAGGGCATAATTGTCCAGAATATCGAGGTAGACGTGCTGGTTAATAGGTTTGTCTACGATAACAGATGGGACGGGACCATACCCCCCCCCCCACACACACACACAAGAGTACACTGCCAGCTCCAAACTTGACCGTAGGAACAGTACACTCCCCCGCTGCCGCCATACCCATACACGGCCATCAGATTGATGGATCATGTATCTGGATTCATCAGCTCATAAGACCCGTTTCCATTGATCTACGGTCCACGATAAATATTCTTTACAACATGCTAAACGAGGAGTAGCATTCCAAGTGAATATAATAGTCTTATAAGCAGCTGCACGCCCACGGTAACCTATGGAATGAAGTTCTCTGCGAATGGTACGTGTAGATACCGAGGTTCGAGCATTTTACCCACCTGTACACTGAGGTTTTGTGCAGTACTCCGTCGATTAGCTGTAACGACTCTCCTGAGGCTTCGACGTCCTTTATCACTGATTTTCTTTGGTTTGCCGGTACCTTTTGCTGCGTCAGGCACGCCGTGTGTCTTCCCCTTATTCAGTACATCCAAAACAGTTGATTTGGGTATGTTTAAACGTCTCTTGGTTTCTCTTATGGACAACTCACAGATATAAGTTAATTTCGAAAGTTCAGAACTGACTTTCTCAAAGTCAGTTCTCTTCCGCCGCGACAGTTTCACTCAACCTCACAGTGCGATATGATCGCGGTCAGCAGCAGGCTTGTTTTTATAAGGTTTGCAGCTGTACCTCGCATTTTAACAACGCAGCGGATCCGTTCATTTGGTTTTGAATGGGTGTCCGGTGACATTTGTTAATACAGTGTATTTTGCGGGTGAAAAAAATAATAATTTCGGATGTGTATTGAAAGATTTAAACATGTAGTGTACTGAAACTGTCCCACAATTATATGGAATTTCACACAAACGTGCGAACACTAACACGCATTGCTATTCAAATTATCCTGGCGTCAGTGCAAGAGTCTGATTCAGTTTTAACAATGCCACGTGGGAACGAGCTGTCAGCGGAGGAGATAATTCACGTTTGGGAGTTGCGCGGTCAAGGAATGAATGTAAGTGCGATTTCAAACGAATTAAAACGACCCAAATCTTTTATTTATAACGTTTTAAGCGGTAGCAAAAAATATCCAGCTCAGAAACGAACTGGACGATATAGTAATGTTTCGCTTCGATTGAAGCGACATATACGGAAGCTCGCTGGGCATCAACATCTGTCTGTACGGAATGTAAGTCAATATGGAAAAGTGAAAATGTCGAAAAGTACGGTTCACAAAGTATTGCAGCAGACATCCTTCGTGAAATATGTAAAACTGTTAAAGAAACCTCCTTTGACTGTACAGCCCACACAAGCTCGATTAAACTGGACCAAAGGCCATACATAGGTCATGGAAGGACGAATGACTCCAAGTATTATTGAGTGATGAAAAAGGATTTAGTTTAGATAGCCCAGACGGTGTGAAATATTATTGGCATGATATGAGAACGGAAAATTGCCAAATATTCAGCCGACAATAAAGAGGAGGTTCCGTAATGGTATGGACCTTTTATGGATTTAATGGGGAAGGTAATATCTGCGTTTTGTCAGGACGTCAAAATGCCGTAAAATTCCAGGAAGTTTTAAAAGACAGTTTGCACCCAGCTGCTGCTGAAATAGATGGTCCTGATTGGTTTTCCAGCAGGACAACGCGAGCATTCACAGAGCATCCTCTACGATGGCTTGGATGAGATCGAACAAAGTCAAATTACTGCCGTTGCCAGTTCGCAGCACGGACCTCAACTCAATTGAAAATATTTGGGAAATTTCGGTTCGAAGTGTTTATGCCAATCACCGGCAATTTCCAAGCGTTAAATATCTGGAAACCGAAATCCTGAACTGTTGGTATAATATTGATGGTACAATTATGCATAATTTAATATGCAGTATGCCAAAACGCATATTTCAGCTTATTGGGCATGTAGTTCGGTCAAAATAGGGTTTTCAGATTAAATGAATATGAAAGTTTTTAAACTCGGCACATTTGTTTATGGATATCTAGTGAAGATTATATCAAAAGTCCTGACGAATCAGAAGTGAGCTCTAGCCGCCATCTTGAAAAATAAGTACGTTTTTTCGGTTTTTCGTGGATATCTCAAAACCGGTTAGTCGTAGCCCAAAAATATTAATTAAAAAATTGAAGCTTACCAAATTTCCTAGAAAAAAGGTTTTATTCACTTTTTTGTATCTCCAATATTTTCTGAGATTATCGGGTGTCAATCTTGTACTGTTTCGCTGATCGCTACGTTACCAGTACGGTTTTCCATACAAATAAGCTAGTGGTAACGTAGCAATCAGCGAAACAGTACAACATTGACACCCGATTATTTGAAAAACTATTAGAGATACAAAAAACGTGAATTGAACCTTTTTTGTAGACAATTTTGTAAGCTTCAATTTTGTAATTAGTATTTTGGGGCTATGACCAACCGTTTTCGAGATATTCACGAAAAACCAAAAAAATAAAACTTATTTTTCAAGATGGCGGCTAGAGCTCACCTCTGATTTGTCAGGACTTTTGATATAATCTTCACTAGATACCTATAAACAAGTGTGCCCAGTTTCAAAACTTTCATATTTATTTCTTATATTCGCCCATTTTCAGCCTTCGTTGACTGGACTAATGGGGGAAAGTAATTTAATTATTAATTGTGTTTGGCATCTAAATATTCGTATGATTTTTTGGTCGTTTTCATTTAATTCTGGGACAATGTTACATGCTTTGATTTCGTAGAGCTAGAATATTATATTATGTTAAGTATATGACTCCACAACTTAAATCTTTGCCCTCAGTCTCCGGCAGCTGGAATGTACCTGGCCAAGGCAGCGGCCACTGCGACATTAAGGCAGAGGATGCTAGGAATCCCCGGAGAACCGGACTAGGCTGCCATTTGATGCTGACCTTGGCTACGTATAATGGACGCTCCCTATCTTCTGATTCAAGGCTTCTGGAATTGGAAGAGGAACTACAAAGGATCAAGTGGGACATCTTCGGGCTAAGTGAGGTAAGGAGAAAAGGAGAAGATCTCATTGAACTGAAAAGTGGACATCTCTTCTACTATCGTGGGACAGATACTGGCAGAACTAGTGGTGTTGGATTTATAATAAACAAGAAACTGAAGGATAAAGTTGTAGAAGTTGAAAGTTCCTCTGACAGAGCTGCACGACTCGTTATCCAACTCTCGAGAAGATACCAGGCTCAGATTATTCAAACTTATGCACCCACCACAAGTCATGCTGAAGAAGAAATTGAAGAATTTTATGAGGAAATTCGTGATCTAAATAATAAAGGTAAGCAGCACTTGAAGATAATTATGGGAGATTTCAATGCAAAAATAGGGCAACGGCAACAGAATGAAACTTCAGTAGATAAATTCGGTCACGGTAACAGAAACCAGCGTGGAAATACTCTCGTAAAGTTTGCAGAGGCAGAAGGGTTTTTCATTTTGAACTCCTTTTTCAAGAAAAAGCCACACAGGAAATGGACATGGAGACATCCAAATGGGACGACAAGTGAAATTGATTTTATTATGTGTAACAAAAAATTCGTCATAGAAGACTGCAGTGTGCTAAACAAGTTCAACACAGGCAGTGACCATAGATTGGTGAGATGTAAGATGCACCTCAACACTACACTCGAACGTAGCAAGCTCATAAGACAAACAAAATGTATTGACATAACCAACCTTAAAAAACACCATAATACCTTCAAATTGGAACTGAAGAACAGATTCTCTGCTTTAGAAGGCCTAACATCGGAAAGAAGTGGATATTTCTGAAGTTAACAGAAAAGTAACCAAAGCTCTTATGGAAACAGCAACAAAATTAGCTGGGTCTAAGAACAAATTGCATGTGAACAAATTATCACGAAAAACCAAAATGTTGATGCAAAAAAGAATAGTAATGAGGACAACTAAAGATGTGACTTCCAAAGTGGAATATATAGAGCTATGCAAGACAGTACGAAAAAGTATCACTGAAGACGTAAGGAAATTCAACTGTGAACTAGTAAGGAAAGCAATTGAAAACAACCAAATCCTAAAGATAGCAAAGGGACATCTCAGTAAGGGGAAAGAACAGATTATGGCACTGAGAAAAAGAAGATGGTTCTGTAACAAGAAATAGAGGCGAAATTTTGACAAGAGTGAAAGATTTCTACTCCAAATTATATGAAAAGGGATGATACATGTACTCCAGACATCATGAAAGGTACCAGTACCAGAGTTCTTCCAGTCCTTCCAGCAGAAGTTGCACATGCAATCAAGAACATGAAGCGGGGAAAAGCTCCAGGAGAAGATGGAATTACTGTAGACATCATACAAGAAGCAAGTGGAGAAATCGAAACAGTACTCGCCCAAATTTTCACTCGATGCCTTAATGAAGGGAAAATTCCTGAGGATTGGAACAACGCTACAATGATCTTGCTACATAAAAAAGGTGACATTTAGGATCTCAGGAACTACAGACCTATCAGCCTCCTATCAGTGGTTTATAAAATCTTCACTAAAGTTCTTTCACACCGCTTGAAGGTGACACTGGACATGGCTCAACCGAGAGAACAAGCTGGATTCAGGAGTGGCTACAGCACAATAGATCATATCCACGTACTGAGAGAACTAATTGAAAGAGCGAGGGAATATGAGCTTCCATTGTGCATGGCTTTTATCGATTATGAAAAAGCCTTTGATTCGGTGAAACCATCAGCAGTTGCAATGGCTATGAAATCCTGCGGTATTGAAGATGCATACATTAATATTATTAATAACATCTATGAAAATGCAAGTGCAAAGATTCGGCTGTTTGAAAATACAACACACATAAAAATTGGAAAAGGAGTGAGACATTGGAAAATGTCTTTCAATCACTGAACTGTTAAAACAAAGGGATAAAGATTAATGAAGATTATCTAACCCACCTTCGTTTTGCTGATGACATAGTCATTTTTGCAACTACCCCATCAGAGCTACAGAGTATGATCCAGGAACTTGCTGACAAGAGTAAAGAAGTGGGATTAAAAATGAACTTTCAGAAGACAAAAGTGATGTACAATGCTTTTGCAAGAAATGAAGATTTATCGATTGATGGAGAAAAGCTGGAGATAACAGACACGTACGTTTATCTTGGATAGCAGATATCAAGTGAGGGTCACATTGGTGAAGAAATTAATCGGCGTACAAAACTTGCCTGGAGAGCTTTTGGAAGAAACAGCATAATTTTCAAGAGCAATATGCCATTATGTCTTAAAAGAAAAGTGTTTGATCAATGCATCCTTCCAGTGCTTACGTATGGTGCAGAGACGTGGATCTTAACTAAAAGAGACATACAAAGGCTGCAGACAACTCAAAAAAGCATGGAGAGGTGCATGCTTGGTGTAACCAGGAGAGATAAGAAGAGGAACTCGTGGATCCGAAAAATGACAAAGTGGAAGACATCATGATCAGAGTTAAATCCCTGAAATGGCAATGGGCTAGACATACTGCCAGAAGAACAGACCATCGATGGACAGCCGAAATTTTAGATTGGATTCCAAGGGACAGGAAAAAGACCCAGAAGAAGACCACATGGAAGATGGGTGGATGAAATTCGAAAGTATGCGGGAGTGACATGGAGGAGACTGGCACAAGACAGACCGTTGTGGAGGAAACTTGGGGAGACCTTCGTCCAGCAGTGGATTGATAATGGTTGACAATGATGATGATAATGATGATGATATGTTGTCAACAGCGTTTGAAATGTGTATATTATGTTGCTGGTCATAATACAAAATGCTTCACTAGAAGTTTTTCTTATTTTCTGCATGCAACTGTTTTCGTTTACACAATTATATTTCCATATACACTGAGCAGCCACTTTATTATGACTACCTGACAGTTTTAAGCAAATGAGCTATGGCTGTACGCTGTTGCCGCCAAAGAGCCAGGCTAGTATACAAACGGAAAGCTTAGTACTTGCGACAGTAGTAGAAGTGATATTTGGGTGACGAGATGGGTAAAAAGTTATGCGATTTGACGGACTTTCAACGTGGGATGATTGTAGGAGCTCGGAGCCATGGAGCGAGTATCACCGAAACCGCCGCATTCGTGAAATGTTCCAAAGCAGCTTATGTTAAAGTGTTTAAAGACTTGGACTGTCAGCCAAAAAACTGGGCCTCTACGTACAACGTGTGGTCGTCATCGACTAGTGACTGCTCGGGCGGAACGGAGAGTGTCCAGACTGGTAACAGACAACAGAAGGGCAACAGTGCAGCAAATTACAGACCATCTTAGTCAAGGATCCCCTCAAATGATCTCTGCACGCACTGTTCGCCGTACAGTGCATCGGATGGGATATGGCAGCAGAAGGCCTGTTCGAACACCTTTGCTGTCTGCAGTTAACAAGAGAAAATGTCTCCAGTTCGCACAGGAGCACAAGGATTGGACAGTCGATAATTGGAAACAAATTATGTGGTCTGATGAATCACGTTTTCAGTTGCACCATGCCGATGGCCGAGTGAGAATTTGGCGGAAACAGCACGAAAGCATGGACCCCAAATGCATTGCTACAACCCTTCAAGCTGGTGGAGGCAACGTTATGGTTTGGAGAACGTTTTCCTGGCATGTTTTGTGCTCTTTAATTCGTGTCTGACTGGCACATTATATCTAAACATCGTTGCGGACCAAGTGCCTCCTGTCATGTGGATGGTTTATCCCAATGGCGATAGCTACTTTCAACAAGATAATGCGTCCTGCCATAGTGCTCGTATTGTACAGGATTGGTTTCAGGAACATGCCGGTGAGTTAACTTTGCTTAGGTGGTCCCCACAATTTCCAGATCTTAACCCCATTGAGAATTTGTGGCATGAAGTTGAACGAGCCATCAGACAGCTGGATCCACAGCCCTGTAATCTCACACTCCTGGAAAGTGCTATTCATCAAGCATGGTCTCAGATTCCACAAACCACCTATCAACATCTCATGGAGTCCATGCCACGAAGAATCGACGCAGTATTAAAAGCAAAAGGTGGTCCTACGAAGTACTGAGGGGTTGGTCATAATAAAGTGGCCACTTAGTGTATATATGGGACGGACTGTACAAGAGGAAAATAATTTACATTTGTATCCGAAGAAGTACGTACCCATAAAGATCTTGGCATGAGAAAGATGCACAGCATACACCGATGGCCCATTAATACATTATGACCACCTACCTAATATGTTTAGCCCACAAAACAGCGGCCACTCGGCGTGGCATCGATTCGATGAGGTGGCGATAGGTATCCTGGGGTATCTGGTACCATAATGTCAACAGCGGGTCCGCCAGTTCCCGTACATTTCGGAGTGGTGGTGATTTACCGCGAACCCACTTTTCCAAGTCGAACCACAAATGTTCGATTGGTTTCATGTCAGGTGAATTTAGAAGCCAGGGCATTAACAGAAAGTCACCAGCATGTTCCTCGAACCACTCCTTGACGACTCTGGCAGTGTGGCACGGCGCATTATCCTGTTGGTAATGGCCATCACCAGCAAAAAACACAGTTGCAATGGATCCACCCCGTAGGTGAACTTGGTCCGCAACGATGTTCAGGTACCTGACATCTGTCAGTTATTGTGCTATTGGGACAATTGGGCCTAAAGTGTCCCAAGAAAATATCGCCCACAGCATAATACCGCCTCCCTCGGCCTGTTTGCGCCCAACAGTGCATCCCAGTTCCATAGCCTCCGTTGAAAATCTGCGTATCTGCGCTCGGCTGTCTACGTGATGCACCAAGAATCTTGATTCGTCAGACCAGACCACCTTCATCCAATCATCCACGGTCCAATCTCGATTATGTTGGGCCCATTTTATGCATTGTTGGCAGTGACGTGCAGTGAGCATGGTGACCCGGCTGGGTCTTCGACTACTCAGGCCCACGTGCAGAAGGCTTCGATGAACTGTGTGCTGTGACACATTGCCCTGATCACCACTGTTGTAGCTGCTGGTGATTTGTCGCATTGCGGCCATGCGGTCGCTGTGAACAATGCGCGAAACTCTCTGCTCCCCTCTGGCATCAATGAGTTGCGAACGACACACGGCTGAACTACGATTGGTCGTTTTGCCATCTGTGCACCGTTTTTGATACGTACTCACTGCAGCGGTACGTGAAAAACCCACAAGCCCAGCAATTTCCGAGGTCGTGTTTCCGAGGCGCTGTTTGTCCTTTATCAAACTCCGATAAATCGGCAGCTTTTCCCATTCTGATTCCGATCACTCAACTAAACGAAATCCGGTCCTCGGGTTGTATATACACTATCTACTAACAAGTAATTAGACACCCCTGCAATCGACGATATATGCGGTCCCGATACACGTCCCAGCCGCCGCCGTTAAATATCGTGTGGGAAACAACAACGCAACCAGTCGCATGCAAGATGCCACGCAGTTCGGAGCTCTCTGATTTCGAGAAAGGTGTAATCGTCGGGAATCACAGAAATGGTCGATCCATACGTGACATATCCAGCAAGTTGAAGTACCCAAAATCGACAGTGGCCTGCGTGATTGGCAAGTGGAAGATGAGAGGTGACTATCGGAATGTGCCACCACCCGGCAGACCCACAAAACTGAGAGTTAGAGACCGACGGGTGCTGGCCGGAGAACTTCGGAAGAACGGCACCACATCGATGGGCCACATCCGCGAGGAGTTTCAACAGGCATCCGAGAGTGTTCTTTCGATGAATACCATCCGTAAGTCAGCCCATCTTCTCGGTTATCATGGACGTGCTGCCGCCCACAAGCTTTTGATCACCAAGTCCAACAGGGCTGCTCGGCTAATGTGGTGCAAAGGACGTTGACAGTGGGCCTTTGAACAGCGGAAAGAGGTTCTCTGGAGCGACGAATCAAGGTTCACATTCTACCGTTCGGATGGCAGGGTCTGGATTTGACGTCTGCCGGGAGAACGCCTCCTGCAGGGGAATGTATTGTGCCAACTGTGAAGTTCGGCGGCGGTGGAATTATGCTGTGGGGGTGTTTCTCCTGGTATGGCACGGGACCCTTGGTCGAAAATCTTGGTAGACTCAATGCCGAGACCTACTGCACCATTTTGGATGACAATGCGCTTCCTACGTTGTGGCAGTTTTACTGGGTGGATCCATGTCACTTTCAGGATTACAATGCCACCTGTCATGTTGAGAGGTCCACCATGGCTTGGTATGGTGACAATGAGGTTAATCGAATGGACTGGCCTGCGCAGAGCCCGGACCTTAACCCTATCGAGCACCTCTGGGACGAGTTGAAGCGTCGACTTAAGGGGTGCTCTAACCGTCCTAAATCGGTGAAGGAACTGACCTGTCTTCTCCAAGTCGAGTGGAAGGAAACATCGCTAGCCGTCGTACAAAGCCTGGTTGAGAGTATGCCCCGGAGGGTCGCAGCTGTAATCGCCGCTCGTGGAGGCTCCACCAACTATTGAAAGTGAATAAACTTCGTTTTCCTTTGCTATCACAGGTGTCGAATTACTTGTTGGTAGATAGTGTATACTGCTCTGTGAAATTCGCCTGCGCCACCGTTCGGTCTCCAGGCGCGCTCATTTCTGTAGTCTGGGGGTGGTCATATAATGTATCGGGT
Source organism: Macrothele yani (assembly GCA_039090855.1). Taxonomy (NCBI): domain Eukaryota; kingdom Metazoa; phylum Arthropoda; class Arachnida; order Araneae; family Macrothelidae; genus Macrothele; species Macrothele yani. The sequence goes on from CM077030.1 coordinate 19,036,995, forward strand.
CATCATTGCAAATTATTTACAAAGAATATCAGGGTACGCCCTCGATTGTTTGTTGTTATTTTTCGTATCACCGCTCTAAAACATTCCTTTCGTGAAATTTCCACATCAAAAACCACGCAGAGTCTTGCGGCAGCACTCACAAAGCAACAACAAGAATATTTCAGACAGTAAATACTGTGCCACACGCGCCTTTATCCTTTTGGTTTTCTGTAAGTGACATTTTCGTATCTATTTTATGCGGCGTGATTTGCGTTATGAATATTGGCATCAAGGAGAAGTTCCGGCACTTGCAATGCGCCCCGAGTGCGTTGATAATATTGACGTTGATACGATGTCTTTGAGGATGACTCGCTTTCTTTTGTGAACGATAATCGCAGTTGTAAAGTAAAAAACTGTCTCTTCTTTTCGGATAATACGTTGAGCCATTACTTGTTTCGAGCACCTTTCTTCTAAAAGTAAGTTATTTCACTGTTTTCTTTGCTCTTGGGGCTAAACGTACTGCTCTCATCAACACAGACTGCCTGTGCTTCAGAAAGATCAGCGACAAATTTCCGCCTTTCCGACGGGATTTGCGATTGTCAGAGGCTGGATATGCTGCAAAGTATGTCAATGTATTGTCGTGATCGCAGCCAAGGATTTTATGTCTTTGCTGATCACTTTGTTGCTGTCAGCGGCTTTGCGAATGAAGGGCGAAAAATTGCATCTAACAAGCAGGTCTTTATATGTAACTTCTTTCGCCTTTTAACATTGAAACAAAAATAGAACAAATAAAAACAAGATATAGACAGATTTTGCTTTTCCATCGCCTCTAGGGAATATTTCTTGTTTTTTTTTTTTTTTTTTTTGGTTTTTTTTCAAAATGAAAAGCTCTGTAGGTAACGAACAAAAAAATCAAACAAGATTTGTGTTATACCTACATCAGGGTTTTCCAATCTATGATCTTTCAAACTGGGTGTCTTAAAATGTTAAGCATTTAAGAAACATAACCAAAAAAGAAGTTACATAATATGCTGCTTGCGCATTTTCCTGTCATTTAATGAGCTTCATACTGTCAATTCAATTCTTCATTTGCTTTAATTAAATTCCAATAACGAGGAAAGGTATTTTTAGCTATATTTACTTAATTCTTAATATATACCATTAAGTGAACTCCCGCTGCCGCCCCGGTGGCGCAGTGGTCTAAGGCGTTGGCCTCTGAGCATTCGTCCGTAAGGGGTCCGGGTTCGAATCCCGGTCAGGCGTGGATGTTGTGTTTGTCTTATGGCACTGGCTCTCTCCCTTACCTGGAATCAGTGACCCTAAATTAGGGACGGGCGACTGCTTATAGCCCATTGAGTTGCTCACGGTGGTCGTTAAACCTCCAATCAAAAAAAAAAAAAAAAAAACTCTTGCTATGAATATGATAAACTTGTAAAGGTGCTGAGCCGCCACAGTGACCCATTGGTCTAAGAGCTTCCTTCTGCCTATTCGTCCGAGATGGGTCCTGGCTCAAATCCCGGTGTGGCATGGATGTTGAGTTTGTCTTAAGGCTAAACAATAAACAAAGACATCGCCCTTTTCACGTTTTAGCAACACATAGCAACCGAAATTTTTTTATTCGGTCACCGCTGGGAATCCGAACTCCAGATCTCTCGATATCCAGCCGAGCGCGTCAGCCTTACACCACGGTGGCCAACAATCCACGGCGCTATGTGTGCTTTTCTATCAGCTTCTGACATCATAAATCCGTAAGATGGACTCATCTACTGAGACGTCTCCATCTGGTGGGCATTAACGGCACTTTGGATCTATCTGCTATTAATTATCGCAGATAGATCCAAAGGGCGAGATCTAAAGTGAAAATCCTCCAAATACGTGGTTTCAGTGAATAAACAAAGACATCGCTTTTTCCACGTTTTAGTAACACATAGCAACCGAATATTGGTATTTGGTCACCGGATTATGATGTCAGAAGCTGACAGGAAAACACACATAGCGCCGTGGATTGTTGGCCACCGTGGTGTAAGGCTAACGCGCTCGGACGGATATCGAGATATCTGGGATTCGGATCCCCAGCGATGACCCAATAGTAATTTTTCGGTTGCTATGTGTTGCTAAAACGTGGAAAGAGCGGTGTCTTTGTTCATTCACTATATTTGGAGGATTTTCCCTTGTCTTAAGGCATTTCACTTATCTTAATGCACATCTTTCCCTGGAACCAATGGCCCTAATTTAAGGACGCGACTGTTTATATAAAGGCCGTTCTATAAAAACTGACATATTTTTATTTTACTTTGAGATTGCAACAGTGCGAGGGGAGGAAATCCCCACGCAGATGACTAATTGAATTAGGGAAGTATATATGGCAACATTTGTTAGCCGTGGAAGACGATTCTGGTTTCGTTATTGCGCAGTTGTTTAAGGTACGCCTTAATTTCGCCATACAGCTATGGAGCTGAGTGATTCAGAGTTAAGAAGTGAAATGCGATGTGCGATAAAATTTTGCTATCGTTTGGGTGAAATGGCTAAAGAAAAAGTTGATTTAATGAAAAAAGCTTACAAATATACGTAGATGTTTGGGTGAGTCAATGATTTTTAGATGGCCCCATGATTTCAAAAAAGGGTGTTCATCGGAAGAACCCTCTCTTAAGCCTGGTCGACTTGTAAGTGTTGTTATGGAGCGTATTGTTAACACTGTTTGGGATCAATCCTGCAAGAAGATCGACGAATGACGTGTGAAGACATACATTGCGGATGTTGATTAATAATTTCAAAAACGTCGGCATTCTGCATTCTACAAGATAAATTGATGTTGCATCGTGTGTGTTCCAGATGAATACTTCATTGTCTGACGAGAGAACAATTGTTAGCCAGAGTTCAGGTGTGTCATGAGTGAAAACAAATGATTGCGAAGGATCCAAACTTTCTAAACACAGTAATAACTTCCGATGAAACATGGATCCACTCTTTGGACCCCATCACGAACCTCGTAACGAGTGTCTAGAAACACACAGTCTCAACTCCTCCAAAAAAGTCAGCCAAACCAAACCAGATAAGAAGGGATTATGATAATTTTCTTTGATCATAAAGGTATAGTCTACCAGCATTCCGTTCCTCCACAAAAAACTGTCAATGCTGGGTATTGCATTTCAGTCTTGAATAGTCTGCGACGACACATATTGATTAAGCGACCGGAACTGGTGGGCAAGTGGACCCTACACCATGATAACACCCACATGTGGCTGCTTGTGTTCACCAGTTTCTTACGAAATGCAGTATTGAAATCATGCCACAGCCTGCCCACCTCCTGACCTCGCCCCGTACGATTTCTGGTTGTTTCCAACAATGAAGGAGAAATTCCGTGGCTCAACATTCAACACAGATGCTGACATTATTCAAGCTATGCAGGGGTCGCAAAAGCAGTTTCCACAAAATGCCTTTGGCACATGCTTTGAAAAGTGGACTGAACGATGGGAGCGTTTCTTATCATCCGAGAGAATATACTTTGAGAAAGAATAACATATATTTAGCTGTACCTATATTTCTTCATTTTATGTGATTTTACTCTCAGTTTTTATGGAACGGTCGTTGTAGCTCGGCTAGAAATTGTTTCGGAGCGAGAATTTTAGGTTTTTTTCTGTAATTTCGCAAATATCAAATATATCCGCGAATTTCAGAAGTTTTTCCTGTTTTTGCCAAATTTCTATTATAAGTTTTAGAATATTTTTCGTATTTAAATCCTTTTTATTACTGCCTTTATTAGAAATTACGCGAAAAATCTACCGTAAAGTAATCCTATTCCAAAGTCCAAACCGGAACTTCAAACTTTAAATCATCCCTGAAGATTGTTCATTACGAAGAGACCCTTATCTAACAAGCTTGACGGAGAATTCAAGGTTGCCGCCCCGGTGGCGCAGTGGTCTAAGCGATGGCCTCTGATCATTCGTCCGAACGGGGTCCGGGTTCGAATCCCGGTGAGGCATGGATGTTGTGTTTATCTTACGGCACTGGCTCTCTCCCTTCCCTGGAACCAGTGACCCTAAATTAGGGACGGGCGACTGCTTATAGCCCATTGAGTTGCTCACGGTGGTCGTTAAACCTCCAATCAAAAAAAAAAAAAAAAAAAAAAAAGAATTCAAGGTCACACCATTTTACTAAAGAATGCAGGTGTAGCCTTTCGTAATTTCCGCCCCGGGTTACTGTTAAATGGCCTTGGCGACTTGTGGCACTAGTAAACCGGTTGTCATCAATTGTATTAGTAACTTTAGCTGGGAAAAGCAGCCCACAGAAAAGAGCGTTTGAGTTTCGTTGGCGCTTAGCTTAGAAAATGTTTGTGCTATCGTGTGAGTATTTATTTTCTAAAGTTTCTGGATATTGTTTGTTAATTTTGAGAATGAACCACGTGAGTAAAATGAATGCATCTGAAAGATGCCAGCAGTACAGCAGGTGAACGTTTCATGTGAATAAAAATCTATTGTTCTGTTCGTGTTGCAACATACCAGCGGATTTTTCGAGAAAGGACAGTTGTGAAAAGCATTTAGCAAGTAAGTTGGATAAGAAAATTGGTGCCCAAACAGACAACAAAAAATAATGCAGAAATGCGTTGAGAAAAGAACTAAACAGGAACAGCATCACTCAACTGAACTTTCGAAATTAAGTGACGCCTTTTGTGCAGCTAACATGCCACTTCCGAAACTGGATAACCCCACATTAAAAAATTACGTGGAAAAAATTCGTTGAAAGATATTGGTGTTATTCAAATGGAAAATTGGATGCGTAAATGTTATTTGCCGAAAATATATGATATTTACAAGCAACAAGTGAAGAATTCTTAGCATCAGTATCAGATGAAAGCATCGTAGCAGACGAAACAACTGATTCAGAAGATAGGTTCAGTTGAAGTGCAAGTTGAAAGCTGTAATGCTAAAACCTCTTTGAAATCAAACTTCCTCGAGTGAATCACTTTGGAATCCGTAAAATCAAAAGAAGTCAGCGAAGCAATACTTCAGTGCGTTAACAGGTATGAAATTCCTTTTGCTAATAATACAGTATAACCACTTTGGTGACAGACAACGCATCTTACATATCCAAAACGTGGAGAAGGAGCTTGAAAGTCGAATTTCTGAAGAAAGATGGCATTTCACGTAATTTCGTGGTAAATCCCGAAATCCCATACATAAACACGACCTACTTTAGAAATAATATCAATCAGGACTCACTGGACCATAGCACACGTTTCCAATCATTATCTGCCCAGGTTTTATGCTCGTGACACCATCTTTCTTGCATTGTAGCTTTGGTTTCTGTGCTTTACCAATTTCAGCTCTTCCATGGATATTGGATTTATGAAATTCTCTGCAGACTGTTTTCGTAGAAACAGGATCTTCCAGGTGGATATTAGTTCTGCTATGACTTTTGTTACAGTAGTTTTGTGTTGTTTGTATACAATCCTTGTTAATGTTCAATGGTTTCTCTCATTCAATCTCGGTTTTTTCCCTCGGCCGATGAAGTCTTCCCACGTTTTGTGTACGCAGTCATAACCGTGGAGACTGTTGCTCTTGATACACCAAACAATTCAGTTGTCATGGTTACAGATGCTCCTCCTAAAAGAGACTCCACGATTTACCCTCTTTGGAAGTCCGACAGGTCACCCATTTCACCAACCGCTCGTGCAAACTGCTGCTGAACACAACTTGTACTGCACTGGAATACAATCTAGAGAACATATGCCAAGAAAGGATACACAAAAGATAATTACAACATTTGTTGTTGTTTTTCTTTTCAATGAAACTTACACGAACAACATTAAACGTTATAATGATTGAGTTTACATTAATTTGTCCAACCTCTGTAAATCTTTCTGCTGATTCTTTCTAATTGGGCAGTATTTAGTGTTTCAAGAAGTACAAATAGACCATACAGAGTGTACGTAAGTCTTTCCCACTTTACAAAAGCTAATATAAAGTTTTAGTTGTCAACATAATACAGGATGATTGTAAATTCCTTCAAAAAAAAAACAAGAGAGGGTGTAGTACACATCAAGACGAACAATAGAAAATAGTAACTCTATACTAGTGATCCGATTTATTGGCATAGGAAATAAACACATTAGCGTTTCTAAGCTTTCGACTATCAACCAGATGTTTTTTTCAAGGGAGTTAGACAGTAACTGCAAACTGAAAAATAGAACGCTTAACAATTCGAACGCGGGAACTTGACAATAAATAGACGCGACGTTATATTTATTTAAAGATACGAGGTATCACGTTGGTTGCGCGCGGGAACCTGGTAGAGAAAAAGCCTTACTTGAAGAGTTGGTTCCAAACACGTGGCAAGTCGAGTGAGACACAATTATTGCAAGTATCGCTGTTGGTAATGATCTCCAAGGTTTCGCCTTTTCTCTACCAGGATCCCGAATGCAACCAACGTGATGACTCGTGTCTTTAAATGAATATAACGTCGCATCTATTTATTGTCAAGTTCCCGCGTTCAAATTGTTAAGCGTTCTATTTTTCAGTTTGCAGTTTCTGTCTAACTTCCTTGAAAAAAACATCTTGTTGATGTGCGAAAGCTTGGGAACCCTTATGTGTTTATTTCCTACGCCAATAAATCGGATCACTAGTATAGTGTTATTATTTTCTACTTAATTGGTGTACCGTTCCTCGTTATAAAGACAAACAATATTTGCAATGGAACCTAGGGCCGCATTCCACTCCTAGTGCCAGAAAAGAGCACGTTCGAAAAACGTCCAGCAGGCACACGGAGTTCCAACCAGTGCATGAGAAGCACGAGATGCAAATCAGGTGCGCTAAACACGTGCGTAGACGATGAGGAGCAAACATTTAAAAACGCAGCCGAACCCGTTCAGCGATATTACCGTGCGAAAATCGTATGAGAATTAACGTATTCGTGAAGGGCATAGAGGACTACAAATAGGACATACTTCTGGCGGTGGATTGGACGCGGCGGTGGACCTGTGGCTTGGCCTCCACGCTCCTCGGACCTTATTCCACTGGACTTCTTCTTCTGAATGCACATGAAAATATTGGTGTACGAGACACCTGTGAACTCTCTGGAAGATCTCGTAGCGCGAATCGCTGTTTCTGCCGAGAAGATCAACACCATGGCAGGAGTCTACGAGAGAGTGCGACAGTCCTTCATTCGCCGGTGTGGGCTGTGCAACGACGCCCTTGGACGAAAGTTTGAGCAGCTCCTTTGAGTCTCTCTCTGATGCGATTGGAATTGTGCAACTCATGAATTAGGTATATTTCTTTGTTTTCACTGTTGAAGGCTCAACGTGGATATGTAACTTTACTCATTTCTGGCACTAGGAGTGAAATGCGGCCCTAGGTTCCATTTCAAATATTGTTCGTCTTGATGTGTACTATCACCCATCTTGCTTTGTTGAAGGAGTTTGAAATTACCCTGTATAGCAGCACTCATAAATGTTTTTCTGTTCTTTAGGTGAGCGCTACTGCTGAATAAAAGGAGCATTTCATCGATAATGGATTCCATGCAAGAAAAAGCGGCGTGTGTGTTGTGGTTCCATGAAACCAAATCAGTGGTTACTGTCCAGCGTCATTTCAGAAAGCAGTACAGACGATCACCACCGGACCAAAACGTTTAAAGCGAAGGGTAGTGTTGGCGATCTCTCCCGAGCGCCCCGACCATCGGTAACATATGAGACAGCTGCAGGTGTTCAGGAGACATTTCTGCGAAGCCCCAGGAATTCCATTGTTTGTGCTTCACTGGAAACTGGGATTACCAGTGCCACAGTTAACACATTTTAACACAAACGTCTTCATCTGTATGCTTATAAGGTACAGATCGTTCAAGCTCTTCAGCCTGATGACCGGCCTCGCCGTGCTGCATTTGCAACGGAGATGTTGCAGCGCATAGCTCATAATAGTGATTATCTGCACCGTGTCTGTTTCTCATAAGAAGCCACATTCTACGGCTTTGGTACAGTAAATAAGCACAATGTGCTAATATGGGGTCCAAAAAATCCATATTATGTCATCGAACAATAGAGTGCTAGCCCGGAAGTGAACGAATGGGACTGCCGGTTGCATGACAGAATCATCGGAACTTTCTTTCTTACAGAGCGCACACGAATATGTAACATGTACCTGGATATACTGGAACTTTTTGTATCGCCTTAGTTGCATGCACTCCAAACTTCGGGTAATTTCCAACAAGACGGGGCCCCGCCACATTGGTCAATAACTGTTCGTGAGTTCCTGGATGCCACATTTCCGGACATATGGATTGGCCGTGACGGACCCATGACATGGCCACCTCGATCGCCCGACATAACCCCTCTAGACTTTCCTGTGGGATCATGTGAAAGACCAGGTTTACTCTGTCGATGTTCCGGATGTCTAGACGTTAAAGAGCAGAATAACGGACGTCATTGTTTTTGTCTCTGCTGAGATGTTAAACAAAATATGGCATGAAATAGAATATCGCTTAGATAACATCCGTACCACAAATGGCGCCCATGTGGAGATGTACTGACAGTGGAAAAAATATTTTACTTGTACACCATCACTGTCGCGCAATCCCTTTCTTCTACCTGTAATTCATTTTTTTATATTAATTTTTGTAATGTGGGAAAGACTTTATGGACACCCTGTATATTAATCAAGTTGAAACACATGAAATGTTAATACAGACATAAAACAAGCTGTTCTTTACTTGTAAAAAACAGGAAAGAACAATTTGATCTATGTCTGTACTCTCTATATTGAATGAAGTTCTTGACGAACATTAGCTTAGCACGAAAAGTACTGCTACCAAGAATTTTACAACAGATCTTTGCTTAAGCTAGCTCACAGTAATAGCAGCGATACCACATATACGCTCGCAATAAGAAATACATCAATCGAAGAGAAATTAGAATTACATTGCAGATAATTATTTACTAGCCTCTTACGACTCCAGTTTAAAACTCTGTTAGCGCCTATTTTACTTTCGTTCGGCAAGAGCAAGAACGGTGTTAACAGAGTTTTAAACTGGAGTCATAAGACTAGTAAATAATTTCCGTAGACAGTAATTCCTTTTATTTCAAAAAATCTATTTCAGGTTTTTCCGTATTTAAACTGTAATTCCGCAAAACGAACGATCCTGTACTTTTCAGCCATTACCCAGAAAGTCCTTCCACCGAGGACAGGATCGAACCCCCGACGTTCAAACTGGCTCAACAAGTAACTCGCTCCTTTAACCACTGAACCACAAATGCTCGGCAATCTGACTCACGTACATCGTAAAATTAATTCCCCGGCGATGAAATTTGGTTTTTTGTGATTAATGCGAGTGATTTAGTCATTTTATTTTCTGTTGGAGCTTATTATTTTTCTGAATAGGTTTGTAATTTTTTTCTGTAGGAGAACTTTTCATAAATTAAGCATTTTTAATCGTGATTTTTCGAAGCAACAAAATGCTTTTCAACTTGATTTTGTTAAACTGACAATCACTTTCAGTTATCTTTATACAAGTTTGTAAAATCATGCAATGCATTGATTATAATAAGCTTTCCAACATACCAGAAATCATTACTCAAGTTATCACTCAAGTTATGAGAATAATGGCTGTGGAATAAATCTCGGTCCTGTGCCCTGAACTTTGAACCCATTTCGATGATATTCAACATAACCGGTTCGGTATACCTCCGAAATAACATGATAACGTTTTGTCGCAATCGAAGCATTTTTACGTAAGTTATGATGCATAAGGGCTATGGAATAGATCCCGCTCCTGTGTCCTAACCTTTGACCCCATTTCGCCTATTTTCAAAAGAATTCGTCCCCAAGCAAGACCCTACAACATACTAACATTTCATCCAAATCGAAGCATTTTTACGTAAGTTATGACGCATAATGGCGATGGAAGTCATTCCGCTTCTATGTACTGACCTTTGACCCCCATTTCACCCATTTTCAATAGAGTTTGTCGCCAGGTGATCCCCTACCACATACTAAAATTTCATCGAAATCGAACCTTTTTTACGTTAGTTATGACGCATAACAGCAGTAGAATGGATCCCGCTCCTATGTACTGACCTTTGACCCCATTTCGTTCACTTTAAATAGGGTTTCTTCCCAGGTGATCTCCTACCAGATACTAAACTTTCATCGAAATCGAACGATTGTTACGCGAGTTATCGTGCGGACGGTCATACGCACACAACGCGTGACGTATTGAGGCAGATGGGAATCGCGACCATCTGCTCGCAAAAGTGTGACGTCATAAAACTTTAATAGGATCCACACACAACGCGTGACGTAATGAGACAGATGGCGTGACCGCGCGCGAATATTCTCAAACGCGAGATTGGGACGTCATAAGATTTCTAAGCATTTTTAACATTAATGGAACAACGCCATGACACTAAAAACGTTATAATTCGGGGTGGTTATTTAACCTACTAAACAAATTCTCCTAAAGTCGAGATCAAGCTAAATCGATTTCTAGTACTAGAAAACGGTCAGTTAGGGACTTTCATCAAAATTCTTAGAGCACATTTCTTTTAGCGACTTTCATCTAAATTCTTAGAGCACATTTCTTTTAGCGACTTTAGAGAGCATTTTCTTTACAATAATAACTTCTGTACACATTTCTTTACAATTAATGCGTTCCTAAGGATGCAAATTTGAACATCAATTGAAATATCGTCATTTCATAAGTTGGAATACTTAATATTTTCTAAACCATAACCGTAATTATGCAATCCAGCATTTATTTGTCCACTGACGTCATCAAAGTACAGGTCGCGCCATCTTTTTCCTGGTCTCAACACCACCAAAGGAAAAGTTATTGAAGTTTAATATAATTATGGTTATGTTTTAGAAAATATTAAGTTTTCCAAGTTATAATATGAAGTTATTTTAATCGATGTTCAAATTTTCATTCTTGGGACCACATTAATTGTGAAGGAAATGTGTACAAAAGTGTTTCCATTGGAAATATAGGAAGCAAAATTACTTGACGTCCACCTTAATAATATGGGATAAGAGCGATGCAATGGATTGCAATCCTATGTCCTGACCTTTGACCACATTTCGTCCATTTTCAATAGGGTTCGTTCTCAGGCGGTCTCGTACCACATAGTGAAATTTCATTGAAATCGAACCATATTTACGCAAGTTATGACGCATAAGGGCAATGGAATGATTCCGCTCCTAAGTCGTGACCTTTGACTACATTTGGCCCAATTTTAAATAGGGTTCGTGCCCAGATTGTTCCCTACCACATACTAAAATGTCATCGAAATCGAACCATTTTTACGCCAGTTATCGTGCGGATAGACGGACAAAGCTGGAGTATATACGCTTCTTCAACCTACGGTTGGAAAGCGTAAAAAAGGTTAAATGTACATTTTTTATAGTATTATTTCACAAAAAAAAAAAATATAAAATTTACTCTTGATAGCTATAATAGCTTTTGTCTTAAGTTGTCTTAAGACTTATACACAGACATCATATCAATCATCTTAAGTACCCGGTTTCTGACAGTAACACAATATATAATAAGTAGCTGGTGCACCAAATATTGGAAAGGAGAAAATATCCTGTGCCACCATAAACAAAGTACATGCGATATGCTATCACAATATCCGATCTCGCTACGGAACTTCAAAATTCGACAGACGATTGAAATTTAAAAGTTAATCAAACCTCAAGTATCATCACCAATCGCTCCTATTAATAGTAATTTCTCGTCATACGGATACGGAAAAAAGTGAGAACGGAGATTCCGTTAATATACGAAAGGAATTGCGGAAAGATTTCTGAAAATTCAGAATTTTCCGTTAACACAACTTTAAAACGGTAATTTACCGTCAATTTAAGAAAGAAACTGTGGAAATATTTCTAAAAATTCAGAATTTTCCGTTAACACATCTTTAAAACGGTAATTTGCCGTCAATATAAGAAAGAAACTGTGGAAAGGATTCTGAAAATTCAGAATTTTCCCGTGGTACGAAAAATCCGTGAAATTCAGGTTTCTTTCCGTTATATCACGGAAAAGTTTGTATCAGAAACATGCTTCGTTAATTCACGAAAGAAATGACTGAAAGTTCCCCGTGAATTTCAGAAATTTTTTAACCGTGTACATACACTCAATGGATAAACCATTAGAGATAATAGCGTGCTGGTGCTCCTCTAGCGCGAATAATAGCATGTACACGCCGAGGCATTGACACCACCTCATGCCGGAGGGTTTTCAGAGGTAATGCCACACCATGCTTGTTGCCGCTACTCCGCCCAAGACGTCAGTCTTGGATTCATGGATCTGGTGTTCCGCTCAACGGCCTCCCAGAGAGCTTCCAGCGGGTTTAAATCCTATACCTTGGGGTCCTCTGGATGGTTTCATAATCAGATGAGTGTTCCTTGAACCATTCCTGGGAAACAGTTGCGGTCCGATCGGGGGAAGCAGACCATAGGCCACAGGATGCGCGAACGCCATGAAAACATGTAGATGAGCAGCCAGCACTTACTGGTAGCGCTTAGTGGTTAGAACCTCTCCAGCCATACTAAGGAACCTAATGTGTCCCATGAGATGGCTCCGCAAACCATCACAGAGTCACCACCACCTTCAAGACAGCCGATCTGGCACGACGGCGCCATGCTTCATGTCATCGACGCCACAACCGCACGCTCCCGTGATCTCAGTGAAGCTTAAAACGGGACTCGTCTGACCACGCTACGCGTTCCAGTTTTGATGTTTCCGGAACAAGGCGAGGTGAAATATCCGATGACGAGCAGTGAACAGTGGTACACAAGTAAGGAGGCGACTCACGTAGCCCAGCGTATGCAATATGCGTCGTACCATTCGCTCGCTGGAGCTCTTTGGGTCTCCGATATTTAACATGAATGTGATTTGGGCTGCCGTTGCGAAGAGGTCGGTTTGTACCAGCCTCGATAGTCTACGTCGATCCCGGTCATCAACGGCGAGTGGTCGGCCCCCGTTTGCTCTCTGGACGCTGGTACCTCCGTCTATGGTATACTATCTGTACACTCTTGACACAGTTGCCCTAGGGCTCTTTATCCCTTGGGCTATGGAATGACCCATCTGTATTGTGCCGACAATGCGTCTACGATCAAAGTCACTCAGATCACCACGTTCACCCATGTTCGTCAATTGCTATTTATCGCCTGCGTTCGGTTTGGGTCTGTTGTACTCTGCTCAGAGGATGCCCATGTCAACTGCCCATCACCCCTGTGTCTAATTTTTTGTCTACTGAGCGTATTACGTTGCCACTTGTAATTTTGTCCAATTACAGAGTTGTTTCTCATCTAATAAAGAAGTACATCGCTCGTTCCACGTTGTAACCACACACAGCAACCCCGAAACATTCGGCCGCCGCCGGGGAATTGAATCCACGGATCTCTCGATATCTAGCCAAGTGCGTTAGCTTTACACCACGGTGGCCAACAATCCACGGCGCTATGGGTGTATTTCAGTCAGCTTCTGACATTGCTGTGTGTGGTTACAACGTGGAAAGAGCTATGTACTTCTTTGTTCAACTGACACCACGTATTTAGAGGATTTTCACTTTGGATCTTACCCTTGGATTTAACTAATACATAGCCAGTGCCGTTAATGCCCACCAGATGGAGACGTCTCAGTAGCTGAGCCCATCTTGCGGATTTATGATGTCAGAAGCTGACTGAAATACACACATAGCGCCGTGGATTGTTGGGCACCGTGGTGTAAAGCTAACGCGCTCGGCTAGATATCGAGAGATCCGTGGATTCAATTCCCCGGCGGCGGCCGAATAACAATTTTTCGGTTGCTGTGTGTGGTTACAAAGTGGAAAGGATGACGTACTTCTTTATTCAAATGACGCCACGTATTTAGAGGATTTTCACTTTGTTTCTCATCACTTTAGTAGCATAGAGTTCGCATTAGCTGCAAATGTTTTTGCAACGTCAGTCCGATCAATCGGATATCCCTGGCGCGGTATTTTTCCAGATTCAGGAGGTGTGTGTTCAAACGGGAATCGTTGCAACATTGCATGCATCTGTGTTTCTCTATTTCTTCAGAATCGTTTAAAACTGTGATATTCTGATCTGATATATAAATATTTCTAAAAGTTACCTCTACCTGCATTTTCACTTTGAAACACCATAGTGTGCATAGAGAGAAAAGATGTATCTGTACTGACGGAGTAAAGCAAGAAAAGAATAGAAGAAGAAAAAAAGCTTAACTCTCCGATAAAAAAAAAAGCGCCGATGGAACATGAGCGGATTGAGGAACTAAAACCCGGAAGGCAAAGACTATCTCATAATGTAGAAGAGCACGCGACGGAGATAAGTTTCCCCACCCTTTTCCATAATGTGCTTATCACTCCCAAAGAATCCTAAATGTCAGTAAGTGAGTTACTGGTTTACCTTTGAGGAGAAGAAAGTTCGGTAAAGAGAAAAAAATGAAAGCCTTGAATTCTCTTGCTTGATATATGGCTGAAGATGCAAGAAGAAGCTCCAGAAATTTTAGAAATAAAAAGAAAAAAAAGTTTTGTTCGTGGTATCAATACGAGTTTTTTTTCTCTCTGTCTCTCTGATATGCAAACTGTGAATATCTTAAGTACCGTTGTATTCTTACATGCGATAGCAGTCTGCTTCTGTATTCTGCGTCGTCAAACAGATTATACCTGAGCTTAGCCACAGAATATATAAGTATTTGTCACTAGAAAGAATTCTGCGATGCGTAGCCACAAAGAATAGTCCGCCGACGTGGCGCAGTGGTCTAATTGCAGGCTTCTGACCATTCGTCCGAGATTCGAATCCAAGTGAGAAATGGATGTTGGCCCTAAATTAGAGATAGAAGACTGTTTATAGCCCGTCGAGCTACTCACGGTGGTTTGTTAACCGCTTTATCGGCTAGAACGAGTTAACTCGGGGTTAGTGAACGGGATGAAATCAGCTCGAACGGATATATAAGTTGTCTGACAAGAGGGCCGAATGCTGATGGAATGAGTGAATCTTTCCATCAGAAAGCGCTAGCTTTGTTATTCAAATTAGCCCTTTAGGGGAATGATTGTCGCTGTTTCTTTGTGACTGATAAGCTGCTAAATAAATCATATGAGTAGCCGCAAACCTAAGAAAGGAGAGATGGGATGTTTCAGTGACAGGTTTCTACTCAGTGGGACGACAGGCGACTGTTGAGGAGTGTTTTGTTTGGAAACTGTATATAAAAAGGGGAGTGTAGGGGGAGAAAAAGAGATTTTTACTGTCTTGGGCTTTCTGGATGTTATTTAGTGCATACTTTATTATTATATTCGTTGTCTCGACTGGACTAAAAAAAAATATATTTTTTTAATTTCAGAGGAGATCAGGGGCTTGTCAGGCTAAAAAATTAGCCTTTTCCCCTGGCTCCTTCCTGTACATTTAAAATTAATATTGAAGGTGTTTTATTCATATTGACAGCATTTGAGTGAGAATTTGTTCCTGTATTTTATGTTGTAAAGTACACTGGTGTGCAAATTTAAGGACGAAGACGAGAAATTAGCATAACAGCGGAACGAGCAGGCAGAACGGACCGAAACACCACTCAGGAGATAGACAAGAGTCCGCTACGGTAGGTAGGGCATGCGCATATATGCAGGATGACATGGGGGGAGTGTCGGAAGGGTATAAAGTACACGGGTGGTGTACGCTCAGCAATTCGGTGAAAGCTATTGCACGGTGTACATCGGTTTGGACAACGTCGAGTTGCTGCCACCGTGTGATATGGCCAACAGGCAATCCAGTAGACAACATCTGGATGACTTTACCCGAGGTCGTGTCATTGGGAAGTTGGAAGAAGGTCGAAGGGTGACTAGTGTGGCCGAAGAGTTCGGGATCGCTCACAGCATCGTTTCACGAGCTTGGAGAGCATTTGAAACGACAAGAACAGCTATCCGAGAGTTTAGCAGTGGTCGTCCACGAGCAACCACGGCGGCGGACGACCGGTATATTGTCCTACAGGCGAGAAGATACAGACGGCAGACAGCGGGAGCAATCGCAAGGCACATGCAACAGACAATTGGACGTCCGTTATCGCGTTTTACCGTGGCCAGGAGGTTGCACAAAGGTGGTCTATTTGCACGACGACCAGTACGGTGTGTGCCATTAACGCCTGCTCATCGGAGACGGCAGTTTCTGTGGTGCCAGGAACATAAGAACTGGACACATCAGCAATGGGGTCGAGTACTCTTTTCGGATGAGGACCGCTTTAGTCTGACGAGAGATTCTGGACGTATACAGATCTGGAGAGAGCAGGGAAAACGCAATCACTCCTCCAACATCATCGAAAGTGACCGGTTTAGAGGTGGCGGAGTTCTCGTTTGGGGCGGTATCATGCTTGGTAGCCGTACTGACCTCCACATCTTCTAAGGAGGTTCAGTCACTGGCATCCGCTATTGTATCGAGGTTCTCCTGTCTCACGTGCGTCTGTTTAGAGGTGCAGTGGGTTCTGAGTTCTTCTTCATGGATGACAACGCTACACCTCATCGTACAGTGGCTGTCGCAGAGCTGTTGGAGAGTGAAGATATTCTACGCATGGATTGGCCCGCAGGGTCCCCGGACCTAAATCCAATCGAGCACGTGTGGGACCTTCTCGGGAGAAACTTGGCAGCACGTCAGCAACGATTCCGCAGTTGCGATTGGCGCTACAAGAGGAATGGGCCGCGATGCTTCAACAGCTCCTTGACAACCACGTCCTCAGTCCCCGGACGATCGGTCCCGGACGATTTATCCAACGACGATTGGTCAAATGTCGATTTGTCCAATACCAATTCGTCCAAAGGGACAGTTGGTCCAATGCCGATTGGTCCAATGTCCGATTCGTCCAATGGTACGATTGGTCCAACGCCGAGTCGTCCAATGCTATCATCTTACCAACGGTAAACTTTTTTTTTCCAGAAAGGAATAATAATTTAAATTATTCTCTTTATATTCTTTTAAAAGATAATTTTCGTATATTTAGTAATTGTAAACATTTTACATAAACCCGGTAAAAGGCACTCATTGGAGCATTTCTCAGCTGTTTGCAAAGCATTTAGGCCGCGGGAATTTTTGAAGATTTTAATTTACAACCTAGATATTTGGTATTTGTAAATATGTTATAAAACCTAATAAAAGGCCCTCATCCTATCATTTCTCAGGTCTTTACGAGGCACCTAGGCCCCGGGCCTTTTTAGAAAATTTTGAGTCACAACCTAGATATTTGGTACTTGTAAACATTCTATAAAACCTTATAAAAGGCACTCATCGTATCATTCCTCAGGTCTTTACGAGACACCTAGGCCCCGGGCCTTTCTAGAAGATTTTCAGTTACAACCTAGATATTTGGTACTTGTAAACATTCTATAAAACCTTATAAAAGGCACTCATCGTATCATTCCTCAGGTCTTTACGAGACACCTAGGCCCCGGGCTTTTTTTTAGGAGATTTTAAGTTACAACCTAGATATTTGGTATTTGTAAACATTTTATAAAACTTAATAAAAGGCACTCATCGTACCATTTCTCAGGTTTTTACTAGGCACCTAGGCCTCGGGCCTATTTAAAAGATTTTAAGTCACAACCTAGATATTTGGTATTTGTAAACATTTTATAAACCCTTATAAAAAGAACTCAACGAATCATTTATCAGCTATCTACCAGGCACCTAGGTCGCGGGCCTTTTTAAAAGATTTTAAGTTACAACCCAGATATTTGTAAACATTTTATAAAACTTTATAAAAAGCATTAATCGTATCATTTCTGAGGTCTTTGCAAGGCACCTAGGCCGCGGGCCATTTTAGAAGATTTTAAGTAACAGCCTAGATGTTTGGTATTTGTAAACATTTTATAAAGCTTTATAAAAAGCACTCATCGTATCGTTTCTGAGGTCTTTGCTAGGCACATAGGCCGCGGGCCTATGAATTAATAATTCGTGCTTAAGTGAAAGCGCAATATTATTAACTTGATTTAATATGTAAACGTTATGAATATGACATTGGTAGAACAAAAAGTCCTAAAAAGGCCTAGGCCTAGAGCCTATGAATTAACATTTCGTGCCTAAGTAAAAGCTCAATATTATTAACTTGATTTTATATGTAAACATTATAAACCTGACATCGGTAGAATTAAAACTGTTAAAAAAGCCTAGGCCTAGGGCCTATGAATTAATATTTCGTGTTTAAATAAGAGCGCGATACTATTAACTTTATTTAATATGTAAACGTTATGAATATGACATCACAGGAATAAAAACTGTTGAAAAGACTTCCGTCCAAACCCCGACCAGTTGTTTCCATTGGGCAGTTGGCGGAAAACCCCACTGCATTCCACAAACAGAAACGGAACACTAGTATTTTATATTATTTCATGCAAAAGAGAAACATTGAAGTTGATAGAACGGCTCGTACATCAGTAACTTCATACGGCAGCAAGGACAGTATAACAAGAAAACGCGATTTAAAAAAAAAAAAAAAAATCTCTAACCACAATATTACGCATGAAATGTAACATTATTTTACATTCTTTGGACTACCGGTACTTTCTTACAACATCGGAGATAGAATCAGAACAGATGAGACTTTTATAGCACGAGTAGCACTTCGGACAGATAGGACGGAATTGGACCAATCGTCCATTGGACGAATCGGCATTGGACCAATCGTCCCATTGGACGAATCGGCATTGGACCAATCGTCCCATTGGACGAATCGGCATTAGACCCATCGTACCATTGGACGAATCGTACCTTTGGAACAATTGTCCATTGGACGAATCGGCATTGGACCAGTCGGCATTGGACGAATCGGCATTGGACCAATTGTCGTTGGACGAATCGTACCATACCCCCTCAGCATGGACAGACGTTGTAAATCTTGCAACGTAGTCAGGGGTGATCATATCCCCTACTAAAGACTGGATTTTTCTTGGCAGCCGCCTGTCACACGGACGTTTCTTTCTTCTGTCCAGTTGTGCTCAAAGCTTCCTTTTCAATAAAGTGTCTTTGTATCCTTTGGATTCCTTTTTTGGGCGGTTTTGCTCACTTATCCCATATTCTTACATCTTGGGGATCTTATGGTATAATTTGTGTCGATGTGGAGCACTTCTGCACGATGTTACATTCGAAAAACCGTCTCGTCCTTAATTTTTGCACGCCAGTGTATTTATCTTCGTAACATGGGAATCATATTGTTAAAAACTGGGAAATTGCCTTACTTATATTGGTTTCATTGGTGTATTATGTATATTCTTGTTTTTATTAACCTATGATTATGTGACATATTGTTCGTTCTTTAGGGTGTTGTATTGTGATATTGTACAGCAAACCAGTTCTAATAAATACATAAATAAATAAATAAGTAAATATAGTCCATGTCAGCGAAACTATCCGTTCACAATCATGAGTTGGATCACGGACCAGAGAATAAAGGACTAGAACATATCGTTTATGAACAGTGTCAGGTTTATTGTTGGTATGCTGATGTGACAGGGGAAACAGAATTGTTTGGCCATAACCTCCGTGCAACCCGTGAACACTTCTTTTTTTAGGGTTTGGAAACAATTTCTGAGGATTGGAGTAATGCTACAACGATCCTGCTACATAAGACGAGGGGGGGGGGGTATTTTGAAGATCTCAGGAACTAGAGGCACATCGGCCTCCTTTCAGTGGTTTATAAAATCTTAACTAAGGTTCTTTCACATCGCTTGAAGGTAAGAACATGGCTCAACCAAGAGAACAGGTGTGGCTACAGCTCTACAGATCATATTCATGTAATCAGAGAACTGACTGAAAGAACAAGGGAATATGAACTCCCACTATGTATGAAATTATTGATTATGAAAAGGCCTTTGATTCCGTGAAACCATCAGCAATTACAATGGCTTTGAAATCCTGCGGTGTTGGAGATGCACACATTAGCATTATTAATAATATCTATGAAAATGCAAGTACAAATGTTCGGCTATTTGAGAATACATAACCAATCAAAAATTGGAAAGGGAGTGAAACAAGGTTACACTATACCTTCCAAATTCATTAACGCCACATTACAATATGCCTCAATCGTTGAACTGGGAAAACAAAGAGATAAAGATTAATGGAGATTATTTAGCTCACCTTCGTTTTGCTGATGACGTACCCATTTTTACAATTACCTGTTCAGAGCTGCAGAGTATGATCCAAGAACTTGCTGATAACAGTAAAGTAGGTGGATTAAAAATGAACTTTAAGAAGACAACTTGATGTACAATGCTTTTACAAGAAATGAAGATTTATCGATTGATGGGAAAAAGCTGGATATATCCGATACCTACATTGACCTTGGACAGTATATATCAAGCAAAGGTCACGTTGATGAAGAAACTAATCAACGTATTAAAACTTAGCTGGAGAGCTTCTGGAAGAAAAAGTAGAATTTTCAAAAGCAATATGCCATTATGTCGCAAACGAAAAATTTTTAATCAATGCATCCTTCCAGTGCTTACATAGGGAGCAGAGACATGCACAGTAACTAAACAAGTTAGTAAAATCATGCAATGCATTGAATATGATACGCTTTCGAACATATCAGACGTAGCGTTCAGACAAACCCTCCTCCCTACCCTCTATTGATTCGTTCAGTATACCTCTGGAACAAAATACTAAAGTTTGTCGCAATAGAAGCATTTTTAGTCACGTTACGAGGATAATGGATGTGGAATAAATCTCGCTGCTGTGCCCTGACCTTTGACCCCATTTCGATTATATTCAACAGAACCGGTTCAGTATACGTCCGGAACAACATACTAAGGTTTCGTCGCAATCCAAGCATTTTTTCGTAAGTTATGATGCATAAGGGCGATGGAATGGATCTCGTTCCTATGTCCTGAACTTTGACCCCATTTCGCCCATTTTTAACAGAATTCGTCCCCAGGTCCCCACATACCACGTACTAAAATTTCATCGACATTGAACCATTTTTTCGTGAGTTATCGTGTGGACAGACAGACAGACCGACAAAGCTAGAGCAATGCTTCTTCAACCTACGGTTGGAAAGCGTAAAAAAAAGTGCAAAGACTGCAGACAACTGAAAGCGGCATGGAAAGATGCATGCTTGGTGTAACCAGGAAATGCAAGAAGAGGAACTCGTGGATCAGGAAAATTATAAGAGTAAAAGACAGAATGATATCCTGAAATGGCAATGGGTTGGCTATATTGCCCGAAGGACAGACCACCGATGGGCAACCTAAATACACTGGCGTGCAAAAATTAAGGACGAGACGATTTTTCGAATGCAACGTCGTGCAGAAGTGCTCCACGTCGACTCAAATCATGCCATACGATCCCCAAGATGTAAGAATATGAGACAAGTGAGCAAAACCGTCCAAACAAGGAATCCAAAGGATACAAAGGCACTTTATTGAAAAGGTAGCTTCGAGCACAACTGGACAGAAGACAGAAACGTCCATGTGACAGGCGGCTGCCAAGAAAAATCCAGTCTTTAGTAGGGGATATGATCACCCCTGATTGCGTTGCAGGATTTACAACGTCTGTCCATGCTGAGGACGAGGTTCTCAAGGAGCTGTTGAGGCATCGTGGCCTATTCCTCTTGTAGAGCCAATCGCAGCTGCGGAATCGTTGCTGGCAGCTAGTGACGTGTTACCAAGCGTCTCCCGAGAAGGTCAGAAAACGTGTTCGATTGGATTTAGGTCCGGAGACCTTGCGGGACAATCCATGCGTTGAATATCTTCACTCTATAACAGTTCTGCGACAGCCACTGTACGATGCGGTGTAGCGTTGTCGTCCGTGAAGAGGAACTCAGGACCACAGCACCTATAAACAGACGCACGTGAGGCAGGAGAATCTCGGTACAATAGCGGACACCAGTTACTGAACCTCCTTGGATGATATGGAGGTCAGTACGGCTACCAAGCATTATACCGCTCCAAACGAGAGCTCCTCAACCTCCAAACCGGTCTCTTTGGATGATGTTGGAGGTGCGATTCCGTGTTCCATGCTCTCTCCAGATGTGTATACGACCAGAATCGCTCGTCAGACTAAATCGGTTCTTATCCGTAAAGAGAACTCGACCCCATTGCTGATGTGTCCAGTTCTTGTGTTCCTGGCACCACAGAAACCGCCGTCTCCGATGAGCAGGCGTTAATGGTACACACCGTACTGGTCGTCGTGCAAATAGACCACCTTTGTGCAACCTCCTGGTCACGGTAAAATACGATAACGGAAGTCCAGTTGCCTTGCGATTTCTCTCGCTGTCTGTCATCTGTCTCTTCTCGCCTGTAGGACAATATACCGGTCGTCTGCCGCCGTGGTTGCTCGTGGACGACCACTGCTAAACTCTCGGACAGCTGCTCCTGTCGTTTTAAATGATCCCCAAGCTCGTGAAACGATGCTGTGAGCGATCCTGAACTCCTCGGCCACACTAGTCACCCTTCGACCTTCTTCCAACTTCCCAATGACGCGACCTCGGGTAAAGTCATCCAGATGTCGTCTACTGGATGACTGTTAGAGCCGTGGGTGGCCTAGTGGTCAGCGATCATGACTGCCACGGAAAAGACCTCAGGTTCGAACGTTCGAACCGCTAAATACCCGCCGTGAGTCAAATGGGCACGTTAAGCCGTCGGACCCCCGGTACTGGCCCCTCGATAATAAATAAGGGCGCCTTTCTTCCCCTTTCTACCTCTCTTCCGTGTCACTTTCCTATCGGGCACTCTAGCCTAAATCTCCTAGCTTCCTATTTCTAAGGGTTGTTTAAGACCTATGGTCAGATACTTCCTTCCTAAAATCCTCCACATATGATCTGATTTGATCTGGATGCCTGTTGGCCATATCACATGGTGGCAGCAACTCGACGTCGTTCAAAGCGATGTACACCGTGCAATAGTTTTCACCGAATTGGTGAGCGTACACCGCTCTTGTGCTTTATAACCTTCCGCGACTCCCCCCCTCCCGTCATGCTGCATATATGCGCATGCCCTACCGTACCGGACCCTAGTTTATCTCCTGAGTGGTCTTTCGGTCCGTTCTGCCTGCTCGTTCCGCTGTTATGCTAATTTCTCCTCTTCGTCCTTAATTTTTGCACACCAGTGTATGATGAAAAATGTTGTTTGTTGGGTGGAGACAAATATTTAGAGCTGGACTGCATATGTAGAAAAAAACGAGTGATGAAGATCTAACTAAGATAATTTATTCAGCCCAAGCGACACGACGGAATGATAAAGGAAGACGGAGGAAATAATGGAAAACCCAGATTCAGAAATGCCTGCAAGAGAAAAGCATGACGAGAACAAAGCACAAAATATGGTGTGACCGCCATGTGATGAATCAATTCAGCTCCAATTGTGTGCTAAGATAGCTTTAAAGGTGTTTGGTATACATCAGCAATACGTAAAACCAAACATATTCATTCGCTTTGTTTTGGTAGAACATCTTGCTTTGAAGGGCTAGCCTCTGAATCTCAGGGTGTAACTTCGTGACATGTTTACACTATGTAGTCAAATGAGTTGTCCCACAAAGGTCGAGGAGCAGTTCTACTGCATAAATTTCAAACCAACGAATAGGAAAGAGGTGTGCATAGGCATTCGACACCCCACAAGAAGCTTGCGGATTTGTGGCATGGCCGCGTTTTTGAGTGCCACGTCCGTTTTTGCGGAATAAAGCAAAGTGTCACTGACGATCCCAAGGTTAGTCGCCCTTCAATTTCCCTGATTTTAAAAATTTTAACACCCGCCCTTTTTCAAAAATATTCTGTTGAAATTCGGGAGCATGTGTTTCTATTGCTGTCCAGGTTGCAGCTTGTATCTGAAATTCTTGCTGAAATTACTTAAACAGTGTTTATATAACCTTGTACCTGAAAGCCGCCTGTTCTTAAAATCGCCTACAACGAATTCCCTGACCCCGTGAAAAAATCCGCGATGGTCCAAAACGCGTTCACGTTTCGTAATGCCGTCGCTGTATCACCGTAAACACCTTGTGACATGTTGAACGTCTTTGTGACAATTTTCCCCTGGCTGATGCAAAACTTCATACTCCTAATTTTTTTAGGGGACGACTGACTCCCATCAATTATATCAAAAAATCAGATTTAGTTAATTTAAACAAAACAAATACAGTGGGAAGAAATGAATACCAAGATTAGTCCAAAGTTCGTTCCCTTTTCAGCAAACAAAATGTATTGATGAAAGAAAGCCATACATGCTCACCTCATTCTGCAAAGTACAGCCCATTGTTTTCTACAGTTCTTTGACAACGTTCCACCAGACCCCCGAAACTCTGTGATGTCAGATTTCACATCCACCACAAAAGCGAAGTGTCTACTTTGTAAGAAATGAGCCATGGAGTGGAACAGGTGGTATTTGGATGGGGTAAGATCAGGAAGGATCTATGGAGAAGAATGCGGGTAAGGTTTCAGCCCCTTCTTATTCCTTTAGTTTTCAACGGACCAGTTTGGAGATGTAATTTAGGGCATTATCCACTTGCAGCAAAGCCCGCTTCCTACTGATAAGCGCTGGATTAGTGCAAAGCATAATGAATCCACTGCAATTGTTCGCTATAAAGGTTCCCAGCTACCATCTGACGCGAGTTCCCAGTGCACAGAAACCTCACAATTCCACCAATGCACTCAATGAGTTTCATCTCAAACCGCCATCGGTGCAGAACATGGCGGACCCACTGTCGTTGTTCGCTATAAAGGTTCCCGGCTACCACCTCACACGAGTTCCCAGTGCACAGGAACCTTACAAATTCATAAATGCACAGCATGAGTTTCATCTCTTCATATCAAATCATCATCGTTGCACCACTGGCTGTGCTTCCTGACTTGGCCTCAACCACTGGAAGCAGTGGTTGAGGCCACTAGGAACCAGTGGTTAGATATTACTCAACCACTGGTAATCAGTGGTTGAGGAATATCCTCTTCATAACCTATGAAAATGTAACCCAAAACCTATCTTCCTGGAGACTTGACATAAAGAGCAACCCATTTTTCGTATGCTAGGTTGTCAATTCATGAAGAGCTATTCAATGGCACCTGCAGGAGAGACCAAACTGGTTGAGGTGACGAACGAAAATGGATTAGGAAGACCCTACCTCAGCTGCCAGTTGTCATGCACAACTTCCGGCTTTTGCTGTAACGGCTTCGAAAAGGGAGTCAGTGCTGGTAGTCGTTTGACCTCATGAGCCACCATTGAAACTCCGGACCTTTTGCGAGCAGTGCTACTGTCCACTGTTTCAACTACACAGATTTCTCTCGCTACTGCCGCCGTTAATCCCTTTTTTTCAAGAACTAGATGAAAGCCCGTCAATAATGACGGGAGAAAATAAAAATTTTGATACAGAAATTATTGACATTTATGATATTGAGTTTTTGAGTTATACGTCAGTAGATGGCGACGTTGGCTCACAGCTTTCTGAAAGTTTCCCGAGCAGTGGGTCATGGAATTTGATACGACGGGCTGTCTGTTTGTTATGTGTTTTGCAAAACCTTTAATCCCTATTTCGGCAACACTTCCTTGTACACAACATTTTTCGTATACACTGACTGCGAACCCTGAATCAATTTCTCCTGTTCTTTTCCGTGAAGGCCGCCCTGGTGGCGCAGTGGTCTAAGCGATGGCCTCTGATCATTCGTCCGAAAGGGGTCCGGGTTCGAATCCCGGTGAGGCATGGATGTTGTGTTTGTCTTACGGCACTGGCTCTCTCCCTTCCCTGGAACCAGTGACCCTAAATTAGGGACGGGCGACTGCTTATAGCCGATTGAGTTGCTCACGGTGATCGTTAAACCTCCAATCAATCAATAACAATTTTCCGTGAACTATATTTATATTGAAGTCGTTAGAGCGTCGTACTCTTGACGTTGTCACATACAGATGGCTAAACACCGGTTCAGGTAGTGAGCCAAAATTCCTGATGTAAAGTTTTCGTATCTCTAAAGAGTTGACCGTGTGACGTAACGCATCTCTGACGTCATGGGTGAATGATTTGGATTAGATGACGTCACACCAGCAGCTGTGTTCTTTGTTGCTATGACACCAAAACAAAGTGATATACGCGTGGACTGTGTGCTTGTAGGTGATGACGTCTCCTACACGAAAAGCTAAGCGGGACGTCACAAATATTTGTTTCACGGTTGTTGCTATGACGACTTAAAAAGTGGCACGGAGGAGGAGGAGAGCTCTAGCAAATTATATATTTGGATAACGTAGAAGCACCCGAACAGCACGTTCATATACCTCCATCCCCTGCTCACCTGAAAACGCACTGTGGCTCCGTGTCAAATGCACGTCCTCAGTCTCGTATGATCCACGTCATCGCGGCACCCACTCCACGCCGCCGCGCATTTTACCCAGGAATAAACCCCAAATTTATGAGTTCTTCAAAACGGGACGAAATTTTAACTCACACTGGTGAGAAGAATATTTCCGGCTGTTTAATCAAGAATCTTAAAACACTTTGCCAAAGAAGTTCTACCTGATTATTCCACTACTGCTTTCAAAGGCGGTTTTTTTTTTTTTTTTTGGTTTTTTTTTCGAATTTCCTGATTTAGTTATTCAGCTATTTGAATTTTAAAATGTAATGTACTAACACAGGTACTTAGTTACATTCGGTTGTTCAAAGTTTAATGCGACACCATGTGTAACCGGAGCTTTTTATTATTATTAGGCGGCGCATCAATTTACGTTAATGGCTTCTGGGACGGGACTGATCGGTTCCTTAGATGCAAGGAAATGGGTATTAGAAAGGCGACTCTTCGTGCTTTTGTCCTAACTTAAAAAGTACAAGATCCTTAATGGAAAATCTACTAATTCTAAATTCCGAAAGCAAATAACTGTCGATGGTCTTTAATGCAGTTAATCCTCTTGGCTTGTTGCTCACCTACGTAGGAAAATTACCTAAATAATTTGCGATTTATAAAAAATATACATGTAAAAAAATTTTAAATAAAAAAGGTATCAGGAGGATTTTAAAGCCCACAACCATTCCTTTATTTTTTTACTGCTTCTATATTTTTTTTCTGACCAAACTCTTAACTTTTTTTAATATTCCCTGGAGATTTTCAGCGCCTTTCAATTCTTTGTACTTCCCAAATCCTTAGAAAAGAAGTATTTTTCTTCTTCTTGGTAATTTGAATAAAAAAAAAAATTTCTTTTTTGTTCGATCGAGGGGATTTATAATTTAATGCATTATCTAATATATTTTTTTTAGTGTGAAGCAAAGCTAATTTTAATTTAACAGAAAAATGAATCCAAATTTTCAAGAAACGCAATTTCAAGGAGTATTTTTAGCCTTTTCTCAAATTACAATACAAAACCACTGTGTATTTATGTGAAGATTACGATTTAGCTCTATGCGTTAAGTCGAATGTTACACGCTACGGTTGCTTAAATTTTATTTTGCTGGTAATATCGCAATTTTAGGGAGATAGAGAATCCTTTCATATCTTCTGAAACGATAAGTCTCTTAATGTAAAGCATTACCGTCTTTGCACAATTCAAATTGTAATGCATAAAAACAATTTAAATACAACTTCGATGATCGTTTTAAAGACTATTTATTCTTAAAAATCATTAAACATCATGAAGTTGGAAGCACAAGATCTTTCGGACCCGCAGCGGTGTCCATCCTCAGATACGTCACTACAAATGTAGAAGCGTAAATAAGTACGATATATACGGTATACAGGTTGGGGTTAAGAGACAGCGTGACGTTTGTCATCCATCATTGCGCATGCTCCAAGAAAGTTCATATTAGTTGATAATTATTGATTATATCATGTAGATGTCAAATTAATCGTATTCGTCTTCAACGTTGCGGACATGAGCATTTAAATACACTGCTGGCCACCCAAAATGCAACACCAAGAAGGACACGAGATAGCAAAGCCAGATTTACTGGACACATAACAACAGATACAAAGATGAAACGATTCAACTTACAGGCCCGTGAGACTTGCGGAACACGCAGACATCAATAGTTCGTGTGGCCCCCATGGCTGGCAATAACTGCCACTACACCCCGCGGCATCGAACGAAAGAGGCTTTGGATGTGGGCTTGGGGTATGTCGGTCCAGGCTGCTTCCACACGTTGCCACAGTTCATCAGGCGTAGCCGCGGGTGGTGCTTACCGGGCCACTCGGTTACCGATCAGCGACCAGACGTGTTCGATGGGCGACATATCGGGAGAACAGGCGTGCCGCGGCAGCTGTGACACCTGGTGGGCCGTGAAGAATTGTTGCACGATGCGTGCCACGTGCAGGCGCACATTGTCCTTTTGAAACGTGGAAGCTGGCAGGTCCTGCAGGTAAGGGAGGACTACAGACTCCAAAACGTCGGAGATGCAGCGGTGGCTGTTGGGTGTACCGGCGATGCGTACCAGAGGGGTGCGGGTGTCATATCCAATTGCGCCCCAAACCATAACGCCAGGCGACGGACCGGTATGGCGATGCATAATTCAGGCGTGATACAGTCTCTCGCCGCGGTGCCACCACACGCGGGTCCGACCATCGTATTGTTGCAGGCAGAAGCGGGATTCGTCGGAGAAGAAAATGTCGTACCATTCCGTAGTCCAGGTGCGGCGTTCAACGGCCCACTGCCGCCGCACTCGCCGGTGGTGTAACGTCAATGATAATCGGAGCAATGGGCGCCGTGCAACAAGTCCCCACTCCTGCTGACGACGTCGAACGGTACGTGCTGACAGAGGTTGTTGCGCAACACACCCTAATTCCTGCGCTAACGTTCGTGATGTGGCGGTGCGAGCCGTCAATGCCCGCCGCACGACATGCCGGTCCTCTCGTTAGGTGGGGAGCCGCGGCTGTGGCAATCGCTCACGTCGGTCCGTCCGTCATTCCGGCACCCACCGAATCCATATTCGCCTCACCGTGGCTGGATGTCGTGCCACACGGGCGCCGATGTCTCGGTACGATAAGCCGCTGTCACGATAAGCCACTATACGTCCTCTGTCGAACTCCGAAACGTGCTGGAATGACTGCCGCATTCTGCGACGAGGCATCAGGAAGCTTCCCACGCACAGGTCCGGCAGCAGAACACATTTCCACTACTTACACCCCGCCTTCTGTGCACCCTTCTTATAGTTCTTTGCGGTGGCGTGCCGGGTGCACATGATTTGCATATGCCTTTGCAATGCTATTCGTTTGCATGTCCTCTCGCGGGCGATGCATCCTGCAAATTTTAGGCCAATCGGCTGCTTCCTTCTTGGTGTTGCATTTTGATTAACCAGCAGTCTAGATGTGGTTTGGTTGATCATCGTTGCAGCAAATTTGTTTGTGGTTGTCAATGTATAGACTTTCTGTAAATAATGCTGAAAATTTCGTGTTTGCGGTGGCCAAGATGGTACCATTATGGCGGTGAGTTCCATTAAGAACAGTACGTGATAGTACTGTGACTCTTGATCCTGCTTTTAAATTGTATTGATGTTCATGCAGTCGTATTTTTAGATTTCGAACTGTAGATCCGATGTATATCTGATCTGTAATATGTTGTCTGGATCAACTGCCTTTGATGGTATTCTATAAATTCCATGCATGTCCTCCTTTTTAACCATATCTCTGTCGTTTTTATCTATGGAAAGAATATTTCTGGTTTTTAAACCAAAACTTACATTATGCTCATTGCAAAGGATTTTGAAAACTTTGCAATGCTAGGAATAAAAGGGATGGATCCAACATATCTAGTTTCTGTATGGTCTTGGGTTAAGGTATTGAAATACAGTCTTTTTAACTACAACTACTGTACTAAGTGAATTTCATCTAAAACCACTTCTATACATCCGATACGTCGATGACTTGTTGGTCTTCTGGCCACACTCAAAAGACGAGTTGGGCATCTTCACAAGTACTCTTTCTAACCAATACCCAACTATAAAATTCTACATAGAAGTCGATAATAACCTAAACCTATCCGTCCTAGGCATTTTATTGCATCGTGACCCGGTTACAAACACTGTTTCAACTTCAGTTTTCTGTAAACCTTCTTCCTATACATCGTTGATGCCTCAGGGGTCTGCACACCCAACGACCCACAAATTATCCTCCATATAATTCATGTTACAACGTGCGCTCTCTCTCTCTCTCTCTCTCTCTCTCTCTCACTGTTCATCCAGAGTATCACCAACCTGTGAGGTCTCTCACGTTAAAGAAATCTCAAGAACATATGGTTAGTCTGACAAGGTCGTTGATAACTTTCTCTACAAGTTAAAAATACTTTATTTGACTACCTTAACTCAAGACCATGCAGAAACTAGAAATGTTTGATCCATTCAGTTTATTCCTAGCATTGCCAGAGATTTGAAAAACCTTTGCAATAAGCATAATGCAAGTTTTGGTTTAAAAACCAGAAATATTCTTTCCATAGATAAGAACGACCGAGATATGGTTAAAATGGAGGACATGCATGGAATTTATAGCATGCCATTGAAGGCAGTTGATCCAGACAAAATAGATCAGATATACATCGGATCTACAATTCGAAATCTGAAAATACGACTGCAAGAACATCAATACAATGTAAAAGCAGGATCAAGAGCCACAGCACTATCACGTACTGTTCTTAATGGAACTCACCGCCATAATGGTACCATCTTGGCCACCGCAAACACTAAATTTTTAGCATTATTGACAACCATAGACAAATTTTCTGCAACGATGATGAATCAAACCACATTCTATTTAAATGCTCATGTCAACCAACGTTGAAGACGAATACGATTTATTTGAAATCTACATGATATAATCAATAATTATGAACTAATATGAATATTCTTGGAGCACGCGCAATGATGGATGACAAACGCCACCTGTCCCTTAACCTCAACCTGTATACCATATATATCGCACTTATTTACGCTTCTACAGTTGTAGTGACGCATCTGAGGATGGACACCGCTGCGGGTCCGAAAGATCTTGTGCTTCCAACTTCATGATGTTTAATGATTTTTAAGAATAAATAGTCTTTAAAACGATCATCGAAGTTGTATTTTAATTGTTTTTATGCAACACGATTTGAATCGTGCAAAGACGGTAATGCTTTACTTTAAGGGACTTAAGTCATCCAAAATGTTTTCGTTCGCTTGATGTAAAACAAAATTAATACAATTATCGAAATTGTAAGATCTTGAGTATCTGCTATGAGGGACATCATCACCGCACAGAGAGCTCAAAAAAAAATATATCATTCTTTTAATTTCAGTACTTCACCCTCCTCTCCTATGGCTATCAAAAGTTATTTCTCTGTCTTTAATTTTAGACACATAGCTGCAAAAAAAAAGGCAATAAACACAATGCTCATGTCTCGCCAAGGAACCAAATCCAAGATGGCAAAATGAAAAGGTAGAATGCTTATCTTTTCAGCTTTGTGCAAAGAGGGGAAGTCACTTCTTTCGTATCAAACAAAGAATCAAACTCAGGCTATATTACCTTATTAAGGTAATATAGCTCCTCGTTATCAAACTCAGGCTATATTACCTTAATAAGAACGGGTCTAATTGCACCATGTAATAATACGATAAATATAAATACACTGAGTTCGCTTTGCATTACGAACACCTACCTAATGACGCGTTGGTTCATTTTTTTGTGCAATCACGGCTCGCAGACGTCTAGGAACAGATTGTATAAGGTGTAGAACATCATTCATGCGTAACTTGACCCATATCTAGTGCAGCCGCTACTTCACTTGACGCTAATTCCGTGAAGGAGGATCAACAGCACTCCCACCCCAGTCTATTCTATCCCACAAATGTTCAATTGGGTTACAATCAGGGAATTTGGTGGCCAATGCAATGTGGCGAATTCGTTGTGGTGTTCTTCTAACCACTCATTAGTTATACGAGCCCGAAGACACGGATGAAACGCAGATGAAACTGTAGTCCGGGTAAACATCCCACGTGTATGGATGGAGATGGTCGAATAACATGTCCCTGTAGCTTCCACCATTCAGTATTTGTAGAATGATAACAAACGGACCAACAGCTTGCCAGGGAAAAGCTCCCAACACCAGGACACTACCTCCACCGTCCTGCTGAACCCAAGCTGTGCAACCAGATGATAGGGCTTTATGCTGTTTACGCCATATGCGTACCCGGCCGTCAGCATGGGGCAGTAGGAAACGGAACTCATCACTCCAGACGACCTTTCTCATCTGTTGGGGGTCCATTTCCGACGGTCCTTGGCCCATTGCGAGGCGTTGTTTGCCATGACTGAGCGTCATCATCAGTACCCTCGTTGGTCCCCAGCTGTAGAACGCCAGGTGAAGCAAAGTGCTGCGTGTGATGAATATGAAAACTGGTCGAACTGCACCGTTGTTGAACTGGCGGGTGAACGGGATGACTGTTGCACCTTGTTGCTGAGATACCAGTCGTAATACCCTACACTCTCCTCTAGGACCAACCGCTCGTGGCTGACTAATGTGAGACCTTCTACTGGGTGTCTGTGCATAATTAATCCAGTCCTAATATACCCTTGATACAGCAGTGCGGGAGTAGTCAACAAGGTCGGCTGTTTCCAAAACTTTGGGCACCTGCCTCAGGGTCCCAAATACCTGGCAGCGGCCAAATTTGCTTAAATCGCCAATTTTCCCCATTATTGGCAAACGTTTACTGATTACCTACAGAGGATAGGCGTGCACAATTTATAATAGTCGTAGGTGACGTTGATATCACGTGGTATTGGGTTGGTGCGAATGAAATGTCCGGCAAAGGACCAGCACACGTAGATGGCGAGAACGCCGAATGGTTCGTTCGTTGGCTGTAACTCTCCCCAAACGCTTTGTTAACGTTTCGAGCGGCAAGTCCTGCAGAATGGCCCAGTTTAAATTCATACAGGAAGATGACTCTCAAATCCGGAGTCTGCATGTTTCCTTTGCAAGTCACGTTACATCCAAACAAACTATGCCTGCACCTTGTTCTTCACACACGTGCTAGCTATTTATATTGTAGTAACTCTTGACGTAATACCCACACCTGTGGGTGGTTCCATTCCGCTGTGGTGAGGACCTGTCTCCACGGTTCGTCCGCGCCGGACATTTCCTTCGCACCAACCCAATACTTCGTTATCGCTTCGAATATGTAAAACGTTGTGTTTTCCTAATACAAACCTAACTCAGAGTAAATCAATAATCGTTTTAATGATGTAAAACGCGATACAAAAACCGTCGAGCTTTCTGTCTCCAAAGGGAAGCTTTATCCAGGCTAGACCAGACCTTGGAACGTACCACAAAAATCACTGTATAAATTCAAATTTTGAAAATAAGAGAAAGTCACGCGTATAAGCCGCAGGCGCAATTGACACTGAAAAATCACGCGAATGTTATGCTGTGTCGCATAGAGCTAACTATGAAAGTTTTCCCGAAGTTTTAAAAAAATTTCACCTGGCTGAAAATTGTTCGATGGAGAGGAATTCATCGCTTGAGGTTTATTATTTTAAAGCTTTCTCCGATCTTTTTTGCTTTATAGCTGGTGTAAGGTACGAGTCACTTTATGTTCTTCCAGACTGATATGAATACGCATTTTTGAGAGGTGGAGGGAAGCGCAATTAGATTCACAGCGATCCCACTGGGGACGGTTACCGTCTTTTCTTCTGTCACACTTCTTTTGTGTTCTTTGGTTCTAGTCCGGAGGGATCTTTCGGTCATTCCGATGCATAATTTATTTACTTCGTTTGGGTATTCGTTTTTTTCTTCGATAGAAGGTTTAAAAAACATTATTAATTCGACTTGGTTGACAGATATATTGACATATACAGGTAGACAGATAAAGTATAGATATTTTCAAACATGGTACACAGTATGTATGTCAAATGAGCAATATACATAAAGAGAGCCAGTGTTGATCCAGTAACACATTAAGAACTAGTATATATCAAATATGGTACACAGCATTTCAAATGATCAATATACATGGAGAGCCAGGGTTGATCAAGTAACACATAGAGAACTAGTACATATCAAACATGGTACACAGTAGCCGCCCCGGTGACGCAGTGGTCTAAGCGATGGCCTCTGATCATTCGTCCGAACGGGGTCCGGGTTCGAATCGCGGTGAGGCATGGATGTTGTGTTTGTCTTACGGCACTGGCTCTCTCCCTTCCCTGGAACCAGTGACCCTAAATTAGGGACGGGAGACTGCTTATAGCCCATTGAGTTGCTCACGGTGGTCGTTAAACCTCCAATCAAAAAATAAATGGTACACAGTATGTCAAATGATCAATATACAAAGAGAGAGCCAGAGCTGATCAGGAAACACATTGAGAGCCAGTGCTGATCAGGAAACACGTTGAGAGCCAGTGCTGAAAGACAAACACAAACATTCATGCCTCACGAGAATTCGAACCCGGACCCAACAAGAGCGAATGATCAGAAGCCAGGGCTTAGATCACTGCGCCACCTGGTGGCTTGGGTATTCTAAAGGTATCTCATGTATCCCTGCTTCGAAAGCTAGCTGGAACCTGTTCTTGATTGGTCTGCGTTGCTATAGCCGCTCACTCCGATACTGTAGTTTCGCATGAGGTTCTTCAACGCATAAGAAAGTTTTGGAACATAGGTTATTGATTCCGTATGTTGTAAAATATTTGTGTTATGTTTGGTATGAGTTCGATGTGTGGCGGATTGTACTTTGCTTAACATCGAATTTTGTGTTAGCTCAATAAATCCGTCTGCTACTCTTTCGTTAAGAAGGCTCGCTCTCACTCTATCTCTTGCTTATTCAGTGAAGCATACTGTGAAAATTTGGTTGAACAATATTCTAAATACGGCTGCATTCGTCATTTTCTAATTGAAACTGTATCAACGGCTTTCGTACTTGACTTTCCCTCATTTATACACAGTCGTATCAGAATAATATGTCCATCACCGGAATCACAGTGTACCCTCCCAGGCGTGTCACAGAGTGCACGTGATACGTTCGACCCGCAGATATATAAGCGGCCGGCCAAGGCCAGATGAGCCATAGGGCGTCACGTGAGCACAGTGGGAAGAGGTAGTGATTTGACGGACGTTCAAAAAGGAATTATTATCTGCTACAGCCCCAAGGGAGGAAGCATCTCAGAAACAGCAGACTTCGTCGGCTGTTCGCAAGGTGCTGTATTAAGGGTGTACCAAGAATGGGCAGCTGGCATACCGAGTACCTCTCGACGTCATAACTGTGGAGCTCCAAAGGCCATGGACCCTAGAGGGGAATGTCACCTCCGTCGACTGGTAAAGGGAAATCGACGTGAAACAGTGCAGCAATTGAGCACGCAAATGACCGCTGGTACAACCAGGTACGTGTCCCCGATAGCAGCAGAGCGAACCGTGTTACGCATGGTCTCCGGAGTCGATGCTGCGACAAGGCGCTCATGTTATCCCTGATCCATCGGCAACGATGCCTACAGTTTGGATGGGACTACCGTCATTGGACAGTGAAAGAGTAGGAAAAGGTTGCCTTCTCCGACGAATTGAGGTTTCTACTCCACGAAAGTGATGGACGGTGGCGGATACGGTGGCGGATACGGTGTCAGACAAGCGGGAATTAACACTGGGACACGCTTGTCGGTTAAGTACAGGCCGGCGGTGTCAGTGTGCGTGTCTGGGGGATGTTTTCATAGTATGGATTGGAACCGTTGGTACCACTGGATGGGTGCCTGAACGCCAATGGCTACCTGTCCATCCTCGATGAGCACATGCATCCCTTCATGTTGGACGTTTACCCTTGTGGTGATACAGTGTCTACCAACAAGACAATGCGCCCTGCCATGTCGCTAAGAGGCTGTGTGACTGGTTGCGAGAACAATGCCATAAAGCACTTGTGGGACTATTTGGATCGACAGGTTCGAGGTGCCGACCCACAACCACCTCATCTGTGAGACCTTCGTGCTCTCCTGAAGTCCAAATGGGCACGTGTGCCTCGGGGAACCTTCCAGTGCCTCATTGCGTCCATGCCCCAGTGCCTCATTGCGTCCATGCCATGCCGTCTCGCTGCTGTCGTCCGGGCCAAGGGTGGCTGTTCTCGTTATTAAGTAGGTGGTCATATTATTCTGATACGACCGTGTATAGTGAGTCTTGTAATTTTCTGTACGTGATGTGTAGCCTTGATAAAGTGTTCCGTTAGAGAGTGAAAGCTCGCCTTTTTGTGTCATACTTTTAAGCCTTTAAACAGACCAGAGATTTACATATTGTATTACTGTACCACTTTTTCCTTATAAAATACAGTTATATCACTTCTTCCTTATCAAATATGAGCCAGTCACTTTTTCTTTATAGGACTTTTGTGTCACCAGCTCCTTATCAAGCTTAAATAAGGGGGATGTCTTTTATTTTTATCAAACACAGTGGTTGCTTCTTTTTCAAGCACAGAAGATATAACCTTTTTTATCAATGGGACGGTCACCTCTCGTCACAGGATCGGATAAAATTAGCGCAACGCAGTATAAGAAGTGATTCGTTGGCCAGATGTAAGTATCGTTCTTTCCTTTATTTAACCTCCAGCCAATGATTTATTTCAGACGAGATTAGTTACTGTATGTTTGTATATAAACTGGCATAAACACTAAGGTGCGACGGAAGAAAAAAATTGGCAGATGTCGATCTTCTCGAAATATTTAAAAGTCACAGAAGAAAAATGAAGAAGAAATTTCATTGGGCCTTATCTGTAACGTTTTACCATGCTCACGCAAGACGGTTGATTTCCTGACATCTCGTCGTTGGGCCGACGTAGTTTAGTATGCCTTGGACCAATGCATATGTGCAATTGGGGTTTTCCAAACGAAACACAATCTGAAGTCATATCTTCATGATCCAATTCTTATTTTTCAAATCCCAATGGGTGAGTTCACTTTATACTTACTACAACAACCTACCTCTTGTTACCATGATGCTTTGCATTTCAACAAGATTTCACAGAAGTGCGCGTCAATCTCTTATTATTTGGGGCGGCAAGGATTATTTACTAACGGCACGATGTTTGTTTACCAGGACAGGAGCAACTCTGATGAAGACAATTGAAAAATATTTGTATTCCTCCGGCTGTCGTAACATACTAACATTTTACCCACTGTGATTTAAAATTCTCTGAAACGTTTACCCAACGACATCGGTTAAGAAAAAATAATAATTTGACACGAAAATAACGCGCTGCTTTCCATTGTAATACTTTTTAAAGTATGGCATTACAAACTTCTTTTTCCTCTTTAATCGTGCTTAACTCTCAGAGCGGCTTATTTCTAGCCCACGTACACACGAAGCACCTTTTCTATCGTCTACAAAATGCTTCGCAGAGAAAATTTCATGATCTATGAAACTAAAGATTTGTTGATGTACGACGTTAAGCATTTCTATTAACGGCTAACATACCCTGTTGGATATCGTACTATCTTGTTAAGATTTCTGATCAGATATTCATTTTTTTTTAAGTTCTCCACTCACGGATCAAATTTAATGAAGAAATGACGGTGCCAAATGTAATCTCACAATCAGTAATGCCTTTTAAATGATTTAAAGCCATAAAACATTTCCTTGGGATTGCATATTGTCTCAATAATATATATACAAATGTACAGAATTTAAAATGTACATGAAGCCTTGATATAGCTTTTGGATTGTTCGGATACTCGGAGAACGATCAGAAGGGTTTCGAGCAACTGTCAGTGTGAAGTCAAATGACTATAGAACTACCATTTTCACACAGCGTGTCTGAGAGCTTGAATTATATATACGTTAGTAGAATGAGACGCAGTTTGTGCCGTTAGTTATCGCTCTTACTAGCTTAGGTTCTAACTATACACAGCACACGAGGATTTATCGTACGTTCGCAACGGATGCGTCAGTACGGTCATCACAGACCTACCAGGTAATTAAACTTGCGTGGATTTCAGAGAATATTAGCTGCACCGTTGAGATTTCCTTCACACTAGAGGCCCTCAATTCAAAATATATTTGAGGACAGAACATTGGAAATCGAAACAGGCCGTTTAAAGAATAATTATTTTCATTAATCTTTCAGAGTAATGAATATTTCTTTCCGGATTTTCCTTCAACAGAAATGTGCAGTTTTGTTAAGATCGTAAAACGGACACTTATGATCATTCAATTCCATCAACTCTTGTTGGACTATTTTTAATATTTCTCTGCATAATCACCTTCCGATTAAACCATAATCGATGAAAAATGCACTTAAAATGCAAAATCATTTGATTCAAGTTAATTCCGTGATATAAATGGATGAAGAACTTTCTCGTCTTGAAGGTTTATAATGAACCCCCTCCCCCCCCCCTACCCAGACCTCCAGCTGTTCAACTCCGCTTCACTTTGAAATTCATAAAAAATACTATATAAGAAACGTGACGTCTGACAGAATAACCCAAC
Source organism: Macrothele yani (assembly GCA_039090855.1). Taxonomy (NCBI): domain Eukaryota; kingdom Metazoa; phylum Arthropoda; class Arachnida; order Araneae; family Macrothelidae; genus Macrothele; species Macrothele yani. Next base: position 19,075,300 of record CM077030.1, read on the forward strand.
CAGGCCACCAGCTATTCAATTCTATTTCACTTCGAAATTCATTAAAAATACAATATCATAAGAAATGTGACAATATCTGGCAGACAAATCACTAACCAAAATCTGAAAAATACATCTTGAAGATGCATCGAAATTTAATTGACGCATTAATCTGTACAACATTCTCTGATAGACTAGCAATTTCTTCCTATGGGACGCACTACGGAGGTAAATCAAGTGTCAAGACGACAAATCTGCAACGATACATTCTGTCCGTGCAGTTTACTTGGGAGAGCAACTTACTCCGGAGTGAGGAGGCGTTCGTTCTGCGTCACAGACAAATTTGTGTTTTCACATTGAAGCCCGAACGTAAAAATGGATCTACTGTCCTTTGGATTCTTCGAAAAATGTGTGATGTTTGTTCCACACATAGTCTAGAATTAATGAAAATTCGTTCTTCGCTTCAAAGAAAAAAATAAATAAATAAGAGGGCCATGATGTGACGTACTGTGGAGGTAAATCACGTATCATGACAATAAATCTGGAGCGATACAGTCCGTCCGTGTAACTTAATTGAGAGAGCAACTTACTGTGGAGTGAAGGGGCGCAGTTTCATTCTCCGTCACAGACAGACTTGTGTTTTCACACATGGCATTAAACAAACGTAAATGTTTTCCCCGAAATTTCACGAGCTGTATATAGCATTTAAATTAAATAATTTGCGTTCGATTCCTTGTTGCTATAAAAAGAAATTAATTTTAAGAATTTGCAATATTTTCAATAATTAGAGATAAACGAAATATGGGGACCCATATTTTCTCCCCCGCCCCTTATTCAATTCTTCGCTTTTACCGTAGAATTTTTCTTTCAGCTGCTATTCTCTTAAAACGTCATCATTTATTTTCCCAGAATCCTGCGAAAGCTTCACAAACACATGGAAACTCAAAATGGGAGAAGAACAATAGGGAAATAGTTAGGTTCTAGTCCATCTGAATTCCAGAATAAGGGAAGGACTGACCGCAGTCCTTAACTTTCACCTTCACAAAACACTTGTGACGTATATTCTAAATTAACTTTACTTTTTAGTTTCTTTCCCTATGTTGATCTTGAGTTTGTTCTCATTTATACTTCACACTTGACGTGATATCTTTTCTCTCAAACGAATACTGTTAGCAACACAATTGAGGTAGAAGAATGTGACGTATGCCTGTTATGAGATAAGAACGAGAGATATAAACTACGATACAACAGTTGCTTGTGTGGTGGAATGTGGAGAGTTGATTTGTGTTATGTGATTTCTATACTATCCTGAAGTGCTATAAACTGTGCTGGAGAAATAAAGCCAATTTCCGTAAGTTTGACTTCTGTTTTAAATGTTTCGTCTGGCCGTTAAGGTTTAATTTAGGAACTATTTATCGTATGGTTATGTTTTTTAAAATAACGTATCAATACGAAAAGACATTTATGTTATACACTCCATAACATTGTCGTCCAATATTCCCTAAAGGAAGGATAGTTTTCCCAATTGCAACCGCGGAAATTCAGTTAGATCCGGCTGAAAATCGCCAGCTGATAAACAACAAGTGGGAAATCCTCTTTTTGTTTGTCCAGCGATAGTCCCTTTATATTATAATGCGCTCAACAATAATGCGGTAAGTCCATTGTGACAGTTAGTATCAAAATGAATCGACGGACCCTTTCTTTCCCCGTCAGGATGATGATCGAAACTATCCAGCGAATCACGGACATGTGGAAAACGGCATCATCCAATCAGCGATCAAGAATGTAACCCCGTCTCCGTTGTATTGGGAACTTCGGAACCCAATATTAGAAAACAGAAAAACTTCCCAAATTTTCGAGGAAGTCGATGGGTAGATGGTTGGTAGGTGTTAGGTTGTCTGCTGGAGAGTTTTCGTGTTTTTTCTTTATCAGGAGAATTGAGCCCAAATGTATGAGCAAAGAAGAGGGACTGTGCATTAGAGAAGCAAAGATGATGACGACGACGGAAAGTTAATCGCTAAGATGAACCTTAACTCTCGTTTGCCTACTGACTGCCTGTTCTATTTGGGATAGTATGTTCCATATTATACTACTACTAACTGTTAGAATGCCGTCGTTGCACGATATAACATATTACTGAAAGTCAAAATGGGCGATGAAAATTACTTTATTTACACTGAAGCAAAAGTTGATAGTCAAAATTATATCACTAGATCTTTATCTCATTTAAAAATTCACCTGAGGATGTGCTGGAAGCCAGCACGAAAGATCTAGTGATGTAATATTGACTTTCAACTTTTGCTTCAGTGTAAATAAAGTAATTTTCATCGGCCATTTTGAATTTCAGTAATATGTTATGTTGTGCAACGATGGCATTCTAACAGTTAGTATTATTCGCACGAATTTCTTCAACAACTTACGTGTTCCATATTTATCTTAAGTCAGATTTTTCTCAATACGTGCGCCATTTTCAGAATTTAATAAACGATTCACTGGCAATCATTTCAATTGGAATTTGAAACTTAATAATAATCTGAATTACATTTCTCTCACTTCCACGTAAACTATTTACTAGTTTTAAGCAACATTTATTCATAATAACTAAATACAGACTAGTTTTAAGCAGCATTTATTCATAATAACTAAATACAGACTAGTTTTAAGCAACATTTATTCATAATAACTAAATACAGACTAGTTTTAAGCAACATTTATTCATAATCTCAATATGTGCGCCATTGTCGGAATTTAACAAACGATTTACTGGCAATCATTTCAATTGGAATTTGAAACCTAATAATAATCTGAATTAAATTTCTCTCACTTCCACGGAAACTATTTACTAATTTTAAGCAACATTTATTCATAATAACTTATCAAATTTTAAATTCATCCATTTGTGTCGTAAAAATTAATTAATAACCGGCATCTTCACTGAATTAGCGTACGTTATGTATGAAGTGTACGTTTTATAGACATGCTGTCTGCTGATCATAATTTTAGTTTTGTGGTGCATAAATCTTGGTGGAATCCCCGCTACGATCTGAACAACGAGTAATTTCTCCACAACTCTGAGCACGGAATTTCTATAAGGAATAGGAAATCCGACATTATAGTTGCTTTAATCCCCTGAGAATTTAATTTAGACAATGCTCGGCAATGGTTCAAAATTGTAAAATATCCAACTGGGACGAATCGCCGACAAAGTGGTGTAAGTCCACAGTTGAGGGCATGGTAATATAATACAGAAAGATGACATTGAAATATAGGAGATAATGCACACGTTTTTTGAATCAAAAGTAAGCGTAATATTACAACTGTAATGCTTGTCGAACGTTTACTGAAATATGAATTTTTTTAAAGTAAGGGTTTATGATGACCAATGTTCTATTTGTTACAGAAATCGCAATCTTATGAAAACGAACTTTTAAAAGCGATCTTTAAGAATAATAGAAACGGGTGCGAATTATATATAGCGAATTACGCTAGCAGAAAATTCACGTATTAATAAATAATTTTGGTAAAGAAATCTATTTCAGTCATTTTGTTTTCGCTCGGAATTTGAGAAACGCAAATAACTACTTGCTTCCGTAGGAGAAACACTGTGTAACATTAGAAACGGGAAATTCATGGTGTTCCACGCAGAAGAAACTGTTTTATTCACCATTTCAGAAGAGAAACTATTACTTCAAATGCAAATATCATCCGCTCCTCTGTGGCAGAACTGTATACAGGGCGTCCCAAATATACCTACCAAGAGTAAGGTGATATGATTGGGGAAGGAAGGAGACCAGAAAGAGGATTCTGAGTGTGTAGGAATTTTTAATGCCAAAAATTTGCATGATAGCATGCTCAATATGTCTCCCTTTCACTGGAATAATATTACGTAACTGTAGTACAAAACTGGAGGCCAGGCGGTCCACGAGATCAGACCGTTACACCTGGTCTAAAAGATAACCCTTTAAGAAATAGTCGCACCTTTTAATCCTTTAAGAAACAGTCTATAAAAGAAGAATAGTCAATAATAGTCTTAAGAAATAGACTATTGAATAATAAGTCTATTAATATAAAATTATAAGTCTATTATTATAAGACTATAAGTCTATTTTCAAGTATTTTCTATAAAAACTTATAGTTATTATAAGACTTATAAAAACTTTTAGTTTATTATAAGACTATACGTTTTTTATAAGTCTATTATTATAAGACTATTATAGACTATAATAGTCTTAAGAAATAGTCCTGGTCTATAAGATAATCCTTTAAGAAATAGTCGCATTTTTAATCCTTTAAGAAATAGTATATAAAAAAAATAATAGTCAATGATTGTATTTAAGAAACAGTCAAGGATGTTCGAAGATCCCAAAGACGGCATCTTCAAACATCCTTGACTATTTCTTAAAGACTATTATCGCCGCCCCAGTGGCGCAGTGGTCTAAGCGATAGCTTCTGATTATTCGTCCGAAAGGGGTCCGGGTTTGAATCCCGGTGAGGCATGGATGTTAGGTGTGTCTTACGACCCTTGCTCACGGTGGTCGTTAAACCTCCAATCAAAAAAGAAAAAAGACGGCTATTATTATACTCTTAAGAAGTAGACTACTGAATAATGAGTCTATTATTATAAGTATGTAAGTCGTCTGTTTTCAAGTTTATTATATAAAACTTATAGTTGTTAAATTACTTATAAAAACTTATAGTTTATTATTAAGTCTATTATTATAAGACTATTACAGACTGTAATAATAGTCTATAATAGGTTTTAAGGAATAGTCCTGGTCTATAAGGTAATCCTTAAAGAAATAGTTGCACGGATTGAAGCACGAAGAATAGAGTGGCTAATCCACGTCGATGCCATAGTGTTTGCGATAGTCCAAGGCAATAACATGTTCGTCGAAACATTCGTGGAGCAGTACAAATACCGGTGCTGTACGATGCGTACGTGCAGCGTTTTGCTTGAAAAAAGTGACCTTGCAGGTCACCACCAGTGAAACCCTGCTCACATGGAATAAAAGCCGTTTCCAACACTCACCGCTATTTCGCGGATTTTGCAGTTTTAATGATGAAGATGGTCCCGAAGATTCCACATCGTGACAAGGCGCACCCCACAAGCTGTGGGTGATGGGTTGTAGCAATCAATAGCAAAATGTGGATTTGTGCCCCCCTTCCTTCCCCCAAAAAATCACCAATTCTGTTTATTGACAAAGCTGTCGAGGTGGAAATGAGCCTCACCCGAAAACCAAATGAGCCCTGTGTCGATATTTGTGTCCGAGCATTGTCTAGGCAAATGCCAGCCTTGCATCTGTATTCCTTGCTGTTAGAGAATGTTGCAATTGGATCTTGTGCGGGAACAGATGCAAATATGTTGTGAGAATACGATGAACACTGCTGCGTGTCAACCCCAACTGTTGCGCAGTTCGTCGTATTGACTTTTTCGAACTTCTGCCAAATGTTAATCGTACCCTTCCAACGTTGGTTTCCGTCCTTGGCGTGTCACTCTGGGTATGATCGTCCAAATTTCGGTATGAGCGCCTGCCATTTTTTTAAAAGTATTTATTTATATTTATACATTTGAGCTTCATACATATATGTCATTTCAGAGTTTATTTACATAACAGCAAGGGGAAAAGAGTAAAAGGCCTAATAAGGCCTAACAAGCCCTGATTCCCCACTTGCAATTAAACTGTCACAGGGATGTCAACAGTGGTAAGTTGTAAAAATAAGCACATTATATTAATTACAAGGCATATCATTACCTTGCAATTTAACTTCGTAACCACCCACCCATCCTTTTTTTGTATTAGTAATTCATCAGAATTTTGTTTTAATTTTTTTAAATAAATTAGTGGTATTTATTTCAGTTAATTCTGTTGGTAAATTGTTCCAAAATTCTGGGCCAATAAAAATCATACTTTTTTTTTATCATTGAGGATTTTAAGTTAATGGGTCGTAGAAGAGATTTACCTCTAATTCTATAGTTATGAGTAACTAATTTTATATCTATAATATTGATATCTAAGTTATTTTTTATTATTTGCAACATTAATTTGCCAATTAAATAATTTGGATATTGACATAATTCCGTATTTATTGGGATCCACACGTACGTGATGATATTGAAACGTTTGTAGGTTATTTGGGTGTGAAGAATTATTTTTTAAGTCCATTAGTCTGATAAACTTATTTTGTAATCTTTGTGATTTTACTAAATCAGTTTGAATAGTTTGACCCCATGAGGTAATGCAATAGTTTATAGGTGTCTGTATAAGTGTGTAACATAACATTTTTAAAGATTTAAGCGTAAAACATAATATAGTTTTACTTAAAATGCTAATGTTTCTAGAAATTTTATTTGCTATATAGTCCACATGGGTACTCCATTTTAAGGTTGGGTTTAATATTATTCTCAGGAATCTAAAACTCTGAACAATTTCGATAGGTAGGCTATTTAGTACTAAATGATGAAATTGTAACTGTTCTATTTTTAATCTACTGAAGACTATATTTTTTGTTTTATAGAGATTAGGTATTAAATGATTGTGTATTAACCATTCAGAGTATATTTGTAATTGCCTATCCGATTGTATAATCAAATCATTAATATTTGTTCCTTTAATTAGTATTGTCACATCATCTGCATATAACAATAAATTATTAGGAGTATCGACATTAAATATATCATTTATACACAGCTTGAAAAGCAAAGGTCCTAGAATTGATTCCTGCGGAATCCCCGAGTTAATTTTAATGTTAGGTGATTGAAAATTATTAATGGCAGTATAATTACACCTATTTGTTAGATACGTCTCCATTAATGTGTATGATGTTCCTCTGATACCTAGGTTTCGTAATTTAATTAAAAATTTTTTATGATATATGGTATAAAAAGCTTTGGATAGGTCAAGAAATATTGCATAGGTAATTTGTTTTTAATTCCAAATTTTGAAGAAAACAAGCTAGCTCAAGTGCCTAATGATGGTGGATTGGGAAGAACCCCCCCCCCCCCCAATCTCCTCATTTGCGATGGCTCCTCAGGAAGAAAACAAGCTGGCTCAAGTGCCTAACGATATTGGATTGGGAAGACCTCACCTCATCTGCCCGTTGTCTTGTACTGGCAGCCAAGTTTGCTGTCTCAGTTTCTACCATGGTGTCGGGGCTGGTGGTCGTAGGACGTCCTCACCTGAACTTGTCTTTGAGGCTGATGTCTCCAGCATTGACGCGCCAGAACCACTTTCGTGCAATGCCACTGTCCACTGTTTCCTTACCTTCAACTGCACAAATTTCTCTTGCTGCTGCTGCCGTGTTTAACCCTTTTTATTTACGCTTTCCAACTGTAGGATGAAGAAGCATATATGCTCCAGCTTTGTCCGTCCGTCCGTCTGTCTGTCCGTCCGCACGATAACTCGCGTGAAAATGGTTCGATTTCGATGAAATTTTAGTATGTGGTAGGGGACCACCTGGGGACCCTATTGAAAATGGGCGAAATGGAGTCAAAGGTCAGGACACAGGAGCGGGATACATTCCATCGCCTTTATGCGTTATAACTTGCGTAAAAATGCTTCGATTGAGACAAAACTTTGTCATGTTTTTCCGGAAGTACACTTTACCGGTTCTGTTGAATATCATCAAAATGGGGTCAAAAGTCAGGTCATAGGGGCGAGATTTATTCTACCGCCATTATCCTCAAAACTTAAGTAATAACTTGAGTAATGATTTCTGGTATGTTGGAAAGCGTATCATAATCAAAGTATTGCATGATTTTACTAACTTGTTTAATAGTGACGTAGGAACATCGGAACAGCACATTTGTCGGCCTCCATCCTCTGCTCACCTGATAAGGCAATGTGGCTCCGTGCCAAATGCACGTTATCAGCCGCGTGTGTTTCACGTCATCGCGGTACTCAGAGGCCGATGACGCACTTTTCGCACAGGAATAGAAGCCCAATATTATGTGTAGGTCAAACCGGGGCGCATTTTCGATTCACCCTGGTATGTACAGTTTTTCCATCAGCCCACAAGGCTACAAAACAAAATGCGTCGTCGCGGTGGGGCAATAGTCGAAGCGCTGGCTTCTGATCATTCGCCCGAGGTGGGTCCGGGTTCGAATCCCAGGGAAGCATAGATTTTGTGTTTGTCTTAAGGCACTGGCTCTCTTCCGTCCCTCGAACCAGTCACCCTAAATTAGGCATGGGGAACTATATTGCTTATAGCCTATTGAGTTGCTCACAGTGGTCGTTAACCCCCCCCCCCCCCAAAAAAAAACGAACTGCTCCGCCCTTTTGGCATAGTGGTCTAAGTGCTGGCTTCTGGTCATTCGTCGGAGATGGGTCCGGTTCGAATCCCCCGGTGAGGAGCGGGTGTTGTGTTTGCCTTACATCACTCGCTCTCTGCCTTCCCTGAAATCAGTGGCCCTGAATTAGGGACGGGCGCCTGCTTATAGTCCACTGAGTTTCTCACGGTGGTCGCTAACTCCCCCTCCCCCCAAAAAAATACGAACTGAGAATTTTCAATATCGCGCAGACTTTGATGATATTATTTTCCCTATAGCAGATCTTGTCGATAATTTTTTAAACTCACTTCAATACTTCCACATTCCTTCAAGAAAATCGAAAAATGGAAGGGGAGGAAATTAATTCGTTGCCTGTTCGTTTTCTAAAGCATAAAACATTGGCTTTCATATTTACGCTATCAAACTGTTACCGCAAATGTTCTTAACTCTTATGTAAATTTCGAAATATCGAACAATCTGTAAGGGAATGCGATATGATAAAAAAATATGAAGCGTAAAATCCCTACCACTGCTAGAAGATATATTTTTCTTAGTACAAAGAATTCGCAACGCTTAAGGATTTTCTGCACAGGAAAGGATTACCACGGGGTCCAATGACATCAAAAGTTCTTAGCAACATGATAAAAAAAGAAAAAAAAAGAAACGTAACTGGATCTTCAAATGTTCTGCGTGGAACGAGGATAGAAACCGATTCCAGAAAATCTTGTTCAGGAATTCACTTTAACGGGAGGATTATTTTGCCCATAGTGATAAAGCATTCACATGGGAATACTATTATCAACAAACTACTAGTAAGTCAAATGCTTCAACAACATGGAAGCTTTTTCTACTCCGTTTCATATTAATTTTTTCTTCAATAAGGAGATCATACAGGCGGTGTGATTTTTGAAGGAGATATACCGAATCACTAAGAATTATCCAGTATCTAGGGATTTATTTTCTAACACATCGTTTAATGCATATATGCACACGCGCTTGCACACACACACATGCACGTATATGCGTGTGTGTGTGTGTACCTGCATATAGTCAAAAAAGTACATTGTAAATAGCAAAAAAAAATACATTATAAATAGTCAAAAAAGTACATTGTAAATAGCCACAAATAGTCAAACAGTTCCTTCTGTGCCATCAAAATAAACTGCCGTGATCATAAATATTCGAAAATATTATTTTTGGGGCAGTGTCGTAGTATCAGTGGCAAGCGATTGACATAAATGCAAGTCACAACGATGTTGTTCAAGGGATGGGATAACGAAAACGACAGACATATTTTTTTCTTCAATATATCCCAGAAGAAAAAAATAATCTATTTAAGAAAACGTGTTTTAAAGATTGATCTGTTAAAAATTGATACATCTGTGATATGCCCAGCTCGCCTGATAATCTCCGAGTGCAGCTTGTCGGAATTCCCACCACGGTTCCCGGTCTACCTGACCTTGGCTAATTGCAGAGGATTCTGTCACCTGAGCGAAATTTCTTGAACAATCTGGTTGCGGTGCTGAGGTCCACGGAACCTTCCCCTTTGTCATGACAAATGTTTCGTGTTTCTTGAATAGCGTTATGGTCGAGTTCAAACTCGTAAAGCAAAAGTTTCCTAATTAGCCGGTTGTGGCTGTTCATCTTGTACAGGTATCCCAACCACAGACAGAACGACGACCTGAAATGATGTGCACAGTAACGACTACCACTTTATATACTTTTCGACTGACTGCAAAGCGCGACTTGAACTGGTTTAAACACGTGACATACCCGCCCCAGCACATGCTTTTATGCAAATATTACAAAACTTCTCACTCACCCTCTGTATTTGTTTTGCTTATCTCCAAAAAATGCTATTGTGATTTCTTACAATTTCGACAATTTACCGAAAGGCTTTAAAACTCCAATATATGAATTTGACAGGGATTAAAAACTCCAATATATGAATTTGACAGGGATTAAAAACTCCATCATGGGAAATTGACAGGGATTAAAAACTCCAAAATAGGAAATTGACAGGGATTAAAAACTCCAACATATGAAATTCACAGGGATTAAAATCTCCAATATATGAAATTCACAGAGATTAAAAACTCCTACATATGAAATTGACAGGGATTAAAAACTCCAACATATGAAATTGACAGGGATTAAAAAATTCAGCATATGAAATTCCCAGGGATAAAAATCTCCAACATATGAAATTCACAGGGATTAAAAACACCAACATATGAAATTCACAGGGACAAAAAACTCCAACATATGAAATTCACAGGGATTAAAAACTCCAACATGGGAAATTGACAGGGAGTAAAAACTCCAACATAGGAAATTTACAAGGATTAAAAATTCCAGCATAGGAAATTGACAGGGATTAAGAAGTCCAACATAGGAAATTGACAGGAATTAAAAACTCCAACATAGAAATTCACAGGGATTAAAAACTCCAACATATGAAATTCACTGGGATTAAAAACTCCAACTGAGAAAATTGACAGGGAGTAAAAACTCCAACATAGGAAATTGACAGGGATTAAAAACTCCAGCATAGGAAATTGACAGGGATTAAAATCTCCAATATATGAAATTCACAGGGATTAAAAACTCCAACATATGAAATTCACAGGGATTAAAATCTTCAATATATGGAATTCACAGGGATTAAAAACTCCAACATGAAATTCACAGAGATTAAAAACTCCAACATATGAAATTCACGGGGATTAAAAACTCCAAAATATGAAATTCACAGGGATTAAAATCCCCAACATATGAAATTCACGGGGATTAAAAACTCCAACATATGAAATTCACAGGGATTAAAAACTCCAACATATGAAATTGTCAGGGATCAAAGAATGCATTCACACGTTACAATGTGTTATGTATATTGCCTATTTAACATTCCGTTTTTATTTGCTGTCCCTTATGTAAAGTTTAGTTGTATCTCGTGCAATGCTTTTCAAACATAATGTCAAATCTCAAAGCCCAGAATTTTCTTTCTCTTGTGGTTCCAGTGTAGGTAATTTTCAATACAAAAAACGTCTTATTGGACGTGGGTAAACAGTGTAGATGTACAGAACTTTATGCTAAAATTGCAATACCATGAAGGAGTGCTGGTATTAGCTTGAAAGATAAGGAAATCTACAACAGAATGGGACATGCAAATGATTAAACTATCAATGCGCATGCGGTTTCCGAGCATCGCCCTCTGAACTGTCCGGTCTTGTGTATATAAAGAGCTGACTCAAACGAGATGAGTGAAGAACCGACATTGAGTCGAAAGGATGTTTCTTGTGTCCCCGTCGCCGAAGAAGGTCGCATTATGAACACCTGACGAACTTTGAACGAGAAAGAATTGTCGGGATGAGAGAACCTGGATTTTCCTTCCCCGAAATTGCAACTCGTTCGGGACGAAGCACCAGTACAGTGATGCGAACGGGACGTCAGTGGACAGATGAGGATTGTGCGCACAGAAATCCGGGGAATGGACCGGAATATCGTATGAACTGCGCAGGATGATAGACACCTCTACCGCATGGCAGTGACCGATCGCACGGTGACATCCACGGTGTTAGCGCAGCAGTGGATCATTGTCACAGTTCTCCAGCACAGTTCAGTGTCGTCTGCATAACAGAAGACGGGTCGCTAGCAACCCATTTCTTCGCATTCCTTTGACCCTCAACAACAGACGCCTCAAGCTGCTATGGGGTCTCGAACACAGACATTGTCAACAAGTTGTGTTTTATGACGAGCCACGATCCAACTTGACGCACCATATGGTCGCATACGTGTTCAAAAACATCGTGGTGAACGGTATCTTGCAGAGTGCATTTTGCAGCTTCATTCCGGCTCAACGACAAGCGTCATGCTTTGCGGCTCCAGTGGGTTCAATTCGTGACCTCTCCTGATCCGAATTGATGTAAACTTCAACAGCCAGCAATACATCAAGGATGTATTAGAGGCAGAGGTGGTACCCCTTTCTGCAGAGTTGTCCTGGCGCTATATTCCAGCAGTACAATGCTCGACTACCTGTGGCCCGGAATGTCAAAGACCTCTTCCATCAGGAACGTCGCCAAGAGGATGCGAAGGTGGGTAGAGCCCACACTGAAAACTGTCTTGCCCACCCAGTTCACGATGAGCCATATTTTTTTTAACTTTAAAATATAATCTAGAATTTTCCAAGGCATAACGACTCCCTCCCGCGTTTTTCGTCTTGAAGCCCTACCTATTTATCCCTAGGAAGTGAGCGTTTTTAGCACGTCTTTTATAAAAAAAAGATCGTACTTATGTTACCGGTTTGTCCGTCCGTCTGTACCCACGATATCTCTGCAACTATTGGTCCGCTTTGAAAAAATTCTTTTTGCATTGGGAAGCTTGAAATATGAGAATGATGATCCTTTATTTCGTTTTTTTTTACGATGTAAAATTTCGCCGCTAGAGGGCATAAATGCAGATGATGTCGAATTCAAAAATACGTTTTATTCCACATATTTGCTTTTATACATCCGATTGAAAAAATACTTTTATCTTTCGATTCCATTTATGTCGAAGAGTATTTTAGATATAGTTACTTTCCCAAATTACGACTAGAATTTCCGCTAGGGGGCGTAAAAATAAATTACATTTTTCCCGATAACTCTTCTTCTAAAACTCCGATTTGAATTTTTTATTTCAGCGGATACACCTCCTGATGTAAAATTTTTTGCACATAATTTAAAACTTTTGGTAAGGAATACTTTAGCCACCACGGGGCGTAAGTGTTAATTTTTGCTTCTGATGTATTTTCCATAAATTCTGAGCTTTTAAAATATCGATTGAAAAAACTTTTCGTGCACTGATGCCACTTACATCGATAAACATTTTCGGAATATTTTCTTCTTAAAATATTTCACAGTTTCTCCGCCAGGGGGCGTACATATATATCTTATTTTTGTCAATATATCTACTTCTAAAAAGACCGATTTGAAAAATTCCTTCTTTGTTCGATAGTGTTTCTAGTGTGACATGTTTTTCATATAATCTCAAAATTTTCAAGCAATTCATAGACTTTCCGCCAGCGGGCGTAGAGGTAAATTGCGTTTCCCCCTATATCTGTGCTTCTAAATCTCCGATTTGAAGAATTATCTCTGCAACGGATGCAGCTCCTGATGGAAAATGGTTTGCACATAATTTCTTAATTTTTGTAAAAAACTGGTTTGGCCACCAGGGGGCGTAAATCTTAATTTCCGCTTCTGATGTATTTGCAGCAAAATATGAGCTTCTAAATTCTCGATTGAAAAAATTCGCCGTTTGTAGACCGATAGTACTCATGTCGACAAACCTTTTCGAAACATTTTCTTCTTAAAATAATGCATGGTTTCTACGCCAGGGGGCGTAGATGTATATCTTATTTTTGTCAACATCTCTACTTCTAGGAGTCCGATTTAAAAAATTCCTTCTTTGTGCGATAGTGTTTCCAGTGTGACATGTTTTTCATATAATTTCAAAATTTTCAATTAATACATAGACTTTTCTCTAGGGGGCGTAAAGGTAAATTGCTTTCCCCCTATATCTCTGCTTCTAAATCTCCGATTTGAAAAAATTATTCTGCATCGGATACAGCTCCTGATGGGAAATCCTTTGCACATAATTTCCAATTTTTGTAAAAATGGTTTGGCCACCAGGTGGCGTAAGTCTTAATTTCCGCTTCTGATGTATTTGCAGCAAAATATGAGCTTCTAAAATCTCGATTGAAAAAAAAAGTGGTTTGTTGACCGATACTACTCATGTCGGCAACCTTTTAATAACATTTTCTTCTTGAAATAATGCATGGTTTCTACGCCAGGGGCGTAGATGTATATCTTATTTTAGTCAATATCTCTACTTCTAGGAGTCCGATTTGAAAAATTCCTTCTTTGTTGGATAGGTTTTCCGATGCGAAATGTTTTTCCTATAAATTCAAAACTTTCAAGTATATCATAGCCTTTCCACTAGGGAGCACAATGGTAAATTGCGTTTTCTGCGCTATATCTTCTTCTAAAAGTCCGATTTGAAAACTTCTTCCTGTATCGCATACAAAACATGATAGAAAATATTTTTCACATAATTTCTAATGTTTGGTAAAGAATGATTTGGCCACCAGGGGCGTAGCTGCTTCTGATGTATTTGTAACAAAATGTGGGCTCCTGAAAACTCAATTTTTATTTTATTTTTTTTTCTTGGACCGATAGTGCTCATATGGGAAAACCTTTTGCTAATACTTTGTTCGTAAAATAATGCATGGTTTTCCCACCAGGGAACGTAAAGTCACATCTTATTTTTGTCGATATCTCTGTTTCTGAGAGTCCGATTTGAGAAATTATTTCTGTGTTGGATAGCGTTTCCGGTGCGAAATGTTCCTCATTTAAATTCATGTTTTTCTTATCGCACAAGTCTGCAACCAGAGGGCGTAAGCTTACGATTCCGTTTACAGCAATATCTGAGGGATTAAAAACCCGATTGAAAAACTTCTGTCTTCCGTTAGATACTATTGTTTTCCATACCGGTTCCATTGACTTTGAATAGCTTATATAAATTTAATTTGCGTCAGAACGGATTCAAAAGACGTGCTTATTACACCCGAAAATAAGGTGTCATCTTTCTTGTTCCTTTTTCTACTCAATAGAAAGGTTACCAAAATAGCATCCGCAGGGCCATGAATACTCAGTTGTTCTCCACTCGTCCAAATCCTTAAATTAAGCCTTATTTTTAGTTAGTATGATTAAGGGCGATGAAAATAGTGAACAGGAATTCATTGAGGTCATTAGTAATTGCTCTGCTGTTGTGAGAGGTCATTATTGCTCTGCTGTTGTGAGAGGTCATTATTGCTCTGCTGTTTGTTTGTGCTTCTAAGAAGGGGATTCCAACACGGAAAGTGTAGTCCAAAGCTATATACACCAGCCTGCCCTAAGACAATGAGGGAGCAAGCTGAAAAACGATTTGGAAGAGATGGGTGCAAGACAAGGTTGCTGGCTTGAAGGAAAGGAAGTAAAGAGGGGAAAGTAGTATCTGCATGTTCTTATTTTTCCTCAACCGCAATCCACAAAAACATTTGCTTTTAAACCTTTCTCCTAGGCATGAAATTTTCTTTTCATGAGTACGTGCTACTGGTGATGGTGGCAGTGTGTCATGTTTGTTATCATCATCATCATCATTGTCAACCATTATCAATCCACTGCTGGACGAAGGTCTCCCCAAGTTTCCTCCACAACGGTCTGTCTTGTGCCAGTCTCCTCCATGTCACCCCTGCATACTTTCGAATTTCATCCACCCATCTCCCATGTGGTCTTCTTCTGGGTCTTTTCCTGTCCCGTGGAATCCAATCTAAAATTTCGGCTGTCCATCGATGATCTGTCCTTCAGGCAGTATGTCCAGCCCATTGCCATTTCAGGGATTTAACTCTGATCATGATGTCTTCCACTCTTGTCATTTTTCGGATCCACGAGTTCCTCTTCTTATCTCTCCTGGTTACACCAAGCATGCACCTGTCCATGCTGCTTTGAGTTGTCTGCAGCCTTTGTATGTCTCTTTTAGTTAAGGTCCACGTCTCTGCACCATACGTAAGCACTGGAAGGATGCATTGATCAAACACTTTTCTTTTAAGACATAATGGCATATTGCTCTTGAAAATTATGCTGTTTCTTCCAAAAGCTCTCCAGGCAAGTTTTGTACGCCGATTAATTTCTTCATCAATGTGACCCTCACTTGATATCTGCTGTCCAAGATAAACGTACGTGTCTGTTATCTCCAGCTTTTCTCCATCAATCGATAAATCTTCATTTCTTGTAAAAGCATTGAACATCACTTTTGTCTTCTGAAAGTTCATTTTTAATCCCACTTCTTTACTCTTGTCAGCAAGTTCCTGGATCATACTCTGCAGCTCTGATGGGGTAGTTGCAAAAATGACTACGTCATCAGCAAAACAAAGGTGGGTTAGATAATCTCCATTAATCTTTATCCCCGTGTTTTCCCAGCTCAGCGACTGAAAAACACCCTCCAATGTAGCATTAAAGAGCTTCGGAGATATGGTGTCACCTTGTCTCACTCCCTTTCCAATTTTTACGTGTGTTGTATTTTCAAACAGCCTAATCTTTGCACTTGCATTTTCATAGATGTTATTAATAATATTAATGTATGCATCTTCAATACCGCAGGTTTTCAGAGCCATTGTAACTGCTGATGGTTTCACCGAATCAAAGGCTTTTTCATAATCGATAAAAGCCATGCACAATGGAAGTTCATATTCCCTCGCTCTTTCAATTAGTTCTCTCAGCACGTGGATATGATCTATTGTGCTGTAGCCACTCCTGAATCCAGCTTGTTCTCTCGGTTGAGCCATGTCCAGTGTTACCTTTAAGCGGTGTGAAAGAACTTTAGTGAAGATTTTATAAACTACTGATAGGAGGCTGATAGGTCTGTAGTTTCCGAGATCCTCAATGTCACCTTTCTTATGTAGCAGGATCATTGTAGCGGTGTTCCAATCCTCAGGAATCTTTCCTTCATTAAGGCATCGAGTGAAAATTTGGGCGAGTACTGTTTCGATTTCTCCACTTGCTTCTTGTATGATGTCTACAGTAATTCCATCTTCTCCTGGAGCTTTTCCCCGCTTCATGTTCTTGATTGCATGTGCAACTTCTGTTGGGAGGACTGGAGGAACTCTGGTACTGGTATCTTTCATGATGTCTGGAGTGCATATATCATCCCTTTCATATAATTTGGAGTAAGAAATCTTTCACTCTTGTCAAAATTTCGCCTCTATTTCTTGTTACAGAACCATCTTCTTTTCTCAGTGCCATAATCTGTTTTCTTCCCTTACTGAGATGTCCCTTTGCTATCTTTAGGCTTTGGTTGTTTTCAATTGCTTTCCTCACTAGTTCACAGTTGAATTTCCTTACGTCTTCAGTGATACTTTTTCTTACTGTCTTGCATAGCTCTATATATTCCACTTTGGAAGTCACATCTTCTTTAGTTGTCCTCATCTCTCTTCTTTTTTGCATCAACATTTTGGTTTTTCCTGATAATTTGTTCCCATGCAACTTGTTCTTAGACCCAGCTAATTTTGTTGCTGTTTCCATAAGAGCTTTGGTTACTTTTCTGTTAACTTCCGAAATATCCACTTCTTCCGATGTTAGGCCTTCTAAAGCAGAGAATCTGTTCTTCAGTTCTAACTTGAAGGTATTATGGTGTTTTTTAAGGTTGGTTATGTCAATAGATTTTGTTTGTCTTATGAGCTTGCCACGTTCAAGTTTAGTGTTGAGGTGCATCTTACATCTCACCAATCTATGGTCACTACCTGTGTTGTTATACGGGTATGTAACTCTTCCAGTTTTACTAATTTTATTAAAAATTAATGGATGGAACATTAGCAAAAAATGACTCGCAACTTTAGATTATTTTGTATTCCAAAAAGTACAAAAACTTCAAGACAGTTCCAAAATTAATGAGAATGTATCCAGAAGAGGGGGGAGGTGCGAATACCTTTGCAGCCTGTAGAAAAAAGAAAACAAATTCTTTCTTTCAGTGTTTCGTAATTAAATTTGCTCCAGCAAAAATAATACTCGCCGACCCTTCGCCCATCCTGATTTCGAAATCTAGCGGCGTCCCTGTCTTCCATGCACGGTAGATACCGCTTCTTCCCTAACCTGAACGTTCGCTGGATATGTCCCCGATCGAACATGTCTGGGACATGGTAGTTAAGCAACTGGCTTGTCGAGGGCGCCTCTACCAGTCACCACAAGTGAACTCTGCTCTCACACAGAAGCAGCTTGGCAAGCTATTCCCCAGCACTATATCAAAAACCTCTTCTATTTAATGCCATGCCGTATAGACGCTGTTATTCTTGCTCGAGGTGGCTTTTTGAAGCGAAAACATCTTGTATAGCTTTACAAATGTAATCAATTAACTCCCGTAACATGAGGAATCTGTGATACAGATTTCATTTGAATAGTGCCATTCTTTCTTGGTGCTGCAATTTTCACAAACAGTAGTGTATTTGCAACGGTTATATCTTTTCAGCACATCTTTTGTAAAAAAAGATCGTTTTATGTGTTACCAGTTTGTCCGTCCGTCCGTCAGCCTGTATCCACGATATCTCTGCAACTATTAGTCCGATTTGAAAAATTCTTTTTGAATTGGGAAGCTTGAAATATGAGAATGATGATCCTTTATGTCTTTTTTTTTTTTTTACGATGTACAATTTTGCCGCTAGAGGGAGTAAATGCAGATGATGTCGAATTCAAAAATACGTTTTATTCCACATTTTACTTCTAAACATCCGATTGAAAAAATTCTTTTATCTTTCGATTCCATTTATGTCGAAGGATATTTTAGATATAGTTACTTTTTTCAAATTACGTATAGATTTTCCGCTAGGGGGCGTGAAAGTAAATTACATTTTTCCCGATAACTCTTCTTCTAAAACTCCGATTTGAAAAAAAAAATCTTCGGCGGATACACCTCCTGATGGAAAATGTTTTGCATATAATTTCAAGTTTTTGGTAAAGAATACTTGGGCCACCAGGGGGCGTAAGTGTTCATTTTTGCTTCCGATGTATTTGCCATAAAATCTGAGCTTCTAAAATATCTATTCAAAAAATTATTTCGTGGACTGATGCCACTCACATAGATAAATGTTTTTGGAATTTTTTCTTCTTAAAATATTCTACAGTTTCTCTGCCAGGGGGCGTAGATGTGTATCTTATTTTTGTCAATATCTCTACTTCTAGGAGTCCGATTTGAAAAATTCCTTCTTTGTTGGATAGTGTTTTCACTGTGACATGTTTTTCATATAATTTCAAAATATTCAAGTAATGCATAGACTCCGCTAGGGGACGTAGTGGTAAATTGCGCTTCCCCCTATATCTCTGCTTCTAAATATCCGATTTGAAAAATTATTTCCGCACCGGATACAGCTCCTGATGGGAAATCGTTTGCACATAATTTCTAATGTTTGTAAAAAATGGTTTGGCCACCAAGTGGCGCAAGTCTTAATTTCCGCTTCTGATATATTTGCAGCAAAATATGAGTTTCTGAAATCTCGATTGCATAAAAAGTCGTTTGTTGACCGATACTACTCAAGTCGACAAACCTTTTAGGAACGTTTTCTTCTTGAAATAATGCATGGTTTCTACGCCAAGGGGCGTAGACATATATCTTATTTTTGTCAATATATCTACTTCTAGGTGTCCGATTTGAAAAATTCCTTCTTTGTTGGATAGTGTTTCCGATGCTAAATGTTTTTCCTATAAATTCAAAATTTTCATGTAAATCACAGACTTTCCGCTAGGGAGCACAAAGGTAAATTGCGTTTTCTGCGTTATTTCTGCTTCTAAAACTAAATTTCTAATGTTAGGTAGAATTAGAAATTTAGTTTTAGAAGCATTTCTGCTTCTAACACATAATTTCTAATGTTTGGTAAAGTATGGTTTGGCCACCAGGGGGCATAAGTGTTAATTTCTGCTTCTGATGTATTTGTAGCAAAATCTGGGCTCCTGAAAACTCGCCTTTTTTTTCTTTTTTCTTGTACCGATACCGCTCATATGGAAAAACCTTTTGAGAATACTTTGTTCGTAAAATAATGCATGGTTTTCCCACCAGGAGACGTAAAGTCACATCTTGTTTTTGTCGATATCTCTGTTTCTAAGAGTCCGATTTGAAATATCATTTCTATCTTGGAGAGCCTTTCCGGTGCGAAATGTTTCTCATATAAATTCATGTTTTTCTTAACGCACAAGTCTGCAACCAGAGGGCGTAAGCTCACGATTCCGTTTACAGCAATATCTAAGTGATTAAAAACCCGATTGAAAAACTTCTGTCTTCCGTTAGATACTATTGTTTTCTATAGCGGTTCCATTGACTTTGAATAACTTTGATTTGCGTCAGAACGGCTTCAAAAGACGTGCTTAGTACACCCGAAAATTGGGTGTCTTTTTTCTTGTTTACAACTACAAGGTTTAACATATGAACTACAGCGTGGAAATGAAATCATTTTTCGGTTTTGTACTACAAAACCTTTGAGGAGAATATACATAGAAAGCTTTCTTAGAAACTATCCTTCCACCTCTGCTCGGTTCTAGAATGCAGTTATTCTATTAACTTGTTTCGGAGGAAATGTTGGAAAATTAACGGAGATTTTCAACACCCAAAATATGGTGCAAAATGGAATTGTTTCGTCAAAATAATCATCCCCTACAGCAACACACTTTTGCCAACAAGACACAAGCTTCTTTATACCCTCGTCAAAAAATGTCAAAGTTTGGGATGCAACAAACTCAAGGAATGCAGTTTCAACTGATGTTTAATTGGATAACGATTTACCCTGTAGAGTTGCATGAAGTGGGAGTCCGTAGGGGAGAGATCCGGTTAATAAAGAGAATGAGATAAGCTTTCGTACTCTTCAAATAGAGCTGCTTCTGGGTCGTCTGATGTGCAACGTAGGATCCCGCGTTATGATGGAGAAGTACTGGCTTTGGACGATTGACTAATGCCGGATGTGTGGTGAACATATAGTTCTCCATAATACCAGTCCGCGATGATGATTTAGCCCTGTTGTAAGAAGGAGTTAACCAACTGGAAAGCAGTGGAACATCGAACACTGACCGCCCAGCCTTGCATTTTAACGTAGGCTCACCGCTGAGCCACCGTCTTTTAGGAATATAATACCGTGGCAGAGTGTTGGGACTATATTAAATTGTAAAGCTGTGCTACCAGGGCATGAGCTTCCTGCTTCTTGGCTTAAAGGTGTGCTTCGGGACTTCATCGCGGTCGAGCCATTGCATCGAACATCGACGATTATCATCTGTCATCCAATTCTCATTACAAGTGACGAGGAGCCTCGAAACGTTATTCGTTTGATTACATATAAGTAGAGAACAGCAGACATCAGTTCGTCGTGTTTTATGCTGTTCCGTCAATTCATGTGGGACCCGTTTATCCACCTTTTTCACTTTGCCCATGACTAATTAATATCAGAAACTGTTTGCATAGTGTACTCTGAATTTCTAGTCAAGTTCTCGTACTGTTTGACGTGGATCGGATGCCATCAAGGCTTGCAATTCGGCATCATCAATCACCTCCTTCTGGTCTACCGCGTGCTTAGTTTTTGTGGTTCATACCGCCGGAACGGATTTTAGCAAACCAATGTTAGGTCTTGCGTTCATTAACGGTTCCTTCTCAAAATGTTGTATTGATGTTCTTAGCTTCCTCCGGTGCACAATTTTAAACTCATGTGAGGGAATTGCACGAATTTGGCTCTTACACACACTTTCCTCCTCACTACAGCGTAATCCCCTTAAAACTAATGCCACTGACGAAATGAGAAGTGCTTCATGGGAAGCAGTCTTGACGATTTAAATTTCCATATCACAAGTCACACCGCACGATGTGTTAATTACTAAATTATATGCCAAATGCACGAGTGAACAAAATCCCGCGTATCTCCTGAAACAACCTAATACAACGGATTCTTGGTTATACGTTTTTTCACTTTTATACGTAATTCAGCATTCGTCACGGTACTTTACTGTAGTTTCTGTGGCTTTCTTAAATCCGCTACACGTGATTTATTTATACGCTTTTGGCGATTATACACTGCTTGACAGAGAACATTCCCCACAAAGAAGACATGAACGCAGCGCCATTCAAATTGTAGGGTGGGTGCACACGTACAAGTTATGCAAATGATTGTATTTGCAGGCCAATCGCACAAACTACGCGCGGAATATGAGTGGCAACCAGCTCGTGAGGCCATCAGTGGAGACGTCGTCCCCGCCGCGAGAAGTGAATGGTTCTGCTGTAACCGTGTCTGGAGAACGAACAAGGAGTGTCAATGCCGTTAAGATGCCGTCGTACGCGCTTTCGTCAAATGGGCGCGTTCACGAGGGGTTCATACCGCCGGATGGTCCTTGCGTCATACTGCGAAAGAAACGCAACGTGATGCCACAACCGTCAATCGCATTTGGAGAGAGTGGTCCCCGAAAGGATATGTGCAACGTCGTAGAGGGACCGGAACAGGGAGACGGACGTCCGAGCGCACCGATCGTCGCATCCGACGTTATGCCGTAGCGGACCCACAGTCGAGAACTGGCGACATTTTCCAGAGTGTGCGGGGAGTCTTGGATGTTCCGATATCTACGTGGACAGTGTCGCGCCGATTGGCTGCGTCTGGTATTCTGTCCAACCGTCCGTTGCAAAGGCTACCCACTAACAACGAACCATCGTTTGCAAACACGATCTCCCGACCTCTCGCCCTTCGTGCATATGTGAGACACGATTAGACGTCGGTTGAGTACCCTCCCACAGTCCCACTCCCGCAAAATTAAGATGAAATGTGGACTTGGATCAACACCACATGGTCCACGATACCCCAGGACTCTATTCGGATTCTCATTGCCTCGATGCCACGTCGGGTTCAATGCTGTATCGCCCAAAAGGGGGACCACGCGTACTCCATATTGATCATCCTGTATATTCGGCCACTGGAGCTTAGTCGTCTGTATGTGATAATTAAATCATTTGTTCAGGACCTACTTGGCTATCTGTGTGTGAAGTTTGGTATGTTTTCGAGCATTCCTTCACGGTGTGGCACTTTCTCTGTCAGGCAGTGTATGTTAAAATTTGATTTTCAGATTATCAAAAATAGTTTCTTTGATTCTTTTATACGTAACCCGGAATGTTACAACTTTAAGAGAATTGAGACAGCATTGCTGTGTTCCTTCTTGGTGCAGCCAAAGTTGAAACCTGATCCCATCAAAGAAGGGTATGTTGTTTTCTTTCGGTTTGGATGAAAAATTCGTTTCGCTTTTCATGATTCTCACACATATGTGCTATTGAAATATTGATAAATCTCTGGAACGCAACATTGTAGCTCCACGTAGTGAAGCCACGTGGAGCTACATTTCGTCACCTAGTGGAACAGAATCGTAAATGTATCCTCAATATTCAACATTCTGGCTTAAAGTGGATGCACTCACTATACTCAGAAAAAAAGCAGTTAATTTATGAATTCTATACTGAAGCACCGGTCTCAGGTTCTTAGCAGTGAGAATGTCAATTAGCCGCCCCAGGGATGCAGTGTTCTAAGCGATGTCTTTTGATCATTGGTCCGAGATGGGTCTGGGTTCGAATCCCAGTGAGGCATGGATGTTGCGTTTGTTTTACGGCACTGGCTATCTTTCTTCCCCGGAATCAGTGGCCTTAAATTAGGGACTGGCGGTGCTTATAACAGAATAAGTTGCTCATGGTGGTCGTTAAACCCCCAATCAAAAAAAAAAAAAAAAAAAGGCAATGAATCTAGAATCAGGATTTTTATAATGTTTATAGACAGATAGAATCATCAAAACAGAAGTTGATTTTCATAGGGTTTAATATTTTTGCAATGCGATAAAATATATAATAATTTGTAACGTTTTTTAACACGCCTTTTGTAAAAAAGATCGTGCCTATTTTCTTTCGCCTCCAATTCTACTTTAAGTAAATCATTATTGAGGAGCATCTTCTACACCCTTAAAGCATACCTTTTACAACAGTATTTAACATTTCGAAATTTTGTTTATAGGTTTTTTGCATCTATGTTTTTAGGGTCGTCCTTTAAAAATACCCGCGGATTCACCGTAGTAGTATTCCTGAGGTACTTTCTTTAAAATTTAATTCGATACAGCATCTGTCCAAACTTCATTGGAAAGAACACCCATTTCAGTAGCTCTGAAAGAAAATCAAAGAAAGATAGCACAGTATGTCTACGTTCCTATAAATTAATAGTGTTGCATAGTAGTACTGGCATGATAAAACTTTCCAGAACATATTGGAAAGAACACCATTTCAGGAGCTCTCAAAGAAAATCAAAGAAAGATAGCACAGTATGTCTACGTTCCTATAAATTAATAGTGTTGCATAGTAGTACTGGCATGATAAACATTTTCAGAACATATTGGAAAGAACACCATTTCAGGAGCTCTGGAAGAAAATCAAAGAAAGATAGCACAGTATGTCTACGTTCCTATAAATTAATAGTGTTGCATAGTAGTACTGGCATGATAAAAATTTTCAGAACATATTGGAAAGAACACCATTTCAGGAGCTCTGAAAGAAAATCAAAGAAAGATAGCACAGTATGTCTACGTTCCTATAAATTAATAGTGTTGCATAGTAGTACTGACATGATAAAAATTTTCAGAACATATTCAGGAGCTCTGAAAGGAAATCAAAGAAAGATAGCACAGTATGCCCATGTTCCTGTAAATTAATAGGGTTGCATAGTGGTACTGACATTATAAAAAATTTTCAGAACACAATGCGCATGCTCAAGATCAGATAATTTAAGAACTTCAGGTATGTCCACAAATTGAGGACGTCAGTAGACATGCCCCTATGCAAACAAATTGGTAGAGTTAGTAAGCCTGCTAACATGATGGCAAAGAAAGATTTCCCATGTACACGTAGAAAACAAAATAAGGATTCCATACTGAGAGAAGAAGCTTCTTGACAAAGAGGGATTTTCTGTGTTATCACTACAAAACGATGCGTTTCTAAAAAGAGTGGTCACTATAATTAGCCTTTTTAGCAAGTCTTTTGTAAAAAAAAGATCGTGCTTATGTTATCTGTTGGTCCGTCCGCTCGTCTGTGGACGCCATATCTCTGCAACTATTAGTCCGATTCAAAAAACACTCTTTGCATTGGGAAGCCTGAAATATGCGAATGATAATCCTTTATTTCACTTTTTTTAAGATGTGCATTTTCACTGCTAGAGGGCGTAAATGCAGATGATATCGAATTCAAAATACATTTTATTCCATATATTTGCTTCTAAACATACAATTGAAAAAATCCTTTTACCATTAGATTCCATTTATGTCGAAGAGTAATTTAGGCATAGTAACTTTTTGAAGTTACGCATAGATTTTTCGCTAGGGGGCGTAAAAGTAAATGGCGTTTTCCCTGATATCTCTACTTCTAAAACTCGTATTTGAACATTCTTTTCTTCAGCGGATACAGCTTCTGATGTGCCATCTTTTGCATATAATTTGTAATTTTTTGGTAAAGAACACTTTGGCCACCAGGGGGCGTAAGTGTTAACTTCTGCTTCTGATGTATTTGCCACAAAATCTGAGCATCTAAAATCTCGATTGAAAAAATTCGTTCGTGGACCGATGCCACTCAGGTTGATAAACCTTTTCAAAATATTTCCTTACTAAAATCTTGCATGGTTTCTCCTCCAGGGGGCGTAGATATATATCTTATTTTGTCAATATCTCTACTTCTAAGAGCCGATTTGGAAAATTCCTTGTTTGTTGCATAGCGTTTCTGGTTATAATGTTTTTCATATAATTTCAAAATTTTCAAGTAATTCATGGACTTTCCCCTAGGGGACGTTAAGATAAATTGCGTTTTCCCTAATATTTCTGCTTCTAAAACTCCAATTTGAAAACTTCTTCCTCTATCGCATACAGCTCCTGATGGGGAAATGTTTTTCATATAATTTCAAAATTTTCAAGTAGTTCATGGACTTTCCCCTAGGGGACGTTAAGATAAATTGCGTTTTCCCTAATATTTTTGCTTCTAAAACTCCAATTTGAAAACTTCTTCCTGTATCGCATACAGCTCCTGATGGGAAATGTTTTTAATATAATTTCTAATATTTGGTAAAGAATGTCTCGGCCACCATGGGGGCGTAAGTGTTAATTTCTGCTTCTGATGTATTTGCAGCAAAATCTGAGCTCCTGAAAACTCGACTGAAAAAATTAATTTCCTGGACCGATACCGCTCACATCGAAAAACCTTTTGAGAATACTTTCTCCTCAAAATAATGCACGTTTTTCCGGCCAGGGGGCGTAGATGCATATCTTATATTTGTCAATATCTCTGCTTCTAAGAGTCCGATTTGGAAAATGTTTTCTTTGTTGGAGAGCGTTTTGGCTGCGAAATGTTTCTCATATAATTTCAAATTTTTCTTATCGCACAAATCTGCAACCAGTGGGCGTAAGTTAAAGATTCCGTTTGCAACAATATCTGCGGGATTAAAAATCTGATTGAAAAACATCTTTTTTCGGTCAGATACTACTGTTTTCCGTACAGGTTACATTGACTTTGAATAGCTTTGATAAATTTAATTCGCGTCAGAAGGAATTCAAAAGACGTGCTCATTACACCCAAAAATTTGGTGTCATCTTTCTTGTTTTCTCATTCAGATTAGAAATAATTTCCGTAGTTTCTTTCTACGAGGGAATTTCCTCGTAGGAAAATTTTACCCTCATATTTAAATGAGAGACACCAAGTCGGAAAGAAAGCTTTTACTTCTGTAAATTTTTGTAGAATTAAAACCGCTTTCAGAAAAATATTTTTTTTAGAAAACAAGTTTCTCTCTTAGTAAGAAATATTTTTCTATTAATTTATGTCAGCAAAAGTTACGATACAAAATTTTTTGGGCTTTCTTCCTCTTTCAGCACATTTAGCTAAACTGTGCAGATCTGTGGCAACAGCAAGTGCATGGCCAGACAAAGAGTTGTAAGTCCTGGTCCGGTCTCTAGTATGTCGATTTTCTTTCTCCTTCTTCATTTTCATTTCTTTCCTATCTTTATGATATGGAAGAGAAAAGAAAATGGTGGCGTGTTAAAGAAAACTCATCAACATTCGGTTCAGAGAAAATTGTTGAAATGGAGCCAGATCTAACTCTCAATGAATGCCATAGAAGGCACAGGTTATATTTCCTACAGCTTCTTCCTCGAGAAGATGGCGATCTTTTTTATTTCATCTCCTCCAATCTCGCTATTTCTCCTTCCATAATCTTCTTTTCCCCATTGTGAGTCCAGCTGTCGTCAACGGCGACTCTAAGCCCGCAGTTTCCATGGGAGGCAGGGGGTCGTCGACTTGGCTAGTTTCTGCGGTGGATTTATTATCCTCTGCGGCGAGGAAAAAGTTTGCTCATTCGCTGGAAAAGTAGCTCTTTACCACAAAAGCTGGGCGCTGCAAGAAACGGTAAACATTTTGCCATATGTTGCACGTGTTCGGCTTTTATGAAGTTCTCCGGCATTGTCATTACTTTTATCAGAATCCTTTACCAGTCCGTTCTGTTTAACTGCAAATATTTGCACGTTATTTGTATGCATAAAGTAGAAGAAAACGCACGTTTATTTTCGATTCCCGTTCCTTCCAGAATTATTTTTCCCTTTGTGATTTCAGAAGCATTTTATGGGCATTATAACGCGAGCATTCGTGCACAAGATCCGAAGAAATCGCTGAATGTATTTTTGCATATAGAGGATATTCGTTTCTTTCTTGAAATTTATTTGCTTCCTGTGTGATGGCAAAATATTTTACTGCCGAAGAGTTCGAACCTGTTTTGCAAATCAAATATTTCTTTGTCTGCCTCTCACTTTACTGCTGTATCTTTTTCTCACTCTGTATCGCTATAATTTCTCCCTACTCTCATCTCTCGTACAAAGTCGTTTTCCTCTGGAAGGGTAAAAGGAAAAGAGGAAGCGAGCCACAAAGAGAGAAAGAAGCATAGTGAGAAACCGGACTATCAACTTAATCCTTTCCCCTTACCATTTTCAGTATGTTTTCTACAATGTAATATTTTTTCCATATATTTCCGTGTGTTTTCACTGATCTTCTCAATCTCTATCTCACTGTAGTCTTCTTCATATTCTGATATAAATTTCTTCGATCTCAAACTGTTTTACTCCGGGACAAAAATGATCAATCTGTTTTACTCCGATGATCAGGGGAAGGGGATCTGTGTTATTCAAGTGATCAGTGTTCTCCTGATCACTGGAGTAACAAGGATTGATCAGGGAAACAAAAGGTGAGGAGAACGAATACCATGAAAAAACTTTACCAATTACTACATCCTTTTAACTCTCCTTATCTTTTTTTTTCTGTATATATTATATATCTTTTCCTTTCGCTTTGTCTCTGTCTTTCCCTTTCATGTGTATGCGCAATCCTGACCTGAATGGTTCCGCAGCAATAGGCAAAAATTGACTTGTCAACCCCAAATAGTATTTTTGCCTGAAAAGCGTGAATAGTTCATCAATTTACAATCAGATTTAAGTAAAACGTTTTTTTCTCAATCACAAGAAACTTCAAATTAAAGATAAACGTGTATGATTATGGTTTTCTTTTTACTGATTTTTTAAAACTAATGCAGATTAAAAATTGTATATTGATAAAACATTTACACGATTAGTGTTTTATCAATATACAATTTTATCGCCTTGCTAGCATATGATAAAGGCAGGTATTGTGTATGATTGTATGCGTTTTGATCTTTTACATCTTCAATATTTCGTCTCTTCCTGTATATCTGTCTTAATAATACTCTCTCTCTCTCTCTCTCTCTCTCTCTCTCTCTCTCTCTCTCTCTCTCTCTCTCTTTCTCTCTCTTCGTTTGTACATATCGCATCATCGTAACTATATCACATCTTCTGATGCTTTCGACCGATCTCTAAAACTTTTCTTCTCCCGAGTAAATAAATCCATCGCTCTTTCCACGTTAAGCAACGCACAGCAACCGAAAAATTGTTATTTAGCCGCCGTCGGGGAATCGAATCCCGAATCTCTCGATATCTAGCAGAGCGAGTTAACCTTACACCACAGCGGCCAACAATTCATGGTGCTATGTGTGTTTTTGTTTTTCAATCAGCATCTGACATCATAAATCCGTAAGATGGGTTCAGCTACTGAGATGTCTCCATCTGGTGGGCATTAACGGCACTGGCTATATATATAATTATAGCAATAATCCTAAGGGCGAGATCCAAGGTGAAAATCATCTAAATACGTGGCGTCAGTTGAATAAATAAATCCATCCCTCTTTCCACGTTAAGCAACGCACAGCAACCGAAAAAAAGCACCGTGAATTGTTGGCCACTGTGGTGTAAGGCTAACGCGCTCGGCTAGATATCGAGAGATTCGGGATTTGATTCCCCGAAGGCGGCTAAATAACAATTTTTCGGTTGCTGTGCGTTGCTTAACGTGGAGAGAGTGATGGATTTATTTACTCAACTGACGCCACGAATTTAGATTATTTTCACCTTTTTCTGCTCCCTCTTCGTGCTTTCTCTGCTTTTCCTCAGTCATTTTGTTCTTGTCTCTCTCATTCTTTGCTTCTCCTCAGTCGTTTTCTTCCTGTGTGGGATCTACAGTTTTTCTATTCTTTTCTGCTTTCGTCAAAAGTTATCTGATTCTCTTTAAACCCTACTGGCATTACCTTCTGTTCTCTCTGCTTTCCATCAATAGGTATACCTTTCTCTGTGCTTTACTGCCCTTCTCGTCACTCTGTTTTTCATCACTTGTTTTATCTTTCTCTGTTCTATTATGCTTCTCTCTGCTTTCCATCAGTAGATTCCTTTCACTGTGTTCTGTTGCCCTCTTCTCTGCCTTCTATTAACAGTTTTCTCTCTGTCCTGAATTATTCTGCTCTTCTGTCTGCTTTCCCTCAGTAGTTCTGTTTCTGTGTTCTACTGTTTTGCTATTCTCTTTGTTTTCCCTCCCTATCTCTCTCTCTGCTTTACTATCATGTTCTTCTTTTCTGACTTCCGTAAGTACTTTTCTGCCTGTCTTGTTCTTCTCTGTTTTATTTCTCAATAGCTCTCTTCTCCTTCGCACGTCTTACACCCTCTCTAACTTTTTACCTTTTCTCTCTGTCTGTTACCACTATACTTTTCTTTTTACCTCCGCTTTTCAACTTCACATCACTTTCACTCTTTCAACATATCATCTCCATTTTTCTCTTGCTGTATCACTTGTGCTTTGTGCTTCACTATCATCTCTATTTCTCTTTTCTTACAATCCGTCTTTGTTTTTCTCCTAGACTTGTCAACGCATTGAGGTACCTCATTACTCGAACGTGTGATAAGAATACGAACACCGAAAGAGAGATACCGAGGATGTCCCATTTTAAAATGCTAGAATATGGTGCAAGGACACATGGATGTTTACAATGCCTCTTGGAATTGCATCCCACTTTTGCACTATAGAACAAGAAATATGGCACCTAATTTTCGGTGTTATCTTTCTTGTTTTATACACACAAAAATTCGCGCATCGATAAAAATATAACTTCAAATTATAGCGTGGCATACTTAACATTTGCTAAAACTCAACCATATTTATATTAAAATTAATAATTATTCCAATGGTAATGTTGAGACTTGCTAATAGTGCATTGATGACGTCAGTGAACAGCAAATGTTGATGGCGTATTTCGGAATTAGAAATCAGTAATACTTACGACACTGCTAATTTTTTTCAATGATTTTACTAATTTTCGGAATGGAATTAAAATTTGATAGTCTGTAATGTTTAGAATGATTTGAGCCAATTAGATTAAATGTTCTGACAATTATTTAGCTAAAAATGACAACAGAACTGTAATTACTGCTGATTTAAAATTCATAAATAAGCGATCAAACATTTGTTTGTTCAATGACGTCATCAATGTAGAGGGCCATCAATTAGAAGGTCAGAACTTTACCCAAAGGAAAAATTATTGATTTTTAATATAATTTTGGTTAAGTACTAGAAAATATTAATTATATCATGCTATTATTTAAAATTATTTTTATCGATGCTCAAATTTTCACCCTGGGAAATACATTAATTACGAAGAAGATGTCTTTAGAAGTTTTTTTTACTATTGCAAACATGGGCCAGAGTTTTTAGGTGTAACCACCTTAACACATTCGCTGCCAGTATGAATATGAGTAATCCAGAAACCAAAAGTACCCCACCCCAGAAACTAAAAGTTCAGCTATGCACAAGGTTAAGTATTGCGGAAGTACTTTGCAGCTGTTTGCGGCTCTCCTGTTTTACGCTTTCCAACCGTAGGTTGAAGAAGCGTATATGCTCCAGCTTTGTCCGTCTATCCGTCCGTCTGTCCGCACGATAACTTGCGTAAATATGGTTCGATTTCAATGAAATTTCAGTTTGTCGTAGGAGACGACCTGGGGATGAACCTCATTGAAAATGGATGAAGTGGGGGTCAAAGGTCAGGACATAGGAGCGGGATGCATTCCGTTGCCCTTATGCGTCATAACGTGTGTAAAATAGTTCGATTTCGATGACATTTCAGTATGTGGTAGGGGACAACCTGGGGACGAACCCTATTGAAAATGGTGAAGTGGAGTCAAAGGTCAGGACATAGCAGCGGGATACATTCCATTGCCCTTATGCATCATTACTTGCGTAAACATGTTTGATTTCCATGAAATTTTAGTATGGGGTAGGGGACAACTTAAGGACAAACCCTATTGAAAATGGGAGAATGGGATCAAAGGTCAGGACATAGGATCGGGATCCATTCCATGGCCCTTATGTGGCGTTATAACTTACGTAACAATGCTTCGATTGAGACAAAACTTTATCATGTTGTTCCGGAAGTATACTTTACCGGTTCTGTTGAATATCATCGAAATTAGGGTCAAAGGTCAGGTTATAGGAGCGAGATTTATTCTACAGCCATTATCCTCATAACTTGAGTAATAACTTGAGTAATGATGTCTGGTATGTTGGAAAGCGTATCATAATCAATGCATTGCATGATTTTACTAATTTGTTTACGCGTTCCAACCGTAGGTTGAAGAAGAGTATATGTTCCGGTTTTGTCCGTCTGTCCGTCTCTCCTCACGATAACTCGCGTAAAAATGGTTCAATTTTGATGAAATTTTAGTATGTGGTAGGGGACGACCTGGGGACGAACCCTATTGAAAATGGGGGAAATGGGGTCAAAGGTTAGGACATAGCAGCGGTATCCATTCCATCGCCCTTATGCGTCATAACTTACGTAAAAATACTTCGATTGCGAGAAAACTTTACCATGTTGTTCCGGAAGTATACTGAACCGGTTCGGTTGAATATTATGGATATGGGGTCAAAGGTCAGGGCACAGGAGGGAGATTTATTCCACAGCCATTATCCTCATAACTTGACTAAAAATGTTTCTATTGCGACAAAACTTTAGCGTGTTGTTCCACAGGCATACTGAACCGGTTGTGTTGAATATCATCGAAATGGGGTCAAAGGTAAGTGCACAGGAGCGAGATTTATTCCACAGCCATTATCCTCATAACTTGAGTAATGATTTCTGGTATGTTGGAAAGCGTATCATAATCAATGCATTGCATGATTTTACTAACTTGTTTACCTTCTCATACGTTCGTATGAGAAAGTATTATAATCGCGAAAAAGTCTGCTTTGAGATTTTAATGGAAATGCACGTTTTGGGGTCCCCCGAACACGATTTCGCTATTTCCGGCGTGGTGTGTATGTGCGTGCGCGCGTGTCTGTGTGTGTGTGTCCACCATAAATCAAAAGCTATTATAGCTCTCAACACGAAACGTAATATTTGAGGGTTCTGTGGTTTCTTGATGAGCTGATTAGGTTTTGTTCGACCTGGGCGAACCGAAAGTGGGCGTTCCCCCGTAACCCTTTTCACGGGGAACACAAACAAAACAGGAAAAAGCTTGGAGCTTGGAATGAAATGCTTTCAATGTCGTATCAGCGGTGGCTCCGATCGGAGTCATCGGCATGTACCTAGCGTTGATGTATGGCTCCAGTGGGATCCATGGGAAGCGAAAGTGTTAAGCAAACCTTCTTTTAAAAAATAACAAACAAACGAAGTTTCGTATGTTGGAAGTGTCAAAAGTAGAAACCAAATCAAGTAGGAACTATATCATGATAAATACAAAAACAAGCAGAGTGCGCCTCATTAGCTTTTAAGATAAGGCTAAGAAAAACGAAATACCGTCACTGGACCGATGTAGAATTTATTGGCACATCGTATTTTAACAAACTGCTAAGTCCATGTGTCGGAAAAGCACTTATTTTCTGTATTTGGGGATTTATGATTACCGGGAGTAACTTAATGTGCTATAAGGAGTCGCTCATCCCCAATTTAGGGATACTGGTTTCCGGGAAGGGAAAGACACAGTGCCGTAAGATAAACAGACCACTCATGCAGTATCCAGAACTCGAAATCAGGCCCACTCGGACGAAGCGACAGAAGCCATTGTTTATACAACTGCGCCACTTGGGCCAAGAAAAACACTTCGATTAACCTCTTGGTGATCAGGCTGTCTAAGACGAAAGCTTCTAGTTCTTCTCCTTTTCCACAAACCAGTGGCCTCGATCAAGGAAGGGAGACTCCTCCTAGCCTTAAATGCTCAATGGAGTCGTTAAAAACGAAACCGGAAATAAGGAAGAACGTGAAGTTTTAAAAAGGCAAATAACCAAAACGTTATATTGCGAGGAAACGGCTGGTCCAAACAGTGGTGAATGGGAAAAACCATTTGGAATCGAAGAAATGCAAACGAGTTATATTTGAGCACCGAAGATGTAAATTTTCGAAACCTCGGCGGATGACAAAGCTACAAAACAAAGAAAATTGGAAAAAACAGACTTCAACAGAATCTTGGAGTGATATGTTTACAAAGCTACAACATGTTTTCTGTGGAGACGTACCTTGCTGATGCAGTGGTTTTGCTACTATCGTGCCTCAACCTTCGTCGAAGAATTGCCGTAAGCCATATCTCTAACAAATTTCTCAGTTTGTGCTGACCTGTACCTCGGTCTACGTCAAACTGACAGTCTAGCTTGCGCCGATGGCCCCCAGTAGGAATGAGAAAATTAACTGATGCAAGCTGTTGATTTTGTCGAATAAAAAAGTCCTCTATCCATGTCGAATGAGAAAACCATAAAACGTCGAAAATGAATTTCTTCGACAATAGAAACAAAAAAGATAGCACCGAATTCTCGTCTGTAGTAAATCTTTTTCGACATTATGAAGAAATTTAGAAAGTAGATTTTATAAACTAAAACGAAAATGCATTTACGCCCTTTGCTGTAAAACTGCAAAATGTTTGCATTGTTCATCATTGTGAACAGAGCTATTTACAAAAGGAAGTTTTATATTCAAAAGGGTTCCTAGAATCGGTAGAACATTTGCAAAACGGAAATAGCAATATGCACCTACAAGCGGAAGAAAGATGTGTTTCGGGAAGTTAGAAGTTTTCTACTCCCAAAGTCATGTACTTTATTACAAAAGACGTGCTTAAATGCCTTCGTCTATTAGAATAGAGGTTCTCAGAAATTAAAAGTAATCACGGTCTAGCAAATCATCCCATTTTTGGAAAGATTTTTGTCCAACTACGTTTAAATTTTGACAAACTAACTGTTGTCTGTTTAAAATTTTGCTTTCGAAGTGTTAATAATGTGACTTTCATTAGAATAACAGGTAGGTAATATAGGCGGTGAGTCGGAAGTTTTGCAACATTTCGATGAATTTTTTGTTTTCAAACGTGCCTTTACGACGAAAGCTGACTAGCTTTCAAAGTACAGGCCATCGTGTTGCACTGTCTTTAGCCATTTGTCTGCCAGTTCTTTAATTCCGCAGCAGTACCAGTTCTTGTCCTTCGAGGCATAGAACTCCGTCACCCCAGCTGCCACCTCCTCCTAGTTGTTGAAGTGCGGCCCGCGAAGAAAGTAGTACATGGAACGGAACAAGTAATAATCCGACGGGGCAAGATACGGACTGTATGCTGGGTGTGGCATCAGTCCGATGCCCTCAAGTTCCTGGAGTTTTGCCCCTGTCGTTCACACGGTATGAGGCCTAGCATTGTCCTTCTGTAAGAGAGCTCGCTTTCTGTTCACCAGTGGCGGGTACTTCTACTCCAAAACGGCATACACCCGCTCCAGCTGCTCAGAGTAGAGGTTGGCATTGATGGTCCGAGCGTCAGAAACAAATTCATAATGGTCTATCCTCTCGAAATTCCACCAGACGCAGAGCAACACTCAAACCACTGTCGCTAAGCTGGACCGGACTCAACCACTGTCGCTATGTGTTAGGATTACGGAAATAGATCCCCTTTTCATCGCACGTAACAATTCTCTTCATGAAACGTACATCGCGCGAGTTTTATATGCGTTTTGTGAACACTTCCACTCGGCGGTTTGCTTCAGCTGGCGTCAGTTCGTGAGTGGTCAATCCGGCAGCTCCTGTAGACCTTGCATAGGTCCTGAAGATGAAGAACTACAATGGTCTGGGATATGCCCAGCTGGCCTCATAATGCTGGTTTTTGGATTTGCCTTTACGACCTAGCGCACGGCCTCCGAATCCACGGTTTGGCGGCCTACCTGACCTTGGCTGACCTTCGAGGCTTCTGTCACCTGAGCGAAATTTCTTGAACCATCTGGTTGCGATGCTGTGGTCCACGGAACCTTCCCCTTTCGCATGACAAATGTTTCGTGGTGCCAAAGCAGCGTTATGGCAGAGTTCAAACTCGTAAAGCAAAAGTTCCCTAATTATCCGGTTGTGGCTGTTCATCTTTTAGGCGCCCCAACCACAGACAGAACGAAGACATGCAATGCTATTCACATGTTGGTTTTGAATCAGAAAGAAAATACTCAATAAAAATAGTTCCTAGTTTGTAAAGGTAGAAAAAAAATAATGTTGATATATTCGGAAGTTTAACGACTACGCAAGTTTTGAAAAAAGAATAGAGTAAGATGTGCATTAAAAGGTACATTTCGTTGATAAATCATGAAGAAATTTAAGTCATCCTACAGAAAAATAAAATGACCTATGGAAAAAAATATGTATTTCTATTAAATAGAAAAAATAGATTAAGATATGCATTAAAAGGTACATTTCGTTGATTAATCATGAAGAAATTTAAGTCACCCTACAAAAAAAATAAAATGATCCGTGGAAGAAATAATGCATTTTTTTTTTTTTTTTTGATTGGAGGTTTCAACGACCACCGTGAGCAACTCAATGGGCTATAAGCAGTCGCCCGTCCCTAATTTAGGGTCACTGGTTCCAGGAAAGGGAAAGAGCCAGTGCCTAAGACAAACACAACATCCATGCCTAACCGGGATTCGAACCCGGACCCCTTTCGGACGAGTGATCAGAGGCCATCGCTTAGACAACTGCGCCACCGGGGTGGCAATGCATTTCTCTTAAATAACGTATTTGCAAAGCATTAGCCTTCTCGTTCGTTCTTACAGAAAGCTGCAAGCGCGAGGTGTCCCGTTGTCGAGTGGGATAATGCATCTGTCTAGAAACCCGATGGACAGGGGTTAGAACCTGACGTGATCTTCCAGGGTTTATATTTCCTTAGAAAGAAAATTTCTCTAGCGTCGTGACGTCACACCGTAAAATTTTCTGATGAGAAAAACAAAATAGCGTACAAAAGATGTCGGTGAGACCATGTGGGGAGGTAAAAAAAATTGGCGAATAAAACATGTTCGGTAGGACCACATGGCACACAAAATGTTATGGTTGATTACAAAGAGAAAATAGGGGACCTACAGATGATCGGGAAGATCACGTGGAAAAAAATGGCTGCGACTGACGTCGTGATTGACCAGGAATCGGCCACATCTGTCCTTGAGGTAGCACGTGGACGACTTCCTTTTTACAGAAACCCTCTATTATCATGCAACAGTAATACACTGGCGTGCAAAAATTAAGGACGAGACGGTTTTCCGAATGTAACGTCGTGCAGAAGTGCTCCACATCGACTCATATCATACCAAAAGATCCCCAAGATGTAAGAATATTGGACAAGTGAGCAAAAGCGTCCAAACAAGGAATCCAAAGGATACAAAGGCACTTTTTTGAAAAGGTAGCTTCGAGCACAACTGGACAGAAGAAAGAAACGTCCATGTGACAGGCATCTTCCAAGAAAAATCCAGTCTTTAGTAGGGGATATGATCACCCCTGACTGCGTTGCAGGATTTACAACGTCTGTCCATGCTGAGGACGAGGTTGTCAAGGAGATGTTGAGGCATCGCCGCCCATTCCTCTTGTAGCGCCAATCGCAGCTGCGGAATCGTTGCTGGCGGCTGGCGACGTGCTACCAGGCGTCTCCCGAGAAGGTCCAACACGTGTTCGATTGGATGTAGGTCCGGGGACCTTGCGGGCCAATCCATGCGTTGAATATCTTCACTCTCCAACAGTTCTGCGACAGCCATTGTGCGATGAGGTGTAGCATTGTCGTCCATGAAGAGGAACTCAGGACCCACAGCACCTCTAAACACACGCACGTGAGGCAGGAGAACCTCGGTACAATAGGGGACACCAGTGACTGAACCTCCTTGGAAGATGTGGAGGTCAGTACGGCTACCAAGCATGATACTGCCCCAAACGAGAACTCGTCCACCTCCAAACCGGTCCCTTTCGTTTATGTTGGAGGTGTGATTGCGTGTTCCCTGCTCTCTCCAGTTGTGTATACGTCCAGAATCGCTCGTCAGACTAAATCGGTTCTCATCCGTAAAGAGAACTGGACCCCATTGCTGATGTGTCCAGTTCTTGTGTTCCTGGCACCACAGAAACCGCCGGCTCCGATGAACAGGCGTTAATGGCACACACCGTACTGGTCGTCGTGCAAATAGACCACCTTTCTGCAGCCTCCTGGCCACGGTAAAACGCGATAACGGACGTCCAGTTGTCTGTTGCATGTGCCTTGCGATTTCTCCTGCTGTCTGCCGTCTATCTGTTCTCGCCTGTAGGAAAATATACCTGTCGTCCGCCGCCGTGGTTGCTCGTGGACGACCACTGCTAAACTCTCGGACAGCTGTTCCTGTCGTTTGAAATGCTTTCCAAGCTCGTGAAACGATGCTGTGAGCGATTCCGAACTCCTCGGCCACACTATTCACACTTCGACCTTCTCCCAACTTCCCAATGACGCGACCTCGGGTAACGTCATCCAGATGTCGTCTACTAGATTGCCTGTTGGCCATATCTTACGGTGGCAGCAACACCGTGCAATAGCTTTCACCGAATTTCTGAGCGTACACCGCCCGTGTGCTTTATAGTCTTCCGACACTCCCCCTCCCCCCTACGTCATGCTGCCTATATGGGCATGCCCTACCGTACCGGATCCTAGTCTATCTCCTGAGTGGTCTTTCGGTCCGTTCTGCCAGCTCGATCCGCTGTTATGCTAATTTCTCCTCTCCGTCCTTAATTTTTGCACACCAGTGTATGATGATGTCACAAATATCTTTCAAATACGTAACAGTAACATAACGAAGTTGAAAATACCTTTCAAATACCTTTCAAATACCTAACAGTAACATGAAGTTGGTATGTTGAAGTTACAAAGACCTTTCACTGTAACGTATCAGTTATGTAACGTTTGCGGACATTTTGACGTAACTGTAAGGTTTGTGAAGCATTAGTGTTACATTGCGCAACGTATCTGAAAAGTCTCAGTGTTTCAGTGCTACGTACCTGTGACATATACAAAATGTTCTGTGCTGTGTGGGTCGTGATCTCGCCTGGTACGAATTGAGGGAACCTTCGACAGCCAGCGATATATCAGGGATGTTTTAGAGGCTGAGGGGATAGCCTTTCTTCAGACTTATCCAGGCGCCATATTCCGGCAGGACAATGCTAGGCCACATGTGACCCGGAATGTCCAAGACATCTTCTATGCACGCCAGATACCGTTTCTTCTCTCGCCTGAACGTTCGCCGGATATGTCCCAGATGAGACATCGTAGCTACGCGAATGGCCCGTCACCGCAAATGAATTCTGGTCTAGCACAAAAGCATCGTGGAAGGCTATTCTGCAGGACGATATAAAAAAACCACTTCCATCGATTCAGGACAATATAAAAAACCGCTTCCATCGATTCAGGACGATATAAAAAACCGCTTCCATCGATTCAGGACGATATAAAAAACCGCTTCCATCGATTCAAGACGATATAAAAAACCGCTTCCATCGATTCAAAGCCACAATGTGTAGAGGTAGTTATTGTTCCTCGAGGTGATTTCACACGATACTGAGTTTTTAAGCGAAAAAATCTTGTATAGCTCTACAAATGAAATCAGGCATCTCCTGTAGCATGAGGACTGTGATATGAATTTCATTTGAATAGCACGATTGTTTCTCGGTGTTGCAATTTTCACAAACAGCAGTGTACTTGCTCCCGCTTGTGTTTTGGCCCTTGGTTATTCTTCCAGTTGGACATAGGTATTGAGTTTGCTTTTAAGCTTTGGATTTCTCACAGATAACACTCCAATTTAAAAATGTAAGCCATTGGTGCTCTGATAATCTTCGCCGAAATAATTAATTATGTTATGAGACTATTACGCTGCTCTGTCGCGTGGGTTCATCAGGCCTTCGCTTGAAAAGAAATTAAATAGTTCAGGGATTTTAGTTCTGAAATGAAAACTCACTCTTTTACTGTGGTGCCTTTTTTCAGTGCTGAATATGGGGAGGGTCACGTGGAACCTTGTCAGGATTTCTTTATTGTTCTTTATCTTCACTTACACATTGATCTGTTCCTGCTTTTTATATCAGGCTTCTTCCTCTGTTACACTACTACTAAGTTTCTCCTTAACGACTTCATTTCTGCTCCAATCTCCCATCTCGGCATCAGATAGTCCCCCAACCACTAACTTCCTTGGATGTAGGAATCTTCTAAACTGTCTCTCCAGGGCCCACATCAAAGCTCCCCTTTTTGGCCACCAGATCATCTCCATGTCACTTTCCCCCTCTCACACCCCTTCATTAGCAATTTATTTTGAACGTGCGTATTCCCGTTACGTGTGAACCATTGTCCGTTTCACAACGTTCTCGAAAAGGAGATGAATCACAAGAATTCCAAAAAATCTGTAAAAAGGTTTTCGAAGTAGCAAAGTAGCATAAATTCAACCTCATGAAAGAGGTAAAAATGTTTCCTCCGGACTCCGAAAGCTCATAAAGGAGTGACTAACTTCCTTTCCTCTTTAATGGCGGCTGAAAACTCGGAAAAAAACTAGTAGCGCAGTGGTCAAAGCCTCTGACCATTCGTCCGAGATGAGTCTGGGTTCGACTCCCAGTAAGGCATGGATTGTGTGTTTATCTTCGGCAGTGTATCTCGCCCTTCCCTCTAGCAATGGCCCTAAATTAGGGACGGGGGACTGCTTATAGCACTTCGAATTGCTTATGGTGATCGTTAAACCCCCAATATAAAAAATTGGTAAGGGGGACCAAGTCAGTATCTCCCTAAGAACTAACGAAAAAGGGAAATTACTTTTAATTATAAGATGATATCAAAGATGGTTATTTAATGCTAACCTTCGTTGAAAACCCAGGGTTACAACTCACAGGAAAAAGCGCAAAATTCAAACAAGAGAAAAACACGAAAAATAGTCAGAGAGAAAGAAAAGCTACTTTTTTTGTCTCTCTTTCTGAAACGGATGATAGCTCTTGGGGAATTTTACAATTTTTTTTTATTCACAAAGCGCTCACTTTGAACACGACTTTTCTATCCCCAAAATTTAATCTTCGAGTTTTCTGCAAATAAACATTTTAATCACGAAATGAGTAGCAGTTGTAAAAAGTAAATTTTTCCCATGTAAACAAGTGCTGCCTTTGAGTTAAACGGCTGCGTAGTATAGTTTCGTTCCTTAAATACGCAATTTGTTAGGAGTTTTGCTGAAGCGCGATTTTTCTGCTTCGCAGTGTATGATACATTTTTTTCTTTTTTGAAACCGCAAGACCGAGAACTCTTCAATATTTTCCGAGTTCTCGGTGAAATCATTCGGAATTTCAGTTTTCTTTTTAAACTGTTGTTCGTTAAAGCTTGTCTTTTTAGTAATTTTCTGTTTCGCCAACTGAAAGAAAGTCACTAAATAAAAACTACTTAACAAGATTTTTTTTTATATTTGTGAGTTTAGAAGTTACCGGAAAGAAATATAAGAGAGAAGAAGCAAATAAATGTTTATAAAAATCTTCTGCTCGGTGTGATTCCTCCGACAATATTTTCTCTAGGATGCCAAAATGGAAACGTCACAAAGGAATTAGAAAGCAAACATAAAAATTTAAACAAAATGAGTAAATGTTCCTTAAAATGTTTATCTCACTGCAGTTATTCCATGTTACTTTCTCCATGGGGAAAAATTCAAATAATGCTAAGACACGGAGGAGGGAAGGGGAGCAAAAAGGAATAATAAAACAAATATTCTAGGGACTGTTAAAATATTTTGCATGATAATCAAGGACATAACGCATTTCGTCGAGTAATGTTT
This sequence comes from Macrothele yani, assembly GCA_039090855.1. Taxonomy (NCBI): domain Eukaryota; kingdom Metazoa; phylum Arthropoda; class Arachnida; order Araneae; family Macrothelidae; genus Macrothele; species Macrothele yani. The sequence continues at coordinate 19,116,584 of CM077030.1, forward strand.
TTATGCACCATAGCTTGCAATTATGTTTTTTTATAACATTCTTAGCAGTTGAATTTCCAAACAAGAAAGATGACACCGAATTCTCTGAGCACGTCTTTTGAATCCTTTCTGGAAAACGGAATAAAGTTTTCAAAGCAGATTTTCAGAGAAAGAAAAAAATTAGTAGAAAGACAATGTATTTAATCCCCATAGGGGGAAAACTGCACGTTGTTTAAGGTATCCGTACATCTTCCAAGAGGATTTATTCAAATTATTTGAATTTGTTTTTCTTTTCTGCATTTTATAATGGAATATGGCTAAAAGTATGGAATAACATAAAAAAACAAAAGGTTCTGAATTTTTATATTCATTTTTAGTTCGAAAAATGGGTAAAAATAGGAAACAATTAATACTTCCGCAAAAAACATAACTCCAAATCAAATCAATATATTTTCATTTTGTAAATTTTATTATAATGATAATAACATCATTCTCTGGGGAATAGACTATACCCATTTTCAATTCTGTAAAATATCATCGAAATGGGGTCGAAGGTCAGGACACAGGAGCGAGAGTTATTCCACAGGCATTATCCTCATAACTTGACTAAAAATGCTTTTATTGCTACAAAACTTTATCATGTTGTTCCGGCGTTATACTGAACCAATTCTGTTTAATATAATCGAAATGAGGTCAAAGGTCAGGACACAGGAGCGAGATTTATTCCACAGCCAGTATCCTCATAACTTGAGTAATGATTTCTGGTATGTTGGAAGGCGTATCATAATCAATGCATTGCATGATTTTACTGATTTGTTTATCAGTGGGACGGTCACCTCTCGTCCCGGAGTGGGATAAAATTGGCGCAACGCAGTATAAGAAATGATTCGTTGGCCAGATGTAAGTATCGTTCTTTCCTTTATTTAACCTCCAGCCAATGATTTATTTCAGACGAGATTAATTACTGTATGTTTGTATATAAACTGGCAGAAACACTAAGGTGCGAACAAAGGAAAAAAATTGGCAGATGTCGATCTTTTCGAAATATTTAAAAGCCACAGAAGAAAAATGAAGAAGAAATTTCATTGGGCCTTAGCTGCAACGTTTTACCATGCTCACGCAAGACGGTTGATTTCCTGACATCTCGTCGTTGGGCCGACGTAGTTTAGTATACCTTGGGCCATTGCATATGTGCTATTGGGGTTTTCCAAACGAAACACAATCTGAAGTCATATCTTCATTATCCAATTCTTATTTTTCAAATCACAATGGGTGAGTTCACTTTATACTTACCACAACAACCTACCTCTTGTTACCATGATGCCTTGCGTTTCAACACGATTTCACAGAAGTGCGCGTCAATCTCTTATTATTTGGGGCGGCAAGGATTCTTTACTAACGGCACGATGTTTGTTTACCAGGACAGGAGCAACTCTGATGAAGATAACTGACAAATATATGTATTCCTCCGGCTGTTTTAACATACTAACTCTTTACCCACTGTGATTTGAAATTCCCTGAAACGTTTGCCCAACGATATAGGTTAAGAAAAAAAAATAATTAGACACGGAAGTAATGCGCTGCTTTTCATTGTAGTACTTGTTTACGCTTTCCAATCGAATGTTGAAGAATGCCCCAGTTTTGTCCGACTGTCTGTCCGTCCGTCCGCACGATAACTCATGTAAAAATGGTTCGATTTCGATGAAATTTTATTATGTAAAAGGGGTAACCTGGGGACGAACCCTATAGAAAATGGACGAAATGGGTTCAAAGCTCAGAACTTAGGTGCGGGATTCATTCCATCGCTCATATGCGTCATAATATATGTAAAAATGCTTCTATTACGACAAAACTTTAGTATGTTGTTCCGGAGGTACACTAAATCAATTCTGTTTAATATCATCGAAATGGCGTCATAGGTCAGGACACAGGAGTGACATTTATTCCACAGCCATTATCCTCATAACTTGACTAAATGCTTCGATTGCGACAAAACTTTAGTATGTTTTCGGAAGTATATTTAATCGGTTCTGTTGAATAAATCTCACTCCTGTCAGGACACAGAAGTGAAATTTATTCCACAGCCTTGAGTAATGATTCACTCCTGTCAGGACACAGAAGTGAGATTTATTCCTCATAACTTGAGTAATGATTTCTGGTATGTTGGAAAGCGTATCATAATCAATGCATTGCATGATTTTACTAACTTGTTTCGCTGAAACCAAAATCTAGCCGTTCTTTCAGACACTGCTCCGTCACCTTCCACAGCACAAGTTTCGCCACGTATTCGGAGGATTTTCACAAATTTCCCTTTTCTGCAGCTGCAGCGGTCAACTTTTTTGTTAAAGAAAATTCATAACAGCGCTCAAAACATGTATTTCTTGTCCATAGCTTTTGACATGTAGCGTAGAAGAAATATTTTTCTCATAATACGTGGAAAATACGTCGTGATAATTAACACATTATTAAGAGAATATTTCTTCCACACTACGTACCTGAACGATTGGGGGAATGCTAAACAACGCTAGATGGCAGCACAGTTTGCTTCGATTAAGAATGCGGTCGGAGAATATCCGATACTCGTAACACTCAGATACTTGGGACTTTGTCGTCCTGGGTGGTGTAACGGCTAGCTTTCTCGAACGATAATCGGGAGATGCGGGTTCGATTCCCGCTCCAAGGCGATGGATTTTTCAAGTTTTCTAATGTGACTGATATTACGTGAGAACAGTAAATACAGTCAATTCAGAGATTTCTGATTGCTGTGTTAATTATCATGACATAGCTTTTGACAGCAGAAAATTTTCCAATTAATCACGACAGCGTGTGTTCCTATTTATACCAACTATACGAAAGCGGTTTTCCGTTTGTGACAGCGCCCAAACTGAGCGCTTCACATTTAGTCGAGAACCCATTCCCTAGTTTATTTATTCATTTATTTATTTATTTATTTATTTATTCATTTTTATTAATTCATGTATTTTTTGAAGAAGGAGTACGTTTTATTTTGCCATATACTTTCGGGTGAATCTTTTCTTTTTTTTCTCTCTCTCTCCGTCCCCCCTCTCTCAGCACAAGGCGTCACAGGACAGACCGACACTGTAAGGAGTAAACGCTGGCGACAGCCATCGGCGAGCTGGCTTTGTAGTATGTTTTATTGGGGCAATAGAAGTGTCCACCGTCTATAGAATCCACAATGCGTGTTGGGCAGACTGGAGACTTGCTGGAACCGGGGCTAACAGTTTAATTGGGGTAAGGATTTACGGCCGGGAGTAGTATCACGCGGGAAACGTAACGAGGGGTTCTCAGAATTTCACTGGAACGGGTAGGAATCTTGACCCCCTAGCGAATGGAAGATCAAAATGTTAATTTTCCGACCAGTAAGATCTACACTGGGGAATTTAATTCAGGGAGGCTTGCTTTTGCCAGCTAGTGATTGCATGATGGGATGTTTTGAGGTAGTGTGGGTCTTCTTGGGGGTCGTCGAAAGATTTTACAAGGGAAGAGAAGAACTTCGTCACTTCACTTTTACTCTGTCGTTCGACATGGAACGGAGTATTTGACTTCGTCACTTCACTTTTACTCTGTCGTTCGACATGGAACGGAGTATTTGACTTCGTCCCTTCACGTTTAGTTTTTACACGAAACTTTACCTTGGCTGGTTTCGTGGCGTGCATCGAGTGCACTGTCCTCCATGACTGTCACCTAGGAAGCGGCAAGACTGAAGCTACCGTAAGCTGCAGATGGGAGATCCCAAACCGAGGTTTCCGGATGAACGGACTCCCACTAAGGACCATTAGAGCCCATACGACGGTCGCAAATGCTGATAGAAACCACCGGACGAGAATTCTCCCGGATCCGGAGTGGTCAGCGGCGCGATATCTAGGCCAGATTCGGATGTTAAGGTAGGAAATCCATCCTATTCTTTTTTTGGTGTCCCCTCATAAAATCTTTATCGGAGCAGTCCACACATAGAGTTTATATTTTAATAAGCAAATAGTTAATTGAGTACAGGTTCCTATCAGAGAGTCGTAAATCATTTTTTGCTAATATCATGAGCGTATATTTATTATTATGCCAAATCATAACCAATAAATTGTTTTTGTTACTTAATTTTGTCTAAGTTCCATGATGAGTGTGTCGTTAACTACAATATGTGTGTGCTCAACCCTAGGTTATTTGGAGAATATATATAACTTTTGGAACCGGAACTTAGAAAATCACTTCACTTATGCTTTTTTTTTTAATTTAGACGTTCACAAAAATATTGCAGCACACAGCGGACCCTTTGACTCCCAAAGGAAAATCTGCTGTGTGAAACACAACGCCCCGTCAGTGGATCCTGAAGCTGCGTCAGCCCTAAATCTGCATAACGCATGCGCAGCGAGTAATTGCCCGACACACGACGACTCTTTGAAATGGCAATGAGTTTTGAATCAGCCTAATACTTGAAAAAGAACCTGTATTAAAAATAGTCTTTGTTTCAAATAGCATCGAAGGGAAGAAAGAATTTTTTAATGTATCTTAGCAACGATATGAAATAATTTTTTTAAAAAACTCAATGCAAGGATCATCGTTTTTGCATTTCGGGCTTCAAAGTGGAAAAAAAATCTTCAAATTGGTCTAATGGTTGCAGAGATACAATATCTATCTACAGACGGATGGAAAAGTGATATTATAAGCATGCATTTTTTTAAAGACTTGTAAAAAATAAAACACGAAATGTTTTTGTATGCATATGCATATTGAAATGATGAAAGATAAATTTATCTGCGGTAAGACTTAGAACCATGAAATGTAAGAATTATTACTATCTGCTATATGATCGGAATAAAACTGAAAAAAGAAGTATTAACGTTTTCTTGTTTCCTGCAGCGGAACACTAGAGTTGAAATTAATTTATCACTTCGAACGTTTCCAAGGAGATCGTAGTGAGATTAATTATCTCATAATACAACTCTTTGCACAGCAGTTGGGGCTATCAGAGAGAGTAATACTCACTTGTGGCGTCAAAGTGTCGTGGTTGCTTTTCTTTTTTCACATAATTTTCGGATTTTACGCCACGTAAGTCCACTTCATCTGCTTCGTTTTTTGTTTTCTACGACAAAGTGTCAAAACCACTTTCTCTCCTGAAAAGTGGTTTTTAAGAGTGTTTGGTATCGACTTCTAGATGTATGTGACCTCTAGCCTCTTGATAGAACAATGATTTTGTCAGAAGTGCTGAATCAACAGCATCCTTTGTATCGAAAACCGTAGGCCGCTGTTTTGCTCGTAAATTAATGTTCGAAATCGCAAGACTTCTGTAAGAACAAATGTGCTTCTGCTACTTTATAAAGGACCGTGAAGAGTGCGACACATCCTGATGCGTCGATTGAAAGGATTTGGGGATTTCAAGCATTTCTGGCGAAAACTGTTAACAATCAGAAGACATCAAAAGTTTTTTAAACGTTCATATGGGCAATATACTGTAAAACATTTTCCGAAATTAACGAGCCATTTCCCGTGATTCCTTTCATTAACGAAGCGTATTTCTGACACAACCTTTTCTATGAAGTGGCAGAAAAAAGCTCTGAATTTCACGGATCTTTCGTACTCTAGGAAAATCCTGATTTTCAGAAACCTTTCCGCAATTCCTTTCGTATATTAACGGTAAATTGCCGGTTTTAATAGGTATTAAAGAGGAAACTCTGAATTTTCAAAAACCTTTCTGCAATTCTTTTCGTATATTAACGGAAACATTTCTGGTAATAGAAGAGATTCGCGGGAATATTTCAGATAAGATTAACTATTAAATTTTAATCGCCTGTTTGGAAGATCTGATTTTGAAGTTCTGTACACTGTAAAAAATAAGTGGGGTGAATTTACGGAAAATTTCTGAAAATAACGTGCAACAAAGTTGCCGGTAGGTATCCGTCTTTTTCAGAAATTTCCGTTTTTAAAAGTGCCCGTTTATTGTGACAGAGCTCGCTACCTCGAGGCTGCACACTTAGGTGGAAAATCAGTTTCCGAATTTATTTATTTATTTATTTATTTATTCATTTATTCATTTTTATTAATTCGGGTAATTTTTGAGAAAAGAGTACGTTTTTACTTTTATTCTATTTTGCCATCGCTTTCGGGTGATTCCTCTTTTTTTTTCGTCTTTGTCCCCCTCTTCCCGCACAAGGCGTCGCATAGCGTAAGACTAGATAGACAGCGGTGGCGTCACCATGGACGGACCGACTTTGTAGTATGTTTTATTGGGGTCATCAAGGTGCCCTCCTTGTCTGCCTTCTACAATGCGTTGGATCCACGGCAAACTTTTTGGAACCGGAACTAACAGTTTTATTGGGTTAGGATTTATGGCCCGGTGGTTACATCACGCGGCTGACGTAACTTGAAGAGCTGTTCTCAGAATTTTCGCGGGAGGGGGCAGCAATTTTGACCCCCCCCTAACGAATGGATGAACCAAATGTTAATTCAATGACCAGTAGAATTTACACTTAGGGATTTAATTCGAGGGAGGCTTGCGTCCCCTTTTGTGATTGCATGATGGGATATTTTGAGGTAATGGGGGTCTTCTTGGAGGTTGTCGTCCCGACCATCTTTTGGTTCTCTTGTGAGAGAAACATCACTTGTTACTTGCTTGTTAATGACACATCACCTTGTGATTGCATCTTAACCCCGGAGTCGGACTTTGTCAAAAAAAGGTCTCCGGTCACGATGGAGTCCTGGCTATCATGCCCGTGAAGCAAGCCGGCGGAAAACCGCGAGTGGCCGCCAGAATTGGGATCTGACGGGAGCCCCGAACAGCGAGAACAGATAAGAGACCTTCTTGATATGGCCTGGCCGTAGCATCGGGATGCAAGAAATTCAGTTAGATAACTTCACCAAAATGCAGTGTCTACACTACTCCGGTGTGCCTACATATTACTCCAGTTATTAAGAGCTCTCGTGAATTCTTCGATGCCGCCCCGGTGGCGCAGTGGTCTAAGGCGTTGGCCTCTGATCATTCGTCGGAAGGGGTCTGGGTTCGAATCCCGGTGAGGCATGGATGTTGTGTTTGTCTTACGGCACTGGCTCTCTCCCTTCCCTGGAACCAGTGACTCTAAATTAGGGACGGGCGACTGCTTATAGCCCATTGAGTTGCTCACGGTGGTCGTTAAATCTCAAAAAAAAAAAAAAAAAAAAAAAGAATTCTTCGATCTCGGACTCAAAGACTTCCCGTGTGGTATGGGAGTGGCAGAGTGATCTCCAGGCAAGATTGGGAATTTAAGGTAGGAAATCCATTCTATTCTTTCTTTTGGCGTCCCTTCATAATACGTGTTTAACAATCATTGCATACGAAAGTCTTCCGTCCTAATTAATATTTTGTTTTATATGCGAGTAGTCAATGAGCACAAGTTCCTGTCAGAAAGTCGGTATCATTTTTGCTAGTATCGTGTGTTATTTTAGAGAATTGTTTATATAAATATAAATGATTAAAAGGTGACTGCAAGTTTAACACATACATATACAACTTACGTACTTGAAGTAATGAGCACAGCGTCCTAAACTATTGTGTGTGTGTGTGTGTGTGTGTGTGTGTGTGTGTGTGTGTGTGTCTTTATTATTATACCGAAACATAACTAATAAATTGTTTTCTATGTTAATTTGCTTACGTACTATCATGAGTGTTTCTTTAGTTGCAAATTGTGTGTTCAGACCTGGATTTTCGGAGATAGCATTTATTTTACGGCAGGGACTCAGAAATTCTTTCAAAATCTGCTGTGTGAATCACAACGCCCCGTCAGTGGATCCTGAAGCTCCGTCAGCCCTAAATCAGGGAATCGCAAAATCACAATCCACTCGACACCCCCTTGGTGCCCAATATTACGCCGAGTGAACCTAAATCGGAACCCGAGCGATAATATTATTTTAACTTCCTTATTTTCACAGATTTTTGTTAGTCAGAAATTCCGTTTATTTCGAAAAAATCCATTTCAGGTTTTTTTAGATCGGGGGTTTTAACGACTACCGTGAGCAACTCAATGATCTGTAAGCAGTAGCCCGTCCCTAATTTAGGGCCACTGGTTCCAGAGAAGAGAGTGAAAGGTCAGTGCCGTAAGATAAACACAACATCCATGCCTCACCGGGATCCGAATCCGGACCCCATCGTGGACGAATGGTCAGTAGCCATCGCTTAGACCACTCTGCCACCGGGGAGGCTTTTCCGTATTTAAACTGAAATTCCGACCGTGCATTTTTCAGCCATTTCCCCAGATAATCCTTCTGCTCCAGTCAGAAACGAACCCGCGCCGCTTGGATTGGGTGAACAGATAACGCCTGCGTTTAACCACTGACCCACAGACACTCGAAAGTTCGAATCACGTACATCGTAAAACAAAGTAGGCGACCATGATTTTTTTTTTTTTTTTGTCATTAATACGAGTGATTTAGCAATTTGACTTTCAGTTATCTTTAGAAAAGATGAAATGTACTTTTTTATAGTATTATTGCACACCAAAAAACCTCCTAAATATAAAATTTACTCTTGATAGCTATAATAGCTTTTGTCTTAAATAGTCCAATGATAATAATAATAACCATTTTGGATGACCGAGAGTTCTGTTGGTTCGATTCCACAGCGGCGGCTGAAAAACAATTTTTCGGTTGCTGTGTGTAATTCTGGAACGTGGAGAGACCGATGTATTTATTTATTAACTGTCGCCACGTATTTGGAATATTTTCACCTTGGTTCTCGCTCTTTGGATTTAACTGCTATAATATATATAGCTAGTGCCGTTAATGCCCACCAGATGGAGACGTCTCAGTAGCTGAGCCCATCTTACGGACTGATGATGTCAGTAGCTGACTTTAAAAATACACATAGCACCGTGGATTGTTGGCACCCGTAGCGTAAAGGTAACGCACTCGGCGTGATACCGAGAGTTCTGTTTGTTCGATTCCACAGCGGCGGCTGAAAAAAAAACAATTTTTTGGTTGCTGTGTGTTTCTGGAACGTGGAGAGAGCGATGTATTTATTTATTAACTGTCGCCACGTATTCCAAATACGTGAAATTTTGAATATTTTCACCTTAAATTGTCCAAAGTCACAACATCCATGCCTCAACGGGATCCGAATCCGGATCGCATAGACATCGTATGACCATCTGTACAATAAGTTTAGTACCCGGTTTCTTACAGTAACACAATATACTCTATCTACCAACAAGTAATTGGACACCTGTGGTAGCAAAGGAAAACGAAGTTTATTCACCTTCAATAGTTGGTGGAGCCTCCACGAGCGGCGATTACAGCTGCGACTCTCCGTGGCATACTCTCAACCAAGCGTTGTACGACGGCTAGCGGTATTTTCTTCCACTCGGCTTGGAGAAGACAGGTCAGTAACTTCACCGATTTCGGACGGTGGAGGCACCCCTTAAGTCAACGCTCCAACTCGTTCCAGAGGTGCTTGATAGGGTTAAGGTCCGGGCTCTACGCAGGCCAGTCCATTCGATTTACCCCATTGTCACCATACCAAGCCATGGTGGACCTCGCAACATGACAGGTGGCATTGTCATCCTGAAAGTAACATGGGTCCACCCCGTAAAACTGCCACAACGTAGGAAGCGCATGGTCATCCAAAATGGTGCAATAGGTCTCGGCGTTGAGTCTACCAGGAATTGTGACCAAGGGTCCCGTGCCATACCAGGAGAAACACCCACATAGCATAATTCCACCGCCGCTGAACTTCACAGTGTGCACAATACATTCCGGCAGAAGGCGTTTTCCCGGCAGATGCCAAACCCAGACCCTGCCATCCGAACGGTAGAGGGTGAACCTTGATTCGTCGCTCCAGCGAACCTGTCTCCACTGTTCAACGGTCCACTGTCGACGTTCTTTGCACCACGTTAGCCGAGCAGCGCTATTGGACTTGGCGATCAAAGGCTTGTGGGCGGCAGCACGTCCATGATAACCGAGCAGATTGGCTTCCTTACGGATGGTATTCATCGAAAGAACACTCCCGGATGCCTGTTGAATCTCCTCGCGGATGTGGCTCATCGATTTGGTGCGGTTATTCCGAATTTTTCTGGACAGCACCCGTCGGTCTATAACTGCCAGTTTTGTGGGTCTGCCGGGTCGGGGCACATTCCGACAGTCACCTCTCATCTTCCACTTGCCAATCACGTAAGCCACTGTCGATTTTTTCAACTTCAACTCGCTGGATATGTCACGTATGGATTGGCCATTTCTGTGATACCCGACGATTACACCTTTCTCGAAATAAGAGAGCTCCGAACTGCGTGGCATCTTGCATGCGACTGGTTGGGTTGTTGTTTCCCACACGATATTTAACGGCAGCGGCCGTGACGTGTATCAGGACCGCAGATATCGTCGATTGCAGGAGTGTCCAATTACTTGTTGGTAGATAGTGTATAATAATTAGCGGGTGGACAAAATAGCGGAGAGGAGAAAAAATATCTTGTGCCTCAAAAAACAAAATTCAATGCAATACAATATCCAAAATATCCGATCTCGATACGGAACTTCAAAATTCGACAGACGATTGAAATTAAAAAGTTAATCAAACCTCAAATATTCTCACCAATTACCGGCAATTTCTCTTCATACGGATACGAAAAAAGTGAGAACGAACGGAGTTTTTCTGTTAATATACAAAAGAAATTGCGGAAACGTTTCTGAAAACTTAGAATTTTCCGTTAACACATCTCTAAAAACGGTAATTTAATGTCAATACAAGAAAAAAACTGCAGAAAGGTTTTTGAAAATTCAGAATTTTCTCGTGGTACGAAAAATCCGTTAAATTCAAGTTTGTTTCTGTCATTTCACGGAAAAGCTTGTATCAGAAATATGCTTGGTTAATTCACGAAAGAAATGACAGTAAGTGGATCGTGAATTTCACAATTTTTTTTACAGTGTAGCGAGATCGGATATTGTGGTTAGCACATCGCATGAAATTTTGTTTATTGTCGCACCGAATATTCCTTCCCTTTTTGTGTACCTGCTATTGTACAGTGTTACGGTAAGAAACCGGGTACTTAAATTATTGTACAGGTGTCTGTGTATGAGTCTGTGAACCCCTTGACACAACAGCTATTATAGCTTCATCATCATCATCATCATTGTCAACCATTATCAATCCACTGCTGGATGAAGGTCTCCGCAAGTTTCTTCCACAACAGTCTGTCTTGTGCCAGTCTTCACCATGTTACTCCTGCATACTTTCGAATTTCATCCACACATCTCCTATGTGGTCTTCTTCTGGGCCTTTTCCTGTCTCTTGGAATCCAATCTAAAATTTCGGCTGTCCATCAATGGTCTGTCCTTCTGGCAATATGTCCAGCCCATTGCCATTTCAGGGATTTTACTATGATCATGATGTCTTCCACTCTTGTCATTTTTCGGATCCATGAGTTCCTCTTCTTATCTCTCCTGGTTACACCAAGCATGCACCTCTCCATGCTACTTTGAGTTGTCTGCAGCCTTTGTATGTCTCTTTTAGTTAAGTTCCACGTCTCTGCACCATACGTAAGCACTGGAAGGATGCATTGATCAAACACTTTTCTTTTAAAACATAATGGCATATTGCTCTTGAAAATTATGCTGTTTCTTCCAAAAGCTCTCCAGGCAAGTTTTATACGCCGATTAATTTCTTCATCAATGTGACCCTCACTTGATATCTGCTGTCCAAGATAAACGTACGTATCTGTGATCTCCAGCTTTTCTCTATCAATCGATAAATCTTCATATCTTGTAAAAGCATTGAACATCACTTTTGTCTTCTGAAAATTAATTTTTAATCCCACTTCTTTACTCTTGTCAGCAAGTTTCTGGATCATACTCTGCAGCTCTGATGGGGTAGTTGCAAAAATGACTACGTCTTCAGCAAAACGAAGGTGAGTTAGATAATCTCCATTAATCTTTATCCCTTTGTTTTCCCAGTTCAGTGATTGAAAGACATTTTCCAATGTGGCACTAAAGAGCTTCGGAGATATGGTGTCACCTTGTCTCACTACCTTTTCCAATTTTTATGTGTGTTGTATTTTCAAACAGCCGAATCTTTGCACTTTCATTTTCATTGATGTTATTAATAATATTAATGTATGCATCTTCAATACCGCAGGATTTCAAAGCCATTGTAACTGCTGATGGTTTCACCGAATCAAAGGCTTTTTCATAATCGATAAAAGCCATGCACAATGGAAGTTCATATTCCCTCGCTCTTTCAATTAGTTCTCTCAGTACGTGGATATGATTTATTGTGCTGTAGCCACTCCTGAATCCAGCTTGTTCTCTTGGTTGAGCCATGTCCAGTGATACCTTCAACCGGTGTGAAAGAACTTTAGTGAAGATTTTATAAACCACTGATAGGAGGCTGATAGGTCTGTAAATCCTGAGATCCTCAATGTCACCTTTTTTATGTAGCAGGATCATTGTAGCGTTGTTCCAATCCTCAGGGATCTTCCCTTCATTAAGGCATCGAGTGAAAATTTGGGCGAGTACTGTTTCGATATCTCCATTTGCTTCTTGTATGATGTCTACAGTAATTCCATCTTCTCCTGGAGCTTTTCCCCGCTTTATGTTCTTGATTGCATGTGCAACTTCTGCTGGGAGGACTGGAAGAACTCTGGTACTGGTACCTTTCATGATGTCTGGAGTACATGTATCATCCCTTTCATATAATTTGGAGTAGAAATCTTTCACTCTTGTCAAAATTTCGCGTCTATTTCTTGTTACAGAACCATCTTTTTTTCTCAGTGCCATAATCTGTTTTCTTCCCTTACTGAGATGTCCTTTTGCTATCTTTAGGCTTTGGTTGTTTTCAATTGCTTTTTTCACTAGTTCACAGTTGAATTTCCTTACGTCTTCAGTGATACTTTTCCGTACTGTCTTGCACAGCTCTATATATTCCACTTCGGAAGTCACATCTTCTTTAGTTGTCCTCATCTCTCTTCTTTTTTGCATCAACATTTTGGTTTTTCCTGATAATTTGTTTACATGCAACTTTTCCTTAGACCCAGCTAATTTTGTTGCTGTTTCCACAAGAGCTTTGGTTACTTTTCTGTTAACTTCATAAATATTCACTTTTTCCGATGTTAGGCCTTCTAAAGCAGAGAATCTGTTCTTCAGTTCCAACTTGAAGGTATTATGGTGTTTTTTAAGGTTGGTTATGTCAATACATTTTGTTTGTCTTATGAGCTTGCTACGTTCGAGTTTAGTGTTGATGTGCATCTTACATCTCGCCAATCTATGGTAACTACCTGTGTTGAACTTGTTTAGAACACTGCAGTCTTCGATGACGGATTTTTTGTTACACATAATAAAATCAATTTCACTTGTCGTCCCATTTGGATGTCTCCATGTCCATTTCCTGTGTCGCTTTTTCTTGAAAAAGGAGTTCATGATGAAAAACCCTTCTGCCTCTGCAAACTCTACGAGAGTATTTCCAAGCTGGTTTCTGTTGCTGTGACCGAATTTACCTACTGAAGTTTCATTCTGTTGCCGTTGCCATATTTTTGCATTGAAATCTCTCATAATTATCTTCAAGTGCTGTTTACCTTTATTATTTAGATGACGAATTTCCTCATAAAATTCTTCAATTTCTTCTTCAGGATGACTTGTGGTGGGTGCATAAGTTTTAATAATCTGAGCATTGTATCTTCTCGAGAATTGGATAACGAGTCGTGCAGCTCTGTCAGAGGAACTTTCAACTTCTACAACTTTATCCTTCAGTTTCTTGTTTATTATAAATCCAACACCACTCGTTCTGCCAGTATCTGTCCCACGGTAGTAGAAGAGGTGTCCACTTTTCAGTTCAATGAGATCTTCTCCTTTTCTCCTTACCTCACTTAGCCCGACGATGTCCCACTTGATCCTTTGTAGTTCCTCTTCCAATTCGAGAAGCCTTGAAACAGAAGATAGGGAGCGTCCATTATACGTAGCCACGGTCAGCATCAGATGGCAGCCTAGTCCGGTCCTCCGGGGACCCTCTGCCTTCATGTCGCACTGGCCGCTGCCTTGGCCAAGTACATTCCAGCTGCCGGAGACTGAGGGCCAAGATTTAAGTTGTGGAGTCATTTTGGAGGGGTTTGGCCATAACTCACCACGCTGGCCAAGCGGGTTGGTGAGTGTGGGATAGCATTTCCTCTAATCCCGATGGTATAGTTATACTGCTATTGGCGGTCGTCAGAGCCCCTTTAGTGGGAACAGGATGCACCACGAAAAGGCGGGATTAACATTTGTCAAGGAGAGGCTGTGATGTTGCGCATCACCTGACCTTACATCCCATTTATAGCTTATCAAGAGTAAATTTTATATTTAGGAGTTTTGTTAAATAATGCTGTAAAACGATACATTGAACCTTGTCCTAAAGATAATTGAAAGTCATTGTCAGTTTAAAATGATTTCAAGTTCCAAAGAAATTTTTTGCTTCGAAAAATCACGATGAAAAAAAAATAAGTAATTTGTATTAAATCCACCTACAGAAAAAATAAAATTATTACAAACCTGTTCAGAAAAATAGTGAGCTACAATAGAAAGTAAACCAAGTTCGTAAAATCATGCAATGCACTGAATATGATACGCTTTTCAACATACCAATAATCATTATTCAAGCTATTTCTCAAAATATGAAGATAATGGCTGTGGAATAAATCTCGTTCCTGTGACTCCAGTTCGATGATATTCAACAGAACCGGTTCATTATACCTCCGGAACAACATGATGAAGTTTTCTCGAAATCCAGTGGCGTATATTCGAGGCTAGCTAAGCTAGCTTCAAAGCCCAGAGAATGCACAAATAAAACTAAATTTAATATACACAAATAAAAGTCAATTATCAACGGTATTAAAATATGTCGATGCTTTCGCTGCGAAAAACAATGCGTGCGGATTCGCTTCTTTGACTCAATCTGGCGAGCGAAAACCAACGACGTAACGCAAGCAGTTCTTCCAGTCTTCGCAGTTCTGATGCGAAAACTTTCGGTACCATTGCCTGCTAGCGTTTCCATGACAACATGATTCAGCTCTTAGAGGGGAATGGGCCATTGCTTTGGGAAACAGTTCGCTCAGATTAGCGAAGACAGACTATCTGAACCATTCGCATACGCTCACCCATAAGAGTGTTTCGCGAGAGTTGTTTCAGTTTTTGTGAAGTGTCAATGAATGAAAATCAGAGATATTATATCTTAAATTCGTGGCTTTGTTGGATTCGAACTGCCTTGATGAATATTGTGAAAGCTTCCCTGAACATCTACTGTCAGAACTTAAAGAACTCTATGTTTCGAATTTTGATACAGCTCAACTAAAAAATGAACTGAAGGTGTTTTATTCCCTTGATGAATACAAAAGCAAATCAGTATAGAGACATTACGTGTTACATAAAGTTGAATAAATTGGACATAGTGTTTAGTGAGGTGCACATATTAGCAGATCTAATATTAAACTTTTCATCAACAACTGCAACTGCCGAAAGAAGTTTTTCTGCATTAAAAAGAATCAAGACATATCTTAGAGCCACACAAGGACAAGCACATCCGAAAAACTTGGCTGTTTTGTCAATGTAAAAAAACATTATTTTTAAATATGAAAAAGTACTCGGAAAAAACATTTTATAAAAACCTAAGACTCAAGTTCACACAAAAGGAAAGAAGAATGGAGTTAATGTACAAATAAAGTATTCAGAAGAAGAATGGAGTCCATGTACAAACAAGTGTTCAAATCCTAATCCTCATAATTATTTGGTATCATGTTTGCAGTGGCATGTACCTAAAATTTAGAAAAAAAGTTACTTCTATTACTTAACAACTAAAAATTAAACTTCGCAATTTAAAAAAAAAACAGCACAGGGGGAGGGGAGGGAGAGATAGCCCAAGTCTCGGACCCAAGATACGCCACTTTCGCAATCTCGAAACATTTTTATGCAGTTATGACGCATAAGGGGGCGACGGAATAGATCCCGCTCCTATGTCCTGACCTTTAACCCTATTTTTCCCATTTTCTATAGGGTTCGTCCTCTGTTAGTCCCATACCACATACTAAAATTTCATCGAAATCGAACCATTTTTACGCCAGTTATCGTGCGGACAGACGGACGGAAGGACAAAGCTGGAGCATATACGCTTCTTCAACCTACGGTTGGAAAGCGTAAATAACAAAAATAACTGATTCATCCTGACTATCGGTGAGGGTTCAATAAGCGCAGTAATGCAAGATAATTATACATTGCCTAACATCGGCTTATTGTCAGAAGAATTTTGTGCTCCACCATTGAGAATCCCATACAAAACTCTACGTGCAAGCAGACAGAAATAGTAAATTTTTTACCTATTAAGGTATTATCATGTTTTTCGTTGCTACATTCGTCCTTTCCGTAGCATCTTTAATGTTTGCACCACCTCGCCCTACGGTAGCTACGCCACTGCCTTATCGTTCATGTTTGCACCACCTCACCGTATGGTAGCTACGCCGCTGCTCTTATTGTTAGCCGGCGTGTTTGCACCACCTCACCCATGTGGTAGCTACGCCACTGCTCTCATCGTTTGTCAGCATGTTTGCACCACCTTCCCCTATGGTAATTGCGCCATTGCTCTTATCGTTGGACGGCTTGTTTGCACCATCTCGTTCTATGGTAGCTACGACACTTCTCTTATCGTTAGCCGGCATCACCTCTCCCTATGGTAGCTACGACTGCTCTTATCGTTGGCTGGCGTGTTTGCACCAATTCGCTCTGTGTTAGCTGCGCCACTACTCTTATCGTTAGATGGCATGTTCGCTCCACATTCTCCTATGGTAGCTAGGCCATTTCTCCTATCGTTGGCCTACGTGTTTGCACCACCTCGCTCTATGTTAGCTGTGCCACTGCTCTTATCGTTAGCTGGCATGTTTGCGCCACATTGTCTTATGGTAGCTACGACTGCTCTGATCGTTGGCCGGCGTGTTTGCACCACCTCGCTCTATGTTAGCTGCGCCACTGCTCTTATCGTTAGCTGGCATGTTTGCGCCACATTGTCCTATGGTAGTTACGCCATTGATCTTATCGTTAGCCGGCATGTTTGCATCACCTCTCCCTATGGTAGCTACGACTGCTCTGATCGTTGACCGGCGTGTTTGCACCACCTCTCTCTATGTTAGCTGCACCACTGCACTTATCGTTAGCTGGCATGTTTGCGCCACATTGTCCTATGGTAGCTAGGCCATTGCTCCTATCGTTGGCCTACGTGTTTGCACCAGCTCGCTCTATGTTAGCTGCACCACTGCACTTATCGTTAGCTGGCATGTTTGCGCCACATTGTCCTATGGTAGCTAAGCCATTGCTCCTATCGTTGGCCTACGTGTTTGCACCACCTCGCTCTATGTTAGCTGCACCACTGCACTTATCGTTTGCTGGCATGTTTGCGCCACATCGTCCTAAGGTAGCTAGGCCATTGCTCCTATCGTTGGCCTACGTGTTTGCACCACCTCGCTCTATGTTAGCTGCACCACTGCACTTATCGTTAGCTGGCATGTTTGCGCCACATTGTCCTATGGTAGCTAGGCCATTGCTCCTATCGTTGGCCTACGTGTTTGCACCACCTCGCTCTATGTTAGCTGCACCACTGCACTTACCGTTAGCTGGCATGTTTGCGCCATATTGTACTATGGTTGCTACGCCATTGCCCTTATTGTTAGCCGGCATTTTTGCACCACTTCGGCTTATGGCAGCTACGCTACTGCTCATACACAGTGTATTTTAATTCTGCTCTCTGGCCGTTAGTAGTTACTTTATTATTCAAACAGTTTGAATATACAGTATGTTCTACAAAGTTCTCTAAGAAAATTTAGCTAAGTTCTGAGTTAAGCAAGTTTGGTATCAAAAGTTTAAAATACAACAAATAACTAGTTTAGAGCACTATACACGCTGTTGCTGAAAACTGCATGAAGTGGAAATAATTCATGAAGCAAAATGGCGGTTGACGACGATCGTCAAGTTGAGTTAAGCAAGCAACTGTACTCTGCACAGAGTAATTTGAAATCCAGATGAATGAAATGAATGGAAATATTGCGCTACAAGACTGCGAAAAGTTTTACCGTAGCTGTGATATTTTTCAAAAGGTTGAGACATTGACATGTATTAAAAGTGCAAATCGCATGGGGCACAAAGCACTGGAGAAAACATAAACCAGAAAAACATACTTTAACATAATGTTGGATAGCTATTTTTTCGTCATTCGGCTACGCAGAATGAAGGCAAAAATCTCCCAGAGGTTTCCTGGGAAAAAACTGTCCTTCATGAAGAAAAGCTTCAATAACCGAAAGTTAATAACCGAAAGTTTCTTTTTTTCAGTTTCAATAACCGAAAGTTCCTTTTTTTCAGTTTCAATAACCGAAAGTTCCTTTTTTTAAACCCTCCCCCCCCCTCTTTTTTTAAGACTCAATTTCGAGTTGCTCTTGAAAATTCTATATACTGCTTCTTTCAGATGATCTGCAACCAAGTTTTATACGCTTTTTAATTTCTTCTTCTATGTTGCCCTTTCTTGATAATTCTTGCCAGAAAAGGTAAATGGTGGGATACCTCTAGATTCAATAATTGCGCAGAACGGTTTTAGATTTGGCTAAGTTCGGCACAACAATTTCATTAAAGTAATATGGTATTTCAACAGAATACTCATCCCAATTTTATTACTTCAATACAGCGGAGTTTTAGTATAAAGAACAAATTTTGCACTCCTTTGAGGTTTGTTATAGCACGATTCGACATGTACGGCCATCAATGTATGCTTTTGTAAAGATTTTATAAAACATAAGGCTTTTCCATTCTTTTTTTTTTTTCGCATCTGTATTTCCAAACCAGAACGATAATGTAAATTTCCATAGCAGAAGGATATTTCAATTAATTAAGGTCCCTGCGATTTGCTCAGTTTTATTTTTCTCCACTTTGGTGCCTTATTTCTATCAACCTTCTCATCTCCCTAAAGATCAAGACAATACTGGAAAAAATCGACTGGTGGAAACAATTTCTAAATTGCATTATCTGAATATAACAAGCTGTCGCTGAATCGTAGTTACTCCCATGGGTTACGGATTAATTTCATCGCAAAGTAGACTTGTTTAATGTACGCAAAAGAAGGAATACGGGTAATTTTTGGAGCTCATAATAAAAAATGTATTGTTTGCCTTTTTTTATTTAATTGCATCGAGATAAAGCATTCCTTCTACGCGGACGAAATACTTGTTAATATCATTCGAAGAAATAAAAAACAGGAAAGATGACACCAAGATTTCTGTTGTAATGAGCATGTTTTTTGAATCCCTTCTGACGCGAATTAAATTTATCAAAATTCTTCAAAGTCAATGAAACCGGTTAGAAAAAATTAACAGGATTTCTACAATCAATAAAACATCCAGAATAGAAACAGCTATTTACTTCGACGAGCGGCTAAAACGTATGCTACGAAAATTAACGAATGACTCACAAAGAGTTTATCATAGCAGAAAGAATAACAGAGACAAACAGTTTTTTAAATCGAACAGTTAAAAGAAGGAAAAGAGAAGGAAATCTGACATAACTCTATGCATTCTAGCGGAACAATTTTGCATAAGGGAAAAATTAAAATTAGGCGAAAAATATTCTTCATGGAAAACGAACTTGTCAATAGTCTCCAGGGAGCACAGAGATAGTGAAAAAAAAGGCTTTGACCTTTACGCCCTCTAGCGGGAAATCTGTGCATTATTTAAAGAAGTATTGTTCCACATCTCTATTCTAGCGAATGGTATACAGTAAAAAAGAATTTCTCAATAGGGTTTTTAGAAGCGGATATACAGTTTCAAACAGAAGTACACAAACACCACCAAGGGACAGAACTGAGAACTAACTATAAAGCTATAAAGCGGTTCAAATCCTAACCTAAAATGTTCCACTAGGTAAATGGCATCCGATGTTGAAAGAATTTTTTTTAATTGCACATTTGGCCCCAGAAATATTAAGAAAAAGAATTTAAACATTGCCACCGCCTAGCGGCGAAATTGTGCATTATTTTGAGAAGAAAATAAACACAAGGAGTTTTCATAGTCAGTAGTATATAACCGAAAAATATTTTTTTATATTAGGTTTTTAGTCCCATAGATATTGCAGTAAACGGAAACGTGAACTTACGTCCGCTAGTGGCACACTTGTGCGTTAAGAAAAAATTGAAATTATATGAGAAACATTTCGCAGCGGAAACGCTCTCCAACAAAAAATAATTTTTCATATCGGACCCTAACAAACAGAGATATCGACAAAAATAAGATATATATCTAATCTCCCTGGCGGAAAAGCTATACATTATTTTAAGAAGGTATTCTGCAAAGATTTTCCTAGGTGAGCGGTATCGGTCCACGAAAGAATTTTTTTCAGCCAGGTTTCAGAAGCTTAGATTTTGCTGCAAATACATCAGAAGCAGAAGTAAACACTTACGCCCCCTAGTGGCCAAACATTTTTTTTTATCAAGAATTAGAAATACAATCAAAACATTTCCAATCAGGTGCTGTATCCGAAACAGGAAGAATTTTTCAAATCGGACTTTCTTTTAGAAGCAGAGATATCTGGCAAAACTAAATGTATCTTTACGCTCCCTTACTTGAAAATGTTGAAACTATACGAGAAACATTTCACTCCGGAAATGCTCTCCAACAAAGAATGTTTTTTTTTTTAAATCAGTCGCTTCGAAGCAGAGATATCGAGGAAAACGCAAATTGCCTTTACGCCCCCTAGCGGAAAATCTGTGAATTACTTGAAAAAGAAACTATACCTAAAATAGTCTTCATTATATATGGTATCGAAAGGAAGAAAAAAATTTCAATCGGATGTTTAGAAGCAGATATATATATATATATATCTGCTACTATTAGACAGTTCTCTAGAGAACGAAATTCCTTCTTCTTTCATCAAAAGAACTTTAAGAAAAATTATTCTGAATAATAGAGTAAGGTTGGCAGATCTGCTTTAATTTTCTACACAGTTAATAATACGATTCTGACCAATCAAAGCCTTTTGGAAGTTGGCTAGAGGATGCCTATTAACTACTAAAAGGAACCTTAGTGCTATGGATATGAAGGTCCTATTAAAATAAAAAATTAAATAATATAGACAAAATCACAAAAAAAGCTTAAAAATCTGTTTATAAAAGAAAATAAAAACAAATAAAAAAGAAAACTAGTTATTCACTCACTAGAATAGCTATACTAAAAATAGTAAAACTAACATTAAAATTAATAGGATTCTGAATAATCTATAGAAGCTCACTAAGGTTATTAAATACATGCAAAGATTATTAAATACACTACTTGTGTATTTTATAATATTTTTCGTGTATTCTGGAGAGTTAATTCTGCTCTTTCTGATCATACAGGTACACAGTCTTAAGTATATATTTTTTTCTCTGGTTAAAATCTCCGCGAGTTGGATTCTTTCAGTGTGTGGAGGCCTTCAGCCCACCCACACTGCCCCCCAGCGACTAGGGAGTGGCAGAGGAGTTTGGAAGTTTGGGGAAAAGGTCGGCCATGTTTCCTCTTGTGTGGAGAAAGTTCAGTTGCATAAGAGGTAAGCTCTCTTCATTATCTTTGGGTTTTAGGTTTTCCAAGTTCAATGTTTGTACTTCTTGTACTTTTTTTCTCTGTTTTTTTTTTTTTTTTTTTGCTTTTTAGCATTTAGGCACTGGCAAGTCTGTTAACTTTTTTGCGAATTTTAACTCTTTCTTTTCTTGGTAACTTTGCGCGTTTTTTAGGAAACTTAGGCCAAGCAGCTGGCCATTCATAGTTCTTGTACTTTGCGCTGTGTTTTCAAAGTAGTTAAATTCTTAATAACTACTTAATTATGCACTTAAAGCACTTCTGAAATACTTTGTACATATTGCAACTAATTGTTTATGTCATATAACCTTCACAAAGCATTTCTTTAGTTAATTATTGTCTTTAATTTATTCTCGTTTTTGTGTTGTCAGAAGTTGTGGAGTAGGGGGTTTTAGAATCAAGTTTTCTTTCAAGAATCTGAGTTTTAAATAATTAATATTTCCTTTTTTAATTGCAATGTAAGAATTTGGAATACTTTTGTATTGCTATTCAGGTTTAAATTCTCTCTCAGGCGAACTTGGCATTTCGTTATTGCTGAACATTATTTCTAATTATTATGTCACTCTCACAACTTGAGTTTTCTACAATCTTCTTCTTTCTGCTTAATAGTAACAGATGAAGAGCATGAGTCGGGCCAGGAAAGTTATGGATGCAAGCTAAATTGTTAACTAAAGCTAGGTCATACAACTCTGCGGAGGTCATGACATATATATATATTTTTTAAAAAACATATATTTTTAAAAAAAAATTTTTGGTGGGCTTATTACTTGCATCTATGGCTTTGCAGAAACCCATTTCCAACTAGGTCTTTGTGGAAGTGAGAAAATGCAGAGTTTTTGCTGGTCCTTGATAAAGCCAAGGCTCAGTATTCTCGACACTTTCTACATTCAGTTGTTTTATTTTTTTCTCTTTTTACTCACACCGGTAGATACATAACCTTTTCTATGTTGTACTTCGTATGAGTCAAAAATTTTTTTTTGCTTCGGTCTCTTCTTAATAGAATATATATATATATATATATATATATATATATATATATATATATATATATATATATATATATAATATATATATATATAAAGTCAAAATTTCGCCTCTATTTCTTGTTATAGAACCATCTTCTTTTCTCAGAGCCATAATCTGTTTTCTTCCCTTACTGAGATGTCCCTTTGCTATCTTTTGGCTTTGGTTGTTTTCAATTGCTTTCCTCACTAGCTCACAGTTGAATTTCCTTACGTCTTCAGTGATACTTTTTCGTGCTGTCTTGCATAGCTCTATATATTCCACTTTGGAAGTCACATCTTCTTTAGTTGTCCTCATCTCTCTTCTTTTTTGCATCAACATTTTGGTTTTTCCTGATAATTTGTTTACATGCAACTTGTTCTTAGACCCAGCTAATTTTGTTGCTGTTTCCATAAGAGCTTTGGTTACTTTTCTGTTAACTTCCGAAATATCCACTTCTTCCGATGTTAGGCCTTCTAAAGCAGAGAATCTGTTCTTCAGTTCCAACTTGAAAGTATTATGGTGTTTTTTAAGGTTGGTTATGTCAATACATTTTGTTTGTCTCATGAGCTTGCCACGTTCCAATTTAGTGTTGAGGTGCATCTTACATCTCACCAATCTATGGTCACTACCTGTGTTGAACTTGTTTAGCACACTGCAGTCTTCGATGACGAATTTTTTGTTACACATAATAAAATCAATATCACTTGTCGTCCCAATTGGATGTCTCCATGTCCATTTCCTGTGTGGCTTTTTCTTGAAAAAGGAATTCAAGATGAAAAATCCTTCTGCCTCTGCAAACTCAACGATAGTATTTCCACGCTGGTTTCTGTTGCCGTGACCGAATTTACCTACTGAAGTTTCATTCTGTTTCCGGTGCCCTATTTTTGCATTGAAATCTCTCATAATTATCTTCAAGTGCTGCTTACCTTTATTATTTAGATGACGAATTTCCTCATAAAATTCTTCAATTTCTTCTTCAGGATGACTTGTGGTGGGTGCAAAAGTTTGAATAATCTGAGCCTGGTATCTTCTCGATAGTTGGATAACGAGTCGTGCAGCTCTGTCAGAGGAACTTTCAACTTCTACCACTTTATCCTTCAGTTTCTTGTTTATTATAAATCCAACACCACTAGTTCTGCCAGTATCTGTCCCACGATAATAGAAGAGACGTCCACTTTTCAGTTCAATGAGATCTTCTCCTTTTCTCCTTACCTCACTTAGCCCGACGATGTCCCACTTGATCCTTTGTAGTTCCTCTTCCAATTCAAGAAGCCTTGAATCAGAAGATAGGGAGCGTCCGTTTTAGGTAGCCAAGGTCAGCATCAAATGGCAGCCTAGTCCGGTCCTCCGGGGATTCTTAGCACCCTCTGCCTTCATGTCGCACTGGCCGCTGCCTTGGCCAGGTACATTCCAGCTGCCGGAGACTGAGGGCCAAGATTTAAGTTGTAGAGTCATTTTGGAGGTGTTTGGCCATAACTCACCACGCTGGCCAAGCGGGTTGGTGAGTGTGAGTGAAAGATTTCTACTCCAAATTATATGAAAGGGATGATACATGTACTCCAGACATCATGAAAGGTACCAGAGTTCTTCCAGTCCTCCCAGCAGAAGTTGCTCATGCGATCAAGAACATGAAGCGGGGGAAAGCTCCAGGAGAAGATGGAATTACTATAGACATCATACAAGAAGCAAGTGGAGAAATTGAAACGGTACTCGCCCAAATTTTCACTCGATGCCTTAATGAAGGGAAGATTCCTGAGGATTGGAACAATGCTACAATGATCCTGCTACATAAAAAAGGTGACATTGAGGATCTCAGGAACTACAGACCTATCAGCCTCCTATCAGTAGTTTATAAAATCTTCACTAAAGTTCTTTCACACCGCTTGAAGGTAACACTGGACATGGCTCAACCGAGAGAACAAGCTGGATTCAGGAGTGGCTACAGCACAATAGATCATATCCATGTACTGAGAGAACTAATTGAAAGAGCGAGGGAATATGAACTTCCATTGTGCATGGCTTTTATCGATTATGAAAAAGCCTTTGATTCGGTGAAACCATCAGCAGTTACCACGGCTCTGAAATTCTGCGGTATTGAAGATGCATACATTAATATTATTAATAACATCTATGAAAATGCAAGTGCAAAGATTCGGCTGTTTGAAAATACAACACACATAAAAATTGGAAAGGGAGTGAGACAAGGTGACACCATATCTCCGAAGCTCGTTAATGCCACATTGGAAAATGTCTTTCAATCACTGAACTGGGAAAACAAAATGATAAAGATTAATGGAGATTATCTAACCCACCTTCGTTTTGCTGATGACGTAGTCATTTTTGCAACTACCCCATCAGAGCTGCAGAGTATGATCCAGGAACTTGCTGACAAGAGTAAAGAAGTGGGATTAAAAATGAACTTTCAGAAGACAAAAGTGATGTTCAATGCTTTTACAAGAAATGAAGATTTATCGATTGATGGAGAAAAACTGGAGATAACAGATACGTATGTTTATCTTGGACAGCAGATATCAAGTGAGGGTCACATTGATGAAGAAATTAATCGGCGTACAAAACTTGCCTGGAGAGCTTTTGGAAGAAACAGCATAATTTTCAAGAGCAATATGCCATTATGTCTTAAAAGAAAAGTGTTTGATCAATGCATCCTTCCAGTGCTTACGTATGGTGCAGAGACGTGGACCTTAACTAAAAGAGACATACAAAGGCTGCAGACAACTCAAAAAAGCATGGAGAGGTGCATGCTTGGTATAACCAGGAGAGATAAAAAGAGGAACTCGTGGATCCGAAAAATGACGAGAGTGGAAGACATCATGATCAGAGTTAAATCCCTGAAATGGCAATGGGCTGGACATACTGCCAGAAGGACAGACCATAGATGGACAGCCGAAATTTTAGATTATATTCCAAGGGACAGGAAAAGACCCAGAAAAAGACCACATGGGAGATGGGTGGATGAAATTCGTAAATATGCGGGAGTGACATGGAGGAGACTGGCACAAGACAGACCGTTGTGGAGGAAACTTGGGGAGACCTTCGTCCAGCAGTGGATTGATAATGGTTGACAATGATGATGATGATGATATATAAAGTATTTTAATTGGATATCAGGTGCATTTTCACCCTGTTGCGGAGAAGTTGTGCATCAGAAAAATCCTAAATGCAATTATCATCATTCTCACATTTCAAGCTGCACAATGCAAAAAACATTTTTCAAATCGGACTAATAGTTACAGATATATGGTGTCCAGAGGCGGACGGACGAACCAATAACATAAGCACGATCTTTTTTTTTTTTTTTTTTTTTTTACGCAAGACATGCTACAAACTTGAGCATCAACAAACATTTTATCCTTAGAAGCTCGAGATGCATCTCAATAGTAGATACTCCTGCCTATCATCCTCAAAAGAACTTTAATGTTGTTTTGTTCCGTTTAAATAAAGCGTAAATGCTGAAATGCAGTTCAGAAGATTGAATCTACAATCCATGAAACATTCAGAAAAAGAAATAGCTACTTACATCCACTAACGGCTGAAAAGCATGTTGCGAAAGTTAACAAATTGTGCACAAAAAGTTTCTCATAGCGGAAGGATAAAGATTAGTGGAGACTATTCAACTCACCTTCGTTTTGCTGATGACGTAGTCCTTTTTGCAACTGCCCCTTCAGAACTGCAGAGTATGATCCAGGAACTTGCTGCCAAGAGTAAAGAAGTTGGATTAAAAATGAACTTCAAAAGACAAACCTCATGTGCAATACATTTACAAGAAATGAAGATTTATCGATTGATGGGAAAAAGCTGGAGATAACCGATACCTGCGTTTATCTTAGATAGCAGTTATCAAGCAAAGGTTACATGGATGAAGAAATTAATCGACGTTATCATCTTGATAGATGGCATCCCCTGCAGGAAGCCATGCCTGAGCCATTGGATGAACTTGGTCGGCCAAAATGCTTTCATACACCCTGCCACTCATCCGTCTATTCAAGGTGATCTGGGAACCTGCTTAAAACCACGATATGACCGCCATGAGCATGAGAGAACAACCACCATGCTGCACTGTTGGGAGCAGACAGTCTGGGTTGTACGCTTCTGACGGTGTTTCCTGCGGTGGAAAGTAGTGTGAATGTGCATTCATCCAGTGACGGCCGGTGACTACGTGCTGCCGTGCTGCAGCATGCTAAAAAATTTTGAATTGATATTCGTATTGTTTATTGTAGCTGAAAGAATGAAAGTGCATGCTTATGAATTGCTGCCAGCCCAAAATCTGATTTTTAGACGAGCCGTAATCAAGGCTGCTGTTCGTCATTCGGTCTGTAGTTAGCACACGGGATTAACAGCGTGGTTCTGCTGCCGCTTACCCGTTCGGTCCTTCGTGCTGCGAACTGAGTAGCACGGTTCCAACGGCGTGTCATTCCTGCCTCCTATATACCACACACATCTTGGATGTCCTCTTGTCAAGCCGGCCACAAGGGTTTCTAGCGTGCTGTATTGCTCTCAGAACGATAGAAGATCGTCGGCAGCAAACTGCGTTGAAACCAAAGACACCTCCCCCATTCCCTTCTTTCTCGCATCGGAACTGGAAGCAGGGCAGTTGACCAATAGAATAGAGGGAAAACTTATCGAATTGTTTGTTTGTTTCTGTGCTCTGATAACGTTTGCTTGCCTTGATCAGTCAGTTAAAATCTACAGTATCTGTGCTTTTTCATTTTTTTCTTTATTCTGTGGTTTTCGTAATCTCTTAATTTCATGAATGGAGACTGTAATTAATTCAGTAGGTTTTTTGTTGAAACTACCATTTTCTTCAAGAACTTTAGAGGGAAAAATTGAAGTAAAGTCCTTAGGTCGACTAACACCAGATTTGATTATAGCTCAAACGGCGAAATGCGGGAAAGTGCATTAAAAATCGCAAATAATAAAGGTGCAAGAGTGGTTGACTGAATTGTATATTGAAGCACACTGTAAAAAAGTTTCGTATTAAAAATATGAAACTGAATAAAAACCTTTTTTCAAAATAAAATAATAAATAAATTAAAAAAAAATGAGCAATGTTTTCTAGGCAACTGAAGTCGGGGAAGATTAACTAAGCCGTATATTCCGCAAAATATTAGGCTTAATACTGTGTCGAATACACGATTACAAATTTAACTATTAACGCCAAAGAGGTGAACAAAGTGAATAATCATCATGAAAGATATACGGGATTACGCCATATAATACAAATTTTGAAGATGACAATCCGATTTTTGGCGTAAATGTGACAAGGATGGTAAGTCAGATAATATTTGAAAACTTGAAAATTTTCATCGTCCTGGAGCGGGACTCGAACCCGCGTCTCCCAGAAAACGCCTAGGTATGCTAACCACTACACCACCCAGAACGACCAAGTTTCAAGTTTCCGATCAATTTGAATTTAACCATCACAGGATTCGCTAGTCGAAGCAACCGGCATTCATGTTTAGCGAATCTGGAGGTTAATAATCCTTATATCTTTCATGATTATATCCTTATATCTTTCATGATTTATCTGCTTCTCCGGGCAATCACGGGATAGGATTATTAACCTCCAGATTCGCTAAACATGAATGCCGGTTGCTTCGACTAGCGAATCCTGTGATGGTTAAATTCAAATTGATCGGAAACTTGAAACTTGGTCGTTCTGGGTGGTGTAGTGGTTAGCATACCTAGGCGTTTTCTGGGAGACGCGGGTTCGAGTCCCGCTCCAGGACGATGAAAATTTTCAAGTTTTCAAATATTATCTGACTTACCATCCTTGTCACATTTACGCCAAAAATCGGATTGTCATCTTCAAAATTTGTGAATAATCATATTGATTTATATGTAATTACGAAAATCTGCTCTCGGGTATTTTCCCCAATGACCAAGATGATCAAACAAAGATCTTCGCTCTTTCCACGTTTATAAGTGAGTCATGGAAAAATTCTCATTGGCCGCCACCGGGAGTCGAACCCAGGGTCTTCCAGTTACGCGCCGGATATGCTTCCGCTACACCACAGCGGCCTCGAATTCCTCCAGACTCACACACGCTAACTGCCAAGCCAAGTTGGCAGGTTGCATCTTGGAGCCCCGCACAATGCTGGGGATTCACCAAAGATGGTAAGCAGCAACTGAACAAATAATTAGAAGGCGAATGAGTAATTAATACAGACATTTAACGTGGACCAGGAACATCAAACAAAGATCTTCGCTCTTTCCACGTTTATAAGTGAGTCATGGAAAAATTCTCATTGGCCGCCACCGGAAGTCGAACCCAGGGTCTTCCAGTAACGCACCGGATATGCTTCCGCTACACCACAGCGGCCTCAAATTCCTCCAGACTCACACACGCTAACTGCGCGTAACTGGAAGACCCTGGGTTCGACTCCCGGTGGCGGCCAATGAGAATTTTTCCATGACTCACTTATAAACGTGGAAAGAGCGAAGATCTTTGTTTGATGTTCCTGGTCCACGTTAAATGTCTGTATTAATTGACCAAGATGATCCCACTGCCCAATTCCTAAGGCATTTAGTGGTAGTGGGGGGTCTAAGACCCTGTGTAAATAGGTAAGTCGCAGCACGGTGCACTCTCAGGACCACGAGCCGCCACTGCATTCATCCGACCACATTACACGCTTGAATGCATCGGCAGTCCACGTTGTATGCTCCTGGCACCACTGCCGTCGCCTTTGTACATTCATCCGGGTCACCAGAGGTTTTGCAATAGCAGCTCTGCCATGAATATCTTGTTTATGCACTTCCATGCGCACTGTTTCCGTTCATACTGGGGTATGGAGATGCAGATTGAACTTCGCACCAATTTTCATCGCCGTGTTCTTCTTATTACAGGTAACAATCCCCTTTAATAGTCAGGGTCGTCTTCAGGCTTCTGCGTTGCGCAGGCGAGGTTTTGTCACGAGCACGGAATGCTGTCATGATACTAAACACAGTAGCTTTCGATACCCCCACTACCCTGGCGACTGTTGTCAGGGAGGCTGTTGACTTGTTTAATTTTAAGTATTGTGGCGGACGCCAACTTATCAGAAGGGTCGTTGTTGTTTGCAGGTTCCTGTCATTGGAGCAGGGAAGCAAGTAAATAAGTAGTTAAACAAATTGAATGTATTGACAGATGATTTAGTCCGCACATATCTTTATTCTTCATATCTTCATTATTATAAATGGTATATACTTCCAGCGGGTTGATAGATATCTCGGGTGCCTTGCTCTATGTAATTCCCGCCACAACTTTCTTCTATTGCATCCCGTGCAAAAGTGCTTCTCCCTGCCTAGTATCCGAGCAAAATCCTGCATTTTGCTACCAGACACTTTGCATGCACTTAAACAGGATCTTGAGATTCTAAACAAAGCTATTACAACCAAAAAGTGATGGCTACCTTTGCGTATTGCGCTGCTGTGACGTACCTGCCAGCAGGACGCACACGACATAAAGGCAAATGGCAGTCAGAACGAACGTCCGCGTAGCTCAGTTGGTAGAGTGACTTATTCCGGAATGAGGGGACCCGGGTTCGAGCCCGGCGTGGACAAAAATTGACGGAGAAATTTACTTCGTTATAATGGCGCCCGAACTTTACGGATGACCCGGCCGTTCAAAATCTCTCGCAATGGTGTGATATTCTTTTCATACCGCGAGAGAGGAAAAATGAGAGAATCCCTTCTCTAGCGCTTCGAAAAATAAAAGTGTGTGATGTTGCATTCCACACACCAGATTGACTGGGAGTTCTCAGGTGCACGTTCTACAGCGGATGGCTGCCTGCAACGATTCATGGTCACGGCTGACCCGTGGGCCATGCCCCGGCCCTCTTTCGGGGAGGGAGGGGGAGATGTGACGTACCTGCCAGCAGGACGTACACGACATAAAGGCAGATAGCAGTCAGAACGAACGTCCGCGTAGCTCAATTGGTAGAGTGACTTATTCCGGAATGAGGGGACCCGGGTTGGAGCCCCGGCGTGGACAAAAATGACGGAGAAATTTATTTCGTTATACTACATTAAAAGTCACGTCTCTGAGCGTGGTGTTCACATTATGCAAAATTTCAGCCCAGTCAAATATTATTTAGGGGTCGCGCAACACCATCGAATTTCTATTGCAAATAGAAGAAGGGACAGATCAAGGAAGATGTTGAATGTCATTAACCTAAATAATAATACTGTCGAAAGGGTATAATGTCAAAAGTTTAACATCTGTACAAGTTAAACAGTGTCCGGTCAGTTAAAGAAATAAGATCTTCCAGCATGTCCTGGCTTTCTCAGTACCCGCGTATCGTGAGGGCAATCGCGCACCATTAGGTGAAGCTCGCGGATGTTGTTGCGCGTGCCGTACATTGCCAATGCTCTGTTCTTTTTGCTGTGAGAGTTTATTCGGCTTGCCTTATTGCAGTTATTTTATTGTTTTGATGTATCCGGCTAGCCTTGCATGTTATTGCAGTTAGAAGAGAGTGAAATTAAAGGGAGTAAAATCCCATCTAATCGGCAAGTTCTAAGTGCAATTTTTTTACCACCGTAAAACACTGAACAAGACTGTTCGCGAGAGTTCACGAGCTGTGATAAGAGAAGTTGCGTTATTTTGGCCAAAGGCCCGCATTCCCACTCATGATGAACAACATTCAATTGCCAAGCTGGAAAATTTTTTTGGATAAGTGGAGCCGACTAAAGAAAAGTAGCAAACGAACGAGTGAAACTCAGCGTTCTAATGAAACAGCATTCATTGATAAATTGGATTATTTGTTCGATATTGCACGTGCTGATGCCATGAGTATGATTACAATCAATGAGGACAGAGAATTCCTTCTTGGACAACGAGAAAAAGGTCGACGGGGTTGTATGATGGAACTTTACATAACTCTTGTTTAAAAAGAAGTCACTGCTAAAAAAAAGAAGTAGACAGAGATACTCAGAATCGAACGAGAAGAGCAGCGGACGCTAATACGAGTGCTAATATATAGTGCTAATACGAGTCGATTGTCATGTTGGAAATAATTCCGCAGACAATGTAACCAGCGACAAGCTGATGAAGATAGTAGTTATAGTGAAAAAGCAGTATGCTAAGTTGACCTTTTCAAACAGTCATGGTCAAAGATTGATCACTCTAACTTTCAACCCGGAGTGAGGAATGCTGAGGTACGGGCAGCCATTCAGAGAGACATGCGATTAGTAATGGAATTTGCGCAAAGCCAACTTCTGATGCCCCATGCACGAGAAGATTACAGAAATACGCTGATGCTTGCTGTCATTTTTCTTGGAGGAACACCTTCTCGTGGTGTACACTTTCGTGCTCCAGGAGCTATCCATCATGCCAGTTGGATGACGAAGGTTATTTGAAGCTTAGGTGTGGATGTTTCGCAACCAGTTCAAACTTACATCACGAGAAAGTAAAGGTCTTCGTGGCATCTGTATCTTCGTTGTGAAATAATACCTGAGTGCTTGGTTCTCAGCACCCCTTTCTTTGCAAGCACCGAGAAATGACCTGAAACTTCTTTAGCGTTTTGTAGCATACAAGGAAGAAACCCCAGATATATAAAGTGTGGCCATCAACAAACTGCCACGACATCTTTGGCATCTCAGCGAGCATCTCGTCGGCTTTCTTCGATTCGGATGTTTCGGCGGAGGAAAAGCGAAAGATGGTAAAAGCTCTTCATGTACGAGATGGTGAGGATGAACCACTGAAACGCGCAAGACTACAAAAGGAGGAAATTGACGAATTGACGACTCAGACGTTATCCGAATTTGTGACGAAAAACACAGACATGTTTTAGCAAATTATGCATCTACAGGGAGTTTCTGCAAATCGATCCTGAGCATTGGAAACTTCAAGATAGCTACCCGCAGGGCTTCGAAATAGCAAAGAAACTGAGCGTTGTGAACGGGAACGTGGTGTGGTCCTTATCGAAGCATTTGCTAAGGCTATCACAAAGGACGAAGAGCAGAAACAGTGTCTTCTTCAAGTGGTTCAGGAGCTGTAGCGTATATTTTATTTTAACTTTCCTTTTGAGTTTATTTTTCTCTGTAAATTTGAGTTCGTTCTCTTAGACATTTTCAAACCTTAACTTTATGCTTTTTCCCTCAAACGAGAATGATGTTGGTAACATACTGAGGTCGGAACAAGATTAACGTATGTGTGGCCGGATAAGAACGATAGATTAAAAGGCAATGCAGTGGTTGTTTTGGGAAATTGATGTTATTTATGATAGACGTGCTACTGCGATTGAATGTTAAATCACTGATACTGTATTGAGTACGCTAATAAACCGGATGTGAGTGTAGAGTATAAACCATGCAAGCAAAATTAACGTATTTGTAAGTACTACAATGCAGTAAAATATTTGTGCTGTAAATCAAACGAAGTACAAGAATTCTGCATTAGATGCACGATTAAATCTTGCAGGAGAAAATAAAATGTTTATTAAAAGTTAAAAATACCATGAAATCTTTCGTGGTTGAGACAGCCACATCTTCAGATGGAAAGACCCGAGTGCTCGGAATCCGACAGTTAAATACAGGAGCACAAAAAACTGGTCGTTGCCACTTAATCCAAAGAAATACCCGATAACAGAGGAAAACACGATCATACAGTATTAAGGCTACGTGTATACATAACTTAAAGTTCGTGACTTCTATTGCTAAACAATAATTTCCACGGTTGATGTAATATAGAAGAAAGTTCATCATTAGAGCAATTACTAACGTTTTGAAATATATACATACTTTCAATAAGTAGCAATGAGGTTCTGGAGGGTGGAACCGAAAGAATGGTAGTCTCGCTCTAAATGGGAGAGTGGGAGCTTTTCTTGACCAAGAGACAGAGGGCTGTAGATTGTGAACAGATTTTCACACTGTACTTATGTTCAGAGAGTCTAGTTTTTAATCTTCTTAAGGTCGTACTAATATAAATACAGTCTTTGTCATCGTTCTCTCTCGCTTAAAGGGGAATGCAGTAGACTCCATACTTAGCTAACATATCAACACCATCTCGATCTTTTTTAACCCTAGCGAGGATGTTCTGAGTTCGAGTGCCAAACAACAAATTATAGCGGTGGTACACATTTTTTAGGAAATCAGCAAATTGTGGTATGTAATCCATGCCTCCAAAGAATTTAGTGGGGTGACTCGTCCTTTTTAGAGTTGTGAATGCCCATCTTTGAACCCTCCCCAAGATGCGATCAACATGTGTTTTAGAATAGCCATGTGCAAGAGCAAGATTAAAATTTCCTCTGCAACTCAGTCCTGCGTTGAAAAAAAAGTAGAAGAATGGGAAATGGCTCGGCGGAAAAGGAAGTTGGGGGAAGCTAGTTTGTGGTTGATGGGATGAGCTGAAGAGTACGGAATCAAATTAGGGGTAAAAGATGGTTTTCTGTAAACAGAATACTATAAAGTGTTGGAGGACGGGTCCACAGAATACTGTAAGTGTTGAGATGGGCATTCACAACTCTAAGAAGAAAATCTAAGACAGGAAGAGAAAAATCAACTTCTAAACACCAAATTCGTTGGAGCCATGGATTACATACCACTTTGCACTCGAACTCAGAACATCCTTGCTAGGGTTAAAAAAGATCGAGATGGTGTTGATATGTTAAATAAGAATGGAGTCTACTGCATTCCCCTTAAAGTGAGAGAGAACGATGACAACGACTGTATTTATATTAGTACGACCTCAAGAAGATTAAAACTATACTCTCTGAACATAAGTACAGTGTGAAAATCTGTTCGCCGCCCTGGTAGCGCAGTGGTCTTAGGCGCTGGCCTCTGATCATTCGTCCGTAAGGGGTCCGGGTTCGAATCCCGGTCAGGCATGGATGTTGTGTTTGTCTTACGGCACTGGCTCTCTCCCTTCCCTGGAACCAGTGACCCTAAATTAGGGACGGGCGACTGCTTATAGCCCACTGAGTTGCTCACGGTGGTCGTTAAACCTCCAATCAAAAAAAAATCTGTTCACAATCTGCAGCCCTCTCTTGCTTAGTCAATAAAAGGGTCCCACTTTCAAACTTGGAGCGAGACTACCATCCTTGCAGTCCCACCCTCCAGAACTTCATTACTACTTACTAAAAGTATGTACATATTTCAGAACTTTAGTAATTGTTGTAATGATTAACTTCCTGCCATCTTACATGAACCGTGGAAATTATTGTTTAGCAATAGAAGTCATGCACTTTCATTTATGTATACATGTAGCCTTAATATGATCGTGTTTTTCCTCTGTTATCGGGTATTTCTTCGGATTTAGCGGCAACGACCTGTTCTTTGCTCCTGTATTTAACTGTCGGATTCCGAGTACTCGGGTCTTTCCAGGCCGCGGGTGGCCGAGTGGGTAATGTTCGTGACTGTCACGGGTTCGATCCCAGGCAGGTACGAACGCTCGATCCGCTAAATACCAGCCGTGCGTCGAATGGGCACGTTAAGCCGTCGGACCCCGGGTACTGGCCCCCGGTAATAAATAAGGGCGTCTTCCTCCCCCTTTCTACTTCGCTTCCGTGTACATTTCCTATCTGGCGCTCTAGCCCGAATCTCTTAGTTTTCTATTTCTAAGGGTTGTTTAAAACCTGGGGTCAGACACTCCCTTCCTAAAATCCTCCACATAGGATCTGATCTGTTCATCAATTCGGTGAAACCTATTGCTCGGTGTACATCGGTTTGAACGACGTCGAGTTGCTGCCACCGTGTGATATAGCCAACAGGCAATCCAGTAGACGACATCTGGATAACTTTACCCGAGGTCGCGTCATTGAGAAGTTGGAAGACGATCGAAGTGTGACTAGTGTGGCCGAGTAGTTTGGGATCGCTCGCAGCATCGTTTCACGAGCTTGAAAAGCATTTCAAACGACAAGAACAGCTGTCCGAGAGTTTAGCACTGGTCCTCCACGAGCAACCACGGCGGCGGACGACCAGTAAATATTGTCCTACAGGCGAGAAGAGACAGACGGCAGACAGCGGAAGAAATCGCAAGGCACATGCAACAGACAACTGGACGTCCGTTATCGCGTTTTACCGTGGCCAGGAGGCTGCACAAAGGTGGTCTATTTGCACGACGACCAGTACGGTGTGTGCCAATAACGCCTGTTCATCGGAGACGGCGGTTTCTGTGGGGCCAGGAACACAAAAAGTGGACACATCAGCAATGGGGTCGAGTTCTCCTTACGGATGTGGGCCGATTTAGTCTGACGAGCGATTCTGGACGTACACATCTGGAGAGGCCAGGGAACACGCAATCACACCTCCAACATCATCGAAAGGGACCGGTTTGGGGGTGGCGGAGTTCTCGTTTCGGGAGGTATCAAGCTTGGTAGCCATACCTACCTCCACATCTTCCAAGGAGGTTCAGTCACTGGTGTCCGCTATTGTACCGAGGTTCCCCTGCCGTGCGTCTGTTTAGAGGTGCTGTGGGTCCTGAGTTCCTCTTCATGGACGACAACGCTACACCTCATCGTACAGTGGCTGTCGCAGAGCTGTTGGAGAGTAAAGATATTTAACGCATGGATTAACCCGCAAGATCCCTGGACCTAAATCCAATCGAACACGTGTGGGACCTTCTCGAGAGACGCTTGGCAGCACGTCACCAGCCGCCAGCAACGATTCCGCAGCTGCGATTGGCGCTACAAGAGGAATGGGCCGCGATGCCTTAACAGCTCCGTGACAACCTCGTCCCGAGCATGGACAGACGTTCTGGTAGTAGGCAAGTGAATTCATCTTTGAAAGTCGTAGCTGATTTCGCAAAAATGATGGGGTCTCAAAGAAGTCTCAAATGGCTGTGTTTGAAAGTGTTATTGTTTCTACTCTGATGTACGGAAGTGAAACTTGGATGCCGCCTCGGTGGCGCAGTGGTCTAAGCAATGGCTTCTGATCATTCGTCTGAAAGGGGTCCGGGTTCGAATCCCGGTGAGGCATGGATGTTGTGTTTGTCTTATGGCACTGGCTCTCTCCTTTCCCTGGAACCAGTGGCCCTAAATTTGGGACGGGCGACTGCTTATAACCCATTGAGTTGCTCACGATGGTCGTTAAACCTCCAACTAAAAAAAAAAAAACTTCGGTGCTGCAGAAGAGACATGGGAGTCGTTTTTGTGATGGAGAGAGACGTTTGTTTCGAGACACGCTCTAATCATGTGAGAAACCAAAATGTGTTGCAGACGTGTAGTATGAAGGAAAATGTTGTTAGTAAGGAGAAGACAAATATTCTTAGATATTTTGGCTATGTTGTTAAATTGAGTGATGATAGGATAACTAAGAGAATATATTCATCTCAAGTGGCAGGAAAGGAAAACAAAAAGTTAGAGAATCATTGGAGGGCCAGATTCAGGAATGTCTGCAAGAGAAAAAATAAATTTGTATGAAATACAAAAAATGTTTTGTGTGAAATGTGTAAGATGGATGGCAATGAAGCTTGAGTTGTGTGCCGAGATCGCTGTACATGGAGACGTTCGGTACATTAACAATGAGTAAAATCTAGTAGTTCCATCAGTTTGCTTCGTTTGTTTTGTTTTTGTTTTTTAATTGGAGGTTTAACCCTTTAACGACCATAACGCCCGAAATGCCCTTACATCGAAACCAACACGACTCTCCGAAAATGCACGTCTAGAGTAGGTAGGATTTCGTACCCGCACATGTTCTTTGAATTTAAAAGGCTTCTACGGGATTAGCAGAAGTCACCTTCAGTCAGGATTTTTGTTGCTAAACAAATAAGTAAAGCACGCGTTGGTATCTCCAGGGGATCCTGGATACTGGCCCCCAGGTAATAAATAAGGGCGCCTTCCTCCCCCTTTCTAACTCTCTTCCGTGTGACTTTCCTATCGGGCACTCTAGCCCAAATCCCTTTGCTTCCTATTTCTAAGGGTTGTTTAAGACCTGTGGTCAGACACTCCCTTCCTAAAATCCTCTACATATGATCTGATCTGATCTCATCTCCAGGGGAGATGGATTAGCAGAAGTCACCATCAGTCACCATTGTTGTCGCTAAACAAACACGAAAAGCAGGCGTTGTTATCTCCAGGGGAGATGTTATTTGAATTTACACGGACGACTCTACGGGATTAGCAGAAGTCACCCTGAGTTACCATTGTTGTCGCTAAACAAATAAGTAAAGCAGGCGGTGGTATCTCAGGCGGCGATATTATTTACTCTCATAACATCACATGCCTCCTTCCTGGAAACGTCCGAATGTCAATGCACAGCAAGAGTACAGATCAGAAGTTTCGTCTGTTGACCGAACACTAATCCTTCTTTTGTTACCTTGTAAAGGGTAGGGGAGAAAGTCTGAAAGAAGCAACAGACAGTTTCAAGCTTTATGGAGTTCTGAGCGACACAGTGTTTTTATAGAGGCATGGTCGTTAAAAGGTTGCGACCACCGTGACTAACTCAATGGGCTAACTCTAAAGCAGTCGTCCGTCCCTAATTTAGGGCCACTGGTTCCAGGGAAGGGAAAGAGCCAGTTCCGTAAGACAAACACAAAATCCATGCTACACCGAGATTCGAACCCGTACCCAACTCGGACCAATAGTCAGTAGCCAGCGCTTTGACCACTGCGCCACCAGGGCGGCTGCATCCGTTTTAATCTTTAACCTGACAGATGATCTTTGTTTGAGGAACTAACCTCTGAATCTCAACGAGCAGCTTAGTGATATGTATGTAATTCTTTTGTACACACAACCAAGTGTGTCAAGTGCTGGTTGTGGAAACAGAAGATGAGGTTCAGCACCACTTATTAACTGCTCAATCATCCGATCTGAATATGCTTGAGGCATTCTTATCAGTTCCTGCAAATCGGGTGGAGAACGACGAATTCCCTCCCTGTTCTTTTTTCTCAAAATTTAAAGTTTCCTTTATAAAAAATGCAGGTATATGGGTCCTAACAAAAGTTCTGTACACTGTTCATTTTTAAGAAAAGTGTGAAGTAACGGATAAAACGTACCTTACTGCGGTTCAATGTACTCCTCTCTACTGCTAATGACAGCTTGCCAGCGGTGATGTAGGTCCGGGATGCCCGTAGAAGACCATCTCTGTTCAGCTGTCGTATTACTGGGGTCACGTCCAATGACAGTTCGTCCAGGTTTCATAGTGGTTGCCGCGGAGCCGATTTTTGAACTTTGGGAAAAGATCAAAGTCGGGTGGACTGAGATCAGGGCTGTGTGTGGGATAAAGTTTCCCAGCCGTATCTCGACAAAAGTCTATGACGAAGTAAATTTCTCCATCATTTTTATGCCAGGGCAGGATTCGAACACGCAACTCTCGTCTCCGGAGCACCGAGTGCTGTCCACTATACTACACTGGCACATGATCTCACTGCTATCTGACTTTACCTCATGTGCGTCCTGCGGGGTATGCACGTCACAAGTCCCCGTACCAACGCTAAACCACCGTACGAAGCGTTGTCATGCAGCAAGATCGCTCCCGCGTCCAACGAGTTGGGGTTATTTTGACGAATTTTCGGTCTCAACTTTGTCCTCAGAAAGTCATGATAATATTGTGCGTTGACATTTTGTCCTACCGGCACTCTATCAGAGACCACAACACCATGGGCATCGTACGCAAAAATCATCATTTGCTTCACTATGGATTGTTGCCGACGACACTTTGAGGAGTGTGGGAAACTTGGATGACTCCATTCCGCTGATTGTGATGTCAGTTCCGGCTCAAAATCACGGGTCCAAGTCTCATCAAGTGCGACAATTCTGTTCAGGAAGGTCTCGCCCTCCCTTTCGAGCCTGTGCGATGCTCACTCTCGCTGCCTTCTGCTCGGGGGTGAGTTTATGGGGCACCCAGTTCGCTGCGATTTTTCTTTTTCCCAGTGAGTCGGTCAAAATCCGGAGAGCAGACGTGGTGTACAAATTTTCCTGATGAGCAATCTCCTCGACTGTCAAACGGCGATTCTCTTCGAGAAACGTTGCAACAATGGTGACAGATGTTTCGTCTGTCGCCGTTTGAGGTCGGCCTGAGCGGTGATCATCTTCGACGCTGCTTCGGCCCTCCCGAAAGCGAGATGTCCAGCGAGAAATTGTGCTTCGATCAAGGGTTCCTTCCCCACAAACTTCTTGCAAGGCAGTGTGGATCTGTGTCGGAGGTTTTCCCTGCAGAGTTTCTATTTTCACGTACGAACGCTGGTCTAACGCTGTGACTCGACCTGAGGAGCTGCACGCTTCCATTTCCAAACCCTCCCACGTCCACACAATAAATGATAGCGCGTCGTTCTGACACCACTGCACTGCTGAGAGTCTAACCTTGACATGATGCAATCATTTTCCCGATTGCATCATCCGCTTCCGTTTTAGATTACTGTGGGCAGAACTTTTGTTATGACCTTCGTAGGCTCAGTTCTGATTGAGCCGACAGTTTAGAATGCAGGACTGCGACTTGCAGATCGGAGAGTTGAAATGAGCGAGTATGGTTTCAAAGCGTTTATTCAGTTTGTTATAGCCAACACAGGTCTATGATATGAAACGTAGCTTGCATAATTTTTACAAATAATGCTGGATACATTGCGAATACAAAGAAGATCGATACACGAATCATCCAAAGTGGTGCTCTGTCTTTTTGGCTTCTTACATTCTTCATCACTTGCTCTTGTCTCTCGATTTGATTTTCTCCACTTTTGCTTGCGTTCATTCCGCGGCATTGTCAAAAATGTTAACCCGTTCACACGAAAACAATTTTTTTAATTTTAGTTTAAACCACTGCGATATGTTCTGTATATATTTGAATAGATCTCGTCGAGAGCTTTAGAACGATACCACGCACAGTCGTTTTACACTCACTGTTGTCCAGATAAACCGCGATATTGTCAAAAGTGTTCACCGTTTCACAAGAAAACGATTTTTTAAACGTCCAATTCAAACCACTGCGAAATTTTCTTCGTATATTTGAATAGATCTCGTCGAGAGCATTAAAACGATACCACGCAGAGTCTTGTTGCTCTGTTGGTTGCCGAGATGGACTGAGTCAAACGCGGCGGCGTACCCAGAAATATTACATCATCTCCCGCGCTCACAGGGAGCGTCGCGCGCACGATGTATTGCGCAGTACGCGAATTGAACTCCATGCTTTTTACGAAAATACTAACACGATTAGTGTGCGGCAAGTGTTTTTATTTCGATTGGGACCTATTTTTATCACAGGCAGTCGGCCGTAAGTCGGCCCATACTATCCGAGGAGTTAGACGTATTCCTACGTCAAAATAATATGATATTTCCAGGAGATTATCTAGGATTTCTTCACATGCATGATGCATTCCACAAAGAACGCAGGTGTATTGCAAAGAAACACCAAATTAATTAATATGTATTTCGTATGATTGGTGTAGCTGGTGTTTCCAATATCTTGCCTTCAATATAAATATCATAAGTACACAAGATTATTTTTTTTAAATATTGTTAATACGATATTTGTTACATTAAATAAGTTTTCTTGACCTTCGGGGATAAGATGTTTTATATAAGTTATTTCTTATGCTTACGAACTTGTTTTTCAAAACTAACTG
Source organism: Macrothele yani (assembly GCA_039090855.1). Lineage (NCBI taxonomy): Eukaryota > Metazoa > Arthropoda > Arachnida > Araneae > Macrothelidae > Macrothele > Macrothele yani. The sequence goes on from CM077030.1 coordinate 19,157,630, forward strand.
AGCTAGTATAATGATACTAGTGGATAGAGAAATATAATAAATGTTCATGCGCACCCAATGACATTTATAAGAAACCAAAATGCAATTGAATAGACATAAGAATCAAGATAAAGAAAAGAAAATACTGCCCTATTCACATTTGTTGAAGTTTTTCTTAAACGTCTTTACCCTGGTCTCGAAGTTTATTTCAACACTTTCGCAGTTTTTGTAACTTCAACTCTAAGATTTCTTTTGTTTGCCGTGTGAGTGCGGTTTTTCCGAAACCGAATACATAGACGGATTAAGCGTGTGAATGAAAGTGACAATGAAAACATAGGATATAAATGGCGTCCAAAATTGTCGAAGACGAGCTATCAGCGCATGCGCCAATCAGCTTCCATCATTGTTCGCAGAAAGTTAACCGTAAGAAATCTATCGATGGTAATCCTCGAAAGTGATGACTTTCCAGGGAGAAAATTCTCCTTCAACGGAGGAAGAGTTTGTGTCGAGGTGACAGTTGCGCTTTTTGGGCGTAAAGCTATTAGCTCCACTGCCCAAGCCAAGGCACGTTTTTCCAAACAGTCCATCTAAATCCCCACGGGGCTTCTGGAGGAATCTCTTTTTTCCTCCAGCTCCTCTTCTTCTTCTTCCTCGGCTCCTCGTCTTCTCTCTCTCTACGGGGATCGTAAGCAGACGAGATCTTCCCTTTCCCCATTTGTAAGGAGCATGCGTCTCCGGGAACCACAGACCGACAAATTTGTCACGCAAGACCCCGTCATTGCTGGCCACTGCCTGGAATACCAGTGAGGGACGGCCTCAGAATTTACTTTGTACCAGAAAAGGCACTCAAATACGCTCTCAAGCCAGCCTGCGAAGCGGAAGGGAGCCCAGAGATACTTACAGAAATTGAATATTTCCTTACATACAGGAAATTTTTCTTAATATAAGGAAGTAAACAGAGAAAGGAAAGCGTCTTAATGCCCCTAAGTCGCCAGTTCATTCACTGAAAGGAAATAAGCTGGAGTGGTTTTTAACAAACGAACCATGCAGGAAGGGAAAGACAACGAACGCACAGTGAAACAAGAACTTCCCACATCAGAAAGAATAGAATAAATACAATACGTTTTGGCCTCTCGATCAGAAAGTTTCTCAAAAACATTTTTATGCGGAAGTTCTTTCAAAACTTCACCTTATTTTCAGAAAATCAGGACGTGATTCACCATGCTGGAACCACTGACTTTTAGAATACGTGTCATATGTCAAGAACTTGCGTCTCTGCCTAGCTGCGTTGTCTTTCAGTCTGTCCGTTTGTCTGTGGGTTTGATATCTTCACTTGAGGAATTCGTATTGTAAAAATATATTTGCGATTTTGATGGATGCAAGCATGAATAGTTTTTTTCCCCCGTTCATTATCCGCTTTTTCCTGACATTCTGTTTTACAGATGGCTGACGTAAACACTTATTTGGATCCTTTATACTACAGAGGCTGAGTCGGAAGTTTTGCAATATTTGGATCACTTTGTCTTTTTTTTTTTTTTTATTGGAGGTTTAAGGACCACCGTGAGCAACTCAATGGGCTATAAGCAGTCGCCCGTCCCTAATTTAGGGTCACTGGTTCCAGGGAAGGAAGGGAGCCCGCGCCGTAAGACAAACACAACATCCATGCCTCACCGGGATTCGAACCCGGACCCCTTTCGGACGAATGATCAGAGGCCATCGCTTAGACCACTGCGTCACCGGAGTGGCTTTTATGTCTTCATACGGGCCTTTACGACGAAAGCTGACTGGCATTCAAATTATAGGACATCGTGTTGCACCGTCTTTAACCATCTGTCTGCCAGTTCTTTGATTCCGGGTGGACTAGTGGGATTCGCTGGTGGCCTAGTGGGCAACGTTCGTGACTGCCACGGAAAGGACTTCAGGTTCGATCCCAGTAAGGTACGAACGCTTGATCTACTAAATATCTGACGCGCGTCGGATGTGCACGTTAAGCCGTCGGACCCCGGGTACTGCCCCCCCACCCCACCCCCACCCCCGTAGTAAATAAGGGCGTCTTCTACCTCGCTTCCGTGTCACTTTCCTATCGGACACTCTAGCCCAAATCTCCTAGCTTCCTATTTCTAAGGGTTGTTTAAGACATGGGGTCAGACACTCCCTTCCTAAAATCCTCTATATGTGAACAGAACAGAACTTGGATTCCGCGGCCGTGCCAGTTCTTGTTCTTCGAGGCGTAGAATTCCTTCACCCCAGCTGCCATCTCCTCCTGGTTGTTGAAGTGCCGCCCGCGAAGGAAGTGGGCCATGGACCGTAACAAGTAATAATCCAACGGGGAAAGGTCCGGACCATACGCTGTGTGTTGCATCAGTTCGATATCCTCACATTCCTGGAGTTTTACCCGGGTCGATCGCGTGGTATGAGGCTGAGCGTTGCCCTGCTGTACAAGAGCGCGCTTTCTGTTCAACAGTACCGGGCACTTCTCCTCCAGAACGGCATACATAAGCTGCAGCTATTCAAAGTAGAGGTTGGCGTTGATGGTCCGACCGTCTGGAACAAACTCGTAATGGATAATCCCCTCGAAATTCCACCAGACGCAGAGCATCGCCTTGTGCTCGAATCGGCCATGTTTGGCAACAGGTTCTGGAAGCTGGGCCGGGCTCAACCACTGCCGCTGTGTGTTAGGATTATGGAAATAGACCGACTTTTCATCGCACGTAACAATTCTCTTGATGAAACGCACGTCGCGCGGGTTTTCTAGGAGTTCCGTGTGCACTTCCACTCGGCGGTTTGCTTCATCTGGCGTCAGTTCGTGAGGGACAATGCGAGTTTCGCCTGTAGCCCTTGCCGAGGTCCTGAAGGTGACGAACCACGGTGGTCTTTGATATGCCCAGCTCGCCTAATAATCTCCGAGTTCTGGTTGTCAGATTTGCATCTACGGCTTGGCACACGACCTCCGAATCCACGGTTTGCGGCCTACCTGACCTTGGCTGATCGTCGAGGTTTCTGTCACCTGAGCGAAATTTCTTGAGCCATCTGGTAGCGGTGCTGTGTTCCACGGAACCTTCCCCTTTCGCATGACAAATGTTTCGTGTTGCTTGAGCAGCGTTATGGCCGAGTTCAAACTCGTAAACCAAAAGTTTCCTATTAGTCGGTTGTGGCTGTTCACCATTTAGGCGTCCCAACCACAGACAGAACGACGACATGCAATGCTGTTCACGGCAACGATTACCACTTTATATCCCTTCCGACTGACTGCAGTGCGTGACTTGAACTAGTTTAAACACGTGACATACCCGCCGTAGCACATGCGTTTATGTAAATATTGCAAAACTTTCGGCTCACCCTTAGTAGAAAAAAATTAAAAAGATTTATGGATTTTGTAACAATTTCTGCCAATAAAAGAATTAGCCTCTTTTGAGTTCAAAAGTCCCTTACTTCCACTTAAATAGAAAGTAAGCAGTTCTTACTTTCTCATTCCTTCATTATAGGAAAGCAACATGAATTTTTAAAAAATATCACTTCCAGTTTTCGACATAATTTTACTCAAAATTTAAAAATTAGGCGAAAACTCAAGAGCAAACGGCTTTAAATATCATGTAAAATTTATGGGAACACCGGCAACACAACACGTGCAGAAATGCAGAATGAAAGCAAACCAGCACAGAACGAATGAGTAATTCGATAGTAAACGTAACAATTGGAAGATGTTTTCGGAGTAGGTCTTGGAAAAATTCCGTTCAAGGTTAAACGTTCAGAGAAACTTTCCGTGACAGAGCACAAATCGCTGATTAGCTCTGCAACTTTACGACGTATTCGGAAAGGTCACGGAGGTTAGGTATATCAGCATATTGTTTTACATACTTCCATGCACTGTTTCGAACAATTCCGTTCATCCTTATAAGGAGGTACCCAACTCATGATGTAAGTTATTCAGTACGTTGGTTATCTGCGTGTAATAGTGTATGCGGATAACTAAAGTATTTACAAAAGAAGTTACTAAAATGCATAACTTTGTTTTTAGGTTAAAATGTTGGCAAATTTATTCACACACTGTTCATTTCGAATTTTTCACGCCCCTCAAAGTATGAATTACGCCCCGGGCGTGACCATTCAACCGTCCTCCATGCTCTTCCAGTGGCTACGGCCCTGTTCTTCTCTATCCTAGTTCATTTTTAGAACGTCTTTTGTAAAAAAAGATCGTGCTTATGTTATCGGTTTGTCCGTCCGTCTGTAGACACGATATCTCTCTGCAATTATTAGTCCGATTTCAAAAATTATTTTTGCATTGAGAAGCTTGAAATATGCGAATAACGACCCTTTATTTCGGTTTTTTTTTTTTTTTACGGTGTACAATTTCGCCGCTAGAGGGCGTAAATGCAGATGATGTCGAATTCAAAAATACGTTTTATTCCACATATTTGCTTCTAAACATCCGATTGAAAAAAATATTTTATCTTTCGATTCCATTTATGTCGAAGAGTATTTTAGATATGGTTACTTTTTCAAATTACGCATATATTTTCCGTTAGGGGGCGTAAAAGTAAATTACATTTTTCCCGATAACTCTTCTTCTAAAACTCCGATTTAAAAAATGTTTTCTTCAGCGGATACAGCTCCTGTTGGAAAATCTTTTGCGTATAATTTCTAATTTTCGGCAAATAATACTTTGGCCACCAGGGGGAGAAAGTGTTAATTTTTGCTTCTGATGTATTTGCCATAAAATTTGAGCTTTTAAAATATCGATTGAAAAAATTCTTTCGTGGACTGATGCCACTCACATCGATAAACTTTTTCGGAATATTTTCTTCTTAAAATATTCCATGGTTTCTCCGCCAAGGGGCGTAATGTATATTTTATTTTTTTCAATATCTCTACTTCTAAGAGTCCGATTTGAAAAATTCCTCCTTTGTTGGATAGTGTTTTCAGTGTGACATGTTTTTCATATAATTTCAAAATTTTCAAGTAATTCATAGACTTTTCGCTAGGGAGCGTAAAGGTAAATTGCGTTCCCCCCTATATCTCTGCTTCTAAATTTCCGATTTGAAAAATTCTTTCTGCACCGGACACAGCTTCTGATGGGAAATCGTTTGAACATAATTTCTTATTTTTGTAAAAAATGGTTTGGCCACCATGTGGCGTAAGTCTTAATTTCCGCTTCTGATGTATTTGCAGCAAAATATGAGCTTCTAAAATCTCAATTGAAAAAAAGTCGTTTGTAGACCGATACTACTCATGTCGACACACCTTTTAGGAACATTTTCTTCTTAAAATAAAGCATGGTTTCTACGCCAGGGGGGCGTAGATGTATATCTTATTTTTGTCAACATCTCTACTTCTAGGAGTCCGATTTGAAAAATTCCTTCTTTGTTAGCTACTGCTTCTGATGCGAAATGTTTTCCCTATAAATTCAAAATTTTCAAGTAAATCATAGACTTTCCGCTAGGGCACACAAAAGTAAATTGCGTTTTTGCAGTTATTTCTGCTTCTGAAACTCCGATTTGAAAAATTATTCCTGTATCGCATACAACATCTGATGTAAATTATATTTTTCATATAATTTGTAATGTTTGGTGAAGAATGGTTTGGCCACCATCGGGCATAAGTGTTAACTTCTGCTTCTGATGCATTGGTAGCAAAATCTGGGCTCTTGAAAACTCGACTATTTTTTTTTTTTCTTGGACCGATACCGCTCATATTGAAAAACCTTTTGAGAATACTTTCTTTCTAAAATAATGCATTGTTTTCTCAAAAAGGGGACGTAAAATCACATCTTATTTTTATCGATATCTCTGTTTCTAAGAGTCCGATTTAAAAAATTATTTCTGTGTTGGAGAGCGTTTCCTATGCGAAATGTTTCTCATAGAAATTAGTTTTTCTTAACGCACAAGTCTGCAACCAGAGGGCGTAAGCTCACGATTCCGTTTACAGCAATATCTGAGAGATTAAAAACCCGATTGAAAAACTTCTTTCTTCCGTCAGATTCTATTGCTTTCCATACCGGTTCCATTGAATTTAGGTAGCTTTGATAAATTTAAATTGCGTCAGAACGGATTCAAAAGACGTGGTTATTACATCCGAAAATTCCGTGTCATCTTTCTTGTTTATGGTACGGACGGAACCACACTGAAATTATTAATGCTTGGCGTTCCCCGATTTAACGAACACATTTCCTCAATTTAGCGAACATTTTTTTTTTTTTAAAACCACCAAACTTTGTTAACCAGAATTTTCACGTTAAACGTTAGTTACTAAGAGAGCCTCACGTAACAGGAAATGTGTACGTATGCAGTTAACCAGGGCTTCAAAGAACGCCATCTGCGACGTAAGTTGACAGAATCATAAATCAGTTTGCCTTTCCTCCGACTATTAAGCGTAACTTACGCTTGGTAAGCTTCTTACAGGTAAATGACCAACAAGTTCCAAAGAAGCGCAATGTTTTCTTGCATAGTTGGGAAACAGGAAAAAGAAAGGCGGTGTAGGGGAGGAAATCTAGAGTACCATGGGGATTCTTGTTTTCAGCTACAGACAGAAAAATAGCTTTCTGTGAAGTCAGGGGACTTCTGACCATTCGTCCAAGACGGATATTGTCGAATTTCGGTGAAGCATGGATGTTGTATTTGTCTTACGGCACTGGCTCTCTCCTTTCCCTGGAACCAGTGGCCCTAAATTAGGGACGAGTAGCTCACGTTGGTCGTTCACCCATAAACAAAAAAAAAAACACGAACCTTCGTTTAAGATATGAGTACGCTGGCATACAAAATACAATATTCCATATTTTCACCTACATGGTAATTTAAAAAAATTCCTTTGTTCAGCTTTCTTAGGGGCCGCCCACAAAGTACGTCTGAGATTTTGGGGGGTGGGGGTGGGGATCCTAAACACCCAGACCAAATGTGATATGGGGGAGGGGAGGTTTAGTAATTCGGACGTCTAGAGGCAAAAATACGGTGGATGGTATTTCTTAGTTTTGTTTTCTCTTTTTTTTCTCTTCATAGTTAAAAAAAGGTATGAAATATTTCAGATTTCTGATGATATATAGCTAAATCAGAATATTAATATTAAGTTCTCATATTTGTACTACCAAATCTATCGTGTTTTGTAGATGGTATAATCGGGAGTATTGAAACATTGAATGCGTGCTTTCATTTGCAGATCTTTATTTCAGAATCATAAAGTTCGGGTAATATTTGGGAATAAATGAATGCATAAATATTTGCTAAAGCAAACTTTTAAATATATGGAAGACTCCTTTTAAAAATTACATGTTTTCTTTCTGTTTCTCAACGGACTTCTAAAAGCAGTTGTCAAAAATAAAGGGGGGTTGCGGGAATTAGGGCGTACTTTTTAGGGGGGATGTGAATGATCGGACAAAATGTGACATGAGGGTAGGAAATGGTAAAAAATCACGGACGTACTTTATGGACGGCCCCTTACTATTTAACCAAACAAATGTCTTAGTAATACCAGTGACGTACCGAAAGAACTCACGGGCCCCCAGAAAAAAAAATATCCTTGAAGTCCTTTGGCAAAAATCCATTAGCTTTCACTTTCTGAAATTTTTAATTTCCGTTTTATAAATTAGGCTTTCAGGGATTTTAGTAATCCAAATTCATTGGAACCTACAGTTACATTTTATAAGACCGAAATTATTGTACTTTACTGCATAAAACACAATGCAGGCATTATAATTAAAACAAGTTAGTAAACTCATGCAATGCATTGATTATGTTATGCTTTTCAACATACCAGAAATCATTACTCAAATTATTACACAAGTTATTAGGATAATGGCTGTAGAATAAATCTCGCTCCTATGACCTGACCTTTGACCACATTTCGATGATATTCAACAGAAGCGGTAAAGTATACTTCCGGAAAAACATGATAATATTGTGTCTCAATCGAAGCAATTTTACGTAAGTTATAACGCATAAGGGCGATGGAATGGATTCCAATCCTATGTCCTGACCTTTGACCCCATTTCATCCATTTTCAATGGAGTTCGTCCCCAAGTGGTCCCCTACCACATACTAAATTTTATCGAAATCGAACCATTTGTACGCAAGTTATGACGCATAAGGGCAATGGAATGCATCCAGCTCCTATGTCCTGACCTTTGACCCCACTTCACCCATTTTCAATAGGGTTCGTCCCAAGGTGGTCCTCTACGACATACTAAAATGTCATCGAAATCGAAAAATACTTACGCAAGTTATGACGCATAAGGTCAATGCAATGGATCCCGCTCCTATGTCCTGACCTTTGACCCCACTTCACCCATTTTCAATAGGGTTTGTCCCCAGTAGTCCTCTACCACATACTAAAACTTCATCGAAATCGAACCATTTTTACGCGAGTTATTGTGCGGACAGACGGACAGACAAAGCTGGAGCATATACGTTTCTTCAACCTACGGTTGGAAAGCGTAAATGACTGCCTTCATTTAATACCAACGCAAAGTACTGCAAAACACTTACTCCAAAGTGAACCTACATGATGCAAATTTTATTTTTTAGAGAACTAAAGCCAGTATCTCCGAAATGTGCCTAAGGTACTCACACACGCAGTTACGCAAATAGACAAACACAAAATACATAAATAATAATAAGTTACTGTACACCACTATACACAAAATAGTATAACTATACTAGTAATCCGAATTTCTTAGTGTAAAATAGAAATCAAAGTCTCCAAGCTTTAGCACATCAACCAGATGTGGCTTTTTGAAGGAAGGTAGACAGCTAACTGCAAACTGAATAGTTGAACGTGGTGACTTATCCGGATAATAAATAAATTGATGCGAATATGTTAATTCATTCGTAGAGACTAGGAGTCACGTTGGATGGGCATGCGGTACCGTGGGAGAAAACGCAGCAATACGCTTGGAAAGTTTCGGAACTTTGTTTCTATTCTACACCAAGAAATTCGGATTACTAGAATCGTTATACTACACTGCTGGCCACCCAAAATGCAACACCAAGAAGAAAGCATCCGATTGGCCTGAAATTCGCAGCAGGCGTCCCCGCGAGAGGACATACAAACGATTAGCATTGCAGGGCATATGCAAATCATGTGCGCCCTGCACGCCACCGAGTAGCACTATAAGAAGGGTGCACAGAAGGCGGGGTGTAAGTAGTGGAAGTGTGTTGTGCTGCAAGACCTGTGCGTGGGAAGCTTCCCGATGCCTTGTCGCAGAATACGGCAGTCACTCCAGCACGTTTCGGAGTTCGACAGAGAACGAATAGTGGCTTATCGCGACAGCGGTTTATCGTACCGAGACATCGGCGCCCGTGTGGGATGACATCCAGCCACAGTGAGGCGAGTATATATTCGGTGGTTGCAGGAGGGACGGACGGACTGACGTGAGCGATTACCGCAGCCACGGCACACCACCGAACCAGAGGGCCGGCATATTGTGCGACGGGCATTGACGGCTCGCACCGCCACATCACGAACGTTAGCGCAGGAATTAGGGTGTGTTGCCCATCAACCTGTGTCAGCACGTACTGTTCGACGTCATCTGCAGGAGCGGGGACTTGTCGCACGGCGCCCATTGCTCAGATTACCATTGACGTTACACCAGCGGCGAGTGCGGCGGCAGTGGGCAGTTGAACGCCGCACCTGGACTACAGAATGGCACGACATTGTCTCCTCCGACGAATCCCGCTTCTGCCTGCAACACCACGATGGTCGGATCCGCGTGTGGCGGCACCGCGGCGAGAGACTGTGTGACGCCTACGTTATGCATCGCCATACAGGTCCTTCGCCTGGCATTATGGTTTGGGGCGCAATTGGATATGACACCCGCACCCCTCTGGTACGCATCACCGGTACACTCAAAAGCCACCGCTACACCTCCGACGTTTTGGAGCCTGTAGTCCAACCTTACCTGCAGGACCTGCCAGCAGCCACGTTTCAACAGGACAATACGCGCCCGCACGTGGCACGCATCGTGCAACGATTCTTCGCTACCCACCAGGTGTCACTGCTGCTGTGGCCCGTCTGTTTTCCCAATATGCCGTCCATCGAACATTTCTGGTCGCTGATCGGCAACCGAGTGGCCCGGTAAGCACCACCCGTGACTACACCTGATGAACTGTGGCAACGTGTGGAAGCAGCCTGGACCGACATGTCCCAAGCTCACATCCAAAGCCTCTTTCTTTCGATGCTGCGGCGTGTAGCGGCCATTATTGCCAGCCATGGGGGCCACACGAACTATTGATGTCTGCGTGTTCCGCAAGTCGCACGGGCCTGTAAGCGCAATCGTTTCATCTTTGTATCTGTTGTTATGTGTCCAGTAAATCTGGCTTTGCTATCTCGTGTCCTTCTTGGTGTTGCATTTTGGGTGGCCAGCAATGTATTTTAAACAAAATATGTAACTGCGGCGTGACAGTTGTGACGTACTACAGCGGTAAAGCACGTGTCAAGACAACAAATCTGCAGCGATACATTCTGTCCGTGTAGCTTAGTTGGGAGAGCAACTTACTCCGGAGTGCGGGGGCGCTGTTTCGATTCTCGTTACGGACAAATTTGCGTTTTCACACATTATCATCTGGCTCTCTGGGATGGGGCCGATATGTACACTGACGGAAAAAAATCCCAGCACCAAGAAGGGGTTGTTTTAGATAAACGACAGTTGGTAGGCGGTGAGAGTACATCTGTAAGATGATGTCTATGCAAATTTCGCGCTCGGCGCATACGTGTGGCGCTAGTAGCGCCCCTCGGAACATGCAAAGCAGGTTTGCTGTAAATACGCGCTGTAAAGTTCGTGAGCGTTAGTTATCGTTGAGATTCGACGTAAGGTGTTGATGTTAGTCAAGAATGCCTTTAAGAAGACCAAGAAGCCATTATCAACAGCTCACGGAGTTTGAACGAGGTCGTGTAATAGGGCTACGAGAAGGTGAATTTTCGTTCCGCAATATTGCATAACAACTTGACAGGAATGTAGCCACTGTGCATGATTGTTGGCAGCGGTGGTCAAGGGAAGGCACTGCCTCAAGAAGACCAGGTTCCGGCCGGCCACGTGGCACTACTGAGAGGGAAGACCGCCGTGTATAACGTATGGCCGTGGCGCATCGTACCGCGTCTGCGGCAGCAATTCGAGCTGCAGTTGCCACCACAGTGACACAACGAACTGTTACAAATCGGTTACTTGAAGGGCAGCTCCGAGCCACTGCCGTTTGCGACGTCAGTGGTGTCAAGCTACAGCTCATTGGAGGACGGAGTGCAGATCTGTTGTGTTTTCCGATGAAAGCCGGTTCTGCCTGGGTGCCAGTGATGGCCGTGTGTTGGTTAGAAGGAGGCCAGGTGAGCGCATGCAACCAACCTGTCTGCGGCCGAGACACACTGGACCTACACCTGGAGTTATGGTCTGGGGAGCAATTTCCTATTACAGCAGGAGAACTCTTGTGGTCATCCCACGCACCCTGGCCGCACAGTTGTACGTCGGTCTGGTGATTCAATCTGCTGTGCTGCCATTCCAGGGGGTGTTTTCCAACAGGATAACGCTCGCCCGCATACCGCTGTTGTAACCCAACATGCTCTACAGAGTGTCGACATGTTGCCGTGGCCTGCTAGATCACCAGATCTTTCACCAATCGAGCACGTATGGGGCATCATTGGACGACAACTCCAGCGTCACCCCAAACCTGCATTAACCGTCCCTGTATTGACCGACCAAGTGCAACATGCATGGAACTCCATCCCACAAACTGACATCCAGCACCTGTACGACACAATGCATGAACGTTTGCGTGCTTGTATTCAACATTCTGGCGGTTACACCGGTTATTAATGTACCAGCATTTCACATTTAAAATGGCTCTTCTCGCGCTTACATTAAGCTGTGATCTTGAAACCTTAATCGATTAAATATGTTACCTATACAAATGTATTGCCGCCATTTTATTCCTCTATAACTATTTTTTCGTGGTGTTGGGATTTTTTTTCCGTTAGTGTATGTATACAGGGTGCATAGGAAAGTCTCTTTAGCCTGGAATATTTTGCGAATAGAGAGAGGTACAGTTATGCAAGGGAGATAACGGTATAGTAAAGCGACTACGCCCGATCGAATGCAACGAATAGCAGCGCCCCTAGTGGCGAAATGCGGAGGTTAGTCATTGCAAATCAAAAACGAAAAGAGATAGAGCAACATTTCCAACTACAAAGTTGTACAGCATCAATTAATTAGTACAAAACGACATTCGTTTCAAACGGATAAGATAAATTGTCGTCTGAATACCCTAAAACGTCCGAAATCGATGCGCGACCTTTTGTGTGAACGTTTGAAGGAAACAGGCATAGGAATGAGCAAATATACACAATTTATTGAATAAATGTGTACTTATGTCAATACAGTTTGATGACGTCAGACAAAACAAAAACAAAAAAGGCAAACTGGCGCACAGTGATAAAAAGTTAATGTCGAGTATGATCGAAGAGTTCGCCATTGCCCGCGATACACATTTGTATTCGTGAAAGTAACTCTGCATGCACATTCCTCAGCATGGAAGGTGTCACACTATTCCAAGCATCTGTAACACGACGACGTAGAACAGCAGACTTGTAGGTGCTGTTGCATACACCTGATTTTTTACTTAACCCCAGAAATCCAAGCTCGCCATTCTCACACTGCGTAAGTAGACCTAAACTTCTGATCAGGGTACATCCTGCTACTGGTTTTTATATCGTAGGTACGGTACAACGTCACAATCGGCATTTGCATACGGCTACATTTGCGAAATGTGAATATGCAGATTCTAATCGTCGCGCATCGATTTAAGACATTGTAGGGTATTCAGGCGACAATTTAACTTATCCATGTAAAACAATTGTCGTTTTGTATTAATTAATTGACGCTTTGTAGTTGGAAATTTTGCTCTATCTCTTTTCGTTTTCGATTTGCAATGGCTAACTTCTGCATTTCGCCACAAGGGGCGCTGCTATTGGTTCCATTCAATCGGGCGTTGTCGCGTTACTATACCGTTATCTCACTTGCATAATTGTACCTCTCTCCGTTCGCAAGTTTATTCCAGGCTAAATGGACTTTCCTATGCACCCTGTATATTAACATATGTAAAACTTTTAAATAGAGTAAAAAAACTTTCTTATGCTCTTATGTCACAAGCAGATACCAAGAAATCTACACATACAAATGATTTAAAATGTAGAAATGTTGTACCTTTGCTTTATTTCAGTAATGGACTACAGATTTCACCATGGGGTGGTGAAAAATATTGAGGACGCTAGGAAAGGTAAGGCTGTGATGGAGAAAATCCCTCCAAGACATTAGGATTGGTATAAATGTTCTCACCTTACTAGAAAAATGTTTCTGATTATCAAGGAATCATTACAGTGTTGCTTGAAAACGTATTGTGGTAAAAATGTTCTCGCCTTACTAGAAAAATGTTTCTGATTATCAAGGAATCATTACAGTGTTACCTGAAACCCCTGCCATTTGGTTTCATCCCCTTTAGAATATTTAGATTAGCAAATAGTAGTAAAAAAACAGAAACTAACTAACCGTTCCGATGCCAGTTTGAAGTGCCTCGATTTTTTTTCATTTTTTTTTGTCACATAGTGTTAACCACCACCGCCATAAAGGGACAATTTCTAGTAATTTGCTATTGTTAAAAATTAGATAGCAAATATTTTGTTGTATTGGAAGCATTAACCTCACTTTAGCTACACTGAGGCTTAACCGTATATATGGAAAGTCGGCATCCAGAAGACTGAAAAAAAGCTGAATGCCAGCTTTTAAAATATGATGATGTATTGCAATGCTAGATCATCATATCTCTCTCTACTCTGCGGAATTAGGTTTTTACTGCGGTCAGTGCTTGAAAAATTGCCTCTTCAGTGAGGACTGTTTACTGTTTTGTTGAAGGATGATAGAAATTTCAGACTGAAGTCCATGTGGATATTTTTGTTATTATCATATTTTCCCTCATTTTCTTAATTTTTTTAAATTAATTTCTATAAATATTCAGTTATAAACGAACACAATTAGACTAAACGTAAGAAGAGATCGCCCAAAAACCCTACGGGGAGGGGGGGCATTCATAGATTTTCGGGGGAGGCTTAGCACCCCCGAGAAGATGCCTGCATACATCGCTGGTCACAGTAAGTGCATGCCGTTTTTCAGTGAAAGTGGTGAACTGTGCATGTTACATTAACAACATTGATGGGTTGCTTGAAGCTCTTGGTATCGTGCATAAACCTGAGGAATGGAGATTGGTTGTAGTATTCCTCTAAAACCAGCTTGAAATGCGTCTTGCTATACAATAGTAACATGTATCCAACTGTCCCTGTGGCATAATAACCTACTATCAAGGAAACATACGACATTATGAAAATTCTATTGGAAAAAATCAACCATGAAGTTTACCAATGGAACATCTGTATTGACTTCAAAGTAATATTGCTTGGTTTGCAGGGTGGATACACAAAATACTGCTGTTTGGTTTGCAAATGAGATAGAAGGGCAAAAGGGAATCGGCTTGTGATGAAACAATGGCTACATGGTTAAAATCTAACACCTGGCGAAAAGAATGTGTAAGCTGTTTCATTAATCCTAAATGCTGAGAAGGTTGTGCTCCCACCGCTCCACGTTAATCTGGGGATAATGAAAATATTTGTAAAAGCTCTGAAAAGTAATGTGGCTGCGCTTCACTATTTGCAACAGAAGTTTCTTAAACTGAACGCTGCTAAGCTGAAGGAGGGGATATTCAATGGTCCTGACATTAGACAACTAATGCAAGACACTTTATTCGAGGCCACTCTTCGTGAAATTGAATTGGCTGCATGGACATCTTTCAAAAAGCTGACACAACAGTTTTTAAGCAATGTGAAGTCACCGGCTTACAAAGATATTGTCTACAATGGTGATGGCTTACCACTACGTGGGATGCAATATGTCTCTCAGATTTCTTCTCCTGGACTCCTACATTGGCTTCTTTCCTTACAACTTTGGCTCTGTGAGCGATGAACACGGAGAATGTTTCCACTAGGAAATTTCGACAATAGAAAACCGATGTAAGGGGAATTGGAATCCTGCAATGCTCGCAGACTACTGTTGGGATTTAGTCAGGGAAACACCACGAACTTCATACAAACGGAAATCGTATGTATGAAGCCCGGGCGTTCAAGGAAGAGTCATGTACGTTTCATTATGTCACTTCTATTTCCATTATGTATGTTATTATGAATATTTTTTATTTTAGCTTTCTCAGAAAGTGTACGGCGTAGAAAAATAAACTAAAAACCGATTCAGAATCCTTCCATTCTCGAATCCGAAGAGCCTTTGCAGTCTCCTCAGATGTTCCTTCTAGGCAATGCGAATTGAGAAACGTTATCGAGCTGACCACTGAGGCAGGATACGCCCCGAACATGGTACATCGCTACATCGAGAAAACCCAAACCAGTCTTACTGATTTTTCTCTTCCGCAGCTACGCTTCCTGGGCTCAATTCCCTATATACCAAATGTTCCCTATCAGCTCAAGAACGCGCTGAAGTAGATGAACCTCGGTGTTGGCATCAGGTCTTCGACGTCATTATGTACCATGCTTAAGGGAAACACTGACAAGACCCAAATCTTCCAATGAAGCAGGTGTTTATGCCAATCCTCTAGTATATCCCGGCGGCTCCAAGCGATGCTACATTGGAATGACTAAACGTTCATTTAGAATTAGAGTCAACGAACATAAAAGAGACATAAAGAACGGCAAAGTAACCAAGGCCCTATCCAGAGAAATCAAGTTCAAGTCCGCTGCTCCTATGCGGGATGACGTAAAGAAATCAGCTTCCTACTCAACCCTACAATCTACTGCCATTCGCGAAACTTTGGAGATCATAACAAATAGCGAGTCGTGCAATGATAGCATCTCGCTGGAGTTGCCATGAATTTGAACCAGTTCTTCAAATAGTGAATACCTCTTGCTTTTTCTTCAACGATTTCGCGTGCTAAACGAGCATAACGCCTCGTGCCTTTGAATAATTGATTACGTTCGCATCGCTTCGTTATTGTCAAGTCAAGTCACCGCGTTCTAATTGTTGAAGGGTTTTATTATTCAGTTTGCAGTTTGCTGTCTACCTTCCTTGAAAAAAACAGCTGGTTGATGTGCGAAAGCTTGGAAATTTTGATTTCTATTCTACGTCAAGGAATTTCGGATATCTAGTATAGTTATACTATTTAAGTTCAGTTATTGTAGTTTACGAAACATGAAAAAAGTTAGAATTTGTCAAACAGTGTTATCTACTCTTGAACATGAAAAGCACCGTTATGTAACATAATATTACAATATTTTTCCCATCGAAAAAATTTTTTGTCTTGATTCTGTTAGCAAAAAATAACAGGTCTCTATTTCTTCGAACACGCCTTTTAGTATAGTGCGTGCGAAGAACACCTTTTACTTCAGTATATTCTGAAGGATGCGTAGTCATGTGCAAATTGTAATATACACAGTGCCTTAAAGAATTTTTAAGACTGGGTCTGTAAAATGAAATAGAAACAAGAAACTATAATTTGTTTTGGTTTGTTATTCGAAATAAGTCCCTCTGGCTTCAATACACTTGTTACGGCGATTTAATAATGATTCCAATGCCTGTTCCAGTTCACTTTGCGGAATTGCCTCCAAAGCACGCGTCGAAGCTGTTTGTATGGTCAAAATATCATGAAAATAACACCCTTTTAACGTCATTTTAAGTTTTAACATTTTAAGTTTTTAAAGGGAACAAAGAAAAGTCGCAGGGTGCTAAATCAGGCGAATACGGTGGATGATTTAACACACAGACGTTATTTTTCGCCAAAAATCTACGAACAAGAAGTGAGGTGTGACTGAGTGCATTATCGTGCAACGAACACCAACTGTTTTCATCCCGATATTCTGGACGAATGCGACGAATTCTGCCCATCAAACGCCTCTATTTAAATAAAACTCACCAGTAATTGCTTGTCCACTTAGAACAAATTCTCTGTGGACAATACCCTTACTAACGAAGAATGTAATGAGCATTGTTTTGATTTTCGATGGAACTTTTCTTGTTTTTTTTTTTTTTTTTGGCTTGTGGTGAGTTCCTTTGACTTCCATTCCGCACTTTGTCGCTTTGTTTTAGGATCATATTGAAAACACCATGTTCCATCACCTGTAACAATCAATTTTAAGAAGTTTGGATCATTTTCAGCGGCTGAAATGATGTCTCTGCAATGTGCACTTCTCCTTGATTTTTGTTCATTGGTTAACGTGTGTGGAACAAATTTAGCACAGACTTGTGTTTTGCCCAAATCTTCATGCAGGATGGTTTGAATTGTTTCTTTGTTAATGTTTAAAGACTCTTCCATCATTCTTAGTGATGCACATCGATAGTTTGCCACGAAATCACGCACTTTTTCAATAATCTCAGGTGTCCTAGATGAACTTGGTCTTCCGGTATGCTTATCATCTTCTAGCAGCTCTCTTCCGTTCAAAAAATGTTTGTGCCACAGGAAAATATTTGATCTACTTACACAAAACTCACCATAAACTTGTTTCATCATTTGGTACGTTTCCGATGCACTGTTACCAAGTTTTGCGTTAAATTTAATAACAGTCCTTTGTTCCATCTTAATAATTCAACATGAAAAAATTTTTACTTCTCTAATGAACACCTGTTTCGTTTGGGTAACTTTAACAATTGCGCAGTACTTTTGGCAGAAAGCAAGCAGATGGTCACGGTTTATAACGCATTCGCGATTGCACTGGTGGTGCCACCGTAGGCTGAAATCTAGCACCAGTCTTAAAAATTCTTTGACGCACTGTGTATATAACACCTTCTCTTCATTACTCTAAAAATTTCATTCTTTGAACTGATATTTATTTTACATTATCTTGTTAATACATGCATAGGAACTTCAAGTCCTTTGGAATTCCAGTTTCTAAAAACTGGAAAGCGCGAAACTGATACTGAAATATTTTACTTATTTACTGAAAAAAAAAAAACTACCGCAGATTGTTTTGTTTTTTAATACTTCATTCAGAGTTGCCGTCAAAAATTCCTGGCTCTTTCTTAAACCTGTTTCATATGACGTTTACGCGAAAACTATTTTTGATTTTTTACTTAGCCATGAGTTTCCCCGCTATCCCAGTGTTGCGGAGACTATTAGTATGTCCCTGAGTAATGCTAAGACTGGAGAAAAAAGGTCCCTTGGCGTTGCTCTATGGCTTTGCCACTTAAATGAAGTAGAGATTTTTTTTTGTTGTTTTACGTGCTCATGGGGTTGGTTAAACCCCGAAACAGAAATAAATAAAGCAGACACAAGGGGCGGTCAAAACGTTTTTATTATCACTAAAAACAAAAGAGCTACGTATGCAGTCGTGACCAAAAGTCTTGCACCAGTAGACCGAAAGTCAATTTTTGATGTTTGAAGTCAACTTATACAGCGTAATGGTAAAGTCAGAAATACATATTGTACACTGCTGGCCACCCAAAATACAACACAAAGAAGGACACGAGATAGCAAAGCCAGATTTACTGGACACATAACAACAGATGCAAAGATGAAACGATTGAGCTTACTGGCCCGTGCGACTTGCGGAACATGCAGACATCAATAGTTCGTGTGGTCCCCATGGCTGGCAATAACGGCCGCTACACGCCGCGGCATCGAATGAAAGAGGCTTTGGATGTGGGCTTGGGGTATGTCGATTCAGGCTGCTTCCAAACGTTGCCACAGTTCATCAGGCGTAGCCGCAGGTAGTGCTTGCCGGGCCACTCGGTTGCCGATCAGCGACCAGACGTGTTCGATGGGCGACATATCGAAAGAACAGGCGGGCCACGGCAGCAGTGACACCTGGTGGGCCGTGAAGAATTGTTGCACCATGCGTGCCACGTGCGGGCGCGCATTGTCCTGTTGAAACGAGGCCGCTGGCAGGTCCTGCAGGTAAGGGAGGACTACAGGCTCCAAAAGGTCGGAGATGTAGCGGTGGCTGTTGAGTGTACCGGCGATGCGTACCAGAGGGGTGCGGGTGTCATATCCAATTGTGCCCCAAACCAGAACGGCACGCGACGGACCGGTATGGCGATGCATAACGTAGGCGTCACACAGTCTCTCGCCGCGGTGCCTCCATTCGCTGATCCGGCCGTCGTAGTGTTGCAGGCAGAAGCGGGATTTTTAGGAGAAGACAATGTTGTGCCATTCCGTAGTCTAGGTGCGGCGTTCAACGGCCCACTGCCACCGCACTCGCCGGTGGTGTAACGTCAACGGTAATCGGAGCAATGGGCGCCGTGCGACAAGTCCCCGCTCCTGCAGACGACGTTGAACGGTACGTGCTGACACAGGTTGTTGCGCAACACACCCTAATTCCTGCACTAACGTTCGTGATATGGCGGTGCGAGCCATCAATGCCCGCCGCACAACATGCCGGCCCTCTGGTTCGGTGGTGTGCCGCGGTTGTGGCAATCGCTCACGTCGGTCCATCCGACACTCCTGCACCCACCGAATTCATACTCGCCTCACTGTGGCTGGATGTCTTCTCACACGGGTGCCGATGTCTCGGTACGATAAACCGCTGTCGCGATAAGGCACTATTCATCCTCTGTCGAACTCCGAAACTCGCTGGAATTTTTTTTTTTTTTTTTTTTGATTGGAGGTTTAACGACCACCGTGAGCAACTCAATGGGCTATGAGCAGTCGCCCGTCCCTAATTTAGGGTCACTGGTTCCAGGGAAGGGAGAGAGCCAGTGCCGTAAGACAAACACAACATCCATGCCTCACCGGGATTCGAACCCGGACCCCTTCGGACGAATGATCAGAGGCCAACGCCTTAGACCACTGCGCCACCGGGGCGGCAACGCGCTGGAATGACTGCCGTATTCTGTGACGAGGCATCGGGAAGCTTCCCACGCACAGGTCCGGCAGCACAACACACTTCCACTACTTACACCCCGCCTTCTGTGCACTCTTCTTATAGCGTTTCTTGGTGGCGCGCCGGGCGCACATGATTTTCATATGCCCTGCAATGCTAATCGTTCGCATGTCCTCTCGCGGTCGACGCGTGCTGCGAATTTCAGGCCAATCGGATGCTTCTTTCTTGGTGTTGCATTTTGGGTGGGCAGCAGTGTACATCATTTTAAAGGAAAATGTATGGTGAATTCAAATATTTTTACAGTATGTTATTACCAATAATGGAAGTGAAGTTACAAGCAAAAGTACAGCGTTTAGTCATAAAAAGCAAAAAATAGTAGAATTTGTGAAATTAGTGTACATTGCACTTAACGTAAAATTACTGTGCATTACATAATTGAAATTTGCAGGACACTTGAAATAACTAACCAACAGTCAAAATACGCTTTAATATTTAATTGGATAACAACGGTTTCTTAGTAACAAAGTGCACATTCTTCGTATGGAACTAATGAGCTTTTCTAGTTGTCCATTTGTGATAACACGGTGCCATACGGCCCTTAAAGACTCAATCAATGCTGTTTTAGATGTGAATCGTTGTTAACGGATCTTTTGCTTCAATTTCACCCACAGATTCTCTATGGGATTAAGATCAGGTGACTGTGCTCAGCATTGAAGTTTTCTTATAACATTTCGGTTAAACCACTCGTCAACCAACTTTGACCGATGACATGGCGCGTTATCGTCCTGAAAGACTATATTCCGCAAACCCATGTCTTGTGCGGTTGGTAGTAGTTTGGACTCCAAAATATCCACATATTTCGATGCATTCAATGTGCCATCAACAATGTGCAGACGACCAACACCACTGCCTGAAATACAGGACCATAACATCACCAAATGGGGGTGCTTGATCGTTGGCTTGGTGCAGCATATCTTATACACTGGCGTGCAAAAATTAAGGGCGAGGCGGTTTTCCGAATGTAACGTAGTGCAGAAGTGCTCCACATCGACTCAAATCATACCATAAGATCCCCAAGATGTAGGAATATGGGACAAGTGAGCAAAACCGTCCAAACAAGGAATCCAAAGGATATAAAGGCACTTTGTTGAAAAGGTAGCTTCGAGCACCACTGGACAGAAGGCAGAAACGTCCATGTGACAGGCGGCTGCTAAGAAAAATCCAGTCTTTAGTAGGGGATATGATCATCCCTGACTGCATTGCAGCATTTACAACGTCTGTCCATGCTGAGGACGAGTTTGTCAAGTAACTGTTGAGGCATCGCGGCCCATTCCTCTTGTAGCGCCAATCGCAGCTGCGGAATCGTTGCTGGCGGCTGGTGACGTGCTGCCAAGCGTCTCCCGAGAAGGTCCCACACGTGTTCCATTCGATTTAGGTCTGTTGACCTTGCGGGCCGATCCATGCGTTGAATATCTTCACTCTCCAACAGCTCTGCGACAGCCACTGTACGATGAGGTGTAGCGTTGTCGTCCATGAAGAGAAACTCAGGACCCACAGCACTTCTAAACAGACGCACGTGAAGCAGGAGAACCTCGGTACAATAGCGGACACCAGTGAATGAACCTTTTTGGAAGATGTGGAAGTCAGTACGGCTACCAAGCATAATACCGCCCGAAACGTGAACTCCGCCACCTCCAAACCAGTCCCTTTCGATGATGTTGGAGGTGCGATTGCGAGTTCCCTGCTCTCTCCAGATGTGTACACGTCCATAATCTCTCGTCAGACTAAATCGGCTCTCATCCGTAAAGAGAACTCGACCCCATTGCTAAGGTGTCCAGTTCTTGCGTTTCTGGCACCACAGAAACCGCCGTCTCCGATGAGCAGGGGTTAATGGCACACACCGTACTGGTCGTCGTGCAAATAGACTACCTTTGTGTAGCCTCCTGGCCACAGTAAAACGCGATAACGGACGTCCAGTTGTCTGTTGCATGTGCCTTGCGATATCTCCTGCTGTCTGCCGTCTGTCTCTTTTCGCCTGTAGGACAATATACCGGTCGTCCGCCGTCGTGGTCGCTCGTGGACGACCACTGCTAAACTCTCGGACAGCTGTTCTTGTCGTTTGAAATGGTCTCCAAGCTCGTGAAACGATGCTGTGAGCGATCCCGAACTCCTCGGCCACACTAGTCACATTTCGACCTTCTTCCAACTTCCCAATGACGCGGCCTCGGGTAGTCATCAAGATGTCGTCTACTGAATTGCCTGTTGGCCATATCATACAGTGGCAGCAACTCGACGTCGTTCAAACCGATATACACCATGCGATAGCTTTCACCGATTTTCTCAGCGTACACCACCCGTGTGCTTTATAAAACCCTTCCGATACCCCCCCTCCCTACGTCATGCTGCATATATGCGCATGCCCTTCCGCACCGGACCCTAGTCTATCTCCTGAGTGGTCTTTCGGTCCGTTCTGCCTGCTCGTTCCGCTTTATGATAATTTCTCCTCTTCGTCCTTTATTTTTGCACACCAGTGTATCTTTCACCAGCCCGACGACGCACATAATTATTTCCATTATTAGCGGAAATAGTAACAGTTGTTTTATCACTGAAAATAATATTTTTCCATTCATCAACAGTACAATTCTTGTGTGTCTTGGCCCAAGCAGTTCTTTTTAGCCGTTGTTGTTCAGTAAGGAAAGGTTTTCGTTCAGTCAGTCCATTTTCTTGTAGCCTACGACGAACTGTACGTGCAGATGCAATAATTCCTATTTCATTCTCCCATTCATTTCTTAAATCAGTGGTTGTTTTAAACCTTGATTTTAAGGAACGACGAATCAAAATGCGATCATCACGTTCAGTACAGAGCCTTTGTCGACATGTTCTTTTTCTGTTTCCCGCACATCCAGTTTCTGCAACTCTTTTAATGGTGCGAAAGGCCATGGAATGATCACAGCCACATTTAACAGCAATTTTGGCACCGTGTTATCACCAATGGACAACTAGAGAAGCTCATTAGTTCCAGTCCAAGAAGGTGCACTATTTTACTAAGAAACCGTGGTTATCCAATTAAATACACTGGTCTACATAAAAAAAAAAACTTTTTTCTGTCCCAAAGATATTATTGGCCAATCTTTATAGTATTTGTCGCGCTGAATTAAATAATGAAAACCATTTTTCTCTATCACATAAGGCTTTTGTGTGACAGTTACGTAAATATTTTACATTAATAACATGTACACTAAGGAAATTAATTAATGTTCAACGTACCTAAAAGGTCTTAGTTGAAGATTTCCTTGAATACTTCGCCTCAGGAAGGTCCTTTTTGAGAGTCCAGCAGTAATCTGCTAACATACTTGAACTCCACTTTCCTTTATGTCTTTTTTCGGTGCTTGAAATGTCCTGGTGAAAGTGTTCACCGTGTTCATCACTTATGGCGCCCTAGGTTTTCGGGAAAGAAATCTAAGTGAGACTGAAGGAAGTGGATCTTCAAAGGCTTTTTGCAGCCTAAGTCTTCATATGCTTTCAGCATCTCATGTACTACATCCATATAGTTGTCAGACTTCTTGTTGCCTAAAAAGCTTTTCACTAAATTCTTGCAAGGAACCCATGCGCGTTTTTCTAAGTCATTCAAACGTCCTTCAAAAGTTTCATCTTTCATTAGTTCTCTAACTTGTGGCCCTAAGAAAATTCCTTCTTTAATTTTTGCCTTACTAATTTTGGGGAATTTCTCATTCAAGTACAAAAAACCACTCCATTTCTGTCCATGGCTTCCACAAAATTTTTCATCAAACTAATTTGATATGAAGAGGTGGGAGATAGAAGTTTTTGGGGTCAACCAAAGGAGCATTCATTACATTTTTTTCACCAGGTGTAAGAGATTTACATGAAGGCCATGTCTTCCTTTTGAAATGACTTTTACGATCCCGGATGTCCCACTCACACAAAAAACAGCAAACTTTTGTGTATCCAGACTGTAACCCGAGCAGCATAGCAATCACTTTGAGGTCTCCACATATGTTCCAAATGAATTTTTCACACTGCATCTTGTTTAGAATAATATTTATATTTCCATAGGTTTCTTTCATATCAATAGCATGTGCTAGTGGACTGATGGGAATTTGTTTCCATTGTGCAAAAGGACAGCTTTTAGGCTAACTTTTGACGAATCTTTAAACAAACGCCATTCCTGTGCGTTATGAGCATGTCCTATAGTGTCCATGACTGATGAAATATCATTACAGTACACTACATCTTCTTCTTGCGAGAAAAACCCCTTGAAATCTTCTTGACGATTTCGAAAGTAGCATACCATAGTTCCGCGATCAAGAAGGTTCCACCCTTTTAGTCGTGATCCCAAAAGTTCTGCCTGTTTTTTAGATAAATTTAAATCACGCACCATATCATTTAGGTCTCCTCGTGTCAATAAATGAGGTTCATTAGAAATGTTGAAACATGCATCATGTCGATCAGCGTTATTTTTCATTCTGATAGTCTTCAGAGCTTGAATTTTCATTTGTATCGGTTGATACCGGGTGAGGTGGTATTGGCATATCACTGAGGGGAATGAAGGTCGCATTGCTGAAGGTAAGTTGGGATATTTTAAACTGTGTTTCGACTTACTTGTGATTCCCTCTGTATTTTTTATACAAAAATAACAGTTCAAAAAATGATCTTTTGGCTCTCTCCACACCATGGGAACTGCAAATGGCATACGGCGAGAACCGTTTGCCCACCCCGTTAAAAGTCTTGAACATGCAACACAACAAATATGTGGGGCCCAACTCTTGTCCTGATCTCTTTCTTTGCAACCAAAGTAAAGCTGATAACACTTTCGTATTAAGGGGGTAAAGTTCCGCCTTTGAGGTTTGAATGTCAATTCACCGCACACATAACAAAACATATCCGGATGGTTGAGGCACTTGCGTGGCATTTTTCAGTTTTCATACACAAACAAAAGCTACTAATAAAGAGCAATAGCACAGCGTTCACTTCGGCTGTTTACAGAGAACTGAGACATATGACGTAGTCGAGCAGTTGAGTGAGCAGCCGGGAAGGGTGCAGGTGGCGCCATGTCTATGCCTCATTCGCAGGACCCCCCCCCACACACACACACACACTTTAATAAAACACGAACGCAACAGAGTCTGTGTGTTACCTGCAGCTTTTTTTCTTTTATTTTCTCATATGAATAAACGATGCTATGTGCTTCAAGTCAATACTGGTATTACTTCTCGCAAAAAAAAGAAAAAAACTATTTTTAACGTTAAAAATTGAAAAACCATATTCTTATATCTCTAAAATTATACGTGATAGCAAAATTTGGAGAGCAAATCTGGAGTCCTCGTATGAAAATACTAAAGAATAAAAAAATTATGTCTGGGACAAAAGATGTGTTTACTGTTGATATTAACGCGTTTTTGCTTGTTGGTAAGTTATTTCAAGTGTCCTGCAAGTTTCAATAATGTACTGTACAGAAATTGTGCGTTAAATGCATTGTACACTAATTTCACAAATTCCACTATTTTTTGCTTTTTATGACTAGACGCTGTACTTTTGCTTGTAACTTCACTTCTATTACTGGTAATAACATTCTGTAAAGATATTTGAATTCAGCATAAAGTTTCCTTTAAAATGTTGTATAATATGTATTCCTGCCTTTGCCATTACGCTGTACAAGTTGATTTCAAACATCAAAAATTGATTTTAGGTCTACTGGTCAGGACTTTTGGACATGATTGTAAATTAGCTTTGGTGGTGGAGTTAGTCTTTCTCTTCATATCCCCCATCTAGGGCAACACACTTTTCCCAGCGGTGGATGACCTGGCGGAGACCTGTGTTGTCTCACATCTAGGGCAACACACTTATTCCCCATCAAGGGCAACACACTTATTCCCCATCAAGGGCAACACACTTTTCCCAGAGATGGATGACCTGGCGGAGACCTGTGTTGTCTCACATCTAGGGCAACACACTTATTCCCCATCAAGGGCAACACACTTTTCCCAGCGATGGATGACCTGGCGGAGACCTGTGTTGTCTTCCATCTAGGGCAACACACTTATTCCCCATCTAGGGCAACACACTTATTCCCCATCTAGGGCAACACACTTATACCCCATCTAGGGCAACACAATTTTCCCAGAGATGAATGACCTTGCGGAGACCTCTGTTGTCTCCCATCGAGGGCAACACACTTATCCCCCATCTAGGGCAACACACTTATACCCCATCTAGGGCAACACACTTATACCCCATCTAGGGCAACACACTTTTCCCACAGATGGATGACCTGGCGGAGACCTGTGTTGTCTCCCATCTAGGGCAACACACTTATTCCCCATCAAGGGCAACATACTTTTCCCAGCGATGGATGACCTGGCGGAGACCTGTGCTGTCTCCCATCTAGGGCAACACACTTATTCCCCATTTAAGGCAACACACTTATCCCCCATCTAGGGCAACACACTTTTCCCAGAGATGAATGACCTGGCGGAGACCTGTGTTGTCCCCCATCTAGTGCAACACACTTTTCCCAGCGACGGATTACCTGGCGGAGACCTCTGTTGTCTCCCATCGAGGGCAACACACTTATCCCCCATCTAGGGCAACACACTTTTCCCAGCGATGGATGACCTGGCGGAGACCTGTGTTGTAGAAGTCCTCTGTCTGACTGTTCAGGAAGTGCTCCACCTCGAAAATCCCCTAGTCATCGTCCATGCACCACCTCGAAAATCCCCTAGTCATCGTCCATACCACGCATCGGGCTCTTCAGTAGAGGAAATACGAAGAAATCGGATAGTGCCAGGTCAGGGAAGTAAGGGGGCTGAGGTAAAATTCCATAACCCAAACTGACCGCAATTGTCACCGTCTCTTGAACAAACTGGGCTGGGGCATTGCCATGAAGTAGCAGCATCCCCTTTGTCAGCTTTCCGCGGTGTTTCGTTTTGATGGCGTTCCTTGCAGGAGTTCCCGACAACACTTCCTCGTTATTGTCTGGCATTTACGGGCATAATCTATGAGAATCACACCACGACAGTCCCAGAAAACGCTGAGCATGACCTTTCCTGAGGAGACTTGCATCTTCGTGTTTTTTTTGGCATCGACGACCGAGCGTGCTTCCTTCACCTATTTGCTTTGTTTCTTCGTTTCGGGGACGTAATGGTACACCAAGAATTCCTCCATAGTTATAAGCCGTTGAAGGGAGTCGTCCGTATAGGCCGCACACAGCTTCAACATGTCTGCTGAAGCATCCTTTCGGTGCTCTTTTTGCAATGGCGTCAGCAGTCGCGGAACTCAGCGGGCGGAGATCTTTTTTTTTTTTTTTTTTTTTTTGAGGTTTAACGACCACCGTGAGCAACTCAATGGGCTATAAGCAGTCGCCTAATTTAGGGTCACTGCTATAAGCAGTCGCCTAATTTCGCCTGCTTATAGCAGTCGCCTAATTTAGGGTCACTGGTTCCAGGGAAGGGAGAGAGCCAGTGCCGTAAGACAAACACAACATCCATGCCTCACCGGGATTCGAACCCGGACCCCTTACGGGCGAATTATCAGAGGCCAGTGCCTTAGACCACTGCACCACCGAGGCGGCGGCGGAGATCTTCGTCATGAGAAGTTGATTGTGAATGATGCTGACTACTGACTCATGACTGATATTGATCTTCGGCGTGATCTCTGCGACAGTGAAGCGCCGATCTTTGAGTACACGGGCCGCCACTTCTTTCGCAATGCCTGTTTCTCCGCTGAAAGACGGTCTTTCGCTTCGTGGATTGTCTGACAGACTTGTTTGCATAGGATCCGACTCGTTGGTTCGAGACACTTTTTGAACCCCCAATGATTTTGTAGTGGGTTTCTCGAACCCATAATATTTTTGCGCATATTTCGTGGGAAAAATACACCTACGCATCAGAACTGAGACGGGGTGAGCCCGAGCCCGAAAGCCCGAAGTCGACCCCGGCCTCGGGCGGACTCGGGCTCTGAGAGAAAGGGAATTTTCTTCCTTTTTCTTTTAATACGATTTTGTATGATTTAGCACACGAGACTTTTTTACGCTTTCCAACCGTAGGTTAAAGAAGCGCATATGCTCCAGCTTTGTCCGTCCGCTCGATAACTCACGTGAAAATGGTTCGATTTCGAAGAAATTTTAGTATGTGGTGGCGGACCACTGGGGACGAACCCTATTGAAAATGGGCGAGCCGCCCCGGTGGCGCAGTGGTCTAAGGCGCTGGCCTCTGATCATTCGTCCGTAAGGGGTCCGGGTTCGAATCCCGGTCAGGCATGGATGTTGTGTTTGTCTTACGGCACTGGCTCTCTCCCTTCCCTGGAACCAGTGACCCTAAATTAGGGACGGGCGACTGCTTATAGCCCATTGAGTTGCTCACGGTGGTCGTTAAACCTCCAATCAAAAAAAAAATGGGCGAATTAGGGGCAAAGGTCAGGACATAGGAGTAGGATCCATTCCATTGCACTTATGCGTCATAA
Source organism: Macrothele yani (assembly GCA_039090855.1). Classification (NCBI taxonomy): domain Eukaryota; kingdom Metazoa; phylum Arthropoda; class Arachnida; order Araneae; family Macrothelidae; genus Macrothele; species Macrothele yani. Next base: position 19,185,926 of record CM077030.1, read on the forward strand.
CTTGCGTAAATATGGTTCGATTTCGATGAAATTTTAGTATGTGGTAGGAAACCACCTGGGCACGAACCCTATTGAAAATGGGCGAAATGGGATCAAAAGTCAGGCAGGGCATAAGAGCGGGATATATTCAATTGCCCTCATGCGTCATAACTTGCGTAAAAATGGTTCGATTTTGATGAAATTTTAGTATGTGGTACGGAGCCACTGGGGACGAACCCTGTTGAAAATGGGCTAAATGGGGTCAAAGGTCAGGACACTGGAGTGTGATCCATTCTATTGCCCTTGTGCATCATAACTTACTTAAAATGCTTCGATTGCGACAAAACTTTATCATGCTGTTCCGGAGGTATGGTGAACCGGTTCTGTTGAATATCAACGAAATGGGGTCAAAGATCATTGCACAAAAGCCAAATTTATTCGACAGCCATTATTCTCATAACTTGCGTAAAACTGCTTCTATTGCAACAAAACTTTATCATGTTGTTACGGAGGTATAGTGAACCGCTTCTGTTGAATATCATCGAAATGGGGTCAAAGGTCAGGACACAGGAGCGAGATTTATTCCGCGGCCATTATCCACATAACTTGAGTAATAATTTCTGGTATGTCGGAAAGCGTATCATAATCAATGCATTGCATGATTTTACTAACTTGTTACACTTTCTAGTGTTAAAGAGAGTTCTTCGGCTACTAGGTCTAGATGGGGAGTGGGAACTCAGCAGGGCTCTTCATTCCGGGCTTGAGTAACAAATACCATAAGCCATGAATTACTGGATTTCTGCGAAAGAAAAGTTACTTTAAGAACTATAGGTAGTAGATAGCAAGTTGACGAAATTTTGTTCCCTACCTCAGCGGGGCAGCTCCTTGCTGATTCTATTGAGCAACGTACGACGTAAATAGTTTGTTGTGCCTCCCAATTTTTCCTGATGCCCCGCCCCCGAAACAGGAAGAAATGAATGGTAAAACAAACCCTATAGAAATAGATATTCATCCCTTCCTCACCCCGCAGTTGAGAAAGACATCGGTTAATTGACGGAGCGAGGGGGAGTGGAAGTCTGAAAGAAGAGATTTTTTTTAGTGCTTAAACAAATTAATCCTAGTTTTCGGGCTCTTTCGGGCCCGGGCTCTTTCTTGCAATATAAAATTCGGTCTCGGGTGGGCTCGGGCTCTTAAAATTGAGCTCGAACTCAGTTCTGCTACGAATATACGCATAAATTTTGTTTTTCGTTATCAGTTCTTCAAGTTTTTTATTATCGTTCCCCGTTTATTATACACTATCTACCAACAAGTAATTGGACACCCCTGCAATCGACAATATCTGCGGTCCTGATACACGTCACGGCCGCCGCCGGTAAATATCGTGTGGGAAACAACAACGCAACCAGTCGCATGCAAGATGCCACGCAGTTCGGAGCTCTCTGATTTCGAGAAAGGTGTAATCGTCGGGTATCACAGAAATGGCCGAAACATACGTGGCATATCCAGCCAGTTGAAGTAGCCAAAATCGGCAGTGGCCTACGTGATTGGCAAGTGGAAGATGAAAGGTGACTGTCGGAGTGTGCCCCGATCCCGCAGACCCACAAAACTGGGAGTTAGAGACCGACGGGTGCTGGCCAGAGAAATTCGGAAGAACTGCACCAAATCGTTGGGCCAGCCACATCCGCGAGGAGTTTCAACAGGCATCCGGGAGTGTTCTTTCGATGAATATCATCCGTAAGGAAGCCCATCTGCTCGGTTATCATGGACGTGCTGCCGCCCACAAGCCTTTGATCACCAAGTCCAATAGCACTGCTCGGCTAACGTGGTGCAAAGAACGTCGACAGTGGACCGTTGAACAGTGGAAACAGGTTCTCTAGAGCGACGAATCAAGGTTCACCCTCTGCCGTTCGGATGGCAGAGTCTGAGTTTGGCGTCTACCTGGAGAACGCCTCCTGGCGGAATGTATTGTGCCAACTGTGAAGTTCGGCGGCGGTGGAATTATGCTATGGGGGTGTTTCTCCTGGTATGGCACGGGACACTTGGTCGCAATTGCTGGTAGACTCAACGCCGAGACCTACTGCAATATTTTGGATGACCATGCGCTTCCTACGTTGTGGCATTTTTACGGGGTGGACCCATGTTACTTTCAGGATGACAATGCTACCTGTCATGTTGTGAGGTCCACCATGGCTTATTATGGTGACAATGGGTTTAATCGAATGGACTGGCCTGCGCAGAGCCCGGACCTTAACCCTATCGAGCACCTCTGGGACGAGTTGGAGAGTCGACTTAAGGGGTGCCCCCACTGTCCGAAATCGGTGAAGGAAGTGACCTGTCTTCTCCTAGCCGAGTGGAAGAAAATACCGCTTGCCATCGTACAACGCGTGGTTGAGAGTATGCCCCGGTGGGTCGCAGCTGCAATCGCAGCTCGTGGAGGCGACATTAACTATTGAAGGTGAATAAACTTCGTTTTTCTTTTCTATCACAGGTGTCCAATTACTTGTTGGTAGATAGTGTATATAAAAAGCGTGTATAGAAATTTACCCCTCAGACTGCTTATTGTGCCTCAAAAAAGAATTAGTGTTTGTTCGCGTTCAACTTTGACGCGCCAGACAATACCTCAAGTACCGTTATTTATTAGCATTCAATACTGCATCCTATATAAAAGAAAATAATTCGGTGTGTCTAGCTTTTCATTCGGAGACGAGAACCTATTTGAGGTCATAGTAGTGCTAAAGACGGAAATATGTTGTAGAGTCAGTTGACCCACCCTATCTTTGTACAGTCGGGAACCAAGAGGTCAGAAGAGAGAAGAGATGACATCAGCAGCCACTGGTGAAGCCAAATCTGATCATCTGGTTTCTTGCGCTCTCCGGTTGGGGTGGGTTCAGGAACGTGACGTCACTTTCTGAAGACTTGTGCTGGAGCACAGGTTCATAGCAGCTGTCTCTTACTCTCTGCAGCAATCCCTGAATGTCATGAAGGCTCGCACAGCTTTAGCAAGGCAATGATTGGTTAATGCACGATTTGCACTTCCGCTCGACGTAGCATAATTTTGTTTATTTTTTTTTAGAAAATACCAAACAGTATTTCTGTAACTTTTTGAATTTTTTTAGTTATGTGCATATATAATATATTTCGGACTCATTTTTTTCCTTTTTCCTTACTGTACATACTGCACAAGTGCCTCTGAAACTTCGTCAAAGTCAACGATTTCCTCATAGAAAAGTACAGAAGCAGCCCAAGTTGGGCATATTGGGCATACGCAACTGATACGAAGTGGAACCCACAGAAAACGCAAGGTGTGCGACTGATGCCATGTCGTCTCCCCTCTAACCTCCTATTTTAACTCAGAAATAATTTGAAGACAAAATTGTTGGCATTTTTAAAATTGGTAATAAAAACTTTAAAATAATTTTTACATGTTTTTGTTACTTTTATAAGACAATTGAGTTGGAAATTCACACAGTATCTGTAAATTATATACAATAATGTCTCGCCTAAAAAAGCAAAATAAATGAAATAATTATCTAGAGAAAAAAATTCTGTAATTAACTATAGTTTGCTTCATTTTAGCATTTCAGGCGTCTTATTGCGCCAGATTATCTGACTTGAAATCTAATTTGAAAATTACATGGGTAATTGGTCAAAAATTCCCAATATTTTTTCAAGTCGGCGCCTATACTTTTTTGTCACATGGAAAAGCGTCTACGCCACTTTACCACTGTATCATGCGATGGAGCATTGTCCCCGTACACGTTTACGAGCTCAACCTGAATTTGTTTGACTCTGTGCCCCTTCAAATGTAGGAACCGAATTACCGCGCGTCATTCGACTTCCTCCACAGGCTGCGCCATTTTGTTTTCAGAGCCCTGACGGAGTTCCACCTTACAACAACGCCGGATCATTCGCACGTGCGAATAGCTCAAGGTCAAACGTCTGGGTAGATTTGACATGGTGAGACATGCAAATGATTCAAGTATCACGCTCGGCCGCGCATGTGACGTCAGCAAGGAGGGGTCGTAATGCTGTGCCTGACCGGCTATATAAGGTCGTTCAGTTGCGCGTGCTTGCCATTCTGACTCGTGTTGTTGTATTTGTTGTATTCTTTGCAAGTGAAGTATGCCTCGGAGAAAAGTTAGGACACAATTCGAGCAGTTGGAGGAGTTCGAGAGGGGCCGCATCGTCGGGCTCCGGAAAGCGGGAGGATCTTATCGCCGTATTGCGCGCCATACCGGTCGTGCAGAGTGTCCCAATAGCCGGGACTGCGGATATTCAGCAAGCAATGGTCCCTCCATGTATCGTACGATTAGTGCCAGCACCATTGGCAGACGGCTGCACGACGTAGGACAACACGCACGCATGCCGTTACGACGACTGCCCTTAACACCATTGCATCTTCGCCAATCATTGCAATGGTGTCGTGCCGGAATATCAAGGAGCCTCTCAGAATGGGACAGGATGATCTTCAGTGACGAGTTCCGCTTTTGTCTTGGAGGAGACGCCCAACGAATCCGAGTGTGGAGGCTCCGTGGCCAGCGCCAAGATGTTGTTGTCGAGCGTCACACATCCAGGAGTCCTGGTGTCATGGTGTGAGGTTTGATTGTCTATGATGCCAGATCCCCTTTGATGTTCATTACAGGCACTAGACAGCCCAACGTTACGTTGATGAGGTCCTGCGACAAGTGGCCGCTACCTTTTCTGAACGCTCACTCCGGTGCGATTTTTCAACAGGACAACGCTCGTCCGCATACTGCTGCTGTCTCGAAAGCTTGCCTTCAAAGCACCAACACTCTGCCATGGCCAGCCGCTTTGCTAGAACTATCGCCGATTGAAAATGTGTGGGATGCTGTTGGACGCGCTATCCACACTCCACCCCTACCGCACAATCTGCACGAACTGCGTGAGAAGATTCAAGCTGCATGGGATGGCTTATCGCAGGACATCATTAGGAATCTGTACAACTCCATGCCGAGACGTATGGTGTAGACATCAGCTCAAGCCCAGGCTCGGACGGACGCGGAATTCATTAACTACCGTAAAACCCGCGCCCAGGCTGGGCCCGGGCTCGGAATTGCACGTCTTGAATTTCATTACTGTAATTAATTCAACACGTGTAATTCCGAGCCCGGTTGAATTACACGTGGTGAATTTCATTGTGGATTTGTTACCATTATGGAAGAATTTTCAATTTCCTAAGCTAACTGCCATTGCAAGACAAAATTTGCTTAGCAAGAGTTGCATTATGCATTGTCTAAAGCTATGGCCCAAGCAAGGATTAGTTTAAAGAGGTCTGATGTCGAAAAACTGGGAAAAAATAACATTTCCATTTTTGTATTTTATTAAAAATCAAGAATCTTATCTTTAAAATGATGTATTAATTTCCAAAATTGTGCAGTTAGAAGTATTGCTACTTATTTTTTAAATTTTCCTCACTCCCGCGATTTTTGGGGTGACGTTGGTTTTTAGTGCAGCAGGTCGAGTTTTAGAGAAAACAAGATCAAGTTGAAGCGCTGAGGCATTAGATGCAATTCTCTCTTTTTCTCTCTCTTTTCATGACGAACTTGATCTGGAAACTGCACACACATGATTATTATACTATTAAGCGCAAAGCTTTGTTAATGTTACAAAATGCAGAATAATCTGGTCTGGAATGCTTTTACGTTCTTTTTTTTTTTATTTTGGAAATTTCCCTACATGATTTTTTTTTAATCTACTACATCACTCTAAATTACCTTTACCAATTAGCATATATGTAAATTATGTCAAAATTTCAAACACTTGCAACTGTCTGTACGGCGTTGTATGTTTTATAATGCAATTTATTCAAAATAAAAGTAAATTTAGAAATCAAAAAGAAATAACGAATGGAATTTTTTGTTTCTAAACGATTTTCTTTTCTTCAGCTTTTACCAAAATTACTGATTCCCCTGATACGGTCGAAGGGCACGTCGATTATTTATTTATTTTGAAATCCACATTTTAGAACATTTGGCTTTGTGCGTAGCATTTCTAAAAACATATTAATGTTGTGAAGTGGATTAACTGAACTAAACTTTTTAAACTAATGATTTTAAAACTAATCCTTGCTTGGGCCATATCTTTGGCCAGTGTATAATGCATAAATTCAAGCCTTGATAAGCAAAATTTTCCAAGAATCCGGGCCTGGGCTCAGCAAACACATGTAATCACAGAAAGCGGGCCTGGCCCGGGCTCTAGGCCTTTGGACCATGGCGGACCCGTGCTCCTAAAATTGAGCCCGAACTCATCTCTAGTCTGGCATGCTGTGCGAGCAAACATGGCGGCCCTACGCCATACTGAGAGACACTACTTATTGGCGTGTAGCTCACTATACTGATGTATATTGCCCATATCAGCTCAATGTTTAATTATTTATTGTTCCTGGTCCCCTTTACCTTCCTCCCGAATAGCATTGCAATCCAACACGTCCTTCTGGTGCAACTTTGTTTTTGACGATGAGTGTATTTATGCTCCGAATGAAATGCAAAAGTGATTTTCATAAACCACCTACAGTAAAAGATCAGAAAATTTACGACATTCATTTTGCTTGCCTTGCAGGGGGGGGTGAGTCCCCTGTAATCCCCCCTCCCATATACTGTCCTGTCAGCAATATATCTAGTAATCCGAGTTAAACGTTCTCAAAGGAAGCATGACATTTTGAATACCTTAAGCGTTTATGAGAATCCTATTTGAATATTTTCATACGATCAGACAAGGATTTAAAATCCTGAAACTCTTTCGATATTCCTTCAGAAAAATTTACTAGTCGGGCATTTATATATTTATTTTAACTTAATGTATACCCTGAATCATCGCTATAAAGGTCTTGGTGCTAGTGAGATGAAAGATTTACAAAATAACATAGGGATCTTTTATGAAGCGCCATCTAGCGGTCAAAAGGCAGACAAGTATGAATCTAAGTGTTCTTAAGCTCACAAACTGACATTCGCTTACACAAAAATTGCTAACTCGAGTTTACTCATTTTTGCATTACAGAGCCGTACGTGAACCGCATCGTTCTCTTATTCGTGACGGAACAACAGGAACATTCTTTGTTTTAAATTTCAAATTTGAACTTTTTTCTTCCAGAAAAAGTTCTGAGACGTGCTCCAAAGCCCCCTTGACTTGTATCGATACATGAAACATATAACAATGTCAAAATAAGGCTCACACCTTATCCTAGGACGCTTTTTTTTTTAATGCTTTTTCTTCATTCCTTTTAAAAGAAGTTCTAAGACTTTGATGAGTGTCCACCTGCCTTTCGCACCTTTGCATGATGAATATCCCTTCTCGTGGGCGCAAAAGATTTATCACCTAGCCTTAACCGCCGACAGGAGGTAAATGACTTTTCTGTCAACTTCTCTCTTGATAGGCCGTGTTGTCACTGATAGATTTTGGTGCTGGCCGAGCGTTTTTGCACAGCAATGTTACGTGCGCCCTGCCATCCGACGCTGATAGTAACATCTGCGGTGACTGAGTTCTATTAATGGTTTCAACCTGGGAAGAAGAAAAAGGAAAAAGTCAGAAACGCAAGCAACTCTCTCTCTCTCTCTCTCTCTCTCTCTCTCTCTCTCCAGGTAAAAGAAATGACCGCTCCTGAAAATCTCTTCATTATCGCAGTGAATGGTGCGGAGATGTTCGCTGATGAATTGGAGAAAAACTCTTTTGACGAAATATTAACGATGCCCGCGTTACGAGAGTCCTCCGTAGGCGGTGATCAATGTAAAGGGATGATCAAAGCTCGCCGATGGGCTTTCCTGTTCGTGTATTGTACAGCGGTAACGGTACTTAACCGAATAGTCACTAATCAGTAAAGACAGCATAAACACCAAGCATTATCGCTTCACTTTCGCTCCGTTGTGTTAAGCATTCTAATAAACATTTCAGACAGAAATATTGGAAATGTGTTAAAATGGTATCTTTTAATAAAGAATATTTCAAATAGTTACGTAGAAATGTTACGGGCTATTTCCCAGATCTAAGAAGTCTAAACTTGTTACCTGAAACGTGTCACAGAATCGCGTTAGTCGCCGGGTAAAAGTTATTAGTGTTTCAGTAATTCTGTGTGATTAACGTTGTCTCGCGAAGTAACTTAGGAACCTATTTTAGAATCTTAATTAAAACATCGTAAATGTTTCAAACAAACTATCGATGCTCTGATGCAGATGTAGTATACACGGAACTGTGTTGATTATTTATTCTAATATGATTCGCCGAGCTCATTGCAAAATCATCCACTTCCGCATTAATTTCAAATATCTCGAAAACTACACTGAAGTGCCGAAAGTCATTGGATAGCATATGCAAATTTTTAAATGGCTCTCAGTGCCGTTTTAACATTTTTCGGGGCCGTGATCTTATATATACAGAACATATACAACATATGGTATTATTAACAATACGTGTTTTTTAGTCACATATGGAATTATTACGTTATACAGGGTGTTCGTAAACTGTTTTGACAAAAGAAGAGGTGTGATAATACCGATCAAGACGAACAATATGTTCAATGGAACCTAGGGTCGCATTCCACTCTGAGTGTCAGAAAAGAGTAAAGTTAGATGTCCAAGTTGAACTTTCAACAGTGCAAAGAAAGAGAATTAACGACATCATAAGTTGCACAATCCCATTTATGGAGATCAGGGACAGACTCAAAGTAGATGCCCAAAGTGGCGGCCACGGGTGCCGTTGCACAATTCACACCGGCGAATGAAAGACCGGCGCACCCTCTCGAAGACTCCTGGTGTCGTGTTTATCCTGTCCGCTGCAACAACGATTCTCGGGACGAGATCTTCCACGGAGTCCACAAGGTGTCTCGTACATCAATGATTTCATGTGCCCCCAGAAGAAGTCCAGTGGGTTTAAGTCCGGTGAGCGTGGAAGCCATTGCACAGGTCCGCCACGTCCAATCCATCGTGAGGGATATGTGGCATTCGGAAGTGTCTACTGCACCTTGATAAGCCAATCAGCTGCAACTGTCAATGCTGCGTCTTTTCTCTGGCAATTTGCATTCGGTAAATGCTTGACGGTGATGTTCTGGCGATGTGCTACTTCTCCGGCGCGAAAGAAATGACGTCTGAGGTGACGACTTGTGCTTGTTGGACGTATTTCGAAGTTACTCTTTTCTGACACTCAGAGTGGAATGCGACCCTAGGTTCTATTGTAAATACTGTTCGTCTTGATGGGCACTATCACCCCTCTTCTTTTGTCAAAACAGTTTACGAACACCCTGTATACAACATATGGATATACATACAACGTATGAGAATTATTATATACACCACCATCACCATGTTATCCCTATGAGAAGAAACATTCGGTATCCAACAACTTTTTTAATAAAAAATGGTACATAACAGAAAACTCCACAAAGTGTAAGAAATGCATTCGCATTTTGTTGCTTATCAAATTACAAGAAAATGGGTGCTGAAAGATATGTTTCTTCCCCATTCTACAAATTATTCAACGAAAATTAAATCAAAACAGAAGAAAGAAATAAACCAATCAGCGCCGTTTCCAGACAATACGACGCACCGGACGAAAATGCCGATATGCGGCTCCCGTCATTGTTATTTGTTTAAACAGCGACGACTGAAAGAATTAATGTATAAGTAGCCCAGGTGGGCAAACCCCAGTGATAAACATAAATGCACTTCTTCGTACGGACAACACAAACGACTGTTTAAAAGGAAAAAATGATTTTAAAAAAATGCGATTTGTGCGTGGCCCTCGAGGCTCACCCACAATCGACATCGAGAGGGAGGTCGGCTTTCTTTGTTTCTTATTTTGTCACAAAAGATTCGCCCTAACACCTAACTTTCCTCCTGTCTCCTCGGGAAATCGAAGCAACGAGCAAGTTTAAGGCAGAACTTCCAACTTTCTGGATTGATGTTTCTTGTTTTCTTTAAATAAAAAAAAACCTACTGGTGAGTGGTCAAAGCGTCTGACTTTTTATAAACACATAAGACTCTTGGGACGTTGGGGGTTCAGGTGGGGTCCCTGGCACTGTCCCCATTGTCCCACCCCTTAAGACGGCGCTGCTGTCGTATAAAGGTTTAGACGCACACCACGATTTTCATCAGTTGCGAGGGCCGCGGATGGCTTAGTGGGCAACGTTCATGACTGCCACGGAAAGGACCTCAGGTTCGATCCCAGGCAGGTACGAACGCTCGATCCACTAAATACGCACCGTGCGTCGCATGGGCACGTTAAGCCGTCGGACCCCGGGTACTGGCCCCTCGGTAATAAATAAGGCCGTCTTCCTTCCCCTTTCTACTTCGCTTTCGTGTCACTTTCCTATCGGGCACTCTAGCCCAAATCTCCTAGCTTCCTATTTCTAAGAGTTGTTTATTACCTGGGGTCAGACACTACCTTCCTAAAATCCTCTACATATGATCATCATGATCATCATCAGTTGCGAGGTGTAATCTCGTGAGTAAGGTTGAACAACCGCCAGCCAGTAGGATTATGGCAAGCCGACGTGGATTATCGGAGTTTGAACGAGACATGGTATTGGGAACCAGACGGCTGGGACATTCAATTTCTGAAGTTGTTTTGAAAGCGACGTGAATTATCGGAGTTTGAACGACGCATGGTAGTGGGAGCCAGGCGGCTGGGACATTCAATTTCTGAAGTTGTTTTGAAAGCGACGTGAATTATCGGAGTTTGAATGAGGCATGGTAGTGGGAGTCAGACGGCTGGTACATTCAATTTCTGACGTTGTTTTGAAAGCGACGTGAATTATCGGAGTTTGAACGAGGCATGGTAGTGGGAGCCAGACGGCTGGGACATTCAATTTCTGAAGTTGTTTTGAAAGCGACGTGAATTATCGGAGTTTGAATGAGGCATGGTAGTGGGAGCCATACGGCTGGGACATTCAATTTCCGAAGTTGTTTTGAAAGCGACGTGAATTATCAGAGTTTAAACGAGGCATGGTAGTGGGAGCCAGACGGCTGGGACATTCAATTTCTGAAGTTGTTTTGAAAGCGACGTGAATTATCGGAGTTTGAATGAGGCATGGTAGTGGGAGTCAGACGGCTGGGACATTCAATTTCTGAAGTTGTTTTGAAAGCGACGTGAATTATCGGAGTTTGAATGAGGCATGGTAGTGGGAGCCAGACGGCTGGGACATTCAATTTCTGAAGTTGTTTTGAAAGCGACGTGAATTATCGGAGTTTGAATGAGGCATGGTAGTGGGAGTCAGACGGCTGGGACATTCAATTTCTGAAGTTGTTTTGAAAGCGACGTGAATTATCGGAGTTTGAACGAGGCATGGTAGTGGGAGCCAGACGGCTGGGACATTCAATTTCCGAAGTTGTGTGAACATTCAACATTCCTCGACCCACGGTATCACGTGTGTACCGTGAATACCTCATCGAAGGCATTACCCCCACCGTGAACAGCGCAGTGGCCGACAACGGGTGCTGATGACCGTGACCAGCGGCGTCTGACCAGTATTGTCCATGATAACAGACAAGCGACACCGGCTCAAATAACATCGACATTCAATACGAGAGACACATCCATCGGGTCAGTGCAGCGTCATTTAGCGTCCACTGGGTATGGGAGCAGAAGACCCAGCAGGGTGTCTTTGTTAACACCACGACATCGGACACAGCGCCTCACCTGGGCTCGTGAACACGGTAATTGGACCTTGGAAGACTGGCAACATGTGGTGTGGTCCGATGAGTCACGCTACCAGTTGTTACGAGCTGATAGTAGGGTTCGAGTGCGGCGCAGATCCCATGAGGCCATGAACCCAAGCTGTCAACAAGGCACTGTGCAATCTGGTGGTGGTTCCATAGATGTGTGGGGTGTCTTTACGTGCCACCGTTTGAGTCCTCTGGTCCTCGTAAACACGTCATTAACCGATACATGACCATTTGCAGCCCTTCATGTATTTCGTGTTCCCCAACAACGATGGGATTTTCCAGGTGGATAATCTACCATGTCATCAGACCCAAGTTGTCCAAAATTGGTTCGAAGAGCATTCTAGACAGTTCCGACGGATGGTGTGCTTCACTACGTTCGCCCGACATGAACCCAATAGAGCACTTATGAGACGTGGTGGAAAGGTCCACTCGCACCCAAGATCCTGCACCTACAAATACCACGGAACTGTAGGCGGCTGTTCAGACGGCACGGCTCAACATCTCTCTAGAAGTCTTCCGGCCATTTGTGGAATCGATGCCACGTCGAGTTGCTGCACTTCGCCGGGCTAGAGGAGGTCCTACACAATACTAGGTACGTATCCCATGACTTTTGGCACTTCAATGTATTGCGCAGGGTTTTTCTCAAATAAAGTTATTTTGCCTCCGATTCCTTCCGTAAGATGCACATTAGTTGTATCATCATCATTCGTTCTCCATCAACTGTTGGATGAATATCTCCTCAATTCTCTTCCACAATTACGTCTGTTTAGCAGTTTTTTTACACGTGACTTCTACATTCCACCCATCTACCACGTATCTTCTGTTGTTGTTGTTTTTTCTTCTTCTCTTCCACGTAACTATGGCACGCTTTCTAATTTCATCTACCACGTGGTGGTATTCATTTTTGTTTTCCTGTTCCTTGGAGTTCGTTCTGGTACTTCAGTTGTCCGACTGTGGTTAGCAATATATCCAGCCGACTGCCATTTCAGGGATTTGATATTGATCATGGTGTCATAATCCTTGTCAGTTTCTTGATCCACGAGTTCCTCTTCTTATCTTTCCTGGTTGTAACGAGCGTACATTTCTCCGCGGTTCTTTGATTTGTTAGCAGTCTCTGCATATCTCTTTTAGTTTACGTCCATGGGCGGCGGAACCTAATACTTTCAGAGGGGGTCCAACTTCGCAGAGAGCGAAAATAATGTGAGAGAGAGAGAAAAAACAACAACGTCGGGTAGATGTGTATATACTCGTACATATCATCATCAGCCATTTTCAATCCACTGCTGGATGAAAGTCTCCCCAAGTATCTTCCAGAACTTTCTGTCTTGAACCTGTCTCTTTCAAGTCACTCCATACAGCAGATTCTTTCGTGTTTCATCCACATATGGTACAAAGACATTAATGTCTCTGCTCCATCTTTTAAGTGGTCTTGTTCTGGGTCTTTTCCTGCCCCTTGATATTATATCTAATATTTCAGTTGCTCAAACATGGCCAGTTTTTCTAGCAATATGCCCGCCCGAAAACGCACGCACATTCGTCCAGAATCGTTTATCTTCTATGTGACAAAACACCAAGAAAGATCTGTGCTCTGTACACAAGTAGTAAACTCACTGCTTAATTTGAGTTCGAGTTCATTTGTTGAGTTATTTATTTCTCAGATGTAAATATTTAATGAGTTTTCTGATCTCAAGTAAGACAGTCGGATTCAGAAAAAAAAAAAAAACCTCGCAGAGAAGGCAGAGACCCCTTCTCCGACTTCTTTAACGATCTTTTTTAAGTACAAAAACAGTATTGAAATAACTTTTCAGTATTGTTTCTGCGAAATCGATTGTCAAAAGTGTACATAAAGAGTTTTCCAGAACACTGCAAAGCATAGTGACGGTATCCAAGAAATCGTTAAAAAAACTGTAAATTATATGTGAACCACATATTTTTAAGATGTTTCCTGGGTGAACCCCCTCCGTGAAAGGGACCATAAAATTCCAGAGTGGTCCGAGCCCCCCTTCTCGTCCCCTACCTTCCGCCGCCCATGTTTACGCCCATGTCTTTTATCAATAAGTAAAAACAGGACAGATTTAATAATTAAACCTTTCTTTTTAAGACATAATGATCAACTGCTTTCGAAACGTGCACTGTCACTGGCTCTCTCTCTTCCCTGGAACCAGTGACCCTAAATTAGGGACGGGCGACTGCTTATAGCCCATTGAGTTGCTCACGGTGGTCGTTAAACCTCCAATCAAAAAAAAAAAAAAAAAAAAAAGAAACATGCATTGTGTCTTTTAAATACTCCAACTGTGTTTTCCATGTACACTGGTGTGCAAAAATTAAGGACGAAGAGGAGAAATTAACATAACAGCGGAACGAGCAGGCAGAACGGACCGAAAGATCACTCAGGAGATTGACTAGGGTCGGGTATGGTAGTGCATGCGCATATATGCAGCATGACATAGGGGGGGGAGGGATTGTCGGAAGGGTATAAAGCACACGGGCGGTGTACGCTCAGCAATTCGGTGGAAGCTATTGCACAGTGTACATAGGTTTGAACGACGTCGAATTGCTGCCACCGTGTGATATGGCCAACAGGCAATCCAGTAGACGACATCTGGATGACTTTACCCGAGGTCGCGTCATTGGGAAGTTCGAAGACGTTCGAAGTGTGACGAGTGTGGCCGCGGAGCATCGTTTCACGAGCTTGGAGAGCATTTCAAACGACAGGAACAGCTGTCAGAGAGTATAGCAGTGGTCGTCCACGAGCAACCAAGGCGGCGGACGACCGGTATATTGTCCTACAGAGAAGAAAATACAGACGGCAGACAGCGGGAGAAATCGCAAGGCACATGCAACAGACAACTGGACGTCCGTTATCGCGTTTTACCGTGGCCAGGAGACTGCACAAAGGTGGTCTATTTGCACGACGACCAATACGGTGTGTGCCATTAACGCCTGCTCATCTGAGACGGCGGTTTTTGTGGTGCCAGGAACACAAAATTTGGACTCATCAGCAATGGGGTCGAGTTCTCTTTACGGATGAGAGCCGATTTAATCTGACGAGCGATTCTGGACGTATACACATCTGGAGAGAGCAGAGAACACGCAATCACTCCTCCAACATCATCGAAAGGGACCGGTTTGGAGGTGGCGGAGTTCTCGTTTGGGGCGCTATCATGCTTGGTGGCCGTACTGACCTCCACATCTTCCAAGGAGGTTCAGTCACTGGTATCCGCTATTGTACCGAGGTTCTCCTGCCTCACGTGCGTCTGTTTAGAAGTGCTGTGGGTCCTGAGTTCCTCTTCATGGACGACAAAGCTACACCTCATCGTACAGTGGCTGTTGCAGAGCTATTGGAGAGTGAAGATATTCAACGCATGGATTGGCCCGCAAGGTTCCCGGACCTAAATCCAATCGAACAGGTGTGGGACCTTCTCGGGAGACGCTTGGCAGCACGTCACCAGCCGCCAGCAACGATTCCGCAGCTGCGATTGGCTCTACAAGAGGAATGGGCGGCGATGCCTCAACATCTCCTTGACAACCTCGTCCTCAGCATGGACAGACGTTGTAAATCCTGCAACGCAGTCAGGGGTGATCATACCCCCTACTAAAGACTGGATTTTTCTTGGCAGCCGCCTGTCACATGGACGTTTCTGTCTTCTGTCCAGTTGTGCTCGAAGCTACCTTTTCAATAAAGTGCCTTTGTTTCCTTTGGATTCCTGGTTTGGACGGTTTTGCTCACTTGTCCCATATTCTTACAACTTGGGGATCTTATGGTATCATCTGAGTCGATGTGGAGCACTTCTGCACGACGTTACATTCGAAAAACCGTATCATTCTTAATGTTTGCACGCCAGTGTATTAGTAAGTATGTATTCACAGTCGTATCAGAATATGACCACCGACCTAAAAATGGGTATAACCACATTTGGTCCGAATGACAGCGGCGAGGTGGCATAGCATGGACGCAATGAGGTGGAAGGCTATCCAAGGCACACGTGCCCATTCTGACTGCAGCACAGCACGGAGGTCCCGGCGATGACGTGGTTGTGGGTCGGCACGTCCAATCTGTTAGTGCATATAGTCCCACAAGTGCTGTATGGGATTGAGGTCGGGCAATTTCGCCGACTAAGGGAGTACGGAGACAACGCTGTCACCAGTCACGTAGCCCCTTAGCGATGTAGCACGGCGTATTGTCCCGTTGGTATACACCATCAGCACCAGGGTAAAGTTCCAGCATGAGGGGATTCATGTTGGACGTTTACCCTTTCAGGGACCCATCCAGTGGAACCAGCGGTCCCAGGTCATACCAGGAAAATGGCCCCCAGACATGCGCACTGCCACCGCCGGCCTGTACTTGACCTACAGGCGTGTCCGGTTGTTAGTTCTCGTGTGTCTGACGACGTATACGCCTCAACCCGTCATTTCTGTGCAGCAGAAACCTCGATTCTTCGGAGAAGGCAACCTTTTCTCACTCTTCAACTGTCCAAAGACGGTAATCTCATGCGAACTGCATGCGTCCTTGTCTATGGATTTGGGTTAACGCAGGCGCCTTGACGCAGCGTCGACTCCGGAGAACACGTACCTGGGTGCTCCAGCGTACATTTGCGTGGTCAATTTCTGCACTGTTGCGCGTCGATTGCCTTTTACCAGTCGACCGAGGCGACGTTCTCATTTAGGGTCGATATCCTTTGGGGCCCCCACAGTTATGACATCATGAGGTAGTCGGTATGCCAGCGGTCCATTCTTGGTACACCCTTACTACAGCACCTCGCGAACAGCCCACGAATTCTGCTGTTTCTGAAATGCTTCCACCCTGGGCGCGGTAGCCGGTGATCATTCCATTCTGAATGCCCATCAAATCACTACCTCTGCCCATTGTGCTCACGTAAAGCACTACGGCTCATCTGTCCTTGCCGGCAGCTTATATCTTGGCGACCTTTTCACGTGCACTCTGTGACGCACACTGTGACTCCGGTGGTGGTCGTATTCTTCCGATACGACCAGGTGTAAGTTGTTAGTAAGCGTATATATAATACTTTCTAATAATATAACCATATTAATGGTTATATTATTAGAAAGTAATTCTCATTTGGTTAACGGTGAGAAGATCATCGCATGGAACGGTCTAATTGAATGACATGTGACATGCCATGAAAGAAGGGGATCCCACTCAGTCTGCAGAATCTATAAGGTACGCAAGTAAGTACCATTAGGGAACGGTTCAATGCCGGAGTGTGGAGTATCGAGTTACGACGATGCCCTGCTCACTCAAGTCATCCAGCAAATCCCGTTCTCAAGTAGTTACATTGCACACATTGTCATGAAGACAACAATAACCAAACAACTAAACATTTCGTAACAAAAAAAGTAGAACTTAGTTATTCTGAATTTTTCTTTAAATTCTAGAAAGTAATGGCTTTTTGAAATTGAAAATTTTAAGGAGACATAGTATGTTAGGTGACAAACTAAATCCAAAAGTTGAGGAGCATGGTCCATTCTTAAGAAAAGAGTTGGGGAAGCGAATGTCCCCTTTCCGGTCCACGACTCTACTCCAGTGATTATATCCAATGGGAGTGCAGATGAGAGCATTTCAGTGCTTAAGGTTCGCTTTTCCATTTTTTGTTTCAAATAACGTGGTCTTCTCTCTCTCTCTGAACTGTCCCAGTTCTCATTTTTCTATGACGATTACATTTCTTTTTTTCTCTCACTCTCGCTTTCTCTCTTCTCCTTGCCAAGCGGTTACTTATACTGAATTCTCCTTAACCTCCTTTCAGCCTCGGTCATTCAACGAAATCCTTTTCTTTCTCGCGGCGAAATCCCTGTTTTTTTCTTGCTGCTCCCTTTTACCCGCTTATGCTGACTAGCCGAATTGGTATTGAGACGCCAACCTCCCAGGTGTGGATACCTGTTCCAGCGTAGTGTTATCCTTACTAAGCCCCATTAAGAACCTCTTACGTAAAAGTCGATCCCATCTTTACCTCGTCCAGTCTCAATGGGTTTATCCTCGGTCTGCAATTTACCTATCTTAATCCCATGTGCATCTTAATGTAACCAAACATATTATTGAATCCTAGCAAAGTATAGCGTCTCGGAACTATTCATCCCTTAACATATTTTTTATATACGTGCATGTGCATAATAGAAAATAATGATGTAACAAAAAAGAAAATAACAGACCAGGCAGATATTCTGAGAAATATAGCTGCTGTTCAACTTTTTGTGCATATCAAGGACGTCGCTCCAATTTCAGGGGACTTTTACGTTATACCCTCGACCCCTTCTTCCATATGGAAGAATGGGTGTTAGTGAAGCCTCTGTATCGAAGGAAATAAATAAATGAAGGAAATTTAAGGATCAAATGAGACAAAAAAAAAGTTCTTCAAAATAACAGTATAAAACATAATAATTATAGAACGATAGTTTAAGAATATAGGCAATCAGATGGTTACCCTTTAACGACCACGATCTTATAATGTTTCGTCGCTCAGATTACCATAACGCCCAAAAATATCTGCTGCTTGTTTCCGAATTTCTTTCTCTCTCCCTTCTGCAATAACAAGAGGATAAGTTCTGGGTCACCACTCGAAACTTCCGACCTCTAGGCTTGACATAATCTGACCTTCAGACGTTTCTCTGGGGCAGTCAGTGCGTTGTTCTACTGAGAGCGTTAGGCAGATAGGAAGGAGCGTTAGCAACTGGAAAATCTTGTTTACTTTACCCTTTCCTTGTTCTTTCTTGTAAAAATATGATCTCAGTCTGTTTATTTGGATTGAACAAAATTAAAGAATTTTTACGACAAATCCCCCCTCCCCCTTATCTCCGCTTTTGGAACAATGCAAATTATCACAGACAAACGAAGCCCGTGTCAACAAAGCAAGAGTTCTACTGAATGATTTGAGAAGGCTGAATGATATTGCCCCGGAACAAACCAACTCCTGGTTCCCTTCTTTGTTTAGCGATATCAATGACGACTGAGGGTGACTTCAGCTAATCCCTTGGACGCCGCGCCGAGAACATGGGGCGTAGAATTCCTACTCATGATATCCGGGCGACTCTGGTGAATGTGGTTGTTTGCATGTAAGGGCGTGTTGGACGATATGGTCGCGAAAGGGTTAAACAGAATAACACATGTCAACTTTATGTTGAAAATTGTCTGCGTAAAGTATTTTGAATACGATTTTTTGCCATTTTTTAATTAGGATTTTGATCTACACTCAGATTATAACGCTGGGCACAGTTCGCTCGAACCATCGGAACTGCCTTGGCGACAGCTCTGATATAGATGTCTAGAAAACTTTCTAAGGCGCTGCGTGATGAGAAAGTTTTGGGTTTCCTGACCAGTGCCGCACCCAGGAGTTCCTGTTGGAGGGGGCTAAATATATATAGTATACATACACAATGTGTGTACAGTACATATATATATATATTACTGTATGGCCTGTAATTTATATACGGTTGTGACGTACGCCGCTCTTAATCTCTTTGGGTCTTTGTGAAGAAGACACCATGTAATAGAAGACACCACGTAATTTTTTTTAAATGTAAAATAATAATTTTGAATGTTTAATTTTTGTCGTACGTCGCTCTTATTATCTTTCGGGCATTGGAAAGAAGACATCATGTAACAGAAGACACTATGTAATTTTTTGAACAAGTAAAATAATATTTTTGAATGTTTAATTTGTGACTACGTCGCTCTTAATCTCTTTGGGGATTTGGGAAGAAGACACCGTGTAATAGAAGACACTTTATCAAAACACTACTGATTGATTGAGAAGACTGAATGATATTGCCCCGCGTAACTGGAAGCCCCGGGGTTCGATTCCCGGTGACGGCCAATGAGAATTTTTCGTGACTCACTTATAAAACGTGGAAAGAGCGATGACCTCTATTTGATATTTTTGAATTTTTAATTTGTGACGTACGTCACTCTTCATTTCGTTGGAGGGGGCTTAAGCCTCCAAATGAGATTAAGAGATTTACTTTCTTATTATTAACTAGGTTTTTCCGTGGGTGCGCTAATGTTCCTGACACCCATGGAGATAAAAAGGTTACTTCAAACACCCTTGGAAATAGCAAAAGAAAATCAGCAACAAAGTTGTACAGAATGGCAAAAAATAGGGCATGCTGTTCTTGCTCCAAAACAAAAAGATTGAAAGAAGCTCTTCCAAAGTCAACATAGCCAGGCAACTTCGCGACAAATTTAAAGACTTGTGCTTTGTACCCTTTTGCTGTTACTCAGTGAGCTGGACAGTAGCAAGCTCTTCTTATCTGTGAGGGCGAGACTTGAAATTACCCCCTTCGAGTTCAAAATTACGACTCTCCAAGTTGTACTCAAATAATGAGTGGTTTTTACGTTCTCTCGCAACGCCGTTATAAGAAAGTAACGTATTATGATCATTCAAAAATCGAACCCCAGGTTTTTGACATAATTTTATTAAAAATGTAAAAACTAGGTAAATACCCAAGAACCACAGGTTGTAAATACCAAGTAAACGCTATGTGAACGCCGACAACACAACACTCCACAGAAATGCAGAACAAAAAACAAGCGAACGCAGAACGAATAAGTGTCTGATACTAAAAGTAACAACAGGAAAGAGGCTTTCCGGGTAGGGCTGGGAAAAATTCCGTTCAAGGTTAAATACTCAGAGAACTTTCTACGGCCCAGCGCAAATGACTAATTAGCTCTTCATCATAACATGTTCGGAAAGGTCATGGAGGTTAAGCATATCAGCATATTGCTTTCTATGCCTTTATCCACTGGTTTGGGAAAATTCCCTTTATGGATATGAGATGTTCACTCCTCATTAAGTATGTTACTCTGTACCCTAGTTAACTGCATGGAATACTGTATGAGACTGTCTTTGAAAAGAAAATACTGAAGGGTGTAACTTTCTTTTTTAGTTACTATTTCTATCTTTTACATCCTCCAGAGCATGGGTTTACGCCCCCTGGAATGACCATTCTGGGAGGGCAAACGCCCCTCACCGCCCCACCCCCAGTGCCCTCCCGGTAGCTACGGTCCTGTCTGTGAGGCATGTTCCAAAGCAGAATTTGCCTGCAGTTGCATGGGCTTAAAAGTGTTCACAATCACATATTTATTATGAACAAAGTTTGCAGTTAGAAAAGATGGATTTTACAAAATGGTTTTGACTGATGATTAAAACAACCAGATTATTCATGTAGCGGAACAGATCTATGCACAGCTGCTTCCTAAATCAACACATCCTTTTTATAGAACCACCAGAAAAGTAGTTCGTTGATTTCGTGGCACAAGCAGTATAAGATATAACTTACGTGCAAACCGGGCATTGTGGGATGTTACGAATATTCTAGAGCACACGTACCCCCACATCCTCACTACAGCTCACGGAAGCTAGCAATTTTTAAAGCGCATTGAGTTACCAGCGAGAGCTGCAAATTTTGCAACGGTTCCCCATTCTTTCCTTGTCGTGTAATTTAAAGCTGGCTCTGTAACCTGAGGTTTCTGAAAAACGGTTGGAATTTTGTCACTTCAGCTAAACCACTACGTCACGCAGTTTACACAACGTGATTTAGTGAATAGACGTAATAAACACTGCTGGTCGCTTAACAATTCGTGCTGGACGACAGACACACACCAAAGATGTGGGCTGTGCAATAACTATTTAGCAATCCCCCTCCTTTTTTTTTTCTTTTTTTCAGCCAACATTAAAAAATTGAAAAAAAAAGGGGGGTGGCGGAAAAACTGTACGGTATGTAATAAAGGGGGGGGAAGGCCTGTCTATATGCAAGTGAAAAAAATTTTCGGGGAGCATGAATTTTTTTTCGAAATAAAAAGAAACATTCCTACCCAATTAAACTGGTATACAGGTATTATGCACATCCTCGCCTTTACTGGCCACAAAGAAACGCCGATCTGGTGGCTGAGTGGTACGAAGGGTTGGCTTCTACTCATTCATCTGAGGGATCCTTGTTCAAGTCACAAAATTACCATTGACGCCCTTTCGCAAAAATTCATCAGCTATCAATTACTGAATTTTTTAATTTGTTATTATTAACTAGGTTTTTTGCCCTGAATGAGTAGAAGCTAACCCTTCGTAGACTTTCCAGGAGTAGAAACTCCTAGAAAATCTGAAAACCAACAAAATTCAAAGGGTGGCTTAGCTTTACTCTTCAAAATGCTGGTCGGTTTATAGATAATTACGCTAAAATCGTTGAAATGCTGTAGAAATACCCTAAAATTTTGATTTAAAATTAAGGGGTGCCTAAGCCTGCTACCGTTTTACGTCAAACCATATGCACTGACGTCACGACTCTGTTCTAAATCATACAACAGTTACGGATCTTAAATTACTTTTTTTTTCACTTAGTTACTTTTTCCTTTCTTTAATTTTGTGTTCAACAAATGATTTTATAGATTCACCGTTGGGAGAACGGGCATGACAGCTAGTATACTATTAAATCAATGTAACCACAGTGAATAAATATCATCATCCATTATCAATTCACTGCTGGATGTAGGTATCTCCAAGTTTCTTCCACGACGGTCTATCTTGCACTAGTATCCTCCATGTCACTCCGGCATGCTTTCGAATTTCATCCACCCATCTTCCGCGTGGTCTTCTTCTTAGTCTTTTCTTGTCCCTTAATCCAGTCTAGGATTTCGGTTGTCCATTGGTGGTCCATTCTTCTAGCAACATGTCCAGCCGATTGCCATTTCAGGGATTTTACTCTGATCATGATGCCTTCCACTTTTGTCATTTTCTTTATCCATGAGTTCCTCTGCTCCGTACGCAGATCCACGTCTCTGCTCCGTACGTAATCGCTGAAAGAATGCATTGATTAAACACTTTTTTTAAGACATAATGACATATTGCTCTTAAAAAATTGCACATTTTCTTCCAAATAAATATACACATTTTTATGTTATGAATAAATATACACATAAATAAACAAATACGCGAAAACATGGGTTAACAAATTTATTCTTAGCATGTTATAATTAAATCAATATGCTATTAAGACAATGTATCGACCTCGAATTAGGACACAGATAAATAAGCACAGGAAAACATGAGTCAGCCTCCTGTAAAATCACTTTTGAACATTCAGTTTCACAGTGAGTGAGTTGTAGTTCTAAAGTAACGCTAATGAAAACACAATAGGATTTTATTTCAGCTTATTTATTAACGACCAGGATGTCCAGGTGCAGCTGTAAAAGAAGTAAAAAAAAAATGCGCTGTTTAGTCGATTATGAATTCATGTATTTGTTCCTCAAATGTCGTTTATGAACGACAAAACGGAACGAATATTCGTGACGCAACGTTTTCTTGTTTGTACAGAGTTGTTGAAACAACTGTGATCGTGTGACGTAACGAATCTCTGACGTCATGCCAGAATGCTATCGATAAGAGGACGTCAGAGCAGCAACTGAGAAAACCCAGTTTTGTTGCGGTTGTAACAAAGCACAACATTTACGTACTGAATTACAACGGAAATTTTACATGAGAATATTATGCACACTATATTACCTGCCTGTTGACTCGATATATTCGTTGCTGGAACTCTCTGAGAAAATTCAGCGAGATTTCGTACATTGCTGTGTTGCAGAAAATAACCTTTTTGCTGACTCTGCACTAGACAGATGAACGGCAATGCCTAAACACCCTTGAAGTCCCTCAGGGACTTGAAAAATAAAAAATACCATATTTTAGAACAGATATCTTTGCAGCAGCGGAGTAAATTTTGAATGGAAAACATAAAATTCATATCAAATCGAGTTAAGGTATCGCAACGTAGAAATAAAATTCAGGAGCCTCTTCAGTTATGCCGTTCGGAAATCCTCTTCGATATTTTCTTTCGTGATTTCCTGTGCTCGCAACCGCAAGATGCTTATTTGAATTACGCATCTCATGTTGGAGAATACATCAGCCAGATGCCGAAAACATTGCGACCTACACAGCACGGGCAAATCGAGCATGAGCTCTGCATAAAACATTCCGTCGGCTTTGTAGGGAACGCAGCGCCTAAAGATGTTTTTATGGTAGCTTTTTGGTTTAATGTTTCAAAGTAGCGGATGGCTGTCTCCCGCCTGCATGAACGGAAAGTTGGCTAATGCACTTTTTCGACAGATATTTGAATTTTGCCATGATGCAACTGACCGTGAAGGAAATATTTTCCGCAATTTCAAGATTGTTTCTGGGGCAGTTGCAAATGTTTCTTAGTAGCCGCCAGGGGAGTGAATCCTAGTAGAGGGCTGCGATTTTTCACTTTTCTTTCTTACCTGTATCTTAAATATCTTTAAACGTGAATAGGTGTTAAAAACGAAGTGAATAATTCACTCGTGAAGTAATTCAATAATTCAGCATCAAAGGCTGACTGAAATGCAGACTTTGTTTCTGATTCGGAAGTTCTCGACTTTATACTGATATCTAACAGGTGTTAGTTTTCGATTTCCTATAATCCCTTTAGAGTTTAACAAACAACTACTAGGTGGCAGCACAAATTCAGCTGTCAGAAATTATCACCGATATGGAATGACAACTAAGCGATGAAATATTTTCTTTCTCTCTATGCGTGTGGCGCGTAAAGTTTCATTTGTCAAAAAAATATTCACTTTTCATGATCCGAAAGTTGATTAAAGCACAGGAGTGCAAGAAGAAATCTGATCAAATTAGATCTGTACGTTAATGCATCGACAACCGACCATATTCTATTTGAATCATGTATATAAATTTAATTACATTAAATATCAGGATGAAATATTTATTAAAATTATATATAAAGTAAAACCAACTTTTTTCCTTAGCTGCTTTCTTATACGGGCCCGGATTGTTGTTTTTTTACTTACTTTTTTTTTATTTCTGTGTTGAGTAACCCCGTGAGCATCTAAATCTGTAACTTTTCGCCCATTAAATATTAGGATGTAATATTTATTAAAATTGTATATAAGGTAAGACCAACATTTTCCTTAGCTGCTTTCTTATACTGGCCGGGGTTCTTGTTTTTTTACTTACTTTTTTTTTTTTTATTTCAGTGTTGAGCGACCCCCATAAGCATCTAAATCTGTAACCGGTGGCGCAGTGGTCTAGCGATGGCTACTGATCTTTCGTCCAAAAGGGGTCTGGGTTCGAATCCCATGAGGCATGGATGTTGTATTTGTCTTACGGTACTGGTTCTCTCCCTTCCCTGGAACCAGTGACCCTAAATTAGGGACGGGCGACTATAGCCAATTGAGTTGCTCACGGTGGTCGTTAAACCTCCAATAAAAAAACAAAAAAACATCTGTAACTTATCGCCCATTCATAATTTAGGGCCATTACTTCCAGAGAAACACAAACATAACACAAATGTTTCGCCGAGATTAAGTCCAATTCGGACAGTTGGCCGATGCCAATCTGGAACTAGTCGTCCGTCTCTGATTTAGGTCTAATAGTTCCGGAAAACGCAGACAGTCAGTGCCATTAGGTCATGAAGACATTTCTGTCTAACCGGAAGAAGGGAAACGGTCAGTGCCATTAGGTCGTGAACACATTTCCATCTTACCGGAAGAAGGAAGAAAGTCAGTGCCATTAGGACGGGAACACATTTCTATCTTACCGGAAAAAGGGAGACAGTCACTACCATTAGAACGGGAATACATTTCCATTTTATCGGAAGAAGTGATATAGTCAGTGCCATTAGGTTATGAACACATTTCCGTCTTACCGGAAGAAGGGAGACAATCAGTGCCATTAGGTCGTGAACCAATTTCCATCTTACCGGAAGAAGGGAGACAGCAGTGTCATTAGGTCGTGAACACATTTCCATATTACCGGAAGCCAAGGCCAACATAGAACCTCCCGTCCTTGAGCTTGACAACCAGACCGCTTCCTACACATAGGACAAATGCGTTTAGTTTCTGGAGGGAAGGAGGGTAGTTAACAACTGTTCTATATTTGGGGCCACTGGTTCCAGGGAGAGGGAAAATTCTTCGATGTAGTCCTTGCTTTACATCAGCAGCCGGCAACTGAGGGCCGAGTTTTCAGTTGTGAAATCATTCGGGCGGGAAGTGGGTGTGGCCGTAACACACCGCGCTGGCCATGAGGGTTGGGGTGTGGGTGATAGCGCATATACACTCATCGTCAAAAAATAGTTGCACCCAGAAGGACATGTCAGATTGTAACGCTATTCGGAAGGAAGGTAAAGGTTACCAGGAACAATAAATCATTAAACATTGAGACTGTTATGGACAATATTTATTGAGCTACATGCCAATAAATAGTGTCTCTCAGTATGGCGTAGGGCCGCCATGTTTGCTCACACAGCATGCCAGACGTCTCGACATAGAGTTGTACAGGTTCCTAATGGTGTCCTGCGATAAGCCATTATTTCCATGTAGCTTGAATCTCCTCACGCAGTTCCAACAGATTGTGCGGTAGGGGCGGAGTGTGCATAGCTCGTCCAATAGCATCCCACACATTTTCAATCAGCGATAGGTCTGGCGATTCGGCTGGCCACGGCAGAGCGTCACTGCCTTGAAGACAAGCTCTCGAGACAGTAGCAGTATTCGAACGAGCGTTGTCCTGTTAGAAAGTCGCACCGGAGTGAGCGTTCAGAAAAGGCAGGGCCATTGGTTGCAGGACCTCATTAACTTAACGTTGGGCTATCAAAGTGCCTGTGACGAACACCAAAGGGGATCTGGCATGTTAAGCAATTGCACCCCACACCATGACACCAGGCCTTCTGGACATGTGACGCTCGACAACAAACCGTTCATTTTGGCGCTCACCGCGGTGCCTCCGCACACGGATATGTGGTCGTCTCCTCCAAGACAAAAGCGGGATCGTCACTGAAGATCTCCCGCTCCCATTCTGAGTGTCTTCATGGAAGTCTGATACGACACCATTGCAGTCTTTCGCGATGATGCAATGGTGTAAAGGGCAGTCGTCGTAACGGTCAGCGTGTGTGTTGTCCTACGTCGTGCAGCCGTCTGCCAATGGTGCTGGCAGTGATCGGACGATGCATGGAGGACACCACTGCTCGCTGAATGTCCGCAGTCGTGGCTGTTCTGTCACTCCGCTCATGTCGGACAACCCGTCGGTCCTCTCTCTCCGTGGTTCGTCTAGGTCTATCTGACCCTTCCTATAACTGCCGCGTGCCTTATTCTATCCACTGCCGCCAACAGCGTGCTATGGTGATATCCGCACGACCGGTATGGCGCGCAATACGGCGATAAAATCATCCCGCTTCCCGGAACCCGACGATGCGGGCCCTCTCGAATTACTCCAACTGCTCGAATTGCTTCCGAACTTTTCTCCGAGGCTTACTTCACTTGCAAAAGATGCAACCAACACAACAGCACGAGTTAGAATGGCAAGAACGCGCAACAGGACGACCTTACATAGCCGGTCAGACACAGCGCTACGACCCCTTCTTGCTTGCGTCACATGCGCGACCGAGCGTGATACTTGAAGCATTTGCATGTCTCACGATGTCAAACCTACCCACCTAGTTTCACTCTTGTCGGTTGCTACTTTCTGGGTGCAACTATTTTTTTGACGATAAGTACATATATGCTTTGCGATTCAATGACCCCCGTGGGCATCTATCTAATGCCCACCAGACCATAAATTAAAACTACTGATTCCAGAGAACTGAACTAGAGCCAGAGAAAAAACACACCACCATTGCCTTACCTGAGACTCGAATTTCTAGCTCGGAGGCTTAATCATAAACCCCAGCCTCAACTGAAACTGCTGTGAGGAAACGTATTTACTCGTACAACATGTAACACCCGTACGATAATGAAAGAAACCAGACATGTGTTGTATTAGAGCTAGTGGCTCCGAAAGATTATTCGTAATAAAGTAATAACCGATATAAATCACAAACAATATAACTTGCTCTGTATGAATATTTGAACGTTTGTCCTACTTTGGTGGCGCAGTGGAAAGACTCATCACCATAGCAACAACCGAGAAAGAAATATTCACTTAGCTTTTCGTGTTTTCGGGCAGGTGTTCAGTGAATGGAAACTGCTTTCCGGATATAATTATGTGACGTCTTCACCATAGCACCGACAAAGAAAGAAATATTTGTGACGTCACGCTTAGCTTTTCGTTCTTTCGGGCAGGTGTTCCATGAATGGAAACTACGAATTTTGTCAGCGTGTCACGTAACAACTTAAAATGTAGCACCTTTTTTTTTTTTTTTTTTGATTGGAGGTTTAACGACCACCGTGAACATCTCCATGGGTTATAAGCAGTCGCTCGTCCCTAATTTAGGGTCACTGGTTCCAAGGAAGGGAGAGAGCCAGTACCGTAAGACAAACACAACATCCATGCCTCACCGGGATACCCGGACCCTTTCTGGACGAATGGTCATAGGACATCGCTTAGGCCACAGCGCAACCGCGGCGGCACTTTTTTACGCTTTCCAACCGTAGGTTGAAGAAGCGTATATGCTCCAGCTTTGTCCGTCCGTCCGCACGATAACTGGCGTAAAAATGGTTCGATTTCGATGAAATTTTAGTATGTGGTAGGGGACCACCTAGGGACGACCCCTATTGAAAATGGGACAAATGGGGTCAAAGGTCACGACGTAGGAGCGGAATCATTCCATTGCCTTTATGCGCCATAACTTGCGTAAATATGGTTCGATTTCAATGAAACTTTCCTATGTGGTAGGGGACCACCTAAGGACAGCCCCTGTTGAAAATGGGACAAATGGGGTCCAAAGTCACGACGTAGGAGCGGGATCATTCCATTGCCCTTATGCGTCATAACTTGCGTAAATATGGTTCGATTTCAATGAAAGTTTACTATGTGGTAGGAGACCGCCTAGGGACAACCCCTATTCAAAATGAGTGAAGTGGGGTCAAAGGTCAGTACATAGGAGTGGGATCCATTCCACTGCTGTTATGCGTCATAACTAACGTAAAAAAGGTTCGATTTCGATTAAATTTTAGTATGTGGTAGAAAATCACCTGGCGACAAACCTTATTGAAAATGGGCGAAATGAGGTCAAAGGTCAGGACATAGAAGCGGAATCACTTCCATCGCCATTATGCTTCATAACTTACGTAAAAATGCTTCGATTTGGATGAAATGTTAGTATGTTGTAGGGTTGCCTGGGGACGAATTCTATTGAAAATGAGCGAAATGAGGTCAAAGGTTAGGACACAGGAGCGGGATCTATTCCATAGCCCTTATGCATCATAACTTACGTAAAAATGCTTCGATTGCGACGAAACTTTATCATGTTATTTCGGAGGTATACCAAACCGGTTCTGTTGAATATCATCGAAATGGGATCAAAGGTCAGGGCACAGGACCGAGATTTATTCTACAGCCATTATTCTCATAACTTGAGTAATGATTTCTGGTATGTTGGAAAGCGTATTATAATCAATGCATTGCATGATTTTACTAACTTGTTTTATTTTATTATTATTGTAGTGTTCATGAAACATACTTTCACGTTTGAACATTACAAACAAACAAAAATACTTGATTATTAAAAAATTTCTCTACATATCTTATTTTTCACCGTCATTATTGACGGGCTTTCACCTAGCAATAAGAAATAATAGAGAAGATATTGGGTGACGTATGGATTCCGTAGAAGGATCGTTTAGTATGGTTTACTCACAGAGAAGGCTTAGACTCGACTAGCTACGCCTGTACAAGCTTTTGAGAAGAATACCAGTGTCATTAGGTGGAACCTAAAGGCTCACGATAGAAAAGTTGGTAGACAGAGAAATCAAAATGCCAAGCCATTGGTGTGCGTCAGTCACATGACGTCCAAGTACGCACCAGCTGTCTGGGAGAAGTGGTTGGAAGAGGAACAGACCCCCCCTCCTTTTTTTAACGGGGGAGAGGCAGTACCCCCGGTCCGACGGCTTAACGTGGCCATCCGACGCACGACGGATATTTTGCGGTTCAACACAACTGACCTACCTCGGATAGATCCCGAGACCTTTACTTCGGCAGGCAGACGTATTAACCACAAGGCTATCCGCGGCTCAACAGTACGGAATCCTTCATTAATTAATTGTTTACATATTTGTCAGACTGCTAAGTGGAAATGATAATAGTAATGCGTATTTTCATCGAGACGCACAATGCCATTTTTTACGCTTTCCAACCGTAAGTTGAAGAAGCGTATATGCTCCAGCTTTGTCCGTCCGTCTGTCCGTCCATCCGTCTGTCTGTCGTCACGATAACTCGCGTAAAAATGGTTCGATTTCGATGAAATTATAGTATGTGGTAGGGGACCACATGGGGACGAACCCTATTGAAAATGGACGAAATGGGGTCAAAGGTCACGGCATAGGAGTGAGATCCATTCCATTGTACTTATGCGTCAAAACTTGCATAAATATGGTTCGATGTCGATGAAATTTTGGCATATTGTAGGGGACCACCTGGGAATGACCCCTATTGAAAATGGGTGAAGTGAGGTCAAAGGTCACGACGAAGGAGCGGGATCCATTCCATTGCCCTTATGCGTCATAACTTGCGTAAATATAGTTCGATTGCAATGAATTTTAGTATATTGTAGGGAACCACTTTGGAATGAACTATGGGGTCAAAGGTCAGGACATAGGAGCGGGATGCATTTCATTGCCTTTATGCGTCATAACGTGCGTGATGAAATTTTATTATGATTTCGATGAAATTTTATATATGCGTGATGAAATTTTATTAACGATTTCGATGAACTTTTATTATGTGGTAGGGGACCACCTGGGGACTATCTTATGACGTCACAATCTCGCGCTTGATATGTTGGCGCGCGGTCACGCCATCTGTCTCACTACGTCACGCGTTGTGTGTGGATCCTATTAAAGTTTTATGACGTCACACTCTTACGAACAGATGGTCGCGATTCCCATCTGCCTCATTACGTCACGCTTTGTGTGCGTATGTTCGTCCCTCACGATAACGCGTAAAAATCGTTCGATTTCGATGAACTTTTAGTACGTGGAAGGGGATCACCTGGGAAGGAACCCTATTGAACGTGAACGAAATGGGGTCAAAGGTTAACACATAGGAGCGGGATCCATTCCATTGCTCTTATGCGTCATAACTAACGTAAAAAAGGTTCGATTTAGATTAAATTTTAGTATATGGTAGGGAACCACCTGGGGACAAGCCCTATTGAAAATGGGCGAAATGGGGTCAAAAGTCAGGACATAGGAGCGGGATTACTTCCATCGCCATTATGCGTCATAACTTACGTAAAAATTCTTCGATCTGGATGAAATGTTACTATGTTGTAGGGGCCTGCCTATTAAATGGGCGAAATGGGGTCAAAGGTTAGGACACAAGAGCGGAGTCTATTCCATAGACCTTATGCATCATAACTTACGTAAAAATGCTTCCATTCCGACAAAACTTTATCATGTTATTTCGGAGGCATAGTGAACCGGTTCTGTAGAATATCATCGAAATTGGATCAAAGTTCAGGGCACAAAACCGAGATTTATTCCACAGCCATTATCCTCATAACTTGAGTGATAACTTGATTTTTTTTTATTGGAGGTTTAACGACCACCGTGAGAAACTCAACGGGCTATAAGCAGTCGCCCGTCCCTAATTTAGGGTCACTGGTTCCAGGGAAGGGAGAGAGCCAGTGCCGTAAGACAAACACAACATCCATGCCTCACCGGGATTCGGACGAATGATCAGAGGCCATCGCTTAGACCACTGCGCCACCGGGGCGGCGAGTGATAACTTGAGTAATGATTTCTGGTATGTTGGAAAGCGTATCATAATCAATGCATTGCATGATTTTACTAACTTGTTTTTTTTTTTTTGCAACTGTTTCTAGGTATAAGCGCTGGCTTATGACCATTCGGCTGGGAAGAGTCGGGGTTCGATGAAAATACGCATTACTAAGACATGGATGTTGTGTTTGTGCTACAGCACTGGCTCTCTCTCCCTTCCCTGAAACCAGTGGCCCTAAATTAGGGACGGATTACTGCTTATAGCCCGTTGAGTTGCTTACGGTGGTCGTTAAAATATCAATAAAAAAACTCTTCCTACACCTCCAAACTTTTTTTTTTTTGAGGTTTAAATTAAATTATTTATTTGACCTGGTGGTGCAGATACAGTGACAGGATAAACAGACATAGTTGTACAGTATTTTTTTATTGGAGGTTTAACGACCACCGTGAGCAACTCAATGGGCTATAAGCAGTCGCCCGTCGCTAATTTAGGGTCACTGGTTCCAGGCAAGGGAGAGAGCCAGTGCCGTAAGACAAACACAACATCCATGCCAGACCGGGATTCGAACCCGGACCCCTTACGGACGAATGATCAAAGGCCAGCGCCTTAGACCACTGCGCCACCGGGGCGGCAGACATAGTTGTACAGTATTTTTTTTATTGGAGTTTTAACGACCACCGTGAGCAACTCAGTGGGCTATAAGCAGTCGCCCGTCCCTAATTTAGGGTCACTGGTTCCAGGGAAGGGGAGATCCAGTGCCGTAAGACAAACACAACATCCATGCCTCACCGGGATTCGAACCCACACCCCTTTCGGACGAATGATCAGAGGCCATCACTTGGACCACTGCGCCACCAGGACGGCCGTACAATATTGTCAGGCAGACATAACCAGTATATTCATTTTACATCAGCAATGTACATAGCAAACATCGTATACAATATGCCAAATGATCAAGTAACACATTGAGAGCCAGTGCCGAAAGACAAACACAAACATCGTACCTTACCCGGGATTCGAACCCAGACCCCTCCCTAGGCGAATGATCAGAAGCCATCGCTTAAACTACTGCGCCAACGGGGCTGCAAAATCCGAACTGTGACGTGTTTTGTAACATATTCACACCGAAAACAAACTAACGCCTCCCCCCTTCTCACTGCTATGGTCACTTCTTTTTATGGTGCAGTAGATCCTTCTTATATGGACAGCATAAAATGAGCGAACTTTATCTATGATGTTACTCAAGCTATCGTAAAAACTAGCTAATGACCTGTACCGTCCAAATGCGGACTCCACAGGGTTAAACGAACTCTCTCAAGGTTAGAAGTGCGACGGCGTTGCGCGAGCAATTCTGCCAGGATCCGACAGTCCTTCACCCGGACAGGATCGGTCCATAGACCCGCAGCTTGCTGTTGCCTCCTTGGGCCGGCACTTCTCACCTTCTCCGTCAGGGCCCGTGTGTGCGTGCCATTGGGCAGAGGTTAGAAAACACCTCTGCCTGGGAGAATCGATCGCTAGCGCGAACTGTTTGGGGCGACTGCCCTTCATTCAAGAAACAGATACATGCACATTTATTTACACTGAGAAACTCATTTTAGAGGGAAATAAATCCTTTATTCAATGAACCCTCTCACAAAGAAATAAAAATTTAAACTATTTACATTGATACTTACACTGCCGCAGGACTAGGGCCAGTTCTGCGGTGATAACTCTGGGCCTGAGTCATCAGTTCCTCTTCTCCGTCTTCATCCCTCTTGTATCT
This sequence comes from Macrothele yani, assembly GCA_039090855.1. Classification (NCBI taxonomy): domain Eukaryota; kingdom Metazoa; phylum Arthropoda; class Arachnida; order Araneae; family Macrothelidae; genus Macrothele; species Macrothele yani. The sequence continues at coordinate 19,219,027 of CM077030.1, forward strand.
TCTATCTTCTGTGGTCATCCCTCTTCTATCTTCTATGGTCATCCCTCAATTACGTATACTGTCTGCTGCTCTATGAGGTGCTTGACCAACTCGATGATCCCCTGCCTTGCTCTTGGGTACGCGACCAGGATCGAGAGGTCCCTCGTCCTTGCCAATTCTGGCACCAAAGTTGTTCTCTTTCCTGACAGAGAAACACATTCAAGAATCATGTGTGCGACGTCTGCGGTCTGGGCTCCGCAGCCACACACTCGTTCCACTAATGTGGCTTTTTTCAGTTGTGTCCGCACGCTTTGCAACGGCGTTCGCATCTGAAAATCTATGTCCTCTTTTCCAGCACCTTCCTTCGCTAGCTGGTCCGCACGTTCATTTCCAACTGTACCGACATGGCTTCGGATCCAGTGGAAAGTAACCACCCTATTTCCCGCAGTCTTTAGTAGCGTTTTTATCTCTCCGACAAGGGAAACCTTACTCCCGAATTGACCAAGCGCTTTCAGGGCCGTTTGGCTGTCGGAGAAAATGCTACAAGCCCCTTCGCTGCTGATGGAGAGCCCGCATCGCAGCGCCTTCCTGATCGCCAACAACTCTACTTGAAAGACAGAGGAGTTAGACGATAGTTTCACTCATTCCGCGTGAGTCTCATCGCCATCCGTGTACTCACAGAACCCTGGGCCAACACAACCCCCTATCTTGGAACCGTCCGTAAACAGTTCCTTCCTCTGTCCTGTGGGGAGAGCATTGTCCCAAGTCGGACATAGCTCATTGGTCAGGTGGCAAGCCCAGTCAATTCTCAGTGATTCTATCTCGGACGATCGTTACTGGTGTCCGAGAAGACAAGCTAACATACACAGTGCGGCAAAGAATTTTTAAGACTGGTAAAATGAAATAGAAACAAGAAATTATAATTTCTTTTGGTTTGTTATTCAAAATAAGTCCCTCTGGCTTCAATACACTTGTTAAAGCGATTTAATAATGATTCGAATGCCTGTTCCAGTTCACTTTGCGGAATTGCCTCCAAAGCACGCGTCGAAGCTGTTTGTATGGTCGAAATATCATCAAAATAACACTCATTTAACGTCATTTTAAGTTTTGGGAATAAAAGTCGCAGGGTGCTAAATCAGGCGAATACGGTGGATGATTCAACACACAGACGTTATTGTTCGCCAAAAATCTACGAACAAGAAGTGAGGTGTGACTGGGTGCATTATCGTGCAACAAACACCAACTGTTTTCATCCCGATATTCTGGAGGAATGAAACGAATTCTGCCAATCAAACGCCTCAAAACATTTAAATAAAACTCACCAGTAATTGTTTGTCCACTTGGAAGAAATTATTTGTGGATATACCCTTACTATCGAAGAATGTAATGAGCATTGTTTTGATTTTCAATAGAACTTTTCTTGGTTTTTTGGCTTGTGGTGAAGTTTTTGACTTCCATTCCGCACTTTGTCGCTTTGTTTTAGGATCATATTGAAAACACCATGTTTCATCACCTGTAACAATCGATTTCAAGAAGTTTGAATCATTTTCAGCGGCTGAAATGATGTATCTGCAATGTGCACTTCTCCTTGATTTTTGTTCATTGGTTAACGTGTGTGGAACAAATTTAGCACAGACTTTTGTTTTGCCCAAATCTTCATGCAGGATGGTTCGAATCGTTTCTTTGTTTATGTCTAAAGACTCTTCCATCATTCTTAGTGACGCACATCGATTGCTTTCCACGAAATCACGCACTTTTTCAATAATCTCGGGTGTCCTAGATGAACTTGGTCTTCCGGTATGCTTATCATCTTCTAGCGTATCTCTTCCGTCCAAAAAACGTTTGTGCCGCAGGAAAACATTTGATCTACTAAACAAAACTCACCGTAAACTTGTTTCATCATTTGGTACGTTCCCGAGGCACTTTTACCAAGTTTTGCGTTAAATTTAATAACAGCCCTTTGTTCCGTCTTCATAATTCAACATAAAAAAAATTTTACTTCTCTAATGAACGGCCGTTTCGTTTGAGTTACTTTAACAACTGCGCAGTACTTTTGGCAGAAAGCAAGCAGATGGTCACGGTTTATAACGCATTCGCGATTACTCTGGTGGCGCCACCGTAGGCTGAAATCCAGCGCCAATCTTAAAAATTATTTGACGCACTGTGTAAATTGCGTGTCTGTGAACATTTATAAACATACGGAAGCCGGTTTCAATGAACGTAGGCATCATTTGACATACCTTTCACCTTTTGCAAAGACCTTCAAGAGAAATATATTTGTCTTTTTCTGATTTTATTACGTTTGTGCAAGTTGCACAGAAGCCCGCATGGCATCTATCATAGTATTTACAGTTGTACCATGGAATTGTAATTCCTTATTAGTGTCTTCCCTATGCCGTTGCATCTTGTGTACATATGTTGTTGTTCATTACAAGTTAATCTATAGCACTGTGATTGAGGCACTTGTTTAAGCCTAAGTAATAGTTCTTTTTGTAATTTGACAGCGTTTCACAAGAGATATTGCATTCAATTTGTATAGAGTTCACACCATCATTGTGGATAGATCATTTATTCGCTTATCTTTCAGATACTGAAAAGTATAAACCTTCTGCTCTTTTCTTCTTTTTTTTTTCAAGATTGCTCAAAATATACATGTTTGTTTTTGCACTGTAAAATTTATAGTTATACCTTGTACTGGTGTTCACCTATTAGAGATGGCACTCTGCTGATGCACATTGCGAACATATGTTGTACATAGAGTAAGTCAACATATCAGTCCAGTATTGTCAGTGTTATGAATTTGCTTACATTGTATATAGTGCATCCACATAATGTAAATATCTCATTGTCATTGCAAATAGGTCATCCACTTGTTTATCTTTTGGTAACTGTTAAGCACAGGCCATCTGTATCTTCCTGTCCATGTTTGCTCCAAATAAAAATTGTTGAAGCTTATCGTTCTTCAGTTAATCTTCTAAATGATAAATAACTGCAGATGGATGAGCTATGATCTCTTTAAATTGGTAAAATGTATAGCTTCTCGTATTATGATCAGAGAAAAAAACTGGTTACGATAAATTTACTGAACTCAGTCTCCCATGAAAGTGAAGCGTGTTCTAAATAACATTTCCAATTTGCTAGAATGGAAATGTTATTTTGAACACCTACTGAAAGCTTGTCCTTGTGGGCGCTTCCCCGTGTTGGAACCGGAAAAAGCATGGACAGAATGTTATTTTAGGGCACTGACTTTTTTTTAAGCTTTAACTGCCACTGTGAGCACCTAAGGCTACACGCAATCGCCTGTTCCTACTTTCTGGACTCCTTCAGAGCAGTAACGTAATTGGCTTTGGTTAATTCCCTGCATCTCTCTCACTCTGTGTGTGTGTGTGTATTGAAAAGCACAAATGTAAGTAACAATCGATGTTTGTGCATGTTCACTAGTTTGAAATTTGTTTAAACCAGCATCCGTACAATATGTGCCCAACCTAATGGGTGACTAACTTTTTGTACCTCGCTTTAATAAAGTATAAAAACGCAAATTTTATACTTTTTTAAAGCGAGGTACAAAAACACAAGAGCAATAAATAATTAGAAAATACACAAGCATATGAAGATAATACGAAAAAACTGCCATTTGGCCCGCTATAAAATATGCACTCAGTAGACAAAACATTAGAGATAGGGGTGATGGGCAGCTGACGTGGGCACAGTGATGTATTCAGGCATCTTCTCGGGGGTGCTTAGTCCCCCCCCGAAAAATCTATGAATGCCCCACCCCCGTAGGTTTTCGGGCGATCTACTTTTATATTTAGTCGAATTGTGTTCGACTAAATATAAAATTTTATACGTGAATTTTTATTTATACGTGAATATTTAGAGAAATTAATTTTAAAAATTTAATAAAATGAGGGAAAATATCATAGTAATAAAATAAAACATCCACATGGACTTCAATCTGAAATTTTTATCATCCTTCAACAAAATATTAATGCGGAAATTGGGTCTAAATTAATTACTATTAAAATGGGAGACAGATTTGATAGGCGTGGTTAAATCATGTTAATAATTAAATTAAATATTTACCCTATTGCAAATTAAATTGGAAAATTAACTCGTTTTAATTAGGGAAGTCGTGTAATTCTCTTTGTCTGAGTGGGAACAAAGGAATGAGTGGATCATCTCTGGGGGTCTGTTAGCAACAAAGGGATCACCTAGACGGCAATTGAGAGGCACTCAGACTCTCATAAATACGGTTTCAAGTGTGCCATTAGTGCCAAAAATCGGTAGGGAACACTTACGATTATGAGGGGGAGAGGGTCAGCGGGTGAACAATTCTTGCAAGGGCGACGTCGCTCCGTGCGAAAGGCATGAGAAAAAATCTCAAGTGTTGAGTGAGGAGAAGCAAATGAAGTCACGTGACGGAGAATAGCCAAATAGTAGCAAAAGAAAGACAGTCAGTTACTGTCTCTGTACGCGGCCGGAGGACAGACGGAGATACTCGCGAAGGAATTGACTCGGTACGCCATTGTAAGTCGCACCAAGAGATTGCTAAGAGGAGAACGACGCTATGCAGATTTACGCAGCGGTCAGCCGTAATGAGCCTGCTAGGTGTGAAACCTGACGTCCGACGCTTACCTAAGATGGCACGGTACTTTAAGCGCGGGGTAAGCCGCTTAGTACGATGGTAAAGAGAGGGCTCAAAAATAATTAGACGGCAGCGTAAGAACCCCCAAATATGCTAAAGTGAGAATGCCAACTAACAAGCATAGGTAAAACATGACTTGCGAACCAGCCTTCCTAAAATGTCGTATCTATTCCAACAGTGGAGGTCGCTGACCTTTCCGAAGCAGTACGTGAACATTTCTTCCTGGCTGCGCCGACGTACTTTCTTGGCGGATTTCGAGAGAGAGATTCCCCTGCCCTTTTTTCAGTGTCCCCTCCGCCGAGTTAGGGGGGGCGGAAACCTCATGGACTGATCGCCGGCAAGGAGGAGTCATCTGTGGTGTTACTTCCCTCCACCACCGAGAGCGGTCGGGGAGAAACACGTAGAAACGCTCTTGCTGCATCATCGAAGGAAATAGAGGAAAAACCAACGAGTTAGTGATGACCCTCCCGCGCTTAAGACACAGATGAAAATAATCATCCAAAAAAATAAAGCGCAACAGTGTGTGTGTGTGCGTGTAAGTGATACAGAAAGAGTGTTCTAAATATCAGGATTGTTTACCTTTGTCCAGCCAATCGTAAGGACTGATTTTTGATTGTCCGTTTGCAAAGCTCATTTTGGATTGGGATTTTAACCTGTACTCTAGGAAATAGACTGACACTTGAACTTACTAGCCATACACTGGTTATGATGAACTGAAATTCTCTCTAGAGATAATTACAAAAGAGTAAAGACTGAACTAGGAGGGAGATCCCTCCCATTTCTTTTGATATATACTTACCTAATGTACGGAATTCACATCCTAGCCGACCGGATGGTCAGTGATTAAATTGATTGGTGTTAACTGATTATTTGTGCTCCGTTCTATAGGCTCTGGTGTTGTGGATAATTCCTTATATTACTTCCCTGTGTTTTCAGCAAACCTCACGTTCTCGCCAGTTATACCAGCTCCCGAACTAAAAAGAACCTACAAGTCTCGTTCTTATCGATTGGTGACGAGTGGTAATAAATTATACCGCTCGGTACGTTCTGATCAAATGATCGACAGTGGTGGGATAACGACATACTGTCTTATCAATATTAAACAGTCCTCGCTAAAGGGGCAATTTTTCAAGCACTGATGACTCGGACTACTTCCGCAATAAAAACCTAATTCTACACAGTAGAGGTGTTTGCACTACAATACATCATCATATTCTGGAAGCTGGCATTCAGTTTTATTTCAGTCTTCTGGATGCCGACTTTCCATATATACGGTTGAGCCTCAGTGTAGCTGGCATGAGGTTAGTGATTCCAATGCAACAAAATATTTGCTACCTAATTTTTAACAATAGCAAATTATTAGAAATTGTTCCCATAATAAAGCAATTTTTTTTGTGGCGGTGGTGGTTACACTCTGTGATACAAGAAAAAATGGGGCACCTCAAAATGGCATCATTTTTGTTTTTGCTTTTTACTACTATTTGCTAATCCAAATAATCTAAAGGGGCTGAAACCAAATGGCAGGGGAATAGCTTACCCCATACGTTTTCAGGTAGCACTGTAATGATTCCTTAATAATCAGAAATATGCTTGTAGTAAGGCGAGGACATTTTTACCACTCCTAATGTCTTGAGGGGATTTTCTCCAGCACAGCCTTACCTATACTAGCGTCCTCAATATTTTACACCACACCATGGTGAAATCCGTAGTCCATTAGTGAATAAAAGCAAAGTTATAACATTTTTACAATTTTAAACACTTGTATGTGTAGATTTCTTGGAATCTCTATTCGCGATATAAGAGCATAAGAACATTTTTGTACTCTATTTAAAATTTTTATGTGTATTGATATATATATAAATACCAAAATTCTGATTATATGTTTATAATCAACCGTTATTTATACATATAATGCTCTTATATTGCAAATCATGGGGTTTTAGTCCCCTCGAAATTTGTAGTTGCTCCCCCGAAAAAAATCTCTGAATGCAACACTGCGTGGGCATCCCCAGCGCAGAGTGGAACAGACCCAAACTAAACGCAGGCGATAAATAGGCGGACATCAGGACTTCCCAACAGTGTATTGCAATAGATGAACATATGTAAACGTGGTGATTTGAGCGACATTGATCGTGGACGCATTCCCTGCGCAAGGCAGATGGGCCATTCTATCACCCAAGTGGTAAGAACCCTAGGGTTCTCGAGGGCAACCCTATCAAGGGTGTACTGAGAGTACCATCGATGGAGGTACCACGCCCAGAGAGCAAGCGGTTGCAGATCACACGCCAATGATGATCGGGTCAACATAGATTATTCAGGACTATACAGATCGAACACTTGGCAACAACGGCGGAAGTCACAACCAGGTTAAATACACTGGTCTGCAAAATTTAAGGACGAAGAGGAGAAATTAGCATAACAGCGGAACGAGCAGGCAGAACGGACCGAAAGACCACTCAGGAGATAGACTAGGGTCCGGTACGGTAGGACATGCGCATATATGCAGCATGACGTAGGGGGTGGGCGGTGTCGGAAGGGTATAAAGCACACAGGCGGTGTACGCTCAGCAATTCGGTGAAAGCTATTGCACGGTGTACATCGGTTTGAACGACGTCGAGTTGCTGCCACCGTGTGATATGGCTGACAGGCAATCCAGTAGATGATATCTGGATGACTTTACCCAAGGTCGCGTTATTGGAAAGTTGGAAGAAGGTCGAAGTGTGACTAGTGTGGCCGAGGAGTTCGGGATCGCTCACAGCATCGTTCACGAGCTTGGAGAGCATTTCAAACGACAAGAACAGCTGTCCGAGAGTTTAGCTGCGGTCGTCCACGAGCAACCACGGCGGCGGAAGACCGGTATATTGTCCTACAGGCGAGAAGAGACAGACGGCAGAAAGCGGGAGAAATCGCAAGGCACATGCAACAGGCAACTGGACGTCCGTTATCGCGTTTTACCGTGACCAGGAGGCTGCACAAAGGTGGTCTATTTGCACGACGACCAGTACGGTGTGTGCCATTAACGCCTGCTCATCGGAGACGGCGGTTTCTGTGGTGCCCGAAACACAAGAACTGGACACATCAGCAATGGGGGTCGAGTTCTCTTTACGAATGAGAGCCGATTTAGTCTGACGAGCGATTCTGGACGTATACACATTTGGAGAGAGCAGGGAACACGCAATCACACCTCCAACATCATCGAAAGGGACCGGTTTGGAGGTGGCGGAGTACTCGTTTGGGGCGCTATCATGCTTGGTAGCCGTACTGACCTCCACATCTTCCAAGGAGGTTCAGTCACTGGTGTCCGCTATTGTACCGAGGTTCTCCTGACTCACGTGCGTCTGTTTAGAGCTGCTGTGGGTCCTGAGTTCCTCTTCATGGACGACAACGCTACACCTCATCGTACAGTGGCTGTCGCAGAGCTGTTGGAGAGTGAAGATATTAAACGCATGGATTGACCCGCAAGGTCCCCGGACCTAAATCCAATCGAACACGTGTGGGACCTTCTCGGGAGACGTTTGGCAGCACGTCACCAGCCGCCAGCAACAATTCTGCAGCTGCGATTGGCGTTACAAAAGGAATGGGCCGCGATGCCTCAACAGCTCCTTGACAATCTCGTCCTCAGCTTGGACAGACGTTGTAAATCCTGAAACGCAGTCACGGGTGATCATATCCCCTACTAAAGACTGGATTTTTCTTGGCAGCCACCTGTCACGTGGACGCTTCTGTCTTCTGTCCAGTTGTGCTCGAAGATACCTTTTTAATAAGGTGCCTTTGTATCCTTTGGATTCCTTGTTTGCACGGGTTTGCTCACTTGTCCCATGTTCTTACATCTTGGTTATCTTATGGCATGATTTGAGTCGATGTGGAGAACTTCTGCACGACGTTACATTCGGAAAAATGTCTCGTCCTTAATTTTTGCACGCCAGTTTATTAGAGGCCCAAGCAGCGTCAGTGAACGAATGGTATAGCGTACGTTGCATACAATATGCTACGGGAGCTGACGTCCTACCCGCATGCCACTGTTGACTGCTCATCATCGGACATTACGACTCGCCTGGTGACGGAAACATCAAAACTGCACCTCTGCAGACTTTCGCCGCGTCGTGAATCAGATGAATCCCATTTTGAGTTGTATCGAGCTGACGGGAGGGTGTGGAAATGGTGTGGACAGCATAAGGCCATAGCCAAATCGTGCAACGTTGATTCTGTTCCAGGCGGTGGTAGCTCTGTGATGGTTTGGAGAGCCTTCTCATTGGACACATTAGCTCCCTTAGTGTGTCTGGGGAGGTTCTTAACCGCTGCACACTACCAGCATGTGCTGGCTGACCACCTACACAATTTCATGGCCTTCACGCATGCTGATGCTGTTTCAGCAGAACAATGCACCATTTTACCGGGCCGTAACCACCCTGGCATGGCCCGAGGGGCACTCATCTGAGTTTTAAACCACCCAGTGATCCCCCAAGTTCCCCGGATTTAAACCCTGTGGAAGCTCTCTGGGATGCCGTAGAGCAGACATCAGATCCATAGATCCTGGACCGACGTATCGGGCAGAGTTGTGGACAATGCTGCAACAGGCATGGCTGGAAACATCAGATCCATGGGCCCTGGACCGACGTCACGGGCAGAGTTGTGGACAATGCTGCAACAGGCATGGCTGGCATTTCCTCTGGAAACCCTCCGGCATCTGGTAGAGTTTAGAACATCATATCCATGGATCCTGGACCAATGCCTCGGGTGAAGTTGTGAACAATTCAGATCGATGGAACCTGGACCAATGTCTCGGGCGGAATTGTGGACAATGCTGCAACAGGCATGGGTGGGAACATCAGATCCAAGGATCCTGAATCGACGTCACGGGCGGAGTTGTGGACAATGCTGCAACAGGCATGGCTGGCATTACCTCTGGAAACCCTCCGGCATCTGGTGGAGTTGAGAACATCATATCCATGGATCCTAGATCAATGCCTCGGGTGAAGTTGTGGACAATGTAGATCCATGGATCCTGGACCGACGTCTCGGGCAGAGTTGTGGACAATGCTCCAACGGCATGGCTGGTATTACATACGGCATCTGGTGGAGTCGTTCCCTCGGCGTGTACAGGCCGTTATTAGCGCTAGAGGAGGACCAACACGCTGTTTGGTAGGTATCTCCGTTTCGTCCATTGAGTATATTTTTAAGCAACTAGTGCCACAGCAGTCTAACCACTAGATTCTGACCATTCGCCCGAGTTGAAGTCCTAGATGAGGCATGGGTGGTGCGCTTATTTTACTACACTGGCTCTCTCCCTTTTCGCGAACCAGTGATGTTAAAAAAGGGATGTGCTACTACTTATAGCCCTTCGAGTTGCTCATGGTGGTCGTAAAACCCAAGGAGGTTAGAAGTAAGAGGAGCTGGCAACAGCCCCTCTCCCTGTGCTTCTAGCGTGACGCCACTTTTTATCAGCTGACTACGCCAATGCTCCCAATCTAAGAATCTCCTGTATATCTCTATGGGGAAATCGCGATTTTGAACGGGTTTTTTGGACCCTTACTCTACCCATACAGGCGTGAAAAAAATTGAGGCTGAAATATTCATTCCCATAATAAAAATTTTCCAGAAAAAACAGGAAAATATGTGTTGGTATTTCTTAAAAAAATTGAACAAAATAATGATTTTTTGAGCGGAAGTGCATAGTGCGCATGGTTACTTACTGCCCATGTGCAAGTAACCATGTTTAAAGTATAACCAAAAGCCTAATGTTAAGAAATAAGAAGTCCGAAATATTCCTTCTTTCCATCCTTGGTTTGCATGCGCCAAGAAAAACTGCTTAAGTGACAGAAAGTGACGTCACATTTCCGAACTCCCACAGCGCAGACTCCCACCACCTCAGAAACAGGACAGAAACAGCTGATGTGTTTTGGCTTCACTCAAAACGGGTCCCTTCACCTCCTCTTCTTCTAACCTCCTTGGTTAAACCCTTTAAAAAAATAGTAATTGTTTAATTTGTTCTACTTTAACGGCACTAATAATTACAATCTACTTAAAATCTGTTGTCAATGTTGCAATTCAATTAACAATCTTTTGCTCAAGTCTCTCTCAAACGGACACCAAATCGTAACTGCGTGTCATTTGCAACAATACCGCAAGCATTGCTCTCTCAATAGTTTCCCAATTTAGTCACCCACGAAGAAATTTTGAAATTTCTTGCGAGGTAAGGTTAATTTAAAATTAACACCTTGTGAAAAGTTCAGTGTTTCATACGATCTGTGGTCAACAAGTTTTACTTTCATGATTAATTCCTCAAAAAAAAAAAAAGGTGGCTGTCTTCACGGGCGAATTTATAGGAACGCCCACGAAACCAAGGCGTGGGATTTCGCGATGCAGGTGGGCTACCAAAATGATTTTCACTAATTTTTTTATTTTGCATCTCAAATAATAATATATTACTCAATACTATTCTACAATGAGCCATAAGAAGTCAATTGATTCGTGCTGAACGATATTAAAAACACAAACTGCCGTCTATAAACTATTTTAAAAATGACACTTAAATATATACAGGGTGCATAGGAAAGTACCTTTAGCCTGGAATAACTTGCGAACGGAAAAAGGTATAGTTATGAAAGTGAGATAACGGTATAGTAAAGCGACTACGCTCGATTGAATGCAACCAATAGCAGCGCCCCTAGTTGCAAAATGCGGAAGTTAGCCATTGCAAATCGAAAACGAAAAGAGGTAGAGCAAAATTTCCCATTACAAAGTTGTAGAGCATCAATTAATTAGTACAAAACGACATTTGTTTCCCACGGATAAGATAAATTGTCGCCTGAATACCCTAAAATGTCCGACATCGATGCGCAACGATTCGAATCTGCATATTCACATTTTGCAAATGTAGCCGTATGCAAATATAGATGTGACGTCGTACCGTACCTACGATATAAAAACCAGTAGCACGGTGTACCCTGATCAGAAGTTTAGGTGTACGTACGCTGTGTGAGAATGGCGAGCTTCACTCACTCCCAATATTGCTGTGCTTATTTACGGCGAATGGCAACGAAACGCGGCGCTAGCTGCACGGTAATATGCCGTCGTGTTATAGATGCTTGCAATAGTGTGACACCTTTCATGCTGAATAATATGCATGTAGAGTTACTTTCACGAATACAAATGTGTATCGTGGGCAATGGCGAACTCTTCGAACATACTCGACATTATCTTTTTATCACTGTGCGCCAGTTTGCCTTTTTTGTTTTTGTTTTGTTTGACGTAATCAAACTGTATATATGCATTTATGCAAGAAATTGTGTGTATTTGCTCATACCTATGCCTGTTCCCTTCAAACGTTCACACAAAAGGTCGCGCATCGATTTCGGACATTTTAGGGTATTCAGGCGACAATTTATCTTATCCGTGTGAAACAAATGTCGTTTTGTACTAATTAATTGATGCTCTACAACTCTGTAATGGGAACTTTTGCTCTATCTCTTTTCGTTTTCGATTTGCAATGGCTAACTTATGCATTTCGTCACTAGAGGCGCTGCTATCGGTTGCATTCGATCAGGCGTAGTCGCTTTACTGTACCATTATCTCACTTGCATAACTGCACCTCTCTCCGTTCGCAAGTTATTTCAGGCTAAAGGGACACTCCTATGCACCCTGTATACACGTATATACACAAAGTTAAAACATAAGCACTTACAAGTCCACTGTGAACCCGTAATCAGATGGTGTGGTTGCGTTATGCCTTGAAAGAGTATATACGTATATACTTGTATAGTAAGCACATTGACGAAACAGTGTTTTTTGACATGCGCATGTTCATTACGAAAGCATGTCGTTTCATTGGGGATTGGGTTGTTGCCGGTAGTCTCTTTCGCTGTAGTAGTTACAAAGCAGTTTCCATGGTAACGGTATAGTGATTAGGGTATAGTCGTTACAAAAGTCTGCCCTATATTTAAGTATCAATAAGCTTTCTGTCAAGAGGATAGAAGAACAGGTAGTTGGCGTATTTAATATAGTAACATCGTCCCAGATAGGTTGGTGTTGACCTTTCAGGCATAGTCTTGAAAGGGCGGTGGAGATAGAGCATGATTTAACATTGTACATTAGCACCGCGATTATCCGAGTTATTGTGAACCTGGCCTACTCGGTTACCCGAAAACTCGGATAATACGGACCTTATTGCAATTTGAGGTTTTAAATAAAGACGCATATGGTACAAGTTACGTTTACTTAAGGGAAACTTGTTACAAACATTTAAACGCAAGATTAAGTATATACTGTATAATATAAAACAAAACTTGCATAATTTTGAAAGATTTATTTAGAAAAGTAGTCTTTGAAAGTTTTCTGCTTGAAGACGCTCGCCCTCTTCGTTTCCGCTATTTCACGCCAGCGTCGCAGTAGCAGAAGGTTCGTTGAAGTGGTCTCTGGTTGTTACTCAATGTACTCCATCGCCTTCTCGATAGACTTAAGTCCATCTGAATGGGATATTTTTTCAGGAACTATACAGTCATTTTCATCGTCACTGCCACTCTCGTCTTGATTTATTGCCTCCACGATCATTTCGTCTGTTAATTCTAGCTGTTCGTCTCCATTTACCCACTCGGCTATATCGTTTTCATTTAGTATTGGTTCAGCTGCTGGGATACTTTGGACTAGCTACAAAATATTTTTCTCGACGTTGTCTTCAGGTGTGTTCTGTGGTTGTTCAGTTTTATCGTGCAGTAATATTTTCCACGATTTTTCTAGCGTGGCAGGTTGAATTTCCTGCCATGACACGCTGCTGCCATATAAACCACATCCTTTAATGTGGTTTCTTTTAAACATTCGACAACTTCTCTTTTTCTTCAATTTCGGCAATGAGATTTTTCAACAGCTTACGCTTGTAGTTTCTCTTGATGTTTTCTAACACCCCTTGGTCCATCAGCTGAAGAAGTGGGGTTACATTGGGGGGTAAAAAGATAGCCTTGATTTCACCAGAAACCATTTCTTCAGCATCAGGATGGGCAGGACATTTATCAGGGAGTAAAATTGCTTTTCGAGGCAAGTTGTTTTCCTTTAGGCATGAGTCTACATGGGGCGCAAAGTGATGGAAGAACCAGTCCTTGAAAATCGCCGAATCCATGCAAGCACTTTTCTGATTTCTATAAAGCACTGGAAAGCTTGGAATTGAAATGTGCTTAAACGCACTTGGCTTGGCAGAGCATTAACTTCAATTTACAGTTTCCAGTAGCATTCGAACAGGCCATGAGGGTGACTCTATCTTTGCTCTTTTTAAAGTCCGGAGCAGACGCCGCTTCCTTAGCAGCAAGTGTCTTAGTAGAAAGCATTCTATAGTTGAGGCTTATTTCGTCACAGTTGAACACCTGCTCCAAAGACAAATTTTCTTTTTCAATCAGGGATTTCATTTTTTGTTTAAAAGTCACTACAACCTCATGATCAGAAAATAATTTTTCGCCGGTAATGTTGAGGTGTCTGATACCGAGCCTAGTTTTCCAACGATGAAGCCATTCTTTACTTGCAGTGAATACTACATCTCCATCTTTAAAAAATTTGTGAAATTCCAGTGCTTTTTCTTGTAACATAGGCTCATTTACTGAACTACCCTTGTTCCTTAATTGGGTGAACCACATAAACATAACACTCGATGTTTTTTCAAACTCAGACGTTTTCATAGTTTTCCTTGCCATTTCATTTTTGTCTTTTGCACCGCCACTTTCTCCACCCCCGCTGGCCTTTTGAGAACACCATTTTTCGATTTTATCCTGATTTCTTTCCAGTCTCCTACAGTGAGCTCGCCTACAACTAAATCTAAATCAACTTTTTTTATTGTCTCCCCATGATCGATTCTTTTAATGGCTTTTAACTTGGTCTCTAATGAAACAACAATCTTTTTGCATTTCGCACTCATGTTGTTTTGAATTGCAAAACAGAGCAACACAACTTTACATTAAGGCCTCAAATAAAAACAGAGACATTCATTTTACAAATGAAGCACAACACTGCACGGTTAACTGAAGCACGCGAATAGCAGAAGACACCGACTGACACTGACTGACATACGTCCGGTACTCTGCGGCGGGTGCTCGCGACGAGCGGGAGAGTCACAGATCAGTGACTTTGGCCAAAATACACCACCACTACTGTGTGCATAATTTATCTGGTACCTTGGATGATCGAGGCTCGGATAATCACGGTCCTATTGTATTTATGTACAGAGACACATAAATTAAGATTGCGACGGTCGAACCTATGTATCTGGTCGGTTACATCAGCATTCATAGCTTTTAATGGGATTGCATACACACCAAACTTGTAATCAAAGGGGATCTGATACCTATCATTTTTAACATGGGCACGTTTTAATGCCATGTTACACGTTTTTAATGCCAAAATCGATATTAAGTGGTCGGCATGCGTTTTTTAGGGCATTTGTGACAGCAGGGATGTATTGCCGACATATGAAGAGGTTGGTCTAGTTCTTGGTAATATTGAGTATGATGCATTAAAGACACGGCGCATTATAAACCCAGTGAATATTGGATGGTGTGTTTGTCTTTCGGAACCAACTTACTCCCTTTCCTGGAACCAATTGCCCAAAAAGAAGGATGGAGGACTGCTGATAGCACACATTTTGGCCTTTATTTAGTACAGGGAATGACGGGCGGTCGCTCATCGTTCCCTTATTATTTTTGTCATTCAGCACAGTTTAAGAGGAAATTACAAGGCAGTTACGATACGAGCAAAATGACATTGCTTTCCAATGCTGGATTTACGAGATGAGAATAGATTTCATCCATGTTTAGGCTCTTTACGGGGATTTTTAGTGAGGTGAAGAAATCTCATGTTATGCGACAGAGCAGTAATACCAATGTTAATTAAAACAGTGTCATAAACTGATCGTAAATAACGTTGAATGCTAGTGCTTCAGTCACTTTCCAAGTAAAATTTCCGACTTTCCCACTTGAAACTTCCACTATTTTTTCCCCATCATATTAAATTCAAACATATTTTCTTTTTAGGTTACAATATTTTATCATCAATGGATTATTTCTTCTTCGTGCTGATAATAATAAATTCAGAAAAACCGCATCGTTAAGACTATCTTAGCATGATTTAAATTAAAAACCCTTAACTGAATCATATTGCAATATTAAAACATGACATTTATTTACAATCCTAAAACAGTAAAAGAGATTTAAAACGGGCTTCCCAAACTTTTTAGACCGGCACATTTTCCGTGCGACGTTCCTGTGCCCAAAATTGCCTAAATCCAAGTTTCTGGTATTTTTTTTAAAAATCAAATAGTCATTTACATTACTAGCTCGTATTCTTTTTAATGTAAAGGTACAAAATTAGAATAAAATTACAGAACTGAATAAGAAATCGATGAGATACACATATTTTCACAATGATAACGCTCTTCATATGGCTTTCACATTTTTACAGTAATTTTAGAAACTACCTAACGGAGAGGTATTTGCGTCTTAACGGGATGGAGTAGCTAGTTTCTCGTCACATAAAACATCGAATCAGGGGATAATGTGCGATACAGCTACGCGGATCTCCTTCTTAATGTTAACTTTGCTTCTATATCTGGATTTTATTGCCACCAGAGCTGAAAATCATGCCTCGCAAAATTAGGATGTGGCAAAAGGGAGAATCACTCTCACGGCTTTCTTACTCAATTCTGGGTACTCCTTTGTTGCCGCCCATGTGGCGCAGTGGTCTAAGCGATGGCCTATGATCATTCGTCCGAAAGGGGTCCGGGTTCGAATCCCGGTGAGTCATGGATGTTGTGTTTGTCTTACGGCACTGGCTCTCTCCCTTCCCTGGAACCAGTGACCCTAAATTAGGGAAGGGCGACTGCTTATAGCCCATTGAGTTGCTCACGGTGGTCGTTAAACCTCCAATCAAAAAAAAAAAACAGTACTCCTTTGCCACACTGTTCCAAATCTGTGGAAGAGTTCCGGAAGAGAATGTCATCTTCAGTGCGGAGTCTGAAGAAATGTCCATTAACTGTTCCTGCTCAGCAGTTGTGAAGTTTGACGCCGCCCCGGTGGCGCAGTGGCCTATGCAATGGCTTCTGATCATTCGTCCGAAAGAGGCCCGGGTTCGAATCCCGTGAGGCATGGATGTTGTGTTTGTCTTACGGCACTGGTTCTTTCCCTTCCCTGGACCCAGTGGCCCTAAATTAGGGAAGGGCGACTGCTTATAGCCCATTGAGTAGCTTACGGTGGTCGTTAAACGGCCAAACAAACAAATAAAAAGGTTGATGGTGGATCTGCTGTAAACGGGTTTGTAACCCACTTGTGTTCATCTATTTGTCAAACTAAATGTTGAATTGTGATAGATGCTCCAAAATCCGCACTTTCCATGTTGCGTTTCATTATAAATTATAAGTTTCAGTTTTTCCTTATAGTCGCGACGACCGGAACAAGACTGGTGACGCCCTGGGGCGTCGCGAAGCACAGACTGGGAACCTCTGGGTTAGATCTTTCGCGACTACACTAGTCGCATCTTCAGGCCCAAGCAAGTGACAATACTGGAGCGAGTTGTATGATTTTTATAGTTCCAAAACCTTTCCAGAAGGCATTAGTAAACAGTTCCCCTGTTGCCAGAGAGCAAAGTTGTACTTTTCGGGATATAACATTTTCAATTGGCACTTCCATGTCTAGGTGGTCGTAAACCTTGGACAAGCTGTTTCCAAAGAGGATGTAAACAAACGGGCAGTTCATCATTACAACATACTTCTTCAAAATATGTTATGCACAAAGTCTCTGCTAAAAGTAAATACTGTTTGTTATTTGCAAAGGTTACTATAGTCACTTTTATAGTAACCCCTGCAAATAACAAAGTCTAACTTTTTTTTTTTATCTTGGAGGTTTAACGACCACCATGAGCAACTCAATGAACTATAAGCAGTCGCCCGTCTCTAATTTAGGGTCATTGGTTTAAGGGAAGGGAGAGAGCCAGTGCCATAAGACAAAACACAACATCCATGTCTCACCAGGCCGCCCTGGTGGCGCAGTGGTCTAAGCGATGGCCTCTGATCATTCGTCCGACAGGGGTCCGGGATCGAATCCCGGTGAGGCATGGATGTTGCGTTTTTCTTACGGCACTGGCTCTCTCCCTTCCCTGGGACCAGTGACCCTAAATTAGGGACGGGATGCAGCAGACACGTGACTCTCAGCATATTAACGAGCCTTAGTAACGTAAGTGAAGGACAACCAGCCCCATTGAAATGATGGCTTCTTACTTTGAAACTTTAACTTCCGAGTACAAAATGCGGTATTTGGAAAAAAAATTAAAGAGATTGAAGGAAAAGATCCTTATGTACTGAAATGCAACTATCTTCGAAGGTGATGCGAAAAGTTTTCCGAAAGTGCAAATAGTAAATATTTTCGATTACTCCGTCTTTGGTCGAAGTGCCTTTACTGCAGAATAGTTCGATGTATATAAAAGTTTCGAAGCATATAACAATTTCTCGTCGTCGGTATTCTTTTACAGGGCAATTTTGTACTATCACAAATTCGTGAGTAATCAGTAATGTATGGAGTAAATAGGTACGCTGCCTTAATAAGTAAGGTTCTCTTCCCTCGCAGGTACGGAGACCTGAGTAAAAAAAGATGGGTTTTCTTTCTTTTCAGGAATCGCTCATTTTGGATAAAACTCACCCTTGAAAGGTTCTATGCCTTTTTGAGAGTTTAACTGTTCAACAAAAAGTGTCTTTTTAAGCTCTGGGAAGCGATTTCCAAGCCTTAGAAAAATGAGCAAAATCTTTTTTTTATTTTTTTATTTTCGTAAAATTGTGGTGAAAAAACAAAATTATTTTGCTGGAATTTGTGCCCTATAATCTATTTATCCGTAAACAAATTCAGCAGCATAACATTGACCTGTAAAGAGAACTAGACACCAAAAAGGATTTTATTTGGACAATAATTTTAGCTATTATTTGCATTTTTCTGCAAAACTGTGCTTAAGCTCCAGGTAAAAATCCAGGTGTACTAAAAATAAAAACCAACGGTAGTTTGGGCAGGAAATATCATATATAAGAAAGTAGTAAACTAAAAAACCCCAACACCGACAGCCAAATAACTTTAAAAGTGAAAAGCCGAAAACTCGCAAAAAAAAGTGTGTCAGGGGAACGGTGTGATCGAGATCTAAAAAATACAGAAGAGCCAGAGATTTCATTCTGATAAAAAGTCAGGTTTGCTAAAAAATTAACTTTTAGCCCTATAAAAAGTTTCAGCACCCCCTAGATTAACCTGGAACCTTCTGGAAAAAAGTCCCTGGAGAAAAAAAAACAACAAAAAAACACGTGCACAGAAGTTCCGATTGGGGATCGAAGCGTCTATTTAAGAAATATTTTGGATAAGAGACAAACTCTAAAAGGTGTTCTATAAGAAAATAGTCAGTAGTAATAAAACCTACGCTAAAAAACAGCCAACACCTTTTAAATTCAATTTGAAAACTTTGAATCAACGAATGAAACGCCTGGCCTAATAAGTGCAAGCACTGCACTCCAATAGCGTTTAAACAAGTAAAAGATGGATTCTCTGCTTTACCAGAAATCACTGCTTTCTAAATAAAAGTAACATTTAAAAGGTTCTGTGCCTTTGAAGAGTCTAACACTTCAATAAAATGTATTTTCTAAGCTCTGGGAAGCGATCTTCCTTCGTTTAACATATAGGCGAATTTTTTCGGGCCGCCCCGGTGGCGCAGTGGTCTAAGGCGCTGGCCTCTGATCATTCGTCCGTAAGGGGTCCGGGTTCGAATCCTGATCAGGCATGGATGTTGTGTTTTGTCTTACGGCACTGGCTTTCTCCCTTCCCTGGAACCAGTGACCCTAAATTAGGGACGGGCGACTGCTTATATATAGCCCATTGAGTTGCTCACGGTGGTCGTTAAACCTCCAATCAAAAAAAAAAAATTTTTTTTTTTGGTACCGCCTTTAGAGACAGCAGCTATAGTAGCCTGAAAAAGACTTACGATCTCGATTTCCTCTATTACCGCAATTCATAATGCCACAAAATCTAGACATTTTGGATTTTTTTTTTTTTTTGATTGGAGGTTCAACGACCACCGTGAGCAACTCAATGGGCTGTAAGCGGTTGCCCGTCCCTAATTCTGGGTCACTGGTTCCAGGGAAAGGAGAGAGCCAGTGCCGTAATACAAACACAACATCCATGCCTCATGGGATTCGAACCCAGACCCCTTTCGAACGAATGATCAGAGAGCCGCCCCAGTGGCGCAGTGGTCTAAGCGATGGCCTCTGATCATTTGTCCGAACGGGGTCCGGGTTCGAATCCCGGTGAGGCATGGATCTTGTGTTTGTCTTACGGCACTGGTTCTCTCCCTTCCTTGGAACCAGTGACCCTAAATTAGGAACGGGCGACTGCTTATAGCCCATTGAGTTGCTCACGGTGGTCATTGAACCTCCAATCAAAAAAATAAATAAATAAAAAAATAAAAAATGATCTGAGGCCATCGCTTAGACCACTGTGCCACCGGGGCGGCCATTTTGGCTTCAAATTTTTATAAACATCGTCCGCTAATGATTGCACTTTACACACTAAGTGCAGAACAGCCAGCTATGCTTGTCCTTCAGGAACTGTTGCCACTCACTGAAACTTCTCCATGACGTCACGTGCTGCACCCTCACAGTCCACTGAGTTGCTCACGTTGGTCGTTAAACCTCCAACCAAAAAAAAAAAAAAAAGCCTCACCGGGATTCTAACGGACCACCCCCTTTTTTTTTTTTATTGGAGGTTAAACGACCACCGTGAGCAACTCAATAGGCTATAAGCAGTCGCTCGTCCCTAATTTAGGGCCACTGATTCCAGGGAAGGGAGAGAGCCAGTGCCGTAAGACAAAACAACATCCATGCCTCACCTGGATTCGAACGACCCCCCCCACTTTTTTTATTGGAGGTTAGGAGGAGGAGGCGGTGGCAACAGCTCCTCTCCCTGTGCTGCTGGCGTGACGCCACTTTTAATCTGATGACTACACCAATGCGCCCAGGTCCAACCCAAGAATCTCCTGTATATCTCTATGGGGAAATCGCGATTTTGAACGGGTTTTTCGGACCCTTACTCTACCCATCCAGTCATGAAAAAAATTGAGGCTAAAATATTCGTTCCCATAATTAAAAAAATCCAGAAAAAGTTGGAAAATATGTGTTGGTATTTCTTTAAAAAATTGAAAACAATAATGATTTTTTGAGCGGAAGTGCATGCTGCGCATGGTTACTTCCTTACTGTGCATGTGCAAGTAACCATGTTTAAAATATAATCAAAACCCTAATGTTGAGAAAGATGAAGTCCAAAATATTCTTTGTTTGCATGCGCTAAGCAAAACTGCTTCAGACACAGGAAGTGACGTCACGTTTCCGAACTCCTGCAGACTCCCACCACATCAGAGTGACGATCGAAACAGCTGATCTGTTTTGGCTTCACACAAACCGGGTCGTTTCACCTCCTCTTCTTCTAACCTCCTTGGGTTAAACGACCACCGTGAGCAACTCAATGGGCTATATAAGCAGTCGCCCGTCCCTAATTTAGAGCCACTGGTTCCAGGGAAGGGAGAGAGAGCCAGTGCCGTAAGACAAAACACAACATCCATGCCTCACCGGGATTCGAACGGACCCCCCCCCCTTTTTTTTTATTGGAGGTTTAACGACTACCGTGAGCAACTCAATGGGCTATAAGCAGTCGCCCGTCCGTAATTTAGGGTCACTGGTTCCAGGGAAGAAAGAGAGCCAGTGCCATAAGACAAACACAACACTCGCACCCCTTTCAGACGAATGATCAGTGTTTGAATCACAGCCTCTCAGCGATAAAAAACAAACGCCGATCGCCAGACGGGATTTTTACAGCGTTCCAAACGAATTGTCATGTACCAGCGCGCACAGCTGTTGTTTACTAAACTACACGTACCTTGAAACATCACGATGTGGGATCTTACGCTCTGCGAAGTAAGCAAAGTTGAGACGAGAACTTTCTGTTTACAGTCTGCTGTCGTGTGTGGTGGTGTGTCAATCACGTTCCCTGTATATCAGGGGTGATTGTGAGGTGACACAAGAAACCCTGAAACTCTCAGCTCAGTGCCAATATACATATAATGTATAATACGCACATATAAACTAGCTACACAACAAATAGGCCTTAGTGATTGTGCAGTTAAACTTCACATCTTTTCTTGTACTCAATTTTCTTTCACTGTGCAAAATCCTTCAGGCAGGCATTGCATCTTTAAAATCAAATTTTGCACTTCATATTATATGTTAATTGAGCAGTCTATGTAGACCAGTTTTACTTGAACTTGAAGCCTACAGTGGATTCCATTCAATTTCTAAAAGTAGTTAGAAAAAATAATCAAATTATTTGAACTTTTAAAATAATGAAAAGAAGCCTTCCTTTCAGCAGGCTGTCATCTTGAGAGCTTGTTTGATAACAAAAGAAACGCACAAGGTGTCACAAATAGTCTACATTCACCATTCGCACGGACATGCAGTGTTTTTAATCAAACACTGTAATTCCCAAAGAAAATGGAACCTGAAGTTTAGTTACCATTTTTAGAAATGAAATGTCCGAAGCATCTCAAATTCTTCTAAAACTTAAAAACCCGGATTTACGGGTTTGGAATGTGACAAAAACCCGGATTACAAACAGGTCTGGTATATGTTCTTTCAAATAGAACTGCCCCTTTTTTATTAGAAAGCAAACTGTTTTGCAAGATGTTCGTAATCTGTAAATTGTAGAACGCTTCATGGTATGTACATAGTTTGTCACCAGCAAGGTGATTAAGTGTAGGCGACTGCAGTGATCTTTATTTCAGCAAACATGGAGTCTGTTAGTGTTTGTTGGAATCAACATTTATTTCAGCAAACATGGAGTCTGTTAGTGTTTGTTGGAATCAACATTTATTACAGCAATGGTTTATCTATTTGTCAACATATTTCATCTAATGGACATCATCATGTCATATTTTATATTTTTATTAAATATATTTTATTGCATAAAACTCAGGTCTGCATATGAATTTGCTATTGCTAGCATGAAGTCATCTGTTCCATTTTACTGTTGAAGCTTACATTCTTCTACCATGAATGAAGAATAGGGAAAAGTATTTTACTACTCTGTGCCAGGCAATTGGGGTGTTAGTGTTCTTTTTAATTTAATATTTCCACCTCTCTAAAAATCACAACACAGAGGCCATTGCTTAAACCACTGGGGCGGCCGCACTCCTTTCGGACGAATGATCAGAAGCCATCGTAAGACCACTGCACCACCAGACAGTATTTTATAAATGTTCAGATTTTGTTGCCTTTTGTTTCTATTTCTATTTAATGTCACTAGTTAAACATAACTTGCTTAAAGAAAAATGTGTGATACAATAAGAGGCAATGATATAACTATTGCATTACTTCATATTGCCGATTATCCATAATTCCAACCAAAAATTTGTAATATTACGGAAAATCTGTACTGGTTGGCATCTATCTATACAAACCCCACATTTAGAAATACCAAAATTTGCACAACCACCAGTTTCTGAGAAACCACAGTGCAAAATATGTTTGTGAAAGAAATGATATGCGTACAGGCAAGATATGAAAAGATCAACACTTTATTTGTCATTTATAACAAGGTTTAGATGTTCTTCGGTTTTGTAGTTTAACTTCCAAACAATACAAAGTTGTATAAATCACAACACACTTAGCAATTTTTCATTAAGCAATGTGATTCAATGCTTAAGAGATGTGTTTAACATGGCAGATTTTATTTTACATTCATGAACTTTTGTTATATGTACAAACCATATGGATTATGAAATAAGTTTAAATGGTTCTGATCTCCACTGTTCTCACGTAACACTTAAAAAACTACTTTCCCCTATAAATACGTTTATTTTGTGTATACTATCTAAAAATTTCATTGTCTGCCTACATATATACACAAATTTACATAACTACAAGCATATACCAGTGACATTGTTCATCATGATTGGACGTACATTCAAATAGAATTATATCAATCATTATTATGTCTGACAAATAATCAAATCGAAAATTCCAAAATAAGAAATTAATATGACATAACATAGAAGTAAAAGTAGTTGCAAACATTTAATACAAAACTACAATAACCGACAGTTTTATGAATCAACAATTTTTACTTACTTTTTTAATAGAAGAAAAAACAAGGTATTCATTTTCATAAGTGTTTAAAAATAAAAGGAAATTTATGTGTCAATTTGTTTTGTATTATAAGAAACATGGAAACAGAAAATCAAGATTGTTTCGTAGAAGTAACTATTTCCACTTTGTATATGTAAACTAATAACCCGTGTGTTGTCAAAATGAACAGCGAAGACAGTTTTATTTCTAGACTTCATACTATTCAAGACATCACATGAATACACAGAAACATTATCTTCCGTTGCTTCTTGTTCTTCACAAGACTTTGCAAGACACACAAAATATGACACATGATAGACTGCAGTAATACACACAAACAAACAAACAAAGACAATCTGTTTGGTTACTTCGGTATGCATTACCATCTCAATCCATTGCACTGGCATGTGACAACAAATGTAACATCACAACTGTTCTATTATTATGTTTGGGTAAGCATGAAAGAAATGTTTCTTCTCCAATATTAAGAAGAAAACAAGTCTTGGCATTAGCTCATAAAAGGGGGATTATTAATTTATCTAAAATCAATGATGTTCACATTCATGAAGGCATCCTCAAGTGATACATGCAAAAGTAATGCTGAATGCTACAGCACAGTAACCAATTATGAAAATTCCAATATACCAAAAGACTGCATTCTATGCAGCAACATATAGGAAAACTTTTGTAAAGATGCTAGCACATATTTGCAGTAGCATAGCTAGTAATGTTGGGGCCCCCAAAAGTGCTTGTTTTAGGTTAAAATGTGAATAGCTTAATAAAAATGTGTTAACTAAAATTAGAAAAAAAAAGCTTTTCTTCTTTTATTTTTCATTAATTTTTATTTTGTCCTGGTAGATCTCAAAAGCTCCCCCCTCAAAAAAAAAAAAAAAAAAAAATACACATATGTACATCCTTGTCTGGTGCAGAATCATGCAGTGGGAACCATTGTTCCATAGAAATACTGTATAGTTACATCAGGTATACCTAGGCATATTGCTGCGAATCTCATTTTAGTTACACTCTGTACTGATAGCACATCATGCAATTGGAAGTATAAATTGCAGAACATATAAGGTTGTCTACTTACTGATTTTTAGATGAACACTAAAGGAAGGATCTTCTCTTCCTTTCCTCAATGCTGAATGACACAAATATTTATAATCAATATGGTAGCTGTTAGCCCAGTGACAATGTAGCTGCCTACAATGTATGACAGTATGTGAATGACCTATGGGACAGAACATGAGAATGAAGCATCATCTCACACAGTCTGCAAGACTAAGAGCGTAGCATCGCATATTAGGAGCCCTATCATACAATATGGCTTAAACGAGAGGAAAAACATACATCTTGGAGTTACTTTCTTAATAACAAAAATAACCGATTCAACCTGACAAGCGGCGAATGCTCAATAAACGCAGGCAGGATAATTATATTGCCTCCCATTGGATGAAATTTGAGTTTCAACTTTGAGAATGTTATATAAAAGTCTTTTTGCACCCAGACAGAAATTGTAAGATATTTTCATCCTTAGCTGGGTTGACTTATTGTTTTTCCGGTTTTTTTTTTTTGGTACTATAATAAATCCAAAGAGAATTAAGCTTCTGTTTTTTTTATGTTTCTTGGTGTAAATATGATGCTTTTTCCTTAAAATGTTTTGGGAGTTGAAGGGGATGCCCCAACATTATTCTGATAGATCTTCAGCTTGGAATGTAGTATCTTCTTTGGGGTCTATTATGTCTTTACTGTCTGTGTTGTATTTAGTGATTTTGGTATGATAATCTTTGGTAGCAAAGATTATCGTACCAAAATTTTGGCAGTTTATCATTAGTCAACAATAGGACCCCCTCCCAAGGGGCTAGGCCCAAGTGCAACTGCACAACCTTGTCTCGTGGTAGCTACGTTACTGCATATTTGCTATCCATGAATGCACAATGGCAGCCTTTGTTTCAAAATTATAATAAATAAAATAGGACACTCAAAATGTACTAAAAGGCAATTGAATGCAATTTATCATTCACAAGTACATGCTGATAGATTAACATTTCATTTTTTCATGCTAGGGCTATGAAACAATGAAGTGCAAAGGCTTAAAGATCTTTTACATAATTTTCACTTGAAACTGATTCTCAAACACATCACCATAAAATGGAAACTTACAGAGTGTTTCTGTTTCACAGCTCTTTAGGAATAATAAGTACATAAAGTAACACAAATAAAAGAGCTAATTTCAGTGTACAAGAAACATTACTATGTATAACAAGAATGTTCGTACTAATGGGATAAAAACACGCAATTTACCATGCTGTTGACAAAAAAAAAAAAATAATAATAATACACGTAGTGTTATACAGAATCCAAGAAGATTCAGATAAATAATAATCCATAAAGAAGGAGTGGTGCAAATTCTTCAATAATTTAAAAGTAAAAGTATTACAGTATTATTTCATAATGACAAACCTTAAATGGCACTTCTAAACAGAAAAATAATTATTCAAGAACACACTATATCATATCAAATGCAATGAGTATTTTAAAAGAAATGGCATCAAAAAAACTATTTTTCTCCTTGAAGATAGAAACCTAAATTCCTGCTCCTATTTGCACAGATGTTTGTGTGAAATTATGAAGTTAAATGTTATACAGATTATGTGAAAACAGGTACAATTTTAAAGTAATAGTTAACTTAAATAGTTTTCAGACAATCTTCCTATTCCAGAAGCAATTGAAATATTCTATAAACTCATGTACCAGACACCTCAATATTTTTCTAATAGCAAATGCTGCAAGTTGTTGTAACATGTCACTCTCCACTTGACAGCCTATTTTTAATACTCTCAATCTTCCAATGTAAAGAGTTACTTGGAAGCAAGCCTCGTGCAATTAGTACATTTTTAGCATTAAAATATAATTATCTAGGAGTTTAAAATGTTTCATGGAGAGATAATACTAAAAAAACAAAAAACACTGCAATTCACACACACCAATAATCATACTTCCTAAATTTAGCATATATTCCAGATAAACATGTTTACTACTTAAAATCTAAATGCCTATAATTTTTTGTGCATCTTTTTCATAAACATTTTACAATGTCATCTCATCATTGTTAAGGGGGGAAAAAAGCAGTACCTGGAACAGCACACTACATTTTGAATTACTTTACTGTGATGATGTACATAAATCACAAATCTCCTTATTTTTTAAAACTGAATACTACATAACTACCAAAATTTTAGGCACTAGAACTTTTCCAGTTACCATGGAAAAACTAACTGCAAAACAAGAACCTCCACTTGGCATGCACACTTACTGTAAGAATGTGAACAGAAAAGAACACAACTGATTTAATACAGGAATTTTTTAAATCTAACTCAAAACTGAATCACTGACCTCCATAAGTTTGGCACTCTAGACATATTT
This sequence comes from Macrothele yani, assembly GCA_039090855.1. Taxonomy (NCBI): domain Eukaryota; kingdom Metazoa; phylum Arthropoda; class Arachnida; order Araneae; family Macrothelidae; genus Macrothele; species Macrothele yani. The sequence goes on from CM077030.1 coordinate 19,246,245, forward strand.
CATGACTAGTTTTAAATATCTTTTCAAGTTTTCGAAATTATCTGACTAAACATTCATGTCATATTTACACAAATAAACGGATTCACATCTTCCAAATTTGTATCTGAAGTGTTGGTTTTTAAATAATGCTCGGAAGTACCGAGACTTGTTTACACTTTTAAACATACGCATCTAAGGCAAATCTACTCTTGCAGCAGTCTTCTATTTTGTCTATATACCATTTGAAGGACAAAAAGATGAACTGACAAAAAGATTCTTTTACAGAAGGCAAGTTTGGGTTGGAGTTAAAAATATAACTATTTTCAGTTTAATACAATAAATACCGTCTTGAAATATTTCACGTAAGGTGACATGGTGTTAGTCCAAAGTGCATTTACTTATGTATGGGTCACAGTTATATTAAACATTTTCAGGATTTCAAAATAAATTTGCAATGACTAATCAAAGAATTTTTACACCAACCTGAAATCTAGAAATAGTGAATTTTTGTTTAGCAGGTGTCAAAATCAAATATTTGCTAAGTTCAACTAAATGAATCTTAAGTCATTTTCAATTTAAGGAAAAAAGTTCGAAAAGAGAAAGAAGAAAGTTGATGAAACCGAGTGACATGCACTATATTGACAAAAGTCACCCCTTCAAAGGCAAATGAACGGATCCACTGCATTGTTAAGACACACAATACAGCTGCAAACAATAAAAAAAATAAGCTTGCAGCTGACCGCAATCATATCGCACTTTGAGGTTGAGTGAAAATGTCACGGCAGGAGAGAACTGACTTTGAGAAAGGAAAGATTGTTGGGTGTTATATTAGTGGGCTGTCCATAAGCAGGCCTCGCGAATGTCAGTCACCAGTCGCCAAATGGCTACCAGATATTTCGTAGTGGCTAGTAAATTTTTTAGTATAGTAGCCAATGATGGAGAGTAGATTCCCCCCCCTCCCCCAAAGTGAGCAACTTTTTGCCCAACTTTTTCCCCCACTAGGACTCCCTACGGTATCGATACATCGCGAAAAACAGCTGTGAATTTAACATCGATGTTACGGTGTTTGGACTGACGAAACTACGATTCATCACCACCTTGATGTAACTGCTCGCGATGTAATCGCCATCGCGTGCCACCACAGGGCTAGAGAATAAGGAAGGGCTGGCCCACCAGGCAGTCCAAAGCAAGTTGCTTTGCTGGGGAGGACGTGACGTCACTGCGAGTACACTCATGATTTGGGATTCTGCCTTCGAAGGCAGAAGTCATAGCTGTCGGAGTAAGTTGAACACCTTTGCACGTATTATATATTTTTTTACACAACTCTAGTAGCAAGTAACGTTTTTGTTTATTTTATCGGAAAGCGCAAATAATAGAAAGAAAAATTTATTAACATACCTGTATAGTTAAAAAGGAGGAAGATATTCACCAGGTTTAGGTATTGACATCGTCGTGCTACGTTTTTTAATGGCAGAATTTATCCATTTGGTTTTCTTTTGATTTGATTTTCTTTCAGACACTAAATCTTTATTGTGATCAACATACCAAATTCTGATAAATGTTCGTATGCACCAATAAATTTTCACAGCTTCTTTTCAGGTGCCAGGAAATCTTTCTTCTATTACAGTTTTTAATTTTCGAATTATTCCTTTCTTTCGGGAACTCTCTGTCTCGTGAAATGACTTAAAAATTATTTCAAATTGATCTACCGTTCTCATCTATTTTGGAGAAAGAACCGTTAGTCCCCGAGCGATAAAGTTTTAATCCATTGAGCAGGTGGAAAATCTTCGGCATTTCTAGAAATTGTTCCGAGGGAGGGATCTTTATCACGTAAGCAATAGGCAATATAACCTGCGACATAACTCAGAGCTTGTTTCTCAGCATTACATTGCTCATTTTGAACTGTTTTAAGTACGTCGTCGCCCCAATCTTGCGGCCATGGCTCATTACAATTTTTTCTAAAGCTTCTAAGTCATTTGCGTTTATTTCTCCAGATACTTCATCAAGAATTTCTTGATTATCAGCTGTAGTGAAAGCTTCTTTTAGTAGCTCTGCTGTCAAATATGTTTGGAGCGTTTTACCTTCTTGAAATCAAATATTAACTTTTTTGCATATGTTTTCTCCCCATTACTCTGAGATTCAGTATTTCTGACTTCATTCTGTTGGACATATTAGGCAATTTATTTTCCAGCAATATGTGTTTTAAACGACTAATAAATTCCGTAGGTGAGGGGTGGTCATATAAAGCACCTATGCCTCTTATTTGATAGAACAAACTCTCCAGGGCATCTCCAGTCAAACGAGTAGCTAAAATGTAACGGACTCCACGAAGCGTTAAATCCTCGTAGAGACCGAGAAGAGAAGAAATTGAGACAAGAATACCTTTTTGGAAAGGTAACATATGTTTTCTCCCCATTACTCTGAGATTCAGTATTTCTGACTTCATTCTGTTCAGAATTTCCTTTTGTTGTATAAAAAAGGGGGTTAATACCAAAACCTGCTTTTAAAGGTTTGCTTTTGTCAGGGTGTGGGTAACTGCTATTCATAATGTCAAAAAATAAATCTACTAAATTGAAGAAAACTAGCACTTTTATGCTCTGTTTGATATTCAATATCCTTGGCAGTGGTGACTGAAAACAAAGTTACTTTTTGCCTCTCGTTCCTTTTGATTGCTATATAGCACGGCAGCAATTTAGGACACAACTTTTTCTCCCCAGAATCCTTCTCGAAAACTTTGACGATGCCAGTTTGGAGCACAGATCCGTTCTGCAAGACAAGTCCATGGTCTATGAAATGATTGCGTAAACATTTTAAATAGTGAGAAGGGTCTGCAAAAACCCAAATCTTAGAACTGTCGTCCAGCGGATGATTAAAAAATGATTTTTCGGGAGAAAATAATAGTTCCTTCCACAAGGTCATACAACCACCTAAATCTGAAACAATCACTTTTATTGTAATTCCTGTTTTTTCAAGGTTTACAATTATTTCAAACACAAGCCTATTATTCATTGTACGTTGAAAGTCAAAATACACAGGTTGTTTCCAGGAAGACAATATTCCTCTAGCCAAAACAACTAGCACCTTTTAGTACGGACCTAAAATCTGGCCCATTCCTGTATCGTAACACACTTTACTGAATGTGTACTTCATCAAAGCTTGAGACGCAGACTTTGTCATTTTCGGAAAGGGTTTGCCTATTTTTCCGCATAAGGAGGAAAATATTATGCAGAATTCCGGGATGACACCTAAATTTAAAACACCATGGCTTTAACGTGCTAGCACTTGGCAAAGGAATGCCAATTTTACACTTCAAAAATTCGTAAGCATTTTTTGAAATAGCTCTAGTTACTATTATTCCTCTAAATATATCTTCTTTCCATTTGTTAATAATTTTTTGTGTTGCGAAGAACTTTCTCTGTGTTGGTATGAGAATTTTTTCTGAGGTTCATTTCCATCTGTTCAAGTATTTTATTTTTCATATTAGCTTTTGACAGGGCATTTCGTATTAGCACAATTTCTGCTCTCTTGTTTCGTATGCTGATATTTTTTGACGCAAAACTTGAACAGTATTTTTGTGTTTGCTTTTCAAGCTATGTGTTTCTCGTTCCAGGACGTCAAGCTTTTCGGTGAGAATTTTGTCCTGACTTCTAACCTCTGAGCAAGACATGCACTGAACTGATGCACACTTTTCTTCTGAATATCCATTGTCAGAATTGCAAGCAACTTCATCGATGTATAACTTTTCAGGACTTGGCTCCGGAGTTCGATTCAATGCCCTTATACGGATATCGCTCTTAATTCTTCTATGTTCTTGACTTGTATGTAGCGTTGATTTTTCATTCAGTAAATTCAAACTGGGAACAGCTGTGGGTTTCCCATTTTTTTTTTTTGGGAAGCCCAAGCAGGCGATTTCGCATGTCATATGTATTTGTAGTCTGAATTTTGGAAATGATCACTACATATTCTTGCACTTCCAACTTTAAACTTGTCAGCTCGCTTACACTTAAAAATCCATTCTTTTATCACATTAAAATTTGAAGGGAAAACATGGTAAATCACGCCACGTTCTTTTGTTTTCTTAGTATTTGTACAGTTAGCGACAGCACAGGATGAAGGCATGTTGCGTATTACTTTGAATTAAAAAAAAAACAGACGCTGAATTTTAGTTAAAATAAAATTTACATCAATAAAAAACAGACTTTAATAAACAACTACATAAACTACTACCAGTAAATGGAGAGCAACAGAAATAAACTGCACAGAACGACTGGAATGTCACCATACTCCGGCCCTGAGTTGGCACAGGGGTCACCGAATGTCCTCGCAGTGACGTCACAGCGCCTTCCAATTCCCCCTCGGTAAGAGCACAAAACTTAGACCGCTAGACAAAAGGATGAGCCAGCCCTTCCTTATTCTCTTGCCCTGGTGCCACCAAGCACTGTTGTTCAAACCGGTTTTCCCAGTCTGAGACACGTACAAATATCGGCTGATACACATGCACGCGCGCGTCTCCGATCGGCTCTCCGATGTAGTTTCTCGCGGTATCTCGTTCCAGACGCTACATTCGGTGGGATTGCTCATCAGAATTTTGCCTGCCAGGCAAGTAATCTTGGTCATCGTAGGAGTACCATCTACACTCCCGATGCAGACACAGGTTTCTTATTGGGCCTCCGTGCGTCGACGATGCTATTAAGAGGCCGCATGTTCCATGTGTTGGATCTCGGAAATTCACCACAGCTTAAGAACAATAGGATGTGACAGGTTTTTTTTTTGACGTGAATACGTCTTTAAAATCAGAACAGTACTAGGTGGCCATTACGGAAAGTTGAGCGTTACGAAAAAATGAGCATCGAGTACGGTCTAATAATTTCTATATTATCAACTCGAACCACACCAACCTAGTGTCATTTGATAGCTAAGGGAGCAAAGACTTGTTAGTGACCTTGAATTACCGCGCAGCGATCAGCGGAAGGTGAGGGGGGGACACTTAACACTGCGCCGCGCAAACTTCTAATCAGTATAACTTGGCACTGCAAAGCTCTACGACGTCGAAATTGGTCTGAAACGAAAGCTAACGTCGAGATCTGTCGATTTAAAACACTAGAAGTGAAATCGAATACAGTTCGGTTGTGAAACTTTAGATCGCAGTTGAAATTTTTTTTAAATTTCACAGTGTCAGCATATACTCGTCGAAAAACCAAGCAGAAATGCATCGAACGTAGTCTGCGCAGAAGAGCAACTCGTCAGCTTTCGATAAACATCGCAATGTCCGCGGCAGAACGCATGAGAAAATATCGGGAGCGAAAGAAAATTGCTGCGGTGCAGCACGCGAGCACTTCGGCGGCAACGACGCACGAGTCCATTGACGTGGAGCTTCAGCAATGAACCTCATAAAAACCAGTACTTCGGCATGTCTGAATAGTGACACTTTAAACGACTTTTAGATGCAATGGCACTTCAATTGAAGATTTTGATCCTCAAAATGCTTTTCAATTGTGGTGGGCAGATACCTCTGATGGGAAGATCAGACACAATACGTATCAGTGGTAAACTGTATCTACATTATTAGTGCTACTTTATGTATATATATCTCCTAGCTTTTAGTAAACCTATGATCAGAGAAAGCTTGTGTACTAAACAATTACTACAGATAATTGCTTAGTACACAAGCTTTCTCTGATCATAGTTTTTACTAGGGGTTATTTCACAAACCAGTTTATTTTAACTTTTCTAGCACTTATACAGATGATTTAATAGTGAGTCTTCATTTAAGACAACAGCATAATGTTACACTGCTTTAATACATTCAGTTTTTGGTTTATGATATTCTCATTCCTTTCTTTTATACATATTTTTAAAACCTTTACCACTACAAATTATAATTTACCCTAGCAGCAAAATATTAAAAACGTCTTTTTCCTATTGCACATGGGAAAACCAAAATAAGAATTGCTAATTTATTTTTGTAGCATTATTATATGCAAGTAAGAGTGTTAGAAGAGTCCTTCATTAGCTTTGCATACAGGGAAATTTAACCGAAACCAAATTTTGCCAATATTGTACAATGTAGTAATAAACTAGAAATTTATGTCAACTAAAGATAAAGAAAGGAGATAAAATTATGATTATACACTATATTGACAAAAGTCACCGGTCACCCCTTCAAAATCAAATGAACGGATCCGCTGCGTTGTTAAGATGCACGGTACAGCTGCAAACAATATAAAAACAAGCCTGCAGCTGACCGTGATCATATCACACTGTGAGGTTGAGTGAAAATGTTGCGGCAGGGGAGCACTGACTTTGAGAAAGGAAAGATTGTTGGGTGTTATATTAGTGGGTTGTCCATAAGAGAAACCACGAGGCCTTTAAACATACCCTAGTCAACTGTATTGGATGTACTGAATAAGTGGAAGACACATGGCTCACCTGAAGCAACAAAACGTACTGGCAGACCAAAGAAAATCAGTGACAGAGGACGTCGAAGCCTCAGGAGAGTCGTTACACAGCTAATCGACGGAGTACTGCACACGACCTCAGTGTACAGGTGAGTAAAAATGCTAGAACCTCGGTATGTACACGTACCATTCGCAGAGAACTTCATTCCATGGGTTACCGTGATCGTGTGGCTACTCGTAAGCCTTTCATCTCCACTCGGAATGCAACTCGTTGTTTAGCATGGTGTAAAGAACATTTATCGTGGACCGTAGATCAATGGAAACGGGACTTATAGACTAATGAATCCAGATACACGATCCATCAGTCTGATGGCCATGTGTGGGTATGATGGCAGGAGGGGGAACACTATTTATCACAGTGTACTTTACCTTTGGTCAAGTTTGGAGCTTTCAGTGTACTCGTGAGGGGGTGTTTTTCATGGACAACCCTGTTAACCAGCATGTTTACCACGATATTCTGGACAATACTATGGAACCTAGCCTTGTTGGTACCAGCAGGATAATGCACTGAGCTATAAAGCAAGGACTGTTACGGCATTTTAACGATAATTCTGTATCGTGTGTGGAGCACAGAGCCGTGATCTTAATCCCATAGAGCACTTATGGGATGAATTAGAGCACCGCATAAGAAGTTTGGAACCAAGGCCTACTACTAAGCAACAGTTAGCAGCAGCATTATGTACTGAATGGAAGCGCATACCTATCACTGTGTTCCACAACCTTGTTGAAAGCATGTCTCGAAGGGTCAGTGCATGCATTAAGGCCAATGGTGGACTGACACCGTACTAATGTATGTCAATAAAAGCTATGTTGTGTTTCTTTTCTAGGTGTCCGGTGACTTTTGTCAATATAGTGTATATTGGTCACTGATCAATGACCAATTTTGGGCCACAAGTGGCCTAGTGGTTAAAGAAATGACCTTCCAAACAAAATGGTCACAGGATCAATCTTAGGTAGGTTGAGTTGCTCTGTACCACTGAATACTCACAGTAAGTTGTATTGGCACATTAAGCCATCACCCTGGGGTATTGGATCCCTGTCACAAATAAGGTCATCTGTTCCTCCCCCCCACCTTTGTTCACTCTCCCTGGAAGCGCTAGCACTCCCAACTACATCAATTCACACTCTAAATCTGGCACTCCTACCTGGTTTACCCTCTGCGGTATCTGAGCTTCTAGGTTCAATCTAATGAAACTTCATTTCTGATATGCAGCACTAAAGACCCACAAGACATATGAACTTGGGTGTAACTGCTGGGCTGACTTTAGCAATAACCAATTTTGGCCAATTTCCATGCTTAGTTTAAGAGTCCACTAGTTTTCTATTTGAAGACTGAAAATATGCAATCTGTACATATATGGTGACAAAATCTAAAACAATCAACAGTAGACAAGGTAGAACTGGAAATTTCATCAAATGCTTTAAAATTTGAACATATCAGTGAGAGCCCAATGATAGGATAATTCATACATTAAAAAAGACTTACTAACAATATATTGATGAAAGAGGAATTGCCACTCAAATGATAGCTGCAGCAAAATTTTAAGTGTTTTGGAAGAAACATAAAAGTGCATCACAAAATATAGAACTAATGCACTTACGAGAAAGCTTAGTTGATTTTTTCCACTTCTTTTTCATTTGCTAACACATAATGTGAAAACAAAAGGTGATGCTAATGCATGGTAACAAATTCATTAACCACAAAAAGTTTATTGGCAAAGTCTTAACAAAGATCATTAGTAATGAGCCTTATCCCCTCACACAGCAATTAAATAGAAATTGACTCACCAAGTTTCAGGAAAATATTATATGCAGCATAATTTTACCAACCAAGTTCTAGGAAACTGTTACTAAACACCAGAACTTCATTAGTAAGTTTCAAAAATATTTACTCACTTTTGTAGTCCAAATTGGAAAAACTATTAAAGAAAAAAATATTCAGCTTCCTGAAGATACACTAAAGAAGTTTTAAATAAAAATAGGAGCTTGAACTATTTATGGTTGCCTTTAACATGGATAAATCAGAGCAAAAGAGTGTATGACTGTAAAAATGAAATAATGTTGTAATAACGAGTCCTTGCACATTCAGAAAGATTTGCATTAGGTTTTAGAGGATGCATTTTGCAGATGTTAGGGTTGTACAGAGCAATGATTCCCCTAAAGTAGAGTCCTTGTTGTTTATGTGCAAGTTCCACTGGCTGAGGAAATGTCTTGTGGGAGACTTTAAGGATCTACACAAATGAAAAAAGGATATCAAGAGCATTTGCGTTTTGTTTTGAATGGGTGAGAAGCAGAAGTGACCAGCATCAATGAAAATGCATTCTGTGGCATCTTCATAACACAATAAGAAACAGCAGAGCAGTGATCATTACTGCCAATTGTTATTTACAGAAAACAAGGGTTCAAGAGTGTCAGAAGCAGCAAAGGTACTTGCAGCAGGAAACCAGGGACTACTGTTCAGAAATTGCTTGAAGAGCATGGATTCCTTTAAATATGATGAAAACCTGAGATAAAAGGAAGCAGATTTCCAAGGTCCAGTGTTGAAAAGGGACCTGTCTTATTGATAGTATCAGTAATGAACAGAGAACAGATTTGGGGTTGTAGAACCAGTGGGTTGCCCCAGTGAATCTGGGTTCATCTGCTCATATCTAGCTATTGGAATGCAGCCCAGTGATATTTAGCCAACAGAAAACCTTCAGTATATAATCAGAGCACATGTCAAGAGCCAGCTGCATGTAGTGAACATACACTGGGGTGCAAAAATTAAGGATGAAGAGGAGAAATTAGCATAACAGCGGAACGAGCAGGCAGAACGGACCGAAAGACCACTCAGGAGATAGACTAGGGCCCGGTACGGTAGGGCATGCGCATGTATGCAGCATGACGTGGGGGTCGGAAGGGTGTAAAGCACACGGGCGGTGTACGCTCAGCAATTCGGTGAAAGCTATTGCACGGTGTACTTTGAACGACGTCGAGTTGCTGCCACAGTGTGATATGGCCGACAAGCAATCCAGTAGACGACATCTGGATGACATTACCCGAGGTCGCATCATTGGGAAGTTGGAAGGTCGAAGTGTGACTAGTGAGGCCGAGGAGTTCGGGATCGCTCACAGCATCGTTTCACGAGCTTGGAGAGCATTTCAAACAACAGGAACAGCTGTCCGAGAGTTTAGCAGTGGTCCTCCACGAGCAACCACGGCAGCGGACGACCGATATATTGTCCCACAGGCGAGAAGAGGCAGACGGCTGACAGCGGGAGAAATTGCAAGGCACATGCAACAGACAATTGGTAGTCCATTATCGAGTTTTACCGTGGCCAGGAGGCTGCACAAAGGTGGTCTATTTACACAACGACCAGTACGGTGTGTGCCATTAATGCCTGCTCATCGGAGACGACGGTTTCTGTGGTGCCAGGAACACCAGAACTGGACACATCAGCAATAGGGTCGAGTTCTCTTTACGGATGAGAGCCGATTTTGTCTGACGAGCAATTCTGCACGTATACACATCTGGAGAGAGCACGGAACACGCAATCACACCTCCAACATCATCAAAAGGGACCGGTTTGGAGGTGGTGGAGTACTTGTTTGGGGCGCTATCATGCTTGGTAGCCGAACTGACCTCCACATCTTCCAAGGAGGTTCAGTCACTGGTGTCTGCTATTGTACCGAGGTACTCCTGCCTCACGTGCGTCTGTTTAGAGGTGCTGTGGGTCCTGAGTTCCTCTTCATGGATGACAACGCTACACCTCATCGTACAGTGGCTGTCACAGAGCTGTTGGAGAGTGAAGATATTCAACGCATGGATTGGCGCTACAAGAGGAATGGGCCGCGATGCCTCAACAGCTCCTTGACAACCTCGTCTTCAGCATGGACAGACATTGTAAATCCTGCAACGCAGTCAGGGGTGATCATATCGCCTACCAAAGACTGAATTTTTCTTGGCAGCCGCCTCTCACATGGACGTTTCTGTCTTCTGTCCAGTTGTGCTCGAAGCTACCTTTTCAATAAAGTGACTTTGTATCCTTTGGATTCCTTGTTTGGACGGTTTTGCTCACTTGTCCCATATTCTTACATCTTGGGGATCTTATGGTATGATTTGAGTTGATGTGGAGCACTTCTGCACGACGTTACATTCGAAAAACCGTCTCATCCTTAACATTTTGCACGCCAGTGTATTACTCTAGAGCTGGGCTGATTTCCTCGCTGGCTGTCATTGACCCTAAGAGCTGGAAGATATCAAAGGAGTTTGTGAACCTCTCTGCAGATAAACAAGGAGTAACAATGGTCACCCCTGCCCTCTTCTCTCAGGGAAAGGCCATGGTAACCTGCCATCAGCGTGTCCACCGAGACCTTCTTTGGTTGGTCACCAGCACTTCCTCTATGGTCAAAAATAATCTGCCAGTTTCATCAAAATTCAAAAGTACATGAAGGACTATACAACACTGTGTTACATGTACCACAAAGATTTTCACACATTCTAGACATGTAGTTTATGGTGAGGAGCAAGTACACTTTGACACTGAACAGCGCAGTGTAAGTGTTCAACAAAGTGTACCCATTGCTGACCCTCTGTTGTTGGTGAAAGAATGCCATGTAGCTTTTCTAATGGAGCGTACTGTAAATATTCACTTTGTAAACAATGTGAATAATAAATGTGCCATATGTTTGTCATCAATCCTGAGTGTGTCAGTAACTGAATAGTTTACTGTGTTTGTCCTTGTGTACCCTTCATTTTAATCTCTTTTGAATCCTCTGCTTGGAAAGTTCTAAGGGACAATCTCGAGTGTGGCATATATGGACATAAGGTGTCAACAATAAACCAGGCCATTTTTGACTTCTGCTCAGAACAATATGCTTGTCTGACTGACATGTATTTGCAAAGAGTTGTTATTCATCACTTTCTCTAAAACTAAGATAAAAGTGTCCACACTAGCAGATTTTCTATGAAAATTACTTAAAACTGAATTTTGATAAGGACAAAATATACAATGTAACTGCTAACTATTAAGTGTGCAAAACTCAATCATTAGTGACTTTTGTAATACTGTCACTTTGAATCTATTTCACACAACAGTAATAATGATTCGTTTCATTTTGCAACAACTGAATTTGGTCCACGATTTCTTTCCTGCCACTTGGGTTGAATAAATTCCTTTAGTTAGCAACTTGTCATTCATATTGCAATATATGACCCCCCCCCCCCCACCTCGTCTCCACCATAGTAACAAAATTTTATTTCACATTACACATCTGCAATATATGATCAGAACACATTTCACCATACAACCCGCATCACTTCAACACAAAAATGATGCCTGTCTCACTTCTCTAGATCAGAAGAACAAATTAACTTTCGTGCATATTTTGGGACATTTTTATTCATGAACCATTTGGTCTTGAAAATGCTTCCTAAATAATCATAATCACAACTGTTTCCTCTATCAAACATGCTTCCTAAGTATACAAACTCATTCACCATGTGCTCATTTTTTGTAATATTTCAAGGTTTAGTGCTTCTACTGATTCCTGAGGGTGGATCACCAATTGATTCTCTTCCCAACTTAAACAACTTTGACTAAAATTTGATTTGGTATATGGAAGGTGTGTTGTCACCTTCCACATTCCAAATCACGAATATCATTCACTCAAAAACCACTTTTGTTCCATTCCCTTTTCTTGTCAGGAATTTGATGACCAATTGGTGTTCCAAATTCGGGTTTATTTGCACAGTCAAATAAAAACTGCTTCTACATGGCATCTAGCAAAGAAAGTGAGCTTGTACTGCGTGCAAGACTTGAGCAGACTAAAATTAACATATGTTGGACATTTCCGTCTAATTCGACACATTGTTCATCTCTAGGTAGATAACTTTTCTAGTTTTCTACATACTTCTACTTGTGAATGATTTTGTCAATTCTTATCCAGTTGGAGCAGGTTTTTGTAACTGGTTCTATTAACTGTCAGATTATAAAGAAATTTTCCAGAAAAAATCATATGTGGCGTGCGTAATGCAAGATATTGCAGACCTGTGCTGATGTAAACATCCCAGAATGCTTTGTGTGAAAGAACAGATTCTAAGGACAGAACGTACACTGTTGTGGTGAAGATTAGTTGCATGTGGTGATGATACGATTGGTGATATCGAAGGAAGGTGTGCATGCAATATTGCTGCATAAATATTTGAATGGTGTGAAAGTTATGGAAGCACTTGGAAAATTGTGAAATGCGTTTAGCGATGATATTATTGGACAGAGTACTTGCTATGACTGGTACAGGAAATTCGATACTGGTGAACGAGATCTATCTGATGCACCCAGAAGTGGCAGACCCAGTAAGGTTGAAGATGATACACTGCAACACGAGCTATCGACCAAGCTTGATGCAGCACTATGGGAACTGACAGAGGAACCAAAGACCTCTCATGTGGCCATCAACACCCGACTTCGGAAGTTGGTATATTCATGTCAACTGTGCTAATGGGCACCCCATGCTTTGCCTGACCAGAATCGGATGCAAAGCTACTCCATTGCTGTTGCTCTGCATGAAAAATAAAAATGGGAGGGCTTTTTGCATCAGCTGGACACGGGTGATGAAAAATGGGGCACATATGTGAATGCTATGCAATGGAACAAGCAGGGACAACCCCCACGGAAAGTCACTAAACCACCCCTTCATGGGCGAAAGGTGATGCTGAGTTGCGGGAGGGATTGTCTCAGTGTGATTCACTATGAACTCTTGCAGTGGAACAATACCAGACCTGCCAACCTCTCAGAACCAAAAAACGTAACATGATGCGTGCTGATAATTTTTGAAGCCTATTTTAGCTATATAAAATTATCGATGGCCGCAGGTGTAAGGGGAGAGAGGTAGCTTCGAATAAACAGATGCTCGTCCACATTCCAGCACCGACCAATCGGCAGCTTTATTGTTGTTGTTGATTGGAGGTTTAACGACCACCGTGAGCAACTCAATGGGCTATAAGCAGTCGCCTGTCTCTAATTTAGGGTCACTGGTTCCAGGTAAGGGAGAGAGCAAGTGTCGTAAGGCAAACACAACATCCATGCCTCATCGGGATTCGATCCCAGACCCCTTTCGGACGAATGATCAAAGACCATCGCTCAGACCACTGCGCCACCGGGGCGGCCTGCAGCTTTTTAAGTATGATGAGTCGAAAATACGAATTAGTCTCCAATGTTATACGAAACAAGTCGGATTCGTTCATTGGTTGCCGATTGCACTTGACTTACTTTATTTCCATTGGGAAACTAGAGGCAGGGGAACTTGTTAAGAAAAATTGGAAACCTCTCAAAGAAAACAATCTTTCAAATGGAAAAAAACAGATTGCACATAAATTTCCTCCTACTTCTGTGTGAAAAGGGAAAAAATGAAGCGTAACCCGACTTTAAAAAAAAATCATTTTTGGTGGCAAAATCATATTATCTCAATGCAGCGTGGTTTATTGTACTAAATATGATGAAATCTTAACAGTTGGCAGGTCTGTAATACCATTACAGTAGATGCTTACATCCGCTGTAATGGTATTGCATCACAGTTGAACAGTCTCCATGCTGCACTGCAAGAAAAGTGCCCAGTGTGGATTAATCTCCATGGAGCTGCTTTTCACCAGGATCGCACTTGTCCACATGTTGCTTTACGGACTAAGCAAAAATTGCACGAGCTCCAATGGGAAATATTGTCACACCCCCTTTATTCCTTAGACCTTGCCCTGTCTGACTTTCATCTGGTTAAATTTTCTCACTGAGAAAAAAATGACGACGATGTGAAACGTTGCATGAATGACTTCTTTAACTCTCAATCACCAAACTTCTATTGCAATGGGATATTTCAACTCATAGATCAGTGGAACAAGGTCATCAGTTCTGATGAGGACTATCTGGATGAGTGGGTTAAGTGTTTTGGATGATTTTTTAAAGCTTGAAATACATGCTTCTCTATTTTACGGATACTTTCTTTACAACCACATAGATAGGAACATTTTGCAAATTGTGTATTTTTAACAATATAGTTTTTCCACTAGGAGGTTTTTTTCTGGATTTTTTTTTTATTCAAAAAACTTATTCTGAAAAAAAAATTTCGTGTAAGGAAAGGATTCAAAAGATGTGCACTACACCCAAGAATTTAGTGTTATCTTTCTTACTTTGTATTGTTAACCAAATAAAGTGTTTTAGAGACTGCAACAAACAGATACACAGTGGAACTTCAGTTTTATGTTTTGCAGAATTACATTTTTCAATGTAATTCTTACATTTTCAATGTAATTCTGCACTAGTGCAAATCATATACTACAGTTTCAATTGCTTTTTTATTTTGTTGTATGTAATTTTTTGCATTTACATGTAAAATCTCAAATTTTAGATCATCAAAACCACATGGTTCTTCGATTCTATTATACAGAACTTAGAGTGGCACAGTGCAAAACCATGAAGGCTCCCTGAAAAAATTGTCTGGGGGAACCCCTCTGCCAAGAAAAATTAGTTTTGCATAAGTTCGATTATTTGGACTACATTGTAACAACTTTTAATCACACACAGGCGATGTGCGTTAATGTGCTACAATTACTTCTTAAAAAACGCCCTTCAGCAAAAAAAATTTTTGTTTTGACAATTTCAGTGGAAATTATCGCAGTAAGAACCTAGGTGATAATGCTCTAGAAACTGCTGTATACTTCGCATCCAAATCAATAATGAAGAAAAAAGCTGTAGTGTGTGCGTGTGGCCTCACCTGCACCTTTTATATTCTGATTTCAATAACATGAAAACTACCTAACCTGCCCATATGGTCAATTCCAACTAACATTGATTTTGAGCTTTGACCATTCAATGTTTGACAAACTTTTATATTAAATTCAGAAGTACAGACTGAACACAATTTTTCTGAGTTACTCAATTTAAATGGGAAACTGGGTTGGGTGCAACAGCCTCTTTGGCTGATTTCTAACAAAATCTAGTGTGAATATTATCTTATGATAAAGTTAGAAATGTTACTGCGAATATTATATTACAACGAATGACTGAATAATAGTTTATTCAACCAAGGAAATCAATTTCTCATAATCTGAAAAATGTATTGGGTTGTCGGAAAAGTCATGACGTATTTTAGCCATGTTTTGCAAAGGTCATTTATTGATAGAAAGAAAGATCAATCAATGATATAATGCCCGTTTTGTTTGATAACCTTTTGCCATCTTTCAATGAGCTGCAGAATTCCTCGTTCATAGAAGGACCTGTCTTTTGTGGCGAAAAACTGTACAAGGTGCCGATTTATAGCCTCATCTGAATTGAACATTATACCACGCAAGGACTGTTGAAGAGAGCGAAACAAGTGGAAGTCTGATGGCTCAAGGTCAGGTGAGTATGCTGGGTGTGGCAACACATCCCACCCAAGCTCCAATAATTTTTGGCGGGCGATCAAACTTGTGTGTGGTCTCGCGTTGTCGTGATGGAACACAACACCTTTATGATGAATGAGCTCTGGACATTTCTGGATGATGGATTTGTTCAAACTGTCCAATTGCCGACAGTACACATTCAAATTGATTGTTTGGTTCTGTGGTAGGAGCTCGAAAAACACAAAGCCTTTAAAATCCCACCACACTGAGACCAGAACCTTCCGCTGATGAATGTCTGCTTTGGATGTCGGGACCAAGACCGTTTGCGCAGCACATTGTTGTACACAATCCACTTTCCGTCACCAGTTATCAATCGCTTCAAAAAAAGATAGTTTTCCTTACGTTTAGTGAGCATATTGCAAATGTTTATACGCGCTGTCAATTGAGCTTCTTTGAGTTCATGAGGAACCCACACATCGAGCTTGCTTACGTATCCCGGCTTCTTCAGGTGGTCATGAACGCTTGAATGATGGATCTGCAATGTGTCTGCAATCTCTCGTGTCATGTAACGTGGGTTTGACTCGATGAATGCCTTGATTTGGTCGTCATCAACCTTGGTGGGCCTTCCGGACCGAGGAGCATCGTCGAGGTCAAAATCACCAGCACATTATTTTGTGAACCACCGCTGGCACTGACATTCTTGTAGAGCATTATCACTGTACACTTTATGCAACTTTTCACAAGCTTGACGTGCATTCTTCCCTTTACGGAAGTAAAACAGTAAAATATGGCGAAAATGCACAGTTTGGTCTTCCATCTTCAACTTGATGTCAAATCTCCTCAAATCAACCAAATCGCTCACTATTCCTTTTAGACTGCAGCTAGAACTGTCACCTGCCCAATGTCATAGCGATAACAGAGCTGTGCATGCCTCTAGTACTTCCAAAACCGCCCAACCTCCAAATACGTCATGACTTTTCCGACAACGCAATATGAAACAAAGAACAGATTTAACTGACTCATATTTTGCATTCTCAACAATGGAAATCTTGTATGTTAAATGCATACGTAACTTTTTGAGTTAAAAAAGTTTCAGTAAATTATTATTTTTAAATAAAATTTACCTCATCATAATCATATGATTCTTCTCATATGTTTCATTCTTCAACAATCTTGTCAATATCAGTTTTTCAACCTCTTTCCACTTCTATGCTAATAAAGGTTCAGCCAGGGGTTTATCCAGGAATTTCATATTGGATGGGTATTGAAAAAATTGGGGGTGGGGGATGAAACGAAATTTCCCAAAGGCTGAAAATTCTTATAGTGAAACATTTAGGCTTTAAACCTAGAATTAAAAATGGAGAATGGCCGATTTATTTATTATTTTTACAGTTGAGAACAGTTAAAACTGGAAGACTTTTTTCCAGAAACTACACGTGTTAATTTGTTTTTGTGCTGTTTTTATTTATTTTTTATCTCTCATGTCAAAATGCTTTCCGAAACAAGACTAGAGCAAAGAAGTATTAACATGGGTTGCTGAAACAGTAGATATTGATATTTTTACAAATCTTGTGCATGCTGACATGATTCAGAAGTATATCTGCAAAATCTGTAACAGACTAAAATTTTGTGTTTTATGGTTGCATGACTGACTTTAAACAAGAAATAACAAAAAATGAAAATGACTGCTATATACATAAACTTCAAATCAAAGAAAGAAAAAAAAAACTATTGCACTATAGTAGAAGATACTTCAGATTAAAGCTAGGGAATTCATGTAAATGCTCACTGCTGTTGAAAACTGTGCTATGTGACATTAAAAAAGGATTAATACAAAAGAATTAAATAAATATAATACCCTTGTCTCTCTCTCTCTCTCTGTGTGTGTGTGTGTGTCCTCCAAATGGAGAGGGGATGTTGGGGACATTTGGGGGTTACGGGTGGGTGGATAAATCCCTGGGTTTAGTGATGACAGTCCATTCTGCATCAGTGAAATACAAGCATATTTTTTCACCACATTCAGTTTAGAAAATAATCTCTTGGATTCTCATTTACATTTCATAAAGTTTATCACACAATAAGGCGAACACATGAAAGTATATACATACGTGGTGACTTATTCATAGCTTCAACGGCATATGCCATATAATAATACTGTTACGTTGATTCATAACTGTGTCAATAATGACACCAGCCGACAACTATCACATTGTTTCACTATTTATTCCTGATACTGCAGTGTATATTCGCACTTAAATAAATTCTATGTGTTATATAATGAGAATGCTGTATTATAGGCAAGCCATTACAACTGTTCTGTATTGCCATTCAAATTGTCCACAGTGAACTAAGTGTATAACAGAACTAAGACTCAATATCCCTAAAGTCTATCACACTATTACATAAAAGTCTGACTACAGCAATGTTTTGAAATTATTATAATGCACATCCTAACAAAAACACAAGTGCTGGGAAACTGCTGGCCACCAGCTGGCAGTGGTGGGTCACTGCTGGCTGAAATCTGCCGCTCAAGGCCCGGTAGTGGTCCGTTGGTGGCAGCGCTATCAGTTGGCAAACCATTGATGGTCCTGCAGCATCGCCGTGAATTGTGGGCCTCTAAGCAAGTGCCACTAGTGGCCCGTTGCTGGTAACCAATGCAACCCCAACAGCAGGTGGAAGCAACGGGACTGCGCATGCGCAGAAGCAACACTTGTTGTGTCTCTCATGGTACCAGTTAGTTGAAGACGATGCTATCGCCATCGTGTTATTTTAGTGGATGTTAAGAAAAAAAATTCATATGTAGAAAGGCGAATTAATTTCCTAATGAAATTCTACGTCGACAAAGATATCAGATTAAGCCATGAAATACTAGATTACAGCCATGAAATACACCCACTCCATTCCCATGAATAACAATTCATGGAATGGAGTGGATGATTAACAAGGAAAAATTTGAAACCGCTTGAAACAAATGTCATATACGCGTACAAAATTGATTAATTATTTGAAAGAAAAAAAAAAAAGCAACGCTATGTGGTATACTCATGCATGGGTTGAATACACAAGATTGGGAGGAATTCGCTTCTAAAAATAACGAGAAGTAAAATAAAATATCTTTCCTCTTTAAAACAAATGTAGCTTCGGACAACGGAAAGGAAAGACACAACGTTAAAAATGCAACAGAATGTGACGTGAACCCAGGTAAATATATATTTATTCAACAATCTCTTTTCAAGATGACAAGGACAGTACAAAACTTTGTAAAGCGACTCTAAGTACGTACACTCCTTGAAAATGAGTGAAGTTCCCTTAACGTAAAAAAAACTATCGTTACGTTGAAAAAATTAATTTATGAATTATATGAAACTGACTTTTATGAAAAATACCTCACAATATTGTAAAATGAAAGAGGGAAGCATTCGATTACACATTACGTACGAAACAGATAGCTTCAAGCATGAGCTCGAGCGTGGCAAATTAGTCCGGTCGGTAGAGAGCTCAGCTACCACGCCAACGGCCCTGGTTCAAATCCACTCAGATGCAAGCGGGCATTTTTCCAGTATGTTGAGAAAATTTCCCCAGCGCAGTGTGATAATTCACAAGTTTCGTAAGGGTAGAAAAAAAAATTGTAGCTTTGAGAAACTGCGGTTATCCTTGATTTTTATTTTTTTATTATGGCTACTACTGGGAAATTGGAGGACAAGATTTGGCAAGCCACCAGCTACGTCACGTGGTTGCCGGCTGCCACTACCAGCAAACTAGCGGACCACATTAGGCTAGCCATCATTTCTGGCACGTGCTTGCAGGGCCACTTGTGGCAGCTACTGCCTGTGATGGACAACTGATGGCCCTGTTGTGGCATATGACAACTGATGGGTTGCCAACTGTTGGCCTGAACTGTTGGCCGTCCGGACATTTTATTGGCGGTTCGACAGCGGCAACATAGTGCTGAGCCATTGCTGGCCCAGCAAGACTGTTTTTGCTGGGATATAGTCATTAATTGTTCATTATCCACTGAATTCAAAAAGATCTACAATACTGCATTCTTATTATATAAAAAAATTCGGGGATCTATAATACAGCATTCTCATTATACAGGGTGTCCGAAAATTATTGGACACATTACAAAATTATGTAAAAAAACAAACTATGAGCATTGTCTGTTTTTCTATGTCACATATTACTAACACAGTTTCTATATTTTTGTTTTGCAGAATTGTTATTCCCAAGAGTCTGATAGATGATGCTAGGTGTGGCCTGATGAGGAATGTATGAGAAATGTGCAAACAGTAGTCATGTCATCCATACAGCAGAAAGCGATGTGTGTTATGGCTTGCGGAATTAAAGTCAACCAGTAAAGTTAAAAGACGGTACCGTTTAGAGTGTGGTTGTAATCCTCCATCAACAAATTCAATAAAGTGGTGGATGAAACAGTTTAAAGAAACTGGCAATGTGGAACATCGTGGAGGAGCCGGTAGGCCTAGTGTCAGCGGTGAGAGGGTTGACAAAGTTAATGAAAGTTTCTGACGAAGCCCCAGGAAATCCGTACATAAAGCAAGCAGAGAACTGCGCATTCCGAAATAGACAGTTCACGATATCTTGCACAAGAAATTAAAGTTTCATGCTTATAAAATTCAAATTGTGCAAAAGATGCATGTAAATGTTCACACTCTGCGATACGATTTCGCTGTGGATATGCTGAATCGAGTGGAAATTGACGAAAACTTTCCCAGCACTGTAATTTTTAGTGATGAATCCACATTTCATGTATCAGGTATCAGGTATTGTGAATCATCACAACTGTAGGATATGGGGCAGTGAACCGCCTCATGCTGCTATTGATCTGGAACGTGATTCTCCAAAAGTTAATGTGTGGTGCGCCCTATCAAAAAGAGAAGTGATTGGCTCTTTCTTCTTCTGTGAAAAACCATGACATTAACTTGGATATGCTAGAAAATTTTGTTATACCCCAGATCAAAAGATATGACGTCGTTTTCCAATAAGACGGCGAGCCTCCGCATTGGTCAACGTATGTACATAAATGCCCAAATGAGCATTTCCTCAACAGATGGATTGGGTGTGGTGGTCCCATTCCGTGGCCTCCTCGCTCTCCAGATCTAACTCCATTGGATTATTTCATGTGGGGTTATGTGAAGGATCGTGTCTATCAGACGCCTTGTACTGATTTGTAGGAACTGAAGCAGCGTATCACAGCTGCTATTACTTCCATAACTCTTCAGATGCTCGCAAATATATGGCATGAAATAGAGTATCGCTTGGATGTACTATGAGCAACCAAGGGATCTCACATCGGAATTTATTAACTTGTGTAGTTACATTGTAAGTTAGTACAGCCAGTTTCTTTCTATCTGTTTAATGTTTTGTTTTATATAATTTTGTAATGTGTCCAATAATTCTCGGACACCCTGCATAACAAACAGAATTGATTTAAGTGTGAATATACACTGGAGCATCGGGAATAAATAGTGAAACAATGTGATACTTTGTCGGCTGGTCATTATCGAAACAGTTATGAATCAGCGTGAGTAACAGTATTATTATACGGCATATGCCGCTGAAGCCATAATCTCTTGGAACTTGCAACAGTCACTACAAGAGTTAAAGGAAAAAGAGTTTTAAAGTTACGACAACATCTGAAATGCTGGGCAGTAAAATTCTATGACCTGGGAATGGAGAAAAATGCCACTACCAAAAAGACCAAAGGAGTTATTCTTAAGGTGTAAGTGATAAATCCCTAAAGTGGAATTTTACTATTTAGCAGCTTAGCTGAACCCTTTGCTTTCAGTGGCAGATTTCCCACTAGGTGCAAGCCTAGTATGGGTGCAAGTTGTGAGTGTGGCCAAAACTGAAAATATTTTGAATACCCCCCCCCCCCCCCCCACTACCACCATGCACACTCAGACATAAACACAATATACATTAAATATTGTATGTGGTTAAAATTCATTATTAAATCAAAAGTGCATAAAACGACCGAACATTAATGCATATACATGTAAACAAAATTTGATGCCCATGCAAATTGTAATCGGAAAGTTGAATTTGATTATTAGATAGGAACTACCAGTTGAAATTTAACAAATCTCCAAAATTCCTTATCTTGCAAATGAATAAAAAAAATAAAAATAAAAAAAGATATTGCATAATATTCAAATCGAATCCACATATTTGCTGCTCATATAGCATTTTAAGCCCATAATAGAAATATGTTAACCAAATTAATGAAATTGTAATAATTAATACATAACATACCATGGAAGATGTTTCAAATAATCTTTAGTAAATTCTGTTGCATCAAATAAGTGATTCAACAGAATTTACTTTTGATGATCAGCATCCTTACTGTTTCTGAACAGCACTTTTTTACCATTGCTTCCATAGTTTAACTTTTTGCTGCAGAAAACACAAAAGCTAAATCCCGGTTCCTTAATTTTCCGGCACCAAGAATCAAATTTGAAGTCATGGGAATCAGTCTCATCTAACCATTCTCATCGCCACTTATTTTTAGCACTGCTATTGTTCAAAGCCGATGTATTTTTCGAATCTATGAATTTGATAGCTGACTGCATGTTGAAAAAAGGAATCACAAATTTACCAATACTTGGTTAATTTCGCATATGTAAATTAATATTAAAATGCGTACGCATACACGCGTAAAATACGGCACGATCGACTGGTATGACTCACTCCAAAGATTAGTTGTGACCTATGGCGGCAGAGCCAGTGGTGTCTCCACCTAATAAAAGTACTGACATCGAGCTCAACAACACATTAGCAACTGGAATAAAAAAGAAAACTGCCCTAATAAAATGTCGCACAAATAATGGCAGTGCCGTTTTTGAAGATAATGAACTTCTTTGCAAATACCCCACAGACGAAGAAGAAAAAAATCAGGTATGCCAAGTTGGTTTTAATTGAAAAATGTAAAGAAATTAGTTACAATGTTTGTGGTGTTGAACTTCCTCTACCTTGGAAAAAATAACTGGAAAAAGAAGAAAAAGCCAAGCAAAACATCACAACACAATGACATAAATCACATTCCACTACTGATACCTGAAAAGATTTGTACACATGAAATAGGAACAACCAGTACATATAAGCCAAATCCCAGGATCAAAGTGTTTAACAGGATTCAGACTGAGACACACTTTTAGGCTTAGCAGGAAGCTACTTGTCCCTGAAGATGACACAGTGGGATTATGTGTTGAAATGTACTGGCCAAAACAGGGTCCAAAATTGAACTTATTGGAGTATGTGTTTTTCAGGTCTTCAGTTCAAGTTTTTTGTTCTTTAGTTCCTATTATTTCACCACTGCTTTTCAAAGTTTTTACAATGTTGCATTTTAATGGATCATTACATTTGGTTGAGGTTTTGGTGTTGTCAAGTTCAACTTCTGGCATACAAATTTCTGCCCCAACCCATTTTACATCATTTGATTTTTACAAAAAATAAAAAGTCCCAATGCAACCTCATTCTGCAGGTGGTAAAGATGCCAATGACATTTTTGGTACTAGTATTCTTTTTAGATTGAGGAAGACTTGGGTTTAATGTCTCAATCTATCAAAATGCTTAAATTTCTGAGCTTATCACAGTTTGAATAAAGCTCATGCTGAAAACTGGCTTCCTAGTTACTTAAATTTAACACTTAATCAAACATCTAATATCGATTTTTTCTTTTAGGAAAATAAGTTAATTAAATAATGCAAATTTTTGGAGGAAACTCTTCTTCTTTCACAGTCAACAAAAGACTGCCTGAAGAAGGAGAAGAGTTTTCTCCAAAAATTTGCGTTATTTAATTAACTTACTTTCCTAAAAGAAAAAACCCATATTAGATATTTGATTAAGTATTTAATTATCAGTTTTTTTTATCAGAAGCTTTAGTTATATTTTATTTTTATTGGTCTAAATAATTTTTTCATCATTTTGTCTGCTTGAAGTTTTTACTGATCGAATTTCTTGAAATTACCTCTTATGAAAAAGTGATTCCTCTGCAAAAAACACTCTACTATCACAAGTATACTGAGACTACAGATATGACACAAAATTATATTGGTACAGGGACTGGGTCTCCCACATACTTTTATTTTTTGAGTGTAAGCACTAAATTCTTTCACCCCCCTTTCCTCTGTGCTGCTAATGCTGTTCAGATAACCTCCCTGTAAACACCTGCACAGGTGGTCTGATCATATGTTCTCCAAAGATTAACACACATAAAGTTAAAACAATCATTTAGAAGTGTTTCGAAAACACAAATGATTCTGATTAGAAAGTGTGGTCTAACCTCACATGAAAGGGAGTGAGAAACTTGAAATTGTTCTCTACCCTGTAGCCCCAAAATCTGTCTCTACACTTATTAAAAAGAAATATGTCACATACAGAAGAAGTGGGGAAATATATACCCTAAAATCATAGATATTCTAAAAATTGCTACCTAGGTCACCAGACCATGCAATTTACAAAGATCTAAACACTAAAACACAAATAAAAGATGTTTAGATAAGTGTTTAAATTATTATTAGTTTTGAAAAGGCAAATACTGCATTCCGCATTCCTTCCATATACTGTGTTTTACTGTGACTATATTTTTTAGTTAACCACTAAATATATTGGGGGAGGGGTACTTAAGATTCGTAAAATTAAAGTTTCAATTTCTGCTCATTACTTCAGGGAAAAATTGTCAATTTGAAAACACTTTTGGTGACATGATTTTGAAAGAGCAAGAAACAAAAACAGCTACAAGCCATGGACATCTAAGAATTCCAAAAATTTTACAACTATGAAAAACCTAAAGCAGCATGATGAGTAAATTATTTGTATCAGAATCACAGTTGTTTTTGAAAATGACCCATACATTGTTACGTGGGAAATAACTTTCTTTGAAAAACGGATTTACATAAAAAGGATTTTTAAAATTAGTTTCAATAAAAATTTTTACATCAGAATCCATGATCCAATTTCATTTTAGCATACTTTTTAAAGTAGAAAAGTTAACCAGGTTCATTTCAGAACAGATAAAATAAAATGTGGTTCTGAACACAATAATTCAAATCCAAAATAGTGGGCATGAATCTTGGAACAAGACAATTTCATCTATTTTCCTGGTACTCTGTAAATTGTTATCGCAGGAAAATAACTATTACTTAAAACACTACTTAGCAAGAAAAATCATTTACACAAATGCTGGCAAGTAAAACCAACAAAAAAGAAAAATATATTTTACAGTTTTACAAGATACATTGCACATAAAAGCAAGCAGAATATTTCATTATCACTTTTAAAACATATTTTTTTGCCTGTCATAATGACACAAAATTATTTACACTTCAAATTTCTTAGATGAGATATTTGAATTTTCTCTCAAGTTTGGTTTATGCAGAAATCATGTGTAATAGTAACTCCTGGAAAATTCTATATTAGAAATAAATCAAAAGCTATTCAGAACATTTACATTTATTTGGCTGTACTCAGAGATGACTGCATGACATATGCACTTGATGTAAAGTCAGCTTTAAAGCTGAAGAATTCAGTATGTTTTTAATCAGAGAATAAGGAATAAATGTCCTTAATACAGTAGAATCCCAACTGCTGAAGCTAAACAGGGCCTATAGGTGGTTGGAACAAATCACAAATTAAATGGAAGTGCAGTGTAAGTATGAAATCAGGTTCGTCAATAATTATTCTATACTATAACTAATTAATAAAGCGTAACACTATTATTTGAAGAAATATATTTCAATCAAGTAAATTGAAAAATTTGATTTTTTAAATTAAGTGCAAAATATATTATACTGTAGATAAAATGCAAAAGCTATTGTTTTTAAAAATGAATGATAAAAGTTTGTTTCCCAGCTTTGCTCCCCTCCCTTGTCCCCAGGTAGCACCAGCATTTCAATAACATGACATCACTAACTGTTGCTTTCCCTTGCAGTTCAACGTAGGCCATTTCTGGCTTGAGAGATTTGACACCTTTGCTATCATTCACTCTCTTTGTCTACTCCTAGTCCTGTCCCTTTCATTATCTTCAGTGTCATTCCAATTCTTGTTACCCGATAGTCAGTTCTTGTTACTTGATTTTCTCCATCTATTCCTGTACATCATCATTATTCACTTTCTCAGCTTGATGAACCATTGGAACACCTTACTCATAATTTGATATTCACATTTCTTCATTATTTTCCTATCCTTCTCTTGAGGCCCAATCACAGCGCCACTTTTCACACTTTCCTTTCCCTATTCTAGTCACCAAATTTCAGGTGACCTATACAAATTTGGGTGTACATTTTTTTTCACGGACTCACCTTTGCCTTGTCTCTTTAAGGCTTCTAAGTTTCTTCTCAGTTGAAAGAACCACTTTCTTTCTCTTTTCACTCACCATGTTTCTCAAACAATAAAATCATACACATTGTCATGATTGCTGCAAAGAATTCGTGTTTGTATTGTAAGATGCTATCTCTAAGGCTTTGAAAGCTTAGCCCAGACGAAGCCTCCTGGTGGAGCGCAAAAGCTCGGCTTGAATTGCGTACCAGTTTTACACCATTTAAAAGGAAGTGCTTTAGTTTATAAACGGTGTAAGTATTCGAGAATTTGTTTTGTTCATTTGAATTTAAAGGAAGTGTTTTGTTAATTTTGCTGACAAGTGCATCACAATTGTATCTGCTTATTGAGAATGCAGAGTGACGAGATTAAAGGTTACTTTTTCAAATGGAGTGGTGCAGCTGAAAGACCACATTATCTATAGGAGGAAGTTTGCCTTCGCCCTGTGTGACCTCACAAAGGTGTATCCATGTGTATGAAAGGATAGTCTCTCTTTCTGTTGTTTTCATTCAGAGTAAAAAAAAAAAAAAAAGGAGTGTCTGCCAAGGAGAAAAGTGTGTGTTTGCCTGCATAAAAAGAACAAACATGGTGAGATGTTAAAAAGTGTAGCCTCATGGATTTCACACCAGATAATCTCTCAGACTTAAAGAGCTAGATGACTCTTAGACGAAAAGCTTAGTGTTATGCTTTTAATTTTCAATCTTAGTGACCCAAGTACATCATATGACTATGTCGGATAAGCAGAATATCAGATAACCAGACAATGAAGACTCTACTGTAGTGATCAATTAACGCTATTTGTGAAATTGCCCTAAATTTTGCTATCCAGAAACTCCATGATCACAATCTTTGCAACAAGCAAAAAATTAATAAAATAAATAAAATATGAAGAAATGTCATGATGTCATTTAACCAACAGCCAGATTATGTATTCAGAGTGAGTAACTGCCTCTTCAGGTGGTATTTCAAGATGTGCAACATTTAATCCTAACAGGCTGATAATGCACCCAAAATTTATTATCCTTTTATTTACTTATTTTTTGTTTTGGCATTTAGTGACCACTGTGAGCAATTTAATGGGTTATAAACAATCGCCTATCACTGGTTCCAGGGAAGGGAAAGAGCCAGTGCAATAAGATAACCGTGACATCTATGCCTCACTGGAATTCAAACCAGGTCCCATCCGGATACAGCACCATTAGCCAGCGCTAAGACCACTGTGCCGCCAGATGGCACACCAAAAATTTAATAAGCCAAATAGATGCATTTAGTGCAAACTTTTAAACATAATTCAGATGTGGTTCAAGATTGTTAAATCTTCTATATCATATTTAGTTGCCAGATTTTTACCATACTGGGAAGAGGGAGGTTAAAATGCACACACACACATAAACACACGAAGAGAAAAATTAATACACTTCGTTGAAACCCTGTTACTGTTCACAAACAAAACTCTTTTTATTATTTTTTATCTCCCTATCATGTTACACTGCTCTCAAATTTTCAGAGGTTTTATCCTCAAAACAAAACAGTCTACCAAATTCTAATTATGGCAGCTGTATCAAATACTTCCATCTGCAGCAATACTGGCAAACAACTTCAGTTTCACATTTTCATCACTACCTTTTGTGCTTCATACCAACTTTCCTTCTTTACAACATTCATAAATTTGATTTTCTCCTGATTTTCTAGGTATCATTTTTTTCTTTCATTTTGGGCTGAATAAATTCTCATAGCACCTTACTGTTCATTACATCTGAAGTCTATTCCCAGACCATAAAAACTTTATATAAAAAAAAAGGGTTATAAAGTAGAACACAACTTGCATATAATTGACAAAAACCAGATAAATGTTTAAAAAAAAAAAAAAAAATGCTAACTTTTGCACAGATACAGCAATGTACATAAACCATGAGTTAAACTACACTTTAAAAGTTCTACTAATAGCAATATTGATAATGAAAAGAGGTAAAACGAATAAGCAGAAGTGTGAAAAGTTGTATTTCATAATCACACCTCTGGAAATGTTACGCATCTTTATGAGGATCAGATAGCTATGCCAAATGAGATGTAGACTGAAAACATAAAATAAATGAACTATTTAGAAATTTAAGTAAAGTTAGAGTTACAGTAACTAGCCATACAATAAAAAATAACCTAACTACAAAGTCTAAAAATAAAAAAAAAATGGTTGTTCAAATGGTAAGGAAGACAAAAAATACCACTAAAACTACTAGCACGCATTTAACAAAGTTGAGGAATAATAGCAATCTTCTCATCAAACTGACCACTACAGATTAAATTATTTCTTTAGTAGTTGCTCAGCACAGCCAAAGAGTGTGATACAAAATGAACAGAAGTGATCTAATGTAGAGCAAACGAAGAATGCTAAGGATTTCTTATCTGGAGCAAAAAACTGAATGACTGGATATCAAAAATTACAGACCAAAAATTCATTACAATGTCACTGAACAATAATTTGCTAAGTGTGTTCAAATTTTATTAGGACTACAGCTGTGGTTATCATGCTGAGCGTGCAACATTTTTATAGATATAGCCAGGGGTCGATCTAGAAACTTTCGGCATGAGCCAAAAATATTGCATCCCCCCCCCCAAAAAAACAGTTACTTTTTGGGATGAATTTAGTTTCAGATCCAACTATATTTATAAAACTTCTACCCCCGGAAGGGAAGGAGGTGATGCAACAAAATATATCTGAAGTGTGCAATTCTTAAACACATACATAAAACGCATTTGCATAGATCAGTCACGGTTTAATGGGAGTACGTAAGTGACGTGCACTCGACCTCCCTTTAATTATGGGCCTGCTCACAGACGGACTAAAACTTGTGTATCATGTACGGTTGACCAATGGCTTAACATGCTTTCCAAAGCACGGTGAATATTCAGTAGTGGCAGTGCCGGGACGTGAGCCTGATATTCCAGGTTTGCATAATTCCCTGGACATCAAATATGCTACACATAATTTTGTTTAAGCAGAAAAGTTTAAATAAATATTCAAAGTCTGCCAAATTTATATTATGACTTACCCAAAGACAGCCACTCGATGGGTGTTTTCAGCACTAACTTCATTTTATTTGTAGCCCATTTAATGTTCATCGATGATGAGAAATGTGTAAAAATTATAAATTCAGTTATTGATCGTAAATGAAAATTAAATGAAGGCTTAAATGTCAGTATCAGAAATAAAATGGTTCCAGATGAAAATATAATTTCTGAAGAGGATACTGAAACTGTAAAGGAGAGCACTTCTGGTAGCCTTGCAGTTCTTCCAAATTAGGTGGGAAACAAATGTCCCCCCTTATGATTAATACTTATATTTTATTATATAACGAACTTGTCGAGGTAACAAGGAAGGAATAAAATTAGGTTTCCACGTTTTTTATATAACAAAATTCAATCTGTGCTGACATGATGTGGCAAATCAATTCAACACTTCTTCCGAGTTAACATTCATATCTCGATGAATGTGTAATAGAGCGAGCCCCAAAATTCTCTCTTCACTCATACGACTCCTTAGCCAGGTTTTCATCCGACGAATGGCAGAAAAACTTCGTTCCGCAGTGGCGACGCATATTGGTAAACTTAATAACATTTTTAATAAAATGTGGCAATTTGGATAAATATCTTCATCACATGAATTAAAAATGTCTTGTAATGTATTCAGTATGTTTTCGCTACAGTTGGATTCCCAAATCCACCTTTCTTTCCACATGGCTACTTCAGATTTTAAGCAAATATCCGAATTTAAGGGATTAGACTGACTGAGTAACATCGAGTATTTTTTCCACAGTTCAGACAGTGATGCATTTAAATCATCATCCTCAGTTTTCAACAAATTTTCAGGTAATAATACATATAAATTGAAAGCATTTACTGTGTCTTCACTTAAACGTGCTTCCAAATCAAGTATAGTTACATCAAGTATTGGAATATATATATACTTAATCGGTAATACTCCTCTGATGTACTAGACTGATAGTTAGCTCTTGTGGTTTGTTTTACTGCGAGTTTAGGTTTTTCGATGTTTATTCCCAACACATTAGCCAAATCAGACAAGTTTCTCCAAATTTTACTGAATTCTGCGTCAACTTTGTTTCTTAACGAACTCAGCACAAAGAGAAGATCTTTAACACAATTTCCTACTGAATACAGATCTAGAGATTTTCTTTTAAACAAGCTACTGAGTACAGCATCAGAAGATAAAATAGGGGTTATGCATTTTAGTGATATTAAAAATTGGCTCGTTAACAGGGTATTTAATAAAAGAGCAGCTTTAGTTGCAGAAGTTGTGTCATTGCATGCAGCAATGTTCCTTAATGTTTCAATATTAAGGACAATATTACTTTTGAAGTATAGGGTAAGTGTCGTGTCGTTCCACCCAGCGAGTGTCGCATAGACTACTTAACTTCGATTGCAAGATACATTTCAGAACGAAACTTATTTTTGCTGATACATTGAAAAAAGCAATGACTTCTTTCATTACTTTAACACAGTTTCATACACCCTGCACTTCTATGCATTTGGACAAAGATAGGTTCAGTGAATGATTATAACATGGTATTCTCACAATAAGCGGGGCTAATTTTCGAATTTTACTTATTGCTTCTCTTACCTCAGACATCATAACATTGCAGTGTCGGTACAAATACCAATGCATGCTTTTTACGTCGATATTATTTCGATGCACAATTTTAACTACAGTTTTTCCTAATGATGCGCCGTCTATTTTGGGTTCGGTCTCTAAAGAGAATTCTGATGCATGATTTACTTCACGCAAGTCGAAAAATCCAATAAAATCTTCTCTGATTTCCAATTTGTAAACATATCTCAGTATAATACTCATTTGTGATATGATAGATATGTCAGTAGTTCATCAAATAATATGGAATAATATTTTGCCTCGGAAAGAAACCCTTTAATATTTTTCAGAATTTCTTCACCGCAACATTCAATAATGGCATTTTGTGTTGCTTTTGAAATATAAGTTGCATTAGCCTTGGCACTTTTGAGATGCTTTCCCAGAACCGTATCTCCACCCCGTACTCTAAATAATTTTTTTTTTTAATTCTCTTCGTTCGTTATACAACTGTGTTGAGATGTAACTAATGAACTGCTGTCGTCCCTGTGGCCTCTGAAAGGTATGTTTTGTCTTCCCAGTGTAATTACAGTGTCAATAATTGGAAGCAACCTTTTGCGATTTTCTTCAACTTGTTTTAATTGAGATGTAGATAACATATTATGAATTTCGTTTTGCGGTTTGTTAAATTTTTTCACAAATTCTTCTACCGACTGAACTGAATTTCTGTGATACTTACTACGTTGGAGATTCTCTAACATTCCATTATTACCAAGGAGCTTCAAAAATGTTTTCAGAGGTTTTGAAACTGAACTCCCAGATTGATTTTGGCATGGATTATCACCTACAACGTTTGGAGCAAACAATGAACAATATTTTTACAGTAAACTCCTTTCATTAATGGGGAATACACTAACCACGGGCATTTTTCCAAATGTCTTTGATTTAAGTAGCTTTTTACAATTTTATCTTTTTTATTGTGCTCAGAGAACGGGAAAACGTAAGTTTTCAGTGGACAAAATGGGTTTTCCAAAAGCTCATTTCTTCTAACATCGCTTATTTTTTTTATCATTACCAGCATAAAGACCCATATCATTTTTGTATTCACTTTCAAATTGCACAGGCAAAGTGTAGTCTGTAAAAGTCGACGGAAGTACATCTGCACTTCCCAAGTTTTAGTCTATTGAAGGCAATTTTTTTTTATGAATGTGCAACTTTTGGTAATTCTTTCATTTCTGAAGTTTCAATTGTTGATTTTACAAAAAAACCTAAAGTTTTTTGTCGCTTCTTTGAATTAAGTGCTATGCCGTGCCGTAGCTATGTTAAATAACTAATATATGCTTAACCCAGCCCTCTGCCATCTCCCTGATTTTTGTTATCGTACAAGAGAAATAATAGTGTAAATACCTTCTTATTTCCAGAAAAGAAAATCATCTAGTCCAATTTGAGGTACAGCACGCACATACAGCAAATCAAAATTCAACAGATTACTCGTATTTGTTAGAAGGGAGCAGACAAGGAGGTGATGATGAACTACTGGAATGGAGGCACAAGCCAACTAAATTGTGCCGGAAGTAACCTGGAAAAAGAAGAGGAAGGGCGAGGGCAAATAACGGAGCACCCTAATAACGGCTATGGCAATGACAGACTTTGTACTGTAAAACAAAAGCATGATCAAAGCAGATGAATAATTTTCTCCACCTGCCGCCTGGGACAAAAGACGTGCGGGAGAAGAGGGAGAAAAAATGCCTTTCTGAATGACAGTTTGTCTATTCGCGCAGAAATTCCTAAACAATAACGCAGACCTGCCAACTTTCAAGAACTGAAATCCGTAAAAAAGTTCAGTGGAAGTTTAATCGACGTCAGAGTGACTAACATATCGAACATACTGATAAAATATATCGAGCATATCGATTAAAAACCTATTCATTAAGCGACTGATAAATCGATTTCGTATCCTATACAAGTAAAAGTAAGATATTAGGCATTATTTCACGCTTATAACGTTTAAAATGCAATCTAAACGTAATTAATTCATTAGTATACAATCATAAGATTACATATACGAAAAAAAAAAAACCATTTGTAACTGCGAAATTATAGCTATAAGCGAGATATTGCAGTGACTTTTTACTTTAAAATTACAAGTGGTTTTGAACTTAAATTTCTGTGTCAGAATGCTAAAATACCTTTAAGAAAAAGCAATTTCTTCTTTTTTTTTTTTTTTTGGTAGTTAGCGCCAATTTTAATCTTACAAAGTTTATCTTCGTCTCTCTCCAAATTGGATGAGATCAGAGAGGTTTAGATGCAATTATGATCAGAGAAATCAGAAAAAAAAAAAAAAACAGGTGACGTAGTCCTCTGGGATAATTATTCTCTCCTCGAAAAAATATTTAGGTAATGCACACACACACACACACACACACACACACACACATATATATATATATATATACACTATCTACCAACAAGTAATTGGACACCCCTGCAATCGACGATATCTGCGGTCCTGATACATGTCACGGCCGCCGCCGTTAAATATTGTGTGGGAAACAACAAGGCAACCAATCGCATGCAAGATGCCACGCAGTTTGGAGCTCTCTGATTTCGAGAAAGGTGTAATCGTCCGGTATCGCAGAAATGGCCAATCCATACGTGACATATCCAGCGAGTTGAAGTACCCAAAATCGACAGTGGCCTACGTGATTGGCAAGTGGAAGATGACAGGTGACTGTCGGAATGTGCCCCGACCCGGCAGACCCACAAAACTGGGAGTTAGAGACCGACGGGTGCTGGCCAGAGAAATTCGGAAGAACCGCACCAAATCGATGGGCCACATCAGCGAGGAGTTTAAACAGGCATCCGGGAGTGTTCTTTCGATGAATACCATCCGTAAGGAAGCCCATCTGCTCGGTTATCATGAACGTGCTGCCGCCCACAAGCCTTTGATCACCAAGTCCAATAGCGCTGCTCGGCTAACGTGGTGCAA
Organism: Macrothele yani; assembly: GCA_039090855.1. Lineage (NCBI taxonomy): Eukaryota > Metazoa > Arthropoda > Arachnida > Araneae > Macrothelidae > Macrothele > Macrothele yani. The sequence goes on from CM077030.1 coordinate 19,279,957, forward strand.
AGAACGTCGACAGTGGACCGTTGAACAGTGGAAACAGGTTCTCTGGAGCGACAAATCAAGGTTCACCCTCTACTGTTCGGATGGCAGGGTCTGGATTTGGCGTCTGCCTGGAGAATGCCTCCTGCCGGAATGTATTGTGCCAACTGTGAAGTTCGGCGGCGGTGGAATTATGCTATGGGGTGTTTCTCCTGGTATGGCATGGGCCCTTGGTCGCAATTCCTGGTAGACTCAACGCCGAGACCTACTGCACCATTTTGGATGACCATGCGCTTCCTACGTTGTGGCAGTTTTACGGGGTGGACCCATGTTACTTTCAGGATGACAATACTACCTGTCATGTTCCGAGGACCACCATGGCTTGGTATGGTGACAATGGGGTTAATCGAATGGACTGGCCTGCGCAGAGCCCGGACCTTAACCCTATCAAGCACCTCTGGGACGAGTTGGAGCGTCAACTTAAGGGGTGCCCTCACTGTCCGAAATCGGTGAAGGAACTGACCTGTCTTCTCCAAGCCGAGTGGAAGAAAATACCGCTAGCCGTAGTACAACGCCTGGTTGAGAGTACGCCCGGAGGGTTGCAGCTGTAATCGCCACTCATGGAGGCTCCACCAACTATTGAAGGTGAATAAACTTCGTTTTCCTTTGCTATCACAGGTGTCCAATTACTTGTTGGTAGATAGTGTATTTCAGGAGTGGCTACAGCACAATAGATCATATCCACGTAGTGAGAGAACTAATTGAAAGAACGAGGGAATACGGACTTCCATTGTGCATGGCTTTTATCGATTATGAAAAAGCCTTTGATTCGGTGAAACCATCAACAGTTACAATGGCTCTGAAATCGTGCGGTATTGAAGATGCATACATTAATATTATTAATAACATCTATGAAAATGCAAGTGCAAAGATTCGGCTGTTTGAAAATACAGCACACATAAAAGTTGGAAAGGGAGTGAGACAAGGCGACACCATATCTCCGAAGCTCTTTAATGCTACATTGGAGGGTGTCTTTCAATCGCTGAGCTGGGAAAACATGGGGGAAAAAGATTAATGGAGATTATCTAACTCACCTTCGTTTTACTGATGACGTAGTCATTTTTGCAACTACCCCATCAGAGCTGCAGAGTATGATCCAGGAACTTGCTGACAAGAGTAAAGAAGTGGGATTAAAAATGAACTTTCAGAAGACAAAAGTGATGTTCAATGCTTTTTCAAGAAATGAAGATTTATCGATTGATGGAGAAAAGCTGGAGATAACAGACACGTACGTTTATCTTGGACAACAGATATCAAGTGAGGGTCACATTGATGAAGAAATTAATCGGCGTACAAAACTTGCCTGGAGAGCTTTTGGAAGAAACAGCATAATTTTCAAGAGCAATATGCCATTATGTCTTAAAAGAAAAGTGTTTGATCAATGCATCCTTCCTGTGCTTATGTATGGTGCGGAGACGTGGACCTTAACTAAAAGAGACATACAAAGGCTGCGGACAACTCAAAGTAGCATGGAGAGGTGCATGCTTGGTGTAATCCGGAGAGATAAGAAGAGGAACTCGTGGATCCGAAAAATTACAAGAGTGGAAGACATCATGATCAGAGTTAAATCCCTGAAATGGCAATGGGCTAGACATACTGCCAGAAGGACAGACCATCGATGGACAGCCGAAATTTTAGATTGGATTCCAAGGGACAGGAAAAGACCCAGAAGAAGACGACATGGAAGATGGGTGGATGAAATTCGAAAGTATGCAGGAGTGACATGGAGGAGACTGGCACAAGACAGACCTTTGTGGAGGAAACTTAGGAAAACCTTTGTCCAGCAGTGGATTGATAATGATCGACAATGATGATATACCATCATTATTATCAACTAATTATCAATCTACTGCTGGATGAAGGCCACCCCAAGTTTCTTCCAAAACTGTCTGTCTTGAGCCAGTCTCCTCCATGTTACACCGGCATGCTTTCGAATTTATATATATGGCACTTAACCTATTTGGGAAAAAAATCCATAAAATATGTTGCTCCATAAAATAACCGTAAAACAAGTACAATTTCTGTAAATTTTACGGGTAAACTGTAAAACTTGGCAGGTATGATAACGTCACATCTTTAATCATAAAAAAGAGTTTTACATTTCACCTCCAGAGAAAGATAAAAAAAAAAAAAAAAGGAAAAAATATGTACAACATTGAACCATCCGCACAAGGGTTTCAAACAGACAATCACTGCAACTGTAAACAATTTATCTGCATAATATAAACTAAATAATAATAAAAAAACTTATATTTTTAAGGTCCTGGACATTTATTCTTTCTCTCTCATGCTACAGCTCAAGGGGGCCATGCCCCCCTTGTATCCACGCCTGGATATAGCGATAGTCTGAGTGCTCAAGGTCATGCAGAGTTTCAGGTCTATCCTGCTTTCATATTCGCTTATTACTGTGGAGGTTTTAGTGGTTTACTGGTTTTTACAGTGGCTGATGCAAACTAGTAGCAAGTATGCATCAAGTGTTGTTTAAAACTTATGAAAACAGCCTTGGAAACATTTGAGATGTTGCAAACAGAATTTGAAATAAAATTTCTGAACTTTTGGATAGCTTACGAGACTTAAGGAGGCCACAGACACACATCTGAGTGTCACGCCAGCGAATGGGTGATTCTTTTTTTTTTTTTGCCTGAGATGGCATGTAGCGTGGAGTGAAGCTCTTCAACGCTGCCTGAAATACTCTTCAGCGTTCTAATTAGCCAGTGACCAATAAAACTTCTGTCGGACCACTGAACTATTGATATTTTCTTCTTTTTTTAATTATCACAAGTTAAAAAATGAATTTTTACTTCTTTTACTTTGTTGTACAATTTTCTTTTAGGTTGCAAACTAGTGATAGGTTCATGAAATGCTATTGGACAACAGGTTTTTTATTTTTTTTGTCTCTCATGATTTATAAAGAGTGTAAGAAACAAATACAGAAAGGCAGTTTCTCAGACCTCGTCTTGTAACTGCAACCACAGTTTTTTGTTTTGTCCGTCCCCACCATTTGTAATGAGCAGATATTGACACCAGACACAAGCCAGCTTTTGTTTCTGCCCCAAGAAAATACACTAGTAGAGGAGGTCAGTTGTATGTGTGAAGGTAAATTTTGCAAAAGAGCAAAAAAAAAAAACAAGGCTGCTAACGTATATGAATTTTTGTACTCTTTGAAGTCTCCTTGCTTCTTTCTTACTTAAAAAAACAGAGTGGGAATGCATTCTTACTCTGCTATATCACCAATCTATAAGAATCTTATTCTGGAAACATTTTGTCCTGTGAGTTGCACTTTCAAATTAGATGTTTTAAAAACAAATATTGGAGATAATTCCATTGAAATGATATGTTATTTTCTACATATATTGTAAATGTCTAAGTTTTTTTTTTTTTTGCAGACCAGTGGGCATTTTGGCAGACCAGTGGTTTGCAAATTCTAGTGGCTCACTGAGCCTGTAAAATATTTATTTCTAATTCCAACACTGCTCTTCACTTCACTCCATGTTGCTTCAGGCACAAAATTCCTCCATTTGCTGGTGTGACACTCAAATGTGTCATTCAAACATTGTGTCTTGGCTGCCTTTACAGAAAGTTGAACACTGACTGTAAATGACCTCCACTCTGGACATTCATCATCTTCAAGAACGAATGATTGAATGTTAGGAAGGTTTCTACCGAAACCAGCAGCTCTATTCAGTTATCTCGTGCCATTTTGATACAAGGATTGGGAATGGAAAGAGAGACAGCAAACTTTATGGGAAGGATTTTCACACGTGATCAAATGCAGCACCAGGTTGCAGTTTCTCAAGACCTTAAAAACTCGCACAGCAATGGCCCCACACTTTATAGAAAATATCCCAAATGACAAATCCTGGGCAAATGACTATGACCCTGAGACAAAATCCCAGTCAACTGAACAGAAAACAAAGTCTCCCTAAAACCTAAAAAAAGACCAGCAAGTGAAATCAAATGTGAAGGTGACATTGACTGCTTTCTTTAGTGTTCAAGGGGTGGTGCATTTTCAAATTTGCTCTGACTGGGTAGATTGTGAACCTGACTTACTACAAAAGGTTTTTAAAAAGACTAAGAGAAAAAATATATAATGCGGAAGAAATATTCCTCTCATAATATGTGGAAAATATGTCATGAACGTTAACACAGCAATCAGACATTTCTGAATTGACATATTTACTGTTCTTCATTTAATATCAATCGCATCAGAAACTTGAAAATTTCATCACTCCAGGGTGATGAAATCTTCAAGTTTTCTGATGGGATTGATATAATGTGAAGAACAGTAAATAGTCAATTCAGAAATGTCTGATTGCTGTGTTAATGATCATAAGAGAAAAAAATTTGCACAAACAGCCCACAACAATGGAAATCACAATCCTAGATGCTGCACCGCGATAATGCACTTGAACATTCAACGCTATTGACCCAGGAGTTCCTGGCCAAACACCAAATCTCAGTGACTAAAAAATCTCTTAAGGTATGAAGAATTGAGAGTACAGACATCATCATCCAGAATGGGACAGGCCGAACAGTCTCTCAAAACTTCTAAAAATGCTTCATGAAGCATATACAAATATGAAAGGAACTTCTAAAAATGCTTCATGAAGCAGGAGAAACACTGGAACCACACCACTAGCTCAGGAGGAGAGTATTTTGGAAGGAGATACATTTGATTCACTTGTAAAAGGTTTTGTATTTTGAATTATACAGTACTGGTAAGAGGAATGAAGATGTGTTGGAGTAGTGCAACACGAAGCAAAATGTTGTTAGCAAGGTGAAGACTAATGTGCTTCGGTGACTTGGGCATGTTGAAAGAATGAGTGATGAGATGCTTACTAAGAAAAGTTTTTCAGTCCAAGTGGCAGGAAGGAAAGGCAGAGAAAGGCCAAGGAAGTCATGGGAGGATCAGATTTAGGAGTGTCTGCATGAGAAAAAGATATGAGTATGAAGTACGGAAGATTTTGTGTGCATCGTGTGATTGGATGTCAGTGAAGCCCGAGTTGTATGTCAAGATCGCTGTAAATGGAGGAGTTTGATACGGCAACAGTAAGTAAATAATCAGTTAAAAATTATCTGGTAGTTTTTTTTTTTTCTGGAGCTAACCTCTGAATCTCAGAGAACAGCTTAGTGATATGTATTAATATATATATATATAAATAACATTTCAACCAAAGTAATTGAGAATGTACTAATTTCTCAGGTCCTAAGAATTTCAAGAATTTGCAGCAACAATTTGGATTTCAATTACCACATTAATATACTATTAGAAAGTTTTCTAGAGAACGAAATTCCTTCTTCTTTCATCAAAAGAACTTTAAGAAAAATTATTCTGAATAATAGAGTAAGGTTGGCAGATCTGCTTTAATTTTCTACAGTTAATAATATGATTCTGACCAATCAAAGCCGTAAGGAAGTTGGCTAGAGGATGCCTATTAACTACCTAAAGGAACCTTAGTGCTATGGATATGATGGTCCTATTAAAACAAAAAATTAAATAATATAAACAAAATCACAAAAAAAGCTTAAAAATCTGTTTATAAAAGAAAATAAAAACAAATAAAAAAGAAAACTAGTTATTCATCACTAGGATAGCTATACTAAAAATAGTAAAACCAACATTAAAATTAATAAGATTCTGATTAATCTATAGAAGCTCACTAAGGTGATTTAATACATGCAAAGATTATTAAATAAACTGCTCGTGTATTTTATAATATTTCTCATGTATTCTGGAGAGTTAATTCTGCTCATTCTGATCATACAGATCCACAGTCTTAAGTTTATATATTTTTTTCTCTGGTTAAAATCTCCGCGTTGGTTTCTTGCTGTATGAGGAGGCCATCAGCCCCACCCTCACTGCCCCCCAGCGTCTAGGGAGTGGCAGAAGAGGTCAGCCATGTTCTCCTCTTGTGAGGAGAAAAGTTTTTGTCACACAAGAGGTAAGCTCTCTTCCTTGTTTTTGGGTTCTAGGTTTTATAAGTTCAATGTTTGTACTTTATGTACCTTTTTCTCTGTCGTTTTTTAGCTTTTCAGCTTTTAAGCATTGGTTTGTCTGTTAACATTTATGCGGGTTTTAACTCTTACTTTTCTTTGTAACTTTGAGCGTCTTTTGGGGTACCTAGGAACAGAAGATGGCTAAGCTTGTTCCTTTTCTATGCGCTGTCTATGCGCTGTTTTTTCAAAGTAGTAAAGTTCTTAATAACTAATTAATTATGCACTTAAAGCACTGCTGAAATACTTTGTACATATTGCAACTAACTGTTTAAGGTATATAACTTTTACAAAGTTTTCTTTAGTTAATTATTATCTTTAACTTATTCTCGTTTTCGTGCTGTCATAAGTTGTAGAGTAGGGGGTTTTAGACTCAAGTTTTCTTTCTAAAATCTGTTCATATAAATTAACATTTCCTTTTTTAATTGCAATGTAAAATTTGGATTTCTTTTGCATTGTTTTTCAGGTTTAAATTCTCTCTCAAACGAACTTGGAATTTCGTTATAGCTGAAAATCATTTCTATTTATTATGTCACTCTCACAGCTTGAGTTCTCTTTAATCTTCTTCTCTCTGTTTAATAGTAACAGATGAAGAGCATGGGTCGGGCCATGAAGGTTAATGGATGCAAGCGAAATTGTTAACTAGTGCTAGGTCATGCTACTCTACGGAGGACATGACTTATATATATATTTTTTAAACTATTTTAGGTGGGAATGTTACTTGCATCTATGGCCTTGCAGAAACCCATTTCCAACTAGGTCTTTGTAGAAGTGAGAAAATGCAGAGTTTTTGCTGGTCCTTGATAAAGCCAAGGCTCAGTATTCTCGACACCTTCTACATTCAGTTGTTTTATTTTATTTTTTTATCTTTTCTCCTTTTACTCACACAGGTAGATACATAACCTTTTCTATGTTGTACTAGGTGTGAGTCAAAATTATATATGTATTTTTTTGCTTAGGTATCTTCTTTATATATATATATATATATATATATTAATACATATCATACATATCTCGTGGTGCATCCTGTTCTCACTAAAAAGGCTCTGATGACCGCCCATAGCGGTATAACTATACCATCGGGATCAGAGGAAATGCTATCCCACACTCACCAACCCGCTTGGCCAGCGTGGTGAGTTATGGCCAAACCCCTCCAAAATGATTCCACAACTTAAATCTTGGCCCTCAGTCTCCGGCAGCTGGAATGTACCTGGCCAAGGCAGCGGCCAGTGCGACATGAAGGCAGAGGGTGCTAAGAATCCCCGGAGGACCGGACTAGGCTGCCATCTGATGCTGACCTTGGCTACTTACAATGGACGCTCCCTATCTTCTGATTCAAGGCTTCTTGAATTGGAAGAGGAACTACAAAGGATCAAGTGGGACATCGTGGGGCTAAGTGAGGTAAGGAGAAAAGGAGAAGATCTCATCGAACTGAAAAGTGGACATCTCTTCTACTAACGTGGGACAGATACTGGCAGAACTAGTGGTGTTGGATTTATAATAAACAAGAAACTGAAGGACAAAGTTGTAGAAGTTGAAAGTTCCTCTGACAGAGCTGCACGACTTGTTATCCAACTCTCGAAAAGATACCAGGCTCAGATTATTCAAACTTATGCACCCACCACAAGTCATCCTGAAGAAGAAATTGAAGAATTTTATGAGGAAATTTGTCATCTAAATAATAAAGGTAAGCAGCACTTGAAAATAATTATGGGAGATTTCAATGCAAAAATAGGGCAACGGCAACAGAATGAAACTTCAGTAGGTAAATTCGGTCATGGCAACAGAAACCAGCGTGGAAATACTCTCGTTGAGTTTGCAGAGGCAGAAGGGTTTTTCATCTTGAACTCCTTCTTCAAGAAAAAGCCACACAGGAAATGGACATGGAGACATCCAAATGGGACGACAAGTGAAATTGATTTTATTATGTGTAACAAAAAAATTCGTCATAGAAGACTGCAGTGTGCTAAACAAGTTCAACACAGGTAGTGACCATAGATTGGTGAGATGTAAGATGCACCTCAACACTAAACTTGAACGTGGCAAGCTCATAGGACAAACAAAATCTATTGACATAACCAACCTTAAAAAACACCATAATACCTTCAAGTTAGAACTGAAGAACAGGTTCTCTGCTTTAGAAGGCCTAACATCGGAAGAAGTGGACATCTCTGAAGTTAACAGAAAAGTAACCAAAGCTCTTATGGAAACAGCAACAAAATTAGCTGGGTCTAAGAACAAGTTGCATGTGAACAAATTATCAGGAAAAACCAAAATGTTGATGCAAAAAAGAAGAGAGATGAGGACAACTAAAGAAGATGTGACTTCCAAAGTGGAATATATAGAGCTATGCAAGACAGTAAGAAAAAGTATCACTGAAGACGTAAGGAAATTCAACTGTGAACTAGTGAGGAAAGCAATTGAAAACAACCAAAGCCTAAAGATAGCAAAGGGACATCTCAGTAAGGGAAGAAAACAGATTATGGCACTGAGAAAAGAAGATGGTTCTGTAACAAGAAATAGAGGCGAAATTTTGACAAGAGTGAAAGATTTCTACTCCAAATTATATGAAAGGGATGATATATGCACTCCAGACATCATGAAAGATACCAGTACCAGAGTTCCTCCAGTCCTTCCAGCAGAAGTTGCACATGCAATCAAGAACATGAAGCGAGGAAAAGCTCCAGGAGAAGATGGAATTACTGTAGACATCATACAAGAAGCAAGTGGAGAAATCGAAACAGTACTCGCCCAAATTTTCACTCGATGCCTTAATGAAGGAAAGATTCCTGAGGATTGGAACACCGCTACAATGATCCTGCTACATAAGAAAGGTGACATTGAGGATCTCGGAAACTACAGACCTATCAGCCTCCTATCAGTAGTTTATAAAATCTTCACTAAAGTTCTTTCACACCGCTTGAAGGTAACACTGGACATGGCTCAACCGAGAGAACAAGCTGGATTCAGGAGTGGCTACAGCACAATAGATCATATCTACGTGCTGAGAGAACTAATTGAAAGAGCGAGGGAATATGAACTTCCATTGTGCATGGCTTTTATCGATTATGAAAAAGCCTTTGATTCGGTGAAACCATCAGCAGTTACAATGGCTCTGAAAACCTGCGGTATTGAAGATGCATACATTAATATTATTAATAACATCTATGAAAATGCAAGTGCAAAGATTAGGCTGTTTGAAAATACAACACAGATAAAAATTGGAAAGGGAGTGAGACAAGGTGACACCATATCTCCGAAGCTCTTTAATGCCACATTGGAGGGTGTTTTTCAGTCACTGAGCTGGGAAAACAAGGGGATAAAGATTAATGGAGATTATCTAACCCACCTTCGTTTTGCTGATGATGTAGTCATTTTTGCAACTACCCCATCAGAGCTGCAGAGTATGATCCAGGAACTTGCTGACAAGAGTAAAGAAGTGGGATTAAAAATGAACTTTCAGAAGACAAAAGTGATGTTCAATGCTTTTACAAGAAATGAAGATTTATCGATTGATGGAGAAAAGCTGGAGATAACAGACACGTACGTTTATCTTGGACAGCAGATATCAAGTGAGGGTCACATTGATGAAGAAATTAATCGGCGTACAAAACTTGCCTGGAGAGCTTTTGGAAGAAACAGCATAATTTTCAAGAGCAATATGCCATTATGTCTTAAAAGAAAAGTGTTTGATCAATGCATCCTTCCAGTGCTTACGTATGGTGCGGAGACGTGGACCTTAACTAAAAGAGACATACAAAGGCTGCAGACAACTCAAAAAAGCATGGAGAGGTGCATGCTTGGTGTAACCAGGAGAGATAAGAAGAGGAACTCGTGGATCCGAAAAATGACAAGAGTGGAAGACATCATGATCAGAGTTAAATCCCTGAAATGGCAATGGGCTGGACATACTGCCAGAAGGACAGATCATCGATGGACAGCCGAAATTTTAGATTGGATTCCAAGGGACAGGAAAAGACCCAGAAGAAGACCACATGGGAGATGGGTGGATGAAATTCGAAAGTATGCAGGGGTGACATGGAGGAGACTGGCACAAGACAGACCGTTGTGGAGGAAACTTGGGGAGACCTTCGTCCAGCAGTGGATTGATAATGGTTGACAATGATGATGATGATGATATATATGTGTGTGTGTGTGTGTGTATGTATGTATTCACCTCAACACTAAACTCGAACGTGGCAAGCTCATAAGACAAACAAAATGTATTGACATAACCAACCTTAAAAAACACCATAATACCTTCAAGTTGGAACTGAAGAACAGATTCTCTGCTTTAGAAGGCCTAACATCGGAAGAAGGGGATATTTCTGAAGTTAACAGAAAAGTAACCAAAGCTCTTATGGAAACAGCAACAAAATTAGCTGGGTCTAAGAACAAGTTGCATGTGAACAAATTATCAGGAAAAACCAAAATGTTGATGCAAAAAAGAAGAGAGATGAGGACAACTAAAGAAGATGTCACTTCCAAAGTGGAATATATAGAGCTATGCAAGACAGTATGAAAAAGTATCACTGAAGACGTAAGGAAATTCAACTGTGAACTAGTAAGGAAAGCAATTGAAAACAACCAAAGCCTAAAAGATAGCAAAGGGACATCTCAGTAAGGGAAGAAAACAGATTATGGCACTGAGAAAAGAAGATGGTTCTGTAACAAGAAATAGAGGCAAAATTTTGACAAGAGTGAAAGATTTCTACTCCAAATTATATGAAAGGGATGATACATGTACTCCAGACATCATGAAAGGTACCAGTACCAGAGTTCTTCCAGTCCTCCCAGCAGAAGTTGCACATGCAATCAAGAACATGAAGCGGGGGAAAGCTCCAGGAAGAAGATGGAATTACTGTAGACATCATACAAGAAGCAAGTGGAGAAATCGAAACAGTACTCGCCCAAATTTTCACTCGATGCCTTAATAAAGGGAAGATTCCTGAGGATTGGAACAACGCTACAATGATTTTGCTACATAAAAAAGGTGACATTGAGGATCTCAGGAACTACAGACCTATCAACCTCCTCTCAGTGGTTTATAAAATCTTCACTAAAGTTCTTTCACACCGCTTAAAGGTAACACTGGACATGGCTCAACCGAGAGAACAAGCTGGATTCAGGAGTGGCTACAGCACAATAGATCATATCCACGTACTGAGAGAACTAATTGAAAGAGCGAGGGAATATGAACTTCCATTGTGCATGGCTTTTATCGATTATGAAAAAGCCTTTGATTCGGTGAAACCTTCAGCAGTTACAATGGCTCTGAAATCCTGCGGTATTGAAGATGCGTACATTAATATTATTAATAACATCTATGAAAATGCAAGTGCAAAGATTTGGCTGTTTGAAAATATAACACACATAAGAATTGGAAAAGGAGTGAGACAAGGTGACACCATATCTCCGAAGCTCTTTAATGCCACATTGGAAAATGTTTTTCAATCACTGAACTGGGAAAACAAAGGGATAAAGATTAATGGAGATTATCTAACCCACCTTCGTTTTGCTGATGACATAGTCATTTTTGCGACCACCCCATCAGAGCTGCAGAGTATGATCCAGGAACTTGCTGACAATAGTAAAGAAGTGGGATTAATAATGAACTTTCAGAAGACAAAAGTGATGTTCAATGCTTTTACAAGAAATGAAGATTTATCGATTGATGGAGAAAAGCTGGAGATAACAGACACGTACATTTATCTTGGACAGCAGATATCAAGTGAGGGTCACATTGCTGAAGAAATTAATCGGCGTACAAAACTTGCCTGGAGAGCTTTTGGAAGAAACAGCATAATTTTCAAGAGCAATATGCCATTATGTCTTAAAAGAAAAGTGTTTGATCAATGCATCCTTCCAGTGCTTACGTATGGTGCAGAGACGTGGACCTTAACTAAAAGAGACATACAAAGGCTGCAGACAACTCAAAAAAGCATGGAGAGGTGCATGCTTGGTGTAACCAGGAGAGATAAGAAGAGGAACTCGTGGATCCGAAAAATGACAAGAGTGGAAGACATCATGATCAGAGTTAAATCCCTGAAGTGGCAATGGGCTGGACATGCTGCCAGAAGGACAGACCATCGATGGACAGCCAAAATTTTAGATTGGATTCCAAGGGACAGGAAAAGACCCAGAAGAAGACCACATGGAAGATGGGTGGATGAAATTCGAAAGTATGCGGGAGTGACATGGAGGAGACTGGCACAAGACAGACCGTTGTGGAGGAAACTTGGAGAGACTTTCGTTCAGCAGTGGATTGATAATGGTTGACGATGATAATGATACAAAAAAATCCACTTCTTAAATACTTTGGCTTTACTTAGAGAAATTATATTTAAACATTTATGCACAAGTAGAAAGTCACTATCACACATAGGTTTAATTTTCTGCCAAATTTTTCAAAAAAATTGTCATTCATGTGTATCTGTTTCAAATTTGTCATCATAAGCTATACACTGATGGGGCCTCATTTGTTTCTTATTAACAAATGTATCCATATTGGTTCATGGGGGTATTCCCTCCATATGTGACACATATAAAACACTGGAACACCCCTGCCCTGAATATTGCAACTTTATATACGCCACATACATAAAGCACTGCAATATAAAAAATTTTAAGTTTACAACACAGATAACATAAATAAAAGAGTTAACTTAAAAACTTAACAGTTTAAGAAGACAAAAAGGGTAAAAACGAAAATTTATGGTTTTAATTTAGCCTTTTGACGGAGTTTCACGTGAAGCATTTAACATCATATGGTTTAAACCAGTGGTTCTCAATCTATTTCAGTTCTTGAAAATCTAAGGAAGCAACAGAACTTGCTGCCGAACCCCTGCCTGTCCATACGCCCATCCCCAAAGCTGAGAAGTCAGTTTTTGGTACCTCAACTAAGAAACATATTTGAGTATAAGGTAAAAAAAGTAAATCAAAAATAAAATGATATACCAGCATCCATTTGCCATTTTCTGCGAGTTATATGGAAAATATCGAGTCTCAACTTTAAATTGTATTGTTATTTTTCTGTGAACTTATATCAGCATTTTACAAAATAAAATTATTAAATTAAAAAATAAAAATGACACATAATTATTGAAAAGTATTGTTTAAAAGAATAACACTTCAAAACACTGTAATTAAAATTGTCATTTTATTTTTCTCTCTCCCTTAAACTGAATATGTAACTAATGATATGGATGCGCTTGTCTTTCAGTAATAAGTTTTTTGATGTCAGGTTTGATGTTCGGTGACTGGGGATACATGTCTGCTTTGGGATTAAGTTTATTTCTTTGCTTTGTTTTAGTGGGAGTACACTTTAAAATTCATACCTTACAACGGTTTGTTGAAGCAAAGGACGGTAGTTGTCTTTATAGCATGCTTCGCAATTTCTGGGTACAACTGTTCAAAGTACCTTTTGGGTTCCTGTCAGCTGCAATGTGTATAAGCTGTTCAATTTCTCTGAATTGTAGGTTCAAATCTTCTATTGAGGCTGAGAACGAATTTCGGAGCCATCCTATATCTTCCTTTGGAGGTGGAAGATATTCTTTGATAGAAGCTTATTTCTGAAGTAATTTCTGACAAAAGAAGATTTTCTGATACAGAAAAAAAAAAAAAAAATCATGAAGTGTAGGGAAGCACTCATTAATTCCTTTCTTTGCACAAGATTCCTCAAAACTGGAATGTTTTCAACTTTGCTTTAGCTTTGTCACAAGCTGAAAATACTGTCACAGATGCACCCTAAACTGATAGGTTCAGTTCATTGAGAATTAAAGAGATATAAGTGAGATAGCACAAACACTGCAGTCATGAAAATAGGTTGAAAGCAGTGGCGTATATTCGAGACTAGCTGCGAAGCCCAGAGAATGCACAAATAAAACTGAATTAAATATACAAAAATAAAAGTCAATTATCAACGGCATTAAAATATGTCGATGCTTTCGCTGCGAAAAAAACACACGTGCGGATTCACTTCTTTGACTCAGTCTGGCGAGCGAAAACCAACGGAACAATGCAAGCAGCTCTTCCAGAGTCTTCACTGTTCTGATGCGAAAACCTTTCATACAATCGCCTGCTAGCGTTTCCATGACAACATGAATCAGCTGGTAGAGGGGATTGGCCCATTGCTATGGGAAACGGTTCGCTCCAAAAAGGAAGACAGACTGTCTCAGTCACTCGCATACTCCCGCCCATAAGTGTTTCATGAGAGTTGTTTCAGTCTTTGTGAAGTGTCAATGAATTAAAATCAGAGATATTATATCTTAAATTTGTGGCTTTGTTGGATTCGAACTGTTCTGATAAATTTTGTGAAAGCTTCCCTGGACATCTACTGTCAGAACTTAAAGAACTCTATGCTTCAAATTTTGATACAGCTCGACTAAAAAATGAATTGAAAGTGTTTTATTCCCTTGATGAATATAAAAACAAATAAATAAGAGACATTACATGTTACATGAAGATGAATAAATTGGACATAGTGTTTAGTGAGGTGCACATATTAGCAGACCTCATATTAAACTTTCCATCAACAACTGCAACTGCCGAAAGTTTTTCAGCATTAAAAAGAATCAAGATATATCTTAGAGCCACACAAGGACATGCAGCCACACAAGGACATGCACATTCGAAAAACATTCTTTTTAAATATGAAAAAGTACTCAGAAGGAACATTTAATGAAAACGTAACTCTCAAGTTCACACAAAAGGAAAGAAGAATGGAGTTCATGTACAAATAAGTGTTCAAATCCTAATCCTCATAATTATTTGGTATCCTGTTAGCAATGGCATGTACCTAAAATTTAGAAAAAAAGTTACTTCTATTACTTAACAATTAAAAATTAAACTTTGCAATTTAAAAAAAAAAACAATACTGGCGGGGATAGCCCAGGTCTAGGACCCAAGATATGCCACTGGTTGAAAGAAAGAATGAAATAACATGACTTTCATTGCACAGTGTGAAGAGTCAGACCAGAGCTTTGCTCCAACACAAACCATCTTCCTGCTACGTGAAACAACAGTCTTTTCCTAAATCATCAAAAGGACCAGTAAAAAGTTGAGAATTTATAGGCCTGGATTTCATAAAATTCACTATTTATTTGTACAGCTTCACTAAGGACATTTTGAAGGTTCAGTGGCAGAATAATTAGTGTCCAATGTCGTCACATGATTTATTTTATTCTTTTTTTTTTTTTATTGAAGGTTTAACAACCACCATGAGCAACTAGATGGACTATAAACAGTCGCTTGTCCCTAATTTAAGGCTACTGACTCCAGAGAAGGGAGAGAAACAATGCTGTAAATAAACACAATATCGATGCCTCAGCGGAATTCGATCCCGTATCCATCTCGAATGAATTTTTAGAAGCCACTGCACACCGAGTCGGCAAATTTTAATTTGTACATACAAATTTAGGACCACCAATAATTATTTTCTGCCATTACGCTTTTTTGTCTAGTGGAGCCAGGTTGAGAAACATTGGTTCCAACTAAAAATTCTACTTGAATTGCTTGCTGCTTTTCGGTGTATTCACCCACAAGAAACAATAATCCAGAATCATGATCTTTCTATGCAAAAAGGTTAATTATTTATTTCCGACATGGAACTCCTAGAACTCAAACTGGTCTTGCTTTTCAGACATGTTCTACATTTGCCACTATACAGCAACCAGCATTAATCACTCCCTCTGTATGTTAAGAACACCACACATTTAAAATGAGTATGTGCAGACATAAAACTGCTGTGCTCAGTTTACATGTATACACTGTCACACATTCATACAGCATTGCAAATGCCAAATGTCACCTAGCTGCTTAATTATTAAGGTGCTATTTAGAAATAATCTACATTTTGAGGTAGGTTACTCACCTTTATTCCAAAAATCTTTAGGAGGTTTTCATCTCTACACATTTCCAACACATATTTTTTTCTTAGTTACATCGTGGTTCAAGGCCCAAAAAAACCAACATTTTTTTCAAAACAAAGTTTGCGTGAGTTGAAAAAGACATTTGGGGGGGGGGGGGGGGTTCTGCCTTGAACCACGATGTAACTAAGAAAAATACGTGTTGGAAATGTGTAGAGACGAAAACCTCCTAAAGATTTTTGGAATAAAAGTGAGTAACCTCAAAATGTAGATTATGTATACACTGTTTAAAATAATGTACTTGCACTGGAAAACATTAAGAGTTCTTGCGTTAGTTACTATTAAAAAATAAATACAAGGATGGTATTTTTAACATCCTTAATGAAAACTTTTACTTATTACAAACTTACAAAATCCCCTGTGAATTTACATGAAACTGATCTGAAATAAAATTTGCACACCATGGGCCAGCTGGTATATCCAACACATTAATGGAGTGTGCATTGACAGCTTTGAATGCATATTCCATGTACTTTGATAATTTGTTCTATCACAACATTTTACATACATTTTTAATTGTTAGTGTTGCTACAAATATTTTTACACAGCAGCACTTACACATATGATACAACATCGTTAAGCCTTCAGACATTTATTAGCACACAAACAAGACATAATGATTCCACATGATGGTTCCATGATTTCTGAAAACAAAAACAGTAAGAATGATGGTTAACTTAATTTGGCAATTTCTAAATGGCAGACCTGGCCATTATTTTACACCTCAGTTAAGAGGCTTACACAATTATGTTAAATAACAAATTTTGCACATAAACTTGTAATTTAAAAAAGATGCAGAAATGGCATCCACAAAATTTTTGCAACAAGCATTAATGCAACACATTTCAACACATCTAATAATGAATTTGCCTTAAGTAAATAAACCAATGAGGGAATTGCTTTTAGTCACCAAACAAAATGTTCTTAATAAGAGTAATCTTGAACAGTTTAAGAAGACTATGCTACACAGATGAAAGTATATAACTATGTTGACAAAAGTAAAGGAGTGGGGATTAAACATGGACCTATAGAATAACAAAACTGATGTTAGATGATTTTACAAGAATGAAAGATTTAGAAGTTGATGGGGCAAATTTAGTAGTAAGTGATGCCTACATGTACATTATACAACAGATATCAAGTGAGGAAATCATGTCAAAAAAAGAAATTAATAGGTGTATAAAATTAATTCAAACACTCGACGTGGATCAGGAACACCAAACAGAAATCATCGCTCTTTCCACGTTATTAAGTGAGTCTCGGAAAAATTCTCATTGGCCGCCACCGGGAATCAAACACAGGGTCTTCAGAGGCTATTTTTATCTTTTTCCCGGTGGCGGCAGATGAGAATTTTTCCGAGACTCACTTATTAAGGTGCATAAAACTTGTCCTGGATACATTTGGAAGAAACAGTACAACTTTCAAAGGCAATTTACTATTATGTCTTAAAAGCAAAATGTTAAATATATATGCACCCTTCCAGCTTTGTTTTCTTATGGATCAGAGACATGGATCTTAAGTAAAAAAGACATACAGAGGCTGCAGACCACTCCAAGAAGTGTGGAGAGAGAGAGAGAGAGAGAGAGACATGCTTTGTGTAACCACTCAAGACAGGAAAAGGAACTCATGGGTCAGAAAAATGACAAGAGTTGATATTGTGATCAAAGTAAAGACCCTGAAGTAGCAATGGGCTGGACATATTTGCTAGAAGAACTTACCACCATTGGACAACTGAAAATACTATATTGGATACCACTTGACAGCACAACACCCAGAGGAAGACCACAATGGAGATGGGTGGACACAATTCAAAAGCATACAAGTGTGACATAGAAGAGAATTGGTCAAGACAGAGTTGTGGAAGATACTTCGGGATCCAGCAGTGGATTGAGAATAATCAACGATAGAAAACTAGATATATTATACTGTTAGAAATAGTTTTCCATAGGTATGGTTGAACCCATGTACAGTAAAGTTGAAGGGAGAGTTAAAAAAATTTGGTATATTCGAACTTTGTATTACAACCTGACATAAAAAAGGAGGCTATTTTTGGTATATCACATTATGCCATATTAAAATTAGCCAATCATAAACTGTTTATCAATGTTGAAGGTAAGTAAATTTTCAATTTAAAATTGAAGCCAGCAGTACAAATAAAAAGAGATTTGTAATAAGCAAAATAATCAATGTAAGAATTAAAGTAATTGCCAAAAGTTTGAACAGTTGCATTTCATTTGCTGTTTACACATCATGCCAGAAATTTGAGTCAAGTATTGCTTGTAATGATAACTGTTTTAAATTGTTTTCAACTGCCTCTAAAGGTGTAAAATAAACTGTAAAATATTATAAACAAAGGTTAAGTGATTGAAAATTGGAGAAGGGAGGGGGACAAAAGACAGCTTTAGCCCAGGAGATGTCTGTGTGACAAGTGGAGAGGAGAGGGGGTTGAGGGAGGTAAAAGCAACTGAAACATTCTTTTCCTCGTGAAAATTAACCTACAGTCTAAAGATCCTGAAGTGGCAATGGGCTTTTGCTAGAAGAACTGACCACCAAAATAGTATAACTATACTAGTAATCTGAATTTATTGGTGTACAATAGAAATCAAAGTTCCTAAGATTTCACACATCAACCAGATTGCTTTTTTGACTATACTCAAAAAGCCCTCTGGTTGATGTGCAAAAGATTGGAAACTGGTTTCTGTTCTATGACAATAAATTCAAATTACCAGTATGGTTATACTATTTTGAGTACAGTTGGTGTACAGTTCTAGTTTATTAAGAACTGACCACCATTGTAAAACTGAAATACTAGACTGGATACCAAAGGACAGCATGACACACAGAAGAAGACTACAATGGAGTTAGTCTTCTTCTCGAAATTCAAAAGCATCCAAGTGCGACATAGAAGAAAATTGTTCAAGACAGAGGAACCATGGAGTGTTGTCAAAAGCAAGTATTTCTTAGTTTTTCAATGAAAGAGGAAGGGGTAAAGACCATTTATTTTGTTTGCTTATAGCCAACCTAAACTTTGATATATGCAATTTCTTCAAAAATCATTGTTCACAACAGGCAGTTAAAAGAAAAATGTTATTATTAAGTTCAAAGGATCTAAACAAACTTCAGTTTATGCAGAACTTTGTATTAGGCAAGTTTGTTAGATGTGGGATTGACTGTAAAAGAAGCATTTACCTAATTTAAAATATTATACAAACAATCTACCTAAAAATTCTGAATAAATTCTTACAGATTTCAATGAAAATACAGGACAGCTATACTACCTTCACTAAAATACAAGAACAAACAGAGGGAGCATGTGCCTGTTTTAAATGTGATGATCACCCATAAATACATATTAACAGGAAAAATTGTCCATCTTGAATGAGACCAGAAGTAACACAACCAAAACCACAAGATAAATATAACACCCTCTACCCCCTCTCCAGTCAGATGTTCCACATTATACTGTTCTACTGGATGATAGCCAATTTTATGCTTTTTTGCTAACAAATAATGGTTTTATACCAATTAATTCTTCAAGTGATACACCTCTTTACAGTCATATACTGCTTAGCTGAATTATCAAGGACACCTGGCCCAATAGGAATGACATCAGAAGCATGGCTCACGTAGAAAACTATGCTCAACTATCCACTGCTACAAAACTCCTATAAGAGCTATGACAGCAGCATGTTAGACAAACCAAATATAAGGAAAGCAACAGTGACTCTGCACATCAAGCCAGATTTCATTGTTGAGGCTTCCACAGTACACCCATGGAATTTAGTGGAAATCAAGAAATGTAGTTTCCCAGGTATATTCCAAAGAGCAACAAACCTGTTGTTTCAATTTGAAAAGCAGGACTGTATCTATTTCAGGCCTGAAACAGATACTTGGGACAGTGCAAGCTGGTCCTCACTATAAAGTTAGAATACAATTGCTTAAGTTCAGAAGGCTACTGCTAGCCTGGTGATCATAGGATTGATCTCAGGTAGTTTGTGTCACTCTGAACCATCTGTGGTGTCTTTGATGGGCATGTTAAGTTGTGAGACCTGGGGTAGTGGACCCCCAGTTATACATAATAAGGTCATGTATACCCTCCCACACTCTGGCAACTTACACATTCCATCTGGAACTCCTACTTCCCTGACATGTCAACTCTCTGTCCTGTTGTGAGCCTCTACATTCCTTCGTGTGTCACTTCCTACTTGACCCGAGCAGAAACGCACATTTGTGACATAGGTGGGTTGGGCTTCTAAACCTTGAACACTGAGGGAAATCCCTACATAAAAGGAAGTGTCTCTTCTAGTAGCTTCTGAAGTTCAGTAGCTGGTAAATGTGATTGCTGTATGTCATGGTACACCCATATCAACTAGACCAACACGAAAGGAAGTGAACTGTATACAGTTTTGGAATGGCAAAATGATGTTTTGTTACTTATTTTAATTTTTGAAACAAAGAATTAGAGGAGCTTGGCTCCGATTATTGCACCAGTAATCTCAACCTGAAAGCCTTTCACTGCCCCACACAACTGACTAGACTGACTGATGGTTAAGGAACATCACCAAATGGACAACTCATGACTGCAAACCTTTGTGTGGTTCAGTGAAACACATTTTCAGCGGTTTATTGTAGATAAGTGACAAAAAGGCATTCTCTCAGGTACATGTATGCAATGTAAACTGTGTTCTATGCATAAAATATCTTGTTCCAAGATAATGGATAACACACATTATTTTGATAACCAGTTGTTTCCTACGATAGATTGTTTTCAACTGAGATCTCCATTTTCGAAAACAAAATACTGGTTCAACACTTTTGGATCATGTGCAATTAGTTTGCAAATATGAGACAGACTTCCAGCAAATTTCATATTCTGCATACAGTAGTTGCAGCAGACAATACGATCATGAATAAATGGAATGTGTCATCCAAGAACACTTGCCTTGCCAATTTCTTTTTTTTTTTTTTTTTTTTTTTTTTTTTGATTGGAGGTTTAACGACCATGCTGAGCAACTTGGTGGGCTATAAGCAGTCACCTGTCCCTAATTTAGGGCCACTGGTTCCAGGGAAGGGAGAGAGCCAGGGCCGTAAGACAAGCACAACATCCATGCCTCACCAGGATTTGAACCCAGACCCATCTCGGACGAATGATCAGAAGCCATTGCTTCGACCACTGCGCCACCGGGGCGGCAACTGCCAATTTCATTACATTAGATGAAGCCATTTTTTTGGGGGACAAACATTAAACTAGTAGCACAGCATATTTAGAGGATATGTGTAAAGCTTGTTATTTCAATCGCATTCTATGTTTGCTGCCCACAGGCCCAATAAAATACACAGTAGTGCTTATAATAAACTCTCCAGTTGCATTTTAAATAAGATGTATCCCCAGACTGTGAAATTCATATAATCTGCAGACTGTCAAATTCAGGATAAAAAAAAATTCTCATAACTCGTGGAAGCATGTAATTTGCAGGCCATTAAATTCAGGAGAAAAAATTGTCATGCAATCTGATGTACATGCGACGTTGATCTCGAAAAAATTTCATATAGAAAAGTTCTGACACAGGACTTAAAACTAACTAAAAATACATATTTTTATTAAAAATTTTAAAAATTGTGAAGAATAATTTGAGAATTACCTGAAAATCAATCTTTCCATATGTTTAACATATTATAAAATTCAATTCATTCTGTCAGTTGAAAAGCTTTTTAAGCATAAAAACTATTAAATCAATAATAAATTGAAAATACAACTATTAATATCATGAAAATGTTTCCTAAGATTTTGACTATTATTAGTTTACAGAAAATTATGGAATAAAGCTCAATGGCAAAACACTTTCATGCATGTTTTCTTACAATATTGTTATAATTTCTTCTTTGCTATAAGAAAAATGATTTAGTTGACCATAAAAGTCATTTGGTGAAGGTCTGAGAGGTAAATTAGTAAAAATACCTAATGACCAAGTCTGCCTATTTGAGAGGGATTTTTTTTTTTTTTTTTTGCCCTTTCAACAAAAAATATTTTAAAGGAGAATCACAAAATTACTTACAAACAGTATTTACCCTCTTGCCTACATTTTTTTTCTCCATCAGCTTAATTTGCAAGTGACAGCAGATTTTTTAGCTTGTGTTATTTCCCTGTAACTCACAATTTCCTTTTCTCTAACTACAGATATTAGGCACACACTTGAAATTTTAAAATGCTGTGTGCACAATAGATTTCCTATCACAAATACAAAAAAACATGGATAACTTATTTACTATCTAATTTTTACAATACCACATTAAAATAAAGTGCAAGCAAAGGAATTCAATTGAAAGCCTCATCAGAACATTTCTGGTTACAGTTTTTAGCAATTATGATTTCTAACAGGGCAAAAACGATGCATTTATTTCTTGCATGCATCATGATCCAGTCAATGAAACAAGCACATAGACAAAAAAAAAGTTCTACATCAAAAATTAACATTCATTTACTTAATTGCTTTGAATTCTTAATACAGATAAAACTGACAACTAAAAAGTTATATCTTCATTAAAACAGAAGTTCATAATATATTCCAATTTTTCCCTAGTCCTACAGAATAAACACAAAAGCATGCTTCCATAAATTCTAAAGAGATATTAAATATCTGTATGCAGGTATGTCATATGGACATTTCTTTCAGATACCACTTTTGCAAAATTTTAAACAGACATTACTTTAATTTCATTTTTAATTTGGCCTCTAACAAAACTACAAAAGCATTTATGTTTATATTCAACAACAATTTTAGAGTATTTTGAATTTCTTTTCTTCATAATGAACAATTATACATTATTTTCATGGAACCAAATTAACCAGGTGTGGATCTAAGAGTGAGGTGAATCATACTTCAATGCACAAGTAAACGATCTCAAAATAAAATTTACAGTGACTGGCAGAATTCTCATAATATACACTATACAATGGTTTTACACTGTACATAATAAAAATATGCCCTATACAATTTTACAAAAAAGAGGCTGGTATAACAATTATACTCAGCATCACTATATAAGTCTCAATGCATATACATCATGGGCAGTAATCTGAAAGCTGCATACCGAGATTATAGCAATCACAGCAATGCTAAAGTCACTGATGCCACTTTATATAATTTATTATATACACTCCTTTAAACTCTTCACTGTTCCCCCTGCACTCTACAAATTATACAAAATCAGCAACTTTGTGAATAGGAAAATAAATTACAAACACTTTGCTTCATTCATCAGTTGCACACACAGATGGCACTTCATTTAGTTAGTCCTAGGATGAACCACTGGCTGTTCTGAAAGAAAAGAAAAAAACAAAAAAACAATTCATATGTTAGAAATAAATTTAGAAACAGCATGAAGTCACCAACACACTTGCTAAAATCTCTGCAACATGCTAGACAGTGGCATAACTACCATTTTTTAGTTCTTAAGCAAAAATTATACATAAGAAATATATTATTATTATTATTATTATTGTCAACCATTATCAATCCACTGCTGGACGAAGGTCTCCCCAAGTTTCCTCCACAACGGTCTGTCTTGTGCCAGTCTCCTCCATGTCACTTCTGCATACTTTCGAATTTCATCCACCCATCTCCCATGTTGTCATCTTCTGGGTCTTTTCCTGTCCCTTGGAATCCAATCTAAAATTTCAGCTGTCCATCGATGGTCTGTATAGGAAATTATATATAAGAAAAGTCCCACTCACTTTTGCTTAGCATTGAACTTTTGAAATCAAAACCAGGTTTTGACATGACAAAGGTATAGATATAAACTGCCAAAAACTACAAGACAGAAAAAAAAAAAAAAAAAAGGCTTACCTATTGCTTTTTTAAACAAATTATTAGAATAGATTTGTACTCACCTTCTAGTTGCATTTTTTTTTTCTGAAAATTATGTAATATTGAGGGAAAATGACAGTATTATTGATCAGATAACCTGTAATTGAAAGTCTTGCAGATCTGACCAACCACTGAACCCCTCTTTTTCTTTAATAACTTTGTGGGACTCTTCAAGTAAATACAGAATACTTACTGGTAAATTCTGATTTAATGCCATCTTGGAAATAACATGTAGGTATCTGAAAAGGAAGCTGAACTTTTTCTGAATAATTGACAAATCTAGCTGCTGTGTTTATACCAGCAAATCAATGTTCACATTTGAAGCAGGTAATCTCTGTTTTTAGGACATCACTGTACATGTATAAAAAAAAAAAAAACTTCCAAAAGTTTGCAAGATGCAGCAAATTCTCAAAGAGTTTCCTGGATTCCTACCATTCTTTTTCATTTTGTATAACATGGCTTTCTCTCTGGCCTAATCCTGTAACATGTGAGCACAAGACAGATGGGCCATTCTGTTGAGTATGCCATCAATGGATGTACCAGCACCCAGAGAGCAAGTGGTGGCAAACCACATGCCAATGATGACCGAGGTCAACGTAGACTATCCACACTTGTATAGACCGACCGCTTGGCAATAGCGCTACAAATCACATTCAGGTTAAACATCGGAGGCCTGAAAAGCATCAGCAAGTGAGCGGTATAGCACACGCTGCATACTCTGGGCTACGGGAGCCGACGCCTTATTCGTGTGCAACGGTTGACTGCTCGTCGTCGGACATTACACCTCGCCTGTTACTGGGAACTACAAAATTGGACCTCTGCAGAGTGACTCTGCATCATGCAATCAGATGAATCCTGTTTTCACCTATACCAAGCTGACAGAAGGGTGCGGTTGTGGCGTTGCCAGCATGAGATCCTGGACCTGTCGTGCCAGGTGGCTCTGTGATGGTTTGAGGAGTCTTCCCATGGGACACATTATGTCCGTTAGTGTGTCTGGAAAGGTTCTTAACCGCTGCGCGCTAGCAGCATGTGCTGGCTGATCACCTACACAACTTTCACGGCCTTCGTGCATCCTGCTGCCAATGGTCTATTTCAGCAGGACAGTGCACCGCCCCACTGGGCCACAACCACCCAGGCATGGGTTCAGAAACACTCACCTGAATTAAACCCAAAGGAACCTCTCTGGGATGCTGTTAAGCGGAACATCGCATCCGTGGATCATGGACGAACGTCGAGTTGTGGACGATGCTGAGACAGGTACGGCTGACCACCTTACCTCTGGAAACCTTCCGACATCTGGTGGTGTCAAAGCCTTGGCATGTACAGGCTGTTATCCACGCTATTAGGTAGGTATCTCTAATGTTTTGTACATTGAGTGTATTATATAGGATGCCAAAATAGAGACAGTACTGGTTTATGTCCTCAGATTCCTGTACGCTGATGGCGCAGTCCTGTTGGCACAGAGCAAACATGAGTTGCAGAGTATGTTGTCCCAGATGTATTGGGTATATAAATAAGTTCAGAGGGATTTCCGTTCGGTGTTGTACTTATTACTGCTCGCATATATTTTAAGGTGGCAACACTGCGATATTGCAGTACGAGATGCCAGCTGTCGGAGTCAGTATACGACGTTCGATTGAGGTGCGAAGACGTATTTGTTTTACTCGATGGAAAATGGCAACTTTCGTCCCGACAAAACAGCATTTGCAGGAAGTGTTAGTGCATTACTTTATTGTCAACAAAAGTGCTGCCGACAGCTATCGCTTAATATCAGAAATCTATGCTGAACATTCCCCATCCATAAAAACATGTGAGTATTGGTTTAGACGATTCAAAAGGAACGATTTCGATGTCAGTGATAACGAACGTTCTGGACCACCCAAAAATTGCGGATGCCGAATTGGAAGCTTTACTCGACGAAGATCCATGCCACACCCTAAAAGAACTAGCAACTAGCAGCAGCATTAAATGTTAGCCAACCATGCATTTCACAACGTTTAGCTGCCATGGGAATGGTGCAAAAAGAAGGGAATTGGGTTCCACATGCTTTGCGGGAAAGAATCCTTGAACGTCGAAAAACCATTTGCTGCTTCAAAGGCAAAAAAGAAACGTTTTTGCATTGTATTATTACTGCCGACGAGAAATGGATATGGTACGATAACCCTAAACGGCAGAAAGCATGGGTGAAGCCAGGTGAACCAGGTCCTTCAATGCCAAAATGCAATATCCATGTATCTGGTGGGACCAGAAGGGTGTGATCCACTATGAACTGCTGAAACCGTCAGAAACTATTACTGGTGATCAGTATCGAATCCAATTAATGCATTTAAAACGAGCTCTCACGCAAAAACGGCCGGAATGGGAGAATAGACACAACAAAGTCATCTTACAGCATGACAACGCAAGGCCACATGCTTCTCGATCTGTGAAAAAGTACTTAGAAGGATCGGACTGGGAAGTTCTACCCCACCCACCATATTCGCCAGATATTGGCCCCATCGGATTACCATTTGTTCCGGTCAATGCAGTCAGCACTTTCTGGAGAATGGTTTAGTTCTTATGAAGACATCAGAAATTGGTTGGACAACTGGATCTCTTCCAAGGAACTGGAATTCTTCCTTCGGGGCATACGTTCACTGCCCGAAAGATGGGGTAAAGTTGTAGCTTCAGTGAGAGCATACTTCGATTAATATTAAAATATTGTTTCTGTTCTCCAAAAATGTGTCTTGTTCATCTCAAATCCCTCAAAACTTATTTATATACCCAATACAAGGTTTGTATTAAATTGAAACTGCAAGTATAAATAAGGGAAAATCCAAAGATCAGGTTTTTGAACAAGGAAATATTAGTGCAGAAGGCTAAATCACACTATATGGCAGAGAGGTGGACCAGATGAATGGATTTGTATATTTAGAAAGGAACATCTCCACTGCACTGTGGAAGACGAAGAGGTTAGCAAGGTCCAAAGAATCAAGGTTCTGACAAAAACATGCCAGTGGAAGAGTGTCATACAGATCACACAACATCACAGAACACAACTGTTAAGTTTCCGAGAGTTCACTGAACTGTCATTTTACACACACTTCCGGTAGCCCCCCCCCGTTTCATTCGGCCAGTGAGTTGCTCCCCTGTAGCGTGTCGATTGGTCCTCATGGACCTTCGAAGCCGACTTTCACCTCTCACATCAATGGCACGTGGTGCTCCGCAGTTTCCACCTCACTTATTCACAATGGTGCCATTTCTCCAATCACGATATACTTTAACCACAGCAGCACGCGAACAGTTCTGCGCCTTTTCAGAGATACTGCCACCCTTGGCCTGAAAGCCAATAATCATCCCTTTTTGCATAAATCGCTCCTTTTATCCATGACAGCAACGAGCGATATGTTTTCAGAATGCCTGCAGCACACCTTACATACCCTTCAAGCTAGCTCACGACACGTGCCTTCTTTCATTGGCTACGTGCTATTGACGTCAAATATAGGAGGTGGTCACAATAATGTGACTCTACTGTGCATTAAAAAGTCATATTTAGCGATGAGTTTTGCATCTGTCTCAACACTAACGATTGGCAATTGAACATCTGGAGGCGGCATGGTCACTGAGCTGTTCTTACAGCCACTCAGCCAAGTGTCATGGTTTAGCGCACTTCAATTTCAACCACCACTCACTGCTCATACACATTGTCAGTACAACAGCACCATGATATGTCAGTGAGATTCTGCAGCCTGTTTTATTGCCACCATATCTTTGTGGTATCCCTGATGCCCAGTTTCAACAAGACATCGCCTGCCCGCACACTGCCAACATCAGCAGACAATGCCTACAAGGAGCCGAGGCACTGCCCTGATCAGTGCAATCACCACACTTCTCCCCAATAGAGAACATGGAGGATGTCACTGGCAGGTGGCTGAGCACCTCCCACTGTCAATGAACTGCAGACCCAGATCAAGAACACATGGCCAGTATACCTCAGAGCACCATCCTGGAACTTCTCCACTCAACGCCAAGTGGGGTTGCCGAGTGTACAGTCCAGCATGGCTGTCACACTACCTACTGACTCAGACCACATTATACTGTCTCCTTGCATTCTTGTAATCCCTCAGAAATGGAATCACTTCTTTCCCACCTACTTGTCGACATGTGTGGCAAGTTTCATCTCATTTCATGCATTCCTTTATGGTGTGGCATTTTCTATGTCAAACAGTGTATGTAAAACCCCAATTAGTTTATTCACTCTTTTGTGTTCTATTCAGCATTCTTGTATTCATGTTCTGAGTGTTGGGTCTTCAGTTGGCAAACTTATTCTGAAGAGGTGGTGGCTACATACAAAACAGTGAAAATATGACACTTTTGTGCCAAAGATGACATTCTACTACTGTGTTTAAGGTATTGTTTTACATATGGTTCTGACAGGTAAATTCTTTATGTTTACGTAGCTGTAAGGTTTTCTTTCTCAAACAAAGTATGCAGTAATACAGGGTGTCCCACTCGCTACCAAACCCAGCATTTCTTTAATAATATTAACACCAATGAAGATATTGCAACGGAATTTGAAGTGGGCGTACCACATTTTGTGGTAAATGTGATGACATCACAACATGTGCTGGAAGTGGCCCCCATTTCCGTCCAGACAGCATTGAACCCGGCGCACCATATTGTGGAAAGTCCTTTCCAGTACATCCACTGTCACTGCCTGAATTTCTTCGGTGATGTTTGCTTTCAAGGAATCTGTGGTTCACAGTTTCTTTTGGTAAACTCTCCCTTTTAAATATCCCCCATAAAAAAGGAATCAGGAGGCGTCAGATCGGGCGAGCCCGGTGGCCATAGACCCTTCGAAATGACGTGGCTACCGAAAAAGAACTGAATTTCGGCCATACTGGTGTGTGATGTCGCTCCATCATGCTGGTAATATCCAATGGAGAGATTTTGTCATTCAATTATTGATTTACAAAGGTGTCGAAAATTCCCATATATGCAGCTGTAGTGACGGTTGTAATGAAGAAGATGGGACCAATTATGCGGCGCCGAGTCAGCCCACACCAAACTTCTGTGAATGAAGGAGTTCTTCATGTATTGCGTTGGGATTTTCACTGGCCCAAATACGGGAATTTTGAGAATTAGCGTATCTGGACAGATGAAACCACGCCTCGTCCAAGAACCACATGTAGTCCAGAATGCCCGGATTTTTCTGAAAAAATGTCTGAAACCATCGACAGTATGTCATTCATTTCAAGTGGTCAGGCTCTTTCAGTTCGTGGACCAAGGAGATACGGTATGCATGAAGCTTTGTTTTTTGCACAGCACATTGACAAGAGCTTTTGGACAACCCTGTTTCCTGTGACAGTTGGCGAAGTGACTTCCTGGGAAATGCAAGTAGTTGGCCCTTTACATTCTGGATCGTTTCCTCGGACATTTGCGGACAACCTCCTGCACAGTCGTCTAATCAAGTCCCCTTGGTTTCCAATTTCTTCCACAATGCCCAAATGGTGGACTTGCTCGGCAGATGTCTGCCTGCAAACCTCTCCAGGAATTGCTCTTGACAAGACTTCATCGATTCTGTTTTCCAATAAGTGCGAACAATAAACACTCGCTCCTCCAGAGTATACCGATACATTTTCACATGTACGCAAACAGCCACGAGCACTCACTCTCAACAACCGTATATTGTGTAGACACGCTCAGCAAAACGGCATAACAAAGCAGCAGAGAGGTGCATCTGGCTGGCTGGAAGACTGCTCCTCAGTGGCACCACACTTGGAAATGTGTCTGCCACTCAGGAGTACTCCGGCTGGGTGGCGGACAGCGCCGGATTCAATGCTGTCTGGACACAAATGGTGGCCACTTCCAGCACATGTTGTGATGTCATCACATTTCGCACGAAATGAGGTAAGTCCACTTTAAATTTGGTTGCAATATCTTCATTGGTGTTAATATTATTAAAGAAATGCCGGTTCGGTAGCAAGTAGGACACCCTGTATTATTACATCATCCACTGTCCATCATTCACGTAAACAAGTTTTTTTTTTTTTTTTTTTTTTTTTTTTTGATTGGAGGTTTAACGACCACCGTGAGAAACTCAATGGGCTATAAGCAGTCGCCCGTCCCTAATTTAGGGTCACTGGTTCCAGGGAAGGGAGAGAGCCAGTGCCGTAAGACAAACACAACATCCATGCCTGACCGGGATTCGAACCCGAACCCCTTGCGGACGAATGATCAGAGGCCAACGCCTTAGACCACTGCGCCACCGGGGCGGCCGTAAACAAGATGCAATTACACTGGGTATTATTTTCAACAGATTATCATTAATTAACACACACATGCACCACTATGCTATTTACTAAGATTCAGCAGTCAGCTCTTCAAAGAAAGCTCATCTGCCGAATAGAAGTTTAAAACTGATGGATGGGGCTAAATTTTACTTACTCTTGGTGTGTCAAAACTTCACTAACTTCCATTACACATCTAACACAAGACATTCTGTACTTCATACTCACTATCTTTTTCTCATGCAGGCATTTCTGAACCTGGTCCTCCCATGATTTCATTAGTTCCTCTATCATTCTTTCCTACTACTTGGCCTCAATAAATGTGAGATGTAGTAGAATATCACACTAGAGCAGGCTAATCCACCAGAGAATTAAAGGACTTCTATGAATCTCAGAACCTGACAAAAAATTAAGCTTCAGCATAAATACTGATATATTACATTGTTGGACAATTGCTAAGGACGGACCATAAACGGCTATATAGCGCATAAAAAAGTTAGTGTGGTTGGATGCCAAGTGAAATAAAATAATGTCAGAATGCCTGGACATTACCAGAAAGACAATTTATTGTGCTCTGAAATCCAGAAGGCTTTGGAACGTGTTCAAGGGACAAACAGGCCATTTTGTGCAGAATACGTAAACGTGAAAAAAATGCAATTACCGTCCGCAGGCGTTCCGGCGTAAGATGTCAATACGGGATATGGCCACCGTGGAGGGCGATGCAAGATTCCACACATCGTGTCATGCTTTGCACAACATTATCAAGCAGCTGTTGGGGTAATTTATCCCATTTTTCTGACAGTGCACGGATGAGGGTGTCCCTGTTTATTGGAGGGCATTGGCGACCAGCAAGACTCCTCCCCAAAGCATCCCACACATTTTCAATGGGATTCAGATCAGGAGAACGTGCTGGCCATATGAGGCGTTGAATATCCTCGCTCACAAGACACTCCTGGACAGCGACTGTTCGATGACATGTTGCGTTGTCGTCCATGAAAATGAATCTATCACCGACAGCACCACGGAACATGCGAACATGAGGTAGCAGAACATCCACATAGAGGGACGTACGGCCATTGATCATGATGCCAGCCCATACCATGACACTACATGTCGGATATTGGTCCCTTTCCTGTATGTTTGCTGGACAATATGCAGTACCACTATCACGCCAGATCAGTTGTCGTCGACAATCAGACGATAGACTGCATCTACTCTCATCTGAGAAGAGGACAGCAGACCAGTCGTTATCAGTCCAATTGCGATGTTGATGGCACCATTGCAAACGGGCGGTACGGTGACATCTGGACAATGGGATGCACACAACAGGATGGCGGGCGTATAGTCCTCCTTCATGCAAACGTCTGGCGACAGTTTTTCGGGAGATCCGCTTGCCAGTAGCAGCCATAAACTGATTTGCTACCTCACTAGCTGTGCTGCGCCCGTGTCTTTTTGTTGATAGCACTATGTACCGATCTTCTGCAGGTGTCGTACTGTAAACACGACCTCCCCGTGACGTTTGCTACACTCTCCATTTGTTTGAAATGATTTCCAAAGCCTTGACACAACACTGTGGCTGACGTCGAACTCCCTGGCAACATCTGTTATTTTTCGCCCTTCTTCAATCTTGCCAATAATACGGCCACGCGTAAAATCATCTAGGTGATGTCGGGAAGACATACTGAAACTTGCAAGTTCGTCAATTGATTCTTTCCCTTTCAACTTTGCGTTTGAACAACAACGGTCAATACGCGTCAAATCCTTTATATCTCTTATCAGCGCTATGACGTCACGAACAAGTTTGGCAATCCAAAATTTGCGTACGCACAACATGTCTTACTGTATCCCGCACTTATGCTAATTTCCACATTTTCCTGCCTTCCATTTTATGGTTGCTATCATTGCTATTGTCATCCGTCCTTAGCTATTGTCCGGCAGTGTAGCTAGTTCTGTATGACATTGACCAAAAGACTCCAACTCACTGAGTTTTATTTCAGAACTCTTAGTTGGAATGATCAACTGGAATTGTCAGCTGTGGATTTGTTTGGAGGAAACCTCAACCTCCGAAGTGATTGAAGGTACATTTCACAAAATTTCTTTTCAGAGTTCATTCTTCTTGTAATATGGCACGTTAAAAAAAAAAAAACAAAAAAAAACAGATGAAAACAATATCATGGAATTGCAAGTTTTGGGAATATCTGGTGATTTCATGTGGAATTAACCTACACATAAATACTGTATAAACACTGATTTCTTTAAAACATACTATAAAAGAATAATGGCTTCTGAGACATTTGAGACTCTGCACTCAAATAACAGCATTTGCGATAAGGATCCATTAAACTAATTGCATGAAAATTTGTGAGGCGTGGTTTTACAAATACAACCCTTCCTAAAATATGGGAAAGATCCAGGACAGTGTCCACAGTAAATAAGAGTTTGGGTATCACCCAACTAATTAGGGAATGCAGTAAATGTGCATGTGATTATTCTTAAGCAATCTTTCGTAAGTGTTTAAGCTTAGGCGACAGTCTTCCCCAGTAACATGCAAAATCACAAAACTGTATCTCTGAAACATGGGAAACAGCTTCTGCTATAAATTCTCTGTTGTTACACATTTGAAAATGACAGTCCACAAAAATGTGTACATCTGTTTTAGCAAGAAAAATTGCATATATTTAGGAACATTTTCTCTGAGGTAATTATAACTCAGATATATCAGTCAAAAAATACATATTTGTCAAGAATGACATATTTTAAAAGTTCAGCAGTAAATAGTGATGGTATAAATGATTCCTTCTTTAGAGTCATTCATCATTCACACAAGTCATTCACAAATGATCATTCAAATGAGTGATCTAATTTCAAGGTTGTCACTGCCAACTAAGAAAATCATTCGTTGCAGGGTTCCCGTGATGTGCTTTTAAAGGCCACATCTATTTTGGCAAACAGTCCATAAGAACAAGAGCTCTTCAACTATTCACCATTCACGATAAATGATTTGCTAAATAATTTTGGCACAACATTCAAATAAATGGCATTCATGTATCATTTCCATTCTCAAATTTCACTATTATTTCCTAACTGATTGCTCACTCACATAATTGGTTGACACTTATTAATTATTGACATTACTTTTCTTATTCGGAATTTGTTTCTGAACTCATGCAGGTACAAGAAAGTTAAACAAGGGTTAACAAGAAGGTTAAACAAGGTTAAGCAAGGGTTAACTGGAAAGTTAAACAAGGGTTAACAAGAAAGTTAAACAAGGGCTAACAAGAAAGTTAAACAAGAAAGTTGAATCAGGGTTTCCACTCTTTTTTCTTGTACAAAAAGTGAGCACTTTTTAAGGACTTTTAAGCACCCTACAAAAAAATTTTAAGGACCTTACTAACTGCATATGCAATGATGACATGCACAAATATACTTTTACACATGACTTAACTACGGGGGTCATTTCAAAAGTTTTGCACACTGTGGGTTATCTCTTAAAAAACGAATTTATTTCACAACATACCTTTACAAGCCTTTGAAGTAATCACCAAGTTTCTTTATAACAATGACCCAACATTTGGACAAGTCATGTATTCTAGTCATGACACCTCCATCGTTGAGGAGTCGGATTACTCGGGTCACCTCATTAGAAACATCCTGAATTGTTTCCCACGGAGCGGCTTCTTCAGTTTTGAGAATAAGTCATAGTCTCATGGGCATATGTCAGGACTGCACAGCACTTGGGGAAGCAATTCCCATCCATACTGTTCCAGAATGTCTCTTACTGTATGGGCAACATGCTGCCTCGTGTTGTCGTGCATGACACCAGGTGCGAGCATGTCGGGCCTTCTTTGGCAAATCTTTGGGAGCAAAAATTTTTGCAGAAACCTTCTATAGTATTACGCTGTTACATTGGTCTCCTCGGGCACTCTGCCTGTTGCTATCACTCCAACCTTGTCATAGGCCATAATCATCAGCAGCTTAACTTTAGATTGTTGGCGGCGGAATTTTTTCTGGAGTGGTGATTCTAGATGTTTCCACTGAGTGGACTGAGATTTCAGTTCTGGTTCAAAATCTCATACCCAGATTTTGTCTATAGCAACAACTCTGTCCAAAAACCACTCGCCTTCCATCTCGTATCGCTGAAGCAATTCTTCTGCAATACCTTCGCGAACTGCTTGCTGCTCTTCACTCAGATTATGCTGAACCCAAACGTGAGGCAGCACTTTTCACTTCTGTAATTTCTTGGTTAGGATTCTGATAACCAAAGCAGTAGACATGTTTGCTTCATATGCAATCTCTTCACATGTTTTCTGTTGATCATCTTCCAAAATGCTGTTGACGATAACAACAGAAGTGTCGTCCACTTCTTGGGTAGTCTTTGATGCTTTCTCGAACTTGGTGGAAATGAGAAGCCCACCATGACACTGTGCTACGATCCACTACACTAACCACACAAACTTCACATAAGATTTATGAATTTTGGTAGGGGATTTTTCTCACAAAGTTTCACTTTTAATGTTGGATTGCTGGTCACCATGCAAGATCTGACCTGACTCACTTTCTTCCTCCATTTCTAAGCAGAATTTTTTAGAATAGGAACAAATTAGCCAGCAAACACAGACACATCTTTGTATACTGAAGTCTGACTCACAACTGGTGCAACGATTGAAGAGATTGTGTCATCCTACGGGCAGCGACGGCGCAGTGTGCAAAATTTTTGAAATGACCTACATATGCAAACTGAAGTATGCTGATGAAGTTTGCAATACTTTTCCATATAATTTAAGTTTGAAGATGTAATAAATTAGAATTTATGCAATTTAAAAGGCAGTTCTACAGGTCAAATCAGTTTTCCTGTGTAACAAAATAATCACAGATGCAAATAAAGTGTATGTAAATTGTGAAGCTATAGTTAAAGTTATGACTTCAAGATATGCATTTTGCACATAATCATCTTGTGGTTTTAAAGTGCAAAACCAAAGTAAAAATTATGTGTTCAAAATTTCAATTTTCAACTTAATTTTCTTCTGGTAAAACTGAATCGTTATTTACATACACAAAAAGGGGAATACAAAAGGAAAGTACCAGTACCTAGAGATGGTAATGGGGCTTCTTGTGTGGAATCAGCTGGATGTGTTTCATTTAATTTAGGCCACGGTGCTTCACTTTTTTTTTTCTTCAGTGAATTACTTATCTCACACCACCTCATGCTCTCCCATGGACCTTCTTAAAAGGTGAAATACAAAAGTGAGATATCAGCACCAAGAAATGGTGATGGGGCTTTTTGGGTGGAATCTGTTGGATGTGTTTAATTTAGTCCAAGATCCTTCACTTTTTCAGCAAATTACTTGCCTCACACTATCCAATGCTTTCCAATGGGATTTCAGTTGACATCACATGATTTCATCATAAACACAGCCAACCTGCAGCAGAAGTCCTATGCACTACATTATAACTTCTAGATTTCATGCAGTCAGTTAGAAATCAGTACTTTTTGCCATTTTCATCATAACTTTTAAGCACCCTAACAAAAAATAAGCACTTTTTAAGATTTTATAAGGACTGTGGGAACCCTGTGAATTATAATTAAGAGCACTTTTTGGCAAACTGCCCAAAAGATTGCGAGTTTTTCAATCATTTATTATGAATGGTTAGCCAGCAGTTAGGTAATTGCAAACGATTTGAGCACACCATTCAAAGGAAAGGCATTCACATATCCTCTCCATTCTTATATTTCATTACTATTTTATTACCTGACTACTGATTAATTCTAGATATTAATTTCTTATCAGGAATTTATTTTCCAAACTGATGCAGGTAGAACAAATTTAAATGTGCTGAGACTTTGGTGTGCGTTGCAGTAATGGAGAAATGAATATCATTCCACTGGGGTGAGAGCAGACCAATCGTGGTCAAGAGTCCTTTACAAATGGTCCATCAATACCAGTAAAAATAGACTTTAGCTCTTATGAATACCAGCACAAAGCAAAGGCCTGAATAAGAGCAATATTTTGTTTTAATACAGCAAGAACAAAAAAGAAAATGCAAATAATGACTTTTAAGCACAATTTTCCTTACCTTGACTATGTGGAAAACTTCCTGCAGGGGAACTAATAGTAGTAACAGGAGAATGAGCAGCTCCAAAAGAACTGTTGCTGCGAGCAGGAGACTGCTCTTGGTGGGTTGATGAAGGATGGCTGGACTGATGTGCTGCTGCTGCAAACTGGACTTGGCTTAATGCTTGAGAAAATATACTGGAAGGTGATGATGTTTTAGAAGGATGAACTATTGACTGTGGGGTGTGGGATGAGCTCACTCGTAAAGGCAAAGGACTCTGACTGTGAGCAGGTGACACCTTCTCAATGAGTGGTGCTGAATGACTGTGGGCATGAATAGGAGAAGGAATCTTATGTGTGTTTGAGCTATGCTGGTTGGGGGAGGTAGACTTGGGATTTGAAATAAGTGGTGAGCCAGCAGAAAGATACTGACTATGGGAGGTAGAAGAAGCCTGGCTGGTGGGATTAGCCTTCCAAGTTCCTTGAATCTGAAACAAAGATTTTCTTGTAAGATGTGTAACCAATTAAAAACAAAACAGAAACTGAAATAATCCAATACAGTCATATACACAGTGTATAAGAAGTTAAAAAACATTGAAATTCCACCAGTTGGTTGCAATTTTGTGTGGCAAAAAAGGAATAAAACTCAAAATAACATTCATATAACTCATTTCGACATCTTACAAAATACCACATGTATTTTTGTAAAAGAAGAACATTTTTTCCCTTATTCCATTAGCATTCAACCTGTTTTTAATTCTCTTGTGCTGGTTTTTAAAAACTTGAAAATCATAGGTAGTAAAAATTAGAAGCAATTATTTTGATTACTGGTGTCTAATAGCACCAACACAGTTTTTGCAGATGGCTTCCAAAATTCGTGGCTGATAACATGAAAAAAAAAAAAAAGTACCCAAGTCTTTGCTTTTAACACTATTGTTTGTTCTAAGAATCTTTTTTTAGCTCCCACAGTCACTGTTTACAGCATAATTATTATTTTGGGACTCTTATGATGAACACCAGTGCTAAAAGTAAAGATCTAGCTGCTATTTTCTTTTCTTTTTCCTTTTTTGCATTATTGGTTGGTAACTCACATAAATTTTGAAAAATGCCAGAAGAAAGTGGGTTATGACATTGTTAGATATTAATATATTATTATAGTTCTACTTTTTACCATCCTTCTTAAATTCATTTCAGGGGAGTTGGACATCAACACAACAGAGGCATAAACATATCGAATCTTCAAGTGAATTATGGGAGAACTTTTTTTAATTTTATGAAATAGTTATGGGTATTATGAGAAATGTATTTCTCATAATATTGAGCCAATCACTTCAGTGTCAATATTGAATGCTTCTATGAATTTCATACTTTGGGCTCAGTAACCAACAAGAAACTTATTTCTAAACAGCAAAATAAGGAAGAATGTTTATTATTACTGCCTACAACTAACCCTATTTTTTACCTGCATTTCATCTTTCCTGTGACCTTCGCCTCCTCCTAGTATGAACACAAAGCCATATTCTGGATAGGCACAAGCAAGGAGGCTGTTCCAATGTGGGAAATTTATGTGCATACCCCCCCCCCCCATACAGTATCAGCATGTGCACACTGACACACACACACTGCATTTGTTATAAACAAAACAAAATTTGTTAGTGCTGACTTACTACATACAGTGGTTATTGTGGTAAATGTGGAGTGATCTTAGATACTTATATCTTAAAGACTATTTAACATGGAAAAGTTAAGAAACCATCATTTAAAAGCTTTGTTTATTATCTTTCCAGGTATTGATAACATTGTCATGAGCATCACTGTCACAGCAGAAATGAAAAAAAAACATCTGTCCTGTCAGCTCTCAGTGGCAGGAGCAGGAGATTGCCGAGTTCCACAAATCATCTTTATCTTTTGTCTACAAGATGAAGGGCAATGTCAACAACACAGAAGACACTGCTCAACTTGTCACATTCAGGTCTGTTCACATGACTGATTACCATGTCTGGCAGCAAGTTCACTTCAACTGCTGGTCAGAGAATACTATTTGAATGTGCTCAATTGTTTAGGAAATGCCTAGGAAATATTTATGACTTCAATGCTTTGAAAAATACCAAGGAGCAGAACTAAATAATTTTGCTTAAGCTTACTATTGCTCTCCCTGGCCTTATGACATTATATCCAGGCTTTACAAATTTGAGAATTTTGGAAACAGAAGGTTTCTGGAACACTTGACTGTTTTCTCAGTGTGCCCAATCTCAATATATTTGTGATTGTAGGTCTTGAGGGAAGGGGAGAGAGAATTTATAACCACAATTTTCCTTTAGCTCTATTCTAAAAATATGAAGCAAAGAAAAAATTCATGAAAACTTGTAAATTTTAATCAGAGTTGGTTAATTAATGCAGTAATTAGAATACTAAAAAATTATTATTGGATGCTAACAAAAGACACAACCTGAGAATACATATTCCCGAAAATTGTTCTTATATTTTACGTGCAAATTGTAATTAACTTTGTTAATAGGAACTCACCCAAAGAATGTTGCTTCTTGGCACATTTACTGCACGTATCTTTTGGCCGACTTGTCATAATGCACGATAGGCCTTTCGTGATCGTCATATCTCTTCCCTGTGTCTTCACATATACTCTTGCCAGTTTTCTGTTTCTGTTATTGAGCCACAACTTTAGGGCTATATTCACATATTTCCTACATATGGGCACTTTTTCATTAACTTCAACATATATTAAAAACTCTAAAACACTATACAGAACCCTCTCGTTAGTCATCAAAAACTTTAACCCTAACTCTCTTGGTCGTTAAATACCGTCCACGTCTTATTATTCACAACCTCCATACATATCAATACATACATTCATATTAAAAGCAGCATTTTATATACACTATTTACAACACCCCTATTTTTTCCACTCAATTCATTCACTCACTGGCTCAACCATCTTCTCCTTACACTACTTAGTTTTCCGATGGGAAACACGATACGCCTAACCCCTGACACCACCAACTCCACATCCATGACCTCGTCTGCCTTGAGAACTTTCTGTCAGTCCCTGGCTATCATCAGGAGGCTTATTGAATCACAACCGTTCTTCTCTGCAACCGCAGAGCAAGTAACGCAATCGTCTCCGGTCATCTGCTCTGTCGCTGTATCTCACAATGTTTGCTTATACACTGCCAGACAATTGCTAAGGACGGATGACAATAGCAACGATAGCAACCATAAAATGGAAGGCAGGAAAATGTGGAAATTAGCATAAGTGCGGGATACAGTTAGACATGTTGTGCGTATGCAAATTTTGGATTGCCAAACTTGTCCGTGACGTCATAGCCCTGATAAGTGATATAAAGGATTTGACGCGTATTGACCGTTGTTGTTCAAAGGCAAAGTTGAAAGGGAAAGAATCAATTGATGAACTTGCAAGTTTCAGTATGTCTTCCCGACATCACCTAGATGATTTTACGCGTGGCCGTATTATTGGCAAAATTGAAGAAGGGCGAAAAATAACAGATGTTGCCAGGGAGTTCGACGTCAGCCACAGTGTTGTTTCAAGACTTTGGAAATCATTTCAAACAAATAGAGAGTGTAGCAAACGTCACGGGGAGGTCGTGTTCGCAGTACGACACCTGCAGAAGATCGGTACATAGTGCTATCAACAAAAAGACACTGGCGCAGCACAGCTAGTGAGGTAGCAAATCAATTTATGGCTGCTACTGGCAAGCGGATCTCCCGAAAAACTGTCGCCAGACGTTTGCATGAAGGAGTACTATACGCCCGCCGTGCTGTTGTGTGCTTCCCATTGTCCAGAAGTCACCGTACCGCCCGTTTGCAATGGTGCCATCAACATCGCAATTGGACTGATAACGACTGGTCTGCTGTCCTCTTCTCAGATGAGAGTAGATACAGTCTATCGTCTGATTGTCGGCGACAACTGATCTGGCGTGATAGTGGTACTGCATATTGCCCAGCAAACATACAGGAACGGGACCAATATCCGACATGTAGTGTCATGGTATGGGCTGGCATCATGATCAATGGCCGTACGTCCCTCTATGTGCTTCCAACTGGGACTATGACTGGCCAACGATACATTAATGATGTTCTGCTACCTCATGTTCGCATGTTCTGTGGTGCTGTCGGTGATAGATTCATTTTCATGGACGACAACGCAACATGTCATCGAACAGTCGCTGTCCAGGAGTGTCTTGAGAGCGAGGATATTCAACGCCTCGTATGGCCAGCACGTTCTCCAGATCTGAATCCCATTGAAAATGTGTGGGATGTTTTGGGGAGGAGTCTTGCTGGTCGCCAATGCCCTCCAATAAACAAGGACACCCTCATCCGTGCACTGACAGAGGAATGGGATAAATTACCCCAACAGCTGCTTGATAATGTTGTGCAAAGCATGACACGACGTGTGGAATCTTGCATCGCCCTCCATGGTGGCCATATTCCATATTGACATCTTACGCTGGAAAGCCTGCGGACGGTAATTGCATTTTTTCACGTTTACGTATTCTGCACAAAATGGCCTGTTTGTCCCTTGAACACGTTCCAAAGCCTTCTGGATTTCAGAGCACAATAAATTGTCTTTCTGGTAATGTCCAGGCATTCTCACATTATTTTATTTCACTTGGCATCCAACCACACTTACTTTTTTATGCGCTATATAGCCGTTTATGATCCGTCCTTAGCAATTGTCCAGCAGTGTAGTACCATCTGTTCTTACTTTTGGTCAATTTCTAGTGTTTGGAATCCCCCCCTCTTTTTCTTTTTCTTCTCTATTCTGTTCAATTTTTAAACAGGGCCTTCCAATAAAGTTGAACAGAATAGAGGAGAAAGAAAAAAAGGAAAAAAATAAATAAAATTCCAAACACTAGAAATTGACCAAAAGAAAGAACAGATGGCGCCATAAGCAAACATTGTGAGATACAGCGACAGAGCAGATGACCGGAGACGATTGCATTACTTGCTCTGCGGCTGCAGATTAGAATGGTTGTGATTCAACAAGCCTCCTGATGACAGCCAGGGACTGGCAGAAAGTACTCGAGGCAGACGAGGTCATGGATGTGGAGTTGGCGGTGTCAGGGGTTAGGCGTATCGTGTTTCCCATCGGAAAACTAAGTAGTGTAAGGAGAAGAGGGTTGAGCCAGTGAGTGAATGAATTGAGTGGAAAAAATAGGGGTGTTGCAAATAGTTTATATAAAATGCTGTTTTTTAATATGAATGTATGAATTGATATGTATGGAGGTTGCGAATAATAAGACGTGGACGGTATTTAACGACCAAGAGAGTTAGGGTTAAAGTTTTCGATGAATGACAAGAGGGTTCTGTATAGTGTTTTAGAGTTTTTAATATATGCTGAAGTTAATGAAAGGTGCCCA
This sequence comes from Macrothele yani, assembly GCA_039090855.1. Taxonomy (NCBI): domain Eukaryota; kingdom Metazoa; phylum Arthropoda; class Arachnida; order Araneae; family Macrothelidae; genus Macrothele; species Macrothele yani. The sequence continues at coordinate 19,321,499 of CM077030.1, forward strand.
TATGTGGGAATTATGTGAATATAGCTGTAAAATGTTGGCTCAAAAACAGAAACAGAAAACTGGTAAGAGTTTATGTGAGGACACAGAGAAGAGATAACGACCACGAAAGGCCTATCATGCATTATGACAAGTCGGCCAAAAGATACGTGCAGTAAATGTGCCAAGAAGCAACAACCTTTGGGTGAGTTTCTATTAACGCAATTATTGGATGCTTTCAAGAAAATCCCAAATGGCTGTATATGAAAATGTAATTGCTCCTACTCTGATGTATGGCAGTGAAACCTGGATACTGCAGAAGAGGCAGAGGAGTTGTTCATGTGTTGGAGAGATGCATTACTTACACAGGGTTTGTAGCAAGACACGCTGCGATAATGTGAGGAACAAAGATGTATTGCAAATGTGTAATGTGAGGCAAAGTGTTGTTAGTAAGGTGAAGAGTAATATTCTTAGGTGGTTTGGCCATGATGAAAGAATGAGTGATGAGATGCTTACTAACAAAAAATTTCAGCCCCAGTGACAGGAAAGAAAGGTAGAGGAAAGTCAAGGAAATCATGGGAGGACCAGATTCAGGAATGTCTGCTTGAGAAAAAGATTATGAGTATGAAGTACAAAAGGTCTTGTCTGTGATGTTTGATGGATGTCAGTGAAGCTCAAACTGTGTGCCAAGATTGCTGTAAATGGAGACATTTGATACATCAACAGTAAATAAAATCTAGTTCCATCACTTTTAAATGTTAATCTGGCAGATGAGCTTTCTTTGAAGAACTAACCTCTCTCAGAGAACAGCTTAATGGTGTGTGTGTGTGTGTGTGTGTGTGTGTGTGTGTGTGAGAGAGAGAGAGAGAGAGAGAGAGATTAGAAAGATATACACAGTGTGGCAAATAATTTTTAAGACTGGGTCTGTAAAATGAAATAGAAACAAGAAATTATAATTTGTTTTGGTTTGTTATTCAAAATAAGTCCCTCCGGCTTCAATACACTTGTTACAGCGATTTAATAATGATTCGAATGCCTGTTCCAGTTCACTTTGCGGAATTGCCTCCAAAGCACGCGGCGAAGCTGTTTGTATGGTCGAAATATCATCAAAATAACACTCTTTTAACAACATTTTAAGTTTTGGGAATAAAAGTAGCAGGGTGCTAAATCAGGCGAGTACGGTGGATGATTCAACACACAGATGTTATTTTTCGCCAAAAATCTACGAACAAGAAGGGAGGTGTGACTGGGTGCATTATCGTGCAACAAACACCAACTGTTTTCATCCCGATATTCTGGACGAATGAGACAAATTCTGCCCATCAAACACCTCAAAACATTTAAATAAAACTCACCAGTAATTGTTTGTCCACTTGGAACAAATTCTTTGTGGATAAACCTTACTATCGAAGAAAGTAATGAGCATTGTTTTGATTTTCGATGGAACTTTTCTTGTTTTTTGGCTTGTGGTGAGTTTTTTGACTTCCATTCCGCACTTTGTCGCTTTGTTTTAGGATCATATATAAAAACACCATGTTTCATCACCAGTAACAATCGATTTTAAGAAGTTTGGATCATTTTCAGCGGCTGAAATGATGTCTCTGCAATGCACACTTCTCCTTGATTTTTGTTCATTGGTTAAAGTGTGTGGAACAAATTTAGCACAGACTTTTGTTTTGCCCAAATCTTCATTCAGGATAGTTCGAATCGTTTCTTTGTTGATATTTAAAGACTCTTCCATCATTCTTAGTGACGCACATCGATTGTTTGCCATGAAATTACGCACTTTTTCAATAATCATAGGTGTCCTAGATGAACATGGTCTTCCAGTATGCTTATCATCTTCTAGCGTATCTCTTCCGTCCAAAAACGTTTGTGCCACAGGAAAACATTTGATCTACTTAAACAAAACTCACCGTAAACTTGTTTCATCATTTGGTACGTTTCCGAGGCACTTTTACCAAGTTTTGCATTAAATTTAATAACAGCCCTTTGTTCCATCTTAATAATTCAACATGAAACATTTTTTACTTCTCTAATGAACGGCCGTTTCGTTTGAGTTACTTAAACAACTGCACAGTACTTTCGGCAGAGAGCAAGCAGATAGTCACGGTTTATAACGCATTCGCGATTACACTGGTGGCACCACTGTAGGCTGAAATCTAGGGCCAGTCTTAAAAATTCTTTGACGCACTGTGTATCTCTCTCTCTCTCTCTCTCTCTCTCTCTCTCTCTCTCTCTCTCTCTCTCTCTCTCGGGTCATGCCAATTTTAATTGGGGGGTTTAGAAACTGGCTGGTGCCGTTAATGTTGGGGGGCCCCTAATTTAAATATCATCCACAAAAATTACCAATGACCCTTTCCATCTCAATTCAGGCAGGTGTGACCAACATGTGTCAGTTGACCACCTCCAATTTTTTTGAAAAAATTATGGTAGCTACTCCTAATAGAGGTATAAAGTACTGCAACAGGATTTTTCATAAAAAAATTTTTGGTCGAGCTACAGCAATTTTGAAAATAGCAAAAAATAGACCTGTGACGAAAACCATGTGAAACGCCAAATTTCTAAGTGCACACTGCTCTTGAACTATAACCAGGTAGAGACTCAATTTTTTTTTTTTTTTTTTTTAAGCTATTGAATTGGCCTTTCTTCAAATTCACAGAAATTGGTCATACGAATGTTGCCAGATGGCAAAAAAAATTATATTTATTACAAAAAAATTTTATTTTCCACAAATTTAGAATTTTTTTTTTTTTAAAAAGACTTATCAGGTGGGTAAGTGTGCCAACCTGCACCCCTACTAGGGTTGTCTTAGCAGTAATTTTATTTTTGTCCTGTGATGCTTGTAACTCATAAAATTAATTTTTAAAACACAACAAAAATTTAAAAAAATCAACATTTTTGAATTGCAATATCTCAAAAACTCCATTTTTAAAAATTCTGAAATTTTGTCTAAATAGTGTCCTAATAATAAATAGTTTACTGGGGGAGTCAGGTTACTGGATTTTTGCCTTGAAATTTTCTTAAATATTTTTGAAAATGAAATTTTTTTTTAAATTCCTTTTTTTTTCTTCAAATTTTTGAGTTCAGTGAAAAAACGAGAACTGTAAACATTATTTAGCAAATTTTTAATAGCAGGAGAACACAATTCCCGGCAGGGCTCGCACTAAGCATTCACCAAGTCGCCAAATATGACTAAATACGAAAATGGCGAGAAAAAATTAGTAACAGTGAAAAGGGTGGTGAATGATTTTATGAAACTTAGGCAATTTTTGACTCATGGGTAAACTGCAATTTGCGGTAATTTTTGGGCTAAACTGCAGCTGATATGATTTCAAAGTTTGATTTTCCAAAGCTGTGGCACTGAAAATGGTACTGCCCAGTGCAATTTTCATGGAGTACTGTGAAACACCTATTAAAGGCTACTTGAGAGTCATTGGGGGAGTCAATGAAAATAAAGCTACTGGGATATTGAGAGGGAAGAAACTCTTCTGTAATTTATAATGAGTGGATCCAGAGAAATGGGATAGCAGAGGTTAAATAGTTTGCAGCACATAGTCCAGTGTTGGTGTTGCACTTTGACTTTGCTCAGAACTGACCTGTAATTCTACCTGATGAAGTGCAAAGTTACTACTGGCAAACAATGTCCAGATCTCACTCTTTACATGCATTGCAAACTTTCCAAATGTTAGTACAAGGAAATAAACCAGTCTTTTGTGGTAGCATGCAATGATATAAGCCATACACAGCACATGCTCTGTGTGCCATTCTGCTCATAAAAAGTGAAATTGCTAAGACTTGTCCTTTGGAAGAATTTAAAACAATTGTTTACAACTCAGATGGAGCAGCCGGGCACTTCAAACAGAAAGGTATTTATTTTCTGTATGTAAATAAAACCAAAAATTTCAGCAAAGTGACGATATTTAAATTCTACGTAGTTATGGTATTTATACGAGTCTGACAGTTAACTTTCCAAAGGAGGATGGGTACATTTTTAGACAAACCGTCCTCGAGCACGGGTAAAATTTCCGAGATTTTTCGTGCCCTGATATTCGGTAATGGCACCAATTCCGAACAATAAGTACCATCACCACGAGGACCAGCCAAGGCCGTCCAAGAGCCACGACACCTGCAGAGGATCATTACGTGGCTTGAACTGCCAGACACCATAGACGGATGATGACTACAGACCTCTCTTCAGAGCTCGCTGCTGCGATTGGAACAACAATTTCGAGGCAAACTGTATACAGACGCCTAGCAGAGAAGGCCCTTTACGACAGGCGACCAGTGGTGTGTGTTCCCCTCACCAGATCGCCCGTCTTTCGTGGAGCCAAACACATCTTTGGTGGACACAGCAAGACTGGCGCTGTGTACTTTTCTGTGATGAGTTGAGATTCAATACACAAAGTGATTCTCGACGAGTCTTCACCTGGAGACAGTGTGGGGCCTGCTATTATCACTCCAACATAAGGGAAATTGACCCTTTGGTGGAAGTGGAATTCTTGTGTGGGCAGGCATCATGTTGGACGGTCGTACACCACTGCAAGTCTTCGATGGGGGCACTGTAACTGCACAGTACTATAGGGACGAGGCCCTTGTACCTTATGCGAGGCTTTTCCGTGGAGCTGTCGGACTGAACTTCATTTTTATGGATAACGCGAGGCCACACAGAGCTCAGCTTGTCGACGATTTTCTGGAGGGAGAGGATACTTGCCATATGGTGTGGCCAGCGAAGTTGCCGGACCTAAATACCTATAGAGCATGTTTGGGAAGCTCTAGGAAGAGCCATTGCACACTGTCAAACCCCTCCCAGGACCCTCTAGGCATTAAAATCCACACTTTTAGAAGAATGGGATTTGTTGCCACAAGCTGTTATCAACAACCTTATTTACAGTATGATGGCTCGTTGTGTGTCTTGTAAAGCTGTGCGGGGTGGCTACACTCCCTATTAGCCGGACCATTCTACAGGTATGATGCATCATGTTTGGACCGTTTTTGGTCTAATTTTCATATTGTACGCAATTTACCTCCTGTTCATTTTGTTATGTTACCCTTGCATGTCTCATAGTATGAGGCATCTATGTACCAAATTTCATTTTAATAAACCATTTAGTTTGCAAGATATCACAGAATATGTGTTTGTGACCTTAATTTTGGACATCAGTGTAGATAGCATGCTTGAACGGAAATTGGGATGCGGGTTCAATTCACACTCCAGGGTGATGCAATTTTCAAGTTTTCTGATGTGATTAATATTATATGAGAAACAGTAAATAATGGCAATTCAGAGATGTTTTATTGCTGTATTGATTTATTCAATTGGGGGGGGGGGGTTGGCTATGCCTCAAAATTTTGCAAGACCTGATTTAAGAAACACTGACCTAAAAAGATATTAGATTCCGCAGAATCAGGCCACAGATCAAGCATTTAACAAAGTGAGCAGAAAGAGTAATGCCAGTTATCAGTGATCAAGCAATATGTTAGGAACAGAAAATCTCACAATGGGACAGAAAGAAAAGACAGTTGAATGCAAATCTGCATCAATTATTATTATTCATTTACTTATTTTGTCAGCACACACCTGAACACCATACTGGTCAACAGATGCAAAAAAAATTCTTCACATTACTAGTGCACCTACCTGAAGTGCATTCACAGGGACAAACTTGGACTTGCAGTAATTTTACATAGGGACTTCATTTGGTCTGCGTGTGTGTGGCGGGGAGGGACTTTGTTGTTGCACCATTTTCTTCATAGCTGATTTTGCAAGTGAGGAAGCTGTAGAACAAGCCAGTTTGCTAGCACAAAATGGGCTGTTAGTGTTACCGGTAGTAATTTCTCAGAGACACAAAATCATACAATAAGCAAGAGAGAAATGAAGGTTTGTGAGCAATCGAATCGGAATAAATTTTTATTTTGCTTTCAATTATTTTCAATTTCTGTTCTCGTAAACTGCGTACATGTTTTGTGACTCACCAACCTGAAGAACTTTCAATAAATAGGAATTTAAAATAAACAGGGTTGTAAGATTTTATTATTCAGTTTGCAGCCCACCTTCCTTGAAAAAGCCATCTGGCTGATGTGCAAAAGCTTGGAAACTTTGAATCCTATTTTAATAATTTTACTATTTTCAGTATAGTTGGTGTACAGTACCTCGTTATTAATTAGGAATTAAATACTTGTGTATCTTCTGCTTACAGACCAGACAGTTGCTTTGGCAAAACCACAAATACAGTAAATATAATGCAGTATTATAAAATACTTTAAGCAAAACAAACAATATTTTCTGCATTGCATACACACATACACAGTACTTTTAAATACCCAGTGATTATAATTAAAATACCCCTATTCAACGTTGTCTAGACAGGTATTTAGCAGTCCAAATGCAACCAAATTTGGTATGGTGGCATTTCAGGGAACACAGAAGGCATTTCCGTAAAAAAAAAAAAAAAAAAAAAAGTACCAAATCTCACCACTATGGCACTTATGGCACTGTGAGCAAAAAGCAGTTTCATTTGCATAAACACATGTGTAACAGCCAAGTTTTGGGTATAAAAGTGGCCCAACAGCTGAATGTCATTCTAATCCGCTACCAAGCCGGAATGCACATTTCTTCTGAAGCTGTTTTATGAAAACAACAGCAATGCTGAGGTTGCACTTCGAGAATTTCGCCGTTGTAAGAAATTACACCGAGGACCACCGACTACACATATTCTCAGGTGAATGATCACCCGATTCAAGAAAACCAGACATTTAGGAGTTAAACCAGGTCGAGGGCGCAAACCTTATCATTTCACAAGTCGTTAAAGATCTTGCCACAGCTGTTGTTGGACAGTCAATGAATAATCTTGCAGGCTCCAGTAGTGAACGTGTAGTGTCATAGCAGTTGAGTTTATCCAGTGTATAACGGCAGTGTTAGAATTAGAAATAAATCATCTACTGGCCCAGCAGACCACTATAATTTGCAAACCACTGGTCCACCAAAATCCCAACTGGTCCGTAAAATAACAATAATAATAAAAAGAAAAAACACCTTCAAGACATTTACAATATATGCAGAAAATAACATCATTTCAATGGAATTATCTCTAATATTTGTTTTTAAGCCTATCATTAGCTTGCAACCTAAAAGGAAAACTATACAGCAAGGTAAAAGAAACAGAAATTCATTGTTCAACTTGTGACAAATTAGAAAAAAAAAAAAAAAAAAAACTTACCATCCGGGCCAGTAAAATCAATAGTTCAGTGGTCCGACGGAAGTTTTACTGGCCAAAGGCCAGTGGACCACTGGGTAATTTGAACATGAACAGGGTCCAAAACTTTTCCCAGAACTGATATACATCATTTTCTAGGTTTGGATTTTTTTATCCCCAAATGTAATATAAATACATTAGTTTATCAAAATAATTAATATAGAAAGAAATTACCTCAATAACTGTGAAACAGCTCAGATTGATTCTTTATCACCTACTCATTTTTTTTTCTTTTTTGCTGCACAGTGAGTTTATTTATTGTAGCATTCTTATTGTACTTAGTAGATATTATACAAAAAAACACCATAATTATATTGAATGACTTTTAGTTAACACTTTAGTTTTATTATGTCTCATCATGAGGTTTTTCAATCCAGATACACCCATGTTGGAAATGTGTGTGTTAAAGTTTTTCATGCACAATTTGCAATAAGCTCTAGATTTGTAGCTGGTATCGGGTAACAGCCAACCTGAAAATAAGCAATTCTCTAACCAAACTTCTTGGAATACACATTTTCCAGCCATACTTTGAAAGAAGGAATAAAATAATCAGTAACCAGGGATCGAACAAAAAACCACAACCTCATTGTTAACCGAACAAAGTAACGAATGCGAGTAATAAACATAAACAGGTGAATATGAACAAAAAAATATATATATGGAGTTCAGGAGAAGACAGAAGTGCCTAACGACAAGTGTAGCCCTCAAGTGTTTCACGTGAAACAATGCACACTGGGCAGGGATTGGTATTCTGCCCAGATGGCCACTGCTCGATGCTTCGACTTCAGTGATGGAGATAAGGTAGTTTTAACGGAGAACTTCACCGTATTTTGTGTCTCTTTTATGTTTGTTGACAAATGAACGCTTGGTCATTCCAATGTAGTATAGTTTAGAGCCATCTGGATACTGTAGGGGAATCGCATAAACACCTGCTTCACAGGAGAGAGGTGGTTTTTCATTATTTCTCTTTAGCACAGTATCATCATCATCATCATTGTCAACCATTATCAAACCACTGCTGGACGAAGGTCTCCCCAAGTTTCCTCCACAACGGTCTGTCTTGTGCCAGTCTCCTCCATGTCACTCCCGCATACTTTCGAATTTCATCCACCGATCTTCCATGTGGTCTTCTTCTGGGTCTTTTCCTGTCCCTTGGAATCCAATCTAAAATTTCGGCTGTCCATCGATGGTCTGTTCTTCTGGCAGTATGTCCAGCCCATTGCCATTTCAGGGATTTAACTCTGATCATGATGTCTTCCACTCTTGTCATTTTTCGGATCCACGTGTTCCTCTTCTTATCTCTCCTGGTTACACCAAGCATGCACCTCTCCATGCTTCTTTGAGTTGTCTGCAGCCTTTGTATGTCTCTTTTAGTTAAGGTCCACGTCTCTGCATCATATGTAAGCACTGGAAGGATGCATTGATCAAACACTTTTCTTTTAAGACATAATGGCATATTGCTCTTGAAAATTATGCTGTTTCTTCCAAAAGCTCTCCAGGCAAGTTTTGTACGCCGATTAATTTCTTCACCAATGTGACCCTCACTTGATAAAAGACCTTATGCTGATGCCGTAGTTCACCTTCTTGAGGGCATTTTTGAGTTTGTAAGACACACTTGGTATGTAGGGAATTAAGCCTAAATAATGTAGCTGCAGCACAGGAAGATTAGGATGTTTGACCCTGGCTTTTCGGATAAAGCTACGTATCTGTTTCAGTGAGTATCCTGCATCAGTGGCCAACTTGACACTTTCAATTTCGTGTTGTCTGGAATGGGTATCGGAGGAAACAAGGAAAGCTTTTCGAATTCAAGAACGGAAGATAGCTGTTTTGTATTCAGCGGGACAGAAAGAGCTGCAGAGCATCAGGTAGGGGACAGACTTGGGTTTATACTAGACTTGTGTACCGAGGCAGTCGCCAGGCGATTTCCACAATAAAACATTTAGATGAGGTAAAGCGGTGTTGTGTTCAAGCTCAAACGTGAAATTGATTGTAGGATCCATATCATTGATTTTATCAAGGAAAATTGGAAGTCTCTTTTCCTTGAGGCCATACAAAAAATATGTCGTCTGCATAACGCAGCCAAGTGGTTGGCCGTGGGGTAATGATGGAGAATATATTCCGCTCAATTGGGCAAAGTATTGCTTCTGCAAGGACGGGTGAAAGTGAGGATCCCATCGGAGCGCCATTATTTTGTTTATATACTTGTCCTTCGAAATTGTAGAAGCTAGTATTTGTGACCAAGGCCTTGCCTTCTCCCTACCAGGATACCGCGTGTGCAACCAACGTGATACCTGGCATCTTTAAATGAATATAATGTGGTATTTATTTATTGTCAAGTCAAGTACCCGCATTCAAATTGTTAATGCATTCTATTTTTCAGTTTGCAGTCTGTGTCTAACTGCCTTGAAAAAGCTGTCAGGTTGATGTGCGAAACCTTGGAAACGCTTAGGTGTCTATTTCCTATGCCAATAAATAGGATCACTAGTATAGTGCTACTATTCAAGGACTTTATGCCAAAAATTACAAATTTCCAGGATTCCATAAGAGAAAATCTACTGTTTTCAAGGATTTCCAGGCCTGGAAATTAAAATTTTCAGTTTCCAGAACTTTCCAGGATTTCCACATCCAGTGCAAACCCTGTTTATCCCATGGCACACTCGCTATCTCGTTCTCCGGACTTTATAACTTGCAACTTCTGGTTGTCGAGACACTTAAAAGGTGTGGTTTATGGAGGATATGTTGCAAATTTGGCAGCCTTGAAAGACAGTATCACATTGCTTGTGAGAAGCATCACAGAGGATCAGTTACGGTCAGCCGCTGAACACTGTTCATTACCTTCAGGTTTCACAACTTCAGAATGGGACCACATTGAGCAATATCCTTTGCATCGCTAAGGTCAGTATCCCTGTATAGCATGAGTCATGAGTGTCTTGTACAAATACAATATTTGCTGTTTGTGGTGCTACAAGTGCCCTAGTGGTGAGTTTTGGTACTTTTTTTTTTTTTTTACAGAAATGTCTTCTGCATGTCCTGAAATGTCATCGTACCAAATCTGGTTGCATTTGGACTGCTAAATATCTCTCTAGACAGTGTTGAATAGTACTTTAATTATGATCATCCTGTATTATTAATTGTTTTAATGACTGATTATACTTCTGAAGTAATACTTTTTCTTACTCCAGCAGAGAAGAAAAAGAAATAACTTGACATCAGCATCATTTTGGCTATCTAACATGGTCAATTATTATAAGAGTAAATGTCCATAATTCAGATAAAGTAAATGCACCCCCACTGCAGGGTGCATTCATAAACTCCCAAGTAATTTCTTATGATTAACAAGCTTGTAAGAAACCATGCTGTCAAATAAAAACATTTAGGTATATTCATGAAATCTTTCTGAATGTAAGCAACGTGCATTGCAAAATCAGTGAATTGTGTGATATAAATCAGTGATACTGTATTAATGATAGTGTCACAATGACAAGGTATTGTAAACTTAGTTGTCTTATACTGGACCCCCCAGGGGAACAGCAAGACTTCAGATAATTTGCTGTTGGATTTGGCGAGTTTGGGGAAAATTTTGAGAAAAATGTGATTTTTCATCAAAGTCCAGCATTCTTGAGATTTTAAATTTTTTTGAAAAAGTTGAGATAATGCCGTAAGGGGATCCAGAAGCTTACCGGTGATCTATTAAGAAGCGGGAATTTTCCCCTGAACGCTTACCAGCAACCTGTGACACAGGTGTGTGAGCGAGATTCTTACTCACTATATATGTTGCCCCATGTGGGTTGTCTTTTGTTGAAGTCTTGACGTCCCCTGGCTCTGGTGACCTTGTTGAGGTCTGGGGGCTCTTTCCTAGGAGGGGGGTCTAACACCAGAGCCATCAGAGAGAGAAAAATTCACACAATTTTTTTCTAATACTAAAAATGAGTGGAGGAAAAGAGAAAAACCACAAAATGGAGTCCACTGAGGGACCCAAAGATGGCATTAACAATTGGATAACAGAGATTGAGAAAATAATGGATGATGCAAACAGTCATATGACTAGTTTGGCAAAAATGAAGATTAGGACATACTTACAGAGTATCAGAGAAGAACACTCAAAGCACTTCATACAACTGAATCAAGCTTTGGGGAGACTTTAAGAGAGAAATTTGGTAACACAGAAAGCTGTAGTTGCCCCTTCTAAAAGAACATATGCTGAGGTGGCGCACTCCCCTTGCATGCAGAGAAAGAAGCCTCCAGCTCAACAGCAAGTGCTTCTGGTATTTCCAAAGAAGGATGGAACTTCGTCAGAAGAAGTTAAAAACTAAATTCAAAAGAGTATTAGCCCTACTTCTTTAAGAATGTTAGAAAAACAAATAAGGGTGGTGTATTGATTGAATGCTGTGGGCCAGAAGACACTGTAAAATTAGAAGATGGGATTAAGAACAATCAGGCTACGGGAGATTTCTTCTCCCCCAAAAGACTCTCTAAGAGAAAGCCCAAGATAATTATCTAAGGAGTAGATACTGAATTGACAGCTAAAGAGTGGAAGATGGCTTGAAGGAACAGAACCCTTGGCTTGAAGGAAAGGATATAGATGTGCATTTTCCTATAAAGGCAGCAGAGAACAAAAACCACTGGGTGGTGGAAATAGACCCAGGGGCTTTTAGAGAAATAAATAAAAGAGGAAAATTGAACTTTGGATGGAGTGTGCATCCTATTAGAGAGCTCCTTAGGGAACAGAGATGTTTCAGATGTAATGGCTTTGGCCATATAAAGGCAAAGTACCCCGAGGTATTTGATAGATGTGCCAAATGCCGCTGCACAGAGTACCAACACAGAAGCTGTGACAATGAAGAGAACTGTTCCAACTGTGACAGGGCAACACAAGATTTAAATTGGATTCGAATGCGAGACATTCAAGCATGGATAAGAGCTGCCCTATTCTGGTAAGATAATTGAGAAATCTTAGAAACAGAACTGACTATGGGAACTAAAGTAAAAACACTTGAACTATTGCAGTTTAATGCTCATCATGCAAGAGCAGCTATTCAACAAATTCAAGTGTCAGCACATGAACACAAAGCGAAGTTACTGCTTATCCAGGAGCCTCATCAGGTTGGTGGTAAGGTCTTGGGCTTTCCTCTACAATATAGATCCTATTTTTCGATGGCTTTTCGACCGTTGGTTGCATCAGTTGTCTTGGGTCAAAGTGTTGTCGTCCTAAATGAGGGCTCGGACTCGAGAGTAGTAGCCTTGCCGATCTCAATAGGAAGAGAAGATATCCTGGTGCTCAATGCATATTTGTGAACCTTCATACCCAATTTCAAGAGCTCTGGGAATTCTCGAGAGTTACATGCTGACCGCCTCCTGCAGCAGTATTTTAATTGCGGGCGATCAACGCAAAAAGTCAATTGTGAGGTAATCAAGTGGAAGATGATAGAGGACGAGAGATAGTGGATTTTCTAAGTGCTCATGGTTTGTCGTCATGCACAACATTGACTTTCCAGGGATTTAGGGGATCCTTGTGGTTAGATCAGGGTTCCCACTCAAAAGTAATAAAAAAATTCCCTGACTTTTCCAGGTTCTCCAGGTGGTTTTTAAAATTTTCCAGAGTGGCATGTTGCAAAGAATTGTTACATTTCATTCCATTCCATTCATTTTTCTCACCAAAGCACACACTTGTAAATTCTTTACATAATTTGTCTTTATAAAATTACCTGCTTTTCATTAATAACAACTAATTGTGCACGTTTTTTTCTGTACCAAAGTTCCATTAACTGTTATAAATACTACCCACACGGAATTTGTAAATACATTCCCATAGAAACAGGTCATATGTAAGAAAAAATCTGTCAGTTCAATAGTTTCAGTTTTTATATAAAACAATGCAGCTAAGCTTAATGATGGAATGGCTCTGTTCAAAGAAACATTGTTTCAAGAGAACCAACAGACAAAGGACTTTGATCCATCATTTGGTTGATTCTCTTGTGAAGTGTTACTTCAAGCAGGAGCCATTGTGCCTAATTGTTCCATGTTATAACAACTGCCTGCAGAAATTGAACAAAAGCTTAATAACAGGCAATTTTAAAAATTCAATTTTGCATATTTTTTTTAGAGAATAAAGGAAATACTTAATATAACTGAAAGTAAGATCTTCCAAATTCTAGGCAGGCAGTAATTGCAAGCAAAAGTTTGAAATCTTGAAAAATAAGTTTTTTTTTTGTCAAAATAAAGTATCCATTGATTTAAAAAAAAAAAAAAAAAAAAAAAAAAGAGGGTAATTTTCCCTGACTTTTACAAAAAAAAAGTGTAACTTTCCCTGAGTTTTGGAACCATTTTCAAATTCCCTGAGAATTCCAGGTTTTCCCTGTTTTCCAGGTTGAGTGGGAACCCTGTAGATGTAAACTTTCTTGAGTGCGAACAAAGAGGTGTGCTTAAAGAACTGGCATGTCCATGTTGACCTATAGTGCAGTGATCATATGATGATTTCCTACACCATATTGTCAGAAGTAAAGACAAGTTTCACACTCAGAAGGAAAAGATACACAATTAAAGACCTTAACTGGCTAGAATTCAACGAAGTTTCCAGGATAATGAGGAGGGCAGAGGAGACATTGGATGGAAAAAACTTAAATATGCGTATTAATGAAATAACAGAAGAAATGAGTGAAGCATGTGAAAGGTGTGTGTTGAAGAGAACTAGGACTAATAGAGAACCATATTGGTGGTGTCCTAAATTAAAGGTACTTAGGTCAAAGACACGAAGACAGAGAAGGAAAATGCAGCAAGCAGTTAACAAACAAGGAGAGAAAAGAATTGAGAATAGAATATAAAAGAATGGAGGCTCTATATAAAAAATAACTTTTTTGAAGAGATGTGTTTTACAGTAGGAAATTCTGATCCATTCGGAATTATGTACAAATTGGCAAAAGGCTCCCTGGGTGGTCCACTCAAGGTGTCTTTGATAAAAATGACAGATGGTTAAAGTACACACACAGTGAGAGAGACCTTAGTAAAAACTTTTGGAACATCACTTTCCAGGAGATGGAAGTATTACAGATAATGATAATCAAAGGTGTATAAGCGACACAAGTAGAGTTCCACCAGACACTCAGGATGAATCTGATTTTTCTGTTGACGAGGTGGATGATGCGATCAATAAGTTGAAAATTGGGAAAGCACCTGTAGATGATGGTCTAGATCTAAGTATAATCAGAGTCATGTTCCAATTGAGCAAACATGTGTTCACAAATATTTTGAACCAGCTGCTGAAAGAGGGAATATTTTCCACAAGTTTGGAAGAATCTTGGTACCATTCAATAAAGAGGGTAAGAGCGGAAATGATCCAGTCATATCGACCAATATGCCTGATGAATGCGTGGAGTAAGGTCTATGACAAATTGATAACAAACAGAGTTGTTTTTCCCCTGCTGTCCAAAAAGAAACTTTCAGAGATGCAATTTGGGTTTTTGCCAGAAAGAAGTGCTGTTCTGGTGATTAAGAAATTGAAAGAAGATATTCATCAGAACAAACTAAATGGTAGACACACTTGTTTTATTTCCCTAGATGCGACGAGTGCCTTCTCAGGAGTTTGGTGGCCAACAGTGCTGCAAAACTTGAAGTCGCTTGACTGCCCAAAAACTTATTCAGAGTTTTCAGTGATATGCTCTCAGAAAGAACAGTGAAGTTTCCATGGGAGGATTTGCATCTTTGGTGAGAATACGGAAAGGGCAGTCAACAGGGCTCGGTTTCCAGTCCATTGTGCTGGACAATTTTGACTGATTCTGCTTTAAAATCGCAGTTTGGAGAGGAAGTAAAATTGCAGGCCTATGCAGATGACTTTCTTCCGATTGTCTCTGCATCAGGTAGACATGTAATTGAGAAGAAAGTACAAGAGGCTCTGGCGAAACTTGTAAAATGAAGTGACTTTCCATGGTATTGTATTCTCTCCAAATAAAACAAAATTGATTTCATTTCCGAAGGCGGGGGAAATGAAGACCCCCAAAATGTAAACTGGGTGGCCGGATAATTAAACCAACAAAGGAATTGAAATACTTAGGCGTTGTACTGGATCAAAAGCTAAGCGGACTTCCACATTTGCAGCACGTTAAACAGAAATGTAACGTAATAGTGAACAGATTAAATGGCCTAAAAATTAAAAGTTAAGTTAAAAAGATAATATAGAAGAGAGGTATTGAGAGAGTGATTGCATATGCCTGTGAAGCGTAGTGGACAGGAACGAAGAGAATGAGGCAAAAGCTCATACAGATCCAAAGACTGGCACTTTTGGGTATAACAAGATGCTTCAGAACAACTCCGAGTTCCTCTTTGCAAGTCTAAGCGGGTTGTGAACCAGTCAATCTCGTGGCGGAAAGAGAGGCAAAGATTTATGAACTTTCTCTTTGGGAGTCATCAGGTGCTTCTTCATCTTCAGGTGTAGAACTAGAAACAAGTGATTGGTCTTTACATCCATCAACGGAAATTTGCTATCACTGGACGAGAGCGAGTCCAGAATCTCACAAATGCGAAATATATACAGATGGCTCTCTTCTGAAAGGAAGAGTTGGGGCTGGATTCTGCGCATATTCCAATGGCGCTGAGGTGATGACAAAAAGTGTTCAACTTTCGAACTCGGCTTCGGTGTTCCAGACTGAGTTAATAGCTTTGAAAGAAGCTTTGAGCTGGCTTAAGTCAAACAAAAGCACAGATCCAGTTCACATATACTCAGATTGTCGGTCTGCCCTGAACATATTTTCTTCTGTTTCGGCCGAAGAACGAGATTGTAAGGCAAATTAAAGAGCTGGTGGCTATAGCTAAAACAGAGGTTTATTTCCACAGGGTGAAAGCTCATGCAAGACTTCCGAAAAATGAAAGAGTGGATGGCTTGGCGAAATCAGCCTCGGAGAAACCTCAGGTGTACGTAGCTGTGAGGATGTCACTGAGAAGAGTTAAAGAGAATCTCAAGAGATAGATGCTAAAGCATTGGCAAAAAAAGATGGGACGAGGCAACGACGGGAAGAAATACCCAGGCCTGCCTTCCAAAAGTCTCAGTCAAGAGATGTTCCAGTGATAGATTTCTAAATATGGCCCTAACTAATCATGAACCATTCCCAGAGAATTTAAAGCACTTCAGAATTAAAAAAATTTAAGTGTGCGTGCGGTTCTAGTGCAGTGAATATCGAACATTTGATTTTTTGGTGTCCTGGACTGCAGCAAGAGTGAGCCAAGCTTTTAGTTGGTTTGAAAGCGGACTCATCTATGAAGCAGGTGTTGGACAATAAATACCTGCGCTCTGGTGTTAGAGTTGATAAGAAAAATTTCTTTGGGAGAAATCAAAGTCGTGAGCCTCATACAGATTGAGGTCTCGGAGTCCTCTGAGTGGGACTCCCGATAGTTTCCCATTGGGAGGATAATCTTGTTGCTGATATTATGATTGTGCACTTTCAGTCGAGTCTCCGGAAGTTCTGCGTAACTCCGGGGGATTGTGTAAATTCAATCCAGTAAATTCAATCCCTCTTGTTAAAATAGATTGTGTAAATTCAATCCCTATAATTGAGGGGCTCTGTTAATGAAATTAGAATGAACTGTTCGATTGGTCAGTAGTGTTTAGTTTAATGGATTGATTTTGGTAATTAGAATGTAACATTGATTTACTGTGAAATTTGGTTAATTAATTAATTGCTTGTCCTAAAGTGTTAAAATTGGTTAGTTTTAAAATAATGTATTTTAGTATTTAATGTTTGAAAATGCTGTGTATGTTTATTTTATAACTTAATAGTGTTTTAGTAATGTGTTGCCATAGAAGTGCTTTAAGAATTTGTTTGTCACGAATGAATTGTAAAGTAATTAATACAGACATCTGACGTGGACTAGGAACATCAAACAAAGGTGATTCACTTATAAACGTGGAAAGAGCAAAGACCTTTGTTTGATGAATTGTAAAGTGTTTCTTGAAATTGTTTTGAGATGTTTCTCACTTAAAAATTTTTAATGAATGTTAGTTTTGGTGCATATTTTAATTATAAAGTGCAATAGTTAAATAGTTTTGAAAAGGTGTTTTTGAAATGTAATACATTCTCGCTTATCACGAATGAAATGTACAGATTAATTCCTTTTGTCAAGAAATAAACTTATAGAGATTGATTCTCAAATTAAACTAATTTCAGATGATCGTTATCATGATAGACGAGCCTTTCGGCATTGTATTTTGTTTTGAAAATAAAGACCAAGTCTGGTCCAAGGTTGTTTGCTGGCGACGATCTCTTGGTCGGAATAAGATGAGTCTCCTTTCCCCCCAAGTTGAGTGGTGCCTGGGTGTCCGTGCCTGTGGCTCCTCTCGGGTGGGCGGGGTTGCTATCGTAAACTTTTCTAACCTAAAAGATGTGTACTTATCCTGTTGTGCCTTTAATTAGGCGGTACGGGAAAATTGGCATCAGTCTTATACTCGACGACTTACAAATATATAGCATCATACAATGGTGTCACATAAAACTGTGTAGTGTTATAAGAAACAAACTCTTCAAAAATTATGATCATATTAAAAAAATCTGGAATATCATGAATTTTTATTTATTTTTTGTTTGTTAGTTTTTCCTACAAAATAAATGAATTGAGTGAGTGAGAGAGGGAGTGTGTATAAATGTGTTACACATGGCTTCTCTGACATCACAATGAAGCTCATTGTTAATTTTCAAAATTATAGTAAAAGGATAAGACATTGGGAAGAAAAAACAGAATACAAAATGTGCTTGAAAGAATGTTAAAAAAAATTGATTTCCAATTGTAAAACATACGTCTTGAAACTGCATTTTTTTTTTTTTTTTTTTTTTTTTGGCACTGAAATGTATTTAACAACTGCCAGTTCATAAGGAGAACAACCTGGAAAACTCAAATTGTTTCCATTCTAGATCAGAAATTAACCTTAATTTTGCAGTGCCCATCCAAATAACCAGTTTCGAAGTTTTACCATGAGATTCCCTATTTACACCGCACCTGCTGGAATCACTGCAATGCCAACAAAAAAAAAAAAAAAAAAACAATTATGTTTCACAAATAACTGTAATGCTAAAAATTACCCATGCTATTTTTCAGAACACAGATTTCCACTGTAAAATTATCTGGATTTGTAAAAAGGGGAAATTTTTTTTTTTTTTTTTTTTTTTTGAAAATATAAATTGTGCTTACTAATGGTTGCCTTCTAGGAGCCTCAGGAACAAGAACGTGAGGGTGAGCCTGGGTCGACTCGGCCCTAGAGTCCTGATGAACACGTAACACAGAAGCACTATGTGCACTAGTCCTTTGGGAATTTGGTGGAGCATGTAATCTAGTAAAACTAGTGTCCTGAGGCTGTGATACTGTTGTTTTATGAGGTGCTGAACAGTGGGCTGGGGGTGGGGTCGGTAAAGAGTTAACAGGGAAAGGGAAACCTTTCATTCCCTCGAGAAGAGAGGCAGCACCATGTGCCACATCAACATACGGACTCCACTGTTCATTGGTTGTTTTACTACTTTGTGAATATTTGCTTCTTTTCTTGAGTGGGGCTGTTAGAAGGCTTTGCGATGTAGCCGGATTAGCATACTTAGCTACTAAGTCCTGAGACAACCTCTGAGCATTCTCCAGTGCTATCCTGGATGAAGTGTTCACTGTTTTATCATTTGGCAGTTCACTTGCATTTTGGAACCTCAGAGAAGGACTAGCATTAGTAAGAGAAAAGTTCTGCAAGTGATGGTTTGATATTTTGGATGTGTGTTTCCTAATCAGTGTGGAACTCTCAGTCCCATACCTTTCAAAGGCTTCAGCAAACTGCTGAGACTGCGGAACTATGACATCTTTTAATTTTAAATTCACTGCAGTTTTTGAGGGTTCTGGCAAGTTCTTTTTGATCAGAACACTTGTCGTGCCAATGTCACTAGGTCTTGAAGTTAGTTTTGCATTTAGCAGAGCATCGATGTTGATGCTTCCGACAGACTGGCTGTTACACTGTAATACCACATCTTGACTAGGTTTCTTAAGTTCCAAATTCACAGGTTTCACATTTTCAAATTTCTTAGGACTAGTTACAGCATCACTTGGTAACTTTGAACTTACCACACGATTTTCCTTCACACTTTGTATAATTGAACTAGAAGTTATGACACTCTGAGGCTTTGCTTCAGTAGTGCCATCTACAGAAGCCGAACCAGCATATGGAAAGTTCCCGAGACTGGCACAAATGATACGAGCCAGCATATCAGAGGCCAACGAACCTTCTGAGAATGCGCTAGTCATATCGGAAATTTTTGTGGACGTTAAGGATGACTGTTTGGTTGGAGACACTTGAGAATTCACTAGGATTTTATCGATTACTTTTGCAGCATTCAATACTGCTGTTGGTTCGACTTTTGAGTTAATGGAGGATGCCACACTCTTGACTGGAACGTCAATAAGCAACTTTGAATTGGTTATGTGGATGGCTGATCCATCTTCCACATGTTTTGGCGACAACAGTAAATCAGCTGTAGTTTTGATTGGAAAGGTTATGAGTTTAGACAGATCAGAAGGCTTGTCAGCACTGTTCACAACAGAAACCACACCACTAGAAACATCAATGTTTTCTTTCTTCTCTGCAACTTCTTCAGTAAGAGGAGTCACCAACTGAGAAGGCACTAACTTGTCAGACAAAGAAAGAGGTTCTGCAGCATCAGATTCAACAGGCAATGCTACAGCATTTAAAATGGACACTGCTGGCTTCATTGCAACCACCATTGGTGGTGGAATATTGTTCACAGACTTCTTGGTAACCAACAATGACTTCTTTTGCCTGTTCCTGCAAAATGAAACAAAAGTGAATTTCACAGAAAATGAATCATAACAAAGTAATTTCCAAACATCAACTGCACTTAATGCACACCAAAAAGGTTTTCTGGTAAAAGGTTTCCCCTTCATAAGAAACAGGGAGTTGTGTTAACATACCTTTTGTAGATAATGGGTTTAATAACAAATACATATTCCATGTCCTATAATGAACATTTTATCCTACTATTTCACTTTCACATATAGTTTCTGTTTAATTTAAATTCCTCAAATTGAACAGAAACATACCAAAAGCACATTACATTAAAAGAAATGCAGTAAAAAACATATAGAGTTGCTACTGCCTACTTAAATATGTTAAGTAATAAAAGACAAATAATGATTATAGGGTGATCAATAAGGTGGATTGCTGTTTTACATATAATAACCAAACAAGAAAGAATAAAAATGTTCCCAAAAGAAATATACTGCTTGAGTTAAAAGCTCAAGCAAAGACTTTGTGAGAAACATGCAACATGAAATCAATACAAAATGAACAATGTGCTTACCTACGATCATACTATAGCTCCTTCAATTACACTTCAAGCATGTTCAACATTACAGAAGCACTCCTGATGGCAAGATGTGTACAGTATTCGTTAAATTACTTATTTAATTCCCAACCCACTGTCCCCAACCCAACACCCTCTAAACTATTAGAAATAAATGTAATTATTAATTTGAAAATTCTATCCCCTCTCACTGCCCTAAGCCTATTCCCAATTTACCCCAGAAAACAACCTTGGAATACGAATTTACAAATACAAACATAGAACTATTAAAAGAATAAGTTAAGGGATTAAATACACTATAAAAATACTTTAAAACAATTAAAACCATCACACCCAATCATACAGGAACCACTTTAATATATTTTGCCCATGACTCCGTGGGCAACCTCAGGAAGGGTGTTTACACATCAGTGGCCTGCAACCGAGTGACTTTTGCAGCATTTGATGCTGCAAAATAAATAAATAAATAAACTTTATTTTTATTTTATATATATATATATATTAAAACTTTAAATAAAGGGACTACATATACTCAACACACAAGAAAATTGACATCAAAAGTTGCAAAGAAATATTGCAAACAAATATGAGCGCAAGCTCAGATGCGCAAATGAAGCAGATGGAACTATGCTCTGATATATGACACAAAATATATTAAACATATGCGAGTCGTTTGGTGGGGTGGACGAGTTGAATGTTTTTGATTTGTGTTTTTAATATATTTTGTGTCGTATATATATAAGCAATTTTAGACTAGTGTCATACTACAATAACTTAGTACTCTACAGCTGAGCAAATTTTGGATTTCTACAGCTCCAAAAGCAGTTTGAAAAAAAAAAAAAAAATTAATTCACCTCACAGAAGGAAACTTACCATTACAGAAGCACATCTTGCAGATGAAGCAATGCTGCAAGTTGCCAAAAAAAAAAAAAAAAAAAAAATATTCAAGTTGCCAAAAGTATTCAAAAACAAGCAAAGGTTATTCAGCACAACAGAAGGAAAATTTGGCAAACCTCTTTTTTATGGTGGCATTTGCAATTTTCCAGATCATTTAATGTCCAATTCACACAATTCATAAACTCCTGCACCTTCCAGTTGGTCTCTCTTTCCATAAATCATCACTGACTCTGGATAAGGCCATATCTAACTTTGAATGGTTGAACTCTTTTTCCAATTTCCACAACCAGTAACTAAGTTTTCACATACCAGAGATTATTTTTCTATATATACATATACATGGGTTTTCGGTATGCGTCGTCCTGACGGTGCAACCTCGAGATCACCACACAGGGGAACGACTACTAGATGGCGTGAGCATCGGACGTCAGAGCGTCGCTAAAACATGCACCCAGGGACAAGAGTCAGAGCTGCGGAGAGTTCTGAAGTGTGAACACCGAGACAGGGACGGTATGCCGAAGGGTGTTGTGTTTGCCATTTTGTATTTTTTAGTGGAACAAGTAGGTTCCATTGTTAGTGTAGCCTGTGATATCCTGATATCAATTGCAAGTGTACGTCATATTAAATGTTTGTGTTCGTCCAGCTCGTCCATTATTTAAGTGTCATCATTTGATGGACCCGTGGTGGGGAAGTTTCCCAAGACCTCACATTCTGGTGTCAGCAAGTGGGTTCTGTCCCGGAATGCCTTGGATTACGCAGCAGCAAAGACTGGGCTTTTATATCACATCTTGGAGGTAAGCTTTCTTGTCAACCATACACAAAAATTCTCACAAAGAAGACTTGATTCAAGTAGCACAAGAGATTGGTGAAATGGTGCCAACATGAACGACGATAGTTGATTAAAAATTAAAAATAGAGAGCACTTAAGTCTATAAAAATGATCCGGATTGTAAAAGACGTCTTAAATTCGATAATAGAAGAGAGGAAGGCGAGGGCTGAAAATGATAGAGTGCTAGAGATAGAAAAAATCAAATTAGTGCAATTGGAGAAGGAAGCAGAACTGGAAAGTATTCGAAGCCGTTCGGCATAGGAGCTGAATAGCGAAGTGATAATACGGGACTTGAGCGGCCTACGTTTAATTTAATCTTGAAAACCTGATTAAAAGTGTTTGTTCGTACACTGAGTATGTCTATTCCGGTTAAACCCGAGAATCTAAATTTGTTTTTCCAATCTGTGGAACGAGCTTTTGTTATAAAAGGGGTGCCGCCGGACATGAGGTCAGGGATTTTGATAAACCTTCTCAGGGGAAAAAGCTAGCAATGTATTGCTTTACATCGGGGAGGAGGAGATGAAAGATTATGATAAGCTTAAGTTGCTAATATTAAGAGAGTTTCAGCCGACAGCGCAGGAATGCTTGAATAATTTTCGGAAAGCTCGTCGACAGCCGAGTGAAACACATATTCAATTCGCATCGAGATTAACAGCAAACTTAGAGTATTATTGTAAACTGCGTGAGGTTAGTGATTTTAACTCGTTATGTAAATTGATGGTGGTGGATAATTAGTACCAAACCTTAGACAGAGGCACGGCATCTCACATAGGGATTAAGCAGGGAGAAAGTTGGTTTGACCCTGTAAGATTAGCGAAAGAGTGCGATGTTTATTGTGTCGAAAGGAAAATTGTTAAACGACGTTCAAGCAAATGGGTACAAATCAGTGGAGAATACGAGTAAAGGTGGAAGCGGAAATTTAAAAAATGTATGGTACGAAAGGTCTAACAAAAATAGCTATGGGCAAAATAAGGGAAAACTTAGCTGTTACGTATGTAAATCGACACATTTCGCAAAATTCTGCCCTAAACGTTTCCGAAAACAACCTGAGGTTATAAGTGAGCAAAGCAGGCAGGGTGGAGGGTTCAGTCAATGTACAGGAATCGGAACAGCCCGTTGAGAGAAATGGGTTTATAAACAAACTGGAGTATGTTGACGTCTTGATTGATGGTAAAGAAGTAACTGCTCTTATTGATTCAGGTGCCCAAATTGCAGTAGTGAATAGTAATGTGGCCCCTGCCAAAAAAATAACAGAGGGTAGGGTAATTCTAGAAAAGTTCAGATCTCACTAAAGAGTTCTCACGTGATCGTTGAGGTAACGGTAGCAGTTTCAAGTAACCTCAACGCTCAGTGTATAATCCATGCAAACCTGTTTGCCAAGATGAAAGTGGGTCAAGGTCAGATGCTGGCGTCGTGGGAGCCAAGCCTGTCAGAACAGCAGACTTTTATCGCCGGCTCAGGAGAGCGAAATGAGAATGTGCTCGATAGTTTTTTGCTGCACGTCGCAAGTGTGACGGAAGATTCGGGCAAACAGATGAGACATGTGGACGCTCTGAGCCGTTATCCAGTAATGGCCATTTACTGTAATGAGCTGACCTCTAAAATCGTAGCTTCATAAGCAAGTGACGAATGTATTAGTGCTATCAAAAAACTGTTTACCGATGGTAAGGTGAATGACTACGTTCTTAAAAGTGAAGTGCTGTACAAAACAGAAAGTGGAAGAGCAAGTCAATGAATGGCTGCACCAAGACTTCTACATCCCCAAGATTAGACAGCAGATTGAAAGTGTTATAGCAAACTGTGTAGACTGTATCCTATACAACAAGAAATGTGGGAAGGGGGGAGGTAGGCTAAACCCGATACCAAAGGAAAATATTCCTTTACATACTTACCATGTCGATTTTATTGGACCCCCTACATCGACGAATAAGAACTACCAGCACATTTTCACAGTGGTAGATGCGTTTACCGAATTTGTCTGGTTCTATCCAGTAAAGTCTACGTCGCCACACAGCACAATCGACAAACTAAAACTACAGCAAAACACGTTCGGCAACCCCACGCGAATAATTTCAGATAGAGGATCTGCTTTTGCTTCCAAGGACTTTGAAGATTACTGTGTCGAACAAAAAATAGAGCACGTGAAGACCACCATAGGAATACCAAGAGGAAATGGGCAGGTAGAGCGAATGCACAGCATCATGATTACCATCCTCATAAAGCTATCTATTGATGACCCAGCGAAGTGGTATAAGTACGTAGCTGATGCACAGCGCGTCATAAATAGCACAATTTCAAGAAGCACTAAATACACCCCATTTGTACTGATGACTGACACTAAAATGAAGAACACTGGAAATCTAAAGATTAGAGAACTGTTAGAAGAGGAACATTTAAACTGCATGCTACGTGATAGAGATGATATGCATGAAGACGCCAAGAGTAATATATCTTGAGACTGCAACAGGAAAATAGTCGATAATTCAACCGCACACGAAAACCAACTAAACTGTACAAAGTCAACGACCTAGTTGCAATTCAGAGGACGCAATTCGGTGCGGGGTTAAAGCTGCGACCAAAATTCTTTGGCCCTTATCGTGTCAAGGCAGTCAAGTCAAAGGATCGGTACGACGTCGACGAAGTGGGAAACCACGAAGGACCAAACAACACAACACATCTACCACAGTAGACTATATGAAGCCATGGCCTACAGGGGGTCACTGAAGGACTTTCAACTCCTCTTTCAATGACTGTGAGTATGTGTTTTATTTGACTGTTTTCTTTTGTTTTCTAAATGTCCAGAACAATAATGCCGCCATGAACACTTAACGGATGCAGGAGCCGCTGAGGACAGCGCCTTGTCAGCGTGGCTGAGACTGTGGGTTTTCAGTATGCGTCGTCCTGACGGTGCAACCCCGAGATCACCACTGGATGGTGTGAGCATTGGACATTGGCATGTCGCTAAAACATGCTCCCAGGGACTAGAGTCAGGGCTGCGGAGAGTTCTGAAGCGTGAACACCAAGACAGGGGCTGTGTGCCAAAGGGCGTTTTGTTTGCCATTTTGTATTTCTTAGTGGAACGAGTAGGTCCCGCTGTTAGTGTAGCCTGTTATATCTTGATATCAATTGTAAGTGTACGTCACATTAAATATTTGTGTTCACCCAGCTCGTCCATTATTTAAGTGTCGAGATTTGATGGACCCGTAGTGGGGAAGTTTTCCAATACCCCACATATATACAAGCAGATAATTTTTGTTCACAGAAAATGACTTCTCATTTAGTAAGAATATGAATATGACTGCATGAAATAATCTCTGTAGAACCACAACTAATAATGTAAAGAAAACATTAAGAAAGAAAACTTTGGCTCTGCAAAAAGCACATATTTATCAGAAATGAAGAGGATGCCTCCCTCACAGTTATAACACTAACAACAGTGTGCTGGAAATATCACAATAAGCAAGACAAAAAGTACAAGGCAGATGCTTAGCATTAATTTTTGAGAAGCAATACCATATCATGTTTTACGTTTAGTACTTCATGTATACAAATAAGTGCTAAACATAACTAAAAGTTGCACAAACAAATATGCCGAGGTCCAGGTTTGTACATATTTACAGAAAATAAATTCCAGGGGTTTTCCAGGCATTCATCAAAAAAATTTAAGGAGTTATTTTTGCTACAATCACAGTGCTTTATTTTATATGTTGCAAATCGGGGTGCGATTTACTGTGCATTTAGAATTATTATCAAGTCCTTTGGGTTCTGCTGTTACAGAGTGTTTTTTAGTGTGTGTTACATCTTCAATGAAGAGGCAAAATTTCCCTGTATAAAAACTGCTGTATATAAAACTTATAAGAAGTAATCCAGAACCCAGAACAATAACACAAAATAATTTTGCCATGCCACTGAAGATTCCCTATTACAAAGTCTTCTATTCCAACTCACATTGGTGGCAGGGAGGCCAGATATCAACCTCCATCAGTGAGAGAAAGCATGTGCAAGAAGGAACAGTTATCCTGAACTCAAGAAGAAGGTTTCCACACATCGTTGTGCTACATTTGCACACAAATCCAAAGCTATAAACCAAGATGGCAGGAAGTATGGCACTCAAACACTTGCACTCCAACATCAAGAGATGACATAACGTCACCTCACAATCCATGGCAGAAAGTGATGTCATTGTGAGCAAACATCGCAGGGATCTAGAACAAAGTGACGCAATCAATCAAAGCATTTTGACAGTACTTTTTTTTCACTGCAAGAGAAAATTCCAGGACTATTTCAGGACCTTTCACAAAAATTTGGAAATCGATGACTTTCCAAGCCTGGGAAAAAAAGAAAACCAAATTCCAGGGGCCATGCAAACCCTGTGAGGCAGACGTCCAAGGTATCACCTCAAAGGGCAGAATCACAACAGAGAGGATAACAAACATTTCAAGTAACACAAATTTCAAAGAAGATGCGAAAAAAAACAACATGACTGTGTTATTAAAAATATGTACTGAAAAGAAATTGTGGTTCATTACTGATTGCTAAAGATGAAAGGGCATTCCCAATCTGATACTACCCTTCTAAACTTTTATGGAACCAACAGAGATATGGAGAGTTCCTTTTTCAACAAAGTATTCACAGTCATATGTCCTATTCTGAGGTAGGGTCAGGCATATATTTTGTCATGTTGCGGGTCATGGGAGAAAATATTATTAGAGAGAGGCATTTATGAGGCATGGAATGAAATCAAAGGCCTTAAAGAACTTTATTTCTTTTGGAACCTCTTCTTTGGTTCATCGTCTTAGTGTATATTTGCATAGTCTTGGATCCACATTCCTCGGCGATTGTTTGAAAGTAAGATGAAAGAGCATATAACGAAAGTCTTTTCATTTCTTTCTGTAGCCGCAGTTGCATTATTTTTGAAGTTGACCGTCAGCCGACTTTGCTAGCGTTATGCAGTTACAGGACAGGTTGAGTATGGCCGTGCGTGGAGAGTGATGCCAACATTGAACTTTTGTTCTCATCTTCCGCCATTAGTTGTGCCTGCCAAGGAGAGGTGTATGGGTCAAGTAAACTGCTTCATGCCGAACTCCCGTTTCACCTATCTTGCCGACAGTGTCTATGGAGGAGAGGCCTCTAGGCCAAGCATGTGTTGAACTTCTGTTCTCATCTGTCTGCTGTCAATTGCGTCTGCCGAGGGGCGGCATATAGACTGAGCTCACCGTTTCTTGCTGAATTTTGGTTCTCATCTGCCTGCCGTAAGTTGTGTGAGCCAAGTTAATTGCTTTGTGCCAAACTCCCATTTCATCCTTCTTGTTGATAGTTCTGCCTACGAAGGCGAGGCCTCCGGGGCAAGCACAACTGCTACCTGACGAACTGTCGTTTTTCATTTCCTTGTTGACGTGGTCCTTGCCAATAATGAGTGTTTCGCAGAATTACTTGGTATAATGAGGTGATGGCTCCTCTTCTATAGTATAAAGGCCTCTCAAGGTATATGTTGCCATCTGATTTAAAGCTAATGTTTGGTGGAATTAAACAGATGAAATCTAAAAATTGTGTTTATGAAAATTCCTGTGCACAGTCAGTAATTTAATTTAGCATGCCAACTTAGCTTAAGACAGTTCTTCCTGCGGGGTTTGAGCTAGTTGGGCAGCAGGGCAAAAGAGCTAGGCAGGTTGGACTGTCACAATGTCCCATCCGTTGTTGCAAAAAACAATTGTATTGGTAAATTTTAGAAATTTTAATTTAAAATATTTAAAAATCTGGTTTCTTTTTGAAAACTATTTTATTTACCAGATTATATGCATGCTGGATGCTTAAGTTGCCAACAAGATTTTGTGGAACTATGAGGTATGTAGTACTTTTTATCTCTAGAAAATGGCTTTCATGTTCTTTTTGCAAATCTGATAGAAGAAACCCACATTCACAAGGTCTGTGTGGAAATGAGGAAGGAATCATTTGTACTGGTCCTTGAAGAATCCATAAATAACTGCTTTCAATATTTCCTACATTTCATCCTAATGTATATCTTCAATTTTCCCTTCTGTTCTTTTGGATCACACTTATAAAAATTGGAAAGAGAGTGAGACAAAGTGGTACCATATCTCCCAAGTTTTTTATTGGATATTGCAAAATGTCTTTCAATCACTAAGATGGGACGACAAGGGAATAAAGATTAATGGAGATTGTTTAACCCACTTCCATTTTGCTAACAACATAGTCATTTTTGCAAGCACATACCCAGAGCTACAAAGTATGATCCAAGAACTTGCTGAGAAGAGTAAAGAGAAGTGATGTTAAAGATAAACTTAACAGAAAACAAAACTAATGCATAATGCTTATACAAGAACTGAATAATCAGAGCTGGATGTGGGGGGGGGGGGTGATTTAGAAGATCTTAAAAAAAAACATTTTAAGATCACCTTCAAGCACTCATCACAATGCTGTTATTCAAACATTTAATTCCAAGACCCTTAAAAAGAACAAAAGAAAAGGGCATTTGTATGGAATTTGCCAATGGTTTCACCTGGATACTGTGCTTATACAGTGTAAAGTATTCCTCCTTCAGAATTTCACTTTGAGATGAGAGGAGGGCAGTACATTTCAGCAGATAAGAGAGTTATAAAGTCATTAAACTGCCCTCAAATTCCAACCTAGTACAGCGGTTGCTCTGGCGTGTTTTTAAGTTTTTGCCAACCCATTCGGCCAAATGTAATCTGAAATTTTTTTTTACCCTCCATTGGAATTATGAAAAACAAAGTGTTATAATAGGTTTTACGGGTTTTACGTCAACAATAGCGGCACTCTTTTCATGTAATCGCCTCCCATCTCTCGCGCAATATAAACAATGAAAAATGTAACTAACATTCGAATTTCATTCTTCAAATACCAAATCAAATAAAACTTAAAAGATTATTTCTTCTTAGATGTCATTAAGAAAGGTAAACACCAATATTTCACCAAAACTTTTTATCAATCACCAAAATGATTTTTTTTTTTTCACAAATTATGAAAAATGTGATCGCCTGCACGACCTCTGTATCAGATGAGAACCACATTGCACAAAACTGTGTTTTTAAAAGCACACTCAGCGTTCTGATGTGGAATGTGTTATTAAGAAAACTACCAAAAAGCAAACTAGTAATTCCACTAAAATGAGAATCACTTGATAAACTACACTACCAGCTGCCATAGTGTTATAACTAATTCCAAAAAATTTCTGTTTCTAAAGTACGTAAAATTTAAAGATTTAAATTACCTAATAAAAATTCAGAATGCATTTTAACTGCTATGAATACTTTCCTTTCCCCCCTCTTGCAAACAGTACTTAAAAACTTCCAAACAAGTTACTGAATTTTGTTACTACAGTTAGTTACATGTGAATAACAACAGTAATTAGCACGAAGAACTTACGTTATGTAGGAATGGGCAGCTTGGCTTTCTTTGAACAATATCCTGAAGAATTATAAATTAAAATAATGGATTAGTGAATCAAAACAACAGAGACTGGTACCTAAACAAAATTTCAAATGAACAACTTTCTGATTATTTACAGTTCTCTAACAAAATAAAACTGACATTTCATATTAGCACAGCAATTATTCACACTACTATTTAGATATTGCAGGGCATAAATAATTCTTACGTGAAATAAAGTTGAGGGTTCACTCACTATGAACATCACATGTCAGCCATACTGATATTAACAGTCACCTACCTACTTTCTACCTACCAACACTATTTTCTTTCTTTGTATTTTTTTTTTCTTTGGAAAATGGTTGCTCTCTGGAGATGACCATATCATGCAAAACTGTTTCAGGCCCTGATATATTAAGTTTCAATTCTTTTCCACATGATATTTTAATATGCCAATGCAAATCGATTCATTATAACTACTTCATTCTTTTCAAATACAGCAGGTAAGCCACGCTTTATGAAATGCAAAATACTGTGTTGCCAGTATGACTGTCCAAATTGCCAACATAGGCAGTAGCAACTGATGTGTCTGCAAGTGGGAATCAAGATCAATCAATCGAGGTGCCCCTTCTGTGGAGATATAAACCCATATGGTACCACTTCCACCTCCAAACTTCCCTATGGGAACAATGCAGGATGGTGCAAGTTACTTCTCTCATACACTTCAGAATCACATTATTTCCAGACTAAAACATGTCTCAATGGAAGTAATATTTACACCACTTTGGATCTTGTAAAAGGATTTATATTATATGAAAATGCAAATTATCATTTCATGGAGTGTTATACATTAATTACATGCAGTAAAGAATGAAGAACAATGACCATATTGTTCTTCGAAAATAACGTAAACCACTGTCACTCTAGTGAACTATTGGCCATAAAAATAAGCCTGTTTTATCACAGTTCACAGGCTGTGACCATTCTTCTCAAAGATTAACGATCATTTCTTAAGTATTAGGCCAGCTAGATTAACAAAAGCTTTTTTACTTGTTTGTGCTTTTACAAATATACATAAATGCAATTTATTGTATGGTGTCTGATTATCACACGTCTTTGGAATGTATGCATATGTGACAACTCACATTGGTTGCTAATTTGTCCTCATACCTCCTCTTAACTGATAGATATCTCAGATGGCTTCTGAAAGAGGTTCCAGACACTTGTGTTGCAATACAGCTTGACAACATCTTTTAGAAATTGTTTGAAAAGCATGTGATATTATCCCAAATACTTTCCAAGGGACCAGAAGCTTCAGTTTATAAAGGAGTTCATGATTTGAATATGATGCTCATAGAAAGAAATACAGCCACAGTTGTAATCTGTATTAGTTCACAATAAAGTGAACTACTAAGCTAATACACATATGGTCACACATACTGAGAAATATAAGCACATTGACTGTGCATATATGTGTTAGTATGATACATACATGCCCCACAGCAGAAATTTCTTGACTAGTCTACGACGGAAATGGTGGTGCTACAGAATAATCTGCGAGGTGGTCGCTGGGTAAGACATGTAACTTGGGGCAAAAAGCAATAACTGTTTGCACAGGTAGAAATACAAAATGTATACATACA
The DNA here is from genome assembly GCA_039090855.1 of Macrothele yani. Lineage (NCBI taxonomy): Eukaryota > Metazoa > Arthropoda > Arachnida > Araneae > Macrothelidae > Macrothele > Macrothele yani. The sequence goes on from CM077030.1 coordinate 19,352,841, forward strand.
AAGAGAGGTAAAAAACTCATCACCTTATATTTCTTTCTACCTTCAAAAAATTGAAGACTAAGTACAACAGCAATTGCAATGATCAAGAACACTCTGCCCTCTGAACGTGCATACCATGGTATACTTTTCAAAGCTCTAAATGCAAAATCAGATCTTTTGATTCACAGTCATACCAAATATTGCTATTTATGGAACAAAAAAAAATGTAACAACTCACGGCAGAGGAACCATCACGAAGAACAAAATCGGAGGAAATTACCAATCTGTCCAACTTCCGCTGTCCGAATTTTTTCATATCCATTTTCAAGAAAAAATATAATGTTTTATACGACAAAATTAAATTTAAGAATACACGGCAAGGGAAGCCTCACCACCACCAAAAACAACAACAAAAAATCTATCAAATGAAAGGTTTTGTTGCCTTTAGCTTCAGCTCTCCAAAATGTTTGCCTTCATTCTCAGGCCAAATCACAACCATTTATGCAACAAATGACATTTAACAACAATACTGGAGAGGGACCAACACAGGGAAATAAATTATGATTACAGGAGAAATCTTCGCTCCTCCCAATTTCCGATTTCAAAATTTTCTCCTCTATTTCTCCAGATGAAATCCAAGTGTTTATGGAATAAAATGATATTTAAAAATAATACGAGGCAGAGGAAACCTTACGAGAAATAGGATTTATGATTCAAATTCCCTTTTTCGAGATCCTTAGCTCCAATTTCAAGCTTGAAAGCAAAGATTTATCGAATAAAATGGAATATAACAATACTATGGACAGCAGGAACATCTAGAGAAAAAGAAATCAGATTTCCGGAGAAATCTTTACTCCGTCTAACTTACATTTTCGGAAAGTTTTTAAAGATGGAAAATTTTCACCAAAGATCGGTAATCTACACAAGACAGGGCTTAAAAGCATCTAGGATATATTACTTGTCTGCAGGACCTAAAACAATCTGTTACGTACGTCGCCCGTCACTGCCATTCTGCTATGGGCCTACATGTAGACCAAAAAATTACTTACTTTGCCATTTTCTCTCTGACATAATGTTGGCCCTACATATCAAGCAGAAAAAACCCTTTCTCTGTCAAACATAGAAAGATGTTGCACTTATTTTACTGGCTTCTTAAGGATGTGCATTTTCCCACTAACTGCTATAAGGGTTAGTACTGGTTTTAATTAGAACATTATCACTTACCAAAGTTTATCTTGTCACATATGTGGATTATAAGTCCTTCACTGAGCACATTGTTTTTATGCATTCAACATTACTTAAAAACATCTAAAAACCCTTAAAAGTATCATTTACTTCGTGTGGCTCTTATGATGTAAGTGGCTTAATGTCTCCTGTTTTTATAATAGTTTACTGCCCTCTATCAGTTATACCCTTAACTATATTAAACAGTCACTTATGGTTAGTAAAAGACACCTATGGTTAGTAAACAACTGAGACTTGTGGTTAGGAAGAGACAGACACTTATGGTAAGTAAGAAACCAACACTTATGGATTAGCAAACAAAGTGCGATACCACTGTTTGCTGTTCTCCTCCTAGGACATTGAAGAGAAATGCCACTCATTCCGTCAGCCAATGGAGTACATGTTATGAAAGAGGAGACCATGACATTACACATTTGTACAGTCAATGGCATTTGTTGTTGGCTAGGATGATCATTCTCACCACATGGCTGATGAGTCACCATCAATTATCTGTAGATACAAACAATTTAAATGGCTGGGGTATAATATAAAGTTTTACCAAGGGTTATTCTATGAAGCCATGCCAAGGCATGTGACAAAATGTATCCAATCGTGCCCATTGCCCACCCCGAAGAAGAGGACCAAGTGCATGTCATCTGGGAAAGACGAACTCAAAAGTTTCCAGAAAAAAATGCAGATTTAAAAAAGGAGAGGAGGATTTTTTTTTTTAAAGGCTTAACATTTCCCCTCTAAATCAGCAATGGAAGGCATCATAAAATTTCAAAATGCAATCATTTCTATAAGTCAAAAAATTTTTCTAGGCAACATAATTATAAGGGTAGGCTGATAAGTAATGCACACAGTTAAATATCCAGAAAAAGTAAGTATGTATTTGAATATTTGAATAAACAAAAACCAAAATGAAAGTATGATATGGTAGGTACAAATTGGCATACCTATTTTTCCATGCTGCAGGGCAGACGGGAGAAAATCTCAAATTTGAGCCTCTGGATATCATCAAGTGTTGCGTGAGAAGTGAGTGGTATTGAGTTGTTGTTATGCAACAATAAAATTGGTGCAGTTGACTTCCTAAATTGACACACCCTTCGGTGTAGGTTGTTTACTGTTTTAATGTAACGTCTTGAATTGACAGTGTTCCCAGCTTCCAAAAATTCTGTCAGGTAAACTTTATACGAGTCCCAAAATGCCAGTCAAATGAACCTTGCTAGTAGATGGCACAGTTGTGAATTTTTGGGGATGAGGAGAAAAAGTGTGTCTGTATTCCATGCACTGTTCTTTTTTTTTTTTTTTTTTTTTTTTTTTTTTCAGAGTGAAAGTGATGTATTTATGGCTCATCCCCAGTAACAATATACAACAGAAACTGAACGCCCTCTTCATGAGGATGCTTCTAAAGTTTATAACACTTAAGATGCTTCTGGTTTTTTTTTCTGGCAACATCATACATAAGATCGACGAAGGAAAAAAAGCTGAACTTTTTAACCGGTGAAAAATCAAAACGTGGGGCAAGAATGCAGACTACGTTCCGTTTTTCTTTTGTCGACTCTGCAGCTATACAGCATCCATTGCTTACTTTTTCTTTCTACTGATATATCTTTCTCTCCCAATATCTTCATTGTTGCTTTTCTTTCTTTTTTATGCACTCAGATGACAATAATTTCCTCCATCATGCTAAAAGAACTTTCAGCCTGAGAATCATGAGTGCATGATCTCAAAGCGAATAGACAGTCATTGCTCTTTCCATGTTTTCCTTAATTAACACACAGCAACCAAAATTTTTTTATCCGGACACCGCTGGGATCGTATCCCAGATTTGTCGATATCTAGCCGAGTGCGTTCGCCTTATGCTATGGTGGCCAACAATCCACAGTGCTATGTGTGTTTATCTGTCAGCATTTGACTACACAAATCCGTAGAGATGGGCTCAGCACCGATACAAAGCAAAGCTTTAACTATTTTAGATAAATGATGTAACTTTGAGAATATCAGTACTTTTAAACACCATGCACTAATTCTTACAAATTTTCCGTTTTCCGAAAAATTCTCCTCCCATATCAAACTTAAATGCAAACACTTATGGGAGGAAATAACATTTAACAACAACGCAGGAGAGTGGAAACATTGCGGGGGGGGGGGGTGCAATTTTGGGGAAAATCTTCTCTTCTGTCATTCTCCTGTTTTTGAAAGTTTCGTAAAGATGGAATTCCGTCCTCCGGCGACCCCCCCCCATGTCTGCTCAGTTGTGCATCGATCTCGTGCATGACAAAATTGATAACGGAAAAGGTGGAATTCCTCAAATTCGCAGAATAATCTCAAGCCATCAGAATACAGGGAAATTTTCCTGCTGTCCAACTTCCGTTTTCTCTATGTGTTGTGTACAGTTCCCAGCTGAAATGCTAACATACAACAAAATGATATTTAACAAAAATACTGGACAGAGGCAACATCGCGAGAAAAGAATTACGATTAAGGGAAAATTATAACTCCGTTTAACTTTCGTTTTCGAAACTTTTGAAAAATGAAATACCATCCCCCATATAAAAAAAATCTCTTCAGTTTCGCATCAATCTTGAGAATGATCAGAATAATGACAAAAACAGCGGAATTCCACGAATTCGCGGAAGAATCTCATGTATGCAGCATGCATGGCACCCATTGAAAACAGATTTTTGTGCAGACAAGTGAAGTAATGATATGCTCTATTTTTTCTTTTGAGATTCCAAACCTTACTGCGATCCACTTTTGGATGATATAGCGGTCAGTTAGGTTGAATTCATCAAGTGCTTTTCGGTCATTTTCATCAGTCACCGAAACTGGTTTTCCACTGTGTCGACAAGATTGACATGCCCGGTTCACACTGACGAAATTAAATGGCCTAACAATTTACTGTATTCTTTCTGTCAACAGTGTTTTCACCATACACAACAGCCTTTAAACAGTGATGACTTTCAGTTGGCATTATGTTTCCTTCCTTCCGTTCGTCCATCCATCCACTCATTCATTCACTAAGCTGTTCTCTAAGATTCAGAGGTTAGCTCCACAAAGAAATACAAATAAACCAGATAAATTTTTAACTGATTACTTACTTACTGTTGCCGTATCAAACTTCTCCATTTATAGCGATCTTGACACACAACATGGGCTTCACTGACATCCATCACACAACGTACGCAAGACCTTCTATACTTTATACTCATAATATTTTTCGCATGCAGACACCCCTGAATCTTATCCTCCCATGACTTCCCTGGCCTTCCTCGGCCTCTCATTCCTGGCACTTGGGCTACAAAAAATTCTTAGTAAGCATCTCATCACTCATTCTTTCAACATGACTAAACCACTGAAGAATATTGGTCTCCGCCTTGCTAACAACATTTTGCTTCACATTACATAACTGCAACTCATCTTCATTCCTCACACGATCAAAACGTGTCTTGCCACAAACCTCCAATAAGTATTAACACATTTTCTCTAGCACACAAACAACTCCCATGTCTCTTCTGCAATACCCAAGTTCCACTGCCATACATCACAGTTGTAACAATTATACTTTCATACACAGCCATTTGAGACTCTCTTGAGAAACCATCATTCCTGTGAAACCCTCCTAAAGCTCTTTAGTATCTGTCAACAAAATAATTATGATGGATGTAATACTGTTTCACACATTATTCATGAAGAAGTTGACGACCCGCGGGAGCATGTTATATATAACGAAATGCATTAGAACTTTAAGTTTTCAAAAAATGGAATTAATGTCATTAATATGCGCTTACCTGGTTTCAGTTCTGTTGCATAATTCACATCGGACTATTGTTGTAGCGCCTAATCTTCTTCATTTCATTTGAAAAGGTTGCATGTATGATGATAGTGTGAGGTGAAATCTTGAGCTGAAGTAAAAACACGAACAGCCGTAAAAAACATGTAACTGGTGGTCGCCGTGAACAGCACGAAGTAAAGAACACTCTATGAACTAACAACGAAGAAAATACAGTGCAACAAGAAGGGGTGAAATGCTAATATTTGAATGAAGAAATCCTGTGACATTGAGTTTATATTAAAATCAAACCCTATTGTTAAGATTAAAAGTATTTACCAAAGATTTTTAGATAATTTCACAAAAGTAGGCTATAATGTTGACATCGAACAGATGAAAAACTAGAATAAAGGAACAGAACCGCTCAATGAAAAAACTTTCAATACTCCCACAGGTAATACGCCCAGACTAGTTGCAGGAGTATTGAAAGTTTTTTTATTGAGTGGTTCTGTTCCTTTGTTCTACTTCTTCATCTGTTCGATGTTATGGCATACTTTCATGAAATCATGCAAGAAATCTTTGGTAAATACTTTTAATCTTAACAATAGGGTTTGATTTTAATATAAACTCACTGTCACAGGATTTCTTCATTCAAATATTAGCATTTCACCCCTTCTTGTTGCATTGTATTTTCTTCGTTGTTGGTTCACAGAGTGTTCCTTTACATGGTGTCTACTGGCTTTTCAAAACGAAATTTGATGACTTTTTGGTGACCTTTTGGAGACTTTTTGGTGACTACCTTCGATTTTCCCCCGACATTCGTACAAAAATATTCGTTAAGTATTTTGTAACCTGACAAACACAAAAAGTTACCTTAAGTAATAGCAGAGTTTGGTACAATATCACGACACTGGATAGGACAAAATAAAATCACATGGTAATCAATCATTATCATTTTTCTGCAAATTTCCCCCCAATATGTAAATAAATGTATCATATTTGCTCTATTCTAAAATCTCTACTAGTATTTGAAATGCAAAAAGCACACACACACAAAAAAATTCAAAGATTCGTGTTAACTTTAATAAAAGTATGAGATGTCCCCCGATAACAGAGAAGCTATTCGCGTAAATGCTCTTAAGGCATAGTTTAACAAACTTTTCCTTTTAACAACAGAAAACGGAAAACTGAAAAAAAATTGTGACCTTACGTTGAAATTTGTGACTTTCGTGGCCTTTTTCTCATTTCGTTACTTTTTGTGACTTTCGGGACCGGTAGACACCATGCTTTAACTTCGTGCTGTTCACGGCGACCATCAGTTACGTGTTTTTACTTCGGTTCACGATTTTACTTCTAATCATAATTTTACTTCAGTACAAGATTTTACTTCAGTTCAAGATTTTACTTCAGCTCAAGATTTCACCTCACGCTATTCATCATACATGCAACCTTTTTAAATGAAATGAAGAAGATTAGGCGCTACAACAATAGAACTGAAACCAGGTAAGCGCATATTAATGACATTAATTCCATTATTTGAAAACTTAAAAGTTCTAATGCATTTCGTTATATATAACATACTCTCACGGGTGGTCAACTTCTTCATGAATAAACATGTGAAACAGTATTACATCCGTCACAATTATTTTGTTGACAGATACTAAAGAGTAACATAAGCCACGTATTAATGGATCGGTTGGTTCGTTTAGTGAACTAACTGAACGTAAGTCATACCCTCCTAAAGCAGCTATGACTTTCAATGAAGAATTAACTTGCCTACTAATTTCACCATCCAATTTGTTCTCTCTGTCAAGCATGCTTCCTACATGCACAAACTCATTAACCTGGTCAATCACTGTGCCATTTAGACTTATATTACATTCAGTGCTAACAGTTCCTCGCTCAAAAACCATAACTTTGGTTTTTCCCTTAGCACTTAAAAACTCAATCACAGTTTTGTTTGAACTTCGTTGACACATCCTCATCTCTAGACACCATTAACATGCATTGATTCACAACTGCTGTGAGGAAAAGAATGAAACTTGGAAATGTTGTGGCCAAAGGTTGCAGTTACAAGGTCACACTGCACATGTGCACATTACTTATCAGCCACCCTATATAAATTTAAGGACTTTTCAAGGAGTCTTGAGAGGGGGGCAGGGGGTGATAAGAAGGATAAGGCCTATTTAAAGAGTTCTTAAAATCCAGAATGCATAGAACCCTGCATTTAGCTAAACAGGCTTCATTAATTTAACCAGCATATTTCACATAAACACACATTTTCGATTATCAACAGGGAGGTTTTGTATAAAAAAGGGAAAGAAAAGCAATTTAAAATTTTTTTTTGAATCAACAAATAGTTAAAATTTGCATCAATTAACAGTAGCACAAATATGCACAGAAATATCACAAAAATTGTCTGCTACTAACCTAGATTTCATCCAACCATCTGGCCACAAAGTTCGAACTTCTGTATCAAGAAAGTGCTTTAAATATTCTTCTGCTGACTGGACTCTCGTTTTTGATACTTCATAACATTTCATTTTGATGGATACAACATCACACAAATATTTCCTGAAAGAAACAAAAAATACATAAATTAATGCATGCACATTTAGTGGAGAACATAACTCCATTTATTAAAAACTTAAAAATACTCAATTATGAATGTAGTAATTTTTTTTCCTTTCATAAGAGTCGCAACAGATCCGTACATATGATGGTCAAGTTTATTAATAAAAAGTTTACATATATTAAATCATTTAAGACCGTTCATCTTCTCTCTTACTGAAATGAGCAAATTAGCAATGCAATTAGCTTCCAAGACACAGTCAAAATATGCACTTTTATCATGGTATTTGTGACACAGTGAGTATTCTGATAGTCTCAAATAAGCAATTTGACTAGTTGAGAACAAACCACCTCAGCAGGATGAAGAGAACAACTGGATTGTTATAAAATGGCAGTGTAGAACTAGAGGTCACTGTTATAGAGGTCATTTGCTATTTTGGATAACTAAGCACAATTGTATTTACTGCAGTTAAAAACTGCTGGTGGTTTGAATCCATTGAGAATGAAAAAATAAGGCTCTTACCCTTTACTTAGAATTATCACTGTTTAGATGCACAAAATAAACAGAACGGATCAGTAAAAACATAAGCCGTTTATCAAATGAAAATATCCTGCCATCAGCAAAGCATAATACAGACCAGAGTTATAATTATGTGCTGAAAATTTTATCTTCCTAATGGGGAATATCAAGTTGTATGTATTTCTGTAAAGATGGCAAAACAAACAGGCTAATGACAACTACAAAAACACCAGTAAAATTTCTGTCACTAATTGTTGCAGAATTGTACATGTGCTGCATAGATCATAAAACATACAATAAATATGCTACAGCCAAAACTACATTAATTTTCATAAACAAATTCTTGTATTTCAAATGAGTAATGTGAACTAAGACATGTTTTCCAAGGATGGCAAAATGCATAGCAAATAGCTGTTTCCAGTCTCAGCAAGAATTGTTGCAAATAACCAAGTGAACCTTCCAAATGAGCAGTCAGAATGTTTTTTTTGTTTGTTTGTTTTTTTGACCAAGGACTACATTTAACTCCGCGGATAGTATGGGGAGACTTACAGCTGACTGCCCGTGACAAAAATAGATCCCAATTGAAATCATTATTACTATATTAACGCAAAAACGTTTAACGTTTACTGTTCATCACGTTATTGTTGGTGTAAATATAGCTCTCCGACATGACGTCCAACATATAATGTGCCGTAAAAGTAATTCATATCGACATATAAAGTTATTCATATAGACATACCAAGCAGCTCACTCCGAATTGCATATCTATAAAAAAGTGCTCTATCTTCGATGTCGATGAGTATGTCCCAAAACACATCCACTACCAATGCTCAATGTTGGCCTAGTCAAATATTCCTCTTTTTTCAACACCCAGGAATGCTGGTGATGAAATCGTACGTGTGATAAAATATGCGGTCCCACTGGACAAAGTCAGAATTAAAACGAGACACTACAAACGACCACAAGACAAACAAAGACATAACAATATAAAATGGAACCAAGATTAAAATGAATTAAAAGCAGATGGACGGTCACAGTCATCAAACGACATCACCAGACCGGTTTCAGCAAATTTCATGCTATCATCAGTGGTACTTCCAACAGTGCTTCTTCATCGTATGAACATGCACACATCAATGCCAAACTCATCAGAAATGGAGGCCACTTCCTTGGTCTTCTAAACGCAAAGTATTCTGGGATCACAAGAACACAACACCCATGGTGCCATCTATGGTGAGATCAAGGACTTATTTTTTGGGGTGTCTTTTGTATTTTCTTTCTTTTATTATAATAACATTTCTTCATTTTCTCTTCAATTTCTATCAAGTACTTCCAGGCATATGGTAATTCAACTGGTACATTATTGTTACAATTTCTATTTTGCATTTTTTCGATTACAACTGCTTCTGAAATAAACTGCTGGTCGTGTTTTTTTTTTTATTATTATTTATTATGTAATGTTATTAATTTGATATTTGACCAGTCTGGTGAAAAATTATTTTCAGAACAATACTGCATCAGACTTCTTCATCTCCACTTTGCACCAATTTGAAATATGTTCGTTCAACCTGCATAACGAACATATTTCAAATTGGTGCAAAGGGGAGATGAAGACGTCTCTGATGCAGTATTGTTCTGAAAATAATTTTTCACCAGACTGGTCAAATATCAAATTAATAACATTACATAATAAATAATAATAAAAAACACGACCAGCAGTTTATTTCAGAAGCAGGTGTAATCGAAAAATGAAAAATAGAAATTGTAACAATAATGTACCAGTTGAATTACCATACGCCTGGAAGTACTTGATAGAAACTGAAGAGAAAATGAAGAAACATTATTATAATAAACGAAAGAAAATACAAAAGACCCAAAAGAAAATAAGTCCTTGATCTCATCACAGATGGCACCATGGGTGTTGTGTTCTTGTGATCCCAGGATACTTTGCGTTTAGAAGACCAAGGGTGTGACCCTCCATTTCTGATGAGTTCGGCATTGATATGTGCACGTTCATACGATGAAGAAGCACTGTTGGGAGTACCACTGATGATAGCATGAAACTTGCTGAAACAGGTCTAGTGATGTACTGTGACCGTCCATCTGCTTTTAATTCATTTTAATCTTGGTTCCATTTTATATTGTTATGTCTTTGTTTGTCTTGTGGCCGTTTGTAGTGTCTCCTTTTAATTCTGACTTTGTCCAGTGGGACCGTATATTTTATCACACGTACGATTTCACCACCAGCGTTCCTGGATGTTGAAAAAAAGAGGAATATTTGACTAGGCCTACATTGAGCATTGGCAGCGGATGTTTTTTGGGACATACTTATCGACATCGAAAGTAGAGCACTTTTATATATATATATGTAATTTAGAGTGAGCTGCTTGGTATGTCTTATGAATAACTTTATATGTCAACATGAATAACTTTTACGGTTCATACAATGTTCAGTGTATGTCGATATGAATAACTTTTACTGCACATTATATGTTGGACGTCATGTCGGAAAGCTATGTGTACACCAACAATAACGTGATGAATGTTAAATGTTTATACGTTAATATAGTAATACTTTGAGCCACGTAAAAAAAAATATGCTCTATTCAGCATAGAGCCTTGTGCTGATTTGAGTAGATAATGTAATGAAATCATTATAGCGTTAAAAATACGTGCTGCACACTAATCGTGTTAGTATGTTCATTAACAGCCTGGAGTCCAATTTGCATACTGCGCAATACATGGTGCATGTGATGCTCCCCTCACTTCCGTATGCGGGGGAGAGGATGCAATATTTCTCGGTGTGCCGCCGCATTTGACTCAACCGTGAGCACAACATGACTGAGCGTGGTATCATTTTAAAGCTCTTAATGAGATCTATTCAAATATATGAAGAACATTTTGCAGTGGTTTGAACTGAACATTTAAAAAATTGTTTTCTTGTGAACTGGTGAACACTTTAGACAATATTGCGATTTATCTGAACAATCGTGAGTGCAAAACAACTGTGCGTGGTATCGTTTTAAAGCTCTTGACGAGATCTATTCAAATATATAGAGAACACATCACAGTGGTTTAAACTAAATAAAATTTTAATTGTTTTCGGCCGTCCCGGTGGCACAGATGTCTAAGCGATGGCTTCTGATCATTCATCCGGAAGGGGTCTGGGTTCAAATCCCGGTGAGGAATGGATGTTGTGTTTGTCTTATGGCATTGGTTCTCTCCCTTCCCTGGAACCAATGGCCCTAAATTAGCAATGGGCGAATGCTTATAAGTCCATTGAGTTGCTCACGATGGTCGTTCAACATCCAACCAAAAAAAAAAAAAGTTGTTTGTGTGCAAACGAGTTAACGTTTTCGACAATGCTGCAGAATTCGCAGAATGAACACAAAGAAAAGTGGAGAAAATCAAAACGAGAGGCAAGAGCAAGTGATGAGGAATTTAAGAAGCCCAACGAACTAGAAAGTACTGAGAATCATTTCAAAATCTAGCTCATTTCAACTCTCTGATCTGCAAGTCGTATTCCTACATGCCAAACTGATGGCTCAATCAAAACTGAGCCTACCTGTATTTTATTTTATTTTTTTTATTTTTTTTGCACAAATGTAATAACATTTCAAACAGAACTAATAAGATGCATGTCTGTAATGAAAAAAAAAAACTATGTTTTCAAACAAAACTAATAAATTTGTGTCTGTAATGAAAAAAATAATAACAAGTAGCTTTTTGTAGATAGGAAAAATGCACAGGTGTTTTCTAGCACTGGCAACCATAATCCCACAAAATCTTGCAGGCTGAAATTTCTTGTTCAACAAAGTGCTTCCAGTATTATGGCAGTACAACAACACCCAATTCATTAACACTGAACTTAAGTAACTTGCAATTATTGCCTACTTTCAGAAAAAAAAAAAAAAAAACAGCCAGTTTCAAAAAACACTGGCACATGAAGATTTGTATTCAGAAGAAGAAGAATTCAGCAGTTTTAGGTAAGAGAAGCTGCAATTACTACATCAGTGAAATATACTTCAACCTTCTTAGGCTCTTATTTAAACTCAAACACAGAGGCATTGTTATTCTTGTAACATATGACATCACAATTTTTTCTCATAAAACATCAATCCTTTCACAGATAGGAGCACATGAATAGACAATCATGTAATAATAATGTCAAAATGGCAGTTCTTGGCCACATAAAAGCTATAAAATCCCTTTAGATAAAAAAACCCACAGATTTTGATGTTAAAGATAATTCATCATTTTAAGTAAACATAAAACAGTTGTTTATTTTACCACAGCCTCTCTAAAAAGAAAAAAGCAGTAAATTACTTACACAAATAATCTCTTAAGCATCTGAGCATAACTCACCTTCTTCTTGATGAATTCAATTTCCCACATTTTTACGAAGCACTTCTCCAACTAACTGTATGTTCATTTTTTATGTCATCGGGGAGGTACAAGCTTTCATACATTAAGTAGTAAAAATGTAGTTGATCAATTTAGATTATGATATTTTTTATTTTTGTTTTTATTAATTTTATAAGTGATATTTTAACAAAGGACTAATTGTTAACCTTTTTCTTTAAAATGACCCCTTTTTAGCAAACTCCTAAATAAATAAATTTTTAATAAATACTTACTTGTTAACTATATGACTGCGTTATTGTATTAGAACACTTAAATTCACTCAATATGCTCATGGTTAATACGATTTCCCCTCTTAATACACATTTTTCACGCAGTCCCTAGAATTGAGAAGCAAATAAGTACAAATTTACCCTATTTAATATGTTTCGAATCCCGCTTAATAAGCGCTTAGTTTTGTAGCATCATGTACATTTTAATTCGGGTGAATAGTAATAGCATGCAAAAAATGGGTCAGTCACGGGTTACTCGAGTCACCGGATGTTTACTTTGATTAGATACAAAACTCCCTTATTCTTCGCCACTAGCTAAACAGGCTTGTCGTAGGCTCAGCTTGTGGCTTTTCGACGCGTAAGGGTCCTCTTTTTCGTGACCTTGATGGGGAGAAAGCATAGAAACTTTAAAAGCTGAAATGACATTTTTGTCAACGTTACTCCACCCCATCCCCAACTTCTGCAGTTGAGACAAAGCCACAGTACAGTAGTGAGGTGCCATTGTTCAAGTAGGAAGGCCATTTAGTGAAGACAGTGAATTTTGTGGTTGTGTAATGCTACTGTAGTTTTTTTTAACTTCTGTTTTGAAATGTGTACTGTAATATAAAGTGAATACTGTATAACTTTGGATTGTATGATGAGTGGGATAAAAAGAAAAGCATTATCAAATAATGATAAATTAAAAATTTTTTAAACTTACGATGAAAACTTTAAATTAAAAATCAAAAACAAATCACGGAGGACATTCCAGTTCAACGTTACGGACAATTTTAAAAAATAGGAAGGAGATAGAAGAGAAGGCTGTACAACGGGGTATCAAATGGAAGAAAATAAAGACCAGAAAGTTTGAAGAATTGGAAAAGGTTTGACCACAATGGTTCCACCAAGCTTATAGCTTAAATTTGCCATTGAATGGGGTGTTGCTGACAAAAAAAGTGCACGAAATTGCAAAGAAACTCCACATTAGTGATTTTACTAGACCGAGCGCATAGATTGACCGATTTAAAGCTAGATATGGCATTGTTTATAGCCAGATCAGTGGAGAAGAAAGTCCATAAGTGAACAAGATGCTGAAACATGGAAAGAAACTGTTTTATCAAAATTACTGAAAGATTTCTCTCCTGGTCAAGTTTGGTCTTCATTTTAAACTGATGCCAGATAAATCGCTCATTTATAAAAATGACAAATGCCATGGTGGAAAAACAAAGTAAAGAGCAACTTTCTGTATTAGCATGTGCCAATGCAGACTGATCGGAGAAAATAAAATTACTGGTCGTAGGAAAGACAAAGTCACCTTGATGCTTAAAAAATGTTCGCACATTTTCATGTGATTACACTGCACAATGTCAAGCCTGGATGACTGGTGAACAGTTTGTTTTATGGGCCAAACAGCCCAATGTGATGTTTCATTGCAAGAATCGAAAAATTCTTCTTCTCATTGATAACTGCCAAGCACATTCAAAAAATATCAAATTGACTAATGTAAAAATCATTTTTATACCTCCAACACCACAAGTACACTGCAACCTATGGACCAGGGGATAATAAAAATTATGAAACACCATTATCGCAAGAGCCTGATCCACAGGTACTTATGTGCCATGGAAACAAGCTGATCCTTCACCTTCTGTAAATGTTCTGGACACAATTCATTAAATCGCTGCCGCATAGGATGCAGTCCGCCCTGAGGTAATTAAGAACTGTTTCATTAAAGCAGGCATCAAATGGTCACAAAATGAACTGGCACTGCAATCTGATGATGAAGTTGAAGAGGATCCTGTTTTCGTCAATTTTCCTGGATACATGTCTGTCGATGATGATATTGCAACTTGTGAGATTCGAACAGTACAAGAAATTGCAGAAGATAATGCTGCGAATACAACTACAAGCGAGGAGAGTGAGAAAGAAGAGCCTGTACCACCCATCAATGCCAGTCGCAGCATTAAATTCACTTGCTGAAGTAAGGCGTTTTGTGTCCAGCATGATTGGAGTTTCTGACGACACCATCAGTAAAATTAATCAGCTAGAAAGGATAATTCTGAATTCCGCTTTTAAAAAATCAAACAAAATAAAATTGAGAATTATTTTAAGAAACTATAAAGGAAATGAATTACAGTTTATAAATGCTGTACAAGAACAAAATAATTTTTATAATCTACGTGATGTTTTGATGTAATTTTTTCATTAATATTGTGCGGTAATACAGCTTGTGACTACAGTTAATTGTGTTTTTTCTAGTTTTTTTTTAATACCATTATTTTTGTTGTTCTCCAACAATTTCATGAATATGCAGCCGACATATACAAAGGTACGTAGTGTAGGTTTTATTTATTTCCTATTTCCAGCTAAGATGCTTTCCTGTTTAAGACACTAATTTGCGTCAGTCCCTTGAAAATTGTATTAAGCAGATTTCACTGCATATTATATAATATAAATATTAATGAAACAGATGAAACCCTACATACATTAAAAACAGATGAAACCCTACATACATCTTTCGGGGTACTGCTGAATGTGGTACCCATTCCGAAGTTGTAAAACCTGAAGGCGATGAACACCATGTTCAACAGTCGACCATAACTGATCCTCTGTGATGCTTCTCTCACAAGGCTGCCAAATCTGCAACATGTTCTTGATAAACCACACCTTTTAAGTGTCCCCAAAACCACAAATCACAAGGATTAAGTTTGGAGATCAAGGTGGTCACAGTGTGTCATAGGACAAATTCAACTGCTGTTACAGTGCACGTGCACTATTGGAGCCTGCAACATTATTCACTGACTGTTCACAGCTTTGGAAACAATTCATTTCTTTTACAAAACTATAACTTCACAAGTCATTGAAGAATTCAATGAATTGTGATAGGTTTGTAAAAGAAATGAATTACAGTGATCATTCTCCTAAGTTCGTGGAGTCAATGGTCCTCAGCATAATTTCTCATGACGGTGAAATTATGGAAGTGCACCGCAGCTTTGCCCTTGTTTTCATAAAACAGCTGCACAAGAAATGTGCATTCCAGCATGGTGATCGTCATCGTAGCTGATAATAATGGCATTCAGCTGTTGTGGCCACTTTTATACCCAGAACTTGGCTGCAACCTGTATGTTTATGAAAATGAAAAAGTTTTGTTGCTTGCAGCACCACAAGTACCATAGTGGTGAGTTTGGGCACTTTCTATTTTTTTTTTTTTATGGAAATTTCTTCTACATGTCCTGAAATATAACCATACCAAATTTGGTTGCATTTGGACTGCTAAATATCTCTCGAGACAGTGTTGAATAGGAGAATAGCAGACTGAATGCTTTCCAAGTAACATAATCTGTTGTATAGCAGGAGATACAGTCAGTGTACTCTGAGTGCAATATATACACTTTACAATGAATACAAAATGAACATCTAAAAGTAGGATGCTTGTATAGCATTCAAAATAATGTGAATAAAAATAAAAATTTATAAAAATTTCTCATATCTGGATATTAAATGATATTCTGACTATGTACAAAAGCAGATTTGTTTTAACAAACACACGAAGCCCAAGTAGCAAAAAATACCTAATAGAGTCATTCCACTCGAATTTCTTTTTTGGTGCTTGAGGTACTTTTTTGTCTTCTTTTCCCTGAGTATCATCATCAGTTCCTTGAGAATTTTGTACCTCAATTTTGTCATCTTCCCTCCTAAAACAAAAATCTTTTGTTAAGAGCAATAAATAAAAGCATCAAAATTGTGACAGATCCTTACTATACAAAAGGTTAAACACTATTTCATTTCAACAAGCCAAGAGTCACTGTTTAAAATTTCTTCAGCTTATATAAAAAACAAACTTTAGCAGACCTCAGTTTACAGTCACAAAAAAAGAATTCTCCAATATTTCTATGCCAAAATAATACCTAAGGACATGAATAGCCATTACAGATCATACATATAATGAAAATTATTGTATTTACATTTCTATGACTAAGTACATATTAGTACTTTGTGGCAGTGACAGTTGTCACATCACAATAGGTTTAAAACAACTTCATTGCATACCATCTGGTATATCATTGTCAGTAAATGTTGACTTTTGTAATTGGAAGAGAACTCTCTTGTTTTAAATCACTTACTCAAGGCTTTACCCAGATATATTGATTTGGTTCTAGTTCCAGTAGAAGAAATTTTCATTTCACCTTCCTTCCCTCTGAGTTCTTTTGGATTTTTACAGGCATTTCTGGCCTCTTGATCTTAGTCAAGGCTTGTTCTCAATGTATAGAAGGATTAACAAACGTTTTGTTTACTTCTGAAGAATTTAAATATTGTTGCCAGGTTCCTCATGCTGTTTCCAGGTTTCTCATACTGTTGCCAGTTACTAAACTGAAATGTTTTCATTGTGTATTTTGTAATTCTGTGTTGTTGTTGCTGTTGTAATTAATTTGCTTAAAACACCACTTATTAGTTTTGAAGGCACATTGATGGCACTGTTTTTTTTGGGGGGGGGGGATGTAATAACTTTCTTTAATTGGTCTCTTGTTTTTATGAGATTCATAGTCCAATATTTTAATTTTTTCCTCATAAAGGGCCACATTTGCATAACTGAATATGATTTGCTAATACACTACTTTGATCTTTGTTATGAATACCATTTGATATTCCTTAATTCTGATTTCCAATTTTCAAAACGTTTGTCCAATATAATTACTGTTGCAATTAAGTGGAATTTGATATACAACATTTTTTCTTTCCGTCTTGTCTATTGTATTTCTGTACATTTCTTTATTAGCTAAATTTGCTACTTTGTAACTCAAAGTAGTAAAATGTAGCTAAATAACTCAAAGGAAAAGAAGATTAAATGAAAATTTCTTCAACTGGAACTACAACCAAAACTCTCTTGTTTCTTACCATGACAAACTATTTCTACTTTTAGAGCATCATTTTATATTATCCACTCAACCAATCTTATACTGTTTCTTGAGTGTATTGTCATCAATACACCCAGGAAATGGTATGAGATTAGTTGAAGTCATATTGATGTCCTGGATGGTGTAACAGATAGCATGCTGGAACAGAAATCAGGAGATGCATGCTCGATTCCAGCCCCAGAGCAATGAAATTTTTCAGTTTTCTGACGTTACTGATATTACGTGAGAAACAGAAAATACAGTCATTTCAGGGATGTCTAATTGCTGTGTTAATTAGAGTGATGTATTTTCCACGTATTATGAGAAGAATATTTCTTCCTCACTATATCATTTACTGTAGTACTCCCCATTGCTGTATCTCAAAACAAACTTAACACTCTTTGAATAAAGCTCATGTTGAAAACTGGCTTCCTAGTTTCTTAAATTTGATACTTCATCTAGTATGGGCGTTTTCTTCTAGGAAATATTTTATTTAAAAACGCGAATTTTCGGATAAAACTCTTCACCTTCTTCAGGCAGTCTTTTGTTGTCACTCTTTCTCCATAACAACCACTATTGCAGTTAACCCAGAGGATTGCGGTTATTTTTCACCAAATCTTCCCAGACGTTGGGCAGGGACAAACCTCTGCAGTCATTGATGAAGGAATTCTGATTTTTCTTAATTTCTATTTCTTCTTTTAATTTTCTTTTTTGAAAGTTGCTTTGGAAACTGACTTGGACTGGAATTCCCTTTAAGTCATCAGTTCCCAAAGCAATTTTTAATAAAAGAATTAAAATAAAGAACAGAAATGAAGAAAAATCAAAATTCCATCACCAATGACTGCAGAGGTTTGTCCCTGCCTTAACATCTGGAAAGATTTGGTGAAAACTAACCGTAACTGTTGGGATTAACTACAACTGCGATAGTGATGGAGAAAGTGTGGCAACAAAAGATGGCCTGAAGAAGAAGAATTTTCTCCAAAAAAATTGTGTTTCTAAAAAATATTTCCTACAAGAAAAACCCATATCAGATGTTGGATTAAATGTTAAACTTAACATTTCAAATGCGTTTGTTCAACTTAAATGTCCAGCAGGCACATGGGTAACTCTATTTAAGTACAATAACCAAGGAAGTGTCACGAGTGAAACTTAATTTTGGTTGGAGGAAAAGGAACAGGAAGAAACCCAGGATAGAAAGAATAAAGGTTGATAGGCTCCTTGAAGACCATCAGCATTATTCTGACTTACTCAGAGAATGACTGGAGGAGCTGAATTCTGGTGACAGGGATGTAGAAAAGAAGTGGGAATGTTTTAAGAACTGTGTTGTCACCGCAGCTAAAGAGGTCTGTGGCACCACAACAGTGGGTAACAATAGAGGTGATGCTTGGTGCAATAGTGAGGTTGAAGAGGCAGTAAAGAGAAAGAAGGAAGCCTATTTGGGGATGTTGCGAGGTAGAGTCTCTGTGGATGAATATCGCTGTAAGAAGCGTGAAGCTGCTAAGCTGGTTCGCCAGAGTAAGACAAAAGATAGGAAGGAGAAGATGGAAAGGCATGAACTGGCTTTTTGGAAAGATAGGAAGTCTTTCTGGAAGTAAATGAGACTCAGGAAAAATAGGGGAAACAAAGTTGTAAGTTGTGTGAAGAATGAGATCGGGGAAATGATATGGGAGCCCAATGAGTTCAGTGAAAGATGGGGTGAATACTTCTGTGAGTTATTAGATCAGGAAAGCAAAGATGAGTCTGAGACAGATGCAGATGCTGTCACAGTGAGGGATGGAAGCACAGGAGGGATCTCAAGAGAAGAAGTGTGTAAAGCTCTAAAATCTCTTCAGAATGGTAAGGCTTCGGGAGTTGATGGCATAACTGCTGAAATGTTGAAATACGGTGGTGACCCTGTAATTGACTGGTTAACTGAAATTTGCCAGTTGTGCTGGGAGTTAGGAATGGACCCTCGGGATTGGAAGGATGCTATTATTGTTCCCTTGCATTAAGGGAAAAGGTGATCAGACTGAATGCAAGAACTATCGTGGTATTAGCCTACTAAGTGTGCCAGCGAAAGTGTTTCGTAAGGTTGTTATTGAAAAAGTACGGGGTCTTACATCAGAAAAAGTGTGGGGTGTTTAGAGTGGTTATATACCTGGTAAAGGCTGCACTAACCAGATTTTTGCATTATGAGCGATGATTGAAAGGTATCTGGCTGTTGGCAAGAAAGTTTTTGCTGCTTTCATAGATTTAGAGAAAGCTTACGACTGAATAAATAGGAAACTTTTGTGGAAGGTATTGAATGAATATGGTGTTACTGGGAATCCACTTAATAGTGTAAAAGCCATGTATGCTGGTAGTAGAGCTTGTGTACGAGTGAATGGTGTTTTATCAAAATGGTTTTCTATTGGTGCAGGAGTCAGACAAGGTTGTGTAATGTCACCATGACTGTTTAATATATTTATGGACAAATGCATGCATGATGCCAAAATAGATGATAGTGGTTTATGTCTTGGTGATATCTGCGTGCGCAGATTGCTGTATGCTGATGATACTGTCCTTTGGCAGAGAGCAAAAGTGATTTGCAGAGTATGTTGTCTCGGATGTACGAAGTTTGCACGAAATTCAAACCGAGTATAAATAAGGGAAAAACCAAAGTTATGGTTTTTGAGAGAGGAACTGGTAGCACTAAATGCAATGTAAGTCTAAATAGCACTGTGATTGACCAGGTGAGTAGGAAGCATGTTTGACAGAGAGAAAAAATTGGATGGTGAAATCAGTAGGCGATTGAATTCTTCTTTGAAAGTCATAGCTGCTCTAGGAGTATTTCACAGGAATGATGGGTTCTCTAGAGAGTCCTGCATGGCTGTGTATGAAAGAGTAATTGTTCCTATGCTGATGTATGGCAGTGAAACCTGGGTACTGCAGAAGAAACATAGGAGTCGTTTGTGTGCTCGAGAAATGCGTTACTTACGGGAGGGGGGGGCAAGACACGGTCTGATTGTTTGAGGAATGAAGACATGTTGCAGTTGTGTGATGTGAAGCAAAATGTTGTTAGCAAGGTGGAGACCAATATGCTTTGGTGGTTTGGCCATGTTTAAAAGAGTGAGTGATGAGATGCTTACTAAGAAAATATTTTTAGCCCAAGTGGCAGGAAGGAAAAGCAGAGGAAGGCCAAGGAAGACATGGGTGGATCAGATTCAGGAGTGTCTGCAAGAGAAAAAGATTATGAGTATGAAGTATAAAAGATCTTGTGTATGGCATGTAATGGATGTCAGTGAAGCCCGAGTTGTATGTCAAGATCACTGTAAATGGAGAAGTTTGATACGACAACAGTAAGTAAAAATATCTGGTAGCTTGTATTTCTTTTTGGAGCTAACCTCTGAATCTCAGAGAACAGCTTAGTGATATGTATGTATGTAATGCACCTAAGGAAGTTTTTGCTGCCTTCTTAGATTTGAAGAAAGCTTACGACCGAGTAAATAGGACACTTTTGTGGAAGGTATTGAATGAATGTGGTGTTACTGGAAATCTACTTAATAGTGTAAAAACCATGTATGCTGGCAGTAGAGCTTGTGTGCGAGTAAATGGTGTTTTATCAAAATGGTTTGCTATTGGTGCAGGAGTCAGACAAGGTTGTGTAATATATGGTTATGCATCCATATATTTATGGATGCGTGATGCCAAAATAGATAAAACTGGTTTATGTCTTGGTGATATCCGTGTGTGCAGATTGCTGTATGCTGATGACACTGTCCTGTTGGCAGAGAGCAAAAGTGAGTTGCACAGTATGTTGTCAAGGATGTACGAAGTTTGCATGAAATTCAAACTGAATGTAAATAAGGGAAAAACCAAAGTTATGGTTTTTGAGAGAGGAACTGGTAGCACTAAATGTAATGTAAGTCTAAATGGCACAGTGATTGACCAGGTGAGTGACTTTGTATATTTAAGAAGCATGTTTGACAGAGAGAACAAATTGGATGATGAAATCAGTAGGTGATTGAATTCTTCTTTAAAAGTCATAACTGCTCTAGGAGGTTTTCACAGGAATTATGGGTTCTCTAGAGAGTCCTGCATGGCTGTGTATGAAACTGTAATTGTTCCTACTCTGATGAATGGCAGTAAAACCTGGGTACTGCAGAAGAAACATAGGAGTCGTTTGTGTTCTGGAGAAATGCATTACTTAGTATGGGCAAGACACGGTCTGATTGTGTGAGGAATGAAGATGGGTTGCAGTCGTGTGATGTGAAGCAAAATGTTGTTAGCAAGGTGGAGACCAATATGCTTCGGTGGTTTGGCCATGTTGAAAAAATGAGTGATGAGATGCTTACTAAGAAAATGTTTCTAGCCCAAGTGGCAGGAAGAAAAGGCAGAGGAAGGCCAAGGAAGTCATGGGAGGGTCAGATTCAAGAGAGTGTACATGAGAAAAATATTATAAGTATGAAGTATAAAAGATCTTGTGTACGGCGTGTGATGGATGTCAGTGAAGCCCAAGTTGTATGACAAGATCGCTGTAAACGGAGAAGTTTGATATGGCTACAGTAAGTAAAAGTTATCTGGTATTTTTTTTTCTTTTGGAGCTAACCTCTGAATCTCAGCGAACAGCTTAGTGATATGTATTTATGTATGTACCTGGACATAAAGTTCAAACACACTAATTGTTTTAAAAAATGCATTACTATCAACTTAAAAACACCTTCTTAATTATACTATTTACGAAATTACGTACTAACACAATTTATGAAATGAAAGTGAGCAGCAAAATAACACTTTGTTACATTTATTTCACACTCCACATGATGCACATTAGCATGCATCCCATTAATGTGCCTTAACATAATCAAACATTTCAAACATTTAAGACTCCTATATTTTGTTACACAAACACTTAAAAATGTTTAAAAATTTAAAATAATTTAAAAAGTACTTGGTCAATCACCTTGTCCCTGTTGGATTCGCTGATATCTTCCCTTCAAGCCTTTCGTGAACAATGCGTTCACATCTTTTGGAACTCCTTTTCTAGCTGACTGCAAAATAAATGATGGACACTTGAGTCCATTCATGCTCACCTACTACAATGTCGGCACTAGCAAAATGGCATCATCTGTTGCATCTACAGGGATCAATTGCATAATTTATTATTGTGTTTAAACTTTTTATTTTCGAATTTCTTTCCATATGGATGCAATGCTATTAGGATCATCATAATTACAAACTTTATTTCTACACAAATGGATTCTGTAATATGCAACTGCTTTTCATTGTGGCTGGATACAAGTACAGTAACACTCACTTATAACAAGCTCAGATGTAATAAGCACTCAGCTGTAACAGCCAAAAGCCATTGGTCCCAGTGAAAGTACCTTTAATCAAAGATAAATGAACTGTGTTGTAACAAAGATGGAAATACAAGTGAACCTGCCTATGATGGTTATCTCAAGTTTAAAAATGAAAGCTTTAGAATCAACTGAAATTCTACATCAATTTTTCGAATCAAATGTTGTAGAAGATGAACACTTTCTCTTTTATGTATACTCAGCAGAAAGAACTGTACAAAAAATGAAACTAAAAAGTGTGAATTCCTCATTTCTTTAAGTGTTTAAAACATGTAGTGTTTAAATCTTTCTGATTAAACTCGCAAACTATGAGCACATGTGTATTAATATGAACAGTACTTAAGTAAAAATATTTATCTATACTGCACAATTATTGGATTAATTTGTACCTTACTGCAGCTCTACAAGAAGTAAGTTATTTTTACTAGATACAAAAGATATTGAAGTATAAATTCTAGTTGTTTCAGATTATTTATAACAGCCTTTGTAATGGCCATTATTTTTAAGTCCCCTGAAGGATGTTATAACAGAGTTTCACTGTATTTCCATTTCAAGATGTGAACATGTTCACGAAATGCTTTGAGAGGAAGGCATCAACGAATGCAGCAGTGACCAGGCAGTTGACCAACTACTTTTTAAATTATTTTAATTTTTAAATGTTTCTTAAAGGTCAGTATAACGAAATATAGGAGTCTTAAATACATACATCATACATATCACTAAGCTGTTCTCTGAGATTCAGAGGTTAGCTCCAAAAAGAAATACAAACTACCAGATATTTTTACTTACTGTTGTCGTATCAAACTTCTCCAATTACAGCGATCTTGACATACAACACGGACTTCACTGATATTCACTACACGCCGTACAAAAGATCTTTTATAATTTAAACTCATAATCTTTTTCTCATGCAGACACTCCTGAATCTGATCCACTCATGTCTTTCTTGGCCTTCCTCTGCCTTTCCTTCCTGTCACTTGGGCTAAAAAGATTTTTTTAGTGTGCATCTCATCACTCATTTTTTCAACATGGCCAAACATCACCAAATCATATTGGTCTCAACCTTGCTAACAACATTTTGCTTCACATCACACAACTGCAACACATCTTCATTCCTCACACAATCAGACCGTGTCTTGCCTCAAACCCCACGTAAGTAACGCATTTCTCCAGCACACAAACAACTCCTATGTTTCTTCTGCAGTACCCAGTTTTCACTGCCATACATCAGAGTAGGAACAATTACAGTTTCATACACAGCCATGTGGGACTCTCTAGAGAAATCATCATTCCTGTGAAAACCTCCCAGAGCAGCTATGACTTTCAATGAAGAATTCAATCGCCTACTAATTTCACCATCCAAGTCGTTCTCTCTGTCAATCATGCTTTCTAAATACACAGACTCCTTCACCTGGTCAATCACTGTGCCATTTATACTTACATTACATTCAGTGCTACCCGTTCCTCTCTCAAACACCATAACTTTGGTTTTCCCTTATTTATACTCAGTTTGAATTTCATGCAAACTTCGTACATCCGAGACAACATACTCTGTAAATCACATTTGCTGTCTGCCAATAGGACAGTGTCATCAGCATACAGCAATCTGCACACACGGATATCACCTAGACATAAACCACTATCATCTATTTTGGCATCACACATACACGCGTCCATAAATATATTAAACAGACATGGTGACATTACACAACTGTGTCTGACTCCTGCACCAATAGCAAACCATTTTGATAAAACACCATTCACTATTACACACGTTCTACTACCAGCATACATGGCTTTTACACTATTAAGTAGATTCCCAGTAACACCATATTCACTCACCTTCCACAAAAGCGTCCTATTCACGTATTGTCGTAAGCTTTCTCTAAATCTATGAAGGCAGCAAAAACTTTCTTACCAACAACCAGATACTTTTCAATCATCATGCGTAATGCAAAAATCTGGTAGGTGCAGCCTTTACCAACCAGGCATAAAACCACTCTGAACATCCCACACTTTCTCTGATTAAGACCCTGTACTTTTTCAATAACAACCTTACCAAACACTTTCCCTGGCACACTTAGTAGGCTAATACCACGATACTTCTTGCATTCAGTCTGATCAGCTTTTCCCTTATACAAGGGAACAATAATAGCATCCTTCCAATCCCGAGGGACCATTCCTAACTCCCAACACAACTGGCAAATTTCAGTTAACCAGTCAATTACAGGGTCACCACCGTATTTCAACATTTCAGCAGTTATGCCATCAACTCCCGAAGCCTTACCATTATGAAGAGATTTTAGAGCTTTACACACTTCTTCTCTTGAGATCCCTCCTGCGCTTCCACCTCTCATTGTGACATCATCTGCATCTGTCTCAGAATCATCTTTGCTTTCCTGATCCTCACAGAAGTATTTACCCCATCTTTCACTGAACTCATTGGGCTCCCATATCATTTTTCCGATCTCATTCTTCACACAACTTATAACTTTGTTTCCCCTATTTTTTCTGAGTCTCATGCACTTCTAGAAGGACTTCCTATCTTTCCAAAAAGCCAATTCATGCCTTTCCACCTTCTCCTTCCCATCTTTTGCCTTACTCTGGCAAACCAGCTTAGCAGCTTCACGCTTCTTACAGCGATATTCATCCACAGAGACTCTACCTTGCAACATCCCCAAATAGGCTTCCTTCTTTCTCTTTACTGCGTCTTCAATCTCACTATTCCACCAAGCATCACCTCTATTGTTATCTACTATTGTGGTGCCACAGACCTCTTTAGCAGCAGTGACAACACAGTTCTTAAAACATTCCCACTTCTTTTCTACATCCCTCTCACCAGACTTGAGCTCCTTCAGTCGTTCTCTGAGTAGGTCAAAATAATGCTGATGATCTTCAAGGAACCTATCAACCTTTATTCTTTCTATCCATGGGTCTCTTCCTATTCATTTTTCTCCAACCAACATTAAGTTTCAAAATGTTTAATATAATAAGGCATCATGTGATACATGCTAATGTGCATCACATGGAGTGTGAAATAAGCATAACAAAAGTCTTTTTTGCTGCTGACTTTCATTTCACAAAGTGTGTTAGTACATAATTTTGTAAATAGTATTAGAATTAGGAAGGTGTTTTTAAGTTGGTAGTAACACATTTTTTTTAAAGAATTAGTGCTTGAACTTTTGAGTTTGTTCAACTAAGTTCTGCACTTATATGTGTTTCAATTAGGTTAAATAATTTAATCAGCAAGTTTTCTAATAAAGCAATTTGGTTTACTGTATATGGTGTAGAAACTACACGGGTGTCCAAGAGTTAAGTATCATTGGTAAAACAAAGTAAAGGGTTAAAACCGATAGAACAGTAGACATTGGTACATAGATTAGTAATGCAATGTCAGATAACATTCGCTGACATTCGACATGCATATATCTCCCAGTTTCATAAAAACAGCTTACCCTACACTGAGTATCTTATTCTATTTTCTAGCAATCCTCATGAGAAGAGTTGCTATTGCTGATCAAGAATGTAATATGGAACAAAGATGCCAGGTTGACCATTTTTTGCAGGGTAGAATAATTGGAAAGCTTGAATCAAGACACTCACAGACTGGGATCTCCAGAGCACTGAATATGTCACAAAGTGTCATCTCCAGGGTTCGGAGAAAGTTCCAAGACACAGGAGAGGTTAGAATCCCAACTAGTACAACATCGTTAAAGAGTCACAACCCCTCAGTAGGACCAGTAACTTGCATTACATAACTGCACAATGTCATAGGACGACGCCTGCTCAACAACTCTCTGCAGAGATTGTGGTCGCCTCAGAACCAAGAGTTTCAAGACAAATTGCTTACAGGAGGCTCTGGGCAACTGGTCTCTATGCCAGACATCCAGTAGTTTGAGTCGCGCTCACTTCCTGCGAACAGGAAGGTCCATTTAAACTGTAGTTGGGAACGTCGAAACTGGACACTGAATTAGTGAAGCAAGGTGCTCTTTACTGATGAGTCCAGATTCAGTTTACAGACTGATTTTCGTCAAATTACTCTCTTAGGACAAAAGAGAACCCGTTACAATCTCACTAACATCAAGGAAAGGGACCATTTTCGTGGCGGTGGAGTCATGGCATGGGCAGGCATATGTTGAATGGGAGCACAGAGCTCCACATCTTCAACAGAGGTAGCATTAATGCTCTGAGGTACAGAGACGAGATACTGGAGCCTCATGCGAAACTTTTCAGAGGTGCTGTGGGTCCAGAACTGGTATTCATGCATGCTCCCCCTTCCCCCACACACAGCCCAGCTGGTAGATGACTTCTCCCAAAGTGAAAATATCCAGCACATGGAGTGGCCAGCAAGGTCTCTGGCTGTGAATCCGATACAGAATGAGTGGGATGGACTAGGGAGGTGAATTGCATCTCGTCAGCCTCCATCAAGGACTATTCCAGAGCTCCCAATAGCTCTTTGTCAGGAGTAGGTATTGTTGCCCACAGAACTCTTGGACAACCTGATAAGCAGCGTGAGAAGTTGATGCAAGGCTTGTGTGGCTGCAATGGGTCACCACATCCTTTATTAATCATGGTGAACCAGCTTCTTCTCAATTTTATGTACTCAACACGAAAATCCCTGTGCTGTTAATTTTTGTAAATTTGCATAAGTAATACAATAAACTTTGTTTCATAACTTGTTTTGTCTGTTGTTATACTTGCAATATGTTATTACAGAAGCATACCCAGTTTCGTGCCTTTCCAACAATTGGGGTTTTTGAAATATTTACAGGTATATTGATTATGCTTAACTTTTGGAAATGAGTGTATAATAGACTAGATCTTTAAAAAAAAAAAAAAAAAAAAAAAAAAAAAAAGGCAGAGGGAGCTTAGCCTGTGGAAAATGCACGAGTTCTTTCTCACTTGTCTGCACTTGCTGCTAATAAAAAAATAATCACTTCACTTTGTGTAAATGCACAAGAAAAAATAATGAAGAATGATCTTTACATCCTTTCTTTTTCTTTTTCTTTAAAATATTTCCACTTTTTCCTTTCTTGTTTGCTCATCACTGATTGGATATAGAATCTGCACAGCTATCACAAAATATGCCACTGAGGCCCACATTCATGGAATTATACCCTTAAATATCAAAATAAATACAATTTCAGAAGATTGAAATAAAAACGAAGTGTTCTTAGATCAAACCCAGCTGGTTCGCTTAAAAAACATAACCTCGGTAAACAAACTACAAGTACGATATTGCAGTAGACAGGTGATATGAAATAGCACATATGCATTTGTTCAATTAAAAGAGGAATTTACCTATAACTCTTTGTAAGCATTAACTACGTACTATGTGCCATTAATTGAAATATTGGAACTTACCCAGCCTCTGCAGCTTTTAATGCAGCAGCATATTTTTCCAGCATTTCTGGCATCACCTCAGCAATAGCTATGAACAAAAGCAAAAAAATAAAATCTATTTAAAAAAAAATTAACAACATAAACATCTAATTGCAAAACACATAAGGGTCACCCTCACATCAAATCAACCAACCATAAGAACAGAAAATATTATCACACCACCTCAGATTTCCACAGAAATTGGCCCACTCGTAGATTTGCATGAGAAATGAAAATTTGTCAAATTTTAGCTCATTTCACCTACTGATTCCCAAGTACAGTGTGATAAAAAAATGCTAAACATACCAGAATGTTTCACATTTTTGTTTACACAAAAAATAGTATAGTACTCTTTTGAATTGACTTAAAAAAGTCAATTCTGATTATATTTAAAAGCTTTTGAAATGCCCTTCGATTTGGTATGCAACATAAGTAGGTGATAAAAATATTATTCATCGCCAAACGCTAAACTTCCTTTTACAATTTTACAACATTGACCCAGCTCTTTGGCTGTTCTTTCTTTATTTATTTAAAAAAAAAAAAAAAAAAAACACCTTTATGTTCACCTGAATGGGTGTGTGTACCAATTTTCAAAAAAATGTGGAACACCTGTTCAAGAAATTCAAATTTTCTTATATCTGCATTGCATGTGTACTTTCCAAAAATCCCTGCCTGCTTGAAACAAATATACGAGGGGTGATCATTTAATTCGTGGACTGACGCTATAAGTTGTAAGTACGTTGCGCTTTTTCCAAAATAACAGTAGATGGCACTGTGTGGGTCCGCTATGAAAGAGACTACAGGTTAAGGTCATTTGGCGTGAAGTTGCTGTTGTATTCAGAGGGTTATTTTGAGTTGTGTGTCATACATGTTCATTTCAGAATGTCAGACAGAACAGTGGCATGTCATTCGTTATTACATTAGGTGAGGCCTAAGTGCTACTGCAACTGTTAAAAGGATGACTGAAACCTATGGTAATGACTGTTTTCGTAGGTCTGCCATTTTTAAGTGGCATAAGTGATTCAAGGAAAGACACGAATCTGTGGCCGATGATTCAAGACTCGGCCAGCTTTCTTCTTCAACAACTCCTGAGCAAATTGCCAGAGCCCAGGCAATCATGAATGGAGACAGACTAATATCACTGCATGATTTGGCTGTGAAAATGTCAATTTCCTACAGTAGCGCTCATGCTATTGTGAAAGACCATCTGCAAATGTCACAAATCTGTGCTCAATGGATTCCCCACAGTTTGACTGCAGAACAAAAACAACAAGTACAGTGGTGCACAGAGATGCTTAATCATTTGGAAAGCCACAGCCCAACCTTCATTACTTGAATTGTGACTTGCAATGAAACTTGGATCTTTCATTATGATCTTGAAACAAAACAACAGCCCAGTCAATGGAAGCATTCCGATTCACCGAGACCCAAAAAACTTCGGATTTCTCGTTCAGCTGGGAAACAACTGGTTCTTGTATTTTTTGACATCACAGTGTTCTCATAACTCACTTTGTGCCTCAGGGAATAACCATGAACAAAGAAGTGTACTCACAGGTTCTCCGAACCAAACTTTGATATGCAATTTGTGAAAAATGTTCCAAACTGTCAGGTGTGGCATGGTTTCTCTATCACGACAATGGGAGGCCCCATATGGCTCATATTGTGCAGCCAGTGATCACTATCATAGGTGTTGAGGTTCTGTCACATCTGCTATACTCCCAAAACTTAGTATCTTGCGACTTTTCCCTCTTTCTGCATCTGAAAAAAGCTTTGAAAGGGAAACGTTTTGCATCCAACGACAAAGCTCGCAAAGCTACAATGACACCACTTTGCATGCTTTCGTGAAATGGCTTCCAAGATGCCTTTAATCAATGGGTACACTGATGGTGAAAATGTGTGAGGTTCTGGGGAGAGTATTTTGAGAAAGATAAATGGCAGGATGATTCAGAACATGACATTTAAGGTAACTTTTCTATCCTGTCCACGAATTAAATGATCACTCCTTGTACTTTCATCAGCTATATTTAATTTTTCCCTAAAACCACATGAAGATGTGTCAAGCAAGTACCAAACGGAACTAAAACTCAGCCTCCCCATCTTTTCTTTTTTTAAGGAAAAGGATCATTTCACATGAAACAACAACAAAAACCATCCTGGATTGTTTTCATAAAAATTGGTAAACTAGTAGGCTCATACGAGAATTGAAAAAATGTACAAAATTTTAGCTTACTTCATTTCATTGTTCAGAAACACAATGCATTCAAAAAATGACTACCCTCCCCTCCCATTTTAACTACATACAAAAGAAAGCAAACTCTCTTCCAAATTGATTTAGAACACTCAACTCCCCCCCTGTACAACCCAGTATATTAAATGTGAAACGCCATTTCGAAAGCTCTGGTATGACAAAAAAAAAACTTTCTAAATCAATTTGAAACTGGGTTCTGCCATCTCTGTTTTCCTTCTTCCTTTCTTTCTTCTTTTTTTGGGATCATATACAAACATACATACTGCATATGCATGCATGCATGTATGTATGTATGTATGTATGTACGCCCCATGCCTCATTTTCTAACTTACATAATTTTAATTCTAATTGTGGTAAGTACAAAAATACTGTTTACTCTTGACAATTTTTACAAGCATGTTATTACAGGTAATTTAAACTTAATTGAAAATGACAAGCTTAAGAGGCTTTTAGGATTTGGTGCTAAATTCAGGCCTTCAATTGATATCTCTGAAGAGAAAATTGTGTTTGGCTTTTGTCAGGACTTAAATAAATACATATTTTACACTAGCTTGGCCTACAATCAGCCAATTGAAGCCTTTGCCGAATGGAAGTGCAAAATTTTGCAGGATTTTAAGAATAACTTGTCAAAAATTGAAGTGTTTTATGATAAAAACATAATTCTCACCAAAGAATTAAAACAGTCTCTATTCTGAAAACTGAATACATTTTTTCCACCACAGATAAAGCTAATAATAATTTTGGCATAGTATATAAATAATTCTATTTTGATTTAATTAATAATGAACTTAATAATACAGTTACATATAATCCTGTTTCAGTTCATGGTAAGGAACTTGCTAATAAATTCAAGGCATTTCATAAAAGCAGCTTGGCTAAAGGGAATGAACCTGAATTTCCTCATGTTTTTTGCTACTGCAAAATTTCATAAGGAACCGGTGAAAGTTAAGATTCATAGCTAGTGGGATTAAAAGTCAGAAGAAAAAATAGATTAGTATTTTGAGTCAATCTTAAAACAGGTTTTCATTCATGTTAAAAATAGAACTAATAGCATTCACAAAGATTTTTGGATTACTAAAAACAACTCAGTAGTTATTTCTGACATTGTCAGGCCTGTGAATATTAATAGCTATAACTATGATAATTTGTATACTAACCTTCCCGCAGATGATATTATTGCTATATTTAATTACTATATGATAAATTTAACATTTCAACAATTGTAAAAGCAAATACTCAGAATAGTTTATTAAGTTACTGTATTAAAAATATGTAATTATTTCTTTCTGCTTTAAGTTTTACAAGCAGGTAAATGCATACCAATGGAGTGCTCTCATTCAACTAGTATTTGTAATCTGTTCTTGTTCTAATAGTGATAGCTACAGATATATTTACATTGCATCTGTTACAGCACCTCCCCATCCACAAAAGAGTAACAGCAAGTTCTATGCTGACACCTTCTCACTTTCTATTTATTAAACTCAGAAAAATCTTGTGACTCTAACAAAATTAATTTACTTTACTTAAACATTTTAAAGGAGATCGTTAAAAACTTTGTTAACTATAAAATACAGCTGCACTAAAAAAAGCAGGATTTATTTATTTTTAGCACGTCTTTTGCAAAAAAAAGATCGTGCTTATGTTATTGGTTTGTCCGTCTGTACCCACGATATCTCTGCAACTGTAAGTCCGATTTGAAAAATTCTTTTTGCATTGGGAAGCTTGAAATATGCAAATGATGATCCTTTATTTCGTTTTTGTTTACGATGTACAATTTCGCCGCTAGAGGGCATAAATGCAGATGTCGAATTCAAAAATATGTTTTATTCCACATATTTGCTTCTAAACATCCGATTGAAAAAATTCTTTTATCTTTCGATTGCATTTATGTCAAAGAGTATTTTAGATATAGTTACTTTTTCAAATTACGCATAGATTTTCTGCTAGGGGTCGTAAAAGTAAATTACATTTTCCCTGATAACTTGTCTTCTAAAACTCCGATTTGAAAAAAAATTTCTTCAGCGGATACATCTCCTGATGGAAAATCTTTTGCATATAATTTCTAATTTTTGGTAAAGAATACTCTGGCCACCAGGGGGCGTAAGTGTTAATTTTTGCTTCTGATGTATTTGATATAAAATCTGAGCTTCTAAAATATCGATTGAAAAAATTCTTTCGTGGACTGATGCCACTCACATTGTAAACCTTTTCCGAATATTTTCTTCCTAAAATATTAAACAGTTTCTCTGTCAGGGGGCATAGATGTATATCTTATTTTTGTCAATATCTCTACTTCTAGAAGTCTGATTTGAAAAATTCCTTCTTTGTTGGATAGTGTTTTCGGTGTGATATGTTTTTCATATGATTTCAAAATTTTCAAGTAATTCATAGACGATTTCCGCTAGGGGGCAGAGCAGTAAATTGCATTTCCCCCTATATCTCTGCTTCTAAATCTCCGATTTGAAAAATTCTTTCTGCACCGGATACAGCTCCTGATGGGAAATCATTTGCACATAATTTCTAATTTTTGTAAAAAAATGGTTTGGCCACCAGGGGGCATAAATCTTAATTTCCGCTTCTGATGTATTTGCAGCAAAATATGAGCTTCTAAAAATTCTCGATTGAAAAAAATGTCGTTTGTTGACCGATACTACTCATATCGACAAACCTTTTAGAAACATTTTCTTCTTAAAATAGTGCATCGTTTCTACGCCAGGGGCGTAGATGTATATCTTATTTTTGTCAATATCTCTACTTCTAAAAGTCCGATTTGAAAAATTCCTTCTTTGTTGGATAGTGTTTCCGATGCGAAATGTTTTTCCTATAAATTCAAAATTTTTAAGTAAATCATAGACTTTCCGCTAGGGAGCACAATGGTAAATTGTGCTTTCTGTGTTATTTCTGCTCCTAAAACTCCGATTTGAAAAATTATTCCTATATCGCATACAAGACCTGATGGAAAATACTTTTCACATAATTTCTGTTTGGTAAAGAATGGTTTGGCCACCAGAGGTCATAAGTGTTAATTTCTGCTTCTGATGTATTTGTTACATAATCTGGGGTCCTGAAAACTCGACTATTTTTTTTTTTTTCTTGGACCGATACCGCTCATATGGATAAACCTTTTGAGAATACTTTCTTCCTAAAATAATGCATGGTTTTCTATCAGGGGACATAAACAGGGTTCCCACTCAAAAGTAATAAAAAAATTCCCTGACTTTTCCAGGTTCTCCAGGTGGTTTTTAAAGTTTTCCAGAGTGGCATGTTGCAAAGGATTGTTACATTTCATTCCATTCCATTCACTTTTCTCACCAAAGCACACAATTGCAAATTCTTTACATAATTTGCCTTTATAAAATTACCTGCTTTTCATTAATAGAAACTAACTGTGCACATTATTTTCTGTACCAAAGTTCCGTGAACTTTTGTGAATACTACCCACACGGAATTTGTAAATACATTCCCATAGAAACAGGTCATATGTAAGAAAAAATCTGTCAGTTGAATAGTTTCAGTTTTTCTATAACACAATGCAGCTAAGCTTAATGGTGGAATGGCTCTGTTCAAAGAAACATGTTTCAAGAGAACCAACAGGCAAAGGACTTTGATCCATTATTTGGTTGGTTCTCTTGTGAAGTGTTTCTTCAAGCAGGAGCCATGATGTCTAATTGTTCCATGTTGTAACAACTGCCTGCAGAAATTGAACAAAAGCTTAATAACTGGCAATTTTAAAAATTCAATTTTGCATCTTTTTTAGAGAATAAAGGAAATACTTAATATAACTGAAAGTAAGATCTACCAAATTCTAAGCAGGCAGTAATTGCAAACAAAAGTTTGAAATCTTGAAAAAATAAGTTGGTTTTTTTGGCAAAATAAAGTATCCATTGATTTTTTACAAAAAAAAGGAGGGGGGGGGGTTAACTTTTCCTGACTTTTACAAAAAAGGGTAATTTTCCCTGATTTTTGGAACCATTTTCAAATTCCCTGAGAATTCCAGGTTTCCCTGTTTTCCAGGTTGAGTGGGAACCCTGGTAAAGTCACATCTATTTTTTGTCGATATCTGTGTTTCTAAGATTTCATAAGCTCACGATTCCGTTTACAGCAATATCTGAGGGATTAAAAACCCGACTGAAAACATTCTTTCTTCCGTCAGATACTATTGTTTTCCATACCGGTTCCATTGACTTTGAATAGCTTTGATAAATTTAATTTGTGTCAGAACGGATTCAAAAGACGTGCTTATTACACCTGAAAATTCGGTTTCATCTTTCTTGTTTAGTAATGTGATCAATGAAACACACTTGAAGCCAAAATTTCTACCTTCCCTATCATATAGGTTTACATCATATTAAAGGAGAAAATGTTCCAAGAAAAATTGTAAGAAGTAAACAA
This sequence comes from Macrothele yani, assembly GCA_039090855.1. Taxonomy (NCBI): domain Eukaryota; kingdom Metazoa; phylum Arthropoda; class Arachnida; order Araneae; family Macrothelidae; genus Macrothele; species Macrothele yani. The sequence goes on from CM077030.1 coordinate 19,387,758, forward strand.
TTCAAAATAAAGTTCATTAGGAGTAAAATACCATAACCTCTTTTAACATGAATAGAGAGGAAGATTCATAACAAAGAAAATCACATGAGTTAAGTTAATAGTTCTGGACACTTTTCATGAACAAAGTAACTACTTAGACATACATTAATTACAGCAATTAAAAATTACATGTCAATAGACTTGCAATTTTATTGAAGTGCACTTTGAAAATAAACGAGAGAGGGAAAAGCAAAAAGTAAATGAACAACACATTTATTGGTGTTTTTCATGCAAATTCTTTGACCAACAATAAAACTGCATGTTAGACATCTAGGCTAAATATTTGAAGTCAATCTTCACAATGATATTGAGCACCAAAGAAAATCCTATGCAAGTTACCTAGATCAACCAACACAACAGGCAAACTGTTAAGTACCCACTTACCGTCTTTTAACTTTTGCATTGGTTCTCTTAATTTCCCATCCTCCTGATCTAGTCGTAGTTTCTTGGCTCTTTTCTGTAATGTTTCTTTTGTACAAGGAAGATGAGAAGCCAAGTGAGAGTAAATAGTTGACCTCTGTGTGCTTGTTAGTTGCTGTGATTTTAACTCCACACTGTTTTTTTTGGGGGGGAGGGGGGAAAGAATGTAATTAAAATAAATGCAGTATGCTTCCATATACAATTTATACATACTTCTACAGCACTTCTTTCATAAATACTCACAGGTATATTGCATCTACTAGTTATTTTTGTTTGTTTATTATTTTATAGGAACAGATCTGTTAGTACTTCTCAACTTCTACTGATATATCAGAAGGCACACACATATACACTTACTATATGTTTTGAATGGTAAGAAAACAATGATCTAAATAAATTCTTAGGAGAGAGAGTAAAAAGTTTTTCAGAATAGCTGATGCTATGCAGCATGAGTGCCAATAGAATTCAAACTGGCAGACATTATGTCACCACAGATACCAACCTCTAAAAGTAATTTCATGGTTCATATACTTTTTCAATCACAGAATTTTAGGACTTTTTCTAGGACATCTGATCCAAATGCCCCTACTTAAAATATAGTGAAACCATAGGTCTGTTCAACCTGTAACCTACAACAAACAACTCCCTACATATAAACTGTCACAGCCCTATGGACTTCAATGCTATCCAAGCTGTCATTTAATTCACGTGCAAAATTGTACATTAACAATCATAAAAGGCAACTTACCTTTATATAGGGCTTCCTTCCGTTACATTACCTGCGCATACTTTCTGAAGCCACGTGTTACGTCTTGCGGGCCGGGGGTCTTGTTCATCTTCTTATGTGCCTGTGTATGCATGTCTGTATCGGTCAATGATATTGGCACTTTACTTGCTGGTCAAATGTTCACATTGATATTGCTATTGCCATGCTCTTGAGAGAATGTTTATTTAAGAACACTTAAATAAACATTCTCTCAAGAGCATCATAAAAAAAAAAAATTCTCTCAAGAACTTCATAAAAAAAAAAAACTAACAACGAACACTCCATACATTCGTTGAAACCATAAAAATGCTGTTATACTCATGACAACCGCTCTCGAACCCTGTGACCTCTCACATCCCTATTAACCCTAACAAACACTCAACTACACAATTTCAAAACTCTGAAAGCAAACAATCTCACTATCAATGCAAAATGCATACAAACTGTTAAAATATATATATATATTTTTATTATTTTTAGTATTTATTGTGGAATAGGAAAATTTTAACAGTTTGTACGAGTTTTACGTTGATAGTGAGATTGTTTTCTTTCAGAGTTTTGAAATTATGTAGTTCAGTGTTTGTTAGGGTTAATAGGAATGTGAGAGGTCACAGGGTTTGAGAGTGGTTGTCATGAGTATAAGAGCATTTTTATGGTTTCAAAAATGTATGGAGTGTTTGTTGTTAGTTTTTTTTTTTTTTTTTTTTATGAAATTATTTTTAAGAAAGTGTTTTTGAATAAATGTTTTCTCAAGAGCATGACAATAGCGATATCAATCTGAACATTTGACCAGCAAGCACCAATATCACCGATCAATACAGACATGCATACATGGGCACATAAGAAGACGAACAAGACCCCCGGCCCAAAAGATGTAACATGTGGCTTCAGAAAATGCATTCAGGAACTGTAAAGGAAAATAGCCCTATGAGGGTTAGTTGCGTTTTATAATTGCTAACTCCCTACATGCTTGAGCAAACTTAATATGCAATGTAGAATGTTGAAAATTAGTCTGCTGCAGCTAATAAGAAACTAGGAATCACAGATAAATACTGAAATACCAAAACTGTCACTGAAAATGTAACCAAGTTTAATTTCTACAAAACTTTTATATACATTATACTATACTATAGGGATGTAAGGTCAGGTGATGCGTAACATCACAGCCTCTCCTTGACAAATGTCAACCCCGCCTTCTTGTGGTGCATCCTGTTCCCACTAAAGGGGCTCTGACGACCGCCAATAGCGGTATAACTATACCATCGGGATTAGAGGAAATTCTATCCCACACTCACCAACCCGCTTGGCCAGCGTGGTGAGTTATGGCCAAACCCCTCCAAAATGATTCCACAACTTAAATCTTGGCCCTCAGTCTCCGGCAGCTGGAATGTACCTGGCCAAGGCAGCAGCCAGTGCGACATGAAGGCAGAGGGTGCTAAGAATCCCGGAGGACCGGACTAGGCTGCCATCTGATGCTGACCTTGGCTACGTACAATGGACGCTCCCTATCTTCTGATTCAAGGCTTCTTGAATTGGAAGAGGAACTACAAAGGATCAAGTGGGACATCGTGGGGCTAAGTGAGGTAAGGAGAAAAGGAGAAGATCTCATCGAACTGAAAAGTGGACATCTGTTCTACTATCGTGGGACAGATACTGGCAGAACTAGTGGTGTTGGATTTATAATAAACAAGAAACTGAAGGATAAAGTTGTAGAAGTTGAAAGTTCCTCTGACAGAGTTGCACGACTTGTTATCCAACTCTCGAAAAGATACCAGGCTCAGATTATTCAAACTTATGCACCCACCACAAGTCATCCTGAAGAAGAAATTGAAGAATTTTATGAGGAAATTTGTCATCTAAATAATAAAGGTAAGCAGCATTTGAAAATAATTATGGGAGATTTCAATGCAAAAATAGGGCAACGGCAACAGAATGAAACTTCAGTAGGTAAATTCGGTCACGGCAACAGAAACCAGCGTGGAAATACTCTCGTAGAGTTTGCAGAGGCAGAAGGGTTTTACATCTTGAACTCCTTCTTCAAGAAAAAGCCACACAGGAAATGGACTTGGAGACATCCAAATGGGACGACAAGTGAAATTGATTTTATTATGTGTAACAAAAAATTCGTCATAGAAGACTGCAGTGTGCTAAACAAGTTCAACACAGGTAGTGACCATAGATTGGTGAGATGTAAGATGCACCTCAACACTAAACTTGAACGTGGCAAGCTCATAAGACAAACAAAATCTATTGACATAACCAACCTTAAAAAACACCATAATACCTTCAAGTTGGAACTGAAGAACAGGTTCTCTGCTTTAGAAGGCCTAACATCAGAAGAAGTGGACATCTCTGAAGTTAACAGAAAAGTAACCAAAGCTCTTATGGAAACAGCAACAAAATTAGCTGGGTCTAAGAACAAGTTGCATGTAAATAAATTATCAGGAAAAACGAAAATGTTGATGCAAAAAAGAAGAGAGATGAGGACAACTAAAGAAGATGTGACTTCCAAAGTGGAATATATAGAGCTATGCAAGACAGTAAGAAAAAGTATCACTGAAGACGTAAGAAAATTCAACTGTGAACTAGTGAGGAAAGCAATTGAAAACAACCAAAGCCTAAAGATAGCAAAGGGACATCTCAGTAAGGGAAGAAAACAGATTATGGCACTGAGAAAAGAAGATGGTTCTGTAACAAGAAATAGAGGCGAAATTTTGACAATAGTGAAAGATTTCTACTCCAAATTATATGAAAGGGATGATACATGCACTCCAGACATCATGAAAGATACCAGTACTAGAGTTCCTCCAGTCCTTCCAGCAGAAGTTGCACATGCAATCAAGAACATGAAGCGGGAAAAGCTCCAGGAGAAGATGGAATTACTGTAGACATCATACAAGAAGCAAGTGGAGAAATCGAAACAGTACTCGCCCAAATTTTCACTCGATGCCTTAATGAAGGAAAGATTCCTGAGGATTGGAACACCGCTACAATGATCCTGCTACATAAGAAAGGTGACATTGAGGATCTCGGAAACTACAGACCTATCAGCCTCCTATCAGTAGTTTATAAAATCTTCACTAAAGTTCTTTCACACCGCTTGAAGGTAACACTGGACATGGCTCAACCGAGAGAACAAGCTGGATTCAGGAGTGGCTACAGCACAATAGATCATATCCACGTGCTGAGAGAACTAATTGAAAGAGCGAGGGAATATGAACTTCCATTGTGCATGGCTTTTATCGATTATGAAAAAGCCTTTGATTCGGTGAAACCATCAGCAGTTACAATGGCTCTGAAAACCTGCGGTATTGAAGATGCATACATTAATATTATTAATAACATATATGAAAATGCAAGTGCAAAGATTAGGCTGTTTGAAAATACAACACACGTAAAAATTGGAAAGGGAGTGAGACAAGGTGACACCATATCTCCGAAGCTCTTTAATGCCACATTGGAGGGTGTTTTTCAGTCGCTGAGCTGGGAAAACAAGGGGATAAAGATTAATGGAGATTATCTAACCCACCTTCGTTTTGCTGATGACGTAGTCATTTTTGCAACAACCCCATCAGAGCTGCAGAGTATGATCCAGGAACTTGCTGATAAGAGTAAAGAAGTGGGATTAAAAATGAACTTTCAGAAGACAAAAGTGATGTTCAATGCTTTTACAAAAAATGAAGATTTATCGATTGATGGAGAAAAGCTGGAGATAACAGACACGTACGTTTATCTTGGACAGCAGATATCAAGTGAGGGTCACATTGATGAAGAAATTAATCGGCGTACAAAACTTGGATGGAGAGCTTTTGGAAGAAACAGCATAATTTTCAAGAGCAATATGCCATTATGTCTTAAAAGAAAAGTGTTTGATCAATGCATCCTTCCAGTGCTTACGTATGGTGCAGAGATGTGGACCTTAACTAAAAGAGACATACAAAGGCTGCAGACAACTCAAAGCAGCATGGAGAGGTGCATGCTTGGTGTAACCAGGAGAGATAAGAAGAGGAACTCGTGGATCCGAAAATGACAAGAGTGGAAGACATCATGATCAGAGTTAAATCCCTGAAATGGCAATGGGCTGGACATACTGCCAGAAGGACAGATCATCGATGGACAGCCGAAATTTTAGATTGGATTCCAAGGGACAGGAAAAGACCCAGAAGAAGACCACATGGGAGATGGGTGGATGAAATTTGAAAGTATGCAGGGGTGACATGGAGGAGACTGGCACAAGACAGACCATTGTGGAGGAAACTTGGGGAGACCTTCGTCCAGCAGTGGATTGATAATGGTTGACAATGATGATGATGATGATGATACTATACTGATTTTGAGAAAAAAATAATTTTCTACTTTGACTTCAGTTCAATTACTGAAGCAAATTACAGAATTAAAAAACAACAACATAACACTCAAAAAATATATAGCGGAGCTGCCAACTCTGAATGGCTGAAAATCTGTAGAATTTTGATGCGGGCAAAACTTGCACTGTTTTTAATAATCGTGAAGTAAGTTTACACCATAATTTAAAAAAAGGCTAATTAACATTTTACTTTAACATTTTACCTTATGGACATATTTTAACTCTTTTTTCCAAATGCTGTTGAACAAGATTCTGCTTTTACAAGAAATTTTTCATCAAATACAGTTTTGTAATATCTTGTACTTCATCTACATTTCGTTATTAAATGTTTTTGCAAAGTTTAATTAAACACTGAAGACTTGAAATCAGTCCTTGTTTTCTTCACATGACTAAAAACTCATTTGCAATCTGCATTACTATGGGGATTGTAAGGATTGACAACATGAACTCTAAGTTTCTTAAATTTTGGCTGACCAACTTCATTTCTGATCTGGGCAACTTTGACCCACTGCACATCAATGAGATCTTCTTTCATTATGTTTTTAGGAGCTTCATAAATCTGAAATTCACTGAATCCTGCCTGTAATGCATTCATAGCATCATCTACTCTTTCATAGTCATTCAGAAATAGGAAAACAGGGAATTTATCAGCAAAGAATTTTAAGCTGGAAAAAGAAGAATTTCCAATTTTTGAAATCTGTGCAACCTCAGCATGAAGAAGCACCTCAGAATTATAAGGAAATTTATTATGCATGGAATCACAAGCTGTAGTATAATATTTCCTCACATGTGAATAAATAACACTCTTATCATCTGGCTTCAAGTCAGAAACAAATTGGGAAGTTGTCATACATGAGACTGATGAAGACAAAAAAGCTGAACTTTTTTAACCAGGTGAAAAAATAAGAACATGCTGCGAAACAGTGTGAATATAACACAGCATGAGCAAGACAAAATTGTTTGTTGAAAATTTATTTATGTAAATATTAAACTGGAGTGTACTACTGTATTCAAAATATAAAATTCTGGATATTTAACAACAACACAGGATAGAGGAATCATCGCGGAGAAAAAAAACCAAAAAAAAAAAAAAAAAACCAATAGGGGCAAAATCATCGCTCCGTCAGATTTCCGTTTTCGGAAAATTTCCTTCCAGTTTTAAGCTGAAGTACAAATATTTATGGCATAAAATGATATTTGACAACACTACTGGGCAGAAGAAACATCGTGACAAAAAAAAATGACGATTACAGGAGACACCTTCACTCCGTCTAACTTCCTTTTTCAAAAGTCAAAATTCCGGTCTCTGATGGAATATGACCCACCACCACCACAAATCCCCAGCCCCATTTTTCTTCAGTTATGCATCGATTTTGAGAATCGCGCAAATGATCATGGAAAATTTCTTTGAATCAGCGGAAGAACCTCATGACTGAAGATTACAGGGAAATTTTCGTTTTGGGAACATTTTCCTCCATTTTCAGGCAGAAATGCAAAATATTTAACAACAATACTGGGTACAAGGAAAATCGTGAGAAAACTAATCACGATTACGGGAAAAAAAATTTCCCTCCGTTAAAGTTCCATTTTCGAAAGTTTTGAAAGATGAAATACTGTACCGAGATGATAAAACGGTCCCCCATACTAATCCCTCAAAATTTATCTTCAGTTTCGCATCGATCCCGAGAATGACCCAAACGATGAAAAACAAAACCGGAATTCCGCAAATCCGCGGAAGAATCTCATGTATGAGTTGTATGTCCAATTGGTAAATCTGAATCATTCTTCTGATTTCAAAGTTCATGAGAGTTAACTTTAAGATATGTTTGGTTTCATAATAGAAGGTTTAATGAACTTCACAAGCATTTCTTTAAATAAATGAAGTGACCTTAACAAGTGAATGTGTGGTGTCATAGACTGGAGAATCACATTTGTTTTTTTTTCAAAAACTGGCACTTTGTATGAAAGAAACATACAAAAAGCATTGTTAATGTTTGTTGTTAAGAAATAAAATAATCTTTCTTCTCAAGAAATTGGGTTGTAGACCCGATTCTGTTTCTTAGCATTTTTGTGCTGAAATGCCCAATTTTCTTTTAAGATTCTGCAAAGTCTTTTTACATTTACGTTTTCCCTTACAAATTTCCTGAGAAGTTACAGGTCCCTCAGTATTTCTACTAGGCCCATCTGGCATATTTTGTGACCTTTTTATAGTAGGGATCGAACGAAATGACAATGAAGGAAGTTAATTTTTTTTTCATTGCTTCTTTAAAAAAACTTACTAAAGGCTCCCACTGGTCAATAACTCTTTCAACACACTTTCCAACAGAAAGCCAGAATGTATTAACATGCTTAAGCACCTGTTTAATGTCGGTCTCATGAAACTGCTGTAAAACTTTAAGCGTGTCTTTCCTTTTTGAACACTTTTGCAAATATTGGGTTGTGTAACATGAAATATCGTTCAGAAGAGTGTGAAATGAAAGAGGCATATCTGTTACGGACATGACAACCTTTAGTCAAAATAATCACCTGCGGCATCAATACATTGTTGCCAATGGGTTGGCAGTGCATATATACCCTTTTGGTAGAAATCAGCAGTTTGGAACATCACAAAAGTTTGGAAGTCACTTTCGAGAGCCTGTTGATCAACAAAGTGTTTACCAGTGAGATGGACCGTCAGACTGCAGAAGAAGTGAAAGTCTGTAGGGCTGAGATCGGGGCAATACGCCGCATGTGACAGAATCTTGTAGCACAAGTGGTGCAGCTTCTGGACAGTCATCCGTGTGACACGAGGACGTGCGTTATCGTGCAATAGGATAGGCCCTTTCCTATTCACCAAGGCAGGTTGTTGTTTGCACAATTTTTGGTGCATGGCATCAATTTCTTGGCAGTATGACTGAGCCATAATGCTGGATCCAGGTTTCAGAAAGCTGTAGTGCATGACACCTCCAGATGTCCACCACACAGTCACCATAGTCTTCTTGGGGTGTAATGCCCACTTTGCCATCTTCTTGGGTGGTTCAGCAGCATCAACCAACTGCGCAGATCATCGACAATTCTCATACAGAATCCACTTTTCATCGCAGGTAACAATCCGATCCAGAAACAGGTCCTGTTTGTTACATGTAGAATCAGGACACACACACAAAAAAAAAAAAAATCAGGACACAGTTTTTCTTAAATTTCAGAACAATTTCAGGACATATTTTGGCAGACCTGGCAGCTAAATTAAATCAAATATTGGAGCAAATGCAGAAATGCCATTCTTTTACGAAAAAGCTATCTAAATTATTGCCCAGTTGTTAGCATGATTTTTTCACTTTTAAGGCTAACAACGCCCCTAAAGTCTCAGTGGCTAGGTTAGGCCTAAATTCTGTTCGACTCTTACGGACAATGCCAGGGATCATAGCATACTTCTGGAAAATTTTAGGTAGGAATTTTAGGAATTTTTAGAAAAATTTTAGGAAAATTTTAGGAGTGTATTTCAATAAAAACTAGATGTATATTTGTATACATCTAGTAAAACAACTTTGTATACATTGTAAAGAGTTTGCTTCACACCCTTCAACCATATATACTGATAGACTGCGCATGACATCAAAATTTCTGGCTCCAACATAAAATCACATGACAACAGTCAAAAAGATGGGTTACACCTGCTGTGCTTATGGTTGCTCTGACCGATATAGTAAAGAAAGTTCTATGATTTTTCATGGGTAAGAAACGAATTAAATACCTAAGTCGATAAAGTTCAATTACTTAACCAGAAACTTGCAGCTATTGATATAAAAATATAGTAACTTAAGAAAAAAATGGAATGCATGTTCCAAATTCTTCGCAAATGTTCATCACATTATAAATCACAAAATGTAAACAACCCGATCATGCATGTATATAGCTCATAAGTAAACTTACCTGAAGAGTTTTCATTATATATGAGGCGCATTCACATAATACACCGAAAACACTGAAGTTCTGCAGCGTAAATTAGTAATCATAACAGCATTTTTACACGAAATTTGGAGTCTGATGATGACGTGCCCAATGTTTGAGCCATGGCGGCTTTGATGCAGCTATTGCCAATGTGCAGTCCATTAGTATATATGGTCGAAGTTAACACCCAAATTTTTTGCATAACGTCTAATGTCTAAAGTTTAAGTATGATTTACTTCTAATGTTCAGTTCTTATCTTTTCACATGTTATTATCATATTCAAGTATATTTACCACATTCAAGTTTCACTTTGAACATTAATATGCTGTTGAACCAGAAGCAATTCACGATTTTCACAGTAAAGTTTTCAGGTTTCACATTAAATTATAATATCCTAAAAAGGTAATTGAAAACCAAGAACTATGTACAATTGTTCACTGAATTACTTTTTTCATATTATTGTTTTAACCTTTTCCTGATTAGCCTATCTTTTTCTGCTTCTACCACAACTAATTTACTTTCAGTTTTCTTTATTTCAGCTGAACCTTGTATGATCAAGTTAGAGGCAACTGCTATTTCAACAGTATTTTGTTTTTCTACAGCTTTTCTCATTCTTTCTGTTCCCTCTTGAATTATTGCTAGGGAGGCTTCTTTATCGTTTTTAAGTCTATTTATTTCTGCATCATTTTCTTTTATTTTGTCATCAAACTCAGCTTTTCTTTTTTTCTCTAGCTGCTTTTCCTTATTTTCCCTCTCTTTCTGCTTCCTTTCTTTTACCTTTTTTGATTCTTCTTCCTTCAGCTTATCAACATACTCTTTATAAAATTTATGTGAATCACAAACACTATTTAACAAATTTCTTGTTATGGGAACTTTACTTACACATCCATAGTGTTTAATGGCCCCTTTAACTATTCTTAATGATGTTATAGTTGAGTCTTTTAAGTTAGCCTTGTCCTTCCTTAACAGAGCAGTGTTAACCGAAAATCCCCTTTCTGCATCAGCATTACCATGAGGTAAAACTAAAATTGACTTTATGAGTTTAGCAAGATTTGAGTATTTTTCTTTTCCGCTAGAGTCTTTAATACTAAATATATTACGCCAGTAATGATCAATCCGCACTGGAATATGCCCTTCCTCTGAAAATTTCACTAGTTCATCTAGAGTTGGCTTATCGCAATTTAAAAGTTTCCACTCTTCTCTTACTCTATCAATTTGTTCCTCAGAAAGATGCAAAACACTTGAAATTCTGGTTATTTCCGAAAGTCCTTCAGTGACTGAAAGTTGAGTTGACTCTTTCTTTGGTTCTTTTACCTTTAAAACTTCTATGTCTCTTAGCTTTTGATTGCAGAATGGCAAATTTGACTTTAAATATTTTGTGGTTGCAATTAGTGATGATCTTACATCTAAGAGAAATAATTTCTGCCTGGTCTCCTGAACATTCCTGAGGAGATTTTTTGTCTTCATACCAACTTCTAACTCCCCTAGTTTTTTCCATGAATTTTTGTTTTCAAAATCTACATTCTTTAGGTCTTCTCCAAATTTCCCTGCTATAACATCATCTTGGATAAACTGAGCCATAACATTCCTCATTAAAGTATTTAAATCAGAATATAACTGGTGTATTTTTGGTTCTTCACTCTGATAACATAATGAAAACTTTTCAAAATTTTGGTGTGAAAATGAAATTAATGCTAAATAGCAAGGAGTTAGCTCATTTTTCAGGAAACAGTGAATTCTTTTATACCTTGCCGAATTGCGCAGTTGTTTTTCAAATATTTTTTGAGATGGCAAGAAGTTTAAAAAATATTCTGTAATATTTAGCCATTGATCCAAGAGCCTCTGGGCTACAGAACCAACGGTTAACCATCTGTTGCTGACATGACGCAAAAGAAATTTGGCAGTGACCAATGTTATATCCTCGACAGATTTATAATCCTCTCGTCTTGCAGCACTACTCTTTAAAAAGTAATGCATATCAGTAGCAAATTCGTCAAAATCTATATTTAAGCTTGTCAAAAAATTTTAAATGCATTACTAACAACATGCAGGTTGCAAAAACCTAGTTCCAAAGATTTCTGGCCTGTTTCTTGTTTTACAACTTCATTGAATTTGCGTAAAAAGCACTTATTTACATTTGGGCTGTCCATGGATACACAAATAATTCTGTTCAACGAAATATTGAAGGATGATAACACATCAAGAATTTCTTTTAGCAAAATATCTGCTGTTGCATGACCCAGAAAAACGCTTGTTAGGTATCGGCAAGAAACTGAATTTATTTCTGAAGACCAGTACCTGAGATACACATCCAACTGCCGTTTCACTTGTGTATTTGTAGTTTCATCAAATGCTATAGTAACCTTCCCTGGGCTACTAGATGCAATGTCTTTTTTCAAATCCTCTTCAAAATATTTTGACAATCCATGTGATATCACATAAGCAACTTTTTTTCTTTAAGTTGCATTTTGGCTGCAATAGCAGAATCAGGAAACATTTCTTTGAAAAGTTCAACTGTTTCAGTGCATGAAACAAAAGACATATTGTCCTTAGCAACTTTCATGGCCCATAATGCTTCGGCTTTAGCCAACTGTAAATCATGACTCAGTACTTCACTAATATTTGTTTTGGGCTGAAGATCCCGTCCTCCAAAGGCTTTCAGGATGGACTTATTTTGAAATTTACTTTGAAATTTCTGCAAATGTTTTTTTCCTTTATGATGCGCTTTTACTTGTGAAAAGCCACTATTAGAAATGTTGAAAATTTCTGAACACAATATACACTTAGCAGAAAATATTGTTTCAGTTGCAGAACACCATTCTTTCAACTTCACTCCGTCCAATTCTTTGGCGAGCCACGCATCTTGAAATTTCGTTTTGGATTTAGGCATCTTAAACACTTGTATTACTAACCAGAAAATGAAAGGGAAGTACAAAAACACGTTCCAATATTGCAAAACCAGACAACTTCCCGAAATTTGGCTGCGAGGATGTCAGAAGATATGGAAAAAAAAAAAAAAAAAAAAAAAGCAGGTCACCACTAGAGAACTGAACCTGCACACAGCACAGAGAACACCATAAAAGACGTAAAACCAGAAACTATCATACGCATCTCACGCAAGTTCAGTCAAAGCGAGTCGGAGCCGAGATATATTGCGCATCGAAGGTCGCTGTCGCCGACGCATGATCGAAGGTCAATGATCACGTGCTCTACTGCCTGCCAAGATAATACTCAGCTACCATCCCATCGTCATTACCGGAGGTTACGGAAGGAGACCACATGTTTCCTTTTTGCTTCCACCCACCTGCGGTTTACAATAACAAAACATCAGCAGAAAGAGGAGGTTCCACAAGGCATGTACAAAAAATAAAGTACGATCTTCTGCGTGCCACGGAGTTCGTCTGCAAAGCGCAAACCAGGGGTGAAAATGACCCCTCCCCTTTTCCCTTAGATCTCTTGTTACTCTCGAAAACTGTTCGAAGGCAAAAAATGGAACGCCCGCCCCGAAGCAAGTGCATCTCGATGGCGTCATTTTTCCCTCCCTTCAGCAGCACAGCATATAGGCTGTGTTTCTACAAAAACAGGTCTTTTTACCTTACCGTAATGGTAAATTTATTGGCGTTAATAACGGTTGTGTTTTTAATAAAAATAAGCTTACGAAAATTTTAGGATGAATAGCAAATTTTAGGTCTAATTTTAGGAATTTAAGGAGGGTCACAAAATATTAGGAATTTTAGGAATTTTAGGAGGAATGCGATCCCTGCAATGCTAAAAATTCTTTCGACAGTTGCATTACTGTGTGGCACAAAAAGAATAGCATGTATCAGGTGTGGTAAAACTGCATACTTTTTTAGCACCAATTGCACCAGACATTTTCAAAATGTTTGACCATGCGGTATCAACTGTAGAACTATTCGAAACACCTTCTTCCAATTCATCAATTTGATATACGGCAAACTCCAACTTGTCCAGATCACTGTCACTAATAACAGCAGCTGGGGAAATATTTGCCAAGTACACTGCTGAAGAAAAGGAAGCTTCTTCTATCCTAATTCCTATATATGCAACTTCTGCGTGCAGCAGAAATTCACTTTTCAGTCAGAATTTCTTCAATATAGTCATATGTAACACTAACAACACAGGTTAATCAGAGCATCATGAGAAAAAATTATGATTACAGGAGAAATCTTCGCTTCGACTGTCTTCCGTTTTGGGAAACTCTTTCCCCCATTTTTATGCTCAAATGTAAGTATTTATGGAATAAATGGATATTTAAGAAAAACACTGGGCAAGAGGAACAACGCGAGAAAATATTACAATTACGGAAGAAATCTTCACTTCAACTAACTTTCTTTTTCAGGAGATGGAATTCCATCCTAACCCCCCCCCATCAATATTTATGCTCAGTATGTGCATCGATCACGAGGAAGCCCCAAATGATAACGGCTGACATAATTTTGGCGCCGTGCTTTCTTTCCACTTAGCTTTCAAACAAGCAAAACACATTCTACCTCCTCAGAAAAAAAAAAAAAAAAAAAAAGGAAAATACACAAAGAGTTGCGTCACGAACTTTGTTCAGAGGCTTCAGGCTGATGTTTTCCTGGCCCGGCGCAGTGCTTTCTTTCCACTTAGTTTTCAAACAAGCAAAACACATTCCTGTGTGCTGAAAAAGAAACAAAAAAGGGAAAGAAACAAGGGGCGTCACAAACTTGGTTCAGGCGTATCGGGCTGACGCAATCTCGGGCCACAGCAAAAGAAGCACATTCGGGCCACGGGAAAAGAAGCGTGTCGGGCCAATGTAATCCTGGGTCACGGCGAAAAAGCACGCTGAGCCTACGTAATCCCGTCCTGGCGCCATGCTTTCTTTCCACTTAGCTTTCAAAAAAGCAAAACAAATTCTTTCTCCTCGAAAAAAAAAAAAAGAAAAGAAACAAAGAGTTGCGTCACAAACTTTATTCAGAGGCTTCGGGCCGACGTAATCCTGGGCTACGTAATAACAGCCCGGCGCCATGCTTTTTTTTAAATTTTTGCACTCTTTTAAACAAACAAAACAAATTCCTCCACCTAAGAAGAAAAAAAGAAACAAAGAGCTGTGTTACGAACTTTGTTCAGAGGCTTTTACATTGACTTATTACAAAACCAGTAAAACTTTCTTAATAACAACGAAAATCTGAATATCCGTAACTTTTCATTAGTCATCTGTAATTCCGGGGATAATCCGTAATAATTATGGAGATTCCTTAATGGTTGGCATCTCTGTGTGTCCTCCGTAAGAAGCGGCTTTACGGCAGCTTCTATTCTCGAACGATCTCACAAACGCGGGAATGTGTTCTTGGTGATGACGTCACAATGATAGAGTACTCTCTCTCTCTTCCTCTCGTTCCATTTTTTTATTTACACAGTACTTGTAAACGCTAGATGATGAATAACTTCACATAGTTTACCATTCATTCTTAAAATTTCAGGATTACACTAACATTTTCATGATATTTAACAAAACTAAGGACATTTCAGGACAAAAAAATAAAAATTAGGAATTTCAGGACAACTCTGACCCCTGTAATGATGAACACACTTCCAAACATTGCTCTTTTTGTGTTTGTCCAGCAAGTACTGCGGGACCCACCAATCGATATTTTTCACTTGCCCTATAGCCTACAGGTGGTTTGACGCAGTTTTTGGGCAGACCTGTAGTCGCACAGCAAGGTCTTGCACTGTTTGACGTGGGTTTTTTTTCGACTAGTGTTTGTAGTTCATTATTATTCCCCGTAGACTTGGGGCGTCTAAGCTCCTAGTCATCGAGGCTCATATCTCCACCTCTAAACTTTTGGTTTTGGAACCAACGCTGCAGTATACATTTATTAACGGTATCCTCGCCGAACGCCTCATTGATATTGCACATGGCTGTCACTGCATAATGTCCTCCCACTTTCCACTCATACAGGTACAGTAACCGCAAGTCATGTTTATTCGGTGTTGTTTCCATGCTGCGCCACATGAAACTACTCGCACGCTGCCATTATAGCTTATGGGTGTGACAGCGGCCAATGTATTCTTTATACCCTGCCCAGCACCTGCAAGTGCGCCATCTACTGCTGATTCCAGTACCATCAGCACCGACCGTGGCGCAGAAACGACATTTCATGTTACAACACCCAATAATAATAAATATCCACCAAAACCTCATCAATTTTAAAAGGCAAACCTGCTGAACTCTTTTCAGCTGCTAAATTTATTAGATGACAACTACATGCAATCACTTGAATATTTTCATGCACTTTTTCCAAGACAGCAGCTGCACCTGACTTACAACCTATCATAACAGGCTCATTGTCACTACTAAATGCAATACAATTTGATATTGGAATATCTTTTGACTGAAGGGTACTCCCCAGATTTTCGATGTTTAATCCCATTAAATCACCTTCTAAAGATGGCACAGATAACAGACAATTCTTAATAAAGCCACATTCCGGGTCATAAAAAATTACGACTATGGGATATAGCTTTGAATCTGCATCATTTCTCCCATCAGTTGCTATTGTAAAAGAATGGATTTTTAAGGATGCAACAACTTTATTTTGTTCTTTTATTGACATTTCCTGAAGGACTGTGGAAGTTTTAGTTTGTGCACAGCCATAATTCTTTGCAATAGTACTGTCAGGAAACATTTTCCGAAATAACAAGCTGGTGTGATCACTGCAAGTTACAGGCAAATTATGTTCGATGAGAAACGAAGTATACAAACATTCTGCATTTATTATAGACAAATCCTCATTTTCGAAAAATGGAGATCTTATGGAAGTATTAGTTTTCACAACTTTAAAATTATCCTTGTGCTTTGCTGTTTTTGCATACAAAAGTGTCATTTTTTCCACCATGTGCAATACCGATATTGCTTCTACAACATGTGCAAAACGCATACTTTTCACCAAGCCTTGATTTCTGGATGAAGCTGAAAATACTTGAATAATTTTCTTTATAGCTTTGATAATACCACTTTTCTGACAAACTTGACATTTCAACAGTACATTAAAAATCCACATAAGTTAAAAATAAATCTACTAACAGCAACAGTGCCTACAAACGAAACGAAAAGGAGAACTGTGGTCATAACCCGTCATTACGCAGAGCAAGGCCAGATGCATAGCCTGATGGGAATTGAGGTCACCAGCATCGTGCAGGGGAAGGTGCGGCTGGCCACGTGACTTTTCAGCCACAGTCCAAAGTCCACGGAGCAGCAGAAAACCGTGCCACTCACACTTTCTTGTCAGAGCAGAAGACATTTTTTTTAATCATTATTTTTTATTTATTTCGTATTTTGGTTGTTACAAATATGCAGTAGACATTCAAATGTAAAGCAAATCAAAACAGCAACAACCAGGAAATAAGAGGGAAAAGACCTCCACGAGGCCTGATGAGCCCTCTCCCCTGACGACTGAAAACATAAAAAATCTCCAAAAACAAAGCAAGCCAGACACACCATACAACTCGTTCAGGAGGTGAAAATGAGAATAATAAGTGCATCATGAAACTGATTTCAGGATAATAAGTATTGTTTAAAATTTCTTTTAAACAAAGTATAATTATTAATAGTCAACAACTGTGGTGGGAGCAAATTCCAAATCTGCAGACCAGCATAATAAATTAAAGCTCTAGAACATTCATGTGAAGGGAAACAAGGGATCAGAGAGGTTTTATGTCTAGTTGAGTAAGAATGGCTAGGGACAATTAAAGAAGAGAATAAAGTCATTATATCTCATGTGATTATATCATATAGTTCACATACAATTACGTGACCACAAGGTTCTTCAGGAAGACGCTTTAACGTCTGTAAATTCTGTTTTACACGTTCTGTAAAGTGGATACAGTCTGTGGTGGTGCATTAACTTATTCAATTGAAATATTTAGTTGAATAAGTTAATGCACCACGACAGACTGTATCCACTTTACAGAACGTGTAAAACAGAATTTACAGACGTTAAAGCGTCTTCCTGAAGAGAATAGTCATTCTTTACCCTTTTAAACATGAGTTTTGCTAAGTTAAAACGATATAATTGAGCAATATTTAATAACTGAACATCATTAGGCTGCAATCTGGAGGTCAAATTAGGATTTGAAAAGGAGGAACCTGAAAAGTCTGAATTGCAACAGTCTCAAAAATCTGTTTTGTAATCTCTGAAGTTTAGTTAAGTTGCAATTAGTAGTTAAGCTCCAGACCAAAATACAATATGAGAAGTGGGGATAAATTAAAGTGTAATAAAGCAAAATCATAATTTTCTGAGACAAATAAGCAATTACTCCCCCAATGATGCCAATATTTCAAGAAATTAGGGAAATAAGATAACCAATGCAAGATGGATTTAAGATTCGACTTAATAAAAAACACCTAAATATTTAAGACTTTGTACAACCTCAACCTGTGTGTTATTTAAAATTATAGATTGTATAAGGTTGGTATTCCGATCATATGAGAAAATTAAATTTTTTGTTTTCTTAACATTAATAGTAAGAGAATTACAGGTAAACCAATTGACTGCAGAGAAAATGATTTTGTAATATCTGAATCAATAAGTCAATTTCGTTACCATGAATAAGTAGGGTTACATCATTAGCATACAGAATTAGGTCAGCATCATTAAGTTGTAAGCTTAAATGGTTTACATAAATGTTAAACAATAAAGGGGAAAGAATAGAGCCCTGGGGAACCCCTGATAAGAGCAATTGGTGATTAGATTTGATGTTGTCAATCTCTGCATATTGATACCGATTGGAAAGGTAACTTCTTAAGAGTTGGAAGACCCCTTAATACTAAAATTGTAAAGTTTATTTAACAAAACCCTATGATTTAAAGCATCAAAAGTTTTGGAAAGATCAATAAATAAACCCATAGAATAATTAAAGTTTAATAGATTAGTCCAAATTTTATTTTTTAAATACAATAAAGCCATTTCCGTTGAAGAGTTTGGAATTAAACCAAACTGATTTTTATTAAATAACTGATATTTGTTGAAAAATGAGGTCTTCCAAATAATATTTTCTCAAAATTTTTCACAAAAATAGGAACTTTTGCAATTGGATGGTAATTATTAACATCAGTTGGAGAACCCTTTTTTAAGATAGGAGTAATTTTAGATATTTTAAAAGAATTTGGATAAATGCCCGAAGATAACATATCATTACAAATGTGTAATAAAGGGATTCAGAGTCGAAGAAATATTCTTCTCATAATACATGGTAAATACGTCATGATAATTAACACAGCAATCGGATATCGCCGAACTGACTGTAATTACTGTTTCACATGTGATGATTTAAATCACATCATAAAACTTGAAAATTTCATCGCCGTAGTGTTGGAATTGAACCCGCGTCTTCCAATTTCCGTTCGAAATAATATCATCTGGCCCAGCAGAAATATTTAAATTTATTGATTGCATTTGATGAACAAGTCCAGTTTTAGCAATTTTTGGAATTATGAATAGAATTGGAAAAGCGGGTCTCAGGAGAAGTTTGTTGAAAATTAAATTTAGATACCTGTTGAGAAACTACTTTTGCAGTTGAAACAAAGTGATCATTAAAATGACTAACAATGGATGGTAAGTCAGTGATCTGAGCAGAATTACATGTAAGAGAAATCGGCGAAGTAGAACGGTAATCAAGACCAAGAAGTGGATTTAAGTATTAAGTTAATTTCATATTATTACGAGAAAAAAATCCTGAAATAATAATCCCTTTTTAATTTTCTAATAGTGGAATTTAGACCATTTCAAAAGGTTTTAAAAAGTATCCTCTTGCAGAAGAGTTTTTAAAAATTTAGAAAAACGTTTATTTTTTTTTTATTAATTAAGTTCAGCAATGATGAGAAATCCATGGTTTACGCTGTTTCTTTTTATAATTACAAGAAGATTTTAAAATAGGGAATGTTTGATTGTAGATTGTCAAGAAAATTTTCAAAAAAGTATTGTAAGTCACGTCTGGTTCAGATAAATTTAAAGCCTCATCCCACTGGGTAGAGGAAATACGATGTGTAAATGTATTTAGATTAATTGAGTTAATTGAACGCACAGTGGTGTAGGAGGAGGTTTTAGACTGATTTAAATTAAATCTGTAACATATGAAGATAGGAAGGTAATTGCTGATGTTAATGTTCAGAATACCAGAAAAGCACTGTTAAGAAGAACTGTTAGTAATGCATAAATCCAAAGTGGTACCTGAATGTTGAGTTATTCTCATAGCTCCTTGAATAGTATAAGGAAATCCAGCTGTCGTTAAGGCTGATACAAATTCTTGAAAATAAAGTAGATCAGAAGAAATGTCCATATTAAAGTCTCCCAATAAAAAACTTTCCTCTTTTTTTTTAAATTAATGAAATTCAAAATATCAGGAAATTTATCAATAAAGGGAATAGGCTTGGCTGAAGGGGGCGATAACACGCTGAGTAACCATTGAATTGATACTGAATTGTAATAATTTTAAATTCAGAGTTAATAAACATGAGTTCCTCAATCAAATAGTAAACCTGAGTATTTAATTTAGTATAGATTGCAACTCCTCCTCCTCTTGACAAATCTATTTTTAAAAACGTTTGATAGAATGGAATATGTAAACAATTTTCACTAGGAAACCAAGTTTCTGTAATGCAAAGAATATCAACCTGATAATCCACCAGCTTTAGAAATGCTTCAAAGTTCATGTAATTTATTTACTAAAGTTGTTTTTTTTTTTTTTTTTATAAAAACATGACCATTTTTAATTTAAGTTGAACCAATCAAACCCTGATGCAAAAGAGTCCAAGCCTTCCAGAATAGTTCTTTATAAAATGGAATAAGGTTTTCATTGATTAAAATCCTCGATTTAGGTAAAGCAGAATTAAGGTCAGAATTGCAAACCACTAATTTTCACTTTGAAAACCAAATGTCTCTTGATGTTCTTGTCTGAAACTGTATCAATATGGCTGCATTAGGTTTCTTGAAAGTATCAGGTCTCAAAAGGTGAATAATATCAATCATCTGTGGGCTGAAATCATTAATTTCAAAGGCCTTGACCACAACATCATTTCTTAATTCCATCTCATCACTAATAAAAGATAGGTCAAGACCATGTAATTCCACATTTCTGTTTCTTGAGTACTGCTGAAACTCACTGAGATCCATCTGAAGTTTATTCAGTTCAAGTTGCTTTGCCTTAAGTTGTTGTACCAAATAGACTTGAGCTTTTTTGGTTATCATAACCTTCATTCAAAGTATTCAGCTGCTCAATAACTGAATTATATTTAACTGACAGAAGATCCATAGATACTCTGCATTCAGCCAATGCATTCCTAAGCTAATTAATAGGTTCTAGTAAAGTCTTAATAATATCTAAGGATAGCTTGAGTTCATTTCTTAGATCACAATTAGAACTCGAAATTTTTTCATTAATGTCATGTAAAGATTAAAAGATTCGATCCAAAGCTTCTGCAGAAAAATTCACTACATTCTGCGAAACACCCCCAGGATCCCTAGACGCTGAATTTTTTTTTCTTAAGAGACATAAATGAAGCATGAGCAAATAGCACCAATTAATTATGAATGTAGACCAGAAGAGTCACCAGGTGGCAGCACGTAAACTGGGATTTTGGTCTCTGCAGTAGTAAACCTAGGTCCAAAGCTAATATTTCAATAATGTTAAAGCAATTAACAATACATGTGGTTGAAGAGAAATGTACACAGCTACGAACCAACTAATGTATATTAGATGCCCGCTGTCCAGAGGTCACACTGAAGTTAGAACACACATACCCATAGTTCCACAATGCGCAAAAAATAATCGGTAAGAAGCGGGAGACCATAAATATTAACTGTTCCAAAAATGAAATTGCCAAGGTTATCAATATTTCAGAAATCCTGAACAACTAACTCAGCACATGACTGACTTGACTTGTGTCAACGATTTTTTGAAATGGAATAAAGATTTTTTTGTTCTTGAAATGGGGAGAAAAAAAAAAAACGAGGGAAAAGGTAAGAGATTTTGGGTATGTGAATGAAAATCGGAAGAAAATCACTTTCTGATCGGAATATCAGAAAGACGCCCCAAAATTGGAAGCTTTCCAGGTAAATCAAAAAGATTGGCAGCTATGATATAGGTATCAGTGGAGTCGCGTGCCCATTTAGGTTGGGTGTGTGCTGTTACGGGGAAAAAAACACCCAAAAATTTTATTATGTAACCCAAGCTAAAAATTCAGTCATTGATTTTGAACATATAAAAGCATTATTTTTTATTTAGCGGTCGTTTAATAGTCAAATGCCCCTCCTATATGGATAACAAAAATTCCAACTGTGTTTCTAATCTGTGATCATAAACACAATTCGAGCTGCACCGAAAAGACAGAAAAACTACAATTCATGGCAGAATGTTGAATTGTATTTATGACTCCACACGATTCGAAACACAAATGTATGACTAGTAGTGCTTTTTTAGGCACACAGACCCTGGGAAGTTTAGCCTTTGTGTTGAAACCACAAGGAAGTAAAACTGTGACCTACAGTGCCATCTGGAGAGCTTTATATCACAGTTGCTTTTGCATGCCTGGGGTGTCCATTGGCTAAACAGCACACCTGCGGGTGCAAATATTACTTACTATGTTTTGTTTACCCAATGAAGCAACGAACCTTCTCCACTTTACAAAAACAATGTATAAGGGAATTAATTTTAACCGCCATGCGAAGCCTTAGGACAAACTTTGGCAAGTTTTGTTATCCAAAACCATAATATAACATCAACTCATATCACAACGTTGACATAGAAAGTGGTTTTATGCCCGGCAACTTAATAAGGACTGCACAAACCAAATTTTTGCATTACACATGATGATTGATAGTATCTGTCTGTTGGTAAGAAAGTTTTTGTTGCCTTTAAGGATTTAGTAAAAGCTTATGACCAAGTGAATAGGGCAATTCTGTGAAGATACACAAAACTTTATAGCAAATCCTTCTTTTATGCTGCCAGAGAAGTTATTCGTGCATATACAGCTTCTGTTTGTTTTTCTCTTGTTGTTTTTGTGACAAAAACACTAACAGAATTCAAAACTGTGTTGTAACTAAAAATATACGCATAATTACAAAAGCAAATACCTCAGAAGCATTTTGTTGACATCTTCACTAAAAAATTTGCACTTTCCTTCTTCAGAATTATGTGCAGCCTACAGAAATGAAAAAATGTTTAACATAACATCCGATAATTAGAATGCAAAGAACATTTTTTAAAATACAAGTGGAACTTTACATACGGTAAACATAAGGCAATCTCAGCAGGTGATGGTTTGACCTCAAGGACAGTGTTTTGGTGACAACTATACTCCCTATCATAGAACTTACATTTCTTGTTTAGCATTCCCAAATTTGCACATAATTGAAACATACTGAAACTCATGGGATTTAATAAAAGATCCTCAGACAGTAGTACACTGAAATTTTCAGCAGTGGTCTTCCTCCTGTACAGTTTTTAAGACATAAAAATGGGAGGAAGCAGGCAGCATGCAACACGGTAGGCCTAAATAATACTGGGAAGAAGCTCTATTACATAAATCATAAATAATGAAAAATGACAAAGTAGGAAGTGTGATCAGTCCACAATGGTAAATGTATTAAATTTACACAAAAATGTATCTTGCATTTAAGTTACACTTCATGCACACATGCACACACACAAAGGAGGAAGAAGCAAATCTTGCATTTATGTCTGAATAGAAAACTTCCAAGCTTGGTGACAACAATACTAGTTTATTCCATTTGCGATTCTAAATTACCTCGGACACTTTTTGAAATAAGCTAAAGATAGTTTTGAATCAGTAAAGTTAGAAGATAAAAGTACATAATACTGTTGAGCTCAACCATTTAACACATCACATATATCACAGAATATTGTGAAAGTTTCTGAGATAAATCTTTCAAGATACTACTGTATATTGCAGCTACTTATAGAAATGGAAACAGAGAAGCATGAAAGGAACACCTGACAAAACTGCAACCAGCATTTTAATTTGAACTGAAAGTAATTAAGATGATCAGTCACAATGTGAGATTTAAAAGGAATGCTACCAGAAGTAACTTTAACCAAGACATGTCAGTTAGCAGTCCCATTAAAAAAAGAAAAAAGAAAAGTGTCAAAATGAAGCAATAAAACAAAACCAATGAAGATATGTGAGACAGAATGAACATAAAGAGACAATGAAAATAAAAAGAATACAGCCCAAAACTTTTGCACATATGAACCTATCAGCAACAGTGATATACAATATAGCAATCACACCTGCTTTATGAATCACCTGTATGCAATTAAAAATATCTACAACCAGCTCAGATATGATAAACGTGAACAAAGAACAAAATGCTTGACAAAGGGGTCTTTAAAGATCACCAGCTGTCAATTCCACATCTTAATGAAGATGAAAGAAGCAATAGAAATTAAAAAAAGAAGAAGACTGATAGGTCACAAGAATCCTATGAGATGATCACAGAATTCAGCATAGGACCATAACCATGTTACACAAGTTCCCATGAGGTCAGGCTGCAAAACCTCAAAAGTTGGACAAGAAATAATTTCATATCCTTAATTTAATGCCCATAAATTTACTGATATTTACAATTTGTATCACTACAGATGACCACATACACTAGTAAACAACAGAATTCAATTGTGCATTATATGGTAAAATAAAATAAAATGAGATTCTTTTCTCTGTACAGTCTGCCATAATAGGGAAGCCCAGAGCTTGGCCTTCTGCACCAACCTTTCACTGCACCACATGCAATTATCCCTAAAGAACATGCATCACAAATTTGATAAACTTATAAGTGCTATTTTGACAAGTTTATATATGTGACGTATGTTCAAAAAAGTACAGGAACTACAGCTGTTATTATTGGGCTAAATGCAAGACACTACAGTTTTATTTACAGATATGGCAGTGACAGGGTTATTCAAGTTACACTCAGAATCCAGTGTCAATAAATTTAGATTCATAAACTTAGAACTAGATTCAAAGCATTGAGAATACAGAATATTCAAAGCAAACAGAATATAAATTCTGAATTTGCTTGTAAATATTACTGGTCATCCATGTAACACCTCTCAGAAAACTTCAAAATTTCATCACCCGGAGCAGGAATCAAACCTGCATCTCCTGACAACTTCCTTTTCAGTATGCTAACCATTACACCACCCAGGACAGTGAAGTTCCAAGCAACGGAGACTAAGCAAACTTAGCTTAGGAATCTGAACAACCTCAGATTTTTGCTAGTCGAAGAATCATTGCTTCCTCAGTGCGTTTTGACCCATCTCCCATCCAGAAACGAACGTAGGTTGGAAATCAACAGTACCACAGGCAATCAAAGAAGAAAGAAATATTCCTCATAATACATGGGAAATCAATAGAATTTTCAAAGCAACAGTACTCGAACAGAAATTGGGAGATGCAGGTTCGATTCCCACTCCAGGGCGATGAAATTTTCAAGTTTTCTGAGAGATGTTATATGAATGAACAGTAAGTGTTGCAATCAAATTCAGAATTTATATTCTGTTTGCTTTGAATACTCTATCGATTTCCCATGTATTATGAGAAATATTTCTTCCTTCATTTGTTTATTAAGAATGCATCTTGACAGTCGCCAAATGAGCATAAACACCTCTTAAAACACACACACACACACACACACACACACACACACACACACACACACACACACACACACACACACACATCCAAAAAAAAAAAAAAAAAAACTCAGAGAAAGGGGAGAATTAAGTGAATTCTTCAAATTAATATACACTGCTCTACACAGAAAATACCACACCATGAAGAAATGCTTGATATCAGATGGGACTTACCACACATGTACACAGGTAAGTGGGAAAAAGGATATTCAATTTCTGAGGAATTGCTTGAATGTGATGGGTGAGGAGACAGTATAATGTGGCCTGAGTCAGTAGGTCATGTGGCCTGAGTCAGTAGGTCATATGACCTCCATACTGGGCTATACATTCGGCAACATGGCTTGTCATTAAATGGAAAAATCCCAGGACGGTGTCCTGGACCTGTGTCCACAATTCATCAACATTGCAAGGGAGTCGTGAAGAGGTGTTAAGTTGTCTACGACATCCTGCGCATTCTCCATTGGGGAGAAGTGTGGGAGACTGCAGTGGCCAAGGCAGCAGCTGGACACCTTGTAGGCACTATCTGCTGATGCTGGCAGTGTGTGAGCAGGTGTTATCTTATTGAAACTAGGCATCAGGGATAACACAGAGCTACAGCAACAAAATTGGCTTCAGCACCTCATCATTTTATTTTCATGCTGTCATTGCACCCACTATGTGTACGCACAGTGAGCGAGTGTTGAAACTGATAGCACCCCAGACCACGATACCAAGCTGAAGAGCTGTACGACACTCACTGATGGCAGCAAGATCTACCCGGTGGCCACATCATCTCCAGACTCTAGATCGCCGATCGTTGGCTCCGAGACAGAAGCACGACGCATCACTGAGCATGACATGGTTCCATTTATACCACTACAGATCTAGTATCTCACTCAAAACTTGCGAGATGATGTGATGTGGAGGGTGGCAGTCAAGACAATGACTGGCGAGAGCACAAACCTGCCTCAGTTCACCTGCTATTAGCCATCCGTGTCGATACGGGAATAACCCTAGCTACCTGCACATCTCGTCAAATGTCGTCCGCTGTGGATTGTGGGGCTGCTACAGCTTGCCATTAAGTGCAAACATCAAGGAGTTCAGACGATTGTGGAGTGCCTATGCATACCATACAATTACAGTGACACACATTACCTTCCTCCAACTATTGGCCCCACATTTGGCAGACAGTTGTTGCATCCAGCATGCAATGTGTTTCCTACACAATGCAACACAGAGACCAACCAGCTGCACATTGGTTTGCAACTGCGAGCATTTACAGAACCCAACTGTCAATATGTACTCACCAGTTTACAAGGAGCTCTGGCAAATACTTCCTGGTATGTTGAGCAGCATAATATGTACGTCCAAGTAAAGCCATGTTTTTCTAGTTATATAAATAATGTAGTGGTAACAAATTAAATGAGTGTCACTTTCAGGGAAAACTCACTTGATGAGTCACATTTCTCCTTAAATAAAAATTTATAAATATTAAAGCAATTAATAAAACCATTAATCCTTTAATTTTTATGTGCCTTTCTGTTTAACATTTGTTTAAAATCAGGTCAGTAGTTTTTTCATTACACATTTATATCGACAGAGTAGCAGAATGTAGGTGTACACTGTATGAGGATAGTTTCCAAATTATTAGCAGATTTTGCAGATAGTTTTTGCTTTTAGATTTTAAAAAAATGCTATTTATAGCAATTAAAAGACTTACTCAAGGCTTTACTCAGATTAATATATTTGATTTGATTTTCACTTGAAGAACGTTCAATTATTTTTCACATCTTCCGAGTTTTTTTTGTTTTTGTTTTTACAAACATTTCTGGCCTCTAGATTTTATCAACGCATGTTTTCAATGGATACGAACTGTATCAAAAGTTTTGTTTACACAGAAAGAATTTAAATTTTATTGCCAGGTTTTTCTTGCAGTTAAAATATTTTCCTTATGTATTTCGTAAGTACTATTTTTGAAGTCGTTGAAAATGTTATAGTTTTTGAAGGTTCATTAATGGAACTGTTTTTCTGGATATAAAATTTTTCTTTAATTAGCCTCTTGTTTTTATGAGGTTCTTGGTCCAATATTTTAATATTTTGCCCTAAAGGTCCATTTCACACACATTGCTGCACATTCAATTGTAATTATTTATTGTTTTATTAATTTTTCTTTAAATTAACTTATTCTATTGTTATCGTGCCTTATGGGTTTTCAGAATTTATTTTTTTTTGTTTCAATGGCTATGTAAGCAGATACATTTGTTTTTATACAACTCTGTATATCAAGATAAAAAAATCTTGTACTTAACTCTAGTTTCATTCAGACTAGTTAACTCTTTTATGGGATTTATCTAGGTAAATTCTTAAAATTTCTGCAAATTTTCGGAGAGAACTCCTCTCCTTCGTCAGGCAGTCTTTTGTTCAATCTCCGTCATATCCTTCGGTTACAGTTAACCTTGACAGTT
Source organism: Macrothele yani (assembly GCA_039090855.1). NCBI lineage: Eukaryota > Metazoa > Arthropoda > Arachnida > Araneae > Macrothelidae > Macrothele > Macrothele yani. The sequence continues at coordinate 19,415,419 of CM077030.1, forward strand.
ACGGCGATTTTGCAAAATGTTTTGCCAGATGTTAGGCAGTGAAAACCCCTTACAGTCATTAATGATGAAGTTCTGGTATTTTCCAATTTTCTCTTTCAATTTTCACTTCAGGAAGTTGGATTGGTGTCCAATGACAGTAAAAGAGTCCCAGTCCATGCGGTGTCCGGTTTCTCTAACGTGTCTGTCTAATCCTGTCTTGTTTGAATTTTTTTATTGCTGCCTTGTGTTCCATGATACGAGTTTCCAGCCCACGACCTGTTTCTCCTATGTAGTATTTTCCACAGCTGCAGGTTACTTTATAAATGACTCCTTGTATTTTTAACAAGTTTTCTTCTTTTTTAACCAAGCTAGGGCACAGCAAAGGAAGATCTATTGCTGAAAAAGTGTTCTTCCTTTAAAAAATATTTTACTTAACTGTTAAAAAGGACTTCAGGCATAATGTTTCACTGCAAACTCTCATTTAATATAGTGTAAGGTTTTTGAGTGGCTTATACATCATTTTCAATTCCCATAGTTCTGTGAAGTTTAGCAACCTGCTGAAGCCAACTACAAAAGCTCAAACAAATGTTAAGAAATAAAATATTTGGCCAAAGAGCACTACAAAGTACAAACTAAAAATGCAATATTCAGAATGCAATAAATCTCAAAATTTACTTTTTTCAGTTTTGTGACTAACGTATCCAGGTCAGGTGGTAAATTGTCAGGCAGTTTTGGTGCCTCTATGTTTTCCACAGCAGGTTTATTAGCAGGTATCTCTTCTCCATCACTGCTCCCAGTTGGCTGGCCAACTGAACCATTGCTAGAAGCTTCATCACCAGCAGCTTTGACAACAGATTCAATTGCATCAGATATTGTTGATATCTGAGACACTACGACAGGGTAAGGAGGCAACTGTGGCACAACAGGTGGAGGTGCATCGGGGACAACTTCAGGTTCAATATGCCTTTCCACTGGGATCGGGGAAAGCTGAAGTTTGTCCTGCTGTTGAAGCTGCAGTTGAGCCTTGTGCTGTTGCAGCATATCTGCAACTGTAGGTTGAGTCTTCTTCTTAACTCTTGGTAAGGCACTAAAATATATATATGGATATATATATATATATATATATCAAGAACACACACAGGTTAGTTTACTTACACTAAACCAATACAGATATGCAAGCAGAACAAGAGTATAAGAGAAAAAAACATAACACAACACAAATCATTGATATCTGTATGTTATAAGTTAGTATGCTAGTTACCTAAAGAAATTATAGAAACACAAAAGCACTTGGACCAGACTTAGGTCTTGATCGCCTGTAAACAATTGGAGTGAGACTGTGGAAACCAAAATCTGGCAACCAGTCTAAGTTGGGTTGAAAGTGTTGTGTTTCTATAATTTTTTTACATAACTAGCATGATAACTTATAAATTTGCATCTATTTGTTACATATGCATTGTATTATACCTATTTCTACCTATCATTAATATCCACCTCTTAATGAAATACCTACACAGCCAAATCTCAGTGGGAAATACAATCACACACATGCTTCCATATAATCAATTTGCTCCTTAATTGCTATCAAATTTACCAAAAGCATTTCAAAGTAAAAAAAATTCCTACATCATTCAAAGATTTTGGAAAACCAACAAAAAAACTTTTGTGATTTTACTTGCAACCAATATGCCAAATAGCTAATGATAGTTGTTTAAACAACTAATTTCATTCATTTGTCCAGGAGAACAATATAACCTTTTACAATTTTGACAAATTGAAAACTATCAAATCACTTTAGGTGTTTTTGAAAATATATCAGGAAAAAGAGCAGATTTTTTTCTTGTTTCAGACCAAACTATTCTCTCATTAAACAGGGCAAACAACTTCAAGAACATTCATTCTCCTTCCCACTAAGGTATTTTTAAAGCACAAGCTTCTACAAAAAAAAAAAAAAAAAAAAAAATTAAACTGGTTGGAGAGAGTTTATAACTTTTTCAGTAATCAGAGCTGCTGTTGCGCTGTTATCAAGCTGGGTCCTAGGGACCCACCGATTTTAAAAAGTGGGTAACTTTGTGAGATATTCTAGGTTCTTTCAAAAAATCAAAAGAATCGAGAGAATGAATATTTATATTTGCATAAGCAAATGAAAAGATAAATGCAATGCACATTGTTCGACATTTTAATTTATGATCTTTGAAAGCAATCTTTAAAAAAATCAAGTGCTGACAGAATTAAATTTTATCATTTTCAACTAAATTTTATCATAATGGAACTACACAAAGACAATGCATTTTCAATCAGCTCAGAACACCAGAGTGGTTTTTATTTTTAAAAGCACAGGAACTAAATGATGACTACTCTTGAACAGTTTTTTTGTCTTTTAACGAGCAATCATTGAAGTAGACGTACAACTTTTAATAGACTATAATTGTTCACAGTGCTCTCTTTTATGTAAGTTAGTTTTTGTTTTTGTTTTTAAAATTTAAAATTTCAGCTGTTCCAATATTGATTAAAAGAGCTGAAAGGTTTAATAAATTAATCAGGATATTTGTACATTTACATAATCTTGACGGAAGGTGCATTGCTGGCGGTTTTCATTCTTTCCCTAATCCTCACAAATTGGACTTTTGCCAAATGACATGTTCAAAAAATCCGAAATAAAATATGTGGGTCCCAAAGGACATGTAGAATTTGTAATTATGAGTCTTTTTTTTTTTTTTTTTTTTTTTTTTTTTTTTGCTGTGGGGTTAATTTACATGCTACAGTGTGTCAGTGGCAGCGCTCAGTAGTTATCACATGTCACTCCATTTCACTTGTAAAGAAATGTCTTAGAGGTGGTTGCCCCCTTTTACCTAACCTTCTGATAAAATGTGTGAAAGTAGACTTTGTTTGTTTGTTTGTTTCAGGGTTTAAATACATTCATGAGTGCCTCCAAGGGCTATATAAGCAGTCATCAGTCCCTAATTTAGGACCACTGGTCCCACAGAAGGGAAAGCCAATGCCATAACAAAAGCTTGCCATTTATGATTCATCCAAGATTCAAAACTGGGAACATCCTGGAAGAATGATCAGAAGTCAGCACTTAAACAACCACTGCACCACTTGGGTTGCAAAAGAAATCCTTAAAACGGTTTTTACTTGTGTATACAACAATAAGGAATAATATAAGAACTACTATTAAATTGGGAGAGGGTGGGAGATAAAACAAAGTTTTTTTTAAGCTTTACGATGTTCCTTTTGAATATTTTCAATACAAAATGTAAAATACCAATGCTGTATACAGATAAATTGTAAAAGGTTTCACTTGGGTTCAGCATGTATGTTATTTACATTATATTTTCTCCATATTTGCTGCCATGATCATAATCTAAGGGCAGTTACTCAACTACAATAATTTAAGGTTCTTGGGAGCAGGAAAGGGAAAAAACAAAAACAGCAGAACTCAAGACTTCAGAACAAGCAGTCAACCTTCTGAACACTCAATAAACAAGCAACTTCAAGTGGCAATAATGGAGCTACCAACATTTCCAAACAGTACCAAAATATACAATATAAAGCCTGCACCACACAAAATAAACTGGGGTGGGGCTTTGCAAAATTATGTGACATGATTAGATAACAAAACAGCTATTTGTAATTATGCTATCTCGTTATTATAAGCATAATATCAAGTCGTTTGGAAAATAATGGCCAATTTTCTTGAGGTGCCACATTCAACTCGCCCACAATGCTTGCAGACCAACCCGCTTGCAGCACCATTCATACAAGTTGAAGGGTTGAGCTGCTGCTGTTGCTGCTACTTGTGTGAGAGTGGTCTGTGCAACATGTTAGGAAAGAGTGAGTTGCAGGTGATTCTGCTCCATGAGTTCAAATTGGGTTGTAATGCAGCACAAACCTATCGTAATGTGGTCAAAGCTTGGGTGAGGAGGCAACATCTAAACGTAATGTTCGTCGGTGGTTTGAAATGTTTCATTCCAATGACACGAGTTTACAAGATGACAAGGGTTGCCAAAAACAACATTCGGTCATTGATAACGACACTCTGAAGGCAAATGTGGAGGCAAATTATCACGCCACAGTCAGAGAACTTGCAAAACAGAACATGTCAGTGTCAACCATTTCTGAACATCTCCACCAAATTGGTAAGGTCAGGAAGCTCAATACATGGGTCCCACACAAACTGACAGAGCATCAAAAACAACAATGGTTTGAGATGTGCAGTAGCCTTCTGCTTCACAATGAAAAGGAGGCCCTACTTGATCACATTGCACCCGTAATGAAAAGTGGGTGCTACACGACAACCGGGATAGCGGCTGACAGGGATCATAGCATACTTCTGGAAAATTTTAGGTTGGAATTTTAGGAATTTTAGGAATTTTTAGAAAAATTTTAGGAAAATTTTAGGATTGCATTTCAATAAAAACTAGATGTATATTTGTATACATCTAGTAAAACAACTTTGTATACATTGTAAAGAGTTTGCTTCACACCCTTCAACCATATATACTGATAGACTGCGCATGACATCAAAATTTCTGGCTCCAACATAAAATCACATGACAACAGTCAAAAAGATGGGTTACACCTGCTGTGCTTATGGTTGCTCTGAGCGATATAGTAAAGAAAGTTCTATGATTTTTCATGGGTAAGAAACGAATTAAATACCTAAGTCAATAAAGTTCAATTACTTAACCAGAAACTTGCAGCTATTGATATAAAAATACAGTAACTTAAGAAAAAAATGGAATGCATGTTCCAAATTCTTCGCAAATGTTCATCACATTATAAATCACAAAATGTAAACAACCCGTTCATGCATGTATATAGCTCATAAGTAAACTTACCTGAAGAGTTTTCATTATATATGAGGCGCATTCACATAATACACCGAAAACACTGAAGTTCTGCAATGTAAATTAGTAATCATAACAGCATTTTTACACGAAATTTGGAGTCTGATGATGACGTGCCCAATGTTTGAGCCATGGCGGCTTTGATGCAGCTATTGCCAATGCGCAGTCCATTAGTATATATGGTCGAAGTTCACACCCAAATTTTTTGCATAACGTCTAATGTCTAAAGTTTAAGTATGATTTACTTCTAATGTTCAGTTCTTATCTTTTCACGTGTTATTATCATATTCAAGTATATTTACCACATTCAAGTTTCACTTTGAACATTAATATGCTGTTTAACCAGAAGCAATTCACGATTTTCACAGAAAGTTTTCAGGTTTCACATTAAATTATAATATCCTAAAAAGGTAATTGAAAACCAAGAACTATGTACAATTGTTCACTGAATTACTTTTTTCATATTATTGTTTTAACCTTTTCCTGATACGCCTATCTTTTTCTGCTTCCACCACAACTAATTTACTTTGTTTTCTTTATTTCAGCTGAACCTTGTATGATCAAGTTAGAGGCAACTGCTATTTCAACAGTATTTTGTTTTTCTACAGCTTTTCGCATTCTTTCTGTTCCCTCTTGAATTACTGCTAGGGAGGCTTCTTTATCTTTTTTAAGCCTATTTATTTCTGCATCATTTTCTTTTATTTTGTCATCAAACTCAGCTTTTCTTTTTTTCTCTAGCTGCTTTTCCTTATTTTCCCTCTCTTTCTGCTTCCTTTCTTTTACCTTTTTTGATTGTTCTTCCTTCAGCTTATCAACATACTCTTTATAAAATTTATGTGAATCACGAACACTATTTAACAAATTTATTGTTATGGGAATTTCTTGTTATGGGAACTTTTTTTCCTTTATGATGCGCTTTTACTTGTGAAAAGCCACTATTAGAAATATTGAAAATTTCTGAACACAATATACACTTAGCAGAAAATATTGTTTCAGTTGCAGAACACCATTCTTTCAACTTCACTCCGTCCAATTCTTTGGCGAGCCACGCATCTTGAAATTTCGTTTTGGATTTAGGCATCTTAAACACTTGTATTACTAACCAGAAAATGAAAGGGAAGTACAAAAACACGTTCCAATATTGCAAAACCAGACAACTTCCCGAAATTTGGCTGCGAGGATGTCAGAAGATATGAAAAAAAAAAAAAAAAGCAGGTCACCACTAGAGAACGGAACCTGCACAGAGAACACCATAAAAGACGTAAAACCAGAAACTATCATACGCATCTCACGCAAGTTCAGTCAAAGCGAGTCGGAGCCGAGATATATTGCGCATCGAAGGTCGCTGTCGCCGACGCATGATCGAAGGTCAATGATCACGTGCTCTACTGCCTGCCAAGATAACTCAGCTACCATCCCATCGTCATTACCGGAGGTTACGGAAAAAGACCACATGTTTCCTCTTTGCTTCCACCCACCTGCGGTTTACAATAACAAAACATCAGCAGAAAGAGGAGGTTCCACAAGGCATGTACAAAAATAAAGTACGATCTTCTGCGTGCCACGGAGTTCGTCTGCAAAGCGCAAACCAGGGGTGAAAATGACCCCTCCCCTTTTCCCTTAGATCTCTTGTTACTCTCGAAAACTGTTCGAAGGCAAAAAAATGGAACGCCCGCCCCGAAGCAAGTGCATCTCGATGGCGTCATTTTCCCCTCCCTTCAGCAGCACAGCATATAGGCTGTGTTTCTACAATAACAGGTCTTTTTACCTTACCGTAATGGTAAATTTATTGGCGTTAATAACGGTTGTTTTTAATAAAAATAAGCTTACGAAAATTTTAGGATGAATAGCAAATTTTAGGTCTAATTTTAGGAATTTAAGGAGGGTCACAAAATATTAGGAATTTTAGGAATTTTAGGACGAATGCGATCCCTGGCGGCTGAACCATGGTGAACCACGGAAACAAAATCCTGAACCAAGGTTGATGTCAAAGAAGGTTTTGTTGACAGTGTGTTGGACTGTTCATGGTGTCATACACTACAGGTTCTTGAATGCTGGTGAAAGCATTACCTCTGTCACATACTGTGAAGAAACTGATCAAATGCACCAGAAATTGTGTTCCAAATGCCATCTTTGGTGAATAGGAAAGGTCCCATCCTCCTCCATGATAACACGAGACCACGCACATCACAAATGATGAAACAGAAACTATAGGAACTGAGGTTTGAAACCCTCCCACATCCATCCTACTTGCCTGACTTGGCACCTGCTGATTTCCATCTGTTCATGCATTTTAGCAATTATTTCAAGGACAGGACCTTCAGAAACCAAGAGGAGGCCAAAACTGGTACTAGGACTTTCTTGCGTCCAAGAAGCCAGATTTCTTCCGGACTGGCATTGAAGCACTTGTCGCTCGCTAGCAGAGGTTCCGGACTGGCATTGAAGCACTTGTCACTTGTTACTTGCTGACAGAGGTTCCGGACTGGCATTGAAGCACTTGTCACTTGTTACTTGCTGACAGAGGTTCCAGACTGGCATTGAAGCACTGGTCACTCGCTGCCAGAGGTTCCTGACTGGCATTGAAGCACTTGTCACTCGCTGACAGAGGTTCCGGACCAGCATTGAAGCACTTGTCACTCACTGACAGAGGTTTCGGACTGGCATTGAAGCACTTGTCACTTGCTGGCAGAGGTGTGTAGCTGCGGAAGGCATCTACTTCAAATAAACTGTTGTCCTTCTGTCAGTTTCTCTCCACAGTGCTGTAGCTACTTGTATATGATATTTGTGTTACTACACAACCATATAATCAGATCTACAGGTTGAACCAATATATGCTTGTCAAAGCTGCTGCTAACTAGTCTAGGAAGTTAAATTTATTTGCTTTACTCAGATATTTTAAAGTTTTATTTCATTGAGGAATTTACCTACTTCACCATCTCCTCTGAGTAAATTTGATGACATGGAATGCATTCCTATATCCACAACAAAAGTGAAGTGAAGCATTGATAAAACAGGCCATGACAGTCATCTGAAGGTCAGCAATGTCCGCAAGAAAGATATAAGTGAATTATTTAAGTAACTCTGGTTTAACTTTTCATTTTAAAAGCTCATCATGACAAAAAGGACGCATGAAGTTGTAAACTGCAAAACTATTATGTTTCAAGTTTATACCCCATTTTGTCTTAACAATATCAGCAACTCTTACAAAATTACTGACTGTATTTCAGTCATTTATTTTTATGAAATGAGATTAGTCTGTAAATAAGAAAACTTTCATTTCTTTAGTACAGCAATGCTACTTCATCCCCCACACCTTCTGAACCTTTCAATGAAATATTTACAATTTCTGTAGTCACAAGTTTTCAGCCAGGACATCTGTACATTAAAGCACATTATAAGACATTATAAGACAGATAACTATATTAAATTGCATTTGCAAATACAGTCAAACCCCTATTTAACGGACTGCGATTTAACGAATTCCGCGATTTTATTGAAATTAATGCCTGGAGTTTGCCGATTTAACGAACTTACTTCTTCAATTCAGCAAAAAAAAAAAAAAAAAAAAAATTAAACAACCGAACTATGTTAACCAGCATTTTCACATTAAAAGTTAGCTAGAAAGAGAGCTTCGCATAACAGGAAAATTTTATGCATGCAGTTAACCAGAGTTTCAAAGAACAACATCACACAGGTTGACGAAATCATAAATCAGTTCGCCTTTCCTTCGATTATCAAGCGTAAGCTTCTTACAAGATGAAGTAAATGACCAACAAGTTCCAAAGGAGCACCGCATTTTCTTGCATGGGTGGGAAACAGGAAAATGAAAGGCAGTATGGGGAAGGAAATTTAGAGTACCCTGGGGATTCTTGTTTTCAGCTACAGACAGAACAATAGCACTTTGTGAAGTCAGAGACACACATGGTACGTACCCATTCCTGAACCTCTGGAATTCTTCGCCAAATAGCACTTTTTTTTTTCTTTTCTTCTCAGTCTTAAATCTACAACTCAAATTAAACAACACAGCTCGTTTACGGACAAAGTTTTGATAAACACAGGTAGCATTAGAAAAGCTAGTCACTGAAAGAAAGAGAACATATCTGCTTACATATTCTATTATGAACACTAGCTTAATTGAATGTTTCCCTCAAAAGGTTTCCTCAATTTAGCAAATTCCATGATTTTACGTACAAGATTGTTGGTCCCTTGAAGTTTGTTAAATCGAGGTTTGACTGTACTCTGAAGTTCACATTTTTTATTATGCTTCACCTACAACCACTTTGCAAAACAAATCTGTTATAAAATTCCTTTTGAAATGCAAAACTGATCGTGAAAAAGAAATTACAAGCCTACCTCTCAGTTTGATTAACTGCTTTCCGTCCTCGTCTCTTCGGCATGTGATCATCTTTGGAAAGTTTTCGCTTTTTTCTGCCATCTTTCTCTAAAATTTCTTTTTTCCGCCTCTGAAATTTCATGAAGGAAATTAAACATGCAATAACACGAAAAACCATGAACTGATATTTCAGTGAAATTAATCAATCCCCCCCCCAACACACACACACACACACTTTTTTACAGATTAAGTGAACAATGGTTATAACAAGAACCAACAAACATACAAACGCACAGATTAATAAGTAACATGGATTGCATTGAAAATGACTGTTCCTGATTGAGAAGACATCCATTTAATTTCAGGACACCACAAATAAATAGAAATATTCACTGCAGAATCTATATGTATTGAGAAATCTAAAAAAATAAATGGTAATAACAGTACACCTATAAAAGAAAATTATTGAAGTCCCTGATGTGACACCAACAGATCAATAGTACAAAAGACAAACCCAAAACCAGTGGAAACAAAGATGACGACGTATGCGGAAACCTCACTAACCACTGAAAAATTCACAGCATGAAGAATTCAGAACAGCTGAGGATCTCCTAAAGGAAAGGGACAGATCAAATGCAAACAGAGTAGCACGAGGACAAGAAATAATATTCAAATAAATACGAAGCAAACTTTCTGTAATTAATTTGCTTTTAATATCTTTCAGTTTGTTTTTAACTTGGTTTTTATTGTTTTTATATCAAACTAACTAGTGTTTTAAGAACAATAAAGAAACATAATGAAGCATATGGATCAGAAAACAGACAGAAAATTACTACAAATGGGAGAGGTTAGAAGTTTCAATAGTGAGGGGGAGAGAAAAAAATGACTCAGACTTTAAAAGTAAGCAAAAAGAACTGTTTAACTAATCTTTTTACTTATTTATTGGTAAATGTGTACTTAAGCATCCTAAATTATTTCATCGGAAAAATTTAACTGTGCGAGAAAAGTGCGACCTACAATTTTTTAAGCATGCAAAATAATGGGGAAAGGTGAAAAAATATTATATTTTTAGATAAAATTAAAGATTTTTTCCGAATTATTTACCTGGGAGTGCGATGGTTTGGAAGAGTAAGGCCTAGGACGCCGGAGCGGCGATGGCGTCATGGTGGAGTCCGGTGCATGGAAGCTTCGTTCAGAAGGGCAAGTAACTGGCAGAAGAATACAGAAGGAAGCAGTTGAGCAGTACGTAGTCATCAAAGTGTCTTGTAGGAATACGTGGAAGGATAGAGGTCGGTTTTATGCAATATTGTAAGTTTTTTTTTTTTTAAGGATAATTTTAAGAAAGCATAAGGACAAAATAGTCAGTCTTCACACTACATTTCGTATTTCATCAGGGCTTAAAATTTCGTTATCCACCACAACACCAGAAGCTGTAGGTCTCCCTCCCATAGTATGAAGTGTGAATTGAAGGAAATCGTTTATTTTGAAAAATATCCATTTCACGAGGAAAAAATGTGAGCTACGATGTACGGAATAACAGCGGAACTACAAATGAATTGCTTGAAGAAATCACCTACCCCTGCACATCTTCTAAACCATAACCAAAACTTTGGGTTCAACTGGAACCAAAACTTCTTCCTCAAAACTTCTGTCGTACATAAATTCATTAACATTCCTTAATTTCTTTACATTTGGAGACATGGTGAAACTAATAATAATGACATTCCTCACGTATCTTTCTCAAAAATTAATAAAACAGGTTTGAACTACTTCTACTTGCGCACAATTACACGACGCATCACACTCTTCCGAAAAATATACCCCACTCTTGTTGTATTCTTCTGCGCATTCACTAGCAACTCGTACTCCGTTCCGACGCACAGAACCTTCTCATGGCGTCCGTTAGCATCGCTTCAGCCTCCCGCACCAACTGCTGCAAACCATCGTACTCGCAGGTTAATACATCAGAAAAAATCTTTACTTTTATCTAAAAATACTATATTTTTGCACCTTTCCCTATTATTTTGTATGCTTAAAAAATTGTACATCACACTTTTCCCACACAGTTGCATTTTTCGACGAAATAATTTAGGACGCTAAAGTACGCATTGACATACCTGCCAACTTTCAGAAACTGAAATCCGTAAAAAAAATGAATCGATATATTCGATGAAAATTTTTATCGGTATATTCAATTAGATTACTTGTCGCGCATATTGATTAAATGTACCGAACATATCGATTTAAAAACGATGTTACCCAAATCAAGTATAAACTTGTAATTGAAGTGACTACAGATGTTTGAATTTATTGGCACATTTATATCGATTAAAATAGATTCTATACATAATTGCTCATTACTATGCTATCATTATGATCTATAAAGTGATAAAAATTTACTTTTACAAAAGTTTGCATCTAAAGAGAAGGATGTTCTATCCTTTCAATGGGATCGTGTCCCACGCCGTCATGAAACATAATAAAATGTTTTCAAAAACGAACCATTTTCATGTTAGGCTTTTATCTTACGGAGACACGGATGATAAGACAGTCAAATTAAAAAAAAAAAATGAAATAAGTAAGAGTGACTGAGAGACACTAACTGGTAAATTATGTTCAACTAAAAATGAAGTGAACATTTTGTACAAATCGCATCCAGTTCATTATAACTTTTAAGAAAGGAAGTCAATTTTGTTATTTTTTTTCCCACGCAGTCAACGTTATATTTATGCTTGTCACTAGAAATATGATTTATAATATCATTCGTTCCATCATGCAAAATGTTGAAATTGCATTGACACGTAGCACTAAACACATGTTTTTCATTTTTGAAAATTTCGCAATACACAGGAATTCCGCAGAACATGCATCGCGGAATGTTTGATAGTACTTTTTTCCCCTTTTATATTGCTGCTCATAGCGAATCACTAATACAAAATTTATTACCACTCGGAAAAAAAATGTAAGTAAAAACTGCTACAATAAAATAGTAGCAGCTTAAAGAGTTGCAATTTGAAGAGGAAAAAAATACTGATTGCAGAGTTATCCGATTCGAGCTGGTCAGCTAGGAAAGCAGAGAGCAACTGAAAGGTTCTTTCATCTAGAAACAAAGGTTTAGGTTTTAGTTATGAATGTCATCCTCTGGGGTCCTCCCCTCCCTCCCCATCATTCTTCACAGGCAGATTGATGCCCTGTCTTTTACCAAATCCGACCCCTTTAGCGGCATCCTTTATACTTCCAAATGGCACAGATTTTATAGTTCTGTCTTCCCTTCCTGCCCCTCCTCCCCCTCATCTTACTGAATAGAGCTTCTCTAGTCTAGATGGGCCCAGATTGCTACAAAAACAATCTGGCCCATCAACGTCTGAACTACCCCCTCTCCAGTAAACTAACACAATGTGCTTTGCCGGAACAAAACCAACAGTCTTTTACATCAGGTGTCACGAGAAATTATACAACCACTTCGTCAGTGACATCCTCCCCTGCTCTCTTTGCGGCGTAGCCACGGCACAAAACGGTTGAACCAGGATTTTAATTCTGATATTATATCTCTGCAAAAAAACAAAAAAAAAAAATATGGCTTAACATGACAAAATGTGGAACACACGTATTCTGTTTTAAAAAATGAAAATCTCTAAATATCACACAATTTAGTTTGATTAGAAGTTACAAAGCCAATGGTGTTTTTTTTAAACAGATTAAAAGGAAAAAAAGTCTACTCCCTAGATTAAACTCGTGATGCCAAAATCCGGATATTTTAAAATTCAGAGCTGTTTTCTAAAAGCCCAAAATTTCATACCTACAAAAAAGTGTGGGTTTGCAAAGCTTCACGATACTTTACTGTTTTCTTTACGAATCTCATAGTATGAATTAATTGATACTGTATATTTTGCGTGTTTTTGCTTTATAAATAGAACATTTTTTGTGCGTGTTAATTTCCAAATTAAAAAGCTACCCCAAACGCGTCGTTTTATAATTAAAAATTCTATCCAAATCGGTCAATTTCCGTGGAAGATATTGTGCTGAAATTCTAAAACGCAAGCGAACAAATCTTGCGCATGTACTACTGCACTGTCCCCATGAATGCTGATAGCAATCATTTTCGATAGGATAGGTCCGCTATGGGTGCTAAACAGCATACCCAAACTTCATCACAATCATGCTTTGATTTTATGCAAGTCATCACGCAAAAGGGTGGAAGAATGAATAGGAAAGCAGGGAGCAACTGAAAGAAATAGAAAGCAGAGAGCAACTGAAAATAATGTCTTGACCTTACCTTTGACCATTTTCAATAGGGATTTGACGAATTAGTATGTATTCCCAACATATTAATTTCGTTGAATCAAGCCAAGACATTTTTATGAATGTTATCGAGCGATGAACAAAGCACGGTTGGAAAGCGTAGAAAACTTACTGACTAACAGACCAGCAAAATAAATAATTGCTGGAGCAGCACTGGCTCGAATGAACATTGGACTTTTTTTTAACTTCCTCTTAAAATAGCATTCTTTCGTTAGGTCAAATTTATTGCCAGAGATGAAGTCACGAAACCATGCCCCAATGCATTTTTAATTTCACAAAACTGGCAGTTTTTGCTTAATTTCATCATGTTGGGTATCGATCTGGGTTTAAAAATTCCACGACAACTACGTTCTGAGATAGCATTTCGAACTAGGAGGAATAAAGACACCTGCTCCAATGCAAGACACACCACATGCTAACCTGCTTAGAAGTTGCAACTCGGGAGACAAACAATGCATTATGTGAAAAGAAGGTGGGAAACAACGCGAGAGAGAGAACCAAGCCCAAGGTTAAACAAGCCCAGTTGGTTGGTGTTCTAGTGTTTGAAAAACGGCAAAACAATAACCTAAAACGAGGGAAAACTACAGCAAAATGTTCCCAAATAAACACATGTAACTGAAAACTTATTCGTAACTTACATCGGCACTTTATTTCGAATGGATTAAGTTAAAAAAAAAAAAAAAAGCTTTAATAGTGGGTGCAAAATCATCAGAAAAAAAAAAATCTCTGAGAATCACCAAATCCGTAAAATTAGCATTTTGCCCATAAAACCGTAAAACAAGTCACATTTCCGTACATTTTACGGGTAAACTGTAAAACCTGGCAGGTATGGTGCTATGGAAACATTAATTAGGGATCTAGGCTGCAGAAAAATTTGTTCAAAGTGGATCCCAAGAAACGTAGCCCGTGAACAATGTGAGCAAAGGGTGGACATGTGCCGGAACCTCTTGGACTGTTATAGAGGGAGGGTGAAGTGTTTTTCTTTGTTGAAAGGGGATTAAACTGGGTGTTTTTTCATGACCCAGAAACAAAACATGCATCAATGGAATGGCACCCCACATCACCTCGACAGGAAAAGTTGAAAACAACTTGTTCCGCAGGGAAAGTGATAGTGACAATTTTCTGGAACAAACATGGTGTCATTTTGAATGATTTCCTTGAATGGGGTGCAACAATAAACAGTGCTCACTATGTGCAGACACTGAAGAAGCTAATGGAAGCTATCAGAAGAAAAAGACGTGACATTCCACTTCGTAGTATTGTTTTACACCATGATAACGCACATCCCCACACCTCAATGGAGGCTTCACAGGCTATTGCCAAAATGGGGTAGACAGTGATGCGCCCTCCCCCGACAGTCCTGATTTGGCTCCCTCAGACTTTTCCCTGTTTGCCTCTTTGAAAAACACCTTTTGTGGGGAACATTTCGACGACACGATATTCAACTGGCTGTGAACTCATGGGTGAAACGACAGCCTCAGGAATTCTTCCAAAATAGATTTTACCAATGGGTTCAAAAATGGCAGAAATGTATAAAAAGTGATGGACAATACTTTGAATAGGCTAGCATTATTAACAATATGTTCAAGTATTTTGCCACCAAGTTGCACATTTTTGCTGCTATAAATAAAAATCTTATGAGGGACAAGGCATTACTTTCAGGATGCCTTTTGTAAAATTTGGCACCATCAGTTTTAAACTTTAATTCGGTAGATGAGCTTTTTATTTTGAGGAGCTAAGTTCTGAGTCCCAGAGAACAGCCAAGTGATACTGTATGTATGTATATACGAAACTCAGACAACAGCCAAGTGATATGTATGTGATAACAAAAATTCAAATTCATGGACAACATGATAAAATTCCCCAAAATGTATCTTAAGATCCATGCTATCATCATAATTATAAACCCTTATTAATCCACTGCTGGATCACCACCCCAAGTTTCCTTCCACAACTTCTGGCTTAAGCCAGTCTCCTCTATGTCACTCCAGAATGCTTTGAACTGTCAGACTTGAGCCAGTCTCCTCCATGTCACTCAAGTTTGCTTACAAATTTCATCCACCCATCTTCTAGGTGGTCTTTTCCTACATCTGTTTCTGTCCTTTGGTATCCAATCTAATATTTTAGTTCTAGCGCTGTGTCCAGCTCGTTGCAATTTCAGGGATTTTACTTTGATTGTGATGTCTTCCACTCATCACTTTTCTGATCCACGAGTTCCTCTTTTTATCCTTCTTGATTACACCAACAAGCACCTCTTGATGCTTCTTTCAGTTGTCTGCAGCATCTGTATGTCTTTTTTAGTTGACATCCATGTCCTTCTCCATACGTAACAACTAGAAAGATGCACTGATATTAGATACTGGTTTTTTAAAGACATAATGAAAAATTGCTCTTGAAAATTATTCTTCCAAATGCTTTCCAACCAAGTTTTATAAGCCATGCAATACACAAATCTTACATTTGGAACATAATTATTAGGCATTTTGCACTCTGTTTCCTTTATGTGGAATATTTTAAGATACATATGAAATAATTTTTAAAAAATCCCCCTCCAAAGAAAAAAAAAAAAAAAGTGGGGCATGTAACTAGGACAAATTTCACCCCCACCCCCACGATGTCATAGTTTTTCTATATAACTATGACAGATCATGTAAACTGAGTGCAGAAAGGCACAATATAACAAGAGTTACTGCCTCTGCTTTAAATAATTAAATATGTCTGTTGCTTTGGAATACTAGATTTCCCAAATTCATCACCAAGTCAAAATCAAATTATTTCAAGGGAAAAATTAAACACCAGAAAATCTTAAATGCAAAAAGAAAAAGAAAGAAGGAAAAAAAAAGCCTTTGAGTTTACAGGATGTTTACTACCTTATGAAATGGAATTCTTGTGGCTATTTTCTAACCTCACCGATGAAACTGGAGTAGGACTTTTATGAAAAAGATATATAAAGAGGTCTTTCAAACCTGAATACAAAGTTTTTTCCATAGTTTTTCAGAAAGTAAAGGAAATAAACATTCCTGACTTGGGAAAATCATTACTTCTTCACTTGCCTGGTTTTTCTTTGACTTTCTGAATCAGTATGACTCTGCCTGAAATACTAGCTACAAAACAGTGATAAGTTTAAAGATGCAAAATTTAATGTGCATACAGTAAAAGAACAAACTTAGTAAACCTAATTAATGCATGTGAAAAAAATTACAATGACATATGCAAGACAAATTACCTTTTTTCTTATCTTTTCATCTAATCCATTTTCAGTTTCAGAAACATTTCTGAATTCCAGTTCACCAGTGTTAATATAGAAACCACCAAACTGAGTGGTTAACGTTGAAGGGACTAACTCATCATACTGTAAAACAGAGTAAGAATGATTTTGTAAGCAATAATAATAAAAGTATCATAAAAACAAAAGTCACACAATAAATCAAAATTATTGAGGAATTCCCCTTTCAATAAAAACAAATAAAAAAATAATGCATGATACAACACATTTAAAGTACAGCAATTAAATTTCATTAAAAGCGCAGAATTCTACCCTTGTAAAACAGCTATACATTTTTTATTTCTTTAAACCAATATCCCTTTGAATACAAAGTGATTTTGTTTCAAGAATAATTGACATAAATTGCTTACAGAGAGCATGGCAGGACCAGCACTTTTGCTTGTTAAATACGAGTGCTTGTAAAATCATGGTGTTAAAAATTTAGTAGAAAAAACCTAATTGCAATAACTTATATGTAATATAAAAAATAAATCATAAATAGCTGCCAATAAATGTGAAGCAATAAAGGAAACAAATACGTAGTGGGTACAGATATAGGGGTTTATCAAAATAATGGAAACATCGACTGTGACTGGAGTACACACAATGTATCATATGCAAATCACAGGGACAATGTCACCTGCAATGTGAGGTACATAAAAGCTGCAGTACAATGTCAGTTATCATATAGTATTGACACAGTCACAGGAGAAACAGCTGTTGTGAAGTGACTGTTGACAATGTTAGATCTCAGTGACCAGAAAAAAAAGGCATTATCATTGGTGCATGTGTTGCAGGAGCTTCAGTAACTAGAACAGCAGAAATAATAGGTGTAACACGAGAAACTGAATCAAAGATTATGACTACCTATCAAAAGGACATGGCGTTGCCTCTAAATGCAGAAATTGTGGACGCTATACAAAGATGCCAGATAGGAATAGGCAAAAGTTGGAATAAATAATGAAGATGTCAGATGGGGATAAGCGAACGTTGGCACAGATTTACAACAGAAGCACAAGACCATGGCACTGCAAATAGCAGCAAAGTTAAACATCAATCGGAATGATCCCGTTTTCATCATAACAGTTCATCAGGAATTTTATCGTGCTGGTATTTATGGCCGTGCTGCAATCTATGGGCCTCTGATTACCAGCATCAATGCAATAAAACATGTAAGGTGGTGCAGAGCACATAAAAACTGGAATGCTAGAGACTGGCAATGTGTCATCTGGTCTAACAAATCATGCTTCACATTATATGGATCTCTCACAACCACAATTTATCAGAAGCCTTTCACTGTTTTCTCACCTCCACATGCTAAGTCCAATCACACTTGGCAACAAAAGCTCAGTGCCTTTTACAGTTGCGTACATCACACCATAAATATATGTTCAGATAAAGACAGTTTGGAAAAAGAACTTTATTTCCTTAAACCTGCTGCAGTACAACGAGGATATAACACTTCCATTATAGACAAGGCTCTAACAAAATTCCGGAAACCGAAGCCTATTTCCACGTTAACTCCTGTGATGCGCCCATTGCGAGATAATTTTGCCATTATTCCATTTTCCTGTGGCATTGCCTTCAAAAATTTTCAAAACCTTAAATTTTAAAGTGGTTTTTAAACTCGTAAACAAAATGAACTTTTTTAGGATCAAAGGACTATATTGAAGACAAAAACTCGTGGGGAATTTATCAAATTCCACATAAATGTGGTGCTTTGTATATAGGACAGACCAGTAGAGCCTTGCGTTTTCGATTGAAGGAACACAAGACATACATTCGGAACTGTGACCTAAAGAAGTCATTGATGGCTAAAAACTGTAACGAAAAGGACCATAAATTTTTCTTTGAAGAAGCAAAACTAATCGACAAGTCAGATTCAACCACCAAACTTGATATTTTGGAAGCTTTCCATATACACTATATTAACAAAAGTCACCGGACACCCCTTCAAAAGCAAATGAACCGATCCGCTGTGTTGTTAAGATGCGCGGTACAACTGCAAATGGCATAAAAATGAGCCTGCAGCTGACCGCGATCATATCACACTGTGAGGTTGAGTGAAAATGTTGCGGCAGGGGAGAACTGACTTTGAGAAAGGAAAGATTGTTGGACGTTATATTAGTCGGTTGTCCATAAAAGAAACCGGAAGGCTTTTAAACATACTCAAGTCAACTGTTTTGGATGTACTGAATATGTGGAAGACACATGGCATGCCTGAAGCACCAAAACTTATTGGCAGACTAAAGAAAATCAGTGATAGAGGACGTTGAAGCCTCGGGGGAGTCATTTCAGCTAATCGACGGAGTACTGCACAAGACCTCAGTGCACAGGTGAGTAAAATTGCTGGAACCTGGGTATGTACATGTACCATTCGCAGAAAACTTCATTCCATGGGTTACCGTGGTCGTGTGGCGGCTCATAAGCCTTTCATCTCCACTCGGAATGCTATTCGTCGTTTAGCATGGTGTAAAGAACATTTATCGCGAATCGTAGATCAATGGAAACGGGTCCTATAGACTGATGAATCCAGATACACGATCCATCAGTCTCATGGCCATGTGTGGGTATGGCAGCAGCCGAGGGAACGCTATTTACCACAGTGTACTGTTCCTACAGTCAAGTTTGGAGCTGGTAGTGTACTCGTGTGGGGGTGTTTTTGTGGTATGGTCCCGGCTCATTGGTATCGTGGACAAACCTGTTAACTAGCGCGTGTACCTTGATATTCTGGACAATTATATCCTACCAACTATGTGGCAATGATATGGAACTGAGCCTTGTTGGTAACAGCAGGATAATGCACCAAGCCATAAAGCAAGGACTGTTACGGCGTGGTTTCACGATAATTCCATATCGTGTGTGGACTGGCCAACACAAAGCCCTGATCTTAATCCCATAAAGCACCTATGGGATGAATTAGAGCGCCAAATAAGAAGTTTGGAACCAAGGCCTACTACTAAGCAACAGTTAGTGGCAACATTATGAACTGAATGGAATCTCATACTTATCGCTGTGTTCCAAAACCTTGTCAAAAGCATGTCTCGAAGGGTCAGTTCATGCATTAAGGCCAAAGGTGGACTGATACCGTAATAATGTATGTCAATAAATGCTATGCTGTTCTTCTCTTCCAGGTGTCCGGTGACTTTTGTCAATATTGTGTATATCAGAAGTCTTTGCAACTTGTTAATGACATGGCATCCACCCCATTTCTATCAAGTGTGTGGAAGCAACTAACCAGAACCAGTGACTGTAAATACCATTTATGATATCATATATAATTTGAAAATTTACGTGCCATTCATCCTGATGAAGATAGGTCAATACCCAGCAAAACCATGGTCAACTTGAAAAAATAAATGTTTGTGACAAAGCCACATTGTATTCTCTTAATATATATAATCGTCACAAGACTGTAGTCTTTAAAATCAAGCATGCTTCATATTGTTTCCCACCAATGGTAGAATGTATGTCTGGCAAAAATCTACAGAAGCTTACCACTTCGACTGTTTGATTCCGATTATAAAGCATGGAGGTGGATCCACAATGCTGCAAGGTGCCATATTATGACATTCCTGAGGGCCATTATAATCTGCAGAGCTGCGTCCCATTTGCAACATACAAATCCATTTTTGGGGACCACTTGCATTCCATGTTGTTGACATTATTCCTTAATGGCAATACACACATACATTGTGCAAAACATGTTAAATTGTGGTTTGCAGAGCATGAAGATGAGGTACAGCAGCTACCCTGGCCAACTTAATATCCACACTTCAATATTACTGAACATTTATTTGTGGGAATATTTCAAGCAAAAGGTCAAAGGACACTTTCCATCTCCAACATCACTGGCACAGCTGGAACATATTTTACAGAAAGAAGGTCCCAAATTCCATTATCATATGTGAATGACTTGTGCAAGTCCATTCCAAGATGAACTGATACTGTTCTGAAAGTCTGAGATGGGCCTACAGCTTATTATTAAAAAGTTCACCACAAACAGTAAGTGCTTCCATTAATTTAATAAACCCCTGTATGCTTAATGCTAAAAGTCTATCGTGCGAAAGGTCACTAATTTCTCTTCCATACAGGTCTCTAAAAGTTTCTACTGTAGGACTTCTAAACTTTAGTTTTGTCTATTTTGTCTGTTAGTGTACCTCTGATTATACTCATTGCAGAGAAAATGTAGTCACCTGCTTCTCTAGCTTTAAAATTTTTTAAAGCTTCTCTGTGCGTTTCAAAGCTACTGAATAAGTTGGTAGCAATTTTGCATGAAATTCATCTCACAATAATTGTTTGCCGACACTTTACTTTCAGCTGCTTGTAGTATATCACAATGTTATCTGCTATGAGTATGAGGGGATGCCGAAAAGTTCTCGGCCTAAGCCACTTCCTGTAATTGCAGCATTATTTTGTTACTGCAGCTCAAAAGAGTGTTCTTTTGTATTGTAAAGTGCCAACTTTCAGACTAACGGCTTTTTTTTTTTTTGCAAATGTTTGACGTCTTGAACTGAATCATGTCAATGCAAAGTGTTTCATTTTTGAATGTGGAACTCCAGGCTGTCGTGAATTTTTTGTTCTTGCAGAAAAAAACTGCAAAGAAAATCTATGAGTGAATGACGCAAACTTTAAATGACAAGTGCCCTTCATATTCCACTGTGAAGAAATGGTGTGCCAACTTTCAGTGTGTAGACTTTGAGACCGAAGATGTAGCAAGATCTGGGAAGCCTTCAACAGTGACAACACCCAAAATTGTTGATCATCCTCATGACTTGATTTTGTCAGATCGGCGAAGCTCGGCTATAATAATAGCCGATAAACTGGAAATATCCAAGGAACGTGCTGAGTTCATAATTCATGAGCACTTGGATATGCAGAAGATGTCAGCGAAGTGGGTGCCCAAATGTTTGAACGCCGATGAGAAACTAAAATGAGTGGACACTTCCAAATCGGTTTTACATCATTTTGAGCGATCTGGTGATAATTTTTTTGCAGCGACTTGTCACTGTTGATGAAACGTGGTTACATCACTACGATCCAGAAGATGAAACAGCAGTCCCTGCAGTGGTGGCACTCGGGTTCTCTACGGCCAAAGAAATGCAAGACTCAAATGTCGGTAGGAAAGGTCATGGCAATGTTTTTTGGGATTCACAAGGCGTTTTACTAACTGACTATCTCCTGAAGGGTCAAACAATAAATGCTGAATACTATTCCAACGTGCTGTGCTGATTAAACAAGGCATTGAAGGGAAAAAGGCGAGGAAAACTGCGGAAAGGTTCTAGTTCCAGTTGAAGAAATTTTGTTTAATCTTCCTTCCCTCTGGGTTCTTTTTGGATTTTTACACAGACATTTCTAGCCTCTTGACTTTAGTCAAGGCCTTTTCTCAATGTATAGAAGGATTAACAAAAGTTTTGTTTACTACTGAAGAATTTAAATGTTGTTGCCAGGTTCTTCATACTGTTTCTAAGTTCCTCACACTGTTGCCAGTTACCAAACTGAAAGCTTTTCATTGTGTATTTTGTAATTCTGTTGTTGTAATTAAGTTGTTTAAAACACCACTTATTAGTTTTGAAGGCTCATTGATGGCTCTGTTTTATTGGATGTAATAACTTTATTTAATTAGTCTCTTGTTCTTATGAGATTCATAGTCCAATATTTTGATTTTTTCCAACATGATTGTTGAACCTGGCAACAACATTTAAATTCTTCAGTAGTAAACAAAACTTTTGTTAATCCTTCTATACATTGAGAACAGGCCTTGAATAAAATCAAGAGGCCAGAAATGTCTATAAAAATCCAAAAGAACCAAAAGGGAAGGAAGATTAAACAAAATTTCTTCTTCAACTGGAACTAGAACCAAATGAATATATCTGGGTAAAGCCTTGAGTAAGTGATTTAATTCATGTGGAAAGGTGTTCTCTTTTTGCAGGACAACGCGCCGGCTCACAAGGCTGGCAAGACAATGGATGTTCTGAGGGATTTGGGATTTAAGTGCATAGACCATCCACCCTACTCACCAGAACTTGCTCCATCGGACTATTTCCTGTTCCCCAACCTTAAAAAAAGTTTGAAAGGGAAGCATTTTTCGAATGATTTGGAGGTGATATCAGCATCAGAGCAGTATTTGAGTGATCAGACTTCAGAATTTTTTTTGGAATGGTTAAAGAAACTCCAGAAACGCTGTGCCAAGTGAGTTGAACTTCGGGGTGAATATGCGGAATACTCTAAGTTTCATGGCTCCAGCCCATTTCTTTCTTGGTGAGGCCGTGAACTTATAAGCATTCCCTTGTAAATCATATGTCATCACACTGTCATCAACATAAATAATTTTCAAATTCAGTAACATCAATTTCTAAATTTTCTTTCAATAGAAGTGTACCTTCAGAATTTCCATCATCTGAGATCTACAGCCCAGCATTATGGAAGCAATTTCTGATACACTTTGTTGTCACATTTTCCAATGTATTGGCAATCAAACAAATTGCTTCAAGTACATTCACATTTGCATTTGATGTTATTCCTCTCTCCCTTCGGTCCTAGATTATCATGATTATTGCTTCTGAAAATTACTCTTAAAACTTCTTATGAACCCTATGGTCCATGAGCTGCATACACAACTTGGAAGTTATTAATAACAAAGAACTGTACACCAACTATATTCAAATAGTATAACAATACCAGTAATCAAATTTATTGGTGTAGAATTGAAATCAAAGTTTCCAAGCTTTTGCACATCTATACCAGATGGCTTTTTCAAGAAAGGTAGACAGCAAACTGAATAATAGAACACTTCAACAATTTGAACGCGGTTACTTGACTTGACAATAAATGAATAGATGTGAAAGTCATTATTCATTCAAAGAAACGAGGAGTAATGTTGATCTAGCACACAGTAGTACCATGGAGAAAATGCACTATTATCTGAAGAACTGGTTCCAAATTCATGGCAATTCTAGAGATGCTATCATTACGAGCCTCCTATCCTCACAAACTTTTCTTTCGTTCTTGAATTAGAAGAGCCTTCGCTGCCTCCTCTGATGCTTGTTCTAGACAATGCGAACTAAAAAACACCATCAAATTGGTCACTGGGGCAGGATATACTTCTAACCAGATGCAAAACTTTATCGGAAAAGCCAGAACCAGCTATATTAATCTTTCTATGATGCAACTACTGTACCTACACTCTATTCCTATCAACTCAAGCACACACTCAAGGCGATGAACTTCATTGTCAGCATAAGGTCTCTGGCATCTTTATATAAAATGCTAAAGAGAAATATTGATAAACTCCCTCTTTTCAACAAGGCAGGAGGTGTTTGTGCCATCCCACTGCAATATCTGAATGGCTCCAAGCAATACTACATTGGAATGACCAAGTGCTTGTTTAGAATTAGACTCAATGAACATAAAAGAGACACAAGGGGATGCAAAATTAACCATTGTCCTATCCAGAGAAGTCAAGTTCAAGTCCACTGACACAATGTGGGATGAAATGATGTAAAGAAATTGCATCATCTCATCCTACTACCATCTGTGAAACCTTTGAGATCATCACCGATTGCGAGGTTTGCAATGATAGTGTCTTTCTAGAATGACCATAAACAAACAAACTTGCATTCATGCATGCATACATACATATAGTGATGTGCAAAAGAATTGCATCACCTGCAGAAACCATATATTTTTAAATTTCTCTTTTTTTAACTAATTAATTTTCATAATTATTTTATTGTTTATATGTCATTAGATGTGAAATTTAATGGAGATTTCAAAAATATCTTAGTTTTTCCTGTAGCTATTTCTGTTCTTAAGATATGACATAAAATATGGGGCTTGACAAACACATTAAAATTCATGTTAGCTGTGTATCAGTTGTTAGAGCCAATCATAGACATTCTTTTACTTGATTGGCTGCTTCCTAATGTCATCCTAATCCTGCTTCAGCCTAAAGGGTTGATGCAGAATTACTAGAGCACTAAAGTGGTCACTTCTTGTTGTTATTAAAGTATAATTGGTGTACATTCTCGATAATGGTTAAAACTGCAGAATTGTCCACAGTGGACAGAGTACAAATAGTTGTTCTGCATTAAGAGGGATATTCTTCAAGGTAAAGTGCTGAAAGAGTGGGCCGTAATCAATTTACAGTTAATAGGCTACTGAAGTACATTACATTACATTAAGCTGTTCTCTGAGATTCAGAGGTTAGCTCTTCAAACAAAGACCAACTGCCAAGTAAACCTTTACTGATGGAACTAGAATTTACTTACTGTTGGTGTATCCAATTCCGTTCTTGAATTAGCTCAAGCTTCATTAACATCCATCATACACTGCACACAAGACCTTTTTGTACTTCATACTCATAATCTTTTTCTCAAGCAGACATTCCTGAATCTGGGCCTCCCACGATTTCCTTGGCCTTACTCTACCTTTCTTTCCTGCCACATGGGCTGAAAAAATTCTCTTGGCAAGCACCTCATAACTCATTCTTTCAACAAGGCAAAACAACCTAAGAATATTAGTCTCCACCTTACTAACAACATTTTGCCTCATATTACACATCTGCAATACCTCTTCATTTCTCATATGATCACAGCGTGTCTTGCCTCAAACCCCTCATAAGTAACATACGTATCTCCCCAGCACACAAATGATTTTATGTCTGTACTGCATTTGCTAGGTTTCACTGCCATACATCAGAGTAGGAACAATTACACTTTCATAATACAGTCATTTGGGACTTCCTTGAGAACCCATCATTCCTGTGAAATCCTCCTAAGGCACCTATGACTTTCAACGAAGAATTCACTCACCTACTAATTTCGCCATCTAATTTGTTCTCTCTGTCAAACATACTTCCTAAATAAACAAACTCATTCACCTGGTCATGTCAAACATACTTCCTAAATATACAAACTCATTCACCTGGTCATGTCAAACATACTTGCTAAATATACAAACTCATTCACCTGGTCAATCTCTGTGCCATTAAGACTTATCTTGCATCCAGTACTAACAGTTCACCAGTCAAAAACCATAACTTTGGTTTGTCCCTTATTTATACTCAGTTTGAATTTCATACAAACTTCGTACACCCGGGACAATATACTGTACAACTCATTTTTGCTCTCTGCCAACAGGACTGTGTCATCAGCATACAGCAATCTGCACACACAGATATTACCAAGACATAAACTAGTATTATCCATTTTGGCATCACGCATACATGCATCCATAAATATATTCAACAGCCATGGCGACAATACACAACCTTGCCTGACTCCTGCACCAACAGAAAACTAATTCAATAAAACACCATTCACTTGTACACATGTTCTACTGCCAGCATACATGGCTTTCACACTATCAAGTAGATTTGAAGTAATACCATATTTATTCAGTACCTTCCACAGAAGTATCCTATTTACTCTGTCACAAGCTTTTTCTAAATTTATGAAGGCAGCAAAACTTTTCTTACCAACAGAGAGATACTTTTCAATCATCATGCATAATGAACAAATTTGATAAATGCAGCCATTACCAGGCATAAAATCAGTCGAACATTCCGCACTTTCTCTGATGTAAGATCTCATACCTTATCAATAATGACCTTTCCAAACACTTTTCCTGGCAGACTCAGCAAATATGTTAGGCTGAGTCATTGGAGGTTGGGGTGGTGGGCGGTACAGAAGACTGGGGTATAGGAGAGAGGGAGAGTCACCTATTAACCTCTTGTTATCGTCTGAATCCATCAGGGCAGGCTGTCACATTGAGGCAGGCAGGCATAGACAACTTCTATGTCTACCTGCCTCAATGTTGAAGGTCAAGGTTCGTCATCTGCTGTGGCTGATGCAGAATGCTTCAAATACAGCACAGTATGCTTGACTGCTTATTCTCACACATTTTCCTATCACATAGTTCTTTGTACGCACTCAGAACATCCTGCAAACCTGCATTAAACCTACGTGCCTTTTCAAAATTAAAGTCATACTTTTCTGCAATCGTTGCAGCACTGTTAATCATAGCGAAACACTCACGCAAGTGCTTCACATTCAGTTCCTGGACAACTTCACTTTTGGGCCATTCGCTATTGTACTCAGTTTTTAATCATATCCATTCGTTTTGCAATTGCATCAGCTCTTCATCTGTCAGCTCTTGGTCATAGAATGCCAAAACCTCTTCCATATCATCTTCGACAACTTCCACAAACCCAGCCTCCTTAGCCATAGTCCCTATTGCCGTATTTATTGTTGTTGGTTTCAAGTCTTTAAAATCATTCCCTGCTTCAGGACACATAGTTTCCTCAAAATGCCATTTCTCATCAAGACCATCTCCAAGGTTGGCAATTGCCAATTTTATACAGTAGTCTTTCCAGATCTCTCGCAAAGATGCTTCGGAGTTGCCCTCTCTGTTAATGGCATTCACAATAAAACACATCACGTTTTGCGTATAGTAAGCCTTAATTGTGGCTATTAGACCTTGGTCACATGGTTGCAGCAACAACATCGTATTCGTCGTTAAGAACACAACATGAATGTTATCGCCATACTTGGTAATGCCAGGTGGATGAGCAGTACAATTATCGACAATCACAATACATCTATTATCGATATTATTTTCTCTACAGTATTTTTCAACAAAAGGACTAATGTATCCCATACCCATCAACCTCTTGAGGTGATAACCTGTACACTGGACCAATAAAAACCTTACAAAGACTAAATAACCCTTACACACAAAATTTATTACAAAAATTTTACAAGCTCAACAGTTTGATAACAGCAACTGATGTCAGTGTATTAATTTTTTGCATATTTAAGAAATTTAATCTTAGTGTGTTGTATTATATTCAACACATGCATGTTTTGCTTTTTCCAAAATGCATGTTTTGCTTTTTTCCAATAAAAACCTTACAAAGACTAAATAACCCTTACACACAAAATTTATTACAAAAATTTTACAAGCTCAACAGTTTGATAACAGCAACTGATGTCAGTGTATTAATTTTTTGCATATTTAAGAAATTTAATCTTAGTGTGTTGTATTATATTCAACACATGCATGTTTTGCTTTTTTCCAAAATGTAATCAGTGGGTTTAAAGCCAATGAAACAAGTGTCTATGTTTATTTTACAATGTAAAAAAGATGTAAGTGTATCTTGCATTCAGGGACTTCCTACATACAGCCTGTATGGATTTTCTTCATCATAGAGAAAGATCTTTTATTTTGAGGCAAAGTAAGTAGTCACTGAATACTCACTTAAGATTTGGGAAGCATATGTCACCAGTACTTGTTCTCAGGCTTATAATGTCCAGCTAATAGCTACAAAAGCTCTTTTTCTGGCCACTGTCTATAAGTACAGGCACACGTGAGTCATCAGAGATCATATAATAGTTACTAAACTCATGCTTTAGAGCTTCCTGATCAAAGTGTGGAGCAAAAGTGCCTGCTAATCTACAAATATGTGTGTACTTCAGGCTGTTTTTGAGGGTTGGGTCAAGTACTTCAGGTCATTCAGTACCTGATTTTCAAATGGAAATTTATCCACCATCTTTCTCACTACTACTGCATACCTGCCAACCTGAGAAAATTCAAATGTGTAAAATTGCGCGCAAATGACATTTCTAATGATTTTTTTTTACTATGCGCGAACGACATTTATAATGACTTTTTTTAACTATGCGCAAACAACATTTATAATGAATTTAACTATGCACAAGTAAAACTAAATGCAAATATTTGAGCATTTTATAATTTTTAGATGTTTATAATATAAACAAATTATATCACATTTTGATACCATACTCAACGTTTTCCGTCATCCGTAGCGGACCGACGATTTCCATAGCATACTCGACCTTTTCCGTCGTCCGCAGTGGACCGACTATTTTCATTGCACACTCGATGTTTCCCGTCGTCCGTAGCGGACCGACGATTATCACAGCATGCTTGATGTTTTCCATCCTCCGTAGCGGACGAATGATTTCCATAGAATACTCTATGTTTTCCATCGTCTGTAGCGGACCGACGATTTCAATACCATACTCGACGTTTTCTGTTGTCCGCAGTGGACTGGCGATTTCTATAGCATACTCGATGTTTTCCGTCGTCCGTAGAAGACCGACTATTTCCATAGTAACTACGTAAAATCCGCAGTAGTTGGAGTCTCCGAATCTTTCTTCCACCGCATAATCTTTATTTAGCGTCAAGCATAATAGTGTGCACAGAGAATTTGCTGTGCCGAAGTCCCGACAATGACGACAGGGCATGGGTGTTCTGGCGCACAAAGGCACAAAATTCCCATCTCTGTTATATATTTTATTTATAGGGATATTTTTAACAAAAAATACAGAAAATTTTAAAAATCCGGAAGAAAAGTTCTTCCGGCCGGAAAACCAGAAGACCGTATAAAAAAACAGAAAACTTCCACAAATTCTGGAAGAGTTGGCAGGTATGATTTAACTGAAACATTAACAAATAATTCTCAAGGAAGATTTAAAAAAAATGTTTTTTAAATATACGGAAATGCATAAAAAATAGCGATCTATGCATAAAATCGTAAAGAACAGTTAAATGCGTAAATTTTACACGTAATGCGCAAAACTTGGCAGGTATGCTACTGCTACATAAAAGTTTCTCACATCTGCGAAAAATAACTTCTTATCTGCACCATTAAGTTCCATTTCTTCCATTAATGTCCTGTTGGCGAGGCCTACTGCTAGTGTTATGTCATCGTGCTGCACCTTGCGATTATTGAATTTGATTTGCCTTAAATTAGCCACTTGTTTTGATTATGAAATATAAGTATGTTAAGGGATTTATGGAATAAAATTTTATTTAAAAATACAGCACAAAGGAACATCGCTAGAAAAAAAACTACGATTAAGGGGGAAAACTTTCACTCCGTCCTACTCCCATTTTCGGGACATTTTTCTTCATTTTCGATCTTATATATTAAATGATGTTTAAACAATAATACAATGCGGGGAAAACACCACACACAAAAAAAAAATACGAATTCGTAAGAACTCTTCGCTGCTTTTAGCTTCCTTTGTCAAAAACAATTTGTGCTTCCAATTTACGATTATGGGATAAATTTCTGTTCCGTTCAACTTTGTTTTCGGAAAAATTTTCCAACGTTTTCAGTCTTAAATATAAACATTTATGTAACAAAATTATACTTAACCATACAGGACAGAGGGAATATTGCGGAAAAGGAATGTACGATTACGAGGCTGAGTCTAATTTCCGTTTTCGGAAGTTTTTACCTCCGTTTTCAGACTGAAACACAATGGAATAAAATTATATTTAGCAATATCGGAAAAGGAAACATCGCAAGAAAAAAAAAAGGAAAAAAAAAAAACATTACGGGAGAAATCTTCACTTCGTTTCAGGCAAGTTTTGAAAACTGAATTTCGTCCAAAGACGAAAAACTTGCATCCATGATCGGAAGTCCGCAAGAGGAGTTCAATTGGGTTCTGGAGATATCATTTTTGTCTGCAGAACCAAAATAAAATCTGCGACGTACATCGCCCGTCGCCGTGATTCTGCTATGGTTGCGCAAGCCATGGAAAGAATGTTAAAGTTTAGTATTATATCCGCAAAAAAGTTTTAGAATAGGGCCAGTTAATGTAAATAATTAACAAAAAAGCTTTACAGAGATTAAAAAAACGTACAAAACGTTTGTACGGCCGTACACGAACGAAAAAGTAAAAAAAAAAAAAAAAAAAAACGTACAAAGTACGGGCAAACCGTACAAGTTGACAGGTATGGTATCCACTCATGCTCAGAATAAAATAACTTGGGTATTCCAACAGCTTGGATGTGAACAAAACACAACAGATAGTGCATTCTTACAAACAACTTCTTCAAGTGCCCTCGGATTTTCTGAATGGTACACTGGCAGAGGCCTAAGGAGGGCATTATCAGTAGCATTAATAATAGGCATTAGGGTGAGCCTGTCCTTTGATGCCTTGCGTCCCTTAGCCCACTTTTCTTCTATCAAAATAAATGTCTTGTTCAGCAATTTTTTTCCAATAAATTGCAGTTTTGTCACAGTTAAACACTTGCTTCTACGAATAACCACCTTCTGTAATTATTTTCTTCAGTTCTCCTAGGAACTTTTCAGCAGCTTCAGCATCAGCTGAAGCACTCTCTCTCCTGTAACCTTTAAGCTATGAAGCTGCCCTTGCCTCAAAAACATATCAAACCACCCATGACTACCTTTAAAATTCCACTTTCGCCACACTTGCATCACAATCGTCCAGTGCTTTCTAGTTCAGCCTATTAAAGAGACTGACTGATTTTTCCTTGAGTATAAAATAACTTAGTGGAACACCGGGCTTTGTACACCCAACAAATCACTCACACAATAGATTTTTCATTTTATCTATTACTGGATACTGATTGAAAGAGACCACTTTGCTACTAGCAGAACCAATAGTAACTTCGGCAGCTCTGCATGTAAATAGTGTGTATGGTTGATACAGGCAAGTTCAACATATGCACAATGTCTATATTTCATTCACCACAATCAAAAGCATAATTATGTCCAGTTTTACACTACACATAACACCCTTACGAGCTCTCTTGGGCTTTTTAAAAGTACAATTATTTTCCTAAGTTATTTTTCTGATACTTTAGGACACATCTTGTTAACGGATGCACGAAATAAATCGAAATGAAGCACAGATGCTCACAGACACTGTTCAAAACTATGGCAGCTTGATGCTGAGTGTAGTTCCTGAGCATAAGAGCTTGGTGGTGCCACTCTCGCTGCTCAGGGTGTGTGCTGCCTCTATAACAGCTCACTGCAAAACAAATGCTAAATCCTATTTTTGCTTTTTATGGTAAAAGCAAAAATTTCCTTCGGATTTTTTTGGTTAGCAAAAACAGGTACTAATGTACGTCTCACAAAAGTGAAGTGGCACAAAATGAACTTTATTTAGCATGTTGAAACATAATCAAATCTGACAATACGCTTGTTTATACTACCCTAGAGAATGTGTATAAACATGCTCAACCCAACCAGTAAGATTCCTCACTTTTTGCTATAAACAAATTAAACCAGTTGGGACATGATCAACCTGAGCTTCCTCACACCACCAACACAACCCTTGCCCTGCCACCCTGCCACCCTTCCACTGCCCCCCCCCCTCCGCTCATTTTCTCTTTGTATTTATTCTTGAGTCTCACTCTAATACATATTGAATGAAAGTAAGAAATCACTTTTGCATAGGATTTTTAGAATCAAGAATAGGATACCAGATTTCGAGTTAAACGGGAGTTTCACTCTAAATGAAACTACAAACACTAGTTTTGCAAAAAAACCTGATGTGATGGAATTTTTTGAGTATTTTTCCCAGTTTCAGTGAGTAAAAATCTATAAGAAACAGTATAAAAATCCTGTGCAGTTTTTTGGTTGCAGACCTGTGCATTTTATGAAAGGAATTCAACTGCTGCAAAAGTTCAGCTTCTTCCTGTTTGTTCAAATCACCTTGTGAACATTCAATTTCTTCTTCTCTTTTTTGCTTATTTTGCTGCATTTTTCCAGCACTAATCTGCTCTTGATATTTTTTCCAGGATTCTTTATAAGCTGTCAAAATTTTTTTGGTTACATTCATTTTACTCACATCTCCATTTAATCTCTTGACATAATCTTTGTGCTTCTTGCGCACCGCATGACGCTTACAATCATCGTGGCCACATGACTTACAAAACATGATTTGGCAAAACTTTAGATGCTTCATAAAAAGGCTATTCTTTACTATATATGTTACTGTTAAAGTGTATAATTCAGTTATTTCATAGAATACCTAGTTATTTCATGAAATAACTGATCAAGTTAGTTAAAGCGTGTAATAAATTAATAATTCCCACTTTAACTAGTTATTCTATGAAATAACTAGGTATTCTATAAATTAACTAATGATAGACAGTTCAAGTGTAAAATAAACAATTTGACTGAATTATACAGCATACAAAATGTTATTATATAAAGACACAATAAAATCATTTGTTACAACAGGGATTACTAAAATGGCATTTGGAATTGCAAAGAACATTATTTCTAAAACAAATACATTTTTTGTTGACACACTGCATTTTACATGAAAATTTTTTAAATCCCTGACAGCTACCTAAACTTTGAACTGTAGCAATCGATCGGAGCGATTTCTCTATATCCTGCACTTCTTCGGTCTGAATTAGTTTTTGTTCACAGTCGCTGAACTGGGATCGGGAATATAGCTGTTTTATGCGGCCGTTTCTTGTTCCCAATTGAAAAAATCCTTCTGCGGTTATTTTCATGATAACAGCTAAAACAGATCTGGCGTTATCCCTTCCTCTGTCAACTTCAGGTACTGGGATACGGACTGTAAAGCCCCACAGAGGCTTCAGAATGAGATTTATCTGACATTAATTTCATCTTCTTAGCTTGAATTTCCAAACATTCTTTACAGTTTTCTCTTTCCCTCTGAACATTCAGTTCATTAAAACACAATTTGCAGATCTTCTGTACAACTTTGTCTTCCAAAACATAGTCTTCTAAACATGACATGTCGACAGGCTCATTACATTTCAAACAAACTACGTTTTCACTGCATTCTTGTGAACAAACTATACATCCTTTACTAATGGCATTATTTAACCTTGTTTTTTCAATCAGCACTTCATTATCAGGTTAAGACGAAGTACTCATAAGTTAATATCATTATTATTATATAACACTTTATAGTGGGTACAAAATGGTGTGCTATTTCTGACCAGTGGTTCTCACTTTACAGCCTTTTGAATTTGGGATTTATTTACTAGGTTATTTTACACTTTAACGGGGTGTAGATCGTTATTCTATGAAATAGCTAGTTAAACCATAGAATACAAGTTAGTTTTACGCTTTAACTGACTTGATCAGTTATTTCATGAAATAACTAGGTATTCTATGAAATAATGGATTTCATACTTTAACTATAACATATATATCCCAATACAGTTGACGATAAGTTTCGTCTGACTTCTTCTTGTCATAGCTGTTCACTGCTACGTACCATTTCGTTTTAATCTAAATTAACCCTTTCCACTCGAATAACTTTTCACCCATACTCACCCAGCACTCATTTTTGTTTTGTTTTGTTGTTTTTTGTTGTTGTTTTCTGCAGTAGAGGCCACAACTTAGCAGGGAAAGCTCAGCTTTGACTTGCCAGCCCCGACATACGAGCTATAGAGGCACCATCGGCGCGGCGGGTGACACCCGATCTATTCGGCGAAAAAGAAATGTCTCGCGAATGCCGACATGCGAACTATAGAGGCGTCATCAGTATGGAGGGCGACACCCGACATGCGATATTCGGCGAAAAAGAAATGTCTCACAATCCCCAACATATGAGCTATACAGGCGCCATAGGCATGGCGGATGACATCCGACCTATTCAGCGAAAAAGAAATTCCTCACGAGCGTCGACATGCGAGCTATAGAGGCATCATAGGCATGGCGGATAACACCCGACACGCGAGCTATTTGGCGAAAACAAAGTTCCTCGCGAGCTATAGAGGTGTCATCGGCGTGATGGGTGACACCCGACACTGCGATGACGTTTATTTTTCTCCATTTGGTGAAAAAGAAATGTCTCGCAAGCTCTGCCATGCAAGCTATAGGGGGCGTCATCAGCGTGGCGAGTGACACCCGACCTATTCAACGGAAAAGAAATGTCTCACCAGCGCCGACATGTGAGTTATTCGCCGATTTCGTAATGTCAGGTGCCCCCTGACAGTCGAGTAGAAAGGGTTAAAAATGTTTGCACCGAAATTTTCACAAGCACAAAGCCACATGTAATGAATGTACAGTTTGCAAAAGGCACTGAGCTGAGCTCCCCCTCAGCTTTTGAGCACAGTACTCTCAAATGGCTGTACGGGGATTCACGTGACAAAACTCTGCCTCCGTTGACGGGGGAAGTCAGAGCATCGAAGGCGTATAGGGACTATCTGTAAAGTGTGTTTTTTCAACCAAAAGACTGTAAAAAACATAAAATTGCGTGCAGGGATCTTGCGTGGGCTTTTCCGTAGTTTTTTTTGGATGATTTCCGTAAAACCGTAAGATGGAGTGAAATTCTATACAAACTATGGAAAATCCGTAAAAGTTGACATCTCTGAATACCTATGGAATCCTTCAGAAACATAACCATCTTATCCTGCCATGGGAGAGCCATTTTCAGTCGTCTTCTGAATCAACAAAATAGCTAACGACTGACCTTACGTTGTATTTACATAATCGTGCACTGCACCCAGAACGAAATAACTGTGCCATCCCAAAGAACAGGAAACTACATATAAACAATCAATTGCAAAACACTCTGAAAGACCACCAAACCATCTGTAAATAATCTTCATCGGAATTTCATAACGTACAGCATCATTTCTTCTACATACCACGTGATTGCAACAAAACTCCTCCATAAGCGCCACCTACATCAAGAAACCTATTCGTCACTTATGCCGAAAAAAAACAACGAATTAGAAGGTAGGTGAAAAACATTCCGTAATGTTGGGATTGGCGGAACGTGTTGATTAAGCATTACGATGATGGGCAAAACACGTAACAATATTAACAAATAAAGGTAACTTGATCACGCTAGTTACGTTAAATGAAACTTTCTACAAAAAAGTTCGTAAGTTGGAAGCTTTCGACCTTATCTTAGGTCTTCATCACGCCAATGGAGGACTAAGATTGTTGCCAGATTCTACATTTGAATGTTTTCTATTTTTGTTGCCAAAACTTAGAATTGATCTCCAGATCATCGGAATGTAGAGGGAGATTCGGAATTGCAAGTCATTGAGTTGAAAATAATTTCCAGGCTTTCACGGTAACGGAGGGCAAAACGATTGTCAAAAGAAGCAATTCGTTTTGCTTCGTTCCAGCGGGGAACTGCAGATGTGTCTTCCATTGTCAAAATAGACAAGGCTGTATTAGGATTGGCTTTCAAAACATCTTTTTTATGTTCTAAAATTCTATGGTTAATGCTCCTGTATGTGCTTCCAATGTATAAGTTATCCCCAGTAGAAGAAGAGATAGGAATGCAGTAAACTCCTGGGAGGTCCAGGCTTTTAACTTTGTCCCTATCACTTTGTAGAAGTTTCAAGATGTTTGGGGTGGATTTAATAGCAAGATGGTAACCAAAACTTCTAAAAAGAATCTGTAACTTATACGCATAGGCAGGATGGTAAGGAACAGAACCAGAGAATTTCAGGTTTTCTTGCTTTTGAGGAAGGAGGCATTCAATTTGCGAATTGTTTTCATATTTCTTTATGAGGGAGTTGACTGTAAAAGCAGAGAAATCATGAGAGAGGGCTATTGTAGAAATTTTGGAGAATTCTTCTTGAAGAGAAAGTTGGTTGTTGCAAATGATTTGCAACAACCAACTTTCTCTCCAAGAAAAATTGAATGCCTCCTTCCTCAAAAGAAAGAAAACCTGAAATTCTCTGGTTCTGTTCCTTACCATCCTTCCTACGCTTATAAGTTACAGATTCTTTTCAGAAGTTTTGGTTACCATCTTGCCATTAAATCCACCCCAAACATCTTGAAACTTCTACAAAGTGATAGGGACAAAGTTAAAAGCCTGGACCTCCCAGGAGTTTACTGCATTCCTATCTCTTCTTCTACTGGGGGATAACTTATACATTGGAAGCACTTACAGGAGCATTAACCATAGAATTTTAGAACATAAAAAGATGTTTTGAAAGCCAATCCTAATACAGCCTTGTCTATTTTGACAATGGAAGACACATCTGCAGTTCCCCGCTGAAACGAAGCAAAACGAATTGCTTCTTTTGACAATCGTTTTGCCCTCCGTTACCGTGAAAGCCTGGAAATTATTTTCAATTCAATGACTTGCAATTCCGAATCTCTCCTCTACATTCCGATGATCTGGAGATCAATTCTAAGTTTTGGCAACAAAAATAGAAAAAATTCAAATGTAGAATCTGGCAACAATCTTAGTCCTCCATTGGCGTGATGAAGACCTAAGATAAGGTCGAAAGCTTCCAACTTACGAACTTTTTTGTAAAAGTTTCATTTAACGTAACTAGCGTGATCAAGTTACCTTTATTTGATTAAGCATTGTTATACATTTAACCAAATTACGCATAAACCTTTAAAAAGCGTCGTTCGAATCGCCAGTTTCCTTTTTTGCCGTCAAAATGTTTTTTTCGCTCAGCAGTTTTTTATGCGGTTGTTGTTTCGGCGCAGTTGGGCGCAAATACTAAATTTTTTCGTAATCCGTCGCAGTTTAGCGCACGATATTGAAAATTTAAATTGGCGCAGCTCTGAGCAAACTTTCCATCACTGAAGTTTTAAAAAAGTCAGAAAACTAGTGCGCAATGACACGCAAAAAACATTGGTGTAAAACATAAACAAACCCATTGGTAAACTCCATGGGAGAATTGGCGAAGTCCAACCCACTTTTTAATTGACCTGTGTGAAAGATAAATTCCCAACTTTGAAAGCAGAATTTCTTCCAAAAACTTTAGACTTACACATGCACGAGCATATACAGTATTTCTGTTAATTCATTAAGCTGTATTTGTATCCGGAGATAAAAATATATTAAAAGTAAACATTAAAAATGAATCTTTACTTAATTAGATTGTTTTTTTTTATTACTTCTTCAGACTCCTGGGCAATTATGTGACCAACTTTTCAGTCGGAAATTATGTTTCTGGATCAACATTTGTGATGGGCAGATTTTACAGTGATTTTTTTTTTACTGAATGTCATGGTCTGCAGATTAAACGAAGGTGAAAAAAATATTGTGCAAATTCAAGATTTTGCAAGACCCGGAA
Organism: Macrothele yani; assembly: GCA_039090855.1. Lineage (NCBI taxonomy): Eukaryota > Metazoa > Arthropoda > Arachnida > Araneae > Macrothelidae > Macrothele > Macrothele yani. The sequence continues at coordinate 19,452,983 of CM077030.1, forward strand.
TTAAAAAAAGTTTTAACGTTATTTTCCTTTCCCCCCCCCCAAGGAGAGATAAGCTAAAGGCTGAGGATAAAGCATTTTTTGGACAGAAGTGTACATGACTTTGACATTACGTATACCCCCCGGTCCAATGTCTGGCCATTAAAATAATTAGCAGGCCACTAAATTTCAAAATATTTTTCTACCCCTGGATATGACTGGCATACAGCAGACTTGCATTATACTTTCTGGGTCAGTGTTCTGCAAAACCACACAGGAAGGGGGAACTGTTCACTATGTAGGAAACACTCACCTAAAAAAAAAAAAAGTACCACAGAATGGCAACTCAACTGAATTAGGAACATGCACAGGATTGTACGAGTAAGCCTGGGATGCATCCTGGAAAATAGAAAATCCATTCTATACAAAGCACAAAAGGCACCCAAAGCAATAAAAAATATTTTGTTAAAAAAAGGCACTCGCTGTGTACTGTGAAAACATAAATGAAGTGTTTGTAGAGTTCAACCACTGAACTGCACAAACATCATTCGATAACAATTGCTTGTCAAAAGGACAGAATTATGGAAATTCCATAAACTTCAGAATACACTGAAAATATAATGGCATACCGTATTGATAACATAAATACTGTAGTAAACAAATAAATATTTGTCTCAAAAAAGAAAAAAACTGTAGAAATAACCACAATAGAATACACAAGCTGATAATTGTCTTGCATAACAGCAGTGCTACTTACAGCTTCTTCATTATCAATAAAAGGATCATTTTCATCATATCCCATCCCTTTATCGACATAATCTTCCCAATCTGCAACCTTCTTTTTCCGCTTTTTCCCGGGCTTAGGATTCTGTGATTATCAAAAAAATAATAATAAATTATTACTACCAAGAAACAACATTCACATTTCTAAGTATAACAAGGAAAAAAACTGTTAATGCAAATACATAGTTCTACCAAACAAGAAAATGCATTCAGAAACCACTTTAATGTGGCAGCAATGCCAGAGTAAGCTTTTCTTATCTGGGAGAGTGAGACTTGAAATTGCACTCCTTCGAGTACCAAACATCTCCATTTTCACTCAAATTCAAATACTGTAGTACACAGTTTTTACTTCCTCATTTCTCCATTATAGGAAAGTACAGTGGAATCTCAGGTACACATTTTTCTAGAAGAGTCTTAAAAAATGTACAAAATAATTTCCAAAATGTTAAATATTGTTGTAAAAATACTAAATACATTTATGGTGCAATTCACCATATCTTTCTGTTCAACACATCATATACAGTTCCACGTAATGTCATTGGATAAATCCTGTGGTATTCAATAAAAACAATTTTTATAGTTTTCGTACATTTTTTCGAAATTCTGTTGGATTAGTTCAGTGTATATATCCATCCTACGTTTTCATAGATTCATAGTTTTAAATAAAGTTTGTCAGTTTCATTCTAATAGTCCAATACAGTGTTTAACAACCCATTGCATTGGACTGCTGTTCTTTGTCTTACACATGGTATGACTATTCTTTTCTTGGTTACTCAGTCCAAGGACTGGTTGTTCAGTAGATGTACTCTGTCTCTCCATTCCTCTCTATCCTCCAACTTACTAGTTTCTTTAAAGAAACCTTAGGTGGAATGACCAACTGAAACCATCAGCTGGCCTCCCATACTGACGTGCATTTATAATTTTCAAGACTCAAAGAAAAATTTAAAGGACTCAAGTATGGGATGTGGTGGACCTACAGCACTTGAGAAGGTTGGTCCACCATGGAATCAAGCTGAAACTAATAAACAGAGTATGTGTACTTAATAGTGTAAAAGCCATGTATGCTGGTAGTAGAGCTTGTGTATGAGTGAATGGTGTTTTATCAAAATGGTTTTCCATTGGTGCAGGAGTTAGACAAGGTTGTGTAATGTCACTCTGCTGTTTAATATATTTATGGACGCATGCATGCGTGAGGCCAAAATAGATAATAGTGGTTTATGTCTTGGTGATATCCGTGTGTGCAGATTGCTGTATGCTGATGACACTGTCCTGTTGGCAGAGAGCAAAAGTGAGTTGCACAGTATGTTGACTCGGATGCACGAAGTTTGCATGAAATTCAAACTGAGTATAAATAAGGGAAAAACCAAAGTTATGGTGTTTGAGAGAGGAATGGGTAGCACTGAATGTAATGTAAGTATAAATGGCACTGTGATTGACCAGGTGAGTGAGTTTGTGTATTTAGGAAGCATGTTTGACAGAGAGAACAAGTTGGATGGTGAAATCAGTAAGCGAGTGAATTCTTCTTTGAAAGTCATAGCTGCTCTGGGAGGTTTTCACAGGAATGATGGGTTCTCTAGAGAGTCCTGCATGGCTGTGTATGAAACAGTAATTGTTCCTACTCTGATGTATGGCAGTGAAACCTGGGTACTGCAGAAGAAGCATAGGAGTCGTTTGTGTGCTGGAGAAATGTGTTACTTACGTGGGGTTTGTGGCAAAACACGATCTGATTGTGTGAGGAATGAAGATGTATTGCAGTTGTGTGATGTAAAGCAAAATGTTGTTAGCAAGGTGGAGACCAATATGCTTCGTTGGTTTGGCCATGTTGAAAGAATGAGTGATGAAATGCTTACTAAGAAAATATTTTCAACCCAAGTGGCAGGAAGGAAAGGCACAGGAAGGCCAAGGAAGACATGGGTGGATCAGATTCAGGAGTGTCTGCATGAGAAAAAGATTATGAGTATGATCTTGTGTAAGGCGTGTAATGGATATCAGTGAAGCACGAGTTGTATGTCAAGATCGCTGTAAATGGCAAAGTTTGATACGACAACAATAAGTAAAAATATCTGGAAGTTTGTATTTCTTTTTGGAGCTAACCTCTGAATCTCAGAGAACAGCTTAGTGATATGTATGTATGTATGTATGTGAAAAAGATCTCGGCTGAATGACTGGTGTGTGAAATACTAGATTCGAATAAACTTAGGGTAAAAAGATTTTCTTGATAAGCATCTCATCACTCATTCTTTCAACATGGCCAAACCACCGAAGCGTATTAGTCTCCACCTTGCTAACATTTTGCTTCACATCACACAACTGCAACACATCTTCATTCCTCACACAATCAGAATGTGTCTTGCCACAAACCCCTTGTAAACAACGTATTTTTCCAGCACACAAACGACTTCTATGTTTCTTCTGTAGTAGACAGGTTTCACTACCATACATCAGAGTAGGAACAATTAAACTTTCATACACAGCCATGCGGGACTCTCTTGAGAACCCATGATTCCTGTGAAAACCTCCCAGAGCAACCATGACTTTCAATGAAGAATTTACTCGCCTACTAATTTCACCATCCAATTTGTTCTCTCTGTCAAACATGCTTCTTAAATACACAAACTCACTCACCTGGTCACTCACAGTGCCATTTAGACTTACATTACATTCAGTGTTACCAGTTCCTCTCTCAAAAACCATAACTTTGGTTTTCCCCTTATTTATACTCAGTTTGAATTTCATGCGAACTTCGTACACCCGGGAGAACATACTCTGCAACTCACTTTTACTCTCTGCCAACAGGACAGTGTCATCAGCATACAGCAATCTGCACACACGGATATTACCAAGACTTAAACCAGTATTAACTATTTTGGCATCACGCATCCATAAATATATTAAACAGCCATGGTGACATTACACAACCTTGTCTGACTCCTGCACCAATAGCACACCATTTTGATAAAACACCATTCACTCGTACACAAGCTCTACTGCCAGCATACATGGCTTTTACACTATTAAGTAGATTCCCAAGTAATACCATATTCATTCAATACCTTTCACAAAAGTGTCTTATTTACTCGGTCATAAGCTTTCTCTAAATCTATGAAGGCAGCAAAAACTTTCTTACCAACAGCTAGGTACTTTTCAACCATCATGCGTAATGCAAAAATTTAAACAAATTTTCTTTAAAGTACTGTAATATTGCAAAAATTTGGTTAGTGCAGTGTTTTAGGCTGCACTAACCAAATTTTTGCAATATTACAGTACTTTAAAGAAAATTTGTTTAAATTTTTGCATTACGCATGATGGTTGAAAAGTACCTGGCTGTTGGTAAGAAAGTTTTTGCTGCCTTCATAGATTTAGGGAAAACTCACGACCGAGTAAATAAGACACTTTTGTGGAAGGTATTGAATAAATATGGTGTTACTGGGAATCTACTTAATAGTGTAAAAGCCATGTATGCTGGCAGTAGAACCCAAATTGACTTCAATACTTAGTTTTGTGGAAACAATGGATAAATTTGGAAATGCTCTTTGCTGGTCCCTCTCAACCACAGTACCTCGGTGGGCACAGCCTGCCGTGGAAACAGGAGATGATCCTAATAATTTGTCATCAAGTGCAGAAACGTGTACTTTTATTGGCTACAGTACGACCAGCACTGAAAGTGAAAATGAAGAATACAACGTTCTCTCTCATACTCTGTCTCAACAGATTTTGACAACACATTGGTATGATGTCCTGTCCCATCATCACAAGAAGAATTCTATTCACTGGCATACCAGGACTGGAAAATAATATATCAGGTACTGAGCTAATCAATGTTTTCTATCCTTTTGCAACTGAAGAATTTTACAATCTATTAGTTAGTGAAAGCAATGCATATGCTGTACACATGCTTATCTTTGGAGTTCCAGAAGGTTATAGTTACGAATATCAGTTATGGATGAATTTGTTTGTATGTTAGAAGAGTCGAGTCGTGCAAAGCTATGAGATGCGAACACACGACTAAGTTGATCCAAATGCATAAAATTTCATCCGTGATGCCTCTTGGCATCAAAGGAGATTTGCCCACATTTCTTACCGGCCACCACGTGCTTGCCACTAAAATAAGATAGTGGCAGCGAACGTGTCAGTCATGTTCCTGTCACACTCAAAGATGAACTGCAAAGCAAATTGCAATATTACAGTACTTTTAAAAGAAAAACAAAATGCAGGTTTAACACAAACCAGAAAGATTCTGTTCTACTACGACTAAATACAACCACATCATGCAAACAACTTGCAGGTTCAGATATATTAACCTTTATTGCATTGAATCAATAAAGTTGATGCCCAGGCTTCAGACCTCATCAGCAAGTTCAGCCAAATTTTACTGCTGTACCCACCAACATCCTTATAGTGCAGTAGTTTACATAAACTGAGTGCTCAAGGACAATAAGTAATACTACCAGATTAATTATCTTTTCGGTATTTTGTAAAACAGGGTGTGTGAATTTAACTACTATATTTATTTTGTGATGCCACAGAAGGCATCAAATCAAGTTTCACTGATTCCCACACTTCACCCTCTGCCACTGGCCATTGCTAAGCTTATACTAAAGTTTCAAATCAATAAAAGCAGTGTAGCTTTTATGTTGTACCACACACACACACACACACACAAACAATTACTCACATCCCTAGTATTACATATATGACAAAAATAGTACAGAGCATAAATTTATTTCACTTTTTTAAAGAAAAGATTGAAAAAAAATTAAGCCTGAAGATCAGATTTTAACCACCAAAATTCATTTGTCACGCAAGTCTGCTTAGGGCACATTGAAATTTAAAACAATATTCATATACAAATGTAATTTGTCAGCAGTTTCATGAATAGTTACTTGTTAGCAGTTTTATGGCACAAAGGCACACTGTGACACTATGTAGCAAAGAAATACTATTGGATAGCAGACAGTCAGCTCAGACTGTATAAAAAAAGGCATCCAACCAAAAATGGCAGCAGCTACCATCGATGGGTTCCATTTCAACTCAGGCAGGGTCGTACCATCATGGTCTCAGATTTCTCTAAAAAAATTAAGGGTGTTCCTTGACTAAAATAAGGAGACCCATATTTTTTCTTTCGGAAAGAAAACATTTTCCCTTCGAGATAGAGGGTTTCAAATCTTGCACCGTCAAACAAGCTCTCTAGAAAATGGTTATTTTTTCTAACTTCAGCGAGTCATTGCAGCAGAGTTAAAAAAGATATCGTGTTCTTGTATTTTTTTTACATTGTGTGTATAACATATAATAATATATGGTGCTAATATTTGCTACACATCGTATGATTAAAATTTTAAAAAATCGTAAACTTTGTGATTTTTTAAAAATGAATTTTTTAAGTTTTTTTTTATTGAAGGTTTAACGACCACCGTGAGCAACTCAATGGGCTATAAGCAGTCGCCCGTCCCTAATTTAGGGTCACTGGTTCCAGGGAAGGGAGAGAGCCAGTGCCGTAAACAAACACAACATCCATGCCTCACCGGGATTCGAACCCGAACCCCTTTTGGATGAATTATCAGAGGCCATCGCTTAGACCACTGCGCCACCGGGGCGGCTAAACAGGTTTGGATGGAGTTTTTCTATATTCGTTTTTTTTTTCGTTAAAGACATACAAATGTGCACTTTATTTGTAATTTTTTGTGTGTCTGTGAAACTGCTAGTTTCTGCATTTTGGCAGCATTAAAAACAGCCAATTTTGAAAAATCTCTAACTTTGCCAACTATTTTCTCAAAAAAGCCGTTTTTTTTTAATTCTGAAAATTAAATCCCTGTTTTATTATCAACAGGAGAATATCTGTGTAAATTTTCACAGACCTAAAAACGCCCGTTTCCGAGTTAGACACGTTTGAATTTGGTTTGAAAGCCTACGATTTTCCGTGTTCTAAAGGCGCCATTTTGGAAAAAATCTCAGGCGCAAAGTACATATTCTCTTACCCGAATCAAAGCGTTAGATATTCTTTGCCCGAATGATGGAATGAGAGCATTGGGTCAGCTGGCCCTGGTTGGATACGTCCACCTCACCCTTCCCCGAGTGATGACATGCCTATAAAACAGTCATGGGGGGGGGGGGTGATAACAAATACATAAAGAAAATTCTTGCTGCTCCACTAACAAAGTTGAGTTGCGAAAGACAGCAGCAGTTGTTTGTTTGTTTGTTTACGTATATACTTAAACATCGCATAAGAAAAGACTAGGAAAGTGTAGAAAACTGTTGTGAAATATTTTTTAGAAAAAGAGTGCAGGCACGTGTACTGTAAGTTAATTTTCGATGGCTAAACACCCTCGAGTTTTTCTGGGAGTTGCTAATTGTAGGCTACTGTCAGAAGAGCAGTTGCTGTTTTGTTATAGTTGCTAAAATTAACTTCTCAGTTTTTCGTAATAGTAAAATATTCGCTCAGGAGAGTTTTGTCCTCTGCGAACGGGGGAAAAGGTGCAATGCTCTTGACCTCGCTGCTGGGTTGATAGCGCTGGTCACTACCCAAACTCTGCATACCTCCTCTCCGAAACGTAATGGCAATTGTCTAATCTACTAAATAAATAGGAATTAACACATACGCGTGCAGGCTTATTCATAAAATGTAAGTTAAGTATATTTCCTGTTCAATCAGCTGATTTTACAAGTAGAATACATGTACAACTTATGTGGTTATAATGGTGTAAAGATTTTTATTTATTTAAAACATATTCAAAGATTTCAATTTTTTTTTAAAGATGGGGGGGGGGGGGTGGATTGTGTTCGTAGTGATTTCCACCTGGGCCACGATAAACCATGCACTGCCCATGTCTTCTGTTCCCTTAGAAGATAATCCTGGATCGATGGGAGACCGACCAGCGGAGTTTTGACCCCTCTCACGTGGTGGTGAGGTGTCTCAAAGCTAGGTAGCTTTCAAAAATGTTTCAACTTAGTTGGCTGGTAACAAGAGAGGGATTCCATTTCAACCCTGGCAGGGTCGTACCATCACGGTCTCAGATTTCTCTAAAAAAATTAAGGGGGTGTTCCTTGATTAAAATAAGGAGACCTATATGTTTTCTTTCGGCAAGAAAAAATTTTCCCTTCGAGACAGAGGGTTTCAAATCTTCCACCGTCAAACAAGCTCTCTAAAAAACGGTTATTTTTCCTAAATTCAGCGAGTCATTGCAGCAGAATTAAAAAAGATATTTTGTTCTGGTATTTTTTATTACATTGTGTGTATAACGTATAATAATATTTGATGCTAATATTTTTTACACATCGTATGATTAAAATTTTTAAAAATCGTAAACTTTGATTTTTTTTTAATTTAAATTTTTTTAACTGGTTCAAATGGAGTTTTTTTTTCTATACTGTTTTTTTTTTGTTAAAGACATACAAATGTGCACTTTATTTGCAATTTTTTATGTGTCTGTGAAACTGCTAGTTTCCGCAGCGTTAAAAACAACCGATTTTGAAAAATCTCCAACTTTGCCAACGATTTTCTCAAAAAAGCCCTTTTTAAAATTCTGAAAATTAAATCCCTGTTTTATTATCAACAGGAGAATATCTGTGTAAATTTTCACGGACCTAAAAACGCCCATTTTCGAGTTAGACACGTTTGAATTTGGTTTGAAAACCTACGATTTCTCCGTGTTCTAAAGGCGCAATTTTGGAAAAATCTCAGGCGCAAAGTACGTATTCTCTTACCCGAATGACAGCGTTGGATCCGTCCACCTCACGCTACCCTGAGCGATAACATGCCTAAAAAACGGTCTTGGGAAAAAAAATAACAAATCTATATATATATAGAATTGAATGTATGTCTGCTAAACAAATTTACAGTTTTCAATTTAGAACCACCAAACGTGGTATACTATCTCATGGTACCTAACTTAGACCGTAGATGGTTTTGGGAAGGGGTCGGAGCCCGGGGTCAAGGGGCCCCACACAAAACTTCCATAAAATCTACAGTTTTCAATTCAGAACCACCAAATTTGGAATACTATAGCATGGTACCCTAACTTAGACAGCAGACTGTTTTTGGAAGGGGTCGGAGCCCTGGGTCAAAGGGCCCCCACACAAAATTTCAGTAAAATATACTTGTATACTATAGTGCTCTAACTGAGACCGTAGATGGTTTTTGGAAGGGGGCAGAGCCCTGTATGGGTGGGAACCCGGGTCAAAGGGCCCCACGCAAAATTTCCGTAAAATCTAGTTTTCAATTTAGAACCATCAAATTTGGTATACATTTTCTTGGCACCCTAACTTTGTAAAATATTTTACGAAAATTTTGTAGGGGGGCTTGACCCCGGGCTCCGACCCCTACCCAAAACCGTCTAGTCAAAGTTAGGGTGCCAAGAAAAAGTATACCAAATTTGACGGTTCTAAATTGAAAAATTATTTTACGGAAATTTTGCGTGGGGCCCTTTGACCCTGGCTCCCACCCACCCAGGCTCTTCCCCCCTTCCAAAACCATCTACGGTCTCAGTTAGGGCACTATAGTATACAAGTATATTTTACGGAAATTTTGTGTGGGGGCCCTTTGACCAAGGGCGCCGACCCCTTCGAAAAACAGTCTGCGATGTAAATTAGGGTACATGCTATAGTATTCCAAATTTGGTAGTTCTAAATTAAAAACTGTAGATTTTATGAAAGTTTTGTGCGGGGCCCCTTTACACCGGGCCCCGACCCCTTCCAAAAATCGTCTACGGTCTAAGTTAGGGTACCATGAGATAGTATACCAAGTTTGATGGTTCTAAATTGACATACATTCAATTCTCTCTATATATAGATTTGTTATTTTTTTTCCAAGACCGTTTTTTAGGCATGTTATCGCTCAGGGTAGCATGAGGTGGATGGATATAACACTCTCATTCGAGTAAGAGAATACATACTTTGCGCCCGAGATTTTTCCAAAATGGCGCCTTTAGAACACGGAGAAATGGTAGGTTTTCAAACCAAATTCAAACGCGTCTAACTCGGAAACGGGCGTTTTTAGGTCCGTGAACATTTACACAGATATTCTCCTGTTGATAATAAAACAGGGATTTAATTTTCAGAATTTTAAAAAAGGGCTTTTTGAGAAAATCGTTGGCAAAGTTGGAGATTTTTCAAAATCGGTTGTTTTTAAAGCTGCGGAAACTAGCAGTTTCACAGACACATAAAAAATTGCAAATAAAGTGCACATTTGTATGTCTTTAACAAAAAAACAGTATAGAAAAAAAAACTCCATTTGAACCAGTTAAAAAAAATTTTAAAAATTTAAATTAAAAAAAAATCAAAGTTTACGATTTTTTTTTATTTTAATCATACGATGTATAAAAATATTAGCATCAAATATTATTATACATTATACACACAATGTAATAAAAAATACCAGAACAAAATATCTTTTTTAATTCTGCTGCAATGACTCGCTGAATTTAGGAAAAATAACCGTTTTTTAGAGAGCGTGTTTGACGGTATAAGATTTGAAACCCTCTGTCTCGAAGGGAAAATTTTTTTCTTGCCGAAAGAAAAATATGGGTCTCCTTATTTTAATCAAGGAACACCCCCTTAATTTTTTTAGAGAAATCTGAGACCGTGATGGTACGATCCTGCCAGAGTTGAAATGGAATCCCTCTCTTGTTACCAGCCAACTAAGTTGAAACATTTTTGAAAGCTACCTAGCTTTGAGACACCTCACCACCACGTGAGGGGGGTCAAAACTCCGCTGGTCGGTCTCCCATCGATCCAGGATTATCTTCTAAGGGAACAGAAGACATGGACAGTGCATGGTTTATCGTGGCCCAGGTGGAAATCACTACGAACACAATCCACCCCCCCATCTTTAAAAAAATTGAAATCTTTGAATATGTTTTAAATAAATAAAATCTTTACACCATTATAACCGCATAAGTTGTATATGTATTCTACTTGTAAAATCAGCTGATTGAACAGGAAATATACTCAACTTACATTTTATGAATAAGCATGCACGCGTATGTGTTAATTGTTATTTATTTAGTAGATTAGACAATTGCCATTTCGTTTTGGAGAGGAGGTATGCAGAGTTTGGGTAGTGACCAGCGCTATCAACCCAGCAGCGAGGTCAAGAGCATTGCACCTTTTCCCCCGTTCGCAGAGGACAAAAATCTCATGAGCGAATATTTTACTATTACGAAAAACTGAGAAGGTAATTTTAGCAACTATAACAAAACAGCAACTGCTCTTCTGACAGTAGCCTACAATTAGCAACTCCCAGAAAAACTCGAGGGTGTTTAGCCATCGAAAATTAACTTACAGTACACGTGCCTGCACTCTTTTTCTAAAAATATTTCACAACAGTTTTCTACACTTTCCTAGTCTTTTCTTATGCGATGTTTAAGTATATACGTAAACAAACAAACAAACAACTGCTGCTGTCTTTCGCAACTCAACTTTGTTAGTGGAGCAGCAAGAATTTTCTTTATGTATTTGTTATCACCCCCCCCATGACAGTTTTATAGGCATGTCATCACTCGGGGAAGGGTGAGGTGGACGTATCCAACCAAGGCCAGCTGACCCAATGCTCTCATTCCATCATTCGGGCAAAGAATATCTAACACTTTGATTCGGGTAAGAGAATACGTACTTTGCGCCTGAGATTTTTCCAAAATGGCGCCTTTAGGACACGGGAAATCGTAGGCTTTCAAACCGAATTGAAACGCGTCTAACTCGGAAACGGGCGTTTTAGGTCCGTGAAAATTTACACAGATATTCTCCTGTTGATACTAAAACAGGGATTTAATTTTCAGAATTTTAAGAAATGGCCTTTTTGAGAAAATCGTTGGCAAAGTTAGAGATTTTTCAAAATTGGCTGTTTTTAATGCTGCCGAAACGCAGAAACTAGCAGTTTCACAGACACACAAAAAATTATAAATAAAGTGCACATTTGTATGTCTTTAACGAAAAAAACGAATATAGAAAAACTCCATCCAAACCTGTTTAAAAAAAACTTAAAAAATTCAATTTTTTTTTAAAGTTTACGATTTTTTTTAATTTTAATCATATGATGTGTAGCAAATATTAGCACCATATATTATTATATGTTATACACACAATGTAAAAAAAATACAAGAACACGATATCTTTTTTAACTCTGCTGCAATGACTCGCTGAAGTTAGGAAAAATAACCATTTTCTAGAGAGCTTGTTTGACGGTGCAAGATTTGAAACCCTCTATCTCGAAGGGAAAATTTTTTCTTGCCGAAAGAAAAATATGGGTCTCCTTATTTTAGTCATGGAACACCCCGTAATTTTTTTAGAGAAATCTGAGACCATGATGGTACGACCCTGCCTGAGTTGAAATGTAGCCCATCCATCATTTATTAATCAGGATTTTAAAAAAAAAATGAAAACAACACAGTATTTTTACTACTCATCTTTGTATCTGTTGTTATGTGTCCAGTAAATCTGGATTTGTTATCTAGTGTCCTTCTTGGTGTTGCATTTTGGGTGGCCAACAGTGTATATAATTTTTCCCCCCACCAAAATGTGAACATGTGAGAATTTTGTCACCATAGTTAGAAATAAATTACTCCAAGTTATTTATTTTCTTATAATTACATTAGACATTTTTGAACCTTTCAATGCCTGTTGTCACAGTGTACTAATTCAAAATGGAGGTTCTTGAAAACTCTTTACAAATTATACTGCCAGATCACCAAACAGTGCTTTTCAGATTATTTTCATTGGTTGTTGGATGCAAAAAGTGAAGTATGTACATATCATTAAGCTGACCTCTGAGATTCAGAGGTTAGCTCCTCAAAGAAAGACCATCTGCCAAGTAAGCATTTAACTGATGGAACTAGATATGCATATCATGAGACAAATCCCTAAGGACTGTCTTATGGAAAAACATGCTTTAGATCATATAAATATATATCAAAGGTACTGTTTACCTAATATTGAAAGGCATTCCGCACATTGTCTCTTTGTGAGACACTTGCTCCTATCCCGAGAGAGGCCTACTTGTGCAACAGTTTTTGTTAGTTGAAAGAATATATTTATAAATAAAACAATTTAGATGAATATTAACTTACCAATTTTCAGTTAAAACAGTAAGTTAATATTCAACTAAATTGTTTTATTTATAAATATATTCTTTCAACTAACAAAAACTGTTGCACAAGTAGGCCTCTCGGGATAGGAGCAAGTGTCTCACGGAGAGACAACGTGCGGAATACCTTTCAATATTAGGTAAACAATACCTTTGATATTATATTTATATGATGGAACTAGAATTTAATTACTGTTGGTGTATCAAATGACTTTATTTACAACGATCTCTGCACACAGCTCAAGCTTCATTAATATACATCACACGTCGCACACAAGACCTTTTGTTCTTCATGCTCATAATCCTTTTCCCAAGCAGACATTTCTGAATCTGGTCCTTCCATAATTTCCTTGGCCTTCCTCTACATTTCTTTCACATCACTTGGGCTAAAATAATTCTCTTAGTCAACACCCCATCACTCATTCTTTCAACATGGCCAAACCACCTAAGAATATTAGTCTTCACCTTACTAACATTTTGCCTCACATTACACATCTTCAATCATCATATGATCAGAGCGTGCCTTACCACAGACCCCCTCGTAAATAATACATCTCCCCAGCATACAAACAACTCCCTCACATGATCAGAGCGTGCCTCACCACAAACCCCCTCGTAAGTAACACATCTCCCCAGCACATAAATGACTCCTATGTATTTTCTGCAGTACCCAGGTTTCACTGCTGTACATCAGAATAGGAACAATTACTCTTTCATACACAGCCATCATGCCTTCGAAGTCCTCCTAAGGCAGCTATGACTGACTTTCAATGAAGAATTCACCCACCTACTAATCCCCCCCCATCGAACTTGTTCTGTCTGTCAAACACACTTCCTAAATATACAAATTCATTCACCTGTTCAATCACTGTGCCATTTAGACTTATCTTGCATTCAGTACTAACAGTTCCTCACTCAAAAACCATAACATTGGTTTTTCCCTTATTTATTAAATTTCATACAAACTCCATACATCCAGAACAACATACTCTGCAACTCACTTTTGCTGTCTGCCAACAGGTCTGTGTCATCAGCATACAGCAATCTGCACACAGGGATATTACCAAGACATAAACCAGTATTATACATTTTAGCATCATGCATGCATGCATCTATAAATATATTAAACAGCCATGGTGACATTACACAACCTTGTCTGACTCCTGCACCAATAGCAAACCATTTTGATAAAACACCACTCACTCGTACACATGCTCTACTGCCAGCATACATGGCTTTCACACTATTAAGTAGATTCCCAGTAATCCACAGATTTATTCAAAACATGGTTAATGAATTACTAATCAAAAACAACTTTTATGGGAATTTTACTAGGAATTTTTTTTATTTAAATTACAAATTTTTGGAGAAAACTCTTCTCCTTCAGGCTGTCTTTTTGTTGTCACTTATTCCCGTCACTATCGCGATTACGGTTAACCTTGAAGGTTACAGTTATTTTTCATCAAATTCTGCCAGATATTAGGCAGGGAAAATCCTTTGCAGTCATCGATGATGGAATTTTGATTTTTCTCAATCTCTATTCCTCCTTTTAGCTTTCTTTTTGAAAATTGTTTGGAAACTGACGACTTTAAGGGAATTCCAATCCATGCTGTGATTAGTTTCTCTAACATGCCTATCAAAACCAGTCTTGTTTGAGCAATTTTTTATATCAGCTTTATACTCGGCTATACGAGTTCCTAGTCTGCGACCTGTTTCACTTGTGCAAGATAGTCCACAACTACATTTTTCTTCATACACTACACCTTGCATTTCTAAAATATCTTCTTCTCTTTGAACTATTTTAGGGAAAAAAATTTTAACTTTGTTCTCTAAACTTGGAGCTAGCCTAATATTGTACTTCTTACTAATTCTCTTTAAAGACTGAAATAAACCTTTGTGAACTTTTATGGGAATTTTACTAGGAATGTTTTTTTAATTTAAATTGCAAATTTTCAGAGAAAACTCTTCTCCTTCTTCAGGCTGTCTTTTTTTTTTTTTCACTTATTCCAGTCACTACTGCGGTTACGGTTATTTTTCATCAAATCCTGCCAGATGTTAGGCAGAGAAAATCCTTTGCAGTCATTGATGATGGAATTTTGATTTTTTCAATCCCTTCCTTTTTTAGCTTTCTTTTTTGAAAATTGCTTTGGAAACTGATGATTTTAAGGGAATTCCAATCCATGCTGTGACTAGTTTCTCTAACATGCCTATCTAAACCAGTCTTGTTTGAGCAATTTTTTATAGCAGCTTTATGCTTGCTATACGAGTTTCTAGTCTGCGACCTATTTCACCTATGTAAGATAGTCCACAACTACATTTTACTTCATAGACTACACCTTGCATTTTTAAAATATCTTCTTCTCTTTGAACTATTTTAGGGAAAAACTTTTTAACTTTCTTCTCTAAACTTATCACAAAGGTTTATTTGAGTCTTTAAAGAGAATTAGTAAGTACAATATTAGGCTAGCTCCAAGTTTAGAGAACAAAGTTAGAAAGTTTTTCCCTAAAATAGTTCAAAGAGAAGATATTTTAGAAATGCAAGGTCTATGAAGTAAAATGTAGTTGTGGAATCTTAGATAGGTGAAACAGGTCACAGACTAGAAACTCGTATAGCAGAGCATAAAGCTGCTATAAAAAATTGCTCAAACAAGACTGGTTTAAATAGGCATGTTAAAGAAACTAGTCACAGCATGGATTGGAATTCCCTTAAAGTCATCAGTTTCCAAAGCAATTTTCAGAAAAGAAAGCTAAAAGAAGGAATAGAGATTGAGAAAAATCAAAATTCCATCATCAATGACTGCAAAGGATTTTCCCTGCCTAAAATCTGGCAGGATTTGATGAAAAATAACCGTAACCTTCAAGGTTAACTGTAACCGCGATAATGACGGGAATAAGTGACCAAAAAAAAAAAAAAAGACAGCCTGAAGAAGGAGAAAAGTTTTCTCCGAAAATTTGCAATTTAAATTTTAAAAAATTCCTAGTAAAATTCCCATAAAAGTTGTTTTTGATTAGTAATTGAATTAAGAAACTAGGAAGCCAATTCTTAACATGAGCTTTATTCAACGAATGGTTAATGAATTTTGTAGGCTTGTATCTGCTTCCATGATGCAGAAAATTTCTTCAATGAGTCATTTGTTTAAAACTAGTTCATAATCCAAACTTTTTACTTCCCATGAAGTATATATAACAACTGCATGATTAAATACAGGGTGTTTCACTAGGTAGTCCCCTAAAAGAGTCAGCCATATTTTGCAAAATACTTAGAAACATGACATACAAAATACTTAGAAACATGACATGTGGTTTACAACATACCTTAGTTCATGGGAATGTAGCAGCACACACAATAAATGCTGGATATGTCCTCCACTGACATCCAAACATACTCGAACGCAACGCTGCATATTATGAAGGTCCTCTGCAGCATGCCCTGTCTGCTTTTTAAGTCTTCTAATGTACGAGACTTACTATTGTAAGCACAACACTTCAAATATCCCCAAAAGAAAAAATCAGGAGGATTCAAATCGGGTGAACGAGGTGGCCACAGTCCTTTGGGGATCACTCAGTCACTGAAGAAAGAGGAAATTTTTCTCATGCTCACACGGGACAAGTGGCACGTCGCTCCATCCTGTTGAAAGTACCTCATTGTCAAATCAGTGTCAGATAATTGGTCCACAAATTGTCTGAAAGTGTTCACACATGATGCCGAGTTTACTACCCTCCTGAAGAAAATGGGTCCAATTATTCTCATTCAGGACACAGCACACCAAACACTGACTTTTGCAGGATGTAATGGGGTTTCCTGTAATTCACGTGGATTATTTGTAGCCCAGATATGGGAGTTTGGAGAATTAATATACCTGTTGTCCAAGTGAAACCATGCTTCGTCAATGAACCATGTGAAATCCAAAAAGTTTGGAATTGCAAGTAAAAATATCACAAATTAGTGACAATAAGACACACACTTTTCAAGATCTGGTTTTGGCAACTCTTGCACAGCTGCACATGGTACAGATGAAGCAACACTTTCGTCACAGCTCTTTGGCAGGTGAAAACAGTCGTTTTTGTGACAAACGTAGTAGTGACTTCTTCAGTGATGCCAGCAGCCTGTGCTTCACCTCTTTGATTTATTTGCATTTTTGAACTTCACTTTTAGTTGGTAAAGTTCGATGAACACTTACCGCAAGTGGGGCTTGGCTTTCAATTCATATTTCCGTTATGTGGATGCGGCACGGGGGTTTTTCATTTGGCCACTGGTCCGCTTCTCCCCCCCCCCCCCCGTTGGAATTCATTTTGCCTCATCACCAAATGAGTTTTTTTCCTTTGCTGCATCCTCATTTACTTCAATATTTATTCATACCCGAGTACTTTCGGTAATACTCCTTTACCGTCTTCGAGGGGACGTTTTGCTCCGACTAGCACGGACCGTGTCAGCTGGGCATTTCGGTGGTTCTCGCGGGCTGCTTCTGTCATCGGCTATCGCTTCTTCTTGGGTGTTGTGGCGCCATCTCTTGTTGGTCAGTGATCTCATTTTTCGAACTTTTTCATTTTTTTGCTCAATTTTAATTAAATTTCTCCAGCTGTTTCTCAAATTATTAGGGTCATTATGGTTGCAGACTTTTGTCCTATTTTTTTCAATCATTACCGACTCTGCTATTCTGAGGTGTTTTTCGGATTTACAGCTTTTAATGATTTTTATATTTTCGAATTTAGGATATTTTTGGTTATCCAGACAGTATTATTGGATAAGTGCTGTTTTTTCTTCTTTTTTCTGCCAGTTTTTTACGTATAAAAATCATTAAAAGCTGTAAATCCGAAAAACACCTCAGAATAGCAGAGTCGGTAATGATTGAAAAAAATAGGACAAAAGTCTGCAACCATAATGACCCTAATAATTTGAGAAACAGCTGGAGAAATTTAATTAAAATTGAGCAAAAAAATGAAAAAGTTCGAAAAATGAGATCACTGACCAACAAGAGATGGCGCCACAACGCCCAAGAAGAAGCGATAGCCGATGACAGAAGCAGCCCGCGAGAACCACCGAAATGCCCAGCTGACACGGTCCGTGCTATCGGAGCAAAACGTCCCCTCGAAGACGGTAAAGGAGTATTACCGAAAGTACTCGGGTATGAATAAATATTGAAGTAAATGAGGATGCAGCAAAGGAAAAAAACTCATTTGGTGATGAGGCAAAATAAATTCCAACGGGGAAAAAAAAAAAAAGAAGCGGACCCGTGGCCAAATGAAAAACCCCGTGCCGCATCCACATAACGGAAATATGAATTGAAAGCCAAGCCCCACGTGCGGTAAGTGTTCATCGAACTTTACCAACTAGAAGTGAAGTTCAAAAATGCAAATGCATTAATGCACGTTAAATAATATAACCTCCAATATCGGAAGTAAATTGAAATCTTTGATTTATTTATTTTTTTTTTCCACTAAAGAAGGACATCCCGCCACCACATTTAAAAAAAAAAAATTTTAATAATGTTACATCGTCAAGTTAGCGAAAAAAGAAAAAATTTGAAAAGTACTGCTAGTAGTTTCCAATTTATTTCCTAATCTGGCAATGTAACATTTGTCTGGAGCCCCCCCCCCCCCAACTTCTCTAGGAATTAAAGCTGTGTTACCTTTTTAGACTTTGTCATCCAATAACTTTTCACAAAAAACACCTGCTCCACAACGGTATACACAGCTATCATGAACGACATTCAACGACAGAGTAAAACGCGTAGACTGTCTCCAGAAGAATTAGCGTGTCTGGCCATCTGGAGGGGTAATGGCACAATGAGTCATCGACTTACCACGAAAATCACTACCGCGCATTTCTCAAAAATCGAGGCCACTTGAACGAAATGTTGGTTCTTTGAGTGGAAAGAAAACAATAGTTGGTTTTTGGGGCAACAACCTAGTGAGACACCCTGTATGTGTTATCATAGTGTTGGGAGCCGCTGGATTCGTCTACTCCTTGTACCCAATGATTTTGTAATCCCCAATCGTCCTGATGTAAGTTCTTCCCACATATAGTGGAACTATCGTAAATGCTGAGTTTCAGGGGTTCTATGACTAATTGAGCCGTGACCTCTGAGTGAAGCCGAGAATGCCAATCTTTCATAAAAGAAAACAAAAAATTTAATAGGTTATGAAAATAACCTCCAGTAGATCGACTGACTTCCAAAGGAACCTATCTTCCAGACACTGGCTACACTTCCTCGCACTAAGGAGATTCCCTGTCGAATGCTACAGATGTCGCTCTCTCCCTCCTTATTGGAGAGAAAATTTGCCTTCCCATGCTGGACCACATGGCCTTGGTAAGCACACCTAGTAGACCGGCTTCCTTACTCCGTCATTGTCTGACAACCCAAAAGAAGAAGACACACACAAGCCCAAAAAGCCCCAAGCTAACCACCCTGCTCCTTTTAAATATATCAATGTATTCCTCATCCCCCTTTCATTCCCTGTCTCTGGAAGCTATGCCTTCATGGAGGTCACCCAATCTAGCTGGAGGTGGTGATCTCACCTCCTTACATGGCCGAACTGGAATGACAAGGTCACCTGGGTCAGACACATGTTAACTATACTTTGTGTAATGGCTGAAGCCGCACATGGTCCTCAGGATGCAGCTGATCGCCCAAGGACCATGTGCGGCTTCAGCCATTATACATAGCACATGTAATACATTCACCCATTAATATCTAAAATATTACTTCACACACAAATAATTTTGGTGGCTGGAACTCCATAATCCTACAGATGGCATTATTCTTATCTACAGGTATGAAGTGTTGTTTAATTCTTATTCACAATTTTTGACTCATTAGCCCAATATATTTATTACATGACATAGGAATTTTGTATGATGTTTATTCTTTCAATCTCATTTTGTGGTATTTTTGAACTTTGTTTATATGCTAATTTCTTCACTGTATTCTGTGCTGTAATGACTATTTTTATTTCTGAATTTTTCAGTTATTTACTTTATCTGTAATTTAACCTTCCCACAATTCTCTTGAGGAACGAATTTGTATTTTGTGTCTTCTTTCATTGCTTTATCTGTTTTATTTTGTGCGAATCTTTGTTTTCTTTTAATTCTGTTAACATATTGGTAATTCTCTTAAAAAAAGTCACTGTCTATTAATGTTTTTGCATATTACTATAACAGTTTGATGTTTCAAATTAATTGAAAAGAGTAACATTCCTCTTTTAAAAGAGTAAGAGTAACATTCCTCTTTTAAAAAGAGTAAAATTCCTCTTTCCTATAAATGTCTGGTTGTACTTAAATTCACTGCTCTTTTGTGTGGTATAAAACATGATTCAACATATGACTTTTTTTTAATTATGAATATAATTGTGGAATAACTTTTTCACGGGTCTTATAGAGGTTATTTTTCATGAAAGTTGGTTGTCAAATTTTCGAACTAAAGCCTAGTTCGTCATCAGGACTATGTCACTGGAGTAGTTGCTGCCACTCAATTGGAAGAGTCCATCCACAATTATCATTAATTGTGGTACTTCTTCTTGCTATTTCGATCCCTTCTTCTAGTTTCCTCTTTACTAAGTTTGACTGGTGGGCGATTATTTTCACTGAGTCCCAATTTATGGAGTGTCCACTTGCTTGTATATGTCTGTCTAGCCCTGTTTTGTTCCCAATGTTCCTAATAGCTGCTTGGTGTTCTTTCATTCGGACCTTAATACTTCTCCCTGTTTCTCCAATATAGCTGAGTCCGCAGTTACAGTCGATGCAGTAAATTACTCCTTCCTGCAATTGGATGTCCAATTCTTTCTGCTTTAAAGCTGGCAGGAACTTCTTTATTTTGTTATTAAGATCTGGAGCTAGCCTGATATTATATTTTGCTCCGATCCTTTTCAGTTTCTCGAAAAGTCCCTTGTGGTACGTAATTTTGCTGGTGAATTTGAAGTTGGTTTTTCCTGCTTCTTTTTTGGCACTTGTTTAAATATTTTCTCAACATATGGGGAGGGGTAATTGTTTTCTGCCAATATTTCCCTTAATTCTTCTTTGTGAAGATCTTTTTGAGTAGCTGAAGAGACCAGGATTTCAATTTTTTCCAAAAATTGTCTCGCCGTATTCGATTTAATATAATCAGGGTGGAATGAGCAGAAGTCTAACATCTTCCCTGTGTTGGTGGGTTTTCTAAAATAGCTGAGTGAATATTTTCCCCACTCTTGAGAGGTCAAGGTTAAATCTAGGTAATTGATGCTATGGTCTTTTTCCTGTTCCAGGGTGTACTGCAAGGTATTCTCTAGTAAGTTAAATTCTGCCAGAATCTGAGACGGTAGAGATTGGTCCACAGTATCTACTATAATTAGGACATCATCCATGTATCTTACATAGAGAGCAAACAAGGAGGGTTATATAAGGATTTTTGCCTCTAGTTTACTTATATAATAATTTGCTAGCAGAGGTGCTAGTGGAGAACCCATTGCAAGTCCTGAAGTTTGCCTGTAATATTTCTTTCCAAACTAGAAGAAATTATTCTTGAAGGAAAATAGGAGCAGTTGATATATATATGCCAAGTAGTATTTCTCTATTGTGATTACGGAATACTATTTTTTCCGCAAGCTCATCTGCAATGAATTCCAGTAGGAGGTCCAGGTTAATGTTGGTATACATAGAGACTATATCCAGGCTTGCCATTACTGGATGAATTAATTCTGGCAAGTTGTCCAGTTTTCCTTTTAGCTGCATGGAATTTTTTAGTAGGTAGGGAGGAGAAGGGAAAATATCTCTGAGGTGACCAAGTAAATAATAATTAATGTTGGAGAGTGGCAAATTTCTAGTGTCTATTATAGGTCTTACTGGATGGCCTTCTTTGTGAACTTTTATCGTACCATAGATCTGTGGAATTTTTGACTGGATTTTGGAGAAGTTTTTGAAGAGCTCATTAAGCTGTTTTTTATTTCTTAAAGAGCTGATTAATTTCTTAAGATTTTTGACAGTTTGATCTATAGGGTTACCATTGAGTTCTTCATAGTAAGGCTTGCTCAATTCAGCTTCCATTTTATTGTAATACTTTTCTTTTTCTACCAATACCAAAACTTTGCTCTTATCTGCTCTTAGTGCTACAATTTTATCATTGGCTTTGAATTTTTTAAGGTCAGCAATGGCATTTTGTGTGGTATAAAACATGATTCTTAACATATGGGGAAGGGTAAGACCTATAATAGACACTAGAAATTCGCCACTCTCCAACATTAATTATTATTTACTTGGTCACCTCAGAGATATTTTCCCTTCTCCTCCCTACCTACTAAAAAATTCCATGCAGCTA
Source organism: Macrothele yani (assembly GCA_039090855.1). Lineage (NCBI taxonomy): Eukaryota > Metazoa > Arthropoda > Arachnida > Araneae > Macrothelidae > Macrothele > Macrothele yani. The sequence continues at coordinate 19,475,105 of CM077030.1, forward strand.
AAACGAAAACTGGACAACTTGCCAGAATTAATTCATCCAGTAATGGCAAGCCTGGATATAGTCTCTATGTATACCAACATTAGCCTGGACCTCCTACTGGAATTCATTGCAGATGAGCTTGCGGAAAAATAGTATTCCATAATCACAATAGAGAAATACTACTTGGCATATATGAACTGCTCCTATTTTCCTTCAAGAATAATTTCTTCCAGTTTGGAAAGAAATATTACAGGCAAACTTCAGGACTTGCAATGGGTTCTCCACTAGCACCTCTGCTAGCAAATTATTATATAAGTAAACTAGAGGCAAAATCCTTATACAACCCTCCTTGTTTGCTCTCTATGTAAGATACATGGATGATGTCCTAATTATAGTAGATACTGTGGACCAATCTCTACCCTCTCAGATTCTGGCAGAATTTAACTTACTAGAGAATACCTTGCAGTACACCCTGGAACAGGAAAAAGACCATAGCATCAATTACCTAGATTTAACCTTGACCTCTCAAGAGAGGGGGAAATATTCACTCAGCTTTTTAGAAAACCCACCAACACAGGGAAGATGTTAGACTTCTGCTCATTCCACCCTGATTATATTAAATCGAATACGGCGAGACAATTTTTGGAAAAATTGAAATCCTGGTCTCTTCAGCTACTCAAAAGATCTTCACAAAGAAGAATTAAGGGAAATATTGGCAGAAAACAATTACCCCTCCCCATATGTTGAGAAAATATTTAAACAAGTGCCAAAAAAGAAGCAGGGAAAAACCAACTTCAAATTCACCAGCAAAATTACGTACCACAAGGGACTTTGAGAAACTGAAAAGGATCGGAGCAAAATATAATATCAGGCTAGCTCCAGATCTTAATAACAAAATAAAGAAGTTCTTGCCAGCTTTAAAGCAGAAAGAATTGGACATCCAATTGCAGGAAGGAGTAATTTACTGCATCGACTGTAACTGCGGACTCAGCTATATTGGAGAAACAGGGAGAAGTATTAAGGTCCGAATGAAAGAACACCAAGCAGCTATTAGGAACATTGGGAACAAAACAGGGCTAGACAGACATACACAAGCAAGTGGACACTCCATAAATTGGAACTCAGTGAAAATAATCGCCCACCAGTCAAACTTAGTAAAGAGGAAACTAGAAGAAGGGATCGAAATAGCAAGAAGAAGAAGTACCACAATTAACGATAATTGTGGATGGACTCTTCCAATTGAGTGGCAGCAACTACTCCAGTGACATAGTCCTGATGACGAACTAGGCTTTAGTTCGAAAATTTGACAACCAACTTTCATGAAAAATAACCTCTATAAGACCCGTAAAAAAGTTATTCCACAATCACTATGAATAGAGGTGCCATAAATGCATTTACAACTATGAATATAATGATCAATTTCCCTAATTATTTTTATATCCAGAAACTGAATACAAATATCTGTTTCTTCTACCTTTATTATACCTTTCTGAAACTTTAAAAAGATGCAATTCACCAAACCACTACATTTTCCCAAGTAGCTTTTAGAGAGTTTGTAGCTCCTCCTTACTAATAAACTAAGGATAAGCCATTTGATGCTGAAACATTAGACTGAACATATCTTTGGGCTATCTGAACCACCCAATCCTCAATTCCAATAAAACTATTCCACAGATAGAATCTAAAAGTGTTTTCTACATTCACAAGACTGCTCAAAGAAATTCCCAAATAAAGTGCCTAATTGGCTGATTATGAAATCCAAGCTAGAAACTACACAGACCTAGCATTCAAAAAATTACAAAGTGTGTACCACTATAACAACTGAATCACAACAGTCAATGTAGAATTCAAAATTAAGAATGTGTGTATGTAGATACATTATTTGAACTCACATGATCAAATTATTTTAAGGGAACCTCCCATGAACATTAAAATATTATAATTCAGATAGTGAGATAACTGCAGCCAAAAAACAAATATACACACCCATGCTTCCTTCACTCAGAACTTCAACTCAGGTTCTCGATAGACGTCTGCTTTACAACGACTCAATTAACAGTAACAACTGTAAAATACTAAAATAAACATCACGAGGTGCCACTGCAAAATGAGTCATTGAAACCTTGAACCTATTTTGTACCCCACATAACCTAAACTTAGATTTATGACTGACTGAAGGTTATTTGAACACTTTATGATAAAACATAAGCAACACTTTGGATGTTTCACCAGTACTTACATATTTTTCCTCGAATTTTCTAGCAAGCTCTTGGAGTTTCTCATCATCGTCATCATCATCCCCAAAGGGGTCTGCTCCTTGTGTTTTGTTGTTTTCACTGTTTTCTGCCTATAAAGACAATAAAACAGTTCAAATAAAAAATAAAATGTATATAAATATGGCCTATCAAAGAATACATCATAAAACAAGAGGGGGGGGGAATTTTCAAGACTTAAAAGCATTAATGAGATATTGCAAGCAAATCATGCCAATGCTGCACACAAAAATATTTCAACATAATTAACCACAATAGACAAAATGTTTCAATGTTTTAGCAGAATAAAGAAAATATATTCAAATAGAATAATTAAATCTAAATATAGGTGAAATGTACTGAGATGCTCACTATGCTGCTTCACTGGATGCTGCAGTTTCTCAAATGAAGCTTTCATACTAAAACCTACCACCACAAAGACACAGACTATACCAACTAAGTTTGAATAAAACTCAACCCATGATATGTCTAAGCAAGATGAATTGCCTGCACTAAAACCAAATGTTATTTATACATTTTTGCTAACAACATGGGAAAAAAGAATTCACTTCCTTAGTGTTGTTTTTATTTGTTCATTCTTTTTGTTTTGTTTTTTTCATTTAAGTATTTACATAAAAAATGATAAAACTCTTACTCAGCTACATAAAAGGCTCATCAATCCAATAAAATATTAGATCTCAAATCATACCAACCTTCAGCTATAAAAACAAATACAGCAGATCATTTGATGAAAGAAATAAGTTTAATTAGAAGAAAATCCCTCAGAAAATAATCAAAATGAAAAATATTTTCACAAGATAGACTGTGTAGTCTAGTCAACGAAGACTGAAAATGGGCAAATATAAGAAATAAATATGAAAGTTTTGAAACTTGGCACACTTGTTTATAAGGTATCTAGTGAAGATTATATCAAAAAAGTCCTGACGAATCAGAGGTGAGCTCTAGCCGCCATCTTGAAAAATAGGTATGATTTTTTGGTTTTTCGTGAATATCTCAAAAACGGTTGGTCATAGTCCAAAAATACTATTTACAAAATTGAAGCTTACAAAATTTCCTACAAAAAAGGTAAAACTCACGTTTCTGGAAAACTCCATGGTAGATTCTGATTATAAAATACTCCTAGATCGAATAATAATTTTTCCAGCACTCTCGAATACACCTCTAACAGCGTATATGGCAGCTTTAGAAGCTGTTATCTCTACGTCAGAGATTAAAGGTATTGTTCTCAATTCCTCGGGGTTCTGAAATTTGGTTAGTGTCACGTGATTTGTGTTTAAGTCTTATTAAGAATGGTCTCAAAGTGCGACAAAAGGTGTTATATCCTGTTTCAATTAGTGAATATCCAGTGAATGTCACCTTTCTCCCCGGTTCCATTGGAAGCCCCAAACACAGCGTTGCCGTATTTGTTGCCTCAGAATTGTCGACTTGTCGGCCCTGTTGTCCGAGTTATACACACTCCTAGGAATTCCCCATATAATTATGTTGGAGGAACGAAGAGATAAGCACGTGTAGTATTTGGTGACTCTGCGCTACAGAACTGCCCCTCAGAGGTTGTGTTAAACCATCAGACTTTTAGGTTCCAGATCTACACAGGAATATTTTGTTATGCTTGTGCAGTAAAAGGTCATATTCAAGCAAATTGTTTAACCCGGAAGGGAGCGACTTCTGAGTCACATGTCAGTGTTGTGTACAGAACTCATCTGTCCCAGCAGAAGGGGTGCAAATTGATACATCTTCTATAGAAAATATTGCATCCAGGTCTGGTGTGGAACCAGAATTAATAGCTCCAAAGGAGTTTGGACTAAATCCATTGGAGCCTATTGTGGCTATTGAGCCAAAGGAGCCAACTGGGACCATGGATCACCCCTTAAAAGATACAGCTAGGAGTGGGGTTCATGATGTGAGTTCGGAGTGTGTTACACAGAACACAAAGAGTGATTCAGATATTGGTGATTCCTCAGAAAAAGAATCTATGGGAAACGATTCTGAGAGGGATGTTTCTGGAAAACTTCAAAAATGCTCCAGAGTAGTGGAGGCTCAGATACATATTAAACACATTAAGATGACGGAACCTGACGAGACCCGTTTAAAAGATCAGTATCAGCGGGAGAAAACTAAAAACTCTTAGTTTAATTTAGCACCAGCTCCTTGGTGGTGTTTGGCTGTAGTGAGGAGTGAACATCTGAATGATCTGTTAGATTCTTATATTGAGACATGTATACTGGTGTTAGAATTAGAAATAAATCTTTTACTGGCCTTGCAGACCACTAGAATTTGCACAACCACTGGTCCACCAAAATGCCTGCTGGTCGATAAAAAAATAATAATAAAGACATTTACATAATATGTAGAAAATAATATATCATTTCAACGGAAGTATCTCCAATATTTGTTTTTAAACCTACCATTAGTTTGCAGCCTAAAAAGAGGGCCATACAGCAAAGTAATAGAAACAGAACTTCATTTTTTGACTTGTGACAAATTGGGGAAAAAAAAATACTTACTGACCATCTGGGCCAGTAAAATCATTAGTTCAGTGGTCTGACGGAAGTTTCACTGGCCAATGGCCAGCGGATCACTGGGCAAATCGAACACTGTATACCATTGGATAAGACAACTGTTAGCAGAATTTTCATGCCGGCCAAGACTGTCTGACCAGTAACGTCTGCTTTTCTTCGAGATCCCCGTAACATTTTGAATGTGAATGTGTTTCAGTTAAATAAACTTTTGAGTTTGATTTTAAAAACAGACTCATAGCCAGACTTACTTGCAAGCATATTATGATCTGTTTCAGGAATGAATAAAAGTGATCCAACTCCATGTTAAAGAACATGAGTTGCATGAGACTTGATCAGGAGTTGGTAGATTCCAAGCTTTGATTATATGTTTAACTCTTGTATAGTGTAAATTGCACTGTAATGGTAACTCACGTGTGTGTTTATACCGGGCGTTGTTAACCAGAAGCTAATTGTTCCAGAATGCTATAATTCATTTCACCATTTAATCTGATCGAAGTTCTTATAGGTTTAGTATTTATTTTTCTCACGTTTAAAATTTTATAAATAAAACAGGTGTGCATGTCATGCCTGTAGGTTTCTACAGAGAGAGAGAGAGAGAGAGTGTGTGTGTGTGCATGTTTTTCCCTCCATAAGGATATTAAGCAGCCACAGATATATGACACAATTTTACCATAAACTAGTACTGCCAAGGAATCAACAAGTTATATGAGATGGCACAGAAATGCCACTATCAGCATTATGCTTCTTTAATTATATTAATCAAATGCCCATTTATTAAATAATGTTCAGAAGCCTTGTAACAGCACGAAATTTTTTAATCGTCAGACACTTTTTAGACAGTAAATGCAATGTAAATATTTAAGACTGTATAACTACACACACACACACACACCAAAAACCTGATCAACCCCCAAACATTATCCAAAGTCAAATCATTTATTTTGTCAAATGTGACAAATAATTAAATGTTAATATGTAAGGAAATTCAACTGTGAACCAGTGAAGAAAGCAATTGAAAACAACCAAAGCCTGAAGAAAGCAAAGGGACATCAGAGTAAAGGAAGAAACAAGATTATGGCTGAGAAAAGAAGATGGTTCTGTAACAAGAAATAAAGGTGACATTTTGACAAGAGTGAAAGATTTCTACTCAAAACTATATGAAAGGGACGATACATGTACTCCAGACATTACGAAAGGTACCAGTACCAGAGTTCTTACAGTCCTTCCAGCAGAAGTTGCACATGCAATCAAGAACATGAAATGGGGAAAAGCTCCAGGAGAAGATGGAATTACTGTAGACATCATACAAGAAGCAAGTGGAAAAATTGAAACAGTACTCGCCCAAGTTTTCCCTCGATGCCTAAATGAAGGGAAGATTCCTGAGGATTGGAAACAATGCTACAATGATCCTGCTACATAAAAAAGATGACATTTAGGATCTCAGGGGCTACAGACATATCAGCCTCCTATCAGTGGTTTCTAAAATCTTCACTAAAGTTCTTTCACACCGCTTGAAGGTGACACTGGACATGGCTCAACCGAGAATACAAGCTGGATTCAGGAGTGGCTACAGCACTATAGATCATATCCACATACTGAGAGAACTAATTGAAAGAGCGAGGGAATTTGAACTTCCATTATGCATGGCTTTTATCGATTATGAAAAGGCCTTTGATTCAGTGAAACCATCAGCAGTTACAATGGCTTTGAAATCCTGCAGTATTGAAGATGCATACATTAATATTATTAATAACATCTATGAAAATGCAAGTGTAAAGATTCAGCTATTTGAGAATACAGCGCACATAAAAAGTTGGAAAGGGAGTGAGACAAGGTGGCACTATATCTTCCAAACTCTTTAATGCCACACTGGAAAATATCTTTCAATCACTGAACTGGGAAAACAAAGGGATAAAGATTAATGGAGATTATCTAACTCACCTTCGTTTTGCTGCTGACATAGTCATTTTTGCAACTACCCCATCAGAGCTGCAGAGTATGATCCAGGAACTTGCTGAAAAGAGTAAAGAAGTGGGATGAAAACTGAACTTTCAGAAGACATAAGTGATGTTCAATGCTTTTACAAGAAATGAAGATTTATCGATTGATGGAGAAAAGCTGGAGATAACAGACACGTACGTTTATCTTGGACAGCAGATATCAAGTGAGGGTCACATTGATGAAGAAATTAATCGGCGTACAAAACTTGCCTCGAGAGCTTTTGGAAGAAACAGTATAATTTGGAAGAGCAATATGCCATTATATCTTAAAAGAAAAGTGTTTGATCAATGCATCCTTCCAGTGCTTACGTATGGTGCAGAGATGTGGACCTTAACTAAAAGAGACGTACAAAGACTGCAGACAACTCAAAGAAGCATGGAGAGGTGCATGCTTGGTGTAACCAGGAGAGATAAGAAGAGTAACTCGTGGATCAGAAAAATGACAAGAGTGGAAGACATGATCAGAGTAAAATCCCTGAAATGGCAATGGGCTGGACATATTGCCAGAAGGACAGACCATCGATGGACAGCTGAAATTTTTGACTGGATTCCAAGGGACAGGAAAAGACCCAGAAGAAGACCACGTGTGAGATGGTTGGATGAAATTCGAAAGTATGCGGGAGTAACATGGAAGAGACTGGCACAAGACAGACCGTTGTGGAAGAAACTTGGGGAGACCTTCGTCCAGCAGTGGATTGATAATGGATGTTGATGATGATGACAGCATTGAACATTATATACTTGGCAAAGGAACAAACAGGTCATATGAGATGGGAAATAATTCCTGCATTCGATTTAAGTGTCTCTCCCGCCTTTGCTGCTATACAAATTCTTAATCCAAGAGATAACCTATGTATGGGCAACAACACCTAAACAGCCAGCTTTCTAGGTCTCTACAAATTAAAGTACCAGTGTTAATGTGAGATCAAGTAAACAGAGAAGTTACTAACAGGGATGTTATATGCAGCTGGGTCACTCCAGTCTGTGAGAACCATTTGTTAAAATTACATAATTTTGTATTTCTTTCTTGTTAAAATTACATAATTTTAACAAAGAAAGAAAATACAGTGTAGAACTAGCAAATGTCTGCTTTGGTGCTTTTCACCTGAATGTTTAACTTAACAAATGTCTCCACTCAACCATTATATAATGGTTCAGTGGAGGCATTTGTTAAATTAAACATTCAGGTGAAAAAAGCACCAAAGCAGACATTTGCTAGTCCAGCACTATTTTTTCTTTTCTTTTTTTTTTATACACTGTTTCATTGAGATATTATATTAATTTACATCTGAGAAGTAGGAGACGTGACCTGTTGAAAATCATTGGAGATTTGAGAATGTGGACAGTAGCTGCAGGAATGAGACACAGGAGCTGAATATGTTCCAAGAGACTTCCAAATATGCTTTATGAAGTGACAGAAACACTGGTGCTATTGACTCAGGACAGTATTTTCAAGGTGATACATTCTATTAGCTTGTAATTGTTTTGTACTTTGAATTATAAACAAGGCTGTAGTACTTAACTTTTAATGCACGCTGTATATAAGCACTAAACAAGGAAATCATTGAAATTTTAAGTGTCACTCACGTACTTCATTATGTACTAAAGGTCACTTTTAATGACTTTTCAAGCCAACACAGTTCTACATAATGTCATCCGAAAACCCAATTTGCTAACTTAATATTTAAGGAGTTTACCAAGCACCCATTCAAGGAATATGACATGTCTCAGCACACATACAAACTTTAATGCTAATAACAATTTAATGCTCTGCATATTACGTAATTAATACAAGTAACAAGCTAAATACAGTCAGCTCTCATTACACATGCTTTTGTTATATGCTTTCTCAAATATACACTGACGGAAAAAAATCCCAACACCACGAAAAAATAGTTGTAGAGGAATGAAATGGCGGCAATACATTTGTATAGGTAACATATTTAATCGATTAAGGTTTCAAGATCACAGCTTATTGTAAGCGCGAGAAGAGCCATTTTAAATGTGAAATGCTGCTACATTAATAACCGGTGTAACCGCCAGAATGTTGAAAGCAGGCACGCAAACGTTCATGCATTGTGTCGTACAGGTGCTGGATGTCAGTTTGTGGGATGGAGTTCCATGCCTGTTGCACTTGGTCGGTCAACACAGGGACGGTTAATGCTGGTTGGGGGTGACACTGGAGTTGTCGTCCAATGATGTCCCATACGTGCTTGATTGGTGAAAGATCTGGTGATCTAGCAGGCCACGGCAACATGTCGACACTCTGTAGAGCATGTTGGGTTACAACAGCGGTATGCGGGAGAGCGTTATCCTGTTGGAAAACACCCCTGGAATGCTGTTCATGAATGGCAGCACAACAGGTTGAATCACCAGACTGACGTACAACTGTGCCGTCAGGTTGCGTGGGATAACCACGAGAGTGCTCCTGCTGTCATAGGAAATTGCTCCCCAGACCATAACTCCAGGTGTGAGTCCAGTGTGTCTCAGCCGCAGACAGGTTGGTTGCAGGTGCTCACCTGGCCTCCTTCTAACCAACACACGGCCATCACTGGCACCCAGGCAGAACTGGCTTTCATCAGAAAACACAACAGATCTCCATTCTGTCCTCCAATGAGCTCTAGCTTGACACCACTGATGTCGCAAACGGCAGTGGTTTGGAGTAAGTGGAATGCTTGCTACAGGGCGTCTGGCTTGGAGCTGTCCTTCAAGTAACCGATTTGTAACAGTTCGTTGTGTCACTGTGGTGGCAACTGCAGCTCGAATTGCTGCCGCAGACGCGGTACGATGCGCCACGGCCATACGCAGTACACGGCGGTCTTCCCTCTCAGTAGTGCCACATGGCCGGCCGGAACCCGGTCTTCTTGAGGCAGTACCTTCCCTTGACCACCGCTGCCAACAATCATGCACAGTGGCTACATTCCTGCCAAGTCGTTCTGCAATATTGCGGAAAGAAAATCCACCTTCTCGTAGCCCTATTACATGACCTCGTTCAAACTCCGTGAGCTGTTGATAATGGCTTCTTCGTCTTCTTAAAAGCATTCTTGACTAACATCAACACCCTACGTCGAATCTCAACGATAACTAACGCTCACGAACGTTACAGCGCGTATTTACAGTAAACCTGCTTTGCATGTTCCGAGGGGCACTACTAGCGCCACACGTGTGCGCCGAGCGCGAAATTTGCATAGACGTCATCTTACAGATGTACTCTCACCGCCTACCAACTGTCGTTTATCTAACACAACCCCTTCTTGGTGTTGGGATTTTTTTCTGTCAGTGTATATACAATTTACATTTGAACCTTAGGAGTGCTGCTAATGCACTACACAGTTAAGATTACCTTAATACAAGGAAGCTGCCACACATGACTAGTGCTCCTTTGCAGCCACCAGGTGCACATTGGGCTGCACTCCTGCCTTTATCTTTGGGATGCTCAGTATCAAAATAACACTTCTATCACATTTTGTCTATATGCTTTTTTTTTTTTTTTTATTGGATGCTATTTCTGTTAACTAATGGGTGAAGAGGGCATGAAATTAGCCAGGCCTGTTTTTTCCCCTCGGGAGAGAAGCGCACCTATACCTTCACATATTTTTTTTTTTTTATTAGAGATTTAACAACCACTGTGAGCAACTCAATGGGCTATAAGCTGTCGTCCATCCCTAATTTAGTTCCAGGGAAGGGAGAGAGAGCCAGTGTCATAAGACAAACACAACATCTGTGCCTCACCAGGATTCGAACCCGGACACCTTTTGGACGAATGATCAGAAGCCACCGCTTAGACCACTGCGCACCGGGCGGCTTCACCTAATTCATCCAACATTGATGAATAAGATGCCTGCTATTATTGGATGAAAGAAATTTTAATTCTTGGAATTTCATAAATTTAGCTTCTCTAAATTTTGTAGTTTTTTTCATTTTAATTTAGTCACAATCATTAACATTTCCAACTCTTTCCCTAAAATTTAGCTGTACAAATAACAATTACATTGAAGTTTAATTTTTAACTACAAAATATTGTATAAACAGGACATCACCACAAATAGAACCCCTACTATTGTAGTCCAGCAGACTCAATATCAGAACCAACATGCATTGACTAGTTCACCAAATGCAAGCTAGACAAAAATGACTAGATCTGAGGAAAATCCCATTTGTCTTTACACTGTTGGAGGTATGTAATAGAAGAAAGCAAAGCTTAATTCGCAAAGCTCATTACTGTCAGTGTCCCATATTTCATAAACAACAGGAGCCACTGGTGGTTATTTGCTACTGAATGCTTGATGGAGTCGTGCGACAGCTTCCTTCGAAGGTGTAATATGACCTTGAAAGTCATTACTCATAATTCCTCTCAAATTTAAAGTAAATCAAAATTAATTAGATAATTTTCACACTGTTTTCTTAATCGTTAGGCCAAAAAAATCTGCGAATTGATTAAAGATCAGTTCGTTTTGGGAAAAAATTTCCAATGATTTTTTTGTTTGTCTATAACTTTGACTAACTCATTTATTTCCTTAGCCCAAACCCAACATATCCACAATAATTCACAGGAATTCCACTGTCCTATGTATAAAAAGAGTAGGCTATACATAATTGTGCAAGGAATAAAATATCAAACTTTTAATATATCACAAGAATATCTACCTTGTGATCATCATGTACAACCCTCACGAAAGTGTTCAACTTTCTGCAGGCCATTGTGGTTAGCAGGATCTAAATTCTAGCAGCCAAATGGAATATTGAGCATCAGAAAGGAAGGGGGGGCTAATAGCACAAGCACCACATTACAAAGGAACCTCATGCTATGTCTCATTATACAGACCAAATGCGATTCAAGGAAAAATCTTTTACGTACCTCTCGATTGTAGTTTTTCCTTGAATCGCATTCGATTAACCGCGACATATATTCGCAGCGAGTATTAATAACTTCCAACCGAGAAATTGCTTTCCACTCAAAGGAAATATAACATGTAAAAAGTTACAGCAGTTAAAACCACCATTAAATGGTTCTACCTGAAAAAATAAATGATCAATTAAGCACACGCTTTGTCAATTTTAATCAATTTTGTATAATATAATTAAGATATTTGGCAATATTTCATGCTTACAGTGATTAAAATGCAATCAATACATAATTATCTTAGTATGCTATTTCATTTGTAAGTGAGAAATGATTACAATTCATATTTATAATTATTATGGGGGGGACCATGAGCAACTCGATGGGCTGTAAGCAGTAGCTCGTGCCTAATTTAGGGCTACTGGTTCCAGGGAAGGAAGAGAGCCAGTGTTGTAAGACAAACACAACATTCATGTCTCACCACAATTCGAACCTGGACCCATCTCGGACGAATGGTCATAAGCCAGCAGGTAGACTGCTGCACCATTGGGCAGCCCTTAAATTTTTGTGCCCTGTTAAAATAGTGCCTTTGAAAAATGCAATTTTTAGACTTATGTGAAGCTGATATTTTCCATTTCTCTTTCTTTCTTTTTAGCAGCTATTGCAGATACCAATATCACTTCAAAATGCCGCATTTTCAATGTGATTATCAGTAACCAACAAGACACTTTTTACACAGTAGTTTTCAGTAACCAAAAACTGGCAGCAAATATCATCCAGTATGATAAACCTCAATATTGCAATAAGCAATATTTCTAAAAAAAAAAAATTACCTTTTATACTAACAATTATTTCATGTGGTGTGGGCCAAATTTCTCCCACAGATTTAACTGCAAGTGTTCAATATTCTTTTTCAGCATGTCTTTTGCAAAAAAGATAGTGCATGTTATCAGTTTGTCCATCGACATCAGTCTGTGGACACCATATCTTGGCAACTATTAGTCCAATTTGAAAACCTCTTTTTGCATTGGGAAGCCTGAAATGTGAGAATGATGATCCTCGCATTCGATTTTTCTTATGATGCATAATTTCACCACAAAAGGGTGTAATGCAGATCATATTTAATTCAAAATACATTTTATTCCATAAATTTGCTTCTAAATATCAGATTGAAAAAATTATTTTAGCTTTTGATTCAATTTATATCGAAGACAATTTTAGGTAAAGTCACTTTTTCAAGTAGTGGATAGATTTTCTGCTAGGGGGACAAAGTTAAATTGTGTTTTCCCCGAGATTTCTGTTTCTAAAACTCCGATTTGAAAAATTCTTCCTGAACCACATACACCTGGTGCGAATGATTTGATTGTAATTTCTAATTTTCGATAAAAAATGGTTTGGCCACCAGGGGACCCAAGTGCTAATTTCCGCTTCAGATGTATTTGAAGCAAAATCTGAGCTGCTAAAAGCTAGAGTGAAAAAATTATTTCATGGACCAATACCACTCATGTCGATAAACCTTTTGAGAACATTTTCTTCTTAAAACAATGCATGGTTTCTGTACCAGGTGGCGTAGATGTACATTTTATTTTTGTCAGTATCTGTTCTAAGAGTTCGATTTGAAAAATTCCTTCTTTGTTAGATGGCATTTTCAGTGTAAAATGTTTCTCATATAATTTCAAATTTTTCAAGTAATACATAGACTTTCTGCTAGGGAGCGTAAAGGTAAATTGCATTTTACCCAAAATGTCTGCTTCTAAAACTGTGATTTAAAAATTATTCCTGCATCGGATACAGCGCCTGATGGGAAATGTTTAGCATATAATTTCTCATATTTGGTAAAGAATGGTTTAGCCACTAGGGGGCTTAAGTGTTTATTTCTGCTTCTGATGTATTTGCAGCAGAATCTGAGATCTTCTGAAAACTATTGGAAAAATTACTTCATAGACAGATACTTTCTTCTTAAAATACATAGTTTTTCCGCCGGGGAATAGATGTACACTGAAGTACCAGAAAAACTGGTACAGACGAGCTTATGCAAAATACATAGCAACGTCATCTATGCGCGTACTCTGTTGCGTCCGCCAGTGCATATATACAGCGATAGACATCCTTGCCAGCTGTCAGAGCTGTTTTCGGCATGAGAATGACAAGTAATAACGATTTAAGCGATTTTCAACATGGTGTCATAGTTGGCGCTCGTGAGATGGGCCGTAATATTTCGGAGCAAGGGTGAACTATGACTACAAGAATTGCGGCAAAACCTTCAACCTACAATACCAGTGTGGCCATAAAAAGACATTGGGTGAACGTGACCATCGTCGACTGTCAAGAATAGTTTCTCGCGATAGGCGTGCAACACTCTCACAGGTATCATCGGAATTCAATGCTGGAGCCTTAACAAGCATCAGCGTTCAGACTGTGCAACATACCCTGCACGATATGGGCTTTGGGAGCCAACGCCCAACTCGAATCCCCTTGATGGGTGCACGTCACAGAGTTATGCGCCTCGCTTGGGCACGGCAACACCGCCACTGGACACTTGATGACTGGAAACAAGAAGCCTAGTCTGACGAGTCACGTTTCCAACTGTATCGGGCAGATGGAAGGATTCATGTGTGGCACAAACCCCATGAAGCCATGGATCCCGCCTGTCAACAGGAAACTGTATCAGCTGGGGGGGGGGGGTCCGTAATGGTATGGGGTGTGTTTAGCTGGACTTTACTGGGACCCCTGGTATGTCTGCAAATGTTTGTGACAGGCCAACGCTATGTGCGCATCCTTTCTGACGAGGTACACCCGTTTATGTCCTGCATTCATGCTGATGGGTTGGGCTTGTTCCAACAGGACAATGCACCTCAACACAAGTGTCGGGACACCACATTATGGTTAGAGGAGCATTCATCTGAGTTTGGAGTGTTGCCATTTTCCCCCACAGGTCCCCAGATCTGATCATGATAGAACACATTTGGGATGCCATGCAACGCGCTATCGAACACAGGAATCCAAGAACTTGGAATACACCCGAATTGTGGAACGCTCTGCAGGAAGTATGGTGCGCATTGCCTACACCATATTTCCAGAAGTTAGTGGAGTCCATGCCACGTCGTATTTCTGCAGTCCTGTGTTCCCGTGGGCGACCTACCAAGTATTAGACTGGTGTACCAGTTTTTCTGGCACTTCAGCGTATATTTTATTTTTGTCAATTATATAGCTGCTTCTAAGAGTCCAATTTGAAAAATTCTTTCTTTGTTGGAGAGTGTTTCCTGTGCAAAATGTTTCTAATGCAATTTCAAATTTTACTTAATGCACAAGTGTGCCACTAGAGGGCGTAACCTCGCATTTTTGTTTACAGTAATATCTGCAGGACTAAAATCTCAATTGAAAATATTTTTTTCAATCAGATAATAGTAACTATGCAAACTGTGTCTTTACTATATGCCATTCGCTACTATAGAGATGTGGACCATTATTATCTCTATACAGTAGTGGCGAAAATTGTGGAAACCTTTTCGAAATAGTGTATTTTTGAGGTTTGATGGCCCATAATACCACTTTGTTTTGGAGTAATACCATAAAATTATATATTAATGGAAAGATAATTTCGTCAAGAATGTAATGCAATAACTTTTATGAAGGATTTTGTATTAGAACAGCAGTTATAAAGAAGAAAAGTGAAACACATAGAAAAAATGAGATATACAAAAATTCTCACGTCAGTTAATAGTTAGTTGGGTAACCTTTAGCATTAATTACGGCCTTACAACGCCTTCCCATGGAGTGAACCAAGTTTTTTAGTTCTGCAGCTGTTATAATGTGAAACCAAGATTGAATTATTGCTTCTATTAATTGGGTTTTCTTGCTGGGTTGCTTCTGACTAACAAGTTTGTTTAGTCGGCTCCATAGATTTTCGATGGAGTTAAAGTCTAGACTATTCCCAGGCCATTCCAGCAGTTGAATATGATTATCTTGAAACCACTTTTTGCACAAAGCAGTAACATGACATGGAGCTGAATCCTGTTGAAATATAAATGCTTCATTATCTTGGAAAAGATCACGGCTTCAGTTTGGGCTTAAGTATTCCATTAATGTATTTTTGGCTATTTACACTAAAGAGCAATTGAATTAGAGATACCTGTCTAGTAATGTGTAGCACCACCTTTCGCCCTGATGACGGCGGCAATTCGTCTCGGCATGGACTCGACAAGACACCGGAAGAGTTGAGTAGCCATACGGATCCACGACCCCTGAACAAGCTCCCACAGTTCACGAAGATTTGATGATGGAGGGGGTCAGAGCCTCGAACATCTCTCTCGATGGCATCCCAGATGTGCTCGATGGGATTGAGGTCAGGTGACCTAGCTGGCCAAGGGAAGCGAGGTCAAGTCGGTGGAGTGTTCATTCAACCATTCTGATACAATTCGGGAGCGATGGCATGGTGCATTGTCTTGTTGCAGAATGAGGTCCCCAGTGGGATGTTGAAGACGCATAAACGGGAGCAAATGGTCGTCCAGGATATCCCGGTAACATTGACCTGTGAGGGATGATGTCACACGTACCAGGGGTCCCATTTCAGTCCGTGTAAACAGTCCCCAGATGAGAATGCCAACCCCGCCAGCTTGAAGAAGTACCCTGCTGGCAAGAAGGATCCATCGCTTCATGTGGTCTGTGCAGTACTCGTAACCTGCCATCCGCATGTACCAATGTGAATCTCGACTCATCAGTCCAGGCAACATTTTTCCACATGTCTAGGGTCCAGTGGCGATGTTCCTGCGCCCATGCTAATCTTTGCACCCTGTGATGTGCGATCAGCAGCGGTATCCTCGTGGGACGATGGCTTCTGTACACCATAGCAAGGAGATGGTTCTGGATGGTGTGGCTGCTTACACGTTTTTGTGCAACAGCATTAAATTGCCGAGTGATTTCTTGCACTGTGGCTCGTCTATCCGCTGTTACAATACGAGCTAGCCGACAATGACCCCGCTCATCCACACGCTGTTGTCCACGGCAGTTGGCCCTTGTAGGGATGGTTTTACCGGATTCGATGTACTCACGGTGCACCCGTGACACAGTGGCTCGGGAAAATCGAAGTGCTTGCATGACTTCCGAGATGGAGTGACCCATTCGTCGGGCCTCGACAATTTGCCCACGATCAAATGTGCTTAGATCCTTCGTCTTACCCATACTGCGTCCGACTCTTACTGATTCCTGTCGCAACACTTCTTATATTGTCGGATCGCTGCACAAGTCATGTCGTTTTCGTTTACAGGACCACTCACAGCACCACATTTGCATAATGCCAGCTGTCTCTAATTCAATTGCTCTTCAGTGTATATTCCCATCAATCACTCAAATTCTGCCCACACCTTTGGATGTCATAACAACCCCAGATCATAACACTAACTGGGTGTTTCACAGTACATGTAATGCAATCAGGATGCAAATCTCAGATTCTTCTCTCCTTACGTATTTTATGCCACCACTACCAAAATAGGGAGATTTTGGTCTCATCACTCCAAATAACTGTCCCATTGTTCCACTGTCCAGTTAGCATGGGTTTTAGCCTAGTTTAATCTTTTCAATCTTTCTTTGAGAGATTTTTAATCTCTCAAAGAAAGATTGAAAAGGCTTTGTTCGTGGAATTCTAGCTTTTAGACCAAATTCCTGCAGTCTGCACCAAACAGTCCTTGCACTCAACTTCACACTGCATTGTGCCATTTCATCTTGTATACACGCAGATGATTTTTTTTTTTTTTTGTCACCTAAGCACAGTCTCTTAATTCTTCTATCATCACTTACTGTTGTGCACCTTTTCCTGTCTTTACCAGTCTGGTTTTGTAGTGACTGAGTCTCCTTATACCTCTTAAAAAATTCAGAAATCCCACCTTTGGTTAAGTTTCCACCAATTTTTCTTCTAATTTCTTCACAACTGAAGCCTTGTTCCTTTAACAGTAATATTTTACATGGATTTCTGGGTGACCAGTCAACTCTTTGTACCATTTCTTTAATTTTATTACATTTTACAAGCTCACTAAATGAAAGAATAAAAAAAAAAAAAAAAAAACTTGATAGCAATCACATAACACACTGACAAATGTTCTCCTCTCAAGTCCAATACATGGCATCAATAGCTGAATCCTACTGTGACCTGATTGGCTCATTGCAAAACATGATGACACCCGATTGGCTCTTTAAACACTTATGCTCATTGGCTACATTCAAATGAAGGAAAGTTACTTCATATCAACCTAAGCAAGTTGTGCTTCCTTTTTCTTGTCATTTGGCTATAAATTTTCATAGAATACAGATAGTTGAACAAACTTTATTGCATTACATTCTTGATAAAATTATCTTTCCATTGATATATAATTTTATGGTATTACTCCAAAGAAAAATGGTGCTATGAGCCATCAAACCTCAAAATACACTTTTTTCAAAAGGTTTCCACGATTTTGGCAACTACTGTATATATAAAAGCGAAAGTTTGTATGTTCCTAAACAGTTTCATGGATTTGCACCAAAATTGGCATACATACTCTTCATCACCCAGATTAAAATACAGGTGGGACGATTTTTAGAAATTCCATCTCTAAGGGGTCAAATGTGCTTTTACAGGGCCCTCTATAGACTGGATGCAAGTCGGCTGCTGCGGTATTACTCCCTGTGTCAGAGCAACGGTCATCAGGTGACGCCTCACTCCTTGCAAGCTTCCACGGTTCAGGCATACGGGGAAGAGTCCGATTTTTGAAAACACAACACACCGGCGGAACATATTGTCATAAGTATTTTTTTGTTTATGTTACCATGGCATTTTCTTTGTAAGGATTAGGTTTCATTAGACTCCCAACAATTGGCGAAGGAGTCTCAAATATGGGTGGAGCTACAGATTCCCACCAACAGGCGTGGTCCTCTCAAATAGCATCAAGGTTAAGTTGAAGTTAAGACAGACGGTCTTTTTCATACATAAAATTTAAATACAAGATTAGTATTGGTATTAGTATAGATAAAAGACATAGCCTATGTCCACCGGAAAGAAGTAAGCTTCTCAACGGTGAAAGAATTATTCGAATGGGTTTAGTTTTCAAGATTAGTAAAAAAAATTCCGTATATTATTGTGAACTACTTTTTTTCACGTTGGGTGCGATCAGGTTGTATGTAAACAAAGCGGAGCGATACATGGAAAATTGGAAAGCACTTGAAAGCGATGTTATTCGGTAGTACAGCCAAAAATAATAAAAAATAATAAATAAATAAATAAAATAGCCTATGTGCTCTGGAAAGCTTCCCAACAGTGAAAGAATTATCCGAATCGGTTTAGTTTTCGAGATTAGTAAAAAAAATTCCGTATATTACTGTGCACTACTTTCTTTCACGTTGGGTGTGACCAGGTTGTATATCTACACTCTAGAAAGCTGAATGCGGAGTGCAGGAAGTGCATTACTGTGCATGTTTGCTATTTCGAGTTTTGGGGCTCAGAACGGCCATTATAAATTGTGATTTTTATAATAAAATTTTCATCAAGTGTGATTAAATGCCTCCAAAAAAACGTAAACCCATCGTACAAGTTCAGCCGAAAGCAAAGAAAGTAAAATTACTTCGCGAGAGTGAGACAACCGAACAACGTGATCGAAGACTTATGGATCAGCGAGAAAGAGCCAATGTATCTAGGGCGGCAGAGACCTTGGAACAGCGTGAGGCACGACTTGAGCGTTGTGCATCATGGTAAGATTTTTTTTTATAGTGCAATTTACATTGTTACTTGAAAACAAACTTTATGTCTATCCCGGGCAACGCCAGGTATCTCCGCTAGTCCTCTTTAAAGTAACACACAGATTTCCCACTAGAAAGCATAAAGTAGAAACCTTTTTCTCGCGATCTCTGCGTCCGGGAGACGTAATTTAAAAGTTATTTTTCCATGGAGAATATTTTCTGCCTATTTTCAACTCTTCCATTATGCAAAATTATTTCGCTAGAAGGTGTACAGTTACACCGTTTTTCCTTCTGCATGTATATTTTTTTCTTTTAAGTGTTTGATTTGAAAATCTCTTTGTCTCTGATATGCGCCATTTATTAATTTTCGTAACATACTTTTTAGCTGCTGGTGGAAGTAAGTAGTCAATTGATTCTATTTCTGGAGGTTTTATCAAATGTAGAAACACAGTTGATTGTTTTCCTAACCAGTTCAACGGACTTTGAATAACTTTGATAAATTTAATTCATGTCAGGATTCAAAGGACGTGCTCATTACAACCAAAAATTTGGTGTCACCTTTCTTGTTTCGACTGAAAAGTATTTCTTTTAAAATAAATATGTTTGCAACGTTGTTTATTTATTTATTTTCATGAAAGATGTCTTGTTTTACAGTCCATTGAGTTTTGGCAGTGAAGGTACTAAGGGAAATATTTATAAAATAAAAGCAAGCCTTACATAAACAGTTGCCTCTTGTTCAAAAAGGCCAATTAAATTGTAGCTTCACGCAACACAGCTCATCTCTTATCAATTCTAATAACATTTTTCAATGCAAAATAAATAAAAACTTAACTCAGTCACAGAATTAAACACACACACACACACACACACACACACACACACACACACACACACCAAAAATGGATCATTTACCAGAATTAAATAATGAATCTAATGATCTAACATTGCATAGGTAGCAGCTGTTTCTACCATCATTGGCTGTGGAAAGGTATTAAAAGTGCAAAAAAAAAAATCCACTTCAACTACCAAAACTACAAAAAAAAAAAAAAAAATGGTAAAATCTGTCAGGATTAAGCCTTTTAAGGAAAATTGCCAATGAACTCCTTATGCGCTAACTCGTAAAAGTCAGAAATAAACTACCAAAATGTGAGAAAAATTTAATTCTGCATTCTGAACAAACAATATTTCTTCCTTAACTTCCAAAACTAAACGATTTTTTTTTTCCCAACACACCCAATCGAAATAAAAAATCACTTCATACAACTATTTTCTGATTTTTTGCAAAAATTTAAAAAATTTAAAGGGTATGGGGAACTTGAGCAAGCATACACACACATATATGAACTTCCTTTGGCACTATACATAGATATTTTCCTGCAAAATAATTAAAGTTGCACAGTGAGTTAGCTTTGCACTAGGAGCACCTACTTAATAACACGTTGGTCCATCTTTCTCTGCAATCACGGCTTGCAGACACCTAGGAACAGATTATGCAAAGTGTCGAACATCCTCCATGCATAATTTGACCCATGTTTGCTGCAGCAGTTCTATCAGTTCCTGCTCGTTCCATGGAGGAGGATCAGCAGTTCTCACACCATGTCCTAGTATATCCCACAAATGTTCAATTGGGTTACAGTATCAGGGAAGTTTGGGGGCCATGGAAGTGTGGCGGACTCATTGTCATGTTCTTTCAACCACTCAGTAATTGTATGAGACCAATGGCATGGTGAGAAAAGACCTAGGGCTTGCAAGGAAAAGGCTCCCCAGACCAGAACACCACTTCCACTATACTGTCGAATCCCAACTGTGTAACCAGGGGATAAGGCTTCATATGTTAGTGCCACATGCAAAACTGGTCATCAGCATGGTGCAACAGGAAATGGGACTTATCACACCAGATGACCATCTTCCATCTGCTGAGAGTCCATTGTCAATGTTCCTTGGCCCATGAGGGGTGTTGTTTGTGATGACTGGGCGTCATCACGAGTACCCTCATTGGTCTCCGGCAGTGCAACCCCAGGCAAAGGTGCATGTGGAAATAGGTCAAGCTACACTGGTGTTGTATAGGTGGGTGAGCTAGGTGACTATTGCAAGTCACTGCTGAGATACCAGTGGTGACACCCGACGCTTACCTCTAGGATCAACTGTACTTGGTTGACCAATGCGAGCCGTTCTGCTGGATGTCTGTGCATGGTTAATCCAGTCCTGGTACACCCTTTGATACAGCAGTACAGGAACAGCTAACAAATGTGACTGTTTCCACAATACTGGCAGCTGCCCTTTGGGCCCCAATTATCTGGCTGCAGTCAAACTGGCTTAAGCAGAGGTCGCGCTGCTGATCGCATTCTTCGCAGTTTGCGAAACAAAATTCCACTTTG
Source organism: Macrothele yani (assembly GCA_039090855.1). Taxonomy (NCBI): domain Eukaryota; kingdom Metazoa; phylum Arthropoda; class Arachnida; order Araneae; family Macrothelidae; genus Macrothele; species Macrothele yani. The sequence continues at coordinate 19,496,804 of CM077030.1, forward strand.
ACAACGGATAAAAACTTTTGGTGAAAACATTGGTGATTACCTTTTTAATTAACAATTATAATTTACTGCTTATTATTGTAAAGAATATACAGTAAAACCTCGAAAATCTGGCATCCAGAAAACTGGCAACTTCAGAAATCCGGCACTTTTCTGATTTCATTTTCATCAGAACATCCGACGTTTCACCAATAACCATGGAAATCTTCCAATGTACCGTCTCAACAACACATCGCGAGATCATACGATCTCGGTGTGCGTATTGCCAATGGCAGCCTACGTGTGACATCGCAAAGTTTCTCAAATTCGTCATGTCATTGAGCCACGCTGAAGTGATGCGGACCAATGAGGCGACGAATTGGCGTGTACATTTGAAATGCGTGTCGAACATGTGTTGATGATCTGTGCTTGGTGGTGGCAGTATGTGGATTCGACCATGTAATGACATCTGCATCGGCCTTTCTGATGCATCACGGTAATCACCTTCACAATGTATCATAGTTTCGTCAGTCGAAAAACCATAACATCGGTGTAAAATTCACATCGGGTTTTCGTGATGTATCAATACAATACATCGCCCGTAGGGCAATGGAAAAAGCAGTTGCTCTGGCTTTTTTCAAGTTTTTGCCTAACCATTCTCCAAATTCACTTTTTTTGACAGAGTTTTATGATAAACAGAACAAAAAGGTGATCGCCAATATTTTCATCATCGCCAAAACGATTTTTTTTTTTTTTCATAAATTGCGAAGAATGAGTTTGGCAGCGCGACCCCTGCATATTTATAAGGTGTAGACGCACAAATTTTCGTTAAAGTCACCTGTTACGTGCATGTGCTTTACGTAACTCTGTTACGCAATTTTTGGATATCTTCAGAAATCTGGAATTTTCATAAATCTGGCACTCGTCCAGTCCCCTCAATGCCGGATTTTCGATGTTTTACTGTATAACCAGTTGTTTTTGTAGTATTATAACACTGTTTTTTATTTATATCTCCTATGGTGAGTGAAAAAAATGGCACATTCAGATTACATTTGGCAAAAAAAAAAAAATTTAATTTGGTGAAAACTTTAAAAAAGCCAGAGCACTGTTAAAGTAGACACATTTCCCCATTACTGGCAAACATTTACTGATTAAGCAGAGATGCCAACCTGAGAAAGGGGTCATCAGTAAAAAAATCTGAAGTTTTCAGAAGTTTTCAGTAAAACTGCTTCGACCTTCAGTAAGATTTTCAGTATATCAAAAATATTTATTTTAAAATCTCAGAATCGTTTATAACACTTTTTAATAAAATGAATAAGTTCCAGTAGTTTTATTTAAAAATTATATATATATTTCTGCAGTACAGGCCACAACTTAGCAGTGAAAGTTCAGCTTTGGCTCATCAGCCCCTACATACTACGAACTATAGAGGCAGCATCATTGGTGTGTCGGATGACACCCGACCTATTCGGCGAAAAAGAAATGTCTCGTGAGAGTCGACATGCAAGCTTAGAGGTGTCATCGGCATGGAGGGTAACACCCGACACGCAAGATATTCGGCGAAAAAGAAATATCTTGCTAGCTCCGACATACAAGCTATAGAGGCGTCATAGGTGTAACGGATGACACCCGACCTATACAGCTATAATTAAATTCCGCACGAGCACCGACAGGTGAGCAATAGAGGTGTCATAGGCGTGACAGATAACACCTGAAACGCGAGCTATTCGGCGAAAAAGAAATTCCTCGCAAGTGCCAACATGCGAGCTATAAAGGCATCATCGGCATGGCGGGTGACACCCAACACACCAATGACTTTTCTTTATTTGGTGAAACAAATGTCTCGCGAGCCCAGACATACGAGCCATAGAGGTGTCATCAGCGCCGCGAATGACACCTGACCTATTCGGCGAAAAATGAATGTCTCGCGAGCACTGACATAAGAGCTATAGAGGCGTCATAGATGTGAAGAATGACACCCAAATTTTTTGGCGAAAAAATTCCTCGTGTGCGCCGACATGCAAGCTATAGAGGCGTCATCGGCACAGTGGGTGACATTTCTTTTCATCTATTCGGTGAAAAAAAAATGTCTCGCGAGCCCAGACATATGAGCTAGAGAGGCGTCATCGGCGTGGCAGGCGACACCCAACATATGCGGTGAAAAAGAAATGTTTTGCGAGCGCCAACATGCTAGATATAGAGGCGTTATCGCTGTGGGTCACCCGCCAAGAGAGCTATTCGGCGATTTCGTAATGTCGGGTGTCACCCAACAAACAGTCCAGCGGAAAGGGTTAAAACGTTTGCACTGGAATTTTCACAAGCACAAAGCCACATGTAATCAATGTAAAGAGTTCGCAAAAGGCGCTGAGCTGAGCTCACTCTAGGTTTTTGCGCACGACACTCTCAAATGGCTGCACGGGGAATCATGTGACAAACAGCGTACGAGCAGAAGCTCAGCCTCCATTGGCAGGGGAAGTCAGAACATCGAAGGCATATAAGGACTACCTGTAATGTGCGTTTTTTCAACCAAAAGATGGTAAAAATAGAAAATTGCATGCATGGGCTTTTCCGTAGTTTTTTAAGTGACTTCCGTAAAACCATAAGATGGAGTGAAAATCCGTACAAACTACGGAAAGTCCGTAACAGTTGGCATTTCTGATTAAGTACAAAAGATATGTGTGCAAAATTTACAGTAGCTGCACGAATTTTTCACGTGGTACTTCATTATTGCTCCAAATATGTAAAACCAGGGGTGTTCTAAATGCAAAGCTAACTTCAGTGTATAAAATAAAGGTTTGCCAAAATTATTTTACAGAACCTGAAACCCCTTCAACAATATGTTACTAAACCAAAAACAAAAGTAGTTTAGTGTTCTTCACAGATTTTTTATACAGCTGGGTGGTACTTTTAATGACCTCTTCCCCAATCAAAGAAAAAAAAAGGATTTTATTTTGCTTAACATTATTACACTTATTAAATATCTTTAGTGGTGTAGTAAGCATTAATGTAACATAACATGATAAACAACATTAGAAGATTTTACATAAATGATAAGAAGAAAGATGACACCGAATTTTCGGGTGTAATAAGCACGTCTTTTGAATCCATTCCGACGCAAATTAAATTTATCAAAGCTATTCAAAGTCAGTGGAACCGGTATGGAAAACAACAGTATCTGACGGAAGAAAGAAGTTTTTCAATCGGGTTTTTAATCTCTCAGATATTGCTGTAAACGGAATCGTGAGCTTATGCCCTATGGTTGCAGATTTGTGTGTTAAGAAAAATACGAATTTATATGAGAAACATTTCGCACCGGTAACGCTCTCCACCACAGAAAGAATTTTTCAAATCGGGCTCTTAGAAACATAGATATCGACAAAAATAAAGATGTGACTTTCAATATGAGCGGTATCAGTCCAAGAAAAAAAAAATTTTAGTCAAATTTTCAGGAGCCCAGATTTTGCTACAAATACATCAGAAGCAAAAATTAACACTTATGCCCCCTGGTTGCCAAAACATTCTTTACCAAACGTTAGATATATATGAAAAATATATTCCATCAGGTGCTGTACGCGATAGAGCAAGAATTTTTTCAAATCAAAGTTTTAGAAGCAGAAATAATGCACAAAATGCAATTTACCTTTGCACCCCTAGCGGAAAGTCTGTGATTTACTTGAAAATTTTAAATTTATATGAAAAAAATTTTGCATCGGAAACACTATCCAACAAAGAAGCAATTTTTCAAATGGGACTCCTAGAAGTAGAGATATTGACAAAAATAAGATATATACCTCTACGCCCCCTGGCGTAGAAACCATGAATTATTTTAAGAAGAAAATGTTCCTAAAAGGTTTGTTGACATGAGTAGTATCGGTCTACAAACGACTTTTTTTTTTAAATTGAGGTTTTAGAAGCTCATATTTTGCTGCAAATACATCAGAAGCGGAAATTAAGACCTACGCCACCTGGTGGCCAAACCATTTTTTACAAAAATTAGAAATTATGTGCAAAGGATTTCCCATCAGGAGTTGTATCCGGTGCAGAAAGAATTTTTCAAATCGGAGATTTAGAAGCAGAGATATAGGGGGAAAGCAATTTACCTTTACGCCCCCTAGCGAAAAGTCTATAAATTACTTGAAAATTTTGAAATTATATGAAAAACATGTCACACTGAAAAAAATCCAACAAAGAAGGAATTTATCAAATCGGACTCTTAGAAGTAGAGATATTGACAAAAATTAAAAAAACATCTACGCCACCTGGCGGAGAAACCATGGAATATTTTAAGAATATATTCCAAAAACGTTTATCGACGCGAGTGGCATCGGACCACAAAAGAATATTTTCAATCGAGATTTTAGAAGCTCAGATTTTATGGTAAATACATCAGAAGCAAAAATTAACACTTATGCCCCTAGTGGCCAAAGTGTTCCTTTACCAAAAATTTTAAATTATATGCAAAAGATTTTCTATCAGGAGGCGTATCCGCTGAAGAAAAAAAATTTCAAATCGGAGTTTTAGAATTTCTATCAGGAGGCGTATCCGCTGAAGAAAAAAATTTTCAAATCGGAGTTTTAGAAGAAGAGTTATCGGGAAAACTGTAATTTACCTTTACACCCCCTAGCGGAAAATCTATGCGTAATTTGAAAAAGTAACTATATCTAAAATACTCTTTGACATAAATGTAATCAAAAGATAAAATAATTTTTTCAATCAGATGTTTAAAAGCAAATATGTGGAATAAAACGTATTTTTGAACTTGACATTACCTGCATTTACGCCCTCTAGTGGCGAAATTGAACATTGTAAAAAAAAACGAAATGAAGGATCATCATTCGCATATTTCAAGCATCCCAATGCAAAAAGAATTTTTCAAATTGGACTAATAGTTGCAGAGATATCGTGGGTACAGACGGACAAACCGGTAACATAAGCACGATCTTTTTTTACAAAAGACATGCTAAAAAACTGAGCACTTACTAATAAATCATATTCAACACAGATTTCACCCTGTTTTCATCAATATTTATGGTGTATGTGGGAATACGTTTTCCACTCTTACTATTATTTTATGTTGTGAAAATGTTCATTAAAGGAAATTAAGGTGGGCGAACTGCCCAGTAAAATGGGTCTAGGGTGAACACTATACTTTGTGGCTTCATTCATATATAGGCAATTACAGAGCATAATATTTTAAAACAGTGATCCAAGCTACTGTCTTCCCTACATCTTACATTCATAGCCTTTTATCCACCATGATTTGTTCAAAATAATATCACATCTACTAGAAAAGTTTGGAAGAAAAGGAAGCGTAAAATGTGACACAGAAAATAACTAAGACAGCAGTTTTGAATGTTCTTCAGACTTATAATTGCCATAGAAACAGAAGTATCCTGTTGAAACCCACATATGTACAGATATAGCACATACATGATGCTACTGCATGATGAAAACTCATCATTAAAACACGAATGGTAATAAAGTGGTGCTGCTCCACCAGATATAGTGATACGGATTTGATAATATATAAAAATTTCCTTTTTTTTTTCTTTTTTTTTTTTTGACCACTGTTTTTTGTTATTGACAAACTGAAATGGAAGACTCTCTTTGTCAGGCCATAATCACCATACTTTGCTTCCATGGTTATGGTTAACAATCCTGACCATTCTTTCACTAGGACCAACTAATATGATCATTCACGGCAGTGCCAAGTTTTCAATTTTACATTCTTTTAATTTTGTTTCTCTTATATTCTGTTGATTAACAACTTTAAGTAAATTTAAGTAAATTATAGTTCATTCTGCATCTAGTTCCTCTTACATGTTTACACAATCTAGCTTTATTAGATAAGCTTTTTAAGTTCAAATTTAGGTTTTGCCAAATGAGTTTTTGATGACATCCAATTTGATAAATGAGTTTTTGATGACATCCTGTTTCTCTGATGCACAAGTATTTTTACAGTTCAAGCAAGACTGGAGTTTCACGTTCCCCCAAAACTTTAGAACTTTGAATCAATAATTCTTTAAAGTTAAAATTCTAAACTTTTTTTAAAATAATTAAAAGACTATTTCAACATTTTTTTTAACAATAGCATTTTCACAGTAACCATGTGGCCAATATAATTACCAAAAACATTTTTCAAATCCTATGCACCATTACATTAAGTAGGAAACCATTAAAACCATTTAAAATGCACAAATCCCTTCAGGCATTTACATCACTCGAAAAGGTCCACTGTATCCCAACTATAAGAACACTATGCACCTGAAAATCATAACAATGTTTATGCAAAACATAATCATGTGGTCCAAAAGTCAGGATAAGCAAACTTTTCCAGTGGGGTCAGTCCACGCCAAGTCACCTGGTGCCATGTGCTGTCACGTCACAGATTGTTTTCAAAAATGTTTTATGAATAGGCACCTATGAGATAAACTCCAATTAATTTTTTCAGATTTTTTGATCCAGAATTGGACTTAGAATTTTTTGAAATTTTCAATTTTCACGCGATTTAGGCCTTTTTACTTTCTCCGTCACTTAAAAAAAATCCTCCTGTTTAACTTATTTTTCAACCGATTGGGCTTACTTTGGTGTCAAATTAAAGCTATTTATTTTCTCCATTAAAATAAGGTATAAAAGTGGTACTAATGTTAGAAAAAAATATCCCTGAGCTTTTAAAGTGGATTTTAATGACTTTGTACCTTGGTACCTTCACAGTAAGCCATAGCCTGCAAACCACAACTAACACGAGTATATATTTTTTATAGAATGAGCTACCCATATACTTTTTATGATTTAAAAATAAAAAGGGTGTCTTTGTTGCTATCAAATAAAACATTTGTTTTGTGAAAATTTTACTTCAAAATCAACGTTTTTAAACAAGCACGCATTTGTGAGAATAGTTAAAATAGTAGTACCCTGTTATGTTACAATGTCACCGAATGTTATTTTCACATTATTTCATTTTTTATGCGGTTATCAAATATTTGTTTTTATTTTTTGTATTATTTAATTAAAAATGAATACAGATCTTGAAAACCTTGTTGACATATATTTTTTTATTTTTTTGTAAAAGACTTCTGATACGTTCATAGCAGTCTGATGTCCATTGTACACAACATGATCTTCCTAAATCAGCAAAATGAAAATGAAATGTAGCAGTTTTCTTTAATAGTTTCAAATGGGGGGGGGGGGTCTTACAAGTTACTTGTGACTAAAACCAAAAGATTTAGGAAATAAGTTTACATGAGTGTGCCTGTCCTAACATGAATGAAAAATCTATAGCAGCATGCATTGGACTGGATGACAAAGTTTTCATGAATGAGCATGTCGTAACAGGAAAAATCCTGTAGTTGCCTCCCACTTTATTCCTTCGGTCTCACTCCAGACTGTTTGAGTGTGATGATGTAGTGAGTGTTTTGGTGGGTCAGTGCATAAGTGCCGACTTGAAAAATTATTGGGGGTTCCAAAAATTTTTAATCGAAAAACCCATGCATTTTTCAAAGGTTAAGTCTAATTTAAATTTCATTCAGTCAGATTATCTGGCACAATATGACTCCTGAAATAACAGTACTTGAGGTATTGTCTATCGCGTCAAACTTTATGAGCGTCAACAAACAATAATTATTTTTGAAGCACGATAAACAGTCTGAGGGGTAAATTTCTATACACATTTTCTATATATAAATATATATGCATAGTAAATGGGAAATAATAAAAAACTTGAATTGATAACAAAAAACAAAATTTATGCATATATGCAAGGTGTATTTTCCCCACGAAACACGTGCAAAAATATTAGGGGTTTGAGGAACCCATTCAATGAAATCTTTGGGAGTTCAGAAAGTGTCTCGAACCCTTGAAGTCGGCGCCTATGGGTCAGTAAATATATATTTTTGTAAACTTTTATTTACATATATCATCATCATCATCATTGTCAACCATTATCAATCCACTGCTGGACGAAGGTCTCCCCAAGTTTCCTCCACAACGGTCTGTCTTGTGCCAGTCTCCTCCATGTCACCCCTGCATACTTTCGAATTTCATCCACCCATCTCCCATGTGGTCTTCTTCTGGGTCTTTTCCTGTCCCTTGGAATCCAATCTAAAATTTCGGCTGTCCATCGATGATCTGTCCTTCTGGCAGTATGTCCAGCCCATTGCCATTTCAGGGATTTAACTCTGATCATGATGTCTTCCACTCTTGTCATTTTTCGGATCCACGAGTTCCTCTTCTTATCTCTCCTGGTTACACCAAGCATGCACCTCTCCATGCTGCTTTGAGTTGTCTGCAGCCTTTGTATGTCTCTTTTAGTTAAGGTCCACGTCTCTGCACCATACGTAAGCACTGGAAGGATGCATTGATCAAACACTTTTCTTTTAAGACATAATGGCATATTGCTCTTGAAAATTATGCTGTTTCTTCCAAAAGCTCTCCAGGCAAGTTTTGTACGCCGATTAATTTCTTCATCAATGTGACCCTCACTTGATATCTGCTGTCCAAGATAAACGTACGTGTCTGTTATCTCCAGCTTTTCTCCATCAATCGATAAATCTTCATTTCTTGTAAAAGCATTGAACATCCCTTTTGTCTTCTGAAAGTTCATTTTTAATCCCACTTCTTTACTCTTGTCAGCAAGTTCCTGGATCATACTCTGCAGCTCTGATGGGGTAGTTGCAAAAATGACTACGTCATCAGCAAAACGAAGGTGGGTTAGATAATCTCCATTAATCTTTATCCCCTTGTTTTCCCAGCTCAGCGACTGAAAAACACCCTCCAATGTGGCATTAAAGAGCTTCGGAGATATGGTGTCACCTTGTCTCACTCCCTTTCCAATTTTTACGTGTGTTGTATTTTCAAACAGCCGAATCTTTGCACTTGCATTTTCATAGATGTTATTAATAATATTAATGTATGCATCTTCAATACTGCCGGTTTTCAGAGCCATTGTAACTGCTGATGGTTTCACCGAATCAAAGGCTTTTTCATAATCGATAAAAGCCACGCACAATGGAAGTTCATATTCCCTCGCTCTTTCAATTAGTTCTCTCAGTACGTGGATATGATCTATTGTGCTGTAGCCACTCCTGAATCCAGCTTGTTCTCTCGGTTGAGCCATGTCCAGTGTTACCTTCAAGCGGTGTGAAAGAACTTTAGTGAAGATTTTATAAACCACTGATAGGAGGCTGATAGGTCTGTAGTTCCTGAGATCCTCAATGTCACCTTTTTTATGTAGCAGGATCATTGTAGCATTGTTCCAATCCTCAGGAATCTTCCCTTCATTAAGGCATCGAGTGAAAATTTGGGCGAGTACTGTTTCGATTTCTCCACTTGCTTCTTGTATGATGTCTATAGTAATTCCATCTTCTCCTGGAGCTTTCCCCCGCTTCATGTTCTTGATTGCATGAGCAACTTCTGCTGGGAGGACTGGAAGAACTCTGGTACCTTTCATGATGTCTGGAGTACATGTATCATCCCTTTCATATAATTTGGAGTAGAAATCTTTCACTCTTGTCAAAATTTTGCCTCTATTTCTTGTTATAGAACCATCTTCTTTTCTCAGAGCCATAATCTGTTTTCTTCCCTTACTGAGATGTCCCTTTGCTATCTTTAGGCTTTGGTTGTTTTCAATTGCTTTCCTCACTAGCTCACAGTTGAATTTCCTTACGTCTTCAGTGATACTTTTTCGTGTTGTCTTGCATAGCTCTATATATTCCACTTTGGAAGTCACATCTTCTTTAGTTGTCCTCATCTCTCTTCTTTTTTGCATCAACATTTTGGTTTTTCCTGATAATTTGTTCACATGCAACTTGTTCTTAGACCCAGCTAATTTTGTTGCTGTTTCCATTAGAGCTTTGGTTACTTTTCTGTTAACTTCCGAAATATCCACTTCTTCCGATGTTAGGCCTTCTAAAGCAGAGAATCTGTTCTTCAGTTCTAACTTGAAAGTATTATGGTGTTTTTTAAGGTTGGTTATGTCAATACATTTTGTTTGTCTTATGAGCTTGCCACGTTCCAGTTTAGTGTTGAGGTGCATCTTACATCTCACCAATCTATGGTCACTACCTGTGTTGAACTTGTTCAGCACACTGCAGTCTTCGATGACAAATTTTTTGTTACACCTAATAAAATCAATTTCACTTGTCGTTCCAATTGGATGTCTCCATGTCCATTTCCTGTGTGGCTTTTTCTTGAAAAAGGAGTTCAAGATGAAAAATCCTTCTGCCTCTGCAAACTCAATGAGAGTATTTCCACGCTGGTTTCTGTTGCCGTGACCGAATTTACCTACTGAAGTTTCATTCTGTTGCCGTTGCCCTATTTTTGCATTGAAATCTCCCATAATTATCTTCAAGTGCTGCTTACCTTTATTATTTAGATGGCGAATTTCCTCATAAAATTCTTCAATTTCTTCTTCAGGATGACTTGTGGTGGGTGCATAAGTTTGAATAATCTGAGCCTGGTATCTTCTCGATAGTTGGATAACGAGTCGTGCAGCTCTGTCAGAGGAACTTTCAACTTCTACCACTTTATCCTTCAGTTTCTTGTTTATTATAAATCCAACACCACTAGTTCTGCCAGTATCTGTCCCACGATAATAGAAGAGATGTCCACTTTTCAGTTCAATGAGATCTTCTCCTTTTCTCCTTACCTCACTTAGCCCGACGATGTCCCACTTGATCCTTTGTAGTTCCTCTTCCAATTCAAGAAGCCTTGAATCAGAAGATAGGGAGCGTCCGTTATAGGTAGCCAAGGTCAGCATCAAATGGCAGCCTAGTCCGGTCCTCCGGGGATTCTTAGCACCCTCTGCCTTCATGTCGCACTGGCCGCTGCCTTGGCCAGGTACATTCCAACTGCCGGAGACTGAGGGCGAAGATTTAAGTTGTAGAGTCATTTTGGAGGTGTTTGGCCATAACTCACCACGCTGGCCAAGCGGGTTGGTGAGTGTGGGATAGCATTTCCTCTGATCCCGATGGTATAGTTATACCGCTATTGGCGGTCGTCAGAGCCCCTTTAGTGGGAACAGGATGCACCACGAGAAGGCGGGGTTGACATTTGTCAAGGAGAGGCTGTGATGTTACGCATCACCTGACCTTACATCCCCATTTATTTACATATATAGGTGTTATTATTTTAATTTATATTTTTATATTATTTTAGATTTTGACTTTAATTTAAGTACTGCTTTATTTTAAATCATGGAAATGTGGTCAGTTGGGCATCACCTACAAGAAAACTGTTCAACTCAAGTAGAAGGTAGTCAAGAAAAGTTTGTAAGATGTTCTGAACTTACGGGAAAAGAAAGGGAACTTTTAATACTAAGAACAAAATGTGTGAATTTTGAAAACATATACAACCATCATCGGCATTATTTTCTCTTAACATTTGTTGGTCGACAACGGGTATGTTGTGATCCCTTTCAAAGATGCAAAAAGAGCATAGCTAATATATGATATCTATAAAAGCCTTAGAATTATTTTCCTTCTATTTTCAAGAAAATGTCACCAATGTGTTGAACTTATACCAGGTACAAAATTGTGTATATCTTGTAGCAAAATGGTATTTTCAAACTGTTCTCCAGACAATGTCCAGGAAAACCATCTTTCAGGCAGTGATTATGAACCAGATGATTCAACTCGTGAAGTCATTGAGAAGCTAAATGAAAGCTGTGAATTGATTCAATGTTTTCCCATTAAAGTTACAAAATGAAAACTTTATGAAAGAGTAGTTTATCTGAAAAACAAAGCTCAGCGAGTTGCAAGTAGTTTCCAAGACATGGCAAGCATGGCTTTAAATGTTCAATTTTCATCAGGAAGAAATGAAAGTGAACAAAGAAACAAACAGAAGTGTGGTGATTGTAGTAGCCTAATGTATAAATTGAAAAACAAATTTAAATGTAGTAAAATAGATGAACAAGTTTTGTTCCCGAGTCGTGGAGCATCCCACAAACAATCAGGTTTTTTGAAACCACTGAGTACAATGCGAAAAAGGCTCGAAAGATATTGAACACAGAAGGTGTTTTAGGTAAAGTTGACAAAAGGAAAGGTCATACTCTAAGTACTGAAGTTGTACAGAAAGTAAGGGATTTTTATTGTGGCGATGACATCAGTAGAGTTTCAGCGAATAAAAAAGACTATTTCTATACCAACAGAATATGATAAAAGAAAATTGAGAACAAAGAGACGAATACTGCACAATTTAAAAGATGTCTATTTATTATTCAAGGAACAAAATTCCAAAGCAAAAATTGGTTCCACAAAGTTTTGTGAATTGCGTCCTAAGAGTGTGTAACTGTAAGTAGTCATGGTATTCATTCAGTGTTCAGTGTGTATATGTACCTACCACCAAAATGTTAAGCTTATGATGAGTAGTATACATTTAAGCACATCATATCAAGAACTCCTCCTAAAACTAGTGTGTAACCTGGAATCGAAGGAATGCATGCTATATTGTTGTCCTGAATGTCCCGATGAATCTACACTTTGAGATTTTCTTATGGGGTTAGAATACCTTGAAACTAAAGAAACAACTGTTTTTAAACAGTGGCTTCAAACTGACCGATCATCTCTTGAAACTATAGTAAAACCAGTTGATGATTTCGTTGATTTCCTGGTTGCAGGTAATGACCCAGAAGAAGACCACGTGGGAGATGGGTGAATGAAATTCGAAAATATGCGGGAGTAACATGGAGGAGACTTTCACAAGACAGACCGTTGTGGAAGAAACTTGGGGAGACCTTCGTCCAGCAGTGGATTGATAATGGTTGACAATGATGATGATGAGGATACAGGGCTTGACAAGTATGTTCCAGATGTAGGAACCAGCTCCCAAAATTTAGAAGCCAGGTCAGGAACATAGGAGCATATATGTGTCATTACATGTAAATTCACCCAGGCCATAACACCCACAAACTCAGATTTGCATGAAACTTTTTTACTCGTCACTACCACCAAGTTACTAATACATGTAAAATTTTTCCTTTCTAGGAAACTGTTCCTGAGATATAAAATCTCAAAAGTTTGGGAAAATTGCACATATCGGTAAATGGCATTTCCAAGACTCCACTTTTAGAGGCAGTATTTGAGGAAAATATTCATAGTTCTTTGTCTAATCTACATATCAATGCTACCAATTTTTTACCATATATGTCAAGCAAAGTACGTACGTTTCAGAAAAAAATGCTATATAAAAATCTTCCCAACCTCTGAGAGATACTAGAATTTATTTATTTTTTAACAAATTTTAAACATTGCTTCATTGAATATTATGGCATGAGGTACATGAGTTACCAGGGTTCTTTTTTTTTTAATTGAACCTAAAAGTATATAGTCTAAAAGGCTATGAAAGAAAAATGGTGGGATTCCGATTGCTATTTATAGTTATTTTAACTCATAAATTAAGTTATTCTACCTAAGCACAGATAATTTAAAGCTTATTCTTTATGCAGACACTATGCATCATAATAAATAAGTATGTTCATAGGAATTTTTTTTATTTTTTTAGAAGTTGCAAAATTACAAATTTTAATGATGTGAAGAAAGTTTATGACAAGAAAAATTTTATCAGAATAACTTAAATAACAAAAGCTGGTCTAGAGCACAAAATTTATAACCAATAAGTGATAAAGACTTAAAAAGTGTAAAAATTAATAGGTATTAATAGCTCATTAGGATAATCAACAAACAGAATAAATTTGTTCAACAAATTAAATGCTTGAATAATTAATCTTACTTTTCATATGAGATATTGTGCCTTATTGTACTGGCATTATATAAAATCAGCCTCTTTTTCAGGGAAGTAGTACAACCTTCCAGAACCCTTGGTAGTGGGAAGACTAACACAAGAAATTATATTACACAGAGGAACATGGCAGATGTGGGAGGCCAGTGAAATGATGTGCCAGCCGTATGGGTGCATGAACTTCACATTTAAATCACCTTCCTCCACATGTTTAGAAAGTACTCATCCCAAAACCAATGACCGTCATAAATACATGCAATGTATCAGTTTATAGACATCTCATACATCTTGACTGCATGCAGTTGCCCTCTCCAGAGAAGTGGAAAATAGTGCTGAAGTTTTCATCAAAACTGATTATCTTTGTTCCAGTGGAATCTTCAGACACAGGGATGAAATGGTGAAAGTCAGGTGTACCAGGAACTGTTTTTGCTTTGGAGAATCGGGCTGCTTGCTGCTGACATATTTCTGAAAGTGTTAATCTTTTTACCTTCCAGAATTTTGTTTTTGACTATTGCCTCACAGATATTGAGGACTTTTCCAACTGAGTCTATTACATCACCAGGACGCATTTGAAGGCTCACTCAAGTACCCAGCTGCTTAACTGTACCACCAATGCCATTGCAAGGAGATTTTTCGTGACTGGTTGCAAAAAATGTTCATGATGCAGCTAAGTATTGGGTTGTCGGAAAAGTCATGACGTATTTTAGCCATGTTTTGCAAAGGTCAATTATTGATAGAAAGAACAAAGATCAATCAATGATATAATGCCCGTTTTGTTCGATAACCTTTCGCCATCTTTCAGTGAGCTGCAGAATGCCTCGTTCATAGAAGGACCTGTCTTTCGTAGCGAAAAACTGTACAAGGTGCTGATTTACAGCCTCATCTGAATTGAACGTTATACCACGCAAGGACTGTTGAAGAGAGCGAAACAAGTGGAAGTCTGACGGTGCAAGGTCAGGCGAGTATGCTGGGCGTGGCAACACATCCCACCCACGCTCCAATAATTTTTGGAGCTGATCAAACTTGTGTGTGGTCTCGCGTAGTCGTGATGGAACACAACACCTTTACGATGAATGAACTCGACGTTTCTGGATGATGGATTCATTCAAACTGCCCAATTGCCAACGGTACACATTCGAATTGATTGTTTGGTTGTGTGGTAGGAGCTCGAAAAACATGACACCTTTAAAATCCCACCACACTGAGACCAGAACCTTCCGCTCATGAAGGTTTGCTTTGGATGTCGTTTAAGGCAAAGCAGCTCGTTGGGACCAAGACCGTTTGCGCAGCACATTGTTGCGCACAATCCACTTTTCGTCACCAGTTATCAGTCGCTTCAAAAAAGGATCGTTTTCCTCACGTTTAATGAGTATGTCGCAGATGTTTATACGCGCCGTCAATTGAGCTTCTTTGAGTTCATGAGGAACATACACATCGAGCTTGCTTACATATCCCAGCTTCTTCAGGTGGTCGTGAATGCTTGAATGATGGATGTGCAATGTGTCTGCAATCTCTCGTGTCGTGTAACATGGGCTTGACTCGATCAATGCCTTGATTTGGTCGTCATCAACCTCGGTTGGCCTTCCAGACAGAGGAGCATCGTTGAGGTCAAAATCACCACCACGGAATTTTGCGAACCACTGCTGGCACTGACGTTCTTGTAGAGCATTATCACCGTACACTTTACGCAACTTTTCACAAGCTTGACACGCGTTCTTCTCTTTACGGAAGTAAAACAGTAAAATATGGCGAAAATGCACAGTTTGGTCTTCCATCTTCAACTTGATGTCAAATCTCTGCAAATCAACCAAATTGCTCACTATTCTTTTTAGACTGCAGCTACAACTGGCACCTGTCGAATGACATAGCAATAACAGAGCTGCGCATGCCTCTAGTACTTCCAAAACCGTCCAACCGCCATCGGGTACCAAAATATGTCATGACTTTTCCAACAACCCAATAAAAGTCCTGGTTGTGGTAGCAAAGGTTGAGGAAGTGTTTGCAGTTCTTATTCAGTGCAGCACATCCATCACTGAAATAATATACATTTTTTACAACTGGAAAGTTTTTCTTTATATCCTGAGTGATTATTTTTTGTGTTTCATACACAAAGGCTACATCATGCTCCAAATCATCAGACAAGTTGCACACACTTGAAACAAGTGGGTCTTCAGACTGGTGGACATGTTTGTAGATTAAAGCTGGGTGTAGTGAACAACTCTCACTTGTCCAGTGACAACACCCTTGTGCTTCATCTTGAATGACATACAAGTTATTTTCACTGAAGTCTAGGAGAACAATAGCTGCATCCAGTTCAAGGTTTGCTTTCATTTTCTTTAGAAAGTTCGCTTGGGATTTAGTTATAAATGCATGGGGCACAAGCTTCTCCAGTTTCTGGATTAAAGTTGCTAAATATTCATCAAATGTCATAGTATTTCACCTGTTCTGTTCTGTCTGTCAATACCCATGACACTTCATCTTCAGGTTTTTCAATTTTGAAAGCTTTTAAAATTTTAAATATTCATCAAATATAATAGTGAATTTCACCTGTTTTGTTCTGTCTGTCAATAACCATGAACTATGTGACACTTCATCTTCAGGTTTTTCAATTAGAAAGCTTTTCAAATTTTCACTGGATGGACATTGAGCAACGTGTTGTAGCATGAAATCTCTTAGAACAAACTAAATAATTAATCAGGTCCTGGTAGTCTCTTCTACACAAAGAGAATGAAGCAGAAGACTTGCATTTTGATGGACTGTGCAAACATAAACGGAATGTGTTCCAGATGACTTTGCAAAAATGCACCATTTTTGACACAGCTGCAGAATTTCGAGACACCAATTTTAATGTTGGGATATTCAAATTTAAAAGCAGAATACAATTCATTTAAATTAGCAAGTAATAATCTCTTTTGTACATGCACATTTTTAAAAATACTGACTGAGCCCTTTTTTCCTAAACGATTCTAGAGTATTCATCACTTCGGTAAAAGTTCTTCACCAATTCAATTGCATTTTCACCGAGTGTTTTTTCTTTTCTTGGCTCAGGTACAGATATTATTCTTTTGTCTCTGAGAAAGTATGTTGCTTGATGGACAGCATATTCACTTACACAGAACTCTGACTTTTTTCCTGCTCCATGAAGTAGAATCAAGTGTCAAAAGTTATATCTTTTCTCAACATGTCATTGAAGTCTTAAGTTTTGCTTTAAGTAAAAACCTACAAGTGTATCCATACCATTTGCTTTTTGTTGCAAATATTTTGGCAGTTTTTTGGCATCATTTCCAGGTGGAGAACATTTTTTTTTCTATAACCCTACTAACCCTACTTTTTAAATTAGAACATGCTGTCTCAATCTTTCTTTTTGCTTAGGCAGATTTGCTCTGTGATGCAATGGCATGGAATTTCAATGGAGACTCCCGTATCTCTGCCAGTGATGAAATAATTTTCCTAATGTTTCTTCTTTGAAAATTGAAGTTTCTAAATTACAAATACTCTGGTAACTGTCGCTATCTGTATCCACCTCTTTAATGTCTTCATTTTAATTTTTAAAATGTGGGTATTTCTGTAACTTTTCTCTACATGCATCACATATCTGTCCAGGAATTGATTTCATGAGCATTGTAATTTTATTAATTTTCACTGAAAAGTTGAAGATCACATTCCTCAAAGCTCAAAGCTTTTTTTTTTTTTCCTTGACACTTAAATCGATTAAAACAACTTTTCTGGTAAGTTTCATATTTCTTCAGGTAATAAGTTTTATGATGATCAAAAATATTAAATAGAAGTTCACAGCTTATAAACCCAATCCTCATCACCAAAAGTTATTTTTGAAAATCCTCCAAATATGTGTGGCGTCAGTGAATAAACAAAGATATCACTCTTTCCACGTTTTAGCAACACATAGCAACCGAAAAATTGTTAATCGGTCACCAATGGGGATCTGAATCCCAGATCTCTCGATATCTAGCCAAGCACGTTAGCCTTACACCACAGTGGCCAACAATCCACAGCACAATGTGTGTTTTTTTGTCAGCTTATGACACCATAAATCCCTAAAATGGGCTCAGCTACTGAGACGTCTCCATCTGGTGGGCATTAACGGCACTGGTTATATATTAAAATTATAGCAGTTAAATCCAAAGGGTGAGATCCAAAGTGAAAAATTGTTAGCCACCTGTAAGGCTAACGCGCTCAGCTAGATATCGAGAGATCTGGGATTTGAATCTCCAGCGGTGACCGATTAACAATTTTTCGGTTGCAATGTGTTGCTAAAACGTGGAAAGAGCAATGTATTTGTTTATTCAAAAGTTCTTTTTCTGAAACCCTTATTGCCTCAAAGTTTATCAGACTCACCACCTGTGTGTACCTCTTCTTATGACACTAATATCCACTTTCTTTTCCTATACTACATTGTTCAACAAAAGCTGTTCAGTTTGCAACATTTTTAAAACTAATATTTCCAAGGGATACTACTAAAAGCACTTTCTTTTAAACCTTAGAACAGTAAAATTATCTTTAACTGTAACAAAGGGAAATAACACCCACTTCTGAAAACTTTTGAATATTTGAAGCACCTTCACACAATAGATGGCTGATAAGTGAGACGACTGACTGGTGGTGAAATCCAGCTGAATCCTGTACACAGAAGGATGACTCATGTTGAATCAGCTCATGCTGTTAGATTGCTGGGCATGCTGAGTCACCTCATGCTCACACTTCAATTATTCCACCCAGTTAAAAAATGTAATTTATTCAAAACAATTTAATTGAATTATGACTAATTAAATCTGATTTTTTTCCTTATCAAATTTATGCCAAGCCTGCCTGTAAAGCATTGCATTGAACAATTCAATATTTTCAATTCTTAGACTAGATAACATTTATTCTATATCAGGCCAAATTATCACATGTAATTATCTATTATGACTATGTAGAGTGTGTCAAATTATAGTTATAAGTTAAAATTAAGATAACTATATTAGCAATCACCCCCCCCCCCCTTTTCCTTTTGTAGCCTTTTTGACGATACCTTTAGTTGCTCGATATGTGGTAAACATTTGATAGCGATACATAAATTAGACAGAGCTATGAATTTTTTCTTCAAATACTGCCTCTAAAATGGGAGTCTCGAAAATGTCATTTATGCGCAATTTTCCAAAACTTTGACATTTTATATTTCAGAAACTATGTTGCCTAGAGAGGAAACATTTTATATGGATTAGCAATTTGGTCGTAGTGACAAGTAAAAAAAGTTTCATGAAAATCTAAGCTGGTGGGTTTCATTCCAAAATTTAGTTGGGTGATTTGACATCGAATAACTCATATCGAATTTTTTCAGGTGGTGGGTGGGGCAAAAAATGGAAGTTTTTGAAATCCATCAGGACAAAATGAAAGCTACTGAAAAATAGGAGGAAAAAAACTAAAGCATTATTTTCTAATGTAAGCTGATGAATTTTTATCAGATTAAAGTATTTTTTGCAGTGTAAGTTGCATTTTAACACACAAGAAAAATGACACTTTCGGTGTGCACATACTCCATTGGCTGATGGAAGGATTAGCATTTCTTTATGCCGTCTTGAGAGCAGAATAATCATAAGTGCCAGTTATCATCCATAGCTGTACCTCATTCCCAAAAGGAGGGGGTGGGTATGGACGAGTATATAAGAGATAGGTCAGAAAACTATTACGTAGTTACACTCACAGAGAGTTGCAGCCTAAAACACAAACAAACCCAACAGCAACTGTAGCAAAAAAGATACATGTGACACTTCAGACATCCAGCCTAACTCTGAATCATTGGAGAGGTTCTTAAAAAACAAAACCAGCTTTTATGCGAGAGGGTCTAACAGGAGAAGGAAATAAATGTGCAAGAAAATGTGTACCACTGTTGTGGCAATGGAATAAGTTGCAATTAATTCCCTTTGTATTGTTTCACTGTGGATATGACTTACATCAATGTGTCAAGAATGAATACATTTTAATATAACCTACGAAAATTGGTAAATTGAAGGTAATTATTCAATTCAAAATAATTTAGTCTTTATTCTAAACAATTACCAAACTATTTTTTTAATAAATTAATGTGTAAAAATACTGTTGGTTATACTTCAACGTCTGAGGGTTTCTGCTTTGTATAAGCAGCCAACGGACATTAAACAGCTGAATACATTTACTGCGGCAGTGTCAACACAAAATGCAGGTGGCACCACTGTAGTGTTATGACGCAGTGAAATGCAGCCCTGCGATCATGTGACAGCAGAAGCATTTGGCATTTGGTGTTCAGTCCCACCCAGCGTTCGAATTACCCAGTGGTCCACTGGCCATTGGCATGTAAAACTTCTGTCCGACCACTGAATTATTGATTTTACTGGCCCAGATGGCTAGTAAGTTTTTTTTCTAAGTGTCACAAGTTGAAAAATAAATTTCTATTTCTTTTACCTCGCTGTGTGGTTTTCTTTCCAGGCTGCAAATTAGTGATAGTTTCATGAAATGCTATTGGACAAGAGCTATCCCTCATGATTTGTACAGTGGAAGAAACAGCTAATACAGAAAGGCAGTTTCCCAGTTTTTGTCTTGTAATGGCTACAGCTGTTTTTTATTACCTTCGCCTACTCTAGTGAATGTAGCTGATACTGACACCAAACACAAGCCAGCTTTTGTGACTCGCCCAAGAAAGCACACTAGCACAGAAGGTCAATTGGATACATGGAGGTAATTTTTGGTGGATTTCGGCGGTAACGGAAGGACACTTTGTACAACAAAACAAATATGTTTTATGCTCTGCCTGGTAAAATTAATGGTTATTCTGAAATCTGAAGGGAGGACCTTTATCCTTGTTGTGAGGGTTAACAAAAAAATACAAAATTTGAAAAAAAAAAAATTAACAGCTTTATTTGATAACCATATTGAAAACATGGTAACGGAAGGACATTTTTAGGACATGACATACCACATTTCGCTCTTCTACTCGGAAATTCGGCTAAACCATAAATGAAAAAATTCGGCAAAAAATAAGTGCCATTGCGCATCCCTTTAGTTTATATTTTCAAATCCAGTTTGTAAAAAATCTCTTATACATTGCCACAAAAATTGCAATTTATTACGGTAACGGAAGGACAAAATTTCCAGAAGTTTAAATTGATAAAAATTACAAGTTTTAGTTCCAAATATTAATATAGCTTACTTGAAGATTTTTCATTACATAATTACAAGTATTTATGAACAATGAGAAAATAATTGCTGATTACTCTGCACATATTATGTAAGAAAATTGAAATCTACAGTGAAGTCGGGTGCAGGAGCCATTCAACAAAATTTCAGGTTTTTCTAATCTTTTCAGAATCTGTGTATAATCAATCCAACACTTGTTGTCTTTCTTAGGGAAACCAAAAATAAACCCTTTACTATCTTGTTTTCTTAAACAAGATACCTCCACACCATCACCATCTGCATTTTGCACTTGCCCAATATAGTGCCGTCTTGATATTTTTCCTCGCCATTCAATCAGCAAAGAGTCTCCTACTGCCAAGTTATCATGCGTATCATTTGAAACTAAAGGTTCAGCTGCATCATCATCAGCTAGTTTTACGTAATGTGTATTGTGGGTGTTAGGAAGAGCTTGAGCATCATTCCATCTTTCTTTCAGCTCTTGAACATACCCATTCATAACATCTGATGAAATAAACTGAACTTTTATATTTTGGCTGTTTTCAGCAGCAACTTCTGCAAATTCTTTGGCTGTTGTCACTGATCTTCCACTTAACATATGGCTCCATACCATATGTTTAACACTCCCGCCAATGCCATCAACCACCCCTTTCCCGTGACTGGAGGCAAAAAAGCTCCAAGATACCATGATATGATATTTTTCAAACATAAAAGTTAAATTGGCAAACAAATAGCGCTGTTTGAATTGGCTTGCAGCTCCATCGCTAAAAAATAACTTTTTCCAGCTCTGGATATGATGCCAATAGGTCAAGGATCAAGGAATCAAGAAAGGCAAAAACTGCAACCTTTTTTCCATGATCCATGTCATCACTTACAAACGAATAACCAGTTCTTGTTTTACTTCCACACCAAACATATGCTGTGAAAATGGTGACTTGTTGGTGATGCCAATGAGCTGCCCGAATTTCATTTTGCATCTTAATGGAGAAGTTTTCAGCAAAGTCAACTTGTACAACAAGTGACTTACTAGAAGCTTTTTCTTTGCTTTCTTCAAAAAACTTATGCTGCTGCCATTTGATGAGTGTGCCTCAAACATTGAGCCAATTGTCCCTTAAGAAGGTGAAGGCAGTCTTGTACTGAACCTTCATATCTGCTTTTAAAAGCCTTTTGATTTTCTTTGTCCCACTGTTCCCACTTAACAATTGTAGGGTTTTGTTCACTGCTAGTAATATATTTTACATCAAAATAATTTTTGCAGATTTCACATTTCCTAAACATGCACTTTTCATTTTCTTGGCTACATACAAGAGTTGAAATGAAGTCACGGAAATGCTTAGGGAAATCTTCAATTACTGATGACAGGCTTTCAATTAACAATCTTACATTTTTACGGTATTTGCACACACAAATGTTGTGGGGAATATCTTTTCTTAACAAAACAAAAGGAGGTATCATTTCACAAAATTTTGATAATGACACCTTGTTATTAACATTATCCTGCTGAAAAAGTGTGTGCACTTCAATCAAGGTCATCACTAAAAATCACTTTTGAATTTTCTCTTTCTTCCTATTTTGACGAATTATTATTTGTAACAGTTATTTTTTCCTGGAGCTTGCCATGAAATATCTTTTTTATAAAACTCAATTATACATTTTTCAATTTCTGCATGTTCTTTTCCATCATTTTCTGGCTTCTCTGCTCAACTTTGAAGCTATTGTTTCAATAACTTTTATTATTTTTCCAAGACTTGTAAGTAGCACTTTTGATGCACGTTTGACTGCTTTACTCAGAGTTTGTTGTGAGGTATAAGGTTTCAGAGCATTATTAGACTCCATGTCATTACTTTTCTTGGACATTCTTCTATTTCTTTTTCTGATTTTCTCCTGCATTTGGAGTTTTTTTAAGTCACTTGGCATCAGGATTTTGCACTTATCACATTTGCGCTTTCTATCTTTTTCTTTCAAGTGCTCATGCAAACCTTTAGCTTTCATGTAAGCTCTCTGTAGAGATGTTGCTTTTCTGCTGCAGTCAGAGGCATTTTTTAAAAGTATTAGCACAATCAATATTATGTAACAACCTTAAGACCTTTTACAAAGTTCTAACAGACAATAATCTAAATATAGATGAATTAAAGCATCTGCTTATCTGTGGTGAAACATAACACCATGTAGCACATGGTTGCACAGATGTATGTTTGCAGTTATGGTCAGTTGGCTGACAGTTACGGTTAAAAGTTGCCTTGTAAACATATCCAGTTAAATAATGTTGTGAAACAAAAGTTTTAATATTCATTCAAAACAGAAAAAAAATGGTGTATGATAATTTGTTTTCCCAAATTGTATTTAATATGCATTATATATATGTTAGGGATGTAAGGTCAGGTGATGCGTAACATCACAGCCTCTCCTTGACAAATGTCAACCCCGCCTTCTCGTGGTGCATCCTGTTCCCACTAAAGGGGCTCTGACGACCGCCAATAGCGGTATAACTATACCATCGGGATTAGAGGAAATTCTATCCCACACTCACCAACCCGCTTGGCCAGCGTGGTGAGTTATGGCCAAACCCCTCCAAAATGACTCCACAACTTAAATCTTGGCCCTCAGTCTCCGGCCGCTGGAATGTACCTGGCCAAGGCAGCGGCCAGTGCGACATGAAGGCAGAGGGTGCTAAGAATCCCCGGAGGACCGGACTAGGCTGCCATCTGATGCTGACCTTGGCAACGTACAATGGACGCTCCCTATCTTCTGATTCAAGACTTCATGAATTGGAAGAGGAACTACAAAGGATCAAGTGGGACATCGTGGGGCTAAGTGAGGTAAGGAGAAAAGGAGAAGATCTCATCGAACTGAAAAGTGGACATCTCTTCTACTATCGTGGGACAGATACTGGCAGAACTAGTGGTGTTGGATTTATAATAAACAAGAAACTGAAGGATAAAGTTGTAGAAGTTGAAAGTTCCTCTGACAGAGCTGCACGGCTTGTTATCCAACTCTCGAAAAGATACCAGGCTCAGATTATTCAAACTTATGAACCCACCACAAGTCATCCTGAAGAAGAAATTGAAGAATTTTATGAGGAAATTTGTCATCTAAATAATAAAGGTAAGTAGCACTTGAAAATAATTATGGGAGATTTCAATGCAAAAATAGGGCAACGGCAACAGAATGAAACTTCAGTAGGTAAATTCGGTCACGGCAACAGAAACCAGCGTGGAAATACGCTCGTTGAGTTTGCAGAGGCAGAAAGGGTTTTTCATCTTGAACTCCTTCTTCAAGAAAAAGCCACACAGGAAATGGACATGGAGACATCCAAATGGGACGACAAGTGAAATTGATTTTATTATGTGTAACAAAAAATTCGTCATAGAAGACTGCAGTGTGCTAAACAAGTTCAACACAGGTAGTGACCATAGATTGGTGAGATGTAAGATGCACCTCAACACTAAACTTGAACGTGGCAAGCTCATAAGACAAACAAAATGTATTGACATAACCAACCTTAAAAACACCATAATACCTTCAAGTTGGAACTGAAGAACAGGTTCTCTGCTTTAGAAGGCCTAACATCGGAAGAAGTGGACATCTCTGAAGTTAACAGAAAAGTAACCAAAGCTCTTATGGAAACATCAACAAAATTAGCTGGGTCTAAGAACAAGTTGCATGTAAATAAATTATCAGGAAAAACGAAAATGTTGATGCAAAAAAGAAGAGAGATGAGGACAACTAAAGAAGATGTGACTTCCAAAGTGGAATATATAGAGCTATGCAAGACAGTACGAAAAAGTATCACTGAAGACGTAAGAAAATTCAGCTGTGAACTAGTGAGGAAAGCAATTGAAAACAACCAAAGCCTAAAGATAGCAAAGGGACATCTCAGTAAGGGAAGAAAACAGATTATGGCACTGAGAAAAGAAGATGGTTCTGTAACAAGAAATAGAGGCGAAATTTTGACAAGAGTGAAAGATTTCTACTCCAAATTATATGAAAGGGATGATACATGGACTCCAGACATCATGAAAGATACCAGTACCAGAGTTCCTCCAGTCCTTCCAGCAGAAGTTGCACATGCAATCAAGAACATGAAGCGGGGAAAAGCTCCAGGAGAAGATGGAATTACTGTAGACATCATACAAGAAGCAAGTGGAGAAATCGAAACAGTGCTCGCCCAAATTTTCACTCGATGCCTTAATGAAGGAAAGATTCCTGAGGATTGGAACACCGCTACAATGATCCTGCTACATAAGAAAGGTGACATTGAGGATCTCGGAAACTACAGACCTATCAGCCTCCTATCAGTAGTTTATAAAATCTTCACTAAAGTTCTTTCACACCGCTTGAAGGTAACACTGGACATGGCTCAACCGAGAGAACAAGCTGGATTCAGGAGTGGCTACAGCACAATAGATCATATCCATGTGCTGAAAGAACTAATTGAAAGAGCGAAGGAATATGAACTTCCATTGTGCGTGGCTTTTATCGATTATGAAAAAGCCTTTGATTCGGTGAAACCATCAGCAGTTACAATGGCTCTGAAAACCTGCGGTATTGAAGATGCATACATTAATATTATTAATAACATCTATGAAAATGCAAGTGCAAAGATTAGGCTGTTTGAAAATACAACACACATAAAAATTGGAAAGGGAGTGAGACAAGGTGACACCATATCTCCGAAGCTCTTTAATGCCACATTGGAGGGTGTTTTTCAGTCACTGAGCTGGGAAAACAAGGGGATAAAGATTAATGGAGATTATCTAACTCACCTTCGCTTTGCTGATGATGTAGTCATTTTTGCAACTAGCCCATCAGAGCTGCAGAGTATGATCCAGGAACTTGCTGACAAGAGTAAAGAAGTGGGATTAAAAATGAACTTTCAGAAGACAAAAGTGATGTTCAATGCTTTTACAAGAAATGAAGATTTATCGATTGATGGAGAAAAGCTGGAGATAACAGACACGTACGTTTATCTTGGACAGCAGATATCAAGTGAGGGTCGCATTGATGAAGAAATTAATTGGCGTACAAAACTTGCCTGGAGAGCTTTTGGAAGAAACAGCATAATTTTCAAGAGCAATATGCCATTATGTCTTAAAAGAAAAGTGTTTGATCAATGCATCCTTCCAGTGCTTACGTATGGTGCAGAGACGTGGACCTTAACTAAAAGAGACATACAAAGGCTACAGACAACTCAAAAAAGCATGGAGAGGTGCATACTTGGTGTAACCAGGAGAGATAAGAAGAGGAACTCGTGGATCCGAAAAATGACAAGAGTGGAAGACATCATGATCAGAGTTAAATCCCTGAAATGGCAATGGGCTGGACATACTGCCAGAAGGACAGATCATCGATGGACAGCCGACATTTTAGATTGGATTCCAAGGGACAGGAAAAGACCCAGAAGAAGACCACATGGGAGATGGGTGGATGAAATTCGAAAGTATGCAGGGGTGACATGGAGGAGACTGGCACAAGACAGACCGTTGTGGAGGAAACTTGGGGAGACCTTCGTCCAGCAGTGGATTGATAATGGTTGACAATGATGATGATGATGATGTATGTGTGTTAAATTTGTAAACTTAATAATTTTTTTTTAGTTTAAAATAGAACCTAATCTTTGTGCATCTGTAATCTTAAGTCAAAATGAGTTGATTCTGAATTGTCCTCCATTACCATATTTAGTGTCCTTCCGTTACTGTATTTGATGTCCTTCCGTTACCACTAAAAAACTATCTGAATCAAAGATGAATTAAAATGTAATTGCTTCTAACTAAAAAGGACCAAAAACCTGTTTTGTAAAAAAAAAATGAAGTTCTAGCCTTAATGGTTTATTGTTGATATGTAGTATTTCGGTAACGGAAGGACATTAGTTAATTATGTTATTAAGCAGTCCCTTTGATAGTCAAAAAAAGCTTTCTGCACAAATTAGTTAATAAACAGGTTAATTACAACATTAAATGTTAAAAGTTAACATATTAGTAACAGTTATATTAAAATATTAACCCAATTTCTGCATGGTCAAAATTAGTGTTTTTCAATGATGCAGCTGCACGAGAAATACGTGCGACTTTGACCTTACTTTTATCAAGGTCAATGTATTATTCATCAAAATTATTGGCAGATATAAAAAATGTATCTTTTTCTGAATACAATGATATATAACACTATTAACAAAAACGAATTTTAAAATTTAAGTGTCATGTCCACTTTTTCCTGGAATCCACCTTTTGCAAAAGAGCAATTCACATGAAACAATTTTAAATGAGGGACTAAAACTAAAGAGTGAATGGTGCTTTATCCAAATGGTTTTCTGTTGGTGCAGGAGTCAGGCAAGGTTGTGTAATGTCGCCATGGCTGTTTAATATATTTATGGATGCATGCATGCGTGATGCCAAAATAGATAATACTGGTTTATGTCTTGGTGATATCTGTGTGTGCAGATTGCTGTATGCTGATGACACTGTCCTGTTGGCAGAGAGTAAAAGTGAGTTGCAGAGTATGTTGTCAAGGATGTACGAAGTTTGCATGAAATTCAAACTGAGTATAAATAAGGGAAAACCCAAAGTTATGGTTTTTGAGCGAGGAACTGGTAGTACTGAATGTAATATAAGTCTAAATTGGCACATCTATTGACCAGGTGAGTGAGTTCGTGTATTTAGGAAGAATGTCTGACAGAGAGAACAAATTGGATGGTGAAATTAGTAGGCGAGTGAATTCTTCATTGAAAGTCATAGCTGCTTTGGAAGGCTTTCACAGGAATGATGGGTTCTCAAGAGAGTCCCGCATGGCTGTGTATGAAAGTGTAATTGTTCCTACTCTGATGTATGGCAGTGAAACTTGGGTATTACAGAAGAAACATAGGAATTGTTTGTTTGTGTGCTGGAGAAATGCGTTACTTACGGGGGGGGGGAGAGACGTTCTGATTGTGTGAGGAATGAAGATGTGTTGCAGTTGTGTGATTTGAAGCAAAACGTTTTTAGCAAGGTGGAGACTAATATGCTTCAGTGGTTTGGGCATGCTGAAAGAATGAGTGAGGAGATGCTTACTAAGAATTTTTTTTTTAGCCTAAGTGGCAGGAAGGAAAGACAGAGGAAGGCCAAGGAAGTCATGGGAGGATCAGATTCAGGAGTGTCTGCATGAGAAAAAGATCATGAGTATGAAATATAGAAGATCTTGTGTGCATCGTGTGATGGATATCAGTGAAGCCCAAGTTGTATGTCAAGATCGCTGTAAATGGAGAAGTTTGATGCTGCAACAGTAAGTAAATAATCAGTTAAAAATTATCTGGTAGTTTGTTTTTTCTTTGTGGAGCTAACTTCTGAATCCCAGATAACAGCTTAGTGATATGTATGCATGTATGTACGTATGTGCACTAAAACTAACTTCATGGGAAAGTAGCAGGGATGAGTAATTAGACTAAAAATAAGGAAAGGAAGCTAAATCCTAAGCAATAAAACATATAAAAAAGGCTACTAATGTGTAAGATTTTTTTGTACCCTTGAAGTCTCCTTGTTCCTTCTTACTTAAAAACAGATCAGGAATGCACTCTTACTGTTAAATCACCAATCCATCGGGATCTTATTCTGAAAAATTCTTTGTCCTGTTAGTTGCACTTTCAAATTAGATGTTTTAAAAACAAATATTGAAGATAATTCCATTAAAATGGCACATTATTTTCTACATATATTGTAAATGTCTTAATTTTTTACAGGCCAGTGGGCATTTTGGTGGACCGGTGGTTTGAAAATTCTAGTGGTCTGCTGGGCCAGTAGAAGATTTATTTGTAATTCTAACACTGGTCCCACCAGTCACGGTTGAAGCAACAAATGTTCAACAGAGAGCGGTTATCTGATTTTTAACCGTGGAAGGTGTCAGGAGTATAGAAATTCATTACTGCACGAGTAACATGTACAAAAACTGCATGTCTTTGTCATGTGTTAAAGACTAAAGTAAGCAATTCTGAGAGGGGTTGTCATTGTCGACTGACAATTCGAGGCCAGGCAGAGCAAGCACACCAGGCAAAGAATATAAACGCTTCGCGTGAAGAAGCTCAACTCTCGTAGAGATAATGTAAAACAGGCGACAGCAGCGCCACCATGTAATGCGGCCGTAGATGCTCTGCGGGAAAGTTAACATTCAGGCGCTAAAAGCGTAGGAGACACGGGACGGGAAGCCTATTTCACAGAAAGGAAGCGAAGCTTTGATCTGCGACTGTTTCCTTCGGTCTCATTTTGTCTACTAAAGCATTTTTTTTTTTTTTGTTCTTTTCTGAGTATCCCTCCTGTCCCTTTTTTTGGTGAAACAAATATATACATTAGCGATTAATATTATTTTAAGGAAATTTTAGCAGTTTTATTCTCACTTTAAGCACCGTAGTAATACCAGGTTGCTTGGCATGAATTTCATATTTACAATATACCTTAAATGTCAAAAATGCTGAGGCTGGTTTTGAATTTCCATGGGATTCGTGGTACTTCGTATTAAAAATTGTTTGCATGGAATTTTTAGTAGCAAAACAAAGGAATGGGTTCCCACAAAACGTAAACATTAGGTACCCAGCAAAAACAGTCTTACTGGGCCAGCACTGTCCGCCAATTTCCCAGTAGTAGCCATAATAATAAAAAAGCAAAAAAAAAAAAAAAAAAAAGCAAAGACAACCGCAGTTTCCTAAAGCTACAATTTTTTTTCTTCCTACCCTTCCGAAGTTTGTAAATTAAACGCACTGCGCTGGGGAAATTTTCTCAACAGATCGGAAAAACATTCGTTCGTATCTGAGTAGGTTCGAACCTGGGTCGTTGGCGTGATAGCTGAGCTCTCTACCGACCGGACTAATTCGTCACGTTCGAGTGTATGCTTAACGCTGTCTCTTTGGTATGCAATGTGTAATCGAATGCTTCCCTCTTTCATTTTACAATATTGCGAGGTATTTTTCATAAAAGTCAGTTTCATATAATTGATAAATTAATTTTTTCAACGTAACGATAGTTTGTTTTTTTTTAACCTTAAGGGAACTTCACTCATTTTCCAGGCGTGTACATACTTAGAGTCGCTTTCCAAAGTTTTGTACTGTCTTGCCATCTTGAAAAGAGATTGTTGAATAAATATATATTTACCCGGGTTCATGTCACATTCTGTTACATTTTTAACATTGTGTCTTTCCTTTCCGTTGTCCGAAGCTACATTTGTTTTAAAGAGTAAAAGATATTTTATTTTACTTCTCGTTATTTTTAGAAGCGAATTCCTCCCAGTCTTGTGTATTCAACCCATGGATGAGTACACCACATAGCGTTGCTTTTTTTTTTTCTTTCTAATAATTAATGAATTTTGTACGCGTATAATTCTTTTTTTTTTTTTCAGCAAACGTTGTTTTAATGGTTTTCCAGGATATTTGTTTCAAGCGGTTTCAAATTTGTTCTTGTTATTCATCCACTCCATTCCATGAATTGTTATTCATCGGAATAGAGTGGGTGTATTTCATGGCTGTAATATAAACGCAGATCTAGATGAGAACAACAAAACCTTTGAACAAAACGCCAACACAAACAAGCGTTTATATTCTTTGAACACAAACACGCATGCTCAGTCCAACTCAGTCTGCTCCCGCATCCTGCGGCATCAGCCTGTAATGTTGGCTTCTGTGTAGTAATTCTTTGCCGCATAATATAGTGGCGCTAGTTACGTCTCGCTGAGCCTTACCTTCTTATCAGTTAGATATTCTTTGCACCAGGGGTGTAAAAGGGCCTCAGCGCTGCTTAGCGGCACTATTTTTCTAGGCTTAGCGGCACTAAGGTACTTTTCATAGGTAGCAGTTGCAGAAGATGGGTAAAGAAAAATTTTTGGTGATCATATATTCGAAAATTGCAAATACTGTGTTTTATATACAATCATAACTGGAATATTCGTATCGCAATGAAATTAAACCATCGGATCACACAACAGGACATCTCATGTATCATAAGGATAAAAAGAATGTTTGTTTCTGGATTCAACTTTCACTGTGAGCTACTATAAGGGCCGCTGGACATTCCTGATTTCAGGCGGGGGAGGCGTACCAATCATGCTTCATGCGGAGCTCAGATCTCTTAACTTGAAACCTACACCTCTGACCACTCGGCAACCGGTACAGCGTAAACAGACTATAAAGTCCATTGTTAAGACAGTAGTCCTCAAAATTATTTCATTGTTCAGAGAAAAAACGGCAGAGAGAAACTATGCAGCGATAACGGAAGTTCGACGGAGCAAATATTTCCTTGTAAACTTAAGGCACGAGTTTCTTTCGCGGATTCGAAGAGTAACTCTGACTTTGTTGTCATCAAAACTGAAGAAGATAATTGGGGGGGGGGGTAGTGTGCGTGTGTGCGTGGTGGCGATGGAAGGGGGGGCTTTCTGGCTGGGGACGGAATTTAGTCTTTCAAAATTTTCAAAAACGGAAGTTAGACAAACTGCAGATTTAATCTGTAATTATACTTCTTTTTTTTTTTTTTTGCCCTCGCAATATTTCCTCTGCTCATTTTTATTGTAAAATATAATTTTGTTTGATAACTGATTGTGTTTCAGCTTGAAAATGGAGGAAAAATTTCCGAAAACAAAAGTCGGACGGAGCGAAGATTTTTTCGTAATCGTAATTTTTTTTTCGCGATGTTTCCACTGTCCTGAATTATTGTTAAATGTTATTTTCCCTCTATAAATAGTTGCAAGGGGAGAAACTGGACATTCCTCATATCAGAAGAATGGTTAATGAACCAAGTCTCAATTATGTGAACTGTAAACATCTCACATAGTAATCAAGATTATTTTTTTTCAGAGCTGAAGGAAAACATGTTCAAAAATAATAAATTAGTTGACCTTTGTAAACTAAACTTGCATATCACAATGTCCAATGAAGGTTTATTTTATCTTTTGTGATTGACATAGACTGTAGATTTCCTAGAACTATAGAACTCTTTTTGAAGTTTGAGTGTGTAGAATCTGAATCTGTTAAGAAACACACACACACAAGTTTTGAAACAGTCTTTCAAAAGCAAAACAAAATTTTTTGCAGCCTCATAGATAAAACAAGACAAGTAGGTAAGATTTTGATAAATTAAGATTTACTTATTTTACTATAAAAGAAATTCAATTACATGCTACTTCATGTTGACATATTTATACATAGATATAATTAGTTTTTTATATTAAATATTATTTAGCTAAAAATTTAATGTGATAATTGTTCGTTCTCTAGAATTACTCCTTTGGAAAGAAAAATACTCCTTCACAAAATGCAAAGGAGTATTTTTACTCTTTTGAAAAAATCCTAGCACAATCTCTGTATAGGAGTATACCAAACTTTGTCCCATATTTCAGGGGTAATACCTGGTCAGTGTAGTTTTCCATTATTTATGCTTGACATTTTGCTTACTGTACCCATCCAACCTCTGTAATTATATTTATTATGCAACTTTTTAACCCTAACCGCAAAGCGACATTCTTAATTCTGTAACTGCAAAGCATCTCTAACTGTAACTGCAATGTGATAATCCTTTGACTTTGTTGTACCAAAAACATGTGCATATTGCCTATATGTTAGTCAGTTATTCAACTTGTTTTTTTTCCTGTATTCCATTCATCTAAAAATTTAATCTATTATTTTAATGTACGTTCTGTGTTAACTATCAGCTATAATATTATACAGTTTCTGTGAAATCTAAGCATTATGATGAGGCAATATAACCCAAAGAAAGATATCAAGTTGAAGAAATTAAAGCCTGATGAGGATATATATAAGATGGAAAATGAAAATTTCAGTGCATGTGAAGCTGCTAGAGCTGTAGATATGCCTTTTCCAACTTTGCAGGTATAATTAGCAAGCTTAAAAAACAAAACAGAAATAAAGCCTGTAGGTGCTCCTTTAAGTATTCCAAGTGAATCAGAGGATAATGGCAGTTGCTCTAAAGATATGGATGATTTAAATTTGATTAAACTGTTAGGTAAAGATACTTTATTGCAAAATGCAAAAATAGTGTTCAGAAATATCCAGAATGCAGTAGAAGAGCACCGTTATTATGCTAAGATCCTTTTTTATATTGGAAAAGTCACAAACAAACAAGGAAGTAAAGTAGAAGTAAAATTTCTAGAAAAAAGGAGCTGGAAACTTGTGTTGCCCTAAGCAAGACAGACAAGAAACTATAAACATTCAGTACATTTTCTATGGACCAGTAGATTTGCAAGGTGTTGAACCATTTACAGTGAATGATGACCCAATAAATGTTGCATACAAATGTTATACGAAATACTTTGGATAATGTAGAATTTAAGTGCAAGTCTTCGGCATATCCAATGAAATTATATTTAAGCTACTACACAGTGTATGTTGTTCTTTTTTTTGGCTATATGGTTAATATAACCATATCATTTAGTTTAAATGTTTTAACAGATTATCATAAAAAAATGTAATTATTAGTCCATTTATGTATCAACTATGGTGCTGACCAATAATTACACCAACCCCGGGGTAATTACTGGTCACTTAATAATTATAATTAATCAAATTAAGAATTAATTCATGATGAAGTAAAAATTTTATAAAAAGCATATAACAATGTACTTACTCTATGCCAAAATTGGAGATACTAGCTTTCATAGTTTTTATAATAATTGAATGTTATTGATTTTTGACCGGGAATTACCTCAGGTGATGATAACTATCTGTCTTGTTTACATACAGCCTGCCCATATCCAACATTATTAAAGGGGCAAGAAACAAGTTCCACATAAATTTCATGCAGAATATTTTTGTAGAAAAATTATTTCTCTCAATGATTTTTTTATACACCAAAACAGCTCTTGGAGTTTTCATTTCCATGTATGTGCCATGAATGTAGCATTCAGATCACTTTGAGGAATTGAAGCAATTCAATCAAACGAATGGAAGAAATCATTCAGTAACATTATAGTTAAATACTGAAGAGCAAATAATTAGCCATCTGTGCAATAAATGTCTTTAGTTCAAGTATTTTCTTAAGCCATGAATTTCTGTTCACTTCATGCATCAATTTGTTCTCAATTTCATGCACTTTGTTTTGAAATAATTTAAAATAATTTATTAAAAAAATGTGTCAAATCATGGGATTTGTTATTTTGTCCTATGTTTTTATTGTTTTTCTTTAGTGGCAGAGCTAGTTTCTACATGTAAACAAACCAGATTAATACATATACAAAGTTAAGAACTATTTTAAAGCATAGACATTTGCAAAATTCCACCCATAATGGAGAATAACTTATACAGTTAAACCTTCAAATAATGGTCATCGCATAGACTGGGAAAAGGTGACCATTGTTGGGAGGCGCTGTATTTTGGAGGTTAGGCCTAGGCTAACATTGCTAGTTCGTTGCTTTGGTACAAAATGAGAATAATTGTATAAAGCTTACGCACAGAGGAAACGGTTCCAGAGCTTTCTCCATAGGTACAATACTGAATGAAACTCAATTTAACAATTCAAAATAAAATCATGGTATGGAAGATTTTAGGAAAGTGGCATCTCAAACTTCCCTTTAGAAATATCAAGCTAAGAGGTTAAGTTTAGGGTACACTAAGGGATAGAGAAATGCTAGACAGTAAAATAGAAATGCATAGTTAGCTAGCCGTGCACCAAAAAATAGGAACAGAACCCACAGGGACCAATCAAAGATATATGCCGCCAAC
The DNA here is from genome assembly GCA_039090855.1 of Macrothele yani. Classification (NCBI taxonomy): domain Eukaryota; kingdom Metazoa; phylum Arthropoda; class Arachnida; order Araneae; family Macrothelidae; genus Macrothele; species Macrothele yani. The sequence continues at coordinate 19,531,368 of CM077030.1, forward strand.
AGAAACCATTTCACGCACCAAAAACACCCTCACACAAGCTGGAGTTCGCCTCACATAGAACTTAACTTTAACTCTTTTCTTTTCACTTAAGCACACTATTGTACTTGATGTAATGCAACCCATCAAGCTCAAGGCACAGTAACACTAATGATTCTTCTCGTCCGTCCCTTTTGCCAAAGTACCAAAGGAAGTGCATACAATTTTAAAGTACAAGATGTCTGTTAGATCTCTATCGGGACTGGCTCGGGTGTTCGTTGGCAACTGTTAAAGAGGTTTTGCTGTTTGGAGGTTATCATTAATATTAATCCTACGGCAGCTATTATGTACCACTCAAAACTTGCCATTGCCCACAGGTTACTGTTGTTCAGAGGTGTCTGTTAATGGAGGTTTCACTGTAATGGTATAGGCAATGAGGTTGATAAAAGCTATGATGATTAATAAAACATGTGAATTTAAAGTCAAAAAGTGGAGGACACAGTGGGTGGCATGCAAGCTCCTTCAGGTCAAAGGGGTCAGAAATATCACCATCAATTACAGTATTAGAATTAGAAATAAATCTTTTACTGGTGCAGCGGCCCACTGGAATTTACAAACCATTGGTCCACCAAAATGCCCACTGTTCCGTAAAATAAAATAATAATAAAAAAAAAAACTTGGGCATTTACAATATATGTAGAAAATAACGTATCATTTCAATGGAATCATCTCCAATATTTGTTTTTAAGACATCAAATTTGAAAATTCAACTCACAAGACAAAGAATGTTTCCAGAATAAGATTCTGTTGGATCCGTGATATAGCAGAGTAAGAGTGCATTCCCAATCCATTTTTAAATAAGAGAATGAGAAGACTCTTTTGCAAAAATTACCTTCACACATCCAATTGGCCTCCCTCTGCTAGCGTGTATTCTTGAAGCAGAAACAAAAGCTGGCATGTGTCTGGTGTCAGTTTACTACTGCATTCACTATAGTCCATTACTTTTAAATTGGCGGCTTCCTACCCTCACCAGTGACTATGGTAGCATCTACCGTGAAGGGGACTCAACACGTCAAATTCACTTTCTCTGCTTTAGTTTAAGATAAGCTTGAGTATGAACCCCCATTTGGTCACAGATGAAACCAGTTTTCCTTCCTAAAGTGAAGTGGGGAGGGGGAGTTCAGCGTCTCGATTGCGGCAGACACTGTGATGGTTATGAGCAAGGACCTTAGGGAGGGAGCAGGTGACCTTGAACCACCGATTTAAAAGTAAAGGAACAAAATAGGGTGGGCTAATCCAAGGAAGAGCAGGGCATTTATTTCCTTACTTTTGCTCATTACGAATGGTGGCGGCAGAGGTAACAAAAAAACGGCTATTGCCATTACAAGACAGGGACTGGGAAATTGCCTTTCTGTATTTGTTGTTTCTTCCACTCTTTACAAATGAGGGATAAAGAAAAAAATGCAGCTGTTATCCAATAGCATTTCATTAACTTATCACTAGTTTGGAGACTAAGAAAACTATACAGCAAGGTAAAAGAAATAGAAATTAATTTTTTAACTTGTGACAAATTAGAAAAAAAAATGTACTGGCCATTCGAGCCAGTAAAATCAATAATTCAGTGGTCCGATGGAAGTTTTACTGTCCAATGGCCAGAGAACCGCTGCGTAATTTGCACGCTGAATTATTTTCTATTAATAGAAGCAAATGGAACAAAAGTTAAAATAACCAAATCTTCAGAAAGACTATAACTTATCTCTCTATTCAGGTGATACTTTTCCTTTCTAAACATGACATCCTACACTATAAATCTCACTAGTTAACTTTGGGATATGGTTTAAACTCTGAGCAGTGCACCCCAATTGATCTTTAAACAGGTTTTACTTTCACAATCAATCAATCAATCCTTAAACTCCTTGATGCTGTGCAAGAAACAGTCTTTCACTTTATCAACAATCCTCCAACAACATCTTTAATTCCTGGACAAGTGCTACAGGTCAGCCAGCTTGTTTCCGTTTCCCATCGTGACTCTCCTTGTGCTACTACACAAAATAAATAGTTCCACAATGAAAGGCAGAAAAATGTGTATATGCTTTCAAGTAGAATAATGACAGACTTTCGTAAAGTCAAATCGTGTTTTTCATTTGCTTGGATAGTCAGATACTCAGTAGGGCTGACTTTCTTAACTAACTTGGGTTTAGTAGGGGACATAGTGTTAGACAATAACGATTATCTAAAGTTGGATTGGGTGGCTTGAAGGTGGCACAGGCGAGAACATAACTCATCTCAAAATTAACAATCTGTGGTTTAAATAACAAAAGCCATGATCTCAAACTTTAACAAGCACATCAGCAAATGATGTGGAATGATGTCCGTAGCACATTGGAAGAATTTCCGATTCCTGTCCACAAGCAGGCAATTGTAATTTTGTTTTTAAAACAAGGGGTCTATCAAATTTGGGTCCAAATGGAATTTCATGACAATTTTAAAAAGATATTGTGGGGGGGGGGGGGTTGACAAATTCTGGGTGCCAGGTTGCCCCAGACTCCTAGAAATCTGGCCCTGGGACCAAATATTTTCTACTTCAGATTTCAAAATTTGCAGTATCATAATTTCTATCGTATAATCAGCAAGTTTTCTGTTAAAGAAGTTAAAAAATTAGGTTCTGTGGGTAATAATACACTAGATAAAAAAACATTTCTGCGGGTTTTGAAAAATCTACGTGGTAATGGTCAGGATAAGTGGTGTCATTGAAAAAGTACAGAAAATGCGGTAATAGAAAAATTGTAACGCAATACAGAGATAAAGAACTGCAAGCAGATTGAAAGAATATATATATATATTTTTTTTTTACTTACAAGCATTCCGACAGAAAATATTACGCAACAAATGCAGTACTACTTGTGCTCACAGAAGCCTACATGTTCTGGGAAGCCCGCAGAACTATTCCATGGTACATAATCACTTGCAAATCGCATTCGTTTCATTCAGCTGCACTGTGATAGCTATGGATTTTGTTCACTATTCAGTCGAAACATATTCAGAAAAAAGACAAATGCTATGGACTGTTCACAATTTCTACAGATGATTTTTAGGTCTAACTAATGAACTACGGTAATGCTGAAAAAGTCGGGGATTTTAGTTATTTTATTTACTTTAAAGTGACACAAAAGTTCTTAAAAATGAAAGTTGCTTTTTTTAAGAAGACAATCTTTTCTTTCTTAATTATTTGGACTTCTGCGTCGGTTATCCTGTGAATGATGGCTTTTCTATGGGAAATTATGATTCAGGATGAACAATGACAAGTGCAGATTATACAACGACCCCTCCCCCTGAATTTCACTATCTGTGGCCATACCGCTGAGGACTATACGATAGATAATCCTTGGGGGGAGGGATTTCCATTACAGGACGGATAATTCTCGGCTTAGGATTTCACTTTATGAATTATTCACTGCGGAAGATTATACGAAAAAAAATAAAATTTCTTTTTTTTTTTTAGGATTTCACGATCCACAAATTATACGTTGTAATGGATCATGTCATCGGATTATTATTTTTTTCACAGCTTGTGGGTTATACGCCGCCGCCGTGGACCTTAGGATTTTTTTTTTTTCTGAATTCTATGGTCTGCAGATTATACGAAATAAAATACGGTACTTTGAATTAATAAGTACAAAATTTATCTTCCACAAATTGTGTTTGAATAAAATCAAAATTTTAATTTTTTGAGAGCAACAACTGGAAGAACAGGAAAAGAAAATTATCAAGCAAACTGGATCATTATGTTGCAGTAAGTGGTTTGGGTAATAAAGTGAAAAGAATTATAACAGATATACTTTATCACTTTTCATTCCAGCATTATCACCAGTTCACCACACATATTACATTCACGCATTATTCTTTGAAATTTGACTGTTTCACCTGGCTCCTAAATTTTGGAACTGGCTCCTCGATATGGAACATATTTGTTGAGCCCTGTGTGTGTGTGTGTGTGTGTGTGTGTCTACCCAAGGCAGTGGTGTATATCTCCATAGGCATATACGTTAAAAAGAGGGGGACACTCAGCCCTCTTTTTTTCCTTTACAGCAAAAACGTCCCCTGCCATTCTACTCATAACAAAAATCTGTCTCATCATAGTCTGACTGTGCCTAAAGTGAGTTGAAATGCTCATCCTTTGGCTAGATTTTTATTATACACCTTTAACATTTATACCATAGAAATGTCATGACTCCTTAAGCACCATTATTTAAATTGCTAAAGGGACATTCCACGTCAGATCAATAAAAAAAAATAAGTTTTTGACCTCACCATTTCTGATTTTGATGAAATTTGGTATGAAGCACACATATGACAAGGTAAGTAATTCTGCTAATTTTCAGATTTTTATTTTGAAAATTGTCCAAGATACACACATAATAAAAATCGAAATTTTCGTAAAAAATGACAAACTCACACACTTATAAATGGCTGTAACTGTTTTCCTAATTGTAGTACAGTGACAATTGAAACACAGCTGCAAAGCTAAAGCATCAAATTGATCTTAAAATTTTGTAAGAAATATTCTGTACCTGTTTTTTCACTTTAACAGGGGAGGGTACAAATGCGTTGGTTGAGCTGTTGGTCGCATTTACTACAGTAAATGCAACCATTGGCAAAATTTTTCAAAGTATGGCGACTGTAAAAAATATTTGTCAATTTGTCTAGCAATCGTGTGCATGACTCTGCAGACTAGTGTACCTGGCATTCTGATAAATTTCAAATAAAAAAAATAAATGAAGTATTTAACATAGTATTGTAATTTCCAGGAAAGTGCCACTTCAAGAGGTTTCCAATAAAGCAGGTGTCCTGTAGTTAAAACAGAGGCAAAAACATATCGCTACATAAATATCAAATTCCAATTCTTCCTAAACTGTGGTGAACTTACATTCCAACACTCCTCTCACTGTAGATTGTGGGGCTGGAACATCTGGCCACTATTATTAAACATTACATTCAGCAGTAACAAATGCAGTAAAAAATAAATAATGTGCATATATTTTCAAACTACTTGTGGTTAGTTACTCTAAAAATTCTGTAAATGATTGGGATGGGGGAGAGGGTTAGAGTGGCAAATGAAATTATAGAGCCAGAGCAACCCCCTGCAAATGTCCTTTTTTTGACCGAAACTTGGATCACTGGATAGAAACCACATTTAATTCCTATGTTGTCTGTGTGTGGAGAACAGTGTTGCCATTCCACTATTTATCAGATCTGCTGATTTTGACTCCTGTCTACTGATAGATTTTCGTAAACTACTAAATTTTCTCTGCTTTATGGCCATGTATGAAATTTTCAACTGTTAGGCCTAATTTTTTGGCTTCAGACATTTTTATTATTGGAGATCTTTCCTCATATAAACTGAAAAATAACTTGTATGATGCACTTCTGATACTTATATTTTATTATTTTTACAGCAGCTGGTTATGGTTTCTTTTATCAAACGCTTTTGGGGAGTTAAAAGGTCCTTCAGTTATTTACAATAAAATTGTATTTTCTGTAAAAGTTGATTAACCTGTATGTGGTGTGCGGTCCTATGGACTGCATCAGTTATTAATGTGTGTTTTATTCACATATGCAATAGACTTAATGACTTGTACCTTCTCGTACCTTCCAATATCATGTTCATGAAGCAATCTGCATGGGTGCATTGTTGAGAACAACCATTGGAAGTATATTTTTTATTGATGAACGTTTCCACCATTCAAAGCTGTCCCATAAGTTGTGTCGTGCGGTCCAATGAAGGATACACTGTCATTGATGTGTAGAAAGAATCTTGGCTTTCTTCCAAGTTTTGGTGTTTGGGTTTGGGAAATGCCTGAAGTTTTACATCGCTGTTATGTTACTCTATGAACTTTAGACTGTTATTCCAGTGCTCTCATCTTTCTCATTGCTTTCATGAAAGCTGAATCAATGTGATTTTCTATCTCATTGCCTGTGGAATACATCTCAATGGTTTTTGACCTTCAGAATCTTTTATGGTCCCTAATTGAGCATCGTGGATATCCTGGTATCCTGGGTTGTTCGCAAATATGCAAATCTGTGTTTCATGACCCTCACTTTGAGGATGATGATGCTACCATTTCGTACAAACTGGAAAGCGATTTGTCGGATTTGACAGACATAGATTATTCTGAGGAAGAAGCTGATGAAATCATTGAAAGTACTCATAGTCGCATTTCAGAACAGTCAGAAGATGAAGGCAGAAAAACATATCACGAACTATAGATTTCACCTAGAAAAGCAAATTTCTATGGCAAAAATAGATACAAATAGTCCGCTACAGCACCAGCTCGAAACCGAAGAACGAGTCATAACATTGTAAAACTGCCAACCTTGCGTCAAGTTGCTACAGCGGCAAGCAAAGTTTAAGCCTTTATTGTTTGGAACTTGATTTTTAGTGAAAAGATGGTGGATGTAATTCTGAAATGGACAAATACAAAAATACTAGCAGTGAGGGAAAAGCAGGCAAATAAAAAACGAGCAGAATTTTGAGAATGCGACAAATTGGAACTTAGTGCTTTTCTTGGATTATTGATTTACACAGCCATCTTCAAATCCAAAAAAGAAAACATTCAATCTTTGTTTGCAACTGATGGCACAGGAAGAGAAATATTTAGAACTGTAATGTCAGCTAAGCAGTTTTCAGTACTTTTGAGCTGTCTTCAGTTTGATAATCCAGCAGACAAAGAAGAACGAAAAAAGGATGACGGAACTGCAGCAATATCAGAACTGATGAAATACTTCAATGAAAACTCCCAAGTGGCATTTTCTGTTGGAACCTGTGTCCCTGTTGACAAAATGCTGGTTAGTTTCTAAGGATGATGTCAATTCAAAATGTATATGCCAATGAAGCAAGCTACATTGCCTAACTGATGCCAGAAATAATTATGCATACAATGTATATATTTACTTCGGTAAAGGAAGTGATAGTATTGGACTCGCATCCGAGGGGGGGATGTTGTGCACCAACCCAAGCTGTTCTTCGCCTCTGTAAGCCGATTGTGGGAAGTAACAGAAACGTTACAGCAGATAATTGGTACTCCTCAATTCAATTAGATGAAGAACTGAAAAAGAATGGGTTGACATAGGTAGGAACTCTAAAAAAGAACAAAAGGGAAATTCCCAGAGAGTTCCTAGCATCAAAATCACGCATTATTGGACCTGCACTTTACGAATTTACTAACTAGACATGACAATTGTGTCTTACGTTCCTAAAAAAACAAAGCTGTTATTCTTGTGTCTTCCATGCATCACTCGGAAGAACGATGAAGAGACTGGGAAATCAGAAATAATTAATTTTTATAACTGCACAAAAGGAGGCGTAGATGCATTAGATAAAAAATGTAGTGTTTATAGCTCTAGTCGTCGCACTAGACGTTGGTCGAGGCTGTATTTTTCCAAATATTGGATACGAGTACAGTGAATGCATATATTCTGTATCAATCTCATAGTAATCCGGATCCTCTAACACGGTTGGATTCAATGAAATCTTTAGCTAAGGATCTTGCAGATCCATACCTAAAAGAGATTAAATAACACAAGACTTTCAAGTGAATTGCGTTTCTTGGAATCAGGAAAGAGGAGCAGATTAGGAAGGAGAAAAAGGATGAAAAGTTGTTCTTCCTGCAGCAGACCAACATGCCTTGAGTGTTGCCAAAAAATATGCTTCGAGTGTGCAAACTCTAATTCCAAAAGCTGAACATGTTGTCATTTGAACGCTTACAGTTTTCTAGAAATTTTATCGTTGGAAGGACCTGATATATTTGGTTTTTATGAAGAATATTTCATCAACAGTAGGTATGCACAGTCTTAGAAGTGTACGTATTTTATTATGTTTTTAAGAGAATTTAAAACATTATATATGATTCAGATTAAAATTTTTGCATTCTAACAAAATTTCATGATTTTCAGTGACAAATTTTTAAAATATTAATTTTTTTCCTTTCATGTTAGGGTCTTGGAATGTTATTAAAATGTAAAACAGTAGTTAATATTGTGTTTTTTTGCAACAGCTCTTTATCTACGGTGCAGTATAGGCAGCAGTCCCATGGACCACACGACGCACTTTATGTACTAAATATGCACGACGCCACTTACGGGTTAAAAATGAACGATCAATGAATACTGTTGGAGAGGAATTTAGGAAAGGGTATTCGAACCTAGATCTTAAACGGCCATTAGAAGTAGGAAGCTGGGAGATATGGGTTATGGTGCCTCATAGGGAAAATGCATGGAAGTGAAGTTCAGAAAGGCAAGTGTTTATCAGTCAGTTCCGAATTTTACTCTGATTTCATGGGGTGTTAAATCTTGGTTACTAGTTGCTAGATGACCAGGAAAGGAAACTCTGTAGGCATTTGAGCTGCCGAAGGGAATATGTCAGTACTTGTGTGTCTCATCTAACACATTCAGGAATATTCATCAGTACAACTACAGTGAAACCCTGATCTTATGTTCTTGCATTTTCAGGCTTGAAAAATATCTGAAAAGTTACATGCCCAGCCAGGCATGTGCACAAATAATTTTACCTGCCCAGGCAGTAAAAGTTAGATGTCCAGGAAAATTTATCTTTTAAGATAACAAATCAGAACCCTCCCTTCCTTTTTAAGTTCAAAACATGAGCTTTTTTTTTTTTTACATGTTTTGCATTTTCATTTCAAGGATCTGTATTGAAAATGTTCAATGAACAAAAGTGTGTATCTCAAGTTCCAAGATGATGCTAAAATTGGTATGAAAGGGTATGATGATGAAATTGGTATTTGAGAAATTTAGTGATTCTGCCATGTTCCTTTCACTGAATTTTTCGCCCTCGTCACTAAGCACCAGAAGCTAGTTCCACCATAGGCATGCATCCTGTCACAGACAACAACATTTGGAGCAAAACTACATGTGGTTCCAATTTCTAGACCTAGAGCACAATATAATTAAAGAAGCGATATTCTTCTGTCCTTGGCACTCCATAACAATAATACAACTTCTGGTGATTAGTAGTGAAATGAAGTATAACATGCAATGACTATCTTTTTTTCTTAGTAGGAAATTCTATTCCAAACTTTTTATTTTTAAATTTAGTTGCCCAGACCCGGCAACTAATTTTTTACTTTACCTGCCGCCCAGGCCAATAATTTACATGCCCAGGGCATCGGGTTTTTCAACCCCTGATTTTACATTTTTCCATTTCAAGCGAAGTTTTTCTGAAGTCCCAATAGTTCTACATTTTCCCCGTGTTATATGTTTTTGCAATCACATGATTTCCCGCATCGAACGTCATTTAAAATTTTCGGTACCAAACTCAATTTTCCTCTAATTTTGTATCTTCCTTGGCTTTTGTACACGTAAGAATAAACCGGTTCTTTCTCCTGCTGCGGCATTCCTCAGCATAATCTGAAGACCAGGTTGCCTTAAACTGGTTATCATCATCATCATCATCATTGTCAACCATTATCAATCCACTGCTGGACAAAGGTCTCCCCAAGTTTCTTCCACAACGGTCTGTCTTGTGCCAGTCTCTTCCATGTCACTCCTGCATACTTTCGAATTTCACCCACCCATCTCCCATGTGGTCTTCTTCTGGGTCTTTTCCTGTCCCTTGGAATCCAATCTAAAATTTTGGCTGTCCATCGATGGTCTGTCCTTCTGGCAGTACGTCAGCCCATTGCCATTTCAGGGATTCAACTCTGATCATGACGTCTTCCACTCTTGTCATTTTTCAGATCCACGAGTTCCTTTTCTTATCTCTCCTGGTTACACCAAGCATGCACCTCTACATGCCCCTTTGAGTTGTCTGCAGCCTTTGTATGTTTCTTTTAGTTAAGGTCCACGTTTCATCAACAGTAGGTATTGAGAAATTGGTATTTGAGTATATAAACTGGTTATATCTCCCCAGAATTCGTCAAAAGCACATAACAACCAATTGGGTTCAGAGTTGTATAAAAATAAAAAGCATCTGCGTACACAACCATTGAAACAGAAAACTTGCTGCAAACCCGTGAATCACGATAACAATAGAATAAGATAATTTAAAGAAAAATTAATATAACAATAAATAATTATTAGAACATTACAGATTCCAGAGAGGACAAAAGCACATTACGACTGAATGCGCAGAAATGTGTGTAAAATGGACCTTAAGGTCAAAACTTTAAAATATTGGACTATGAACCTCATAAAAACAAGAGACTAATTAAAGAAAGTTTTTTTATCTAGAAAAGCAGTTCCGTTAATGAACTTTCAAAAATTACAAATAGCGTTTTCAACAACTTAATTCAAAAATAGTAGACTTATAAAATACATAAGGAAAATATTTTAATTTAATAACTGGCAACTGCAAGAGGAACCTGGCAATAGAATTTAAAGACTTTCTGTGTAAACAAAACTTTTGTTACAGTTCCTATATATTGAGAACGGGCCTTGATAAAATCAAGAGGCCAGAAAGGTCTGTAAAAACAAAAGAACTCACTATCGGAAGATGTGAAAAATAGTTGTCAAGCATTCTCACATTGAGATAGAAATAAATATATTAATCTGAGTAAAGCCTTGGGTAAGTGTTTTAATTGCTGTAAATAACATTTTTATTTTTTAATCTACAAGCAAAAACTGTCTGCAAAATCTGCTAATAATTCGGAAACTATCCGCGTACAGGTGTACGTTTATATTCTGCAACTCTGGTTGGGTCAATGCCACATTCCTCAGATCATACGTTTTATCTTAGCAACTTTGCTGGAGTGCCTTGTGTAATGCCGTAGATCCTCATGTTTAACAGGACTGTGTCGCAGCTTGAGAAGAATGCTGTGAGGTTCTGAGAGCAATTCAGTCAGTTTGCTGTCGCAATTGTCGATAGATGACAGCACAAGTAGAGAAAAACCTAAAACAGTGCTCTAAATGACGATCAAACACTGCCAAATAACAATTATTTATTTATTACAATAATAATAAAAATAGATGGCAGCACGTGAGTAAAGATAATGTCTCGTAACGTTATGTTGCTATCATTAGTGTCAACGTTATACTGCTTTCAGTAGGTTATCTGTTTCTGTGCTGTTGAACAATGTGAAAATTTGGGAATTACCTGCACGTGAAAGAAGTGCTGTTTCATTTCTTCAAAATAAAGGAATCCTTCCGATGGAAAGGATATGTAAAACGAGACATACTATGAAGCTATACTCTGGTAGTGAAAGAATTCAGTGGCAGGGCAATGTTAGAACACGCAGATGTAAAGTAGGCTTACGCACAGGAAGTTGGTTTGGGAATAGTCGGATTTCTTTTGTAACTGCTGTTCGGTTTATTTATAGTTGGAATGAGAAATTGAGTTCTCTTAAATAGTGTAAATGCCAGTTAAATATGGTAAGTCAATCGGAATAACTATTTAAAAGAAATTTGTGTAGCTATTCTGGAAGATCGATCAAACAAAAAATCGGCAGACCAGGACTAAATAGTGGAAGTGGACGAAACCTTATCTTTCACCTAAATATCTCTGACCCACTTGAATCCATTTTAAATCCAATTAAAACTTATTGGCCACCAAACATAGTGTAGATTTTGTGCTTTGTTGGAAAGACGATATACATTCAGTCAGTATTTTTAAATATTTTGCTTTACATTGATTGTTATTATTTAGTGTTTCTCCCTAGTGTGTGTGTGTTTTTCTTTTTTTTTTTTTTTTTTTACAGCCAGGCGGCAAGAAATTTTAGCTGGGTGGTGCTTTTAACGACCCTTTCCCCAATCGAAAAAAAAAATGTTTTGCTTAATATTATTATACTTATTAAACACCTTTAGTGGTGTGGTAGGCGTTAATATAACATAACATGATAAACAACGTTTGAAAATAGTACAAAAATGATTTTTAAAAATGAGTATTTACAAGATACTAACAAAGCATATTCGACATAATTTCTTTTTTAACAGATTGAAGGTTTAACGACTATCATGAGCAACTCAATAGGCTAAAAACAGTCACTTGTCCCTAATTTGGTGCCACTGGTTCCAGGGAAGGGAGAGAATCAGTGACGTAAGGCAAACATAACATCCATGCCTCAACGGGATTTGAATTTGGACCCTTCCACTTAGACCACTGCACCATATCAGGGTGGTGACACAGATTTCAGTCAGTTTTCAACACCACTGATGATGTATGTGGAAATAAGTTTTCAATTCTTACTATTATGTGCATTGTGATAACATTCATTAAAGGAAATATAGCTGGGCGGCAGACAAAATTAACTGGGCAGGCCACCCAGTAAAAAGGGTCTAGGGAGAACACTATTAAATTTATTATAAATACTTATTATTATGATAAAGATATTATTATTGTGCTTGATCGTTATTTACAGCACTATTTTAGTTTTTCTCTACTCATGTGTTGCTATCTATCGGCAACTGCAACATTTGTACTGGCGCCCCACTAACATAAGTACCGAGATTTTTTATGAGGTGTTTGTTAGCCCCACGCCCAACCAGGACCAAAGATAAAGTGCGTCTGGGCCTGACTTCACAGTGAACCATCTACGCATTCGCATCCCCAAACATAGGGTGTCTGCGAAAAACCCCAAACTAGATGGCCGGCAGGACCGAGATTCAACACCCATCTGAAACATCTGCCTCCCACACAGTGAACAGAAACTTAACCAACTGTGCTATGCCAGTGACAGAAAATGAACAATTACTAAAAATAAATTCCTGACCCTAAAAGAAAATTTGTGATTTTTCATGGCCAGTAGATATCCTGCAGCATTTGAATTACCCAGTGGTATGCTGGCCATTGGCAAACAAAACTTCCGTCAGACCACTGAACTATTGGATTTTACTGGTCCAGATGGACAGTAAGTTTTTTTTTCTTTTTTCAATTTGTCACAAGTTAAAAAATGAGTTTCTATTTCTTTTACCTTACTGTATGGTTTTCTTTTAGGCTGCAAAGTAATGATAGGTTTATAACAAATATTGGAGATAATTCCATTGAAATGATATATTATTTGCTACATATATTATTTCTTTAAATGTTCTTTTATTAATATTTATGTCATTTATTATCATTTTTATTTTTTATTTTTGCGGACCAGTGGTTTGCAAATTCCAGTGGTCTGCTGGGCCAGTAGAAAATTTATTTTTAATTCTAGCACTGCCCTGTAAGATTCAGGGTACGAAACTAAAAAAATTGCCATGTGCTAAATGGCCCGTGCAGCTAAATATTTAGGAGCCATTCACAGTTTTTTAGGGGCCAAAAATTATTTTTTTTTACATACACAATTGAAGAGTAACTAAAATTCTGGACGCCAATTTCGCCCAGCATAAACTTCTCAACAAGTGCCACAGCCACATTTGTCTTTTGCTGACTCTACAAGCAGCATCCAGTGCTTAAATTTTCATTTTGTTGATATCTTTGTAACCCTCCTCATTTCTTTATGGTCACCTTTTTTTTTCTTTCTTTTATGCCCTTGGATGACAATTTTATCCATCATACTGAAAAACTTTCAGTCTGTGAGGACCATGAATGCATGATAGCTTTCACTATTTTTGATAAGATAAAGTGTAACTTTGAGGATACTAATACTTTTGAATACCATGCATCAATTCTTACAAACTTTTCACCTTCATCACTTTCGTTTTCGGACCTACCCCCCATCAAGATGAAATGCAAACCGGTACTTACGTATTAACGCCACCGCAGCAGAAGTTGTGCTAATGCGCCAATAAAGAGCAATCTTGTTGTTCGCACGCGCAGGCATTTATATTTTGGATTCTTTGTTGCCTTTTTGTTTGCTGATTTTTGACGCCATTTTTTAGTGCTACGAAAATGTGCATTTGGGATTTGCCAAAAACAGAACAAGATGCAATTTTATTTTTTCAGGAGCAAAATATTTTACCAAAGGAACGAAAATGTACCAATTCCCATGACATGAAACTTTATTTCGGTAAACGTAAGTTTTGGAAATGTAATTTAAGACAGTGTGATCAGCAAGTGGGACTTAGAAAAGACAACTGGTTTGAGGGAAGCAGAATTCCATTTTGTTCAGCTTTGAGATTCATATACTGCTGGTGCGAGGAGTTGACGTCGATTAAATTTTGTGAAAAGCAACTTGATTTATCAGATAAAACTGTTATAGATTGGAACAATTACATGCGTGAATTATGTGTCTTGGATATGGAGAATAAACCAAACAAGAAGGTAGGTGGACCAGATTGCATTGTGGAAATTTATGAAAGTTTGTTTACTAAACGTAAAAATAATTGTGGTCGAGTATTACTTGAACAGTGGGTGTTTGGTGGTATATGTAGAGAAACAAAAAATTCGTTTGTTGTAACTGTTCCTAATAGAACTGGCTGTACCCTTCTTGATAAAATTATTGAAAACATTGCAGATGGTAGCACAATTTATTCTGACAGTTGGAAAGGTTACCAAACAAATAGAATAGAAATAGAAGGATTCCTACATGCTAAAGTTAATCATAAATACAATTTTATTGATCCTGATACAGGAGTTCATACACAAACAGTTGAGAGAATGTGGGGCAGTGCTAAATGGAGGAACAAGAGACATAGGGGGACAGCGAGACATCATTTGGAATCTTATTTATCAGAGTTCATATGGCGACAGCATCAGGTGAAAGAAAATAGAGACTGTTTTGAATCTATGTTGAACTCTATATCGGCCCATTTTCCACCAAAATCCGATTGACTACTTTGTTTTTAAATAAAGTGTTTTATCTGTAGCTGCGGTGGCGTTAATATGTTCATATGGCGACAGCATCATGTGAAAGAAAATAGAGACTGTTTTGAATCTCTAGCTGCGGTGGCGTTAATACGTTCGTATGGGGACAGCATCAGGTGAAAGAAAATAGAGACTGTTTTGAATCTATGTTGAACTCTATATCGGCCCATTTTCCACCGAAATCCGGTTGACTACTTTGTTTTTAAATAAAGTGTTTTATTTTATGATTTGTCGCAAAAATTTTAGGTATAGATTTATTATTATTATTAGCACAACTTCTGCTGCGGTGGCGTTAATGCCTGCGCGTGCAAACAACAAGATTGCTCTTTATTGGCGCATTAGCTCAACTTCTGCTGTGGTGGCGTTAATACGTAAGTACCTGCAAACCTTTTTGGGGGG
Source organism: Macrothele yani (assembly GCA_039090855.1). Classification (NCBI taxonomy): domain Eukaryota; kingdom Metazoa; phylum Arthropoda; class Arachnida; order Araneae; family Macrothelidae; genus Macrothele; species Macrothele yani. Next base: position 19,546,486 of record CM077030.1, read on the forward strand.
AATATTTAAGAACATTGTTGGGGAAAAAATTACAGTTAAGGGAGAAATCTTTACTAAGTCTGATTTCCGTTTTCAAACATTTCCCCCTCCTTTTTCAAGGTGAAATACAAATATTTATGAAATAAAATGATATTTAACAACAATTCTAGGCAGAGGAAACATCGCGTTAAAAATGAAATTACGATTATGGGAAAAATCTTCAATGTTTCTAACTTTCGTTTTCGAAAGTTTTGAAAGACAAAATTTCCGTTTTCAAAAGTTTCAGGTGGAAAGCATCCTTCACTAGTACCAATTGCCCCAAAATTTCTGTTCAGTTATGAATCAATCTCGAGAATAACGCAAATTAAAATGGAAAAGGAGAAATTCTAGAAGCCGTGGCACTCTCATGTCTAAAGATTACCGAGGAATTTTTGCACTGTCGAATTTCCGTTTTCAGAATTTTTTCCTCTGGTTTTAAACTGAAATTCAAATATTTATGGAATAAAATGATATATAACAACAATACTGGGCAGAGGCAACATCGCGGGAAAACAAAATTATGATTACAGAAAAAAATCTTTATTTCGTAATTACTTCCGCTTTTGAAAGACGAAATACTGTCCCGATGTGTATCTTTACACGTTGGTAAAACTCTTCGGAGTGTATTTTACGCATATTTTTACGTGTCGAGAAAAATTCCTGATGCATATTTTTACGCTTTGGTAAAATTTCGATGCGCAAACACACTTTACGATGCGTACTAGATGCGTAATTACATATTCTGGCGAACTCTGGTTAATGCAACATGCTAAAAAATGATGCGCCATAAGCCAAGAAGTTATATTGACGCTAAATTTACATTGAATCGATTCAAAGGACAACCGATGTGTTAAGCGATGAACAAATAATCATACAATGCTTCAGTTGCAATTACGGAATTTCAGGCAAGCTGTGGCTCTGCTCTGCTTCAGGTTGTGAGGTGCAGAGGGGTGCTCACGAAAGGTCCAATGATCACTGTGGGAGGATGCATGTTCAAGGATTTCTGCTCATTGTTCAAAGGTCGTTTCTTTAACTTGCTTGTGTGACGATAGTGCAAGCGAGAAAGGGAAGTTAGCAACGCGAGCACGAGTGATGGATACACAGTTTTACGTATTAAGTGCATCTTGAAGATGAATTAAGAAACTGAGCGGGTGGAAAAGAGAACAATTCTTGCAAACCACTAAGAATCGCAAACAAAAATAGTAATTCAGATTAAAAAGAATCATAATAAAATGCAGTAGGAAATACATGTAGTTGCAATTTGGCCCCTGATGTCAAATCGCTGGTCGCCAAATGCAGTCGCATTTCGCTCATGGCCTCCGTTAATTTCGAACCCTGGTAAGAGTTGTTAGCTCTTGTTCAACCTGCAGGGCTCCTATTGGCTCCAAAGAGTTACATGCAACTATTCAATCATCCTACAGCATACAGTAATTGCGCACACGCACACACATGTTAACAGATCCTGAGCACTGTCATTCCTTATACAAGTCAGAAACAAATTTGTTGTAATGTACCAAATACGAAGTCGCTGATTAATTGTAAGATTTTCCAGAAAAAACTAGCACACCAGAACAAGATAGCAACGTGCAATCAAAACAACAGCTGTACCATTTGCGTACACAGAATTCAGAAATAAACTAGTATTCCAAAAAAAAAAAATGGATGGATGGGGGTTTTAGTTAATAATTATGTCATGGTGTCACAGCTGGGAATGATGCTAAATCAAAGAACAGTGTAGACAACAGATGTGCAACTCTGGAGAATCATTCATAATACTTCTGCAACTCATTTGTGTTCCTGATACATTAATCACCAAGTTACATTTGTTTCAACCTACAAATATTTAAATTATGGAATACTGCACTACTTTTGAACAGTTGCATGCTTTAGAATAGGAAAATAAAAATTTTCATGATGCTGCTCACTACACGTTTTATTTTCATGATCAATTCTCAATTTAAAAAATTCTGACTTATTCGAACAGAAGAACAGTTATAGAATAAGAACAGTTATAAACTCATTCGAACAGAAGAAAAATAACAGTTATAGAAATAGTAGTGACTTATGAATATGCAAGCCTATCACTACAATTCACTAACAACACGGCTCATGAACATTATTTCTATTTGGAAACACATTGTTGAATGTATCATTACAAAATGTACGAGGTTAGGCCGATTTATTTAGCAATGGCTGTCTTGTTATCACAACAAAGCTGATATGATGATAACAAAATACTGTGTCAGTGACGCATACATGAAAAAAGTTATTAGGATGATATAAAAAATGTGCAATTTACATCATGGGCTACGATTTTTAGCACGAAATTACATGTACCACCATCTTGTAAACAATTACTAATCATCATGTGCTACCTCCTTATTCCTGCTCAATGAAGTAAATTTAAAAGTAGAAACATGAATCAGCTTTTAATGTTATTTCAAAATGTGGGCCACGAACATGCTTCACCAGTCATAAAAAACGTAATTCGCTGGGGGCGATTGAGTAAACTGCTAAGCGTATTGCACATGTCGTAAATAACTTTCACTACCAATGGAATCAACAGCGATAACGCCGGCAGCTCGTGCAAAGTTCCACGAGAATATAATCACTTTCCAATAATTCTTAACGATTACCATCATAGCCGAAATGCTAATAGACACGTATTTGCATTTTTAAATAAAATGCACCACCATTGTTTTAATGCGATTTTGAGAAATTGACCTACATTCGAACAGAAGAAAAATGTTGACATCGCACAGCCATATGACACAAATCCACAAAACAACGATCAAAACAACGGTCGGAATTTATTTTTATTAAAATCAATTGTGTGAATTATGTGGTGTGTGGGTGCGAAACGATGAATTAATTGCAATAAACCGTTTGTTCTGCCCGACATTACAGAGACAAACATGGCGACCATTTTACCGTTCGAGGTCACAAGAAACTAAATTACCGGAATTCCACGACAAACACACCCCTTACACCACAGAAATCAATAGATATCACAATAAAGAAAAGCGCATTTTCTTTATTCCAGCGACATCTGAACATCGCCGATGTTCAATAAGCAAGGCCATGGCTGGCGAGCGCGGAATCGCGTTAAAAGCGCCCACGATCGAGAGACAAACATTGAACGGGCCTTGGAAAGTGCACCATCTTTTCGCAGCAGAGAACGCCATGAACGGGATAAACTACAACAAAGAGTGATAGCAGCACAGTGTCAGTCGTCTAGGTTAGCTTAGCTGGTCCGTAAGGACTGCTGCAGGTCCGCATTCACTTACCCGAGCGGCTTTCACCAACTCCCCATACGAGAACTCCGGACATGCACTGTCAGTAGTCTCGTTGAGAGGCAAGTTAAAACGGTGTGTCGGCGACACTTCTTTAGTTCTCTTCTCTCTTTGGGGTGCTCGAACACTATCCAGTTGTATCCTTTTCACTTCGGCCATTAGTGCTGGAAGAAAGGCAATTAAACGAGACTTTTCTCGTCAAACAGACGCTTAGGTGATTTAAATGCAACCCGCTTCCACCGCCATTTTTACACAACACCGGTCTCACTGCGCAGGCGCGACTCGCGGAACTCTGGGAAGTACCTACATTTTTGGCTGCAAAACAACACCACGTGTATCTTTCGGTTTGTCATTACATTTGTAAAAATAAGAGTGTTTTTCGGTTTCAGCATTTTATCAAAAATTTCGGCGCTCGCTGCGCACGCTGGAAGGCGCTTAGGAATATGTATTCTCGGCGGCTCTTCTGATAGATACTCTGCGCTGTGCTTTTTAAAAACATGAGATTCTTCAAATCAGAGGAAGATATTTTCAACAAAACTGAATAATAAACAAATGGCATTCCAAAACAATTAACTCAATTCTGACAATTTATCCAACTACACGATGAACAATTTTATTTTATTTAACAATAAAAATATTATTTTTTAAATCTAAGAAGAGTATAGAAATATTTCGACAGAAAATAAATATGCACTTTTGATCAAAATAAGAAAAAAAATCTAAATCCTCACTTCATTCTGTATCGTATCGAACTAAAAATTATTTTCATTCCTTTTTTTTTCTTGATACGTATGGAATATTCATCCTGGACTATTATCAAAATTCCGCGATATATTCTTTGAAATGTAAAGTCCGTTAATCATCTGAGAACATCTTCAACAAAATTCAGTACTAATAAAATCCTGCCTCAAACAGCTCTAGTCCAAGTATTTCATCCAACCAAACGATGAGCAGTTTTTTTTTATTTATTATTTTTTTTAAGTATAGCGACATTCAAATCTCCAAATCCAAAAGAACGTTTTAATCTGCGCATGATATTTTCCTTACATTTTTTTTTTTTTTTGTGACAAACCAGATGAAGATATTTTTAAGAAAAATTTTTACTAAATAATATTGACAGTTGATTTTATCTAAACAATTTACACCAGCGAACAACGAGCAATTTTGTTTTAACAAGGTATATTAATATCCAAGTCTGGAAATCAAAAGGAAATATTTGTTTGCATTCCTGCTCTTTTTTTTTTTTTTTTTTGTACGTTCTTAACTTTGAGATCAGCTGAGATCTTTTTATAAAAAGGCTAACTATGATATGATAAGCTCACCTACCGCGAAAAATTTGTGCTATATCAGCATAAAGAATTTTTTAGATGCAATATTTTTCTAGTCTGGAAAAATTTGAAATATTCCATTATAAAATTATTAAATATCAATGTTATCCCTGAAACAGAAGTCGCAAATTCGTACTCTATACTTCAGTGGTTTCAGTAATTCTCGGAGCCGCGCTGCTTGAAACTAAAAAAAAAAAAAAAAAAAAACTGGTTGAGAATACTTTTTAACAAAACTGTGTGAATTAACAAATGGCGGTGCAGGTAGACCGGGCTTCTGACCATTTGTCCGAGATGGATCCGAGTTCGCATATCGTAAGGCATGGATGGTGTGTTTGTCTTACAGCACTCGCTTTTTTTTCTTCCCTCGAGGCAGTTGCCCTAAATTAGAGACGAACGACTGGTTATAGTCAAGCGAGTTGCTCACGGAGGTAACAAAAATTAACAAATACTATAATCTAAAAGCTCTACTAGCATAAAACGACGCACGCACAGTTGATTTTATTCAAACAGTTTCCTCATCATTTAGAAAATCGTTGGTTTTACGTCAACATTCAACGCTGACGTCTTGCTATCAAACTGGGAATAGCATACGGCGGCACGGCTTTGCGCCTACGTTAAATTGGAAGGGTGCGCTGCTTGGGAGGTTTTCTATTCCTAAAGAGATACTTTAATATTCGAAATTTTTTTCTTTTAATCCAGCAAAGAAATACTTCAGTATGTAATGACGAAATGCAAATAGGTTTTCTAAATTAAACAAAAACAAAAAAACATATTAGCAAAATCATGCAATGCATTGATTATGATGAGCTTTCCAACATACCAGAAGGTCAGTACAGCATGACACGGAAGCGAAGTAGAAAGGGGGAGGAAGACGCCCTTATTTATTACCAGGGGAGGGGGCAGTACCCGTGCCCATCCGACGCACGGCAGATAAGACGCCCTTATTTATTACCAGGGGGCCAGTACCCGTGCCCATCCGACGCACGGCGGATATTTAGTGGATCGAGCGTTCGTAACTGCTGGGATCGAACCTGAGGTCCTTTCCGTGGCAGTCACGAACGTTGCCCACTAGGCCACCCGCGGCACCCAGGCAGGTACGAACGCTCGATCCACTAAATATCCGCCGGGCATCGGATGGGCACGTTAAGTCGTCGGACCCCGGGTACTGGCTTCCCAATAATAAATAAGGGCGTCTTCCTCCCCTTTCTACTTCGCTTCCGTGTCACTTTCCTATCGGGCACTCTAGCCCAAATCTCCTAGCTTCCTATTTCTAAGGGTTGTTTAAGACCTGGGGTCAGACACTCCCTTCCTAAAATCCTCTACACTTGATCCTTGCAGGGGCCCGGGCGATGGCTCTTCACGGGGCCCTTCGCAATCACGAAAACCCAAAACCATCGCAATAACCCCTTATATACGTAAAAAATTACGTGCTGCTTACTCTAACCGTAAACCAGTCACTCGATTTTTTCCTTTTTTTTTTCTTCACACAAACCCTGACTTGAGGGGTGAATGTGATCCCAAAGCATTTGTTTTTGTTTTTTATCGGGAATTATGGTATTGATTTTTATGAAATAAACACGATGTAATGCAATACATTGTTTATTAATATAATTAGGAATCCAAAATATTACCTTTCCAAAATGACCTGTTACTAAATAAACAAGGATAGCTGTATTATTATGAAATAAGTCTATTATTTAAAGAAGAATTCTGCGGCATTTCTTGTATCTGAAGAAGTCTTCAATACAATCACTATAGTCCAGAGCAGATGCCACGTCGTTTCCTATGGACAGAAGGGCGAATACATTGCAACTCACTACTTGTATCCGAAATTGCGGCAAAACTCATGAAAAATATCCTTAAAAAAAATTAAATTTAGACATTTCTCCACAATTTTCCCGCTGAAAAAATGACTCTGACCAAAAAATAAAAAAATTTCTAAAAGAGTAATTTTTTGATGTCACTAATTAAAAGCAGTAAACAAATATTAAAATTGGTCATTTATTTGTACACTATCTGCCAACAAGTAATTGGACACCCCTGCAATCGACGATATCTGCGGTCCTGATACACGTCACGGCCACCGCCGCCGTTAAATATCGTGTGGGAAACAACAACGCAACCAGTCGTATGCAAGATGCCGCGCAGTTCGGAGCTCTCTGATTTCGAGAAAGGTGTAATCGTCGGATATCACAGAAATGGCCGATCCATACGTGACATATCCAACGAGTTGAAGTACCCAAAATCGACAGTGGCCTACGTGATTGGCAAGTGGAAGATGAGAGGTGACAGTCGGGAATGTGCCCCTACCCTGCAGACCCACAAAACTGGGAGTTAGAGACCGACGGGTGCTGGCCAGAGAAATTCGGAAGAACCGCACCAAATCGATGGGCCACATCCGCGAGGAATTTCAACAGGCATCCGGGAGTGTTCGTTCGATGAATACCATCCGTAAGGAAGCCCATCTGCTCGGTTATCATGGACGTGCTGCCGCCCACAAGCCTTTGATCACCAAGTCCAATAGCGCTGCTCGGCTAACGTGGTGCAAAGAACATCGACAGTGGACCGTTGAACAGTGGAAACAGGTTCACTGGAACGACGAATCAAGGTTCACCCTCTACCGTTCGGATGGCAGGGTCTGGGTTTGGCGTCTGCTTGGAGAACGCCTCCTGGCGGAATGTATTGTGCCAACTGTGAAGTTCGGCGGCGGTGGAATTATGCTATGGGGGTGTTTCTCCTGTTATGGCACGGGACCCTTGGTCGCAATTCCTGGTAGACTCAACGCCGAGACCTACTGCACCATTTTGGAAGACCATGCGCTTCCTACGTTGTGGCAGTTTTACGGGGTGGACCCATGTTACTTTCAGGATGACAATGCCATCTGTCATGTTGCGAGGTCCGCCATGGCTTGGTATGGTGACAATGGGGTTAATCGAATGGACTGGCCTGCGCAGAGCCCGGACCTTAACCCTATCGAGCACCTCTGGGACGAGTTGGAGCGTCGACTTAAGGGGTGCCCCACCGCCTGAAATCGGTGAAGGAACTGACCTGTCTTCTCCAAGCCGAGTGGAAGAAAATACCGCTAGCCGTCGTACGACGCCCGGTTGAGAGTATGCCCCGGAGGGTAGCAGCTGTACTCGCCGCTCGTGGAGGCTCCGCCAACTATTGAAGGTGAATAAGCTTCGTTTTCCTTTGCTATCACAGGTGTCCAATTACTTGTTGGTAGATAGTGTATATGATCGTAAACTACAGCCACAATATTTTAGGTGACGCCAGGCAAAAACTAATTAATTGGCGGTGGTGCGGGGCCACTCTAAGCACGAGACCCTGGGCGGTTGCCCGGTATGCCCGTACCTACAACCGCCACTGCGTAAAACGGTACTTCCTTTGCGTTTGTTTTCAGTGCGATTGTCCGGAGCAAGATACAGGCAAACGCTCGTCTGCTTCTCTGTTGATTCACTCTCTCACACCCCACGTGTCACATTGTAAGACTGACAGTTACTTTCCACATCGCATCTTTTGCATTGAGCATTCAGAGGTTTTCGTTTGACGTGCTAACATTCTGTTCCATCGCATGCCGTGTCAGAATTAATACCTTATTTGTTAATATGGATGGATTTAATATTAGAAAGACTGCAAAAGGCGGGAAAGAATGGAAGTTGTTTCGTATCATTAAGAAACCAGAGTATGTTTCACAGCAACACCAATTTTCACAAGCTTCTGATGAGTTGAAAGACATGTTGCCAGAAGAACGGACCACCGATGGACAACCGAAATTCAAAACTGGATTCCAAGAGACAGGAAAAGACCCAGAAGAAGACCACGTGGGAGATGGGTGAATGAAGTTCGAAAGCTTGCGGGTATGACATGGAGGAAACTGGTGCAAGATAAACCGTTATGGAGGAATTGGGAGACCTTCATCCAACAGTGGATTGATAATGGTTGACAGTGATGATGATGATAAAAGATCCTGGTTAAAACAAATTAGCCAACGCAAGAAGCAATTAAAAGACATTAAGAGAAAAAAATAGCAAGTTGGAAAGATTAGGTATAGGTATCCATGATATATTTACGGACGCCCAAGTAAGTGCCCTTACACAAAGGAAGCAGCTGATAAAACTGATACCTGAAGATATATCGAAATTCCCATGACCGTGTGCAAAGCACTTTGAAAATATGGTGCACAAAATTTACCTATAATCTAGGCATTCAACACGATGTCCTTTTGTTGATGAAAAAAGGCTGCGAAAGTTTAAGTCGCTCTGAAAAGCTTTGTGTTTTAATCTTTAACGAAATTCATATTGTCTCTAGGCTACGACACGACACCAGAATGGACAATATTCTCGGCCCTTTCAAGAAAGCCCAATGTGTCTTAATCCAAGGACTATTACTGCAATGGAAACAGCTAATATTCTTTTACTTTGACTGCTAAATGACGAAATTATAGGGTTTTTTTTTTTTTTTTTTTCAATAATTCAAGGTTTGGAATCTGCTGGGTTTGAATTAAAAGCAGCTGTTTCTGACATGGGATGATACAATACGTTGTGGAGAGAACTTGAAATTTCCATGGACAGATCATTCTTCAAAAATTCTTTCGCTCAGGGGTCAAAAACATGAGTATTTACTGACAAAATTTAGCTTTTAGATCTTTGAATATGCAATATTCTGTTAAGGATTTCAAAACAAATATTCCTCCTGTTTTAATGTGTTTCGGTGTTATTCGTTGGGTTCACTGGGTTATAAACATGGATTTTTTCTTAATTACTTCCTGCTTTTGCTTCGCGCGCTGTGATATTGGAGGGAATTCCTCTCTCGCGAAGAGCGATGGCACCAGAGGGTTTTGCCTCGGCTGGCACCGCAGCTACGTCACAGTCTCCCTCGTCGGGAAGCAAGGTGCGCTTCGCTAAGAACCCTTGTACAATAGCCCTGATATATTTCGCCACTTTCGGTAGCCTTAACAACTTAAAATTCGCATTTCTTCCTCAAAATGTTCAAGAATTGCTCGCATTCAGAAATGAAGAGCGGCTGTACGTATGTTGTAAGATAGATATGTCGTTCACGTATTGAATATTCTCTGAGGGCAATTCTATCATTACTGTGGCTGCTAGCCACGACTATTGGCTGCATTCGGCCCGTTTGATGTGCTACCGAAGGTCCGAACGAGTTGGCAAAAGTTGCACACACCGTCATAATTTGATTGTTTTAGTTTGGTGGTATGACGACCATCATGCGCAACTAAATTGGCTATAAGAAGTCACATGTCCCTAATTTGTGGGTCAGTGGCTCCAATTAAGAGTAAGAGCAAGTGTCGTACGGCAAACACACCATCCATGCTTCCCCTCGGACGCTTCTTTAGAAGCCAGCACCTCTTAGCACTTGAGCACCGTAATGGTACCGTATTATTGTGCTTCCCGCATGGAGATGCAATTTAGGTACGGCGTTTATTGTTTTGTCGGTGTTCATCCGAAAGCGAATTGGCAAGAATTGGAGTCCCGAATGAGGCATGGCTGGTGTGTTTGTCTTATGCCACTCTCTCTCTCTCTCATTTTCTTCCCTGGAGCCAGTGGCCGTAGATTAGGGACAAGCGACTGCTTATATTCCTTAGAGAGTTACTTACGGTCTTCATTGAATTTCAAAAAAAAAAAGAGAGAGAGAGATAGGCGGCTGCAATATTTTGTTTTAGAATTTCCTGTCATCGTTCTTGTTTTTATCTGAGGATCTCCTACACCACAAAATTTTACCATTATAACATATTTCATTTCATTTATGGGGAATATGCAAATTTTAGGCATGGGAGTCGCATTGCATGAGATTCATTTCACATGTAATTTCTGTAACAGTCGAAAAAAAAACATATCTTTGCGCTTTCTGACAAAGAAAATTTCTAGTAATAATTTCGATGCATATGCTGCGTGTATAAATACAACATTGTTGAGCTATTGACTACCTACCTAATAAGCTGTAGGACCCCCTTTAGCCAGCAAAACAGCGGCCACTCGGCGAGGCATCGATTCGATGAGGTGGTGATAGGTGTCCTGGGGTATCTGGTACCATAATGTCAACAGCAGATCCTCCAGTTCGCATACATTTCGGGCTGGTGGAGATTTAGAGCGAAAACGCTTTTCCAAGTCAAGCCACAAATGTTCCATTGGGTTCGTGTCAGGTGAATTTGGAGGCCAGGGCTTTAACAGAAAGTCACCAGCATGTTCCTCGAACCACTCCTTGACGATTCTGGCAGTGTGGCATGGCGCATTATCCTGTTGGTAATGGCCATCACCAGCAGGGAACACAATTGCCCTGAATGAATGAACTTGATCCGCAACGACTTTCAGATATCTGACAGCTCTCAGGGATTGGGATAATGGTGCCTACAGTGTCCCAAAAAACATCATCCACACCATAACACCGCCGCCGCCGTCCTGTTTCCGCTCAACAGTGCATGCGGCTCCGTTAGTAAACGGCGTATCCCTGCTCGGCCGTCTGCGTGATGCAACAGGAACTTTCTAGGCCACTTTCTTCCAATCACCCACGGTCCAATCTGGATTATCTTGGCCCATTTCATGCGTTGTTGGTGATGACGTGCAGTGAGCATGGGACCCGGCTGGGTCTTCGGCTACGCAGGCCCATACGCAGAAAGCTGCGATGAACTGTGTGCTGTGACGCATTGTCCTGATTACCAGTGTTGTAGGTGCGGGTGATTTGTCGCACTGTGGCCCTGCGGTCGCCGTGAACAATGCGTAACAGTCTCCGCTCCCCTGTGGCATCAATGAGCTGCGGACGACACACGGTTAGACGATGGTTCGTCGTTTGGCCATCTGTGCACCATTTTTGATACGTATACAGTTCAGCGGCACGTGAACAACCCGCAAGTCACGACGTTTCCGAGATCGTGGTTCCGAGGCACCGTGCCATCACAATTTTTCCTTTATGAAACTTCGATAAATCGACAGCTTTTTCCATTTTGACTGCGAACACTTGCGAACACTCTACTAACTGAAAGCCGGTTCTCGGGTTGTACATATACTACACTGTGAACTTCATCTGCGCCACCGTTCTGTCTTCAGGCGTGCCCGTTCTCTATGCTGGGGTAAAGTGAGCACGCCTGGAGACAGAACGGTGGCGCAGGTGTAGTATATTTGCACTGAAGTGCCAGAAAAACTGGTTCACACGAGCTTATGCAAAATACATAGCAACGTCACATATGCTCGTACTCGGTTGCGTCCGCACGTGCGTATATAAAGCGATAGACATCCTTGCCAGCTGTCAGAGCTATTTTCGGCATGAGAATGGCAAGTAATAACGATTTAAGCGATTTTCAACGGGGTGTCATAGTTGGCGATCGTGAGATGGGCCATAGTATTTCGGAGGTAGAAAAGAAGTTCGAATTTCCACGGACGACCATTGCACGGGTGTACCGTCACTACAAGAATTCCGGCAAAACCTCCAACCTACGATACCAGTGTGGCCGTAAAAAGACATTGGGTGAACGTGACCATCGTCGGCTGTCAAGAATCGTTTCACGCGATAGGCGTGCAACACTCTCGCAGCAGGTATCATCGGAATTCAATGCTGGAGTCTCAACAAGCATCAGCGTCTGGACTGTGCAACGTACCCTGCACGCTATGGGATTTGGGAGCCGACGCCCAACTCGAGTCCCCTTGATGGGTGAACGACACAGAGCTATGCGCCTCGCTTGGTCACGGCAACACCGCCACTGGACACTTGATTACTGGAAACAAGCCTGGTCTGACGAATCGCGTTTCCAACTGTATCGGGCAGATGGAAGGATTATTGTGTAGCGCAAACCCCATGAAGCCATGGATCCCGCCTGTCAACATGAAACTGTACCGGCTGGTGGGTTGTCCGTAATGGTATGGAGTGTGTTTAGCTGGACTTCACTGGGACCCCTGGTACGTCTACAAAAGTCCGTGACCTGCCAACGCTATGTGCGCATCCTTTCTGACGAGGTACATCCGTTCATGTCCTGCATTCATGCTGATGGGTTGGGCCTGTTCCAACAGGACAATGCACCTCCACACAAGTGTCGGGACGCCCCATTATTATTGTTAGAGGAGCATTCATCTGAGTTTCGGGTGTTGCCATTCCTACCCAAGTCCCCACATCTGAACGTGATAGAACACATTTGTGATGCCATGCAACGCGCTATCGAACACTGGAATCCGAGACCTCGGAATACACCCGAATTGTGGAACACTCTTCAGGAAGTATGGTGTGCATTACCTGCAGCATATTTCCAGAAGCTAGTGGAGTCCATGCCCCGTCGTATTTCTGCAGTCCTGCGCTCTCATGGTGTGACGTACCTGCCAGCAGGACGCACATGACATAAAGGCAGATAGGAATCAGAATACATGTCTGCGTAGCTCAGTTGGTAGAGCTGCTTGTTCCGGAATAGGCGCACTCGGGTTCGAATCCCGGCGTAGACTAAAAATGACGGAGAAATTCACTTCGTTATAATGGCGCCCGAACTACCCGGATGACCCGACCGTTCAAAATCTCGCATTGGTGTGATGTTATTTCCACACCGCGAGATAGGAAAAATCAGAGAATCCCTTCTCCAGTGCTTCGAAAAATAAATGTGTGTGACGTTGCATTCCACACACCAGATTGACTGGGAGTTCTCAAGTGCACGTTCTACAGTGGTTGTCTGCCTGCAGAGATTCATGGTCACGGCTGATCCGTGGGCCATGCCCCCGGCCCTCTTTCGGGGGGGGGAGATGTGACGTACCTGCCAGCAGGACGCACATGACATAAAGGCAGATAGGAATCAGAATACATGTCTGCGTAGCTCAGTTGGTAGAGCTGCTTGTTCCGGAATAGGCGTACTCGGGTTCGAATCCCGGCGTAGACCAAAAATGACGGAGAAATTCACTTCGTTATAATGGGGGAGCTACCAAGTATTAGACTGGTGTACCAGTTTTTCTGGCACTTCAGTGTATATCACCCATGATTTTGCAGCGTCCGATGGCAAAGTGCTTAGAGGCGCGGTACTCTGGCTAATCGTTCGAGTTGGACATGGCTGGAGTTTTGGATAAGGCCCGTCCTAAGCACTGGCTCTAACCCTCCCTTCGAACTAGTAGACCCAATTAGGTAGGGTGGCTACAAAGGGCCCTCGATGCGGTGACGTACCTCAGGTGACTGATGCCAAGGGTCGAGATATATAATTTGCTCCCCTTGAGAAACAACACAGACGATTAAGAAAGTGGTTTTGGGAAGGGACTTTAGTTTCTGTAAGAACCTATTTGTGAATATTTGTTCTGCTTTTCTGTATTGAATGTACACTGCTGGCCACCCAAAATGCAACACCAACAAGGAAGCATCCGATTGGCCTGAAATTCACAGCATGCGTCGCCCGCGAGAGGACATGCAAACGATTAGAATTGCAGGGTATATGCAAATCATATGTGCCCGGCACGACACCGAGAAGCATTATAAGAAGGGTGCACGGAAGGCGGGGTGTAAGTAGTGGAAGTGTGTTCTGCTGCCGGACGTGTGCGTGGGAAGCTTCCTGATGCCTCATCAGAGAATACGGCAGTCATTCCAGCACGTTTCGGAGTTGAACAGAAGACGAATAGTGGCTTAGCACGACAGCGGTTTATCGTACCGAGACATCGGAGCCCGTGTGGGACGACATCCAGCCACAGTGAGGCGAGTATGGATTCGGTGGGTGCAGGACAGACGGACGAATCGACGTGAGCGATTGCCACAGCCGCGGCACACCACGGAATGAGAGGACCGGCATGTTTTGCGGCGGGCATTGACGGCTCGCACCGCCACATTACGAACGTTAGCGCAGGAATTAGGGTTTGTTGCGCAACAACCTGTGTCAGCACGTACCGTTCGACGTCGTCTGCCGGAGCAGGGACTTGTCGCACGGCGACCATTGCTCCGATTACCATTAACGTTACACCACCGGCTAGTGCGGCGGCAGTGGGCCGTTGAACGCCGCACCTGGACTACGGAATGGCACGGCATTGTCTTTTCCGACGAATCCCGTTTTCTGCCTGCAACACCACGGTAGTCGGATCCGCGTGTGGCGGCACCGCGGCTAGAGACTGTATGACGCATGCATTATGCATCGCCATACCGGTCCGTCGCCAGGCGTTATGGTTTGGGGCGCAATAGGATATGACACCCGCACCCCTCTGGTACGCATCGCCAGTACACTCAACAGCCACCGCTACATCTCCGACGTTTTGGAAACTGTAGTCCTCCCTTATCTGCAGGACCTGCCAGCGGCCACGTTTCAACAGGACAATGCGCGCCCGCACGTGGCACACATCGTGCAACAATTCTTCACGGCCCACCAGGTGTCACTGCTACCGTGGCCCGCCTGTTCTCCCGATATGTCGCCCATCGAACACGTCTGGTCGCTGATCGGCAACCGAGTGGCTCGGCAAGCACCACCCGCGGCTACGCCTGATAAACTGTGGTAACGTGTGGAAGCAGCCTGGACCGACATACCCCAAGCCCACATCCAAAGCCTCTTTCGTTCGATGCCGCGGCGTGTAGCGGCCGTTATTGCCAGTCATGGGGGCCACACGAACTATTGATGTCTGCGTGTTCCGCAAGTCGCACGGGCCTGTAAGTTCAATCGTTTCATCTTTGTATCTGTTGTTATGTGTCCAGAAAATCTGGCTTTACTATCTCGTGTCCTTCTTGGTGTTGCATTTTAGGTGGCCAGCGGTGTAGATGACACTGAAAATCGCACTTTTTTTTTTTTTTTTTTTGCGACCCCTTCTTGTGGGAGTCTTAGTTTTGTGAATGAATTTCGTGAGGTCTTTCCCTTATCAGATGGTGATTTCTGAAAAAGGTTCTGTCAGCATCTAAGATTACCAGCATCTGATTTACATAAGTTTGCTGGTAGAAAAGCCAATAAACTTCAATGTAAGTGATTTAAATACTTACTGACATCCTAAACAAAAGTCTATAACCGCTCAGTTATTATTGTTTGTATGAAAACTTTTAATATTCAAGAAAAAGGGTAAGGGATTGCCACGTTTGCAGTACTTGACGTACGTAGAGCTCCACCTATCAATGATATACAACAATACTCCAACACGCGGAAATTTTATTTTAAAATATTTCCTATTAATTTTTTCTCAAATTTGCAAGCCACTGACAATAGTTCAGTATATCCTTCGTCCGTCGGCAAATTTTCACGAGTCAGGAAGCATTTCTTGCATGTGAACTTATGTAAATCAATTTCCACCATTGCAAGTATAGCGGCGCATTTTCACTTGTACAAAATATCAGTAGTGTTCAAAAATGTTTCAGTGTTCAGATTTACAAAATATCAGTTGTTTAAAAAAATTTAAAAGGTTGTTTTTCGTTATTGGTTAATTTTCAAACGTCTTGACGTTTCATTAAACTGTAAAGATAACTGTAATAAATTATGTTTTATGTATGTTTTATGTCTAGTGTAGAGGGGAGGTCAAAGCAAGGGCCCCGAGCTAGGTTCGCACCCGGCCTCGCAGCTGCTAAGGGCGGCTCTGGTCATATGAGCTACTGACTCAGGCCACATTATACCGTCTCATCGCCCATCACATTCACGTAATCCTTCAGAAATTTAATCAATCGTTCGTCCGAAATGGGTCCGGGTTCGAATCCCGGTGAGGCATGGATGTTGTGTTTGTCTTACGGCGCTGGCTCTCTACCTTCCCTGGAACCAGTGACCCTAAATTAGGGACGGGCGACTGCTTATAGCCCATTGAGTTGCTCACGGTGGTCGTTAAACCTTCAATCAAAAAAAAAAAAAAATTTAATCACTTCTTTCTCACCTACTTTTCCACATGTGTGGTAAGTTTCGTCTCATTTTGTGCGTTTCTTCATGTTGTGGCATTTACCATGCCGAGCAGTGTGTTTTCTACAGATGTACTTTTCGTTACTTTTATTTGCTTAGGTTCGACCGTGTGTTCTGGTTTCCTTCACACTAAATTAACTATGAATATTCCATTGTGAGTTTTACTGTTACGGCTCAAAGCTGTTCACACAAACATTAGATCTTTTTCGTTGTTTCGCAGCAGACGTAAAATCTTCATGAAAGCCACATGTGTCAGAAGGATATTATTACATTTTCTGGACTCGTGAAGAAGAAGAACGAAGTTGCTGGGTGTGTATTAGCAAAAAAAATCTGGTAAATGCTTCTTCAGATTCGGCAAAACTGATCGAATTTTTACAACACATGTTGTATTAGAATTGTGTTAACACATAGACTGTTATTATTCGAGTTGATTATTTCAATACATAAAATTTTTCCGTATGAACTTTAAAATGCATCATCGTGACCTGGGTCTGATCACTAAAAAAGGCATCCAAGGGCCTAGAAATTCTTTGGGGACCTTAAAAACGCTTTATCTTTAACACTGGGAATTTTTTCATTTATAATATTTTTAGCGTAAGTAATGAAATTCTTTCTCGGTAAATACGTACATATGCAAAATTTTAGTAGTTGGACAAGAGCAAAATAAATAAATAAATAAATAAATAAATAATAATAATAATAATAATTAATATGCTGGATGGTCTATGGCGCTTGATGGCAAGAAAACGCCAGAGACCATCCAACATATCACAGCAGGATGCAGAGTCCTCATACGAACAGGCTCAATCAAGTCGACAAGATCCTCCATCAGAAATTGGCAAGAAAGCACCAACTCATTACAACTGAGCCTGTCTTCAACTACAAGTATGAGCCAACAACGCTTTTAGAAAACAACACCCACAAGATGTACTGAAACAGATCGATCAGAACAGATAAGACCAACCCCCGCAATCGGCCCTACATCGTCCTGGTCGACAAGGAGAAGTCAACATACCTCATTGACATAGCCGTGCCCAACACGTGCAACATCCAGAAGACGCACGGAGAGAAGATGTCAAAGTATAACGACCTACGATACGAAGTCAAGGAAATGTGGCATATGGAGAACGTCACCACCACTCCCATAGTAATATCAGCCACCAGAGTTGTACCTAAGACCATTCACAGCTGTATACAGACACTAGACCTTCAACCTAACATCTACATGGAACTACAGAAGGAAGCTATCCCGACCACTTGCAGGATAGTTAGGAAGTTCCTGTCGGACAATTGAAAGAAAAAAATACCACTTACCAGACTTGGCACGTCGTACCCGTCCCGAAAAGAAGACAAAAACCTCAGGAAGAGTTGGAATCAGTTTCATCTTATAATAATAATAGCGATTCCTGGAGATGCCATTGACGATGAAAAATAACTGGAATAAATGACGGTGCGAGCCGTCAATGCTCGCCGCACAACATGCCAGTCCTCTCGTTCGGTGGTGTGCCGCGGCTGCGGCAATCGCCCAGGTCGGTCCGTCCGTCCCTCCTGCACTCACCGAATCCATACTCGCCTCACTGTGACTGGATGTCGTCCCACACGGGCGCCGATGTCTCGGTACGATAAACTGCTGTCGCGAATAGCCACTATTTGTCCTCTGTCGAACTCCGAAACGGGCTGGAATGACTGCCGTATTCTGCGACGAGGCATCAAGAAGCTTCCCCCGCACAACACACTTCCACTACTTACACCCCGCCTTCTGTGCACCTTTCTTATAGTGCTTCTCGGTGGCGTGCCGGGTGCACATGATTTGCATATGCCCTGCAATGCTAATTGTTTGCATGTCCTCTCGCGGGCGACGCATGCTGCGAATTTTAGGCCAATCGGATGCTTCTTTCTTGGTGTTGCATTTTGGGTGGCCAGCAGTGTATTAGCAGAAGGCTGCATTGGATATGCCATTATCTCCATCCTAAATTATGTAAATAGAATCAGCACACCAGCATACGTCCTTCCATCACAATGTCTCCTTCTGTGCCTATTATGGGGCAGTACTTACATTACAGAACTCCCCTTATAAGAACTGGACTTTTCTTGCTTTTATCCCAGCAAAGTGAACTATTAAATCATCAAAATTTATTTTGCTTGCTTTATCCTGTTCAGTTGACAAAATTGCCAAAGACATCAATCTTTCTTGAGACATGACAGATCTTAAATAAGATTTAATCAGCTTCAAGCGTGAAAATCTTCTTTCTACTCTTCCCACCGTTACTGGGACATTAAGTAATATCCTGTAGACGATGAAGGCACTAGGGAAAGGATTCTGAATTTTATTCATGTATCTTAAAGCACCGGCTGCAGTTTTGACAGCAGATGTGAGTAACTCACGTAGCACAACTTTTTCGATAACTATCAGTGCACGGTGCACGTTGAAAGATATGGCTTCAATACTAATGTTTCGCTAGACATAATGTTGTAGTTTGCTGCCGATATTTGGGTAAATATAAATTCAGTCATCGATATTAAAAAAAAAAAGAAGAATTAAACGAGACGGAGTTTAAAAAATAAAATTAGATTAATTGAAAATAAGAAATTTGCTTCCTCGCTCTCCCGCTCTCTCATTTTCTTTCTTAGGATGTGAGTGCGGTGACCTGTGCAACCGCACCTGACGCACACCCTTAAGCGTGGCTCTGCATGTGACCAACATGCTGGGCGGGACATTCGGCAACACCGCGCATGGCATAGAGTGGAAAAGGCAAAAGATGATATAGCGGACCATGTGTCGTTAATTTGTGTCAACAGTTCTTCGACATTTCGAGAGACATGCTGGGCGGAACATTCGGCAACACCGCATGGCATAGAGTGGAAAAGGCCCAAGATGATATAGCGGACCATGTGTCGTTAATTTGTGTCCACAGTTCTTCGACATTTTGAGAGACAAGCTGGGCGGAACATTCGGCAACACCGCATGGCATAGAGTGGAAAAGGCCCAAGATGGTATAGCGGACCATGTGTCGTTAATTTGTGTCAACAGTTCTTCGACATTTCGAGAGACATGCTGGGTTTTACATTCGTCAACACCGCATGGCATAGAGTGGAAAAGGTCCAAGATGGTATAGCGGGCCATGTGTCGTTAATTTGTGTCAACAGTTCTTCGACATTTCGAGAGACATGCTGGGCGGAACATTCGGCAACACCGCATGGCATAGAGTGGAAAAGGCCCAAGATGATATAGCGGGCCATGTGTCGTTAATTTGTGTCCACAGTTCTTCGACATTTCGAGAGACATGCTGGGCGGAACATTCGGCAACACCGCATGGCATAGAGTGGAAAAGGCCCAAGATGGTATAGCGGGCCATGTGTCGTTAATTTGTGTCAACAGTTCTTCGACATTTCGAGAGACATGCTGGGCGGAACATTCGGCAACACCGCATGGCATAGAGTGGAAAAGGCCCAAGATGGTATAGCGGACCATGTGTCGTTAATTTGTGTCCACAGTTCTTCGACATTTCGAGAGACATGCTGGGTTTTACATTCGGCAACACCGCATGGCATAGAGTAGAAAAGGCCCAAGATGGTATAGCGGGCCATGTGTCGTTAATTTGTGTCAACAGTTCTTCGACATTTCGAGAGACATGCTGGGCGGAACATTCGGCAACACCGCATGGCATAGAGTGGAAAAGGCCCAAGATGGTATAGCGGACCATGTGTCGTTAATTTGTGTCCACAGTTCTTCGACATTTCGAGAGACATGCTGGGCGGAACATTCGGCAACACCGCATGGCATAGAGTGGAAAAGGCCCAAGATGGTATAGCGGACCATGTGTCGTTAATTTGTGTCCAACAGTTCTTCGACATTTCGAGAGACATGCTGGGCGGAACATTCGGCAACACCGCATGGCATGGAGTGGAAAAGGCCCAAGATGATATAGCGGACCATGTGTCGTTAATTTGTGTCCACAGTTCTTCGACATTTCGAGAGACATGCTGGGCGGAACATTCGGCAACAGCGCATGGCATAGAGTGGAAAAGGCCCAAGATGGTATAACGGGCCATGTGTCGTTAATTTGTGTCAACAGTTCTTCGACATTTCGAGAGACATGCTGGGCGGAACATTCGGCAACACCGCATGGCATAGAGTGGAAAAGGCCCAAGATGGTATAGCGGGCCATGTGTCGTTAATTTGTGTCAACAGTTCTTCGACATTTCGAGAGACATACTGGGCGGAACATTCGGCAACACCGCATGGCATAGAGTGGAAAAGGCCCAAGATGGTATAGCGGACCATGTGTCGTTAATTTGTGTCCACAGTTCTTCGACATTTCGAGAGACATGCTGGGCGGAACATTCGGCAACACCGCATGGCATAGAGTGGAAAAGGCCCAAGATGGTATTGCGTACCATGTGTCGTTAATTTGTGTCCACAGTTCTTCGACATTTCGAGAGACATGCTGGGCGGAACATTCGGCAACACCGCATGGCATGGAGTGGAAAAGGCCCAAGATGATATAGCGGACCATGTGTCGTTAATTTGTGTCCACAGTTCTTCGACATTTCGAGAGACATGCTTAGCGGAACATTCGGCAACACCGCATGGCATAGAGTGGAAAAGGCCCAAGATGGTATAGCGGACCATGTGTCGTTAATTTGTGTCCACAGTTCTTCGACATTTCGAGAGACATGCCCTATTCATACGGGCACGGCTTTTGATACTGATAGTGCTCCAGACATGGGCGCCCATACAGAGTCGGATCAGAATAATATGATCACCCCCGGAATCACAGTGTACTCGCCCAGGCGCGTCGCAGAATGAAAGGGACATGGCCGACCTCACGGAGATGTAAGCGGCCGGCCAGGACAGATTAGCCGCAGTGTGTTACGTGAGCACAATAAGCAGAGGTATTGATTTGACAGAAGTTCGGTTACTGCGCCCAGGGTGGGAGCATCTCAGAAACAGTAGACTTCGTGGACTGTTCGCGAGGTGCTGTAGTAAGTGTGTAGAATGGACCGCTGGCACACTGAGTACCTCATGACATCATAACTGTGGAGTCCCAAAGGCCATCGACCCAGGAGGAGAACGTCGCCTCCTTCGAATGGTAAAGGGTAATCGACACGCAACAGTACAGCAGCTGACCACGGAAATGAACGCAGGTACGTGTCCCTGATAACAGTAGAGCAAACCCTGTTGCGCATGCGTCTCCGAAGTTGACGCTGCGTCAAGGCGCCTGTGTTAATCCAGGTCCATCGGCAACGAAGCCTGCAGTTCAAATGGGAATACCGTTATTGGACAGTGGAAGAGTGGGAAAATGTTGCCTTTTCCAACGAATCGAGGTTTCTACTCCACAGAATTGACAGGCGGAGGCGGATACGGCGTCAGACACAAGAGATCCAACACCTGACCACGCTTGTCGGTCCAGTACAGGCCGGCGGTGGCAGTGTGCGTGTCTGGAGGATATTTTCCTGGTATGCTCTGGGACTGCTGGTATCACTGGATGGGTCCCTGAACCCCAACGGCTACCTGTCCATCCTCGCTGAATACATACACCCCTTCATGTTGGACGTTTGTCATGGTGGTGATGGTCTGTACCAACAGGACAATGCTCCGTGCCATGTCGCTAAGGAAGAGATTGACTGGTTAAAGAAACACGACAGCGATATCTCCGTTCTCTCTTGGCCGGCGAAATCGCCCGACCTCAGTCCCACAGAGCACTTGTGAGACTCTTTGGATCGACAGGTTCGACGTGCAGACCCACAATCACGTCGTCTCCTGGACCTCCGTGCTCTACTGCAGTCCGAATGAACAAGCACGTGTGCCTCGGGCAACCTTCCAGGGCCTCATTGCGTCCATGCCACGCCGTCTAACCGCTGTTATCTGGGCCAAGTGTGGTTATTCTAACTATTAGGTAGGTGGTCATATTACTCTGATACGACAGTGTGTGGGAGCAGTGGCGTAGCCAGAAATTCCTTTGCGCGGGGGGGGGGGTCCATGGGTTTGGTTCATTGGTGAAAGCCTCACATATATCGCTTTAAATTCGTGCTAAATCTCACCTCAAAGGGAAGGTCAGGACCCGAGGACCCCCCCTGGATACGCCTGTGTATGGGAGGGGGCAAGTGGCAAGAGGGCGTATTTGCCCTTTTCTGGGAATCCGATCAGGCCCTTTTTGTTTTTGGAAGGTACTACAGAGACTTTCGCGATAATACTAATTCCATAGAACTTCTTTATGCTTTCGCGATAATGCTAATTCCATAGAACTTCTTTATGCTTTCGCAATAATACTAATTCCATTGAACTTCTTTATGCTTTCGCGATAATACTAATTCCATGGAACTTCTTTATGCTTTCGCGATAATAGTAATTCCATAGAACTTCTTTATGCTTTCGCGATAATACTAATTCCATAGAACTTCTTTATGCTTTCACGATAATACTAATTTTTCAGTAGAACTTCTCGATGCGTGTGTATGCCGTAAAAATAGGAAAAGGTTTGGAATTTCCAGAGAAAACCCGGAAATTTACAGTAGAAAGAAAAAATGAAATTTCCCCTTGCATGTTGGAGAGTAGCATATACACGTACAGTGTGAAAAAGTACAAACGCGAAGAAATGAAAAATATCTCACTGCTGCACTTTGATCTTTCCAAGTTTTTCCCAGAAATTTGTCTTGACGGTATTTATTCATTCTTGGTGACTAACTGGGTAATTTCTAGGGTTTTGTGTTGCAAGTAATCCAAGTGGCCAAAAGTACCAGACGAACGACAAAGAAATGTCCCTATTAACCTAACTTTTTGTCTAATTTCATTTACCCACGTCCAAGTTTTTCCCAGAAATTTGTCTTGACGGTATTTATTCATTCTTGGTGACTAACTGGGTAATTTCTAGGGTTTTGTGGTGCAAGTAATCCAAGTGGCCAAAAGTACCAGACGAACGACAAAGAAATGTCCCTATTAACCTAACTTTTTGTCTAATTTCATTTACCCACGTCATTCATGTAGTTTTTGGGTCTTTTGGTTTCCAATTAAATTTATTATACATATAAGCACTCAGATCTATCTATCTATCTCTCTCTGTCTTTCTGGAACGCTTGACGTCACAGCAACGTCTGCATTGCTGCGCCATCACGTGTCTATCAATTCGTGTGTGCTCCCGACATGTCAAAGTGATAGCCTGCTATATAATAACACGCGATCACTTTTAGATGTCAAGGTGATCGCGTGCTAATTTAAAAACATTGATTATCAATGACTCCAGTTCTATTTATCCGATCAACAAAATTCGAATTGAATTTCTAATATCACGGCAAGTTGCGTTTGTATATTAATTTATTTTAGCACAATTCGAATATTAATTTGTACGCTTTAATTATTTCTTTTTTAGTTTAACTAACTTTCCGAGTTTAGTGCCGATTATACTACACATTTTGCAAAATATTGATCTATCTAAACGCTGTAACCTACAATAAAAACTGAAATCTTGCGATGTCGAAGTGAGCAAAATTGTATCTAAAAGCAGATGTCGCCCCAATAGCACAATGTCGAGATCTTAGATAGTTCCGATTTGCAATACCAGATGTCGCATTATTTGCAGAAAAAGCTTCGGTATGAAGTTTCAAACTAACCGTCGAATAGATCAGTCTAAAACAATTCGTGAACGGAATAACAAAGGTGCCGGAGAAAAAGTAATTCAACGCGTCTTTTAAAAAACTGAAATAAATAGTATGTAAGCTTCAGTTCTAACATGAATGAGTTCTTACTATATAAGTTTTTACTATATTTCCTTACAGAAATCCGGTGTCTCTTTGATTTGTTTTCAATCTGCTTCAATTAAAAATTTCACTCTGTCATAGGACGAGCAACATTCCCTATATATTTATATTTTACACAGTCGAATCACATTATTGTGACCATCTCCTACTTTTGACGTCAACAGTGCGTAGCCAATGAATGAAGGCACGTTTCGTGAGCTGGCTTGGAGCGTATATATAAGGTGTGCTGTTGGCATTCTGAAAACATATCACTCATTGCTGTTATGAATAAAAGGAGCGATTTATCAGATTTGCAAAAAGGGATGATCATCAGCTTTCGGGCCAAGGGTGGAAGTATTTCTGAAACCGCGCAGTTTGTGAACTGTTCGAGTGCTGCAGTGGTTAAAGTGCATCGTGATTGGAGAAATGGCACCATTGCGAATAAGCGACGTGAAAAATACGGAGCACCACGTGCTATTGATGTGAGAGGTGAACGTCGGCTGCGAAGGTGTGTGAGGGCAGATTGACACGCTACAAGGGAGCAACTCACTGGCCGAATGAGCCAGGGGGTTACCGGAAGTGTGTCTAAAACGGCAGTTCAGCGAACCCTGCTGCGTATGGGGCTCCGATGCAGACGAATGGTCACTGCACCTATGCTAACGAAGATGCATCGGTAAAAAAGGCTTACATTTGCAAGGTGGTATTGGAATTGGACCTCCGTTGATCGCAAAAGGATTGCCTTCTCCGATGAGTCACGTTTTCTGCTTCATCGAACCAATGGACGTTGGCGTATAAGGCGAGAAACATCGGAGAACAAACACTCTTCAACCATTGCTGGAAGAACACAAGCTGGTGGGGGCAGTGTTATGGTCTGAGGAATGTTTTCGTGGCATTCTCTGGATCCACTCATTCCTGTGTAAGGCACTATGGACCGAATTCGTTATGAATCCATCCTTGCAGACCACGTACACCCATACATACTAATTGTCTTCCCTGGGGCGGATGGGATCTCCCAGAAGTCAATGCGACGGAACACGCAGCCAGAAATGTTCAAGAGTGGTTGGAAGAGCACGATGAAGTCTTCAAAGTACTTCCCTGGCCCCAAAATTCCCCAGACTTAAACCAAATTGAGCATCTGTGGGATCACCTCGATCGTGTTGTCAGCTCTATGGTTCTTCCACCAAGCACCCTCCAGCAGCTGTCAGATGCACTGCAGTCAACATGGCTCCACATACCTGTGAACACCTACCAGCACCTTATTGACTCACTCCCAGCCCGTCAAGCTGCTGTCCGCGCTGCACACGATGGTTACTCTGGTTATTAGCTGGTGGTCACAATAATGTGACTCGACCGTGTATTTAAAGCTTAAAAACAACCTCCTAGGACAGGCTATAGGTTAGTATCCTGAGAGTGTGGTGAAAACGGTTAGATAACAAGAAGGCAGAGTAGAAATTTGCATATGGTGTTTGCGTGTGCTATTTGTGGCTACAATTTCTGTTTGCCCTTTCCTTAAAACTAAGCTATGAGCGTCCATGGCCCCAAACCATGACACCTGGTCGAGGGGCCATACGATGCTTACGGATGGCAGCAAGATCAGCCTGGTGACCTCGTCGTCTCTAGACTTTTCAATCTGCGCTCGTCGGCGATGAAACAGAAGCGGAATTCGTCGCTGATCACGACATGGTTTCCATTCGCCCCGCGAGCATTTCTGGAACGTACCACTGTTACCTTGCATGACGATGTGCCGCGGAGTGTAGCAGTCGTCGCAATGGCTGACGAAAGCGCAAACCTGCCTCAGCCAATCAGCGATTTACAGTCTCTATCGATATGGAGATGTTCATAGCTACACCTACTACATCGTCGAATATTGTCCTATGTGGAATCTGTGGCTGCTACGGCTTGCCATCGAATGTGGCGATCGAAACGTTCGAACGCCCGCTTACCTGCACCAGACCCACCACGGCGACGCAAGCTATCTTCTTCCATCCACACTCACCCCATTCGTCCAACAGTTGTTGCATTCCGATGCATAAACGCATCGGGATGCGAAGCAGGGACAAACTAGATGCAAAGAATATCTAACGGAGAAGTTATAGCTCAGCGAGACGTAACTATCGCCGACATATCCTGGATTACAAAATGCAGGGCGCAGAAACCACCATACAGGCTGATGCCAGAGGAGACTGCGCATGCTCATCACTGTTTGACTTCAATTCTGGTAAAGAACAGTCAGCCGAGCTACTCACAGCACGTGATTGTTACCTTCTCGGTAGCATAATCACTTCGCAAATCGGATATGTTAGTTTTCTTACGCCAATCGGATTATTTAAGGCTTTTGTTTGTTCGTCAGTTTTTTCAGAAACATTTTCGGAAATGCCAAATACTACGGATTGTCTGCATTTTGTATGGATTCTTAGGCCTAACTACAATATGTTCTAAAATCTAATCTAAATACTAATATTAATTGCTATTGCATATTTGTTTCACCAAAATAAGGGACGGGGGAGGGGGATATCAGGAAAAAAAAAAGCTGCTTTATGCAAATAGTCATCAGACCGAAAGAAAAAATCGTGGATCAAAGAAAAGCTCCACTGCCGTAGTCCCCTAACACCTTTTGCTCCTGAATGTTTGCTTTCCGGCAAAACACATAAACTACCAGGTTGTGGGGGCGCTGTTATCGCCTGTTTTACGTTATCTCAACGGGAGTTGACGTTCTTCAAGCGAAGCTTTATATTCTTTGCCAGATGTACGTAGCCTTATGATGAAGCCTTTGCTATAAGTGTCCATGTGATAGTAGGATTCCACGTGACGTCCCAGGCATTCTCACTCCTTACAAATGCTTTCGCCACCGATATCACTGCGATAAAATGGTCCACTTACCCAGGTGAGTACGATTAAACTAAGCTACGTGGAACCGGTTTTGCCTTTTTATCGCCCTCGCCTGTCATGTAATTGGTTCGAAACTGCATTATACCCAACTATCGACACATATCCACCAATTTGCATGACGCCCTGAAAAATATTTCCTGGTGTGGCATTTTCTATGTTGAGCAGTGTACTGCGATAGGCGACAGTCGGAATGAAGACTTTTTCCCAACCTCTTTCAGCAGTCCCCCCCCCATTTGAAATTCCTGCTGTATAACTTCGGTTTATTTCACGTTCAGACCTTATATCTAGCCAAATTCAAATGATCGTGGCCGCAGCACTGTGCAAGAAGAAATCCAGAAATAGGAAGATTATTACAAATTTGAAGTTGTGGAGTGTCTGCATGAGAAAAAGATTATGAGTATGAAGTATAAAAGATCTTGTGTACGGCGTGCGATGGATGTCAGTAAAGCCCGAGTTGTATGTCAAGATCGCTGTAAATTGAGAAGTTTGATACGGCAACAGTAAGTAAAAATTATCTGGTAGTTTGTA